>CM062376.1:4764481-7698681 GCA_031216125.1 Dalbergia cochinchinensis
TGACATAAATTTACACTTGCAAATACAAACCTTATTTTAATCTTTTGATTATGAAGTGATGGAAATGAAAATGTAAATATGAGATGCAAAGCTTGAATATAAACATGTAATGCAAGTCCAATTCTTTATTTTAGTGCTCTAGGCTCCACAACAATCGACTTTAAGGCCAAAAATAGGTGAGCTTCGAGATTAATTATTAGGTGATAACAAAGAAATATAAATTTGAATGCTAGGCTCAAATGTAAATATGCAATGCAAGGACTTGAAACATAAATATGAATGTAATCCATTTATTAATCATTTAAGACCTAGGCTCAAGATCCCATTTTAACTCTTAAAGACCATATAACAACTTTATTTGTTAAAAACTCTTAGAAGTGAAACCTTAAGCTTTAGAGGTCAAGCAAATGATGGTTTTACAACCAACATCAAAGGTCCTCAACATCAAAGGTCCTCATCATCAAGCCATGGTTTTCAAACATTTAACAAAATAAGAACAAGTAGAAGAAGCTCAAAATTGAAAAAGAGAAAGAACAAGGAAAGGAAGAAAACTCAACATAGAATCCCTACCTAGGTATCTTCCTTGTTGCAAAGAAAAGCTTGAGCTTTTGTGAAAGATAATGAGAAGAAATCTTCTCCTTGAGTCAAGAAGGATTTTGGCCAAAGTAAAGGAAAAAGAGGAAGGATTTTTCTTGAGCTTTGATATTTGGAAAGGCAAGGCTAAGTGTTTAGAAGGTAGTGTATGGTTGAGGGGTGGTTCTTTGTGAGTAAGAAGAAGATGAAGAAGATAAAAAGAATTCTTGAGAGGAAATGAGAGAAACTCAAGAATGCTCTTTGAAGCTTGAACTTAACAAATGAACAAAAGTGCAACCAAGTCCATCTAAGCATGGTATTTATAGAGAAATGAAGATGCATGGAGGAGGAGTGGAGGCCATGACCTCATGTTCCATGAGGTGAGAGAATTGTTTCATGGAGGCATGGTGAGGTATGGGTGGCCATGAGGAAGGTATGGGTGGCTATGTCTCTTTGAGTATTTGAGTGAACAAACATGTGATGCGTTGGGGGAGGTGAGGTGGCACCATTTGGAGCATCCAAGGGGGAGGAAAATGTCTCATTTAATTATGGTTTAGTGATGTGTTTAGGTGTATCTATAATTAGGCTTAAGATTAGGAGTTTGTAGTTAAGTGTTTGAGTGAAAGGATGAGTAATTAAGGCTATTTAGGGCATGATTAATGAGCATTCTTGCCCATGAGTGGAGTCAACTATATTCAATCAAGATTTTCAATCACATCCTAGGTTCCTTAAATCATGGGATTGAAATAAGGAAAATACTATTCACTTTTTGACTTGAAGATCATTTTGATTCTAGATAGGATTTAAATTTTCTCTAAGCAATCTTAAGCTCTAATCAACCTCAACTAATTATTTTGACTCTAGATTAATTATGAAAATTAACTAATCTTCGATTAGAGCCTAATATTGCTTAGGTTTGCTTAATTACATCATTAAGCTCAAAATTACTATTCCAGGGGCAAAATCATAATTTTGCACAAAAACTGCTCGGGACCACCGGGACTTAAACAGACATGCCCAAGCCCATAAAAACATCATCTTGACCCTTTTGGGACATTCTGGGCTCAAACGGCACTTATACCCGCGTAAAAACACCATAGGGGAATTTTGGTCATTTTGACCCCAAACCTCAGAAAATAAGATTTTTGTTTCTGAAACCATTCAAAAACCATCTAATCCCCTTTAAACATTGAGTTAACCATTCAAGGACCGCCGGGTCTGCTATTCTCGAATTTCGGATAGAAAATGACCTTAGGGGTATTTTGGTCATTTTCTCTCAGACAGAAAAATCGGGGTGTTACAATTCATCTCAAAAACTAAAATAGATCAACTAAGCAAAATAGATCATGAAGCAACTGAAGTAAGACACTGAAAACAAAAGAGTAGAAAACATACATTTCCATGGATAATAATCCCACATTTATTTTTAGTATAAATCATGTACATAACAAAATCATGACAGTTGAGAAGATACAAATTGTACCAACAGCTAGAAATATGAACTAATAAACATGAAGTTTAAATAGAAGAAGCCAACCTAAAATAGTTGGAACTAGCAAATCAATAAATAGTGGATTTCTCATTCAACAAAATATGAACTATCACAACTCTTTCTTCTTGTCTTGGTATAATCCCAAATGCGATATATAAAAGAAGCTGCTACCAAAAGCATAATAGTGTTGTATAAGAAGTTAACTATATCTAACACTATCACATATGCTTTGTGTATGAAAAAAGTTAACTAGAAATATTGTACATGGAAGGAATCACAAGTGGAATCATGATCAAGCATATTATTGACATGTTTCCCAAAGAGTATCATGGAGAGAATATGTCATTCACTAAATTCTAATTACTTAAAGAATGCTCTAATTTTTTTTAAAAATGGCGTGAATAGCACCAACATTGCTCAAAGAATTTGAAAAGTTAGAATTAGTCCTAGAACTTTCCAGAATTGGAAAGTACTACACTTTTCTATAGCTAGAGAACTAATCAAGAAAATTAAGGAAATGTCTAGAAGAATAATAAACCAAAACAGTTACATTTTAACTTTTCCAGTTCAATCAGTAATTAAAAGTCCTAATATATAATGAGATGAGGTACTTAGTAGTTTATTTTTTGATAATTACAAGTTGCAAAACTATCAGAAATCACCAATCAATCAATGTATAATTTTTTTACCCCTTTCTATGACTTAAAGATGTTCTTGCCTAATACCTTTTCCCAAATATTCAAACTTTTTTTTGTCAGGCTTTTCCCTTTCTTGTTAAATGATAAGGACAGAAGTTAAAGTACAATCCCCAATAGCAAATGAAATATAGTATTTTGGTAAGTTAACCTTATGAATTTGATGATGAAACTTGTTAATATTCTATGATCAATGGAATTACAATATTTTGGTAAGTTAACATGAATTTGTAGATATTTCTTACAACTCTATCCTATACCAAATTGAATAACAGTGTTTTGTACAAGTGAAAATTGAAATAGAAATATTCTCAATAATAGGCACAAATCATCACCTTTCCCCAGATACCAGAAATTGCTTAACAGCAACTATGAAAATCAGCACTAATTATTTACACATTGAAAATCAGTACTTATTATTTAACACATTGAAAATCAGTTCTTATTGAAAACTGAAGCTTTTGTTGCAAGAAGGATGAGATGCAGCACACCAAAAATAAAAACAGAGGAGTGCACAAAAAGGAAGAAGGTGGAATGGGAAAGGGAGATTCATTCAAAAAACACAACACAAAAATCTGAGAGAAAAAATGAAAAAAGGAAAGCAAAGAGTGAAGGGGAATGAGAGGCCTTCACAACAAGGCTCTCACCCTCCTATACAATCATATTCATCTTATTCCTAAGCCAAAAAACTAACACCATCTTTCATCCTCTATACTCATTACCATCTCCATAAACTAAAGAAAATCACAACACAGAAACAACCAGAACCCAAAACAGCCTCAAACCATAAAACCAAACACAAACTAGCCACAACATCAGTAACCCGTCCAAAACAAAATACCCAAATCAAAATCATAACAAACCAAAAAAATAAATCAAAGCATATCCTAACAGATCATACACCAAACCTTTTCAAACTTCAAACCAAAAATATGAAAAAAAAGAAGTAGGAACAAAAGGGAAGGAATGAGCCATACTCTACTAGGGCTTCATTGCCATCGCTGCCGTGGGGAGCTTATTAGCATTGCCACAATTACCGCCGCTCCAGCCATTGCTCGCGCCGCCCCAGCTTCGCTGTCAACTCATGCTTGGAATCATAGTGATCACCACCAAGGACTGCAAGCTCACCACGACTTCTGGACCCTTTTGACGTCAACACCGCGCCCTCCGCCTCACAAGCTGCGAAGCCGTCGCCCCTACCTTTCCTCTGTTCGCTGCGAAGCCACTACTCTACCACCGCGAGCTTCGCCGTTGTTGCACAAGCGCCAGTGCTCCCTGTCAATCTGCTACCACATGCCCTTTCTCATTCTTTGCTTGTGCTCTAAACCCAAATGGCCAAATCCCTAACCTTTGTTGCTAGTTACTCCATTCTTTCTCTCATTTTGCAATTAGTTGCTATAGAATAGGCGAAGATTTGTGTTTTAAACCCATATCCCTAACGCCTGAGTGAGATATGGGTAAAGAATAGGATTTGTGAAGTGTATTGAAGGGATAAGGCTATGGGGTATAAGTGAGACAAAGAGAAGAATTTTGGAAATATATAAAAAAAGTATGGTGAATCGAAATTTGATATTGTTTTAAATTAGTGATGGAAAAAGAAATCGGTTACTAATTGAAATATTATTGACTAATTTAGCAACTGATTTTTATCCAACAAATGTTTCTAGTATAAAAAAAAATCAGTCACTAAATTGGTCACTAATTGAAAAATTAAAGACCGATTTAATAACTGATTTTTATGCAAGGAAGAGTTCATAGTATGAAAAATCAATCTCTAAATCGGTCCCTAATTGAAATATTAGTGATCGATTTAGCGACCAATTTTTATGACAGCAAAAGTTTCTAGTATGAAAAAATATCAATCACTAAATTGGTCACTAATTGAAATATTATTGGGATTGATTTAGTGACCAATTTTTATGCAAGCAAGGATTTCCTATATGAATTAATATTGGTCACTAAATCGGTCACTAATTGAAATATTAGTGACCGATTTTTATGAAAGCAAGGTTTTCTAGTATAAATAAATATTGGTCACTAAATTAGTCACTAATTGAAATATTAGTAATCGATTTAGTAGTGATTTTCTGGAAGTTTTAGTATAAGCAAATATCAATCACTAAATTGGTCGCTAATTTGATTTAGTGGCTAATTTTTTCCATCCTTTTCATTTCACTAATGGCTCAATTCGGCCACTAATTCAATTGCTAAATCATCATTTTAGTGACTGATTTATTTTGGTCACAAAATCAGTCACTAATTGACATATTTCTAGTAGTGAGACGAAGCATGTGGGGAACAAATGCTCCTGACGTCTATTGCATGTTAGGCTGATCTCCACAGTGGAATAACTGATTTTCTAGTTTGATTTTTCTCTTTGCTTGGAAACCCAAAATTGTGTGGAAGCTCTCAAAAGAACACAGTTCATGTTGTTAGTGTTAGAGGAGGACCTCTAAGACTCTTCAACATGTAGTTCCCATTGCACTTGGATCTAACTCTCCCTAAGTAAGAGGCCTTCGTTGAAGAAGACTTCTTGAGTGAGTGTAACATCTTAATAATTCTTGTGTTATACTTGTAACACCCCGATTTTTCTGCCTGAGAGAAAATGACCAAAATGCCCTTGTAACATCCTAAAAATTATTCAAAAATTAATTTGAGCTTTACTAGTCGTAATTTCAAAAATCTGATAGTTTTATTAATGATGAGGATGGTCCAAGGGATTTGTCAAAAAAAAATTGTGAATAGTAATCTTGTGGGCCCTATGGGCCTGTCGGGCAGTCAAAACCTTGGAATTGGAATCCGAAGGTGCCCAAAATTGGGAAATTATAGGATTGAGATTAGAAATAATTAGAAATAGAGATTTTATACCTAGAATTAATTTTTGGGTAATGTCTTATTACCCAGATAGAGTGTTTCACTAGTTTGGTGGAATTTCGGTGTGTGATTTTAATACCGAAAGATAGCTTAGTCTTTATAAAAGGATAATGTCTATCCTTTAAGGCCAAATGTAAGGCTAAGATTTAATCTTGCAAAGCAAGATTAAATGCTAGCCATTCATTCCTTTTATTATTAGAAAGAAAGCATATTTTATTTACACAAAGACTACATCTATGACAAGATAAATATGACACAACTAATCTTATCTCTTTGTCAACCCATTCTCGGCCAGCTTCCTAAACACACAGCCACCTCCATTTTTGTTCCTTTAAAGAGCATGAAACTTGATTCAAACCTCTATTTTCCTAGCTTAGAGTTGTTAAAACTTCAAAATTCTTTCACTAAACTTGTTCTACACCTCAATCCCTACAAATCTAACTGATTAGAATTTTAATCCATTACTATTTTTTCACTTTGAGCCATCACACATCACTGCAAAAGAGAATTTTAAGGGCTATTTGGAAGGATTTTGAATGAGAAAAAGCACTTGGGAAATATTGTTCTAGGCAAGGAGCTATGGAGATTCAAGTAGGATTTTATTTGTTCAATTTTCTTTCCAATTTTGCTCTGATTGTTTTTGCTTGAATTGGCTGGGATTTTCTGGATATATTGGTTGATGATAGATAGATATTGATGTGTTTAATTTGGTGTAGAGTTTGGATGATGTTAAAAATCATTTTTGCTAAAGAGAAATTGAAACATGCATGCTGGATTTTCAGTTCTATTCCAGGTAGCAACTAGTCACGAATTTTCTGGGTGAATTGTGGGTATTTTCATGAGCTATAAAAATTATATGTTGAAGCTAACATCCTAAGGCAACTCTGAGAATTTTCGTGGAGCATGATAAAGAGCTAACTATCTGAAAAAAATCATGAACCGAGACTATGTCTGTACTGCCTGATTTTCTGGTCTTGAAGCTATGATTTTGTCTAATTTTGTTGTCACAACAAATGATGAATTATCACTTGAAGTTTTTACAAGGTCTTTCAAACATCTTGAGGTTCAACCTTGATTTTTAGTTTGAATTGATTCAATCATTTGCTAGGGTTAAAAATTATGAGATTCTGGTTTTGAGCTGAGACCGAGTGTTTTCTGACCACAAAGATCGTCTAATTTTGTTAAACAAGTTAGACAAGGATTTTTGTTATGAAATTTTATAGGGCCTTGTGGACACATTGAGGTGTCTTGGAGAATTTTTATAGCCCTTGCAATGAATGTTTGATGGACAGAATAAATTGTACTCCTTTGGCATGAATTCTACCAACCTACTGTATTTGTGCTGAAATGAATTTAAGTATTGAGTTGATGATATAATGACTCTTGATTTAAGTATGATGAGTATGAATGCATGCTAGACAATTTAAAGATTGATTTATGAGGCAAAAATGAGAATTACTTGTGATTGAAAGCCTACATGTGGCATGCATTTGAGAAAAGAAAGTACATGATGCAGTTATATGAGAAAAGTGAATGTATTAATTTCACTTGTGCATGTTCTGACATATGGAGAAAACAGAAACAAGACTTATGTTGAATGAGGGAAAGGCAAAAAGAGGAACTTCCTTAGAGATAAAAGAGGAGGCAAAAAGAGGAACTTCCTTAGAGATAAAGGGGAAGGCAAAAAGATGAACTTCCTTAAAGATAATATGAGTCGGTAGACGTATCGGCTAAGAATAGATCTGTGTGAGAATTGGAGAAAGTAAATCCAATGATCATGTATAGAAATGAGCTCAGTCCTGATAAGCAGTCTATTTCCCTTATGTGGTGTGATCCACTATAAATACCATTTGGTATAAACTATCTATTGTGGAGTTGTCCACGGCAGATACCCATTGGGTATAAACTGAGTCTTTCTTATGTCGATCAAAAAAGAAAAATGTACTAACTTGAGTTCTATGGCCACAAGTGAAACTAGGTCATTTTGAGATCAGTTCAATACATTTAGCATATGTATACTCACATCACATTTAATTGCTTGATTAGGATTATTAACTATATATTTGAGCTTTATGATATATGTGTATTAAGTGATTGATCATTTAAAAGCAACCCACTTCAGAAATATGATTTGGAACTTTAAAAATGAATCATTATTATGTAATGCTTGATCACCTTTTCTTAATAAATCGAAGTGGCTGGGGCGATGATGATGACATTATGGTTGAGTTTTTGGGGAGTTACCCTACTGAGAATTGTATAATTCTCACCCCTATGTATTTTGTGTTCCCGTGTCGTCTCCAAGTTGATTTAGAGAACAATACGGCTGCTACGTGAAAGAAACTTGGGATTGCGGTAGTTTAATAGTTGATGTTTTCCTTATGTGGTATATAGTTGTAGGTATATGTGTAGGTAAATGTAATAGAGATTGTATATATATTCAAGCTCATAGTAGAGCTTCCTTATGTAATTGACTTGTATCTTTGTTACATATTTTAATTTAATTACGCTAGTTATTACACGAACCCATTGATTTTGCTAAAGTTATTTAAGAAAGGTCCGCTAATTTAGAAGTAACAACCCTCAGGTTTGATGTCATGACTTAAGGATGACGTTGTACTTGAGAGGGATGTTACACCCCTGAGGTCATTTTCTACCCGAAATTCGAGAATAGCCAACCTGGCAGTCCTCGAAGGGTCAACTCAATGTTTGAAGGGGATTAGATGGTTTTTGAATGGTTCCGGAAACGAAAATCACGTTTTCTGAGGTTTGGGTCAAAATGACCAAAATGCCCCTATAGCGTTTTTATGTGGATATAAGTTCCGTTTGAGCCCGGAACTCTCCCAGAAGGTTTAAAATGATGTTTTTATGTGTTTAGTGACCTCTGTTTGAGTCCCGGTGGTCCCGGGCAGTTTTTGTGCAAAATTATGATTTTGCCCCTAGCATAGTGACGTTTGAGCTTAATGATGGAATTAAGCAAACCTAAACAATATTAGGCTCTAATAGAAGATTAATTAATTTTCATAATTAATCTAGAGTCAAAATAAGTTATTAAAATTGATTAGAACCTAAAATTGCTTAGATTAAACCTAAATCTCTTTTTAAAACTCAAGATTCCTAGTCTTGGAATCTTGAATAGTGTTTTCTCTCTCCAATTCCTTAAATTAAGGAATTGTGTCTAGAGTTGTATATACACTAAAATGAGTTTTTATCTCACTAATAAAGCAAGAACACACCCTAACCATGTCTTGACATCCTTAATTGCCTATTACCTTACCTAAACACTTACTTAGCAACTCCAAACCTTAAGCCTAATCTAAGATGCACCTAAACACATAACTAAACCACAATTAATGAGACATCTTCCTCCCCCTTGGATGCTCCAAAATGGTGCCACCTCACCTCCAATATCCATCACATGTTTGAATTCTTACACTTAAAGAGCCATACTGTAACATCCTCCCAAGTACAACCTCATCCTTAAGTTATGGTGTCATACTCGAGAGTTGTTACTTCTAAGTTTGCGGATCTTTCTTGAATATTTATAGCCAGTTTGGTTGGTTCGCGAGATAACTAGGTCATAATTATACTAAAATATATAGCAATAAAACCAAACTATTTATTTAATACAGAGTTAAGTACATAAGGGAAGCTCTTCTATGAGATTTAACACACCTTTGTTCTCTAACATATTTACACACATATCCATTCCACTAAATACAACATAATAAAAGCATTAACTACTATACTATTGCACTTTCGAGTTCTTTTGCATAGCAATCCCTCGGTTCTCTTCATCAACCTGGAGACAGCACGGGAACACAAAAACATAGGGGTGAGAATTCTAAAATTCTCAGTAGGGTAACTCCCCAATTACACATTCATAATGTCATCTTCATCGCCCCAACCACTTCGGTTTATTAAGAAAGCGTGAGCATGCAGTATGTACATATCAAATGTTCATTTTAAAATTATAAAATCACCTTTCCGAAGTGGGTCTCTTTTATTATTCAATCACTTAAAACATGTATTTCATAACATTCAACATCATAGGAATTCCTTCAAGACCAATAATTTAACAAGATATACATATACATATGGCATTTACAATGATCTTTTCGTGCCCTTGACATAATAAAGGGGACTTTTCCGTGCCCTAATGGGGACCTTTCCCGTGCCCTTAATAAATAAAAGGGGACCTTTTCATGCCCTTTACATATTAAAGGGGACTTCTTTGTGCCCTATCGGGGAACTCTTCGTGCCCTTTTTTCATTTTTTACTTAGCATATATATCATCCTCAAACTCACATATACATTCATAACATTTCTATATGCATGCACATAATTCTCGGATTTCATAATACTTCAAACCTATGTATATTATTCATTCATTCCTCATAACATAATCTTGGAAGTCCATGACATGCATTCACACACATCAACTTGAACCAAATGCCATTAGGTCACTAATTCAAGGCATCATCACAACTTCAACACATTGGCAGATTTTTCACTCAAGTAGCACAATTTATTTCTCATACCAAATGATCAATTAAAATGCTATAACAATTCTTAATGACACCTCAATGTGTCCACAAGGTTCCATAAAAATTTTATAACAAAAATAATTCTCTAAATATGTAAAGAAAATTAGACAAATTCGGAGGTTAGAAACCCCCTATTTACAGCCAACAGCCATAGTTTCCAATTTTATTACCCTACCAAATGATCATATCAAATCATATAAAACTTCAGGGTTGGACTTCAATGTGTCCTTAATATCCTGTAAAAATTTCAGCTCATAATTCGATCATTTACTAGGTTGATAAAATTTCACAAATTCACAGCTTCAGATTCAACATTTCAGGCAGCATAGTTACCACTTCGGTTCTTGAATTTCTCAAGGCATTAGGAGTCAAAACCAGAGCTCAAGAAAATTCATGGAACTATCCTAGGATGTTACCTTCAATATATAATTTTTATAGCTCATGAAACTACTCACAATTGCCTCAGAAAATTAGTGAACAATCACTACCAGCAGGAAAACCGTAAATCTAGCAAACCACTTCAAAATCTCTTTTGATAAAAATGATTTTTCCATAGCCCCAAACACTCCACCAAAATTAACACATCAATATCATCATATTAGCAACCAATATATCTAGAAATTTAAAGTCCAACATAAAATTGGAAAGAAGAGACCAAAGAAAACCCTACTTGTGAAACTTTAAGGCTTCTAACTCCAAGGGATCTTTCAAAAATGATTTTTCTTCACTTCAAGCCTTCCAAACAGCACCTAATCCTTCCTTAAAAAGTAGAGAATGATAGCTTAGGGTTCAGCTTGGAGATTATTTAAAATTCTAATCAGTTGGTTTGATAGATTATGAGGAGTAGAACAAGTTTTGTGAAAGGATCTTGGTGTTGTGTCAAGTTTAGCCTAGGGTTTATGAAGCTTCAAGTTTGTTAATGGTGGAATGAGAGAAAGAAGATGAAGTCTGATGTATTTTGACCTCTTGGCCGAAATTGATGGTGTTAGAGTGATAAGGTTGGTGATTTATCATTATTTAGGTATAAAACTAGTCAAAATGGATATTTATTCCTTTTTTAAAATGAAACAATGAAATGGATGGCTAAGATTTGGTTTCTTGGTCAAAGAATGAAGCTTGGCCATCCACTTGGCTCAAGATAAGTGGCTCATATTAACTTGGTGAGCAAGTAGCATTTTTGGTGTTAAAATCGCACACCCAAATTCCACAAACGGATAAAGCGGTGTACCCGAGTAATCAAACATTACCTGAAAAATAATTTCGGGTATGAAACCTTTATCTCTACCTATTTCTAACCTCATTTCCATGTTTTCCTAATTTCGGGCACCTTCGGGTTCCGAATCGAAAGTTCGGCCCATCTGGCGGGCCTCACAGAGCCCATGAGTTACTATTTACATTTTTTGTTTACAAACCCGTTGGATCGTCCTTATCATTGTTCAAACTATCAAATTTTTGAAATTATGACTAATAAAGCTCAAATAAATTTTTAGACAATTTTTTAGGGTGTTACACATACCTTGAGCCATACGTCACCATGCTTTAGGCCATACCTCACCATACCTTGAACCATGCCTTTGAATGACCATTTAAAGAAGATATTTTCCTTCCTTTCCTTCCTCAAAATTTTGGCCACCCATTCACTTCTTCATGTTTCAATTTTCTATAAATACATGTCTTGGAAGAACTTGGTGCCATTTGCTCACTTTCTTTCAAGCTAGATTCAAAGAGTTGTCTTGGTTTCTTTCTTTTCTTTCAAAGAACTCAAGAGTTCTTTCTTCCTCTCATCTTCTTCATCCTTTCCACTACCACACAACCACCATTAAATCTTTCTTGAAACACTTAGTCATATCATTCTCAAGATCAAACTCAAGAAACACAACTTCCTTCCTTTTTCTTCTCTTTTGGCCAAAACTTCCTTCAAGCTCAAGGGAAGATTTTTCTTTCATTCTCCTCTCAAGACCAAGCCTTGTTCATCCTCCAAGAGACACACCTTTGGTAGGCATTTTTTTCTAAGTGTTTCATTCATTAAAGTTCTTATTTAGTAATGTGCTTTATGGTTTCTCTTGAAACTTTTAGAACTTCTCTTCTTCCTCTTTGATTTTCGGCCAAAAGCCTTTGGGAACTTGAAAATGAGAGCTTGATGATGAGGATTCCATGATGATATTTATCACTTATGTAGCCTTTAAAGCTTGATCTTGGTTCTTAAGTAAAAGATGTTTTTGGTTTCTTCCTTTCTTATTATTAAGAAACTTAACTTTGATGAGTCCTAAAATGAATATATGAACTCAATGATGAGGACACATGATGTTGGTGTTAATACATCATCAAGATCATGGTCTCTAGAGTTTCAAAATGGTTCTTTTCCTTGCTCAATGGTTTCAGTTTCCTTCATTTTCTTTCCTCTAAGTTTTCGGCCATCCTTCATTTTCTTTAAGTTTCTAAGCTTTCATTTTTGTTAAGGGTACAAGGGAACGCTAACTTGATTTTTTCTTTTAATCCATTCCTTAGAGCTTGATGATGAAGTTCACACCATATGATTTCTTTGAAAACCTTAGTACAAGAACTCTAAAGTTTGCTTTATCTTGCTATGATAAGTTTGGGTTGAGGTTTAAGTTCCTTTAAAGTCTTGCAAAAGCTCTAGTGAAGAACATAAAATGAACTTGCATTCATATTTACTTTCCTTACCTAGCATATTTATTTTTTGGCCATCACCTAAAACGTAAAGATTAAAATAAGGGTTGTATTTTCATATCACCTAAGAATTAACCTCGAAGCTCGCCTATTTTGGCCTTAAAGTCGATTATTGTGGAGCCTAGAGTACTAAAGTAAAGAATTGGACTTGCGTTCATGTTTATGTTTCTTTGTCTAGCATATTTATATTTCAAGTCATTACTTAAATCCTAAAAGATAAAATGAACTTGCATATTTACTTTTAAGTCTTGCATATTTATTTTCAAGTCTTACATATTTATCTTTCTAGCACCTCATATTTATATTTCAAGTTCTTGCATCTCATATTTACTTTGAAGTTCTCACTTTACTTTATAATGAAGAATAAAATGGGATGCATAGCATGTTTACATTTTGTCATCACTTACAGACCCTAGAGCTCAAAGACGTGCCCTTATTATCTCAAGTTAAAGTTTGGTTATGGAAACATCCCCATGCATGCATATTTCGGCCATGTGATGATGATGAACATGATGTGAGTTTCATTTAGCCACAAGAGTCAACAACCTATGTTCTAAGATTTTCTTTAGGCCTTAAGAGTTTTATAACATTATTACCAACAAGGTTCATGAATTAAACCTCTTCTAAGAATGCTTCAAATTAGCTACTGCCCTAAGGCTATTTTTAGCACCTTCTTATAAGATAAAATGGTTTCCAAAGAGTTTTAGAAGTCCTAAACCGATTCCAAGAGAAACTAGTAATTTATATGTCTCGAAAATGTGAGATTATGTGTTCTTTGGAACCTAAACTTTTCGATACTGCCTTGGCGAGTTTGCTGATGTATGATGATGTTTTGATATGCTAGAATGTGTAAAAATTATATATGTTGAGGTAGGATCCTTTTTATGCATGTTAGAAAAGAAACTAGTCTTATAGAAAAACTGTAAAGTGAAGTTCTAGCATAGTTTTGACCCATTTATTTTTAGCCACTGCCAAAACTATTTTAATGGGATAACATTCAGTTTAGGATTGTTTAATTATGAAAAACTTGGTAACATTTGATGTAGGATTGATTTTTAGCACCTATAGAGAAATTAGTAACTAGAAAACCGTAAAAGTGCAATTGTAGAACACTTAGATTAATTAATTTTTTGTTTCTGTCCAGCAACCTTATAATGTAGTAAACATGGTTTATAATTAGTTCATAGGGGTAGGAATACGTCATAATCGGTTTAGATTGGATTTATAGCGCCTTAGGCAAAGATAGGACGTAGAAAGGGTCTAAAACGTAGTTTCTAGAACCCCATAAATGCAAGATTTAGAGATCGACAATCTGTATGGAGTTGTTTGGTTTTGCTCCTAAGAATAAAATTTAATGAGTATAATTAGTTGTGAACCTATAGGTGTATAAAAGGATAAAAATGGATGTTAGCATAATTAGTTTTCAAGACTTAGACCCGCAAGGATCAATGCATAAGACACCATAGGTCCCAAGACATGATGAACTTTATGACTTCAAGTAGATGTATGTTTAATTATGGGAATGACTTGAGCATAGCATATGCATTACCTGAGCCCAGTTCTTGATTCTGGCAAACTGGTTTGGAGCATGCTATCTTTTAAGAATGTTAAAGTAATGATGTGATGATGTATATGCTATGATGAGTTTGACTATATGACTTGATATCCTATGTTGATGTTGAATGGCTATGCATGCGCTATATATTTCATGGCATAAGGCAAATTTGAGGAAATTCGATTCTGACCATTATCTTTGTCAATTTCATTCAAATTTGAGAACCTAGAAAAGTTTTTGAAAACTCCATGAGATACGTCCTAGGTGACACCGGTTCGGCTGAGCTCCCCCAGGATAGATGTGATACGTTCTGGGTGACACTGGTTCAGCTGAGCACCCCTAGAACAAATGTGACACAGTACTGAGATGCATTTCTCTTGCTACGGTGAGGAAAAAGCAAAACGGTGGGGTTTATGGACATCGAGCCTGCCAAAGCAGACAATATTCTGTGCCTTTGGATGCTAGTGGATCGTTTCAAAGAAGAAATGATAAATTACTCCCTCTATTACCCCATATTAAATTTAGTGACGACTAGTTAGGATTGAGCTCATTCCTAGGCGATAGGTGAGATGTAGTTTGGTGACCAGATCATCGCCAGGACCTGTGAGTCGGTTGGATTTTTGGTGAATATTCTAAGAGGGTGGTCTTTAAGAAAAAGAACTTAAGAGTTTGACTTATGAGAAGGATGTCACACGAAAAGTACTGTGCCTTTAAATGCCACGTATATGATTTATGTTTTCTTTATGTTGGGCCTAAGTGCTATGATTTTCATGTTAATGTGCATATGGTAGTCATGCATTCATCAAATATTTGTTGCATTCATGTCATTAAGACTCATACTAAAAGACACCCACTTTGAATAAATAGACTTGAAAAGTCTAAAACCAAACCTTATGCATGTACACATTTTTCATAATTAAAATCGAGGTGGTTGTGGATGATGATGATGACACTTGTGTTAGAGTTGGGAATCCTTACTGAGAATCTTGAATGAGTTTCTCATCCCTTTCTTTTCTTCCATGTCGTCTCCAGACAAGGATTACAACGAGGTTTGTGACTTCTTCGAAGGCTTGTGCTTAAGGGTCACACAAGCAAACGGAGCAGAGGGTCACTGTGGAAGTATAGATAGTTTAGCTATTGGGTTGATACTTATCCACCCTCATAGGCAGATAAGGAACACTTCATATATATGTGCATATTTTGATGTAAATGATGGTACCATGATGCTAGTAATTTATGTATCTATGAAGATGTGATGATATTATGTTGGTATGTATAATACTATATTTCATGATTATCTATAGTGTGATTACTTTTTCTTGTACGTTATGGTTACGACGGACATTAGGTAAGCACGCTTCTCGCGTTTTGTTTTCAAGTTTCAAAAAGCAAAAATTTATTCGTAATTTCTGCTAAGTATTTTAAAAAAGGGTTTTAAAGAATGGGGACTAAAAGAGTAATAGACTAATGTTTAACCTAAATACGTTCTAGGAGTATTGGGTTAAAAATTAGGATGTTACAATACTCAAGTTTTAACACGGTTTTTATTAGTTGTTACTTATGAGAAAAAATTTATATATTATTTAAATTAATTTACTAAAATATGCAGTCACATTTTAAAAAAAGACATTTTTGAAAATAAGAGCCCATAAAGTGGTTCCTAAAACTAACTGATTTGTGGATTGTAGCTTACATGATGGTGCAGAAGCTAAAAACTAGACAGTATGAACAATCTCATAATAAAAATGAGTAATACTTTTATTATAATACAAAATCTTAGTACATCAATCTATTGCTTGAACTTTATAGATAGGTCATCAAACAAAAACTAAAATACAAAAGAACATGAAATATAAATCTAATAGACTACTAATTGTATCCGGAGGTGCACTATCTATTAGCTCTAGAATCCTTCATGAAGCTTTGGCACTTAATGTTTTGAGTGATAACAAAATTAACTTTGTGAAAATATTTTGTAGAATAACTAATCTTTTACCTGAGTTTATTGAGTGCTAAATAGGACTATTCACGTTAGCATATAAGTCCCTAAAACAAGGTTACTTTTACAAATAATGTAATATCCTCCTAAGTACAACATCATTCTTAAGCTATAACATTGGGCACAAGAGTTGTTATTTATAGATTAGTGGACCTTTCTTAAATATCTATAACAAGCTCGATTGATTCACGAGATAACTATGTTGTAATTCTATTAAAATATATAGTAAGGGAACCAAAATATTTGTTTAATACAAAGATAAGTACATAAGGGAAGCTCTTTTATGAGCTTTAACACACCTTTGTTTTCTAACATATTTACATATATATATATATATATATATATATATCTATTCCACTAAATACAACATAATAAAAGCATAAACTACTACACTATTGCACTTTCGAGTTCTTTTGCATAGCAGCATTATAGTCCTTTAGCTTAACCTAGAGACGACACGGAACACAAATACATAGGGGTGAGAATTTTAAAATTCTCAGTAGGGCATTTCCCTAAAAAACACAATGGTAATGTCATCGTCATCGTCCTAGCCACTTTGGTTTATTAAGAAAATGGTGATCAAACATTACATAATAACGATTCATTTTTAAAGTTCCAAATCATATTTCCAAAGTGGATTGTTTTTTTAAAATCAATCACTTTGTACACATTTATCATAACCTCATAATCATAGTAAATAATATCAATCAAAATGATTCTTAATGATACAAATATGTATATACCAAATATAGGAAAATTATCTTTAATTGCCCTTGATAAATCGAAGAGGATATCATCTATCTTTATTTTCCCTTGACAAGTTGAAAAGGATCTTATCCATCTTTATTTGTCTCAACAAGTTGAAAGGATCTCATCCCTTTCTATTTGCCCTCGACCAGTCGAACGAATCTCTTCTCTCTCTATTTGCCCTTGACAAGTCAAAAAGGATCTCATGTTTCTTATTTGCCTGTTACAAGTCAAAGAGGATCTCATTTTTACTTATGGCTACAGAACTTAATTCAATATATCATTCACTTTTCTTTTTCCAATGCATGCATAAAACACATAAAAGCATTCATTCACAGTGCGATTTCAATCATGCTTTATAAACTAATCTTTACTTCCTCTAGCATGCATTTATATATCACAAGTCACATAGCCAAATATTTAACACTAAGTATTCATGTCATACTAGAACCAAAATGCCATTACATTATCAATTCAAGTCTTGGGTTCATTTCCAGCAATTAGGCAGATTTCACACCATTGTAGCACAAATTTATTTGCATACCAAATAATCAATTGGGAGGCTATAAAAATTACCTATGACACTTCAATGTGTCCAAAAGGTTCCATAAAAATTTAAGAGTAAAAAGAGTTCCCCAACTATGTTAAAAAAATTCTACAAATTTGGTGGTCAGAAACAACTTAACCTCAGCTCAGAACCCGAAATTCATCATTTTTAACCATAGCAAATGGTTGATTTTTCCTTTGAAATTTTTACAGGGCATTATAGACATCTTAAGGTTTTACTAGGATTTTTATTTTGAAATTTATGATTATGAGCTTATGATAAATGTGTACAAAGTGATTAATTTTAAAAAAATAACCCACTTCGGAAATATGATTTGAAACTTTAAAAATGAACCATTATTATGTAATGCTTGATCACCATTTTCTTAATAAACCGAAATGGCTAGAATGATGACGATGACATTACCCATGTGTTTTTGGGGGAAATGCCTTACTGAGAATTTTGGAATTCTCACCCCTATGTGTTTGTGTTCCGTGTCGTCTCCAAGTTAAGCTAGAGGACTATGATGCTGCTACACAAAAGAACTCGAAAGTGAAACAGTGTAGTAGTTTATGCTTTTATTATGTTGTATTTAGTGAAATGGATATGTATGTAAATATTTTAGAGAACAAAGGTGTGTTAAAACTCATGAAAGAACTTCCCTTATGTACTTAACTTTGTATTAAACAAATGTTTTGGTTCCCATGCTATATATTTTAATAGAATTACGACATAGTTATCTCGTGAATCAATCAAGCTTGTTATAGATATTTAAGAAAGATCTTTTAATTTATAAGTAACAACTCTTAAGTCCAATGTTATGGCTTAAGACTGATGTTGTACTTGGGAGGGTGTTACAAAATGATATCAGAGCCGGCACCTTTCCCATTACGGTGTGGTTCGAGGACGAACCAAGCGAAAGCTGGTGGGCATGTGACGCCCGATGACGAAGTCGAGGAGTGATTGCCAGTGCAAGAAGCCATAGACAAGAAGCGGCTCCTAGCAAACTTCTAAGCGGAGGGGTACATGAATGAACTAATTACACACCCGAATGAGAAGAATCCTGAGACTGTATAGGTATAGGACTATACAGTTAAGGAGGGCTTATATGAATTAATTTGTACTACCTATACCAACAAGATGCATCTTCTTTTTGATAGCCCATCACTAAAGAACTCCACAATTAAGCATGCTTGATTTGGAGCAATTTTGGGAAAGGTGACCTCCTAGGAAGTTTTCCAAGGGAGTGTGTGAGTAAAGGCAAAGTACGCTAAAAAGACCCATATTGGTTTGTCGGGACAGTCGTCAATCCATAAAGTAGCGGGGGATGTTACAAATAACATGTGCAAACATGATTAATCTTATTCAAAGAGATTTAGAGCTTAAAGGAAGTGAAAAATAATCCTGGAAATGGATGTTATTATGCTCAATGTATGAAAGAAAATTTTCAAGAATGAGAAATCAAGGTGTAGATCCTCATAAAGTATGCCACGACTTCAGAAAGTGACATTCAAGTGAAGATTTCAATCCATCTCTGAAGTAAAAAGTGGTTACCACCTTCAATCATCATGATTGTAATATTTCCTTTATAGCAAGCTTTGATTAAAGACCAGAAGATCAAAAGGAAAGTCCGGAAATTGAAATAGCGCTTCAGAAAACACGTTTATTGTAAACGGTGCACTTTACAGAAATGGGAAGGAAAATTCAAAATTCAAATTAAAGTCAAATTTAGTTAAGGACTGACATGATATCTTACTATTCAACTTGGTCAATTATCCTAGGTTCTAATAAAAAAGTTCAAAAACCTTATTCAGAAAGCAAAAAGTAGTTTCTGAAGATGGACTCAAAAACCTCCACTAGACAACAGTCTCTACAACTACAAAAGTGGCTCTGACACACCGAGCTACTCTTCTAGATTGCATTTCCAAGACACAAAAAGAAAATCAACACATATTCCTAGGAGAATAGATCAACGGCAACAGTCATTTATGGGAGATCAAGTATAAATGGAGATGATATGCTTACAACGTAGGGCTTTTGGACAAGACTTTATGTTGAAATACTGAAGAAATATTCCTTCATCTTCTATAAAGTTATTATAGCTTGTAATCAATTTCATCTTTGTATAATCTTCTTTCTAAGTTCTCATTAGATAATATCTTCTTCCTAAGATGAGTAGCTAGAAAGAAGTTACCCAAGTTTTTAGCTCATACCTTTGTTTCATCTAGAGAAAACTTGAGTGTTTGATTGTTAGAGTCAACCAATCCACAAAAATCAATGTACCTTGATCTAGTAGTGCTAATTGTGAAGTGTAACATCCTCCCAAGTACAACATCATCCTTAAGTCATGATATCAGACTTGAGAGTTGTTACTTATAAATTACCAAACCTTTCTTAAATAACTATAGCAAATTCGATGAGTTCGTGTAATAACTAGCGTAATTCGATTAAAATATATAACAAAGATGCAAAACATTTATCTACTATAAAGTCAATTACATAAGGAAGTACTACTATGAGTTTTAACACATATACAATCTCTATTGCATTTATTTACACGATTACTTGTAGCTATATACCACGTAAGAAAAATATCAACTCCTAAACTACTGCAATCCTGAGTTTCTTTCACGCAGCAGCCGCATCATTCTCTGGATCAACCTGGAGATGACATGGTAACACAAACACATAGGGGTGGGAATTATACAATTTTCAGTAGGGTAACTCCCCAAAAACTCAACCATAATTTCATCGTCATCGCCCCAGCCACTTAGGTTTATTAACAAAAGGTGATCATGCATTATATAATAACGGTCCATTTTTAAAGTTTCAAATCATACTTCTGAAGTGGGTTACTTTGAAAATTCAATCACTTAATATACATATACCATACTACTCAACATCATATACTACTAAACTTTCCACTTAAATGTATTGGTCTCAATATCGATACTAAACTTCTTCACTTGGCATATAAGACAAAGGATTTGTTAGAAAGTTTACTTCTTAAATTTACCTTGGCCCTTGACTAATCTTGTCATGTTTGAGTGTTACGTACTACCATCCCCAGTGTGACAATAATGGGTAATAGAATGCTTTTCAGGAATGAGCTCATTCCTATACATGATCATTGGATTTACTTTCTCCAATTCTCGCACAGACCTACTCCTAGCCAGGTTTACTTTCCCCAACTCAATTCAAGGGTAGTCAGGTTTACTTTCCCTGACAGACCGGATTTACTTTCTCCAGCCCATGGATTATAAATCTCATGCTCTTCTTGGTAGTTAGGTTTACTTTCTCTAACAAACTGGATTTACTTTCTCCAGCCCAAGAAACATAATATTATGCTTTTCTTGGCAGTCAGGTTTACTTTCCCTAACAAACTGGATTTACTTTCTCTAGTCCAAGAAATGCAATCTCATGCTTTTCTCTCACATGCATACAATTATAAGGAGTATTCATATCTATGTGTGCCTAACCTCAGTAATAAGTTCACTTGCTCAATTATTCATATTCACATTCATGTGCTCATGTCATACTAGTTCAAGATACCATTATTTTATCAATTCAAAGCATCAATTCAATTTCAGCACAATGGTAGATTTCACATATTCGTAGCACAATTTATTCTGTATTTCAAACTACTAAATCCAAGGCTATAAAAATTATCTAAAACACTTCAATGTATCCACAAAGTTCCATGAAACTTTCAGAGCATAAAAAGGTCTCTAACTATATTAATAAAATCTCACAATTTCAGAGGTTAGAAACTACACACTCTCAGCCAATAGCCAGAAGTCTCAATTTTTCTACCCTATCAAATGAACTCAGAACTTTGTACAAAAAATT
This sequence comes from Dalbergia cochinchinensis, assembly GCA_031216125.1. Lineage (NCBI taxonomy): Eukaryota > Viridiplantae > Streptophyta > Magnoliopsida > Fabales > Fabaceae > Dalbergia > Dalbergia cochinchinensis. The sequence continues at coordinate 4,786,051 of CM062376.1, forward strand.
AGAGTTGGACCTAAATATGTCCTCAAAATCCTATGAAAATTTCAGCTAATAATTTGATCATTTGCTAGGGTAATAAAATTAGACAAATTCAGTACTACAAATTGGACTGGCTGGACAGCACCCCTGACCAGTTCGGTTTTCCATTTTTTAAAAATAGTAAAAGTGATAAGAGGACCCAAGAAAATTACTGGAAACTCTTCCATATGTTAGATATATCATATAAAATTTTTAGCTCATGATGATGTCTCAAAGTTAGTGAGAAAAATCAAAACATTTCACACCTTGCTAAATTCGGGATTTTCAGCAACATCATTCATAACATGGTTTTCCAAAAAAGGTTTCCTAACCAAAATTAATACACCAATATCTATGTGAAATCAATCAATATAACTGAATAGTTCCAGCAATTCAATCAGAAACCATTAGATCAAAATTGGAAAGAAAAGAGAACAAATAAAACCCTACTTTGGTGGCTTTAGGGATCTTAACTCCAAAGGATGCTCCAAGATTGATTTTGCTTACTTCAAGACCACCAAATTAGCACCAAGCCCTTCCTTAATCAGTGATGTATAAGATACCAAGGTGAGAATTGATGAGGAATTGAAATTCCAATCAGTTAGTTTGATAGATTATGAGGAGTAGAACAAGTTTTGTGAAAGGATCTTGGTGTTTTAGTGACTCTAAGTTAGAGTTTTTGAAGGTTGAAGTTTGTTGATGGAGGTTTGAGAGGAATAACAATGGAGGACTGTGTTTCTAGGCCTCTTGGCCGAAAATGATGATGGTGGAGTGATAAGGTTGGTGGTTTATGTTAATCTTTAAAGGAAGCTTGTAAAGAAAGCTTGGTTATTGTAATTTAAAAGGAGAATTCTTAAAGATAGTAAAATGGATGGCTAGGATTATTGTCTTGGGCAAAGAATGGATCTTGGTTATCCACTTGTGTTAAAACTGCACACCGAAATTCCACCGAACGGATGAGCTATTGGCTCCCGAGTAAAATATAATAAATCGAAGGTCATGATTAAAACTTGCTTTTCAACTTTTAATCCTTGCCATCCACTTAGCCAATAAATAACTTGTACGGTGTTAAAAACTGCACATTGAAACTCCATCAAACGGGCGAAACACTTTTGTGCAGGATAATAAGACATTGCCCAAAAATTAATTCTAAGTATAAAATCCTTATTTCTAACTATTTCTAATCTCAATCCTATAGTTTCTCAGTTTTGGCCACCTCCGGGTCCCAATTCTAGGGTTTTGGCTGTCCCGATGGGCCTGTGGGGCCTATAAGGTTACTTTTCATGTTTGTTTTATAAGTCCGTTGGACCGTCCTCATCATTACTAAAACTATCAGATTCTTGAAATTACGACCATTAAAGCCGAAATTAATTTTTTAACTAATTTTTAGGGTGTTACATGAGGTAGCGTGAAAAGGCTAGACAAAGATTACTTGGGAGGTGATAGTAGAGTAAGCTACTAGTCACGTGAGATGGCTTGAGAAGACTATAGAAATACTATCTAACTTTCTTAAGGCTGAGAAAAGGTTGATTAGTGGAACTCGATAATTGTTGAGAACTAGATATACGCAGCCTGACCGAACCAGTAAAAAACTCCTATGCAGTATCTCTTCTTTCCCTAAATCTCCTTTATAATTTATTTTGTGCTTATTATAAATGCTCTTATGAAAAAGTTCTTTAAACTTGTTTTACAAATTTCTATTTATTTCAGAAAGTTACTTTTTGATATCTTCTAACATTATCTCTGCTGCAGGCCAAATGTAAAGCAATGAAAGTTGCTGAAACCTCAGATGAAAAAGAAGAATAAGAAAATGAATCTGAACAAGGAGATGGAGATGATATCTCCATGCTCGTGAGAAAGGTGTCAAGGGTTTGGAAGAGCATAACAAAGAAAAGAAAGGGCATCAACTTCAGGAAGGATAGGAAAGCTGGATAACATAACATGCTATAACTGTGGAGACAAGGGACACTTCAAGACAAACTATCCTAACTTCAAGGGTCTATAGAAAAGATTCCCACAAATAAGAAGGGAGTGCTAGCCACCTAGAGTGATTCAAAGGAGGAGAAAGAAGGGTTAAAAAGCCAGGATGAGCCTAAAGACTACACTTTAGAAGGAGAACCTAAGGTAAATACATGTTCGGAACATGATCTTTTTTATGATGAATTGCTAGCATTATATGATGAATTGGTTGAAAATTCTCAGACTCTATCCTTTCACTATCTCAACCTCAAAAGGAACCATCAGAAGGTGGTTCTAGAACTTGCAGAGGCCAAAATAGATATTGAGGATCTAAGGTTTGAGAAAGAAGAAATTAAAGGAGAAAACAAGTTTTTAAATGTTAAACTCAAAGCTTTAGATGTAACACCCTAATAATTGACTCAATACACCTAGGATGTATTCAAGTTAATTATTAGTTATTACTCTTTTGTACCAGTTCTTAATTCTAGTCTTTAGAAAATACTTTGTGAAAATAAGAGTACATTTTTTTTTTTGGAATAAAAAACAAAAATGTAAGCCATATGCAAGCATAAAGTAAACTACATCGTTTCCTTGCAAATAATCAAAAGGGGAATCACGACATATCAAAAGGAACATAAATCCATAAATGAAACAACATCACAGTTAGATATATAAGTAGTTATACCATACACCAGTTATGTAGTAGTAGCGTTAATATAGTCATCCGTGCATAACATGAAGAAACATAAAGAAAATACATTTGAACCCCCTAACTACAATAGTTCATCTAAAATAGATAACCTCTAAAAGCAAAAGAAGGCTATCCTAAACATGTATGGGTGTGTGCAATAGAGTCAGCTGCTAGTTTCTACTCCCCATCAAAAGGAGGTACATAAATAACCAACTAAGCCAACTCGGCTGAGGTGGCCAACCAATGAGAGGGTTGGGCATGTGCTCCATGATGGGGCACCATCCTCACCCTGCCTCCTCAAAGTGGCTGTGTCACAGTAGCCTCGCTACCTAACCCCATGGGTATGGTGGGGGAGGAACCCATGGATGGGATATGTGTCTCAGAGAGGTCGGCTTTAGAATGAGCTGGGGGTGAGCAGGGAGCATCCTCCGGGTAGTCTTGGATGGCGGAGGCAGCAGTGGGAGTATGACGGATGCGCTCTCCTTTGGGGGCATGTATGCTCGAAGAGTAGATCATCGGCAAAGGGCTAGGTCGGCGAGAATCGAAAGCTAGTAACTGGCTGAGCGAAAGGGCGACCCAGGAATACAAACAGATGGACTGAACAACAACCAATGAAGTGATAGGACTGGTGCTTGGCATCAAAATACAGCTCCCAAGTCAGTGCATTAACGTAAATCATGAAGGCTGCTATCATCCTCTGAAGATGCGACAGAAAGAAAAGATAGAGGGAGTGAGAAACTTAATAAAGAATCTCAGAAAGGTATTCTCCTATCTCGGTGTCATCGTCTGCATCCTCAGGAACCTCGAGTATCTTTATAAAAAGGTGAACGTGCATTAAGTTCAATTTTAAAGTTCTAAAGTACCATTTACTGAGGCCTATTCACTTTAGTATGCATCTTGGATGTCATGAATGCAACATACCTTATCATGAGATGCATAGCAATGCAAGGTACAATATACTAATTCTAATCATAAGAGATGCTCATGGATCATAACAATTATAACATGACTTTCTTCCATTTATCTTTTAGGTGACTTAGATTAATTTCTTCTCTCATTTAGGGCCACCCTATTTCTCTTGCCTTTTGAGAGTTCTAGGTTGTGAGCTCATACCTTACTAGTCGTCACCAGCATAATCTTATCCAATGATAAGTTAACACCTGACTCTTAGAGTACGGGATAGGGGGCAATAGGATCACCTTTCATGACCTTTAATTTGGGGAGTCCAAAGGATCACTTCCTTATTGGATCACCTCTCATAACCTTGAATTCGAGGAGTCTAGAGGATCATTTCCACATATTTTTATGTCACCTTTATATTAGCATGTTATATTAAGATGCAAAGTCATAACCATATCATATACTTTTCTCATGCTCTTCACATTACTTGAACATATGCAACTTTAAAATGTTTCAAGTGAAATCATAGCATGCCATATCAATTCTCACAATCAAATAACTAAACACGTAAGACATTAATTTCACATAATTCTTCAAGCATATGGAAATCACAACATTTTATAGGATAAGTACTTTTATTCCCTCATAATCGATTTAACCTCTAAATCGGGTAAACCTAATTTTGATATTTATCATCTTATACATCAAAGGTATTAAATACAAGAATTCTCATTTATTATTAACCTAAGGGCATCACTAAACAAATTTGGATAGATTTGAAATAAAAGCGAAATGAACCATTTCGGTGTTCTTATAAAATACGTTTTTGACCCTTTCTCATTATTGACTTTTCCTATGGAGCTAGAATTAATTTCCAAGTCAATTATGGATGTTTCCTATATCTTTACTAACTGTTAAATATCATTTTTACTTAAATATCACATGGTAGTCAGAAAACATATTTTCATTTTAAAGAGTCCTACAATTCACATTTTTCAGTTCTTTCTAGTTACTAGACTTTACTTAGCTATCAAAAATGATTAACATACCTATCAATAACAATTTTTGCATTTTAAGAGCACTTCAAACAACATACATCAATTCTAGAGAGGTTTGGACCGAAACCAAAATTTAATTCCCTAAGAGCATAGAAAATTGCAAATTAGGCATTTCTAGTAACTAATCTTTCTTAGGATTAATTCTGGGTCAGGGAATGCTCTTATAATCGATTCTTATCCTTATGGTAATTGTAACACCCTAAAAATTATTTAAAAATTAATTTGGGCTTTACTAGCTATAATTTCAAAAATTTGATAGTTTTAGAAATGATGAGGACGATCCAACGGATTTATAAAAAAAAAGTGAATAGTAACCTTGTGGGCCCCAGACTGGTCGAGACAGCTGAAACCCTAGAATTGGGACCCGGAGGTGCTCAAAACTGAGAAATTATAGGATTGAGATTAGAAATAGTTTGAAATGAGGATTTTATACTTAGAATTAATTTTCGGGCAATGTCTTATTACCCGGGTACAATGTTTTGCCTGTTCGGTGGAATTTCGGTGTGCGGTTTTAACACCGAAAAGGCTACTTGCTCCCTAAGTTAAAGTGATCCAATTATCTGGAGTCAAGTGGATGACCAAGATCTATTCTTTGCCCAAGAAAATAATCCTAGCCATCCATTTTATTATCTTTAAGAATTCTCATTTTATATTACAATAACCAAGCTTTCTTTATAAGCTTCCTTTAAAGATTAATATAAACCACCAACCTTATCACTCCACCATAATCATTTTCGGCCAGGAGGCCTACAAACACAGCCCTCCATTGTTCTTCCTCTCAAACCTCCATTAACAAGCTTTAAGCTTCAAAAATTCTAACTTAGAGTCACTAAAACACCAAGATCGTTTCACAAAACTTGTTCTACTCCTCATAATCTATCAAACTAATCGATTGGAATTTCAATTCGTCATCAATCCTCACCTTGGTATCTCATTCATCACTGATTAAGGAAGGGCTTGGTGCTAATTTTGTGGCCTTGAAGTGAGCAAAATCAATCTTGGAGCATCTTTTGGAGCCAAGATCCCTAAAGCCATCAAAGTAGGGTTTCTGAATCTCTTCTTCTTCAAATCCATTTTTCTGTTTTAATCACTGATTTAAATTGATATTTTTTGTTTTATTGATTGATGACATATGGATATTGATGTATGAATTTTGGTGGAGTGTTTGGATGATGTTAAATATCATTTTTCTCAAAAGGGATCTTAGACAATGCTGGTGGATTTTCTGATTTCTTCTGGGCAGGTTATGAGTCACAAATTTTCTGATGTATTTGTAGATGTTTTTATGAGCTATAAAAATTATATGTTGAAGCTAACATCCTAAGGCAACTCCATAATTTTTCTTGGGTCCTAAAAATGAGTTTTACTATTTTATAAAAATAAAAAACCGAGACTGTTATTGAGTTGTTTGGACAACCAATTCTGAAGCTCTGAGTTTGTCTAGTTTTTTACCATACCAAATGATTGATTTTTCCACTGAAATTCTTATAGGATATTGAGGACATGTTAAAGTCCAAACATGAATTTTTGTATGATTTGATATGATCATTTGATAAGGCAATAAGATTTGAACTTTGGCTGTTGGCTGCAAATAGGGGGTTTCTGGTCTCCTAATTTGTTGAATTTTGTTATCATACTTGGAGAACCTTTTAACTCCGAAATTTTTAGAAGACCTTGAGGACACATTGAAGTGTCTTGGATAATTTTTATAGTCTTGGATTTCATGGTTTGAAATGCAAAATAATTTGTGCTATAGATATGTAAAATCTGCCATTGTGCTGAAAATAAATAGATGCTTTGAGTTGATGAAATAATGACATTGGGTTCAAGTATGACATATATGAGTGTATGCCAGTGAATTTAAGGAATGGTTTGAGGCATGATTGAAATCATATTATGAATGAATGTGTATATGTGCCTCATGCATGCATTTGGAAAAGAACAGTGAATGATATGTATATGTGGCAAAAGAGAATATATGAACTTTAATCGTGCATGTTCTGACATATGGAGAAAACAGAAACAAGACTTAGATTGAATGAGGGGAAGGCAAAAGTAGGAACTTTCCCAAAATACTGAGTGTGCATATTCTGACATATGGAGAAAATAGAAACAAGACTTAGATTGAATTAAAGGGAAGGCAAAAAGAGGAACTTCTCCCGAGATATTATGAGTCGGTAGACATATCGGCTAGGAATAGAACTGTGTGTGATTTGGAAATGGAAAAAAATGAAGTCTGATGATCACGTATAGGAATGAGCTCAGTCCTGATAAGCAGTCTATTTCCCTTGTGTGGTGTGATCCACTATAAATACCATTTGGTATAAGCTATGTATTGTGGAGTTGTCCATAGCAGATACCCACTGGGTATAAATTAAGTCTTTCCTATGTCAATAAAAAGAGAAAAATGCACTGAATTGAGTTTTGCAGCATGATATAAACTAAGTCTTTCCTATGTCAATGAAAAGAGAAAAATGCACTCAATTAAGTTCTATGGCCACAAGAGAAAACTAGAGAATTCCTTCTGATCTTATTCGGAACAAGTGAAGATGATTTCATTAAAGATTTCAGCATTTATCATATGCATATACATACTGATTTGAATTGTCTACCTAGGATGATTTACTTGGTGTTTGAACATTGTGCAGTATATGCATTAAGTGACTGATTATTAAAAGCTACCCACTTTGGAAGTATGATTTGGAACTTTAAAAATGGACCATTGTTATAAGATGCATGATCACATTTTTTCTAATAAACCAAAGTGGCTGGGGCGATGACGATGACATTATGAGTGAGTTTTTGGGGAGTTTCCCTACTGAGAATTGTATAATTCTCAGCCCTATATGTTTTGTGTTCCCATGTCATCTCCAGGTTAATCCAGAGAATGATGCGGCTGCTACGTAAAAGAACTCAGGATTACAGTAGTGGATGCTTTTTTCATGCAGTATATAGTTGTAGGTATATGTGTAGGTGAATGTAACAGAGATTGTATATGTATTCAAGCTCACAGTAGAGCTTCCTTATGTAATTGACTTGTATCTTTGTTACACATGTTAATTAAATTACGCTAGTTATTACACGATCTTATCACATTTGCTATAGTTATTTAAGAAAAGTTCGGTAATTTATAAGTAACAACTCTCAAGTCTGATGTCATGACTTAAGAATGATGTTGTACTTGGGAGGATGTTACAGTAACACAATTAATAACCTTAGATTAGTAGCATAATTAGAGAGCTTAATAAAAGGATGTTTTACATTTAATAAGATATGTATATTCCATGAGTCAAAGTTCTCATGTGAGTTGAAAGGGTGAGTCTTGAGCACTAAATTAATTAAATGATGGCATAAATTGAAATGTGCAATGCAAGCTTCATTTTTAATCTTGGCATTATAGGGTGGTGGCAAGAGAAACATAAATAATGGTATGCAAAGTTTGAATATAAATATGAAAATGCAACTCTAGTTTTAATTTTTAAGTTTAGATGATGGCTTGAAAAGTAAACATGCTAGGCAAGGAAATGTAAATATGAATGCAAGTCCAATTCTTTATTTTAGTGCTCTAGGCCCCCTAGAGTTTTCACTCTAAATCAACAATCAACTTTAAGGTTGAAATAGGTAGGCTTCGAGATTAATTATTTAGGTGATGGCAAGGAAATATAAATATGAATGAAAAGCTTGAATATAAATATGAAAATGCAAGCTCTATTACTATTTTTAATATTTAAGTTTAGGTGATAACTTGAAAAGTAGATATGCTAAGCAAGAAACGTAAATATGAATGCAAGTTCAATTCTTTATTTTAGTGCTCTAGGCCCCTTAAAGTATTCACTCTAAATTAACAATCAAGTTTGAGGTTAAAATAGGAAGGCTTTGAGAATAATTATTTAGGTAATAATATGAAATGCAAGGCTTAAATATAAATATCCAATGCAAGGACTTGAAGTATAAATATGAATGCACTCCATTTGTTATATCTTTAAGTCCTAGGTTCAAGACTACCATTTAACTCTTTAAAACAACATAATATCTTTGTTTGCTGAGAACTCTTAGAAGTGAAACCTTCAATCTTTAGAAGTCAAATAAATGATGATTTTCCAATCAACACCCAAGATCCTCATCATCAAGCCATGTTTTTCTCATCCACAAGGCCATCAAGGCCGAAAAAGAAAGAAGAGGAAAAGGAAAGTAAGAAACCGAAAACCAAGAGGAAGAGGAGAGAATCATCATTTCAATATTCCAATCTAAGAGTAACACAAAAGAAAAGAATGACAAGCTCTAAAACAACTCTCTACCAAAGGTATTTTTCTTTGAAAAGAAAAGAGCTTGATCTTGGAGAAGAAATGAAAAGAAAAGTCTTCCTTGAGGCCAAATATGGATTCAGCCAAGTGAGAAAGAAAAGGAAAGAGGATGTGTTCTTGAGTTTTGGTATTAGAAATGGAAAGGTTAAGTGTTTAAAGGAAGATCTATGGTGATTTGGGGTTGAGAAGTAGTGGAAGGTGGTGGCTCTTGGAAGAAATGTAGAAGAAGAAGAAGAATTCTTTGAGATTGAAGGAAGAAAGCTTGAAGTAGCAAAGTTATGCAAAGGTTCTTGCAACTTCCTTTGGCACCTATTTATAGAAAAATGAAACATATAGGGGTATGAATGGAGGGAGTGGTCGGCGGTCATGGAGGGAGTGGCCGGCGGTCATGGAGGGAGGGAGGGAAGGAAGAGAAAAATATCTCTTTACATGGTATAGGTTTGGGTATGGCTAGGAATGGGTGAAGGTATGGCTTAGCATGGTTCTTTGAATGCACATTTTAATTAATTTCAATATGTGATGGATGAAAAAAATGGGGGAGGTGGCAAGCCACATTAGAGAGAAATAGGGGGAGGAATATCTCATTTAAATGTTGTTTTATGAGTGTGTTTAGAGGTTGATTTGTTTAGGCCATGGATTAGGAGTTGTGATTAAGTGTTTAGATGAGAAAGAGGATGATTAAGGCTTCTCAAGACAAGGTTTAAAAGTAGTCTTGGCCATTAATAGAGTCAATCTGAGAGAACGATCCAAATGTTAGAGGACATGTTAAGAGCTTGTGTGTTGGACCAGAAGGGAAATTGGGATAGGTACCTTCCTTTGATCGAGTTTACATATAACAATAGTTATCATGCAAGCATCGGCATGGCACCCTATGAAGCCTTATATGGATGAAAGTGTCAATCCCCTCTATGTTAGTACGAGCCTAGGGAGCAGTATACTAGGACTGACATTGTGAAGGAAAGGAGGGAACAAGTCAAGAGGATTAGGGATAGGATCCTTACAGCTCAAAGTTGGCAGAAGAGCTATGCGGATAAACGGTGAAAGCCGTTGGAATTCAAGAAGAGAGAACATGTATTCCTTAGAATCACCCCTACTACAGGCACAGGAAGAGCCATGAAAGTTAAAAAGTCAAGCCCCTGATTCCTTGGTTCTTTTGAAATTCTTCAAAGAATCAGGTCAGCAGCCTACAGAATAGCCCTACCCCTAAACTTTTCAAACCTTCATGATGTCTTTCACGTCTCCCAATTGAGAAAATACCAGTCCGACCCTAGCCATGTTTTAGAGCCAGAGCATGTACAGCTAAGGAAAGACCTAACCTTTAACCTATTGCCAACGAGGATCGTAGATCATGGAGTCAAACAACTGAGGAACAAGACGGTACCCTTGGTCAAAGTGGCATGGGGACGTGGTAAGCAGAAGAATTCACATGGGAGTTAGAGTCAAATATGAAGGCAAAGTACCCCGAGCTCCTCTCAAGTAATGAATTTCGAGGGCGAAATTATTTTTAAGGAGGGGAGTAATGTAACGCTTCAATTTTTCTGTTTGAGCACAAATGACTAAAATGCCCCTGAGGTCATTTTACTCGAAATTTGGGATAGCAGACCCGGCGATCCTCGAAAGGTCAACTCAATGTTTGAAGAGGGATTAGATGTGTCGTGATTGTTGCAGAGATAAAAATCTCATTTTCTGGATTTTTGGCTCTAAATGACCAAAATATCCCTATAGCCGTTTTATGTGAAGTTATGTGCTGTTTAAACTCGAAAACTTTCCCGAGGGTTTGGAATGTTAATTATATGTGACAAATGAACTCTGTTTAAGTCCGGATGTTCCCGAGCATTTTTGTGCGAAATTATCATTTTACCCCTGAAATTGTGCATTTCAGGCCTAATGATGTAATTAAGGAAACCAAAGTAATATTAGGCTCTAATAAAAAATTAATTAATTTTGATAATTAATCTAGAGTCAAAATAATTTATTAAGATTAACTGGAATCTAAGATTACTTAGATAAACTTAAATTCCTATCTTATGTCAAGATTCCATGTCATGGAATGTTGAATAGTGTTTTCTCTTTTCAATTCCTTAAATTAAGGAATAATGTTTATGATTGAAAACTTATTTAAATGAATTTTGATTTCAATAATGGTGCAAGAACACCCTTTAATCATGCCTTAGACAACCTTGATCATTTACTTTCTCACCTAAACGCTTAATTTCAACTCCTAATCTAAGGCCTAATCAAATCAATCCCTAAACACACTCCTAAACCAACATTGAAATAAGATATTTCCCTCCCCATTTTTCTCTAATCCTAACCGGCCACTCCTCCTCCAAATTCCATCACATGGTGGAAATTTCACACTCAAAGAGCTATGCTTGAATCCATACTTACCCATACCCAAGACCATACCTAGCCATGCTTCCACCATGCCATGAGAAAAAGATATTTTCTTCCTTTCCCTCCATATGTGTTACGGCCACTCCTCCTCATCCTCTCAATGTTGAAATTTTTCTATAAATACACATCTAAAGAGAACTTGGTGCCATTTGCTCATTTTCTCAATCAAGTTGCAAGAGTTGTCTTAAGCTTTCTCTCTTTTCTTCAAGAACTCAAGAGTTCTTTATTTCCTCCATCTTCTTCATCTTCCTCAAGAACCACCATTCACCACCACCTTATAACCTCAAACCACCACAACTTAACCATAAACCATTTCCAAGATACATAGCCTTACCGTTCCTATTCATAAAAACTTAAGAAAAATATTCCACCCCTTGACTTTCCCCTTGGTCGAATCTTCCTCTTCACTTCAAGGAAGAATTTTTCTTCTTGTTCTCTTCGAAGAATCAAGCTCTACATCTTGCTAAAGAAAAGCTCTTTTGGTAAGGATTTTATTGTAAAAGTTTTATCTTTTCTTTGTTAGAAAAGATAATAGATTTTGTTGTCTTGCCATGAACAAGTTTCATTTTAGAAATCTCATGGTTTTAAACTTTCTTCTTCCTTTCCTTCCCTTTTTCGGCCTTAGAGCTTTTATTTTCAAAGAAAAATGTTGGCTTGATGATGAAGGTTTTAGATGACGATAATGAGATCATCACTTGTGTAACTTCTAAAGCTTGAAACTTGGTCTTTGGACCATAAGATATTTCGGTTTCTCCTTTCCTTTCGTTTGCTTTAACTTTAATTTTTTTTTGAAGCTTGGTATGGTTGGAAAAATGATTCAAGGATAAGGGCACATGATGGTGGTGTTGGTATCATTGAGTCATGGCCTCTAGAGTCTTAAAGATTTCTTTTTTCTTCCTCATTGGCTTCGGCCATATTTCCTTTCTTCAAGCTTTTGGTTTTTCTTTTTATCTTAAAAGGATATGGAAGAATGATAGCTTGATGATGAGAATATTAGAGGATGACTTTGTCATTATCAAGATGATGTTCTCTAAAGACCAAAGATGGATTCTTTAACTTGATTTATTCCCTCAAATCCATTTCTTTAAGCTTGATGATGAAAGTTCACACCATAAGGTTCTTTTGAAAACCTTGGTCTAAAGAACTCTAAATCTCGCTTTATCTTGCTAAGACAAGTTTGGCATTGAGGTTTATGTTCCTTTAAAGTCTTGTACGTGCTCTAGTAAAACATAAAATGAACTTGCACTCATATTTACATTTCTTTCCTAGCATATTTATTCTTCAAGCCATCACGTCAACTTAAAGATTAAAACTAGAGTTTGCATTTTCATATTTATATTCAAGCCTTGCATTCATATTTATATTTCCTTGCCATCACCTTGTCATATTAAAGACTAAAATGAAGATTGCATATATCACCTAACTAATTAAACTTGAAGCCTACCTATTTCAACCTTAAAGTTGATTGTTGATTTAGAGTGAATACTCTAAGGGGCATAGAGCACTAAAATAAAGAATAAAATATGCATCTCATATTTACTTTAAAGCTCCCACTCTATTTTATAAAGAAGAATAAAATGAAGTGCCTAGCATGTTTATGATTTTTGCCATCACTAAAGATTTCTAGAGCTCAAAGGCTTGCCCTTTTTATCGCATGTAAAGGTTTGGATATGGAGGCATTCTTATGAATGCATAAACTTGGCCATGTGATGATGATGAGCTTGGTATAAGTTTCATCTAGTCACAAAGGCCAATAATCTATGTCCTAAATTTTTCCTTAGGCATTGAGGGTTTAAAGAATACTACAAACATGATTTCATGGATTAAACCTCTTTCAAGAATGTTTTGATTTAGCTACTGCCATATGGCTATTTTTAGCACCTTTGATAAAATAAATTAGTTTTCAAAGAGTTTTAGAAGTTCGAAATTAGCCCCGAGAGAAACTAGTGATTTATATGCCTTAGAAATGTGATTTTATGTGTCCTTTGCAATTAAATTTTTTGGTCACTACTTTGGCAAGTTTACTGCTCTATGGTGTTGTTTTGATGTGTTAAAATGTGTAAAAATTACAATTATTGAAGTAGGAACCATTCTATGCATGATAGGAAAAGCCAGTTTTCTAGAAAACCGTAAAGTTAGGATTTTGCGGGTCCTTGACCCATTTAATTTTAGCCACTGCCAAAACTGTTTTAATATGATAAAATTCTGTTTGGGATTGTTTGATCATGAAAAACTTGGTAACTTTTGATGTAAAATTGACCCTTAACAATAAAAGAGAAATTAGTAACTAGAAAACCATAAAAATGTGAATTCTGGAACTCTTAAAGATGGAATTATGGATTCTGCTTTTAGCATATTTAAAATTGGGAGAAATGTGTTATATTAAGTGTATAAGTGTAGGAACTACTCATAATTGGTTTAGGAATTAATTTTTAGCACCTTAGGAGAAGACGAAACTTAGAAAAGGTCAAAGACGTAGCTCTTAGAACCCGCAATGGAAATCAATAATGCCTACCCAAACTGAGTGATGCCGTTTGGTGCTAATTATAAGCTTGGATAATTAGTGAGAATCATTAGAATTGATCCCTTAGATGCATAAAATAATAAATACAAAAGTTGGATTTACCCGATTAAAAGTTAATCGATTAAGGAATTATTATGATTGCTTGCTTTATAATGTGATATGAATGGATGTACTTAAATTTTATGTGATGATTATGTATGCATAAAGATGGTTATAACATGTTATGATCTTACTTGGAATGTCTTAGATGCATGTGTAAAAGTAATATAGCATGTGACATTGTGTGATAAGTTGTGTTCTTGCATCTTAATATAACATGCTAATGGTAAAATGACATAAAACACGTTTTGTAATGCCCGGGGATTGTGAAGTCGGGGAGTGATCGCCGGTAAAAGGAGGCACAGACAAGGAGCGGCTCTTGGCAGACTTCAAAAGCGGAGGCGTACATGAATGAACCAATACACACCCAAATGAAAGGGATCCAGAGACTGTGTAGGTATAGGACTATACAGTTAAGGAGGGCTTATATGAATTGATTTGTATTACCTATACCAACAAGATGCATCTTCTTTTCGGGTAGCCCATTACTAAAGAACTCTACAGTTAAGCATGCTTGACATAGAGTAATTTTGGGGTGGGTGACCTCCTAGGAAGTTTTCCCAGGAAGTACGTGAGTGAGGACAAAGCATGCTGAAAAGACCCATGTTAGTTTGTAGGGACAGTCATCAATTCATAAAGTAGCAAGGGATGTTATAGATCTCCCTAGCAAAAGGAGATGATATGCTTATCTTAGGACAAACAAGAACCAGTGACGACTAGTTAGGTATGAGCTCATAACCTAGAAACCCTCAAAAGGGAAGAGCTATTAGGGTGGCTCCATGATGAAGAGAATGATGAACTTAATGGCCCCATGATGAAAAGAATGATGAACTTTATGCCATGTTAAAGTGATGTTTGCATATGGTATTTCCATACATTCATGATATGATATGTTGCATTCATAGCATCAAGGTTCATATTAAAAGACACGGACCTTGGATAATTATATTTGCAAACCTAATAATGAACCTGATGCATGCTCAACTTTTATAATAAGCCCAAGGTTCTTGAGGACATAGATGATGACACTAGGATAAGAGGATTTCCTTACGAAGATTCTTTAAGATTCTCACTCCCTTTATCTCTCTTTCTTTCCACTACGTCTTTCAGAGAACGATGGCATCGTTCGTGATCTTTATTGATATGCTAGTTTGGGAGGTGCACTACGACCCGGATCACCGATTATTCCACTTTGTGGGTCGCTGTGCAGTGCGTATTTTTGCATACATGGGATGCCTTTCGCTTACCCAGTTTCTAGCTTCCGGTTCTCCCCCACTTCCCCCTATGGAGATGACCTGGTGTTTGAGCATGCCTGGCCTCACAATGAGCAGATTCGACGTGCTCACCCTGCCACCTCAGCTACCCGTGACTACCCCGACTATGTTCCTCGCACGAGGCACTCGGAGACCGACCCATAAGAGGATTCCCCCACTCATGTGTAGTCGGAGGGTTCCGCACCTTCGGTGCCCATGGAGGTGGGCAGAGGTAGTGAGGATATTGTGACCTAGCCCAGATTGGCGCGACAACTGGAGATGCAACCACACCGTGGAGGCCACATCCGACCCTCGATCCGCCTTCTTACGCTAGAAGACCTTGCCCAGTTTATTGGGTATGTGCCACCCTCATGGGATGGACATCAATAGAAGTCAACGGAGGACTCGACGAAGTGCTTGAGCTCGCATATGTAGATCCCTCTGTTCTTGTCTGATCTTTTGAAAAAGGGTGATCACATTTAGGAGTACTCATAGGGTTGTAGAGGGAAGTTTTTACCCATAGCTTATGTTGTGCTATTCCATGTACTTTCCTGCTTTTATGTATTCTTCATGTATGGAAGTTCAGCCCTCGTAGATGGGTGCGACTCCACTTTTATGCTTTCTTATCTATGCTGTTATTATTTGTAGTAACTATCATGTATGAACTATGTTATCATGTATAATATATGTATTTCATGGTGATTAATGATGTGGCTACTCTTTACGATATACTGTGTTCTTGGTGAACGATAGGACTTATGATAACCCGCGTGGCTCACGTTTTGTTTTATGTTTTCAAAAAAAAAATTTATCCATATTTTTCGCTAAGTATTTAACAAAGTAAAGTTTAAAGAATGAAACAAAAGGGTAATAACTAATAATTAACTTTAATACATCCTAGGCGTATTGGGTTAAATATTAGGATGTTACACCGATCAATGGGAGGAAGAGAAAGAAGGAGATTGCGGTGGTGTTGGTACACCGCGGTCAATATGTGAATTGGAAAAAGGAATGGAAGGGACCTGTTCCGGCTGAGGATGGTCCACGGTGCTTGATGGTGGACAAAGGAAGGCATGTGGGGAGTACGGCTGCTTTGGTTGAGGGTGGCGTGTAACATCCTCCTAAGTACAACATCGGTCTTAAGCCATGACACTGGACTCAAGAGTTGTTACTTATAGTTTAGTGGACCTTTCTTAATTATCTATAGCAAGCTCGATTGATTCATGAGATAACTATGTCATAATTCTATTAAAATATATAGCAAGGAAACCAAAATATTTATTTAATATAGAGTTAAGTACATAAGGGAAGCTCTTCTATGAGCTTTAACACACCTTTGTTCTCTAACATATTTATATACGTATTCCATTCCACTAAATACAACATAATAAAAATATTAACTACCACATTATTGCATTTCCGAGTTCTTTTGGGTAACAGCCTCTCGGTTCTCTGCATCAACCTAGAGACGACATGGGAACACAAAAACATAAGGGTGAGAATTATACAATTCTCAGTAGGGCAACTCCCTAAATACACAATCATAATGTCATCGTCATCATCCTAGCCACTTCGATTTATTAATAAAATGTGAGCATGAAACATATATCAAAGGTTCATTTTAAAGTTCAAAAACCATTCTTCTGAGGTGAGTATCTTTTATTATTCAATCGCTTAATTTGAACATATCATACTACTCAACATCATATAAACCATGTACTGTGTAACTCACAACTTAAACATATTGACCTCAATATCGATACTAAAATTCTCCACTTAGCACATAAGATAAAAGGCTACTTAAAATAATTTCTACTTCAACTTGGCTTGGCCCTTGGCTAATCTTGTCACGTCTGGACGTTACGTATCGCCGTCCCCAGTGTGGCAATAATGGGTAATAGACTGCTTTTCAGGGCTGAGCTCATTCCTATACATGATCATTCGATTTACTTTCTGTAATTCTCACATAGACCTATTCCTAGCCAGATTTACTTTTCCTAACTTAATTCAAGAGTAGTCAGGTTTACTTTCTCCGACAGATCGGATTTACTTTCTCCCGCCCAAGGATTATAAATCTTACGCTCTTCTTGGTAGTCAGGTTTACTTTCCCCGACAAACCGAATTTATTTTCTCCAGCCCAAGAAATATAATCTTATGCTTTTCTTTTGCATATGAGTAATTGTAATAAGCATTCATATCTATGTGTGCCTAACCTCATCAACAATCTCACATGCTCAATTATTCATATTCACATGCATGTGCTCATGTCATACTAGTACAATAGGCTATTATTTCATCAATTCATTTTCAGCACAATGGTAGATTTCACATGTTCAATAGCACAATTTATTATGCATTTCAAACCATCAAATCCAATGCTATAAAAATTATCCAAGACACTTCAATGTGTCCCCAAGGTCCTATAAAAATTTCGGAGTTAAAAGAGTTCTCTAAGTATGATAACAAAATTTAACAAATTTAGTGGTCAGAGACCACTTATACTTAGCTCAGAATCAGAAATGAATAATTTTTAACCATGGCAAATGAACCCAGAAAATTTGAAATGAAATTCCTGGTAAAACCTCAAGATATCATTTAAAAATTTCAAGGATAATTCAATCATTTGCTATAGTAACAAAATTAGAGAAATTTACAGCTTCAGTTCCAATAATTCAGATAGCATTGATACACTTTTGGTTCATGATTCTTCTCAGGTGGTTAGATTATTTATCATACTCCACAAAAATTCTCAGAGTTGCCTTATGATGTTAAATTTAACATATAATTTTTATAGCTCATAAAAATGACCACAATTGCACCAGAAAATTCATGAACCAATCCTGCCTTGTTAAAATCCGAAAATCCAGCAGCATGTGTCAAATTCCCTTTTGATAAAAACCATTTTTCACAACATCAAACCACTCCACCAAAATTAAAACATCAATTTCAATATGTAATTAAGCAATTCAATGAACAATATTCAGCCAAATCAGTAGGCAAATCATAAAAATGGAGTTGAATGTAAAAGAGGTTTAAAATGCCCTCCTTTGGTGGCTTTAAGGATGTTGGCTTCAAGGATATTCCAAGAGTAATCTTGCTCACTTCACGATCACCAAACTAACATCAAATCCTTCCTTAGGTAGTGAGGGAGTAAGGAACCAAGGTGAAAATTTATGGAGAATTAGAATTCTGATCGGTTAGAATTGTAGAGTTTGAGGTGAAGAACAACTTTGATGAAGGAAAGTTTTTATTTCAAAGACTTTAGGCTAGTATATATGGAAGTTGAAACCAAGATGAAGCTCTTGGCTATGGAGGAAAGGCAGCTGCTTCTCTTTTCTTTGCTAGCCAAGAAATGGCTTCTTGAAGAAGCTAATTTGGTTGAGTTTATCTGTAATGCCCCAATTTTTACTGTAATTTTTACTGTCATTAGAAATTACTCAATTACCGAATTACCGTAGGTAATTATTACATAAGATTTGAGGCCGAACAATCCTCAATAAAGGAATATAACATTAGAAGAGAGGTTAGGAACGATTCATGCGAGAGTCGCAAATCCCGAATTTCATGCGTATAAAATGACCAAAATGCCCCTGAAGTTATTTTACTCAGAAAATGAGGATCGTGGGCCCCACCTATTCTCAAGGGGATATTTTGAGGATAATAAGGGATTGTTTGTGTTATGTGTGTTAATAGAGCAGAAGGATCTCAATTTTGAGTTCGACGCCTTGAAAATGACCAAACGCCCCTGCTGTTTTAACTCCGATGTGCGTGTGCGTGAGCCCGAACCTCACTAAAATGTTTTAAAATGTGTTTTTAAGCCATGATTAACCATTGGTAAAGCTCGGGTGGCCACGGGCAATTTTTAAGTGAAAATGCGATTTTGCCCTGTTTTTGGCGATTTGCGAATTTGGGATTTTTGATTCAGTATCTGAAACCTAAGCAATATTAGGCTCAAATTAAAGCTTATTAAATTCTAAATATTAATCTAGAGTCAAAATTATGTATTTAGATTGATTAGAACCCAAAATTGCTCAAAAACACTCAAATTGCTTACTAATTCACTTAAACCCTTAACCGTAAATTCTCTAAATTACATGAATACCTTGCCTACACCTAAATAATGCATGGAACACACAAATTTCACTTCTTTGGGCTGTAATGGACGAAATTATTGATTCCATTATGCAGCTGAATTATTGCCAAAAGTTGCACTAAAACAAAATGCCAAAATGTCACCATAAGAGACATAATTCCTTAATTTCATACAACTTTGTCTAAAATGATTTTTCCTCCCTTATTTCTCCTGCAAAATTCCGTCCACTACCTCATCATTTTGGCCAATTAGAAGCCTCAAAATCTTCTATAAATAGGCTTGCTTGAGTGGTCTTGGAATGCTTGGTTCATAACTAGTTTTTAGGAGCACCAAAAACTTTCTTTCTTCCTCCTCTTTGGCTGAATTCTTTCTTCAATTTTTTCAAAGAGATTTTGTTTCATTTCACTTCAAGAAACCAAGTTCTCTTCCTCTTCTTCAACTCAGATTAGGTAGGGAGTAGTTTCTAAATTTATTTCTATGCTTTGAGGAGTTGTGTTTTTAGCTCAAAATGATGAAATTATGAACTTGCCTTAGCTTTTCATTTTGGTTTTCCTCTTCAATTTTTCTTTAACCAATTCAACCATATGGCCTAGGTGGAACTAAGATGATGGCTTGATGATGAGGACCTTGAGGGTGGGTTGTAAATCCATCACAAGTTAGGCCTCTAAAGCTTGAAAATTCCACTTGATGCAAAACCTTAAAGAATAATGCTTTATGATGCTAAAACAAAGATTTTTAGTTTAGAACTTGAAAGATGTATTTTTTTTCCTTTTATGTTTTATTTCTTGTTAAGATGTGTATTGGGTTGAATTTATAATTCTTTTAAAGTCTTGAAGGAGCTCTAGTAAAGAAACAAAATGAATTTGCATCCATGATTAAGTTTATGCTTTGCATAACCATGTTTACCTTCTATGTCATCACTAAATTTTCAAGAATGAATAAATGAACTTGCATTTCTCATGTTTAAATTCCAAGCTTGTATTTCATGTTTATGTTTCAAGTCATCACTTAATCTTTCAAGATAATAAAGAGGTTGCATCTCATATTTAATTTATGCTCTCACTATATTTTATAATGGCTAAAAGAATCAACGATGGCATGTTTATTTTATGCCATCACCTAAAGATCCTAGAGCTCAAAGACTTGCCCATGTATCACAAGCAAAGAAATATGATTATTGGAGTTAAAGAATTTATTCTTTAAAAAGTCTTGAGATTGGAGCTTAAAAAGATGTAATAATAATATTCTCTTCTCCCTCTCTTGGTCTGTGCGGACTACATCGCTCAGGTTTCTTAATATTCTCTTCTCCTCTCTTTGGTCTGTGCGGACTACCGCCTCCGGTTTCTTAATATTCTCTTCTCCCTCTACTGGTCTGTGCGGATTACATTTGTTCCAGCTTTCTTGTATCATGTTTATATTTCAAGTTCTTGCATCATGTTTAATTTTCAAGTCATCACCTTAAATCTTAAAGATAAAGAAATGGAATTGCATATCATGTTTATAATTCCAAGCTATCACCTTATAAAGATAAGATTAAAATAAGGTTGCATAGCATGTTTATAATTCTAAGATGTCACCTAAATCTCTAAAGCTCAAGACTTACTCCTTTTACCTTAAGTGAGAATTTTAATTGTGAAGATCCTCCCAAATTTGACAAAAGAACTAGTTTCTAAATGAGTTTTAAGGCTTTGCAAGGATTTTACTGGGAACTAGTATTTTATATGCACTTAAAATATGATTCTATGTAATTGCATGAGGTTCATGATTCGCCACTGATCTGAGTTTAGTATCAATGTGTGATAATGATTTGATATGATTGAAGTTGTGATAATTATGGTTTATTGTTAAGAGAATGATTCATAATTGGTTTAGTAACTAATTAGTTCTATAATTGATAATTCTATGTAAGGATTGGATGCTTATTAAGTACTTGATATCATTGAATGATTTCTGGCTTGCATGTTATAGTTCTTTGTTGCAAATAATGAGAATGCTTGTACATGAAATGTTCTTTATTATGTAAAATTTACCTTTGTTGCTAGAAGAAAGTGTATCATTGTAAAAGTGTAATTTGGAAAGGTTAAGCTAAGGAAAGACTTGGTATTTAAGCGTGTCCATTGTGACCCACCTCTCTTTCTGGGAATCTCCCATATGCATGATTACAGTTGATATATATTATTCTAGCTTAAGACTATAAATGAGAAAATGTTATGATGTTTATGAATTGTATTATGATATAACATGCAAAGATTTAATGGTGACTTAAACTTATAAGAAAATGATCCTTTGGAACCATCGGACTATAGATGGTGAAAAGGTGATTTTAGCCCCTAACCCGTTCTCTCAAAAGGGTAGAGTCGGGACTTTAGCTTATCAAAAGGGATAAGTATATGCTAGTGACGACTAGTAAAGTATGAGCTCATAACCTAAATTACTCCCAAAGGGTGGAGTATAGGGTGGCCCAAGGAAAATAATGATGATGATAAGATTTTAAGTCACCAAAGGCACTAAAGAAATGAAATATGTGCACTTTGTGTCCATGTGTAGCTAATATTATATGACGTTCTTTTATGCATGTTATTTTGATAATGATGATGTGGAAAATGATGTAATGATAAAGGAAATGTTCATTGTAAATATGACATGCTAAGAATAACATGCATTATAAGGCGCATAATTAAAAATTGTGAACCTCGGTTAAGTATTTGTCAGAACTTAAAATGAATCTTTGCATGCTCACTATTTTAGAATAATCCCGAGGTTCCTGGGGACTTTGATGATGACACTATAGAAGGAGGTACCCTCTTGAGAATTCTTTAGCAAGATTCTCACTCCCTTTTCTTTATTTCCGTCATTGTCTCCAGATTCAAATGGCGACATTCGTCTTGTTAGTTGATACCCCTACTTGGGAATTCCACTATGATCAGGTGCATCGCTCGTATCATTTTGAAGGGAGGTCTTGCGCAGTTCGTGTTTTTATTTACATAGGTCGTCCATTTGCACATCCTGTCCCTAGTTATCGATTTTCTCCTACTTCTCCCTATGGCGATGAAATGGTTTTCGAACATGCACGTCCACTTGATGAAAGGATGTTACGTTCTTATCCCGCTTCATCTGCTGTCCATGGATTTCCACAGTATGTTCCCGAGACGAGATATTCTGAAACTGATCCTTCAGAGGACACTCCTACTCATGTATATTCTGAGAGCTCTGCTCCTACTCCCACGTGTAAGAGAGGGTAGTGAGGAAGCAGTTGTTCAGCCGAGGTTAGCGAGAAGGCCGTCCATGCGACTCCGACTGGTGCATCTCGTGTGTCCTCCCAGGGAGCTCATCGATGGATCGGATTTATTCCCCATTTCGGGACAGTGGCCATAGAAGGTTCTTAGTAGATTTATGTGTGATCATGCACCCTAGTTTTAGGATAACCTTCCCGGCTTATGGAGTTATCTAGTTTAGGGGCATGTATTTCCTTAAGTATATTTTCTTTTAAGGGTTTGCATAAGATAATGATGTATGAACATAACCCACCCTTTGAGAGAGGTTATTGTATGTAAATATATGCTATAATGTGCTATTGGATGTTATATGATGGAGCCTAAGTGATATGATGTGATATATTCCTAAACGTCTTATTATACCCCGCTTACTCGTTCACGTTGTACTTGGCTCACGTTTTCAATTATGTGTTTAAAAAAAAAAATGGCTCGTAATTTCACTAAGTATTTTCAAATTATGAAGAAAGAACCAAAGTAAGGAGTAAAGTCTAGTCATTAATTAGATTCAACCTAGGTGTATCTGGTTAATTACTAGGGTGTTACATTATCTTATATTAATGACATGAATATTATATGTTATATTTAGATAATTACTAATCCAATAAAGTAAAATGGATGGTTGTGATTCAATCTTGCAATTTAAGATTGGATCATATCCATTCATTTGATTTAAAGAGATAGGTTTATTTATTTTATAGAGATCCAATTAGTTTTCGGTATTAGAATTTGCACACCGAAATTTCACTAAACGGGTGAAATACCACACCCGAGAAATCAAATATTACTCAATATTTAATTCTAAGTATAAAATTTTCATTTCTAACTATTTCTAACCTTATTTCCATGTTTTCCCAATTTCAGGCACCTTTGGGTCCAGAATCAGGGGTTTATTTGTCAAGCAAGCTTTGTAGGGCCTATTAGGTTACTATTCACATTTTTTTTTCAAAACCGTTGAACCGTCCTCATCATTATTAAAACTGTCAGATTTTTGAAATTATGACTAATAAACCTCAAATCAATTTTTAAGTAATTTTTAGGGTGTTACACATGTAACGCCCGGGGATTGCGAAGTCGGGGAGTGATCACCGGTGCAAGGAGGCACGGACAAGGAACGGCTCTTGGCAGACTTCGAAAGTGGAGGGGTACATGAATGAACCGATTATATACCCGAATGAGAGGGATCCTAAGACTGTATAAGTATGGGACTATATAGTTCAGAAGGGCTTATATGAATTGATTTGTACTACCTATACCAACAAGATGCATCTTGTAACACCCTAACATTTAACTCAACACGCCCAAGACGCATTTAAGTTAATTATTAGTCATTACTCTTTTGTTCCAGTTTTTAACTCAAAACTTCTTTAAAATACTTTAGTGAAAATATGGGTAAAAAAAATTTTTTTGAACTTAAATATCAAATCGTGAGACGCGCATACTAAATATCTAACGTCATTATCTTGTCTGCGTAAGAGAGATGTTAGAAACGAATAACAGGTAAATACATACTACTACCATGACATAACATAACTCAAATAATAATAACATATCAATAACTGTATTATAATAGTGATGTCTTGTAAACTTAAGGACATCAATATAAATCCATCAATAGAATACAAACTGATAACTGAGATATGATCACTCTAAAGGCAAATATCCAAAAGGAAGTTATCTCTGTAGCTCCTCGTCCAGTCTCAAGACAAATCACGAACTACACCATCATTCATGTCTGGAGACGACACGGAAAAGAAAAGGGATGAGAAGCTTATACAAGAATCTCAGTAGGGCTTCTCGACTATAACACAAGTGTCATCGTCATCGTCCCCAGGAACCTCGGGTTTAATTATGAAAATGGTGAATATATATATAAGGTTCATTTATTAAGTTTTAAATATCATTAGCCGAGGCCCGTATCTTTTAGCATAAATCTTAATGTCATGAATGCAACATATTAGTCATGGATGCATGTCAATATCATATACATAATATCATAAAATCCATAAAACAATGCATATGATATAAAGAACATCATGATCATCATTCTTATAGGTGACTTAAACTTCTTTATTCTCTTTTCCTTGGGGGCCGCCCTATAATTCTCTCTTTTCTCAAGTGTTCTAGGTTATGAGCTCATACTTCACTAGTCATCACTAGTGTAATCTTATCCCTTTTGATAAGTTAAATTCCCGACTCTTAAGGTACGGGATAGGGGGCATTAGGATCACCTTTCATAACCTTTAATTCGGGGAGTCCAAAGGATCACTTCCTATTCGGATCACCTCTCATAACCTTTAATTCGGGGAGTTTAGAGGATCATTTCCATGTGTTTTACGTCACTTTAAATCTTGGCATGATATAAATAGAGATGCAAACATGAATAGCTCATCATTAATATTTCATGCTCATAAACTTCATGAACTTATGCATCTCAATGAATCAGACATAACCGTAACATGCCATAAATCAAATCACATAAACATACATCATATTTCATTGCATATATTCCATATAAATCTCAATATATGAACATCGCCATCACAAGATATCAATCATATTCATCTCATCAAATTATCAATATTTACGTTTAAGTCCCAAAGGGTCAAATCACAATTCTCAAAGCTTACGGGTCAAAACATAATTACCCCTTTTTAACATCTACTCATAAATTAAGGATCTTTAACTTTAACCAATATATTTCAAGAGATATATAACTATTAGAAACCATTCAAACTCATCATAAAAACCTTTTAGGGCCATAGACTAAATTTAACATATTTTAGGGGTCAAAGTACAAAGTTATTTATTTTTAACACTTAGAAAGCCAATACTTCTAAAACTTTCTCTAAACATCATAAATGGTATTCTAAACACATATACATATCAGATATCATTATTTACTCTAATTAAAATCCTTTGAATCAAAAAATTACATAATTGATAGTTTAGGACACAACTTTCCACAGTTTATGAATCCGTCAAAACTAATACTTGTAATTATTCTTTTTAACCTCTAAGATACCAAAAACAATTTATACATCAAAAACTAATAATTGTAATGTATATAAACCATAAGATCAGTATCAAATTAGTGAGGAATTAATCCAGAAAATTCATAGTCTAAAGCTTTACAAAATTATGATTTTGATCCTTTCTAAATATTAGTTTATCTCAAAAATGCTAAAAACAATTCTTACTTCAAATATAAGTAATTTATACACATTCAAACCTTATAAAATAGTATTCTAACCATTTTATTTAAGTCAGGTCAATAACATAATTTTTAAATCAAAAAGCTTGAGAAAAGCACAATCTTTAACATCTTTGGATTTCTAACTCTAACAAGAATTATTTAAGCAATTTTAAGACAAGATCAAAGTCTTAAAAATAAAATAAATGAATCTTAATACCAAGAACATCAAGAGGCTGAAATTAACTTAATTTAAGTATAAGAATTCCTATTTAAAATTAAAGAGGTAAGTTTTGAGCTTTTAGAGATTTAGGTGATAGCAAGAATCATAGATATGCTATACAATCCATTTTTAATCTTTATCATTATAAGGTGATAACTTGGAAATATAAACATGATATGTAATACTTCAAATATAAATATGAAGATGCAAGTTTATTTTTAGATCTTCAAAGTTTTGTGATAACTTGAAACATAAAATGCATTACTTGAAATTTAAACATGAGAATGAAAATTCATATTATTATCTTCAAGATTTAAGATGATGAACTTGAAATTAAATATGATTATGCAAGGCTTGAAATTTAAATATGATGTGCAAGAACTTGAAACATAAATATGGATGCTAGTTCATTTTTTATCTTGTTAAGCTTAAAACTCAAAACTTAGTAATTCCTTTATTAATCTTTTAACATCAAGAATTAAACATTAGGCTTTAGAGTTCATTTAAATGATGGATTCACAACCAGCACCATGATTCCTCATCATCAAGCCATGGTCATAATCAAATCATAAAAATCAAAAATATAAAGAAAGAACAAGAGAAAGAACATGAAATAAAATCCCTACCAAGTTGTTTCTTGTTATCAAAAGATAATGCTTGATCTTTAGAGAAGTTAGGAGAAGAAAATATGTCCTTGATATGTCCTTGAAATTCAGCCAAGATTAGAGCAAATGGAGGGAGGATTTTTCTTGTGTTTTTGTGTTTGATAATGGAAAGGTTATGTGTTTAGGAGTTGATTTATGGTTGGAATGTGTATGCTTGAGGTTTAGAGCTTGGTTAGAGGTTGGGAATGGAGTCTCTTGAGTGTGAATGAGGAAGAAGAAGAAAGCTTGAAGTATTGAGAGAATTAGAGAACTTTGAGCAAACTTTGAGCAGGAAAACTATCAAGTAAGAAAATGCTAACGCTAGGAATGTTTGTGTTTGCATTTAGGCAATGGAAGAGCTCATATTTATAGGCCAAGGAGGGCTATATGGCAGCTGCCTTGTGGTTGGAAAAATGGAGTTTTTAGTTCATTTTCAATTAAAGAAAACATGGAAAAAGAATGCTTTTATTCTTGTAATAATTTGGTTCATGCATAATGGATGAAAACACTAAAATATGATGCGAATGGGAGACATTGTTACTGATCACATCATGGCTGAAATCGGTGGGTTTTCTTTTGAATAAACATAGCCAAAAATAATGCAAAAGAAAGCTAAAGGTATAGTGTTATGGTTGGATATGTTTCTTTGTTGGAAAAATAATTAAAATATGGTGAAAAGGAGACAAGTTGGCCATTGGTTTCTGATTCTTTTAGGATCAGATTGGTAATGTTTTACAAGTGGTAAATCATGTATTAGATGTGTATTTACTTAGGTAAAAGATTAGGAATTGATAGATTAGTGAAAATGGTAGAAGGTTAAGTGTTTAGGACAATACAAGACAAGGTAAAAAGAGAAATCATATACTAGTAAATGAGGTTAATTTCAAATGAGTAAAAATCACTTTGTAACATAGGTTCTAAACTTAGGATAAGAAAATGTAAATGTACAATATTTTACCTAAACCGAAATTTTAACTTTGATCTCAATTATCACTAATTTTATGAGGTTTCATAATTAACGAAAGATAATTTAATTTTACCTTAGGTGATTTTAGACTCTAATTACCTCAGTAATTATTTTTAACCTTGGGTAATTCATTTTAAACTCAAGGTTAATGAATAAAATTAATTTGAGTTCAAATAGAGTTTTAATGCTATCTTAATTACACAAGTAAACCTATTTACCACAACTAGAGGTAAAAAGGTAATTTCACGTAAAAACTCCCTGTAAATATTGGACAATCTCAAATCATACTTAAAATAGTCATTTTGAACCTTTGGGTGAAAACCGAATTCAAAGATTATATAATTTCATGAAAAATTACTGCAGGGGTAAAACGGTAATTTTACTTATGGTAAAAATTGAGAATTGAGATTTTTACCTCTAAGGCACATATAATCGCCATCAGGCATAAAATTAACCCCTCAAAGATAATTTAGATTGGTTATCCTTGATTTCTAGATAAAAATGACCTCAGGGGCATTTTGGTCATTTTACACATACAGAAAAATCGGGGTTTGCGACTTTCGCACGAATTGCTAATCAAGTCTCCTATGATGTTTCTCTAATGTCATATTCCTTTAATGAGGATTATTTGACCTCGAATTACGTGTAAAAATTACCTAGGGGCATTTTGGTAATTTTTACATAGCAGTAAAAATTTGGGCGTTACATTTCTCCCCTCCTTAAAAAGAATTTCGCCCTCGAAATTCATTACCTGTAAAAAGCTCGGGATGTTGCATCTTCATGTCTGATTCCAACTCCCATGTGAATTCTTCTATCTTTCCTCGCCCCCATGCTACCTTGACCAAAGGTACGGTCTTGTTCCTCAGTTACTTGACTCCTTTGTCTACGATTCTCATAGGTGGCAGGTTAAATGTTAGGTCCTCCCTTAATTGTACTTGCTCTGGCTCTAATACATGGCTAGGGTCAGACTAGTATTTCCTTAATTGAGAGACATGAAAGACATCATGGAGGTTGGACAAGTTGGGTGGTAAGACTATTCGGTATGCTACAGGCCCGACTCGACTAAGGATGTCAAATGATCCAAGGAATCCGGGGCTCAATTTCTTGACTCTCATTGCTCGACCTATGCCTGTGGTAGGGGTGATCCTAAGGAATACGTGTTCTCCCTCTTGAAATTCTAATGGCCTTCGCCGTTTGTCTACATAGCTTTTCTATCAACTTTGAGCGGTGAGAATTCTATCCCTAATCCTTTTGATTTGTTCCGTGGTTTCCCTCACAACATCAGGTCCTAACAAACTTTGTTCTCCGGGTTCATACCAACATAGAGGGGATTGGCACTTTCTACCATATACGGAATATGCAAACTCAATCAATGGCAAGTATATATCCCAGCTCCCCTCAGCTCCCCTTTTGGTCCAACACATAAGCCCTTAACATATCTTCCAAGGTTTGAATGGTTCTCTCTGATTGACCATCCATTTGAGGGTGATAAGCCGTGCTTAAGCATAGCTTCAAACCAAATGCCTTTTGAAAGGCTCCCCAAAAACGTGACGTAAATCGCGGATCTCGATCTGAAATTATCGCCAATGGTACTCCATGCAACCTCACTATCTCTTGGATGTATAACTGAGCTAACCTATCCAAGGAGTAAGTCACCTTGATAGGTAAGAAATGGGCCGACTTAGTTAGCCGATCCACGATTACCCATATCGCATCGTGACCTGCTTGGGTCTTTGGTAGTCTAGTCACGAAATCCATTGAGATACTATCCCATTTCCACTCAGGAATTGATAGGGGTTGCAACATTCCAGAGGATTTTTGGTGCTCAATCTTCACCTTTTGATAGACTAAGCACTTGCTTACCCAGGCACTTACATCCTTCTTTAACCCGGGCCACCAAAACATCTTTTTCAAGTCATGGTACATCTTGGTGGTACCAGGGTGAATGGTAAAATGGCTTTTATGGGCCTCTTTCATGATTTCTTTTCGGAGGTCACCAATTGCCGGTACACAGATCCTTCCTTCGAATCTCCACATACCATTGGCACCTTGGGTGAATTCTTTTAACTTTCCTGCCCGTACTGCCTCTAGGGTCTCCTGAAACTCTCTATCCTCCTGTTGAGCTTGAATGATCCTTTTCCTAAAGTCACTCGTTACACTAAGATGGCATGCCTTTATGCTCTTAGTGGTCAAGGTCATACCTAGGTTTAGGTCTCTAAAGTTTTCAATTAGCTCAACTTCCTTAACCATCATGTGGGATAGGTGCAATGATTTCCTACTTAAGGCGTCTGCCACTATATTGGCCTTACCAGGATGGTAGTTCAACTCAAAGTCATAATCCTTCAAAAACTCCATCCACCTTCTCTACCTCATGTTTAGCTCTTTTTGATTAAAGAGATACTTCAGACCCTTGTGATCAGAAAACACCTCGAATTTTACTCCGTACAAGTGGTGTCTCCATACCTTTAGAGCAAACACTACGGCGGCTAACTCAAGGTCATGGGTGGGGTAGTTTGCCTCGTGAGGTTTGAGTTGTCGTAATGCATAGGCCACCACTTGCCTATTTTGCATCAACACACAACCCAATCCTTTCCCAGAAGCATCACAATATACCTCAAAGGGTACATTGGGGTCAGGTAGTACTAAAACTGGGGTTGAGGTTAGCTTCTATTTCAATTCTTGGAAGCTCTTTTCACACTCTGGGGTCCAAGTAAAAGAGGCATTCTTCCTAGTAAGCTTAGTAAGGGGTAAGGAAATCTGAGAAAATCCTTTAATAAACCTACGATAATATCCAGCAAGTCCTAAAAAGCTTCATATCTCCGTTACCGTAGTAGGTCTCTCCCAACTCATCACAACTTCTATTTTACTAGGATCCACCGCAATTCCCCCTTTTGACACTACATGCCCTAAGAACTTCACTTCCTTTAACCAGAATTCACACTTAGATAATTTGGCATAAAGTTTCTTTTCCTTTAAAATCTCCAAAACTGTTCTTAAATGATGTTCATGCTCCTTGTGGGTCTTCGAATAGATGAGTATATCATCTATGAAAACAACCACAAATTGATCCAAATAGGGTCTAAAAATCCTATTCATATAATCCATAAACATAGCAGGAGCATTGGTCAGTCCAAATGACATCACTGTGAATTCAAAGTGGCCGTATCGAGTTCGAAAGGCCGTCTTTGGTATGTCCTCATCTCTTACTCTTATTTGATGATATCCTGACCTCAAGTCTATCTTTGAGAACACTACCGCCCCTCTCAATTGATCCATTAAATCATCAATCCTAGGTAAAGGGTACTTGTTCTTTACTGTCACTCGGTTCAATTGCCTATAATCAATGCATAACCTCATACTTCCATCCTTTTTCTTAACAAATAGGACCGGGGCTCCCCATGGTGAAACACTTGGTCTTACAAACTTTTTTTCTAAAAGCTCCTCTAATTGAGTCTTTAACTCAGCTAATTCTAAAGGTGACATCCTATAGGGTGCTATGGATATTGGTCCTGTCCCCGAAACCAACTCTATGGAGAACTCAATTTCTCTTTTTGGAGGGAATTCGGGCATACCATCAGGAAACACCTCAGGATAGTCTCTCACAACGGGTATCTTATCAAGATTTTGCTCAAAGTCTACATCGCTAGCAGCTAGGAGAACATATCCCTTACTCTCTCCCTCACCACAGTTTATTTCTACAGTATTAATGTACAGACTTAGGGGTTTTCTAGGTTCGTTAGGAATAGGAAGAAAAATGATAGACTTGTCATAACAGTTTAACATTACATGGTTGGCATAAAGCCAATCCATGCCAAGGATTATATCTAGACCTTGCATAGGTAGACAGACTAAATCAAGAACAAAAGATCTACCTTTAACAATGAAACAACAATTCAGGCAACATCTACAGGTCCTAACAGGTTTTCCAGTAGGGGTAGAAACAGTAAGATCAAAGGGGAGTTCTGACACATGTAATTTTAGGGATTCAACACAAGTATGGGATATGAATGAATGAGTAGCGCCAGAGTCAAATAATACAATTAAGGTCCTACCATTCGTCTCACACTTACCTTCCATGAGGTTCCGAGACTTTGCCGAGTCCTCTGCACTGAGGGTGAAGACCCTTCCTTGGCATTGTGGCTTGGGGTTGGGGGCTATCGAATTCCTCTCTGTGCATTCCCGTGAGTAGTGACCAGGCTTTCCACACCGGTAGCAAACATTCTGGCCCAACAAGCAAGGCCGATCACCGTGTTGCTTACCACACTTTGGACATTCAGTACTAGGGGCAGGTCTTGGAGGTGCGGCTGGGGTCCATTGGGGTGCTTTTCCTTTGGTTCCACTTGATCCTCCTTGATGAATGTCCTTCCTAGGTCCTTGTGGCGTAAACTGCGGCCTGGGTTGTGGTCTCGGTTGTGGTCTGAAAGGTGGTCGATTTTGCGGCTTGAACCTTGGGGCTTGTGGTGCCAGCTTCTTTGCAAAGTTGTCTGCCCTCGATATACTCAGCTTCCTTTGACCGTCTTCAATGATACGACGTTTGTTGACTAAGGTAGGAAAATCCCTAATCTCCAGTGAGCAACAGCAACATTTATCTCTGCCTTTAGTCCGGATTCATACTTCATGCACTTCCAATATTCATCCGGGTTGCCTTGGAAAATCCTTGAGAAATTGATCAGCTCCTCAAATTTTGTAGTGTACTGGGCAATGTTCATACCCCCTTGAGCTAGCTGCATAAACTCTATGTCCTTAGCATTCCTCATGGACTCGGGGAAGTACTTCTCATAAAAGTGAGCTTTGAACAATTCCCAATTAATGTGGGTGCCAGACGCCTCTAATAGCCTTCGGGTGCCAGTCCACCAGAACTCGGCATCTGCTTCTAGCATGTATGTGGCAAAGGTCACCTTTTGTTCCTCAGAGCATATGACTACTGTGAAGATCTTTTCTATATTCTTTATCCATTCATCAGCATGATTTGGGTTTAGAGCTCCTCTAAATAATGGTGGATTTGCCATACGAAATTCTCCAAATCGGGCATGCTCGAGGCCTTCAGTAGTAACAGAACAACGTCCATTTTCGCCTTGGCGATCCATTCTTTCGAACATCATTTGCATGGCTCTCGCCATGTCCCTGAGAGCTTCAGCAATTGCATTATTTTGGTCATCACTGTTTGAAGTCTTATTCTGTCTTGGGGGTGCCATTGGTTCCTGAGCACACAAAACAGCAAACACTGAGGTGATCAGGCTTAATACTTAATGCTAAGTGAGCTATTTACCATGGCACCTCCAATTACAGCAGTCATGCATCTCTATTCTATAGCTTATTCTAACAACAAGACAACTACACATGACATAACTATCGCATTATGTTTGAGAAGCATAGTCAGTCCAATCCTCAGGCTCCATGAGAATCAAACTGCTCTGATGCCAAAATATAACACCCTAATAGTTAACTCAACACACCTAGGATGCATTTAAGTTAATTATTAGTCATTACTCTTTTGTTCCAGTTTTTAACTCAAAACTTCTTTAAAATACTTTACTGAAAATATGGGTAAAATTTTTTTTTTTTGAACTTAAATATCAAATCGCGAGCTGCGCATACCAAATATCTAACGTCATTATCTTGCCTGCATAAGAGAGATGTTAGAAATGAATAACAGGTAAATACATAATACGACCATGACATAACATAACTCAAATAATAATAACATATCAATAACTGTATCATAATAGTGATGTCTTGTAAACTTAAGGACATCAATATAAATCCATCAATAGAATACAAACTGATAATTGAGATACGATCACTCTAAAGGCAAATATCCAAAAGGAAGTTATCTCCGTAGCTCCTCGTCCAGTCTCAAGACAAATCACGAACTACACCATCATTCATGTCTAGAGACGACACGGAAAAGAAAAGGGATGAGAAACTTATACAAGAATCTCAGTAAGGCTTCTCGACTATAACACAAGTGTCATCGTCATCGTCCCCAGGAACCTCGGGTTTAATTATGAAAATGGTGAATATATATATAAGGTTCATTTATTAAGTTTTAAATATCATTAGCTGAGGCCCGTATCTTTTAGCATAAATCTTAATGTCATGAATGCAACATATTAGTCATGGATGCATGTCAATATCATATACATAATATCATAAAATCCATAAAACAATGCATATGATATAAAGAACATCATGATCATCATTCTTACAGGTGACTTAAACTTCTTTATTCTCTTTTTCGTGGGGGCCGCCCTATAATTCTCTCTTTTCTCAAGAGTTCTAGGTTATGAGCTCATACCTCACTAGTCGTCACTAGTGTAATCTTATCCCTTTTGATAAGTTAAATTCCCGACTCTTAAGGTATGGGATAGGGGGCATTAGGATCACCTTTCATAACCTTTAATTCGGGGAGTCTAGAGGATCATTTCCATGTGTTTTACGTCACTTTAAATCTTGGCATGATATAAATAGAGATGCAAACATGAATAGCTCATCATTAATATTTCATGCTCATAAACTTCATGAACTTATGCATCTCAATGAATCAGACATAACCGTAACATGCCATAAATCAAATCACATAAACATGCATCATATTTCATTGCATATATCCCATATAAATCTCAATATAAGAACATCGCCATCACAAGATATCAATCATATTCATCTCATCAAATTATCAATATTTACGTTTAAGTCCCAAAGGATCAAATCACAATTCTCAAAGGTTACGGGTCAAAACATAATTACCCCTTTTTAACATCTACTCATAAATTAAGGATCTTTAACTTTAACCAATATATTTCAAGAGATATATAACTATTAGAAACCATTCAAACTCATCATAAAAACCTTTTAGGGCCATAGACTAAATTTAACATATTTTAGGGGTCAAAGTACAAAGTTAATTATTTTTAACACTTAAAAAGCCAATACTTCTAAAGCTTTCTCTAAACATCATAAATGCTATTCTAAACACATATACACATCAAATATCATTATTTACTCTAATTAAAATCCTTTGAATCAAAAAATTACATAATTGATAGTTTAGGATACAACTTTCCGCAGTTTATGAATCCGTCAAAACTAATACTTGTACTTATTCTTTTTAACCTCTAAGATACCAAAAATAATTTATACATCAAAAACTAATAATTGTAATGTATATAAACCATAAGATCAGTATCAAATTAGTGAGGAATTAATCCAGAAAATTCATTGTCTAAAGCTTTACAAAATTATGATTTTGATCTTTTCTAAATATTAGTTTATCTCAAAAATGCTAAAAACAATTCTTACTTCAAATATAAGTAATTTATACACATTCAAACGTTATAAAATAGTATTCTAACCATTTTATTTAAGTCAGGTCAGTAACATAATTTTTAAATCAAAAAACTTGAGAAAAGCACAATCTTTAACATCTTTGGATTTCTAACTCTAATAAGAATTATTTAAGTAATTTAAAGACAAGATCAAAGCCTTCAAAATAAAATAAACGAATCTTAATACCAAGAACATCAAGAGGCTAAAATTAACTTAATTTAAGTGTAAGAATTCCTATTTAAGATTAAAGAGGTAAGTTTTGAGCTTTTAGAGATTTAGGTGATAGCAAGAATCATAGATATGCTATACAATCTATTTTTAATCTTTATCATTATAAGGTGATAACTTGGAAATATAAACATGATATGTAATACTTCAAATATAAATATGAAGATGCAAGTTTATTTTTAGATCTTCAAAGTTTTGTGATAACTTGAAACATAAAATGCATTACTTGAAATTTAAACATGATAATGCAAATTCATATTATTATCTTCAAGATTTAAGATGATGAACTTGAAATTAAATATGATTATGCAAGGCTTGAAATTTAAATATGATGTGCAAGAACTTGAAACATAAATATGGATGCTAGTTCATTTTTATATCTTGTTAAGCTTCAACTCAAAATTTAGTAATTCCTTTATTAATCTTTTAACATCAAGAATTAAACATTAGGCTTTAGAGTTCATTTAAATGATGGATTCACAACCACCACCATGATTCCTCATCATCAAGCCATGGTCATAATCAAATCATAAAAATCAAAAATATAAAGAAAGAACAAGAGAAAGAACATGAAATAAAATCCCTACCAAGTTGTTTCTTGTTATCAAAAGATAATGCTTGATCTTTAGAGAAGTTAGGAAAAGAAAATATGTCCCTGATATGTCCTTGAAATTCAGCCAAGATTAGAGCAAATGGAGGGAGGATTTTTCTTATGTTTTTGTGTTTGATAATAGAAAGGTTATGTGTTTAGGAGTTGATTTATGGTTGGAATATGTATGCTTGAGGTTTAGAGCTTGGTTAGAGGTTGGGAATGGAGTCTCTTGAGTGTGAATGAGGAAGAAGAAGAAAGCTTGAAGTATTGAGAGAATTAGAGAATATTGAGCAAACTTTGAGCAAGAAAACTATCAAGTAAGAAAATGGTAAGGCTAGGAATGTTTGTGTGTGCATTTAGGCAATGGAAGAGCTCATATTTATAGGCCAAGGAGGGCTGTATGGCAACTGCTTTGTGGCTGGAAAAATGGAGTTTTTAGTTCATTTTCAATTAAGGAAAACATGGAAAAAGAATGCTTTTATTCTTGTAATAATTTGGTTCATGCATAATGGATGAAAACACTAAAATATGATGCTAATAGGAGACATTGTTACTAATCACATCATGGCTGAAATGGGTGGGTTTTCTTTTGAATAAACATAGCCAAAAATAATGCAAAAGAAAGCTAAAGGTATGGTGTTATGGTTGGATATATTTCTTTGTTAGAAAAACAATTAAAATATGGTGAAAAGGAGACAAGTTGGCCATTGGTTTCTGATTCTTTTAGGATCACATTGGTAATGTTTTACAAGTGGTAAATCATGTATTAGATGTGTATTTACGTAGGTAAAAGATTAGGAATTGATAGATTAGTGAAAATGGTAGAAGGTTAAGTGTTTAGGACAATACAAGACAAGGTAAAAAGAGAAATCATATACTAGTAAATGAGGTTAATTTCAAATGAGTAAAAATCACTTTGTAACATAGGTTCTAAACTTAGGATAAGAAAATGTAAATGTACAATATTTTACCTAAATCGAAATCTTAACTTTGATCTCAATTATCACTAATTTTATGAGGTTTCATAATTAACGAAAGATAATTTAATTTTACCTTAGGTGATTTTAGACTCTAATTACCTCAGTAATTATTTTTAACCTTGGGTAATTCATTTTAAACTCAAGGTTAATGAATAAAATTAATTTGAGTTCAAATAGAGTTTTAATGCTATCTTAATTACACAAGTAAACCTATTTACCACAACTAGGGGTAAAAAGGTAATTGCACGTAAAAACTCCCTGTAAATATTGGACAATCTCAAATCATACTTAAAATAGTCATTTTGAACCTTTGGGTGAAAACCGAATTCAAAGATTATCTAATTTCATGAAAAATTGCTGTAAGGGTAAAATGGTAATTTTACTTACGGTAAAAATTGAGAATTGAGATTTTTACCTCTAAGGCACATATAATCCCCATCAGACATAAAATTAACCCCTCAAAGATAATTTAGATTGGTTATCCTTGATTTCTAGGTAAAAATGACCTCAGGGGCATTTTGGTCATTTTACACGTACAGAAAAATCGGGGTTTGCGACTTTTGCATGAATCGCTAATCAAGTCTCCTATGATGTTTCTCTAATGTCATATTCCTTTATTGAGGATTATTTGACCTCGAATTACGTGTAAAAATTACCTAGGGGTATTTTGGTAATTTTTACATAGCAGTAAAAATTGGGGCATTACACATCTTCTTTTCAGTAGCCCATCACTAAAGAACTCCATAGTTAAGCATGCTTAACTTGGAGCAATTTTGGGATGGATGACCTCCTGGGATGTTTTCCTAGGAAGCATGATGAAAAGACCCGTGTTAGTTTGTGGGGACAGTCGTCAATCCATAAAGTAGCCAGGGATGTTACAAATAGTATCAGAGCCTGCATCTCTCCCAGTACGATGTAGGTAGGGGACGAACCAAACAGAAGCTGGTGGGCATGTAACGCTTGGGGATTGCGAAGTCAGGGGGTGATCGCCGGTGCAAAGAGGCACGAACAAGGAGCGGCTCCTGGCAGACTTCAAAAGTGGAAGGGGTACATGAATGAATTGATTACATACCTAAATGAGAGGGATCCTAAGACTGTATAGGTATGAAACTATACAGTTGAGGAGGGCTTATATAAATTGATTTGTACTACCTATACTAATAGGATGCATCTTCTTTTCGGTAGCCCATCACTAAAGAACTTTATAGTTAAGCATGTTTAACTTGGAGCAATTTGGGAATGGGTGACCTCCTGGGAAGTTTTCCCAGGAAGCATGTGAGTGAGGACAAAGCATGCTAAAAAGACCCGTGTTGGTTTGTGGGAATAGTCATCAATCCATACAGCAGCAGAGGATGTTACATGGCGGCGGTGATTGTGTTCGACAATGGTTGATCTTTTCATGGCGAAAGGCGGAGCCGTCACCACCAAACGATGCACAAGCCAATCTGCCACGCAGAAAGAGGCCCGTGGTGGCACAATGGAGATCGCACTACTCCACAGTCTTGTTCCTCTTTTTGGTTCACCCCGTTTTTGGTTTCCTCTTCTGTTTTCCGTTTTGCTGGTTTATTTTTTTTAGGGTGGACATAAAATGGAACTGAATTGGGTGATTTTGGAATGGAGAGTGATGGTTAATGGTGGCATGACAAGGAAGAAGGACGGCGATTTCGGTCCCCTTTTTCTTAGATTCTGTTTCTTGTTTTGTGTTGTTAAATTGAGAACTACTGGACTATTAAAATGGAATGTTGCTGTGTATGGATTTGGTTTGGTTTGTGTTTGGTTGGGATTTGTATGGATGAATTTTTGGTTTCGGTTTTGGTTTAGCTGGGTTTGATTTGTCTATTGGCAAGGGTAATGGTTGTCAAAAACGTGGTTTGGCTGACAATGGAAAACAGACCTTTGGAAAAGAGAATGAATCAACAAAAATTTTACCTGTGATTCAGATTTTTTCTCTTCTCTGAAGTTCTCTAGATGAAAAAATGGTAATGAAAATTTTTTGTGTTGGAAACTGATTCTGTCCGGGATCCCCCTTTTACCTTTTCTGTTTTCCCTGAATTTATACACAACCGTGGATGTATTTTTCAAACATGGCATGTGACCTTCAAGAAATTCATCCTGGATTCACGCTGGTTCTTAGGGTTTTGAAGACACTGCTTTTGATTTTCCTTACCTCCATTCAATGGTTCTGCACGCTATTCTTGAAGCGTACCCCAAAAAATTTAGAAACATCATACGTATGCTCAATCTCATCTTGCTGGCACTGTTTACCTTTTTTTTCTTTTTTTTCTTTCATTTCAGCCACATTTGTTAGTTCCTTCATTCCTTCTTTTTTTTAATCCAAATAAAACAAAATAACAAAAGAAAAGAAACAGGCTGACAAAGTTTTTTTTTTTGGTTATGAAATAGGCCTATTTTTTTAATTTAATTAATTTTTTTCGATTTTGCAACTAAAATGAAATGAGCTTAATCTAACAACCCAAAAAAGAAATGGGCTTGACAAAAATAACAACAACAAAAAAGGACAATGGGCTAAGAATTTTGTTATAAATGAAATGGACTAAATTTTTTG
Source organism: Dalbergia cochinchinensis (assembly GCA_031216125.1). NCBI lineage: Eukaryota > Viridiplantae > Streptophyta > Magnoliopsida > Fabales > Fabaceae > Dalbergia > Dalbergia cochinchinensis. The sequence goes on from CM062376.1 coordinate 4,825,338, forward strand.
GTTTTGGGTTGGAAAAATCGAGTATTCACACAAGTTCTCTCTTCTGTCCTAAAAGTTCTTTTTTTTCTTCTTCTTCCTCCTTATTCAAAGAAACCACCATCAACCATCACATTCCAACCTCAAACCACCACCCAACCACCATAGACTTTCCCTAAAACACTTAACCTTTCCATTTCCAAGATCAAAAACCCAAGACAAAATTTCCTTCTTCTTTTTCTCTCCTTGGCCAAAACCACTTGGGCTACAAGGAAGAATTATTCTTCTCATCTCTTTTTGAGATCAAGCTCTTTTCTTTCAACAAGAAAAATATCATTGGTAGGGATTTTGTTTCAAAGTTCTTACTCTTTTTCTTTGAATCATTTTCAGTTGGAATGTTGGATTGATTGGGAATATTTTCTTCTTCTATGTTCTCTTTATTTTTGGTTTGATGATGAAGTAATAAATGAGTCTTACTCTGGAAATTTTGGCTTTGGACTTCTTTGCCTTCCCTTTTTCATTTCGGCCTTGAAGGCCTTTTGTGTTCAAAAATTTTGGCTTGATGATAAGGGTTCCCAGATGATGATAATAAGATCACATTTGTGACTTCTAAAGCTTGAACTTTACTTTTTGTTTTTTCAAGAGAACCATAATGAATAAGGTATTAGTTTCTTTATATTTATTTCTTTGAGCTTGATGGTGAGTCCAAACAAGATAAAGGTTCTTGGAACCATGGTGTTAATGGACTCTAAAGCTCATGTCCATCTTGTAAGATTGATTGGTGTTTTAGAGTTGTTACTCTAAATAGGAGTCTTGAGCTTAGGACCTAAAGAAATAACAAATGGAAATGCATTCATATTGATTTTCCAAGTCTTTGCATTTCATATTTATATTTGAGCCTTGCATATCATGTTTATTTCCAAGTTATCTCCTAATCTTGACGATAAGAAAATGAACTTGCATTTTAGGTTCACATTTCTTGTCTAGCATGTTTATGTTTCAAGCCATCATCTAAACTTTAAAGATTAAAAATAAGCTTGCATTCTCATGGTTATATTCAAGCATTGTATATCATATTTATATTTTCATTGCCATCACCTTATAATATCAAGATTAAAATGAGGTTTGCATTAGCATGGTCATGTCATCACCTAAATATCTAAAGCTGAAGAGTTACCCCTTTCAACTTACATAGAAATTTCAGTTCCATGGGCATTTGTCTTCACAAAAATGTTTTGTTTTCAAAGGAATAAAGTTTTAAGGTTTGGAGTATTATTACCTTGAGGTTTCGAAGCTTGTGTCTTGCAACTCTTCTTTGAGAAAAATATTAATTCTTAAAGTGTTAAAACATGATTTACATAACCAAATCTTAACATTTAGCCCTCTGATTTTGCTACTGATCTAAGGACATTCACATGTGTTTTAAAAGGGATAAATTAATTATAAGAGTGTTCCTTGACCTAGAATTAATTATTGCAACTTTGCATGCTTTTGGAAAATTAAATTTTGGATTCTGTTCTAACATTTCCAGATCTGATGTATGCTGTTTGCAGTGGTTTAGATGTGTGAAAACTACTATTAATTGATGTGTTAGTCATTCTTGGCACCTTAGGCAATTCTAGTAACTAAAAGGGATAAAAAATGTGACTTTTAAAGCTCTCTTGTAACATCCTAATTTTTAACCCAATACTCTAGAACATATTTAGGTTAATCATTAGTCTGTTACTTCATAGTTCTCATTTAACTTTGAATTACTTAGCGGAAAATACGGGTAATTTTTTTTTGAAATGAAAGTGGGAGCCGCGTGATGCGATATAACTTGCGACGGACAAAACATACATCTCATAACGTCATAGCATAAAGCATATAAGGGCACATCATGAGAGACACTGAATAACATCTCATATATAATTATAATTTGCCCACTTATAAGCGTGGGACTTGGTTTAGTACATAGAAATACATGAAAGAAAATACAACATAAACATAAACATAATCTACTCCCCTACCCGAGTACATCTAATAGGATAACCTCTAAACAAAAGAAGGTTTATCCCCATCTAAGTGGTGTGTGCTCTAACCGGGTACTCCATCGGACGATCGTCACCTCCTACTGGCGTCCATCTCGCGAACGAGGCAGATATCCGGGAAACTGGGCGAGCTCCCCACGGTATGGTCGCATCTCCGGTCGTCGCGCAAGCCGTGGCTGAGTCACGGTATCCTCACTGCCCTCCCTTATCTGTGGTGGAGAGGGGGCAGAGTTCTCGCTATACGGATGGGTAGGCGGGTCCTCGGATGGGTCGGTCTCCGAGAAGTAGGTCCGGGGCACGTAGTCGGGATAATCTCGCATGGCTAAGGCGGCGGTGTACCTACGGAGTACTCTCTCGTCATGCGTACGCGCACGCTCAAAAACCCGCTCGTCGTCGCCATAGGGTGCAGTCGGGGAGAAGTGGTGGGTGTGCGGGATGAGCGAAGGGCGCCCTACGAACATGAAAATCCGCCGCACTGTGCACTGCCCCTCAAAATGGTATGACCCGTGAGTCGGGTCATAGTGCACCTCCCATGTCGGGGTGTCCACGAACACTACGAACGTCGCCATCTGAAGACGTGACGGAAAGAAAGAGATAGAGGGAGTGAGAATCTTGCTAAAGAATCTCAGTAGGGCCTCCTACTACCTAGGTGCCATCATCTACGTCCTCAGGAACCTTGGGTTTAATTATGCGAAAAGTCTGAACATGCATTTAGTTCATTTTAAACTTCAAAGTATATGTTAGCCAAGGTCCATTCATTTTAAGATGATCTTAATGTCATGAATGCAACATAATAGAAAATGTATGCATGGCACTACCTAATGCACATACATAAAACATAACATCAAGCATCATCATCATTGGTGGCATAAAGTGGCAATAGTAACATTCATATGGGACAAAACTGAGTGACATAATCATAATCATGAACTTCTCTTCCTCATGGGCCACCCTAAAGACAATCGAGCTGGGTGCTCGGCGAACCGGTGTCACCCAGAACGTGTCATACATCTAGGTTATGAGCTCATACCTTAACTAGTCGTCACTAGTTCTTACTTACCACTTAACGATAAGCGTATCATAAATCATAAATCCCGACTATCCGAGTGCGGGTTAGGCGGCAAATCTCTTAGGGGTGCTCGGCCGAACCGGTGTCACCTAAGAGTATAAAATGGTACCGATGTCACATGAGTTCTATGGAGGTGCTCGGCCGAACCGGTGTCATCCTAGAACCCATCTTAGTACCTTAATTTTCAAAATCTCTTTAAGTCCCCAAATTTGTCGGAAATTCGGCCAAACGGTCATTACACCGAATTTCCTTCCAAATTTGCTTTATGCCACATTAACATATAATCTCATAAATTCCTCATATGAATAACATCATCATCATTAGCATACTTCATGCATCATCATAAATCATCCAAACGCTTACCCTTACGGTAGCTTATGCTTTGACCCTTACGGGTCTTAATCTTGAGATATAGTTCTCTACATCCGTCGTTCATATTTTAAGCACCTAAGGCTCATAATTAAACATCATTCATAATCCTCTCATTTTACTTTTAAATCTGAATAGCATAGGGTGGAAATCCTAACATGTGAATACGGGGTTCTAGAACTTACGTTTTAGACCCTTTCTTGGTTCCGTTTTCGCCGAAGGCGCTATGGATTAAATCTAAATCAATTATGAGGCATTCCTATGCTTAAGGACTAATTATTAATCATGTTTATCATGTTGTAAGGGTGCTGGACAGAATCCAGAAAATTAAATGTTCTAAGAGTTCTACATTTGCATTTTTACGGTTTTCTAGTTACTAGTTTCCCCATAGGTGCTAGAATTCAATTCTAACTCAAATGATACCAAGTTTTTCATGTCTAAACAATATAAATCTGATTATGTCCCCATTAAAACAGTTTGGATTAGTTCCATAAACAAATGGGTCAAAACTATGTTAAATTCTAGCTTTACGGTATTTCTAGTTAGCTAGTTTTTCACCTATCATGCATAGGATCGCTTCTACATCATCATACGATATTTTCACACATTCCAACACATGAAAACATCATCATACGGCATCACATTCACCACATCAGAACCGAAAACATCTTGCCTCGATAAGAGAAGTAAATTGACATTTCTAGGTACATAAGTTAACTAGTTTCTCTCGGAATCAATCTAGAACTTCTAAAACTCTTTGCAAAACATTTTAATTCATCAAGAGGCTAAGTGAAGCCTTAGGTCACTGACCAAAACATATTCCATCCCCTAAAAGAGATTGGAATCACAACTTATAATGACATAACCTTATAAAGAATTGTAAAACTTTAAGGAACACTTAAAACATAGGCTATTGGTCCTAATAGCTAGATGAAAACTCATTGGAAGTCCATCCTCACTACTTGGCCGAAAAACATACATTCAAAGTATGGTTTACATTCAACTTTAACTTGGAATGAAATGGGCAAGTCTTCGAGCTCTAGGTTCTTAAGTTACGACATAAACTAAACGTGCTCATGCTCTTCATTTTTAATCTTGCTTTCAAAGTAAAGTGATGACTTGAAATTAAATATGCAAGGCATAATTTAAACGTGCAAGCTTGAAAGTAAATATGCGAAGCATAATCTTAAACGTGCAAGCTTGAAAGTAAATATGCAAGATTCAATTCTTCATTTTAGTGCTCTTGGCCCAACAACAATCGACTTTAAGGCCGAAATAGATAGGCATTCGAGAAATTAATTAGGTGATAATGCAAGTTCAATTCTTTATTTTAGTGCTCTAGGCCCAACAACAATCGACTTTAAGGCGAAATAGAAAGGCTTGAGAATTAAATTAAGTGAAGATGCAAGTTCCATTTTAATCTTTATGTTCTTAGGTGATAGCTTGAAAATAAAGATGCATAGCAAGAATGTGAATATGAATGCAAGCATAAAATAAATTATGCAAGTTCATTTTATCTTTCTAGAGCTCTTAACAAGACTTTAAAGGAACTTAAACCTCAACCCAAACTCATCAAACCAAGACAAAGTAAAAGTCTAGAGTTCTTAGAACTCAACATAACATATTTAGAAAATCAAACATCTAGCATGAAAAGGAAAGGTAATGGCGAAACTTCAAGGAAAGAAAAGAAATGTTTGAAACTCTAGAATCCATGATCTTGGTGATATACTAACACCAACATCATGAGACCTCATCATTGAGTCATTAGAACCATTTTGAAACAACATCAAAGTTAAAGTTCTCAAAGGTTCAAGAAAGGAAAAACTAGAAACACTTTTGCTCAAGAACAAAGATCAAGCTCTAGAGTTTGTTTCAAGTGATGAACATCATCATGAAACTCTCATCATCAAGCTCTCATTTCTTTGAATTCCAAGGCCCATGGCCGAAAATGAGCAAGAACAAGGAAAGGAAAAGAAGTTCTAAAAAGAATCAAGAGAAACTATGAACATAAAGCTTGAAGCAAGAACTCTAAAGAAAGAATTCATGAAAGAAAATCCCTACTTGGTGTGATGAACTTGAAGATGGAAGAAGAAGATGAAGAAGATGAAGAACTTGAAGAACTCCAAGAACTTGAAGAACACAAAGACTTTGAGAGAAAAAGAAAAGCTTTGAGTGTTTCCTAAACTTAGCAAATGATCTAAAAGTGGTGCAAGCTCCTCAAGGCATTCTATTTATAGAGAAATGAAACAAATGGAGGGAGCTCATGGAGGAGGAGGTTTCGGCCATGAGGGTGCAGATTGGAGGGTTCCATGTGTTCCATGAGGTGAGATAATGTGTTCTTGAGGTATGGTTCAAAGCATGGTGAGGTATGGCTCAAGGTATGGCTCAAGCATGGTTCTTTGAGTGAGAAAACAATTAAACATGTGGCCAATGGGGATGAGGTCTGGCCGAAACTTCATCATGCATGGGGAGGATTAGTTTGTATTTTAATTGTGGTTTAGAGTTGTGTTTAGGTGTATTTTTGATTATGCTTAAGATTAGGAATTTGTAAAAAAGTGTTTAGGTAAGGGAAATGGGTAATTAAGGTGCTCTAGACATAATTAAGGAGTGGTCTTGCACCATTAGAGAGTTAAATCCTCAATTTAGAGTCTAAACAACTCTAGACACATTTCCTTGATTTAAGGAATTGGAGAGAGAAAACACTATTCAAGATTCCAAGACTAGGAACCTTGAGTTCTAAAAAGGGATTTGAGTTCAATCTAAGCAATTTTAGGTTCTAATTAACTTTAATAAATTATTTTGACTCTAGATTAATTAGGGAAATAAATTAATCTTCGTTTAGAGCCTAATATTGCTTAGGTTTGCTTAATTACGTCATTAAGCTCAAAAACACTATTCTAGGGGCAAAATCGTAATTTTACACTAAAACTGCCAGGGACCTTCGGGACTTGAACAGAGACCTCTAGACACATGAAAACATGTTTTTAAACCTCTGGGGAAAGTTCCGGGCTCAAACGGCACCATTACCCGCGTAAAAACGCTATAGGGGTATTTTGGTCATTTTGACCCGAAACTGCGGAAAACGAAATTTTCGCTTCCGAAAGCATTCAAAGGCCATTCAATCCCCTTCAAACATTGAGTTGACCCCTCGAGGATGACCGAGTTGGTTTCCCTCGAGTTCGGGTCAGGAAATGACCTCAGGGGCATTTTGGTCATTTCCTTCGGACAGAAAAATCGGGGTGTTACATCTCTAAAAACTAAAAATGTAGTTTCTGTTTCAGCATATTTAAAAATTGCAGCAAAGTGTTATATTAGGTATATATGGGTAAGAATCACTAATAAATGGTTTAGAAATTTATTCTAGCGTCTTAGGAAAAGTCGGTTATGAGAACTAAATTGCTCAATTTTCATTTCTGCCCAAACCTGTCCAGCATTGTTTAATGATGTTTTTGAGATTAATAATTAATGGAAATCATTGTAATTGATACCTTATTTGCATAAAAGAATAAAGAAAAAGTTAGGTTTACCCGATTTAGAGGTTTAGCTATTTAAGAGATAATGAAAGTGTTTATTTTATGAGATGATGGGTTTATGATATATTTGAAAATTTATGTGATGATTATGTTTGCATACTTGGCTACTAGTTACAAGATTTATTGTGGCATGTTATGATCATACTTGGAATGTTTAAGATGTATATGTTGAAGTAATATGAAAGCATATGACATTATATGATATGTTTGTATTCTTGCATCTCAACATAACATGCTAAGGTTAAAGTGACATAAAACATATGGAAATGATCTTCTAAACTCCTCAAATTAAAGGTTATGAGAGGTGATCCGATAAGGAAGTGATCCTTTAGACTCCTTGAATTAAAGGTTATGAAAGATGATCCTTGCCCCCTATCTCGTACATCAAAAGTCGGGTGTTAACTTATGACTAGTGAGGTATGAGCTCATAACCTAGAACTCTCAAGAGAAGAAAGTAATAGGGTGGGCCCAATGAGAGAAAAAAATGGATTAAGTAATCTAACGAATAAAATGAAGTAATTTATGTCATGTTTACCATGTTCTATGTATATCAGTTGTACCTATGTGGTATGTTTCACCTTGTATTGACATGCCTTTCATGATGAGGTATGATGCATTCATAACATTCAAGATTCATATTAAAATGAACGAGCCTTGGTAATTGATATTTTAGAATTTAATAAATGAACGTTATGCATTTCCACTATTTTATAATGAAATTTGAGGTTCCTGAGGATGTAGATGATGGCACTAGGATAGGAGGATGCCCTACTGAGATTATTTATCAAGTTTCTCACTCCTTCTGTCTTTCTTTTCATCGCGTCTTTAGAGGACGATGGCATCGTTCGTGATATTCATTGATGCACAACCTCAGAGCTCTATTTTGACGCCACACACCAATCGTACCATTTTGTGGGCCCCTGTTCTATCCGTCTGTTCATGTTCTTGGACCACCCGTTTGCCCACCCAGTCTCCAGTTTCCGTTTTTCTCCTACATCGCCTTTTGCCGATGAGTTTCTCTTCGAGTGCACACATCCCCATGGAGAGTAGATTTTTTGCACCCCTGCTGCTACCTCAGCTACCTGAGACTATCCGGAGTACGTTCCCCGCTCACCTCCTACCCATTCTGAGATTAACCCATCTGAGGACTCAGCCATCCATATACTGTCTATTGGTTCTTCCCCCATTGTACCTATGGAGATAGGTAGAAGTAGTGAGGCTACAGTGACTCAGCCGATTTGAGAAGCTAGAGTAGCGATGCAACCCCGTCGTGGAGCTCATGTCCGACCTACACACTGTTTGGCCACTCCGGCTGAATTAGGCCAATGGATTGGTTATGTTCCTCCCCCTTGGGATAGGCTGCAGTAAGAGTTAGTAGCAGACGTTGTAGTACATGCATGCATATCTTACATAGGGTAACCTTCTTTTGCTTTTAGAAGTTATCTACTTTAGGTGCACTCAGGTAGGCAAGGATTCTGATGTATGTATTTTATGTTTCTTTATGTATTGTGTAACATCCTAATTTTTAACCCAATACTCTAGAACATATTTAGGTTAATCATTAGTCTGTTACTTCATAGTTCTCATTTAACTTTGAATTACTTAGCGGAAAATACGGGTAAATTTTTTTGAAATAAAAGTGAGAGCCGCATGATGCGATAAGCGATCAACCACGTATGGTAAGACAATTATCTCACAACATCATAACATGAGGCACAACATGAACATCACTGAATATCATTTCATATATATATAATTTGCCCACTTATAAATGTGGGACTTAGTTTAGTACAGGGGAAATGCATAAAAGAAAATACAACATAAAACATGAACATAATCTACTCCCCTACCCGAGTGCACCTAGTAGGATAACCTCTAAACAAAAGAAGGTTTATCCCCATCTAAGTGGTGTGTGCTCTAACCGGGTACTCCATCGGTCGATCGTCACCTCCTACTGACGTCCGTCTCGTGAACAAGGCAAGTATCCGGGGAACTGTGCGAGCTTCTCGGCCATAAAGAGGCGGAACGGGGATCGAGAATGACCCCCGCGGTGTGGCCGCATCTCCGGTCGTCGTGCAAGTCGGGGCTGAATCACGGTATCCTCACTGCCCTCCCTCATCAATGGTGGAGAGGGGGCAGAGCTCTCGCTATACGGATGAGTAGGCGGGTCCTCAGACGGGTCGGTCTTCGAGAAGTAGGTCCGGGGCACGTAATCGGGATAGTCTCGCATGGCTAAGGCGGCGGTGTGCATGCGGAGCACTCTCTCGTCATGGTAACGCGCACGCTCAAAAACCCACTCGTCGTCGCCATAGGGTGCAGCCGGGCAGAAGCGATGGGTGTGCACGGGATGAGCGAAGGGGCGTCCTACGAACATGAAAACCCGCACCGTGCACTGTCCCTCAAAATGGTATGACCCGTGAGCCGGGTCATAGTGCACCTCCCATGTCGGGGTGTCCACGAACACTACGAACGTCGCCATCTGAAGACGTGACGGAAAGAAAGAGATAGAGGGAGTGAGAATCTTGCTAAAGAATCTCAGTAGGGCCTCCTACTACCTAGGTGTCATCATCTACGTCCTCAGGAACCTTGGGTTTGTTTATACAAAATGACTGAGCATGTATTAAGTTCATTTTAAACTTTAAAATATATTTTAGCCAAGGTTCATTCATTTTAGGATGATCTTAATGTCATGAATACAACATAATAGACAATGTATGCATGGCACTACCTAATGCACATACATAAAACATAACATCAAGCATCATCATTCTTGGTGGCATAAAGTGGCAATAGTAACATTCATATAGGACAAAACTTAGTGACATAATCATAATCATGAAACTTCTCTTCCTCATGGGCCACCCTAAAAGACAATCGAACTGGGGGTGCTCGGCCGAACCGGTGTCACCCAGAACGTGTCATACATCTAGGTTATGAGCTCATACCTTAACTAGTCGTCACTAGTTCTTACTTACCACTTAACGATAAGCGTATCATAAATCATAAATCCCGACTATCTGAGTTCGGGTTAGGGGGCAATTCAGTTAGGGGTGCTCGGCCGAACCGGTGTCACCTAAGAGTATAAAATGGTACCGATGTCACATGAGTTCTATGGAGGTGCTCGGCCGAACCGGTGTCATCCTAGAACCCATCTTAGTACCTTAATTTTCAAAATCTCTTTAAGTCCCCAAATTTGTCGGAAATTCGGCGGCCAAATGGTCATTACACCGAATTTCCTTCCAAATTTGCTTTATGCCACATTAACATATAATCTCATAAATTCCTCATATGAATAACATCATCATCATTAGCATACTTCATGCATCATCATAAATCATCCAAACGCTTACCCTTACGGTAGCTTATGCTTTGACCCTTACGGATCTTAATCTTGAGATATAGTTCTCTATGTCCTGCTGCTCATATTTTAAGCACCTAAGGCTCATAATTAAACATCATTCATAATCCTCTCATTTTACTTTTAAATCTGAATAGGATAGGGTGGAAGTCCTAACATGTGAATACGGGGTTCTAGAACTTACGTTTTAGACCCTTTCTTGGTTCCGCTTACTTGAAGCCGCTATATGTTAAATCTAAATCAATTATGAGGCATTCCTATGCTTAAGGACTAATTATTAATCATGTTTACCATGTTGTAAGGGTGCTGGACAGAATCCAGAAAATTAAATGTTCTAAGAGTTCTACATTTGCATTTTTACGGTTTTCTAGTTACTAGTTTCCCCATAGGTGCTAGAATTCAATTCTAACTCAAATGATACCAAGTTTTTCATGTCTAAACAATCTAAATCTGATTATGTCCCCATTAAAACAGTCTGGAAAAGTTCCATAAACAAATGGGTCAAAACTATGTTAAATTCTAGCTTTACGGTATTTCTAGTTAGCTAGTTTCTTACCTATCATGCATAGGATCGCTTCTACATCATCATATGATATTTTCACACATTCCAACACATCAAAACATCATCATACAGCATCACACTCATCACATCAGAATCGAAAACATTTGACTTAAATGAGAGAGTTAAATTGACATTTCTAGGTACATAAGTTAACTAGTTTCTCTTGGAATCGATCTAGAACTTCTAAAACTCTTTGCAAAACATTTTAATTCCTCAAGAGGCTAAGTGAAGCCTTAGGTCACTGACCAAAACATATTCCATCCCCTAAAAGATAATAAAATCACAACTTATGATGACATAACCTTATAATGATTTGTCAAGCTTTGAGGAAAACTTAAACATAGACTATTGGTCCTAGTAGCTAGATGAAAACTCATTGCAAGTCCATCATCACTACTTGGCCGAAATTATGCATTCAAGGAATGCATTCACATTAAACTTTAACTTGGAATGAAATGGGCAAGTCTTTGAGCTCTAGGTTCTTAAGTTACGACATAAGCTAAACGTGCTCATGCTTTTCATTTTAAATCTTGCTTACAAAGTAAAGTGATGACTTAAATTTAAATATGCAAGGCATAAACTTAAACGTGCAAGCTTGAAAGTAAATATGCGAGGCATAAACTTAAACGTGCAAGCTTGAAGGTAAATATGCATGGTTCAATTCTTTATTTTAGTGCTCTTGGCCCAACAACAATCGACTTTAAGGCCGAAATAGATAGGCATTCGAGAAATTAATTAGGTGGTAATGCAAGTTCAATTCTTTATTTTAGTGCTCTAGGCCCAACAACAATCGACTTTAAGGCCGAAATAGAAAGGCTTCGAGAATTAGATTAAGTGATGATACAAGTTTCATTTTAATCTTTATGTTCTTAGGTGATAGCTAGAAAGCAAAGATGCATAGCAAGAATGTAAATATGGATGTAAGCATAAAATAAATTATGCAAGTTCATTTTATCTTTCTAGAGCTCTTAACAAGACTTTAAAGGAATTTAAACCATAACCCAAACTCATCCAAACAAGGTAAGGTCAAGCTTAGAGTTCTTAAAACTCAACATAATATTTTTAGGAAATCAACCATGAAACTTAGAAAATTAATGGATTTGGCCGAAATCATCAAGAAGAAAAGGAACATTTTAAAACTCTAGAGTTCATGATCTTGGTGATATATTAACACCAACATCATGAGTCCTCATCATTGGGTTCATAGAGCCATTTAAAAACATCATCAAAGCTAAAGTTCTTAAGAGTTCAAGAAAAGAAAAACTAGAAACATTTTTGCTCAAGAACAAAGATCAAGCTCTAGAGTTTGTTTCAAGTGATGAACATCATCATGAAACTCTTATCATCAAACTCTCATTCCTTTGTTCTCCAAGGCCTATGGCCAAAAATGAAAAGGAAAAAGGAGTGGAAATGAAGTTCTAAAGAGAAACAAGAGAAACTATGAACATCAAGCTTGAAACAAGAACTTTAAAGAAAAGAATACATGAAAGAAAATCCCTACTTGGTGTGATGAACTTGAAGATGGAAGAAGAAGATGAAGATGATGAAGAACTTTGAAGAGCTTGAAGAACTTGAAGAACACTAGAACTTTGAGAGAAAAGAAAAGCTTTGAGTGTTTCCTAAACTTGGCAAATGATCTAAAAGTGGTGCAAGCTCCTCAAGGCATTCTATTTATAGAGAAATGAAACAAATGGAGGGAGCTCATGGAGGATGATGGCTTCGGCCATGAGGTGCAGATTGGAGGCATTCCATGAGTTCCATGAGGTGAGATAATGTGTTCTTGAGGTATGGTGAGGTATGGCTTAAGGTATGGTGAGGTATGGTTCAAGGTATGGCCTCAAGCATGGTTCTTTGAGTGAGAAAATAATTAAACATGTGGTCAATGGGAAAGGATGTGGCCGAAATGCATCAGCCCATGGGGAGGATTAGTTTGCATTTTAATTGTGGTTTAGAGTTGTGTTTAGGTGTATCTTTGATTATGCTTAAGATTAGGAATTTGTAAGAAAGTGTTTAGGTAAGGTAAATGGGTAATTAAGGTGGCCTAGACATAATTAAGGAGTGGTCTTGCACCATTAGTAAGTTAAATCCTCAATTTAGAGTTTAAACAACTCTAGACACAATTCCTTGATTTAAGGAATTGGAAAGAGAAAACACTATTCAAGATTCCAAGACTAGGAGTCTTGAGTTCTAAAAAGGGATTTAAGTTTAATCTAAGCAATTTTAGGTTCTGATTAACTTTAATAAATTATTTTGACTCTAGATTAATTAGGGAAATAAATTAATCTTCGTTTAGAGCCTAATATTGCTTAGGTTTGCTTAATTACGTCATTAAGCTCAAAAACACTATTCTAGGGGCAAAATCGTAATTTTGCACTAAAACTGCCCGGGACCACCGGGACTTGAACAGAGACCTCTAGACACATGAAAACATGTTTTTAAACCTCTGAGGAAAGTTCCGGGCTCAAACGGCACCTTTACCCGCGTAAAAACGCTATAGGGGTATTTTGGTCATTTTGACCAAGCTCATGAAACGAGATTTTCGCTTCCGAAAGCATTCAAAGGCCATTTAATCCCCTTCAAACATTGAGTTGACCCTTCGAGGACGACCGAGTTGGTTACCCTCGAGTTCGGGTCAGGAAATGACCTCAGGGGCATTTTGGTCATTTCCCTCGGACAGAGAAATCGGGGTGTTACATATTGCACAGATGACTGTATCGGCTCAACCTATAACAGTGGGTCTAATGCTACTATTATATGACTTGGTGTATGATGAAACTCTTATTATATATCTATGATGGTTTGTTATGTTTATAAACTTGTGTTCTATTTATAGTACGGTGAAACTCTTATTATATATCTATGATGGTTTGTTACGTTTATAAACTTGTGTTCCATTTATAGGATGATGAGTTCATTTTTGTTATCTGTGAGACCAATGACGTAGTTTTTATTTTATGTGTGGCTCACGTTTTCATCTTTAATTAACAAAAAAAAATTTACCTATATTTTCACTAAGTATTTTCTAAAATTAAAATTAAGAACTGGAACAAAAGAGTAATAACTAATAATTAACTTGAAAATATCCTAGGCATGTCGAGTTAAATACTAAGGTGTTACATTTTGGTATCAGGGCAGTTCGGTTCTCACGGAGCCTGAGGATTGGACTGACTATGCTTCTTAAGCATGACGCGATAGATATGTCATGTATAGTTGCTTTATCAATAGGATAAGCTTGAGGATTAGAAATGAAGGACTACTATATGATTGTACGTGCCATGGTAACTAGCTCACTTTACATAGAGTATCGAGCTTGATCATCTTAGTGTTTGTTATTTTGTGTGCATACGAACCAATGGCACGTCGGTAACAGAATATGACCTCAACTGCTTATGATCATAACAATGAGAGTGCTGAAGCCCTCTGAGGAGTGGCTAAAACCATGAGGACGATGTTTGAAAGAATGGACCGAGACCGCCAGGCTGATGCGGGTTGTGGTCCCAATGCTGCTGAAATCCCTGAGTACGCTCATTTCGAGGAGTTTCACAAGGCAAACCCACTGTCCTTCAAAAGAACCTTGAACCTGAATCATGCCAATGAATGGATAAAGAGCATGGAGAAGATTTTCATGGTAATCACATGCATAGAGGTGTAGAAGGTGACTTTCGCCACCTATATGCTGGAAGGAGATGCCAGATTCTGGTGGACCGGTGCCCAAAGATTATTAGAAGCAACCGGCACCGTGATCGACTGGGAGTTGTTCAAAGCTCACTTTTACGAGAAATAATTCCTTGAATCCGTAAGAAATACAAGGGACATTGAATTCATGCAACTTACATAAGAAGGTATGAGCATCGCCCAGTATACTGCCAAATTTGAGGAGCTCATTAAATTTTCAAGGATGTACCAAGGTTACCCCAATGAGTACTGGAAGAGTGTTAAGTATGAGTCTGAGTTGAAGGCCGAGATCAATGTTGCGATGGCTCACCTGGAAATCAGGGACTTCCCTATCTTGGTCAACAAATACCGCATCATTGAAGATGGCCAAAAGAAGCTGAGCACATCTAAGGCCGATAACTTTGTGAAGAAGTTGGCACCAGAAGCCTTGAAGTTCAAGCTACAGAATAAATTGCCTTTCCGACCGCAATCAAGGCCACAGTCCAAGCTGCTATTTAGGCCACAAGGCTCCCGGAGAGACTTTAACCAAGGAGGACTAAGCGGCAACCGAGGGAAGGCACCTCAAAGGACCCCAGCCGCACCCCTGATACCTACACCTGCCACCATGTGCCCCAAGTGTAGGAAGCCTCATGGAGACCTACCCTGCTGGGCAGGCTTAGGTGTTTGCTATCGATGTGGAAAACCCGACTATTATTCACGGGAATGCACAGAAAGGAACCCAACAGCCCTCACTTGTAGCCGCAATGCCAAGGAATGGTCTTCAACTATAGTGCCGAAGATTCGACAAAGTCATAGAACCTCATGGAAGGTAAGTATGAAATGAATGGTAAAACCTTAATTGTACTTTTCAACTCTGGCGCTACCCATTCAATTATATCTTATTCTTATGTTGAATCCCTGAAATTGCATATGTGAGAACTTCCCTTTCATCTCACTGTTTCTACCTTACTTGAAAACTTGTTAGGACTTGTAGATGTTATCTAAATTGTAATTTTGTTGTTAAAGGTAGATCTTTTGTCCTAAATTTAGTCTGCTTACCTATGCAAGGTCTAAATATAATTCTTGGCATGGATTGACTTTACGCCGACCGTGTAATGTTAAGTTGTTATGAGAAGTCTATTGTCTTTTGTGACATCGCCCCAAGTACAACGTCATCTTTAAGTCATGACATCAGACTCAAGAGTTGTTACTTATAAATTAGCAGACCTTTCTTACATATCTATAGCCAGTTTGATCGATTCGTGAGATAACTAGGTCATAATTCTACTAAAATATATAGCAATGAAACCAAAATATTTATTTAATATAGAGTTAAGTACACAAGGGAAGCTCTTCTATGAGCTTTAACACACCTTTGTTCTCTAACATATTTACATACATATCCATTCCACTAAATACAACATAATAGAAGCATTAACTACTACACTATTGCACTTCCGAGTTCTTTTGCATAACAGTCCCTTGGTTCTATACATCAGCCTAGAGACGACATGGGAACACAAAAACATAGGGGTGAGAATTATACAATTCTTAGCAGGGTAACTCCTTAAATACACAAACATAGTGTCATTGTCATCGCCCCAACCACTTCGGTTTATTCAGAAAAAGTGGTCATGCATTACATGATAACAGTTTGTTTTTAAAGTTTCAAATCATACTTCCAAAGTAGGTTACTTTAACATTCACTCACTTAATATACATATGCCATACTACACAATGTCATATACTGCTAACTTTCCATTTAAACATATTGGCATTAATATCAATACTAAACTTATTCACTTGATATATAAGACAAAGGATTACTTAGAAAATTTACTTCTTCAACTTGCCTTGGCTATCAACTAATCCTGTCATGTCTGGGCATTACGTACCGCCGTCCCCAGCGTGGCAATAATGGGTAATAGATTGCTTTTCAGGACTGAGCTCATTCCTATACATGATCATTGGATTTACTTTCTCCAATTCTCACACAGACTTATCCCTAGCCATGTTTACTTTCCTCGACTCAATTCAAGGGTAGTCAGGTTTACTTTCCTTGACAGACCAGATTTACTTTCTCTAACCCAAGGATTATAAATCTTATGCTCTTCTTGGTGGTTAGGTTTACTTTCCCTAACAAACTGGATTTACTTTCTCCAGCCCAAGAAACTTAATCTTATGTTTTTCTTTCACATATGAGCAATTATAATAAGCATTCATATCTATGTGCACCTAACCTCATCAATCAGCTCACATGCTCAATTATTCATACTCATATTCAGGTACTCGTGTCATACTAGTACAAGATGCCATTATTTCATCAATTCAAAGCATCAATTTATTTTCAGCACAATGGTAGATTCCACACTTTTGTGGCATGAATTTATTTGCACACAAAACAATAATTTTAGAGGCTAGAAAAATTATCAAGGACACCTCAATGTGTCACCAAGGTCCTATAAAAATAATTATAGTTCTCTAACTATACTAACGAAATTCTACAAATTTAGCGGTCAGAAACCCCTCAACCTCAGTTCAAGAACCTTAATTCATAATTTTTAACCCTAGCAAGTGATTGAATCAATTCAGAATAAAAATCATGGTTATACTTCGAGATGTTATAAGCATCCTGTAAAAATTTCAAAGGATAATTCAATCATTTGCTATTGTAACAAAATTATAAAAAATTACAGCTTTAGTTCCCATATTCCAGACAGCATATGCTTAATTTCAGTTCTTGATTTTTGTAAGGCAGTTTGACTCAAAATAAGAACCCAAGAAAATTCGTGGGACTATCCCAAGATATTAGCTCCAACATATATTTTTTTCACCTAATGAAAATGCCCACAACATGCCCATAAAATTCGTGATCACACACTGCCTGTAAGAAAACTAAAAATCCAGCAAGTATCACTCAACATCTTTTGACAAAATGATCTTTCTAACCTTATCCAAACATTTCACCAAAATTCATACATCAATATCAACATAATATCAACCAAATTAACTAGAAATTTCGAACTGAAACCAATAATAATTCCTCAGAAAAATTTTAAAAGAAAAAGGCCAAAGAAAACCCTACTTGCTTTAAGGCTTCTAACTCCAAAGGATCTTTCAAAAATAATTTTTCCTCACTTCAGGTCTTCCAAACAGCACCTAACCCTTCCTTAAACATTAGAGAATGATAGCTCAGGGATTGTAACATCCTAATTTTTAACCCAATACTCTAGAACATACTTAGGTTAATCATTAGTTTGTTACTTCATAGTTCTCAATTTTACTTAGAAATACTTAGCGGAAAATACGGGTAAATTTTTTTTTGAAATACAAAGTGAGAGCTGCGTGATGCGATATATCATGTAGCGAACAAAACATACATCTCATAACATCATAGCATAAGGCACACTTTATGCTTCAATTTTTCTTGTAATTTTCTTTGTAATTTTTACTGTCATTAGAAATTACTCAATTACCGAATTACCGTAGGTAATTATTACATAAGATTTGAGGCCGAACAATCCTCAATAAAGGAATATAACATTAGAAGAGAGGTTAGGAACGATTCATGCGAGAGTCGCAAATCCCGAATTTCTGTACGTATAAAATGACCAAAATGTCCCTGAAGTTATTTTACTCAGAAAATGAGGATTGTGGGCCCCACATATTCTCAAGGGGATGTTTTGAGAATAATAAGGGATTGTTTGTGTTATGTGTGTTAATAGAGCAGAAGAATCTCAATTTTGAGTTCCGACGCACGAAAAGACCAAGACGCCCCTCAATTTGTTTTAACTCGATGTGTGCGTCGACCGAGCCCGAACCTCACTAAAATGTTTTAAAATGTGTTTTTAAGCCATGATTAACCATTGGTTAAGCTCGGGTGGCCTTGGGCGCTTTTAAGTGAAAGTACGATTTTGCCCCCTGCTTTTGGGCGCTTTATAATTTCGGGATTTTCGATTCATATACCGAAACCTAAGCAATATTAGGCTCAAATTAAAGCTTATTAAATTCTAAATATTAATCTAGATTCAAAATTATGTATTTAGATTGATTAGAACCCAAAATTGCTCAAAAACACCCAAATTGCTTACTAATTCACTTAAGCCCTTAACCGTAAATTCTCTAAATTACATGAATACCTTGCCTACACCTAAATAATGCATGGAACACACAAATTTCACTTCTTTGGGCTGTAATGCACGAAATTATTGATGCCATTATGCAGCTGAATTATTTCCAAAAGTTGCACTAAAACAAAATGCCAAAATGTCACCATAAGAGACATAATTCCTTAATTTCATACAACTTTGTCTAAAATGATTTTTCCTCCATTATTACTCCTGAAAAATTCTGACAACTACCTCCTCATTTTGGCCAATTAGAAGCCTCAAAATCTTCTATAAATAGGCTTGCTTGAGTGGTCTTGGAATGCTTGGTTCATAACTAGTTTTTAGGAGCACCAAAAACTTTCTTTCTTCCTCCTCTTTGGCTGAATTCTTTCTTCAATTTTTTCAAAGAGATTTTGTGTCATTTCACTTCAAGAAATCAAGTTCTCTTCCTCTTCTTCAACTCAGATTAGGTAGGGAGTAGTTTCTAAATTTATTTCTATGCTTTGAGGAGTTGTGTTTTTAGCTCAAAATGATGAAATTATGAACTTGCCTTAGCTTTTCATTTTGGTTTTCCTCTTCAATTTTTCTTTAACCAATTCAACCATATGGCCTAGGTGGAACTAAGATGATGGCTTGATGATGAGGACCTTGAGGGTGGCTTGTAAATCCATCACAAGTTAGGCCTCTAAAGCTTGAAAATTCCACTTGATGCAAAACCTTAAAGAATAATGCTTTATGATGCTAAAACAAAGATTTTTAGTTTAGAACTTGAAAGATGTATTTTTTCCTTTTATGTTTTATTTCTTGTTAAGATATGTATTGGGTTGAATTTATAATTCTTTTAAAGTCTTGAAGGAGCTCTAGTAAAGAAACAAAATGAATTTGCATCCATGATTAAGTTTATGCTTTGCATAACCATGTTTACCTTCTATGTCATCACTAAATTTTCAAGAATGAATAAATGAACTTGCATTTCTCATGTTTAAATTCCAAGCTTGTATTTCATGTTTATGTTTCAAGTCATCACTTAATCTTTCAAGATAATTAAGAGGTTGCATCTCATATTTAATTTATGCTCTCACTATATTTTATAATGGCTAAAAGAATCAACGCATGACATGTTTATTTTATGCCATCACCTAAAGATCCTAGAGCTTAAAGACTTGCCCATGTATCACAAGCAAAGAAATATGATTATTGGAGTTAAAGAATTTATTCTTTAAAAAGTCTTGAGATTGGAGCTTAAAAGATGTAATAATAATTCTCTTCTCCTCTCTATCGTCCTGTATGACTACCGCCGCTCTGGTTTCTTAATATTCTCTTCTCCCTCTACTGGTCCTGTGCGGACTACCGCCGCTCCAGTTTCTTGTATCATGTTTATATTTCAAGTTCTTGCATCATGTTTAATTTTCAAGTCATCACCTTAAATCTTAAAGATAAAGAAATGGAATTGCATATCATGTTTATAATTCCAAGCTATCACCTTATAAAGATAAGATTAAAATAAGGTTGCATAGCATGTTTATAATTCTAAGATGTCACCTAAGTCTCTAAAGCTCAAGACTTACTCCTTTTATCTTAAGTGAGAATTTTAATTGTGAAGATCCTCCCAAATTTGACAAAAGAACTAGTTTCTAAATGAGTTTTAAGGCTTTGCAAGGATTTTACGGGGAACTAGTATTTTATATGCACTTAAAATATGATTCTATGTAATTGCATGAGGTTCATGATTCGGCCACTGATCTGAGTTTAGTATCAATGTGTGATAATGATTTGATATGATTGAAGTTGTGATAATTATGGTTTATTGTTAAGAGAATGATTCATAATTGATAATTCTATGTAAGGATTGGATGCTTATTAAGTACTTGATATCATTGAATGATTTCTGACTTGCATGTTATAGTTCTTTGTTGCAAATAATAAGAATGCTTATACATGAAATGTTCTTATGTAAAATTCACCTTTGTTGCTAGAAGAAAGTGTATCATTGTAAAAGTGTAATTTGGAAAGGTTCTGGCTAAGGAAAGACTTGGTATTTAAGCGTGTCCATTGTGACCCACCTCTCTTTCCGCGGAATCTCCCATATGCATGATTACAGTTGATATATATTATTCTAGCTTAAGACTATAAATGAGAAAATGTTATGATGTTTATGAATTGTATTATGATATAACATGCAAAGATTTAATGGTGACTTAAACTTATAAGAAAATGATCCTTTGGAACCATCAGACTATGGGTGGTGAAAAGGTGATTTTAGCCCGCTAACCCGTTCTCTCAAAAGGGTAGAGTCGGGACTTTAGCTTATCAAAAGGGATAAGTATATGCTAGTGACGACTAGTAAAGTATGAGCTCATAACCTAAATTACTCCCAAAAGGGTGGAGTATAGGGTGGCCCAAGGAAAATAATGATGATGATAAGATTTTAAGTCACCTAAGGCACTAAAGAAATGAAATATGTGCACTGTGTCCATGTGTAGCTAATATTATATGACGTTCTTTTATGCATGTTATTTTGATAATGATGATGAGGAATATGATGTAATGATAAAGGAAAAGTTCATTGTAAATATGACATGTTAAGAATAAGATGCATTATAAGACGCATGATTAAAAATTGACGTACCTCGGTTAAGTATTTGTCCGAACTTAAAATGAATCTTTGCATGCTCACTATTTTAGAATAATCCCGAGGTTCCTGGGGACTTTGATGATGACATCAGTAGAAGGAGGTACCTTCATCGAGAATTCTTTAGCAAGATTCTCACTCCTTTTCTTTATTTCCGCCATTGTCTCCAGATTCAAATGGCGACATTCGTCTGCTCGTTGATACCCCTACTTGGGAATTCCACTATGATCCGTTGCATCGTTCGTATCATTTTGAAGGGAGGTGCGCAGTTCGTGTTTTTATTTACATAGGTCGTCCATTTGCACATCCTGTCCCTAGTTATCGATTTTCTCCTATTTCTCCCTATAGCGATGAAATGGTTTTCGAACATGCACGTCCACTTGATGAAAGGATGTTACGTTCTTATCCCGCTTCATCTGCTGTCCATGGATTTCCAGAGTATGTTCCCGAGATGAGATATTCTGAAACTGATCCTTTAGAGGACACTCCTACTCATGTATATTCTGAGAGCTCTGCTCCTACTCCCACGTGTAAGAGGGGGTAGTGAGGAAAAAGGTGTTCAGCCGAGGTTAGCGAGAAGGCCGCCCATGCGACTCCGTACTGGTGCATCTCGTGTGTCCCTCCCGAGGGAGCTCATCGATGGATCGGATTTATTCCCCATTTTCAGGACAAAGGGCCATAGAGGATTCTTAGTAGACTTATGTGTGATCATGCACCCTAGTTTTAGGATAACCTTCCCGGCTTATAGAGTTATCTAGTTTAGGGGCATGTATTTCCTTATGTATATTTTCTTTTATGGGTTTGCATAAGACAATGATGTATGAACAT
Source organism: Dalbergia cochinchinensis (assembly GCA_031216125.1). Taxonomy (NCBI): domain Eukaryota; kingdom Viridiplantae; phylum Streptophyta; class Magnoliopsida; order Fabales; family Fabaceae; genus Dalbergia; species Dalbergia cochinchinensis. Next base: position 4,847,458 of record CM062376.1, read on the forward strand.
AACCCACCCTTTGAGTGAGGTTATTGTATGTAAACATATGCTATAATGTGTTTATGGATGTTATATGATGGAGCCAAAGTGATATGATGTGGTATATTCTTAAACGTCTTATTATACTCCACTTACTCGCTCACGTTGTACTCGGCTCACGTTTTCAATTATGTTTTTATGTGTTTAAAAAAATGGCTCTTAATTTCACTAAGTATTTTCAAATTATGAAGAAGGAACCAAAGTAAGGAGTAAAGTCTAGTCATTAATCAGATTCAACCTAGGTGTATTTGGTTAATAACTAGGGTCTTACATTTTGCATCGAGCGATTCGATTCTCATGGAGCCCGAGGATTGGACTAGCTATGCTTCTAAAGCATAATACGTTAGTGACGCCATGTGTAGATGTTTATCATTAGGATGAGCTTGGGGAGTAGAAATACATGACTCTTTGTATGTTGAAAGTGCCATGGTAACTTGCTCACTTTGCATGGAATATTGGGCCCGATCACCTCGGTGTTGCCGCTTTGTGTGTATAGGGACCAATGGCACGTCGACAATGTACTAGGAGCGCAAAGACAAAATAATCACGACAACGAGACAGCAAGCACTCGCGACGTAGCAAGGACCATGAGAATGATGATGGAACGAATGGATCAGGATCGTCAAGGCAATATGAATCAGCGACATGAGATTCTGAACATGCCTGCTTTCGGGAGTTTCGTAAGGCAAACCCACCGGTTTTCAAGGGGACACTGAATCCAAATATTGCTGATGAATGGATTCGAATTATTGAGAAAGTCTTTGCTGTAGTCCCATGCTCGGAGGGGCAAAAGGTCACCTTCGCTACTCATATGCTTGAGGGTGATGCCGTTTACGGTGGACAGTGTTTGAAGACTCCTGAGAGCACCGATGTGGACATTGATTGGGAACTATTCAAGGTCCATTTTTACGAAAAGTACTTTCCAGTCGCTAGAAATGCCAAGGACATTGAATTCATGCAACTTGTCCAAGGGAATATGAATGTGGCCCAGTACACTGCCAGATTTGAAGAACTCATTAAGTTCTCAAGAATGTACCAAGGAAATCCTGATGAGTACTGGAAATGCATTAAATACGAGTCGTGGTTGAAGGCGAACTTAATGTGGCAGTTGCACATTTGGAGATTAGGGATTTCTCTACCCTAGTTAACAAATGTCGGATTATTGAAGAAGGTCAGAGAAAACTAAACACCCCAAAGTCAGATAATATTACCAAAAAGTTGACACCTCAAGGTCAGCAGTTCAAAAGGCAGAATCGACCTCCATTTCCCCCTCAATCAAGACCACAAGTGCCACAAAGAAATTTTCAACAAGGAAGGCCAAACAACAACAACCGTTATAATAACAATCGCTACAACAATAACCCCAAAGAATAATCGCAACAACAACAATAACAACAATAAAGGGAAAGCACCACAAAGAGGTCCAACAGTACCTCCACAGCCTGTGCCATCCATGGAGTGTCCCAAGTGTGGTAAGAATCATGGGAGCATGCCATGTCGAGCCGGAACAAACGTGTGCTATCGGTGTGGAAAACCAGGTCATTACTCCCGAGAATGCACGGAAAGGAACCCGCCAACCCCAATCCTGCCGCAATACCAGGGAAGGGTATTTACTGTTAATGCTGAAGAAACAACGAAGTCACGAAATCTCGTGGAAGGTAAGGGTAATATGCATGGTAAAGACTTAATTGTACTATATGATTCTGGCGCTTCTCATTCTTTATCTCCCATTCATGTGTTAAAAGCCTTAATTTACCTATGACTGAGCTTCCTTTTGACCTTATTGTTTCTACCTGACCGAAAACTCGTTAGGACTTGTAAATATTGTTTAGATTGTAGTTTTATTATAGATAATAGATCCTTTGTTTTAGATCTTATTTGCTTACCCATGCGAGGTTTAGATGTGATTCTTGGCATGGATTGGCTTGAGGCCAACTGCATCGTTAAATTGTTATGAGAAAACCATCACTTTTTCTTCCTATTCCTATTGAACCTAAGAAACCCATAAGTCTTTACATAATCATTGTGAAATGGACTGTGGTAAGGGTGAGAGTAAAGGTTACATTTTCTTAGCCGCTAGTGATGTAGACTTTGAGCAAAGTATCGATGAGATACCAATAGTAAGAAATTATCCCAAGTATTTCCAGATGAGATACTGCAGTTTCCCCAAGAGAGAGATAGAATTTTCCATAGAGTTGCTTAGGGTGCGGGACCTATATCCATAGCCCCATACAGGATGTCCCCATTAGAATTGACCGAGTTAAAAACTCAATTGGAAGATTTATTGGAGAAAAAGTTTGTTAGGCCTAGTGCATCACCTTGGGAGCCCTGTGTTGTTTGTAAAGAAAAAGGATGGGAGTATGAGGATGTGTGTAGATTATAGGCTGTTGAATAAAGTAACGGTGAAAAACAAGTATCCTCTGCCTAGGATCGATGATTTGATGGACCAACTGAAAGGTGCGGTAGTGTTTTCTAAGATAGATTTGAGGTCAGGCTACCATCAAATTAGAGTGAGAGATGAAGACATACCTAAAGCGGCCTTTCTTTTCGATACGGCCATTTTGAGTTTGCGAATGTCCTTTGGGTTAACCAATGCTCCAGCTATTTTTATGGATTACATGAATAGGATCTTTCGACCCTATTTAGATCAGTTTGTAGTTGTCTTTATAGATGACATTCTCATATATTCTAAGACCCATGAAGAGCATGAATGCCACCTAACCATAGTACTAGAGATCTTGAAGGAAAAGAAACTATATGCCAAGATTTCCAAGTGTGAGTTTTGGTTGGATAAGGTGCAATTTTTAGGGCATGTAGTATCTAAGAAAGGAATTGCTGTAGATCCTAGTAAGGTAGAAGCGGGAGTAAACTGGGAAAGACCAACCACTGTGGAATCAAGTAAGGTGCTTTTTGGGTTTAGCCGGTTATTACCGTCGATTTATCAAGGGATTTTCCCACATTGTCCTACCTTTGACCAAGCTGACGAGGAAGAACACCCTTTTTCATGGATCCCGGAGTGTGAAAAGAGCTTTCAAGAGTTAAAACACAAGCTAACCTCGCCCCCTGTTTTAGTGTTACCCGACCCCAATGTGCCTTTCGAGGTGTATTGTGATGCTTCAAAAAAGGGTTTAGGTTGTGTATTGATGCAAGATAGGCAAGTGGTGGCCTATGCATCAAGACAACTCAAGCCACATGAGGCAAACTACCCTACCCATGACCTTGAGTTAGGCTGTAGTCGTGTTTGCTCTAAAGATTTGGAGACACCATTTATATGGAGTTAAGTTTGAGGTGTTTTCCGATCACAAGAGTTTGAAATATCTCTTTGATCAAAAAGAGCTAAACATGAGGCAAAGGCGATGGATGGAGTTCTTGAAAGATTATGATTTTGGATTGAACTACCATCCTGGTAAAGCTAATGTAGTAGCAGATGCTTTGAGTAGGAAGTCCTTACAAGTGTCCCGCTTGATGGTGAAAGAGGTTGAATTGATTGAGCAATTTAGGGACTTAAACCTAGGAATGACTTTGACCACTAAGGGCATCGAGCTTGTCATCTTAGAGTGACAAGTGAGTTCAAAGAAAGGATTGTTCAAGCTCAAGGGGACGATCTTTGAGTTTCAAGAGACTTTAGGCGATGAAGGCGGGGAAAGTTGATAGGTTTTACCCAAGGAATGGACGATTTGTGGAGGTTTAAAGGTCGAATATGTGTACTGCTAGTGGTGGCCTCGAAAGGATATTTTGGAGGAAGCCCATAAGAGCCATTTTGCTCCTTCATCCTGGTGCCACCAAGATGTATCAAGATTTGAAGAAGATGTTACGGTGGCCTGGAATGAAGAAAGATGTGTGCACATGGGTGAGTAAGTGCTTGGTGTGTCAAAAGGTGAAGATTGAACACCAAAAACCCTCTGGAATGCTGCAACCTCTGTCAATCCCTGAGTGGAAGTGGGATAGTATCTCCATGGATTTTGTGACTGGATTACCAAGGACCCAAATGAATCATGATACCATATGGGTAATTGTGGATCGATTGACAAAGTCACCCCACTTTTTACCTATTAAGGTGACTTATTCCTTGGATAGGTTAGCACAATTATATATTCAGGAGATAGTGAGGTTACATGGGGTGCCGTCGATGATAATCTCGGATCGAGATCCGCGATTTACGTCAGCGATTTTGGGAGCCTTCCAAAAGGCATTTGGTTCAAAGCAGTGTCTAAGCCCGACCTATCACCCCCAAACAGACGGTCAATCTGAAAGAACTATCCAAACCTTGGAGGATATGTTAAGGGCATGTGTTTTAGATCAAAGGGGAAGTTGGGATAAGTACCTCGCACTGATTGAATTTGCATATAACAACAGTTATCATGCAAGTATCAGTATGGCACCGTATGAGGCCCTCTATGGACGGAAATGTCAATCTCCCTTATGTTGGTATGAACCCGGAGAGCAAAGTTTACTCGGACCTGATATTGTGAGGGAAACAACGGAACAAATCAAAAAGATTAGGGATAAGATTCTTACCGCCAAAGTCGATTGTAAAAACTATGCGGACAAGCCGGCGAAAACCGCTAGATTTTCAAGAAGGGGACCACGTGTTCCTAAGGATCACCCCACCACAGGCATAGGTCGAAAGCAATAAAAGTAAAGAAATTGAGCCCCAGATTTCTTGGTCCGCTTGAAATCCTTACCAAAGTAGGACACAGTAGCTCACCGTATAGCCCTACCCCGAGTCTATCCAACCTTCATGATGTTTTCCATGTCTCTCGGTTAAGAAAGTATCAATCTGACGCGAGTCATGTACTAGAGCCAGAACATGTACAATTAAGAGATAACCTGACATTTAACTTACTACCCACGAGAATCGTCGACCGAGGAGTTAAGCAGTTAAGGAACAAGGCTGTACCCCTGGTCAAAGTAGCATGGGGACACCGTGAAACCGAAGAACTTACATGGGAGCTGGAATCAAACATCAAAGCACAATACCCCGAGTTGTTCTCGTGTGCGAATTTCCGGGGCGAAATTCTTTTTAAGGAGGGGAGTAATGTAACGCCCCAATTTTTACTGTAATTTTTACTGTAATTTTTACTGTCATTAGAAATTACTCAATTACCGAATTACCGTAGGTAATTATTACATAAGATTTGAGGCCGAACAATCCTCAATAAAGGAATATAACATTAGAAGAGAGGTTAGGAACGATTCATGCGAGAGTCGCAAATCCCGAATTTCTGTACGTATAAAATGACCAAAATGTCCCTGAAGTTATTTTACTCAGAAAATGAGGATTGTGGGCCCCACATATTCTCAAGGGGATGTTTTGAGAATAATAAGGGATTGTTTGTGTTATGTGTGTTAATAGAGCAGAAGAATCTCAATTTTGAGTTCCGACGCACGAAAAGACCAAAACGCCCCTGCGGCTGTTTTAACTCTGATGTGCGTGCCGACTGAGCCCGAACCTCACTAAAATGTTTTAAAATGTGTTTTTAAGCCATGATTAACCATTGGTTAAGCTCGGGTGGCCTTAGGCGCTTTTAAGTGAAAGTACGATTTTGCCTCTGCTTTTGGGCGCTTTGCGAATTTCGTGATTTTCGATTCATATACCGAAACCTAAGCAATATTAGGCTCAAATTAAAGCTTATTAAATTCTAAATATTAATCTAGATTCAAAATTATGTATTTAGATTGATTAGAACCCAAAATTGCTCAAAAACACCCAAATTGCTTACTAATTCACTTAAGCCCTTAACCGTAAATTCTCTAAATTACATGAATACCTTGCCTACACCTAAATAATGCATGGAACACACAAATTTCACTTCTTTGGGCTGTAATGCACGAAATTATTGATGCCATTATGCAGCTGAATTATTTCCAAAAGTTGCACTAAAACAAAATGCCAAAATGTCACCATAAGAGACATAATTCCTTAATTTCATACAACTTTGTCTAAAATGATTTTTCCTCCATTATTACTCCTGAAAAATTCTGACAACTACCTCCTCATTTTGGCCAATTAGAAGCCTCAAAATCTTCTATAAATAGGCTTGCTTGAGTGGTCTTGGAATGCTTGGTTCATAACTAGTTTTTAGGAGCACCAAAAACTTTCTTTCTTCCTCCTCTTTGGCTGAATTCTTTCTTCAATTTTTTCAAAGAGATTTTGTGTCATTTCACTTCAAGAAATCAAGTTCTCTTCCTCTTCTTCAACTCAGATTAGGTAGGGAGTAGTTTCTAAATTTATTTCTATGCTTTGAGGAGTTGTGTTTTTAGCTCAAAATGATGAAATTATGAACTTGCCTTAGCTTTTCATTTTGGTTTTCCTCTTCAATTTTTCTTTAACCAATTCAACCATATGGCCTAGGTGGAACTAAGATGATGGCTTGATGATGAGGACCTTGAGGGTGGCTTGTAAATCCATCACAAGTTAGGCCTCTAAAGCTTGAAAATTCCACTTGATGCAAAACCTTAAAGAATAATGCTTTATGATGCTAAAACAAAGATTTTTAGTTTAGAACTTGAAAGATGTATTTTTTCCTTTTATGTTTTATTTCTTGTTAAGATATGTATTGGGTTGAATTTATAATTCTTTTAAAGTCTTGAAGGAGCTCTAGTAAAGAAACAAAATGAATTTGCATCCATGATTAAGTTTATGCTTTGCATAACCATGTTTACCTTCTATGTCATCACTAAATTTTCAAGAATGAATAAATGAACTTGCATTTCTCATGTTTAAATTCCAAGCTTGTATTTCATGTTTATGTTTCAAGTCATCACTTAATCTTTCAAGATAATTAAGAGGTTGCATCTCATATTTAATTTATGCTCTCACTATATTTTATAATGGCTAAAAGAATCAACGCATGACATGTTTATTTTATGCCATCACCTAAAGATCCTAGAGCTTAAAGACTTGCCCATGTATCACAAGCAAAGAAATATGATTATTGGAGTTAAAGAATTTATTCTTTAAAAAGTCTTGAGATTGGAGCTTAAAAGATGTAATAATAATTCTCTTCTCCCTCTATCTGGTCCTGCGGACTACCGCTCCTGGTTTCTTAATATTCTCTTCTCCTCTCTTGGTCCTATGCGGATTACCGCTCAGCTTTCTTGTATCATGTTTATATTTCAAGTTCTTGCATCATGTTTAATTTTCAAGTCATCACCTTAAATCTTAAAGATAAAGAAATGGAATTGCATATCATGTTTATAATTCCAAGCTATCACCTTATAAAGATAAGATTAAAATAAGGTTGCATAGCATGTTTATAATTCTAAGATGTCACCTAAGTCTCTAAAGCTCAAGACTTACTCCTTTTATCTTAAGTGAGAATTTTAATTGTGAAGATCCTCCCAAATTTGACAAAAGAACTAGTTTCTAAATGAGTTTTAAGGCTTTGCAAGGATTTTACTGGGAACTAGTATTTTATATGCACTTAAAATATGATTCTATGTAATTGCATGAGGTTCATGATTCGCCACTGATCTGAGTTTAGTATCAATGTGTGATAATGATTTGATATGATTGAAGTTGTGATAATTATGGTTTATTGTTAAGAGAATGATTCATAATTGATAATTCTATGTAAGGATTGGATGCTTATTAAGTACTTGATATCATTGAATGATTTCCTGACTTGCATGTTATAGTTGTTGTTGCAAATAATAAGAATGCTTATACATGAAATGTTCTTATGTAAAATTCACCTTTGTTGCTAGAAGAAAGTGTATCATTGTAAAAGTGTAATTTGGAAAGGTTCGCTAAGGAAAGACTTGGTATTTAAGCGTGTCCATTGTGACCCACCTCTCTTTCTGGGAATCTCCCATATGCATGATTACGATTGATATATATTATTCTAGCTTAAGACTATAAATGAGAAAATGTTATGATGTTTATGAATTGTATTATGATATAACATGCAAAGATTTAATGGTGACTTAAACTTATAAGAAAATGATCCTTTGGAACCATCAGACTATGGGTGGTGAAAAGGTGATTTTAGCCCCCTAACCCGTTCTCTCAAAAGGGTAGAGTCGGGACTTTAGCTTATCAAAAGGGATAAGTATATGCTAGTGACGACTAGTAAAGTATGAGCTCATAACCTAAATTACTCCCAAAAGGGTGGAGTATAGGGTGGCCCAAGGAAAATAATGATGATGATAAGATTTTTAAGTCACCTAAGGCACTAAAGAAATGAAATATGTGCACTGTGTCCATGTGTAGCTAATATTATATGACGTTCTTTTATGCATGTTATTTTGATAATGATGATGAGGAATATGATGTAATGATAAAGGAAAAGTTCATTGTAAATATGACATGTTAAGAATAAGATGCATTATAAGACGATGATTAAAAATTGCTGAACCTCGGTGAAGTATTTGTCCCTGCTTATAATCAATCTTTGCATCGTCACTATTTTAGAATAATCCCGACGTTCCTGGGACTTTGATGATGACATCAGAGAAGGAGGTACCTTATCGAGAATTCTTTAGCAAGATTCTCACTCCTTTTCTTTATTTCCGTCATTGTCTCCAGATTCAAATGGCGACATTCGCCCTGCTCGTTGATACCCCTACTTGGGAATTCCACTATGATCCTGCATCGCTCGTATCATTTTGAAGGGAGGTGCGCAGTTCGTGTTTTTATTTACATAGGTCGTCCATTTGCACATCCTGTCCCTAGTTATCGATTTTCTCCTATTTCTCCCTATGGCGATGAAATGGTTTTCGAACATGCACGCCCACTTGACGAAAGGATGTTACGTTCTTATCCCGCTTCATCTCAGTCCATGGATTTCAGAGTATGTTCCCGAGATGAGATATTCAAACTGATCCTTTAGAGGACACTCCTACTCATGTATATTCTCGAGAGCTCGCCTCCTACTCCCACACGTGTAAGAGAGGGTAGTGAGGAAACAGCTTGTTCAGCCGAGGTTAGCGAGAAGGTCCGCCCATGCGACTCCCGACTGGTGCATCTCGTGTGTCCCCTCCCGAGGGAGCTCATCAGTGGATCGGATTTATTCCCCCATTTTCAGGACAGTGGCCATAGAGGGTTCTTAGTAGACTTATGTGTGATCATGCACCCTAGTTTTAGGATAACCTTCCTACTTATAGAGTTATCTAGTTTAGGGGCATGTATTTCCTTATGTATATTTTCTTTTATGGGTTTGCATAAGACAATGATGTATGAACATAACCCACCCTTTGAGTGAGGTTATTGTATGTAAACATATGCTATAATGTGTTTATGGATGTTATATGATGGAGCCAAAGTGATATGATGTGGTATATTCTTAAACGTCTTGTTATACTCCACTTACTCGTTCACGTTGTACTCGGCTCACGTTTTCAATTATGTTTTTATGTGTTTAAAAAAAAAATGGCTCTTAATTTCACTAAGTATTTTCAAATTATGAAGAAGGAACCAAAGTAAGGAGTAAAGTCTAGTCATTAATCAGATTCAACCTAGGTGTATTTGGTTAATAACTAGGGTGTTACACACACCATGAATAACACTGAATATCATCTCATATATATATAACTTGCCCACTTATAAGTGTGGGACTTAATTTAGTACAAGGGAAATACATGAAAGGAAATACAACATAAACATAAACATGATCTACTCCCCTACCCGAGTGCATCTAGTGGGATAACCTCTAAACAAAAGAAGGTTCATCCCCATCTAAGTGGTGTGTGCTCTAACCGGGTACTCCATCGGTCGATCGTCACCACCTACTGACGTCCATCTCGCGAACGAAGCAGGTATCCGGGAAACTGAGCGAGCTCCTCGGGCGTGAAGAGGCGGAACGGGGATCGAGAGTGACCTCCGCGGTGTTGCCGCATCTCCTGTCGTCGTGCAAGTCATGGCTGAGTCACGGTATCCTCACTGCCCTCCCTTATCAATGGTGGAGATGGGGCAGAGCTCTCGCTATACGGATGGGTAGGCAAGTCCTAGGACGGGTCGGTCTCCGAGAAGTAGGTCCAGGGCACGTAATCGGGATAGTCTCGCATGGCTGAGGCGGCGGTGTGCATGCGGAGCACTCTCTCATCATGCGTACACGCACGCTCAAAAACCCGCTCGTCGTCGCCATAGGGTGCAGTCGGGGAGAAGCGATGGGTGTGCACGGGATGAGCGGCGGCGCCCTACGAACATGAAAACTCGCACTGCACGCCTCAACCGTATGACCCGTGAGCCGGGTCATAGTGCACCTCCCATGTCGTGGTGTCCACGAACACTACGACGCCGCCATCTCAAGACGTGGCGGAAAGAAAGAGATAGAGGAGTGAGAATCTTGCTAAAGAATCTCAGTAGGGCCTCCTACTACCTAGGTGTCATCATCTACGTCCTCAGGAACCTTGGGTTTAATTATACAAAATGACTGAACATGTATTAAGTTCATTTTAAACTTTAAAATATACTTTAGACAAGGTCCATTCATTTTAGGATGGTCTTAATGTCATGAATGCAACATAATAATAGATGTATGCATGGCACTACCTAATGCTCATACATAAAGCATAACATCAAGCATCATCATACTTAGTGGCATAAAGTGGCAATAGAAACATTCATATGGGACAAACTTAGTGACATAATCATAATCATAAAACTTCTCTTCCTCATAGGCCACCCTAAAAGACAATCGAACTGAGAGTGCTCGGTCGAACCGGTGTCACCCAGAATGTGTCACATATCTAGGTTATAAGCTCATACCTTAACTAGTCGTCACTAGTTCTTACTTACCACTTAACGATAAGCGTATCATAAATCATAAATCCCGACTATCTGAGTACGGGTTAGGGGGCAATTCTCTTAGGGGTGCTCGGCCGAACCGGTGTCACCTAATAGTATAAAATGGTACTGATGTCACATGAGTTCTATGGAGGTGCTCGGCCGAACCGGTGTCATCCTAGAACCCATCTTAGTACCTTAATTTTCAAAATCTCTTTAAGTCCCCAAATTCGTCGGGAATTCGGCAGCACGATGGCATTACGCCAAATTCCTTCCAAATTTGCTTTATGCCACATAAACATATATCCTCATGAATTCCTCATATGAATAACAACATCATCATTTACATAACACATGCATCATTATAGAATATTCAAACGCTTACCCTTACAGTAGCTTATGCTTTGACCCCTTACGGGTCTTAATCTTGAGATATAGTTCTCTAACATCCGTCGTTCATATGTTATGCACCAAACGGCTCATAATAAATCATCATTCCTAATCCTTATGTTCATACTCAAATCTGAAAAGCATAGGGCAGAATCTCTAACTTGTGGTTACGGGGTTCTAGAACTTACGTTTTAGACCCTTTCTCAGTTCCGTCTTCGCCTAAGGCGCTATAAATTAAATCTAAATCAATTATGGGACACTCCTAAGCTTAAGGACTAATTATTAATCACGTTTATCATGTTGTAAGGGTGCTGGACAGAATCCAGAAAAATAAATGTTCTAAGAGTTCTAATCTTGCACTTTTACGGTTTTCTAGTTACTAGTTTCCCTATAGGTGCTAGAATTCGATTCTAATCCAAATGTTACCAAGTTTTTCATGTCTAAACAATCCTAATCTGATTATGCTCCCATTAAAACAGTTTGGATAAGTTCCATAAACAAATGGGTCAAAACTATGTTAAATTCTAGCTTTACGGTATTTCTAGTTAGCTAGTTTCTTACCTATTATGCATAGAATCATTTCTACATCATCATATGATATTTTCACACATTCTAACACATCAAAGCATCATCATACAGCATCATACTCATCATATCAGAACCGAAAACATTTAGCTTCAGTAAAGGATTTAAATTGACATTTCTAGATACATAAGTGAACTAGTTTCTCTTGAAATCAATTTAGAATTTCTAAAACTCTTTGCAAAATATTTTAATTCATCAAGAGGCTAAGAAAAGCCTTAGGTCAATGACCAAAATATATCTCATCTTCTAAGAGGGAATAAAGTCATATCTCATGATAACATAACCTTGTAAAGATTGCAAAGCTTTTAAGAAAAACATAGGACATAGACTATTGGTCCTTGTAACTAGATGAAAACTCATTGCAAGTCCATCATCACTACTTGGCCGAAAACATGCATTCAAAGAATGCATCCTCATCAACTTTAACTTGAAATGAAATGGGCAAGTCTTTGAGCTCTAGGTTCTTAAGTTATGACATGAAATAAACATGCTCATGCTTTTCATTTTTAATCTTGCTTACATAATAAAGTGATGACTTAAATTAAATGTGCAAGGCATAAACTTAAACGTGCAAGCTTGAAAGTAAATATGCGAGGCATAAACTTAAACGTGCAAGCTTGAAAGTAAATATGCAAGGTTCAATTCTTTATTTTAGTGCTCTAGGCCTAACAACAATCGACTTTAAAGCCGAAATAGATAGGCATTCAAGGAATTAATTAGGTGATAATGCAAGTTCAATTCTTTATTTTAGTGCTCTCGGCCCAACAACAATCGACTTTAAGGCCAAAATAGAAAGGCTTTGAGAATTAAATTAAGTAATGATGCAAGTTCCATTTTAATCTTTATGTTCTTAGGTGATAGCTTGAAAGTAAAGGTGCATAGCAAGAATGTAAATATAAATGTAAGCATAAAATAAATTATGCAAGTTCATTTTATCTTTCTAGAGCTCTTAACAAGACTTTAAAGGAACTTAAACCTCAACCCAAACTCATCAAACCAAGATAAAGTAAAGTCTAGAGTTCTTAGAACTCAACCTAACATTTTTAGAAAATCAAAACATTTTGCATGTAAAAGAAAAGGAAATGGCCGAAATCTCAAGGAACAAAAGAACATTTTGAAACTCTAGAGTCCATGATCTTGATGATATATTAACACCAACATCATGAGACCTCATCATTGAGTCCATAGAACCATTTTAAAACATCATCAAAGTTAAAGATTCCAAAAGTTAGAGAAAGGAAGAACTAAAAGTATTTTACTCAAGAACAAAGATCAAGCTCTAGAGTTTGTTTCAAGTGATGAACATCATCATGAAACTCTCATCATCAAGCTCTCATTTCTTTGAACTTCAAGGCCCATGGTCGAAAATAAGAAAGAAAAAGGAGAAGAAAAGAAGTTCTAAAAAGAATCAAGAGAAACTATAAACATAAAGCTTAGAACAAAAACTTTAAAGAAAGGAATACTTGAAAGAAAATCCCTACTTGGTGTGATGAACTTGAAGATGGAAGAAGCAGATGAAGATGATGAAGAACTTTGAAGAACTTGAAGAACACTAGAACTTTGAGAGAAAAGAAAAGCTTTGAGTGTTCCTAAACTTAGCAAATGATCTAAAAGTGATGCAAGCTCCTCAAGGCATTCTATTTATAGAGAAATGAAGCAAATGGAGGGGGTGAGGGGCTGATGTGTTTTCGGCCAAGGGGAGTGCAGCCCATGAGTTCTATGAGGTGAGATGTTGTGGTCTTGAGGCATGGTGAGGTATGGTTCAAAGCATGGTGAGATATGGTTCAAGGTATGGCTCAAGCATGGCTTCAAGGAGTGAGAAAACAATTCAATCATGTGGCCAAAAAGAGCATGGCTGTTCGGCCATGTTATAGCCAAGGGGAGGTTTGTTTTACAATTTAATTATGATTTAGAGTTGTGTTTAGGTGTATCTTTGATTATGCTTAAGATTAGGAATTTGTAAGAAAGTGTTTAGGTAAGGAAAATGGATAATTAGGGTGGTCTAGACATAATTAAGGAGTGGTCTTGCACCATTAGTGAGTTAGATCCTCAATTTAGAGTCTAAACAACTCTAGACACACTTCCTTGATTTAAGGAATTGGAGAGAGAAAACACTATTCAAGATTCCAAGACTAGGAATCTTGAGTTCTAAAAAGGGATTTAAGTTTAATCTAAGCAATTTTAGATTCTAATTAACTTTAGTAAATTATTTTGACTCTAGATTAATTAGGGAAATTAATTAATCTTCGTTTAGAGCCTAATATTGCTTAGGTTTACTTAATTACGTCATTAAACTCAAAAACACTATTCTAGGGGCAAAATCGTAATTTTGCACTAAAACTGCCCGGGACCACCGGGACTTGAACAGAGACCTCTAGACACATGAAAACATGTTTTTTAAACCTCTGAGGAAAGTTTCGGGCACAAACGACACTTCTACCCGCGTAAAAACGCTATAGGGGTATTTTGGTCATTTTGACCTAAAGCTGAAAACGAGATTTTCGCTTCCGAAAGCATTCAAAGGCCATTCAATCCCCTTCAAACATTGAGTTGACCCTTCGAGGACGACCGAGTTGGTTACCCTCGAATTCGGGTCAGGAAATGACCTCAGGGGTATTTTGGTCATTTCCCTCAGACAGAAAAATCGAGGTGTTACAGGGATCAGCTTAGAGATTATTTAAAATTCTAATTGGTTGGTTTGGTAGATATTGAGGAATGGAACAAGTTTTATGAAGGAGATTTGGGGTTTTATCAATTGTAGGTTAGGAAAACGGAAGTTTGAAATCAAGTTATGGTTTTCTTCGTGAAGAAGCCATGGAGGATGTTGCTTCTTTGATGGCTGAGGATGATAGCTTAAAAGAGAAGTTTGCTTGTTTTACTTTGTCCTTAGGATAAAGTAGCATTCATGTAATATTAATGTATAATTCTTTAAAGAAAAGAAAACAAATGGATGGCTAGGATTTAATCTTGTAAAGCAAGATTAGATCCTAGCCATTCACTAAGTCAAAATGGATATACATTACCCTTTTGTAGAGATTTAACTATCTTTCGGTGTTAAAATCACTCATCGAAATCTTACTGAATGGGCAAAACAATGTATCGGGTAAACAAACATTGCCCAAAAAATAATTTCGGATATAAAATCTTTATCTCTACCTATTTCTAACTGTAATCTTATAATTTCTCAATTTTGGACATCTCTGGGGCCCAATTCTAGGGGTTCAGCTGTCCCGACAGACCAGTAGGGCTTGCAAGTTACTATTCACTTTTTTTATACAAAATCGTTGAACCAGCCTCATCATTGTTAAAACTGTTAGATTTTTGAAATTATGACTAATAAAGTTCAAATTAATTTTTAGGGTGTAACATTACCACCTACCTTAAAAAGAATTTTGCCTTCAAAATTTATTTGAAAACAATTTCAAAAGACCATTTTCCAAAATCAAACCAACAATTCACTCATGTAACATCCTAATTTTTAACCCAACACTCCTAGAACATATTTAGGTTAACCATTAGTCTATTACTCTTTTAGTCTCATTCTTTAGAACTTTTCATTAAAATGTTTAGCAAAAAATATAGGTAGAATTTTTTTTTGAAACATAAACCAACGTGAGCCTCATGTACCGTGAAGCGTAAACCTAAAAGGAATAGCATGAACAGAAACACCAGATAGGCTT
Source organism: Dalbergia cochinchinensis (assembly GCA_031216125.1). Lineage (NCBI taxonomy): Eukaryota > Viridiplantae > Streptophyta > Magnoliopsida > Fabales > Fabaceae > Dalbergia > Dalbergia cochinchinensis. Next base: position 4,862,872 of record CM062376.1, read on the forward strand.
CATGGAAGGAACAACCATCAACACATCATCCTATAACATTAACGTTAAATATCAAGTCAAACATTAATAGTATTAATGATATAGTTTCCACAATAACATCACATTAAATATATTGGACCTACCCATGAAGGTTGAGCATACAACAATTCAAAACTACACATGACTATGATGTGGAAAGGCTAAGACTATATCCCCACTTCTGCTACACCACTCTGATCCCCAACCATCAAGCTACTTCCATGTCAGCACCTTAGGGCAATCCATGGATGTCATTGTTAACCTTGTCTGAAGACGAAGATGGAAAAGGAAGATAGGAGGAGTGAGAAACTTATATAAGAATCTCAGTAGGGCTTCCCTTTTTACACACGTGTCATCATCATTGTCCTCAGAAATCTCGGATTTAATTATGAAATAGTGAGTATGCAAAGATTCATTTATTAAGTTCTAAAACCTCCATTACCGAGGCCCGTTCATTTTATCATAAGTCTTGTAATGAATGCAGCACACTTCTTTATGATATGCATGTCAATACTTTATGCAACATTATTCTAAAACATACATCTAACTTCATGGAAAACATGATATGCATAGAACATGGTTCATAAATAACATTCCTTGTTTCCTTAGGTGACTTAAATCTCTTTTCATTCTTGGGGCCACCCTATTACTCTTCCCTTTTGAGAGTGCTTCTAGGTTATGAGCTCATACCTTACTAGTCGTCACTAGCATAAACTTATTCCCTTTTGATAAGTTGAAGTCCCGACTTGATAAGTACGGGTTAGGGGGCAAGAATCACCTTTTCATCACCTATAGTTTGATGAGTCCAAAGGATCATTTTCTCATGTTTTAGATCACCTTAAGCAAGAATCACCTTTTCATCACCTATCGTTTGATGAGTCCAAAGGATCATTTTCTCATATTTTAAGTCACCTTAAGTCTTAACATGTTAAAACAAGATGCAACACATCTCATAAATGTCATAATTCTTCATATATTTCTAACATATGCATCTCTAATGTTTCAAATGAAACCATAACATGCAAATGATGAATTCTATACCAATACCTCACATAACGTCAAATATCACGTGAATGCATCATCTCAAATCATCATCTCATAAACATTCCCTTAAATGGCCAAACACTTAAATTGGGTAACTCAAATTGTCAAATTATTTCCTTATGCATATAAGGGACTAATTGTAATGCCCCGATTTTCTGTCTGAGTGGAAAATGACCAAAATGCTCCTGAGGTCATTTTCGGCCCGGAATTCGAGGATGGCCGACCCGGCAGTCCTCGAAGGGCTAACTCAATGTTTGAAGGGGATTGAATGACCCTTGAGTGGTTCCGGAGGCGAAAGTCTCATTTTCCGCAGTTTCGGGTCAAAATGACCAAAATACCTCTATAGCGTTTTATGCGGGTAAAGGTGCCGTTTGAGCCCGAAACTTTCCCCAGAGGTTTAAAACCATGTTTTTACATGTTTCAAAACATCTGTTTGAGTCCCGACAGTCCCGGGCAATTTTAGTGCAAAATTATGATTTTGCCCCTAGAATAGTATTTTTGAGCTTCATGATGTGATTAAGCAAACCTAAACAATATTAGGCTCTAAACGAAGATTAATTAATTTCCATAATTAATCTAGAGTCAAAATAAATTATTAAAATTAATTAGAACTTAAGATTGCTTAGATTAGATTTAAATCTCTTTTCTAAAACTCAAGATTTTACTCTTGGAATCTTGAATAGTGTTTTCTCTCTCCAATTCCTTAAATCAAGGAATTGTGTCTAGAATTGTTTATACACTAAAATGAATTTATAACTCACTAATGATGCAAGAACACTCTTTAATTATGTCTTGACAACCTTAATTACCCATTTTTCTCACCTAAACACTTTCTTACAAATTCCTAATCTTAATCCTAATCAAAGATACACCTAAACACAACTCTAAACCACAATTAAAATGCAAAGAGAACCCTCCCCATGGTTGATGCATTTCGGCCCTCTCTCTTTCAATTACCACACATGTTGAATTGTTTCTCACTCAAAGAACCATGCTTGAAGCCATACCTTGAACCATACCTCACCATACTTTGAACCATAGCTCACCATGCCTCAAGACCACATTATCTCACCTCATGGAACTCATGGGGGCTGCCCATGGGCTGTAATGGCCAAAGCCTTCCTTTTCATTTGCACCCTTCATTTGTTTCATTTCTCTATAAATAGCTTGCTTGGGTGAACTTGTATCATTTTGGGTTCATTTGCAAAGTGTAAGTTTTCAAAGAGCACTTCAAAGTTTCCTTTTTCTCTCAAGTTCAAGTCTTCAAGTTCTTCAAGTTCTTCATCCTCTTCTCTCATTCCAACCTCCTAATCACTAGGTAGGGATTTTCTTTCAAGAGTTCTTTCATTTAAAGTTCTCAATCTCTTTATGTGATCATAGTTTCTCTTGAATCCTTTCTAGAACTTTTTTTCTTCTTCTTCTCCTCCATGCTTCGACCATGAGCCCTTTGAGAGCAAGGGAATGAGAGCTTGATGATGAGGTTCCATGATGATAATGTTCATCACTTGGATAATCTCTAAAGCTTGATCTTTGTTCTTAAGTTAAAGATGTTTTCTTTTGTTCTTTCTTCTTGAACTTTGAAACCTTTCACTTTGATGATGTTTTAAAATGGTTAACATGAACTCAATTATGAGGACTCATGATGTTGGTGTTAATGCATCATCAAGATCATGGTTTCTAGAGTTCCAAATGTTTCTTTCCTTCTCCAACAATTTCGGTTCCTTTCCCTTTTCTTTCTTTAAGGTTTCGGCCATATTGGCCAAGGAAGTTCACAATGGCTTGATGATGAGAGCTTCTAGATGATGACTATGTGTTCATCACAATGAGGCCTCTAGAGCTTGAGTTTTAATAAAAATGTTATTTATGTTTACATTCCAAGAAAAGAAACTTTGTGTTTCAAAGAACCCTTGAGGTTCACTCTTGTTTTACTTTATCTTGCCATGATAAGTGTAACGCCCCAATTTTTACTGTAATTTTTACTGTCATTAGAAATTACCGAATTACTGTAGGTAATTATTACATAAGATTTGAGGCCGAACAATCCTCAATAAAGGAATATAACATTAGAAGAGAGGTTAGGAGCGATTCATGCGAGAGTCGCAAATCCCGAATTTCTATACGTATAAAATGACCAAAATGCCCCTGAAGTTATTTTACTCAGAAAATGAGGATCGTGGGCCCCACCTATTCTCAAGGGGATGTTTTGATGATAATAAGGGATTGTTTGTGTTATGTGCGTTAATAGAGCAGAAGGATCTCAATTTTGAGTTCCGACTCGTGAAATGACCAAAACGCCCCTGCGGCTGTTTTAACTCCGATGTGCGTGCCGACTGAGCCCGAACCTCACTAAAATGTTTTAAAATTTGTTTTTAAGCCATGATTAACCATTGGTTAAGCTCGGGCGGCCTCGGCGCTTTTAAGTGAAAGTACGATTTTGCCCCTGTTTTTAGGCAGTTTTGCGAATTTCGGGATTTTTGATTCATATACCGAAACCTAAGCAATATTGGGCTCAAATTAAAGCTTATTAAATTCTAAATATTAATGTAGAGTCAAAATTATGTATTTAGATTGATTAGAACCCAAAATTGCTCAAAAACACCCAAATTGCTTACTAATTCACTTAAGCCCTTAACCGTAAATTCTCTAAATTACATGAATACCTTGCCTACACCTAAATAATGCATGGAACACACAAATTTCACTTCTTTGGGCTGTAATGGACGAAATTATTGATGCCATTATGCAGCTGAATTATTGCCAAAAGTTGCACTAAAACAAAATGCCAAAATGTCACCATAAGAGACATAATTCCTTAATTTCATACAACTTTGTCTAAAATGATTTTTCCTCCCTTATTTCTCCTGCAAAATTCACAGAACACCCCGATTTTTCATCAGGAAATGACCAAAATGCTCCCCTGAGGTCATTTCCTCGACCAACTCGAAGGTAACTAACTCGGTCATCCTCGAAGGGTCAACTCAATGTTTGAAGGGATTGAATGGCCTTTGAATGCTTTCGGAAGCGAAAATTTCGTTTTCCGCAGTTTCGGGTCAAAATGACCAAAATACCCCTATAGCGTTTTACGCGGGTAAAGGTGCCGTTTGAGCCCGGAACTTCCCCCAGAGGTTCAAAAACATGTTTTCATGTGTCTAGAGGTATCTGTTCAAGTCCCGGTGGTCCCGGGCAGTTTTAGTGCAAAATTACGATTTTGCCCCTAGAATAGTATTTTTGAGCTTAATGACGTAATTAAGCAAACCTAAGCAATATTAGGCTCTAAACGAAGATTAATTTATTTCCCTAATTAATCTAGAGTCAAAATAATTTATTAAAGTTAATTAGAACCTAAAATTGCTTAGATTAAACTTAAATCCCTTTTTAGAACTCAAGATTCCTAGTCTTGGAATCTTGAATAGTGTTTTCTCTCTCTAATTCCTTAAATCAAGGAAATGTGTCTAGAGTTGTTTAGACTCTAAATTGAGGATTTAACTCTCTAATGGTGCAAGACCACTCCTTAATTATGTCTAGACCACCTTAATTACCCATTTCCCTTACCTAAACACTTTCTTACAAATTCCTAATCTTAAGCATAATCAAAGATACACCTAAACACAACTCTAAACCACAATTAAAATGCAAACTAATCCTCCCCATGCATGATGAAGTTTCAGCCAGCACCTTTCCCCATTGACCACATGTTTAATTATTTTCTCACTCAAAGAACCATGCTTGAGCCATACCTTGAGCCATACCTCACCATGCTTTGAACCATACCTCACCATACCTCAAGAACACATTATCTCACCTCATGGAACTCATGGGAAGCCCTCCAATCTGCACATATGGCCGAAGCTCCTCTCCTCCATGAGCTCCCTCCATTTGTTTCATTTCTCTATAAATAGAATGCCTTGAGGAGCTTGCACCACTTTTAGATCATTTGCCAAGTTTAGGAAACACTCAAAGCTTTTCTTTTTCTCTCAAAGTCTTTGTGTTCTTCAAGTTCTTGGAGTTCTTCAAGTTCTCCATCTTCTTCATCTTCTTCTTCCATCTTCAAGTTCATCACACCAAGTAGGGATTTTCTTTCATGTATTCTTTTCTTTAAAGTTCTTGTTTCAAGCTTGATGTTCATAGTTTCTCTTGTTTCTCTTTAGAACTTCATTTCCACTCCTTTTTCCTTTTCATTTTCGGCCATAGGCCTTTGAGAACAAAGGAATGAGAGCTTGATGATGAGAGTTTCATGATGATGTTCATCACTTGAAACAAACTCTAGAGCTTGATCTTTGTTCTTGAGCAAAAATGTTTTTAGTTTTTCTTTTCTTGAACTCTTAAGAACTTTAGCTTTGATGATGGTTTTAAATGGCTCTATGAACTCAATGATGAGGACTCATGATGTTGGTGTTAATATATCACCAAGATCATGAACTCTAGAGTTTTAAAATGTTCCTTTTTCTTCTTGAAGATTTCGGCCATTTCCTTAAATTTTTCTAAGCTTCATGGTTTGATTTCCTAAAAATATTATGTTGAGTTTTAAAGAACTCTAAGCTTGACTTTACCTTGTTTGGATGAGTTTGGGTTATGGTTTAAGTTCCTTTAAAGTCTTGTTAAGAGCTCTAGAAAGATAAAATGAACTTGCATAATTTATTTTATGCTTACATCTATATTTATATTCTTGCTATGCATCTTTGCTTTCTAGCTATCACTTAAGAACATAAAGATTAAAATGGAACTTGTATCATCACTTAATTTAATTCTCGAATGCCTATCTATTTCGGCCTTAAAGTCGATTGTTGTTGGGCCTAGAGCACTAAAATAAAGAATTGAACTTGCATTACCACCTAATTAATTTCTCGAATGCCTATCTATTTCGGCCTTAAAGTCGATTGTTGTTGGGCCAAGAGCACTAAAATAAAGAATTGAACCATGCATATTTACCTTCAAGCTTGCACGTTTAAGTTTATGCCTCGCATATTTACTTTCAAGCTTGCACGTTTAAGTTTATGCCTTGCATATTTAAATTTAAGTCATCACTTTACTTTGTAAGCAAGATTAAAAACGAAAAGCATGAGCACGTTTAGTTTATGTCATAACTTAAGAACCTAGAGCTCAAAGACTTGCCCATTTCATTCCAAGTTAAAGTTATATGTGAATGTATTCCTTGAATGAATAATTTCGGCCAAGTAGTGATGATGGACTTGCAATGAGTTTTCATCTAGCTACTAGGACCAATAGTCTATGTTTTAAGTTTTCCTTAAAGCTTTACAAATCTTTATAAGGTTTTGTCATCACAAGTTGTGATTTTATTATCCTTTAGGGGATGGAATATGTTTTGGTCAGTGACCTAAGGCTTCACTTAGCCTCTTGATGAATTAAAGTGTTTTGCAAAAAGTTTTAGAAGTCCTAGATCAATTCCAAGAGAAACTAGTTAACTTATGTACCTAGAAATGTCAATTTAATTCTCTTATTGAGGCAAGATGTTTTCGGTTCTGATGTGATGAATGTGATGCTGTATGATGATGTTTTAATGTGTTGGAATGTGTGAAAATATCATATGATGATGTAGAAGCGATCCTATGCATGATAGGTAAGAAACTAGCTAACTAGAAATACCGTAAAGCTAGAATTTAACATAGTTTTGACCCATTTGTTTATGGAACTAATCCAAACTATTTTAATGGGGACATAATCAGATTTAGAATGTTTAGACATGAAAAACTTGGTATCATTTGAGTTAGAATTGAATTCTAGCACCTATGGGGAAACTAGTAACTAGAAAACCGTAAAAATGCAAATGTAGAACTCTTAGAACATTTAATTTTCTGGATTCTGTCCAGCACCCTTACAACATGATAAACATGATTAATAATTAGTCCTTAAGCATAGGAATGCCTCATAATTGATCTAGATTTAATCCATAGCCTTCAAGTAAACAGAATCAAGAAAGGGTCTAAAACGTAAGTTCTAGAACCCCGTATTCACATGTTAGGATTTCCACCCTATGCTATTCAGAATTAAAAGTAAAATGAGAGGATTATGAATGATGTTTAATTATGAGCCTTAGGTGCTTAAAATATGAACGACGGGTGTAGAGAACTATATCTCAAGATTAAGACCCGTAAGGGTCAAAGCATAAGCTACCGTAAGGGTAAGCGTTTGGATGATTTATGATGATGCATGAAGTATGCTAATGATGATGATGTTATTCATATGAGGAACTTATGAGATTATATGTTAATGTGGCATAAAGCAAATTTGGAAGGAAATTCGGTGTAATGACCGTTTTGGCCGCCGAATTTCCGACAAATTTGGGGACTTAAAGAGATTTTGAAAATTAAGGTACTAAGATGGGTTCTAGGATGACACCAGTTCGGCCGAGCACCTCCATAGAACTCATGTGACATCGGTACCATTTTATACTCTTAGGTGACACCGTTCGGCCGAGCACCCCTAAGAGTTTTGCCCCCTAACCCGTACTCAGATAGTCGGGATTTATGATACGCTTATCGTTAAGTGGTAAGTAAGAACTAGTGACGACTAGTTAAGGTATGAGCTCATAACCTAGAAGTATGACACGTTACGGGTGACACGGTTGGTGAGCATCCCCAGTTCGATTGTCTTTTAGGGTGGCCCATGAGGAAGAGAAGTTTCATGATTATGATTATGTCACTAAGTTTTGTCCCATATGAATGTTACTATTGCCACTTTATGCCACCAAGAATGATGATGCTTGATGTTATGTTTTATGTATGTGCATTAGGTAGTGCCATGCATACATTCTCTATTATGTTGCATCCATGACATTAAGATCATCCTAAAATGAATGGACCTTGGCTAAAATATATTTTAAAGTTTAAAATGAACCGAATACATGCTCACTGATTTTGTATAAATAAACCCAAGGTTCATGAGGACGTAGATGATGACACCTAGGTAGTAGGAGGCCCTACCGAGATTCTTTAGCAAGATTCTCACTCCTCTATCTCTTTCTTTCCGTCACGTCTTCAGATGACGACGTCAGAGTGTTTGTGGACACCCGACATGGGAGGTGCACTATGACCCGACTCACGGGTCATACCATTTTGAGGAGCAAAGCACGGTGCGGATTTTCATGTTCGTGAGGACGCCCTTCGCTCATCCCGCACACCCATCACTTCTCCCGACCGCACCCTATAGCGATTTACGAGCGGGTTTTGAGCGTCGCAGACGCATGACGAAGAGAGTACTCCGTGCGGCACACCGCCGCCTTAGCCATGCGAGATTATCCCGACTACGTGCCCCGGACCTATTTCTCGGAGACCGACCCATCCGAGGACCCGCCTACCCATCCGTATAGCGAGAACTCTGCCCCCTCTCCACCACAGATAAGGGAGGGCAGTGAGGATACCGTGACTCAGCCACGGCTTGCGCGACGACCGGAGATGCGACCATACCGTGGGGGTCACCCTCGATCCCCATTCCGCCTCTTCACGTCCGAGGAGCTCGCCCAGTTTCCCGGATATCTCGCCTCGTCATGAGAGATGGACGCCGAGGAGGTGACGATCGTCCGATGGAGTACCCGGTTAGAGCACACACACCACTTAGATGGGGATAAACCTTCTTTTGTTTAGAGGTTATCCTATTAGATGCACTCGGGTAGGGGAGTAGATTATGTTTATGTTTATGTTGTATTTTCTTTCATGTATTTCCATGTACTAAACCAAGTCCCACGCTTATAAGTGGGCAAATTATAATTATATATGAGATGTTATTCAGTGTCTCTCATGATGTGCCCTTATATGCTTTATGCTATGACGTTATGAGATGTATGTTTTGTCAAAATGCAAGTTATATCGCATCACGCGGCTCTCACTTTCATTTCAAAAAAAAAAATTACCCGTATTTTCCGCTAAGTAATTCAAAGTTAAATGAGAACTATGAAGTAACAGACTAATGATTAACCTAAATATGTTCTAGAGTATTGGGTTAAAAATTAGGATGTTACACCGCCAACTACCTCCTCATTTTGGCCAATTAGAAGCCTCAAAATCTTCTATAAATAGGCTTGCTTGAGTGGTCTTGGAATGCTTTGTTCATAACTAGTTTTTAGGAGCACCAAAAACTTTCTTTCTTCCTCCTCTTTGGCTAAATTCTTTCTTTAATTTTTCAAAGAGATTTTGTTTCATTTCACTTCAAGAAATCAAGTTCTCTTCCTCTTCTTCAACTCGGATTAGGTAGGGAGTAGTTTCTAAATTTCTTTCTATGCTTTGAGGAGTTGTGTTTTTAGCTCAAAATGATGAAATTATGAACTTACCTTAGCTTTTCATTTCGGTTTTCCTCTTCATTTTTTCTTTAACCAATTCGGCCATATGGCCTAGGTGGAACTAAGATGATGGCTTGATGATGAGGACCTTGAGGGTGGGTTGTAAATCCATCACAAGTTAGGCCTCTAAAGCTTGAAAATTCCACTTGATGCAAAACTTTAAAGAATAATGCTTTATGATGCTAAAACAAAGATTTTTAGTTTAGAACTTGAAAGATGTATTTTCCAAGCTTGTATTTCATGTTTATGTTTCAAGTAATCACTTAATCTTTCAAGATAATAAAGAGGTTGCATCTCATTTAATTTATGCTCTCACTTTATTTTATAATGGATAAAAGAATCAACGCATGGCATGTTTATTTTATGCCGTCACCTAAAGATCCTAGAGGTCAAAGACTTGGCCATGTATCACAAGCAAAGAAATATGATTATTGGAGTTAAAGAATTTATTCTTTAAAAAGTCTTGAGATTGGAGCTTAAAAAGATGTAATAATAATTCTCTTCTCCCTTCACCGGTCCTGTGCGGACTACCGCAGCTCCGGTTTCTTAATATTCTCTTCTCCCTCTACTGGTCCTGTGCGGATTACACGCTACTCCAGTTCTTGCATCATGTTTATATTTCAAGTTCTTGCATCATGTTTAACTTTCAAGTCATCACCTTAAATCTTAAAGATAAAGAAATGGAATTGCATATCATGTTTATAATTCCAAGCTATCACCTTATAAAGATAAGATTAAAATAAGGTTGCATAGCATGTTTATAATTCTAAGATGTCACCTAAATCTCTAAAGCTCAAGACTTACTCCTTTTATCTTAAGTGAGAATTTTAATTGTGAAGATCCTCCCAAGTTTGACAAAAGAACTAGTTTCTAAATGAGTTTTAAGACTTTGCAAGGATTTTACGGGAAACTAGTATTTTATATGCACTTAAAATATGATTCTATGTAATTGCATGAGGTTCATGATTCGGCCACTGATCTGAGTTTAGTATCAATGTATGATAATGATTTGATATGTTTGAAGTTGTGATAATTATGGTTTATTGTTAAGAGAATGATTCATTGCATGTTAGAGATAAAACTAGCTCCCTAGAACAATCAAGAGCTAGAATTTACCTAGTTTTTGACCCCTTTAAGTTTAGCCAATGCCAAATCTATTTTAGTATGTTATAATTCTGTCTAGGATTAGTTAGCCACGAAAAATTTGGTATCAATTAGACTAGGATTGATCTCGAACACTAAAAATGAACTTAGCAACTAGAAAACCGTAAAAACAAGATTTCTAGAACTCTAGGGAATGAAATTTATGCATTCTATCCAGAATCTTTAGCAACGATAAGAACCAGGTTTTATTATGTTTAAATAAGGGAGAATGATTCATAATTGGTTTAGTAACTGATTTCAGCATCATAGGGAAAGCTGGTAACAAGAAAGAATTTAAAACATAACTTCTAGCATACCGTAAAACCTTAGGAACAACTTACTACCTATGCTACCCCATTTGATTTAATAGTGTTCTTAAGGCCTATAAATAATCATAAGGATGGTAATAAATCCCTTAGGTGCATAACTAATTAGTTCTATAATTGATAATTCTATGTAAGTATTGGATGCTTATTAAGTACTTGATATCATTGAATGATTTCCTGGCTTGCATGTTATAGTTGCTATTGCAAATAATGAGAATGCTTATGCATGAAATATTCTTTATTATGTAAAATTTACCTTTGTTTCTAGAAGAAAGTGTATCATTGTAAAAGTGTAATTTGGAAAGGTTCTGGCTAAGGAAAGACTTGGTATTTAAATGTGTCCATTGTGACCCACCTCTCTTTCCTGGGAATCTCCCAGATGCATGATTATAGTTGATATATATTATTCTAGCTTAAAACTATAAATGAGAAAATGCTATGATGTTTATAAATTGTATTGTGATATAACATGCAAAGATTTAATGGTGACTACCATCAGACTATAGGTGGTGAAAAGGTGATTTTAGCCCCCTAACCCGTTCTCTCAAAAAGGGTAGAGTCGGGACTTTAGCTTATCAAAATGGATAAGTATATGCTAGTGACGACTAGTAAAGTATGAGCTCATAACCTAAATTACTCCTAAAAGGGTGGAGTATAGGGTGGCCCAAGGAAAATAATGATGATGATAAGATTTTAAGTCACCTAAGGCACTAAAGAAATGAAATATGTGCACTGTGTCCATGTGTAGCTAATATTATATGACGTTCTTTTATGCATGTTATTTTGATAATGATGATGAGGAATATGATGTAATGATAAAGGAAAAGTTCATTGTAAATATGACATGTTAAGATTATGATGCATTATAAGACGCATGATTAAAAATTGACGAACCTCGGTTAAGTATTTGTTCGAACTTAAAATGAATCTTTGCATGCTCACTATTTTAGAATAATCCCGAGGTTCCTGGGGACTTTGATGACGACATTGTAGAAGGAGGTACCCTACTGAGAATTCTTTAGCAAGATTCTCACTCCCTTTTCTTTATTTCCGTCATTGTCTCTAGATTCAAATGGCAACATTCGTCCTGTTCGTTGATACCCCTACTTGGGAATTCCACTATGATCCGATGCATCGCTCGTATCATTTTGAAGGGAGGTGCGCAGTTTGTGTTTTTATTTACATAGGTCGTCCATTTGCACATCCTGTCCCTAGTTATCGATTTTCTCCTACTTCTCCCTATGCCGATGAAATGGTTTTCGAACATGCACGTCCACTTGATGAAAGGATGTTACGTTCTTATCCCGCTTCATCTGCTGTCCATGGATTTCCAGAGTATGTTCTCGAGACGAGATATTCTGAAACTGATCCTTCAGAGGACACTCCTACTCATGTATATTCTGAGAGCTCTGCTCCTACTCCCACACGTGTAAGAGAGGGTAGTGAGGAAATAGTTGTTCAGCCGAGGTTAGCGAGAAGGCCGTCTATGCGACCCCAGCCTGGTGCATCTCGTGTGTCCCCTCCCGAGGGAGCTCATCAGTGGATCAGATTTATTCCCCCATTTCCAGGACAGTGGCCATAGAAGGTTCTTAGTAGATTTATGTGTGTTCATGCACCCTAGTTTTAGGATAACCTTCCCGGCTTATGGAGTTATCTAGTTTAGGGGCATGTATTTCCTTATGTATATTTTCTTTTATGGGTTTGCATAAGACAATGATGTATGATCATAACACATCCTTTGAGTGAGGTTATTGTATGTAAATATATGTTATAATGTGCTTATGGATGTTATATGATGGAGCCAAAGTAATATGAGGTGATATATTCTTAAACGTCTTATTATACTCCGCTTACTCGTTCACATTGTACTCGGCTCACATTTTCAATTATGTTTTTTTTTAAAAAAAATGGCTCATAATTTCACTAAGTATTTTCAAATTATGAAGAAAGAACCAAAGCAAGGAGTAAAGTCTAGTCATTAATCAGATTCAACCTAGGTGTATTTGGTTAATTACTAGGGTGTTACATTTTGGTATCAGAGCAGTTCGATTCTCATGGAGCCTGAGGATTGGACTGGCTATGCTTCTAAAGCATAATACGTTAGTGACGTCATGTGTAGATGCTTATCATTAGGATGAGCTTGAGGATTAGAAATACATGACTACTGTATGTTGAAAGTGCCATGGTAACTTGCTCACTTTGCATGGAAAATTGGGTCTAATCACCTCAGTGTTGCTGTTTTGTGTGTTTAGGGACCAATGGCACGTCGACAACAGACTAGGAGCACAGCACAGAATAATCAAGACAACGAGACAGCCGAAGCACTCCACGACGTAGCAAGGACCATGAGAATGATGATGGAACGAATGGATCAGGATTGTCAAGCCAATATGAATCAAGGACATGAAATTCCTGAACATGCCCGTTTTGGGGAGTTTCGTAAGACGAACCCACTAGTTTTCAAGGGGACCCTGAACCCAAATATTGTAGATGAATGGATTCGGAATATTGAGAAGGTCTTTGTTGTAGTCCCATGCTCGGGGGAGCAAAAGGTCACCTTCGCTACTCATATGCTTGAGGGTGATGCCAGTTTCTGGTGGACAGGTGTTCGAAGACTCCTGGAGACGACCGACGTGGACATTGATTGGGAACTATTCAAGGTCCATTTTTACGAAAAGTACTTTCCAGAGTCAGTTAGAAATGCCAAGGGCATTGAATTCATGCAACTTGTCCAGGGGAATATGAATGTGGCCCAGTACACTGCCAGATTTGAAGAACTCATTAAGTTCTCAAGAATGTATCAAGGAAATCCTGATGAGTACTGGAAATGCATTAAATACGAGTCAGAGTTGAAGGCGAAACTTAATGTGGCAGTTGCACATTTGGAGATTAGGGATTTCTCTACCCTAGTTAACAAATGTCGGATTATTGAAGAAGTTCAGAGAAAACTAAGCACCCCAAAGTCAGATAATATTACCAAAAAGTTGACACCTCAAAGTTAGCAGTTCAAGAGGCAGAATCGACCTCTATTTCCCCCTCAATCAAGACCACAAGGGCCACAAAGAAATTTTCAACAAGGAAGGCCAAACAACAACAACCGCTATAATAACAACCGCTACAACAATAACTCTAGTAACAATCGCAACAACAACAATAATAACAATAAAGGGAAAGCACCACAAAGAGGTCTAGCAGTACCTCCACGGCTTGCGCCATCCATGGAATGTCCCAAGTGCGGCAAGAATCATGGGAGCATGCCATGTCGAGCCAAAACAAACGTGTGCTATCGGTGTGGAAAACCAGGTCATTACTCCCTAGAATGCACGGAAAGGAACCCGCCAAACCCCAATCCCAAGCCGCAATACCAGGAGGGTATTTATCGTTATCTTGAAGAAACAACGAAGTCACGAAATCTCATGGAAGGTAAGGGTAATATGCATGGTAAAGACTTAATTGTACTATATGATTCTGGCACTTCTCATTCTTTTATCTCCCATTCATGTGTTAAAAGCCTTAATTTACCTATGACTGAGCTTCCTTTTGACCTTATTGTTTCTACCTGATCGAAAAACCCGTTAGGACTTGTAAATGTTGTTTAGATTGTAGTTTTATTATAGATAATAGATCCTTTGTTTTAGATCTTATTTGCTTACCCATGCGAGGTTTAGATGTGATTCTTGGCATGGATTGGCTTAAGGCCAACCGTGTACTGTTAAACTGTTATGAGAAAACTATCACTTTTCTTCCTATTCCTATTGAACCTAAGAAACCCATAAGTCTTTACATATCTGCTGTGGAAATGGACTGTGGTAAGGGTGAAAGTAAAGGTTATATTTTCTTAGCCGCTAGTGATGTAGACTTTGAGCAAAGTATCGATGAGATACCAATAGTAAGAAATTATCCCGAAGTATTTTCAGATGAGATACCAGAGTTTCCCCCCAAGAGAGAGATAGAGTTTTCCATAGAGTTGCTTCCGGGTGCGGGACCTATATCCATAGCCCTATACAGGATGTCCCCATTAGAATTGACCGAGTTAAAAACTCAATTGGAAGATTTATTGGAGAAAAAGTTTGTTAGGCCTAGTGCATCACCTTGGGGAGCCCCTGTGTTGTTTGTAAAGAAAAAGGATGGGAGTATGAGGATGTGTGTAGATTATAGGCAGTTGAATAAAGTAACGGTGAAAAACAAGTATCCTCTGCCTAGGATCGATGATTTGATGGACCAACTTAAAAACAAATTTTAAAACATTTTAGTGAGGTTCGGGCTCAGTCGGCATGCACATCGGAGTTAAAACAGCCGCAAGGGCGTTTTGGTCATTTCGCGCATCGGAACTCAAAATTGAGATCCTTCTGCTCTATTAACACACATAACACAAACAATCCCTTATTATCATCAAAACATCCCCTTGAGAATAGGTGGGGCCCACG
Organism: Dalbergia cochinchinensis; assembly: GCA_031216125.1. NCBI lineage: Eukaryota > Viridiplantae > Streptophyta > Magnoliopsida > Fabales > Fabaceae > Dalbergia > Dalbergia cochinchinensis. The sequence goes on from CM062376.1 coordinate 4,878,123, forward strand.
ATCCTCATTTTCTGAGTAAAATAACTTCAGGGGCATTTTGGTCATTTTATACGTACAGAAATTCGGGATTTGCGACTCTCGCATGAATCGCTCCTAACCTCTCTTCTAATGTTATATTCCTTTATTGAGGATTGTTCGGCCTCAAATCTTATGTAATAATTACCTCTGATAATTCGGTAATTTCTAATGACAAGAAAATTACAAGAAAATTGGGGCGCATAGCTTGGCCCTTGCAACGAGATGAAACTCATATTAAGTTCATCATCATCACATGGCTGAAATATGTATCCATGGGGATGTCTCCAAAACCAAACTATAGCTTGAGATAATAAGGGCAAGTCTTTGAGCTCTTACAGTTTTTAAGTGATGACAAAAAAGTAAACGTGCTATGCATTCCTTTTTATTCTTCATTGTAAAGTAAAGTGAGAACTTCAAAGTAAATATGCAAAACTTGAAAGTAAATATGCAAGACTTGAAAATAAATATGCAAGTTCAATTTTTTCTTTTAATGCTCTAGGCCCAGCAACAATCGACTTTAAGGCCGAAATAGAAAGGCTTCGAGATTAATTAGGTGATATGCAAGCTCTCATTTTAAATCTTTAAGTTCTTAAGTGATGACTTGAAAAGTAAACGTGCTAGACAATAACATAAATATGAGATGCTCTTTGTTCCTTATCTTTATCTTTAAGTGATAGCTTGGAAGGTAAACATGAATGCAAGGCTCAAAGTAAATATGCAAATGCAAAAGCTTGAATATAAACATGAGTGCAAGTTCATTTTATTTCTTAATAGAGCTCATCCAAGACTTTAGAAGGACTTAAACCTCAACCCAAAACTTATCATAGCAAGGTAAAGTAAGCTTTAGAGTTCCTTGCACCAAGGTTTACAAAGAAACCATATGGTATGAACATCATCATCAAGCTTCAAGGAAATGGATTAAAAGAACAAACCAAGTTAACATTTCTTCATAACTTTGAAAATGAAAGCTCGATAACTTAAGGAAAAAAGGGAAAATGGTTGAATCCATGGGGGGGAAGAAATAGGACTTTGAAGCTCTAGAGGCCATGATCTTGATGATGCAACCACATCAACATCATGAGCTCTCATCCTTGAGTCATTTTTATCCAAGAACAAGCCTTCATAAACTGAAATCATAGTAAGAAAAAGAGAAAGAAAAACCAAAGCAAGAAAAGGAAAAGAAACCGAAATTTTGAGAAGAAAAGAAAGAGATAACCAAAAAGTGTTGAAGTCAAGACTAGGTTCCAAGCTTTAGAGATTTCTCAAGTGATGAAGATCATCATGAAATCCTCATCATCAAGCTTTCATTTCCAAGTCTCTCAAGGCCCTTGGCCAAAAATGAAAAAGAAACAAAGAGGAAGAAAAAAGTTCTAAAAGATTCAAGAGAAACTATAAAGCACATAACTTAAAGGATTAGGCTTAGGATTAGGGACTTGTAAGTAAGTGCGTGAATGAAAGGATAGGTTATTAAGGCTATTTTAAGGCATGATTAGTGAGCATTCTAGCCCATTAGTGGGGTTAAAATCCTACTCTACCTAGGCTTCTTGGAGTATGGACAGTGAATAGTGAAAATACTATTCAAGATTTTATGCCTTGGGAACTTGAATTTTTAAAAGAAAAAGGAGGTTTTGAGTTTAATCTAAGCAATCTTAGGTTCTAATTAATTTTAATAACTTATTTTGACTCTAGATTAATTATGACAATTAATTAATTTTTGATTAGAGCCTAATATTGCTTAGATTTGCTTAATTACATCATTAAGCTCAAATGGCACTATGCCAGGGGCAAAATCGTAATTTTTCACAAAAACTTCCCAAGACCATCGGGACTAAAACAGATACTTTTAAACACATGAAAACATTGATTTAAACCTTTGGGGGAAGTTTCGGACTCAAACAGTACCTTTACCCGCGTAAAACGCTATAGGGGTATTTTGGTCATTTTGACCCGAAACTGCAGAAAACACGATTTTTGCTTTCGAAATCACTCAAGGACCATCCAATCCCCTTCAAGCATTGAGTTGACCCGTCGAGGACTGCCGTGCCAGCTATCCTCGAATCCCAGTCAGAAAATGACCTCAGGGGCATTTTGGTCATTTCCCTCAGACAGAAAAATCGGGGCGTTACAGCTCAAATCCTAAATGTGCCTACCTTAGGTCGAATTCTTAGGTGGTGACGTCCTTTCTGCACTTATGGTGAAGACCCTCCTCTGGTGTTATGGCTTTGTAGTTGGTTTTGAGTCCCTATCTGGGCATTCCCAAATCTTATGTCCTGGTTTTTCACAGCCATAGCACACATTTTGTCCACCCAAGGAAACTCTATTCCCATGATCTCTTTCACATTTTGGGCATGAACTTGATTGTTGTTTGTTTATCCTTATGTGAACTTGGTTGAAACCGCTTCTTCAAGGGCGGGTCTTCCTCATAGTCTTGGTTTTCGAGTGACAATCTTTTGTTCAGAGTGTTCTTAGCAAATTGAACAATTGCTAACTTCTTGTTTGAGTCCTCGGCATGGCGGCACTTGTTTACCAAGGTTCTATAATCCTGGATCTCTAAGAGACCCACAGCAGCTTCGATGTCCTCATGTAACCCTCCTTCATACTTCATGCGCTTCCAAGTTTCATCTGGATTACGTTGATAAATAGTAGAAAACTTGCAAAGCTCCTCAAACTTGGCTGTGTATTCTGCTACACTCATGGACCCTTGCTTAAGTGCCATGAACTCCAACTCCTTTGAATTTCTTACCGAAGTAGGGAAGTACTTGTGGTAGAAAGCTTCCTTGAAGATATCCCAAGTGACTTCAATTTGAGAAGCTTCAAATAATCTCTTGGTGCTGACCCACCACAATTCTACATCAGCTTCCAGCATGTAAGTAGCAAAAGCCACTTTTTGGGTCTCAGTGTAAGGAAAAACGGAGAAAACCTTCTCCATAGCCTTGATCCATTCTTCTATTTTATTCGGATCAAATGCTCCTCGGAATTGTGGAGGGTTTACTTTTCTAAACCCAGCAAATTTCTGGTATTCTATGTCTACTTTTGCTCCTCCCAGATTCCCAACCAGATTTCCTTCGGCATGTCGGTCCAACCTTTCCATCATCTTGTTGGCTACTGCAACTTGTTCTCTCATGGCAGCCGCCATCTCACGGAAAATATCCATCATACCTGCTTCGTTTCCGGCACTGTTCTTAGTATGTCGATTTGAAGTCATCGGTTCCTATCACACTAAACAAGAATTACTGAGTTGATCAGGCTCAATACCAAGCTAAGTGTGTCAACAACCCACAATATTCCCAACCAGCAGTCATACACATATATAGAGTTACAATACATGATGTAACGCCTGGCAATTGCAAATTCGGGGAGTGATCACCGGTGCAAGGAGGCGCGGACAAGGAGCAGCTCCTGGCAAGCTTCGAAAGCGGAGGGGTACATGAATGAACCGATTACACACCCGAATGAGAGGGATCCTGAGACTGTGTAGGTATAGGATTATACAGTTAAGGAGGGCTTATATGAATTAATTTGTACTACCTATATCAACAAGTTGCATCTTCTTTTCGATAGCCCAAGCTGAAAGAACGCCACAGTTAACTGTGCTTGACTTGGAGCAATTTTGGGATGGGTGACCTCCTGGGAAGTTTTCCCAGGAAGCATGTGAGTGAGGACAAAGCATGCTAAAAAGACTCCTGTTAGTTTGTAGGGATAGTCGTCAATCAATAAAGTAGCAGGGGATGTTACAAATGGTATCAGAGTCTGTACTTCTCCCAGTACGGTGTGGTTCAGGGACCTAACCAAGCGAGTCAGTAGGGATGTAATGCTCGAGGATTGCGAAGTCGGGGAGTGATCACCAGTGTAAGGAGGTACGGACAAGAAGCAGCTCTTGGCAAGCTTCGAAAATGGAGGGGTACATGAATGAACCGATTACACACCCGAATGAGAGGGATCCTCAGACTGTGTAGGTATGGGGCTATATAGTTAAGGAGGGCTTATATGAATTGATTTGTACCACCTATATCAATAAGATGCATCTTCTTTTTGGTAGCCCAAACTGAAAGAACTCCACAGTTAAGCATGCTTGACTTGGAGCAATTTTGGGATGGGTGACCTCTTGGGAAGTTTTCCTAGGAAGCATGTGAGTGAGGACAAAGCATGCTGGAAAGCCCATGTTGTTTTGTAGGGACAGTCGTCAATCCATAAAGCAGCAGGGGATGTTACACATGACATTTTTTAAGAAAGCATAGCCAGTCAATTCCTCAAGGTCCTACAAGGATGAACTACTCTGATACCATAATCTAACATCCCTCCAAGTACAACGTCATCCTTAAGTCATGATATCAGACTCGAGAGTTGTTACTTATAAATTAGCGGACCTTTCTTAAATATCTATATACAGTTTGATTGATTCGCGAGACAACTAGGTCATAATTCTACTAAAATATATAGCAATGAAACTAAAATATTTATTTAATACAGAGTTAAGTACACAAGGGAAGCTCTTCTATGAGCTTTAACAGACCTTTATTCTCTAACATATTTACATACATATCTATTCTACTAAATACAACATAATAGAAGCATTAATTCTACACTATTGCACTTCCAAGTTCTTTTACATAGCAGTCCCTCGGTTCTCTACATCAGCCAGGAGACTACACGAGAACACAAAAACATAAGGGTGAGAATTATACAATTCTCAGTAGGGTAACTCTCCAAATAAACAATCATAGTGTCATCGTCATCGCCCCAGCCACTTCAGTTTATTCAGAAAAAGTGGTCGTGCATTACATAATAATGGTTTGTTTTTAAAGTTTCAAATCATACTTCCGAAGTGGGTTACTTTTAATATTCACTTACTTAATATACACATGCCATATTATACAATGTCATATACTGCTAACTTTCCATTTAAACATATTGTTATCAATATCAATACTAAACTTCTTCACTTGGCATATAAGACAAAGGATTACTTAGAAAATTTACTTCTTCAACTTGCCTTGGCCCTCGACTAATCCTGTTACATCTAGGTGTTACGTACCGCTATCCCCAGCATGGCAATAATGGGTAATAGACTGCTTTTCAGAACTGGGCTTACTCTTATACATGATCATTGGATTTACTTTCTCCAATTCTCACACAGACCTATTCCTAGCTAGGTTTACTTTTGTAACATCCTAATTTTTAACCCAATACTCTAGAACATATGTAGATTAATCATTAGTCTATTACGTCATAGTTTCCTCCTTTCTTTAAAATACTTAGTGGAAAATACGAGTAAAATTTTTTTGAATTATAAAAGCAAAGTGAGAGCCGCGCAACATGATAAGCTATGAAGCACGCAAGGAAATAAAGCAAGCATCTCATAATCATCATAACACAAAGCAGACGAAGGCACATCATGATAAATCTGAACTGCATATTTATATAATATAATATGCCCACTCATGGAGAATGGGACTTAGTTTAGTACAACATGAGTAAATACATCTGAAAAGAAAAATACAAAGGAAAGTGCGACGGAAAGCATAAAAGCAAACTCCCCTATCCAAGTGCAACTAAAGGGATAACCTCTACACAAAAGAAGGTTTATCCTCATCTAAGTGGTGTGTGCACTACCCCGGGTACTCCCTTGGTCGTCCGCTATCTCCTACTAACGTCCAGCCCGCGAGCGAGGCACATACCTGGCAAACTGGGCGAGCTCCTCCGGCATGTAAAGGCGAAGCGGGGATCGTCGTGCTAACCGAGGCTGAGTCACGGTGTCCTCACTGCCCTCCCTCATCGGTGGTGGAGTAGGGGCAGAGCTCTCGCTATACAAATGGGTAGGCGTGTCCTCCGACGAGTCGGTCTCCGAGAAGTATGTCCAGGGCATGTAGTCGGGATAGTCACACATGGCTGAGGCGGCGGTGTGCATGCGGAGCACTCTCTCATTGTACGTACGCGCACGCTGAAAAACCCGCTCATCGTCGCCGTAAGGTGCTGTCGAGGAAAAGCGATGGGTATGTACAGGTGAACGAAGGGGCTCCAATGAACATGAAGACTCGCACCGTGCACTGTCCCTCAAAATGGTATGATCCGTGCTCTGGATCATAGTGCACTTCCCACGTCGAGGTGTCTACAAAAACTACAAACGTCGCCATCTGAAGACGTGACGGGAAGAAAAGATAGAGGGAGTGAGAATCTTGCTAAAGAATCTCAGTAGGGCCTCCTACTACCTAGGTGTCATCATCTACGTCCTCAGGAACCTTGGGTTTAGTGTACAAATTCAGTGAGCATGCATTAAGTCCATTTGTAAGCTTTTGAATCATAGTTAGCCAAGGTCCATTCATTTTAGTATGATTCTTAATGTCATGGATGCAACATATTAAAGTATGTATGCATGGCTTTACTTAATACAAGAATAGTAATCATAACATTAAGAACATCATAATAGTGGCATAAAGTGGCAATTGAAATCTCATATGGGAAAACTTTGTGACATAATCATCATACTTTACTTTCTCATGGGCCACCCTAAAAGACATTCGTTGCAGGGGTGCTCGATCAACGGTGTCACCCAGAACGTGTCACATCTCTAGGCTATGAGCTCATACCTAACTAGTCATCACTAGTTCTTACTTATCAATCCTGATAAGCATATCATAATCATAATCATAATCCCGACTTATCCAGTACGGGCTAGGGGGCATTTCTTGGGGGTGCTCGGCCGAACCGGTGTCACCCAAGAATACATCTTGGTACTGATGTCACATGAGTTCTCTGGAGGTGTTCGACCGAACCGGTGTCATCCGAGAACTCATCTTAGTATCTCATAAAGAAAATCTCATAGGTTTTTCAAAAACTTTCGAAGTCCCCAAATTTGTCAGAAATTCAAAGAAATAAGAATGAGCCTTGCCGGATTTCTTCCAAATTTACTTTATGCCACATAAATAAATAAAACATGCATCCTCAATCATAATTCCATCCGTTTACATAATCATTCTCAAATAACACATACGTTCACATGTAACATTGAAACTCATTATGCTCTTGATCCTACGGTATCTTATGCTTTGATCCTTACAGGCCTTAAACTTGAGATGTAATTATTCTATCATTCTCTATTAACCTCTTGTGCACATAAAGATTTTCTTCTAACAAGTCTTACTATCGTTTATGCTCCTTAATAAATCTGGGCAGAGTTATGCCTCTATGATTACGGGGTTCTAGAACTTACGTTTTAGACCCTTTCTTGGCTCCGTCTTCGCCTAAGGCACAATAAATTAAATCTAAACCAATTATGAGGCATTCCTATGCCTAAGAACTAATTATGAACCATGTTTGCCATATTATGAGGTTGTTGGATGGAATCCAGAAATTAAATGTTTTAAGAGTTCTAGAATTACATTTTTATGGTTTTCTAGTTACTAGTTTTTCTATAGGTGCTAAAATTCAATGCTACTTCAAATGTAACCAAATTTTTCATGTTTAATTAACCCTAAACTGATTGTTATCATACTAAAATAGTTTCGGCATTGATTAAGATTAAAGGGGTTAAACACATGTTAAATTCCAACTTTACAATTTTTCTCTGAAGCTAGTTTCTCCCCTAACATGCATAGAAGTATTCCTACCTCATCATATATCATTTTCACACATTCTAACACATCAAAACATCATCATACAGCAACAAACATATCAAGTCAGAACTGAATTGTTCAAGTCCAAAAAAACATAATTTGACATTTCTAAAACATATAAGTTGCTAGTTTCCCTTGGAATCATTTTAGGACTTCTAAAACTCTTTGCAAACCATTTTATTTTATCAAGAGGCTAAAAACAACCTTAGGTCAGTAACCAATTTAATCCTTCTTTTGGAAGAGGAATAAAATCATAAATCTTATTGGTCATAACTTTATAAAACTTATCAAACTTAAAGAAAATACTAGAACATAGGTTGTTGGCCCTTGTAACTAGATGGAACTCATTCCAAGCTCATCATCATTACTTGAACAAAAGTATTCATTCGGAGAATGCTTCCCTATTGAACTTTAACTTGAGATGAAATGGGCAAGTCTTTGAGCTCTAAGGTCTTTAGGTGATGACATAATATAAACATGCTATGTGCTTCATTTTTATTCTTCATTACAAAGTAAAGTGAGAACTTTAAAGTAAATATGCAATACTTGGAAATAAATATGCAAGGCTTAAAATTTAAATATGCAAGACTTGAAGTAAGTATGCAAGGCTTGAAATTTAAATATGCAAGACTTGAAATAAATATGCCATGCAAGTTCATTTCTTTATTTTTGTGCTCTAGGCCCAGCAACAATCGACTTTGAGGTCGAAATAGAAAGGCTTTGAGAATTAATCAGGTGATAATGCAAGCTCTCATTTTAAATCTTTATGTTCTTTAGTGATGAAAAGTAAATATTCTAGACAAGAACATAAATATGAGATGCACTCCATTCTTTATCTTTTAGCTTTAAGTGATGGCTTGGAAGATAAATATGAATGCAAAGCTCAAAGTAAATATGCAATGCATAAGCTTGAATATAAATATGAATACGAGTTTATTTTATTTCTTATTAGAGCTCCTACAAGACTTTTAGAGTCCTTAACCCAAACTCATCATGACAAGGTAAAGTGAGGTCTAGAGTTCTTAGAACTCAAGGTAACATCCCTTGAAAATATAACCATAAATGAACTTTATAACACCTTTATGAAAACTCAAGCTTTAGAGATTTCTTTGTGGTGAACCTAACGTTACCAATTAGAACTCTCATCATCAAGCTATCATGTTAGACCACCCAAGTTGGTTGGCCAAAATTTTAGAGAAAAAGGAAAGGAAAGAACCAAAACTTAAGAGCAAGAAAGAACCATTTTGAAACTCTAGAGACCATGATCTTGATGATATATTAACACCAACATCATGAGTCCTCATCATTGAGTTCATGTAACCATTTTAAAACATCATCAAAGTTAAAGATTTCAAGGTTCAAGAAAGAGAGAACCATAAACATTTTTAACTCAAGAACAAAGATCAAGCTTTAGAGGTTTGTTCAAGTGATGAACATCAACATGAAACCCTCATCATCAAGCTCTTATTCCTTTATTTTCAAAGGCTCATGGCCGAAAATGAAGAAGGAGGAGAAGAAGAAAAGAAGTTCTAAAAAGATTCAAGAGAAACTATGAACACATAACTAGATTAAGAACTTAAATGAAAGAAACTCTTGAAAGAAAATCCCTATCAAGTGATTGGAGGTTGAGATGAGAGAAGAGAATGAAGAACTTGGACACTTGAACTTTGAGAGAAAAAGAAAACTTTGAAGTGCTCTTTGAAAACTTACACTTAGCAAATGAATCCAAAATGATGCAAGTTCACCCAAGCATGCTATTTATAGAGAAATGAAACAAAATGAGAGGTGTAAATAGGAGAGAGAGCTTCGGCCATTACAACACAAGGAGGAGAAAATATCTTCTCCAAGGTATGGTTCAAGGCATGGTGGAAAGCATGGCTAGGTATGGGTTCAAGTATGGGTCAGGCATGGTTCTTTGAGTGAGAAACAAATCAACATGTGATGTAAATGGGGGGAGGAGTGGCCGAAACTTGCATCAGCCATGGGGAGGATTTCTTGCATTTTAATTGTGGTTTAGAGTTGTGTTTAGGTGTATCTTTGATTAGGATTAAGATTAGGAATTTGTAAGAAAGTGTTTCGATGAGAAAATGGGTAATCAAGGTTGTCAAGACATGTTTAAGGAGTGGTCTTGCATCATTAATGAGTTATAAATTCATTTTAGTTCATAAACAACGCTAGACACAATTCCATGATTTAAGGAATTAGAGAGAGAAAATACTATCAAGATTCCAAGATTAGAATCTTGAGTTTTTAAAAAGAGATTTAAATCTAATCTAAGTAATTTTAGTAGCTTATTTTGACTCTAGATTAATTATGAAAATTAATTAATCTTCGATTAGAGCCTAATATTGCTTAGGTTTGTTTAATTACGTCATTAAGCTCAAAAACACTATTCCAGGGGTAAAATCGTAATTTGCACTAAAACTGCCCGGGACCACCAGGACTTAAACAGACACTTTTAAATATGTAAAAACATTGTTTTAAACCCTCGAGGAAAGTTTCAGGATCAAACGGTACCTTTACCCGCGTAAAAACGCTATAGGGGTATTTTGATCATTTTGACCCGAAACTGTAGAAAATGAGACTTTCGCCTCCAAAATCATTCAAGGGCCATCCAATCCCCTTCAAACATTGAGTTGGCCCTTCGAGGACTGCCGGGCTGGCCATCCTCGAATTCTGGGCAGAAAATGACCTGAGGGGCATTTTGGTCATTTTCCTCTCAGACAGAAAAATCGGGGCGTTACAACTTTCCCCGACTCAATTCAAGAGTAATCAGGTTTACTTTCCCTGACAGACCGGATTTACTTTCTCCAACCCAAGGATTATAAATCTTATGCTCTTCTTGGTAGTTAGGTTTACTTTTCCTAACAAACTGGATTTACTTTCTCCAACCCAAGAAACATAATCTTATGTTTTTCTTTCGCATATGAGCAATTATAATAAACATTCATATCTATGTGCACCTAACCTCATCAATCAGCTCACATGCTCAATTATTCATACTCATATTCAGGTACTCATGTCATTCTAGTACAAGATGCCATTATTTCATCAAAGTATCAATTTATTTTCAGCACAATGGCAGATTTCACACTATTGTGGCACGAATTTATTTGCACATAAAACAATAATTTCAGAGGTTGTAAAAATTATCAAGGACACCTCAATGTGTCACCAAGGTCCTGTAAATATTTCAAGGCAATTAGAGTTCTCTAACTATACTATCGAAATTCTACAAATTTATTGGTCAGAAACCCCTCCACCTCAGTTCAAGAACCGTAATTCATAATTTTTAACCCTAGAAAATGATTGAATCAATTCAGAATAAAAATCATGGTTATACTTCGAGATGTTATAAGCATCCTGTAAAAATTTCAAGGATAATTCGATTATTTGCTATTGTAACAAAATTATACAAAATTACAACTTTCGTTCCCACAATCCAAGACAACATATGTTTAATTTCGGTTCTTGATTTTTGTAAGGCAGTTTGACTCAAAATAAGAACCCAAAAAGATTCTTGGGACTACCCCAAGATATTAGCTCAAACATATTTTTTTTCAGCTATGAAAATTCCCACAACATGCCTAGAAAATTCGTGATCACACACTGCTTGTAAGAAAACCAAAAATCTAGCAAGTATCACTCAACATCTTTTGACAAAATGATCTTTCTAACCTTATCCAAACACTTCACCAAAATTCATATATCAATATCAACATAATATCAAACAAATTAACTAGAAATTTTGGACTGAAACCAGTAATAATTCCTCAGAGAAATTTTGAAAGAAAAAGGCCAAAGAAAACCCTACTTGTGAAGCTTTAAGGCTTCTAACTCCAAAAGATCTTTCAAAAATGATTTTTCCTCACTTCAAGTCTTCCAAACAGCACCTAATGTAACATCCTCCCAAGTATAGCATCATCCTTAAGTCAAGACATCATACTCGAGAGTTGTTACTTATAAATTAGCGGACCTTTCTTAAATATCTATAGCCATTTGGATTGATTCGCGAGATAACTTGGTCATAATTCTACTAAAATATATAGCAATGAAACCAAAATATTCATTTAATACAAAGTTCAGTACATTAAGAAAGCTCTTTGATGAGCTTTAACGCACCTTTGTCCTCTAACCTATTTACATACATATCCATTCCACTAAATACAACAAAACAAAAGTATTAACTACTACCCTATTGTACTTTCGAGTTCTGTTGTATAGCAGTTTCTCGATTTTCTACATCAACCTGGAGACGACACGGGAACACAAAAACATAAGGGTGAGAACTATACAATTATGAGTAGGGTAACTCCCCCAAATACACAATCATAATGTCATCGTCATCGCCCCAGCCACTTCGGTTTATTAAGAAAAAGTGGGCATGCAATATATATATCAAAGGTTCATTTTAAAGTTATAAAATCACCTTTCCGAAGTGGGTTTCTTTTAACATGCAATCACTTAATGTACATATACCATACTACTCAACATCATACACTACTAACTTTCCACTTAAATATATTGGTCTCAATATCAATACTAAACTTCTTCACTCGACATATAAGACAAAAGATTCCTTAGAAAATTTACTTCTTAAACTTGCCTTGGCCCTTGACTAATCTTGTCACGTTTGGGCGTTACATACCGCCGTCCCCAGTGTGGTAATAATGGGTAATAGACTGATTTTTAGGACTGAGTTCATTCTTATACATGATCATTGGATTTACTTTCTCCAATTCTCACATAGATCTATTCCTAGCCAGGTTTACTTTCCCCGACTCAATTCAAGGGTAGTCAGATTTACTTTCCCTAACAAACCGGATTTACTTTCTCCAGCCCAAGGATTATAAATCTCATGCTCTTCTTGGTAGTTAGGTTTACTTTCCCTAACAATCTGGATTTACTTTCTCCAGTCCAAGGAACATACTCTTATGCTTTTCTTGGCAGTTAGGTTTACTTTTCCTAACAAACTGGATTTACTTTCTCCAGTCCAAGAAATGCAATCTCTTGCTTTTCTCTCACATGCATACAATTATAAGGAGTATTCATATCTATGTGTGCCTAACCTTATCAACAAGTTTACATGCTCAATTATTCATACTCATATTCAAGTACTCATGTCATACTAGTACAAAATGCCATTATTTCATCAATTCATAGCATCAATTTATTTTCAGCACAATGGCAGATTTCACACTATTGTGGCACAAATTTATTTCCACATAAAATAATCATTTCAGAGGCTATAAAAATTATCAAGGACACCTCAATGTCAAGATCCTGTAAAAATATCAGGGTAATTAGAGTTCTCTAACTATATTAACAAAATTCTACAAATTTAGTGGTCAGAAACTACACACTCTTAGCCAATAGCCAGAAGTCTCAATTTTTCTACCCTACCAAATGAACCCAGAACTTTGTACCAAAAATTAGAGTTGGACCTCAATATGTCCTCAACATCTTGTGAAAATTTAAGCTAATAATTCAATCATTTGCTAGGTTAATAAAATTTCACAAGTTCACAGCTTCAGATTCAACATTTCAGGCAGCATAGTTACCACTTCGATTTTTGAATTTCTCGAGGCATTAGGAATCAAAACTAGAGCTCAAAAAAATTCATGGAACTATCTTAGGATGTTACCTTCAACATATAAGTTTTATAGGCCATGAAAACACCCACAATTGCCTCAGAAAATTCGTGAACAATCACTGCCAGTAGGAAAACCAAAAATCCAGCAAGCCACTTCAAAATCTCTTTTGGTAAAAATGATTTTTCCACAACCCCAAACACTCCACCAAAATTAACACATCAATATCATCATATTAGCAACCAATATATCCAGAAATTTTGGACCAAACACAATCAAAAAAGTCCAGCATAAAATTGGAAAGAAAAGACCAAAGAAAACCCTACTTATGAAGTTTTAAGGCTTCTCACTCCAAGGGATCTTTCAGAAATGATTTTTCTTCACTTCAAGCATTCCAAACAGCACTTAACCCTTCCTTAAACAGTAGAGAATGATAGCTCAGGGTTCAACTTGGAGATTATTTCAAATTCTAATTAGCTGGCTTGGTAGAAAATGTAACACCCTAATATTTAACTCAACACGCCTAGGACGTATTTAAGTTAAGTATTAGTAATTACTCTTTTGTTTCAGTTTTTGATTCAAAACTTCTTGAAAAATACTTTAGTGCAAATATGGGTAAATTTTTTTTTTGAACTTTAAATAGAAAACGTGAGTCACAAGATACTAGATATCTAACGTCATTTATCTTGCTCAAGGTAAGAGAGATGTTAGAAACAAATAACGGATAAATACATAATACAACCATGGCATAACATAACTCAAATAATAATAACATATCAATAACTGTATCATAATAGTGATGTCTTGTAAACTTAAGGACATCAATATATATCCATCAATATAATACAAACTGATATATGAGATACGATCACTCTAAAGGCAAATATCCAAAGGAAAGTTATCTCCGTAGCTCTTCGTCCAGTCTCAAGGTAAATCACGAACTACACCATCATTCATGTTTGGAGACGACACGGAAAAGAAAAAGAGAAGAGAAACTTATACAAGAATCTCAGTAGGGCTTCCCGACTCTAACACAAGTGTTATCGTCATCGTCCCCAGGAACCTCAGGTTTAATTATGAAAATGGTAAACATGTATATAACATTCATTTATTAAGTTATAAATACCATTAGCCGAGGCCCGTATCTTTTAGCATGAATCTTAATGTCATGAATGCAACATATTAGTCATGGATGCATGTCAATATCATATACATAATATCATAAAATTCATAAAATGATGCATATGATATAAAGAACGTCATGATCATCATTCTTACAGGTGACTTAAACTTCTTTATTCTCTTTTCCATAGGGACCACCCTATATTCTCTCTTTTCTCGAGAGTTTTAGGTTATGAGCTCATACCTCACTAGTCATCACTAGCATAATCTTATCTCTTTTGATAAGTTAAATTCCCGACTCTTAAGGTACGGGATAGGGGTCATTAGGATCACCTTTTATAACCTTTAATTCGGGGAATCCAAAGGATCACTTCCTATTCAGATCACCTCTCATAACCTTTAATTCGGGGAGTCTAGAGGATCATTTCCATGTGTTTTATGTCACCTTAAATCTTGGCATGATATATAGATATGCAAACATGAATAACTCATTATTAATATTCCATGCTCATAAACTTCATGAACTTACGCCTCTCAATGAATCAGACATAACCGTAACATGCCATAAATCAAATCATATAAACATGCATCATATTTCATTGCATATATCCATAAGCCATATAAATATCAACATATGAACATAGCCATCACGAGATATCAATCACATTCATCTCATCAAATTATCAATATTTACGTTTAAGTCCCAAAGGGTCAAATCACAATTTCTCAAAGGTTATGAGTCAAAACGTAATTACCCCTTTTTAACATCTACTCACAAATTAAAGATCCTTAACTTTAACCAATACATTTCAAGAGACATATAACTATTAGAAACCATTCAAACTCATCATAAAAACGTTTTAGGGCCATAGACTAAATTTAACATATTTTAGGGGTCAAAGTACCAAGTTACTTATTTTTGACACTTATCAAAAGCCAATACTTCTAAAACTTTCTCTAAACATCATAAATGGTATTCTAAACACATATACACATCAGATATCATTATTTACTCTAATTAAAATCCTTTGAATCAAAAAGTTACATAATTGATAGTTTAGGACACAACTTTTCGCATTTTATGAATTGGTCAAAACTAATACTTGTAATTATTCTTTTCAACCTCTAAGATACCAAAAACAATTTATACATCAAATACTAATAATTCTAATGTATATGAACCATAAGATCAGTATCAAATTAGTGATGAATTAATCCAGAAAATTCATTGTCTAAAGCTTTATAAAATTACGATTTTGATCCTTTTTAATTATTAGTTTATCTCAAAAATGCTAAAAACAATTCTTATATCAATTATAAGTAATTCATACACATTCAAACCTTATAAAATAGTATTCTAACCATTTTATTTAAGTCAGATCAGTAACATAATTTTTAAATGAAAAAGTTTGAGAAAAGTACAATCTTTAACATCTTTGGATTTCTAACTCTAACAAGAATTATTTAAGCAATTTAAAGACAAGATCAGAGCCTTAAAAATAAAATGAACGAATCTGAATACCAAGAACATCAAGAGGCTGAAATTAACTTAATTTAAGTATAAGAATTCCTATTTAAGATTAAAGAGGTAAGTTTTGAGCTTTTAGAGATTTAGGTGATAGCAAGAATCATAGATATGCTATGCAATCCATTTTTAATCTTTATCATTATAAGGTGATAACTTGGAAATATAAACATGATATGTAATACTTCAAATATAAATATGAAGATGCAAGTTTATTTTAGATCTTCAAAGTTTAGTGATAACTTGAAACATAAAATGCATTACTTGAAATTTAAACATGAGAATGCAAATTCATATTATTATCTTAAAGATTTAAGATGATGACTTGAAATTAAATATGATTATCCAAGGCTTGAAATTTAAATATGATGTGCAAGAACTTGAAACATAAATATGGATGCTAGTTCATTTTTATATCTTGTTAAGCTTAAAACTCAAAACTTAGTAATTCCTTTATTAATCTTTTAACATCAAGAATTAAACCTTGGGCTTTAGAGTTCATTTAAATGATGGATTCACAACCACCACCATGATTCCTCATCATCAAGACATGGTCATAATCAAATCATAAAAATCAAAAATATAAAGAAAGAACAAGAGAAAGAACATGAAATAAAATCCCTACCAAGTTGTTTCTTGTTATCAAAAGATAATGCTTGATCTTTAGAGAAGTTAGGAGAAGAAAATATGTCCTTGATATGTCCTTGAAATTCAGCCAAGATTAGAGCAAATGGAGGAAGGATTTTTCTTGTGTTTTTGTGTTTGATAATGGAAAGGTTATGTGTTTAGGAGTTGATTTATGGTTGGAATGTGTATGCTTGAGGTTTAGAACTTGATTAGAGTTTGGGAATGGAGTCTCTTGAGTGTGAATGAGGAAGAAGAAGAAAGCTTGAAGTATTGAGAGAATTAGAGAACTATGAGCAAACTTTGAGTAAGAAAACTATCAAGTAAGAAAATGCTAAGGCTAGGAATGTTTGTGTGTGCATTTAGGCAATGGAAGAGCTCATATTTATAGGCCAAGGAGGGCTGTATGTAGCTGCCTTGTGGCTGGAAAAATGGAGTTTTTAGTTCATTTTCAATTAAAGAAAACATGGAAAAAGAATGCTTTTATTCTTGTAATAATTTGGTTCATGTATAATGGATGAAAACACTAAAATATGATGCTAATGGGAGACATTGTTACTGATCACATCATGGCTGAAATGGGTGGGTTTTCTTTTGAATAAACATAGCCAAAAATAATGCAAAAGAAAGCTAAAGGTATGGTGTTATGGTTGAATATGTTTCTTTGTTGGAAAAACAATTAAGGTATGGTGAAAAGGAGACAAGTTGGCCATTGGTTTCTGATTCCTTTAGGATCAGATTGGTAATGTATTACAAGTAGTAAATCATGTATTAGATGTGTATTTACTTAGGTAAAAGATTAGGAATTGATAGATTAGTGAAAATGGTAAAAGGTTAAGTGTTTAGGTCAATACAAGACAAGGTAAATAGAGAAATCATATACTAGTAAATGAGGTTAATTTCAAATGAGTAAAAAATTAATTTGTAATATAGGTTCTAAACTTAGGATAAGAAAATGTAAATGTACAATATTTTACCTAAACCGAAATCTTAACTTTGATCTCAATTATCACTAATTTTATGAGCTTTCATAATTAAGGAAAGATAATTTAATTTTACCTTAGGTAATTTTAGACTCTAATTACCTCAGTAATTATTTTTAACCTTGGGTAATTAATTTTAAACTCAAGGTTAATGAATAAAATCAATTTGAGTTCAAATAGAACTTTAATACTATCTTAATTACACAAGTTAACCTATTTACCACAGCTAGGGGTAGAAAGGTAATTTCACGTAAAAGATCCTTGTAAGTACTGGACAATCTCAAATCATACTTAAAATATTCATTTTGAACCTTTGGGTGAAAACCGAATTCAAAAATTATATAATTTCATCAAAATTACTGCAGGGGTAAAACGGTAATTTTACTTACGGTAAAAATTGAGAATTGAGATTTTTACCTCTAAGGCACATATAATTCTCATCATGGATAAAATTAACCCCTCAGATAATTTAGATTGGTTATCCTTGATTTCTGGGTAAAAATGACCTCAGGGGCATTTTGGTCATTTTACAAGTACAGAAAAATCGAGGTTTGCGACTTTCGCACGAATCGCTAATCAAGTCTCCTATGATATTTCTCTAATGTCATATTCCTTTATTGAGGATTATTTGACCTCGAATTATGTGTAAAAATTACCTAGGGGCATTTTGATAATTTTTACATAGCAGTAAAAATTGGGGCGTTACAGAGGTTGAAGTGTAGAACAATTTTGGTGAAGGAAGATTTTGATTTTACCAAGGTTTGGCTTAGGATTTTTGAGGTTGAAATCAAGGTTTTGATGAAGAAGGAAATGGAGGTGCTGGCTGTATGGTTGCTGTCGAGGATGAAATGGCTTCTTGGAGAAGAATTTGGTCATATATATCTTGTAAGAAATAATGTGATTGGTTAATCATAAAGCATAATTGCTTTTCATTAAAGGAGCTTAATATCAATGGCTAAGATTTGATCTTTCATCCAAGATAAAATCTTAGCCATTCATTTGCCATTCAAAGGGATAGACTTTATAATTTTGCAAAGATTAACTAGCTTTCGGTGTTAAAAATCGCACACCGAAATTTCACCGAATTGGTGAAACACCATACTTGGGTAATCAAACATTTCCCGAAAATTAATTCCAGGTATAAAATATTTATTTCTAACTATTTCTAACCTCGTTTCCATTTTTTCCCAATTTCGGGCATCTTCGGGTCCCGAATTAGGGATTTCGACTATTCCGGCTGGCTTGAGGGCCCGCAAAACACTATTTACTTTTTTTTTTTACAAATCCGTTGGATCATCTTCATCATTGTTCAAAGTATCAAATTTTTAAAATTATGACTAATAAAGCTCAAATTAATTTTTAAATAATTTTTAGGGTGTTACACCTAACCTTTTTTTAAATGGTAGAGAATGATAGCTCAGGTTCTGGAGATTATTTAAAATTCTAATCAATTGGTTTGATAGATATTGAGGAGTGGAACAAGTTTTATGAAGGAGATTTGGGGTTTTATCAATTGTAGGTTAGGAAAATGGAAGTTTGAAATCAAGTTGTTATGGTTTTCTTTGTGAAGAAGCCATGGAGGATGTTGCTTCTTTGATGGCCGAGGATGATAGCTTAAAAGAGAAGTTTGCTTGTTTTAATTTGTCTTTAGGATAAAGTAGCATTTATGTAATATTAATGTATAATTCTTTAAAGAAAAGAAAACAAATGGATAGCTAGGATCTAATCTTGCAAGATTAGATCCTAGCTATTCACTAAGTCAAAATGGATATACATTACCCTTTTGTAGAGATTTAACTATTTTTCGATGTTAAAATCACACATTGAAATCTTACTGAATGGGTGAAACAGTGTATTGGGTAATCAAATATTGCCCGAAAAATAATTTCGGGTATAAAATCTTTATTTCTACATATTTCTAACCATATTCTTATAATTTCTCAATTTTGGACATCTCCGTGGCTCAATTTTAAGGTTTCTGCTGTCCCAATGGACCGGTAGGGCCCGTAGATTACTATTCACTTTTTTTTTTTTACAAAATTGTTAAACCATCCTCATCATTGTTAAAATTTTGGACATCTCCGGGGCCCAACTCTAAGATTTCCTCTGTTAGATTTTTGAAATTATGACTAATAAACATAGTTTTCAGACTCAGCTCGGCAGTCGACTAGGCCGAGGTACTGGGTTACTGGGTTACTGGGTCACTAGTCCAACTGGTGGGTCACTGGTTCAACCGGTTGAATCAGATATTATCAAATTAATATATAAAAATAAAATTAAGTATCTATTATATATAGAAATAATGGAACTCCTCAACAAATCAGCTAGCTAGCCTAGTGGTATTGGTGTCCATCCTTTGGAGATCCTCAGCCACTGGGTTCAAATCCTAGCATTGGCCGCGTGGAGAATTTTTCAAAATTTTAATACACACAAAGATACATTATATATAAAAACAATGACTTATATTAATAAGTGAAGCAAGTGGTGTAGTGGTGCAAGCGCTCCTTCCCATTGTTCACAGCTTGGGTTCGAATTTGGCATTTGCACTTTTTGGAGAATTTCGAGCAATTTTCACAGAACCGGTTCAGCAGTGGGTCGGTCCAGTTCGTGCATAACTCGGACGGTTCGCTCCGAGTTTGACTGGTCAATGCCGATTCAAGTGCATAACCGATCCTATTGGCGAACCGAACTGCACCACGCACTGTTCACTGATTTCCGGTCCAAACCGGCCGGTCCAGTCCGGTTTTTAAAACTATGCTAATAAAGCTCAAATTAATTTTTAGGGTGTTTTTTCTTTCTTCCTATTCCCAGTGAACCTAGGAAACCCCAAAGTTTGTACATAAATGCTGTAGAAATAAACTATGGTAAGGAAGAGAATAAGGGCTATATTCTCCTGGCTGCTAGTGATGTGGACTTTGTGCAAAAATTTGATGAGATACCAATTGTGAGGAACTATTCCGAGGTGTTTCTGGATGAGATAACTAAGTTTCCCCCTAAGAGAAATAGAATTTTCAATAAAATTACTTCTGGGAACAGGACCCATGTCCATAGCACCTTATAGGATGTCACCTTTGGAATTGATCGAGCTAAAAGCCTAGTTGGAAGATCTTTTAGAGAAGAAGTTTGTGAGGCCTAGCGCGTCACCTTGGGGAGCCCTAGTGTTGTTTGTAAAAAAGAAGGATGGAAGCATGAGATTATGTGTTAATTATAGGCAGCTGAACCACGTAACCGTGAAAAAAAAATGCCCTTTGCCTAGGATCGATGATTTGATGGATCAATTAAAGGGGGCGGTAATGTTTTCAAAAATTGATTTGATGTCAGGTTACCACCAGATTAGAGTGAAGGATGAGGATATACCAAAGATGGCCTTTCACACTTGTTATAGCCACTTTGAGTTTACCATAATGTCCTTTGGATTGACGAATGCTCTGGCTGTGTTTATGAACTACATGAATAGGATCTTTAGACCCTTAGACCCTATCTAGATCAGTTTGTGGTTGTCTTTATAGATGACATACTCATTTACTCAAGACCCACGAGGAGCATGAACATCACCTAAAAATAGTGTTGGAGATCCTAAGAGAGAAGAAACTATATGTCATGCTGTCTAAGTGTAAATTTTGGCTAGAGGAGGTAAAATTTTTAGGGCATGTAGTATCAAAAGGAGGTATTGTTGTTGACCCTAGTAAGACAGAGGCTGTAATGAACTGGAAGAGACCTACCACGGTAACAGAAGTAAGCAGCTTTTTGGGGTTGGGAGGTTATTACCGTAGGTTAATTAAAGGATTTTCCCAGATTTCTTTACCCTTGACTAAGTTTACTAGGAAGAATGCCTCTTTTACTTGGACTCTAGAGTATGAAAAGAGTTTTGAAGAGTTGAAACAGAAGTTAACCTCAACCCCAGTTTTAATGTTACCTAACCCCAATGAATCTTTTGAGGTATATTGCGATACTTCCGGGAAAGGTTTGGGTTATGTGTTGATGCAAAATAGGCAAGTGGTGGCTTATACGTCTAGATAACTCAAGCCTCACCAAGTGACCTACCCCACCCATGACCTAGAGTTACCCATCGTAGTGTTTTCTCTAAAGGTATGGAGACACCACTTATATGGAGTGAAGTTCGAGGTGTTTTCCGATCACAAGAGTCTAAAGTACCTCTTTGATCAAAAGGAGCTAAACATGAGGCAGAAAAGGTGGATGGAGTTTTTGAAAGACTATGATTTTGGGTTAAACTACAGCCCTAGCAAGGCCAATGTAGTGGCCAACGCCTTAGTAGGAAATCGTTGCACCTATCCCACATGATGGTTGTAACACCCTAAAAATTATTTAAAAATTAATTTCAGTTTTATTAGTCATAATTTCAAAAATTTGATACTTTGAACAATGATGAGGACGATCCAACAAATTTATTAAAAAAAAAAAATGTGAACAGCCAAAACCTTAGAATTGGGACCCGGAGATACCCGAAATTGAGAAATTATATGATTATGGTTAGAAATAGGTAGAAATAAAGATTTTATACCCGAAATTATTTTTCGAGCAATGTTTGATTTCCCGGGTACACTGTTTTACCTATTCGATAAAATTTCGATGTGCGATTTCTAACACCGAAAGGTAGTTTGACCTTTACAAAAAGAGAATGCTTATCCATTTCAATTAAAGGAATGGCTAAGATTCAATCTTGAGTAACAAGATCCAATCTTAGCCATCCATATTACTTTCTTTTTATTAAAAGGTTAGGCTTTATATTAGAATAATGATTTATCACCTTGTAAGATAAACACAACTCACCTAACATCATTATCTCATCTTCTCATCCTCGACCAGCTTTAGAAACCACAGAAACTCCATTTCTTCTTCACATAAACCTTGCAAACTTGTTTCCACACTCCAAACTCATAGCCTAGATTTATTAAAACCCCAAACTTCCTTCACTAAACTTGTTCTACACGTCAATATCTACCATTCTAACTGATTGAAATTTCAATTCCTCACTTTGATATCTAATACTCCTCTGCCTAAGGAAGGGTTTGGTGTGGGTTTAGGAGCTTTGAAGTGAAAGGAATCAATCTTGGAGCATCTTGGAGCCAAGGATCCAAAAGACACCAAAAGTAGGGTTTTATTTGTTCTCTTTTCTTTCAAAATTTATTTTTAATTTCTCTGATTGGTTTGGCTAGAAATTCTGGATGTATTGATTGATGATAGATAGATATTGATATGTTTAATTTGGTGGAGTGTTTGGATGATGTTAGAAATCATTTTTGTTAAAAGAGATTTTGAACCATGTTGCTGGAATTTCGATTTTTGTACAGGCAGTATTTGTTCACGAATTTTCTGGGCTTGTTGTGGACATTTTTGTGAGCTGAAAAAATTATGTTGGAGCTAACATCTTGAGCTAGTCCCATGAATTTTCTTGGGTTTTGATTTTGAGTCAAACTGCCTTAGAAAAATCAAGAACCGAAAATAAGCATATGCTGCCAAAAGTGTTGGAACAAAAGCTGTAAACTTTGCTAATTTTGTTACCATATCAAATGATGGAATTATCACTTGAAAGTTTTACTGGTATTAGAGACATATTGAGGTTTTACCAGGATTTTTATTTCAAATTTTCTGGTTCAATTGCTATGGTTAAAAATTATGAATTTTGGTTCTTGAGCTGAGGTTGAGTGGTTTCTGGCCACCAAATTTGTCTAATTTTGTTAACATAGTTAGAGAACTATTTTTGCTCTGACATTTTTACAGAAACTTGGTGACACATTGAGGTGTCATTGAGAATTTTTATAGCATTTGAATTGATCATTTGGTAGGAGAAATAAATTGTGCTACTTGAGTGAAAAATCTGCCATTGTGCTGAAAATAACTTGATGCTTTGAATTGATGAAATGATGGCATTTTGTACTAGTATGACATAGTTTGAGTAATTGAGCATGTGAACTTATTGATGAGGTTAGGTACACATAGATATGAATGATTATTACAATTGTTTATATGCGAAAGAAAAGCATAAGATTATGTTTCTTGAACTGGAGAAAGTAAATCCAGTTTGTTAGGGAAAGTAAACCTAACTACCAAGAAAAGCATAAGATTTATAATCCTTGGGCTGGAGAAAGTAAATCCAGTCTGTCAGAGAAAGTAAACCTGACTACCCTTGAATTGAGTCAGGGAAAGTAAACCTGGCTAGGAATAGGTCTGTGTGAGAATTGGAGAAAGTAAATCGAATGATCATGTATAAGAATGAGCTCAGTCCTGAAAAGCAGTCTATTACCCATTATTGCCACACTAGGGATGGCGGTATGTAACGCCTAGATGTGACGAGATTTAGTTAGAGGCCAAGGCAAGTTTAAGAAGTAAATTTTCTAAGAAATCATTTGTCTTATATGCCGAGTGAAGAAGTTTAGTATTGATATTGAGACCAATATATTTAAGTGGAAAGTTAGTAGTATATGATGTTGAGTTGTATGGTATATGTACATTAAGTGATTGAATGTTAAAAGTAACCCACTTCGGAAGTATGATTTGGAACTTTAAAAATAAACTGATATTACATAATGCATGACCACTTTTTCTTAATAAACTGAAGTGGCTGGGGCGATGACGATGACATTATAATTGTGTTTGGAGGAGTTTCCCTACTGAGAATTGTATAATTCTCACCCCTATTTTGTGTGTTCCCGTGTTGTCTCCAGGTTGATTCAGAGAACAATGTGCCGCTGCTACGAGCAAGAAACTCGAGATTTGCAGTAGTTTAGTAGTTGATGTTCTTCTTATGTGGTATATAGTTGTAGGTATATGTGTAGGTGAATGTAATAGAGATTGTATATGTATTCAAGCTCACAGTAGAGATTCCTTATGTAATTGACTGGTATCTTTGTTATACATGTTAATCAAATTACGCTAGTTATTACACAATCTTATCGCATTTGGTATAGTTATTTAAGAAAGGTCTAATAATTAAGAAGTAACAACTCTCGAGTCTGATGTCATGACTTAAGGATGACGTTGTACTTGGGAGGATGTTACAATGGTTAAGGAAGTTGAGCTAATTGAAAAGTTTAGAGACCTGAACCTAGGGATGACATTGACCACTAAGAGTATAAAGACATGCCATCTTAGTGTGAGGATGGTGAGTTTCAGGAAACTCTAAAAGTAGTACGTGTAACATCCTAATTTTTAACCCAATACTCTAGAACATAATTAGGTTAATCATTAGTCTGTTACTTCATAGTCCTCATCTCACTTTGAATTACTTAGCGGAAAATACGGGTAAATTTTTTTTTTTGAAAAACAAAGTGAGAGCCGCGTGATGCGATAAGCGGTAAACCATGTATGGCAAACAAATGTCTCATAACATCATAACATAAGGCACACCATGAGTAACACTGAAGATCATCTCATATATATATAATTTGCCCACTTATAAGTGTGGGACTTAGTTTAGTACAGGGGAAATGCATAAAAGAAAATACAACATAAAACATGAACATAATCTACTCCCCTACCCGAGTGCACCTAATAGGATAACCTCTAAACAAAAGAAGGTTTATCCCCATCTAAGTGGTGTGTGCTCTAACTGGGTACTCCATCGGTCGATCGTCACCTCCATCGACGTCCGTCTCGTGAACGAGGCAAGTATCCAGAAATCGTGCGAGCTCCTCGGGCGTAAAGAGGCGGAACGGATCGAGAGTGACCTCGGTGTGGCCGCATCTCCGGTCGTCGTGCAAGTCGGGCCGAAGTCACGGTATCCTCACCGCCCGCCTCATCAATGGTGGAGAGGGGCGAGCTCGCTATACGGATGAGTAGGCGGGTCCTTGGACGGGTCGGTCTCCGAAGTAGGTCCGGCACGAATCGGGATAGTCTCGCATGGCTAAGGCGGCGGTGTGCATGCGGAGCACTCTGCGTCATGCGTCTGGCGCGACGCTGACGCCAAAAATCCGCTTCGTCGCCGCCATAGGGTGCGCGGGAGAAGCGATGGGTGTGCACGGATGAGCGAAGGGCATCCCACGAACATGAAAACCCGCACCGCACCGCCTCAAAATGGTATGACCCGTGAGCCGGGTCATAGTGCACCTCCCATGTCGGGTGTCCACGAACACTACGTAACGCCGCCATCTCAAGACGTGACGGAAAGAAAGAGATAGAGGGAGTGAGAATCTTGCTAAAGAATCTCAATAGGGCCTCCTACTACCTAGGTGTCATCATCTACGTCCTCAGGAACCTTGGGTTTATTTATGCAAAATGACTGAGCATGTATTAGATTCATTTTAAACTTTAAAATATATTTTAGCCAAGGTCCATTCATTTTAGGATGATCTTAATGTCATGGATGCAACATAATAGAAAATGTATGCATGGCACTACCTAATGCACATACATAAAACATAACATCAAGCATCATCATTCTTGGTGGCATAAAGTGGCAATAGTAACATTCATATAGGACAAAACTTAGTGACATAATCATAATCATGAAACTTCTCTTCCTCATAGGCCACCCTAAAAGACAATCGAACTGGGGGTGCTCGGCCGAACCGGTGTCACCTGCAACATGTCATACATCTAGGTTATGAGCTCATACCTTAACTAGTCGCTACTAGTTCTTACTTACCACTTAACGATAAGCGTATCATAAATCATAAATCCCGACTATCTGAGTACGGGTTAGGGGACAAAACTCTTAGGGGTGCTCGGCCGAACCGGTGTCACCTAAGAGTATAAAATGGTACCGATGTCACATGAGTTCTATGGAGGTGCTCGGCCGAACCGGTGTCATCCTAGAACCCATCTTAGTACCTTAATTTTCAAAATCTCTTTAAGTCCCCAAATTTGTCTAAAATTCAAGGCACAACGGTCATTACACCGAATTTCCTTCCAAATTTGCTTTATGCCACATAAACATATAGTCTCATAAATTCCTCATATGAATAACATCATCATCATTAGCATACTTCATGCATCATCATAAAACATCCAAACGCTTACCCTTACGGTAGCTTATGCTTTGACCCTTACGGGTCTTAATCTTGAGATATAGTTCTCTACATCCGCTGCTCATATTTTAAGCACCTAAGGCTCATAATTAAACATCATTCATAATCCTCTCATTTTACTTTTAAATCTGAATAGCATAGGGTGGAAATCCTAACATGTGAATACGGGGTTCTAGAACTTACGTTTTAGACCCTTTCTTGGTTCCGTTTTCGCCAAAGGCGCTATATATTAAATCTAAGTCAATTATGAGGCATTCCTATGCTTAAGGACTAATTATTAATCATGTTTACCATGTTGTAAGGGTGCTGGACAGAATCCAGAAAATTAAATGTTCTAAGAGTTCTACATTTGCATTTTTACGGTTTTCTAGTTACTAGTTTCCCCGTAGGTGCTAGAATTCAATTCTAACTCAAATGATACCAAGTTTTTCATGTCTAAACAATCTAAATCTGATTATGTCCCCATTAAAACAGTTTGGAAAAGTTCCATAAACAAATGGGTCGAAACTATGTTAAATTCTAGCTTTACGGTATTTCTAGTTAGCTAGTTTCTTACCTATCATGCATAGGATCGCTTCTACATCATCATATGATATTTTCACACATTCCAACGCATCAAAACATCATCATACAGCATCACACTCATCACATCAGAACCGAAAACATTTAACTTAAATGAGAGAGTTAAATTGACATTTCTAGGTACATAAGTTAACTAGTTTCTCTTGGAGTCATTCTAGAACTTCTAAAACTCTTTGCAAAACATTTTAATTCATCAAGAGGCTAAGTGAAGCCTTAGGTCACTGACCAAAACATATTCCATCCCCTAAAAGATAATAAAATCACAACTTGTGATGACATAACCTTATAAAGATTTGTAAAGCTTTAAAGAAAACTTAAAACATAGACTATTGGTCCTAGTAGCTAGATGAAAACTCATTGCAAGTCCATCATCACTACTTGGCCGAAATTATGCATTCAAGGAATACATTCACATTTAACTTTATCTTGGAATGAAATGGGCAAGTCTTTGAGCTCTAGGTTCTTAAGTTACGACATAAACTAAACGTGCTCATGCTTTTCATTTTTAATCTCGCTTACAAAGTAAAGTGATGACTTAAAATTAAATATGCAAGGCATAACTTAAACGTGCAAGCTTGAAAGTAAATATACGAGGCATATACTTAAACGTGCAAGCTTGAAGGTAAATATGCATGGCTCAATTCTTTATTTTAGTGCTCTTGGCCCAACAACAATCGACTTTAAGGCCGAAATAGATAGGTATTCGAGAAATTAATTAG
This sequence comes from Dalbergia cochinchinensis, assembly GCA_031216125.1. Taxonomy (NCBI): domain Eukaryota; kingdom Viridiplantae; phylum Streptophyta; class Magnoliopsida; order Fabales; family Fabaceae; genus Dalbergia; species Dalbergia cochinchinensis. The sequence continues at coordinate 4,905,887 of CM062376.1, forward strand.
GTGATAATGTAAGTTCAATTCTTTATTTTAGTGCTCTAGGCCCAACAACAATCGACTTTAAGGCCGAAATAGAAAGGCTTTGAGAATTAAATTAAGTGATGATACAAGTTCCATTTTAATCTTTATGTTCTTAGGTGATAGCTAGAAAGCAAAGATGCATAGCAAGAATGTAAATATGGATGCAAGCATAAGATAAATTATGCAAGTTCATTTTATCTCTCTAGAGCTCTTAACAAGACTTTAAAGGAACTTAAACCATAACCCAAACTCATCCAACAAGGTAAAGTCAAGCTTAGAGTTCTTGAAACTCAACATAATATTTTTAGGAAATCAAACCATGAAGCTTAGAAAATTTAAGGTAATGGCCGAAATCTTCAAGAAGAAAAAGGAACATTTTAAAACTCTAGAGTTCATGATCTTGGTGATATATTAACACCAACATCATGAGTCCTCATCATTGAGTTCATAGAGCCATTTAAAAACATCATCAAAGCTAAAGTTCTTAAGAGTTCAAGAAAAGAAAAACTAAAAACATTTTTGCTCAAGAACAAAGATCAAGCTCTAGAGTTTGTTTCAAGTGATGAACATCATCATGAAACTCTCATCATCAAGCTCTCATTCCTTCATTCCCAAAGGCCCATGGCCGAAACATAAAGAGGAAGAAGGAGAAGAAAAGAAGTTCTAAAAAGAAACAAGAGAAACTATGAACATCAAGCTTGAAACAAGAACTTTGAAGAAAAGAATACATGAAAGAAAATCCCTACTTGATGTGATGAACTTGAAGATGGAAGAAGAAGATGAAGAACTTGAAGAACACAAAAACTTTGAGAGAAAAAGAAAAGCTTTGAGTGTTCCTAAACTTAGCAAATGATCTAAAAGTGGTGCAAGCTCCTCAAGGCATTCTATTTATAGAGAAATGAAACAAATGGAGGGTGCTCATGGGTGAAGAGGTTTCGGCCATGAGGGTGCAGATTGGAGGGCATCCCATGAGTTCCATGAGGTGAGATAATGTGTTCTTGAGGTATGGTGAGGTATGGCTTAAGGTATGGTGAGGTATGGTTCAAGGTATGGCTTCAAGCATGGTTCTTTGAGTGAGAAAACAATTTAATATGTGTTCAAAGGGGGAGGATGTGGCCGAAATGCATCAGCCCATGGGGGGAGGTTCTTTGCATTTTAATTGTGGTTTAGAGTTGTGTTTAGGTGTATCTTTGATTATGCTTAAGATTAGGAATTTGTAAGAAAGTGTTTAGGTAAGGTAAATGGGTAATTAAGGCGGTCTAGACATAATCAAGGAGTGGTCTTGCACCATTAGTGAGTTAAATCCTCAATTTAGAGTCTAAACAACTCTAGACACATTTCCTTGATTTAAGGAATTGGAGAGAGAAAACACTATTCAAGATTCCAAGACTAGGAGTCTTGAGTTCTAAAAAGGGATTTAAGTTTAATCTAAGCAATTTTAGGTTCTAATTAACTTTAATAAATTTTTTTGACTCTAGATTAATTAGGGAAATGAATTAATCTTCGTTTAGAGCCTAATATTGCTTAGGTTTGCTTAATTACGTCATTAAGCTCAAAAGCACTATTCTAGGGGCAAAATCGTAATTTTGCACTAAAACTGCCCGGGACCACCGGGACTTGAATAGAGACCTCTAGACACATGAAAACATGTTTTTAAACCTCTGGGGAAAGTTCCGGGCTCAAACGGCACCCTTACCCGCGTAAAAACGCTATAGGGGTATTTTGGTCATTTTGACCTGAAACTGCAGAAAACGAGATTTTCGCTTCCGAAAGCATTCAAGGGCCATTTAATCCCCTTCAAACATTGAGTTGACCCTTCGAGGACGACCGAGTTGGTTACCCTCGAGTTCGGGTCAGGAAATGACCTCAGGGGCATTTTGGTCATTTCCCTCGGACAGAGAAATCGGGGTGTTACAGTACGAGCTTGAAAATTGAAGGGTTTTGACCAAGGTACTGATGATATATGGAGGTTTGAGGGTCGGATTTGTGTACCAACAAGTGGTGACCTCTGAAAGAAGATCCATTTTACCATTCACCTGGTACCACCAAGATGTATCGGGACCTGAAGAAGATGTTCTAGTGGCCTAGGTTGAAGAAGGATGTGAGCGCTTGGGTAAGTAAATGCTTAGTTTGTCAAAAAGTAAAAATTGAGCATCAAAAATCCTCTTGAATGTTGCAACCCCTGTCAATCCTCGAGTGGAAGTAGGATAGTATCTCAATGGATTTTGTGATTGGGCTACCAAGGACCCAAGCAAGTCATGATGCCATATGGGTAATAGTGAATCGGTTGACCAAGTCGGCCCTCTTTTTACCTATCAAGGTAACTTACTCCTTGGATAGGCTAGCTCAGTTGTATATTCAAGAGATCGTAAGATTACATGGAGTACCGTCGATGATAATCTCAGATCGAGACCCGCAGTTTATGTCATGGTTTTGGGGAGCCTTTCAGAAGGCGTTTGGTTCGAAGTAGTGTCTAAGTACAGCTTACCACCCTCAAACGAATGGTTAATCCAAGAGGACTATCCAAACATTGGAAGATATGCTAAGGGCATGTGTGTTGGACCAAAGAGGGAGTTGAGACAAATACTTGCCATTGATCGAATTTGCTTATAACAATAGTTATCATGCAAGTACCGGCATGGCACCGTATGAAGCCCTATATGGACAAAAATGCCAATCACCTTTATGCTGGTACGAACCCGAAGAGCAAAGCTTGTTAAGACTTGATATCATGAAGGAAACGACGGCACAAATCAAGAGAATTAGGGATAGAATTTTCGCTGCTCAAAGTCGACAGAAAAGCTATGCGGACAAATGGTGAAAGCCACTAGAATTTCAAGAGGGAGAACACGTGTTCCTTAGGATCGCCCCTACCACAGGCATAGGTCAGCCTATGAGAGCCAAGAAATTGAGCCCTAGATTCCTTGGTCCATTCAAAATCTTTAGTCGAGTCGGATCCGTAGCATACTGAATAGCCCTACTTCCTAATCTATCCAACCTCCACAATGTTTTCCATGTCTCCAAGTTAAAAAAGTATCAGTCTGACCCGAGCCATGTATTAGAACTAGAGCAAATACAATTAAAGGAGGACCTGACGTTTAACTTACCACCTACGAGAATCATAGACAAAGGAGTCAAAGAGCTGACGAACAAGACTGTGCCTTTGGTCAAAGTAGTGTGGGGATGGGAAGAGCAGAGGAATTCACATGGGAGTTGGAGTCAGATATGAAGACGCAATATCTTGAGCTTTTCTCAGGTAACAAATTTCGAGGGCGAAATTCCTTTTAAGGAGAGGAGTAATGTAACGCCCCGATTTTTCCCTAGGTACCAATGACCAAAATGCCTTTAAGGTCATTTTGTAACACCCTAAAAAATATTTAAAAATTAATTTGGGCTTTACTAGTCATAATTTCAAAAATCTGACAGTTTTAGTAATGATGAGGATGGTCCAATGGATTTGAAAAAAAAATCATGAATAGTAACCTTGCGGTCCCCACGAGCTCGTCAGGACAGCCGAAACCTTAGATTTGGGACTAGGAGATGCCTAAAACTGAGAAAAGAGAGGATTTAGATTAGAAATAGTTAGAAATAGAGATTTTATACCTACGATTAATTTACGAGCAATGTTTTATTACCCGAGTACAATGTTTCGCCCGTTCTGTAGAGTTTCAATGTGCAGTTTTTAATGCCGTACAAGTTACTTAGTGGCTAAGTAACCTTTACCAACCACTTTATGCCAAGTGGATGGCAAGGATTAAAACTTGAAAAGAAAGTTTTAATCATGACCTTTGATTTATTATATTTTACTCAAGAGCCAATAACTCATCTGCTCGGTGGAATTTCCATGTGCGGTTTTAACACCGAAAAGGCTACTTGTTCCCCAAGTTAAAGTGATCCAATTATCTTGAGCCAAGTGGATGACCAAGATCCATTTTTTGCCCAAGAAAATAATCCTAGCCATCCATTTTACTATCTTTAAGAATTCTCCTTTTATATTACAATAACCAAGCTTTCTTTACAAGCTTCCTTTAAAGATTAACATAAACCACCAACCTTATCACTCCATCACCTTTATTTTTGGCCAAGAGGCAAAAAACACAGCCCCTCCATTGTTCTTCCTCTCAAACCTCCATCAGCAAGCTTCAAGCTTCAAAAACTCTAGCTTAGAGTCACTAAAACACCAAGATCCTTTCACAAAACTTGTTCTACTCCTCATAATCTATCAAACTAACCGATTGGAATTTCAATTCCTCATCAATCCTCACTTTGATATCTCATACATCACTGATTAAGGAAAGGATTGGTGCTAATTTGGTGGCCTTGAAGTGAGCAAAATCAATCTTGGAGTATCCTTTGGAGCCAAGATCCCTAAAGCCACCAAAGTAGGGTTTTCTTTGGCCTTTTCTTTCAAAATTTGTTCTGAGAGTGTTTTAATCCAAAATTTTTGGTTGTATTGGCTGATAATGTATTGATATGGATGATTAATTTTGGTGGAGTGTTTAGATGATGTTAGAAAACCCATTTTGGCAAAACAAGTTTTGAATCATGTGCTGGATTTTCGGATTTCAACAAGGTAGGATTTGTTCATGAATTTTCTGGTGCAATCGTAGTCATTTTCATGAGCTATAAAACTTATATGTTAAAGCTAACATCATAAGCAAGTCCCACAATTTGTTTTTGGTTTCTAATGCCTGAAAAAAAATCATGAACCGAAAGTGTACCAATGCTGCCTGAATTATTGGAACTGAAGCTATAAATTTGTCTAATTTTGTTACCATAGAAAATGATTGAATTATCCTTTGAAATTTTTACAAGATATTAGAGACATTAAAGACATCTTGAGGTTTTACCAGGACTTTTATTTCAAATTTTCTGGGTTCATTTGCTATGGTTAAAAATTATTCATTTCTGATTTTGAGCTGAGTATAAGTAGTCTCTGACCACTAAATTTGTTGAATTTTGTTATCATACTTAGAGGACTCTTTTAACTTCGAAATTTTTAGAGGACCTTGGAGACACATTGAAATGTCTAAGATAATTTTTATAACCTTGGATTTGATGATTTGGAATGCACAATAATTTATGTTATGGATATGTGAAATCTTTCATTATGCTAAAAATGAATTGATGTTTTGGATTGATGAAATAATGACATTGGGTTCATGTATGATATATATGAATGCATGTGAGTGACTTTAAGGAATGGTTTGAGGCATGATTAGAATCATATTGTGAATGAAAGTGTATATGTGCCTCATGCATGCATTTAGAAAAGTAAAGTGAATGGTGTACACATTTGGCAAAAGAGAATATATGAACTTTAATCGTGCATATTCTGACATATGGAGAAAATAAAAACAAGACTTAGATTGAATTAAGGGGAAGGCAAAAAGTGGAACTTCCCCCGAGATATTATGAGTCGGTAGATGTATTGGCTAGGAATAGAACTGTGTGTGATTCGGAAATGGAAAAAAATGAAGTCTGATGATCACGTATGGGAATGAGCTTAGTCCTGATAAGCAGTTTATTTCCTTTGTATGGTTTGATCCATTATAAATACCATTTGGTATAAACTATCTATTGTGGAGTTATCCATGGCATCCTATGTCAATGAAGAGTGAAAGTTGCATTGAATTGAGTTTTACAGCATGATATAAGCTAAGTCTTTCCTATGTCAATGAAAAGAGAAAAATGCACTAGATTAAGTTCCTTGGCCACGAAAAGGAACGCATATTCTGCATATAAGTTTACTTGATAACGCCTGTAAGAATGAAATTTCTACTTATGTTTTGGTTGTTATTTTTGAATGTCTGCTTAAGATCATTTACTAGATGTTTGACATTATAATACATATGCATTAAGTGATTGATTATTAAAAGCTACCCACTTCAGAAGTACGATTTGGAACTTTAAAAATGAACCATTGATATGAAATGCATGATCACTCTTTTTCTAATAAACCGAAGTGGCTGGGGCGATGACGATGACATTATAAGTGAGTTTTGGGGAGTTTCCCTACTGAGAATTGTATAATTCTCACCCCTATGTGTTTTGTGTTCCTGTGTCACCTCCAGGTTGATCTAGAGAACGATGTGGCTACTATATGAAAGAACTTGGAATTACAGTTTCTTAGTAGTTGATATTATTATTATGTTGTATATAGTTGCAGGCATATGTGTATGTAAATGTAATAGAGATTGAATATGTATTGAAGTTCATAGCATAGGACTTCCTTATGTAATTGACTTTATACTAAATAGATATTTTGTATCTTTGTTATATATTTTAGTCAAACTACGCTAGTTATTACATGATCCCATTGAATTTGCTATAGTTATTTAAGAAAGGCCCGCTAATTTATAAGTAACAACTCTCGAGTCCGATGTTATGACTTAAGGATGACGTTTTACTTCGGAGGATGTTACACATTTTACCTGGGAAATTAGGATAGTCAACCCTGACCATCCTTAAAGGGCTGTTTTAATATTGAATTGAGACTATGTGTGTTATGTGTGTTAATAGAGGAGAAGAATCTCATTTTTAGTTTCCGCCATGCAAAATTACCAAAATACCCCTACAGTAATTTAATGCGAGATTAACTGCCAATTGGACCCGGACTTTACCCGGGAGTTTGAAATGTCATTTTTAAGGGATGTTTAATATCTGTTTAAACCTGGGTGGTCGTGGGATGTTTTTGTGAAAAATTACCATTTTGCCTGTAATTAGGGCATAATGAACTTAATTATGTGATTAATGAAATCTAAGCAATATTAGGCTCTAATTAAAGATTAATTAATTCTAATAATCATTCCAGAGTCAAAATAATTAATTGAGGTTAATTAAGGCCTAAGATTACTTAAAGAAACTCAAAATCCCTTTCTTAATTCAAGACTTTATGTTATGTCTCATGAAATAGTATTTTTTCTCTCCAATTCCTTAAATTAAGGAATCAAAGATGTGATTGAAATTCTTGTTGAATGAGGTTTGTAACACCCTGATTTTTCTATCTAAGGGAAATGACCAAAATGCCCCTGAGGTCATTTCCTGACCCGAACTCGAGGGTAACCAACTCGATGCGTCCTCGAAGGTCAACTCAATGTTTGAAGGGGATTGAATGGCCTTTGAATGCCTCCGAGGCGAAAATCTCGTTTCAGCAGTTTAGTCAAAATGACCAAAATACCCCTATAGCGCTTTCTGCGGGTAAAGGTGCCGTTTGAGCCCAAACTTTCCCGAGAGGTTTAAAAACACGTTTTCATGTGTCTAGAGGTCTCTGTTCAAGTCGGTGGTCGGGCAGTTTTAGTGTAAAATTACGATTTTGCCCCTAGAATAGTGTTTTTGAGCTTAATGACGTAATTAAGCAAACCTAAGCAATATTAGGCTCTAAACGAAGATTAATTAATTTTCCTAATTAATCTAGAGTCAAAATGATTTATTAAAGTTAATTAGAACCTAAAATTGCTTAGATTAAACTTAAATCCCATTTTAGAACTCAAGATTCCTAGTCTTGGAATCTTGAATACTGTTTTCTCTCCAATTCCTTAAATCAAGGAAGTGTGTCTAGAGTTGTTTAGACTCTAAATTGAGGATCTAACTCACTAATGGTGCAAGACCACTCCTTAATTATGTCTAGACCACCCTAATTATCTATTTTCCTTACCTAAACACTTTCTTACAAATTCCTAATCTTAAGCATAATCAAAGATACACCTAAACACAACTCTAAATCATAATTAAATTGCAAAACAAACCTCCCCTTGGCTGTAACATGGCCGAACAGCCATGCTCTCTTTGGCCACATGATTGAATTGTTTTCTCACTCCTTGAAGCCATGCTTGAGCCATACCTTGAACCATACCTCACCATGCTTTGAACCATACCTCACCATGCTTCAAGACCACAACATCTCACCTCATGGAATTCATGGGCTGCACTCCCCTTGGCCGAAAACACATCAGCCCCTCACCTCCTCCATTTGCTTCATTTCTCTATAAATAGAATGCCTTGAGGAGCTTGCACCACTTTTAGATCATTTGCTAAGTTTAGGAACACTCAAAGCTTTTCTTTTCTCTCAAAGTTCTAGTGTTCTTCAAGTTCTTCAAAGTTCTTCATCATCTTCATCTTCTTCTTCCATCTTCAAGTTCATCACACCAAGTAGGGATTTTCTTTCAAGTACTTCTTTCTTTAAAGTTCTTGTTCTAGCTTTATGTTCATAGTTTCTCTTGATTCTTTTTAGAACTCATGTGACATCGGTACCCATTTATACTCTTAGGTGACACCGGTTCGGCCGAGCACCCCTAAGAGAATTGCCCCCTAACCCGTACTCAGATGGTCTGGATTTATGATTTATGATACGCTTATCGTTAAGTGGTAAGTAAGAACTAGTGACGACTAGTTAAGGTGTGAGCTCATAACCTAGATATGTGACATGTTCTGGGTGACACCGGTTCAGCCGAGCACCCCCAGTTCGATTGTCTTTTAGGGTGGCCCATGAGGAAGAGAAGTTTCATGATTATGATTATGTCACCAAGTTTGTCCTATATGAATGTTTCTATTGCCACTTTATGCCACTAAGTATGATGATACTTGATGTTATGCTTTATGTATGTGCATTAGGTAGTGCCATGCATACATCTACTATTATGTTGCATTCATGACATTAAGACCATCCTAAAATGAATGGACCTTGGCTAAAGTATATTTTAAAGTTTAAAATGAACTTAATGCATGTTCAGTCATTTTGTATAATTAAACCCAAGGTTCCTGAGGACGTAGATGATGACACCTAGGTAGTAGGAGGCCCTACTGAGATTCTTTAGTAAGATTCTCACTCCCTCTATCTCTTTCTTTCCGTCACGTCTTCAGATGGCGACGTTTGTAGTGTTCATGGACACGCCGACATAGGAGGTGCACCATGACCCGGACCACGGGTCGTTCCATTTTGTGGGTCGATGTACGGTTAGAGTATTCATGTTCATGGGTCGACCCTTCACTCCCCCTATACATTCCCATCGTTTCTCCCCCGTCTCACCTTTTGGCGATGACCTGGTGTTCGGCCGCCACGTCCCCTAGAGGAGAGGCTTCGCCGTACACCACCTTCCACGTCCGCCGCTCGAGACTACCCCCAGTATGTGCTCCGTTGCCGGTCGTCTTTTTCAGAGACGGATCCTTCCGAGGATTCGACAACCCAGGTACCCTCCGAGGGATCTTCCCCTACCATACCCATGGACCTTGGGGAGGGTAGCGAGCCTTCCGTGACTCAGCCGAGACTTGTACGATGACCGAAGATGCGGCCACGTCGTGGAGGTCACTTCCGAGCCTCGTCCCGCCTATTCACGCCGGAGGAGCTTGCTCGATTTCTGATTACGTGCACGCCGAGGGATAGTCGCTTGATGGGAGGTGTGGATGGCCCGGGTTAGAACACACACCACTTAGATGGGGATAAACCTTCTTTGTTTAGAGCTTATCCCATTAGATGCACTCGGGTGGGGGAGTAGTTTATGTTTATGTTTATGTTTATGTTGTGTTATCTTTCACGTATTCCTTTGTATTAAATTAAGTCCCACGCTTATAAGTGGGCAAGTTATATATCTATATGAGATGATATTCAGTGTTTCTCATGATGTGCCTTTATGTGCCTTATGCTATGACGTTATGAGACGTATGTTTTGTTCGTTACATGTTATATCGCATCACGCGACTCTCACTTTGTATTTCAAAAAAAAAAAATTACCCGTATTTTTCGCTAAGTATTTCAAAGTAAAAATGAGAACTATGAAGTAACAGACTAATGATTAACCTAAATATGTTCTAGAGTATTGGGTTAAAAATTAGGATGTTACATTATGGTATCAGAGCAGTTCGATTCTCATGGAGCCTGAGGATTGGACTGACTATGCTTTCTAAAGCGTAGTACGATAGCTATGTCATGCGTAGTGCTTAGTTAGAGATAAGATATAGGGTAGAAGTGCATGACCCCTGTCTACTTGCGTGTGCCATGGTAACTAGCTCATTTTACATGGAATATTGAGCCTGATCACCTCAGTGTTTATTGTCTCGTGTGTTTAGGAACCAATGGCACCAAGGAGACAACCTAGGACCCCGACTGAGAGGGACCAAAGCGATGCTACTGCTGCTGCTGTTCATGACATGGCTAGGGCCATAGAACGAATGTTTGAGAGGATGAACCAACAAGGGGACATCGGACGTGCTCCCCCTACTGCCGAAATGGTCGAGCAAGCAAGGTTTGGTGAGTTTCGCAAGGCGAATCGCCAACCTTCCGAGGAGCCATGCACCCCAACAAAGCTGATGAGTGGATCAAAAACATGGAGAAGATCTACTTCGTGGTAGCTTGCTCGGAAGAGCAAAAGGTCATCTTCGCTGCTTATATGATGGAGTCGGATGCCGAGTTCTGGTGGACTGGCACTCGAAGACTGCTAGAAGCTTCGCATCTTCTTTGTCAGCTGGAGTCGCTCAAGACTTACTTATGAGAAGTACTTCCGAGTCGATAAGGAATCACGAAGGACATTGAATTCATGCGATTAACTCAAGGAGGAAGGATTTGTTGCCCGACACGGTGAGATTTGAAGAACTGATCAAGTTCTCACGGGTGTTCCAAGGGAACCCCGATGAGATATGGAAATGTGTGAAGTACGAAGCCGGATTGAAGCCGGAGCTGAATTATGTTGTAGCACATATGGAGATCAGGGACTTCCCCACCCTGGTCAACAAGTGCCGCGTTTTGGAGGAAGGACAAGGTAAGCTCCAAGCGGCAAGGGCGAAAAGAGCTAAGGGGCTAGGACCTCAAGCCCCGAAGTTCAAACCATAACACCAAAACCAACCCTGAAACCATTACAACCCCTACCACACACTAAAGAATAAAATGAAGTAATTTATGTCATGTTTACCATGTTCTATGTACATTACTTATGTCTATGTGGTATGTTGCACCTTGTATTGACATGCATTTCATGATGAAGTATGATGCATTCATAACATCCAAGATTCGTATTAAAATGAATGGGCCTCGGTAATTGGTATTTTCAAACTTAGGATAAGAGGACGCCCTACTGAGATTCTTTATCCAGTTTCTCACTCCCTTTGTCTTTCTTTCCATCGCATCTTCAGAGGACGATGGCATCGTTCGTGATATTTGTTGATGTGCCGACCTGGGAGCTCCATTTTGACACCACACACTAATCGTACCATTTTGTGGGCTGTTAATTTGTCCGTTTATTCGTGTTCTTGGACCACCTGTCTGCCCACCTAGTCTCCTGTTTTCGTTTCTCTCCTACAGCGCTTTTTATCGATAAGTTTCTCTTTGAGCACACGCGCCCCTGTAGAAAGCAGATTTGTTGCACCCTGCTGCTACCTCAGCTGCTCGAGAGTATCCGGAGTACGTTCCCCGCTCTCATCCTGCTCATTTTGAAACTGACCCATCCAAGGACTTAACCATCCAGATACCGTCTGTTGGTTCTTCCCCTACCGTATCTATGGAGATAGGTGGAGGTAGTGAGGCTACGGTGATTCAGCCGATCCAAGGAGCTAGAGTATCGATGCGACCCCGTCATGGAGCTCATGTCCGACCTGCTCACCATTTGGCTACTCCGGCCGAGCTGGGCCAGTGGATTGGTTATGTTCCTCCCCCTTGGGACAAGCTGCAGTAGGAGTTAGTAGCAAATGTTGTATTGCATGCGCGCATATCTTACATAGGGTAGCCTTTCTTTGCTTTTAGAAGTTATCTACTTTAGGTACACTCGGGTAAGCAAGGATTCTGATGTATGTATTTTATGTTTCTTTATGCATTGCACGGATGGCTGTATTGGCTTAAGCTATAACGGTAGGTCTAATGCTACTATTATATGACTTGGTGTATGGTGAAACTCTTATTATATATCTATGATGGTTTGTTATGTTTATAAACTTGTGTTCTATTTATAGTACGATGAGTTCATTTTTGTTATCTGCGAGACAAACCACGTAGTTTTTATTTTATGCGTGGCTCCCATTTTCATCTTTAATGACAAAAAAAAATTACCCATATTTTCACTAAGTATTTTCTAAAATTAAAATTAAGAACTGAGACAAAAGAGTAATAACTAATAATTAACTTGAAAATGTCCTAGTCATATCAAGTTAAATATTAGGGTGTTACAGGTACAGGAACATTGCTAAGTTTACGTTTCGTTTTGGGTGAAGTTGAGATAATTCACTCTTTTAGTGATTAATTAGTGAGTGAACATAACAAAAGCGATGGTAGTGATAAGGAGGACGAAGAAGATGAGTTTGAAGATGATGTTGAGATTGAGAATGATGAAGATAGTCCTCAACTTTAGATTAATTTTGATGTGTCTAGTCTTATACCTATTACATCTTATTTTAAATTATCATATTATTTGGTTTTTCATACATTGTCATTTGTTTTTCAGATATGCCACCTAAATTGAAAAACAAGGGCAAGGGGAAACATGTCCCAAATTTTAACCCTCCCACTTAGGCATCTACCATTGCCACTTACACCTCCACTTCTATCCTTTGCATGGCACCACCCTATGCCCATTAGGAGAGACTTATGATGCCCACTCCTGAGCATGTGATAGAAGAGGCACCTTCACCTCTACTATCACCGGAAGATGCTATCCCCACCCCCTCACATGACTCACAAGGGGGTGATGAAAGCAGGGCAGTCGGTGGCTCTAAGCAGAGTAGTCGGGACATGGGTCCACAGAGGACGAACAAGTAAAACTTGTACGTCTTGGTAAGAAAATGTTAGTAATTTAATTCTTCAATTCATGAATCTTGTTGTAATAATTTGAATAATTTCTTGATATATAATAACATTGTTTTGCACTATTTGTTATGCTAGGATCCAAACACACGAGCCATGCATCAGGTGACACACACTATCTAGAAATTGTATGAACAATTGATTGCGTCTTTCGACAAGCTGATGAAGGAGGAAAAGCTATGCTAGTTTCTTGATAGGAAGGTAAAATAAAATAATAAAAACAAAATATATGATTTACTGTAGAAACTGCTTTCAATTACCTTTTTCTTTTAACTTTCATGTGCAGAGCCACTTCATCATCCATTCGAAAGATGAAGATTTCATGTTTAAGCTCTTTAAATCCAAGGCAACTCATAGGCTACTAGACATGCACACCAAAATCCGGGAATAGCCGGACGAGACTCCCAAGTGGATGATTCAGGCCAACCTGGACTATTTGTGGCAATATTAAAGAAGTAAGAAATTTAAAGACAAGTCTTTGAAGGCTAAGGCGAGCAAAGCGTCACAAAAGGGTGAATTCGTTCATTATGGTGGTTCTGCTACTATGGAGTCTTTGCATCACCGGATAGTTTAGTCATTATTTTAAAATTTTTTAAATTACTTTTGTTGAATTTATATTTTCACTTACTAATGTTTTACGTGTTTCGCTCAAATCGCAGACTACTAAGCTGAAGAAGCCACCCACATAGAGTGAGTTGCTCAAAAAGACTCACATGCGCAAGACAGACAAGATATGGGTCGATCCTCGCTCAAAGAAGGCTTGGGTATATATGTTCTGAGCACTTATTGTTTGTATATATATTTAATTTATTATTTCAAATATTTGATAGTGGTTTAATTAATTTTATTTTGTAATAGCATGCCTATGAGCAATGCTATTAGGAGGCTATGATCGAGCGAGGGAAAAGGATCGCAACTAGTGAGGAGTGCCCATAAATTGATTAGTACCAATTGTGGTAAGAGGTAGTTGGTGGTCTTTACAAGAACCACATCTATGGTATGGGGTCATTTTATGCGAGTAGTTTGTCTACTACCTCTATCACTGGGGCATCTATAAGCACTAGGTCCACTACCAAAGATGATGAGGTCTACGAGTAAGTTCACTTGCACAACACATAACTTCATCATATGCAAGAGAAGAACATGGAGAGAAAGTGCCAGTTTCAAGAGATGCAAAAGAAGGTGGAGGACAAGGAAAAGGCCATAGACACGAAGATAAAGAAGTAGATGGTATCTTTGTGGAAGAAGATACAGGCAAGGCTTGAAATATAAATATGCAAGGCTTGAAATATAAATATGCAAGACTTAAAATATAAATATGCAAGTTCATTTCTTTATTTTAGTGCTCTAGGCCCAGCAACAATCGACTTTAAGGCCGAAATAGAAAGGCTTTGAGATTTAGTTAGGTGATAGTGTAAGCTCTCATTTTAAATCTTTATGTTCTTTAGTGTTGAAAAGTACATATGCTTAGACAAGAATGTAAATATGAGGTGCACTCCATTCTTTATCCTTTAACTTTAAGTGATGGCTTAGAAAATAAATATGAATGCAAAGCTCAAAGTAAATATGTAATGCATAAGGTTGAATTTAAATATGAATGCTAGTCCATTTTATTTCTTATTAGAGCTCATATAAGAATTTAAAGGAACTTAAACCTCAACCCAAACCCAAACTTATCATGACAAGATAAAGTAAAGACAAGAGTGAACCTCAAGGGTTCTTTAGAACACAAAGTTTCTTTTCTTGAAATGAAGTCATAAATAACATTTTTATTAAAACTCAAGCTCTAGAGGCCTTGTTGTGATGAACACATGGTCATCATCTAGAAGCTCTCATCATCAAGCCATTATGGACCTCATTGGCCAACATGGCTGAAAATTTGGAGAAAGAAAAGGAAAAGGAACCGAAACTTTTAAGAAGAAAAGGAAACTCTTGAAACTCTAGAGACCATGATCTTGATGATGTATTAACACCAACATCATAAGTCCTCATCATTGAGTCCATGTAACCATTTTAAAACATCATCAAAGATAAAGATTTCAAGGTTCAAGGAGAAAGAACTAAAAACATCTTTAACTTAAGAACAAAGATCAAGCTTTAGAGATTGTTCAGGTGATGGACATCATCATCATGAAACCTCATCATTAAGCTCTCATTCCCTTGTCCTCAAAGGCCCATGGCCGAAAATGAAGAAGAAAAAGGAGAGGGAAAGAAGTTCTAAAAAAACTCAAGAGAAACCATAAAGACATAACTAGAGTAAGAACTTAAATAAAGGGAACACTTGAAAAAAAATCCCTACCAAGTGATTTGAAGTTTAGGATGAGAGAAGAGGATGAAGAACTTGAACACTTGAACTTGAGAGAAAAGAAAACTTTGAAGTGCTCTTTGAAAACTTACACTTAGCAAATGAACCCAAAATGATGCAAGTTCACCCAAGCATGCTATTTATAGAGAAAGGAGAAAAGGGAAGTTCCAAGTGTTCAAGAGAAACATAACCTCATTCTTAACTAAACTTGTAAAAGATGAAACTTTTCTTAAGAAAAACTCAAGCTTTAGAGGTCTCATGTGAGATGAACTCATGGTCGCCTCTAGAGAGCACTCATCATCAAGCTATCATGTTCAAGACCTTGAGGCCGAAAACCAAAGGAAGAGAAAAGGAAGAAACCAAAAAGAAAGAAGCAACATGGAGGTTCCACCATTCATCATTTCTCAACAAGATTCAAACATAAAAATCAAAGACATATTTAGAAAGGTTCCCTACCTTGTGTTTTCGAAAAAAGAAAGGAAGAACATGAGCTTGAAGATGTAACGCCCTGATTTTCTAAGTGAAAAATGACCAAAATGCCCTTGAGGTCATTTTCGGCCCAGAATTCGAGGATGGCTGACCCGGCAGTCCTCGAAGGGCCAACTCAATGTTTGAAGGGGATTGAATGACCCTTGAGTGGTTCCGGAGGCGAAAGTCTCATTTTCTGCAATTTCGGGTCAAAATGACCAAAATACCCCTATAGCGTTTTTACGTGGGTAAAGGTGCCGTTTGAACCTGAAACTTTCCCCAGAGGTTTAAAATAATGTTTTTACATGTTTCAAAGCATCTGTTTGAGTCTCGGTGGTCCCGGGCAGTTTTAGTGCAAAATTATGATTTTGCCCCTAGAATAGTATTTTTGAGCTTAATGATATAATTAAGCAAACCTAAACAATATTAGGCTCTAATCAAAGATTAATTAATTTCTATAATTAATCTAGAGTCAAAATAAATTATTAAAATTAATTAGAACCTAAGATTGCTTAGATTAGATTTAAATCTCCTTTCTAAAACTCAAGATTTCACTCTTGGAATCTTGAATAGTGTTTTCTCTCTCCAATTCCTTAAATCAAGGAATTGTGTCTAGAATTGTTTATTCACTAAAATGAGTTTATAACTCACTAATGATGCAAGAACACTCCTTAAATGTGTCTTGACAACCTTGATTACCCATTTTCTCACCTAAACACTTACAAATTCCTAATCTTAATCCTAATCAAAGATACACCTAAGCACAACTCTAAACCATAATTAAAATGCAAGAAATCCTCCCCCCATGGCTGATGCACTCTCGGCCCTCTCTCTCTCATTTAAATCACATGTTGATTTGTTTCTCACTCAAAGAACCATACTTTGAACCATGCCTCACCATGCCTCAAGATCACAACATCTCACCTCATGGAACTCATGGGGCTACCCTTGAGCTGTAATGGCTGAAGCCCTCTCCCCCCATTTGCACCTTGCATTTGTTTCATTTCTCTATAAATAGCATGCTTGGGTGAACTTGCATCATTTTGGGTTCATTTGCTAAGTGTAAGTTTTCAAAGAGCACTTCAAAGTTTCCTTTTTCTCTCAAGTTCAAGTGTTCAAGTTCTTCAAGTTCTTCATCCTCTTCTCTCATCCCAATCTTCAAATCACTTGGTAGGGATTTTCTTTCAAGTATTTTCTTTATTTAAGTTCCATCTCTAGTTATGTGTTTATGGTTTCTCTTGAAGTCTTTTTAGAACTTCTTTCCTTCTCCTTTTTCTTCATCATTTTCGGCCATGGGCCTTGAGGATAAGGGAATGAGAGCTTGATGATGAGGTTTCATGGTGGTGATGTCCATCACTTGAACAATCTCTAAAGCTTGATCTTTGTTCTTAAGTTAAAGATGTTTTCTCTTGTTCTTCCTTCTTGAACCTTGAAATCTTTCACCTTGATGATATTTTAAAATGATTACATGAACTCAATGATGAGGACTCATGATGTTGGTGCATCATCAAGATCATGGTCTCTAGAGTTTCAAATGTTTCCTTTTCTTCTTAAAAGTTTCAGTTCCTTTTCCTTTTCTTTTTTCACATTTTCGGCCATGTTGGCCAATGAGGTTCTCAATGGCTTGATGATGAGAGCTTCTAGATGATGACTATGTGTTCATCTCAATGAGGCCTCTAGAGCTTGAGTTTTAATAAAAATGCTATTTATGACCACATTTCAAGAAAAGAAACTTTGTGTTTTAAAGAACCCTAGAGGTTCACTCTTGTCTTTACTTTATCTTGGCATGATAAGTTTGGGTTGAGGTTTAAGTTCCTTTAAAGTCTTGTATGAGCTCTAATAAGAAGTAAAATGGACTAGCATTCATATTTAAATTCAAGCTTATACATTACATATTTACTTTAAGCTTTGCATTCATATTTAATTTCCAAGCCATCACTTAAAGTTAAAGGATAAAGAATGGATTGCATCTCATATTTACATTCTTGTCTAGTATATTTACTTTTCATCACTAAGGAACATAAAGATTTGAAATGAGAGTTGCACTATCACCTAACTAAATCTCAAAGCCTTTCTATTTCGGCCTTAAAGTCGATTGTTGCTGGGCCTAGAGCACTAAAATAAAGAAATGAACTTGCATATTTATATTTCAATTCTCGCATATTTATTTCAAGCCTTGCATATTTATATTTCAAGTCTCGCATATTAATTTCAAGCCTTGCATATTTATATTTCAAGTCTCGCATATTTATTTCAAGCCTTGCATATTTATATTCAAGTCTTGCACATTTACTTTAAGCTCTCACTTTACTTTGTAAAGAAGAATAAAAACGAAGTGCATAGCATGTTTAAATTATGTCGTCACCTAAAGACCTTAGAGCTCTAAGACTTGCCCATTTTATCTCAGGTTAAAGTCTAATGTGGAGGCATTCTTTGAATGCATAATTTCGGCCATGTATTGATGATGAACTTGGAAGGAGATTCATCTAGCTACAAGGGCCAACAACCTAAGTTTTAAGATTCTCTTTAAAACCTCATGAAGTTTATGAGATTAAGACCAATAAGATTTATGAATTTAATTCTTTTTTAAGGAGGGATTAAGTGGTCACTAACCTAAGGATATTTTTAGTCTCTTTTACAAAATAAAATGGTTTGCAAAAGAGTCTTAGAAGTCCAAAAAATGATTCCAAGAGAAACTAGCAACTTATGTGTTTTAAAAATATCAAGTTATGCATCTTTTTGGGACTTAATGTTTCGGTCCTTCCATGATAATTTTGCTGCTGTATGATGATGTTTTGATGTGTTAGAATGTGTGAAAATTATTTATGATGAGGTAGGAACATTTCTATGCATGAAAGGAAAGAAACTAGCTTTCTAGAAAAATCGTAAAGTCAAGATTTATCATAGTTTTAACCCATTTATTTTTGGACACTGCCCAAACTGTTTGAATGGGAATATAATCAGATTAGGATTGCTTAATCATCAAAAATTTGGTTACAATTGAAGTAGGATTGAATTTTAGCACCTATAGAGAAACTAGTGACTAGAAAACCGTAAAACCACAATTCTAGAACTCTTAGAACATTTAATTTTTAGAATCTATCCAGAAACCTTATAATGTAGAGAACATGGCTTATAATTAGTTCTTAGGCATAGAAATGCCTCATAATTGGTTTAGGTCAAACTTATAGCGCCTTAGGCGAAGACAGAACCAAGAAAGGGTCTAAAACGTAAGTTCTAGAACCCCGCAATTATAAGTTATAATGCTGCCCCTAAGGAATGATGTTGTTCAGATTTAATAGAGAGCATAAATAATAATGAGATCTATTAGAAGAGAATTCTAAGGTGCATAAAAGGTTGATAGAAGATGATAAGTTAATTACATCACAAGTTTAAGGCCCGTAAGGGTCAAAGCATAAGATACCGTAGGACCAAGAACATAATAAATTTTTAATGTTGCTTGTGAACGCATGAGAATGATTATGTGAATGCATGAAAATTATGATGGAGGATGCATGTTTGAATGACTTATGTGGCAAAAAGAAGAATTTGGAACAAATTCAACATACTGCAGTTATGCTGACGAATTTCTGACAAATTCGGGGACTCAAAAAGTTTTTGAAAACCTATGAGATTTTTATGAGGTACTAAGATGAGTTCTCAGATGACACCGGTTCGGCCGAGCACCCCCAAGAAATGCCCCTTAGCCCGTACTAGATAAGTCGGGATTATGTTTATGATTATGTTACGCTTATTGGGATTGATAAGTAAGAACTAGTGACGACTAGTTAAGGTATGAGCTCATAACCTAGAGATGTGACACGTTCTGGGTGACACCGGTTCGGCCGAGCACCCCCAGAGCGATTGTCTTTTAGGGTGGCCTATGACGAAGTAAAGTATGATGTTTATGTCACAAAGTTTCCCATATGAGAATTTAATTGCCACTTTATGCCACTATTATGATGTTCTTAAAGTTACAATGATTATTCTTGCATTAATTAGAGCCATGCATACATTCTTTAATATGTTGCATCCATGTCATTAAGAATCATGCTAAAATGAACGGACCTTGGTTAATCATGTTTTAAAACTTAAAAATAGACTTAATGCATGCTCACTTATTTTGTATACTAAGCCCAAGGTTCTTGAGGACGTAGATGATGACACCTAGGTAGTAGGAGGCCCTACTGAGATTCTTTAGCAAGATTCTCACTCCCTCTATCTCTTTCTTTCCGTCACGTCTTCAGATGGCGACGTTCGTGGTTTTTGTGGACACCCCAACCTGGGAGGTACATCATGATCCGGACCACGGGTCATACCATTTTGTGGGTCGCTGCGTCGTTTGAGTATTTATGTTCGTTGGACGGCCCTTTAGTCACCCCGTACATAGCCACCGATTCTCTCCTGTCTCATTCTTCGGTGACGACTTCGTGTTCGAGCACGCACGCCCTCGAGAGGAGCGGATCCGCCGCACCCCACCGACAGCCTCTGCCATCCGGGACTACCCACAGTATGTGCCCCGCTCGCCCTCATCATTCTCCGAGACGGACCCTTCGGAGGACTCTGCCACTCAGGTACCCTCCGAGGGATCCTCCCCCACTGTGCCGATGGACGTTGGGGAGGGTAGTGAGGCTTTTGTCGCTCAGCTGGTACGTGGAGGACGGGTGAGGATGATTCCCCGCCGTGGAGCTCATGCCCGACCGATGCAGTGCATCGCCACCCCGGCCGAGATAGCCCAGTGGATCCGGTACATCCCTCCCTTCCAAAGAGGCCCGCAATAGGAGATGACCGTTGCGGTTCTGGTGCTCGAGCTTTGACTAGGCTAGGATAGCCTTCTCTTGTCTTTGGGGCTATCCATTTGTAGGCGCACTAGAGTTAGGAGAGTTTCTTTTATGCCTTTGCTGTACTTTCGTTTTCCATGTATCTTTATTCCAGTTGTATTAAACTAAGTCTCACTCTTTATGAGTGGGCATATCCTATCATCTATACATATGCGGTTCAGTTCTATTGTGATGTGCCTTTACTTGCTTATGTCATGCTATCATGAGATGCTTGCTTATTTCCGTTCGTGCTTTATTATTTATCACGTCGCGCGGCTCTCACTTTGCTTTTATAATTCAAAAAAAAATTTACCAGTATTTTCGCTAAGTATTTTAAAGTAATAAGGAAGCTACGACGTAGCAGACTAATGATTAACCTAAATATGTTCTAGAGTATTGGGTTAAAAATTAGGATGTTACAGAAGAACTCTTGGAAGCTTGAAAGAAAAAGAAGTAAGAAAGCTTGAGACTTTTTAGAGATTTTACAAGAAGTGAGCAAAGTAATGAAGTTGTGTAGTGTTGTGTATTTATAGGCAAATGCATCATGAAGGAGTGGAGGAGGAGGAGCTGGTCGAAACTTCTTCAAGAAGAAGGAGGGAAGAAAAACCTCTTGTGTTATCATTCATGGTGTCATAGGTTATAGGTCTTAGGGTGGCTTTTGAAGGACAATTTGATTGACCACATAAAATATCATTCTTTTGAATTTTTGGGGGGAAGTGGCCGAAAATTATAAGGCCAAGGGAGGGAAGATTTCGTTCAATTTAATCATACACTAATGAAGTGTTTAGGAGTAAACAAGGTTAGGTCACTAATTAAGGTTGTGTACCCGAGTGTTTAGGTGAAGTAAGTAGGTGATTAGGACCATTAATACCTTGGATTAAGAGTGATCTTGTAGGATTAATGGAATCAAACTCCTATGACTATTGATTAAAGTGTGACAACTTTTTCTTGGGAATGAAAGTGTTATTGAGAATGGAAGTGTGAATAGTGAAAATACTATTCATAATTGCTTTTTTCTTTAAAGAAAGAAAAAAATTAGAATTGAGTTGTAAATTTCCTTAAGCAATTTTAGGTTCTAACCTACCTCAAATAATTATTTTTGCTCTAGATTAATTAAGGAAATTAATTAACCTTTCATTAGAGCCTAATATTGCTTAGGTTTGAGTTAAGTAACTCATTAGGCTTAAAATGCACTAAGCGGGGGTAAAATTGTAATTTTTACCAAAAGTTGCCCGGGACCTCTGCAACTTAAACCAACATAGTTCATGCCTTAAAACATCATTTTTGATCTCCGGGACGAGTCTGGGTCGGAGTCAAAACTTAGAACTGCCTTAAATCAGGTTAGGGGTATTTTGGTCATTTATACATAGAAACCTTATAAATGAGATTTTCTGCCTTGTTAACATTCATAAACATATAATCCCCTTCTTATATCATAAAAGCCTTGTGAGGATGGCCGAGGCCGTTCGTCCTCATGTTTCAGGTAAAAATAACCTCAGGGGCATTTTGGTCATTTAAAAATTGAGAGGAAAATGGGGCGTTACATCATGAACCAATCATCTCATAAGATAAACATGCTCATTGGCCCTTAAATGGGTCAAACTACAAATTGGGTAAACCTAACTTTTGAGATTATTCTTTTATGCATCTAAGGGACTAATTATAATGATTTCCTCATGAGCATAATTAAACAATGCTGGACAGATTGGGCAATGTTTGAAATTAAACAATTTCGGTGTTTTAGAAGTTACTTTTTGAACCTTTCTCATTACCAGCTTTTCCTAAGATGCTAAAATTAATTTCTAAACCATTTATTATGGATTCTAACACATATACACATGACAAAACACATTTCTACCAATTAATTACATGCTAGAATAGAATCCATGAATTCAGTTTTTGAAAGCTTTAGAAATCACATTTTTTATCCTTTTTAGTTACTAGTTTTTCCCTAAGTGCTAAAAATAATTATTACACTAATTATTAACAAATTTTACACACTTAAACAATCCCAAACAGCACCATACATAAATAAAATAGTTCAATCAGTAGCCAAATATTTAGGTTTCTAATTGCATCGAAAGTTGTGACATTAATCATTCTTAGTAACTAGTTTTCCTCTAAATTTATTCTAAGTCAAAGAAAACACTTAAAACCAATTTATCCCTTTGAAAATGTGCATAATAACCCTTAGGACAGTGGCAAAAGAATTAAAAGTTTCATGACTAAAATTTTAATCATAAGACATTACTTCAATACTTTAGGAGTTATTAATCCCTTTTAATAGAAACCGCAAGGTACAAGTTTTGAAACCTCAAAGGAATGATACACTAAACTCTAGAAACTTTGTCCTCTTGAAACCAAAACATATTCATAAAGGTAAATACCCATGGAACTGAAATTCCTATGTAAGTTAAAAGGGGTAAGTTTTGAGGTTTAGATATTTAGGTGACGACATAAAATTAAACATGCTAATGCAAGCCTCATTTTAATCTTGATATTATAAGGTGATGGCAATGGAAATATAAATATGATATGCAAAACTTGAATACAAACATAAGAATGCAAGCTCATTTTTAATCTTTAAGATTTAGGTGATGGCTTAAAAAATAAATATGCTAGACAAGACATATAAACATGAAAAGCAAGTTCATTTTCTTATCTTCAAGGTTTAGGTGATAACTTGGAAGTAAACATGGTATGCAAGGCTCAAATATAAATATGAAATTCAAGAACTTAGAAGATAAATATGAATGCATTCCCATTTGTTATTTCTTTAGATCTTAAGCTCAAAACTCCTATTTACAGTAATAACTCTAAAACACCGATCAATCTTACAAAATGGAGATGAACTTTAGAGTCCATTAACACCATGGTTCTAAGAACCTTTATTTTGTTTGGACTCACCATCAAGCTTAAAGGAAAACCAACAAAGAAAACCAAATCACATTTGTTAGGAATTCTTAAAACCAAAAAATGAAATCTTGACCTTTACAGGTCAAACAAATGATGGTATCACAACCAACATCAAAGATCCTCATCATCAAGCCATGATTTTTAAACACCAAAGGCCATCAAGGCCAAAAAAGAAAAGGAAAGAAAAAGGAAACTTGAAACCAAAAAGGAAGGAAAGAAGAAATCCAATACTTCATCATTCATTCAAACCCAAAATAACCAAAGGAAAAAAGAGAAACTCAAAGTAAAAATCCCTACCAAAGATATTTTCTTGTTTGAGAAAGAGAAAGCTTTGATCTTTAAGAAGAAATGAGAAGAACAAATCTTCCCTAGAGGCAAGAATAAATTCGGCCAAAGGGAAAGAAAAGAGAAGATGGATTTTTCTTGAGTTTTGATGTGTAAATATGGAAAGGTGGTGTTCCTTGATGGTGGTTTATGGTGGTTTGAGGTTGAGAGGTGGTGGTGGAAGGTGGTTCTTGTGGTGGTGAAAGAAGCAAAGGAAGTTTTTTGAGAGGTGAAAGAAGAGAGAATTGCAAGACAAGTTTTTTGACAAGCCTTCAAATCCAAAAAAAAAAAATGAATGGTGAAGTCTAGGCTTCTTTGAGTGTGTATTGCATATAAAGACACATGTAAGGGTGTGATGGGAGGTATGGGTGGCCATGAGGAAGGTATGGGTGGCCATCATGGAGGCATGGGGGGGGGAGAAGATATTTTTCTTTCTTTTGTGTTAGGAATTGAGTTTAGAGGTAAACTTGATTAGAAATTGTTAATGGAGTGTTTGGGCTAATAAGTAAGTGATTAAGCCACTCAAGACATAATTAAAGAGTTGTCTTGCTCACTTAGTGAAGCCAAACTTCATTAAGTAGAAATCCAATGCAAACATGTTTCCTTGAATTAGGGAATTGGAGAGAGAAAAATACTATTTCATGAGACATGACATAAAGTCTTGAATTAAGAAAGGGATTTTGAGTTTTCTTAAGTAATCTTAGGCCCTAAGTAACGTTAATTAATTATTTAAACTTTAGATTAATTATTAAAATTAATTAATCTTTAATTAGAGCCTAATATTGTTTAGGTTTTGTTAATCATGTAATTAAACTCGTTATGCCCTTAATTAAGGGCAAAACGGTAATTTTTCACAAAAACTCCCCGGGATCTGGGCCTAGACAGACATTAGACATCCCTTAAAAATGATATTTTAAACTCCCGGGCAAAGTCCGGGTCCAGTCGAAAATTAATTCTGCATCAATTAGCTACAGGGGCATTTTGGTAATTTGTGCTAGGACCTTAAAAATGAAATTCTTCTGCTCTATTAACACACATAGCACACATAGTCCTCGTTCAATATTAAAACAGCCCTTTGAGAATAGTTGGGGCTGGCTATCCTTATTTTCTCAGTAAAAATGATCTCAGAGGCATTTTGGTCATTTAAACACGGGAAAAATCAGGGCGTTGCACACAATGCATGTCATGTTCAATGGAAGAGTATATTACCATTTCTGAATCCATGTTGAACATTTTACAATCTCTTTTGAAGAGCATAACTGCATCGTCCTAAAAAGATGGGAATAAATGGGGAGAATGAATAGGGAGAACAAACACATATACACATGTTAACTAACTCTTGAAAAGCTTATATAGATGAGGAGTGGAACTGCTGTTAACATCATTCTCATCGTTTTTCTTCCATACCATCTGCTAAACATATTTAAAATGAAAATTGAATTATCAAAATGAAGTTAATTAAAATGCTTACAGAATGCAACTTGATGGTTACAAAATATAAAATTTAAAATGCAGCCGAGATAGGACTACAATAACTATTTATTTAACTAGTAAAATTTTCTTCCAATGCAGAGAAAAAAGCAATTGCTTGT
This sequence comes from Dalbergia cochinchinensis, assembly GCA_031216125.1. Lineage (NCBI taxonomy): Eukaryota > Viridiplantae > Streptophyta > Magnoliopsida > Fabales > Fabaceae > Dalbergia > Dalbergia cochinchinensis. The sequence goes on from CM062376.1 coordinate 4,931,114, forward strand.
TGCCATGAACTTCACTTTTTGATAGATATGGTCGTAAAAAACCATAATGGTCTAGGAATGAAGATATGTAACGCCCTAATTTTTCTCTAAGTGTACAAATGACCAAAATGCCCCTGAGGTCATTTTTACCAGAAAAATGAGGATAGCCAGCCTCGGCCATCCTCAAAGGGTTGTTGAAATGTCAAAGGGGATTGTATGTGTACGAATGTTAATGGAGCATAAAAATCTCATTTTTAGGGTTTCTGCACAAAAATGACCAAAATACCCTTGCTATGTTTAAGTACTGTTTTGCTTTCTGTTTCGACCCGGACTTTGCCCTGGAAGTCTACAACTATGTTTTCCAGGTACATTTATGGTTTGTTCGAGCCCCGAAGGTCCCGAACAATTTTTGAAAAAAATTACGATTTTATCCCTGCATAGTACATTTTGGGCTTAATGATGTTATTAGCAAAACCTAAGCAACATTAGGTTCTAATTAAAGGTTAATTAATTTTGATAATTAATCTAGGGCCAAAACAATTATTTAAGGTTAATTAAAACCTAAGATTGCTTAGATAAACTTAAATTCCCATCTTATGTCAAGATTTCATGTCATGGAATCTTGAATAGTATTTTCTCTCTCCAATTCCTTAAATTAAGGAACTGTGTTTACAATTGTTTACACTATAGAATGAGTTTTAATTGTTCTAATGAGGCTAGAACACTCCCTAATCATGTCTTGACATCTTTAATTACCCATTATCTCACCTAAACACTTATTTACAAACTTCTAATCATAAGCCTAATCAAAGATACACCTAAACACATCTCTAAACCACAATTAAATGAAAGATTTTCCTCCTCCATCACAAGAAGAAAATCGGCGCCATTCTCCCTTACTTTTCATCACATGGTGATTTATTTTTACATACAAATAGCCATACTTTGAGCCATACCTCACCATGCTTAAACCATACTCTACTATGCTTTGAACCATGCCTTTAAATGACCAAATTAGTGAGATATTTTTCCCCCCAGGGCTGCAGTGGCCACGGCCTTCCCCTCCCCCCCCATCGTTCATCCTTGATTTTATTTTTCTATAAATACCATGCTTGGATGAACTTTGTCACATTTTTGATCATTTTCTAAGTATAAGTTTCAAAAAGCATTCTTGAGTTTCTCTCATTTTCTCTCAAAGTTCAAGAGTTCTTTTTCTCTCATCTCCTTTAAGCTCACAAAGAACCACCACACTTCAACCTCATATCACTACCTCTCAACCACACACTACCTCCTAAATATAAAGCTCAAAGAAAACACCTCACTTTCCTTTTCTTCCTCACCTTGGCCGAAACCATAAGCTCACTTTGGAAGAAAGTTTTTTCTCATCTTCACTTCAAAGACCAAGCTTTTCTCTTCACCACTTGGTCGGGAGCTATTTTGAAAATTATTTCCTTGCTTGGCTAAGCTTTGTTCTTGGTTTGAAATGATGTTTTGGTGCTTTAACATTTTGGCTTCTTCCTTTTTCTTTTCTTATGCATTTTGGCCTTCAAGGCTTGGTTGGTTTCCCATGATAGCTTGATGATGAGAGTTTCTAGATAATGACTATGAGTTCATTACAATGAGACCTCTAGAGCTTGAGTTTTACTTTTTACAAAGTATGATGAAAATGATAGGTAGCTCATTAAAGGTATTACTTAAGATAATATGTCACTTGGTTTTTCAAAGAGCTTGCATTTCCATTTCACTAATTAATTAATCTCGAAGCCTATCTATTTCAACCTTGAAGTTGATTTTTGATTTAGAGTAAATACTCTAAGGGGCCTAGAGCACTAAAATAAAAAATTGGACTTGCACTCATATTTACATTTCTTGCCTAGCATGTTTACTTTTCTAGCCATCACCTCAAACTTAAAGATTAAAACAAGAGCTTGCATTTTTGTATCACCTAAATAATTAACTCGAAGCCTACCTATTTCAACCTTAAAGTTGATTGTTGATTTAAAGTGAATACTTTAAGAGGCCTAGAGCACTAAAATAAATAATTGGACTTGTATTCATGTTTACATTTCCTTGCCTAGCATATTTATTATATCTCGTGATTTAGAAGCTATTCTAAGTATGAAGTTTAGTTACTAGAAATGCCATATATTGTGCTCATAAGACTTGTTACTTTTTGGTCCTGCTTTTGAATTTCCAGCACCCTTAAATTCTATTTTGAATGATTTAAATGTGTTATATACCTTGCTACTTGGTGTGATAATTGTTCTTGGCACTTTAGGCAAGCCTAGTAACTAAAAAGAATGCAAAATATGATTTCTAGAACTCCTAAGGAAGCGAATTATGCATTCTGTTCTAGCACCTTTGAAGGTTGTAAAATCATGTTATACCATGTTTGCTTGAGGGAGAGTGACTCATAAATGGTTTAGGAATTAATTTTGACATTATAGCCAAAGACGGTAATGAGAAAGGGCATAAAATGTAACTTCTAGAACACCATAAATCATAAAAATTCATTTACTGCCTATGCTGTCCAACTTAGAGTAATGATGTTCTTGAGGTTAATAATTAGTGGTAATAATGACAATCAATCCCGTAGGTGCATAAGAAAATAATTTGATAATTAGAGTTGCCCGATTTAGGGGTTTGACTATTTAAGGGAATAATTATGTATTGACGACTTGAGATGATGAATTCATGTGATATTTGATACTATGTGTGATATTGATCTCTAGGAAAAGAATTTATCATTTTCATGTTATAGTTTGATTTAGAACGTTAGAGATGCATATGTTAGGAATATATGAAGAATTATGACATTTATGAGTTATGTATTGCATCTTGTTATAACATGCTAAGACTTAAGGTGACTTAAAATATGAGAAAATGATCCTTTGGACTCATCAAACTATAGGTGATGAAAAGGTGATTCTTACCCTCTAACCCATACTTATTAAGTCAGGACTTTAACTTATCAAAAGGAATAAGTATACGCTAGTAACGACTAGTGAGATATGAGCTCATAACCTAGAAGTACTCTTAAAAGGGAAGAGTAATAGGGTGGCCCCAAGAGTGAAAAAAGCCAACTTAAGTCACCTAAGGAACTAAGGAATATTATTCATGAACCATGTTCAGTGCACATCATGTTTGCTATGAAGTTTGATGTATACTATAAAGTTAAATGTTGCATAAGGTATTGACATGCATATTATAATGAAGTATGATGCATTCATTACAAGACTCATGATAAAATGAACGGGTCTCGGTAATTGATGTTTTAGAACATAATAAATGAACCTTTCCATACTCACCATTTTACAATAAACCCAGGTTCCTAGGGACGTTGATGATGTCGCTTAGAAAAGAGGATACTCTACTGAGATTCTTTAGTAAGATTCTTACTCCCTCTCTCTTTCTTTCTGTCACGTCTTTAGATTTCGATGGCGACGTTCATCCTCTTCATTGACACCCCCACCTGGGAGATCCATTTCGACCCCGACCATCAATCTTACCATTTTGAGGGACACCGCACCATCAGAGTCTTTATGTTCATGGGACGACCATTTGTGTAACACCCTAATATTCAACCCAATACTACTAGTACGTACTGAGGCTAAATATTAGTCATTACTTCTTGTCTCAGTTCTATTAATTTGAAAATTACTTAATGAAAATATGAACCAAATTTTTTCTTTTAACAAAACTTTGATAAAGTATGAGCCACGCATAACGAATTAAGCGATATTGTAAAGTACGGAAATATAAACATAGAAAAGGCTCAGTAAGCAACATCATGAACACATAATTGAAATACCTCATACATCAATATATAAAGGGTACCCACCGAGAATGGCGGGACTGTTCAGTACATGAGGAGCTAATACATCAGAAAACATAAAATACATGAAATCATAAATGAAACATAAAGGGAAACACCCACACCCAAGTGTGTTTAAGGTGGATAACCTCAACACAAAAGAAGGTTTATCCTAGCTTCATGTCGTGTGTGCACTAAGGACTACCCTCCAAACCGTACGATCAAAGTCACGGGTAAGGTGGGACATAGCTGATCCATGGGTGAAGCTCAGCAGGAGTGGATACTCGAACATGTCCTCCGCATCGAGGTCACATCTCGGGCATCCTAGCCCTCCGTGGCTGGGTGACCATCTCTTCGCTACCCACTGGCATGCGTGGGGGAGTGGGGGTAGAGTCCTCTCCATACATATGGGCGGGTGGATCCTCCAAGGGGTCCTCCTCTGAATCTTTGCAAAGCGAGGCACGCATCTGGTGCAGCCGAGCCCACAGTGTAGGTCCGGAGAATCCTCTCGTTGCGTGTGCGAGCACGCTCAAAAACCATATCATCACCATAAGACAACATCAGTGAAAAAAGATAGCTATCTACAGGATGAGCAAACGGTCGTCTGGGGAACATGAAAACACGAACTGTGCAGCGGCCCTCAAAATGATAAAATTCGTGCTCTGGATCATGGTGGAACTCCCACGTTGGTGTCTCAATGTAGAGCACGAACGTCGCCATCCGAATCTGAAGACGTGACGGAAAGAGATAGATAGAGGGAGTGAGATTTATTACTAAAGAAACTCAGTAGGGTTTTTCCTCCTATCTAGGTGTCATCATCTACGTCTCCAGGAACCTCGGTTTCTTAGTAAAAACATGGGCATATAATGGTTCAATTATGAAGTTCGCAAATATTAACCTCCAAGGCCCATTCCTTTTAATTCTAAGACTTCTTGGTTACGTAATCTATAAGTCATAAAACTTGAATCATAAGTCGTGGTATATAAAATCATAAATCATGGTTCCTAATATCATGGCACATAAATTCATAATTCATAGTACATAGAAGCATAGTTCTTGGAACATGGTACATGGTCATTTATTTTGGTTACTTTAGGTGACATTAAAACCTCATCATTTTCTTCCTAGGGCCACCCTAAATGATCTCCCTTTGGAGAAACTTCTAGGTTATGAGCTTATACCACGCTAGTCGTCACTAGCACATGGACTTATCCCTTTTGATAAGTTAAAGGTCCCGACTTAGAGTACGGGTCTAGGGGGCTAGAATCACCTCATCCCCACCCTTAGTTTGGTGGTTCAAAAGATCATTTTCTCATAGTTTAAGTCACCTTAAATCTTAGCATGTTTTATTGAGATACCACTTAGTTCATGCATGTCACATATCTATTGTTACAACATAGGCATCTCTAAGTTCTTGAAGAATGATAACATGCAATAATAAAACTATCATTTAAGAATAATAGTTCACATAGCATCATACAAGTCATGAGATAAACACCAATTCATCATTCATAGAGTAATGCATAAACCTTTCCCTTAAGAGTGAAAACCCTCAATCGGGTAACCTCAAACTTCCAAATTATTTCATTACACCTCTAAGGGATTGATTAATCTCATTACCATAATTTAATAAGTCCTAGAACCTAATTAATTATGGCTGGACAGCATTAGGTAGTAAGCTAAATTAGATGAATTAGGGTGTTCTAGAAAATGCGTTCTACGTCCTTTCTCACTTTCGACTTTTTCTATGATGTAATAATTCATACCTAAACCAATTATGAGTCACTCTCACTCATCTAGACATCATATAATGTGATTCCATAGACATTGACTAGGCTGGAACAGAATCTATAATTTCTATACCTATGGGGTTCTAGAATTCACATTTCAAGCAATTAAAGTAACTAAGCATGCTCCAAAATGTCCAGAACAATTATCATATGCTTGGCAAGGTATTTAAACATATTTAGACCACCCAAGACATGATTTAAGGTGCTGGAGATGGACATGGCAGAACCAAAAATTAGTAATCATCAAATCATGTATAAAACTCCTTTTTCAATGCACATAAGTAGCTAGTTTCTCTTGGAACCTTTTTAGGCTTCAAAACTTCATGGAGGCAAAATTTATCTGATCAAAAACCATCATAAAACACATAGGGAAGTAGCTATTTGATTTTGCTTTTGAACAAGATTAAAACTTGGGACCTCATTTAAAACATTTGTTAAGTACTTCTATGCTTAGGAAAATCCTAAGACATTACTTATAGGCCCTCGTAACAAAGTGGAACTCATCCTTGAGCCACCTTTATCACATGGCCAAATGTATATTCAAGGGGATACCTCCTTGGTTTATCTTTTCTCAAGATGAAATGGGCAAGTCTTTGAGCTCTAGTAGTTTTAGGTGACAACATAAAAGTAAACGTGCCATGCATTTCGTTTTTATAGTTCATTAGAAAGTAAGGTGATAGCTTAAAGTAGATATGAAATGCACATTCATTTTTTTAGTCTTTGAGTTTAGTGATGACTTGAAATATAACATGAAATGCAAAGCTTGGAATTTAAGCGTGCATTATGCAAGTTCATTCTTTATCTTGGGGTTTAGTGATAGCATAGAAAGTAAACATGCTATGCAAAGCATAAAATAAACATGAATGCAAGTTACTTTTATATCTTGTCTAGAGCTCTTGCAAGACTTTAGAGAGAGCAAAGTTCTAACCCGAAACTCATCCTCGCACAAAAAGAAAACTATTAGTGCTAAGACAACAAAAGAAATTATAACCTCAAAGAATCATGGAGATAGCTGAAATCATACTTGGTTTAGAGTCAAGAGTTTCAAGCTTTAGAGTTTGTTCATGTGACAAGCGTCAACATGAAACCCTCATCATCAAGCTTCCATTTTTCCAAGTCCTTTAAGCCTCCATGGCCGAACTGTTAAAGGAAAAGAGAAATCCAAAAAGTGTTCAAGAGAGACATAAACTCATTCTTTACTTAACTTCGGAAAAGATGGAGCTTTCCTTTTAAGAAAGATTTAAGCTTTAGAGGTTGTCTAAGTAACAAACATCCTCATGACACCCTCATCATCAAGCTTTCATTTTTCCAAGTGCCAAAGGCCTTCTTGGCTGAAATATGAAGAAGAAAAGAGAAATCCAAAAAGTGTTCAAGTAAAACATAAACTCATCCTTAACTAAACTTGTAAAAGATGAAACTTTTCTTTAAGAAAAACTCAAGCTTTAGAGGTCTCATGTGAGATGAACTCATAGTCACCTCTAGAGAGCACTCATCATCAAGCCATCATATTCAAGGCCTTGAGGCCGAAATCTAGAGGAAAAGCAAAGGAAGAAACCGAAAAAGAAAGCATCAGAGAGGTTCAACCATTCATCATTTTCCAACAAGATTCAAACATAAAGATCAAAGACATATTTTTAGAAAGGTTCCCTATCTTGTGTTTCTCGAAAATGAGAGGAAGAACTTTGAGCTTGAAGAACTCTTGAGAGCTTAGAAGAAGAAGGAAGTAAGGAGGCTCGAGACTTTTAGAGATTTTGCAAGAAGTGATCAAAAGAATTGGGTTGTGTAGTGTAGTATATTTTGTAACGCCCTGATTTTCTGTCTGAGAGAAAAATGACCAAAATGCCCCTACAGTCATTTTCTACCCGGAATTCGAGGATGGCCAGCCCTGTAGTCCTTGAAGGGTCAACTAGATGTTCGAAGGGGATTGGATGGTCCTTGAGTGGTTTCGGAAACAAAAATCATGTTTTCTGCAGTTTCGAGTCAAAATGACCAAAATACCCCTATAGCATTTTATGCGGATAAAAGTGTCGTTCGAGCCCGAAACTTTCCTCGAAGGCTTAAAATGACGTTTTCATGTATTTAAAAGTATCTGTTTAAGTCTCGATGATCCTGGACAGTTTTTGTGCAAAATTATAATTTTGCCCCTGGCATAGTGCCATTGGAGCTTAATGATGTGATTAAGCGAACCTAAGCAATACTAGGCTCTAATCGAAGATTAATTAATTTTCATAATTAATCTAGAGTCAAAATAAGTCATTAAAATTAATTAGAACCTAAGATTTCTTAGATTAAACTCAAAACCCCTTTTACTTTTAAAAACACAAATTTCTAGAACATAAAATTTTGAATAGTATTTTCACTATTCACTCTCCATACTCCAAGGAGCCTAGCTAGAGTAGGATTTTGACCCCATTAATGAGCTAGAATCCACACTAATCATGCCTTAAAATAGCCTTGATTACCTATCCTTTGTAACGCCCTGATTTTCTATCTGAGTGGAAAATGACCAAAATGCCCCTGAGGTCATTTTCAGCCTGAAATTCGAGGATGGCCGACCCAGCAGTCCTCGAAGGGCCAACTCAATGTTTGAAGGGGATTGAATGACCCTTGAGTGGTTTCGGAGGCGAAAGTCTCATTTTCTGCAGTTTCGGATCAAAATGACCAAAATACCCCTATAGCGTTTTTATGCAGTAAAGGTACCGTTTGAGCCCGAAACTTTCCCCAGAGGTTTAAAACAATGTTTTTACATGTTTCAAAGCATCTGTTTGAATCCCGGTGGTCCCGAGAAGTTTTAGTGCAAAATTATGATTTTGCCCCTAGAATAGTGTTTTTGAGCTTAATGATGTAATTAAGCAAACCTAAGCAATATTAGGCTCTAATCAAAGATTAATTAATTTTCATAATTAATCTAGAGTCAAAATAAACTACTAAAATTAATTAGAACCTAAAATTGCTTAGATTAGATTTAAATCTCTTTTCTAAAACTCAAGATTTCACTTTTGGAATATTGAATAGTATTTTCTTTCTCCAATTTCTTAAATCAAGGAATTGTGTCTAGAATTGTTTATGCACTAAAATGAGTTTATAACTCACTAATGATGCAAGCCATTCCTTAAATATGTTTTGACAACCTTGATTACCCATTTCCTCACCTAAACACTTTCTTACAAATTCCTAATCTTAATCCTAATCAAAGATACACCTAAACACAACTCTAAACCATAATTAAAATGCAAGAAATCCTCCCCCCATGGCTGATGCACTTTCGGTCCTTTCTCTCTCAATTACATCACATGTTGATTTGTTTCTCACTCAAAGAACCATGCTTGAGCCATACCTTGAACCATACCTCACCATGCCTCAAGATCACAACATCTCACCTCATGGAACTCATGGGGCTGCTCTTCATGGCCGAACCCTTCCCTCCCTCCTTGCACCTTGCATTTGTTTCATTTCTCTATAAATAGTATGCTTGGGTGAACTTGCATCATTTTGGGTTCATTTGCTAAGTGTAAGTTTTCAAAGAGCACTTCAAAGTTTCCTTTTTCTCTCAAGTTCAAGTGTTCAAGTTCTTCATCCTCTTCTCTCATCCCAACCTTCAATCACTTGGTAGGGATTTTCTTTCAAGTATTTTCTTTATTTAAGTTCCATCTCTAGTTATGTGTTTATGGTTTCTCTTGAGTCTTTTTAGAACTTCTTTCCCTCTCCTTTTTCTTTATCATTTCGGCCATGGGCCTTTGAGAGCAAAGGAATGAGAGCTTGATGATGAGGTTCCATGATGATGATGTTCATCACTTGAACAATCTCTAAAGCTTGATCTTCGTTCTTAAGCCAAAGATGTTTTTAGTTTTTCTTCTTGAACCTTGAAACCTTTCACTTGATGATGCTTTAAAATGGTTACATGAACTCAATATGAGGACTCATGATGTTGATGTTAATGCATCATCAAGATCATGGTCTCTAGAGTTTAAAATGCTTCCTTTTCTTCTTAAAAGTTTCGGTTCCTTTCCTTTTCTTTCTTCACATTTTCAGCCATGTTGGCCAATAAGGTTCACAATGGCTTGATGATGAGAGCTTCTAGATGATGACTATGTGTTCATCACAATGAGGCCTCTAGAGCTTGAGTTTTAATAAAAATGCTATTTATGACCTCATTTCAAGAAAAGAAACTTGTGTTCTAAAGAACCCTTAAGGTTTACTCTTGTCTTTACCTTATCTTGTCATGATAAGTTTGGGTTGAGGTTTAAGTTCCTTTAAAGTCTTGTATGAGCTCTAATAAGAAATAAAATGGACTAGCATTCATATTTAAATTCAAGCTTATGCATTACATATTTACTTTGAGCTTTGCATTCATATTTATTTTCCAAGCCTTCACTTAAAGTTAAAGGATAAAGAATGGAGTGCACCTAATATTTACATTCTTGTCTAGCATATTTACTTTTCATCACTAAAGAACATAAAGATTTAAAATGAGAGCTTGCACTATCACCTAACTAAATCTCAAAGCCTTTCTATTTCGGCCTTAAAGTCGATTGTTGCTGGGCTTAGAGCACTAAAATAAATAAATGAACTTGCATATTTATATTTCAAGTGTAACATCCTAATTTTTAACCCAATACTCCTAGGACGTATTTAGGTTAACCATTAGTCCATTACTCTTCTAGCCTCATTCTTTAAGACCTTTCTTTAAAATACTTAGCGGAAAATATGGGTAGAAATTTTTTTTTGAAAACATAAACAAAACATGAGCCTTGCGTACCGAGAAGCGTAAACATGAAAGAATAACACGAACAGAAACACCAATTAAGCTTTCATAGAAGGAACAACCATCGACATATCATCATGTAACATTAACATTAAATATCGAGTCAAACATTAATAGTATTAGTGACATAGGGACATCCCACCATAATGCCACGTTAAACATATCATGCCCACCTTTAAAGGTTGGGCATGCAACAACTCAAAAACCACACATAACTTATGGTATACTTAGACTATGTCCTCGTTTCCGCTACACTCCTCCGATCTCGACCTTCAAGCACTTCCACGTCGGCACTTAAGAGCAATCCACAAGCGTCAGATCAACCTTGTCTCAAGACGAAGATGGAAAAGGAAGATAGGGGTGAGAATCTTATACAAGAATCTCAGTAGGGATCCCCTTTTCACACACGTGTCATCATCATCGTCCTCAGGAACCTCGGGTTTAATTATGAAATCGTGAACATGCAAAGATTCATTTATTAAGTTCTAAACATCCATTACCGAGGCCCGTTCATTTTATCATGAGTCTTGTAATGAATGCATCATGCTTCTTTATGATATGCATGTCAATACTCTATGCAAACAAGATTAGCTTTTTAACAAGTATAGCATTCATAGATATAGTGCATGATACGTGGGTCATAAAATCATAGATCATAAAACATAGAACATAGAACTTGATACATAGTGCATGGTACATAAAACATGAATCATGGAACATAGATCTTGGTACTTAAAACATGGTGCATGGTAGCTTAACTTGGTTACTTAAAACATGGTGCATGGTAGCTTAACTTGGTTACTTAGGTGACGTTGACATATTATCCTTTTCTTCCTGGGGGCCACCTTAATATTTCTCCCTTTTGAGAAATCTTTAGGTTATGAGCTCATACCACGCTAGTCGTCACTAGCATCTGGACTTATCACCTCATCCCGACTTAAAGTACGGGTCTAGGGGGCATAGAATCACCTCATCCCCACCTATAGTTTGATGGTTCCAAAGGATCATTTTCTCATAGTTCAATGTCACATTAAGTCTTAGCATGTTAGGACAAGATGCCCATAGTTCATGCATGTTACATATGAATTACCTCATCCCCACCTATAGTTTGATGGTTCCAAAGGATCATTTTCTCATAGTTCAAGTCATAGTAAGATGCTACATATTCCATGCATGTCACATATATCGTGTAATTCTAACATAGGCATCTTTAAGGTTCTAAAGGGTACCATAACATGCAAATGATACAATCATCATTTAAGAGCAATAACTCACATAGCATCATCACACTTGAAACATGGAGCAAAAATCATCATATAGTAAACGAGCAATAAGCCGTTTAACTTGATCATGCTTGATATCTAGCATATAAGATCATATATTCATAGTAGGCAAAGGCATAAACTCATGTCACAACAATTCCTAGATTCAAGCAATGTAAGGTCATAGCTTCAAGTCATTAAATCAGAAAGCATTCGCTTGTAAACTTGAGTTACGTAATCGATTACATAAGTATCGTAATCGATTACACAATCGAGATTTCAAAACATGGAAGATAGGGGTTCTGGTAATCGATTACATGAAACTTGTAATCGATTACTTTGTTTAAAAACACTTTACTGGGCCCCTAGAACATCTGGGTAGTCGATTACATGATTCGGTAATCGATTACTAGAGTCCAAAATGTGTAATCGATTACACTATATAGTAATCGATTACTTTGGGCAAAAGTTCATGTTTGAGCTCATCCGAGCTTTATGGTAATCGATTACATAGGCTGGGTAATCGAATACAAGATCTTAGAAACACGAAAAAATCAGGTCTGAACATATCTGAGTCATTCCTTTGAAATGCTTATGATGGCCAGTTTCTCTTGGAACAATTTTGAACTCCAAAAACATCTTAGCAATCATTTTAACTTGTCAAAACCCTCATAAATATAAGAACATACTCAAAATGCTTTTGAGTACAACCTATGTTTTAAAAAGACTTAAAACATGAGCTATAGGCTCTTGTGACTAATGAAAACTCATCTTGGAGCCATCATCATCACATGGCCAAAATGTACATTCCCAGAATGTTTCCATGGTTAACCTCTTCTCAAGATGAAATGGGCAAGTCTTTGAGCTCTAGTATCTTAGGTGATGACATAAAATAAACATGCTATGCATTTCATTTTAGAGTCCTTTAGAAAGTAAAGTGATAGCTCAAAGTAAATATGAAATGCACCTTCATTTTAATCTTTGAGTTTAGTGAGGACTTGAAATATAACATGAGATGCAAAGCTTGAAATTTAAACGTGCTTAATGCAAGTTCATTCTTAGTCTTGGGGTTTAGTGATTGCATAGAAATAAACGTGCTATGCAAAGCGTAAAGTAAACGTGAATGCAAGTTACTTTTATATCTTGTCTAGAGCTCTTACAAGACTTTAAGAAGGAACATAGTCTCAACCCAACCCTCATCTTCACAAGAAAAGAAAGACCATTGGTACTAAGGCATCAAAAGAAAACTTAACTTCAAGAATCATGAAAGTGGTCGAATCTTAACAAAAGAAAGGAACCATTTTTAAATCTCTAGGGACCAAGATCTTGATGATCCAAGCATCAACATCCTAAGTCCTCATCATTGAGTACATAGCTTCCTTCAAAACAAATATTTAAAACAAAGTTCATGATAAAGAAGAAAGCAAAACCAAAACCATGCTTGGTTTAGGGCCAAAGTTTCAAGCTTTAGAGTTTGTTCATGTGACAAGCATCAACATGAAGCTCTCATCATCAAGCTTACATTTTTCCCACGTAAAAAGGCTCCATGGCCGAAAACATGAGAAGAAGAAGAAAAAAGATCCAAAATGTTCAAGAGAAACATAAACTCTTTTAACTAAACTTGTAAAGAATGAAACTTTCTTTAAGAAAACTCAAGCTTTAGAGGTCTCATGAGAGATGGACTCATGGTCACATCTAGAGAACACTTATCATCAAGCCATCATATTCAAGGCCTTGAGGCCGAAAACTAAGGGGGAAGAAAAGGAAGAAACCAAAAAAGAAAGCAACATAGAGGTTCAACCATTCATCAACTCCCAATCAAGATTCAAGCATAAGAATCAAAGACATGTTTAGAAAGAGTTCCCTACCTTGTGTCTTGAAAATGAAGGAGAGAACTTGAGCTTGAGGAACTCTTTGAGAGTTTGAGAGAAAAGTGAGAAAGCTTGAGAGAAGGAAATGAGAGAGTTTGAGACTTTGGAGAAGAATGCAAAAGTGATGGAGTTGTGGAGTATGGTGTATTTATAGGCAAATGAAGGAGTGAAAGGGGAGTTGGTTGAAGCTTCTTGAAGAAGAAAGAGAGAAATATCTTCTTGTGTGGTCATTCTTGGTGTGATTGAAACCATGGGTAGTAGGCATAGGTCATAGGGTAGCTTGAAAGACAACTTGATTGACTATATAAAATAAAATTCTTTTGAATTCTTGGGGGAAGTGGCTGAAAATTATAGGGCCAAGGGAAAGAAAATTTCATGGCCACAAGATAAAATATCTATATGTGTTGTCATTCAAAGGTATGGAAGAAAGTATGGAAGGTATGATTGATTATGAAGCTTGATTGAAAGCTTTGAGTGACAACATAAACAATTTATTCTTTTGAATTTTGAATGACATATATTTTTCAAATGTGATCATGATTATTTGAGAGTGACAACTTTCTTGGAAAAGAGAGTGTCATTGGGAAAGGGAGTGTGAATAGTGAAAACACTATTCATAGTTGCTTTTTCTTTTAAAAGAAAGAAAAGAATTTAGAAAAGAGTTCTAAATTTCCTTAAACAATTCTAGGTTCCAATTAGTTTTAAATAATGATTTTGGCTCTAGATTAATTATGGAAATTAATTAACCTTCAATTAGAGCCTAAAATCGCCTAGGTTCTGAGTTAGATAACTCATTAAGCCCAAAATGCACTAAGCATGGGTAAAATCGTAATTTTACTCAAAAACTGCCCGGGACCACCGGGACTTAAACAAACCTTAAACAAACATAGTTCATGCCTTAAAATCATTGTTTTGAACCTCCGGGCAAAGTCCGGGTCAAAACGGAACTTAAATCTGCCTTAAATTACTGTAAGGGTATTTTGGTCATTTACACGCAGAAACCTCAAAAATGAGATTCTTCTGCTCTATTAAACATGCCATCACATATAATCCCCTTCAAACATTACAATAGCCCTATGAGGATGGCCGAGGTCGGCCGTCCTCGATTTTCAGGTAAAAATGACCTCAGGGGCATTTTGGTTATTTTTACGCTTAGAGAAAATCAGGGTGTTACATCAAGTCTCGCATATTTACTTCAAGCCTTGCATATTTATATTCCAGTCATGCATATTTACTTGAAGCTCTCACTTTACTTTGTAATGAAGAATAAAAATGAAGTGCATAGCATGTTTAAATTATGTCATCACTTAAAGACCTTAGAGCTCAAGACTTGCCCATTTTATCTCAAGTTAAAGTCCAATGTGGAAGCATTCTTTGAATGCATAATTTCGGCCATGTAGTAATGATGAACTTGGAAGGAGATTCATCTAGCTACAAGGGCCAACAATCTAAGTTTTAAGATTCTCTTTAAAGCCTCATGAAGTTTATGAGATTAAGACCAACAAGATTTATGAACTTAGTACTCTTTTAAAAAGAGATTAAGTGGTCACTGAACTAAGGATGTTTTTAGTCTCTTTTACAAAATAAAATGGTTTGCAAAAGTGTCTTAGAAGTCCTAAAAATGATTCCAAGAGAAACTAGCAACTTATGTGTTTTAAAAATATCAAGTTATGCATCTTTTTGGGGACTTAATGTTTTGGTTCTTCCATGATAAATTTGCTGCTGTAT
Organism: Dalbergia cochinchinensis; assembly: GCA_031216125.1. Taxonomy (NCBI): domain Eukaryota; kingdom Viridiplantae; phylum Streptophyta; class Magnoliopsida; order Fabales; family Fabaceae; genus Dalbergia; species Dalbergia cochinchinensis. The sequence goes on from CM062376.1 coordinate 4,946,323, forward strand.
GATCATGTTTTGATGTGTTAGAATGTGTGAAAATTATGTATGATGAGATAGGAACATTTCTATGCATGATAGGAGAGAAACTAGCTTTCTAGAAAAATCGTAAAGTCAAGATTTAGCATAGTTTTAACCCATTTATTTTTGGACACTGCCCAAATTGTTTCAATGGGAATATAATCAGATTAGGATTGTTTAATCATGAAAAATTTGGTTACAATTGAACTAGGATTGAATTTTAGCACCTATAGAGAAACTAGTAACTAGAAAACCGTAAAACTGCAATTCTAGAACTCTTAGAACATTTAATTTTTAGAATCTGTCCAGCAACCTTATAATGTAGAGAACATGGCTTATAATTAGTTCTCAGGCATAGAAATGCCTCATAATTGGTTTAGGTCGAACTTAGAGCGCCTTAGGCGAAGATAGAACCAAGAAAGGGTCTAAAACGTAAGTTCTAGAACCCCGCAATTATAAGTTTATAATGCTGCCCCTAAGGAATGATGTTGTTCAGATTTAATAGAGAGTGTAAATAATAATGAGATATGTTAGGAGAGAACCCTTAGGTGCATAAAAAGTTGATAGAAGATGATAGGTTAATTACGTCACAAGTTTAAGGCCCGTAAGGGTCAAAGCATAAAATACCGTAGGATCAAGAGCATAATGGATTTTTAATGTTGCTTGTGAACATATGAGAATGATTATGTGAATGCATGAAATTATGATGGAGGATGCATGTTTGAATGACTTATGTGGCATAAAGCAGAATTTGGAAGAAATTCGGCATGCTGCAGTTATGCTGCTGAATTTCTGACAAATTTGGGAACTTAGAAAGTTTTGAGAAAACTATGAGATTTTTATTATGAGGTACTAAGATGACTTCTCGGATGACACCGGTTCGGCCGAGCACCTCCAGAGAACTCATGTGACATCGGTACCAAGATGAATTCTTGGGTGACACCGGTTCGGCCAAGCACCCCCAAGAAATGCCCCCTAGCCCGTACTGGATAAGTCGGGATTATGTTTATGTTTATGTTACGCTTATCAGGATTGATAAGTAAGAACTAGTGACGACTAGTTAAGGTATGAGCTCATAACCTAGAGATGTGACACGTTTGGGTGACACCGGTTCCGCCGAGCACCCCTAGAGCGATTGTCTTTTAGGGTGGCCTATGAGGAAGTAAAGTATGATGTTTATGTCACAGTTTCCCATATGAGTATTTAACTGCCACTTTATGCCATTGTTATGATGTTCTTAATGTTATGACTACTTTCTTGCATTAAGTAGAGCCATGCATACATTCTTTAATATGATTGCATCCATGACATTAAGAATCATGCTAAAATGAACGGACCATGGCTAATTATGTTTTAGAACCTAAAAATAGACGTAATGCATGCTCACTTATTTCGTATACTACTCCCAAGGTTCCTGAGGACGTAGATGATGACACCTAGGTAGTAGGAGGCCCTACTGAGATTCTTTAGCAAGATTCTCACTCTCTCTATCTCTTTCTTTCTGTCACGTCTTCAGATGGCGATGTTCATGGTTTTAGTGGACACCCCGACATGGGAGGTGCACTATGATCCGAAGCACGGATCATACCATTTTGAGGGACAGTGCACGGTGCGAGTCTTCATGTTTGTTGGATGTCCCTTCGCTCACCCCGTATATACCCATCGCTTCTCCTCGACAGCACCCTATGGCGACGACTAGCGGGTTTTTGAGTGCGCCCGTACACATAACGAGAGAGTGCTCCGCATGCACATCATCGCCTCAACCATGCGTGACTATCTCGACTACGTGCCCCGGACATACTTCTTGGAGACTGATCCGTCTGAGGACCCGCCTACCCATCCATACAGTGAGAGCTCCGCCCCCACTCCACCACTGATGAGGGAGGGCAGTGAGGATACCGTGACTCAACCACGACTCGCACGATGACCGGAGATGTGGCCACATCGCGGGGGTCACTCTCGATCTCCGTTCCGCCTCTATATGCTCGAGGAGCTCGCCTAGTTTCTCGGATATGTGCCTCGTTCGCGACATGGACGTCAGTAGGAGGTGACGTACGACCGATGGAGTACCCGGGTAGAGTACACACCACTTAGATGAGGATAGACCTCCTTTTGTTTAGAGGTTATCCTTTTAGTTGCACCTGGGTAGGGGAGTTGCTTTTATGTTTTCCGTCGTACTTTCCTTTGTATTTTCTTTTTAGTTGTATCTGTTCATGATGTACTAACCTAAGCCCCACTCTCCATGAGTGGGCATATCATATAATATTATATAAATATGCAGTTCAGTTTTATTGTGATGTGCCTTTACTTGCTTATGTCATGCTGTTATGTGATGCTTGCTTTATTTCCCTTCTTGCTTTATTATTTATCGTGTCGCGCGGCTCTCATTTTGCTTTTATAATTCAAAAAAAAAATTTACCAGTATTTCCGCTAAGTATTTTAAAGTAATAAGGAAGCTATGACGTAACAGACTAATGATTAACCTAAATTTGTTCTAGAGTATTGGGTTAAAAATTAGGATGTTACATCTTTTCACTTACACACCTACTTACAAGTTCCTAATCCTAAGCCTAATCAAAGCTACACCTAAACACACCTCTAAACTACAATTAAACGAAAGATCTTCCTCCCCCGTTATAAGGTGGAAATGGCGTCACCTCACCCTCCATTGTCCATCATATTTTTGTTCACTCACATACTCAAAGAAGCATGTTACACCATGCCTAAACCCATGCCTATGCCATGCCTTACACCTTACCTTGAAATGACATAACCAAGAGATATTTTCTCCCTCATTTCCTTCCCTAAAATGGCACCACTTTTCCCTCCTATTTTCACCTCTCATGTTTCATTTCTGTATGAATAGCATACTTGGATGAACTTGAATCACTTTTAGTTCATTTGCCAAGTTTGAGTTTTCAAGAGTTATCTCAAGTTCTCTCATTTTCTCAAAAGTTCTCTTCTTCTTCATCTTCTTCATCTCCACCAAAAAGCCACCCTTCACCACCTCAAACCACCACGCAACCACCCTAGATCACTATTCAAACACATAAGCTTTCATCCTCACACATCAAGCTCACACAAAAACCTTTCCTTCCTTTTTTTCCTTTTTGGCTGAAAATCCAAGGACCACTTGGAAGCAAGATTTCTTCTCTTTTCACTTTGAGAAATAAACTTTCCTCTTCACCACTTGGTAGGGATTTTGTTCTTTAAAGTTTTGTCTTTTAAAGTTATGTAAAAAAAAATGAGTTTTTGCTAGTTTCTCTTGGCTTTTAGAACTTCTTTTTCTTCTCTTTGAGTTCGGCCTTGGAGCCTTTCTTTTTAAAGAAAATGATGCTTGATGATGAGGGTTCAAGAAGTAGATCATGAGAATCTTCACTTATGATACCTCTAGAGCTTAGAACTTGGTTCTTGGACCAAGCATGTTTCGATTTTTCCTTTTCTTTTCATGCTCTAGTTTCGGTTTCCATTTGTTTTTCCTTAGTCCTAGTTTTGATTTTAAAGGCTTATGTTAGTTGGGAAATGACTCAAGGATGAGAGCACATGATGTTGGAGTTGATGTATTATCAAGATTATGGCCTCTAGAGTTTCAAAGTTTTATCCTTTCTTCTTCATGGTTTCGGCCGTGGTCTCCTTTTCTTTGATATTTTGGTTTTGTCACCAAAGACATGGTGAGATGGTTTCTAAAACCCAAAGATTGGTTCTTTAACTTAATCCCTTTTGATTCTTAAAAATAAAGTCAGTGTATGATTTGCCTTTCTTTTAATCTATTCCTTAAAGCTTGATGATGATGTTCATACCATATGGTTTCTTTGTAAACCTTGGTGTAAGGAACTCTAAAGCTTACTTTACCTTGCTATGATAAGTTTTGGGTTGAGGTTTAAGTTCCTCTAAAGTCTTGGATGAGCTCTATTAAGAAATAAAATAAACTTGCACTCATGTTTATATTCAAGCTCTTGCATTGCATATTTACTTTTGGGCTTTGCATTCACATTTACCTTCCAAGCTATCACTTAAAGTTAAAGATAAGGAACGAAAAGCATCTCATATTTATGTTCTTGTCTAGCACGTTTACTTTTCAAGTCATCACTTAAGAACTTAAAGATTTAAAACGAGAGCTTGCATATCACCTAATTAATCTCGAAACCTTTCTATTTCGGCCTTAAAGTCGATTGTTGCTGGGCCTAGAGCACTAAAATAAAGAATTGAACTTGCATATTTATTTTCAAGTTTTGCATATTTATTTTCAAGTATTGTATATTTATTTTCAAGTTTTGCATATTTATTTTCAAGTCTTGCATATTTATATTTCTAGCACCTCATATTTATATTTCAAGTTCTTGCATCTCATATTTACTTTGAAGTCCTCACTTTACCTTATAGTGAAGAATAAAATGGGATGCATAGCACGTTTACACTTTTGTCATCACTTAAAGAACCTAGAGCTCAAAGACTTGCCCTCTTATCTCAAGTTAAAGTTTGGTTATGGAAGCATTCCCTTGAGTGCACAATTTGGCCATGTGATGATGATGAGCTTGGCATGAGTTTCATCTAGTCACAAGTGCCCATAACCTATGCCTTAGGATTTTCTTAAGCATAGGAGAACTCAAAGGATATTTCAAGTATGATTTTACGTTTTAAATTCCAATCTTGGGCCAACTCAAAAGGTTACTGTGTAACATCCTCCCAAGTACAACATAATTTTTAAGTCATAACATCATACTCGAGAAGTTGTTACTTATAAATTAATGGACCTTTCGTAAATATCTATAGCAAGTTCGATTGAATCGTGAAGTAACTAAATCGTAGTTCTATTAACATATATGACTAAGAAACAAACCTTTATTGATTATAAGGTTGAGTACAAAAGGAAGCTCTTTTATGAGCTTTAATACACATCCGGTCTCTATTATAAATACAAACATAAACATATGACTAAGTACAGTCTGTACAAACTGTAGCTGTAAACTACTGCAAATCTGATTTCCTTTCATAAAGTAGCCTCCTTGTTCTCGGGATCAACCTGGAGACGACACGGGAACACAAACACATAGGGGTGAGAATTCTAAAATTCTTAATAGGGTAACTCCCCAATTACACAATCATAATGTCATCGTCATCGCCCCAGCCACTTAGGTTTATTAAGAAAGCGTGAGCATGCAATATATATATATATCAAATGTTCATTTTAAAGTTCTAAAATCATCTTTCCGAAGTGGGTTTCTTTTATTATTCAATCACTTAAAACATGCATTTCATGACATTCAGGATCGTAGAAATTCCTTCAAGACCAATAATTTAACAAAACATACGTGTACAAATGGCAATTTCGATGATCTTTTCATGCCCTTGACATAATAAAGGGGACTTTTCTATGCTCTAATGGGGACTTTTCCATGCCCTATTGGGGACCTCTTCGTGCCCTGTTGGTGACCTCTTCGTGCCCCTTTTATACTAAAGAGGACTTCATTTTTCACTTAGCACATACATCATCCTCAAGTTCACATATACATGCATAACATTTCCATATGCATGAACATAATTCTCGAATCTCATAATACTTCAAACCTATATATATCATTCATTCATTCCTCATAAAATAATCTTGGAAGTCCAGGGCATGCATTCATATACGTCAAACGTGAACTAACTGTCATTAGGTCACTAATTCAAGGCATTATCACAATTTCAGCACATTGGTATATTTTTCACTCAAGTAACACAATTTATTTTTTCATACCAAATAACCAACTCAAAGGCTATAAAAATTATCTAAGACACTTTAATGTGTCCATAAAGTTCCATAAAAATTTTAGAGCATAAAAAGGTCTCTAACTATATTAATAAAATCTCACAATTTCAGAGGCCAGAAGCTACACACTCTTAGCCAATAGCCAGAAGTCTCAATTTTTATACCCTATCAAATGAACCCAGAAATTTGTACGAAATTTTAGAGTTGGACCTCAATATGTCCTTAACATCTTGTGAAAGTTTCAGCTGATAATTTGATCATTTGCTAGGTTAATAAAATTTCACAAATTCACAGCTTCAGATTCAACATTTCAGGCAGCATAGTTACCACTTTGGTTCTTGAATTTCTCAAGGCATTAGGAGTCAAAATCGGAGCTAAAGAAAATTCATGGAACTATCCTTGGATGTTACCTTCAATATATAATTTTTATAGCTCATGAAAACACCCACAATTCCCTCAGAAAATTCGTGAATAATCACTGCCAGCAGGAAAACTGAAAATCTAGCAAACCACTTCAAAATCTCTTCTGATAAAAATGATTTTTCCACAACCCAAACACTCCACCAAAAGTAACACATCAATATCATCATATTATCAACCAATATATCCAGAAATTTCAGACCAAACACAATCAGAAAAGTCCAGCATAAAATTGGAAAGAAAAGTTCAAAAAAAACCCTACTTGTGAAGCTTTAAGGTTTCTAACTCCAAGGGATCTTTCAAAAATGATTTTTCTTCACTTCAAGCCTTCCAAACAGCACCTAACCCTTCCTTAAATAGTAGAGAATGATAGCTCAGGGTTCAGCTTGGAGATTATTTAAAATTCTAATCAGTTGGTTTTGTAGGTATTGATGAGTAGAACAAGTTTTGTAAAGAGAGTTTGTGGTTTTAGTAAGATTTGGCTATGGAACTGGAGAATTGAAATCAAGACTTGAAGTTTTAGAGAAGATGGTCATGGAGGCTATGGGGGGCAGCAAGCTGGCCGAGAAATGAATGGCTTCCAAGAGAAGATTTGTGTGATGTTTATCTTATAAATAAGTTGGAATATAATATAACATAAATGGATAATTCTTAATCAAAGGAAATAAAATGGATGGCTATAATTGAATCTTGTAATTCAAGCTTGAATCTTAGCCATTCATTTGATATAAATGGATGAGCTCATTTATTTTGTAAAGATTAAACTATCTTTCGGTGTTAAAAATCGCACGCTGAAATTTTACCGAATAGGTAAAACATCGTACCCGGGTAATCAAACATTGCCCGAAAAATATTTTCGAATATAAAATCTTTAATTCTACCTATTTCTAACCATAATCATATAATTTCTCAATTTTGGGCATCTCCGGGGCCCAATTCTAGGATTTCGGCTGTCCCAGCAGGCCTGCGGCGCCCACAAAATACTATTCACATTTTTTTTTTTATAAATCCGTTGGATCGTCCTCATCATTGTTCAAACTATCAAATTTTTGAAACTATGACTAATAAAGCCCAAATTAATTTTTAAATAATTTTTAGGGTGTTACATGCTACCCTTGTTTAGTTTATGATGGTAGTGAAATAAGTTAGTTTTTAAAAGGTTTTAGAAGTCCTAAAACGATTTCAAGAGAAACTAGTAATTTATATCTCTCGAAAATGTAAGATTATGTGTTTCTCGGGAATTATGCTTTTCAATTCTACCATGGTATGGTTGCTATTGTATGATGATGTTTTGACATGTTAGAATGCGTAAAAATTATATATATTGAGGTAGGAGCCCTTCTATGCATGTTAGGAAAGAAACTAGTCTTACCGAAAAATCGTAAAGTTGAGTTTTAGCATAGTTTTGACCCATTTATTTTTAGCCACTGCCAAAACTGTTTTAATGGGATAATATTCAGTTTAAGATTGACTAATCATGAAAAACTTGGTAACATTTGATGTAGGATTGATTTTTAGCACCTATAGAGAAACTAGTAACTAGAAAACCGTAAAAGTGCAATTATAGAACACTTAGAAATATAATTTTCTGATTCTGTTACAGCATGAGCAATCATAGCAAAAGTGATCTATAAATTAGTGCAAATGTGTAGGAATCCCTCATAATTGATTTAGATTTAATTTATAGTGCCTTAGGCGAAGACGGAACTTAGAAAGGGTCTAAGACGTAAATTCTAGAACCTCATAAGTATATGATATCAATTCAGCCCACATCCTTATAATACTGTCCAGATTTGTTTATGATCATAAAAATGAGTAAGGATTATTAGTGGTGAACCTATAGGTGTATAAAAGGATAAAAGTGAATGTTAGCATAATTAGTTTTCAAGATTAAGACCCGTAAGGGTCAAAGCATAAGACACTATAGGTCCCAAGACATAATAAGCTTTATGACTTCAAGTAGATGTATGTTTAATTATGAGAATGACTTGAGCATGGCATATGCATTAGCTGAGCCCGGTCCTTGATTCCGGCAAACTGGTTAGGAGCATGCTATCTTTTAAGAATGTTAAAGCAATGATGTGATGACGTATATACTATGATGAGTTTGACTATATGACTTGATGTCTCATGGTGGTGATTGAATGGCTATGCATGCTCTATATGTTTCGTGGCATAAAGCAAGTTTGAAGGAAATCCGGTGTACTCTGCTACACTGTCGAATTTCCCATCAAACTTGAGGATTTGAGAAAAGTTTGCGAAAACTCCTGGGTGACACCGGTTCGGCCGAGCACCCCCAGGAAAGGTTCTGGGTGACACCGGTTTGGCCGAGCACCCCCAGAACAGATGTGACATAACACTGAGACGTATTCCTCCCGCTACGGTGGGGAGGAAACAAATCCGTGAGAGTATTGACATTGAGCTTGCCAAAGCAGATAATTCGCTGTGTATTAGATGCTAGTAGAGCGTTTCAAAGAAGGAAATGATCCTAAGATAGGTGATCCACGGAAATTATGTATGCCCCCTCTATTATCCCATATTAAATCTAGTGACGACTAGGTAGGATTAAGCTCATTCCTAGGCGATAGGTGACATGTAGTTTGGTGACCAGATTATCGCCGGGGCTGGCATGTTGGTTGGACTTTTGGTGGATACGTTAAGAGGGTGGTCTTTAAGAAAAGAGAACTTAAGAGTTTGACTTATGAGAAAGATGTCACATGAAAAGTACTATGCCTTTTATGCCACGTATATGATTTATGCTTCTTTATGTTGAGCCTAAGAGCAATGATTTTCATGTTAATGTCCATATGGTATTGTCATGCATTCATCTAATATCTGTTACATTCATGACATTAAGACTCATACTAAAAGACACCCACTTCGGATAAATAGACTTGAAAAGTCTAAAACCAATCCTTATGCATGTACACCTTTTTCATAATTAAAATTGAGGTGGCTGGGGACGACGACGATGACACTTGTGTTAGAATCGGGAATCCCTATTGAGAATCTTGAATGAGTTCTCATCCCCTTCTTTTCTTCTGTGTCGTCTAGCTCATCTCTAAACGAGGATTACAATGAGGTTCATGACTTCTTCTAAGGCTCGTGCTTAAGGGTCACAACAGCAAACAAAGCAGAGGGTCGCTGCGGAAGCATAGATTGTAACACCCCGATTTTTCTGTCTGAGAGGAAAATGATCAAAATGCTCCTGAGGTCATTTTTGGCCCAGAATTCGAGGATGGCCGGCCCGACAGTCGTCGAAGGGCTAACTCAATGTTTTAAGGGGATTGAATGGCCCTTGAATGGTTTCGGAGGTGAAAACCTCATTTTCTGCAATTTTGGGTCAAAATGACCAAAATACCCCTATAGCGTTTTTACGCGAGAACAAGTGCCATTTGAGCCCGAAACTTTCCTCAAAGGTTTAAAACCATATTTTTATGAGTTTAGGAGTCACTGTTTAAGTCCCGGCGATCCCGGACAGTTTTGTGTAAAATTACAATTTTGCCCCTGGAATAGTGATTTTGAGCTTAATGATGTAATTAAGCAAACCTAAGCAATATTAGGCTCTAGTCGAAGGTCAATTAATTTTCATAATTAATCTAGAGTCAAAATAAGTCATTAAAATTAATTAGAACCTAATATTGCTTAGATTAAACTCAAAACCCCTTTTCTTTTAAAGAACTCAAAGCTTCTAGAACATATAATCTTGAATAGTATTTTTACTATTCACCCTCTACACCTCAAAATGAAGCCTAGGATGTAGTTGAAGGCCTAGGATTAATAGAGATAGACTCCTCTAAAAGGTTAGAATGCCCACTAATCATAACCTACATAGCCTTAATTACCTATCCTATCACTTATACATTTTACTATAAACTCCTAATCTTAGGCCTAATCCAAAAATACACCTAAATACAGCACTAATCCATAATTAATAAAACAATTTCCTCCCCTTGGATTCCCCTATAAGTGGCGCCACCTCATACCCTATACCTCACAAGTTTGTTCACTCATACACTCAAGAAACTATGCCTAAACCTATGCTTAAACCTATGCCTAAACTCATGCCTACAACCTCACCTTGAAATGACACAACCAAGAGACATTTTCTCTCATTTTCCCTCAATATTTCGGCTACCCTTCCCTCCACTCACCTCTCTATGTTTTATTTCTCTATAAATAGCATACATCAGTAAACTTGAGACACCTTTAGTCACTTGGCAAGTTTTAGTTTTCTAGAGCACTCAAAGGCTTTCTTTTTCTCTCAAGTTTCAAGAGCTCTTCTTCTTCAACTTCTTCTTCTTCTTCATCTTCTTCAACCTCATCCCACTAGGTAGGGATTTTATTTCAAGTGTTTCTTTCATTTTAAGTCTTTATTTAGTTATTTACTTGATGGTTTCTCTTGAATCTTTTAGAACTTTTTCTTCTTCTCCCTCTTTGTTTCATTTTCGGCCAAGGCCTTTAAAGGGCTTGGAAATGAAGGCCTGATGATGGGGATTGCATAATGATGTTCATCACTTAAGCAACCTCTAAAGCTTGATCTTAGTTCTTGAGGAAACCATGCCTTTAGCTTCTTTTCTTGTAGTCCTAAAGAGCTTAACTTGATGTTATTTTAAAATGAGTAAGTGAACTCAATAGCAAAGGCTCATGATGTTGGTGTTAATATATCATCAAGATCATGGTCCCAAATGTTTCAAATGGTTCTTTTCCTAGCCTATAGTTTTGGTTCCTTTTCCTTTTCTTTCTCCAAATTTTCGGCCATGTTGGCCAATGAGGCTCATAATGGCTTGATGATAAGAGCTTCTAGATGATGACTGTGTTCATCACAATGAGGCCTCTAGAGCTTGAGTTTTAGTAAAAATGTTATTTATGACTTCATTTCAAGAAAAGAAACTGTGTTATAAAGAACCGTTGAGGTTCACTCTAGCTTGTTGTGATAAGTTTGGGTTGAGATTTAAGTTCTTCTAAAGTCTTGGATGAGCTCTAATAAGAAATAAAATGAACTCACATTCATATTTATATCCAAGCTTATGCATTTCGTATTTACTTGAGCCTTGCATTCATGTTTATTTTCTAAGCTACCACTTAAAGTTAAAAGATAAGAAATGGAGTGCATCTCATATTTAAGTTCTTGTCAAGCATATTTGCTTTTCATCACTAAAGAATATAAAGATCTAAAACAAGAGCTTGTATATCACCTAATTAATCTCGAAGCCTTTCTATTTCGGCCTTAAAGTCGATTGTTGCTGGGCCTAGAGTACTAAAATAAAGAATTGAACTTGCATATTTATTTCAAGCCTTGCATATTTATATTTCAAGTCTTGCATATTTACTTTAAAGTTCTCACTTTACTCTATAATGAAAGATAAAAATGAAGCGCATAACATATTTACATTTTGTCATCACTTAAAGACCTTAGAGCTCAAAGACTTGCCGATTTTATCTCAAGTTAAAGTTTAATATGGAAGCATTCTTTGAATGCATAATTTCGGTCATGTGGTGATGATAAACTTAGAATGAGTTTCATTTAGCTACAAGGGCCAACAATCTAAGTTTTAAGATTTTTTTTAAACTTGATGAATTTTATGAAGTTAAGACCAACAAGATTTATGAATTTAATCCTTTTTTAAGGAGGAATTAAGTTGGTTACTGACTTAAGGTTGTTTTTAGCCCCTTTGGTAAAATAAGATGGTTTGCAAAGAGTCTTAGAAGTCCTAAATTGGTTCCAAGAGAAACTAGCAACTTATATGCTTTAGAAATGTCAAATTATGCATCTTTTTGGGACTTGATGTTTCGGTTCTGCCATGATGAGTTTTCTACTGTGTGATGATGTTTTGATGTGTAAAATTATGTATGATAAGGTAGGAACACTTCTATGCATGATAGGAGAGAAACTAGCTTTCTAGAAAAATCGTAAAGTTGGAATTTAACAAGTGTTTGATCCCTTTACTCTTAATCAATGCCCAAACTATTTTAGTATGATAATGATCAGATTAGGATTGATTAATCATGAAAAATTTGGTTAAATTTGGAGTAGGGTTGAACTTTTTAGCCTATAAAGAAACTAGCAACTAGAAAATCGTAAAAATTGCAATTCTAGAATTCTTAGAACATTTAATTTTCTAATTCTGTACAGCACCCTTAAAATGTGGTATAAATGATTTATAATTAGTTCAAAGGCTTAGGAATATCTCATAATTGGTTTAGATTTAATTTATAGCGCCTTAGGCGAAAACGGATCCGAGAAAGGGTCTAAAGCGTAAGTTCTAAAACCCCGTAATCATAGATATGTAACTCTGCCCTTGGGGTATGGTGCTACCCAGAATTATTAAGGACATAAATGAAAATAAGATGTGTTAGAAGGAAACCCTTAGATGCACGAGAGGTTGATAGGGAACGATAGAATAATTACATCTCAAGTTTAAGGCCTGTAAGGGTCAAAGCATAAGATACCATAGGATCAAGAGCATCACGAGTTTCAATGTTACAAGAGAAAGTATGTTCTATTTGAGAATGATTATGTCAACGTATGAATTTATGGTTGAGGATGCATGATCCATTTATTTATGTGGCATAAAGTAAATTTGGAAGAAATCCGGCAAGCTGCTATCGCGCTGCCGAATTTCTAACAAATTTGGAGACTTAGAAAGTTTTTGAAAAAAAAAACCTATGAGATTTTACTTATGAGGTACTAAGATGAGTTCTCGGATGACACTGGTTCGGCCGAGCACCTCCAGAGAACTCATGTGACATCGGTAGCAAGATGTATTCTTGGGTGACACCGGTTCGGCCGAGCACCCCAAGAAATACCCGCTAGCCCGTACTGGATAAGTCGGGATTATGTTTATGATTATGATATGCTTATCGGGATTGATAAGTAAGAACTAGTGATGACTAGTTAAGGTATGAGCTCATAACCTAGAGATGTGACACGTTCTGGGTGACACTGGTTCAGCCGAGCACCCCCAAAATGATTGTCTTTTAGGGTGGCCCATGAGGAAGAAAAGTATGATGATTATGTCACAAGTTTTCCCATATGAGATTTCGATTGCCACTTTATGCCACTATTATGATGTTCTTAATGTTATGATTATTATTCTTGCATTAAGTAGAGCCATACATACATTCTTTAATATGCTGCATCCATGACATTAAGAATCATACTAAAATGAATGGACCTTGGCTAACTATGTTTCAAAAGCTTAAAAATGGACTTAATGCATGCTCACTTATTTTGTACACTAAACCCAAGGTTCCTGAGGACGTAGATGATGACACCTAGGTAATAGGAGGCCCTACTGAGATTCTTTAGCAAGATTCTCACTCCCTCTATCTTTTCTTTCTGTCATGTCTTCAGATGGCGACGTTCGTAGTTTTTGTGGACACCCCGACGTAGGAGGTGCACTATAATCCGGAGCACAGATCATACCATTTTGAGGGACAGTGCACGGTGTGAGTCTTCATGTTCGTTGGACGTCCCTTTGCTCACCTCGTACATACCCATCGCTTCTCCCCGACAGCACCTTACATCGATGACGAGCGGGTTTTTGAGTGCGCGTGTACGCATAACAAGAGAATGCTCCGCATACACACCGCCGCCTCAACCATGCGTGACTATCCCGACTACGTGCCTCGGACATACTTCTCGGAGACCGACCCGTTAGAGGACCCGCCTACCCATCCGTACAGCGAGAGTTCTGCCCTCACTCCACCACTGATGAAAAAGGGCAGCGAGGATACTGTGACTCAGCCTCGGTTAGCACGATGACCGGAGATGCGGCCACGTCGTGGGGGTCACTCTCAATCCCTTCTTCGCCTTTACACGCTGGAGGAGCTCACCCAGTTTCCCGGATATGTACCTCACTCACGGGACGGATGTCAGTAGGCGGTGGCAGATGACCGATGGAGTACCCGGGTAGTGCACACACCACTTAGATGAGGATAAACATTCTTTTGTTTAGAGGTTATCCCTTTAGTTGCACTTAGGTAGGGGAGTTTGCTTTTATGTTTTCCGTCGCACTTTCCTTGTATTTTCTCTTTGATGTATTTGTTTCCTTTTATACTAAACTAAGTCCCACTCTTCATAAGTGGGCATATCAAATTATATAATTATGCAGTTCAGTTTCATTGTGATGTGCCTTTACTTGCTTTATGTTATAATGTTATGAGATGCTTGCTTTATTTCCTTTCATGCTTTATTGTTCATCGTGTCACACAACTCTCACTTTGCTTTTACAATTCAAGAAAAAAATTTACTAGTATTTCCGCTAAGTATTTTAAAGTAATAAGGAAACTATGACGTAACAGGCTAATGATTAACCTAAATATGTTCTAGAGTATTAGGTTAAAAATTAGGATGTTACATAGATAGTTTAGCTTTTGGGATTGATACTTATCCATCCTTGTAGGCAGATAAGTATCACTCCATATATATGTGCATGTTTTGATGTAAATGAAGTTACAATGATGCTAGTAAATTATGTATTTATGAAGATGTAATGATATTATGATTATGTATAATACTATGTTTCATGATTATGAATGGTGTGATTACTTTTCTTGCACATTATGGTTATGACAAACGTTAGGTTAACGCGCGGCTCGTGTTTTGTTTTCAAGTTTCGAAAATGAAAAATTTATTCGTATTTTCCGCTAAGTATTTTAATGAAAGGTTTTAAAGAATGGGACTAAAAGGGTAATAGACTAATGTTTAACCTAAATACGTTCTAGGAGTATTAGGCTAAAAATTAGGATGTTACATATTTATAGGACAATAAAGGTGTGGCCTCCATGAGGTGAAAGAATTTGGCTTGGTGGTATGGTGATGTGATGGAAGCATGGTTGGAAGCATGGGTGAGCATACTTCAAGCATGGCTTTTGCTTGTAAAAGAAAGCAGCATGTGATAAATGACATGAAATGACATAATTCCTTTAAAGGCGGAAGAGGTGGTTGAAAATCATGAGGCCAAGGGAGAGAAGATTTGATGGCCATAAGGAAGATAAAATATCTTCATGTGTTGTCATTCAAAGGTATGATAGAAAGCATGGAAGGCATGGTTGATTTGAAAGCTTTGAATGACTATATAAACAATTTATTCTTTTTTGTTTTAATTTTGAATGACATATTTCTTCCAATTTAGTCATGGTGATTTGAGAGTGACAACCTTCCTTGGGAATGGGAATGTAAATAGTGAAAATACTATTCATATATGCTTTTCTTTAGATAAAAGACCAGAAATAGGTTTTGAGTTTCCTTAAGCAATTTTAGGTCCTAATTAACCTCAAATAATTATTTTAGCTCTGGGTTAATTAGGGAATTTAATTAACCTTTCATTAGAGCCTAATATTGCTTAGGTTTTGAGTTAAATAATTTGTTAAGCTTGAAATGCACTAAGTAGGGGCAAAATCGTAATTTTTATCAAAAGTTGCCCGGAACCTCCGGGACTTAAACAAACATAGTTCATGCCTCAAAATCATCGTTTTTGATTTTCGGGATGAGGCCGAGTTCATCAAAACTTAAAAACTGCCTTAAATTTGTGCAAGGGTATTTTGGTCATTTACGCACAGAAACCTCATAAACGAGATTTTTCTGCTCTGTTAAACGTTCATATACATATAATCCCCTTCATATATCATAAAAGCCCTGTGAGGATGGCTGAGGCCGGTCATCCTCGTGTTTCAGGTAAAACTGACCTCAGGGGCATTTTGGTTATTTAAAAGTTTAGTGAAAAAAAACGGGGTGTTACAATTTGCACACCCCGTACCTAGCTACCGTTTCTCTCCGACTTCCCCATATAGCGATGATATGGTTTTTTAGCATACACGTATGCACAATGAGAGGATTCTTCGTATGTACACCACTACGTCTGCCGTTCACGATTTTCCGGACTATGTCCCCCGCTCGAGGCCTTCGGAGACCGACCCATCGAAGGACTCGCCTACTCATGTATATTCCGAGAGTTCTGCCCTTACTCCCCTACGGATGAAGAAGGGTAGTGAGGAGACAGCCACCCAACTAAGGTTGGCACGGAGGCTAGCGATGCGCCCCCAGCTTGGAGCCCACGTTCAGCTACTTCACGAGCCCTCTTCTAACGGGCTTTGCCCATGGATCAGTTATGTTCCACCCTTCCAGGGCCAGCAGCAGTAGATCTCTTGGAGGGTCGTTAGTGCACACACCACTACTAGTTTAGGATAACTTTCTTTTCTTTAGAGGTTATCTACTTTAGGTGTACTAGGTAAGCATGTTTCCTTTGTATTTTCCTTTCCGATGTATTTGTATTTTCATGTTGTACTAAACTTAACCCACCTTTCATGGGAGGGTAGGATATTATGTATTTAACTATGGTGTGCTAATGGATGTTCTTTTTATGGAGCCTAGCTGATGTTTCTATTTTATGTTATTTTTACATGCTACGCTTTACGATTATCGATCGCCTATGTTATGCGCGGCTCACATTTTGTTTATGTTTTCAAAAAAAAATTGGCTCGTATTTTCATTAAGTAGTCTAAAAAAAACTGAAAACAAAAAGTAATATCTAATAATCAACTAGAATACATCCTAGGCATGTTGAGTTAATTATGTGGGTGTTACAAGATCTCCCTTGCAAGAACACGCAAATGAATTCAGATTTATATGACTTTAACTTTAAACCAAGTGTCAAATCCTCAAATAGAAAAAAGGAGGAGGAAAGAAACAAGCCAGGTAAAACAAAACAAGTTGCAAAGAAACCTTGTGAGTAATCTAGCATACTCTTTGCTGAAGTTTGTTGGCTGGTCACAAAAACATTATTTTGAAAATTTGTCAAAGAGATGAATGAGCAACATTGTTTGTGCTTTATTTTTTTTCTTAAAGATTTAATTGTAAAAATTTTGGTAGGTATGAGCAAAGTGTGTGACTGTATATGGTTTTTGGAATAGGAATACAAGGTCCTATATTTAGCTTTTAAATAAAGCACATTCAAGGTCCATATTGTTTGTAATACCCTCCCAAGTACAACATCACCTTAAGACATGACATCGAACTCGAGAGTTGTTACTTATAAATCAGTGGATCTTTCTTAAATATCTATAGCAAATTCGATTGATTCTATAATAATTAAGTCATAATTCTATTAAAATATATAACAAAGAAACAAAATATTTATTGAATACATAGTCAAGTACAAAAGGAAGTTGCTCTATGAGCTTCTCATTGGCTGTACTACGGTGGCCTCACTGCCCTCTCTAAAATCCATGGGCACGGTGGAAGAAGAGCCCTCGGATGGCACCTGGGTGGCGAAGTCCTCAGATGGATCCATCTCTGAATGATCCGTGGGGGAACAGGGCACATACTCTGGGAAGTCACGGATGGCAAAAGTAACTGGCTAGGTGCGGCGAGTCCGCTCCTCGCAAGGACGTCCCTACTTAAAGACAAGATTGTTGCCAAAAGAGGAAGCAAGAGATAACCGAAAGCAGGAAACTAGGTGTGCAAAGGGGCGGTCCATGTACACAAAAAGGTGAACGGACACAACGACCAATGAAGTGATATGACCGATGGGTGGCGTCATAGTGCATCTCCCAAGTAGTCGCGTCAATGTAAATCACAAATGTCGCCATCGACCTCTAAAGACGTGATGAAAAGAAAAGATAGAGGGAGTGAGAATCTTAACAAAGAATCTCAGAAAAGTGTTCTCCTATCTTGGTGTCATCATCTACGTCCTTAGGGACATCGGGTTTTCATTATGAAATAGTGAGCATACATAAGGTTCAATTATTATGTTCTAAAATATCATTAGCTGAGGCCCGTATCTTTTAGCATGAATCTTAATGTCATAAATGCAACATGTTAATCATAAATGCATGTCAATATCATATACAAAATATCATAGAATTTATAAAATAATGCATATGGTATAAAATCATGATCATCATTCTTATAGGTGACTTAAACTTCTTATTCTCTTTTCCTTGGGGGCCGCCCTATATTCTCTCTTTTCTCGAGAGTTCTAGGTCATGAGCTCATACCTCATTAGTCGTCACTAGTATAATCTTATCCCTTTTGATAAGTTAGATTCCTCACTCTTAGGGTATGGGATATGGGCATTAGGATCACCTTTCATAACCTTTAATTCGAGGAGTCCAAAGGATCACTTCCTATTTGGATCACCTCTCATAACTTTTAATTCGAGTAGTCTAGAGGATCATTTCCATGTGTCTTGTGTCACCTTTAATCTTAGCATGTCATTTAGTATGCAAACATTAACATGAAATCATGAAATATATATTCACAAGTATGTCATCAGCCAATAGTTTATAACAATAATATGCTCCTATCCAATATGCCAGAATTCAAAGACTGGACTCAGCTAATGCATATGTTATGCTCAATAGGATATACATAGCATACTAGAGATCATCACTTAACATATCTTACTATTCAACATCATACAAATTTATTCTCCAAGAAATAGAAATAAAATAAAATGTCTCATATCAAAACCTATTAGAAAAAAAATCATTTACAAATGAGACTAAAATTATAAAAATTAATTTTGGCTTGATAACTGTTAACTACGCCGACGTATCCCCCGGTGCAATGAGGAACTCAAAGCCACATCGTTCTCAAGAAAATATTCTTTGGTTGATTGATTTTATTTTCTTTGAAAAGGAATTAAGAATATCAAACTGTTAATCAAGAATATTAAGCATTAATAAAAAGTAGTTTGCATTCACAGTGCAAAATACATTATAAGTCTATACTAATATTATGATTATAGACACAAATAGCATATATAATGTTTGATCATAAAATCTTTAACAACCCATAGCATACACTATCGTTGTTGTTATTATTATTATTATTAATGGACTTACTAGGATCTTAGCAGGATGCTGGGTCAGCCCAAAACTATACCAAAGGAAAAATTTCAAATGCAGAGAGATACATGTGAACAAAGCAATTGCAACAATTGCAAAGATTAATCTATTTCATGAAATTGATTTATAACTTGAAAGCTATATGTAAAGCAAATGAAAATACAATTAGTTTAGCTAAGGGACAAGAATGAAATCCAACACATGTCTTAACAATCTAATGCTGACAATATGTTATCAAAACTAATGGTAACAAGACAATGGGTCCAAATTTCATAAGTTCAAAATGCTCATTCACATTCATATGTACTATACTAAAAGCGATCTCCACTCACACACACACAGACATGAAAACTCTTCCTCTCACCCACAGACCCACAGTTCTCTCTCTCACACACACTCACATCTTCACAGTTTTCTTTCACACACCACACAAGTACAGAGAGAGAGAGAGAATGAAAAAGATAAGAGGGAAAAAGGAAGAAGCGGCCAATTGAGGCTAACCCACCGCGGTAAACCCACGGTGGTGCAGCGGGGAAAGAGGGGCAATACAAGCTCGCGTTGGGGGGTAGAGTGCTGCGCTCAGCCGTGCAAAAAAAATAAAAAAAAAATGAGCGAAGGCCGCTCGAGGTCGCAATCGACGGCCCAATTTGCGGCGCTAAAGGGTGGCTCATGGGGTCTTGGTCTTTGGCGAGGGTACATGTAAGGCAGAGAAAGAGTAACCATGCAAGGGAAAGGAGTGGCTCCGGCTGCATGCCAGCGAATCACAAAGAGCCGATCCGCGACAAGGAAGACACGGCGGCACTGTGAAGGGGGATGAGGGGAAAGTCAGCGGTCAGAGGGAGGGAAAGCAGGGAACAGAGTTGCTATGTCTGGTGGCTGAGTGGTGGGTGTTGGTCGTGTGATTCACAAGTGCTGGGTGATAATGATGGTTGCTGTCATAGCAGAGCTCCACCCCTGAAGCTAGTGACTAGCCCTTGCGATGGTGACACACGACGGGGTTGTTGTTCTAGTTTAGGCAAGCGGTGGAAAGGCCGTCTATAGGTCTAACCGCAGTAGCAGTCGCCGCAGCCCCCTCCCTTTTTCGTGTTCTGTTTTGTATTTATGTGTTGTTGGTTTT
Organism: Dalbergia cochinchinensis; assembly: GCA_031216125.1. NCBI lineage: Eukaryota > Viridiplantae > Streptophyta > Magnoliopsida > Fabales > Fabaceae > Dalbergia > Dalbergia cochinchinensis. Next base: position 4,966,479 of record CM062376.1, read on the forward strand.
TCTTTGCTGTGATCTTCTAATTGATCTATAATTTATAGGTCTTGCATGGTTTGGTTTTTGGATGATGATTTGAATATAGTTCTAAGGATTGTTTTTCCTTTGGCTGGGGTTTGATAATTTTGATTGCAAACAGGGAATTTTGGTTTTGTGTTTGTTCATAATTAGAGGACACTATGTTTGCTAGGGTGAGGTATGGATTTCTAAACCAGGTTAGCATAAAGAGAAATAATGAAACACCAGCAACACAGGATGAATTGAATGTTTGATTGCTTACTTCTTGTGTTTCGATCTCTCCTGAACTCTAAATTCCTTTGCTTTCAACAACTAGGAATGAAATGTTGATGATGAAAGTGTGCTGTAAAGAAAGAGATAGATGATGAAGATGGATGCAAGGTTAGTCTATCCCTTATGGGGTTCATAGCCTCCTCAAATACCGATGCTCCTCTAACTTGTTTTGATAATCCATTATTGGTTCCATGCTCTGCAGGAGAGCCAGTGCACTTGTCCTCCACACCTCTATTCCTCCTGCCTATCATTTTTGGTTTAATGTTTTGGCAAAGTGCCAATCTTCATTGCAGGGAGTATAGGGAATGGAGATGAATGTCGTGTCCCCTTCTTTCTCTTTTTGTTTTTCATCTCTTTCTTTTTAAACAAAGCTGATTACCAGAAGTTGTTGTCTTCAGTTTTTTAATGTTACTGCTCATCATAACTATTTTCATATTACTTGTGTAACTTGGTAGGGAATTAGAGACAATAACTAATTTTAGTGTTTGAAGTGAAAAGATTTATTAATCAGCAATTGCAGCTGTAACGCCCTGTTTTCCTCTAAACTTTTAAATGACCAAAATGCCCCTGAGGTCATTTTTACCTGAAACATGAGGACGACCGGCCTCAGCCATCCTCACAAGGATTTTATGATATATGAGGGGGATTATATGTTTATGAATGTTAACAAGCCAGAAAAATCTCATTTCTGAGGTTTCTATGCACAAATGACCAAAATACCCCTAACTTAATTTAAGGTAATTTTAAGTTTTGACTCTGACCCGGACTTGTCCCGGAGATCAAAAATGATGTTTTAAGGCATGAACTATGTTGGTTTAAGTCCCGGAGGTCCCGGGCAACTTTTGGTAAAAATTACGATTTTATCCCCGCTTAGTGCATTTTACGACTAATGAGTTACTTAACTCAAACCCAAGCAATATTAGGCTCTAATGAAAGGTTAATTAATTTCCTTAATTAATCTAGAGCTAAAATAATTATTTGAGATTGATTAGAACCTAAAATTTCTTAAGGAAATTTAAAAACTCATTTCTAATTCTTTTCTTTCTTTAAAGAAAATGCAACTATGAATAGTATTTTCACTATTCATGCTCACATTCCCAAGAGCACTTTCATTCCCAAGAAAAGTTGTCACATTTCAATCAATGGTCATAGGAGTTTGACTCCATCAATCCTACCATAGTACTCTTAGTCCAAGGTATTAGGGTCCTAATTACCTAATTAGTTCACCTAAACACTTGATTACACAACCTTAATTAGTGACCTAACCTTGTTTACTCCTAAACACTTCATTAGTACATGATTAACTTGGATGAAATCTTCCTTCCCTTGGCCTTATAATGACCAGCCACTCTTCCCCCCCAAAAATTCAAAAGAATGATATTTTATGTAGTCAATCACATTGTCCATCAAAGCCACCCTAAGACCTATGACCTATGACACCATGAATGACAACACAAGAGATATTTTTCCTTATTCTTCCTCAAGAAGTTTCGGCCACTTCTTCTTTCCCTCCACTCCTTCATGATTCATTTGCCTATAAATACACAACACCACACAACTTCACTCATTTGCTCACTTCTTGCAAAATCTCTAAAAGTCTCAAGCTTTCTTACTTCTTTTCTCTCAAGCTTCCAAGAGTTCTTCAAGCTCAAGTTCTTCCTCTCCTTTTTCGGAAACCACAAGGTAGGGAACCTTTCTAAATATGTCTTTGAGTCCTATGTTGAATCTTGTTGGGAAATGATGAAAGGTGGAACCTCCATGTTGCTTTTTATTTTTGGTTTCTTCCTTTTCTTTTCCTTTCATTTTTGGCCTCAAGGCCTTGAACATGATGGCTTAATGATGAGTACTCTCTAGAGGTGACCATGAGTTCATCACACATGAGACCTCTAAAGCTTGAGTTTTTCTCAAAGAAAAGTTTCATCTTTTACAAGTTTAGTCAAGAATGAGTTTATGTTTTTCTTGAACACTTGAACTTCTCTTTTCTCTTTTATGATTCAGCCATGAAGGCCTTTGGCCCTTGGAAAAATGAAAGCTTGATGATGAGGGTGTTATGATGGTGTTGGTCACTCAACAACCCCTAAAGCTTGAATTTTTCACAAGAAAAGTTTCATCCTTTTTCAAGGATAAGTAAAGGAGGAGTTTATGTTTCTCTTGAACACTTCTTGGACTTTCCTTTTTCTTTCATATTTTCCGCCATGAGAGTTTCTAAAGCTTGGAAAAATGAAAGCTTGATGATGAGGGTTTCATGTTGATGCTTGTCACATGAACAAACTCTAAAGCTTGAAACTTTAACTTTAAGCCAAGTATGGTTTCGGTTTTGCTTTCTTCTCTATCATGAACTTTGTTTAAATGTTGGTTTTGAAGGAAGCTATGTACTCAATGATGAGGACATAGGATGTTGATGTCTTAGATCATCAAGATCTTGGTCCGTAGAGTTTAAAAATGGTTCATTCTCTATGATGGAGATTTGGCCACTTCCAAGTTCTTTAAGGTTATGATTTATTTTGAGTATTCTAGCACTAGTAGTTTCCTTTTGTTCTGAGGATGAGGTTTGGGTTGGAACTATGTTCTCTTTAAAAGTCTTGCTAGAGCTCTAGACAAGATAAAAGTAACTTGCATTCACGTTTACTTTATGCTTTGCATATCACGTTTATTTTCTATGCTATCACGAAACCCCAAGATAAGGAATGAACTTGCATAATGCACGTTCAAATTCTAAGCTTTGTATTTCATGTTATATTTCAAGTCATCACTAAACTCAAAGATTAATAATAAAGGTGTATCTCATATTTATTTTGAGCTATCACTTTACTTTCTAATGGACTATAAAAATGGAATGCATAGCACGTTTACTTTTATGCCATCACCTAAAAGACTAGAGCTCAAAGACTTGCCCATTTCATCTTGAGAAAAGTTAAATCAAGGAGGTATTCCCTTGATAATACATTCGGCCATGTGATGATGGGAACTCTAGGATGAGTTTTCATTAAGTTACAAGAGCCTATAGCTTATGTTTTAAGTTTTTCCTAAACATAAGTGACATTTAAAAGTATTTTTGAGTATGTTCTTATATTTAGGATTTCAACCATGAGTAAAATTAAAGAGTTGCTGCCCCATGTATTTTATGAAAGTTCTTGACAAGTTAAATTGATTTCCAAGGTATTTTTGAAGTCCTAAAATTGTTCCAAGAGAAACTAGTTACCTATGTACATGAAAAAGGAAGTTTACACATGATTTGATGACTTTGAGGTTTCGGTTCTGCCTTGCTCATTTCCAGTACCTTAAATCATGTTTTGGGTGGTCTAAATATGTTTAAATACCTTGCCAAGTATATGCTAATTGTTCTAGACATTTTAGAGCATGTTTAGTTACTTTAATTGCTTGAAATGTGAATTCTAGAACCCCATGGGTACAGAAAATATGAATTCTGTCCAGATTGATTAACATCCATAGAATCACATTATATGATGTCTAGATCAGTGAGATTGACTCATAATTGGCTTAGGTATTAATTGTTGCATCATAGAAAAAGTCGGATGTGAGAAAGGGTTTAAAACGCATCTTTTAGAACACCGTAATTCATCCTAGTTTAGCTTGCTGCCAATGCTGTCCAGCCATAATTAATTAGGCTTTAGGACTTAATAAATTATGGTAATGAGGTTAATCAATCCCTTAGAGGTATAAGAAAATAATTCGGAAGTTTGAGGTTACCCGATTAGGGGTTTTCACTCTTAAGGGAAAGGTTTAAGCATTACTCTATGGATGATGAATTGGTGTTTACCTCATGACTTATGTGATGCTATGTGAACTATTATTCTTAGATGATAGTTTTATTGCATGTGATTGTTCTTCAAGAACTTAGAGATGCCTATGTTGTAATCATTGATACTTGACATGTATGAACTAAGTGGCTTCTCAATAAACATGCTAAGACTTAAGGTGACTTAAACTATGAGAAAATGATCCTTGAACCACCAAGTTAAGGGTGGGGATAAGGTGATTCTAGCCCCCTAGACCCGTACTTTAAGTCGGGACCTTTAACTTATCAAAAGGGATAAGTCCATGTGCTAGTGATGACTAGCGTGGCATGAACTCATAACCTAGAATTTTCTCCACAGGGAGATCAGTTAGGGTGGCCCCAGAAAAATAATGATGATGTTTTAATGTCACCTCAAGTAACCAAGATATGTACCATGTACTATGTTCCATGAACTATGATTCTATGCACCATGAATTTATGAGTTTATGTGCTATGCCCCATGATATAAGACACCATGAATTTATGAGTTTATGCGCTATGCCCCATGATATAAGAAACTATGAATTTATGAGTTTATGTGTTATGCCCCATGATATAAGAAACCATGAATTTATGAGTTTATGTGCTATACCCCATGATATAAGAAACATGAAGTTATGAGTTTATGTGCTATGACCCATGATATAGGAAACCATGATCTATGATCCATGTTTTATAACTTATAGACTATGTAACCAAGAGGTTTTCATAATTAAAAGGAATGGGCCTCGGAGGTTAATGTTTGCAAACTTCATAAATGAACTATTATATGCCCACGTTTTTACTAAGAAACTGAGGTCCCTGGAGACGTATATGATGACACTTAGATATGAGGAAAAACCCTACTGAGTTTCTTTAGTAAGAAATCTCACTCCCTCTATCTCTTTCTTCTGTTACGTCTCTAGATTTGGATGACAACATTCGTACTTTAAGTTGAGACACCCACATGGGAGTACCACTACAATCCGGAGCACGGATCGTACCATTTTGAGGGCCGCTGCACTGTTCACATCTTTATGTTTCCCGGACGGCCATTCGCCTATCTCGTAGATAGCTACCTCTTCTCCCCGATGTCACCCTATGGAGACGACATGGTTTTTGAGCGTGCTTGCACACGCAATGAGAGAATCCTACAGACTTACACCGCAGGCTCGGGTGTCGTACCCGAATATGTAACCCGCTCGCAGCATTCGGAGGAGCCACCCGCCCCTATGTACGAGGAGGACTCTGCCCCCACTCCCCCACGTATGCTAGCAGGCAGCGAGGAAACGATTACCCAGCCACGGACGGCTCGGATGCCTGGGAGGCGACCCCAACACGGAGGACGTGTCCGAGTGCCCACTCTTGACGCGCTTCACCCATGGATCGGCTATGTCCCACCTTACCCGTGACAGTAGCCGTAGGGTTTAGAGGGTAGTCCTTAGTGCACACACGTCACGTAGATAGGATAAACCTTCTTTTGTGATGAGGTTATCCATTTCATATGCACTTGGGTGTGGGTATTCTCTTGCTTGTAGCGTTCATGTTTCCATGTATTTCCTTCTTTCAGTTGTATTGCACTTTATGTATCAAACAGTCCCGCCGCTATTGGTGGGCATCTTAAGTATTAATGCATGAGGTATTCCAGTATATGTATTCATGATGCTGTGGATGGAGCTTTTTATGTGTTTATATTTCCACACTTTACGTTATCGTTCGAATTACATTATACGCGGCTCATACTTTATCAAGGTTTTGTTACAAAAAAAAATGGCTCGTATTTTCAGTAAGTAATTTCAAAGGTAATACAACTAAAGCAAGAAGTAATGACTAATAATTGGCCTCAGTACATACTAGTAGTATTGGGTTGAATATTAGGGTGTTACAGCAGCCATAAATATAAGAAAACATATGTCAATATGCTAGTATTGAGCAAAATATATATGCAGTAATCATTATAATCACACACATGCCAAAGCATGCCCTGCAGTGAATATGTTTAACAGTTAACCACTAACAATGGAAATGTGATAGTATACGTACTAGCACATAACAAACCAAATAGACAACAAATTTGTATTATAAATAATCATATGTATATATCGATAATATCGTAAAGTGTGTGTTTATATTATCCAGGATATTCTTTGTGTAATGCCCTGATTTTTTGTCTGAGTGAAAAATGACCAAAATGCCCCTGAGGTCATTTTCGGCCTGGAATTCGAAGATGGCCGACCCGGCAATCCTCGAAGGGCCAGCTCAATGTTTGAAGGGGATTGAATGACCCTTGAGTGGTTCCGGAGGCGAAAGTCTCATTTTCTACAGTTTCGGGTCAAATGACCAAAATACCCCTATAGCGTTTTTACGCGGGTAAGAGTGCCGTTTGAGCCCGAAACTTTCCCAGGGGTTTAAAACAATATTTTTACATGTTTTAAAACATCTTTTTGAGTCTCGATGGTCCCGAGCAGTTTTAGTGAAAAATTACGATTTTGCCTCTAGAATAGTGTTTTTGAGCTTAATGATGTAATTAAGCAAACCTAAGCAATATTAGACTCTAATCGAAGATTAATTAATTTCCATAATTAATCTAGAGTCAAAATAAATTATTAAAATTAATTAGAACCTAAGATTGCTTAGATTAGATTTAAATCTCCTTTCTAAAACTCAAGATTTCACTCTTGGAATCTTGAAGTGTTTTCTTTCTCCAATTCCTTAAATCAAGGAATTGTGTCTAGAATTGTTTATACACTAAAATGAGTTTATAACTCACTAATGATGCAAGAACACTCTTTAAATGTGTCTTGACAACCTTGATTACCCATTTTCTCACCTAAACACTTTCTTACAAACTCCTAATCTTAGTTCTAATCAAAGATACACCTAAACACAACTCTAAACCACAATTAAAATGCAAGAAAACCCTCCCCATGGCTGATGCAATTTCGGCCCTCTCTCTCTCTCTTTTACAACACATGTTGATTTGTTTCTCACTCAAAGAACCATGCTTGAGCCATATCTTGAACCATACCTCGCCATACTTTGAACCATACCTCACCATGCCTCAAGATCACAACATCTCACCTCATGGAACTCATAGGCTGCTCCTCATGGCCGAAACCCCCTCCTCCTCCTTGCACCTTGCATGTGTTTCATTTCTCTATAAATAGCATGCTTGGGTGAACTTGCATCATTTTGGGTTCATTTGCTAAGTGTAAGTTTTCAAAGAGCTCTTCAAAGTTTCCTTTTTCTCTCAAGTTCAAGTGTTCAAGTTCTTCATCATCTTCTCTCATCCCAACCTTCAATCACTTGGTAGGGATTTTCTTTCAAGAGTTTCTTTCATTTAAAGTTCTTAATCTCTTTATGTGTTCATAGTTTCTCTTGAATCTTTTTAGAACTTCTTTTCTTTTTCTTCTCCTCCTTGTTTCGGCCATGGGCCTTTGAGAGTGTAACATCCTAATTTTTAACCCAATACTCTAGAACATATTTAGGTTAATCATTAGTCTGTTACTTCATAGTTCTCATTTAACTTTGAATTACTTAACGGAAAATACGGGTAATTTTTTTTTGAAATAAAAGTGAGAGCCGCGTGATACGATAAGCGGTAAATCATGTATGGTAAACAAATGTCTCACAACATCATAACATAAGGCACAACATGAACATTAGTGAATATCATCTTATATATATATAACTTGCCCACTTATGAGTGTGGGACTTAATTTAGTACAAGGAAACTACAAGAAAGGAAATACAACATAAACATAAACATGATCTACTCCCCTACCCGAGTGCACCTAATGGGATAACCTCTAAACAAAAGAAGGTTTATCCCCATCTAAGTGGTGTGTGCTCTAACCGGTTACTCCATCAGTCGATCGTCACCTCCTACTGACGTCCGTCACGTGAACGAGGCAAGTATCCGGGAAACTGTGCGAGCTCCTCGAGCATAAAGAGGCGGAACGGGGATCGAGAGTGACCCCCGCGGTGTAGCCGCGTCTCCGGTCGTCGTGCAAGTCGGGGCTGAGTCACGGTATCCTCACCGCCTCCTCATCAATGGTGGAGAGGGGGCAGAGCTCTCGCTATACGGATGAGTAGGCGGGTCCTCGGACCGGTCGGTCTCCGAGAAGTAGGTCGGGCACGCATGTCGGGATAGTCTCGCATGGCTAAGGCGGCGGTGTGCATGCGGAGCACTCTCATCATGCGTCTGGCGCGCGCTCAAAAAACCCGGCTCGTCGTCGCCATAGGGTGCGGTCGGGAGAAGCGATGGGTGTGCACGGATGAGCGAAGGGCGCCCTACGAACATGAAAACCCGCACCGCACCGCTTCTCAAAATGGTATGACCCGTGAGCTGGGTCATAGTGCACCTCCCATGTCGGGGTGTCCACGAATACTACGAACGTCGCCATCTGAAGACGTGACGGAAAGAAAGAGATAGAGGGAGTGAGAATCTTGCTAAAGAATCTCAGTAGGGCCTCCTACTACCTAGGTGTCATTATCTACGTCTTCAGGAACCTTGGGTTTATTTATACAAAATGACTGAGCATGTATTAGGTTCATTTTTAAACTTTAAAATATATTTTAGCCAAGGTTCATTCATTTTAGGATGATCTTAATGTCATGGATGCAACATAATAGAAAATGTATGCATGGCACTACCTAATGCACATACATAAAACATAACATCAAGCATCATCATTCTTGGTGGCATAAAGTGGCAATAGTAACATTCATATGGGACAAAACTTAGTGACATAATCACAATCATGAAACTTCTCTTCCTCATGGGCCACCCTAAAAGACAATCGAATTGGGGGTGCTCGGCCGAACCGGTGTCACCCAGAACGTGTCATACATCTAGGTTATGAGCTCATACCTTAACTAGTCGTCACTAGTTCTTACTTACCACTTAACGATAAGCGTATCATAAATCATAAATCCCGACTATCTGAGTACGGGTTAGGGGGCAATTCTCTTAGGGGTGCTCGGCCGAACCGGTGTCACCTAAGAGTGTAAAATGGTACCGATGTCACATGAGTTCTATGGAGGTGCTCGGCCGAACCGGTGTCATCCTAGAACCCATCTTAGTACCTTAATTTTCAAAATTTCTTTCAGTCCCCAAATTTGTTGGAAATTCGGCGGCACAACGGTCGTTACACCGAATTTCCTTCCAAATTTGCTTTATGCCACATAAACATATAGTCTCATAAATTCCTCATATGAATAACATCATCATCATTAGCATACTTCATGCATCATCATAAAACATCCAAACGCTTACCCTTACGGTAGCTTATGCTTTGACCCTTACGGGTCTTAATCTTGAGATATAGTTCTCTACATCCGTCGCTCATATCTTTATGCACCTAAGGGCTCATATTTAATCATCATTCCTAATCCTCATGTTCATACTTAAATCTGAAAAGCATAGGGCAGAATCTCTAACTTGTATTTATGGGGTTCTAGAACTTACGTTTTAGACCCTTTCTCGGTTCTGTTTTCGCCGAAGGCGCTATATATTAAATCTAAATCAATTATGAGGCATTCCTATGCTTAAGGACTAATTATTAATCACATTTATCATGTTGTAAGGGTGCTGGACAGAATCTAGAAAATTAAATGTTCTAAGAGTTCTACATTTGCATTTTTACGATTTTCTAGCTACTAGTTTCCCCGTAGGTGCTAGAATTCGATTCTAATCCAAATGATACCAAGTTTTTCATGTCTAAACAATCTAAATCTGATTATGTCCCCATTAAAACAGTTTGGATTAGTTCCATAAACAAATGGGTCAAAACTATGTTAAATTCTAGCTTTACGGTATTTCTAGTTAGCTAGTTTCTTACCTATCATGCATAGGTTCGCTTCTACATCATCACATGATATTTTCACACATTCCAACACATCAAAACATCATCATACAGCATCACACTCATCACATCAGAACCGAAAACATTTAACTTAAATGAGAGAGTTAATTTGACATTTCTAGGTACATGAGTTACCTAGTTTCTCTTGGAATCGATCTAGAACTTCTAAAACTCTTTGCAAAACATTTTAATTCATCAAGAGGCTAAGTGAAGCCTTAGGTCACTGTCCAAAACATATTCTATCCGCTAAAAGATAATAAAATCACAACTTGTGATGACATAACCTTATAAAGATTTGTAAAGTTTTAAGGAAAACTTAAAACATAGACTATTGGTCCTAGTAGCTAGATGAAAACTCATTGCAAGTCCATCATCACTACTTGGCCGAAATTATGCATTCAAGGAATGCATTCACATTAAACTTTAACTTGGAATGAAATGGGCAAGTCTTTGAGCTCTAGGTTCTTAAGTTACGACATAAACTAAACGTGCTCATGCTTTTCATTTTAAATCTTGCTTACAAAGTAAAGTGATGACTTAAATTTAAATAGGCAAGGCATAAACTTAAACGTGCAAGCTTGAAAGTAAATATGCGAGGCAATAAACTTAGACATGCAAGCTTGAAGGTAAATATGCATGGTTCAATTCTTTATTTTAGTGCTCTTGGCCCAACAACAATCGACGTTAAGGCCGAAATAGATAGGCATTCGAGAAATTAATTAGGTGATAATGCAAGTTCAATTCTTTATTTTAGTGCTCTAGGCCTAACAACAATCGACTTTAAGGCCGAAGTAGAAAGGCTTCGAGAATTAAATTAAGTGATGATACAAGTTCCATTTTTAATCTTTATGTTCTTAAGTGATAGCTAGAAAGTAAAGATGCATAGCAAGAATGTAAATATGATTGCGAGCATAAAATAAATTATGCAAGTTCATTTTATCTTTCTAGAGCTCTTAACAAGACTTTAAAGGAATTTAAACCATAACCCAAACTCATCCAAACAAGGTAAAGTCAAGCTTAGAGTTCTTAAAACTCAACATAATATTCTTAGGAAATCAAACCATGAAGCTTAGAAAAATTAAGGAAATGGCCGAAATCTTCAAGAAGAAAAAGGAACATTTTAGAACTCTAGAGTTCATGATCTTGATGATATATTAACACCAACATCATGAGTCCTCATCATTGAGTTCATAGAGCCATTTTAAAACATCATCAAAGCTAAAGTTCTCAAGAGTTCAAGAAAGGAAAAACTAAAAACATTTTTGCTCAAGAACAAAGATCAAGCTCTAGAGTTTGTTTCAAGTGATGAACATCATCATGAAACTCTCATCATCAAGCTCTCATTCCTTCATTCCCAAAGGCCCATGGCCGAAACATAAAGAGGAAGAAGGAGAAGAAAAGAAGTTCTAAAAGGAACCAAGAGGAACTATGAACATCAAGCTTAAAATAAGAACTTTAAAGAAAGGAATACATGAAAGAAAATCCCTACTTGATGTGATGAACTTGAAGATTGAAGAAGAAGATGAAGAACTTGAAGAACTCCAAGAACTTGAAGAACACAAAAACTTTGAGAGAAAAAGAAAAGCTTTGAGTGTTCCTAAACTTAGCAAATGATCTAAAAGTGGTGCAAGCTCCTCAAGGCATTCTATTTATAGAGAAATGAAACAAATGGAGGGAGCTCATGGGGGAGAGTGGCTTCGGCCATGAGGTGCAGAATGGAGGCTTCCATGAGTTCCATGAGGTGAGATAATGTGTTCTTTGAGGTATGGTGAGGTATGGCTTAAGGTATGGTGAGGTATGGTTCAAGGTATGGCTTCAAGCATGGTTCTTTGAGTGAGAAAATAATTAAACATGTGGCCAAAGAGGAGTGTGCTGGCCGAAATGCATCAGCCAAGGGAGGAGAGTTTCTTGCATTTTAATTGTGGTTTAGAGTTGTGTTTAGGTGTATCTTTGATTATGCTTAAGATTAGGAATTTGTAAGAAAGTGTTTAGGTAAGGTAAATGGGTAATTAAGGTGGTCTAGACATAATTAAGGAGTGGTCTTGCACCATTAGTGAGTTAAAATCCTCAATTTAGAGTCTAAACAACTCTAGACACATTTCCTTGATTTAAGGAATTGGAGAGAGAAAACACTATTCAAGATTCCAAGACTAGGAGTCTTGAGTTCTAAAAAGGGATTTTAGTTTAATCTAAGCATTTTTAGATTCTAATTAACTTTAATAAATTATCTTGACTCTAGATTAATTAGGGAAATAAATTAATCTTCGTTTAGAGCCTAATATTGCTTAGGTTTGCTTAATTACGTCATTAAGCTCAAAAGCACTATTGTAGGGGCAAAATCGTAATTTTGCACTAAAACTGCCCGGGACCACCGGGACTTGAACAGAGACCTCTAGACACATGAAAACATGTTTTTAAACCTCTGGGGAAAGTTCCGGGCTTAAACGGCACCTTTACCCGCGTAAAAACGCTATAGGGGTATTTTGGTCATTTTGACCCGAAACTGCGGAAAATGAAATTTTCACTTCCGAAAGCATTCAAGGGCCATTTAATCCCCTTCAAACATTGAGTTGACCCTTCGAGGACGACCGAGTTGGTTACCCTCGAGTTCGGGTCAGGAAATGACCTCAGGGGCATTTTGGTCATTTCCCTCGGACAGAGAAATCGGGGTGTTACAGAGAGCAAAGGAATGAGAGCTTGATGATGAGGGTTTCATGATGATGTTCATCACTTAAACAAACCTCTAAAGCTTGATCTTTGTTCTTGACGTTAAAGACGTTTTAGTTTTTCTTCTTGAATCCTTGAAACCTTTCACTTTGATGATGTTTTAAAATGGTTTCATGAACTCAATGATGAGGACTCATGATGATGGTGTTAATGCATCATCAAGATCATGGTCTCTAGAGTTTCAAATGTTTCCTTTTCTTCTTAAAAGCTTCGGTTCCTTTTCCTTTTCTTTCTTCACATTTTCGGCCATGTTGGCCCATGATGGTTCTCAATGGCTTGATGATGAGAGCTTCTAGATGATGACTATGTGTTCATCACAATGAAGTCTTTAGAGCTTGAGTTTTAATAAAAATGTTATCTATGGCTACATCTCAAGAAAAGAAACTTTGCGTTTTAAAGAACCCTTGAGGTTCACTCTTGTCTTTACTCTATCTTGACATGATAAGTTTGGGTGGAGGTTTAAGTTCCTTTAAAAATCTTGTATGAGCTCTAATAAGAAATAAAATGGACTAGCATTCATATTTAAATTCAAGCTTATGCATTCTATATTTACTTTAAGCTTTGCATTCATATTTAATTTCCAAGCCATCACTTAAAGTTAAAGGATAAAGAATGGATTGCATATCATATTTACATTCTTGTCTAGTATATTTACTTTCCATCACTAAAGAACATGAAGATTTAAAATGAAAGTTGCACTATCACCTAACTAAATCTCAAAGCCTTTCTATTTCAGCCTTAAAGTCGATTGTTGCTGGGCCTAGAGCACTAAAATAAAGAAATGAACTTGCATATTTATATTTCAAGTCTCGCATATTTATTTCAAGCCTTGCATATTTATATTCAAGTCTTGCATATTTACTTTAAGCTCTCACTTTACTTTGTAATGAAGGAATAAAATGAAGTGCATAGCATGTTTAAATTATGTCATCACTTAAAGACCTTAGAGCTCAAAGACTTACCCATTTTATCTCAAGTTAAAGTCTAATGTGGAGGCATTCTTTGAATGCATAATTTCGGCCATGTAGGAGATTCATCTAGCTACAAGGGCCAACAATCTAAGTTTTAAGATTCTCTTTAAAACCTCATGAAGTTTATGAGATTAAGACCGACAAGATTTACGAATTTAATACTCTTTTAAGGAGGGATTAAGTGGTCACTGACCTAAGGATGTTTTTAGTCCCTTTTACAAAATAAAATGGTTTGCAAAAGAGTCTTAGAAGTCCTAAAAGTGATTCCAAGAGAAACTAGCAACTTATATCTTTTAAAAATATCAAGTTATGCATCTTTTTGGAGACTTAATGCTTCGGTTCTTCCATGATGAGTTTGCTGCTGTATGATGATGTTTTGATGTGTTTGAATGAGTAAAAATTATGTATGTTGAAGTAGGAACATTTCTATGCATGATAGGAGAGAAACTAGCTTTCTAGAAAAACTATAAAGTCAAGATTTAGCATAGTTTTAACCCATTTATTTTCGGACACTGCCCAAACTGTTTCAATGGGAATAAAATCAGATTAGGATTGTTTAATCATGAAAAAATTTGGTTACAATTGAAGTAGGATTGAATTTTAGCACCTATAGAGAAACTAGTAACTAGAAAACCGTAAAACTGTAATTCTAGAACTCTTAGAACATTTAATTTTTAGAATCTATCTAGCAACCTTATAATGAAGAGAACATGGCTTATAATTATTTCTTAGACATAGGAATGCCTCATAATTGGTTTAGATCGAACTTATAGCACCTTAGGCGAAGACAGAACCAAGAAAGGGTCTAAAACGTAAGTTCTAGAACCCCACAATTTTAAGTTTATAATGATGCCCCTAAGGAATGATGTTGTTCAAATTCAATAGAGAACATAAATAATAATGAGATCTATTAGAAGAGAACCCTTAGGTGCATAAAATTTTGAGAGAAGATGATAGGTTAATTACGGCACAAGTTTAAGGCCTGTAAGGGTCAAAGCATAAAATACCGTAGGATCAAGAGCATAATGGATTTTTAATGTTGCTTGTGAACGTATGAGAATGATTATGTGAATGCATGAAAATTATGAAGGAGGATGCATGTTTGAATGACTTATGTGGCATAAAGAAGAATTTGGAAGAAATTCGGCATGTCATTAGTATTGCCAATTTACGACAAATTCGGGACTCAGAAAGTTTTTGAAAACCTATGAGATTTTTATGAGGTACTAAGATGAGTTCTCGGATGACACCGGTTCGGCCGAGCACCTCCAGAGAACTCATGTGACATAGGTACCAAGATGAATTCTTGGGTGACATCGGTTCGGCCGAGCACCCCCAAGAAATGCGCCCTAGCCCGTACTGGATAAGTCGAGATTATGTTTATGATTATGTTACGCTTAATGGGATTGATAAGTAAGAACTAGTGATGACTAGTTAAGGTATGAGCTCATAACCTAGAGATGTGACACATTCTGGGTGACAACGGTTCGGCCGAGCACCCCCAGAGCGATTGTCTTTTAGGGTGGCCTATAAGAAAGTAAAGTATGATGTTTATGTCACAAAGTTTCCCATATGAGAATTTAATTTCCACTTTATGCCACTATTATGATATTCTTAATGATGTGATTATTTTCTTGCATTAAGTAGAGCCATGCATACATTCTTTAATATGATTGCATCCATGTCATTAAGAATCATGCTAAAATGAATGGACCTTGGCTAATTATGTTTTAAAGCTTAAAAATGGACTTGATACATGCTTACTTGTTTTGAATACTAAACCCAAGGTTCCTGAGGACGTAGATGATGACACCTAGGTAGTAGGAGGCCTTACTGAGATTCTTTAGCAAGATTCTCACTCCCTCTATCTCTTTCTTTCCCTCACATCTTTAGATGGCGACGTTCGTGATTTTTGTGGACACCCCGACGTGGGAGGTGCACTATGACCCGGATCATGGGTCATACCATTTTGAGGGACAGTGCACGATGCGAGTCTTCATGTTCGTTGGACGTCCCCTCACTCACCCCATGCATACCCATCGTTTCTCCCCGACAGCACCCTACGGCGACGACGAGCGGGTTTTTGAGCGCACACGTACGCATAATGAGAGAGTTCTCCGCAAGCACACCGCCGCCTCAGCCATGCGTGACTATCCCGACTACGTGCCCCGGACTTACTTCTTGGAGACCGATCCGTCGGAGGACCCGCCTACCCATCCGTACAGCGAGAGCTCCGCCCCCACTCCTCCACTGATGAGGGAGGACAGTGAAGATACCGTGACTCAGCCACGGCTCACATGACGACCGAAGATGCGGCCACATGGTGGGGGTCACTCTCGATCCTCGTTCCGCTTCTTTACGCCCGAGGAGCTCGCCCAGTTTCCCGACTATGTGCCTCGCTCGCGAGATGGACGTCAGTAGGAGGTGACTTACGACCGATGGAGTACCCGGGTAGAGCACACACCACTTAGACGAGGATGGACCTCTTTTTGTTTAGAGGTTATCCCTTTAGTTGCACTTGGGTAGGGGAGTTGCTTTTATATTTTCCGTCGTACTTTCCTTTGTATTCGCTTTTTAGTTGTAGCTGTTCATGATGTACTAAACTAAGCCCCATTCTCCATGAGTGGGCATATCATATAATATTATATAAATATGCAGTTCAGTTCTATTGTAATGTGCCTTTACTTGCTTATGTCATGTTGCTATGCGATGCTTGCTTTATTTCCTTTCGTGCATTATTAATTAACGTGTCGCGCAGCTCTCACTTTGCTTTTATAATTCAAAAAAAAAATTTACCAGTACTTCCGCTAAGTATTTTGAAGTAATAAGGAAGCTATGGCGTAACAGACTAATGATTAACCTAATTATGTTCTAGAGTATTGGGTTAAAAATTAGGATGTTACACTTTGTACCCACCAATGTGTACACATGGCATGCTTATAATGTTGTGAATAAATTTTGTTTTTGTGTGATTAGCTTGTTAATAATATATATATATATATATATATATATATATATATATATATATTCTTTTTATGGTATTAGAACTTTGAATTATTTCTGTCTCAAAGTAACACAATCAAGCATTACATACATAAAAAGGATAAATAAAATTTAATCGATATTCAAACGAATAGCATATTTGTTCATTCCATTAAGTTAACTTAATAATATTATTTTTATAATGCGTACAACTTTAAACTTACATCTTCTAGGCAATTATTTTTATTCATGTGTTCAAAGGAAATGAATGTAAAAGAAGTTTGGGCATTATAAAATATGGAAATTTTGGATTTTCTTATACAATTTAACCTCAATTAATTATTCTGACTCACGATTAATAAGTAAAATTATTTTATATTTCATTGTCATCCAAAACACATTTCCCTTAGTTGTCAAATTAACCCCTTGAGGATAGCCCAAATTGGCGTCCTCGATTACTGGGCAAATATGATCTTAAGGGCATTTTGGTCATTTTGCACAACCACCAAAATTCGGGGTATTACACTCAACACTATGCTAAGTGTGAAAGCAACCAACCACAATACCACTAGACGATCATGAACATCTAAACCCTATTTCCTATCATATAGATAAGATTCAAGGCATGCCTTATCTACACTTTGGAAGCATAGTCAGTCCATTCTTCAAGGTCCTACATGGATGAACTGCTCTGATACTATAATGAAACACCCTCCCAAGTGCAACATCACCTTTAAGCCATGACATCAGACTTGAGAGTTGTTACTTATAAATTAGTGGACCTTTTTTAAATATCTATAGCAAATTTGATTAATTCATGTAATAACTAGGTCATAATTCTATTAAAATTTATAACAAAGAAACAAAAAAATTATTGAATACAAGGTCAAGTACAGAAGGAAGCTCCTCTATGAGCTTTAATACGTATCTATTCCTTATTGTATTTACATACATATATATACAACCAAGTACAATCAATATAAGCCTCAAAACTATTGCAAACCCGATTTCATTCGCATAACCGCCTCATAGTTCTTTGGATCAATCTTGAGATGACACGGAAATACCAACACATAAGGGTGCGAATTCTAAAATTCTCAGTGGGGCAATCCCCAAATACACAGTTATAAATGTCATCGTCATTGTTCCAACCACTTCAATTTATTAGAAAAATGTGATTCATGCACAACAAAGATTCATTTTTAAATTTCAAAACCATCCTTCCAAAGTGGACTGCTTTTAATACTCATATACCATAAGGCTCATGATCATTGCAAATAATGCTAAACACAATATACTTTTGCTAAACTTAATTCAGTGCATTTTCATTTTTCATCGACATAAGAAAGATTTAGTTCATACCAAATGGTATCTACAGGGGATAACTCTACAATGGATAATTCCTATTAAATGGTATCTACAGTGGATAACTTCATACTGGGAAATTGATTGGTTATCAAGAATAATCTCATTCCTATACGTGATCACCGGACTTCATTCTTTTCCTCTTCCGAATCCCACATAACTCTATGCCTAATTGATACGTCTACCGACTCGTTATATATCTAGGCATTTTCCTCGTTTTGCCTTTCCCTTCACCCAACATAAGTCTTATTTCTGTTTCGTCCATATTTCAGAACATGCACAATTGAAATTCAAACATTCTCTTTTACCACATATATGTATCATTTGTAAAGCCCTAGTAATTAACCAGATACACCTAGGTTGAATCTGATTAATGACTAGACTTTACTCCTTGCTTTGGTTCTTTCTTCATAATTTGAAAATACTTAGTGAAATTACGAGCCATTTTTTTTTTTTAAACACATAATTGAAAACGTGAGCCGAGTATAACGTGAACGAGTAAGCGGAGTATAATAAGACGTTTAAGAATATATCACATCATATCACTTAGGCTCCATCATATAACATCCATAAGCACATTATAGCATATATTTACATACAATAACCTCACTCAAAGGGTGGGTTATGTTCATACATCATTATCTTATGCAAACCCATAAAAGAAAATATACTTAAGGAAATTCATGCCCCTAAACTAGATAACTCCATAAGCCGGGAAGGTTATCCTAAAACTAGGGTGCATGATCACACATAAATCCACTAAGAACTCTCTAGGGCCACTGTCTTGGAAATGGGGGAATAAATCTGATCCACTGATGAGCTTCCTCGGGAGGGGACACACGAGATGGACCAAAGTCAGTCGCATGGACGACCTTCTTGCTAACCTCGGCTGAACAACTGTTTCCTCACTACCCTCTCTTACACGTGTGGGAGTAGGAGCAGAGCTCTCAGAATATACATGAGTAGGAGTGTCCTCAGAAGGATCAGTTTCAGAATATCTCGTCTCGGGAACATACTGAAATCCATGGACAGCAGATGAAGCGGGATAAGAACGTAACATCCTTTCATCAAGTGGACGTGCATGTTCGAAAACCATTTCATCGCCATAGGGAGAAGTAGGAGAAAATCGATAACTAGGGACAGGATGTGCAAATGGGCGACCTATGTAAATAAAAACACGAATCACAAGACCTCCCTTCAAAATGATACGAGCGATGCACCGGATCATAGTGAAATTCCCAAGTAGGGGTATCAACGAACAGGACGAATGTCGCCATCTGAATCTGGAGACAATGACGGAAATAAAGAAAAGGGAGTGAGAATCTTGCTAAAGAATTCTCAGGAAGGTACCTCCTTCTACATTGTCATCATCAAAGTCCCCAGGAACCTCGGGATTATTCTAAAATAGTGAGCATGCAAAGATTCATTTTAAGTTCGGACAAATACTTAACCGAGGTTCGTCAATTTTTAATCATGCGTCTTATAATGCATCTTATTCTTAACATGTCATATTTACAATGAACTTTTCCTTTATCATTACATCATATTCCTCATCATCATTATCAAAATAACATGCATAAAAGAACGTCATATAATATTAGCTACACATGGACACAGTGCACATATTTCATTTCTTTAGTGCCTTAGGTGACTTAAAATCTTATCATCATCATTATTTTCCTTGGGCCACCCTATACTCCACCCTTTTGGGAGTAATTTAGGTTATGAGCTCATACTTTACTAGTCGTCACTAGCATATACTTATCCCTTTGATAAGCTAAAGTCCCGACTCTACCCTTTTGAGAGATCGGGTTAGGGGGCTAAAATCACCTTTTTCACCACCTATAGTCTGATGGTTCCAAAGGATCATTTTCTTATAAGTTTAAGTCACCATTAAATCTTTGCATGTTATATCATAATACAATTCATAAACATCATAACATTTTCTCATTTATAGTCTTAAGCTAGAATAATATATATCAATCAGTAATCATGCATATGGGAGATTCCCAGAAAGAGAGGTGGGTCACAATGGACACGCTTAAATACCAAGTCTTTCCTTAGCCGTAACCTTTCCAAATTACACTTTTACAATGATACACTTTCTTCTAGCAACAAAGGTGAATTTTTCATAATAAAGAACATTTCATGTATAAGCATTCTTATTATTTGCAACAGCAACTATAACATGCAAGCCAGAAAATCATTCAATGATATCAAGTACTTAATAAGCATCCAATCCTTACATAGAATTATCAATTATAGAACTAATTAGTTACTAAACCAATTATGAATCATTCTCTTAACAATAAACCATAATTATCACAACTTCAATCATATCAAATCATTATCACACATTGATACTAAACTCAGATCAGTGGTCGAATCATGAACCTCATGCAATTACATAGAATCATATTTTAAGTGCATATAAAATACTAGTTCCCCAGTAAAATCCTTGCAAAGCCTTAAAACTCATTTAGAAACTAGTTCTTTTGTCAAATTTGGGAGGATCTTCACAATTAAAATTCTCACTTAAGATAAAAGGAGTAAGTCTTGAGCTTTAGAGATTTAGGTGACATCTTAGAATTATAAACATGCTATGCAACCTTATTTTAATCTTATCTTTATAAGGTGATAGCTTGGAATTATAAACATGATATGCAATTCCATTTCTTTATCTTTAAGATTTAAGGTGATGACTTGAAAATTAAACATGATGCAAGAACTTGAAATATAAACATGATACAAGAAACTGGAGCGGCGGTAATCCACACAGACCCAGAGAGGAGAAGAGAATATTAAGAAACCTGAGCGCGGAGTCCGCACAGACCAGAGAGGGAGAAGAGAATATTAAGAAACCGGAGCGGTAGTCCGCACAGACCAAGAGAGGGAGAAGAGAATTATTATTACATCTTTTTAAGCTCCAATCTCAAGACTTTTTAAAGAATAAATTCTTTAACTCCAATAATCATATTTCTTTGCTTGTGATACATGGGCAAGTCTTTAAGCTCTAGGATCTTTAGGTGATGGCATAACTCCAAATGTTCAAGAGAAACATAACCTCATGTTCAACTAAACTTGTAAAAAATGAAACTTTTCTCAAGAAAAACTCAAGCTTTAGAGGTCTCATGTGAGATGAACTCATGGTCACCTTTAGAGAGCACTCATCATCAAGCTATCATGCTCAAGGCCTTGAGGCCAAAAATGAAAGGAAAAGAAAAGGAAGAAACCGAAAATGAAAAGCAACATGGAGGTTCCACCTTTCATCATTTCCCAACAAGACTTAACATAGAAATCAAAGACATATTTAGAAAGGTTCCCTACCTTGTGATTTTCGAAAAAGGAGAGGAAGAACTTGAGCTTGAAGAACTCTTGGAAGCTTGAGACTTAGTGATTTTTGCAAGAAGTAAGCAAAGGAGTGAAGTTGTGTGGTGTTGTGTATTTATAGGAAAATGAATCATGAAGGAGTGGAGAGAAGGAAGTTGGCTGAAACTTCTTAGGAAGAATGAAGAAAAATATCTCTTGTGTTGTCATTCATGGTGTCATAGATCATAGGTCTTAGGGTGGCTTTGATGGACAATGTAATTTACTACATAAAATATCATTCTTTTGAAATTTTGGGGGGAAAGTGGCTGATCATTATAGGGCCAAGGGAGGGAAGATTTCATCCAATTTAATCATGTACTAATGGAGTGTTTAGGAGTAAACAAGGTTAGGTCACTAATTAAGGTTGTGTAATCAAGTATTTAGGTGAACTAGTTAGGTAATTAGGACCCTAATACCTTAGACTAAGAGTACTATTGTAGGATTGATGGAGTCAAACTCCTATGACCATTGATTGATGTATGACAACTTTTCTTGGAAGAGAAAGCATTCTTGGGAAAGGAAATGTGAATAGTGAAAACAATATTCATAGTTGCTTTTTCTTTAAAGAAAGAAAAGAATTAGAATTGAATTGCAAATTTTCTTAAGCAATTTTAGGTTCTAATCAACCTTAAATAATTATTTTAGCTCTAGATTAATTAAGGAAATTAATTAACCTTTCATTAGAGCCTAATATTGCTTAGGTTTGAGTTAAGTAACTCGTTAGGCTTAAAATGCACTAAGCAGGGGTAAAGTCGTAATTTTTACCAAAAGTTGCCCAGGACCTCCGGGACTTAAACCAACATAGTTCATGCCTTAAAACATCATTTTTGATCTCCGGGACAAGTTCGGGTCGGAGTCAAAACTTAAAACTGCCTTAAATCAAGTTAGGGGTATTTTGGTCATTTGTGCACAGAAACCTCAGAAATGAGATTTTTCTGACTTGTTAACATTCATAAACATATAATCCCCTTCATATATCATAAAAGCCTTGTGAGGATGGCCGAGACTGGTCGTACTCATGTTTTAGGTAAAAATGACCTCAGGTGCATTTTGGTCATTTAAAAGTTTAAAGAAAAACGGGGTGTTACATAAGTAGTAGAGTATGAGGTATCAAGGAAAGAAATAGTGAGGAATTGAAATTTTAATCGGTTAGTTTGGTAGATATTACTGAGTGGAACAAGTTTAGTGAAGGAAGTTTATGGTTTTAGTAAGTATAGGCTAGGAGTTTGGAGATTTGAATCAAGTTCCAAGTTTTTGAAAACACCAAAAATGGTGGCTGGGGGTTGTTCTTGGCTAGCCGAAATGTTAATGATGGAGGGATAAAGTTGTTTGGTCTTGTATTTATCTCATGTCGGTGTTAAGCATTTATTTAATATGAAACCCAAATTCTTCTTAAAAGAAAATAAAGTGAATGGCTGGGATTTGATATTGTAATTTAAGATTAAATCTTAGCCTTACACTTGGCCCTAAAAAGAATTTAGCCTTCAAAATTCATTTAAAAATGATTTCAAAAGACAGTTTTCATAGATCAAACAAGCAATCTGCATACAATTCAAACAATTCAACCAAATCCTAAACGTTCCTATCTTGGATCGGATTATCAGGTGGTGATGTCCCTCGGCTCTAGCAGGTTTTGGATATCTCTCGGGACACTCCCAAATCATTTGTCCCGATTTTCCACAGCAGTAGCATATGTATAGCCCGACTAAATAAGGCTTACTCCCATGGTTTTTCCCATATCTTGGGCAATCTGGCTGCACAGTTGACCGTTGTAGCTATTTGTCCTCATATGATGTCACAACATCCTCAGAGGGTGTCGTGATGAGGATGACAACCAATTTAAAAAAATGGGAGTTGCCACCAATTTTAATTCTGACTAACATTAGAAAACCTTTTTAATATGCAAACTAGCCTTTTAAGAGACTTGAGGTTTGGGAGTCTAATTATGATTAGGGAATGGTGAAAACTTATTCCCATTACACCCCTAATACATCCATATGAATATGGTTACCTCAGAACTCATTATACAAATTTATTTATAACTTTAAAATATTTATTTTTCCCTAAAAATCATAACAATTATAGATTTACAAAGAAATAAAGCTAAAATTAAAATAAAAATTAAAGAATAAATTGAATGAAAAAAGTTTTTAGCTTGACAGTTGTTGGCTATGCCGACATATCCTTTAATGTAACGAGGAACCCAAAGCCACGTCGTTCTTGTAGAAAATGAGTGTGTGTCGACAAATTTTAATTAAAAAGAATTAAAGACTGCGTTGATCAATTTTAATTGTGAAAAGAGTTTTTATGAACCAATTATTTGAAAAAAGGAGATCCACTTGTGTCCAGGATCCAAAACAGTATTAGGCTACTCAATAAATCCTTACAATTCAATAGTACATGAAGAAGACACCTACCTCTCAATCATGACCATTAACTGTTATGTGAATAAAGAAACTTTTTTATTTTCAAAAAAAAGTCCTAAAATCTAAACAGTATAAATGAAAGTTTTTTTGATACAAGACATAAAGTTATTTTAAAAAATAAAATAAAATGAAACAGACCCCAAAATAAAAAAAGGAACTTGAACCCAAAAAAGCCTAGCCTGAAATTAAAAAAAATGTTAGCCCAAAAACCAAAACAAACTGGGCCCAAACACCCCAACACATGAACCTTGTAACATCCTAATTTTTAACCCAATACTCTAGAACATATTTAGGTTAATCATTAGTCTGTTATTTCATAGTTCTCGTTTAACTTTGAATTACTTAGCGGAAAATATGGGTAAAATTTTTTTTTGAAATAAAAGTGAGAGCCGCGTGATGCGATAAGCGGTAAACCACGTATGGTAAGACAATTGTCTCACAACATCATAACATGAGGCACAACATGAACATCACTGAATATCATTTCATATATATATATATAATTTGCCCACTTATAAATGTGGGACTTAGTTTAGTACAGGGGAAATGCATAAAAGAAAATACAACATAAAACATGAACATAATCTACTCCCCTACCCGAGTGCACCTAATAGGATAACCCCTAAACAAAAGAAGGTTTATCCCCATCTAAGTGGTGTGTGCTCTATTTCGGCATCTACCTCCTCCCATCGCGACTATCCCTCGAGCGTGGCAAGTAACCGTGAATCTGAGCAAGCTCTCGGCGTGAATAGACGGACGGGGCTCTAAGTGACCTCACCAGCGTGGCCTCATCTCCGGTCATCGTGCAAGCCTCGGCTGAGTCACGGAAGGCTCACTACCTTCCCCAAGGTCCATGGGTATAGAGGGGGAAGATCCCTCGGAGGGTGCCTGGTTGCGAATCCTCGGAAGGATCCGTCTCCAAAAAGACGACGGCAACGGGCACATATCGGGGTAGTCTCGAGCGGCGGACGTGGATGATGGGGTATGGCGAAGCCTCTCCTCTAGGGGATGTGCGCGCTCGAACACCAGGTCATCGCCAAAAGGTGAGACGGGGGAGAAACGATGGGAATGTACAGGGGGAGTGAAGGGTCGACCCATAAACATGAATACTCTAACCGTGCATCGACCCACAAAATGGAATGACCCGTGGTCCGGGTCATGGTGCACCTCCCATGTCGGCGTGTCCACGAACACCACGAACGACGCCAACTGAAGACGTGACGGAAAGAAAGAGATAGAGGAGTCGAATCTTGCTAAAGAATCTCAAGAGGGCCTCCTACTACCTAGGTGTCATCATCTACGTCCTCAGGAACCTTGGGTTTATTTATACAAAATGACTGAGCATGTATTAAGTTCATTTTAAACTTTAAAATATATTTTAGCCAAGGTCCATTCATTTTAGGATGATCTTAATGTCATGAATGCAACATAATAGACAATGTATGCATGGCACTACCTAATGCACATACATAAAACATAACATCAAGCATCATCATTCTTGGTGGCATAAAGTGGCAATAGTAACATTCATATGGGACAAAACTTAGTGACATAATCATAATCATGAAACTTCTCTTCCTCATGGGCCACCCTAAAAGACAATCGAATCTGGGGTGCTCGGCCGAACCGGTGTCACCGTAACGTGTCATACATCTAGGTTATGAGCTCATACCTTAACTAGTCGTCACTAGTTCTTACTTACCACTTAACGATAAGCGTATCATAAATCATAAATCCCGACTATCCGAGTACGGGTTAGGGGGCAAACCTCTTAGGGGTGCTCGGCCGAACAGGTGTCACCTAAGAGTATAAAATGGTACCGATGTCACATGAGTTCTATGGAGGTGCTCGGCCAAACCGGTGTCATCCTAGAACCCATCTTAGTACCTTAATTTTCAAATTTTCTTTAAGTCCCCAAATTTGTCGGAAATTCGGCGGCACAACGGTCATTACACCGAATTTCCTTCCAAATTTGCTTTATGCCACATAAACATATAACCTCATAAATTCCTCATATGAATAACATCATCATCATTAGCATACTTCATGCAGCATCATAAAACATCCAAACGCTTACCCTTACGGTAGCTTATGCTTTGACCCTTACGGGTCTTAATCTTGAGATATAGTTCTCTAACATCCGTCGTTCATATTTTAAGCACCTAAGGCTCATAATTAAACATCATTCATAATCTTCTCATCTTACTTTTAAATCTGAATAGCATAGGGTGGAAGTCCTAACATGTGAATACGGGGTTCTAGAACTTACGTTTTAGACCCTTTCTTGGTTCCGCTACTAGGCGCTATATATTAAATCTAAATCAATTATGAGGCATTCCTATGCTTAAGGACTAATTATTAATCATGTTTACCATGTTGTAAGAGTGCTGGACCGAATCCAGAAAATTAAATGTTCTAAGAGTTCTACATTTGCATTTTTACGGTTTTCTAGTTACTAGTTTCCCCATAGGTGCTAGAATTCAATTCTAACTCAAATGATACCAAGTTTTTCATGTCTAAACAATCTAAATCTGATTATGTCCCCATTAAAACAGTTTGGAAAAGTTCCATAAACAAATGGGTCAAAACTATGTTAAATTCTAGCTTTACGGTATTTCTAGTTAGCTAGTTTCTTACCTATCATGCATAGGATCGCTTCTACATCATCATATGATATTTCCACACATTCCAACACATCAAAACATCATCACACAGCATCACACTCATCACATCAGAACCGAAAACATCTAACTTAAATGAGGAGTTAAATTGACATTTCTAGGTACATAAGTTAACTAGTTTCTCTTGGAATCGATCTAGAACTTCTAAAACTTTTTGCAAAACATTTTAATTCATCAAGAGGCTAAGTGAAGCCTTAGGTCACTGACCAAAACATATTCCATCCCCTAAAAGATAATAAAATCACAACTTGTGATGACAAAACCTTATAAAGATTTGTAAAGCTTTAAGGAAAACTTAAAACATAGACTATTGGTCCTAGTAGCTAGATGAAAACTCATTGCAAGTCCATCATCACTACTTGGCCGAAATTATTCATTCAAGGAATTCATTCACATATAACTTTAACTTGGAATGAAATGGGCAAGTCTTTGAGCTCTAGGTTCTTAAGTTATGACATAAACTAAACGTGCTCATGCTTTTCATTTTTAATCTTGCTTACAAAGTAAAGTGATGACTTAAAATTAAATATGCAAGGCATAAACTTAAACGCAAGCTTGAAAGTAAATATGCGAGGCATAAACTTAACCGTGCAAGCTTGAAGGTAAATATGCATGGTTCAATTCTTTATTTTAGTGCTCTTGGCCCAACAACAATCGACTTTAAGGCCGAAATAGATAGGCATTCGAGAAATTAATTAGGTGATAATGCAAGTTCAATTCTTTATTTTAGTGCTCTAGGCCCAACAACAATCGACTTTAAGGCCGAAATAGAAAGGCTTCGAGAATTAGATTAAGTGATGATACAAGTTTCATTTTAATCTTTATATTCTTAGGTGATAGCTAGAAAGCAAAGATGCATAGCAAGAATGTAAATATGGATGTAAGCATAAAATAAATTATGCAAGTTCATTTTATCTTTCTAGAGCTCTTAACAAGACTTTAAAGGAATTTAAACCATAACCCAAACTCATCCAAACAAGGTAAGGTCAAGCTTAGAGTTCTTAAAACTCAACATAATATTTTTAGGAAATCAACCATGAAACTTAGAAAATTAATGGATTTGGGCGAAATCATCAAGAAGAAAAGGAACATTTTAAAACTCTAGAGTTCATGATCTTGGTGATATATTAACACCAACATCATGAGTCCTCATCATTGGGTTCATAGAGCCATTTAAAAACATCATCAAAGCTAAAGTTCTTAAGAGTTCAAGAAAAGAAAACTAGAAACATTTTTGCTCAAGAACAAAGATCAAGCTCTAGAGTTTGTTTCAAGTGATGAACATCATCATGAAACTCTCATCATCAAGCTCTCATTCCTTTGTTCTCCAAGGCCTATGGCCGAAAATGAAAAGGAAAAAGGAGTGGAAATGAAGTTCTAAAGAGAAACAAGAGAAACTATGAACATCAAGCTTGAAACAAGAACTTTAAAGAAAAGAATACATGAAAGAAAATCCCTACTTGGTGTGATGAACTTGAAGATGGAAGAAGAAGATGAAGATGATGAAGAACTTTGAAGAGCTTGAAGAACTTGAAGAACACTAGAACTTTGAGAGAAAAGAAAAGCTTTGAGTGTTTCCTAAACTTGGCAAATGATCTAAAAGTGGTGCAAGCTCCTCAAGGCATTCTATTTATAGAGAAATGAAACAAATGGAGGGAGCTCATGGAGGAAGAGGTTTCGGCCATGAGGGTGCAGATTGGAGGCTTTCCATGAGTTCCATGAGGTGAGATAATGTGTTCTTGAGGTATGGTGAGGTATGGTTCAAAGCATGGTGAGGTATGGCTCAAGGTATGGCTCAAGCATGGCTCTTTGAGTGAGAAAACAATTTAATATGTGTGGTAATTAGAGAGTGATGGCCGAATATGCATCAGCCCATGGGGGAGGTTTCTTTGCATTTTAATTGTGGTTTAGAGTTGTGTTTAGGTGTATCTTTGATTATGCTTAAGATTAGGAATTTGTAAGAAAGTGTTTAGGTAAGGTAAATGGGTAATTAAGGTGGTCTAGACATAATTAAGGAGTGGTCTTGCACCATTAGAGAGTTAAATCCTCAATTTAGAGTCTAAACAACTCTAGACACATTTCCTTGATTTAAGGAATTGGAGAGAGAAAACACTATTCAAGATTCCAAGACTAGGAGTCTTGAGTTCTAAAAAAAGGATTTAAGTTTAATCTAAGCAATTTTAGGTTCTAATTAACTTTAATAAATTATTTTGACTCTAGATTAATTAGGGAAATAAATTAATCTTCGTTTAGAGCCTAATATTGCTTAGGTTTGCTTAATTACGCCATTAAGCTCAAAAACACTATTCTAGGGGCAAAATCGTAATTTTGCACTAAAACTGCCCGGGGCCACCGGGACTTGAACAGAGACCTCTAGACACATGAAAACATGTTTTTAAACCTCTGGGGAAAGTTCCGGGCTCAAACGGCCCCATTACCCGCGTAAAAACGCTATAGGGGTATTTTGGTCATTTTGACCAAATCATGAAAACGAAATTTTCGCTTCCGAAAGCATTCAAAGGCCATTTAATCCCCTTCAAACATTGAGTTGACCCTTCGAGGACAACCGAGTTGGTTACCCTCGAGTTCGGGTCAGGAAATGACCTCAGGGGCATTTTGGTCATTTCCCTCGGACAGAGAAATCGGGGTGTTACAAACCTGCCCCCTAAACACACCAAACAGCAAGTGAACCCACAACCCCAAAAAAGAAAAACTAAGTCAAGTCAAAAACTAAAACAAAACCTACAACTAAATAACCAATCCCTAAGCTAACACACAAACTATAAACATGAGAAGGAAAAGTAACTACAACCAGAAAAAGGAGAAAAAGATAAAAAGAGGAAAGTGCAGGAGCTGCCATGGTAGTCGTGGCGGAGAGAGGGTGGCGAGGAGGGCGACGTATGCAGAGCACGGCAGCGGCGGCATCGCGAGCTTCTCAGACAACAAAGACGAGGCGGGTTCACGCGGCTAGGCAATGGAGGAGCAGAGGAGCTTCGTGGCGGTGGATCTGCAAGCGCCGGGCAAAGACGATTCTAGCGGGGCACGGTGATTCGCAACCTTGTGCGCCGCGGTTCACAACCAGCGGCGAAGGCCGGCATGATGGAGGTTCTGATTGGAGCTTCAAAGAACGGAAACGGCTCGGAAGGGGTGGCGGCAAGAATGCAAGATCACCGACGCCGGTCGCGACCCCTAAGCGCTTCGCGATGGCTCGTCGGCGGTGATTTCGTGGCCAGCGGGTTGTTCGCAGACGAGGCGACTACGGTTGTGGTGGTCCTGTCCTTCATCCTGTTTCCATTCTTTCTTTTCCCTTCTTATGTTTTTTTTTATAATTATTTTGTGGATGAATGATGTTGATGATGAGAGGATGGCAGAAAGAGAGAAAAAGAAAGAAAAGATACCAGTAAAAGTTACCACCCTGTTATGAATCTTCTTGCTTGGCTTGGCAAAGGCAGCTTGCTCCCTATTGCACTCGGTGTTTCGCTAATTGTCGTGTTCTTTTCTCCCAAATCCCACCCGTTGCAATCACAGATCGACCTATGATATTCATGCTCTTGCATTTCAATCCTCCGTAATGCTTGATTGATTTTTTCCTTTTTTGTGCAGATTGGGGATTGGGCTTGATTTGATTGGGATTGTAATTGTGATTCAGGGATATTTGATTCTGATTGTGTATTTGTCCCTGATTTAGCTCCCATTTTTGTCTGAGGTCACCGTTGATCTAGCATTCCCCCTCATATGCTTCGCCTTTTTTCTTCTTTCTTCTTTTTTTTTTTTTTGTCAAAGAGAGATAAACAAAGGACCTAGACAAAGACTAATGGGCTGGAAAACATGGGAACTGGATTGGGCCGACGTACACAGACTCCCTCTCTTTTTTATGTTTTTGGCAAAAGAAAAGGATAAAAAAGGGGGGAAAAAGAAAAAAAAATACTAGACAAAATATGGTGTTCACATATAAGATGGTTTGAAACAGTTTCTTTTTGGGTGGAGCCTCCTCAAAACCTTGGTTTTCAAGTGCCCATCCTTTGTTAGAAGTGCCGTTTACATATTGATCTTGTAATTCAAAATTAAATCTTATCCTTACACTTGGCCCTAAAAGATAGACATTACCTTTTTATAAAGATTAAACTTTCTTTCCGTGTTAGAAATCGCACACTGAAATTTTATTGAATGAGTGAAACACTATACTTGTGTAATCAGATATTGCCTTAAATTTAATTCCATGTATAAAATCTTTATTTTTGACTGTTTCTAACCTTAACACTGTCTTTTCTCAGTCTCAGGCATCCACTCATCCGAGATGTAAGGTTTCGACTGTCCTGATGGGCCCCCAGGGCCTACAAGATCACTATTCATGCTCAGACCGGATTCTTTTTTTAACATGTCTATTGGGTCATTTTCATCATTGCTAAAGTTGTCAGATTTGAGAAATTCTCACTAATAAAGTTTAAATTAATTTTTTAAATAATTTTTTGGGTGTTATATTATTGTAGTAACAGAAATGAAGACAAAATAGAACCAAAAATCTAGGTTTACTTCATAACCTTCCCATATCAAGGTAAATGACTTAGATAACAAAATGCCTCCCTGCACCTATCTGGCTCTCTTTTAGAAAAAATTAGAAAGAAAACTATCCATTCCACTCAATCAATAAATGTTCTAACCACAAGGTTTACACGCAAGTGGAAAGAAACTAGAAATTGATACTTGATTGTCGATACATAGTAAGAAGAACAATAATCAGTTAACCAAAACTAACAAATATTGGGCTAGAATCACTCCTTTGTTTTTCATTTTTATGAACAAGTAGAATACTAGATCATCTTCCATTTAAGTTCCTAACACAAACATTTGTGTTAGAGCATATAATCTATAGCAGATCAAATGGTCTACATCACAAAGAGATAAAATAATATCTTCTCTTTTCCCACAACCACAAATTTATTTCAAGAGATAAAAATTGAGGGAAATAAGAGATAAAAATTGTACAAGAAATTAAAGATCTTGTTAGGCTTGCCCTCACCGGATCGAACCTCATAGCTTATAAACCTCGCCATATCAATGACGGCATTGTCACGGAGAAGTCAATGATCGGAATGCAACACTCGCCGACAAGCTTGTCATCGAGGAAGATGCTATCGTGTTAGAACTTGAAGTGGAAGAAGAAGCCTTTCGAGCCTTCTAAAAGCGAAGGCTTGCCTTTTTTGCTGTCGTCGTTGTTTACCCTGTTAGTTTTGGCTCGCTGTTGCTACTTCTGCTCTTCCTTCAATTTTATTTTTGGGTTGTCACTAGCAGTGATTGAGACGAGGGCGTAGATTATGAGTTTCTGGAAGAAGTTGAAGGTTCTAAGGTCCTTGCAAAGCATTAGTTTGAGGTCTATCGAGGGTTGTTGTTATTCCATTGAATCCATGGCCGGTGAACTTGAGAGAACCTCTACAAAGGAGAGCATGGTTCGAGGGAAGGAAGAGAAGGATTGCGTGGTTCAAGGGCTGACGTGAAGACCAAGAGGAGGTGGTGAAATCTCAGAGAAGAGGATTAGGTTTTGTTTTGATGTTTTATTTTTCACTTTATTATTTTTATTTTTGAACATTTTTGGCAGTTTCTTTTTACTAGAACCTCCGCAAAATGATATAAATTTATGCGCCATTAATATAAACCGTCGAGAAAACTAAACTACCATGGCAGTTTTTGAAACCGCCACTAAAAAATGGCCACTAAGCAGGACGTTTCTAGTAGTGATGAGGGAGAGGTTGGTCCAGTTTGTGGTGTCTAGCACAACACATCCACACCACCAGCAATGCGTAGTGAATAAGACAATGACTCACAACCTACATGACAAAAGGAAGGGTTGACGATGGTGGTGGAATGACTAAGACAACTTGTGGTTCATGTGGTTCTCATGGTGGTGTTATAGAAGGCTCTTGCAGTGGTGGCTTGATGGAGTTATTCAAGATGGATGAAGGTCTGCACCACAACGATTATGGCCCTGGTGTAGATCAGCTCTCGTGGTAATGCTTCACAGTAGTTGATTTAGGTGCTTTTCTTCAGAGTTTAGATGAAAGGTTGACAATGAGGATAGATGTGGGTGGTTGGTTAGGGCTATTTCCTTCTAGCTCCTCTCTTTCTTTTTCTGGTTTGTTCTTGTTTGGAGGGGATTTGTTCTATGCCATGGAATTTTAGTTTTTTTCATTATGGATTTTTTTTAATTATTTATGGTTTGATTGAGATTATTTTCATTGAACACTTGGGTTTCTATTTTGAGCTGGGGAACTTGGTTTTGTATGGTTTGATTTTGGCGATGGATGGTTGCAAAGACAATGAGTCTTGTCTCTTATGGCTATCATAAAGAATGGAAGATATATTTATTTTTCTTGGTTTTATGATGTGATATGGTTGTGTCTTCTGTGTGGATTTTAACAATTTATGAATGTGTTAATTTATTATGTGAACATTGTTTAGCAAATGTACAAATATTGTAAAACCTAATAGCACCAAAAGAATGTTGCACTAGGAACCAGGATTGAACAATCTTGCCAAAAACTCTTTCTAGCTTACACACACTTCTCCCTTCGTCTTTTTGACGTTAGACAAAGAAATGAAAAACAAAATTAAAGAACAAGAATAAACACAGTTAATACACATTAGGAAACCACCATCTAAGATATACTAAGCTGAAATAGCACTCAATCTTGATATGCAAGAGATGATTGTATTTCACTCAAAATGAATTGTACAACTATTACCAAAGGCAGCTATTTATACTAATAGAGGTGTCAATCCTCTTCATCTAACCATCTATTTTCAGTCTTGAAAATACACTTTCCTAGCATTGGAAACCACATGACCACAATTTCCAAATATCGAAAAGCATAAACTTATTTTTTCAAAGGGCACAAACTACACAAGACACTTAAAGATATGTCAAAATAGCACATGACAAATGAGTTGCTCATGCATCTAGAGTTCTCCATCAATTTTTCTCTCTTTCACTTTCCAAACTCCCTCTATTTTCTTCTTTTTTATTCCTTTAGTTGCCTTTTATAATATCCTTCTAAGTATAATATCATCCTTAAGTCATGACATTAGATTTAGGAGTTGTTACTTATAATTTAGCAGACTTTACTTAAATATTTGTAGTAAATTTGGTTGCTTCATGTAATAAAAAATTCGTAATTCTATAAAATCATATAGAAAGGAAACAAAGTATTTATTGAATACAAATCCAAATACAAGGAAAAGCTCTTCTATGAGCTTTAATGTACATTTGTCTCCTTATATATATACACAAACGTGTACACATAACAAAATGAAATTAATATTGAGCTTCCATAGTAGCCACCTCATTGTTCTCTTGAGAAATCTAGAGATGATATGAGAACACAAACAACATAGAGGTGAGAATTGTAAAACTCTCAGTAAGGTATCCCCAAAATACATAATAATATCTATGTCATCGTCATCGTTCTAGCCACTTCGTTTATTTAGAAAAATGTGATCATAAAATATATATCAAAGATTTCTTTTAAGGTTCAAAATCATCCTTCCGAAGTAGGTTTCTTTTAACATTCAATTACTTAGTACTCATATATCATAATAATCCAGTTTACAATAAATCGTCTTAGACAAATAATTTAATATAATATGATTATGCATATGGTAAATGTAGTGATCTTTAGTGAAATTATCTTTATGTGCCCTTGGTATGTTGAAGGAGATCGCATCTTTTACTTGGCCTTAATACACCAAAGGGGATCTCATCTTTTAGAGCATATTTTGTCAAGTTACAACTTAAACATATTGGTCTCAGCATAGATAATAAAATCATTCTCTTAGCACATAATATAGAGGGCTACTTAGGACAATTGCTACTTTAACTTGTCTTGGCCCTTGATCTATGGTGGCTTGTTATACTCCAGGGAAATAGACTGCTGTTCAGAACTGAGATCATTCCTATACATGATCATTGGATTTACTTTCTCCAACTCTCACACAGATTTATTTCTAGTCAGGTTTACTTTCCTTGACTCAATTCAAGGGTAGTCAGGTTTACTTTCCCAGACCTACTAAATTTACTTTCTCTGGTTCAAGAAGACACAATATCATTCTTTCTCTCATGTAGAGGCAATTGTCAAAAGTATTCACAATTATATGTATAGTATCATCTTCAAGCTCACATAGTATACATGATATCAATTCACTAGCATCTAATCATCATTTTAGCATTATATCATGCTCCATGTCACATATACAAGCATCATGATCATATGTGCATTAGCATCAATTTCTGAGTTTCTTAATGTATCAAGCATACATACTATTCATGATCTCAAGCTATAATCTCAATCTTCATTTTGTAATAGCCTAGAAATTATTTAAAAATTTATTTGAGCTTTATTAGTCGTAATTTCAAAATTCTGACAGTTTTAGCAATGATGAAGATGATCCAACGGATATGTGAAAAAAAGTTAATAATAACCTTGCAGGCCCCATAGGCCCTTCAAGGCAGTCGAAATCCTAAATTCAAGACCAGGATAAGCTTAGAACTGAGAAAATATGGGGTTAAGATTAGAAATGTTTAGAAATGAAGATTTTATACTTGGAATTAATTTTCAAGCAATGTTTGATTATCTGGGTACGGTGTTTTACCCGTTCGGTAAATTTTCAATGTGCGCTATATAACATTGAAAGATAGTTTAATAATTATAAAAGGATAATATATATCCTTTTAAACATAGTGTAAGGCTAAGATTTAATCTTGATTTATAAGATTAAATCCTAGCCATCCATCTTTTTCTTTACTTAAAAGAATTATGCATTTATATTATATAATATCTTAGTTAAGATAAATACAAGAAATACACCTTATCACTCCACTAAATGCATTCTGGACCAAAAAGAGAAGACCAGCCACCTCCATTATTGCTTTACCAAAACTATGGAAACTTGATTCAAAGCTCCAAACTCATAGCCTAGACTAGTTAAAACCATAAACTTCCTTTACTAAACTTGTTCCACTCCTCAATATCTATCAAACTAACCGATTAGAATTTAAATCTATCACGTTTTTATACTTTGAGAGCTCATAATATGCTGCCTAAGGAAGGGTTTGGTATGGGCTAGGTTTGAAGGCTTTGAAGTGAAGGAAATCATTCTTGGATCACCCTTGGAGCCAAGATCCCTAAAGCCACCAAAGTAGGGTTCTTGTTACCTTTTTGTTCATTTCTATTTATCTCAGTTTTGGCTTGTTGGAAATTGATCTTTTCAGGTTCTATTGTGTGATTACACACATATATAAAGTATTTGCATTGGTGGAGTGGTTTGGTGTCGTGGAAAAGTCATTTTTATCAAAGGAGATTTTGAATTGGGTTGCTGAATTCTCGATTTTGTCACAGGCAGGGAAAAATTACGAATTTTCTGATGTATTTATAGATGTTTTTATGAGTTATAAAAGTTATATATTGAAACTAACATCCTAAGGCAACTCTATCAGTTTTCTTGGATAATCTTAAGGACTTTTACTGCTTAAAAAAAAATCAGGAACTGAAGCTATACATGTTGCTGTTGAATTGCTAAACCTAATGCTGTAATTGTTGTTAATTTTGTTACTATAGCAAATGATTGAATTTTCCTTTAAAATTTTTACAGGTATTAGAGACATCTTGAGGTTTTACTAGGATTTTAATTTTGAATTTTGTGGGTTCATTTACTAGGGTTAAAAATTATTGAATTCTAGTTTTGAGGTGAGCTTAAGTGGCCTCTGACCATCAAATTTGTAGAATTTTGTTAACATAGTTAGAGAATGATTCTTATTCTAGAATTTTTATAGAACCTTGGGGACAGATTAAAGCATCTTGGATAATATTTATAGCCTCTGAATTGATTATTTGATGTGCAAATTAAATTGTCCTACAAAGGTGTGAAATCTGTCCATGGGCTGTATTTGTGTTAATACATTATATTGGTGACATAATGATATTTGGTTCAAGTATATTGTATATGAATGCATGCTAATGACTTAAAAGATTGGTTCATGAGGCATGATTGAAATCACATTGTGAATGAATGCCTACATTTTTGCAAAAGAAATCACATTGTTTTATGCATTCATTTTGAAAACAAAAAGTGAATACACTGAATTACGTTCTATCGCAATAAGTAAAAATGAGATCCTCTTTGACTTGTCAAGGGCAAATAAAGAAACATGAGATCCTCTTCAACTTGTCAAGGGCAAATAAAGAAAGAGAAAGATAAGATCATTTTTGGCTTGTCGAGGGAAAATAAAGAAAGCTGAGATCCTTTTCAGCTTGTCAAGGGCAAATAAAGAGAGATGGGATCCTCTTCGATTTATCAAGGGCAATTAAAGATAAGTTCACTACATTTGACATATACATATTTGTATCATATCGAATTATTTTGATTGACATTACGATAAATGTGTACTAAGTAATTCATTTTTAAAAGCAACCCCACTTCGAAAGTATGATTTGGAACTTTAAAAATGAACTGTTACTATGAAATGCATGATCACCTTTATCTTATTAAACCGAAGTGGCTGAGATGATGACGATGACATTACGATAGTGTATTTGGGAAAATACCCTACTGAGAATTTATATAATTTCACCCCTATGTGTTTGTGTTTTACTGTCGTCTCCAAGTTGATCCAGAGAACGAGAAAGCTGCTGCATGAAAGGAATCAGATTTGCAATAGTTTAGTAGTGGGGATTTGTATATATTGTACTCAGTTTTATATATACATCTGTACATATAAGAGATAACATATGCATATTAAAGCACATAGAAAAGCCTCCTTTTGTACTTGATTTTGTATTCAATGAATGTTTTATTTCTTTGTTATATATTTTAATAGAACCACGATTTAGTTATTACCTGATTCGATCGATCTTGCTATAGATATTTAAGAAAAGTCCGCTAATCTATAAGTAACAACTCTCGAATCAGATGTCATGGCTTAAAACTGATGTTATATTTAGGAGGATGTTACACTTTTCATATAGGAGTAGTTATCATGACCACTCACATTTACATATGTGTAACATTTCATCATGGATTTAGCAATTCAGCATGCTATTCAGAATTTTGGCTTCAAAGAAAATTATGGATCAACTACTAAACATCATAAAAACAGAGCAATAGTGTTAATTCAACATATCTATGAGACCCTATAAAAATTTCAAAGCAAAATAAGCTCTATAGCTATATTAACAAAATTATATAATTTTGGAGGTTAGAATCTACTTATTTCCAGCTAACAATCAGAATCCCCAATTTTATTTCCCTATCAAATGACATATAAAATTCTATAAAAATTCCAGGTTGAACTTTATGATGTCACCATCACCCTGTAAAATTTTCAATTGAAAATTCGATCATTTGGTATAGTAACAAAATTAGACAAATTCAGTGCTTCAGAATTGGTTGTTTAGGCAGAAACCCTAACTAGCTCAGTTCTTGAATTTTTAAAAATAGAAAAAATATTAAAAATGACTCAAGAAAAATATGGGAGAAACCTTAATATGTTAGCTTCATCATATAAAAATTGTAGCTCAAAATAAGGTCTCTAACTCAGTCAAAAAAGTCGTGTATTATCACCTACTTACTTAAACCCGAGTTTCCAGCACACAACTCAAAATTTGTTTGACGAAAAGAGTTTTCTACCAACATCAAATCATTCCACCCATTTAAAAACATCAATATCTATGTATGAGTATCCAATAAAACCAAAAATTTCAAGTCCAATCATTCAAATAATTTAAGAACCTATTTTTGCAAAGAAAAAGGTTAAAGAAACCCTACTTGGCTCTTGCAAGCTCTTGCTCTTGTTTTTGGATTTCTTCGAGAGTTTTTACACCCAATTCTTGATCTAAACCAATCAAACCCTCCTTTTAAATAGCAAGAACAATAGCTACAATTGATGGTATGGAGAGGTAATCTATGATTTCTTATAGAGAGTTGATTTAGGGATTACAAGAAGTAGTATGTGATTTGTACTTTGATCATGAGGCCTTGGGGTTGCAACTTGAAGTTTCAAGTCAAGTTATGGTATTTTTGATGAAGAAGCAAGTGAAAGAGGGGTTATAAGGGTGCTGGCCAAAATCTTAGGGTAAAGAAATGGGAAATATTGATTTTATGTCATTTATTGGAAGATGTGTTGGAAATTATCTCTACCACCAAATTATGTCTTTGTAATGAAAATTGTTATTTCACATGGTTCTAAATAATCCTTAGCTTAAGACAATGGTGTAACCATTCCCTAGCCACATAGTTGTCTACCTAGGTGGCAAACTTGCATTGTAAGTTTCATACGATGCAAAAAACTGCACATTGATATTTTACCAAATGATAAAATACTGTACCCGAATAATCAGATATTGCTCGAAATTTTTATTTCTAACCCTTTCTAACCTTAATCCTATCTTTTCTGTCTCGGAATCTCATGGTTCCGATTTTAGGGTTTTGGTGGTCCTAATGGGCCTTTGAAGCCCGCAAAGTTACTATTTACATATTTGTTTTAGCCATCTTATAATGACTAATTCTATCAAATTCATAAAATTATGATTAATAAAGTTCAAATAAAATTTTTGAAATAAATTTCGGGATGTCACACCTTTCACCCTCTAAAATCTCTCGAACTCTTCTGTTGTTGATCCATTCTTATAGAAAAAATTTAGCTTGCATTGGGTGGAAGAATTAAATCCATAGAACATGCCATAGGTGGGCAATTTTCAACTTGATTTGCTTCGAGCCACCATTGTTAGAAATGAAATTAGTGCAGTATCCTCTCAAAGCACAGCAAATTCATGGCGCAATTTAATCTCTATTTCATAATGTTGCTCTTTCCCTATTTATTTATTTTTAATTTTCAGTTTTTATATTTTATTATTTTGGGCTTTTTTTTAAGCAAAAGACTACAGGTTTGGCTCAAAATGATTATTTTAATAAAAAGCAAGAATTTATATAAAATAAAAAAAGATGTATTTGTACAAAAAGGACTTAATAAAAAAAATTAAAAAAAATGTTAAACTGTTATGTCAACCAAAATTGGACAAAATACAAAATGCACATGGAACGATGATGTGAAAGAAATGGGATAAAAT
Source organism: Dalbergia cochinchinensis (assembly GCA_031216125.1). Classification (NCBI taxonomy): domain Eukaryota; kingdom Viridiplantae; phylum Streptophyta; class Magnoliopsida; order Fabales; family Fabaceae; genus Dalbergia; species Dalbergia cochinchinensis. Next base: position 5,006,045 of record CM062376.1, read on the forward strand.
GCAGTATTCATATTCGCTTGGAATGATGATTTGAAAGATATCGAACAAAATACGGTATTCATATTCTCTTTTGTTTTGTTTTTTTTTTTTCTAGTCCACGTGTTATCTCTGAACTCTCCCATTGGGTCTCTGAAGAGACAAAAAATTGAGATTATACAGGCACATGAAAATACGTGAAGGGAAAGAACGTGGCTCTTAAATTTCTTCGAAAGATAGAAGATGAAGAATGTGCCAAAATTAATGACATCAAAAGATTCTAATGAAGCAGCAACTTATAAAGAAGAGGATGATAAGGGCGAAGTCGGTTCCTTTACCAAGAGGAACTCCAGAGCCTAGAGAAAAGAGGTCCAAAATAAAGAGAGACCTATTCAGACCCCTCCCTCACTGGATTCGATCCTGAGAATGGAAGCTTCTAGAGAAGCTCCGTCACTTCTTTTGCTTTTTTTTTTTTTATTTTTTTGGTTGTGGGAAAAAAAAGGGACAAGAAAGTTCTTTTGTTTTTGGCTATTGGTGCTGGGCTTTGTTTTTCTTTTCTTTTTTTGTAGTGACTGTTAGCGGTACGTCTGTTTTATTCTTTGGGCCGTTGCACCTAGGCCTGGTTGTTCTTTATATACTGCACTTTCCCGAAAGAGGAAAAAAAATGGGGACAAGCACGTCCAAAAGAACAACTCCAGCTAAAATGGACCTGTGTGTTACGATGCAACGCATCAGGCACCTGATTTACAGGGATCTAGTGCCATGGCATTCTAGGCATTCTGGCAAGTTAATTTTCGACCCACAAAAAAAAAAAAAAAAAAAATTAAAAAAAAGTTAATCTACATCTGCCTAGACAACCTCAAAATATGTTACTGGATGTCAACAATTCACAGAATGTTAATCTTCAAATTGAGAACTGAAGAGCAGGGAAGGAGATAATGAATTAAAAAGAAAAAAAAATTGGAACATCAATTTGGGAAATGAAAAAAAAAAAATAACTGATCAAAATAAACCACGCCATATCATCATAAATTTGAACACGACACACCCTTTTCTTTTTCCTTCTTTTATTAGACAAACCTATATACAGATCAGAAAAGTCATTTCCGTCTAAAGAGAAGGCTATTACAGCATGAAAGATGGACTTCCCTAATGATATATTTGTGAGTTTGAATTTTGGAGTGGAAAAGAAGGATTTGAAGCATAAAATTTTAAAATCTTACACTACAAGTCTTTTATTTCCTATCTTTTCCTCGAAAATCTAAACTCATAAATATACCCTAAGGAGTCTGAGGTCGGTCTTATTCAGCTATACCTGTTGAATTTATGCAACTCCACTAGGTCTATAATAAGCACATATTATTACTACGAAGCTCTTCCATATATCTTGATCAGATATAGCCACTTTATTCCTGCATTCTTCCATCTTAATCAGCTAAAAATCATTGTCTCTTGACATCAGATTCTTCAGTCTTCGCAAATCTTCCACGGATTCTTGGTTGACTGTCAGCAAGAGCCTTCCTGCAAGCATACTGAAACCAAAGCACATTGTTAGTCAAGTTCAAAATCAGGTGATGAGCTGTAAATAGTGTCATTGGAATTATGCAGCTCAAGAAAATTCTGTTTGATGCATATTATTAAACAACTTAAATGAGTATCACGAGATTCAAGTGAAAGTGGTTTAATTATTCAAGAAACTACACTACTCATCCATGACTCATCTGAAACTTAAAACCACAAACCAAGAAACCCGTGGAATTGAACCGCAAATAAAACATCATGTTTTAAGCAGGAAGCATTAGCCAATAGTATTTCTCCATCTTTTCATTTTTTCATCCCAGCGGTGAGTAGCAGTAGAATCTTTCAAAGGAAGTATAGCAAGTAAATTTCAACAGATATCTGAGGCAATACACTCCATAGAGTTTTCAAGGCTTCTGTTTGTTACCTTAATTTTTGGGCTTTAAGCCCCGTTTATCAACCAAAAGGAAAAAAAAAAAAATTTACCTTAATTTTCCTTCCAAAATTTCTCTTTGTCTTCTTATTCCTGTATCTGGAGAGTTTCTCTCGACGATCGTTAGTGCAGTTGCTGAGAAGGGAAGGCCTCTCAAGGGGAGATTGGCCAACGCTCATGTTACCATTACCAAGGGTCTGTCACAAAAAACAAATGGTATGAATCATTCCGCCAATCTTGTGAAAAATGGCAAGAAATCTATAGAGTTCTCAGTCGGAATAAAACAAGACTATGATTAGTTAGTTCGAAGCAGTCAGATTAAAGCCATGCCAACATTCCTTTATGGTGTCACAATGCGTAAAAATCATAAGTTTAACAGTAGATCAATTAATATAGATGAGGTCTTCTTGCTTGATTGAGTTTAATAAGGCAAAACCAATTTTATAAAAAGCAGAGACATAATAAATGTGAATCAGTTCAGCCTGACCTTTATATCTCCTTCGCTAAATGCTCTCCGCATGCTAACTGCATTGAAATCTATTCCTGGGAAATCGAGGAAAGCAGGCTTCATGCAAGCTCCATGCATCCAATCCATTGCACTCAAACTTCCTGAACTCACACTCCTTGGTAATGGCATGTCAAGAAGCGGTTTGCTTTCTTGAATAAAATTCTCATCTATGTTCAGAGCAGGAATCTTGATTTCCAGAATATCAGATAGTGATGACTTTGTCGCTGCCTTTTCTAAGAGATCCTTTTGCACTCATAGAACACCTCACTCAGAAGTTGTTCATTTTGAATAACATCGAAATCTGTGGATTTTAAACCCTGCGAGGAGACATCTTCACCACAGGATATAATTGAGATGGCTGTTGTCATTGGATCCACATCCATGGGTGGTTCTTCAATGATAGGTTCCGGTGCTTTGAATAGATCTCCCTCTACTAACAAATCATACTCTGACATTGCAGAAGATTGAACAAGGTCACTCTGCATTTAAGACCAAAAAAAGTAATTAACAGGTAGTTAAGAAAGATGACATTATAAAATGGAGAACCAGAATATTATCAGTAAAAACAGAGTTTTAACCAAAAATACATAAGGTGTCGAATAATTAATCACCATCACATCAGTAAAGGTTTTACCTAATGTATTAGCAATATAGCTATAACAATAATGTTAATAACAACTAACGATAATGGACAGATACGTCGCTTAACTCAAGATGCAGTGTGGGTTATCTTGATTTGTATCTCACTAACATTGTCCCTTGCCACAACTCCCCAAGAAACAACAAATAGCCGAGTCATTATACAATACTCAATTATTGTGATATTTCAATACTTTGTATACATTCTAATGTTAAGAAGTTTGCATAGGATGTGATACAAAAGATGCCCAAAGTTTTTATTATTAATATTGCATTATTTCATCAAGTAACATGGTTCCTAAAACAACTGTTCAAATTAAGAATCTCTTAGAACGGGTATTGTAACTCCTAATCATTCTAACCAAACATGGTTTGTAGAAAAAGATTTAGTCCAATAGATGTTGTCCCTCAACAATTCCAAAAGAGAGAAAATGAGAAAGGAAACAAGATAGATAGATAGAGAGAGAGAGAGAGAGAGAGAGAGAGAGAGAGAGAGAGAGAGAGATTTCATCTGAGGTCAAAGAAAAGCTATTTGCAAGAAAAAAACTTAAGCAGGGTCCTGAAGAGTTTCAAGCAGAGTCAGAATTAGAAAAATTTCTCTGGCTAGGTATATGGACTATTGTTATTGTCAGGATAGTGTACATAAAAAGCATAAAAAGAGAAGGGCTTTCTAGCTTTTTATTTCATTTCAAAGCGAATAGTATATATACAACTGCAAAACACCACATTCATACAATATAGCAGAAGCCTTGCATCAATGAAAGGTGCCAAACTCCCAATACATTAAATTCAGCTGAACCTTCACATGGAAAAGAAAAGCTGGCTAGAGTCAGGTTTTTTGAATTGGTATTAGGTACATGATTGCAAATTCAAAGCCCATGCTTCACACAAAAAGCTGACTTTGAAAGAGTCCAGGTGTTGATGGCTGAAACATTGAAACTGGCATCAGACATTCAGTCCAGAATTTAACTCGGCTAAATAACTCAGCTGGGGAATAAGGTCCACAACTTTGTTGACAGTCAAAACATTGAAATTGTTGCACAAGTTGTAAAGACTGGTGTTTGTTTCATACTTTAATGACCAAAACACCAAGCCATGTCATATGGAAACAACCCACTTATTGTGATTTTTTATCTTTTATTTTATTTTATATTATTTTCAAATTTTTGTAGATCAGAAATAGAAGAACTCGGGAGGTGTGGTTCAGTGGAAGGGACTCATTCACCATTACCCAAATGTCAGGGATTCAATTCCTGACTTTGGGTATGGAGAAGCCTTAAATCTCCGGGCTAACTGTCCCACCCTTCGAGGTGCCTTTAAACCAACACAGGATTAATCATCGTGATCGATGGTGGATACCTGGGACCAAAAAAAGATCAGAAATAGAAGCGAAATAGCATGATCGCCTCCTTTCTCTCCAACTATATATTTAGTGCTAGATAAAACCATGATGAAATTACTAAGTTGAGCATTAATCAATCCCTTTCCTATAACCTTTTATCCATGCCATAAAGAAAAAGAGAATAAAAGGACTTTTTCTTCCTCTTCAATCAACCTCCCTCAGTGCGGCACAAAAAGACAAGCCCCACTAGGAGTTCACACTTCACACCAAAAAACCAATAAAGAAACGGAAGAAAGAGCACAGAACACGGTAGTCTCACAACCCAAAATACTTTCCATCTGTGTTTATTTTTATTTATTTTCCTTTCCTTTTGCAACACTTTTTCCAGATCCAGCATACAAAGCCAACTCCAGCTGTTTCCACTTGTGCTATGAGTATGACTATGAGAAAACATTCGTAATGACTGGTTGGAACAATCAAATGAATCACTAGATATTAAATGAAAAAGAATCGTTTTGTTGTCAAATTTCACTTGTCAAACTTGATATTATCAATCAATTAATTAAAAATTACAAACAAAGTTGATTTTATTTTTTGAAAAAAGCACGCTTGAAATTTGGAATGTAAGAAATGAAAAACTAGACAAAAGAGGTCTCAATTTTATTTTGCCCTCATTAGCTCCAAAGAAACAAGTAATCGGAAACATTCAGGATACAGAAGAAAGAGCAGTGCACAAGAGAGAGAGAAAAAAAAAAAGGAAAATTTTGAGAGTTTACGCCATAAAAGAAAAAAAAAAAAGGCAAATGCAGTTCAACCAAGCATAGACAGAAGAAGCTGAAGAAAAAGCAGTAAAAGGAAAGGTGGTAAAAGAAAGTGGACAAAGTAAGAGAGTGAAGGAGAGGGTACCATTGAAGCATTGGACTTCTGGGTCAAGCAGTACTCATCAAGTTGTTGAAGCTCTTGAGAGAAATTCTGCAAATATGGGAACAGAAGCCCAGTCTCTGCATACATTTTTACAGCACAGGGACCCTCTATTTGAAAAAATCAAAGCTTCAATGAGAAACAGAAACCACTTCTCCCAGGGAAACAGAATGAAAGCAGAGCAAGAGAATGGACAAGGAGCAGCCAAAATGCAAGAGATAGAGAGAGTAAATGTTTAAGCTCTGAGCTTTGATGATTTTAAGACCAGCCAGAAAGAGAATTTATATATATAAAATTCAGCAAAAGTGATGTAAGGAAATACTCAATAAAGACAAAAGTAGGAAAAGGACACCATCATTTTTATAATGCAGTGACCCCATGCGTCTCTTGTCATGCTCATTCAAGAAAAGAAAGTATTTTTTTTTCAAATAAGAGATAAATTTTCTTGGAGTATTATATTTGCAAATTGTGGCATAGAATACAGGTGAATTGCGCCAAGCTAACATCACTCTGGCCATGTTGGTGGGTTGGAGTCTTGGAGCTTTGCAGTGATAATCACCCATCAGTCGGCACTCATACGCATAATTCTTTCTAGTATTTTTGTTGTTAGTGAATTATCCACTAAAAATTGAAATGCTGATTAAATTATTAAGAAATTTAAATGCCATCTACAACTAGAGTTTTCTTAGTCGGACCCTCCATGTTTCTATATATTTTGCGAAGATTTATCAATGTCTCCCAATAAAATTGTCATACTAATTAAAATATTGCCACTTATAAAATATTATTCATTTATAAATATTTATATCTTTAACTGATTCAGTTAAATTTTAATTAAATTAGTATAATTTATTATGATTTAATACGATATTGTATATGTGATTCTTTGGTCATAAATAGCATTTTAAATTATTCATATATAGTACTGTTTGAAATGATCAATAATATTATTCTTTCTTCTTCTCCATTACTTATATTCTTTATTCTTATTTTTATAACATATTATCAGCTTAAGACTCTATTATTTAAATGGCTTGAACAACCATATATGTAAAGAGTAAGCTCGTTGGAGAAGGTTTGTTGATATATCAATGTTTTGTTATTTTTATGGAAGAACCACTTGCTACCATGGAGCGTCATTCTTCGTGTCTTCAACAATTCTTTCTATGGCTCATGTCTGGCTTCTTGGTCAACCTTTTATTTATATTAGCATCAATTTTTCCCGGTTGATTTATTATTCGTGAGTTCTACCATCTAAATAAACACTTGAGATAAGATATTTTAGCCATAATATTTTTTAAAAGAATTTTTGTTTTGAGTTTCATTTGTCCAATTTTATTTGGACTTAGTAGGTCTTGGAGGCACCATTAAACAAATTAATGTCGCATTAGAAGGATTGCACAATATAATTTTTTTTTCCTTTCTCCTTAATAGATTTTATCTTTTATTTTTGTTTTCATTTGTTATTATTACATGGCTCTATCAATATATTCTCCTATATTATTTTATTTGTTTTCTTTCAATATCATTCACATAAGTGAATGACAATTATACCAAAAAAAAGGGATGATCATTCTCTTAAGCAAATGCACCCTAATTATTCAAAATTATCTAAAAAAATTATAATAGATTTATTTTTCTATTAAATGAGATTTACATCTTTTCGAAAGTAAATATATCAAAAGATTATTCTCTGAAGTAAATGAATCTATTATTCACACCACCTAAAGTGTGTGATAGTGAAATCTAAAATAAGTTTGTATATTTCATTTTTATATTTACATTCCTCAAAATGAATGTATCTCTAGGGATAATCATGAATATTTGTAATATATTATTTTTAAGTTTTGAGTATTTATATGAAGTACTAATATTCTCCTAAATAGAATAATATAATGAGTTTATTTATTTTTCTTCTTCGATACCTTTATAATATGTCTAAATATTTTTAAAAGAATTTGCTTATCATTTTGATAAAGTACAAAAAGGATGTGTGACCATAAAAAAATGATAATATTTTAAATTTAAAGCTCATTATGATAGCACTTACAGTGACATTATTGATAAATATATATTGAAAAATATTCTTGACTTTTAATGTCTCAAATTGCTCCTAGAGTAGCACCATCAAGAAAAAAGCTTCACAAGATATCACATATAAATTGATTATGTATGCCTTATCATGGTTGGATAAAATAATGAGTTCATAAAAAAAGGTACATGAAACTTGCCCAATTGGCTGTGTTCTATGCACTGAAATGAATGAGACAAATTATAACCCTAGAAGTAGCTAAGTTTCTTAAGTGAATGTGATAAATTTTGTCGTTATGTCATCAAAGTAAATTTAGCATGCACTTGTCATTTGTTGAGACATTTGTTTTGTAACGCCCCGATTTCTCTGTCCGAGGGAAATGACCAAAATGCCCCTGAGGTCATTTCCTGACCCGAACTCGAGGGTAACCAACTCGGTCGTCCTCGAAGGGTCAACTCAATATTTAAAGGGGATTAAATGGCCCTTGAATGCTTTCGGAAGCGAAAATTTCGTTTTTCGCAGTTTCGGGTCAAAATGACCAAAATATCCCTATAGCGTTTTTAGGCGGGTAAAGGTGCCGTTTGAGCCCGGAACTTTCCCCAGAGGTTTAAAAACATGTTTTCATGTGTCTAGAGGTCTCTGTTCAAGTCCCGGTGGTCCCGGACAGTTTTAGTGCAAAATTACGATTTTACCCCTAGGATAGTGCTTTTGAGCTTAACGACGTAATTAAGCAAACCTAAGCAATATTAGGCTCTAAACGAAGATTAATTAATTTCCCTAATTAATCTAGAGTCAAAATAATTTATTAAAGTTAATTAGAACCTAAAATTGCTTAGATTAAACTTAAATCCCTTTTTAGAACTCAAGACTCCTAGTTTTGGAATCTTGAATAGTGTTTTCTCTCTCCAATTCCTTAAATCAAGGAAATGTGTCTAGAGTTGTTTAGACTCTAAATTGAGGATTTAACTCACTAATGGTGCAAGACCACTCCTTAATTATGTCTAGACCACCTTAATTATCCATTTCCCTTGCCTAAACACTTTCTTACAAATTCCTAATCTTAAGCATAATCAAAGATACACCTAAACACAACTCTAAACCACAATTAAAATGCAACTAAACCTCTCCCAAATCTGATGCACATGGCCGAAATTCTCTTCCCCCTTTGGCCACATGTTTAATTATTTTCTCACTCAAAGAACCATGCTTGAGGCCATACCTTGAACCATACCTCACCATACTTTGAGCCATACCTCACCATGCCTCAAGAACACATTATCTCACCTCATGGAACTCATGGGAAGCCCTCCAATCTGCACATATGGCCGAAGCTCCTCTCCTCCATGAGCTCCCTCCATTTGTTTCATTTCTCTATAAATACAATGCCTTGAGGAGCTTGCACCACTTTTAGATCATTTGCTAAGTTTAGGAACACTCAAAGCTTTTCTTTTTCTCTCAAATTCCTTGTGTTCTTCAAGTTCTTGGAGTTCTTCAAGTTCTTCATCTTCTTCATCTTCTTCTTCCATCTTCAAGTTCATCACATCAAGTAGGGATTTTCTTTCATGTATACTTTTCTTTAAAGTTCTTGTTTTAAGCTTGATGTTCATAGTTTCTCTTGATTCCTTTTAGAACTTCTTTTCTTTTCCTTCTCCCTCTTTATGTTTCGGCCATAGGCCTTGGAGAACAAAGGAATGAGAGCTTGATGATGAGAGTTTCATGATGATGTTCATCACTTGAAACAAACTCTAGAGCTTGATCTTTGTTCTTGAACAAAAATGTTTCTAGTTCTTCCTTTCTTGAACTCTTGAGAACTTTAGCATTAATGATGTTTTAAAATGGCTCTATGAACTCAATGATGAGGACTCATGATGTTGGTGTTAATATATCATCAAGATCATGAACTTTAGAGTTTTAAAATGTTCCTTTTTCTTCTTGAAGATTTCGGCCATTTCCTTAATTTTTCTAAGCTTCATGGTTTGACTTCCTAAAAATATTATGTTGAGTTTTAAGAACTCTAAGCTTGACTTTACCTTGTTTGGATGAGTTTGGGTTATGGTTTAAATTCCTTTAAAGTCTTGTTAAGAGCTCTAGAAAGATAAAATGAACTTGCATAATTTATTCTATGCTTGCATTCATATTTACATTCTTGCTATGCATCCTTACTTTCTAGCTATCACTTAAGAACATAAAGATTAAAATGGAACTTGTATCATCACTTAATTTAATTCTCGAAACTTTTCTATTTCGGCCTTAAAGTCGATTGTTGTTGGGCCTAGAGCACTAAAATAAAGAATTGAACTTGCATTATCACCTAATTAATTTCTCGAATGCCTATCTATTTCGGCCTTAAAGTCGATTGTTGTTGGGCCAAGAGCACTAAAATAAAGAATTGAACCATGCATATTTACCTTCAAGCTTGCACGTCTAAGTTTATGCCTCGCATATTTACTTTCAAGCTTGCACGTTTAAGTTTATGCCTTGCCTATTTAAATTCAAGTCATCACTTTACTTTGTAAGCAAGATTAAAAATGAAAAGCATGAGCACGTTTAGTTTATGTCGTAACTTAAGAACCTAGAGCTCAAAGACTTGCCCATTTCATTCCAAGATAAAGTTAAATTTGAATGTATTCCTTGAATGCATAATTTCGGCCAAGTGGTGATGATGGACTTGCAATGAGTTTTCATCTAGCTACTAGGACCAATAGTCTATGTTTTAAGTTTTCCTTACAAATCTTTATAAGGTTATGTCATCACAAGTTGTGATTTTATTATCTTTTAGGGGATGGAATATGTTTTGGTCAGTGACCTAAGGCTTCACTTAGCCTCTTGATGAATTAAAATGTTTTGCAAAGAGTTTTAGAAGTTCTAGATCGATTCCAAGAGAAACTAGTTAACTCATGTACCTAGAAATGTCAAATTAACTCTCTCATTTAAGTTAAATGTTTTCGGTTCTGATGTGATGAGTGTGATGCTGTATGATGATGTTTTGATGTGTTGGAATGTGTGAAAATATCATGTGATGATGTAGAAGCGAACCTATGCATGATAGGTAAGAAACTAGCTAACTAGAAATACCGTAAAGCTAGAATTTAACATAGTTTTGACCCATTTGTTTATGGAACTAATCCAAACTATTTTAATGGGGACATAATCAGATTTAGATTGTTTAGACATGAAAAACTTGGTATCATTTGGATTAGAATCGAATTCTAGCACCTACGGGAAAACTAGTAACTAGAAAACCGTAAAAATGCAAATGTAGAACTCTTAGAACATTTAATTTTCTAGATTCTATCCAGCACCCTTACAACATGATAAATGTGATTAATAATTAGTCCTTAAGCATAGGAATTCCTCATAATTGATTTAGATTTAATATATAGCGCTTTCAAGTAAAAACAGAACCGAGAAAGGGTCTAAAACGTAAGTTCTAGAACTCCCGTAAATACAAGTTAGAAATTCTGCCCTATGCTTTTCAAATTTAAGTATGAACATGAGGATTAGGAATGATGATTAAATATGAGCCCTTAGATGCATAAAGATATGAGCGACGGATGTAGAGAACTATATCTCAAGATTAAGACCCGTAAGGGTCAAAGCATAAGCTCTAGTAAGGAGTAGCGTTTGGATGTTTTATGATGATGCATGAAGTATGCTAATGATGATGATGTTATTCATATGAGGAATTTATGAGATTATATGTTTATGTGGCATAAAGCAAATTTGGAAGGAAATTCGGTGTAATGACCGTTGTCTTTGCCAATTTCCAACAAATTTGGGGACTTAAAGAGATTTTGAAAATTAAGGTACTAAGATGGGTTCTAGGATGACACCGGTTCAGCCGAGCACCTCCATAGAACTCATGTGACATCGGTACCATTTTACACTCTTAGGTGACACCGGTTCGGCCGAGCACCCTTAAGAGTTTTGCCCCCTAACCCGTACTCAGATAGTCGGGATTTATGATTTATGATACACTTATCGTTAAGTGGTAAGTAAGAACTAGTGACGACTAGTTAAGGTATGAGCTCATAACCTAGATGTATGACACGTTCTGGGTAACACCGGTTCGGTCGAGCACCCCAGCCTGATTGTCTTTTAGGGTGGCCCATGAGGAAGAGAAGTTTCATGATTATGATTATGTCACTAAGTTTTGTCCCATATGAATGTTACTACTGTCACTTTATGCCACCAAGTATGATGATGCTTGATGTTATGTTTTATGTATGTGCATTAGGTAGTGCCATGCATACATTTTCTATTATGTTGCATTCATGACATTAAGATCATCCTAAAATGAATGGACCTTGGCTAAAATATATTTTAAAGTTTAAAATGAACTTAATACATGCTCAGTCATTTTGTATAAATAAACCCAAGGTTCCTAAGGACGTAGATGATGACACCTAGGTAGTAGGAGGCCCTACTGAGATTCTTTAGCAAGATTCTCACTCCCTCTACCTCTTTCTTTCCGTCACGTCTTCAGATGGCGACGTTCGTGGTGTTCGTGGACACGCCAACGTGGGAGGTGCACCATGACCCGGACCACGGGTCATTCCATTTTGTGGGTCGATGCACGGTTAGAGTATTCATGTTCATGGGTCGAGCCTTCACTCCCCCTGTACATTCCCATCGTTTCACCCCCGTCTCACCTTTTGGCGATGACCTGGTGTTCGAGCGCACGTCCCCTAGAGGAGAGGCTTCGTGCACCCCATCATCCACGCCCGCCGCTTCGAGACTACCCCCGAGATGTGCCCCGTTGCTCGTCGTCTTTTTCTGAGACGGATCCTTCCGAGGATTCGGCAACCTGTGCACCCTCCGAGGATCTTCCCCCTCCATACCTATGGACTTTGGAGAGGATAGCGAGCCCACCGTGACTCAGCCGAGGCGTGCACGACGACTGGAGATGCGGCCATACCCCGGGGCTCACACTCGATCCCCGCTCCGCCTCTTCACGCCCGAGGAGCTCGCCCAGTTTCCCGGATATCTGCCTCGATCACGAGATAGTCGCCAGTAGGAGGCCGTGGATGGCCCGAGATAGAGCACACACCACCTAGATGGGGATAAACCTTCTTTTGTTTAGAGGTTTCCCATTAGATGCACTCGGGTAGGGGAGTAGATTATGTTCATGTTTTATGTTGTATTTTCTTTTATGCATTTCCCCTGTACTAAACTAAGTCCCACACTTATAAGTGGGCAAATTATACATATATGAGATGATCTTCAGTGTTATTTATGGTGTGCCTTATGTTATGATTTTGTGAGACATTTGTTTATTATACATGGTTTACCGCTTATTGCATCACGCGGCTCTCACTTTGTTTTTCAAAAAAAAATTACCCGTATTTTTCGCTAAGTAATTCAAAGATAAATGAGAACTATGAAGTAACAGACTAATGATTAACCTAAATATGTCCTAGAGTATTGGGTTAAAAATTAGGACGTTACATGTTTGATCTTTATCAAGTATCATTAAAGGAGAATGAGAGAAAGCCAGAAGCTAGTTTTTTCCAAGATATATTATGAAATCATTTCATGATTAATATGAGTCATTTGGATATATCTTTTTATCATTGAATATTTTAAAGAAATATTAATTATTTGATTTAATAAAGAAAAATTTTATTAGATGTATTATTTGATACTTTTATTTATAAAAAAATAGTATATGATTGTTCTCATTATTAAATAAAAATAATTATGCTATTTGTGACATATTTCATAATTATTAATTATATTTTTATGTGATATCGTTAAAATTTAACATATCATTCACTTTATTGTTTTATGTTACAAGATAGTCTTATTTATTCTTGTAATTAATATATCACAAAATAATAATATGTGATACTGATATTTGTTAGCTCCAAAACCCTTCAAAAAGCATAAATGCAAAAATGTTTTGAGTGATAACACAACCAATTCAGAGAAAATATTTTGAAGAAGGACTGATCTTTTCCTTGAATTTCTTGAATTATTAAACAGGTCGTTATGTTAGCATAACATGGGTCTTGAAGTGTAAATATTTTCACTATACATGGGCAAACATGTTTAATCTCATTTGAAGAGATGGAAACTTAATGGAAGTGAAAAACATATCGTGAAATGAACATGTACACGCTTAATGGATTGAAGAATATCATCATGTACAAGAAACCAAGGCTCAGATCTTTAGAAAGTAGCACATGACTTCAAAAAGTACGCTTCAAATGTAGATTTCAAACCAACTCTGAAGCAAGTATGCTCTACAACCGTCAATCATCATAATCGCAATAATTTCATCATCTACAAGCTTTGATTGGAGTCTGGAAGATCAAAGATATATCAAGAAATTGATACTGCATTTCAGAAAACTCACTTTATAGTGAAGCAGTGTGCTTTGCAAGAAAAGGAGACAAAATTTGAAATTTGAATTTAAAGTCGAACCCAGTTATAAACTGACATGACATCTCATCTGACAAGTTGGTCAACCACTCCAGCTTCTAGAAGGAAAAGTTCAGAAGCCTCGTTTAGAAAGTAAAACGTAGTTTCTGATGGTTGCCTCTAAAACCTCTATTTCACAGTGACTTTTCCAACAACTCTGACAAATGCCGAGCTACTTCTCTAGATTGCTTTCCAAGACACAAACAGATGATCAACGCATGTCAGTTGGACAATTGATCAAGGGCAAAGATCATAAATGAATACCATCTATAAATAGAGATATTGTGCTTATAAGAAAAAAGACTTTTGCTAAAAAAGAGCTGAAACGTTGAAAGTTTTCCTCCTTATCTTTTTTGTAAAGTTTCATTACATCTTGTAATCAGTTCCTTGTTTGTAAAAATCTTCTTTCTATGTTCTTAGTAGATCATAATGCTTTCCTAAGAAGAACCATAGAAAGAGGTCATTCAAGTTTTCCAGTTCTGTTACTGTATATCTTACAAAAACTTAAGTGTAGGTTAGTTTGAGTGATAAACCCAAACACAAACCTTTATATCCTCGATCCAATAGTGATCGATGTGAGCTACCTTGGAGAGGTTAAGTAAAATACTACTTGTAATGTGACTATAGGGGCGATCTATAGGTCATGAGGTTAGCTTGAAAAGACTAGTGAAGGACTACTCAATTTGTGACATTAGAGTGTACTTACTGGTCACTAGTGTAGCTCGTAGAGGTTAGTCAAAGACTACTCTATTTGTGACAACATAGTGCACTTGCTGGTCATAGGTTTAGCTTGCAAAGGCTAGTCAAAGACTATTCGATTTGTGATAGTAGAGTTTGCTACTGGTCACAGGTAAGATGTTGGGAAAGCTACTGCAAAGATTATCCAACCTTCTCTAGTTTAAGAAAGGTTTTTAGTGGAACTCAACTATTGTTGAGAACTGGATTTAGGCAAGTTGGCTGAACTAGTATAAAAACATCTGTGCAATATCTTCTTATCACTTAACTCCTTTTTATTCTCTATTTTGTGTCTATCATATTGTGTTTCCTGAATAACTGTCTTATACTCGCATTTATCATATCTTTGGTTGTTCAGAAAGTAGGTTTCTAAAGTAACTAATGCTATTTCTACTGCACTATAAGTTAAATACTTGATAGTTTTTGTTTAAAGCTTTTCACAAACCAAAGCAAAAAGAAAGGCGAAACACGATTCAACTCCCTTTTTCGTGCGCTTTTTTACTTATAAGTGGCATAAGAGATCAGGCCTCTAAGGGTTGAGCAATCTAACTTCTATAAAGGACAAAGATCTGGAGGAGTTATGCCACATAATATCCACATCGTAGAGGGACACTCTATTAACAAATTATGATTCTTTGATGGTACGGACTATGCATATTGGAGAGATTGCATGGAGCTATTTGTAAAATACACAAGTCTTGACTTGTGGGAAATCATATAGGAAGGTGACTATGTTCCAACTGAAAAGGTTCCTGGAGCCAATGATGCACCTTTAACATCAAGAGAAGTCCCTTGGAGTAAGTGGACAAAGTAACTTAAAGCTAGAGTTCAGTTGACTCTAAAGTTAAGTACCTATTCACATATGCACTTAGCAAAGCCAAATATGACAAAATCATTACTTATGACACGGCTAAGGAGATATAGGATAGGCTGCACATGCTGCATGAAGTCACTGATCAAATTAAAGAGACAAAGATCAGTATACTGGTTCATCAATACGAGATGTTTAAAATGATAAATCAAGAAAGTATTGATGAAATGATCACAAGGTTTATGCACATCATAAACTAGCTGATGGGACTAGACAAAAGATATTCTAACTTGAAAATGGTTAGAAAAATCTTAAGAAGCCTCTTTACTAAATGGTTGCCCAAGGTCACGGTCATTACAGAAGCCAAAGACCTTCAAACTCTTGGCCTAGATACACTTATTGGGTTATTCAAAACCTATGAGGTAGTGCTCTCCCAAATGAATGGTGAACCCATAAAGAAGAGCAAGTCCATGGCCTTGAAGTCACCTTATCATAAGTAAAATAAAAGTAAAGCAATAAAAGTTATTGAAACCTCTAATGAAGAGGAATAATCTAATGATGATTCTAAAGATGAGGATGGAGACGAGATCTCTATGTTTGTGAGGGAGATGTCAAAAGCCTAGAGAGGCATAACAAAGAGAAGAAGAGACATCAACCTTAAAAAGGATAGAAAAAGTAAAGGAAAGCTGGAAGGCATAACTTGCTACAATTGTAGTAAGAAAAGACACTTTAAACCTGAATATCATAAGCTCAAGGGTCCATAGAAGAAGTTCACCTCCAAAAAGAAGGGTATGCTAGCTACCTGGAGTGACTCTAAGAAGAGAAGGAAGGATCATAAAGCCAAAAATGGGCTAGAAGATGTTGCCAACTTATGCTTAATTACTGGAAAATTCTCAAACTCTTCCCTCTGGTTATCTCAACCAGAAAAAGAAATATCAGAAGGTTATTTCAGAACTTGAAATGGCCACATTAGATGTTGAGAATCAAAGGCTTGAGAAAGAAGAAATAAAAGGAGAAAACAAAGTTTTGCATATCAAACTCAATGCCTTAGAAACTAAAACCTCTGAGAAAAATGAAAAATCTTAGAAAGTTATTTTTGAACTTGAGAGGACCTCAAAGCTTCTCAAATCTGATCTTGAAAAGATGGTAAACAATTCAAGGAATCTTGAACTAATGCCTAGAGGTCAAAGGCCATATTTTCAAAAAACTGGGTTGGTGTAATACCCGAGGTATATGTGGCGGCAGATAAGTTCCATACTGGCCCAAGGTCCCCTGGGACCCACTCATGTGGCCGGGAAAGCCCAAGATGCATGAATGACCCTTGAACTGGGTTTTGTTATGAACTGTCACCGTTATAGCGGTCCAGGACCGCTATAGCGGTCACAGTGGAGTGACCGTGGCATTTTGGGCATCAGGGGACCGCTATAGCTGTCTAGGACTGCTATAGCGGTCATAGGGAGTGTAGCAGCGTATTTTTGGCTTCTGGGGAGGACCGCTATAGCGGTCATGTAGGTGGTGCAGCACGTATTTTTGGTCTCTGGAGACTGCTATAGCAGTCCTGACCGCTATAGAGGTCGTAAGTGGGGGTTAGACCGCTACAGCGGTGTCAGCAGTACCCAAATAGTCCAAAACGTGTCGTTTCGCATTAGTGAGCCCCTCTACCCCTTTTTAAACCCCATACTCGGGAATTAACTCCCCATTTCTAAAACCCTTCATCCCCAAATGCTCTCCAACACTTTCTCTCTCAATCCATCATCAATCATTCTCCTTCCATGATCAAAGGTGAGTTTTGTTGTTGGTTTATGTTAGTTTCCTTTGTGTTCTTCCTTCCTCTTGTTATGGGTCTTTGTTTTCTCCATTGTTGTCAAGTGGGGGTGCTCCCCCAATGTTGTTAGAGCTAGATTAGAGTTGTTTAAAGATTAGCGGAGACTAATCTTGAGTCCATATTGCTCTATGGCAGTTCTTGATGCTATTCCATGCTTCGGAGGTCAAGTTGGTGGTGCCCATATATTCCTGGCTCCAAACGGTGAGCGGGTTTGACCTCATTGCCTTAGTTTTATCATTATGATTATGTTTGATGCATGATATTTGTGAAATATGAGATTTGAGATGAGAAAAAGTATAGAATATGATTTTAAATAATTATGTCAAGCTAGAAAAATTATGATTTATGATGATAGCATGAAAGAATCAATTTTTCAAAACCATAGGACCATGATTGATGTATAGAGTGCTATGAAAATGTTTTACATATATTCATGAAGAGATTAGCGCGAGATTATACGATTTAATAAGTTTTTAGCATATCCAAAATGTTTCAAGAGTTATGACATAATTATGTTTCAAGACTAGAGATTTTAAAATATGATTTTAGAGTATCAGTTAAGATATTTTGGCAAAGAATATAGAGTAGAGATGTTTTACTATAATACTAGAGATTATCTTGAGAAATGAGATTTTAGAAATTCAGTTTTGTGATATTCTAAAAAGATATGGAATTCAGTATAATTCGTAGTGACTACCAGATACATATTTTGTGAGCTTAGAATCGGAATGCCTGCAAGCGGGTGATCCCTTGGGCATGATTTCACAGTCACAGTTATGCTAAAGTCAGGTTGCTAGAGTTGTACGAGTCCAGAGCTTTTAGAGTTTTAAGAGTTTTCATATTTAAATAGTTTTATAAAGTGCTAGAGTATGAGTATGATTATGTTTAGAGATTTTATGAAATATCTTGATGATTTCAAGAAATAGAGTAATTATGTATGAAAGAGTTTGATTCCCAGATTAGAGTATATAACAGAGATTTAGAGAAAATAATATATTTATTGAATTAGAGACTAGACGGTAACTATAGAGAAACAGACAGTGAGTTAACGGCTGAACCCAATCGTTAACCTTGGTACCAACTTGTCCTGAGAGGACAATCTCATAGAGCAGAGAATGGAACCTATTTAGGTGTCTACATTAGATCCCAATGGATCATAGAGATAACATTTTCGGTTCTTGAAGAACCATAGAGCAAAGATCCCTGTTTCTCTAGTAGAGTACTGCTATTTATGTTTTCAGATAGTATTAATGATTTTTCAGAGATTATTGATGTTTTAAGAGAATATTTGACTTAAGAGATATTATACATATGAGAAATGATTTTCTTGTTGAAATAAGAATTTAGAGATATTTTTCTATGAGTTTATGAATATAGAGGCATATTTTCTATTAGATCATATACAAGAATATCAAATGGTTGTAACAAACTATGGTTTTAGAAATGCTTGTTTATGAATTCATGACATGGAAAGTGTTTTCCCTAGAGTAGCTATGTTATATAAATATTGGAAACATTTTTCCAGTGCATGTATATCTATATATGGCTGTTGTTGCCCATGTGGGTGATGGGTGAGAGCTCACTCACTGAGTCTGTTGACTCACCCCTCTCCCTTCGTCCTCATAGTTGCAGGTGCAAACATTGCTCAGCTTACGGTCTGACAGACATTGCCATTCTCAGTGGTGAGTCTTACTTTGAAGTAAGACCTAGTTAGAGTCTTGTTAGAGTAGAGTGCTCCAATAGATGTGCAGGCAGAATCCGAACCATGCATTATTTTCAGATTTTATAATTGGTTTCAGTATTTGAAAAGTTATGTATCTGCTTTCAGTTCATAATTATGGAATTGAAATGGTAGAGTATGATTAGAGTTTATGTAATAAACCAGAGATGTAATTATGATTCAGTTCATGTGATTAATTGGATTTCAGAGTATGATTAAGATAAATTTCAGAGTTTCTTATATCAAATATTTCAGTTTTATATTTTCAGATATAAAGTTTAAATAGAGTTTTAAATGAAAATATGATTTCAAAATGAAAATATGTTATTTTATACATAAAGAGAGAGACTCAAAGGTCACGAGGCTTACGTGGGGATGAGACTCCTCACATGCCGGTCATGTTCCCCAGGTTGGGTCGTGACAGTTGGGATATGAGGAGGAAATGGATGGGAAAGGAAAGGCGACTCAGCCAAAGAAAGTAAAGAACAAAGCTTCTTGTATTTTCTATCATAAGAAAGGACACCCACCTAACAAGTGCTTCATAAGGTAGAAGTCTGTCAAAAAGGTTGGGAAACCTCCCCTCGAAAGACTAACCCAAAAGGACCTAAGAAAGTCTGGGTACTTAAATTAAAAATTGTGTTTGTTATAGGTGTATCTAAGAATGCATATGGAACCAAACAAGTGGTACATGAATAGTGGCTGCTCCAAACACATGTCTCGATCTAGAAGGTGGTTTAGAAACTTGAAGCCGAAGAACTCTGGATCAGTCAAGTTTAATGATGGAGACAAGGGCAAGGTCACAGACATAGGAAATATTGATAACGATGATTCCAACCAAATTTCTACTATATTATTTGTTGATTGTCTGGCTCAAAATCTGTTGAGTATCAGCTAGTTATGTGACCAAGGCTTTAATGTTTTATTTAATGCTCATACATGCAAGATAGTAAATCCTACTTTGGAACAAGTCATCTTATCTGGCAAGAGGCATGATAACACTTATGTGTTATTCTTGGATGATCTGTTAGACCAAGATATAAAACGTCTCGCATCGTTCACAGATGATTAGTGGCTGTCACATAAAAAGCTTGGACATGCTCATATGAAGCTTATTTATGAGCTTTCTTAGAAAAAGCTTATTAAAGGCTTACCAAAGACCATATTTGATAAGGATTCAACTTGTGATTTCTATGAGAAAGACAAGTAGACCAAGGCTTCTTTTCACAACAAGAATGTGGTTTCAACCACTAAGCCACTAAAGCTTTTAAACATGGATCTTCTTGGACCAACCAAGACTGTAAGTCTTGTTGGGAAGAGATATTGCCTCATCATAGTGGATGATGTAACACCCAGATTTTTTTCGTTGTGCAAAATGACCAAAATGCCCCTGAGGTCATTTTCACTGGGAATCAAGGACAGCCAGTCTAGGCTATCCGCTAGGGGTTATTTTGATAATTGAAGGGGAATGGATGTATTGTTAATTCTGTTAGAGGTGAAAACCTCGATTTCCTGGTTTTTTTTGGTAAGTGAAATTATCAAAGTACTCATACGGTAATTTAACACGGGATTAATTGCCGATTAGACTTGGACTTTACCCGGGAGTTTGAAAATGTTATTTTTAAAGGATGCATGATATTTGTTTAAGCCCGGACAATCCCGGGGAGTTTTTTTTGTGTAAAATTACCATTTTGCCTGTAATTAAGGGCATAATGAGCTTAATTGTGTGATTAAGAAAACATACATAATATTAGACTCTAATTAAAGATTAATAAATTTTAATTATTAATCTTTAGTCAAAATAATTAATTGAGATTAATTAGGGCCAAAGATTGCTTAAGGAAATTCAAAATCTCTTCCTTAATCTAAGACTTTGTGTCATGTCATATGAAATATTGTTTTCTCTCTATAGTTCCTTAAATCTTGAAACCCATGATGTGATGAGATTCCTAGCTAATAAAGGTGAATTTACTCTAATTGAGCAAGACAACTTCCTAATCTTGTCTTGCATAGCTTTAATCACTTGCTTACTAGCCCAAACACTCAATTAACAATTCCTAACCAAGTGCCAAATCAAGTTTATCTCTAAACACAACTACTAACACAAAAGAAAGAAAATATCTCCTTCCCCCCATGTCCTCCTCATGGCAAGCCATCCCTTCCCCCCTATACCTCTACATGGCCACTCCTCTATCACACTCTCACATGTGTCTTTTTATACACTTACACACACAAGGAAGCACACACTTTACCATTCAAATTTTTAGAATCACAACTATCCAAAAAAAGTGGTCTTACAATTCTCTCTTCTCTCACTTCTCAAAAACTCTCTTTTCTTCCCTCACCACCACAAGAACCACCCTCCACCACCACCTCTCAACCTCAAACCACCACAAACCACCCCAAGAAACTTAACCCTTCCATTTCTAAACACAAGAACTCAAGAAAAACTTTTCTTCCTTTTCTTTCTCTCTTGGCCGAAAGTGTTATTACTCAAAGACAAGATTTTTCTTCTTATTTTTTTTCACAAGATCAAGCTTTTCCTTCTAACAAGAAAATATCTTTGGTAGGGATTTTAACCTTGAGTCTTTCTCTTTTCCTTTGGTAATTTTGGGTTTGAATGAATGATTAAATGTTGGTTCTCTTTTTTCCTTCCTTTTTGGGTTTCAAGTTTCTCTTTTTCTTTCCTTTTCTTTTTAGCCATGTTGGCCTTGATTCAAAAATCATGGTTTGATGATGAGGATCTTTGATGTTGGTTGTGATGCCATCATTTGTTTGACCTCTAAAGCTCAAGATTTCATTTTTGGTTTTTTTTAAGAGTTTATAGCAAGTAAAAATGCCATTTGATTTTCTTGTTAGTTTTTCCTTGAGCTTGATGATGAGTCCTAACAAAATAGAGGTTCTTGGAACCATGATGTTGGTGGACTCTAAAGCTCAAGTCTAGTTTGTAAGATTGGTCAGTGTTTTAGAGTTTATACTCTAAATAGGGGTCTTGAGCTTAGAACTTAAAGAGATAACAAATAGAACTATATTCATATTTATATTTCAAGTTCTTGCATTTCATGTTTATATTTAAGCCTTGCATACCATGTTTACTTCCAAGTTATTACCTAATCTTGAAGATAAGAAAATGAACCTGCACTTCATATTTATATTTCTTGTCTAGCATATTTATGTTTCAAGTTGTTAGTTAATTCCTAAAGATAAAAAATGGGCTTGCATTCTCATGTTTACTTTCAAGCCTTGCACATCATGTTTATATTTCCATTGCCATCACCTTATAATATCAAAATTAAAATAAGACTTGCATTGGCACGTTTATGTTTACGTCATCACTTAAATATCTAAAACTCAAGACTTACCCCTTTCCACTTACATAGGAACTCCGGTTCCATGGGCATTTACCTTTATAAATATGTTTCGGTTTCAAGAGGACAAAGTTTCTAGAGTTTAGTGTAACACCCCGATTTTTCTGTCCGAGAGAAATGACCAAAATGCCCCTGAGGTCATTTCCTGACCCGAGTTCGAGGGTAACCAACTCGGTCATCCTCGAAGGGTCAACTCAATGCTTGAAGGGGATTGAATGGCCCTTGAATGCTTTCGGAAGCAAAAATTTCGTTTTCCGCAGTTTCGGGTCAAAATGACCAAAATACCCCTATAGCGTTTTTACGCGGGTAAAGGTGCCGTTTGAGCCCGGAACTTTCCCCAGAGGTTTAAAAACATGTTTTCATGTGTCTAGAGGTCTCTGTTCAAGTCCCGGTGGTCCCGGGCAGTTTTAGTGCAAAATTATGATTTTGCCCCTAGAATAGTGCTTTTGAGCTTAATGACGTAATTAAGCAAACCTAAGCAATATTAGGCTCTAAACGAAGATTAATTTATTTCCCTAATTAATCTAGAGTCAAAATAATTTATTAAAGTTAATTAGAACCTAAAATTGCTTAGATTAAACTTGAATCCCTTTTTAGAACTCAAGACTCCTAGTCTTGGAATCTTGAATAGTGTTTTCTCTCCAATTCCTTAAATCAAGGAAATGTGTCTAGAGTTGTTTAGACTCTAAATTGAGGATTTAACTCACTAATGGTGCAAGACCACTCCTTAATTATGTCTAGACCACCTTAATTACCCATTTACCTTACCTAAACACTTTCTTACAAATTCCTAATCTTAAGCATAATCAAAGATACACCTAAACACAACTCTAAACCACAATTAAAATGCAAAGAAACCTCCCCCATGGGCTGATGCATTTCGGCCACATCCTCCCCCTTTGACCACATATTAAATTGTTTTCTCACTCAAAGAACCATGCTTGAGGCCATACCTTGAACCATACCTCACTATACCTTAAGCCATACCTCACCATACCTCAAAGAACACATTATCTCACCTCATGGAACTCATGGAAGCCTCCATTCTGCACCTCATGGCCGAAGCCACTCTCCCCCATGAGCACCCTCCATTTGTTTCATTTCTCTATAAATACAATGCCTTGAGGAGCTTGCACCACTTTTAGATCATTTGCTAAGTTTAGGAATACTCAAAGCTTTTCTTTTCTCTCAAAGTTCTAGTGTTCTTCAAGTTCTTCAAAGTTCTTCATCTTCTTCATCTTCTTCTTCCATCTTCAAGTTCATCACACCAAGTAGGGATTTCCTTTCATGTATTCTTTTCTTTAAAGTTCTTGTTTCAAGCTTGATGTTCATAGTTTCTCTTGATTCTCTTTAGAACTTCTTTTCTTTTCCTTGATTCTTTCTCATTTTCGGCCATGGGCCTTGGAGTTCAAAGAAATGAGAGCTTGATGATGAGAGTTTCATGATGATGTTTGTAACACCCTAGTTATTAACCAAATACACCTAGGTTGAATCTGATTAATGACTAGACTTTACTCCTTACTTTGGTTCCTTCTTCATAATTTGAAAATACTTAGTGAAATTACGAGCCATTTTTTTTTAAAACACATATAGTTGAAAACGTGAGCCGAGTACAACGTGAACGAGTAAGTGGAGTATAATAAGACGTTTAAGAATATATCACATCATATCACTTTGGCTCCATCATATAACATCCATAAACACATTATAGCATATATTTACATACAATAACCTCACTCAAAGGGTGGGTTATGTTCATACATCATTGTCTTATGCAAACCCATAAAAGAAAATACATAAGGAAATACATGCCCCTAAACTAGATAACTCTATAAGCCGGGAAGGTTATCCTAAAACTAGGGTGCATGATCACACATAAGTTTACTAAGAACCCTCTATGGCCACTGCCCGAAATGGGGAATAAATCCGATCCATCGATGAGCTCCTCGGGAGGGGACACACGAGATGCACCATGTTGGGGTCGCATGGACGGCCTTCTTGCTAACCTTGGCTGAACAACTGCTTCCTCACTACCTCTCTTACACGCATGGGAGTAGGAGCAGAGCTCTCAGAATATACATGAGTAGGAGTGTCCTCTGAAGGATCAGTTTCAGAATATCTCGACTCGGGAACATACTGAAATCAGTGGGACAAAGCAGATGAAGCGGATAAGAACGTAACATCCTTTCATCAAGTGGACGTGCATGTTCGAAAACCATTTCATCGCCATAGGGAGAAGTAGGAGAAAATCGATAACTAGGGACAGATGTGCAAAGGGACGACCTATGTAAATAAAAACACGAATCACAAGACCTCCTTCAAATGATACGAGCGATGCAATCGATCATAGTGAAATTCCCAAGTAGGGGTATCAACGAACAGACGAATGTCGCCATCCGAATCTGGAGACAATGACGGAAATAAAGAAAAGGGAGTGAGAATCTTGCTAAAGAATTCTCAGTAGGGTACCTCCTTCTACAAAGTGTCATCATCAAAGTCCCCAGAACCTCGGGATTATTCTAAAATAGTGAGCATGCAAAGATTCATTTTAAGTTCTGACAAATACTTAACCGAGGTTCGTCAATTTTTAATCATGCGCCTTATAATGCATCATAATCTTAACATGTCATATTTACAATGAACTTTTCCTTTATCATTACATCATTTTCCTCATCATCATTATCAAATAACATGCATAAAAGAACGTCATATAATATTAGCTACATGTGGACATAGTGCACATATTTCATTTCCTTAGGTGACTTAAAATCTTATCATCATCATTATTTTCCTTAGGCCACCCTATACTCCACCCTTTGGGAGTAATTTAGGTTATGTGCTCATACTTTACTAGTCGTCACTAGCATATACTTATCCCTTCGATAAGCTAAAGTCCCCACTCTACCCTTTTGAGAGAACGGGTTAGGGCGCTAAAATCACCTTTTCACCACCTATAGTCTGATGGTTCCAAAGGATCATTTTCTTATAAGTTTAAGTCACCATTAAATCTTTGCATGTTATATCACAATAGAATTCATAAACATCATAACATTTTCTTATTTATAGTCTTAAACTAGAATAATATATATCAATCAGCAATCATGCATATGGGAGATTCCTGTGAAAGAGAGGTGGGTCATAATGGACACGCTTAAATACCAAGTCTTTCCTTAGCCGTAACCTTTCCAAATTACACTTTTACAATGATACACTTTCTTCTAGCAACAAAGGTAAATTTTACATAATAAAGAATATTTCATGTATAAGCATTCTCATTATTTGCAACAAAGAACTATAACATGCAAGCCAGAAATCATCCCATGATATCAAGTACTTAATAAGCATCCAATCCTTACATAGAATTATCAATTATAGAACTAATTAGTTACTAAACCAATTATGAATCATTCTCTTAACAATAAACCATAATTATCACACATTGATACTAAACTCAAATCAGTGGCGAATCATGAACCTCATGCAATTACATAGAATCATATTTTAAGTGCATATAAAATACTAGTTCCCTCAGAAATCCTTGCAAAGCCTTAAAACTCATTTAGAAACTAGTTCTTTTGTCAAATTTGGGAGGATCTTCACAATTAAAATTCTCACTTAAGATAAAAGGAGTAAGTCTTGAGCTTTAGAGATTTAGGTGACATCTTAGAGTTATAAACATGCTATGCAACCTTATTTTAATCTTATCTTTATAAGGTGATAGCTTGGAATTATACACATGATATGCAATTCCATTTCTTTATCTTTAAGATTTAAGGTGATGACTTGAAAATTAAACATGATGCAAGAACTTGGAATATAAACATGATACAAGAAATCGAGCAAGTAATCCGCATAGGACCAAAGAGAGGGAGAAGAGAATATTAAGAAACCTGAGCGGCAGTAGTCCGCACAGACCAAGAGAGGGAGAAGAGAATATTAAGAAACTGAGCGGCGGTGGTCCGCACAGACCAAGAAAGGGAGAAGAGAATTATTATTACATCCTTTTAAGCTCCAATCTCAAGACTTTTTAAAGAATAAATTTTTTTAACTCCAATAATTATATTTCTTTGCTTGTGATACATGAGCAAGTCTTTGTGCTCTAGGATCTTTAGGTGATGGCATAAAATAAATATGTCATGCCGTGATTCTTTTAGCCATTATAAAATAAAGTGAGAGCATAAATTAAATATAAGATGCAACCTCTTTATTATCTTGAAAGATTAAGTGATAACTTGAAACATAAATATGAAATACAAGCTTGGAATTTAAACATGAGAAATGCAAGTTCATTTATTCATTCTTGAAAATTTAGTGATGACATAGAAGGTAAACATGGTTATGCAAAGCATAAACTTAATCATGGATGCAAATTCATTTTGTTTCTTTACTAGAGCTCCTTCAAGACTTTAAAAGAATTATAAATTCAACCCAATACATATCTTAACAAGAAATAAAACATAAAAGGAAATACATCTTTCAAGTTCTAAACTAAAAATCATTGTTTTAGCATCATAAAGCATTATTCTTTAAAGTTTTGCATCAAGTGGAATTTTCAAGCTTTAGAGGCCTAACTTGTGATGGATTTACAACCCACCCTCAAGGTCCTCATCATCAAGCCATCATCTTAGTTCCACCTAGGCCATATGGCCTGAATTGGTTAAAGAAAAAGAAGAAGAGGAAAACCAAAATGAAAAGCTAAGGTAAATTCATAATTTCATCATTTTGAGCTAAAAACACAACTCCTCAAAGCATAGAAATAAATTTAGAAACTACTCCCTACCTAATCTGAGTTGAAGAAGAGGAAGAGAACTTGATTTCTTGAAGTGAAATGACACAAAATCTCTTTGAAAAAAGAAGAAAGAATTCAGCCAAAGAGGAGGAAGAAAGAAAGTTTTTGGTGCTCCTAAAAACTAGTTATGAACCAAGCATTCCAAGACCACTCAAGCAAGCCTATTTATAGAAGATTTTGAGGCTTCTAATTGGCCAAAATGAGGAGGTAGTTGTCAGAATTTTTCAGGAGAAATAATGGAGGAAAAATCATTTTAGACAAAGTTGTATGAAATTAAGGAATTATGTCTCTTATGGTGACATTTTGGCATTTTGTTTTAGTGCAACTTTTGGAAATAATTCAGCTGCATAATGGCATCAATAATTTCGTGCATTACAGCCCAAAGAAGTGAAATTTGTGTGTTCCATGCATTATTTAGGTGTAGGCAAGGTATTCATGTAATATAGAGAATTTACTGCTAAGGGCTTAAGTGAATTAGTAAGCAATTTGGGTGTTTTTGAGCAATTTTGGGTTCTAATCAATCTAAATACATAATTTTGAATCTAGATTAATATTTAGAATTTAATAAGCTTTAATTTGAGCCTAATATTGCTTAGGTTTCGTGATACTAATCAAAAATCCCGAAATTCGCAAAATCGCCAAAAACAGGGCAAAATCGCATTTTCACTTAAAATCGCCTCGAGGCCACCCGAGCTTAACCAATGGTTAATCATGACTTAAAAACACATTTTAAACATTTTAGTGAGGTTCGGCTCACTGCACGCACATCGGAGTTACAACAAATGCAGGGCTGCTTTTGGTCATTTTCAAGCTAACTCAAAATTGAGATCCTTCTGCTCTATTAACACACATAACACAAACAATCCCTTATTATTCTCAAAACATCCCCTTGACAATATGTGGCGCCCACAATCCTCATTTTCTGAGTAAAATAACTTCAGCGACATATTGGTCATTTTACACGCATTAAATTTAGGATTTGCGACTCTCGCATGAATCGCTCCTAACCTATCTTCTAATGTTATATTCCTTTATTAAGGATTGTTCGGCCTCAAATCTTATGTAATAATTACCTATGGTAATTCAAGATTTCCAATGACAAGAAAATTATCAGAAAAATTGGGGCGTTACATTACTCCTCCTTACAAAGAATTTCGCCTAAATTCGTTACCTGAGAACAACTCTGGTATTGTGCTTTCATGTTCGATTCAGCCCCATGTAAGTTCTTCGGTTTCACCTCGTCCCCATGCTACTTTGACCAGGGGTACAACCTTGTTCCTTAGCTGCTTAACTCCTCGGTCGACGATTCTCGTGGGTAGTAAGTTAAATGTCAGGTTATCTCTTAATTGTACATGTTCGCTCTAGTACATGACTTGGGTCGATTGATACTTTCTTAATCGAGAGACATGGAAAACATCATGAAGGTTGGATAGACTCGGGGGTAGGGCTATACGGTAGGCTACAGGTCCTACTTTAGTAAGGATTTCAAACGGACCAAGAAATCTGGGGCTCAATTTCTTTACTTTTATTGCTCGGCCTATGCCTGTGGTGGGGGTGATCCTTAGGAACACGTGGTCCCCTTCTTGAAAATCTAGCGGTTTCGCCGCTTGTCCGCATAGTTTTTCTGTCGACTTTGAGCAGTAAGAATCTTATCCCTAATCTTCTTGATTTGTTCCGTTGTTTCCCTCACAATATCAGGTCCGAGTAAACTTTGCTCTCCGGTTCATACCAACATAAGGGAGATTGACATTTCCAGTCCATAGAGGGCCTCATACGGTGCCATATCGATACTTGCATGATAATCAAGTTGTTATATGCAAATTCAATCAAGGCAAGTGTGTACTTATCCCAACTTCCTTTGATCTAAAACACATGCCCTTAACATATCCTCCAAGGTTTGGATAGTTCTTTCAGATTGACCGTCTGTTTGGGGGTGATAGGCCGTGCTTAGACACAGCTTTGAACCAAACGCCTTTTGAAAGGCACCCCAAAATCGTGACGTAAACCGCGGATCCCGGTCCGAGATTATCGTCGACGGCACCCCATGTAACCTTACTATCTCCTGAATATATAATTGTGCTAACCTATCCAAGGAATAAGTCACCTTAATAGGTAAAAGTGGGTCGACTTCGTCAATCGATCCACGATTACCCATATGGTATCATGATTCATTTGGGTCCTCGGTAATCCACCACAAAATCCATGGAGATACTATCCCACTTCCATTCAGGGATCGACAGAGGTTGCAGCATTCCGCAGGGTTTTTGGTGTTCAATCTTCACCTTTGACACACCAAGCACTTACTCACCCATGTGCACACATCTTTCTTCATTCCAGGCCACCGTAACATCTTCTTCAAATCTTGATACATCTTGGTGGCACCAGGATGAAGGGTAAAATGGCTCTTATGGGCTCCCTCCAAAATATCCTTTCGGAGGCCACCACTAGCAGGTACACATATTCGACCTTTAAACCTCCACAAATCGTCCATTCCTTGGGTAAAACCTATCAACTTTCCCGCCTTCACCGCCTCTAAAGTCTCTTGAAACTCAAAGATCGTCCCCTTGAGCTTGAACAATCCTTTCTTTGAACTCACTTGTCACTCTAAGATGACAAGCTCTGATGCCCTTAGTGGTCAAAGTCATTCCTAGGTTTAAGTCCCTAAATTGCTCAATCAATTCAACCTCCTTCACCATCAAACGGGACACTTGTAAGGACTTCCTACTCAAAGCATCAGCTACTACATTAGCTTTACCACGATGGTAATTCAATCCAAAATCATAATCTTTCAAGAACTCCATCCATCGCCTTTGCCTCATGTTTAGCTCTTTTTGATCAAAGAGATATTTCAAACTCTTGTGATCGGAAAACACCTCAAACTTAACTCCATATAAATGGTGTCTCCAAATCTTTAGAGCAAACACGACTACAGCCTAACTCAAGGTCATGGGTAGGGTAGTTTGCCTCATGTGGCTTGAGTTGTCTTGATGCATAGGCCACCACTTGCCTATCTTGCATCAATACACAACCTAAACCCTTTTTTGAAGCATCACAATACACCTCGAAAGGCATATTGGGGTCGGGTAACACTAAAACAGGGGTCGAGGTTAGCTTGTGTTTTAACTCTTGAAAGCTCTTTTCACACTCCGGGGTCCATGAAAAAGGGGTGTTCTTCCTTGTCAGCTTGGTCAAAGGTAGGGAAATCTGGGAAAATCCCTTGATAAATCGACGGTAATAACCGGCTAAACCCAAAAAGCTCCTTACTTGATTCATGTGGTTGGTCTTTCCCAGTTTACTACCGCTTCTACCTTACTAGGATCTACAGCAATTCCTTTCTTAGATACTACATGCCCTAAAAATTGCACCTTATCCAACCAAAACTCGCACTTGGAAATCTTGGCATATAGTTTCTTTTCCTTCAAGATCTCCAGTACTATGGTCAGGTGGCATTCATGCTCTTCATGGGTCTTAGAATATATGAGAATGTCATCTATAAAGACAACTACAAACTGATCTAAATAGGGCCGAAAGATCCTATTCATGTAATCCATAAAAATAGCTGGAGCATTGGTTAACCCAAAGGACATTACTGCAAACTCAAAATGGCCAGACGAGTGCGAAAGGCCGTTTTAGGTATGTCTTCATCTCTCACTCTAATTTGATGGTAGCCTGACCTCAAATCTATCTTAGAAAACACTACCGCACCTTTCAGTTGGTCCATCAAATCATCGATCCTAGGCAGAGGATACTTGTGTTCCACCGTTACTTTATTCAACTCGCCTATAATCTACACACATCCTCATACTCCCATCCTTTTTCTTTACAAACAACACAGGGCTCCCAAGGTGATGCACTAGGCCTAACAAACTTTTTCTCCAATAAATCTTCCAATTGAGTTTTTAACTCGGTCAATTCTAATGGGGACATCCTGTATGGGGCTATGGATATAGGTCCCGCACCTGGAAGCAATTCTATGGAAAACTCTATCTCTCTCTTGGGGGGAAACTCGTATCTCATCCTGAAATACTTCAGATAATTTCTTACTATTGGTATCTCATCGATACTTTGCTGAAAGTCTACATCACTAGCGGCTAAGAAAATATAACCTTTACTCTCACCCTTACCACACCCATTTCACAAAGCTTATGTAAAGACTTATGGGTTTCTTAGGTTCAATAGGAACAGGAAGAAAAGTGATGGTTTTCTCATAACAGTTTAACAGTACACGGTTGGCCTCAAGCCAATCCATGCCAAGAATCACATCTAAACCTCGCATGGGTAAGCAAATAAGATCTAAAATAAAGGATCTATTATCTATAATAAAACTACAATCTAAACAACATTTACAAGTCCTAACGGGTTTTCCAAATGGTAGAAACAATAAGGTCAAAAGGAAGCTCACCATAGGTAAATTAAGGCTTTTAACACATGAATGGGAGATAAAAGAATGAGAAGCGCCAGAATCATATAGTACAATTAAGTCTTTACCATGCATATTACCCTTACCTTCCACGAGATTTCGTGACTTCGTTGTTTCTTCAAAGATTAACAAAGAAATACCCTTCCTGGTATTGCGGCTTGGGATTGGGGTTGGCGGGTTTCTTTCCGTGCATTCTCGGGAGTAATGACCTGGTTTTCCACACCGATAGCACACGCTTGTTCCGCTCGACATGGCATGCTCCCATGATTCTTGCCGCACTTGGGACATTCCATGGATGGCGCAGCCGTGGAGGTACCATCGACCTCTTTGTGGTGCTTTCCCTTTATTGTTGTTATTGTTGTTGTTCACGATTATTACCGAGGTTATTGTTGTAGCGGTTGTTATTATAGCGGTTGTTGTTGTTTGGCCTTCCTTGTTGAAAATTTCTTTGTGTCCCTTGTGGCCTTGATTGAAGGGGAAATGGAGGTCGATTCGCCTCTTGAACTCTGAACTTGAGGTGTCAACTTTTTGTAATATTATCTGACTTTGGGGTGTTTAGTTTTCTCGACCTTCTTCAATAATCCGACATTTGTTAACTAGGGTAGAGAAATCCCTAATCTCCAAATGTGCAATCGCCACATTAAGTTCTCGCTTTCAACCCCGACTCGTATTTGATGCATTTCCGTGACTCATCAGGATTTCCTTGGTACATTCTTGAGAACTTAATGAGTTCTTCAAATCTGCAAAGGTAATCGGGCCACATTCATATTCCCTGGACAAGTTGCATGAATTCAATGTCCTTGGCATTTCTAACTCGACTGAAAGTACTTTTCGTGAAATGGACCTTGAATAGTTCCCAATCAATGTCCACGCTTGGTCGCCTCCAGAGTCTTCGAACACTGGCCCACCGTAAACCGGCATCACCCTCAAGCATATGAGTAGCGAGGTGACCTTCGCTCCTCCGAGCATGGGACTACAACAAAGACCTTCTCAATATTCCGAATCCATTCATCCGCAATATTTGGATTCTGTCCCTTGAAAACCGGGTGGGTTTGCCTTACGAAACTCCCCAGCAGCATGTTCAGAATCTCATGTCCTCGACTCATATTGGCTTGACGATCCTGATCCATTCGCTCCATCATCATTCTCATGGTCCTTGCTACGTCGCTGAGTGCTTCAAATTGCCTCGTTGTCTTGATTATTCTCGTGCTGCGCTCCTAGTCCGTTGTCGACGTGCCATTGGTCCCTATACACACAAAACAAAGAACACTGAGGTGATCAGGCCCAATATTCCATGCAAAGTGAGCAAGTTACCATGGCACTTTCAACATACAGTAGTCATGTATTTCTAATCCTCAAGCTCATCCTAATGATAAACATCTACACATGACGTCACTAACGTATTATGCTTTAGAAGCATAGCTAGTCCAATCCTCGTGCTCCATGAGAATCAAACTGCCTCGATACCAAAATGTAACACCCTAGTTATTAACCAAATACACCTAGGTTGAATCTGATTAATGACTAGACTTTACTCCTTACTTTGGTTCCTTCTTCATAATTTGAAAATACTTAGTGAAATTACGAGCCATTTTTTTTTAAAACACATATAGTTGAAAACGTGAGCCGAGTACAACGTGAACGAGTAAGTGGAGTATAATAAGACGTTTAAGAATATATCACATCATATCACTTTGGCTCCATCATATAACATCCATAAACACATTATAGCATATATTTACATACAATAACCTCACTCAAAGGGTGGGTTATGTTCATACATCATTGTCTTATGCAAACCCATAAAAGAAAATACATAAGGAAATACATGCCCCTAAACTAGATAACTCTATAAGCCGGGAAGGTTATCCTAAAACTAGGGTGCATGATCACACATAAGTTTACTAAGAACCCTCTATGGCCACTGTCCCGAAATGGGGGAATAAATCTGATCCACTGATGAGCTCCCTCGGGACGGGACACACGAGATGCACCAGGCTGGGGTCGCATGGACGGCCTTCTTGCTAACCTTGGCTGAACAACTGTTTCCTCACTACCCTCTCTTACTCGTGTGGGAGTAGGAGCAGAGCCCTCAGAATATACATGAGTAGGAGTGTCCTCTGAAGGATCAGTTTGTAATATCTCGCCTCGAACATACTCTGAAATCCGTGGACAGCAGATGAAGCGGGATAAGAACGTAACATCCTTTCATCAAGTGGACGTGCATGTTCGAAACCATTTCATCGCCATAGGGAGAAGTAGGAGAAAATCGATAACTAGGGACAGATGTGCAAAGGGACGACCTATGTAAATAAAAACACGAATCACAAGACCTCCCTTCAAAATGATACGAAGCGATGCACCCATCATAGTGAAATTCCCAAGTAGGGGTATCAACGAGCAGGGCGAATGTCGCCATCTGAATCTGAGACAATGACGGAAATAAAGAAAAGGGAGTGAGAATCTTGCTAAAGAATTCTCAGTAGGGTACCTCCTTCTACAGTGTCATCATCAAAGTCCCCAGGAACCTGGGATTATTCTAAAATAGTGAGCATGCAAAGATTCATTTTAAGTTCTGACAAATACTTAACCGAGGTTCGTCAATTTTTAATCATGCGTCTTATAATGCATCATAATCTTAACATGTCATATTTACAATGAACTTTTCCTTTATCATTACATCATTTTCCTCATCATCATTATCAAATAACATGCATAAAAGAACGCCATATAATATTAGCTACATGTGGACATAGTGCACATATTTCATTTCCTTAGGTGACTTAAAATCTTATCATCATCATTATTTTCCTTAGGCCACCCTATACTCCACCCTTTTGGGAGTAATTTAGGTTATGAGCTCATACTTTACTAGTCGTCACTAGCATATACTTATCCCTTTGATAAGCTAAAGTCCCGACTCTACCCTATTGAGAGAATCCGGGTTAGGGGGCTAAAATCACCTTTTCACCACCTATAGTCCGATGATTCCAAAGGATCATTTTCTTATAAGTTTAAGTCACCATTAAATCTTTGCATGTTATATCACAATAGAATTCATAAACATCATAACATTTTCTTATTTATAGTCTTAAACTAGAATAATATATATCAACTGTAATCATGCATATGGGAGATTCCCGAGAAAGAGAGGTGGGTCATAATGGACACGCTTAAATACCAAGTCTTTCCTTAGCCGTAACCTTTCCAAATTACACTTTTACAATGATACACTTTCTTCTAGCAACAAAGGTAAATTTTACATAATAAAGAATATTTCATGTATAAGCATTCTCATTATTTCCAACAAAGAACTATAACATGCAAGCAGGAAATCATTCAATGATATCAAGTACTTAATAAGCATCCAATCCTTACATAGAATTATCAATTATAGAACTAATTAGTTACTAAACCAATTATGAATCATTCTCTTAACAATAAACCATAATTATCACACATTGATACTAAACTCAAATCAGTGGCGAATCATGAACCTCATGCAATTACATAGAATCATATTTTAAGTGCATATAAAATACTAGTTCCCAGTAAAATCCTTGCAAAGCCTTAAAACTCATTTAGAAACTAGTTCTTTGTCAAATTTGGGAGGATCTTCACAATTAAAATTCTCACTTAAGATAAAAGGAGTAAGTCTTGAGCTTTAGAGATTTAGGTGACATCTTAGAGTTATAAACATGCTATGCAACCTTATTTTAATCTTATCTTTATAAGGTGATAGCTTGGAATTATACACATGATATGCAATTCCATTTCTTTATCTTTAAGATTTAAGGTGATGACTTGAAAATTAAACATGATGCAAGAACTTGAAATATAAACATGATACAAGAAACTGAGCGCTATGTAATCCGCACAGACCAAGAGAGGGAGAAGAGAATATTAAGAAACCTGAGCATGAGTCCGCATGGACCAGAGAGGAGAAGAGAATATTAAGAAACTGAGCGGTGGTCCGCACAGACCAGAAAGGGAGAAGAGAATTATTATTACATCCTTTTAAGCTCCAATCTCAAGACTTTTAAAGAATAAATTTTTTAACTCCAATAATTATATTTCTTTGCTTGTGATACATGAGCAAGTCTTTGTGCTCTAGGATCTTTAGGTGATGGCATAAAATAAATATGTCATGCGTTGATTCTTTTAGCCATTATAAAATAAAGTGAGAGCATAAATTAAATATGAGATGCAACCTCTTTATTATCTTGAAAGATTAAGTGATAACTTGAAACATAAATATGAAATACAAGCTTGGAATTTAAACATGAGAAATGCAAGTTCATTTATTCATTCTTGAAAATTTAGTGATGACATAGAAGGTAAACATGGTTATGCAAAGCATAAACTTAATCATGGATGCAAATTCATTTTGTTTCTTTACTAGAGCTCCTTCAAGACTTTAAAAGAATTATAAATTCAACCCAATACATATCTTAACAAGAAATAAAACATAAAAGGAAATACATCTTTCAAGTTCTAAACTAAAAATCATTGTTTTAGCATCATAAAGCATTATTCTTTAAAGTTTTGCATCAAGTGGAATTTTCAAGCTTTAGAGGCCTAACTTGTGATGGATTTACAACCCACCCTCAAGGTCCTCATCATCAAGCCATCATCTTAGTTCCACCTAGGCCATATGGCCTGAATTGGTTAAAGAAAAAAGAAGAAGAGGAAAACCAAAATGAAAAGCTAAGGTAAATTCATAATTTCATCATTTTGAGCTAAAAACACAACTCCTCAAAGCATAGAAATAAATTTAGAAACTACTCCTACCTAATCTGAGTTGAAGAAGAGGAAGAGAACTTGATTTCTTGAAGTGAAATGACACAAAATCTCTTTGAAAAAAGAAGAAAGAATTCAGCCAAAGAGGAGGAAGAAAGAAAGTTTTTGGTGCTCCTAAAAACTAGTTATGAACCAAGCATTCCAAGACCACTCAAGCAAGCCTATTTATAGAAGATTTTGAGGCTTCTAATTGGCCAAAATGAGGAGGTAGTTGTCAGAATTTTTCAGGAGAAATAATGGAGGAAAAATCATTTTAGACAAAGTTGTATGAAATTAAGGAATTATGTCTCTTATGGTGACATTTTGGCATTTTGTTTTAGTGCAACTTTTGGAAATAATTCAGCTGCATAATGGCATCAATAATTTCGTGCATTACAGCCCAAAGAAGTGAAATTTGTGTGTTCCATGCATTATTTAGGTGTAGGCAAGGTATTCATGTAATATAGAGAATTTACTAAGGGCTTAAGTGAATTAGTAAGCAATTTGGGTGTTTTTGAGCAATTTTGGGTTCTAATCAATCTAAATACATAATTTTGAATCTAGATTAATATTTAGAATTTAATAAGCTTTAATTTGAGCCTAATATTGCTTAGGTTTTGATACTGAATCAAAAATCCCAATTGCAAATCGCCAAAAACAGGGGCAAAATCGTACTTTCACTTAAAAACTGCCCGAGGCCACCCGAGCTTAACCAATGGTTAATCATGACTTAAAAACACATTTTAAACATTTTAGTGAGGTTCGGGCTCACTGCACGCACATCGGAGTTACAACAACTTGGCAGGGCGTTTTGGTCATTTTCACAAGGTCGGAACTCAAAATTGAGATCCTTCTGCTCTATTAACACACATAACACAAACAATCCCTTATTATTCTCAAAACATCCCCTTGAGAATATGTGGGGCCCACAATCCTCATTTTCTGAGTAAAATAACTTCAGGGACATTTTGGTCATTTTACACGTACAGAAATTTAGGATTTGCGACTCTCGCATGAATCGCTCCTAACCTATCTTCTAATGTTATATTCCTTTATTAAGGATTGTTCGGCCTCAAATCTTATGTAATAATTACCTATGGTAATTCAGTAATTTCCAATGACAGTAAAAATTACTGTAAAAATTGGGGCGTTACAATGTTCATCACTTGAAACAAACTCTAGAGCTTGATCTTTGTCCTTGAGCAAAAATGTTTCTAGTTTTTCCTTTCTTGAACTCTTGAGAACTTTAGTTTTGATGGAGTTTTAAAATGATTCTAAGGACTCAACGATGAGGTCTCATGATGTTGGTGTTAATATATCATCAAGATCATGGACTCTAGAGTTTCAAATATTTCTTTTCTTGCCTAGATGTTTCGGCCATTTCCTTTCCTCTTATATGCCTTATGGTTTGATTTTCTAAAGATGTTGTTTTGAGTTCTAAGAACTCTAGACTTTACTTTATCTTGGTTTGATGAGTTTGGGTTGAGGTTTATGTTCCTTTAAAGTCTTGTTAAGAGCTCTAGAAAGATAAAATGAACTTGCATAATTTATTTTATGCTTGCATTTATATTTACACTCTTGCTATGCATCTTTACTTTCAAGCTATCACCTAAGAACATAAAGATTAAAATGGAACTTGCATCTTCACTTAACTTAATTCTCAAAGCCTTTCTATTTCGGCCTTAAAGTCGATTGTTGTTGGGCCTAGAGCACTAAAATAAAGAATTGAACTTGCATCATCACCTAATTAATTTCTCGAATGCCTATCTATTTCGGCCTTAAAGTCGATTGTTGTTGGGCCAAGAGCACTAAAATAAAGAATTGAATCTTGCATATTTACTTTCAAGCTTGCACGTTTAAGTTTATGCCTCGCATATTTACTTTCAAGCTTGCACGTTTAAGTTTATGCCTTGCATATTTAATTTATGTCATCACTTTATTTTGTAAGCAAGATTAAAAATGAAAAGCATGAGCACGTTTATTTTATGTCGTAACTTAAGAACCTAGAGCTCAAAGACTTGCCCATTTCATTCCAAGTTAAAGTTTAATGTGAAACCATTCTTTGAAATGCATATTTTCGGCCAAGTAGTGATGATGGACTTTCAATGAGTTTTCATCTAGCTACAAGGACCAATAGTCTATGTTCTATGTTTTCCTTAAAGCTTTACAAACCTTTTCGAGGTTATGTTGTCATGAGATATGACTTCATTCCCTTTTAGGAGATGAAATATATGTTGGTCATTAACCTAAGGCTTCTCTTAGCCTCTTGATGAATTAAAATGATTTGCAAAGAGTTTTAGAAATTCTAAGTTGATTCCAAGAGAAACTAGTTAACTTCTGTACCTAGAAATGTCAATTTAAATCCTTTACTAAAGCCAAATGTTTTCGGTTCTGATATGATGAGTATGATGCTGTATGATGATGTTTTGATGTGTTAGAATGTGTGAGAATATCATATGATGATGTAGAAATGATTCTATGCATAATAGGTAAGAAACTAGCTAACTAGAAATACCGTAAAACTAG
Organism: Dalbergia cochinchinensis; assembly: GCA_031216125.1. Lineage (NCBI taxonomy): Eukaryota > Viridiplantae > Streptophyta > Magnoliopsida > Fabales > Fabaceae > Dalbergia > Dalbergia cochinchinensis. Next base: position 5,044,807 of record CM062376.1, read on the forward strand.
AATTTAACATAGTTTTGACCCATTTGTTTATGGAACTTATCCAAACTGTTTTAATGGGAGCATAATCAGATTAGTATTGTTTAGACATGAAAAACTTGGTAACATTTGGATTAGAATCGAATTCTAGCACCTATAGGGAAACTAGTAACTAGAAAACCGTAAAAGTGCAAGTTTAGAACTCTTAGAACATTTATTTTTCTGGATTCTTTCCAGCACCCTTACAACATGATAAACATGATTAATAATTAGTCCTTAAGCATAGGAATGCCTCATAATTGATTTAGATTTGATTCATAGCGCCTTAGGCGAAGACGGAACCAAGAAAGGGTCTAAAACGTAAGTTCTAGAACCCCGTAATCACAAGTTAGGAATTCTGCCCTATGCTATTCAGATTTAAGTGTGAACATGAGGATGATGAATGATGTTTAATTATGAGCCCTTAGGTGCATAAAATATGAGCGACGGATGTTAGAGAACCATATCTCATGATTAAGACCCTTAAGGGTCAAAGCATAAGCTACCGTAAGGATAAACGGTTGAATGTTCCATGATGATGCATGTGGCATGTAAATGATGATGATGTTATTCATATGAGGAATTCATGAGGATATATGTTTATATGGCATAAAACAAATTTGGAAGGAATTCAGCGTAATGCCATCGTGCCGCCGAATTCCCGACAAATTTGGGGACTTAAAGAGATTTTTGAAAATTAAGGTACTAAGATGAGTTCTAGGATGACACCGGTTCGGCCGAGCACCTCCATAGAACTCATGTGACATCGGTACCCATTTATACTCTTAGGTGACACCGGTTCGGCCGAGCACCCCTAAGAGAATTGCCCCCTAACCCGTACTCAGATAGTCGGGATTTATGATTTATGATACGCTTATCGTTAAGTGGTAAGTAAGAACTAGTGACGACTAGTTAAGGTATGAGCTCATAACCTAGATATGTGACACGTTCTGGGTGACACCGGTTCGGCTGAGCACCCCCAATTCGATTGTCTTTTAAGGTGGCCCATGAGGAAGAGATGTTTCATGATTATGATTATGTCACTAAGTTTGTCCCATATGAATGTTTCTATTGCCACTTTATGCCACTAAGTATGATGATGCTTGATGTTATGTTTTATGTATGTGCATTAGGTAGTGCCATACATACATCTTCTATTATGTTACATTCATGACATTAAGATCATCCTAAAATGAACGGACCTTGGCTAAAGTATATTTTAAAGTTTAAAATGAACTTAATACATGCTCAGTCATTTTGTATAAATAAACCCAAGGTTCCTGAGGACGTAGATGATGACACCTAGGTAGTAGGAGGCCCTACTGAGATTCTTTAGCAAGATTCTCACTCCCTCTATCTCTTTCTTTCCGTCACGTCTTCAGATGGCGACGTTCGTAGTGTTCGTGGACACGCCGACATGGGAGGTGCACCATGACCCGGACCACGGGTCATTCCATTTTGTGGGTCGATGCACGGTTAGAGTATTTATGTTCATGGGTCGACCCTCCACTCCCCCTGTACATTCCCATCGTTCCTCGCCGGTCTCACCTTTTGGCGATGACCTGGTGTTCGAGCGCGCACGTCCCCTAGAGGAGAGGCTTCGCCGTACCCCATCATCCACGTCCGCCGCTCGAGCCTACCCCCAGTTTGTGCCCCGTTGCTCGTCGTCTTTTTCGGAGACGGATCTTTCCAAGGACTCGGCAACCCAAGTACCATCCGAGGGATCTTCCCCCACCATACTCATGGACCTTGGGGAGGGTAGCGAGCCTTCCGTGACTCGGCTGAGGCTTGCACGACGACCGAAGATGAGGCCACACCGTAGAGGTCACTTCCGAGCCTCGTCCCGCCTATTCACGCCGGAGGAGCTTGCTCGGGCTTCTGTTACGCATCACGCCGAGGGATAGTCGCCAAGAGGAGGTCAGGATGGCCTGTGTTAGAGCACACACCACTTAGATGGGGATAAACCTTCTTTTGTTTAGAGGTTACCCCATTAGATGCACACGGGTAGGGGAGTAGTTCATGTTTATGATTATGTTGTATTTCCTTCCTTGTATTTCCCTTGTACTAAATTAAGTCCCACACTTATAAGTGGGCAAGTTATATATATGTGAGATGATATTCAGTGTTATTCATGGTGTGCCTTATGTTATGATGTTGTGAGACATTTGTTTTACTATACATGGTTTACCGCTTATCGCATCACGCGACTCTCACTTTTTATTTCAAAAAAAATTACCCGTATTTTTCGCTAAGTATTTCAAAGTAAAAATGAGAACTATGAAGTAACAGACTAATGATTAACCTAAATATGTTCTAGAGTATTGGGTTAAAAATTAGGATGTTACATTTAGTGTATCAATGCTTTGACGTTTCAAAACTTGTATCTTGCGGTTTCTCTTAAAAGGGATTAATAACTCCTAAAGTAATGAAGTAAGGTCTTATTAAAATTTTAGTAATGAAAATTTTAATTCTTTTGCTACTTCCCTAAGGGCTATTATGCACATTTTCAAAGGAATAAATTGGTTTTAAGTGTTTTCTTTGACTTAGAATAAATTTAGAGGAAAACTAGTTACTAAGAATGATTAATGTTGCAATTTTCGATGCTATTAGAAATCTAAATATTTGGCTACTGATTGAACTGTTTTATTTGTGTATGGTGCTGTTTAGGATTGTTTAAATGTGTAAAAGTTGCTAAAAATTAGTGTAATAATTATTTTTAACACTTAAGGAAAGACTAATAACTAAAAAGGATAAAAAACGTGATTTCTAGAACTCTTAAGGATTGAATTTTGAATTCTGTTCCAGCATGTGTAATTTCTGTACAAAGGATGTTTGATATTGTGTGTATGTATAAGAATCACTAATTATAAGGGTCAAAAACATAACTTCTAGAATCCCAAAATTGTTTAATTTCAATTTTGCCCAAATCTGTCTAGCATTGTGTAATGATGTTCTTAAGGTCATTATTTAGTGGAAGTCGTTGGAATTAATCCCTTAGATGCATAAAAGAATAAATACAAAAGTTAGGTTTACCCAATTTAGAGGTTTAACCATTTAAGAGATAATAAAAGTGCTTATTTTATGATATGATAGGTTTATGATATATTTGAGAATTTATGTGATGATTATGTTGCATACTTGGCTACCAGTTATAAGATTTATTGTGGCATATTATGATTACACTTGGAATGTTCAAGATGCATGTGTTGAAGTAATATGAAAACATGTGATGTTACATTATATGTTGAATAATAAGTTGTGATTGCATTGCATCTCTAGAAGAACATGTTAAGGCTAAGTGGCATAAAACATTTGGAAGTGGTCCTCTAATAGGATTTATGTAAGGTAGGTCAATGAGAGGTGGGCCAATACTGACCCTCTAGACTCCTCTAATTAAAGGTTATGAGAGGTGAGCCAACAATGGCCCTCTGCACTCCTCTGATTAAAGGTTATAAGAGGCGATTCAATATTAACCCTCTAGATTCCATGACTTAAAAGCTATAAAAGGTGATCCAATAAGATGACCCTAAACCATAAGAATGAAATATTGAATAATAAGTTGTGATTATATGTCTCGTGTTGCATGCTCATAATAAGAAAGTTAAGTTAAGGCAATGAAGTGATATGTTTCCCTCTATTATCCCATGTTAAATCTAGCGACGACTAGATAGATTTAGCTCATCCTTAACAATCGGTGAGATGAAGTTTTGGTGGTTATTGTAAAATCGCTAGGGAAGGTGAGATGGTTGGTTTAGGATGGTTATGTAAGAGGGCAATTATTAAGAAAGGAATTTGAAAGTTCAAATATAAGAAAGTAAAGTATCATGAGTTCTCCGACATCCCATGCATGCTAAGAGTTATATGGTTCCTCATATTTGCATTCTTTTACCCACGATAAGATTGTATAGATTGCATGCCAAGAGGAATGATTGCATGTATAGTGGATATGATCCATATGCTTCTACATTATGTCCTTATGTACTTGGAATGTTGCATAAGATATTGACATGCATTCATGACTTAGTATATTGCATTCATGACATTAAGATGCATGCTAAAAGACATAGGCCTCGGTTAATAGTATTTTCTAACTTAATAAATGAACATTACATATGCCCATTACTTTCATAATGAAACCTGAGATTCCTAGGGATAACGATGATGACACGTGTAGAGACAGAATACCCTACTGAGAATCTTTTATAAGTTTTTCAATCCCTCTCTTTCTTTCCATCTTTGTCTTCAGACAAGATCGATAACGATGCCTATGGACTTCCTTGAGATGCTGACGTAGGAGTTGCTCTGTGTAACATCCTAATTTTTAACCCAATACTCTAGAACATATTTAGGTTAATTATTAGTCTATTACTCTTTTAATCTCATTCTTTAAAACCTTTCATTAAAATACTTAGCGGAAAATACGAATAATTTTTTCTTTTTCGAAACTTGAAAACAAAACGTGAGCCGCGCGCTAACCTAACGTTCGTCATAACCACATCGTGCAAAAAAAAGTAATCACACCATACATACTACAACATAATATCATCACACCTTTATAAATACATAAATTACTAGCATCATTGTACCATTATTTACATCAAAACATGCACATATATATGAAGTGATCCTTATCCACCAATGAGGTTGGATGAGTATCAACCCAAAAGGTAAACTATCTACGCTTCCGCAGTGACCCTCTGCCCCGTCTGCTGGAGTGACCCTTAAACACGAGCCTTAGAAGAAGTCACGAACCTCATTGTAATCCTTGTCTAGAGACGACACGGAAGAAAAGGAAGGGATGAGAAACTCATTCAAGATTCTCAGTAGGGATTCCCGACTCTAACACAAGTGTCATCGTCGTCGTCCCTCAAATGCACCACCTCAGGTTTAATTATGAAAAAGGTGTACAGGCATAAGGATTAGTTTTAGACTTTTCAAATCTATTTATCCAAAGTGGGTGTCTTTTAGTATGAGTTTTAATGTCATGAATGCAACAGATATTAGATGAATGCATGGTAGTTCCATATGCACTTTAACATGAAAATCGTAATACTTGGGCACATCATAAGGAAACATAAATCATATACGTGAAATAAAAAGACATAGTACATTTCATGTGACATCTTTCTCATAAGTCAAACTCTTCAGTTCTTTTTCTCAAAGACCACCATCTTAACATATCCGCCAAAAATCCAACAAACTTACCAGTCTGGCAATAATCTGGTCACCAAACTACATCTCACCTATCGCCTAGGAATGAGCTCAATCCTAACTAGTCATCACTAGATTTAATATGGGCTAATAGAGGGGGTATACATAACTTTCTTGGATCACCTATCTTAGGATCATTTCCTTCTTTGAAACGCTCTACTAGTATCTAGTACATAGCAAATTGTCCGCTTTGGCAAGTTCAATATCAATACCCTCACAGATTTGTTTCCTCCCCACCATAGCGGGAGGAATGTGTCTCAGTGTTATATCACATCTATTCTGGGGGTGCTTGGCCGAACCAGTGTCACCCAGAACCTTTCCTGGGGGTGCTCGGCTGAACCGATGTCACCCAGGAGTTTTCGCAAACTTTTCTCAAATCCTCAAGTTTGATGGGAAATTCGCAACAGAACGGCGCATTAATCGATTTCCTTCAAACTTGCTTTATGCCACGAAACATATAGAGCATGCATAGCCATTCAACTTCGCCATAAGACATCAAGTCATATAGTCAAACTCATCATAGCATATACGTCATCACATTCATTGCTTTAACATTCTTAAAAGATAGCATGCTCCTAACCAGTTTGCCGGAATCAATGACCGGGCTAAGCAAATATATATGCCATGCTCAAGTCATTCTCATAATTAAACATACATCTACTTGAAGTCATAAAGCTCATTATGTCTTGGAACCTATAGTGTCTTATGTTTTAACCCTTACGGGTTTTAATCTTGAAAACTAATTACACTAACATTCACTTTTATCCTTTTATACACCTACAAGTTCACAACTAATAATCCTTACTTATTTTTATGATCATAAAAAATCTGGACAATATCATGAGGATGTGGGCTGAATTAATATCATATACTTACGGGGTTCTAGAATCTACGTCTTAGACCCTTTCTAAGTTCTGTCTGTAAAACCCTAATTTTAACCTAACTTTCTAGAACACATTAGGTTAAACATTAGGCTATTACCTCATAGTCTCATCTTTTTCTTGAAAATATTTAGCGGAAATTATGGTAAAATTTTTTTTGAAAGTATAAAACAAAGTGAGAGCCGCAAACTTAACTATTCGAATAACAGAAACGTGAGACATGATTAACACTCATAGAGAGAACTCAAAAAGGAAAACATATAATAGTGGAGCAGAAATCATCATAACAAGAGAAACATTTCATTAATAATATATTTAGAGTACATTGGTAGTCATACCCGCATAGGTACAGGCAGAGCTTGTAATACAGAAGAAATAAAATACAACAAGAAACACAAGTGTAGGGTGCGACTACAATAAAAATCCAAAATGCTACCCTCCTAGCAAGCTATGAGTATAAATCCACCACCCCTCCCAAAAGATACAGCCGAAGGGAATATCCTTGCAACGCTTGTGTACTCGAAAGCTCCACCGGGGTGTAGTGCGCCTCCTGGTGGCGTGTCAATGAAGTCAACGAACATCGCCATCGCTCTCTGAAGATGTGACGGGAGAAGAGAGAGAGGAGTGAGAATTCTTAGTAAAGAATCTCAGTAGGAGTCTCCTATCCTAGGGTTACATCGTTCACATCCCCACGAACCTTGGGTTTATTTCATAAAGACAAGTGAGCATACATCAAGTTCATTTTAAGTTCTAAAGTGTATTTTAGCCTAGGTCCATTCATTTTAGGATGATTTTAATGTCATGAATGCAACATAATAAAGAATATATGCGTGGCGCTACTTAATGCACATACATCAATCATCATCATACTTAGTGGTATTAAGTGGCAATTAGAACATATTCATATGGGACAAACTTAGTGACATAATCATAACCATAAAACTTCTCTTCCTTATGGGCCACCCTAAAAGACAATCGAACTGGGGGTGTTCGGCCGAACCAGTGTCACCCAGAACGTGTCCATCTCTAGGTTATGAGCTCATACCTTAACTAGTCGTCACTAGTTCTTACTTACCATTTAATGATAAACGTATCATAAATCATAAATCCCGACTATCTGAGTACGGGTTAGGGGGCAAATCTCTTAGGGGTGCTCGGCCGAACTGGTGTCACCTAAGAGTATAAATTGGTACCGATGTCACATGAGTTCTATGGAGGTGCTCGGCCGAACCAGTGTCATCCTAGAACCCATCTTAGTACCTTAATTTTCAAAATCTCTTTAAGTCCCCAAATTTGTCAGAAATTCGGCGGCACAATGGCATCATGCCGAATTCCTTCCAAATTTGCTTTATGCCACATAAACATATATCCTCATGAATTCCTCATATGAATAACATCATCATCCTTCACATAACATATGCATCATCGTAAAACATCTTAACATACCTTAGTATCATATAAATATCATTCTCATACTCTTAATGTCTTATGCATTGACCGTTATGGTCTTTAACTCACAGTCTAAGCTATGAATCATTCAAAGCTAACCTCTCGGGTACTTAGGAGGTTATGACTAAGTATATCTCTCTTCATACTATGGTCAAGAATATCTCTCAATCTCAAAGGTGCAGAATTCATAATTTCAACTTTACGGGTACCTAGGAGTCACGACAATGACCCTTTCTAAGTTCGGTTTGCTCTTAAGGCACCAAGATCAAGTCCTAAACCAATTATGAGTCATTTCTACACATTTAAACTAATTTAGAACCATGATTATCATTACTAAACCTTGCTGGACAGAATCCAGAAAATTCTAATATTAAGGGATCTAGAACTCTCAAATTAATTCTTTTCTAGTTTCTAACCTTTCTTATCTTTTACTCATGAGTTTTTCCATTGATCATACTTAAACATAAGCATGTTATCATCGTTAAAACAGCTCATATAGTGGCCAATCATAGCAAGGCGGAACCGAAACAACACTCTCCATACAAAGGCATAAAACATACTTTTTAAAGCACATAGGATACTAGTTTCTCTTGGAACCTTTTTAAAACCTTCAAAACTCTTTTGTAAACATTTTTAACATCTAAAATCATCAAGATATTTATAAGGGCAGTAGCTAAGTTGAATTTATTTCAAGAGGTACTAAATCCATAAAACTTAGTTCTATATGTTCTTTGAATCCACATAGACTTAGAAAAATTATGAAGCATAGCTTATGGGCATTTGTGATCAAATGAAACTTATCCTAAGTTCATTTATCTCACATAGCCGAAGTGGGCATTCTAAGAGAATGCTTTCCATGTCTAATTCTCATTTGAGACCTTGGGACAAATCTTTGAGCTCTAGAGCTTTAGGTGATGACAAAACATAAACATGCCATGCACTTCATTTTTATTGTTCATTAGGGAAATAAAGTGAGAACTTGAAAAGTAAATAGCTCAAAATAAATATGAGATGCAACTTGTTATTATCTTGGATTTTAAGTGATGACTTGAATAATAAACATGAAATGCAATGCTTGGAAATTAAATATGAATATGCAAGTTCATTTTTTAGTCTTAGAGCATTAGTGATGACATAAAAATAAATCATGCTATGCAAGGCATAAACTAAATATGAATGCAAGTTCATTTTGGTTTAATAACTAGAGCTCGTCCAAGACTTTAAAGAACCAATATTCACAACCCCAACATAGTCTCATCAAGTCAAGAGAATGGAACTAAAAGAAATCTCCATATTTTCAAGAAAAGGAATTATGGCCGAAATCATGAGGCTAAGAGAAAGTAATCCATATTCCTTTTTGAAATCATTCTTATTTTCTTAAGTTGAAAACTTTAGTGAACTTCATAGCATAATAATAAAAACTAAAGAAAACTCAAGCTTTAGGGGTCTCATTATGATGAACACATAGTCATCATCTAGAGGTCCCCATCATCAAGCCATCATGTATGAGTTTAAAGGTCATGAAGGCCGAAAACTCAAGAAGGAAAACCAAAAGAGTTTTTAAAAAGAAATTCCAAGAGGTAGCTAGAGAAAACTCATTTTTCATGGAAATAAGATGCAAAGAAACACTCCTACCTAGAGTGAAGACAAAGAGCTTGAAATTTGAGAGAAGAAAACAAGATGATGAGCTCCTCCAAAAGGCTTGATGTTTTCGGCCAAGGGGAGATAAGGAGGTTAGAGTTGTGTTTGAGGTGAGGTTGTGTTTGAGATGAAATATTTGAGAGGTTTGATGGTGATTCAAGGTTATGGGGTGATGTGTGAAGGTTATGAGATGATGATGATGAAGTAAAGAGATGAAAAAGATGAAGATGAAAAAGAAAGGAACTCTTTGGGACTAGAGAGAAAGAAAGAAACTAGCAAGACTACTCTAAGCTTTAGCAAATGCTCAATGTGCATCCAATGCTAACACAAGCTCCCTATTTATAGAAAAACAAAGTGATAGGTGAGAGAATGGAAAGCATGGCTGATGGTAAGAAAGAGAAAATATCTCTTTGATGGTGTCATACAAGCATGGTTTGAAGCATGGAGCTTATGACACAAGGTATGACTTCAAGCATGGGTTTTTGAGTGATCTTTTCTTTAAATTGTGGATGAAATTAGGCTTCTAGAAGACCAACATGGCTGGAAGTTTTTCAGCCACAAATAATTGAAGAGATTGATTTATTTTACTTGGTTATTCATTTGGAAAAGCAAGCTTGATTGAAATTATGACAAGGCATGACAAGTGAGGTGATTTGAGGTGATTTTCCTTTAAGTTTGAAATATAATAATTCATGAAAATGGGGGATGATTTTCGATCAGATTTGGGCAGCAAGGAGAGAGGAAAAATCTTCCATGTAATTGGGTGTTAATGATAGGATTAAGTGTAGGTTAGTTTAGGTACAAGGTTAGGAGTAATTAAGCTTAAGTTTAGGTAACTAAGCATGTGTATTAGGAATTTTATGACAAGGTTAGGAGTGCTCTTACATCATTAGAGAATTTAAAACTCATTTGTGAATAAACAATGTGTAACACAATCCCATGATTTAAGGAAAGAGAGAGAAAACACTATTTGTGTACTATTTGCACACTATTCATTGATTCCTACATTCAAAGTCTTTGAATTTAAAGATAGGGTTTTAAGTTTATCTAAGAAATTTTATGTTCTAATCATCCTTATTAAATTGTTTTGACCTTAGATTAATTATAGAAATTAATTAACCTTCGATTAGAGCCTAATATTGCTTAGGTTTCGCTTAACCGTGTGATTAGGTGTAAACATACGAAACTACGGGCAAAACTGTAATTTTGCACTTATTTTGCCCGGGACCTCCGGGACCAAAACTGAGACCACAAAATACATAAAAACGTCTTTTAAACCCATCTGGAGAGGTTTCGGGTTCATCCGGCACTTGCAAAGGGTAAACGCCACAGGGCGTTTTGGTCATTTTGACTAAAACTCGAAAAATGAGATTTTCGAACCCTGAAAGAAACACAAGTCATCCAATCCCTTCCAACATTGAGTTTGCCCTTCGAGTCTTGCCGGACTGGCTTTCTCGATTCTGACTGATAATGACCTCAGGGGCATTTTGGTCATTTTCACTCTAGCAGAAAATCGGGGCGTTACACCGTCTTCGCCTAAGGTGCTATAAATTAAATCTAAACTAATTATGAGGGATTCCTACACATTTGCACTAATTATAGATCACTTCTGCTATGATTAATCATACTGTAACAGAATCAGAAAATTATATTTCTAAGTGTTCTAGAATTGCGTTTTTACGGTTTTCTAGTTACTAGTTTCCCTATAGGTGCTAAATGTCAATCCTACCTCAAATGTTATCAAGTTTTTCATAATTAAACAATCCTAAACTGAATGTTATCCCATTAAAATAGTTTTGGCAGTGGGTAAAAATAAGTGGGTAAAAACTATGCTAAAACTCAACTTTACGGTTTTTTCTTTAAGACTAGTTTCTTTCCTAACATGCATAGAAAGCTTCCTACCTCAACACATATAATTTTTACACATTCTAACATGTCAAAACATCATCATACAGCAGCAAACATGTCATGGCAGAATCAAAAAGTATAGATTCCATGGAACATATAATCTCACATTTTTAAGACATATAAATTGCTAGTTTCTCTTGGAATTGTTTTAGGATTTCTGAAACTCTTTGAAAACCATTTTATTTCACAAAAGGGACTAAGAATGGCCATAGGGTAGTAGCTAGTTTAAAACATTCCTAGGAGAGGTTTAATTCATAAATCTCATTGGTAATCATTTTATAAAACTCTTGAGGTCTAAAGAAAATCTTAGAATGTAGGTTGTTGGCTCTTGTGACTAGATGAGACTCACACCAAGCTCATCATCATCACATGGCCGAAATATGCATCCATGAGGATGTTTCCACAACCACCTTTATCTTGAGATAAAAAGGGCAAGTCTTTGAGCTCTAGGTTCTTTAAGTGATGACAAAAATATAAACATGCTATGCATTCCATTTTATTCTTCATTATAAAGTAAAGTGAGAGATTTAAAGTAAATATGAAATGCAAGAACTTGAAATTAAATATGCAAGACTTGAAAATAAATATGCAAGTTCAATTCTTTATTTTAGTGCTCTAGGCCCAGCAACAATCGACTTTAAGGCCGAAATAGAAAGGCTTTGAGATTAATTAGGTGATATACAAGCTCTCGTTTTAAATCTTTAAGTTCTTAAGTGATGACTTGAAATATAAACGTGAAATGCAAAGCTTGAAACTTAAATGTGATAATGCAAGTCCTTTTCTTTAATCTTTAGAGCTTAGTGATGACATAGGAAAGTAAATATGAGATGCAAGAACTTGAAATATAAATATGCAAGACTTGGAATATAAATATGCAAGGTTTGAAAAATAAATATGCAAGTTCATTTTATATCTTGCTAGAGCTCATTCAAGACTTTAAAGGAGCATAAACCTCAACCCCAACTTATCTTAACAAGGTAAAGCAAGCTTTCGAGTTCTTGTACCAAGGTTACAATTAAACCTTATAGTTTGAACATCATCATCAAGTTCAAGGAAATGGACTTAAAGAAACAAATTAAACATTAATATTATTTAAAGAACCAAAAATGGATCAAGTTAGAAAACCAAGCTTTGAGTTTTAGAAACCATCTCACCATGTCTTTGGTGACAAAACCAAAATATCAAAGAAAAGGAAACCATGGCCGAAACCATGAAGGAGAAAGGATGAAACTTTGAAACTCTAGAGGCCATGATCTTGATAATACATCAACACCAACATCATGTGCTCTCATCCTTGAGTCATTTTCCAACCAAAACAAATTTTAAAAACCAAAACTAGAACCAAAGAAAAAGAAAGGAAAAACTGAAATGCTCCTTGGTTCAAAAACCAAGTTTTCAAGCTTTAGTGGTTACACAAGTGGTGATTCTCATGATCAACCCCTTGAACCCTCATCATCAAGCCAATATTTTTCTTTGAAGAAAGGCTCCAAGGCCGAAACATAGAGAGAGGAAAAGAAGTTCCAAGAAGCCAAGAGAAACTAACAAAGCTCATTTTAAACAAGACTTTAAAGGATAAAGAAATTTAATAAAACAAATCCCTACCAAAGGTATGTCTCTTGGAGGATGAACAGGGCTTGGTCTTGAGAGGAGAATGAAAGAAAAATCCTCCCTAAAGCTTGATGGAGCTTCGGCCAAGAAGAAAGGAAAAGGAAAGGAAGTTGTGTTTCTTGAGCTTGATCTTGAGAATGATATGGCTAAGTGTTTTAAGGAAGATTTAATAGTGGTTGTGTGGTGGTGGAAAGGATGAAGAAGATGAGAGGAAGAAAGAACTCTTGAGTTCTTTGAAAGAAAAGAAAGAAACCAAGACACTCTTGAAAACTCAAAGCTAGCAAATGAAGTAAAGGTTCTCACAAGTTCATTTGCATGTGTATTTATAGAAAAACAACCCAAGGGTGAAGGAATAGAGGGGGTGGCCGAAATTTTGAGGAAGGAAAGGAAGGAAAATATCTTCTTCAAAGTATGGTTGTGGTTATTCAAAGGTATGGCCAAGTATGGGTTCAAGTATGGGGTCAAGCATGGTCTTAAGTATGGTGTAGACATGATGTGGTATAGGTGGCCATGAGGGAGGTATGGGTGGCCATGAGGGAGGTATAGGTGGCCATGCCTTTCTAGAAGAACTTGGGGAACAAGTTGTTCCTTAATTGTGGGTTAGGATGTGTGTTTAGGTGTAGCTTTGATTAGGCTTAGGATTAGGAATATGTAAGTAAGTATTTAGGTGAGGTAATGGTTAATTAGAGACTTGTAAGACTAGATTTAGGAGGTGGTCTTACTAAATTAATGGAGTCAAACTCCATTAACTAGGAATCCAATGCCAACATGTTTCCTTGATTTAGGGAATTGGAGAGAGATAATACTATTTCTAGATTCCTTTCTCAAGGAATTAAAACTAGAAAAGAGTTTTGAGTTTCTCTAAGCAATTTTAGGTTCTAATTAACATCAATTAATTATTTTGACTCTAAATTAGTAATTAGAATTTACTAATCTTTAATTAGAGCCTAATATTGCTTAAGTTTTGCTAATCATATCATTAGGCCCAAAATGCACCACGTAAGGGCAAAATCATAATTTTGCATAAAAACTGCCCAGGACCACCGGGACTTAAAATAATACTTTTAAACACATGAAAACATCATTTTAAATATAACACCCTAATATTTGACCTAATACTACTAGTACGTACTTAGGCCAAATATTAGTCATTACTTACTGACATGGTTCTTTAAAGAGTAACTTAACGAAAATACGAGCCAATTTTTTTTCTTAAAACATTACATAACATAGGAGCCGCGCGTATCTCATCGGGTCGGTATCATAAAGTGCAGAAATATAAACATAGAGGTGGCTCCAAATCATAGCATCATCACAACTGAAATACTTCATATATATAATATGCCTACCCTACAGGGCAGGACTCTTCAAGTACATAGTAAACATGAATACAGTGAAAATACAGAATACACGGAAATGTACTAGAAAGAAACATCCCTACCCACATGCAACCTAAGGTGGATAACCTCAATGCAACAGAGGTTTCATCCACACTACGTATCGTGCATGCACTAAGGGCTACCCCCCAATCTATGCAGCGGGATCACGGGTACGGAGGAACGTAGCCAATCCACGGGCGGAGCTCGGCGGGTGCAGGCATGCCCTGTGACTGAACATGTCATCCACGTCGGGGTCGTGGTCCGGGCACCGAAGCCCTCCGACGCTGAGTGACCGTCTCCTCGCTGCCCATCGGTCGCAGAGGCGGAGTGGGGGCAGAGCCCTCATGGTCCATGGGGGAGTCCTCCACAGGGTCCTCTTCCAAGTGCTGCGATAGTGGCACGTACTCCGGTATGTCAGCTGAACCGGCAGAGTGGGTCCGCAGGTTCCTCTCATGTCGTGGCCGTGCATGCTCAAAGATCGTGGGGTCACCGTAGGGGGATGTTGGGGAGAAGCGATAACTATACACGGGGTGTGCAAATGGCCGTCCCAAAAACATGAAGATACGTACAGTACATCGGCCCTCAAAATGGAATGACCCATGCTCCGGGTCATGGTGGACCTCCCACCGGGGTGTGTCAACGAATAGCACGATCGTCGCCATCTCGCTCTGAAGACGTAATGGAAAAAAAAGGAGACAGTGGGAGTGAGATTCTTACTAAAGAAACTCAGTAGGGCTCTCCTCCTATCCTAGGTGTCATCATTTACGTCTCCAGGTATCTCGGGTTATGTATAAAACCGTGGACATATATTGATTCAATTGTGGGTTTTCTAAAGTCTCCATTTCCGAGATCCGTTCCTTTTAACATATCACTTGTATTTACATAAATCATGGGAAGTAAATCGTGGGACTTCAATCATATAATTGGATGAAATCATATAACTTGGATCATAGAACGTAAATCATATAACTTGGATCATAGAACATAAATCATATATAACCTGGATCATAAAACATAAATCATATATCATGGTTTCCTATGTCATGGGTCATAGCACATAAATTCATATAATCATGGTGCATAGAAGCATAATTCATGGAACATGATACATATCTTGGTTACTTGAGGTGACATTAAAACATCATCATTATTTTCCTGGGGCCACCCTAACTGATCTCCCTGTGGAGAAAAATTCTAGGTTATGAGCTCATACCACGCTAGTCGTCACTAGCACATGGACTTATCCCTTTTGATAAGTTAAAGGTCCCGACCTAAAGTACGGGTCTAGGGGGCTAGAATCACCTTATCCCCACCCTTAACTTGGTGGTTCAAGGATCATCTTCTCATAGTTTAAGTCACCTTAAGTCTTAGCATGTTAACGCAAGATGCCACATAATTCATGTATGTCAAACATAATTACATCATAGGCATCTTTAAAGTTCTTAAAGAACAATAACATGTAAACATAAAACTATCATTGAAGAATAATAGTTCAGATGGTACCATCATACTTGACTCATGGAGTAAAAATCATCATAAAGTAAGCAAAAGCAATAAGCCTCTTAACTTGATCATGCTTGAAATCTAACATAAGATCATATATTCATGTGAGGCTAAAGCATAAACTCATGTCATAAAAATTCCCAGATTCAAGCAAAGTAAGGTCATAGCTTCAAGTCATCGAATCAGAAAGGCATTCTGTTTGTGAACTTGGGTTCTGGTAATCGATTACATAAGTATCGTAATCAATTACACAGCTTCGAGATTTCAAAACATGGAAGATAGGGGGTTCTGGTAATCGATTACATGGAACTTGCAATCGATTACTTTGTTTAAAAACACTCTACTGGGCCCCTAGAACATCTGGGTCGTCGATTACATGATTCGATAATCGATTACTAGAGTCCAGAATGTGTAATCGATTACTTTGGGCAAAAGTTCATGTTTGAGCTCATCCGAGCTTTCTGGTAATCGATTACATATAGGCTGTAATCGACACAAGATCTTAAAAACACGAAAAAATCAGGTCTGAACATATCTGAGTCATTCCTTTGAAATGCTTATGGTGGCCATTTTCTCTTGGAACAATTTTGAACGTCAAAAACATCTTAGCAATCATTTTAACTTGTCAAAACCCTCATAAATATAAGAACATACTCAAAATGCTTTTGAGTACCACCTATGTTTTAAAAAGACTTAAAACATGAGCTATAGGCTCTTATGACTAATGAAAACCTATCTTGGAGCCATCATCATCACATGGCCAATATGTATATTCCAAGAATGTTTCCATGGTTAACCTCTTCTCAAGATGAAATGGGCAAGTCTTTGAGCTCTAGTATCTTAGGTGATGACATAAAATAAACGTGCTATGCATTCCGCTTTTACAGTCCATTAGGAAGTAAAGTGATAGTTCAAAATAAATATGAAATGCACCTTCATTTTAATCTTTGAGTTTAGTGAGGACTTGAAATATAACATGAGATGCAAAGCTTGAAATTTAAACGTGCTTAATGCAAGTTCATTCTTAGTCTTGGGGTTTAGTGATTGCATAGAAATAAACGTGCTATGCAAAGCGTAAAGTAAACGGGAATGCAAGTTACTTTTATATCTTGTCTAGAGCTCTTACAAGACTTTAAGAAGGAACATAGTCTCAACCCAACCCTCATTTTCGCAAGAAAAGAAAGACCATTGGTACTAAGGCATCAAAAGAAAACTTAACTTCAAGAATCATGAAAGTGGTCGAATCTTGACAAAAGAAAGGAACCATTTTTAAATCTCTAGGGACCAAGATCTTGATGATCCAAGCATCAACATCCTAAGTCCTCATCATTGAGTACATAGCTTCCTTCAAAACAAATATTTAAAACAAAGTTCATGATAAAGAAGAAAGCAAAACCAAAACCATGCTTGGTTTAGGGCCAAAGTTTCAAGCTTTAGAGTTTGTTCATGTGACAAGCATCAACATGAAGCTCTCATCATCAAGCTTACATTTTTCCCATGTAAAAAGGCTCCATGGCCGAAAACATGAGAAGAAGAAGGAAGAAGATCCAAAATGTTCAAGAGAAACATAAACTCTTTTAACTAAACTTGTAAAGAATGAAACTTTCTTTAAGAAAAACTCAAGCTTTAGAGGTCTCATGAGAGATGGACTCATGGTCACATCTAGAGAACACTCATCATCAAGCTATCATATTCAAGGCCTTGAGGCCGAAAACTAAGGGGAAGAAAAGGAAGAAACCAAAAAGAAAGCAACATAGAGGTTCAACCATTCATCAACTCCCAATCAAGATTCAAGCATAAGAATCAAAGACATGTTTAGAAAGAGTTCCCTACCTTGTGTCTTGAAAATGAAGGAGAGAACTTGAGCTTGAGGAACTCTTTGAGAGTTTGAGAGAAAAGTGAGAAAGCTTGAGAGAAGGAAATGAGAGAGTTTGAGACTTTGGAGAAGGATCCAAAAGTGATGGAGTTGTGGAGTGTGGTGTATTTATAGGCAAATGAAGGAGTGAAGGGGAAGTTGGTTGAAGCTTCTTGAAGAAGGAAGAGAGAAATATCTTCTTGTGTGGTCATTCTTGGTGTGATTGAAACCATGGGTAGGCATAGGTCATAGGGTAGCTTGAAAGACAACTTAATTGACTACATAAAATAAAATTCTTTTGAATTCTTGGGGGAAGTGGCTGAAAATTATAGGGCCAAGGGAGAGAAAATTTCATGGCCACAAGATAAAATATCTATATGTGTTGTCATTCAAAGGTATGGAAGAAAGTATGGAAGGTATGATTGATTATGAAGCTTGATTGAAAGCTTTGAGTGACAACATAAACAATTTATTCTTTTAAATTTTGAATGAAATATATTTTTCAAATGTGATCATGATTATTTGAGAGTGACAACTTTCTTGGAAAAGAGAGTGTCATTGGGAAAGGGAGTGTGAATAGTGAAAATACTATTCATAGTTGCTTTTTCTTTTAAAAGAAAGAAAAGAATTTAGAAAAGAGTTCTAAATTTCCTTAAACAATTCTAGATTCCAATTAGTTTTAAATAATGATTTTGGCTCTAGATTAATTATGGAAATTAATTAACCTTCAATTAGAGCCTAAAATCGCCTAGGTTCTGAGTTAGATAACTCATTAAGCTCAACATGCACGAAGTAGGGGTAAAATCGTAATTTTACTCAAAAACTGCCCGGGACCACCAGGGCTTAACCAAACCTTAAACAATCATAGTTCATGCCTTAAAATCATGGTTTTAAACCTCGGGACAAAGTCCGGGTCAAAACGGAATTTTAAACCGCCTAAATCATCACAGAGGTATTTTGGTCACTTATGCGCAGAAATCTCAGAAATGAGGTTTTTCTGCTCCGTTGGACATTCACAATCATACAATCCCCTTCATATAACATATGAATCCTATGAGGATGGCCAAAGCTGGCCGTCCTCGTGTTTCGGGTAAAAATGACCTTAGGGGCATTTTGGTCATTTAAAAGTTTAGAGAAAAACGGGGCGTTACATTAAACCTTCGGGGAAAGTTTCGAGCTCGAATGACACCTTTACCCACGTAAAAACGCTATAGGGGTATTTTGGTCATTTTGACCCAAAACTGCAGAAGACACGATTTTCGCTTTCGAAATCACTCAGGACCATCTAATCCTCTTCAAATATTGAGTTGACCCTTCGAGGATCACCGGGCCGGCTTATCCTCGATTCGGCAAAAATGACCTCAGGGGTATTTTGGTCATTTTTTCTCAGACAGAAAATCGGGGCGTTACACTTTGTGGTCTAGATCAGAGTGGCACAGTGGAAATGGAGATAAAGGCCTTCCTGTTTTCAACACTTAGAAGTTGTCTCATCTTCGCATATTCTCATAACTTAGTTCTAGTAGATATGCACCTACTAGAAGTTAGTTACTTTTTAATCATGTTTGGCTTTTGTATTAGCATATGCTCAGCCTCTATGGATGGGCTCAATATATTTTGATATGGTACTATGATTGTGGGATATTTCCACATTATTATTATTACTATTTGATATGATATTCGAAGTAAATGTTATGATGTGATGATGTTCGCAGTTTATATTGCACCTTGTTGTGGTTTGCATGAATGCTATGTGATGAATAATTATACGCTATAACATATACACCAACGGCTCATAGTTTAATATTTCTTTTGCTGTTTCAAAAAAAATCAGTCGTATTTTCCATAGACTTATTTTCAAAGCTCAAAATCAAGTAAAATTCTGAGATGAAAGAGTAACAACTAATGATTAACCATTATCGCTTCTAGGCGTATTGTGTTGAAAGTTAGGGTGTTACAGATGATTTCTCTCGATTTACATGGGTTATCTTCCTAGCTTCTAAGAATGAAGTGGTTAAAAGATTCAAGGTTTTTGCAAAGTATATTTGTATTGAAAATGATTTTCAAATTACCTCTATAAGATCATATCATGTAGGAGAATTTTATAATTATGTTTTCGAAGAGTTTTGTGAAAATCATGGCATCTCTTATGAGTTCTCTACTTCTAGAACTCTCCAACAAAATGGGGTTGCTGAAAGGAAGAGCAAAAGCTTACGGGAGATGGCCAAAACTATGCTTTTAGAAAGTGATTTATCAAAAGGTTTTTAGGAAGAAGGTGTAAATAGCTCGTGCTATATCCAAAACAGAATCTTTCTAAGGCTAATCCTTAGAAAACACCTTATGAGTTATGGAAGGGCAGAAAACCCAATATATCATATTTTTATATCCTTGGCTCGTGATGTTTTATTGTTAACACCAAGGACAAACTTGCAAAGTTTGATCCTTAATCTGATTATGGTATTTTCTTAGGATATTCCTCGGTCTCTAAAGCTTATAAGGTTACAACAAAAGAATGCTATGCATTGAGGAAATTGTCTACGTGAAGTTCAAAGAGCTCAAGAAGGACTTTACTGATGATCTTGAAGAGCTAAATGAAAATCTTGAGAAACTGAACTTCAAGGATTCTTCTAAATGTAAGCAAATGAAAGCCCAACCTTTAGAAAGTAAGATCCAGAACGTGGACTCTTTAGAAAGCTTGTTCAAGACTCCAAAGCCATTAGAAAGTGACATTTCTGAGCATGAAGAAAAGTAGTCTGAAGATGAAAAAAATTTGAAGAATGTATTTCTTGAACTGAATGTATTTCTTCACTCCATTAGACATGTTTATGCTCAATTTTACGATATAATTATTATCATTTCCATTTAGTTCCTATATCTTAATAAGAGATAAAACATGTTTGCACATGTAAAGTGAAATTATTCTCGCTTAATAGAGCCATGTTATGCTAACAAAAGAATCTGTTTGCTACTAAAGAAACTCAAGATAAACATTAGTCATTCTTCAAAATATTTTCCTTAAATTGGCTTTGTTGTCATTCAAATCATGTTGCTTTAAAGCTTTTAGAAGAGTTCTAGAGCTAACACATTATTAGAACAAATGGGTGTTCAGAAACAAGCTTGATGAAGCTGGCAAAGTTATCTGGAATAAAGCAAGATTAGTTATACAAGGTTATAATCAACAAGAAGAAATTGATTATGATGAAACCTTTGCACTAGTAGCTAGGCTAGAAGCCATAAGAATGCTACTTGCTTTTGCTATCTTCGAGGGATTCACTCTTTACTAGATGGATGTCAAGTCTATGTTCCTAAATGGATTCATTTTTTAGGAGGTATATGTAAAGCAACTTCCTGGTTTCGAGAGTGAAAACCTTCCTAACCATATCTTCAAGCTAACAAAGGCATTTTATAGCCCGAAACAAGCTCCACGAGCTTGGTATGAAAGGCTAAGTACCTTCTCACTGAAGAATGGGTTCAAGATAGGTAAAGTTGATACAACCTTTTTTACTCTTGAATAAGATAATCACTTTTTGATAGTCCACCAAATATATGTTGATGACATTATATTTAGAGCTACTGATCATTCCATCTGTGAAAAATTTTCAAAATAAATGCAGAGTGAATTTGAGATGAGTATGATAGGTGAACTCAAATTTTTCCTCGATCTTCAAATAAAACAACAAAGAGAAGGAACCTTGATCCATCAAGAAAAATACACAAAAAAGCTTTTGAAAATTTTTAACACGGATCAAGCCAAACCCATGAGTACCCTCACGCATCCATCTCAAATCATTGATGGTGATGAGAATGGAGAAAAGGTATTAGAAAGTAATTATAGAGGAATGATTGATTTACTTCTATATCTTGCAGCTAGTAGACTAGATATTCAATTAAGTATGGGGATTTGTACTAGATTCCAATCTAACCCAAAGCAATCACAGTTAAATGCTATTAACAGAATCATTAGATACTTATCCGGTACTACTAATCTTGGCTTATGGTATGAGAAAGGTACATCTTGTGAGATTATAGGTTACTGCGACGCTGACTTTGTTAGAGACAGAGTAGAGGGAAAGAGAATAAATGGATGTTGCTGTTTCTTTAGAAAGAGCCTTATCACTTGGTCGTGCAAGAAGCAGAATACCATTCCTCTATTTACAACTGAAGCAGAATATGTAGTTGCTACCAACTACTACACCAAAATGTTGTGGATAAGGAACCAACTAGAAGATTATCACCTGAGGTGTTCCAAAATCCCTATCTTCTTTGATAAAACTAGTGCTATTAATCTTGCTAAGAATCCTATCCAATACTCTAGATCCAAGCACATTAATGTAAAACATTATTTTATTCGTGATCATGTTCAGAAAAGGAGATGTTGAGTTAATGTTTGTGAATATTGAAGACCAAGTGTCTGATATATTCATAAAACAATTAGCTAAAGATCGCTTTTGTGTTTTGAAAGGGCTTTTGAATTTAAAATTTTTTAAATTTGCATAAGCATTCGTGCATAAACATCTCTGAGTACTCTCCATCATGGCTTTGAACTGAAGCCCAAACGAAGACAATTAGTTTGCAAGACCAGAGAATCTACATACAAGATCAAAAAGTCAGTTTGCAAGCACAAAAAGATGAGATGCTCAGAAAGAAGAATAGAGGATCAAAAAATGGGGTATATATGGTTTCACAAGGTTCAGAATCAGAAAACAAATAAATTGGAAAGAAGCTATGTTACTCTGATGGGTCAAAAAGTGGAAGTAGAGCTCAAAAAGTAACATTTTTCAGAAAGTGATTCCATGTTTCAAAAACCACTTATTCTAAAAGAATGAAAATGGCAAGATAATTTTCACTTTTTTGAGTTTCTTTCTCCCATGTTGCTTCACCTTCAGTCATTTACGTCCCATCACTTAAATAACTCCCCACCCTTCATACGTCACACGTTACACGTTACATTCATCTTTAACCTAAGCACCTAACCCTTAGTCATTTCCTATTCTCTTACTTACAAAGTTTTCATCTCTACAACCTTACCATTTTCTCTCTTAAACCCTTTCAAGCTTCAACTTTCTTTCATTCTATCATCACATACACAACCCATCAATGGCTGAAGGCAAGCACTTTAACAGGAAAAAGAAGTTGATTTTCCTAGAAAGTGAGACTGAGAACTTGGAAAAAGAAGAATCTACTCAAGTTCCTCTTAACAGACAAAGGAAAATAAAGATGAGACAGGAGAGAGTGCAGTATCAAGTGCCTCAGATGTCTCCACCTCCTTCAGAAATCAACAATGATTCTTCTAATTCAGATGCTGAGATTCAAAAAGGATAAGAAAAGATGCCTGGTAAACTGTAGGAACCATTAGAAGAAGAGACATTGAGCACAAGCTTAAGAATGTTCCTAAGCATGAGACAAGGATCTCTATGCTTCTAAAAGATGTTACAAAGTATCAATGGGTTGGTTACAAGGTTATCATCACTGAATTTGAAGAAGATGAACAAGATGAGGAAGAAGAAGAATAAGTAGACGGATCACCAGTTGAAGAAGAGGAGAGTCTGCTTCTGAATGAAAAATCCAGAATGATTGAGCTTTTTAGAGTGGAGCCAATCATTGAAGAGCTAGCTAAGGATGCTAAAGAACTAGAAAATGCAGTTATCCTAATGGTATCTTAACCTTCTCCTTCTATTCATATAACTCTAGTGGAAGAGAAAAAAGATAGGACCTCAAAAACTAGTGCTCTTCAAATTGAAAAAGCTGCTGCTTCTACCTCAGCTCTTGTTCTTGAGTCTGCTCCTGCTTCTACTTTTGTATCTGCTCCTGCTACTATCACATATTGATGTTCCATTCTCTCCACTACCTACTGCTCTACATGCTGATGCTAAGGCTAAATCACCAAAGTCAAAGGAAACCACACCTGTAGACATACCTGAGCCTACTCCCAAGGCTGCTCTATCCATAACAACAATTGCCACACCAGCTTTCAATCGAGACTTCAACAAGTTCTACGCAGATCTAGCTTCTTTTGTTAAATTAGAGGGATATGGCCTCTAGATTAGATCAGGTTAAAGCCTCTAACATAGAGCACAGTGCCCAACTTCGAAGTCGTGAAGAATTACTACTTTAGATTCTTCAGAATACTTAGGAGATTCTTCATGAAGTAAGGCATCAGGGTTGATGATGGCTTTACCTAGTTTCCAGCACACGTCTTTTTTGTTGATGACAAAAGGGGGAGAAGAAAAGGGTTCAGAAAATCTTATGCTGAGGAGTTCAAGGGGAGCATCATGCTAAGGGGGAGCTCTAAGATGTTATTTTGATGTTTTAGCATTTGCATTTTTTCTTTGAACATTCAGTGTTTATCTTTTTATAACTCTGGTACTTTGGTTTTAATACTTACATTTGCTATGTTTTTAGCTTTTAGCTCTGTTACTATTTTTGTATTTTTGCTCTGAAACGCTTTCTCTTACATGGTATATATGTTTACTCTAAGATATATATCTTGCTTAGCTAATCAGATATCCGGCTGTGATGTATGCATCATAAGTCTTATCGTCCGCTTATAGATGCTCAAATTATTAGCACGCTCTGATACTTACATACATCAATATCTTGTTTGGGTGATTAGCTCTAATACATATCTTTCTGTTGTATGGTTTTATATATATATATATATTTGTACTTTGATTTGTATGTTAAAGATAATGTTGATAGCGCATTGATATATATAAGCCATGTTACATGATCTTAAAAGTTTTTTTTAATGCATATGCTTTGTCACACAAAATATAAAGTTTCCCCATTCATATTATAAGCTTTGAAAATCATGCTCTGATGCAATTGGTGCTCTAATACAATTGGGATAAGTTCTTCTTAAGGTTCAGAAACCTCTTTCACATATGCTAATATAATTCAGATAAGGTTTCTATGAATTTCAGAAACTACTCCTGTATGCAAAGTTTGTATGTTAATTTGTTTTATGCACAAAATCTCATCATGTTTCAAAATTATGTTTGGATAAAGATAGCTGAATATGGATTCAAAGTCAAGTTTATATATCACATGTATTACTCACTTTTCCTAAACTCTTGTATTTTCAGAAAAGTCAAAATGACAAAAAATCAAGCTGTGTTTATTTAGAAAGCTTAAATGCTTATATCTTTTCCTAAATTTGCTTTGATACCTCTTAGAAAGTAGTTTGAGTAACTTCAAAAATCATATGAAAAAAAATTAAAATAGCTCTGATTTAAATCACTTAAGGCTATGAAATGTTTTTGACTTTATATATATCACGCCTTGAGGAAAAGAATCTTTGAAAATCATATCATTTGATGATTTGAAAGAATATAGGTTATCATGCTATATATCATGTTATATTTCTTTCAATATCTCTTCAAAAGATTTTCTTCAAATTGGTTCGTCATCATAAAAAGAGGGAGATTGTTAGCTCTAAAGCCCTTCAGAAAGAGTCAATGCAAAATGTTTTAAGTGATAACACAACCAATTTAGAGAAAATATTTTAAAGAAGGACTAATGTTTTCCTTGAGTTTCTTGAATTATTAAATAGGTCCTTAAGTTAGCATAACACGGGTCTTGAAGCATAAATATTTTCACTATACATGGGCAAACATGTTTAATCTTATTTGAAGAGATGGAAACTTAATGGAAGTGAAAAATATATCATGAAATGAATGTGTACACACTTAATGAATTGAATAATATCATCATGTACAAGAAAACAAGGCTCATATCTTCATAAAGTAGCACATGACTTCACAAAATATGCTTTAAATGAAGATTTCAAACTAACTCTGAAGCAAATGTGTTCTACAAACTTCAATCATCATAATCGCAATCATTTCATCATCTATAATCTCTTATTGAAGTCTGGAAGATCAAAGATATATCAAGGAATTGATACCGCATTTCAGAAAGTTCACTTCACAGTAAAACTATGTGCTTTGCAAGAAAGGAGGGAAAATTTGAAATTTAAATTTAAAGTTAAATCTAGTTACAGATTGACATGACATCTCTTATGCCAAGTTGGTCAACCATTCTAACTTCTAGAAGGAAAATTTTAGAAACCTAGTTCAGAAAGTAAAAAGTAGTTTCTAAAAGTTACCTTAAAAACCTCCATTTTACAACAATTTTGCAACGGCTCCGACAAATACAGAGCTACTCCTCTAGATTGCTTTCCAAGATACAAATAAATGATCAATACACGTCACTTGGACAACTGATCAAGGGCAATGATCATAAATGAAGACCATCTATAAATAAAGATGCTGTGCTTACATGAAAATAGACTTTTGTTATATAAGAGCTAAATTTGCTCCTCATCTTTTCTTTAAAGTTTCATTACATCTTGTAATCAGTTCCTTATTTGTAAAAATTATCTTTCTACAGTCTTAGTAGATCATACGGTCTTCCTAGAAAGAATCATAAAAAGAAGCCATTCAAATTTTCCAAGTCTGTTACTGTATATCTTATGAAAACTTGATTGTAGGTTAGTTTGAGCATAAACCCAAACACAAACCTTTGTATCCTTGATCCAGTAGTGATCAGTGTGAGATAGCTTGGAGAAGCTAAGTAAAGAATACTGGTAACGTGACTATAGAGGTGGTCTACAGGTCATGTGGTTAGCTTAGAGAGACTAGTGAAAGACTACTCGGTTTGTGACAGTAGAGTGTGCTTGCTTGCCACTGATTTAGCTTAGAAAGGCTAGTCAAAGACTACTCGGTTTATGGCAGTAGAATGTACTTACTGGCCACTGGTTTAGCTTAGAGAGGCTGGTCAAAGACTACTTGGTTTGTGCCAGTAGAGTTTGCTACTTGTCACAGGTAAGAGCTTGGGAAGGCTACTGCAAAAACTACTAACTTTCTTTGGTTTGAGAAATTTTTTTAGTAGAACTCAACTATTGTTGCGAACTGGATGTAGGCAAGTTGGCTAAACCAGTATAAAAGCATTTGTGTCATATCTTTTTATCCCTTAACTCCTTTATGTTCTCTGTTTTGTGTCTATAATATTGTGTTTTTTGAATAACCATCATATACTCGCATTTATCATACATGTGGTAGTTTAGAAAGTAGGTTTTTGAAGTAACTAACACTATTTTTACTGCACTACAAGTTAAATACTTGATAGCTTTTGTTTAATCTTTTCAGAAACTAAAGCAAAAAGAAAGGCAAAGCATAATTCAACCCCCCTTTCTTGTGTGCTTTCTACTTATAATATTTGTGATACTTGTCATATATGGGTTTATATCACCATCATATCATGATTGTTAGTGATTTATATTTTGATGAGGTTATTAGGCATGACAAGTTTCTTTTCACACTTACATGATTATTAAAGCTTTGATGACATGTTTTGATATATTTTATTTTTTATTCTTCCTGTATTGAGAAAATAAAATCTTAACATGATAATTAGTTGTGTGAATATGATTGAAAGTTCTAGAAGAGCTACTATTATGTTTCTAAAAAAAATTAATTAGTAATATTAATACCATTCTTGTTAGCAATATGAATATTGAAAGCTCTAGAAAAGCTATTATTTTGTTTCTAGAAGAAACGCAAATGATTCTCGACTAGCTACAAAAGTAATAAAAAGACTTTGTAAGTCCCAAAGATATTTGCTAAAATAGATATCATATTAAGATAGTAAGTGAGGAAAATAATGAGTATACTCCATATCACAACTTATGATTCAGGTAAAAAGTTGCATTAGAAAATTTTGCTTACACTTTCTTCTATTCTACACTACAATGATATAAGTACAATTGAATCACATGCTATTGTTAACGAGAAGTTTATTAGGCCAAATGATTTTATCTTTTGGCATGACTAGTTAGGACATCCTGAAGCAATAATGACGTAATGAATTATTGAAAACTTATATGAGCATTTAATGAAGAACCAGAAGATTCTTTATTCTAGTGCTGCGTGTTCTCAAAGTAGATTAATTATATAATCTTCACCAGCAAAGATTGGATTAAAATATCTTGAATTCCTAGAAGGAATTTAACATGATATATGTGAATCAATTCATCTAACATCTGTTCCTGTCAAATATATTATGATTTTAATAAATGCATTATAAAATGGTCACATATGTGCTCATTATGATCTCACAACCTAAAGTTTGCAATATTAAAACCTATATTGATACCTTTGTTGGACAGTTGGTCAATGCAGAATTGCATGCTAGAAGTGTGGCAGACTATTTGGTTCTAAAAATGAAAATCCTAGGAAAAGAAGAGAGGTGAAGAGGGCAAATGATGTTATGGATAAGATAAAAGATATTCTTCTTGTTGAAGATGATAAAGATATAGTAAGGACATCTATTGTGTAACATCCTCCCAAGTACAATGTCATCCTTAAGTCATGACATCAGACTTGAGAGTTGTTACTTATAAATTATCGGACCTGTTTTAAATAACTATAGCAAATGCGATAAGATCGTGTAATAACTAGCGTAATTTGGTTAAAATATATAACAAAGAAACACAACATTTATTGAATACATAGCTAAGTATAAAAGGAAGCTCTTCTAAGAGCTTTAATACATATACATTCTCTATTACATCTACATACATATAACTCTAACTAAGTACAGTAAATTAAAAAATCAACTATTAAACTATTGTAATCCTGAGTTCTTTCATACAGTAGCCGCATCATTCTTTGGATCAACCTGGAGACGACACAGGAACACACAAAATAGGGGTGAGAATTATACAATTCTCAGTAGGGTAACTCCCCATAAACTCGCTCATAATGTCATTGTCATCGCCCCAGCCACTTTGGTTTATTAAGAAAAGATGATCAAACATTACATAATAATGATTCATTTTTAAAGTTCCAAATCATATTTCCAAAGTGGGTTGTTTTTAATGATCAATCACTTAATGCACACATATAATTAATAATCCTAATCAAGAAATTAAATATGATATGAGTATGCATATGCTAAATATAGTGATCTTATCTCAAAGTGACCTGGTTTTACTTGTGGTCATAAAACTCAACTCAATGCATTTTTCTCTTTTCATTGACATAGGAAAGACTTAGTGTATACCCGACGGGTATTTACTATGGATAACTCCATAATGAACAGTTTATACTACATGGTATTTATAGTGGTTCACACCACATAAGGGAAATAGACTGCTTATCGTGATCGAGCTCATTCCTATACATGATCATTGGATTTACTTTCTCCAATTCTCACACAGATCTATTCCTAACCGATACGTCTATCCACTCATATTATCTATAGGGAAGTTCATCTTTTTGCCTTCCCTTTTATCTCCTCTTTTTGCTTCCTCTTTTATCTTTAGGGAAATTCCTCTTTTTTCCTTCCCCTCATTCCACATAAGTCTTGTTTCTATTTTCTCCATATGTCAGAACATGCCCGAGTGAAATTTATACATTCTCTTTTCTCATATAATTGCATCATGTACTTTCCTTTCTCAAATGCATGCATAAGCCACATGTAGGCTTTTAATCACAAGTAATTCTCATTTTTACCTCATAAATCAATCTTTAAATTATCTAGCATGCATTCATACTCATCATACTTAAATCAAGAGTCATTATATCATCAACTCAAAGCATCAATTCATTTTCAACACAATGGCAGATTTCACATATCTATAGCACAAATTATTTTGCATTTAAAACCATGAAATCCAAGGCTATAAAAATTATCCAAGGCACTTAAATGTGTCCCCAAGGTCCTCTAAAAATTTTGGAGTTAAAAGAGTTCTCTAAGTATGATAACAAAATTCAACAAATTAGGAGGCCAGAAACCCTCTATTTGCAGCCAACAGCCAAAGTTCCAATCTTATTACCCTATCAAATGATCATATCAAATCATACAAAAATTCATGGTTGAACTTTAACATGTCCTCAATATCCTGTAGAAATTTCAGTGGAAAAATCAATCATTTAATGTGGTAACAAAATTATACAAACTCAAAGCTTCAGAATTGGCTGTCTAGACAACTCAAGAACAGTCTCGGTTTTTGATTTTTATAAAATAGTAACACTCATTTTTAGGACCCAAGAAAAATCATAGAATTGCCTTAGGATGATAGCTTCAACTTATAGCTCATAAAAATTACTACAAATACATCAGAAAATTCATGAACCATAACCTGTCTAGAAGAAATCAGAAAATCCGGCAAACCAAATCTCTTTTGATAAAAATGATTTTTCCACAACCCCAAACACTCCACCAAAATTAACGCATCAATATAAGCATATTAGCAACCAATATATCTAGAAATTTTAACCAAACACAATCAGAAAAGTCCAGCATAAAATTGGAAAGAAAGACCAAAGAAAACCCTACTTTGTAGCTTTAAGGATCTTAGCTTCAAGCATGTCCCAAGGGTGATCTTGCTCACTTCAAGGCCACCAATTCAACATCAAACCCTTCCCTAAACAGCAGATGGTGAGCTCTCAAAGCTGGAAAAAGTGATGGATTCAAATTCTAATCGATTAGATTTGTAGGTATTGAGGAATAGAAGAAGTTTTGTGAAGGGAGTTTAGGGTTTTAACAAGTCTAGATGAGGAGTTTAGGAACTTAAATCAAGTTTTGAGCTCTTGAGAAGATGAAAATGGTGGCTGATGTATTCTCCTCTTGCTGGACAAAAATAAGGGTAGTTTAATGGAGAAGATTGGTTTTGTATTCATTTTGTAAGGAAGCTTGTAAGGAAAGCTTAGTTATTATAATGTAAAAGGATAATTCTTAAAGAAAGCTAACAAAATGGATGGATAGGATTGTTTCCTTGGTCAAAGAATGGATCTTGATCATCCGCTTGGCTCAAGACAATTGGATCACTTTAACTTGGGGAGAAAATAGCTTTTTCGGTGTTAAAACCGCACACCAAAATTCAACCAAATGGATGAGTTATTGGCTCCCAAGTAAAATATAATAAATCAAAGGTCATGATTAAAACTTGCTTTTCAAGTTTTAATCCTTGCCATCCACTTGGCATAAAGTGGTTGGTAAAGGTTACTTGGCCACTAAATAACTTGTACGGTGTTAAAATCATGACATCAAAACTCTACCTGAACAGTAAAACACTGCATCCGAGTAATAAGACATTGCACGAAAATTAATTCTAAGTATAAAATCCTCATTTCTAACTATTTCTAGTATCAATCTTATAATTTCTCAGTTTTGGGCACCTTCGGGTCCCAATTCTAGGGTTTCGGTTGTCCCTGACAGTCTGTGGGGCCCAAGGTTACTATTCATATTTTTTTACAAATCCTTGGATCGTCCTCATCATTTCTAAAACTTTCAGATTTTTGAAATTATGACTAATAAAGCCCAAAATAATGTTTAAATAATTTTTAGGGTGTTACATATTGAAGTAAATTTTTTTGATATAATTGAAATTCTAGAAGACATTCAAGAACTTCAAAATACTCATTGAAAATGATAAGATCAAAATAGACCATGTCTCTGTAGGAAAATGATGGAATTGACAAGTAATTAGTGTCAACAATATATTTGCAAATAATAAAGTGCTATACTTTATGCATGATAAGGATCGTGAACCAAAAATTGTCGATGAGTATCAACATAAAAATGATTGGTCAAAATGGAAAGAAGCCCTGTAGGCTAATTGTGACTCGTAAAATGTGAAGTCCTTGGACCTGTAGTCTATACAACTAGAAGTGTAAGCCACGTGGGACACGAATGAGTATTTATATGGGAAAATAAAGTTATGGATTGGTGGTATATCCATGACATGTTCCAAATTTCTATATTCTTGTATTCTTGGATTGGTGGTTTTGATCTGTCATGTGTATATTATGTTTTTAATTTGATCCATTATGCTATTTTATATTGTGTTCATGAGGAAGTTTACAACTGTGTTCATTATAATTTATATGTAAATTGATTAGTCAAACTCCTAAAGAAGTTCCTATAGCAATAAAAGTTCTAAAGATAGAGTCTAAGATTAAAGATCTCAAGTGGATAAAGTTTTGCCTTGGCTTGCAAATCAAGTGTTTAACAAGTAAAATGTTTACTTGTCAATTAATTTACACAAAGAAAAACTATTATAAAGTTTTGTATGGATGAATCACATGTATTTTTTTTTGGCTAAATGTATTAGCATGCAAGATATTTATCAAATCTGCATAAAACATAGTATCAAACGAGTTTCTTTTATATATGGACACATGGTTATATCCTAGAGATACTCTCTATATTCGTTACCTCTTCAAGTCACGAAGAAATTAGTGCAATACATGAAGCTCATGAATCTTTTTGGCTAAGTGCAATGGATCAACACATTCAGACTATCATGTGGATCATCTTTGAAAAAGATTGCATAACTTTACGTGATGACAACATGGCTTAGATAGTTTAACTAAAGAGAGGAATCGATGTTCAATCTGTTCAAGTGACTGAGTAACTACCCATTCCTTCTTTATAGAAGTAGTGCACAAAATCAAAATGCATTGATTATGAGATTTTAAGTGATACTTCCAAGAGGGAGAGAAATATTATACCCTTTTTTCCTTGATAAATGTTTTTATCCAATTGAGTTTTTCCTTGATAAGATTTTTAACAAGGCAGTTTCATGTTCCTACTATGACAAAATTGTATTCTTTTTCCTTTACTAAGATTTTTTCTGATTAGGTTTTTTTTGTAAGATTTTAATAAGGTATATCCCTGATGGACTTCTAAAGGAAGTGTTATGAAATATTATTCATTTATGGATATCTACATTTTAGTTAATTCAGTTAAAATTTGATTAGATTAGATATAATATAATATGATTTGATGTGATATTGTATCTCTCATCCTTTGGCTATAAATAGCCCTTTGGATGTACTATATATGGTATCTTTTGAGACAATCAATACTGTTATTTTCTCTTCTTCTCTATTGTTCATTTTCTTTATTCTTATTTTTCACAATAACCAAAACAATACTAATTAAAATATTATTGCTAGAATGATTGGTTGCAATCCTCCCTTCCAAGGATGTTGGCCCTAGGAGTAGTCATTGGTTGGAGCATTAGTGCTAAGTATAGCGAAGACTCTTTTTGTGTAGTGGCCTTTAGGGTTATCTATTTTTTGTAGACCTTAGTAGAAGTAGCTTATAGGAAGGGGTATTTTGAGACTATGTTTATGTTTATATTTTCTGTCAGATGACTATATATGCCTAACCTCTATTGGTGGGTCCAGTACATTTTAGTATGAACACCGGTATGTTATTCTATTATACTATTCTATGTTATGATGTTTTCATCTTATATGAGCTATGGTGTAATTCTCAAGTATGTGCATAATATGGATGATGAGATGACATGTATTATCATTGTATGACATATAGCTAGTGTGTGTGTGTATGTGTCTATATATATAGCTTATATGCGAATGACTCATAGTGTGATTTTTCAATAAAAAAAAAATTGGTCATATTTGCCATAAATCTATTTTCAAAGTTAAAAATTACATAAAGTTCTAAGACGAAAAAGATAAAAACTAACAATTAACTATTATGCCTCCAAGGTGTATTATGTTAAGAGTTAGGGTGTTATATTCTCTATACTTAAACTAATAATGACGCTAGTAATTGTGTTGGCCAATACCTGGACTCCATTCCTATATTTTATACACCCACATGATCTAAAATATAGGAGGTGTAGACAATAGAAATCATCCTAAGCCTATAAGGAATATATCCTTCTCTTCATGAAGGTCTAAATCATAGTTCAAATCTTGTGCATGTCATCTTATATTTGTTTTAGTTGTTTTAATTATGATCTTTGATATTAATCCCAAAATTTGATATGTGACACTTGTTATGTAGGTTCAAGATCCTATGAATAGTATAACCAATGTCATATACCTATATAACTTTGCCTAGGGTTTGAAAAATAAAGTTTTTAGTTGGCCAATTCATTTTGTGAATGAGTACAAATTCCAAACAATCATAAGGAACACAAAAAGACAATATCATGATCATTGTTAAAGAGGATGGTAGTGATGGATGTAGGTAAAAAACATATGAGAATGGGGGGTTGAATCATGCTTCGGTTTTTATTTCCTTTTCTATATCTCAAAAACTTAAACAATATACTATCAAGTGTTTGACTTAAAGCGCAGTAAAAACAACATTAGTTACTTTAGAAAACTACTTTTTGTACTATAATAGATATGATAAAAGCACGTATAAGTTGGTTTTTTTAGAAAACACAGTATAATAGGCACAATGTAGTAAATCTAAACAAGTTAAAGGAGAAGAAGATACTGCACAGATATTTTTATATTGGTTCGGCCAACTTGCCTACATCCAGTTCTCAACCACTATTGAGTTCCGCTAAAACCTTTCTTAACTCGAGAAAGTTAGATAGTCTTTATAATGCTTTCCCAAGCTTTTACCATTGACCAGCAAGTACACTTTGCGGTCATAACCTGAGTAGTCTTTAACCAAATTCTCTCCAAGCTAATACAATGACCAGAAAAGTACATTCTGCTGTTACACCTTGAGTAGTCTTTGACCAGCCTTTTTAAACTAATCCCATGACTAGTAGTTCACTCCTATTGTCACGTTATAAGTAGTTTTTGCTTAGCCTCTCCAAGCTAACTCACACTGATCACTACTAGATCAAGGTTACAAAGGTTTGTGTTTGGGTTTTTCCTTCAAACTAACCAACACTTAAGTTTTCACAAGATATACAGTGACAGACCTGGAAAACTTGAATAACTTCTTTATATGATTCTTTCTAAGAAGAACGTATGATCTACTAAGAACGTAGAAAGAAGATTTTTACAAACAAGAAATTGATTACAAGAAGTAATGAACTTTACAAAGGATAAGGAGAAAATTCTTCAGTGTTTTAGCTCTTTTCTTTTTCACAGTTTTTTTTTTTGTAAGCACAACATCTTTATTTTTAGTTGATATGAATTTATGATCGTTGCCCTTGATCTGTTGTCCAAGTAACATGTGTTGATCATCCATTTGTGTCTTGGAAATGCATTCTAGAAGAGTAGCTCGGCATTGTCAAAGTAGTTACAAAAGTCATTGCACAAGCCATTGTGAAAAGGAGGTTTTTGAGGCTAGCTACCTTCAAAAGCTATTTTTTACTTTCTAAATAAGGTTTTTGAACTTCTCTTTCTAGAAGCTGAGGCAGTTGGCCAAGTTACTAGTTGACCAATCTTTCTGAAGTGCAGTATCAGTTTCTTGCTATATATTTGATATTTCAGTCTTCAATTAGAGCTTACAGATGATGATATGATTGTGATCAGGATGATTGAAGGTTGTAGAACACATGTACTTCAGAGATGGATAGATATCTTCACTTGAAATGTACTTTCTGAAGTCAAGTGCTACTTTATGAAGATTTGAACCTTGGTTTCTTATTCATGATAATTTTCTACAATCCATTGAGCATGTATACAATCATTTCATATATATATTTTTCACTTTCATTAAGTCTCAATCTCTTTAGATGAGGTTAAACATGTTTGCACATGTAAAGTGAAAATATTTATAGTTCAAGAAGTGTGTTATGTTAACGTAAGGACCTGTTTGATGCTTCAAGAAACTCAAAGGAAACATTAGTCCTTCTTCAAAATATTTTCTCTAAATTAGTTGTGTTATCACTCAAAACATTTTGCATTAACGCTTGAAGGGTTTTGGACCTAACAATGGAGAATGTGTGGCATGAAAAATTTAAAGAAATACTTGAGTTAGAGTATGCTTTTGAGCTTATGAAAAGGGATGCCCTATTTAATTGTGAATGATTTGATTCAAGACACTCAGCTAGAACACATAAACATAACCACCACAAGATCATTGAGATTAACCTTGGGTATTTATATATTTGCCCCATGTGCATTGTTTAAATAATTGTCTTCTGTTTGAAATAATTTTCCACTTCTAAGAGCAACACCTGTGATCGTGCTGATTTGTCTTCAAATACTATATGCATGTAGTCCAAAAAATATACTTCAATCAATTGAGCATTCTTGATTTCTTTCTCCTTGGTTGTCTTGAATTTCATAAGAAATAATAATTGGCTTAATTAATTTCAAAAATAATTTTGGCACTAATGATCTCCATTTTGATTCAAATTTCAACCAATCTTCGAATTCTGAAACATCACAGATTCTCCACCATCATTACCGATCCATCGAAATATCTACCACAAATTTTTAATTCCAAGCTTTGCATCTCTACCATAAAATACACTAGAACAGATCAAAATCCTTTTTGATAATAGTTATGGGAATGACTAGGGTTTATAAAAGGAAATTAGGGAATTTCAAATTAGGACTAGCTAGTTTGATCCATTCATTTGTTTTCAAGGGACCAATTTGATCCTATTTATTGAAAATAAATTTAAGTAGGGCAATTTTATAAATATTCCATCTCAGACATCTTAGATGTCTCTTAGGGTGTGTTTGGTATGATGTATTAGGTATGATAGTATAAGCTAATATTATATATTATGCCTTTATCTATTGTTTGGTGCAACTAATGTATTGTATAAGCTTATATATCATAATTTCCTTGTACATCGAGTAGTTGTATAACTTAATACAACATGCATGGGAAGACTGGATTAGGTTTGATTAACTTTTAACGAATAAAGTCACTTTTATTTTTTTAGTATTTTATTAAAAATAATTCTTACATAAATAATAATAAAAGAAAATTATAAAATAAAAAGAAATTTTAATAAAATAATTTTATAATAAATAAATACAATAATATATGATATCAATTTAGCCATATATAATAAACACAAAAATAAATATGGTTGGTAAATAATAAATAAAATGAAATCATAAATATTTAATAACAAATAAATATTTTAAATATTATGATATAAAATTATAAAGTATTAGCTAATAAAAGATACAAATAAATAATAAGCAATATATAGTATATAAAAGTAAGGATTAATATTATAAATTTTACTAATTGTGATTAAAAATATAAAATACTATTTTCTTATATATTATTGAAATAATAAATAATTATAAATATATTTTAAAAAATAATATGATTTAATATATAATAAATTTAAATTAATAAATATTTGCATAAATATAGTATTTGAAAATTGTATTTAAATAATTAATAAAATTTCTATTTTATTATTATTATTTTATTTAATATTTATTTAAAGTATTAGAATTATATGTAAATTGATGGTGATATTACATAATATAAAAAAGAAAATCTTACACAGTTTTACACTAAACACTGTATAGTATTACAAGTTTATTAGGTTTTATATTATTAGGTCTTATCCTATTATGTGTACCAAATGAACCCTTAATATTACACATGAACATATTGTTAACGCAATAGTGACGGAAACTGTGCTTAGGACTAACTTGACCCATGGTAGTTAAAATTAGCGACTAAAAAGGTAATTATGAAAAAATAACTCACACTTACAAAATCATAGACTAAAATTGGTCATTCACTCAAAGCAACACAATAAAATTATGGCTTAATTAATCTGTAGGTCCCTATAGTTTCACTTCGATTAGGAAATTGAGGATGGCCTTCGTGCCATGGAGCTTGAAGGCGGTGCGGTCATAAGCCTTGGCAACTTTGACGGCGGTGTCGAATGTCCCCAACCATACCCTTAACCCGTGCTTGTTCAAGGTCTCGAATCTCTGCCGCAAGCTTCCCCCACGGTCTCTATTGGACACCTCTATAGTGCTTCTTCTTCTCTTCTCTCTTCATGCAGTTCTCCTCCTCCTCCTCATCCTTTAGTTGTTCGAACTTGATCCTTTTGTCTTCTTTGGGACTGATTTTTGCAGAGACAGCTTTTCATTCGGCTAACATAGTTTCTTCTCTGTGGTTTAAGGCCTAGTGTATGGTGTTGTGATTGTGTATGATAATTTGGTGTGGAATTGAGAATTTGGGGTATGGAGGTCAAATTTGTCATTTGATAGGAATCGAGGCGTTGGGTGAAGTATTGGTTAACGGAGGAGGAAGATTCCAAAGTAGAAGATTGGGAACAAAAGGAATCAGATTGGGATTAGGAGGAAGTATGGTTTGGTTGATTGAAATGGAAGGAGAAGGTGTTTTAGGGAAGAAGGAGTAGGAAGAGTTCGCCTAGAAGATGGAGTTAATGAGGTTAAGGGCAGAAACTTCTGCATGTTTAGCCATCACTATTTGCAGGGATGAGGTGGGAGTTAGGGTGTGTAAGGTGGTGATTTAGAGTGTATCATGTATCACTAGTTGTATAAGTGTTCCAACTAAAATGAATGGTTAATATTTTGTTTTTTAATCTAAAACTGTAGTTAAGGAATATTCTTTGAAGATTTCATTTTATTTAACATTTTTGTAACGGTTTATAGAGATAGTGACCTAATTAAAAATATTTATGCAATATAGGGACCTAGTTAAACACTTTTAAACTATATGAATCTAATTGAAAATTC
Source organism: Dalbergia cochinchinensis (assembly GCA_031216125.1). Taxonomy (NCBI): domain Eukaryota; kingdom Viridiplantae; phylum Streptophyta; class Magnoliopsida; order Fabales; family Fabaceae; genus Dalbergia; species Dalbergia cochinchinensis. Next base: position 5,082,683 of record CM062376.1, read on the forward strand.
GAGTAAAACGATAAAGACCTGCAGATTAATTTAACCTAAAATTAGCATGGTTTAGTCTTTACTGCATATTTCCACAATTTATCACATCCATCCTAAATTCAATCGAAATTACAATAACCAATTTCAAAAAAATTTCTCTCAAACTAAAACCAAAATCCATCATTATTCACGAAACTTGCCGCCTAACACCACTTTAGTAGAAAGACTTTTGATACATGTCATCAGCAGTCTAAATTTTCCATCAATGCAAGTTTTGATAACAAAGTTACAAAAACTCTCAATAATGGAACTTTTGTGGTCAAAGTGGGAAACACCTTCAACAATGCAACACCACAACATCATCATCGTAATTCATGTTTTCATCACCCCCACCATCCTCCATTTTTAATCTCTCAATCTTATTTTCCTCTCCAATACCATTAACTATTCTTAATACCAAATTTATAGTAATTTGCATGTCAACAACAAATTTCATACTCAATCATAATATTCAATAACTTCATATTTAGATAAAATTTTAACAAATCTCCCTCATATTTTTCTCCTTCATATGCTCTTCTCCAAATTTTATTTTTCTATCATAATTATTTATATCATTTCCAAATCTTCTCTTTCTCCATTTTTTTAATATAAATAAATATCAATAATAAAATCAAATAGGAGGTTTTGTCAAATCCATTGCATTCTATCCTCCTCTTCCTAGCACCACCCTTTGCCCTCAAAAGAGACCCACTCTCTAATACCCATTTCCATTGTATATAGGCCCGTCTAGGTTGAGACTAGAATGGGTGTGTAATTACAACAAGGAATATCCACGAAGTGCTTTGTATTTTATTCTTCCATCTCATATTAAAATATTCACATGCAATTGAAACAAAGAGAATTGGTACCATTTTTTTCCTTTCATGTTTTGTAAAATGTATCTTTTTGACCCTTGTCTCCCATCGTAATTGATTATGGCCGTCGACCATCAACTAATATAGTTCAACATCCTATATATATTATTTATAATTTGAATATAGTTGTGCTAGTGGAATAAAAAAATATAAAATAATCCCCTTAATAGTTATTTCATTTTCAGTGCTAATCTTTTCAATGGTGGTATATTAAAGCATTGAAGGATAACCGAGAAGTGGGGAATTAGAGGTATATTATTTGCGCTCACTCATAGTAAATGGGGTCGACCAATTGAGAATGCATGTATTAATAATGGGGAGTTTATATTTGTGAATAAGAAATTATAGGAATTAGTGTGGTAAGTGATAATGTTGCCTGTCATTGATCGGGAAAACAGGTGCAAATGAATGTGGATTTTACATATATGACAACAATATTATTACTTAACTTTGGAGTCCCCTCAATTCCCCTTTCATTGTCGCGAATTAACCATAATTCATACATATCGATTTGACTCATTTAAGTGACTACAAATAATATTTCTGGGCAAATTATTCCAAAACTGACCAAACCCTCATATTTGTTTGAATAATTGGTTCATTTTAAAATGAAATCAAATTAATTATTACAGGGTCAGTTTCAAACTGATGATTTTTCAATTTAATTATCCAAACACCCAACCCGATCATCCAATCAACTATTTTTTGATTTCTAAATTTTTAAAGTTTTGCACTTAAGATTCTTATAATAAAGTCATATTTTATCTTCTTTGGTTACATTTGTTTGAAGAATTTTATCTGTTCATACTTTTGTAAAGTATATCATAGTCAAACTTTACACTATAGTTAGTTATTATAAGGATAAATCCTTTTATAAAAATAAAATTATCTTTTTTTAAATTTTCAACCTAGTGATTGGGGACAAACCAACTAGAACTTGAGTGAATTTGTGTTTGGGTTTGTTGAAAAAAAATTACAATTTGATCATTTCAGATTCATATTTCACTCAAATAAGAATCAAATCAACTTATTTATGCTTAGGGTGCGTTTGGCATGTTTTATTTAACATGGTAGGATAAGTTAATACTATACGACATACTTTTATCTGTTATTTAGTGCAAATAATATACTGTATTATCTTATCCATTATGACCCCTTATATATTAAAATAATATATAACTTAATCATGCTTAGGGATGCCATATTAGGCCTGATTAGCCTATAACGTATAAGGATTCTTTCATCTTTTTGAATTTAAATAATAATAATAAAAAAAATAATATAATGAAAAATTAATTATTTAATAAATAATAAATCAAATAAAATAATAAATATTTTAATAAATAATAATTATTAGTAATAAATTAATATCTAAATAAATAATAATAAATAAAATGATAAGTATTTTATAGAAATTAAATATTTTAATTGAATAATATATAGTATAAAAGTCAATTATAAATTATAAATTATTAACTAGTAAACTAAATTATAAATAAGTAATAAATAATATGTAACATGTAAAAGTAAGGATTACTAATTAAAATATTTTAATTTAATCTTAATTTAAATGTAAATAAAATTTATAATTAAAAATATTAAAATATTAAAATATATAAAGGAGATTATTTGTATATGTTATACCTAGTGAAATAATAAATAGTTATAAAATATTAAAATAGATAATAACATGTAATATAAATTAAAATTTTAATTAACAAATATTTTAGTAATTAATAAAAATATTTTATTATTACTTTTTATTTATTATTTACATATAATTAAAATTATTGGTAAATAAGTGATAATATTATAGAATAAAAAATGAAATATTTTATACACTGTTACATCAAATAATCAGATAGTATTAAAAGTTTATTAAGTTTTATACTATCAAGACTTATCTTATCAGGCCTTATACTACTAGTTTTTATCCTATCAGGTGTACCAAACAGGCACTTACCCTAGATGGAAAAGAATGAGAAGAAATTAATGATATAAAGGGAAAATAAGGTAAGAAATGGAAAGCTGTTATAATCATTATGTTTTAATTATTATTTTTTCATTAATGTTAACATAGCTATTACTAGTTGTAATCTGATATGAATTAAAGATAGGAGGTTTAGAGAATTAAAGGGAGAATAGAAGAATGAGAGTGAATTCTAAAGAAGGAGAGAAACTTAAGAGGGATAATTTTCAATAACAATTCACATAATATCCCACTACAATTCCTAATACCCCTATTTATGCTATTGCATACTAAGTGTAACTTTCCTAATTAGGATATTTGGGCCTACATCATACATGTTATATTACTCACTCCTTCAAAACTACTTGCCCTCAAGGTTACTAAAAAAAATAAATAAATACACATCAAATCATAATAATTTTAAAAACAACAGTTAATCCTAAAAACAATTATTCCTATTCTACTAGACCTTTTATCATCACAAAGCAGTTTTCTATGGCCTTGTCATCTTTCAAGATACTAGCATAAGCAAATTGGGCTTTGGCTTGACCTACAAGTTTCAACACATACCAATCTTGCATTGCTTTTAGTTAGGGTGCTAGCACATTATCATAAGAAAAACTAATGGTAGTATGCATTTCCCTTTCCTTGAAAGTTGGGCTTCATTTAAGTCTATTAAGAAACCACCCTATTCATGAATGTAAGGTATCAGAGATGAGCTGAAGAAAAGGAAAATGAGAGAGAGAGAGAGAGAGAGAGAGAGCAATGCAAAGTTTGTAACTGAATGATTGAAATGTACTGAACTGGCTCATCATACATGAGAATGAGGCTATATATAGTGATAGCTCAAGCTTCTCTGAGAAGATACAATCGACATGCACCCATAACTGACTAATAATAGAATAACTAACTTCTAGTTACACCAATCTTACTGACTCCCTAACATCGCCCCACAAACTTATGGGGTAAAGGATTCAACTCTAAGTTTGCTACGAAGATAAGGGAAGTAGGTGCTGCTCATAGGCTTGATTAGGAGATCCGTAGTTTGCTTTTCAGAAGGGATATGATGGATTCGAACAAGACCTTGTGCTACCTTTTCACATACAAAGTAAGTCAAGCTTGAAGTGCTTGGATTACTAATGGAATATAGGACTGGAAGCTAACATTATAGCACTTAGATTGTCACAATAGATGTGTGGAGCAGGAATAGATAAGGAAAGATCAAAGAGAAGGGCTCGAAGCCATGAAAGTTCAGCAACCATTGAGGCTAAACTCCTATATTCTGCTTTAGTGCTTGATCCGGAAATAATACACTGCTTTTTTCATACCTACAAGGTTAGATTGGAGCCTAAGAAGACACAAAATGCAAATGTGTTTTTATGATCATTGGGATTAGACCCCCAATCAGAGTCACATAGAGCCATAAGATTTAGATAGGGGGAACGACATATATGAAGACCATGAGTGAGAGTTCTCTGAAGGTAACGCATAATGCATCACACAGCTTTCCAATGGGAAGTTAGTGAGCAATGTGTGAATTAGAAAACTTTATTGACATAAAACACAATCTCAGGGTAGGTGATTATGGCATATTGGAGAGTCCCAGAGGTCATTGGAGTAGGAGAAGGCTTGCAGTTAGCCATTTTGGCTTTGAAGAAGACATCTTTGATATCCTTGGCCAGGGAAAAGTGTAGGCCACCTGCAGTTGTGGACTTTACTTCAATACCAAGGAAGTAATAAATCTTACCAAGGTCCTTGAGAGCAAATATGCGATGCAATTTGGAAATGAGAAAAGAAATAGCAGCATGGGAAGTTCTGGTGACTATAAAATTGTAACACCCTAAAAATTATTTAAAAATTAATTTGGGCTTTACTAGTCATAATTTCAAAAATTTGACAGTTTTAGAAATGACAAGGACGATCCAACTGATTTGTAAAAAAAAAAAAATCATGAATAGTAAACTTGTGGGCCCCACGGGCCCATTGGGACAGCCAAAACCCTAGAATTGGAACCCGAAGGTGCCTGAAACTGAGAAATTATAGGATTGAGATTAGAAATAGTTAGAAATGAGGATTTTATACTTAGAATTAATTTTCGTGCAATGTCTTATTGCCCGGGTACAGTGTTTTACCCATTCGATGGAATTTCGTTATGTAGTTTTTAACGCCGTATAAGTTACTTAGTGGCTAAGTAACCTTTACCAACCACTTTATGCCAAGTGGATGACAAGGATTAAAACTTGAAAAGAAATTTTTAATCATGACCTTTGATTTATTATATTTTACTCAGAGCTAATAACTCATCTATTCGGTGGAATTTCGGTGTATGGTTTTAACACCGAAAAGGCTGCTTGCTCCCTAAGTTAAAGTGATCCAATTATCTTGAGCCAAGTGGATGACCAAGATCCATTCTTTGCCCAAGAAAATAATTCTAGCCATCCATTTTATTATCTTTAAGAATTCTCCTTTTATATTACAATAACCAAGCTTTCTTTACAAGCTTCCATTAAAGATTAATATAAACCACCAACCTTATCACTCCCTCATCATCATTTTCGGCCAAGAGGCCTAGAAACACAGCCCTCCATTGTTCTTTCTCTCAAACCTCCATTAACAAGCTTCAAGCTTCAAAAACTCTAACTTAGGGTTAAAACACCGAGATCCTTTCACAAAACTTGTTCTACTCCTCATAATCTATCAAACTAATCGATTAAAATTTTATTTCCTCACCATTTCTCACTTTCATACCTCATATACTACTGCCTAATTGAGGGTTTGATGCTGGTTTGAAGGCTTTGAAGTGAAGGGAATCATCCTTGGAGCATCCTTTGGAGTCAAGATCCCTAAAGCCACCAAAGTAGGGTTTTTGAATCTCTTCTTCAAGTCTGTTTTTCCATGCTAATCACTGATTTAAATTGATATTTTTGGTTGTGTTAGTTGATGATATATGGATATTGATGTATTAATTTTAGTGGAGTGTTTAGATGATTCTAGAAATCATTTTTGTCAAAAGGAATATTAGATTATGCTGCTAGATTTTCAGATTTCTTCTGGACAGGTTATGGTTCATGAATTTTCTGATGTATTTGTAGTAATTTTTGTGAGCTATAAAAATATTATATATTGAAGCCAACATCCTAAGGCAACTCCATGGTTTTTCTTGGGTCCTAAAAATGAGTTTTACTATTTTATAAAAATCAAAAACCGAGACTGTTCTTGAGTTGTCTGGACAGCCAATTCTGAAGCTCTGAGTTTGTCTAATTTTGTTACCACATCAAATGATTGATTTTTCCACTGAAAGTTTTACAGGATATTTAGGACATGTTAAAGTCCAACCATGAATTTTTGTATGATTTGATATGATCATTTGACAAGGTAATAATATTGGAACTTTGGCTGTTGGCTGCAAATAGGGGGTTTCTGGTCTCCTAATTTATTGAATTTTGTTATCATACTTAGAGAACTCTATTAACTCCGAAATTTTTAGAGGATATTGGGGACACATTGAAGTGTCTTGGATAATTTTTATAGCCTTGGATTTCATGGTTTGAAATGCAAAGTAATTTGTGCTATAGATATGTGAAATCTGCTATTGTGCTGAAAATAAATTGATGCTTTGAGTTGATGAAATAATGACATTGGGTTCAAGTATGACATATATGAGTGCATGCTAGTGACTTTAAAGAATGGTTTGAGGCATGATTGAAATCATATTATGAATGAATGCGTATATGTGCCTCATGCATGCATTTGGAAAAGAACAGTGAATGATATGTATATGTGGCAAAAGAGAATATATGAACTTTAATCGTGCATGTTTTGACATATGGAGAAAACAGAAACAAGACTTAGATTGAATGAAGGAAAGACAAAAGTAGGAACTTTCACAAAATACTGAGTGTGCATATTTTGATATATGGAGAAAATAGAAACAAGACTTAGATTGAATTAAGGGGAAGGCAAAAAGAGGAACTTCTCCCAAGATATTATGAATCGATAGACGTATCGGCTAGGAATAGAACTGTGTGTGATTCAAAAATGGAAAAAAATGAAGTCCGATGATCACGTATAGGAATGAGCTCAGTCCTGATAAGCAGTCTATTTCCCTTATAGTGGTGTGATCCACTATAAATACCATTTGGTAATAAACTATCTATTGTGGAGTTGTCCATGGTAGATACCCGTTGGGTATAAACTAAGTCTTTCCTATGACAATAAAAATAGAAAAATGCACTGAATTGAGTTCTATGGTCACAAGAGAAAACTAGAGAATTCCTTCTGATCTTATTCGGAACAAGTGAAGATGATTTCATTAAAGATTTCAGCATTTATCATATGTATATACATATTGATTTGAATTGTCTCCATTTAGGATGATTTACTAGGTGTTTGAACATTGTGTAGTATATGCATTAAGTGACTAATTATTAAAAGCTACCCACTTTGGAAGTACGATTTGGAACTTTAAAAATGGACCATTGTTATAAGATGCATGATCACATTTTTTTTAATAAACCAAAGTGGCTGGGGTGATGACGATGACATTATAAGTGAGTTTTTGGGGAGTTGCCCTACTGAGAATTGTATAATTATCACCCCTATGTGTTTTGTGTTCCCGTGTCGTCTCCAGGTTAATCCAGAGAATGATGCATTCTTCAAGTGAAAGAACTTAGGATTACGATGGTTGATGCTTTTCTTATGCGGTATATAGTTGTAGGTGAATGTAATAGAGATTGTATATGTATTTAACCTCACAGTAGAGCTTCCTTATGTAATTGACTTTATCGTAAATAAATATTTTGTATCTTTGTTATATATTTTAATCGAATTATGCTATACATGAACTCATCGAATTTGCCATAGTTATTTAAGAAAGATCTGCTAATTTATAAGTAATAACTCTCAAGTCTAATATCATGACTTAAGGATGACGTTGTACTTGGGAGAATGTTACAAAAATCATCAACATATACAAGTGCATACAATGTTTCATGTGGTGAGGATTTGATGTATAAGGAGTTGTCATACTTCGCAGCAGTGAATCCTAGTTATAGGAGAAAGTATGGCTGAGTTTTTCAAACTAAGCTCATGGAGCTTGTTTGAGTCCATACAAAACTTTGTTGAGTTTACATACAAGTTAAGGACCATTAACATGGAACCTTTTAGGCTGTGTCATGAACACTTGTTCATAGAGATCACCATTCAAGAATGCATTGTTGAAGTCTAGCTGATGAATTGGACAAGCTTTGGAGAGAGCAATAATGAGGATAACCTGAATCGTGGTAGGTTTAACAATTGGACTGAATGTCTCATGAAAGTCAAACCTTCTTGTTGGTGGAACCTCTTTGCCACAAAGCGAGCTTTGTGCTTGAAAATTGAGTCATCAGGGTGGTATTTGACCTTAAAAACCCACTTGTAGCCAATGGCTTTTCAATCAAGCAGCAATGGCACTAGTGACCAAGTGTTGTTTCAAATGTGTGCTGCATATTTCTTCTTCAATGCTAAATGCCACTCAAGAGCAATGAGAGCTTCTTTGGCTGTTTTTGGTTCAACAGCAGTGATGAGGGCCTTGGGCTTAAATATTCCATTTTGGCCCAAGTAATCATGTGGTGACTATTGATAGGTATGGTGGTAGCATCAGGAATGACAGCAAACATGGGTAATGCAACTTCAATTATGCTATTTGTTAGACTGAGTAACCTATCCAAGGGAGAAGAACTAGCAAAAATAGAGACAAAAGTTGATAAAGGAGTGCAAGTGTGAACATTATCACTAGTGGTATTCAAGATTGTAGATTGGGATTGGGGGAATTGATTAAGTATTGGAATTACAAGTGTAACACCCTAATATTTAACTTAACATGCCTAGGACGTATTCAAGTTAATTATTAGTTATTACTCTTTTGTCCCAGTTCTTAATTCAAATTTTTTGAACATACTTAGTGAAAATATGAATAAATTTTTTTTTTGAAATTGAATATGAAAACGTGAGCCATGCATAAAGTAAAAACTACGTTGTTTTCCTTGCATATAAAAAAAGGAAACATTCATATAATAAATGGAACACAAGATCTTAAATATAACAAACCATCATAGATATAGTAGAGGCTCCACCATACACTAAGTCACATAATAATAGCATTAGACCCACCGTTATAGGTTGAGCCGATACAGTCATCCGCACAATACATAAAGAAACATAAAATACATACATCAGAATCCTCGCCCATCGAGTGCATCTAAAGTAGATAACCTCTAAAAGCAAAAGAAGACTATCCTATGCAAAATATGTGTGCATGCACTACTAAGTCCACTGCCAACTCCTACTATTACATGTCCTAAGGGGGGAGGAATGTAACCAATCCATTGGCCCAGCTCGGCCAGAGTGGCCAATCGGTGACATGAGCTCCACGACAAGGTCATATTGCCACTCTAGCTCCCCGGATTGGCTGAGTCACCATAGCTTCACTGCCTCTACCTATCTCCATAGGCATGGTGGAGGAAGAACCAATAGACGGTATCAGGGTGGCTGAGTCCTCTAATAGGTCAGTCTTCGAATGAGCAGGAGGAAAGCGAAGAACGTACTCCGGATAGTCTCGGACAGTTGGAGTAGTAGCAAGGGCAAAATGAGTCTGCTCTATATGGGGACGTGTGCATTAGAAGAGAAGCTCATCATCAAAAGGTGAAGTAGGAGAGAAACGAAAACTAGAGATTGGATGAGCAAATAGGCGGTCCAAGGATACGAACAGATGGATAGAACAATGGCCCACAAAATGGTATGACTGGTGTATGGCATCAAAATGGAGCTCCCAGCTCGACGTATCAACGAATATCATGAATGACGCCATCGTCCTCTAAAGACGCGATGGAAAGAAAGACAAAGGGAGTGAGAAACTTGATAAAGAATCTCAGTAGGGCGTCCTCCTATCCTAGTGTCATCATCTATGTTCTCAGGAACCTCGGGTTTTATTATGAAATAGTGAACATGTATAAGGTTCATTTATTAAGTTCTAAAATACCAAATACCGAGGCTCATTCATTTTAATATGAATCTTGGATGTTATGAAGGCATCATACCTCATCATGAAATGCATGTCAATACAAGGTGCAACATACTATATAGAAACATAAGTGATGCACAAAGAACATGGTAAACATAGCATGAATTACTTTATTTTATTCTTTAGATGACTTAATCTATTCTTTTCTCTCATTGGGGTCACCCTATTACTCTCTCCTCTTGAGAGAGTTCTAGGTTATAAGCTCATACCTCACTAGTCATCACTAGCATACTCTTATCCTCATGATAAGTTAATACCCGACTTTTAAAGTGTGGGATAGGGGGCAAGGACCACCTTTCATAACCTTTAATTCGGGGAGTCCAAAAGATCACTTCCTTATTAGATCACCTCTCCTAACCTTTAATTCGGGGAGTCTAGAGGATAATTTCCATATGCTTTATGTCACCTTAACCTCAGCATGTTATCTTAAGATGAAAGAACACAAACATATCATTTAATGTCACATGCTTTCATATTACTTCAATATATACATCTTAAACATTCCAAGTGTAATCATAACATGCCACAATAATCATCTCGTAAATTCTAAAGTACATTAAATCACATCATCTCATAAAATAAGCACTTTCATTATCTCTTAATCGACTAAACCTCTAAATCGGGTAAACCCATCTTTTGTATTTATTCTTTTATGCATCTAAAGGTTTAATTACATTGATTTCTATTAATTATTAACCTTAAGAACATCATTAAACAATGCTGGATAGAATTTTGGTAGAGTTGAAAATGATCAATTTTGGTGTTCTAGAAGTTATGTTTTTGACCATTTCTCATTATCGACTATTCCTATGATGCTAAAATTAATTCCTAAACCAATTATGAGTGATTCCTATACATTCATTAAGTGTTAAAAATCCTTTTTACCCAATTATAACTTGCTGGATAGAAACCATATCTTTTATCCTTAAGGGTTCTAGAAATCACCGTTTTATTCCTTCTAGTGACTAGTCATTCCTTAAGTGCTAAAAATAATTACCACACTAATTATTAACAAATTTTACACATTTAATTCACTGCAAACAGCATATATCAGATCTGGAAATGTTAGAACAGAATCCAAAATTTAATCCAAGAGCATGCAAAGTTGCAATGATAAACATTTCTAGCATACTAGTCTTTCTAGAATTAATTCTAGGTCAAGGAACACTCTTATAATTAATTTATTCTTTTAGAAACACAAGTAAATCTCCTTAGGTCAGTAGTAAAATTAGAGGGCTCATTATTAAGATTTTGGTTATATAAATCATGTTTTAACACTGTAGTAATTGAAATTTTTCAAAGGAAAATTGTAAGACATAAGCTTTAAAACCTCAAAGTAATAATATACCAAATCTTAAAACCTTATTCTTTTGAAAAACAAGACATATTTGTAAAGACAATGCCCATGGAACCAAAATTCCTATGTAAGTTAAAAGGGGTAAGTCTTGAGCTCTAGATATTTAGGTGATGACATAAACTTAAACATGCTAGTGCAAGCCTCATTTTAATCTTGATGTCATAAGGTGATGACAATGGAAATATAAATATGATATGCAAAGCTTGAATATAAATGTGAGAATGCAAGCTCATTTTTAATCTTTAAGATTTAGGTGATGGCTCGAAATATAAATATGCTAGACAAGAAATATAAACGTGAAATGCAAGTTTATTTTCTTATCTTCAAGATTTAGGTGATAGCTTGGAAATAAACATGATATGCAAGGCTCAAATATAAATATGAAATACAAAGACTTGAAATATAAATATGAATGCATTTCCATTTGTTATTTCTTTAGGTCCTAAGCTCAAGACTCCTATTTAGAGTAGCAACTCTAAAACACCGATCAATCTTATAAGATGGACATGAGCTTTAGAGTCTCTCATCATTATGGTTCCAAGAACGTTATCTTCTTAGATTCACCATCAAGCTCAAAGGAGAAATTATCAAAGAAAATCAAATAACATTTTCACTTGCTAGGAACTCTTAAAAGTAAAAGAAGAAAAATGAATTCTTAACCTTTAGAGGTCAAACAAATGATGGTTTTGCAACCAACATCAAAGATCCTCATCATCAAGCCATGATTCTTAAACCACAAGGCCATCAAGGCCGAAAAAGGAAAAAGAAAGAAAAAGGAAACTTGAAACCAAAAAGAAAGAAAGAAAAGGAGAGAACCAGCATTTTAACATTCATTCAAACACTAAAAATAAGGGAACATAGAAGAAGAGAACATTTCCAACCAAATCCAACATTCAACTAAAAATGATTCAAAAGAAAAGAATGAAAACTTTGAAACAAACTCCCTAATAAAGATGTTTTTCTTGTTGAAAGAAAAAAGCTTGATCTTGAAAAGAGATGAGAAGAAAACTTCTTCCTTGGAGCCCAAAGTAGTTTCGGCCAAGAAGAAAAAGAAAAGGGAGGAAGATTTGCCTTGGGTTTTTGATCTTGGAAGTGGAAGGTTAAGTGTTTTAGGAAATATCTATGGTGGTTGGGTGATAGTTTGAGGTTGAGATGTAGTGGTTGATGGTGGTTTCTTTGAAGGAGGAGGAAAAAGAAGAAGAACTCTTAGGATTGAGAGAAAAGAGAGAAAACTTAAATATTCTTTGAGTTAGATTTGCAAGAATGAGCAAATGGCATTATGAATTCACTTGAGTGTGCATTTATAAAAGCAATACAATATGAGGGGATGAGAGGGGGAGGGAGGCTGTGGCACACATGGAGGGAAATGAAAGGGAAAAATATCTCATTTTTGTGTATCATTACATGGAATGGCTAGGTATGGGTTTAGGTATGGCTAGGTATGGTTTTCCTTGAGTGTATAAGTAATTAAATCAAAGCGTGATGAGTTGAATGGAGGGGGGAATGGTGCCGGTTTCATCAAGAAAAATAGGGAGGGAATTTTGTCATTTCATGTGTATTAGGAGTGTGTTTAGGAATAGATTTGATTAGGCCATTGATTAGGAGTTTGTAACCAAGTGTTTAGGTAAGAAAATGAGTAATGAAGGCCACTCAAGACATGGTTAAGAAGTGATTTTACTCATTTAGTGGAGTCAAATCTTATTCAACAAGAATTTCAATCGCATCTTTGATTCCTTAATTTAAGGAATTGGAAAGAGAAAATACTATTCCATGAAATATGACATAAAGTTTTGAATTAAGAAAGGGATTTTGAGTTTCTTTAAGCAATCTTAAGCACTAATCAACCTCAATTAATTATTTTGACTTTAGATTAATTATTAGAATTAATTAATCCTTGATTAGAGTCTAATATTGCTTAGGTTTCGTTAATCACGCAATTAAGCTCATTATGCCCTTAATTAGAAACAAAATGGTAACTTTTCATAAAAACTCCCCGGGACCACCCGAGCTTAAACATACATTAAATATCCCTTCAAAATGACATTTTTAACCCCCGGGTAAGGTCCGGGTCCAATCGGTAGTTAAGCTCGCATTAAATTACCGTAGGGGTATTTTAGTAATTTTAACATGCAAGATCATAAGTAGTTGGTGGCTCTAGAATTAGGATACTGCATTGGATCATACATAGTGGAAGGAGAAGCTAGATAAGCCTATGGAGTGGAAGGCTGAGACTATGAATATGTGGAACCTGCTTGAGAAAAATATGCTTGAGATTGTGCTTGAGTGGATTGAGGTTGAGAGGATGGATTTGAGTAGTTAAAATTGAACCTATGATAGTAATCCTATACAATGTGACCGAACCTGCCACATAACTGACATTGTGGTTTACCAAATATGGCAAACTTACCACCTTTATTGAATCTCCCTCGACTCTAGATCCATTGAAGACTCTACCTTTGAAGCTTTGATCTTGTCTTTTACCTTGAAAATTCTAATTCCACTGTATCTGAGCTATATTAGCTTGTATTTAAACTTGAAGCTATTCAACTTTGTTGCATTTCTCAACTCTGTCTTCAATTAAGAGTAACAATAACTCTATTTCACCAATAGTATATAGTTTAACTCAAGACAATAGAGATGTAATGAAAGGATTGTACTCATTTGACAAACCATCAAACACTGATTTTAGAAATAATTGCAACTAATTGATCTGAAATTTTCTTGATCTCTAGTAGAAAATCATCCATAGCTCTAGTTTTCCTGACATTCTTTAATTGAATCTTAACCTTTCTAATGTGAGCACAAATTTGTGTTGCAAAGATCGATTCGATCTTTTCCCAAAGTTAATAAGAGAATTCACATCGCATCATTCTCACTTTGAGATTCTTACTCATCAAGGAGAGCAACCATGACATGAGTAAGCTATCTTGATGTTCCTAGTAAAAGAATTCAGAGGATTCATTACCTTATTGTTCATCACCTTCAGTTGCAAGTTTCTTAGGGATTTGATGTAACACTCTCCCAAGTACAACTTCATCTTTAAGCCATGACATTATATTTATTAGTTGTTATTGTAAGTTAACGAACTTTTCTTAATTATCTATCGTAAGATTGATCGAATTGTAAAATAACTAACCTATGATTCTATTAAAATATATAACAAAGAAACAACACATATATCCAATATAACGTCAAGTAAAAAAAGAAGCTCTTTTATGAGCTTTTAATACACATATGTTATCTCTTATATTTATAGATATATATATGGCTAAGTATAATAGATACAAGTCTCAGCCACTAAACTACTGCGGTCCAATTCCTTTCCTGTTACGGCCTCACTTTTCTCTGGAATCAACTTGGAGAAGACATGAGAATACAAACACATAGGGGTGAGAATTCTAAAATTCTTAGTAGGACATTTCCTACAAATACACAATAATAATGTCATTGTCACCGTTCCAGCCACTTTGGTTTATAAGAAAAAATGTGCTTCATGCATAACAAAGATTCATTTTTAATTTTCAAAACCATCCTTCCAAAGTGGGTTGCTTTTAATATTCAACACTTTGTAAGCATATATCATAAAGCTCATAATCATAGTAAATAATGCTAAACAAAATTATTCGATATGATGTGAATATGCATGACAAATGCAGTGAGATTATTTTAAAAGGCCCTGCTTCTACTTATGGCCACAAAACTCAATTTAGTGGCCCTGCTCTAACTATGGCCATATAAATCAATTCAGTGTATTTTTCTCTTTTCATCAACATAAGAAAGACTTGGTTTATACCTAACCGTATCTGCAGTGGATAACTTCACAAATAGGTAATTCATACCTAATGGTATCTGCAGTGGATCACTCCACAAAAAGGTAATTCATATCCAACATAAATCTTGTTTCTATTTTATCCATATGTCAGAGCATGCACGATTGAAGTTCATTTTTATCTTTTGTCAATATATCCATTTATCACCTTGCTTTTTTACCAATGCATGCTCCAATTACATATAAATATTCATTCACAATGAAATTCTTATCCATTCCTCATAAATTAGTCTTTAAGGTATATATCATGCATTTATACTCATTATACTTGAATCAAAAGTCACTACATTCCCAATTCAAGAATTAGATTCATTTTCAGCACCTTGGCAGATTTGTCAATCAAGTAGTAAAATTTATTTTTCATATCAGTACAAAGGCTATAAAAATTCTCCATGATACCTCAATATGTCCCCAAGCTCCTATAAAAATTTCAGTGCAAGAATCATTCTCTAACTATATTAACAAAATTAGACAAATTTGGTGGTCAGAGACCATCTAATCTTTGCTCAAAACTAGAATTCTTTATTTTTCTACCCTAGTAAATGAACCCAAAAAATTTGAAATAAAAATCATGAAACTATAATATGTCTATAATACCTTATAAAGATTTCAAAGGAAAATTCAATGGTTTTCTATGGTAATAAAATTAGCAAAATTCACAGATTCAATTTTAACAATTCAGGCAACACAGGCATAGTTTCGGTTCCTGATTTTTTTAAAGTAGTAAAACCCCAAAACAAAGCTCGAGAAAATTTGTAGGACTATCTTAGGATGTTAGATTCAACATATAATTTTTTTAGCTAATGAAAATTCCTACAGTTACACCAGAAAATTTGTGACTAACCCCTGCCTAGGAGAAATCCGAAAATCTAACAGCATAGTCCAAAATTCCTTTTGACAAAATGATTTTCAACATCATCCAAACACTGCACAAAATTAGACACATCAATATATATATTATCAACCAATTAAACTAAAAATATCAAACTAAATCAGTTATTAAAATCAAAAAACCAATTTGAAGCAAAAGAGGTTCGAAAGCCCTACTTTGGTGGCTTTAGGGATTTTGGCTTCAAAAGATGATCTAACAATGGCTTCTCTTCACTTGAAGGATTTCCAAACAGCTCCTAACTCTCTTTTAACAGTGGATTATGAGAGATCGAAGTGAGAAACAATAAGGAATTGAAATTTCAATTGGTTAGTTTGAAAGATTATGAAGAGTAAAACAAGTTTTGTGAAAGGATCTTGAGGTTTTATCAAGTCTAGACTAGGATTTTAGATTTTTGAATCAACTTTTGATGTGTTTGAAGAAGCAACAATAGAGGCAGCTATGTTCTTCTTTGCTATCCAAGAATGTTAAGTCCAAATGATAAGGTTTGATGACTTTGAATTATCTTGATATAAATGTGATCATCATGTAGATAAAGTATAATTTCTTTCCAAAATAAAAAGAGATGAATGACTGAGATTTAATCTTGTAAGTCAAGATTAAATCCTAGCCTTACACTTGGCCCAAAAGAATAAATGTTATCCTTTTTATAAAGATTAAACTATCTTTTGGTGTCAGAAATCACACACTGAAATTTTATTGAACAGGTAAACCATCATACCCGGGTAAACAGATATTGCCCGAAACTTAATTCCACATATAAAATCTTCATTTCTAACTATTTCTAACCTTAACCCATCTTTCCTTAGTCCCTGGAATCTCTTGGTCTCAGTTCTTGGGTTATGACAATCCTGATGGGCCCATGGGGCCCACAAAATACTATTTATATTTTTTTTTACATATCCATTGGGCCATCTTCATTAAAACTATCAGATTTTGAAATTCTCACTAATAAAGCATAAATAAATTTTTAAATAATTTTTAGGTGTTGCATTTGATACTTGTGCAGATGCTTCTATAGTTTGTAGCCTTTCATTATGGCTAACGTTTGTTGCTTCCATAGGAGATAATTCTCCTTGTTTAGCTTTACTGAAATTGGATTCAAGAAACCTTGTGGAACTTACTTTGTCATTGTTACAACTTCTGTATTTTGGTTTGCCATGGATCAAGCCTTGTTCTGATACCATGTAAGGTATCAAGGACAAGTTGAAGAAGAGGAAAAGCGAGAGAGAGAGAGTAATGCAGAGTTTGTAACTGAGTGGTTAAAATGTATTGAACCGGCTCATCACAAATAAGAAGGAGGCTATATATAGTGACAGCTCAAGCTTCTCTGAGAAGATACAATCCACATACACTTGTAACTGACTAATAATAGAATAACTAACTTCTAGTAACACTAAGCTTACTAATTCTCTAATAGTGAAGAAAGGTTCTTCTCACTCTTAGGCTTGCCACAGGTTCCTCTTCTTTCCTCTTTTATCGCGTGTCCTTCGACTTGGGCTGCAGGTTCCTTTCTGCTATGCTTTGCACCTTCCATCACAATGGGTCTCGTCATCACTATTGTCTTAACTGTGTGTTGAGATCTCTCAGCCTCCTCTTATGATTCCATTATCATTGCTTCTATTACGCACATTCATCGATGATCGTGCATTGTTGTTTTCCCTTTTCACATAAGTCTGCCTAGGCTTCATTAACGTCATAGTGTCTCCTTCACCATGATTTTCTACTGCCACCATGAGAAGGTTTATCATGATTTCTATCACCCAAAACGTAAATGATATCTTAGGTCCACGTGTCCCTAGTTAAGCCTAGTATAGCCTAAAGGTAGCTTGAAAGTCCCTGAAATGCAAAAAGGCCTTAAGTTATAAAAATTTGCATTTTTATGTAGACATGCTCATTATAGTACAATCATTATAGTGAACAAGAGAAAGTTATAGCAAACCATGCTCACTATAACAAGACCCTCGATGCTAAGACACACCCAAAAAAAATGACAGTTTCATGGACCATGTGTAACACCCTCCTAATTACCATATTTTACTCGAGTATTAACACAGTAATTAGAAAAGTATTACTTACATTCACAATCTATACTAGTAAAAAATAATTGAAATAAAATAATGTAGACGTATATGTTGCAAAGCCAATATATACATATATGGACATTGTTGTTAAGTTTACAATAGGCAATACTGTAAAACAAACCAGTCATTTCCTAAACTACAGGGACTCGGTCCACAAAAGAACATCCCTACCAGCTAGTCTAACCTACTCAAAGTTGAGATCCAGCAAAATTTTATACAAACAAAAAATGAATCTCATCAACATTTCTTTCAAACAATTAGCATGCATTAACATGATATATACTTGCATCTAAAGCCATTCTATCATTAGTTCAAGACATTCTTACCATTTTCAGCAATCAACAGATTTATCACTCTAGAATTCAAAATTAATTTCCCTATCAAACAGCCAATTTAAGAGTCACAAAAATTCTCCATGACACCTTCATATTTCTACAAGATCCTGTAAAATTTTCATAACAATTGGAGCTCTATAACCATGTCACTAAATTCTACAAATTTAGTGGTCACAACACACCTTTTCATAGCTTAGGACAAGGTTCTCCTAATTTTTAAATTTATCATATGATGAAATAAACCCAAAATAAAATTTACAGTTACACTTCAAGATGTTGATAACTCCCTATAAAAATTTCAACAGAGAAATCGCTCATTTAGTATGATAATAAAATCATACAATTTCCCTGCTTCAGTTTTAGAAATCCAGATAGCATGAGAGCTATTTTGGTTTCTGATTTTTTTTTTAAGACAGTATTCCTTAAAACCAATGCTCAAGGAATTTCGTGTAGATATTTCAAGATGTTAGGACCAACATATAATTTTTCCAGGTAATGAATATCACTGTAAACCTGTCTATAAATTCATGAAATTTTGCTCTCTGCAGGCAAACCGAAAATCCAGCACTCTAACTAAAACTTCTCTTGATAAAATGAGTTATCTAACCTTATCCAAACCCTTCACCAAAATTCATACATCCATATATCATTAACTACCATAATGAAAAATTTCGAACAGAACAGGTCAGAGATGTGAAATATAAATTTGGCAAGAAAAGACCAAATAAAACCCTACTATTGGAAGCAAGTAATGTCTTTGTCCCTAGTATGCTTCAAGATGATGCCCTCCACTTCAAGGCTCTCAAAACACAGCCAAAACCCTTTACAAACAGTGAGGTACAAGGGATCAAGATTGAGATTTGGTGACTGATTTGGTGCTAGCTTCTTTGAAAAGTTGTCTGCCCTCGATATACTCAGCTTCCTTTGACCGTCTTCAATGATACGACATTTGTTGAAAAAAGATAGGAAAATCCCTAATCTCCAAGTGAGCAACAGCGACATTTATCTCTGCCTTTAGTCTGGATTCATACTTCATGCACTTCCAATATTCATCCTGGTTTCCTTGGAAAATCCTTGAGAACTTGATCAGCTCCTCAAATTTTGCAGTGTGCTGAGCAATGTTCATACCCCCTTGAGCTAGCTGCATAAACTCTATGTCCTTAGCATTCCTCATGGACTCGGGGAAGTACTTCTCATAGAAGTGAGCTTTGAACAATTCCCAATTAATGTGGGTGCTAGACGCCTCTAATAGCCTTCGAGTGCCAGTCCACCAGAACTCGGCATCTACTTCCAGCATATATGCAGCAAAGGTCACCTTTTGTTCCTCAGAGCATATGACTACTGTGAAGATCTTTTCTATATTCTTTATCCATTCATCAACATGATTTGGGTTTAGAGCTCCTCTAAACGATGGTGGATTCACCCTACGAAATTCTCCAAATCGGGCGTGCTCAAGGCCTTCAGCAGTAACAGAACAACGCCCATTTTTGCCTTGGCGATCCATTCTTTCGAACATCATTTGCATGGCTCTCGCCATGTCCCTGAGAGCTTCAGCAGTTGCATTATTTTGGTCATCACTGTTTGAAGTCCTATTCTGTCTTGGGGGTGCCATTAGTTCCTAAGCACACAAAACAACAAACACTAAGGTGATCAGGCTCAATACTTAATGCTAAGTGAGCTAGTTACCATGGCACCTCCAATTACAGCAGTCATGCATCTCTATTCTATAGCTTATTCTAACAACAAGAGAACTATACATGACATAACTATCGCATTATGCTTGAGAAGCATAGTCAGTCCAATGCTCAGACTCTATGAGAATCAAACTGCTCTGATACCAAAATGTAACACCCTAATATTTAACTCAGCACGCCTAGGACGTATTTAAGTTAAGTATTAGTTATTACTCTTTTGTTTCAGTTCTTGATTCAAAACTTCTTGAAAAATACTTTAGTGAAAATATGGATAAATTTTTTTTTTTAAACTTTAAATACCAAAACATGAGCCGTGCATACTAGATATCTAATGTCATTTATCTTGTCTGCATAAGAGAGATGTTAGAAACAAATAGCGGATAAATACATAATACCACCATGGCATAACATAACTCAAATAATAATAACATATCAATTACTGTATCATAATGGTGATGTCTTTAAACTTAAGGACATCAATATATATCCATCAATAGAATACAAACTGATATATGAAATACGATCACTCTAAAGGCAAATATCCAAAGGAAAGTTATCTCCGTAGCTCTTCATCCAGTCTCAAGGTAAATCACGAACTACACCATTATTCATGTCTGGAGACGACACAGAAAAGAAAAAGGGGTGAGAAACTTATACAAGAATCTCAGTAGGGCTTCCCGACTCTAACACAAGTGTCATCGTCATTGTCCCCAGGAACCTCGGGTTTAATTATGAAAATGGTGAACATATATATAAGGTTCATTTAATAAGTTATAAATATCATTAGCCGAGGCCCGTATCTTTTAGCATGAATCTTAATGTCATGAATGCAACATATTAGTCATGGATGCATGTCAATATCATATACATAATATCATAAAATTCATAAAATGATGCATATGATATAAAGAACATCATGATCATCATTCTTACAGGTGACTTAAACTTCTTTATTCTCTTTTCCTTGGGGGTCGCTCTATAATTCTCTCTTTTCTCGAGAGTTCTAGGTTATGAGCTCATACCTCACTAGTCGTCACTAGCGTAATCTTATCCCTTTTGATAAGTTAAATTCCCGATTGTTAAGGTACGGGATAGGGGGCATTAGGATCACCTTTCATAACCTTTAATTCGGGGAGTCTAAAGGATCACTTTCTATTTGGATCACCTCTCATAACCTTTAATTCGGGGAGTCTAGAGGATCATTTCCATGTGTTTTATGTCACTTTAAATCTTGGCATGATATATACAGAGATGCAAACATGAATAACTCATCATTAATATTTCATGCTCATAAACTTCATGAACTTATGCATCTCAATGAATCAGACATAACCGTAACATGCCATAAATCGAATCACATAAACATGCATCATATTTCATTGCATATATCCCATATAAATCTCAATATATGAACATCACCATCACAAGATATCAATCATATTCATCTCATCAAATTATCAATATTTATGTTTAAGTCCCAAAGGGTCAAATCACAATTCTCAAAGGTTACGGATCAAAACATAATTACCCCTTTTTAACATCTACTCATAAATTAAAGATATTTAACTTTAACCAATATATTTCAAGAGATATATAACTATTAGAAACCATCCAAACTCATCATAAAAACCTTTTAGGGCCATAGACTAAATTTAACATATTTTAGGGGTCAAAGTACAAAGTTACTTATTTTTAACACTTAAAAAGCCAATACTTCTAAAAATTTCTCTAAACATCATAAATGGTATTCTAAACACATATACACATCAGATATCATTATTTACTCTAATTAAAATCCTTTGAATCAAAAAATTACATAATTGATAGTTTAGGACATAACTTTTCGCATTTTATGAATCGGTCAAAACTAATACTTGTAATTATTCTTTTTAACCTCTAAGATACCAAAAACAATTTATACATCAAATACTAATAATTCTAATGTATATAAACCATAAGATCAGTATCAAATTAGTAAGGAATTAATCCAGAAAATTCATTGTCTAAAGCTTTATAAAATTACGATTGCGATCCTTTCTAATTATTATTTTATCTCAAAAATGCTAAAAACAATTCTTACATCAATTATAAGTAATTTATACACATTCAAACCTTATAAAATAGTATTCTAACCATTTTATTTAAGTCAAGTCAATAACATAATTTTTAAATCAAAAAGCTTGAGAAAAGCACAATCTTTAACATCTTTGGATTTCTAACTCTAACAAGAATTATTTAAGTAATTTAAAGACAAGATCAAAGCCTTAAAAATAAAATAAACGAATCTTAATACCAAGAACATCAAGAGGCTGAAACTAACTTAATTTAAGTATAATAATTCCTATTTAAGATTAAAGAGGTAACTTTTGAGCTTTTAGAGATTTAGGTGATAGCAAGAATCACAGATATGCTATGCAATCCATTTTTAATCTTTATCATTATAAGGTGATAACTTAGAAATATAAACATGATATGTAATACTTCAAATATAAATATGAAGATGCAAGTTTATTTTTAGATCTTCAAAGTTTAGTGATAACTTGAAACATAAAATGCATTACTTGAAGTTTAAACATGAGAATGCAAATTCATATTATTATCTTCAAGATTTAAGATGATGAACTTGAAATTAAATATGATTATGCAAGGCTTGAAATTTAAATATGATGTGCAAGAACTTGAAACATAAATATGGATGTTAGTTCATTTTTATATCTTGTTAAGCTTAAAACTCAAAACTTAGTAATTCCTTTATTAATCTTTTAACATCAAGAATTAAACCTTGGGCTTTAGAGTTCATTTAAATGATGGATTCACAACCACCACCATGATTCCTCATCATCAAGCCATGGTCATAATCAAATCATAAAAATCAAAAATATAAAGAAAGAACAAGAGAAAGAACATGAAATAAAATCCCTACCAAGTTGTTTCTTGTTATCAAAAGATAATGCTTGATCTTTAGAGAAGTTAGGAGAAGAAAATATGTCCTTGATATGTCCTTGAAATTCAGCCAAGATTAGAGCAAATGGAGGAAGGATTTTTCTTGTGTATTTGTGTTTGATAATGGAAAGGTTATGTGTTTAGGAGTTGATTTATGGTTGGAATGTGTATGCTTGAGGTTTAGAGCTTGGTTAGAGGTTGGGAATGGAGTCTCTTGAGTGTGAATGAGGAAGAAGAAGAAAGCTTAAAGTATTGAGAGAATTAGAGAACTTTGAGCAAACTTTGAGCAAGAAAACTATCAAGTAAGAAAATGCTAAGGCTAGAAATGTTTGTATGTGCATTTAGGAAATGGAAGAGCTCATATTTATAGGTCAAGGAGGGCTGTATGGCAGCTGCCTTGTGTAACATCCTCCCAAGTACAACATCATCCTTAAGTCATGACATAAGACTTGAGAAGTTGTTACTTATAAATTAACGGACCTTTCTTAAATATCTATAGCAAGCTCAATTGAATAGTGGAGTGACTAAATCGCAGTTCTATTAACATATACGACTAAGAAACAAACATTTATTGATTACAAGGTTAAGTACAAAAGGAAGCTCTTCTATGAGCTTTAATACACATCCAGTCTCTATTTTAAATACAGAGATAAGCATATAACTAAGTACAGTCTGTACAAAATTCAGCTATAACTACTGTAAATCCGACTTCCCTTCATAAAGTAGCCTCCTTGTTCTTGGGATCAACCTGGAGACGACACGGGAACACAAACACATAGGTGTGAGAATTCTAAAATTCTCAGTAGGGTAACTCCCCAATTACACAATCATAATGTCATCGTCATCGCTGACCACTTGGTTTATTCAGAAAAGGTGGTCATGCATTAAATAATAACAGTTTATTTTTAAATTTCCAAATCATACTTCCGAAGTGGGTTACTTTTATTATTCAGTCACTTAAAACATGTATTTCATGACATTCAAGATCATAGAAATTCCTTCAAGACCAATAACTTAACAAAATATATGAATACATATGGCAATCATAATGATCTTTTTGTGCCCTTGACATAATAAAGGGGACTTTTTCATGCCCTAATGGGGACCTCTTCATACCCTTTTGAGGACCTCTTCGTGCCCTACTGGGGACCTCTTCGTGCCCTTTTTATACTAAAGGGGACTTCATTGTTCACTTAGCACATACATCATTCTCAAGCTCACATATACATGCATAACATTTCTATATGCATGAACATAATTCTCGGATCTCATAATACTTCAAACCTATATATATATCACTCATTCATTCCTCATAACATAATCTTGGAAGTCCATGGCAAGCATTCATACACATCAACTTGAACCAAATGCTATTAGGTCACTAATCCAAGGCATCATCACAACTTCAGCATATTGGCAGATTTTTCACTCAAATAGCACAATTTATTTCTCATACCAAATGATCAATTCAAATGCTATAAAAATTCTCAATGACACCTCAATGTGTCCACAAGGTTCCATAAAAATTTCATAATAAAAAGAATTCTCTAAATATGTCAACAAAATTAGACAACTTCGGAGGTTAGAAACCCCTATTTACAGCCAACAGCCATAGTTTCCAATTTTATTACCCTACCAAATGATCATATAAAATCATATAAAAATTCATTGTTGGACTTCAATATGTCCTTAATATCCTGTAAAAATTTCAGTTCATAATTCGATTATTTACTAGGATAATAAAATGTCACAAGTTCACAGCTTCAGATTCAACATTTCAGGCAGCATAGTTACAACTTCGGTTCTTGAATTTTTCAAGGAATTAGGAATCAAAACCAGAGCTCAAGAAAATTCACGGAACTATCATAGGATGTTACCTTCAACATATAATTTTTATAGCTCATGAAAACACCCACAATTCACCCAGAAATTTGTTATTATCTGCTGCCTAGTGTAACATCCTAATTTTTAACCCAATACTCTAGAACATATTTAGGTTAATCATTAGTCTGTTACTTCATAGTTCTCATTTAACTTTGAATTACTTAGCGGAAAATACGGGTAATATTTTTTTTGAAATGAAAGTGAGAGCCGCGTGATGCGATATAACTTGCGACAGACAAAACATACATCTCATAACGTCATAGCATAAAGCATATAAGGGCACATCATGAGAGACACTGAATAACATCTCATATATAATTATAATTTGCCCACTTATAAGCGTGGGACTTGGTTTAGTACATGGAAATACATGAAAGAAAATACAACATAAACATAAACATAATCTACTCCCCTACCCGAGTGCAACTAATAGGATAACCTTTAAACAAAGGAAGGTTCATCCCCATCTAAGTGGTGTGTGTTCTAACTCGGGCCATCCTTGACCTACTACTGGCAACCATCTCGTGATCGAGGCAGATATCCGGGAAACTGAGCGAGCTCCTCGGGTGTGAAAAGGCGGAGTGGGGATCGAATATGACTCCCAAGGTATGGCCGCATCTCCGGTCGTCGTGCACGCCTCGGCCGAGTCACGGTGGGCTCGCTATCCTCTCCGAAGTCCATAGGTATGGTGGGGGAAGATCCCTCGGAGGGTACCTGGGTGGCCGAATCCTCGGAAGGATCCATCTCCGAGAAGGACGATGGGCAACGGGGCACATACTCGGGGTAGTCTCGAACGGCGGATGCGGAAGGTGGAGTACGGCGTAGCCTCTCCTCTCGAGGACGTCTTGGCGCTCGAACACTAGGTCATCGCCAAAAGGTGAGACGGGGAGAAACGATGGGAATGTGCGAGGGGAGTGAAGGGTCGACCCATGAACATGAATACTCTAAGCGTGCATCGACCCACAAAATGGAATGACCCGTGGTCCGGGTCATGGTGCACCTCCCATGTCGGCGTGTCCACGAACACTACGAACGTCGCCATCTGAAGACGTGGCGGAAAGAAAGAGATAGAGGGAGTGAGAATCTTGCTAAAGAATCTCAGTAGGGCCTCCTACTACCTAGGTGCCATCATCTACGTCCTCAGGAACCTTGGGTTTAATTATCCGAAAAGTCTGAACATGCATTTAGTTCATTTTAAACTTCACAATATCGTTAGCCAAGGCCCGTTCATTTTAGGATGATCTTAATGTCATGAATGCAACATAATAGAAAATGTATGCATGGCACTACCTAATGCACATACATAAAACATAACATCAAGCATCATCATCATTGGTGGCATAAAGTGGCAATAGTAACATTCATATGGGACAAAGCTGAGTGACATAATCATAATCATGAACTTCTCTTCCTCATGGGCCACCCTAAAAGACAATCGAACTGGGGGTGCTCGGCCGAACCGGTGTCACCCAGAACGTGTCATACATCTAGGTTATGAGCTCATACCTTAACTAGTCGTCACTAGTTCTTACTTACCACTTAACGATAAGCGTATCATAAATCCCGACTATCTGAGTACGGGTTAGGGGGCAAAACTCTTAGGGGTGCTCGGCCGAACCGGTGTCACCTAAGAGTATAAAATGGTACCGATGTCACATGAGTTCTATGGAGGTGTTCGGCCGAACCGGTGTCATCCTAGAACCCATCTTAGTACCTTAATTTTCAAAATCTCTTTAAGTCCCCAAATTTGTCGGAAATTCGGCGGCCAAACGGTCATTACACCGAATTTCCTTCCAAATTTGCTTTATGCCACATTAACATATAATCTCATAAGTTCCTCATATGAATAACATCATCATCATTAGCATACTTCATGCACCATCATAAATCATCCAAACGTTTACCCTTACGGTAGCTTATGCTTTGACCCTTACGGGTCTTAATCTTGAGATATAGTTCTCTACATCCGTCGTTCATATTTTAAGCACCTAAGGCTCATAATTAAACATCATTCATAATCCTCTCATTTTACTTTTAAATCTGAATAGCATAGGGTAGAAATCCTAACAGGTGAATACGGGGTTCTAGAACTTACGTTTTAGGCCCTTTCTTGGTTCCGTTTTTACTTGAAAGCTATGGATTAAATCTAAATCGATTATGAGGCATTCCTATGCTTAAGGACTAATTATTAATCATGTTTATCATGTTGTAAGGGTGCTGGGCAGAATTCAAAGAATTAAATGTTCTAAGAGTTCTACATTTGCATTTTTACGGTTTTCTAGTTACTAGTTTCCCCATAGGTGCTAGAATTCAATTCTAACTCAAATGATACCAAGTTTTTCATGTCTAAACAATCTAAATCTGATTATGCCCCCATTAAAACAGTTTGGATTAGTTCCATAAACAAATGGGTCAAAACTATGTTAAATTCTAGCTTTGCGGTATTTCTAGTTAGCTAGTTTCTCACCTATCATGCATAGGATCGCTTCTACATCATCATACGATATTTTCACACATTCCAACACATTAAAACATCATCATACAGCATCACATTCACCACATCAGAACCGAAAACATCTTGCCTCAATAAGAGAAGTAAATTGACATTTCTAGGTACATAAGTTAACTAGTTTCTCTCGGAATCAATCTAGAACTTCTAAAACTCTTTGCAAAACATTTTAATTCATCAAGAGGCTAAGTGAAGCCTTAGGTCGGTGACCAAAACATATTCCATCCCCTAAAGGAGATTGGAATCACATCTTATAATGACATAACCTTATGAAGATTTGTAAAACTTTAAGGAACACTTAAAACATAGACTATTGGTCCTAGTAGCTAGATGAAAACTCATTGGAAGTCCATCATCACTACTTGGCCGAAAAACATACATTCAATGTATGGTTTACATTAAACTTTGACTTGGAATGAAATGGGCAAGTCTTTGAGCTCTAGGTTCTTAAGTTACGACATAAACTAAACGTGCTCATGCTTTTCATTTTTAATCTTGCTTACAAAGTAAAGTGATGACTTAAAATTAAATATGCAAGGCATAACTTAAACGTGCAAGCTTGAAAGTAAATATGCGAGGCATAATCTTAAATGTGCAAGCTTGAAAGTAAATATGCAAGATTCAATTCTTTATTTTAGTGCTCTTGGCCCAACAACAATCGACTTTAAGGCCGAAATAGATAGGCATTCGAGAAATTAATTAGGTGATAATGCAAGTTCAATTCTTTATTTTAGTGCTCTAGGCCCAACAACAATCGACTTTAAGGCCGAAATAGAAAGGCTTCGAGAATTAAATTAAGTGATGATACAAGTTCCATTTTAATCTTTATGTTCTTAGGTGATGGCTTGAAAGTAAAGATGCATAGCAAGAATGTAAATATGAATGCAAGCATAAAATAAATTATGCAAGTTCATTTTATCCTTCTAGAGCTCTTAACAAGACTTTAAAGGAACTTAAATCTTAACCCAAACTCATTCAAACAAGGTAAAGTCAAGCTTGGAGTTCTTAGAACTCAACATAACATCTTTGGGAATCAAACTATGAAACTTAGAAAATCTCAAGGAAATGGCCGAAATCCCCAAGAAGAGAAAAATGCATTTTAAAACTCTAGAGTTCATGATCTTGATGATATATTAACACCAACATCATGAGTCCTCATCATTGAGTTCATAGAGCCATTTTAAAACACCATCAAAGTTAAAGTTCTCAAAAGTTCAAGAAAGGAAAATCTAGAAACACTTTTGCTCAAGAACAAAAATCAAGCTCTAGAGTTTGTTTCATGTGATGAACATCATCATGAAACTCTCATCATCAAGCTCTCATTTCTTTGAACTCCAAGGCCCATGGCCGAAAAAGAGCAAGAACAAGGAAAGGAAAAGAAGTTCTAAAAAGAATCAAGAGAAACTATGAACATTAAGCTTAGAACAAGAACTTTAAAGAAAGAATACATGAAAGAAAATCCCTACTTGGTGTGATGAACTTGAAGATGGAAGAAGAAGATGAAGAAGATGAAGAACTTGAAGAACTCCAAGAACTTGAAGAACACAAAGACTTTGAGAGAAAAAGAAAAGCTTTGAGTGTTTCCTAAACTTAGCAAATGATCTAAAAGTGGTGCAAGCTCCTCAAGGCATTCTATTTATAGAGAAATGAAACAAATGGAGGGAGCTCATGGAGGAGGAGGTTTCGCCATGAGGGTGCAGATTGGAGGCTTTCCATGAGTTCCATGAGGTGAGATAATGTGTTCTTGAGGTATGGTGAGGTATGGTTCAAAGCATGGTGAGGTATGGCTCAAGGTATGGCTCAAGCATGGTTCTTTGAGTGAGAAAATAATTAAACATGTGGTCAATGGGGAAAGGTGCTGGCGAAACTTCATCATGCATGGGGAGGATTAGTTTGCATTTTAATTGTGGTTTAGAGTTGTGTTTAGGTGTATCTTTGATTATGCTTAAGATTAGGAATTTGTAAGAAAGTGTTTAGGTAAGGGAAATGGGTAATTAAGGTGGTCTAGACATAATTAAGGAGTGGTCTTGCACCATTAGAGAGCTAAATCCTCAATTTAGAGTCTAAACAACTCTAGACACATTTCCTTGATTTAAGGAATTGGAGAGAGAAAACAATATTCAAGATTCCAAGACTAGGAATCTTGAGTTCTAAAAAGGGATTTAAGTTTAATCTAAGCAATTTTAGGTTCTAATTAACTTTAATAAATTATTTTGACTCTAGATTAATTAGGGAAATAAATTAATCTTCGTTTAGAGCCTAATATTGCTTAGGTTTGCTTAATTACGTCATTAAGCTTAAAAACACTATTCTAGGGGCAAAATCGTAATTTTGCACTAAAACTGCCCGGGACCACCGGGACTTGAACAGAGACCTCAAGACACATGAAATCATGTTTTTAAAACTCTGGGGAAAGTTCCGGGCTCAAACGGCACCTTTACCCGCGTAAAAACGCTATAGGGGTATTTTGGTCATTTTGACCAAATCTGAAACGAAATTTTCGCTTCCGAAAGCATTCATAGGCCATTCAATCCCCTTCAAACATTGAGTTGACCCTTCGAGGATGACCAAGTTGGTTACCCTCGAGTTCGGGTCAGGAAATGACCTCAGGGGCATTTTGGTCATTTCCCTCGGACAGAAAAATCGGGGTGTTACACCTAGAACAGAACCGAAAATCCAGTATGCAAATTTCAATTTCTCTTGAGCAAAAATGATTTTTAACATCATCCAAACACTCCACCAAAATTAACACATCAATATCAACATATTAACAACCAATATATCCAGAAATTTTGGACCAAACACAATCAGAAAAGTCCATCATAAAATTGGAAAGAAAAGACCAAAGAAAACCCTACTTGGAAAGCTTTTGAGCTTGATACTTCAAAGGATGTTCTAAGTGATCTCCCTTCACTTCAAGACACCAATTTCAGTCCAAAATCTTCCTTAGGCAGTGGGGAAGTGAGGTATTAAGGTGAGGATTTGAGATTTCAATCGGTTAGATTTGTAGGTATTGAGGTGTAGAACAAGTTTTGTGAAGGAATCTTTGGATTTTGGTAACTCTAAGCTAACATATATGAAGTTGAAAGCATGTTGAAGCTCTTAGCCATGGAAGAAATGGAGCTGCTATATTCTTGAAGAAAATGGCCGAGAATGAGCTTCTTAAAGAAGCCAAAATGATGTTTATCTTGTATTAAAGTAAGGAATAAAATATATTATGTTTAGATAATTACAAAGCCAATAAAGTAAAATGAATGGTTGTGATTCAATCTTGTAATTCAATATTGAATCTTAACCATTCATTTGATTTGAAGGGATAGGTTTATTTGTTTTGTAGAGATCTAACTAGTTTTCGGTGTTAGAAATCACACACCAAAATTTCACTAAACAGATGAAACAGTGTACCCGGGTAATCAAACATTGCCCGAAAAATATTTTCGGGTATAAAATCTTTATTTCCACCTATTTCTAACCATAATCATATATTTTCTCAATTTCGGGCATCTCTGGGGCCCAATTCTAGGGTTTCGGTTGCCTCGACGAACCAGTAGGGCTCGCAAGTTACTATTCATGATTTTTTTTTTTTTTTTACAAATCCCTTAGACTATCCTCATCATTGTTAAAACTATCATTTTTGAAATTATGACTAATAAAGCTCAAATTAATTTTTAAATAATTTTCAGGGTGTTACATTACATGTAACGCCTGGGGATTGTGAAGTCGGGGAGTGATCGCCGGTGCAAGGAGGCACGGACAAGGAGCGGCTCCTGGCAGACTTCGAAAGCGGAGGGGTACATGAATGAACCGATTACACACCCGAATGAGAGGGATCCTAAGACTGTATAGGTATGGGACTATACAGTTACGGAGGGCTTATATGAATTGATTTGTACTACCTATACCAACAAGATGCATCTTCTTTTCGGTAACCCAAACTGAAAGAACTCCACAGTTAAGTGTGCTTGACTTGGAGCAATTTTGGGATGGGTGACCTCCTGGGAAGTTTTCCTAGAAGCGTGCATTTAGTGAGGACAAAGCACGCTGAAAAGACCCGTGTTGGTTTGTGGGGACAGTCGTCAATCCATAAAGTAGCAGGGGATGTTACACCTTGTGGCTGGAAAAATGGAGTTTTTAGTTCATTTTCAATTAAAGAAAACATGGAAAAAAAATGCTTTTATTCTTGTAATAATTTGGTTCATGCATAATGGATGAAAACACTAACCTATGATGCTAATGGGAGACATTGTTATTGATCACATCATGGCTGAAATGGGTGGGTTTTCTTTTGAATAAACATAGCCAAAAATAATGCAAAAGAAAGCTAAAGGTATGGTGTTATGGTTGGATATGTTTCTTTGTTGGAAAAACAATTAAAATATGGTGAAAAAGAGACAAGTTGGCCACTGGTTTCTGATTCCTTTAGGATCAGATTGGTAATGTTTTACAAGTGGTAAATCATGTATTAGATGTGTATTTACTTAGGTAAAAGATTAGGAATTGATAGATTAGTGAAAATGGTAAAAGGTTAAGTGTTTAGGACAATACAAGACAAGGTAAAAAGAGAAATCATATACTACTAAATGAGGTTAATTTCAAATGAGTAAAAATCACTTTGTAACATAGGTTCTAAACTTTGGATAAGAAAATGTAAATGTACGATATTTTTACCTAAACCGAAATCTTAACTTTGATCTCAATTATCACTAATTTTATGAGCTTTCATAATTAAGGAAAGATAATTTAATTTTACCTTAGGTGATTTTAGACTCTAATTACCTCAGTAATTATTTTTAACCTTGAGTAATTCATTTTAAACTCAAGGTTAATGAATAAAATCAATTTGAGTTCAAATAGAGTTTTAATGCTATCTTAATTACACAAGTAAACCTATTTAGCACAACTAGGGGTAGAAAGGTAATTTCACGTAAAAACTCCCTGTAAATATTGGACAATCTCAAATCATACTTAAAATAGTCATTCTGAACCTTTGGGTGAAAACCGAATTCAAAGATTATATAATTTCATGAAAAATTACTGCAGGGGTAAAATGGTAATTTTACTTACGGTAAAAATTGAGAATTGAGATTTTTACCTCTAAGGCACATATAATCCCCATCAAGCATAAAATTAACCCATCAAAGATAATTTAGATTGGTTATCCTTGATTTCTAGGTAAAAATGACCTCAGGAGCATTTTGGTCATTTTACACGTACAGAAAAATCGGGGTTTGTAACTTTTGCACAAATCACTAATCAAGTCCCCTATGATGTTTCTCTAATGTCATATTCCTTTATTGAGGATTATTTGACCTCGAATTACGTATAAAAATTATCTAGGGGCATTTTGGTAATTTTCACATAGTAGTAAAAATTGGGGCATTATAGTTCAGGCCCCAGTCCAAGTTTTAAATGACCTAGCTTTAGAGCGGTTAAAAAGGATGGATCTGCCTACCTGTCATGGGTGACTTTCAATAGAAGACTCGTAAGAGTTCTTGAAGGAGATTAAGAAGATCATTAAAGTTATCCACTGTTTGTTTTAGAGAGGGGCAGAGTTGGTTAGCTTCCAGCTGGGTGGCTAGGCAAGTTTATAGTATGAGCTATCTCTTCAAGAGTATGGTGATTCAAACCCATCCTCATAAGGGAGTTTAGAGTTGTATTCTTGAAAAAGTTTTCTTTCAGAGACCTAAAAGGTGCAAATGGTAGATGAGTTTTGGAAGCTTAGAATGACTATAGGGATGTCAGTGGTAGAGTATGATGAAAGGTTTACCTACTTGGCTTAGGTGGCTTCGTGCATGCTACCTACGAAGACAAGTAGAGCAAGGCAATATTTTCAGGGACTACCTAAGGATATGTTTGTTAGTCTGTAGCTGAACATAGGGGTCATGGATTACATGCAGGTAGTGACACAACAATTGGTCTGGAAAGTGGTTTGGCAGAGTCCAGAGGATTTTCTCAGGTCAGGAAAAAGGCCAGTTTTCATGGCTCCTTCTCGGGCAGAGCTGGTTCAAGCATTAGTAACTACCAGTAAGGTCAATAGAAAGGCTGGTTGGGTAAAGCATCCTTCCCAAAGCCTATCCCAACACACCCTACTACCTCACAAATAGAGTAGGGGAGGCAGTTATTTCGGTTGGCAGAGTTTAGGTTAGTCTTATCCAGATTGCCAGACATGCGAGAAGAGGCACTTGGGCCAATGCATGAGAGGTTTTATGGCTTGTTATGGTTGTGGCTATAGCACCCCCTTAATCATAGTGTTCCACCTATGTTGTAGTACTGTAACTAAGAGTGTGATACTGCGTATCATATTTGTATACCATGTAGTAATCAGCTCATTTATTTATGAGCTCTTATACAAGTAAAATTATTTCTTATTCATATTCAAGTAGTGTGAAATATTAGTGCCTAGTAACATATAGTTGAAACCTTATAACTAGAGACAAAATAATGTATGATAGAGTACCATATGATTTTCTATAAGTACTAAAACATTAGTAATTTTATTTATAAACAAACATGCACACATGCCATTCTAGAACATATCTACAATATACAGTCAGTCAAGATACAATATGTAAATCCCAAGAGAGTCTATGCAGGGAGTGCCAAAGTACATCAAAATATAAAAACATGATCTTGCTCTAAAGTAAAACCCATCAAAAAGCTATGTACAAAAGGTTTTTTTCCTCAATCAAGTCTAATAGTTAGCAGGTATCTGTGATGCTACTAAAACATACTATGAATAGCTGGCACCTCCTGTAGATTATCTTAACTCTCTGGAGAAATCCATTCGCTATCGAAGCGATAGCATTGCCTCTCGGAGGGGAGTCAGGTCGGAAGTTGGACTATCGTCAGAGGGGAATGATGGTGCTGGCATAGAAGCAGGATTAGGAGGAGGGGCCATGTGCACCTACTACCGGTAGTGCAAGTGGTGACTATATGATCATTGGATGCACCATTTGGAGAGGAACTCCATCAAAAGAGAAGTCAGGGTCAAATAATGGACTAAGAACTGAACTAGTGAGTGAACGGTGAAAGAAAATATATACACGTAACTGGGCATGTGTGAGGGCGAATAAAGAGTCCAAAATAGGGTCGTCGTCCCACTCCAGATGTGGTGACTCAAGGAGAAATAGAAATACCATCAATGCCATTTCCTAAATCTGAGGTAGACATGGAATGCAAATAGGGATGAGAACTCTAAATCCTTATTAGGGTACTCCCATACACATATAATTGTCATCATCATCTACCCTAGCTATTTCGATTTATCCATAAAAGTATTACACATAAGTAAAATAATTGATAATAGTTATCTTAGTTTATAAAATCTTTATTTGAAGCAGGTTCATTTTATCCAATCATCATTTTTGGAATTAATGATGTCAACTTAGCACATAAGTATCTAATCTCAATTGAATAATAAAACTCATTCTTGTAGCCAACAACATAAATAGTAACTTAAAAAAATTGCTACTTTAACTGTCTTGGCCCTCGACTATGGTGGCTTATTCTACTCCTAGGTAATAAACTACTTTTCAGGACTAAGCTCATTCATATACATGACCATTGGATTTACTTTCTCCAATTCTCACAAAGACCTATTCCTAGTCAGGTTTACTTTTCTCGACTCAATTTAAGGATGGTCAGGTTTACATTCCCTGATATATTGTATTTTCTTTCTTCAGCCTAAGAAAACATAATCTCATTCTTGCTTTCAAATATAAGCAATTGTAATAATTATTCACATTTGTATGTGCCTAACATCATCAATGGATTCACATAACATAAATGAGATCAAATCATTACTATTCCATCATATTTTCAGCCAATTTAGTATGGTGTCCTGATTTTCAGTTTCAAAGAAAATTATGGATTAGCTACTAAACCTCATGAAAATAGAGCAACATAACTTTTCAAAGTTAATTCATCAAATCTATGAGACGCTATAAAAATTTCAAAGAAAAATAAGTTACTAGCTATATTAATAAAATTCTATAAATTCAAAGGTCAGAAACTACTTATTTTCAGCCGACAGTCAGAATTCCCAATTTTATCATCCTAATAAAAATGAACATATGAAATCCTAAAAAAATTCAGGGTTAGACTTCAAGATGTCCTCAACAGCCTGTAAAGTTTTCAAACTAAAATTCAATCATTTGAAAAGTAACAAGATTAGACAAATTTAGTACTCCACAATTGACTGTTTAGGAATAAATCTTGACTAACTCGGTTCTTGAACTTTTAAAAATAGAAAGAGTGCTTAAAATGACTGAAGAAAAATACTGGAGACACCTTGACATGTTAGCTTCATAATCTAAGAATTTTAACTCAAAGTAAAGTCTCTAACTATGAATAAAATCATATAAATCGACTTGTCTGCTTAAATCTGAGAATTCTAACAATAAAGCTCATAATTGATTGTGACAAATTAAAAAGGATTTTCCAACATCATCTAATCACTCCATCCTATTAGACACATCAATATCTACATATTATCAATCAATAAAACTAAAAAGTTCAACACAAATCAATCAAAAAATTTTAGAGCAAATTTTGAAATAAAAGAGGCCAAAGAAAGCCCAACTTGGCTCTTGCAGCTCTAACTCTTGTTCTTGGCTTCTTTCAAAAGCTTGTATGCCCAATTTTTTTATCTAACCCAAGTAAACCCTTCTTTAGAACAGTAAGAGCAGTAACGTAATTGATGGTATGATGATATATGTAACATCCTAATTTTTAACCCAATACTCTAGAACATACTTAGGTTAATCATTAGTCTGTTACTTCATAGTTCTCAATTTTACTTAGAAATACTTAGCGAAAAATACGGGTAAAATTTTTTTTTTGAAATACAAAGTGAGAGCTGCATGATGCGATATAACATGTAACGGACAAAACATACATCTCATAACGTCATAGCATAAGGCACATAAAGGCACAACATGAGAAACACTGAATATCACCTCATATATATATATAACTTGCCTACTTATAAGTGTGGGACTTAATTTAGTACAACATGGGTAATACAATTAAAAAGGAAATACAAGAGAAAGTGCAACGGAAACTATAAAAGCAACTCCCCTACCCAAGTGCAACTAACGGGATGACCTTTAATACAAAAGAAGGTTCATCTCCATCTAAGTGGTGTGTGCTCTACCCGGGTACTCCATCGATCGATCGTCACCTCTTACTGACGTCCATCTCGCGAACGAGGCAAATATCCGGGAAACTGGGCGAGCTCCTCGGGCGTAAAGAGGCGGAACGGGGATCGAGAGTAACCCCCGCGGTGTGGCCGCATCTCCGGTCGCCGTGCAAGCCGTGGCTGAGTCACGGTATCCTCACTGCCCTCCCTCATCAATGGTGGAGAGGGGGCAGAGCTCTCGCTATACGGATGGGTAGGCGGGTCCTCGGACGGGTCGGTCTCCGAGAAGTAGGTCCGGGGCACGTAATCGGGATAGTCTCGCATGGCTGAAGCGGCGGTGTGCATGCGGAGCACTCTCTCGTCATGCGTACGCGTGCGCGTAAAAACCCGCTCGTCATCGCCATAGGGTGCAGTCGGGGAGAAGCGATGGGTGTGCACGGGATGAGCGAAGGGGCATCCTACGAATATGAAAACCCGTACCGTGCACTGTCCATCAAAATGGTATGACCCGTGAGCCAGGTCATAGTGCACCTCCCACGTCGGGGTGTCCACGAATACCACGAACGTCGCCATTTGAAGACGTGACGGAAAGAAGAGATAGAGAGAGTGAGAATCTTGCTAAAGAATCTCAGTAGGGTGTCCTACTACCTAAGTGTCATCATCTACGTCCTCAGGAACCTTGGGTTTAATTATACAAAATGACTGAGCATGCATTAAGTCCATTTTTAAGTTTCAAATCATAGCTTAGCCAAGGTCCATTCATTTCAGGATGATCTTAATGTCATGAATGCAACATAATAGAGAATGTATACATGGTGCTACCTAATGCACATACATAAATCATATCTTCAAGCATCATCATACTTAGTGGCATAAAGTGGCAATGGAAACATTCATATGGGACAAACTTAGTGACATAATCATAATCATGAAACTTCTCTTCCTCATGGGTCAGCCTAAAAGACAAGCGCCTGGGG
Organism: Dalbergia cochinchinensis; assembly: GCA_031216125.1. NCBI lineage: Eukaryota > Viridiplantae > Streptophyta > Magnoliopsida > Fabales > Fabaceae > Dalbergia > Dalbergia cochinchinensis. Next base: position 5,120,248 of record CM062376.1, read on the forward strand.
TGCTCGGCTAACCGTGTCACCCAGAACGTGTCACATCTTTAGGTTATGAGCTCATACCTTAACTAGTCGTCACTAGTTCTTACTTACCACTTAACGATAAGCGTATCATAAATCATAAATCCCGACTATCTGAGTACGGGTTAGGGGGCAATCCTCTTAGGGGTGCTCGGCCGAACCGGTGTCACCTAAGAGTATAAATTGGTACCGATGTCACATGAGTTCTATGGAGGTGCTCAGCCAAACCGGTGTCATCCTAGAACCCATCTTAGTACCTTAATTTTCAAAATCTCTTTAAGTCCCCAAATTCGTCGGGAATTCGGCGGCACGATGGCATTACGCCGAATTCCTTCCAAATTTGCTTTAAATCCCTAAGCTTGTCTTTAAGCAAGAATGAATATGAGCCATTTGATTTATACTAAAAATGGTTAAAAGCTAAACTAACCTAAAATAGCAAATCTCTAGCTTAGAATATTAATTTATCAGAATAAGTTTCTATAGACAACTTATATATAGTATGAGTGGGATACTGACAAAGTGAATGATTTAAATGCTATGACAAGACAAGAAAATACATCACATGCATCATGATCACATGCATATTTTTAGCCACATATACATGCATTATACACACATAAGCTTGAAGATTAAATCATGTAGTAATCTTAGAGTCCATTGACAAGAATATATGATACATGTATGCATGAAAGAATGAAAAGTCATCCCATGACCCCATGACATGTAACGTCCTAATTTTTAACCCAATATTCCTAGAATGTATTTAGGTTAACCATTAGTCTATTACTCTTTTAGTCTCATTCTTCAAAATGTTTCTTTAAAATACTTAGCGAAAAATACGGGTAATTTTTTTTTTTGAAACATAAGTACAAGGTAAGAGCCGCGCATATCTCAAACGAGCGGAATCGTAAAGAGTATCTCATACAAAAGAAAGTGCAAGATAAGAACATCAAATAACTGCATAACCTTAGACAATCATGTGCACACCAACAATAATATTATATTAATATAATAAACTGTGTAACGCCTCGATTTTTCTGTCTGAGGGAAATGACCAAAATGTCCCTGAGGTCACTTCCAGACCGGAAATCGAGGATAGCCGGCACGGCAGTCCTCGAAGGGTCAGCTCAATGTTCGAAGGGGACTGGATGATCCTTGAGTGTTTTCGGAAATGAAAAACCTATTTTCTGCAGTTTCGCATTAAAATGACCAAAATACCCCTACAGCGTTTTTGTGCTGGTACCGTTCGAACCTGAAACTTTCCCCGAAGGTTTAAAATGATGTTTTCAAGTATTTAAAAGTGTCTGTTTAAATCCAAGTGGTCCCGAGGAATTTTTGTACAAAATTACGATTTTACCCCGGAATAGTGCCGTTTGAGCTTAATGACATAACGAGGCAAACCTAAGCAATATTAAGCTCTAATCAAAGATTAATTAATTTCCATAATTAATCTAGAGTCAAAATAAGTTATTAAAATTAATTAGAACCCAAGATTGCTTAGATTAAACCTAAATCCCTTTTTAAAACTCAAGATTCTTAGTTTTGGAATCTTGAATAGTGTTTTCTTTCTCCAATTTCCCTAAATCACGGAATTGTGTTGGCATTGAATTCCTTATTAATGGAGTTTGACTCCACTAATTGAGCAAGAACACCTCCTAAACCTAGTCTTACAAGCCTCTAATTAACCATTACCTCACCTAAACACTTTCCTACAAATTCCTAATCTTAAACATAATCTATGACACACTTAAACACATCTCTAAACCACAATTAAATGGAAGAAATCCCTCCCCCATGGCTGATGCATTTCGGCCACATCATCCCCAAATTCCATCACATCTTTTAAATTTTAAACACACCTTTGAGCCATGCTTTGAGCCATACCTTGAACTATACCTCACCATACCTTGAACCATGCCTCAAGATCACAACATCTCACCTCATGGACCTTATGGGCTGCCTTGCCTTGGCCAAAACCTCTCTTCCCCCTTTGCACCTTTCATTTGTTTCATTTCTCTATAAATATCACACTTGAGTAAACTTGAAATACCTTTAGTTCATTTGCTAAGTTTAGTTTCCTAGAGCACTCAAGGCTTTTTCTTTTCTCTCAAAGATCAAGAGTTCTTCTTCTTCATCCTCTTCAACGTCATTTCACTTGGTAGGGATTTTATTTTAAATGTTTCTTTCATTAAAAGTTCTTAGTTAGTTATGTACTTGATGATTTCTCTTGAATCTTTTAGAACTTCTTCTTTTCTTCCCATTTTGATTTCGGCCTAGAGCCTTTGATGAACTTGGAAATGAGAGCTTGATGATGGGGATTGCATAATGATATTCATCACTTGAGCAACCCCTAAAGCTTGATCTTGGTTCTTGAGGAAAAGATGTTTTTAGTTTCTTTCCTTTTTACCTTGAAAACTTAACTTTGATGTTGTTCTAAAATGAGTGTATGAGCTCAATGATGAGGATATATGATGTTGGTGTTAATACATCATCAAGATCATGGTCTCTAGAGTTTCAAAATGGTTCTTTTTCTTGCTCATGGTCTCGGACCCATTTTCCTTTTTCTTTCTCTAAAAATTCGGCCATCATTGATGGTTCAACATGGAAGCTTGATTATGAGAGTTTCTAGATGATGACCATGTGTTCATCACAATGAGACCGCTAGAGCTTGAGTTTTAATAAAATTGTTATTTATGATTTTTCTTCAAGGGATGATATTTTGTTTACTTTAGCTTATTGTGATAAACTTGGGTTAAGGTTTAAGTTCCTTCAAAGTCTTGTAAGAGCTCTAGTAAAGATATAAAAATGAAATTGAATATTTATATTTCTAGCACCTCATATTTATATTTCAAGCTCTTGCATCTCATATTTACTTTCCTATGTCATCACTAAACTCTAAAGATTAAAGAAAAGGACTTGCATTATCACGTTTAAGTTTCAAGCCTTGCATTGCATGTTTATATTTCAAGTCATCACTTAAACAACTTAAAGATTTAAAATGAGAGCTTGCATATCACCTAATTAATCTCGAACCCTTTCTATTTTGGCCTTAAAGTCGATTGTTGCTGGGCCTGGAGCACCAAAATAAAGAATTGAACTCGCATATTTACTTTGAGCTTTGCATATTTAATTTCAAGTTCTTGCATTTCATATTTACTTTGAAGCTCTCACTTTACCTTATAATAAAGAATAAAATGGAATGCATAGCACGTTTATATTTTGTCATCACTTAAAGAACCTAGAGCTCAAAGACTTGCCCTCATTATCTCAAGTTAAAGTTTGATTATGGAAACATCCCCAAGGATGAAAATTTCAACCATGTGATGTTGATAAACTCAAAATGAGTTTCATCTAGTTGCAAGGGCCAACAATCTATGTTCAAAAGTTTTTCTATGTTTTTAAGAGTTCTATAAGGTCATGATCAACAAGATTTGTAAATTAAACGTCTTCCAAGAGTGTTTTAAATTAGTCTCTACCCCATGATTATTCCTAGCCTCTTTTGCAAGATAAAATGTTTTGCAAAAGGGTTTTCGAAGTCCTAAGACGATTCAAGGAGAAACTAGCAACCTATGCTTGTTGAAAATGAGATTTTATGCATGATGTGTATGTATATGGGTTTGGTTCTGCCATGACATGTTTGCTGTTGTATGATGATGTTTTGACATGTTAGGATGTGTAAAAATTATGTATGTGGAGGTAGGAGCCTTTCTATGCATGTTAGGGAAGAAACTAGCTTTATAGAAAAACTGTAAAGTTGACTTCTAGCATAGTTTTTACCAATTAATTCTTAGCTTTTGCCAAAACTGTTTTAGTATGTTAACCTTCAGTTTAGGATTGTTTAAATATGAAAAACTTGGTAACATTTGATGTAGGATTGATTTTTAGAGCCTATAGAGAAACTAGCAACTAGAAAACCGTAAAAATGCAATTCTAGAACTCTTAGAACATTCAATTTTCTGATTCTGTACAGCACCCTTATAATGTAGTAAACATGATTTATAATTAGTACAAAGGCTTAGGGATACCTCATAATTGGTTTAGATCTAATTTATAGTGCCTTAAGGCGAAGACAGAACCAAGAAAGGGTTTAAAACGTAAGTTTTGGAACCCCGTAATCTTAAAGATGTAATTCTGCCCTTAGAGTGTGATGTTGCCCAGATTTACTAATGAACTTAAATGCTAGTAAGAATTATTAGTTGTGAATCATTAGGTGCATAAGAGGATAATAGAGAATGATAGAATAATTACATCTCAAGTTTAAGGTGTAACACCCTAAAAAATTATTTAAAAATTAATTTGAGCTTTATTAGTCATAATTTCAAAAATTTGATACTTTGAACAATGATGAGGACGATCCAACGGATTTACAAAAAAAAAAGTGAATAGTAACCTGCGGGCCCCATCGGTCCGTCGGGACAGCCGAAACCCAAGAATTGGGCCTCGGAGATGTCTGAAATTTAGAAATTATAAGATTATGGTTGTAAATAGGTAGAAAAATAGATTTTATAATTGAAATTATTTTTCGGGCAATGTTTGATTACACGGGTACGATATTTTACCCGTTCGGTAAAATTTGCAAAGTATTTCTAACACCGAAAGATAGTTTTATCTTTGTAAAAGGATAATGTTTATCCTTTGGAGCCAAGTGTAAGGCTAGGATTTAATCTTGAATTACAAGATCATATCCTAGCCATTAATCTTATTTTCTTGGTCAAAGAATGTAGACTTTATATTAAACAATTGTTATAACCTAATTTAATATCATTAAAAGCTATGAAAACTTACCTTTGAAGACACACTTCCTCGGCCATCAAAGGGAGAGCATCAAAAACCTCCATTTTCCATTTCTCATGAGCTCCAACTTGCCTTCCAATCCCAAAAACCTTAGCCTATAGTTGATAAAACCTCAAACTCTCTTCACAAAACTTGTTCTACACCTCAAACTCTACAAATCTAATCGATTGAAATCTCAAATCCTCACCTCAATACCTCACTTCCCCACTGCCTAAGGAAGGTTTAGGACTGAAATTGGTGTCTTGAAGTGAAGGGAGATCACTTAGAACATCGTTTGAAGCATCAAGCTCAAAAGCTTTCCAAGTAGGGTTTTCTTTGGCCTTTTTCTTTCAAACTTTTTCTGAGCAATTCTTACTGGTTTCAATCGAAAATTTCTCTATATATTGGTTGATAATATGATGATATTGATGTGTTAATTTTTGTGGAGTATTTGGGGTTGTGAAAAAATCATTTTTATCAAAAGAGATTTTGAAGTGGTTTGCTGGATTTTCGGTTTTCCTGCTGATAGTGATTGTTTACGAATTTTCTGAGGGAATTGTGGGTGTTTTCATGAGCTATAAAAATTATATGTTGAAGGTAACATCCTAGGATAGTTCCATGAATTTTCTTGAGCTCTGGTTTTGACTCCTAATGCCTTGAGAAATTCAAGAACCGAAGTGGTAACTATGCTGCCTGAAATGTTGAATCTGAAGCTATGAACTTGTGAGATTTTATTAACCTAGTAAATGATAGAATTATGAGCTGAAAATTTTACAGGATAATAGAAACATGTAGAGGTATTACCAGGATTTTTATTTAGAATTTTGTGGGTTCAATTGCTAGGGTTAAAAATTATGAATTTTGGTTCTTGAGCTGAGGTTGAGTGGTTTCTGACCACCAAATTTGTCTAATTTTGTTAATATAGATAAAGAACTCTAATTACCCTGAAATTTTTAAAGGACCTTGGTAACACATTGAGATGTCCTTGATAATTTTTATATTCTCTGAAATGATTGTTTTATGTGCAAATAAATTCATGCCACAATAGTATAAAATCTGCCATTGTGCTGAAAATAAATTGATGCTTTGAATGGATGAAAATGTAGCATTTTGTACTAGTATGACATGAGTACCTGAATATGAGTATGAGTAATTGAGCATGTGAACTTATTGATGAGGTTAGGTACACATAGATATGAATGATTATTACAATTGTTTATATGCGAAAGAAAAGCATAAGATTATGTCTCTTAGACTGGAGAAAGTAAATCTGGTCTGTCAGGGAAAGTAAACCTGACTACCCTTGAATTGAGTCGGGGAAAGTAAACCTGGCTAAGAATAGGTCTGTGTGAGAATTGGAGAAAGTAAATCCAATGATCATGTATAGGAATGAACTCAATCCTGAAAAGCAGTCTATTACCCATTATTGCCACACTAGGGACGCAGACGTGCAACGCCTTGGATGTGACAAGATTAGTCAAGGGCCAAGGTAAGTTTAAGAAGTAAATTTTCTAAAAAATATTTTGTCTTATATACCGAGTGAAAAAGTTTAGTATTGATATTGAGATCAATATATTTAAGTGGAAAGTTAGTAGTATATGATGTTGAGTAGTATGGTATATGTACATTAAGTGATTGAATGTTAAAAGAAATCCACTTCGGAAAGGTGATTTTATAACTTTAAAATGAACATTTTATATATATATTGCATGCTCACACTTTCTTAATAAATTGAAGTGGCTGGGGCGATGACGATGACATTATAATTGTGTTTGGGGGAGTTACCCTACTGAGAATTGTATAATTCTCACCCCTATTTTGTGTGTTCCCGTGTCGTCTCTAGGTTGATTCAAAGAACAATACGGCAGCTACGTGCAAGAAACTCGAGATTTGTAATTGTTTAGTAGTTGATGTTCTTCTTATGTGGTATATAGTTGTAGGTATATGTCTAGGTGAATGTAATAGAGATTGTATATTTGTTAAAGCTCATAGTAGAGCTTCCTTATGTAATTGACTTTATAGTAAATAAATGTTTTGTATCTTTGCTATATATTTTAATCGAATCACGCTAGTTATTACATGATCTTATCGCATTTACTATAGTTATTTAAGAAAAGTCCGATAATTTATAATAACAACTCTCAAGTCAAACGTCATGACTTAAGGATGACGTTGTACTTAGGAGGATGTTACATAAGGCCCGTAAGGGTCAAAGCATAAGATACCGTAAGTTCAAGAATATAATGAGCTTTTATGTTACACGAGGATGTATGTTTTATTTGAGAATGATCATGTCAACGTATGAAATTATGATTGAGGATACATGTTCTATTTGTTTACGTGGCATAAAGTAAATTTGGAAGAAATCCGGCGTGCTGTTGTTATGCTGTCGAATTTCTGACAAATTTGGGGACTTAGAAAGTTTTTGAAAAGCCTATGGGATTTTCTTTAAAAGAGATGAGGTACTAAGATGTGTTCTTGGATGATACCGGTTCGGTCGAGCACCTCCAAGAACTCATGTGATATCGGTACCAAAATGTATTCTTGGGTGACACTGGTTCGGCCGAGCACCCCCAAGAAAATGCCTCCTAGCCCGTACTAGAGAGTCGGGATTTATTTATGATACGCTTATCGGTAAGGGATAAGTAAGAACTAGTGACGACTAGTTAGGTATGAGCTCATAACCTAGAGATGTGACACGTTCTAGGTGACACCGGTTCGGCCGAGCACCCCCAGAACGAATGTCTTTTTAGGGTGGCCCCATGAAAAAGTAAAGTATGATAATTATGTCACAAAGTTTTCCCACCTAAGATTTCAATTGCCACTTTATGCCACTATTATTATATTACTTGATGTTGTGATGAATATTCTTGCATTAAGTAGTGTCATGCATACATTCTTTAATATGTTGCATCCATGACATTAAGAATCATTCTAAAATGAACGGACCTTAGCTAACTATGTTTTGAAGCTTAAAATGAACTTGATGCATGCTCACTTATTTTATACATTAAACCCAAAGTTCCTGAGGACGTAGATGATGACACCTAGATAGGAGGTTGCCCTACTGAGATTCTCTAGCAAGATTCTCACTCCCCCTACCTTTTCTTTCCGTCACGTCTTCAGATGGCGAAGTTCGTGGTGTTTGTGGACGCCCCGACATGGGAAGTGCATCATGATTCGGACCACGGATCATATCATTTTGAGGGTCGCTGTGCCGTTCGTGTATTCATGTTTGTTGGACCGCCCTTCACTCACCCCGTACGTACTCACCGATTCTCTCCTACTTCACCATTCGGGGACGACCTCGTGTTCGAGCGTGCACGCCCTCGAGAGGAGCGGATTTGCCGCACCCCACCGACAGCCTCTGCCATCCGGGACTACTCATAGTATGTGCCCCGCTCCCCCTCATCTTTGTCGGAGACGGACCCTTCAGAGGATTCTGCCACTCAGGTACCTTCCGAGGGATCCTCCCCCACTGTACCGATGGACTTCAGGGAGGGCAGCGAGGCCACCGTCACTCAGTCGATACGCGGAGGACGAGTTAGGATGACTCCCCATCATGGAGCCCATGCCCAGCCGATGCAGTGTATAGCTACGCTAGCAGAGATAGCTCAGTGGATCGGATACGTTCCTTCTTTCTAGGGAGCCCCGTAGTAGGAGATGATAGTCGTGTTCTGGTGCCTGAGTTCCGACTAGATTAGGATAGCCTTCTTTTATTTAGAAGTTATCTATTTGTAAGCGCACCAGAGCAGGAGAGTTTCTTTTTATACTTTCTGTTGTATTTTCATTTTTCTTATATTTTTCCTTTTCAGTTGTATTTACTTTATAATGTATCAACTAAGTCCCGCTTTTTATAAGTGGGCATATCATATTATATATATATATATATATATGCAGTTTAGTTTCATTATGATGTGCCATTACCTGCTTTATGTTATGATGTTCATGAGATGCTTGTTTTATTCTCTTACGTGTTCCATCGCTTATCGTATCACGCGGCTCTCACTTTACTTTTATAATTTTTTTTAAAAAAATTTACCTGTATTTTTCGCTAAGTATTTTAAAGCAAAAAGGACACTATGACGCAACAGACTATGATTAACCTAAATATGTTCTAGAGTATTGGGTTAAAAATTAGGATGTTACAAACTGCCCACCTATGAATGGTGGGATGAGTTTGATACATCATAAGTGCAAATACAACCGAAAGGAAAATACAAGGAAAGCATAAAGGAAATCACCCCTACCCTAGTGCACCTAAAATGGATAACCTCTAGAACAAAAGAAGGCTATCCTAGTCTATGTGTGGTGTGTGCACTAACACTCCCCAAGAGCCTCTACTGCTGTGGTCCCAGAAAAGGCAGGACATAACCAATCTACTGACTTATCTCGGCAGGAGTGGCCACTTGACGTGGTTGGACGTGAGCTCCGTGATGGGGATGCATGGCCGGCCTTCAGGCCAGCCTCGGCTGAGTCACGGTCTCCTCACTATCCTCTCCTATGAACAAGGGAGAAGGGGCAGAGCTCTAACTGTACAAGTAGGTCGGTGGGTCCTCCGAGGGATCGTCCTCCGAAGACTGTGAATGGGGCACGTAGTCTGGGAAGTCATGTACAGCTAACGCAGTGGTGTGGGTATGGAGAATCCTCTCGTTGCGCATCCGAGCATGCTCAAAAACCATGTCGTCTCCATAAGGGGATGTCGGGGAAAATCGATAGCTAGGTACTGTGTATGCAAAGGGGCGTCCTACGAACAGGAAAACTTTGACGACGCAACGCCCCTCAAAATGGTAGGACTGGTACTCTAGATCAAAGTGGACCTCCTACACCAGGGTGTCGATGAAGACCGCAAATGTTACCATCGGAATCTGAGGACGTGACAGAAAAGAAAAAAAGAAAGAGAGAGAGTGAGAATCTTACTAAAAAATCTCAATAGGGAACCTCCTATCTAAGTGACGTCATCAACGTCCTCAAGAACCTTGGGTTTATTGTAAAAAGGTGTGCATGCATAAAGTTTGTTGTTAGGTTTTAAATGTAATTATCCAAGGCCCGTTCATTTTAGAATAAATCTTAATGTCATGTGTAACGCCCCAATTTTTACTACTATGTGAAAATTACCAAAATGGCCCTAGGTAATTTTTACACGTAATTCGAGGTCAAATAATCCTCAATAAAGGAATATGACATTAGAGAAATATCATAGGAGACTTGATTAGCAATTCGTGCGAAAGTCGCAAACCTCGATTTTTGTGTATGTGTAAAATGACCAAAATGCCCTTGAGGTCATTTTTACCTAGAAATCAAGGATAACCAATCTAAATTATCTTTGAGGGGTTAATTTTATGCCTGATGGGGATTATATGTGCCTTAGAGATAAAAATCTCAATTCTCAATTTTTACCGTAAGTAAAATTACCGTTTTACCCCTGCAGTAATTTTTCATGAAATTATATAATCTTTGAATTCGGTTTTCACCCAAAGGTTTAAAATGACTATTTTAAGTATGATTTGAGATTGTCCAATATTTACAGGGAGTTTTTACATGAAATTACCTTTTTACCCCTAGTTGTAACATCCTAATTTTTAACCCAATACTCTAGAACATATTTAGGTTAATCATTAGTCTGTTACTTCATAGTTCTCATTTATCTTTGAATTACTTAGCGGAAAATACGGGTAAATTTTTTTTTGAAATAAAAGTGGGAGCCGCGTGATGCGATAAGCGGTAAACCATGCATGATAAACAAATGTCTCACAACATCATAACATAAGGCACACCATAAATAACACTGAAGACCATCTCATATATATATAATTTGCCCACTTATAAGTGTGGGACTTAGTTTAGTACAGGGGAAATGCATAAAAGAAAATACAACATAAAACATGAACATAATCTACTCCCCTACCCGAGTGCATCTAATGGGAAACCTCTAAACAAAAGAAGGTTTATCCCCATCTAAGAGGTGTGTGCTCTATCTCGGGCCATCCACGGCCTCCCATCAAGCGACCATCTCGTGATCGAGGCAGATATCCGGGAAACTGGGCGAGCTCCTCGGGCGTGAAAAGGCGGAGGGGGGATCGAGTGTGAGCCCTGGGGTATGGCCGCATCTCCGGTCGTCGTGCACGCCTCGGCTGAGTCACGGTGGGCTCGCTATCCTCTCCAAAGTCCATGGGTATGGAGGAAGATCCTCTGAGGGTGCCTGGTTGCGAATCCTCGGAAGGATCCGTCTCCAAAAAGACGACGGCAACCCGGCACAAACCGGGGTAGTCTCGAGCGGCGGACGCGGATGATGGGGTACGACGAAGCCTCTCCTCTAGGGGACGTGCGCACTCGAACACCAGGTCATTGCCAAAAGGTGAGACGGGGGAGAAACGATGGGAATGTACAGGGGGAGTGAAGGGTCGACCCATGAACATGAATACTCTAACCGTGCATCGACCCACAAAATGGAATGACCCGTGGTCCGGGTCATGGTGCACCTCCCACATCGGCGTGTCCACGAACACCACGAACGTCGCCATCTGAAGACGTGACGGAAAGAAAGAGGTAGAGGGAGTGAGAATCTTGCTAAAGAATCTCAGTAGGGCCTCCTACTACCTAGGTGTCATCATCTATGTCGTCAGGAACCTTGGGTTTATTTATACAAATTCACTGAGCATGTATTAAGTTCATTTTAAACTTTAAAATATATTTTAGCCAAGGTCCATTCATTTTAGGATGATCTTAATGTCATGAATGCAACATAATAGAAAATGTATGCATGGCACTACCTAATGCACATACATAAAACATAACATCAAGCATCATCATACTTGGTGGCATAAAGTGGCAATAGTAACATTCATATGGGACAAAACTTAGTGACATAATCATAATCATGAAACTTCTCTTCCTCATGGGCCACCCTAAAAGACAATCGAACTGGGGGTGCTCGGCCGAATCGGTGTCACCCAGAACGTGTCACATATCTAGGTTATGAGCTCATACCTTAACTAGTCGTCACTAGTTCTTACTTACCACTTAACGATAAGCGTATCATAAATCATAAATCCCGACTATCTGAGTACGGGTTAGGGGGCAATTCTCTTAGGGGTGCTCGGCCGAACCGGTGTCACCTAAGAGTGTAAAATGGTACCGATGTCACATGAATTCTATGGAGGTGCTCGGCCGAACCGGTGTCATCCTAGAACCCATCTTAGTACCTTAATTTTCAAAATCTCTTTAAGTCCCCAAATTTGTTGGAAATTCGGCGGCACAACAGTCATTACACCGAATTTCCTTCCAAATTTGCTTTATGCCACATAAACATATAGTCTCATAAATTCCTCATATGAATAACATCATCATCATTAGCATACTTCATGCATCATCATAAAACATCCAAACGCTTACCCTTACGGTAGCTTATGCTTTGACCCTTACGGGTCTTAATCTTGAGATATAGTTCTCTACATCCGTCGTTCATATCTTTATGCACCTAAGGGCTCATATTTAATCATCATTCTTAATCCCCATGTTCATACTTAAATCTGAAAAGCATAGGGCAGAACCTCTAACTTGTATTTACGGGGTTCTAGAACTTACGTTTTAAACCCTTTCTCGCCCGCTACAAGGCGCTATATATTAAATCTAAATCAATTATGAGGCATTCCTATGCTTAAGGACTAATTATTAATCATGTTTATCATGTTGTAAGGGTGCTGGACAGAATCCAGAAAATTAAATGTTCTAAGAGTTCTACATTTGCATTTTTACGGTTTTCTAGTTACTAGATTCCCCATAGGTGCTAGAATTCAATTCTAATTCAAATGATACCAAGTTTTTCATGTCTAAACAATCTAAATCTGATTATGTTCCCATTAAAACAGTTTGGATTAGTTCCATAAACAAATGGGTCAAAACTATGTTAAATTCTAGCTTTACGGTATTTCTAGTTAGCTAGTTTCTTACCTATCATGCATAGGATTGCTTCTACATCATCACATGATATTTTCACACATTCCAACACATCAAAACATCATCATACAGCATCACACTCATCTCATCAGAACCAAAAACTTTTAACTTAAATGAGAGAGTTAAATTGACATTTCTAGGTACATAAGTTAACTAATTTCTCTCGGAATCGATCTAGAACTTCTGAAACTCTTTGCAAAACATTTTAATTCATCAAGAGGCTAAGTGAAGCCTTAGGTCACTGACCAAAACATATTCCATCCCCTAAAAGATAATAAAATCACAACTTGTGATGACATAACCTTATAAAGATTCGTAAAGTTTTAGGGAAAACTTAAAACATAGACTATTGGTCCTAGTGGTTAGATGAAAACTCATTGCAAGTCCATCATCACTACTTGGCCGAAATTATTCATTCAAGGAATACATTCATATTTAACTTTAACTTGGAATGAAATGGGCAAGTCTTTGAGCTCTAGGTTCTTAAGTTACGACATAAACTAAATGTGCTCATGCTTTTCATTTTTAATCTTGCTTACAAAGTAAAGCGATGACTTAAATTTAAATATGCAAGGCATAAACTTAAACGTGCAAGCTTGAAAGTAAATATGCGAGGCATAAACTTAAACGTGCAAGCTTGAAGGTAAATATGCATGGTTCAATTCTTTATTTTAGTGCTCTTGGCCCAACAACAATCGACTTTAAGGCCGAAATAGATAGGTATTCGAGAAATTAATTAGATGATAATGCAAGTTCAATTCTTTATTTCAGTGCTCTAGGCCCAACAACAATCGACTTGAAGGCCGAAATAGAAAGGCTTCGAGAATTAAATTAAGTGATGATACAAGTTCCATTTTAATCTTTATGTTCTTAAGTGATAGCTAGAAAGTAAAGATGCATAGCAAGAATGTAAATATGAATGCAAGCATAAAATAAATTATGCAAGTTCATTTTATCTTTCTAGAGCTCTTAACAAGACTTTAAAGGAATTTAAACCATAACCCAAACTCATCCAAACAAGGTAAAGTCAAGCTTAGAGTTCTTAAAACTCAACACAATATTCTTAGGAAATCAAACCATGAAGCTTAGAAAAAATTAAGGAAATGGTCGAAATCTTCAAGAAGAAAAAGGAACATTATAAAACTCTAGAGTTCATGATCTTGATGATATATTAACACCAACATCATGAGTCCTCATCATTGAGTTCATAGAGCCATTTTAAAACATCATTAAAGCTAAAGTTCTTAAGAGTTCAAGAAAGGAAAAACTAGAAACATTTTTGCTCAAGAACAAAGATCAAGCTCTAGAGTTTGTTTCAAGTGATGAACATCATCATGAAACTCTCATCATCAAGCTCTCATTCCTTTGTTCTCCAAGGCCTATGGCCGAAACATAAAGGAAAAAGGAGTGGAAATGAAGTTCTAAAGAGAAACAAGAGAAACTATGAACATCAAGCTTGAAACAAGAACTTTAAAGAAAAGAATACATGAAAGAAAATCCCTACTTGGTGTGATGAACTTGAAGATGGAAGAAGAAGATGAAGATGATGAAGAACTTTGAAGAGCTTGAAGAACTTGAAGAACACTAGAACTTTGAGAGAAAAGAAAAGCTTTGAGTGTTTCCTAAACTTAGCAAATGATCTAAAAGTGGTGCAAGCTCCTCAAGGCATTCTATTTATAGAGAAATGAAACAAATGGAGGGAGCTCATGGGTGAAGAGGTTTCGGCCATGAGGGTGCAGATTGGAGGCTTTCCGTGAGTTCCATGAGGTGAGATAATGTGTTCTTGAGGCATGGTGAGGTATGGTTCAAAGCATGGTGAGGTATGGCTCAAGGTATGGCTCAAGCATGGCTCTTTGAGTGAGAAAACAATTTAATATGTGTGGTAATTGGAGAGAGATGGCCGAATATGCATCAGCCCATGGGGGAGGGTTCTTTGCATTTTAATTGTGGTTTAGAGTTGTGTTTAGGTGTATCTTTGATTATGCTTAAGATTAGGAATTTGTAAGAAAGTGTTTAGGTAAGGTAAATGGGTAATTAAGGTGGTCTAGACATAATTAAGGAGTGGTCTTGCACCATTAGAGAGTTAAATCCTCAATTTAGAGTCTAAACAACTCTAGACACATTTCCTTGATTTAAAGAATTGGAGAGAGAAAACACTATTCAAGATTCCAAGACTAGGAGTCTTGAGTTCTAAAAAGGGATTTAAGTTTAATCTAAGCAATTTTAGGTTCTAATTAACTTTAATAAATTATTTTGACTCTAGATTAATTAGGGAAATAAATTAATCTTCGTTTAGAGCCTAATATTGCTTAGGTTTGCTTAATTACGTCATTAAGCTCAAAAGTACTATTCTAGGGGCAAAATCGTAATTTTGCGCTAAAACTGCCCGGGACCACCGGGACTTGAACAGAGAGACCTCTAGACACATGAAAACATGTTTTTGAACCTCTGGGGAAAGTTCCGGGCTCAAACGGCACCTTTACCCGCGTAAAAACGCTATAGGGGTACTTTGGTCATTTTGACCCGAAACTGCGGAAAACGAAATTTTTGCTTCCGAAAGCATTCAAGGGCCATTTAATCCCCTTCAAACATTGAGTTGACCCTTCGAGGATGACCGAGTTGGTTACCCTCGAGTTCAGGTCAGGAAATGACCTCAGGGGCATTTTGGTCATTTTCCTCGGACAGAGAAATCGGGGTGTTACACTAGTTGTGGTAAATAGGTTTACTTGTGTAATTAAGATAGCATTAAAACTCTATTTGAACTCAAATTAATTTTATTCATTAACCTTGAGTTTAAAATGAATTACCCAAGGTTAAAAATAATTACTGAGGTAATTAGAGTCTAAAATCACCTAAGGTAAAATTAAATTATTTTTCATTAATTATGAAACCTCATAAAATTAGTGATAATTGAAATCAAAGTTAAGATTTCAGTTTAGGTAAAATATTGTACATTTACATTTTCTTATCCTAAGTTTAGAACCTATGTTACAAAGTGATTTTTACTCATTTGAAATTAACCTCATTTAGTAGTATATGATTTCTCTTTTTACCTTGTCTTGTATTGTCCTCAACACTTAACCTTTTACCATTTTCATTAATCTATTAATTTCTAATCTTTTACCTAAGTAAATACACATCTAATACATGATTTACCACTTGAAAAACATTACCAATCTGATCCTAAAGGAATCAGAAACCAGTGGCCAACTTGTCTCTTTTTCACCATATTTTAATTGTTTTTCCAACAAAGAAACATATCCAACCATAACACCATATCTTTACCTTTCTTTTGCATTATTTTTGGTTATGTTTATTCAAAAGAAAACCCACCCATTTCAGCCATGATGTGATCAGTAACAATGTCTCCCATTAGCATCATATTTTAGTGTTTTCTTCCATTATGCATGAACCAAATTATTACAAGAATAAAAGCATTCTTTTTCCATGTTTTCTTTAATTGAAAATGAACTAAAAACTCCATTTTTCCAGCCACAAGGCAACTGCAATACAACCCTCCTTGGCCTATAAATATGAGCTCTTCCATTGCCTAAATGCACACACAAACATTCCTAGCCTTAGCATTTTCTTACTTGATAGTTTTCTTACTCAAAGTTTGCTCAAAGTTCTCTAATTCTCTCAATACTTCAAGCTTTCTTCTTCTTCCTCATTCACACTCAAGAGACTCCATTCCCAACCTCTAACCAAGCTCTAAACCTCAAGCATACACATTCCAACCATAAATCAACTCCTAAACACATAACCTTTCCATTATCAAACACAAAAACACAGGAAAAATCCTTCCTCCATTTGCTCTAATCTTGGCTGAATTTCAAGGACATATCAAGGACATATTTTCTTCTCCTAACTTCTCTAAAGATCAAGCATTATCTTTTGATAACAAGAAATAACTTGGTAGGGATTTTATTTCATGTTCTTTCTTTTGTTCTTTCTTTATATTTTCGATTTTTATGATTTGATTATGACCATGGCTTGATGATGAGGAATCATGGTGGTGGTTGTGAATCCATCATTTAAATGAACTCTAAAGCCCAAGGTTTAATTCTTGATGTTAAAAGATTAATAAAGGAATTCTAAGTTTTGAGTTTTAAGCTTAACAAGATATAAAAATGAACTAGCATCCATATTTATGTTTCAAGTTCTTGCACATCATATTTAAATTTCAAGCCTTGCATAATCATATTTAATTTCAAGTTCATCATCTTAAATCTTGAAGAAAATAATATGAATTTGCATTCTCATGTTTAAATTTCAAGTAATGCATTTTATGTTTCAAGTTGTCACTAAACTTTGAAGATCTAAACATAAACTTGCATCTTCATATTTATATTTGAAGTATTAAATATCATGTTTATATTTTCAAATTATCACCTTATAATGATAAAGATTAAAAATGGATTGCATAGCATATCTATGATTCTTGCTATCACCTAAATCTCTAAAAGCTCAAAAGTTACCTCTTTAATCTTAAATAGGAATTCTTATACTTAAATTAAATTAATTTTAGCCTCTTGATGTTCTTGGTATTAAGATTCATTTATTTTATTTTTAAGGCTTTGATCTTGTCTTTAAATTACTTAAATAATTCTTGTTAGAGTTAGAAATCCAAAGATGTTAAAGATTGTGCTTTTCTCAAGCTTTTTGATTTAAAAATTATGTTACTGACCTGACTTAAATAAAATGGTTAGAATACTATTTTATAAGGTTTGAATGTGTATAAATTACTTATAATTGATGTAAGAATTGTTTTTAGCATTTTTGAGATAAACTAATAATTAGAAAGGATCAAAATCATAATTTTATAAAGCTTTAGACAATGAATTTTCTGGATTAATTCCTCACTAATTTGATACTGATCTTATGGTTTATATACATTAGAATTATTAGTATTTGATGTATAAATTGTTTTTGGTATCTTAGAGGTTAAAAAGAATAATTACAAGTATTAGTTTTGACCGATTCATAAAATGCGGAAAGTTGTGTCCTAAACTATCAATTATGTAATTTTTTGATTCAAAGGATTTTAATTAGAGTAAATAATGATATCTGATGTGTATATGTGTTTAGAATACCATTCATGATGTTTAGAGCCAATTTTAGAAGTATTGGCCTTTTAAGTGTTAAAAATAAGTAACTTTGTACTTTGACCCCTAAAATATGTTAAATTTAGTCTATGGCCCTAAAAGGTTTTTATGATGAGTTTGGATGGTTTCTAATAGTTATATATCTCTTGAAATATATTGATTAAAGTTAAAGATCTTTAATTTATGAGTAGATGTTAAAAAGGGGTAATTATGTTTTGACCTGTAACCTTTGAGAATTGTGATTTGACCCTTTGGGACTTAAACATAAATATTGATAATTTGATGAGATGAATATGATTGATATCTTGTGATGGCGATGTTCATATATTGAGATTTATATGGGATATATGCAATGAAATATGATGCATGTTTATGTGATTTGATTTATGGCATGTTACGGTTATGTCTGATTCATTGAGATGCATAAGTTCATGAAGTTTATGAGCATGAAATATTAATGATGAGTTATTCATGTTTGCATCTCTATTTATATCATGACAAGATTTAAAGTGACGTAAAACACATGAAAATGATCCTCTAGACTCCTCGAATTAAAGGTTATGAGAGGTGATCCGAATAGGAAGTGATCCTTTGGACTCCCCGAATTAAAGGTTATGAAAGGTGATCCTAATGCCCCCTATCCCGTACCTTAAGAGTTGAGAATTTAACTTATCAAAAGGGATAAGATTACGCTAGTGACGAGTAGTGAGGTATGAGCTCATAACCTAGAACTCTTGAGAAAAGAGAGAATTATAGAGCGGCCCCCAAGGAAAAGAGAATAAAGAAGTTTAAGTCACCTGTAAGAATGATGATCATGATGTTCTTTATATCATATGCATCATTTTATGAATTTTATGATATTATGTATATGATATTGACATGCATCCATGACTAATATGTTGCATTCATGACATTAAGATTCATGCTAAAAGATACGGGCCTCGGCTAATGGTATTTATAACTTATTAAATGAACCTTATATTGTAACACCCTGATTTTTCTGTCCGAGGGAAATGACCAAAATGCCCCTGAGGTCATTTCCTGACCCGAACTCGAGGGTAACCAACTTGGTCATCCTCGAAGGGTTAACTCGATGTTTGAAGGGGATTGAATGGCCTTTGAATGCTTTCGGAAGCGAAAATTTCGCTTTCGCAGCTTTCGGTCAAAATGACCAAAATATACCCTATAGCGTTTTTACGGGTAAAGGTGCCGCTTGAGCCCTAACTTTCCCCAGAGGTTTAAAAACATGTTTTCATGTGCCTAGAGGTCTGTTCAAGTCCCGTGGTCCCGGCAGTTTTAGTACAAAATTACGATTTTGCCCCTAGAATAGTGTTTTTGAGCTTAATGACGTAATTAAGCAAACCTAAGCAATATTAGGCTCTAAACGAAGATTAATTTATTTTCCTAATTAATCTAGAGTCAAAATAATTTATTAAAGTTAATTAGAACCTAAAATTGCTTAGATTAAACTTAAATCCTTTTTAGAACTCAAGATTCCTAGTCTTGAAATCTTGAATAGTGTTTTCTCTCTCCAATTCCTTAAATCAAGGAAATGTGTCTACAGTTGTTTAGACTCTAAATTGAGGATTTAACTCTCTAATGGTGCAAGACCACTCCTTAATTATGTCTAGACCACCTTAATTACCCATTTACCTTACCTAAACACTTTCTTACAAATTCCTAATCTTAAGCATAATCAAAGATACACCTAAACACAACTCTAAACCACAATTAAAATGTAAGAAACTCTCCTCCCTTGGCTAATGAAGTTTCGGCCAGCACACTCCACATTGGCCACATGTTTAATTATTTTCTCACTCAAAGAACCATGCTTGAGGCCATACCTTGAACCATACCTCACCATACCTTAAGCCATACCTCACCATGCCTCAAGAACACATTATCTCACCTCATGGAACACATGGAACCCTCCACTTGCACCTCTTGGCCGAAAAATGCATCAGCCCATTCACACCCTCCATTTGTTTCATTTCTCTATAAATAGAATGCCTTGAGGAGCTTGCACCACTTTTAGATCATTTGCCAAGTTTAGGAAACACTCAAAGCTTTTCTTTTCTCTCAAAGCCTTTGTGTTCTTCAAGTTCTTGGAGTTCTTCAAGTTCTCCATCTTCTTCATCTTCTTCTTCCATCTTCAAGTTCATCACACCAAGTAGGGATTTTCTTTCATGTATTCTTTCTTTAAAGTTCTTGTTCTAAGCTTAATGTTCATAGTTTCTCTTGATTCTTTTTAGAACTTCTTTTTCTTTCCTTTACCTTTTCATTTTCGGCCATGGGCCTTGGAGAACAAAGGAATGAGAGCTTGATGATGAGAGTTTCATGATGATGTTCATCACTTGAAACAAACTC
Source organism: Dalbergia cochinchinensis (assembly GCA_031216125.1). Taxonomy (NCBI): domain Eukaryota; kingdom Viridiplantae; phylum Streptophyta; class Magnoliopsida; order Fabales; family Fabaceae; genus Dalbergia; species Dalbergia cochinchinensis. The sequence continues at coordinate 5,140,467 of CM062376.1, forward strand.
TAGAGCTTGATTTTTGTTCTTGAGCAAAAGTGTTTCTAGATTTTCCTTTCTTGAACTTTTGAGAACTTTAACTTTGATGGTGTTTTAAAATGGCTCTATGAACTCAATGATGAGGACTCATGATGTTGGTGTTAATATACCATCAAGGTCATGAACTCTAGAGTTTTAAAATGCACTTTTCTCTTCTTGGAGATTTCGCCAATTTCCTTGAGATTTTCTAAGTTTCATAGTTTGATTCCCAAAGATATTATGTTGAGTTCTAAGAACTCCAAGCTTGACTTTACCTTGTCTGAATGAGTTTGGGTTAAGGTTTAAATTCCTTTAAAGTCTTGTTAAGAGCTCTAGAAAGATGAAATGAACTTGCATAATTTATTTTATGCTTGCATTCATATTTACATTCTTGCTATGCATCTTTATTTTCAAGCTATCACCTAAGAACATAAAGATTAAAATGGAACTTGCATCTTCACTTAATTTAATTCTCGAAGCCTTTCTATTTCGGCCTTAAAGTCGATTGTTGTTGGGCCTAGAGCACTAAAATAAAGAATTGAACTTGCATTATCACCTAATTAATTTCTCGAATGCCTATCTATTTCGGCCTTAAAGTCGATTGTTGTTGGGCCAAGAGCACTAAAATAAAGAATTGAACCATGCATATTTACCTTCAAGCTTGCACGTTTAAGTTTATGCCTCGCATATTTACTTTCAAGCTTGCACATTTAAGTTATGCCTTGCATATTTAATTTTAAGTCATCACTTTACCTTGTAAGCAAGATTAAAAACGAAAAGCATGAGCACGTTTAGTTTATGTCATAACTTAAGAACCTAGAGCTCAAAGACTTGCCCATTTCATTCCAAGATAAAGTTAAATGTGAATGTATTCCTTGAATGCATAATTTCGGCCAAGTAGTGATGATGGACTTGCAATGAGTTTTCATCTAGCTACTAGGACCAATAGTCTATGTTTTAAGTTTTCCTAAAGCTTTACAATCTTTATAAAGTTATGTCATCACAAGTTGAGATTTTATTATCTTTTAGGGATGGAATATGTTTTGGTCAGTGACCTAAGGCTTCACTTAGCCTCTTGATGAATTAAAATGTTTTGCAAAGAGTTTTAGAAGTTCTAGATTGATTTCGAGAGAAACTAGTTAACTTATGTACCTAGAAATGTCAATTTAACTTTCTTATTGAAGTTAAATGTTTTCGGTTCTGACATGATGAGTATGATGCTGTATGATGATGTTGTGATGTGTTGGAATGTGTGAAAATATCATATGATGATGTAGAAGCGATCCTATGCATGATAGGTAAGAAACTAGCTAACTAGAAATACCGTAAAGCTAGAATTTAACATAGTTTTGACCCATTTGTTTATGGAACTTTTCCAAACTGTTTTAATGGGGACATAATCAGATTTAGATTGTTTAGACATGAAAAACTCGGTATCATTTGAGTTAGAATTGAATTCTAGCACCTACGGAGAAACTAGTAACTAGAAAACCGTAAAAATGCAAATGTAGAACTCTTAGAACATTTAATTTTCTGGATTCGGTCCAGCACCCTTACAACATGGTAAACATGGTTAATAATTAGTCCTTAAGCATAGGAATGTCTCATAATTGAGTTAGATTTAATACATAGCCTTCAAGTAAAAACGAACCGAGAAAGGGTCTAAAACGTAAGTTCTAGAACCCCGTAAATACAAGTTAGAGAACTTGTCCTATGCTATTCAGATTTTAAAAGTAAAATGAGAGGATTGTAAATGATGTTTAATTATGAGCCTTAGGTGCTTAAAATATGAACGACGGATGTAGAGAACTATATCCCAAGATTAAGACCCGTAAGGGTCAAAGCATAAGCTACCGTAAGGGTAAGCGTTTGGATGATTTATGATGATGCATGAAGTATTCTAATGATGATGATGTTATTCATATGAGGAATTTATGAGATTATATGTTTATGTGGCATAAAGCAAATTTGGAAGGAAATTCGGTGTAATGACCGTTTAGGCCGCCGAATTTCTGACAAATTTGGGGACTTAAAGAGATTTTGAAAATTAAGATACTAAGATGGGTTCTAGGATGACACCGGTTCGGCCGAGCACCCCTAAGAGTTTTGCCCCCTAACCCGTACTCAGATAGTCGGGATTTATGATACGCTTATCGTTATGTGGTAAGTAAGAACTTGTCACGACTAGTTAAGGTATGAGCTCATAACCTAGATGTATGACACGCTCGGGTGACACCTGGTTCGCCAAAGACCCCAGCTCGATTGTCTTTTAGGGTGGCCCATGAGGAAGAGAAGTTTCATGATTATGATTATGTCACTAAGTTTTGTCCCATATGAATGTTACTATTGCCACTTTATGCCACCAAGAATGATGATGCTTGATGTTATGTTTTATGTATGTGCATTAGGTAGTGCCATGCATACATTCTCTATTATGTTGCATCCATGACATTAAGATCATCCTAAAATGAATGGACCTTGGCTAAAATATATTTTAAAGTTTAAAATGAACCGAATACATGCTCGATCATTTTGTATAAATAAACCCAAGGTTCCCGAGGACGTAGATGATGACACCTAGGTAGTAGGAGGCCCTACTGAGATTCTTTAGCAAGATTCTCACTCCCTCTACCTCTTTCTTTCCGTCACGTCTTCAGATGGCGACGTTCGTGGTGTTCGTGGACACGCCGACATGGGAGGTGCACCATGACCCGGACCACGGGTCATTCCATTTTGTGGGTCGATGCACGGTTAGAGTATTTGTGTTCATGGGTCGACCCTTCACTCCCCCTGTACATTCCCATCGTTTCTCCCCTGTCTCACCTTTTGGCGATGACCTGGTGTTCGAAAGGCCGCGTCCCTAGAGGAGAGACTTCGTCGTACCATCATCCACGCCCGCCGCTCGAGACTACCCTCAAGATGTGCCCCAGCTGTTCGTCCGTCCTTCTCGGAGACGGATCCTTCCGAGGATTCGCAACCCAGCACCCTCCGAGGATCTTCCCTTCCATACCTATGGACTTTGGAGAGATAGCGAGCCCACCGTGACTCAGTCGAGGCGTGCACGACGACCGGAGATGCGGCCATACCCCGGGGCTCACACTCGATCCCCGCTCCGCCTCTTCACGCCCGAGGAGCTCGCCCAGTTTCCCGGATTTCTGCCTCGATCACGAGATAGTCGCCAGTAGGAGGCCGTGGATGGCCCGAGTTAGAGCACACACCACTTAGAAGGGGATAAACCTTCTTTTGTTTAGAGGTTATCCTATTAGATGCACTCGGGTAGGGGAGTAGATTATGTTTATATTTATGTTGTATTTCCTTTCATGTATTTCCATGTACCAAATCAAGTCCCACGCTTATAAGTGGGCAAATTATAATTATATATGAAATGTTATTCAGTGTCTCTCATGATGTGCCCTTCGATGCTTTATGCTATGACGTTATGAGATGTATGTTTTGTTCGTTGCAAGTTATAACGCATCACGCGGCTCTCACTTTTATTTCAAAAAAAAAATTACCCGTATTTTCCGCTAAGTAATTCAAAGTTAAATGAGATCTACGAAGTAACAGACTAATGTTTAACCTAAGTATGTTCTAGAGTATTGGGTTAAAAATTAGGATGTTACATTATGGTATCAGAGCAGTTCGATTCTCATGGAGCCTGAGGATTGGACTGACTATGCTTTCTAAAGCGTAGTACGATAGCTATGTCATGCGTGCTTAGTTAGAGATAAGCTATAGGATAGAAGTGCATGACCCTTTGTCTACTTGCGTGTGCCATGGTAACTAGCTCATCTTACATGGAATTTTGAGCCTGATCACCTCAGTGTTTTATTGTCTCATGTGTTTAGGGACCAATGGCACCAAGGAGACAACCTAGGACCCCGACCGAGGGGGACCAAAGCGATGCCACTGCTGCTGCTGTTCGTGACATGGCTAGGGCCATGGAACGAATGTTCGAGAGGATGAACCAACAAGGGAACACCGGACGTGCTCCCCCTACTGCCGAAATGATCGAGCAAGCAAGGTTTGGTGAGTTTCGCAAGGCGAACCCACCAACCTTCCGAGGAGCCATGGACCCCGACAAAGCTGATGAGTGGATCAAGAACATGGAGAAGATCTACTCCGTGGTAGCTTGCTCGGAGGAGCAAAAGGTCACCTTCGCTGCTTATATGATGGAGTTGGATCTTTGAAGTTACGGTGGTGGCACCAAGATCGCTAGAAGCTTCGCTGTCAGCCAATCAGCTGTTCAAGACCTACTTCTATGAGAAGTACTTCCCGGAGTCCGTGAGGAACGCAAAAGATATTGAGTTCATGCAATCGACTCAAGGAGGTCTCATCGTCGCCAAAGACACACGGCAAAATTCGAGGAGCTGATTAAGTTCTCTAGGGTGTTTCAAGGAAACCCCGACGAGGTGTGGAAGTGCGTCAAGTATGAGGCCGGACTAACGGCAGAGCTCAACCATGCTGTAGCGCACATGGAGATTAGGGACTTTCCAACCCTAGTCAACAAGTGCCGGATCATGGAAGAGGGACAGAAGAAAATCAATGCTGCAAGTGGCAAAGATTTAAACAAGGGCTAGCACCTCAAGCCCCAAAATTCAAGCCCCAATATCCAAACCAATCCCGAAACCATTACAACCCTTATCACACCAACCAATTCAAGCCACATCAACAACAACAAAGAACCCCCTTCCACCAACAACCCAAGCAACCATACCGACCACAATTCCAGAACAACAACAACAACCGCAACAACAACAACAACAACCGACAAGGAGGGTCGGGCGGCCCCCGAAACAACCAAGGAGGATCAAGTGGGACCAAGAACAAGACGCCCCAAGGAGCCCCCGCCACCTTTGCTAGGCCTACACCGGCAATACTATGCCCCCAGTGCGGGAAAGATCATGGCAACCGTCCCTGCCTAGCTGGACAAAACGTGTGCTTCAAGTGCGGGAAGCCCGGCCACTATGCCAACAGATGCAACAACGGAGGGCCAGCGAATCAGAACCCTAGGCCACAACACCATGGGAGGGTCTTCACCCTCAATGTAGACGAAGCGGACACATCCAACGGTCTCATAGAAGGTAAGTGCGAAATAGATGGTAGGACCTTAATCGCATTTTATGACTGCAGTGCAACACATTCTTTTATTTCTTATGCTAGTGTCGAGGCTCTAAATTTGAAAACTTCCAAACTTCCTTTTGATCTTATTGTCTCTACCCCCACAAATCATCCTGTGAATACTTGTTATTGTTGCCTAAATTGTCACCTCACCACAGAAAATAGATCATATGTTGTGGATTTAATTTGTTTACCCATGAAAGGTATAGGAGTAGTTCTTGGCATGGATTGGCTTCACGCCAACCGTGTATTGTTAGACTGTGACACCAAAACAGTTGTCTTTCCTTCTCCCCCTAGTGAGATAAGTCAACCTTTGAGACTTTACCTCAATGCTGTAGAAGTCCACTGTAGTGGGAAAAAGACTAAGGGATATGTTCTCCTAGCCGCTAGTGAAGTACACTTTGAGCAGATTTTAGAAAATATACCAATAGTGAGAGACTATCCCGAGGTGTTTCCGGAAGATATACCCGAGTTCCCTCCCGAGAGAGAAGTGGAGTTCTCCATTGAGTTGGTTCCTGGAGCGGGACCAATCTCCATTGCCCCCTATAGAATGTCACCCCTAGAACTAGCCGAGCTTAAAACCCAACTTGAGGAACTTTTAGAGAAGAGCTTTATAAGACCTAGTGCTTCACTGTGGGGAGCCCCAGTCTTGTTTGTGAAAAAGAAGGATGGGAGTATGAGGTTGTGCATAGATTATAGGCAATTAAATCATGTGACAGTGAAAAACAAATACCCTTTGCCTAGGATTGATGATCTCATGGACCAATTGAGAGGAGCGGTAGTGTTTTCCAAGATCGACCTAAGGTCAGGATACCACCAAATTAGAGTGAGAAATCAAGATATACCAAAGACCGCCTTTAGAACTCGGTATGGACACTTTGAGTTCGCGGTGATGTCTTTTGGATTGACAAATGCTCCTGCAGTATTTATGGATTACATGAATAGGATCTTTAGACCCTATTTAGATCAGTTCGTGGTCATTTTCATAGATGATATACTCATCTATTCGAAGACCCACGAGGAGCATGAGCGTCATTTGAGGATAGTTTTGGAGATTTTGAAGGAGAAAGAGCTGTATGCAAAACTCTCTAAGTGTGAATTTTGGTTAGAGGAGGTCAAGTTTTTAGGGCACGTTGTGTCGAAAGGAGGTATAGCCGTTGATCCTAGTAAGGTAGAAGCCGTAATGAATTGGGATAGACCGACCACCGTAACGGAAATACGGAGCTTTTTGGGTTTAGCAGGCTATTACCGTAGGTTTATCAAGGGATTCTCCCAAATTGCCCTACCCCTGACCAAGCTAACTAGGAAGAATGCACCATTTATGTGGAGCCCCGAATGTGAGAAGAGTTTTCAAGAGCTTAAGGAAAGGTTAACCACGACCCCAGTCTTAGTCTTACCTAGCCCCAATGTACCCTTCGAGGTATATTGTGATGCTTCGGGCAAAGGACTAGGGTGTGTGTTGATGCAAAATAGGCAAGTGGTAGCCTATGCATCACGACAACTCAAGCCTCACGAGGCTAACTGTAACGCCCGGGGATCGCGAAGTCGGGGAGTGATCGCCGGTGCAAAGAGGCACGGACAAGGAGCGGCTCCTGGCAGACTTCGAAAGCGGAGGGGTACACGAATGAACCGATTACACACCCGAATGAGAGGGATCCTAAGACTGTATAGGTATGGGACTATACAATTGAGGAGGGCTTATATGAATTGATTTGTACTACCTATACCAACAAGATGCATCTTCTTTTCGGTAGCCCAAACTGAAAGAACTCCACAGTTAAGCGTGCTTGACTTGGAGCAATTTTGGGATGGGTGACCTCCTGGGAAGTTTTCCCAGGAAGTGTGCGAGTGAGGACAAAGCACGCTGAAAAGACCCGTGTTGGTTTGTGGGGACAGTCGTCAATCCATAAAGCAGCAGGGGATGTTACAAATGGTATCAGAGCCTGCACCTCTCCCAGTACGGTGTGGTTCGGGGACGAACCAGGCGGAAGCTGGTGGGCATGTAACGCCCGGGGATCGCGAAGTCGGGGAGTGATCGCCGGTGCAAAGAGGCACGGACAAGGAGCGGTCCTGGCAGACTTCGAAAGCGGAGGGGTACATGAATGAACCGATTACACACCCGAATGAGAGGGATCCTAAGACTGTATAGGTATAGGACTATACAGTTGAGGAGGGCTTATATGAATTGATTTGTACTACCTATACCAACAAGATGCATCTTCTTTTCGGTAGCCCAAACTGAAAGAACTCCACAGTTAAGCGTGCTTGACTTGGAGCAATTTTGGGATGGGTGACCTCCTGGGAAGTTTTCCCAGGAAGTGTGCGAGTGAGGACAAAGCATTTGAAAAAGACCCGTGTTGGTTTGTGGGGACAGTTGTCAATCCATAAAGTAGCAGGGGATGTTACACTAACTACCCCACCCATGACCTAGAATTAGCCGCCGTAGTGTTTGCCTTGAAGATGTGGAGACACCATTTGTATGGTGTAAGGTTTGAAGTTTTCTCCGATCATAAGAGTCTCAAGTACCTCTTTGATCAAAAGGAGTTAAACATGAGGCAAAGAAGATGGATGGAATTCCTCAAAGACTACGATTTCGGTTTAAGTTACCACCCCGGCAAGGCTAATGTAGTCGCCGACGCTTTGAGCCGAAAGTCGTTACACCTGTCCCACATGATGATCAAAGAAGTTGAGTTGATAGAGAAGTTTAGGGATATGAATCTAGGGATGTCAGCGACTGATAAAGGAATAAAAATGTGCTATCTTAGTGTGCCCAGTGGATTTAAGCGAGAGAATCATGTTAGCACAACGAGAGAATGAGGAGTTCGAGGAGATCATAGATCTTTGTTAAGGCGGGAAAGTTGAAAGGTTTCGAAGAGGTGAAGATTGGATATGGAGGTTCAAGGAAGAATCTGCGTACCCAAGATGGTGACCTCCGAGAAAAGATCTTGGAGGAAGCTCACAAAAGCTATTTCACCATCCATCCCGGTGTTACCAAGATGTACCAAGACTTGGAAAAGATGTTTTGGTGGGCCGGAATGAAGAAGGATGTAGTCGCCTGGGTTAGTAAGTGCTTGGTATGTCAGAAAGTGAAAATCGAGCACCAAAAACCTTCAGGTTTGTTGCAACCCGCGTCAATCTCCGGATGGAAGTGAGAATGCATATCTATGGATTTCGTGACAGGATTGCCTAAGACGCAAGCTGGCCATGATGCTATATGGGTGATAGTGGATCGACTAACCAAGTCGGCACACTTTCTACCTATTAGAGTGACGTACTCTTTAGATAAATTGGCTCAGTTATACATCCAAGAGATCGTAAGATTGCATGGAGTACCGTCGACGATAATCTCGGATAGAGATCCGCGGTTTACGTCGCGTTTTTGGGGAGCCTTTCAAAAGGCGTTTGGTTCAAAGCTATGCTTGAGCACTGCTTACCACCCACAAACAGATGGACAATCCGAAAGGACGATCCAAACCCTAGAGGATATGCTAAGAGCTTGTGTGTTAGACCAGGGGCGAAGTTGGGTTAACTACTTGCCTTTGATCAAGTTTGCGTATAACAATAGTTATCACGCGAGCATCGGTATGGCACCGTACGAGGCGTTGTATGGAAGGAAGTGCCAATCACCTTTGTGTTGGTACGAGCCTGGGGAGCAAAGTGTCTTAGGACCCGATGTAGTGAGGGAAACGACGGAACAAATCAAGAGGATCCGGGATAGGATGCTCACCGCTCAAAGTAGACAAAAGAGTTATGCGGACAAGAGGCGCAAGCCCTTGGAGTTCAAGAGGAGAACATGTGTTCCTTAGAATTACCCCCACTACAGGCATAGGGAGAGCCATGAAAGTCAAAAAGTTGAGCCCCCGATTCCTTGGTCCTTTCCAAATTCTTCAAAGGATAGGAACAGTTGCCTACAAAATAGCCTTACCCCCTAATCTTTCAAATCTTCATGACGTCTTTCACGTCTCTCAGTTAAGGAAGTATGAGTCCGACCCTAGCCACGTTTTAGAGCCAGAGCATGTTCAGTTAAGGGACGACCTAACTTTCAATCTTCCCCCTACGAGAATCGTGGACCGCAGAGTCAAGCAGCTGAGGAACAAGTCTGTTCCATTGGTAAAGGTAGCATGGGGACGCGACAAGTCTGAAGAATTCACATGGGAGCTAGAGACAGAAATGCAAGACAAGTATCCCGAGCTTTTCCAAGGTAACGAATTTCGAGGGCGAAATTCTTTTTAAGGAGGGGAGTAATGTAACACCCCGATTTTTCGTCTCGAGGAAATGACCAAAATGCCCCTGAGGTCATTTCCTGACCCGAACTCGAGGGTAACCAACTTGGTCATCCTCGAAGGGTTAACTCGATGTTTGAAGGGGATTGAATGGCCTTTGAATGCTTTCGGAAGCGAAAATTTCGTTTTCGCAGCTTTGGTCAAAATGACCAAAATACCCCTATAAGCGTTTTACGCGGGTAAAGGTGCCGTTTGAGCCGGAACTTTCCCAGAGGGTTAAAAACATGATTTCATGTGCCTAGAGGTCTCTGTTCAGGTCCCGGTGGTCCGGCAGTTTTAGTACAAAATTACGATTTTGCCCTAGAATAGTGTTTTTGAGCTTAATGACGTAATTAAGCAAACCTAAGCAATATTAGGCTCTAAACGAAGATTAATTTATTTTCCTAATTAATCTAGAGTCAAAATAATTTATTAAAGTTAATTAGAACCTAAAATTGCTTAGATTAAACTTAAATCCCTTTTTAGAACTCAAGATTCCTAGTCTTGAAATCTTGAATAGTGTTTTCTCTCTCCAATTCCTTAAATCAAGGAAATGTGTCTACAGTTGTTTAGACTCTAAATTGAGGATTTAACTCTCTAATGGTGCAAGACCACTCCTTAATTATGTCTAGACCACCTTAATTACCCATTTACCTTACCTAAACACTTTCTTACAAATTCCTAATCTTAAGCATAATCAAAGATACACCTAAACACAACTCTAAACCACAATTAAAATGTAAGAAACTCTCCTCCCTTGGCTAATGAAGTTTCGGCCAGCACACTCCACATTGGCCACATGTTTAATTATTTTCTCACTCAAAGAACCATGCTTGAGGCCATACCTTGAACCATACCTCACCATACCTTAAGCCATACCTCACCATGCCTCAAGAACACATTATCTCACCTCATGGAACACATGGAACCCTCCAATTCTGCACCTCTTGGCCGAAAATGCATCAGCCCATTCACACCCTCCATTTGTTTCATTTCTCTATAAATAGAATGCCTTGAGGAGCTTGCACCACTTTTAGATCATTTGCCAAGTTTAGGAAACACTCAAAGCTTTTCTTTTCTCTCAAAGCCTTTGTGTTCTTCAAGTTCTTGGAGTTCTTCAAGTTCTCCATCTTCTTCATCTTCTTCTTCCATCTTCAAGTTCATCACACCAAGTAGGGATTTTCTTTCATGTATTCTTTCTTTAAAGTTCTTGTTCTAAGCTTAATGTTCATAGTTTCTCTTGATTCTTTTTAGAACTTCTTTTTCTTTCCTTTACCTTTTCATTTTCGGCCATGGGCCTTGGAGAACAAAGGAATGAGAGCTTGATGATGAGAGTTTCATGATGATGTTCATCACTTGAAACAAACTCTAGAGCTTGATTTTTGTTCTTGAGCAAAAGTGTTTCTAGATTTTCCTTTCTTGAACTTTTGAGAACTTTAACTTTGATGGTGTTTTAAAATGGCTCTATGAACTCAATGATGAGGACTCATGATGTTGGTGTTAATATACCATCAAGGTCATGAACTCTAGAGTTTTAAAATGCACTTTTCTCTTCTTGGAGATTTCGGCCATTTCCTTGAGATTTTCTAAGTTTCATAGTTTGATTCCCAAAGATATTATGTTGAGTTCTAAGAACTCCAAGCTTGACTTTACCTTGTCTGAATGAGTTTGGGTTAAGGTTTAAATTCCTTTAAAGTCTTGTTAAGAGCTCTAGAAAGATGAAATGAACTTGCATAATTTATTTTATGCTTGCATTCATATTTACATTCTTGCTATGCATCTTTATTTTCAAGCTATCACCTAAGAACATAAAGATTAAAATGGAACTTGCATCTTCACTTAATTTAATTCTCCAAGCCTTTCTATTTCGGCCTTAAAGTCGATTGTTGTTGGGCCTAGAGCACTAAAATAAAGAATTGAACTTGCATTATCACCTAATTAATTTCTCGAATGCCTATCTATTTCGGCCTTAAAGTCGATTGTTGTTGGGCCAAGAGCACTAAAATAAAGAATTGAACCATGCATATTTACCTTCAAGCTTGCACGTTTAAGTTTATGCCTCGCATATTTACTTTCAAGCTTGCACATTTAAGTTATGCCTTGCATATTTAATTTTAAGTCATCACTTTACCTTGTAAGCAAGATTAAAAAAGGAAAAGCATGAGCACGTTTAGTTTATGTCATAACTTAAGAACCTAGAGCTCAAAGACTTGCCCATTTCATTCCAAGATAAAGTTAAATGTGAATGTATTCCTTGAATGCATAATTTCGGCCAAGTAGTGATGATGGACTTGCAATGAGTTTTCATCTAGCTACTAGGACCAATAGTCTATGTTTTAAGTTTTCCCTAAAGCTTTACAATCTTTATAAGGTTATGTCATCACAAGTTGTGATTTTATTATCTTTTAGGGGATGGAATATGTTTTGGTCAGTGACCTAAGGCTTCACTTAGCCTCTTGATGAATTAAAATGTTTTGCAAAGAGTTTTAGAAGTTCTAGATTGATTTCGAGAGAAACTAGTTAACTTATGTACCTAGAAATGTCAATTTAACTTTCTTATTGAAGTTAAATGTTTTCGGTTCTGACATGATGAGTATGATGCTGTATGATGATGTTGTGATGTGTTGGAATGTGTGAAAATATCATATGATGATGTAGAAGCGATCCTATGCATGATAGGTAAGAAACTAGCTAACTAGAAATACCGTAAAGCTAGAATTTAACATAGTTTTGACCCATTTGTTTATGGAACTTTTCCAAACTGTTTTAATGGGGACATAATCAGATTTAGATTGTTTAGACATGAAAAACTCGGTATCATTTGAGTTAGAATTGAATTCTAGCACCTACGGAGAAACTAGTAACTAGAAAACCGTAAAAATGCAAATGTAGAACTCTTAGAACATTTAATTTTCTGGATTCGGTCCAGCACCCTTACAACATGGTAAACATGGTTAATAATTAGTCCTTAAGCATAGGAATGTCTCATAATTGAGTTAGATTTAATACATAGCGCCTTCGGCGAAAACGGAACCGAGAAAGGGTCTAAAACGTAAGTTCTAGAACCCCGTAAATACAAGTTAGAGAACTTGTCCTATGCTATTCAGATTTTAAAAGTAAAATGAGAGGATTGTAAATGATGTTTAATTATGAGCCTTAGGTGCTTAAAATATGAACGCCGGATGTAGAGAACTATATCCCAAGATTAAGACCCGTAAGGGTCAAAGCATAAGCTACCGTAAGGGTAAGCGTTTGGATGATTTATGATGATGCATGAAGTATTCTAATGATGATGATGTTATTCATATGAGGAATTTATGAGATTATATGTTTATGTGGCATAAAGCAAATTTGGAAGGAAATTGATTGTAATGACCGTTTAGGCCGCCGAATTTCCGACAAATTTGGGGACTTAAAGAGATTTTGAAAATTAAGATACTAAGATGGGTTCTAGGATGACACCGGTTCGGCCGAGCACCTCCATAGAACTCATGTGACATCGGTACCATTTTACACTCTTAGGTGACACCGGTTCGGCCGAGCACCCCTAAGAGTTTTGCCCCCTAACCCGTACTCAGATAGTCGGGATTTATGATACGCTTATCGTTAAGTGGTAAGTAAGAACTAGTGACGACTAGTTAAGGTATGAGCTCATAACCTAGATGTATGACACGTTAAGGTGACACCGGTTCGGCCAAAGACCCCAGTTCGATTGTCTTTTAGGGTGGCCCATGAGGAAGAGAAGTTTCATGATTATGATTATGTCACTAAGTTTTGTCCCATATGAATGTTACTATTGCCACTTTATGCCACCAAGAATGATGATGCTTGATGTTATGTTTTATGTATGTGCATTAGGTAGTGCCATGCATACATTCTCTATTATGTTGCATCCATGACATTAAGATCATCCTAAAATGAATGGACCTTGGCTAAAATATATTTTAAAGTTTAAAATGAACCGAATACATGCTCAGTCATTTTGTATAAATAAACCCAAGGTTCCTGAGGACGTAGATGATGACACCTAGGTAGTAGGAGGCCCTACTGAGATTCTTTAGCAAGATTCTCACTCCCTCTACCTCTTTCTTTCCGTCACGTCTTCAGATGGCGACATTCGTGGTGTTCGTGGACACGCCGACATGGGAGGTGCACCATGACCCGGACCACGGGTCATTCCATTTTGTGGGTCGATGCACGGTTAGAGTATTTGTGTTCATGGGTCGACCCCTTCACTCCCTGTACATTCCCATCGTTTCTCCCCCGTCTCACCTTTTGGCGATGACCTGGTGTTCGAGCGCGCACGTCCCCTAGAGGAGAGACTTCGTCGTACCCCATCATCCACGTCCGCCGCTCGAGACTACTCCTCAAGATGTGCTCCCGCTGTTCGTCCGTCTTCTGAGACGGATCCTTCCGAGGATCTCGCAACCCAGGCACCCTCCGAGGATCTTACGGAGAGGATAGCGAGCCCACCGTGACTTCGGCCGAGGCGTGCCACGACGGCCGGAGATGCGGCCATACCCCGGGGCTCACACTCGATCCCGCTCCGCCTCTTCACGCCCGAGGAGCTCGCCCGGTTCCCGGTTTACGCCTCGATCACGAGATAGTCGCCAGTAGGAGGCCGTGGATGGCCCGAGTTAGAGCACACACCACTTAGAAGGGGATAAACCTTCTTTTGTTTAGAGGTTATCCTATTAGATGCACTCGGGTAGGGGAGTAGATTATGTTTATATTTATGTTGTATTTCCTTTCATGTATTTCCATGTACCAAATCAAGTCCCACGCTTATAAGTGGGCAAATTATAATTATATATGAAATGTTATTCAGTGTCTCTCATGATGTGCCCTTCGATGCTTTATGCTATGACGTTATGAGATGTATGTTTTGTTCGTTGCAAGTTATAACGCATCACGCGGCTCTCACTTTTATTTCAAAAAAAAAATTACCTGTATTTTCCGCTAAGTAATTCAAAGTTAAATGAGATCTACGAAGTAACAGACTAATGTTTAACCTAAGTATGTTCTAGAGTATTGGGTTAAAAATTAGGATGTTACATATATATATGTTCACCATTTTCATAATTAAACCCGAGGTTCTTGGGGACGATGACGATGATACTTGTGTTAGAGTCGGGAAGCCCTACTGAGATTCTTGTATAAGTTTCTCATCCCTTTTTCTTTTCCGTGTCATCTCCAGACATGAATGATGGTGTAGTTCGTGATTTACCTTGAGACTGGATGAAGAGCTACGGAGATAACTTTCCTTTGGATATTTGACTTTAGAGTGATCGTATTTCATATATCAGTTTGTATTCTATTGATGGATATATATTGATGTCCTTAAGTTTACAAGACATCACCATTATGATACAGTAATTGATATGTTATTATCATTTGAGTTATGTTATGCCATGGTTATATTATGTATTTATCTACTATTTGTTTCTAACATCTCTCTTACGAGGCAAGATAAATGACGTTAGATATCTAGTATGCGCGGCTCATGTTTTGGTATTTAAAGTTTAAAAAAAAAAATTTACCCATATTTTCACTAAAGTATTTTTCAAGAAGTTTTGAATCAAAAACTGAAACAAAAGAGTAATAACTAATACTTAACATAAATACGTCCTAGGCGTGTTGAGTTAAATATTAGGGTGTTACATCATGTATGCAACATAGCAAAGCATGAATGCATGATAATACATTACGCGAGAAAGCAATAAAACACAACATTAAGAAACATCATATAAGTGGCATAAAGTGGCATGTAACTTTTCATGTGAAACTTTCTCTTTCCTTAACTATGTGACATTAAACCTTACACTTAGTATCATGGGGGCTACCCTAAAAACATCTTTAGGTTATGAGCTCATACCTAACTTGTTGTCACTAGTTCTTACTTATCCTATGATAAGCGTAACATAATAATCCCGACTTCTAGAGTACGGGCTAGGGGGCATAAGGATCACCTATCATAACCTTTAATTCGGAGAGTCCATAGGAATATTTTCTTCTTTGAAACGCTTTACTGGTATCTAGTACGCAACGAATTGTTGGCTTTGGCAAGCTCCATGTCAATACCCTCATGGATTTGCTTTCTCCCCACCGAAGCGAGAGAAATGCATCTCAATACTATGTCACATTTAAAATCTCATGGAGTTTTCAAAAACTTTCTTAAGTCTTCAAATTTGACGGAATTTGGCAGCGTAATGGCAGTACACCGAATTTCCTTCAAATTTGCTTTATGCCACAAGAACTAATAGTGCATGTACTTTTACATTCAAAATCCAAAATCAAAACAAATTATCAATGTCATACAACATATCCATTCATGGTACATGCATCAACATATCATAACTTGAATTAATGAATTCATTAGATCGTTTATGCTATAGTGTTTTAAACCTTTAATTTTTTCGGATCTTAAACTTAAAATCTAATTAACTTAATGTCCGTTTTTAACCTTTATAGGCTCTCAACTAATAATTCTCCCTAATACTTATAGCTAGCAATAATTTTAATTAACATTATCCAGTTTTGATTTTCATGTGATTATGGGATTCTAGAGACTACGTCTTTGACTCTTTCTAAATTCCGTCTTCGCCTATGGTACTACAATCAATTCCTAAACCAATTATGAGGGATTCCTATACATATACACTAATTATAAATCACTTTGACTATGATTAATTATGCTGGAATAGAATATGGAAATTTTAATTTCTAAGGGTATGTTTGGTTACCCATAAAAATTCAAGGGGGAAAATTTCAAAGGGTAAATATTTAGGGAGTATGTATTAAGGGGGAACATTTTCTTTTTTAGCTTGTTTGGTATGTTCTATAAATATGTTACAAATTTTCATTCCCAAAAAGTTAAGTATGTTTGGTATGCATATAAAATTTTAACTTATAAAAATCATCTTGATTGTTTATAAAGCAGAAAATAATTATTTTTTAAAAATAGCAATCACAAAATAGTTAAAAAATAAATATATTTATTTCCACTTTAAATAATAATAATAATAATAATAATAATCATGTTAAGTTATATTATAAAATTATATACACATTTTTTATGTTATTGGTTGATCTAACGAATATATTATTTGATATTGTTTTATGAACCTAAAGTAAAATATAAGGTCAAACATTCATATAAAAATATAAAATCAAACATATGGACAACAAAATAATAACTCTTTAACTGTAAATCAAATATATAAAGAACACATGCAAGACAAGAATATTTTTTTTGCAATTCATCAAATTTTAAGTTCTTCACATAACAAACAAACATTGATATTGAATGTTCTAACTATCTTATTATAAGAAAATATAGAAATGGTACCTTATTACAAGAAACTAATACACTCTAACAAATGCCATGTTAGAGATATAAGAAATAAGGAGAAACTAAGTATTCAGTTAATAGCCAAACACTACTAAAACTATTAATCATGTCTTTTATCCTATCCTGGTAAATTCCCTAGCACTATTTGTACAAAAGTATACTTCTCATCCTCATCTACTATTGTGCAAAATACAATAACATCTAAATCTGTCATTTTTCTCATGGCCTGCAACCTTTGGATGATGGATAACCCAGGAATTTTATTCAAATCCTCGTGCAACCTGTTTCTATCACATTTTTCATCTTCTTTAAGTGCGCTGATGATCTTTGAAACACATTCATTGTTGCTTTGGTTCACATGCTTTACTAGATCCACAAGTTGCTTCTGCATTGATTCAACATCTTTGTTTCGTAGCTTTCTTTTTCGTTTGGCCTTCTTTGTTGTCTTCAATGTCATTGAGAGTCATACTTTCAGTTAAAATGTTGCTTGATTATTCTCTCTCTTGAAGTCTATCAGTAGGTGTTACAGCATTTGTCCCAGTGGCTCTATCTTTTGCATAAACTTCTTCAAAGATGTTATACAAAGGCCATGGCTTCGTGTATAAGCCTTTGGCAGCAGGGTGGCTCTACAAAATTAATAGATAGCATTAATAATTAGAAGCCAGTAATGAAGTGATGATTTATTCAGTAAAAGATCTGTTGACTAATGTAAGGAAATCAAGCCAGAAAATTTTAGAATTAAAAGATCTGTCTTGAATTAAAACAACGTATTGTGATTTGCTTAACAAGATTTATTATGGTAACACTCGAAGCAAACCAGGTGTGTGTGCGTGCGTGGACATCATGGATATATGTGTATGGCGGTATGTACTATTAGGAGGGCACCTCCTGAGTCTTGATCAAGGATGTTACTGTATCAGCATACTTGACTGGCCTTGATTGTAACGCCCGGGGATCGCGAAGTCGGGGAGTGATCACCGGTGCAAAGAGGCACGGACAAGGGGCGGCTCCTGGCAGACTTCGAAAGCGGAGGGGTACATGAATGAACCGATTACACACCCGAATGAGAGGGATCCTAAGACTGTATAGGTATGGGACTATACAGTTAAGTAGGGTTTATATGAATTGATTTGTACTACCTATACCAACAAGATGCATCTTCTTTTCGGTAGCCCAAACTGAAAGAACTCCACAGTTAAGCGTGCTTGACTTGGAGCAATTTTGGGATGGGTGACCTCCTGGGAAGTTTTCCTAGGAAGCGTGCGAGTGAGGACAAAGCACGCTGAAAAGACCCGTGTTGGTTTGTGGGGACAGTCGTCAATCCATAAAGCAGCAGGGGATGTTACATTGATGGCATTGACGAAGGCATCAGTTTCGTGTCTTAAATATGGGAAGCATGGGTATATATTTATAAGGTGGGCAGTAGAGACAAAAGCTAAATTGAGATTAGAAAACTACTTCTGTACATGCCTCAGCCATGCATGACTATCCCGACTACGTGCCCCGGACTTACTTCTCGGAGACCGATCCGTCGGAGGACCCGCCTACCCATCCGTACAGTGAGAGCTCCTCCCCCACTCCACCATTGATGAGAGAGGGCAGTGAGGACACCGTGACTCAGCCACGGCTCGCACGACGATCGGAGATGTCGCCACCCCGCGGGGGTCACTCTCGACCTCCGTTCCGCCTCTATACGCCCGAGGAGCTCGCCGGATTTCTGGTATGTGCCTCGCTCGCGAGATGGACGTCAGTAGGAGGTGATGTATGACTGATGGAGTACCCGGGTAGAGCACATACCACTTAGATGAGGATGGACCTCTTTTTGTATAGAGGTTATCCCTTTAGTTGCACTTGGGTAGGGGAGTTGCTTTTATATTTTCCGTCGTACTTTCCTTTATACTTTCCTTTAGTTGTATCTGTTCATGATGTACTAAACTAAGCCCCACTCTCCATGAATGGGCATATCATATAATATTATATAAATATGCAGTTCAGTTCTATTGTGATGTGCCTTTACTTGCTTATGTCATGCTGTTATGTGATGCTTGCTTTATTTTCTTTCGTGCATTATTATTTAACGTGTCGAACGGCTCTCACTTTGCTTTTATAATTCAAAAAAAAAATTTACTAGTATTTCCACTAAGTATTCTAAAGTATTAAGGAAGCTATGACGTAATAGACTAATGATTAACCTAAATATGTTCTAGAGTATTGGGTTAAAAATTAGGATGTTACATTATGGTATCAGAGCAGTTCGGTTCTCATGGAGCCTGAAGATTTGACTGACTATGCTTTTGGAGCATAATGCGGTAGACATGTCATGTGTAGAGCTTGCTAGAGACAAGCTATAGGCTAGAGATGCATGACCCCTGTTTGTTTGCAAATGCCATGATAACTAGCTCATTTCACATGAAACGTTGAGCCTGATCAACTCAGTGGTTATTGTCTTATGTGTTTAGGAACCAATGGCACCCAGACGACAGAATAGGACCCCGACCGAGGGTAACCAGGAGGATGCAACTGCCACTGCTGTTTGTGACATGGCAAGAGCCATGGAGTGGATGTTCGAGAGAATGAACCAACAAGGGGACATCGGACATGCTCCCCCTACTGCTGAAATGGTCGAGCAAGCAAGGTTCGGTGAGTTCCGCAAGGCAAACCCACCGGCCTTTAGAGGAGCCATGGATCCTGACAGAGCTGACGAGTAGATCAAGAACATGGAAAAGATCTACCCCGTGGTCGCTTGCTTGGAAGAGCAAAAGGTCACAAATGCCGCATTCTGGAGGAAGGACAAGGAAAGCTCCAGGCTGCAAGGGCGGAACGAGCCAAGGGGCTAAGACCTCAAGCCCCAAAGTTCAAACCACAACACCAAAGCCAATCACGAAACCATTACAACCCCTACCACACCAACCAATTCAAGCGACATCAACAACAACAAAGAACCCCCTTCCACCAACAACCCAAGCAACCCTACAGATCACCATTCCAGCACAACAACCACCAAAACAACAACAACAACAACAACAACAATAACAATAACCGACAACGACTATCGGGAGGCCCCCGGAACAACACTCAACAAGGAGGGTCCAGCGAAACTAAGAACAAGACGCCCCAAGGAGCCCCCGCCACCTTTGCTAGACCCACACCGGCAATGATGTGTCCCCAATGCGGGAAAGATCACAGCAACTGTTCCTGCCTGGCTGGGCAAAACGTTTGCTTCAAGTGCGGGAAGCCTGGCCATTACGCCAACAGATGCAATAACGAGAGGCCAGCGAATCAGAACCCCAGGCTGCAACACCAAGGGAGGGTCTTCACCCTCAACGCGGACGAAGCAGAAAGGTCCAATGACCTCATCGAAGGTACGTGCGAAATAAATGGTAAACCTTTAACTGTACTTTATGACTCTGGCGCTACACATTCTTTCATTTCATATGCTAGTGTCAAGTCTCTAAACTTAAAGACTTCCAAACTTCCTTTTGATCTTATTGTTTCTACCCCTACAAATCACCCTGTAAATACTTGTTTTTGTTGTTTAAATTGCCATCTCACTATAGAAAATAGATCCTTTGTCATAGATTTAATTTGCTTACCCATGAAAGGTACAGGTGTAGTCCTTGGCATGGATTGGCTTCATGCCAACTATGTATTGTTAGATTGTAATGCCAAAACAGTTGTCTTTCCTTCTCCCCCTAGCGAAACTAGTCAAACCTTGAAACTCTACCTTAACGCCATAGAGGTCAACTGTAGTGGGCAAAAGACTAAGGGATATGTTCTCCTAGCCACTAGCGAGGTAGACTTTGAGCAGAACCTAGAGAATATACCGGTAGTAAGAGATTATCCCGAGGTATTTCTGGAAGAGATACCCGAGTTTCCCCCCAACAGAGAAATGGAGTTCTCCATTGAGTTGGTTCCTGGAGTGGGACCAATCTCTATCGCCCCCTATAGGATGTCACCCTTGGAGTTAGCTGAATTAAAAACCCAACTTGAGGAGCTTTTGGGGACCATTTTAAAATATCATCAAGGTGAGAGGTTTCAAAGTTCAAGAAGAAAGAGCAAAGAAAAAATCTTTAACTTAAGAACAAAGATCAAGCTTTAGAGATTATCCAAGTGATGAACATTATCATCATGGAACCTCATCATCAAGCTCTCATCCCTTTGATTCTCAAGGGCTCATGGCCGAAACAAGGAGGATAAGAAAAGAAAAGAAGTTCTTGAAAGGATTCAAGAGAAACTAAGAACATATAAAGGATTTAAGAACTTTAAATGAAAGAACTCTTGAAAGAAAATCCCTACCTAGTGATTAGGAGGTTGGAATGAGAGAAGAGGATGAAGAACTTGAAGACTTGAACTTGAGAGAAAAAGGAAGCTTTGAAGTGTTTCTTTGAAAACTTACACTTTGCAAATGAACCCAAAATGATACAAGTTCACCCAAGCAAGCTATTTATAGAGAAATGAAGCAAATGAAAGGTGCAAGGAAGGGGAAGGTGTTCGGCCATCAGAATGGAGGGAGCCCATGAGTTCCATGAGGTGAGATAATGTGGTCTTGAGGCATGGTGAGGTATGGTTCAAAGTATGGTGATGTATGGTTCAAGGTATGGCCTCAAGCATGGTTCTTTGAGTGAGAAACAATTCAACATGTGAGGTAAAAGAGAGAGAGGTAGCCGAATGTGCATCAGCCATGGGGGGAGGATTTCTTGCATTTTAATTGTGGTTTAGAGTTGTGTTTAGGTGTATCTTTGATTAGGATTAAGATTAGGAATTTGTAAGAAAGTGTTTAGGTGAGAAAATGGGTAATTAAGGTTGGCGAGACATAATTAAAGAGTGTTCTTGCATCATTAGTGAGTTATAAATTCATTTTAGTGTATAAACAATTCTAGACACAATTCCTTGATTTAAGGAATTGGAGAGAGAAAGCACTATTCAAGATTCCAAGAGTGAAATCTTGAGTTTTATAAAAGAGATTTAAATCTAATCTAAGCAATTTTAGGTTTTAATTAATTTTAATAATTTATTTTGACTCTAGATTAATTATGAAAATTAATTAATCTTCATTTAGAGCCTAATATTGCTTAGGTTTGCTTAATTACATCATTAAGCTCAAAAATACTATTCCAGGGGCAAAATCGTAATTTTGCACTAAAACTGCCCGGGACCACCGGGACTCAAACAGATGTTTTGAAACATGTAAAAACATGGTTTTAAACCTCTGGGGAAAGTTTCGGGCTCAAACGGCACCTTTACCCACGTAAAACGCTATAGGGGCATTTTGATCATTTTGACCCGAAACTGCAGAAAATGAGACTTTCGCCTCCGGAACCATTCAAGAGTCATTCAATCCCCTTCAAACATTGAGTTGACCCTTCGAGGACTGCCGGGTCGGCCATCCTCGAATTCCGGGCCGAAAATGACCTCAGGGGCATTTCGGTCATTTTCCACTTAAACAGAAAATCGGGGTGTTACAAGAAGAGGATGAAGAACTTGAAGAACTTGAACACTTGAACTTGAGAGAAAAAGGAAACTTTGAAGTGCTCTTTGAAAACTTACACTTAGCAAATGAACCCAAAATGATGCAAGTTCACCCAAGCATGCTATTTATAGAGAAATGAAACACATGCAAGGTGCAAGGAGGAGGAGGGGGTTTCGGCCATGAGGAGCAGCCCCATGAGTTCCATGAGGTGAAATGTTGTGATCTTGAGGCATGGTGAGGTATGGTTCAACTCAAGCATGGTCCTTTGAGTGAGAAACAAATCAACATGTGTTGTAAATGAGAGAGAGGGGGCTGAAGTTGCATCAGCCATGGGGGGAGGATTTCTTGCATTTTAATTGTGGTTTAAAGTTGTGTTTAGGTGTATCTTTGATTAGGATTAAAATTAGGAATTTGTAAGAAAGTATTTAGGTGAGAAAATGGGTAATCAAGGTTGTCAAGACACATTTAAGGAGTGTTCTTGCATCATTAGTGAGTTATAAACTCATTTTAGTGTATAAACAATTCTAGACACAATTCCTTGATTTAAGGAATTGGAGAGAGAAAACACTATTCAAGATTCCAAGAGTGAAATCTTGAGTTTTAGAAAGAAGATTTAAATCTAATCTAAGCAATCTTAGGTTCTAATTAATTTTAATAATTTATTTTGACTTTAGATTAATTATGGAAATTAATTAATCTTCGATTAGTGTAATATCCCCTACTGCTTTATGGATTGACGACTGTCCCCACAAACCAACATGGGTCTTTTCAGTATGCTTTGTCCTCACTCGCACGTTTCCTAGGAAAACTTCCCAGGAGGTCACCCATCCCAAAATTGCTCCAAGTCAAGCATGCTTAACTGTAGAGTTCTTTCAGTTTGGGCTACCGAAAAGAAGATGCATCTTGTTGGTATAGGTAGTACAAATCAATTCATATTAGCCCTCCTTAACTGTATAGTCCCATACCTATACAGTCTCAGGATCCTTCTCATTCGGGTGTGTAATCGGTTCATTCATTTACCCCTCCGCTTTCGAAGCCTGCCAGGAGCTGCTCTTTGTCCGTGCCTCCTTGCACCGGCGATCACTCCCCGACTTCGCAATCCCTGGGCATTACATGCCCACCAGCTTCCGCTTGGTTCGTCCCCGAACCACACCGTACTGGGAGAGGTGTAGGCTCTGATACCATTTGTAATATCCCCTGCTGCTTTATGGATTGACGACTGTCCCCACAAACCAACATGGGTCTTTTCAGCATACTTTGTCCTCACTCGCAAGCTTCCTAGGAAAACTTCCCAGGAGGTCACCTATCCCAAAATTGCTCCAAGTCAAGCACGCTTAACTGTAAAGTTCTTTCAGTTTGGGCTACCGACAAGAAGATGCATCTTGTTGGTATAGGTAGTACAAATCAATTCATATAAGCCCTCCTTAATTGTATAGTCCATAATCGGTTCATTCATGTACCCCTCCGCTTTCGAAGCCTGCCAGGAGCTCCTCCTTTTTTACAGAATCCTTATATTGTTTTGATCCCTACTATAGTGCTATGCTCGAGTCATAACATTACAGTAAGTAGACGTTACCCATAACTTATATATTTACAATTCCTTAACTATATGAAATATACACGTATTAAGTTGTAATAAATATAAGCCTTGCACTAAAAACTATACTAACTTGTCCCATATCAAGTTTGCTCACAATGTGATAGTCAGCGTATAGGAATAGTGGAAATGTAATGAGCATCCTAAGACGTCGGTCACACGATAATTTACAACTTATATCACATCCATCGTAAGTTAAGTCACACAGTCATACTATATACATTCATTCCTAATTACATATATATTATAAACAACCCTACCCTGGTCCTCACAATGACCACCTAGTCCGGGTTAGGGCCTATCAAAATACAAATGACTACATACAAATAACCTAACTCCCTCGGTCAGTGGCTCATCAAAAAGTCAGATGTAAGAGCCTACGATAGTTAAACGGTATGAAGGAATCTAACCAAATGTAAGTCTCATAACAGTAGTAGCGGACAGACGAGCAAATAGTACAAAAACACAGATACGAGACTTAGCGATAAGGTACACTAATCGTAACTCCGGGTCATAATACCACTGCAATTCAGGCATCTCAAGACGGAGCACGATCGAGGCCATCTATATAAAATACATCACACAGCAGGAATGAGAATCAATGATTCCCAGTAGGAAAAATATACCAGTCTACCACTCAATGATATTCAGCTTAATACAAGATAAGCAAAGTACTTTAGTTATTTATATGATGGTTTCATTAGTTAGAATCATTATTTCTCATGACTTAATTTTATTAGAAAATTTTGAACTTAATGGTAGAACTCATAGGACTCTTCTGATATACTTCTCTTTGGATCATACTATCAACGATGTAACGCCGTCATGTTACAACCTGATATAGTTCACTAGATGGAGTACGTCTACTTCATCTCATCTAGAACAGCCTCGCTATTCTCAGTACATCCCTTTCCTCATAACGATGTAACGCCGTCGCGATTACAACCTGATATAGTTCTAAGGGCGTAGCACGTCTGCTACTACCCGTGAATCCATGAGCTTACCATTAAGCAATTAATTATTGTGTAAAGCTTGTTTTCTTGATTTCCCTCTATTTGTGTGAGATTTATTTTCTTATGTTCCCTCTCTTTATGAAGCTCGGTTTCTTATACTTGTCTGAGATTTCCTTGGAATTTCTTTAAACTCTTATGAGATATTTTGTTAAAATCTACTAAATATGTATGAGATATTCTATTAAAACGTCTTGATGTGTTATGAGATATTCATATTCGGTTCATGTGCTCATGTCATACTAGTACAAGATGCCAGTATTTCATCAATTCAAAGCAACAATTTATTTTCAGCACAATGGAAGATTTCATATATTTGTCATACAATTTAATATGCAATTCAAACCATCAAATAGGAGACTATAAAAATTCTCAATGACACCTCAATTCGTCCACAAGGTTCCATAAAAATTTCATAGTAAAAAGAATTCTCTAGCTATGTTAACAAAATTAGACAAATTTGGTTGTCAGAGACCATCGATTCTCAGCTAAATTCCCGAATTCCATAATTTTTAACCCTAGAAAATGAAATCAGAAAATTAGGAATAAAAATCCTAGTAAAACCTTAAGATGTCCCTAATATCCTATAAAAGTTTCAAAGGAAAAATCGGTCATTTGCTATGGTAACAAAAATAGACAAATTTGCAGCTTCAGTTCCAATAATTCAGGCAGCATAGGTACAATTTCGGTTCTTAATTTTTTAAACATAGCAAAAGTGACCAGAATACCTCAAAACTTTTACTGAAGATGGCTCAACATGTTAGCTACATCATATAAAATTTTCAGTTCAATCTAAGGCCTCTAAATAGGTCAGAAAATTCGTGAAAACAGCTGCCCTGTTGAAATCCGAAAATTCAGCAAACCAGTTCAACACTCATATCTATTGCATCCTTTATATTCATCCAACTCACATATATATGAATCTTGAAGATAAATTTCAGATTTCATAAAATAATTTCAAACATATTTCAAGGATTTATATTAACAAACTAGCCAAACAATCACCAAATAATAGACTAGAATTTTTTTCATACCTTTCTTCCAAGCGTTTCTCTAGTTTTTCCTTTCCAATCAACCTCCAAATCCCTCTGTTTCAGCACCTTTGTGCACTACTATGAGGACCCAAAGTGCAGGGAAAACAAGTTTTTGATTTAAGTTTGATGAAGAGGATGTGTTCTTGAAGTTAGTTTAAGTGTATGTCTAAGTGTATCATTTAAAGACTAAAAGGTTTCATTGAGTTTCATGAAGCAAAAATAGAAGAAAGTGAAGGCAAGAAGAAAGAAACATGTGCTGTGCCTAACCGAGAATGAAATGAAATTTCCTTGCCCTTTTTCCTTTTTATAAACGTACTTCCTTGGAGAGAAATTAAAGGAGTTTTTATTTCCAAATCAATATGCCTTCTATCAGTGTTAGGAATATCTATATTTATTTCATTATTCTAAGTAAAAATTTATTTAAGATATGATAATGCCCATTAGTTGAACCAATTTAGATGTTTTGGTATACCGATTATTACTATTTTGGTGTACCGTTTCTTATCATTTCAGTACCCGATTGACATAAAAAAAACTTTATCGGGTAAAATTATCATTTTAACCTTATCCTAAGAAGAGGCTCACCAAGAAGAGGCTCACCTGTGTACCGAGAATGGGGAATCTTCGTCATGATATTCTAGAAGAGGCTCACCAAGGTAATTTCTCTATACACCCAGGAGTCACAAAAATGTATAGAGATCTCAAGAAGATGTTCTGGTGGCCAAAAATGAAGGTTGATGTAGCAGAAATAGTATCTAAGTGTTTGACTTGCCAGAAGGTGAAAATTGAACATAAGAAACCACCAGGTACCCTACAACCTTTTGAAGTTCTAGGATGGAAATGGGAAAGTGTAACATACTAATTTTTAACCCAATACTCTAGAACATATTTAGGTTAATCATTAGTCTGTTACTTCATAGTTCTCATTTAACTTTGAATTACTTAGCGGAAAATACGGGTAATTTTTTTTTGAAATAAAAGTGAGAGCCGCGTGATACGATAAGCGGTAAATCATGTATGGTAAACAAATGTCTCACAACATCATAACATAAGGCACAACATGAACATCACTGAATATCATCTTATATATATATAACTTGCCCACTTATGAGTGTGGGACTTAATTTAGTACAAGGAAACTACAAGAAAGGAAATACAACATAAACATAAACATGATCTACTCCCCTACCCGAGTGCACCTAATGGGATAACCTCTAAACAAAAGAAGGTTTATCCCCATCTAAGTAGTGTGTGCTCTAACCGGGTACTCCATCGGTCGATCGTCACCTCCTACTGACGTCCGTCTCGTGAACGAGGCAAGTATCCGGGAAACTGTGCGAGCTCCTCGGGCGTAAAGAGGCGGAACGGGGATCGAGAGTGACCCCCGCGGTGTAGCCGCGTCTCCGGTCGTCATGCAAGTCGGGGCTGAGTCACGGTATCCTCACTGCCCTCCCTCATCAATGGTGGAGAGGGGGCAGAGCTCTCGCTATACGGATGAGTAGACGGGTCCTCGGACGAGTCGGTCTCTGAGAAGTAGGTCCGGGGCACGTAATCGGGATAGTCTCGCATGGCTAAGGCGGCGGTGTACATGTGGAGCACTCTCGCTGGCGCATGCGCCAAGACGCTCAAAAACCCGCTCGTCGTTGCCATAGGGTGCAGTCGGGGAGAAGCGATGGGTGTGCACGGGATGAGCGAAGGGGCGTCCTACGAACATGAAAACCCGCACCGCACGCCTCAAATGGTATGACCCGTGAGCGGGTCATAGTGCACCTCCCATGCCTGGGTGTCCACGAACACTACTTAACGCCGCCATCTCAAGACGTGGATCGGAAAGAAAGAGATAGAGGGAGTGAGAATCTTGCTAAAGAATCTCAGTAGGGCCTCCTACTACCTAGGTGTCATCATCTACGTCTTCAGGAACCTTGGGTTTATTTATACAAAATGACTGAGCATGTATTAGGTTTATTTTCAAACTTTAAAATATATTTTAGCCAAGGTCTATTCATTTTAGGATGATCTTAATGTCATGGATGCAACATAATAGAAAATGTATGCATGGCACTACCTAATGCACATACATAAAACATAACATCAAGCATCATCATTCTTGGTGGCATAAAGTGGCAATAGTAACATTCATATGGGACAAAACTTAGTGACATAATCATAATCGTGAAACTTCTCTTTCTCATGGGCCACCCTAAAAGACAATCGAACCGGGGGTGCTCGGCCGAACCGGTGTCACCCAAAACGTGTCATATATCTAGGTTATGAGCTCATACCTTAACTAGTCGTCACTAGTTCTTACTTACCACTTAACGATAAGCGTGTCATAAATCATAAATCCCGACTATCTGAGTACGGGTTAGGGGGCAATTCTCTTAGGGGTGCTCGGCTGAACCGGTGTCACCTAAGAGTGTAAAATGGTACCGATGTCACATGAGTTCTATGGAGGTGCTTGGCCGAACCGGTGTCATCCTAGAACCCATCTTAGTACCTTAATTTTCAAAATCTCTTTAAGTCCCCAAATTTGTTGGAAATTCGGCGGCACAACGGTCATTACACTGAATTTCCTTCCAAATTTGCTTTATGCCACATAAACATATAGTCTCATAAATTCCTCATATGAATAACATCATCATCATTAGCATACTTCATGCATCATCATAAAACATCCAAACGCTTACCCTTACGGTAGCTTATGCTTTAACCCTTACGGGTCTTAATCTTGAGATATAGTTCTCTACATCCGTCGCTCATATCTTTATGCACCTAAGGGCTCATATTTAATCATCATTCCTAATCCTCATGTTCATACTTAAATCTGAAAAGCATAGGGCAGAATTTCTAACTTGTATTTACTGGTTCTAGAACTTACGCTTTAGACCCTTTCTCGTTCTGCTTTTTACTTGAAGGCGCTATATATTAAATCTAAATCAATTATGAGGCATTCCTATGCTTAAGGACTAATTATTAATCACATTTGTCATGTTGTAAGGGTGTTGGACAGAATCTAGAAAATTAAATGTTCTAAGAGTTATACATTTGCATTTTTACGGTTTTCTAGTTACTAGTTTCCCCGTAGGTGCTAGAATTCGATTCTAATCCAAATGATACCAAGTTTTTCATGTCTAAACAATCTAAATCTGATTATGTCCCCATTAAAACAGCTTGGATTAGTTCCATAAACAAATGGGTCAAAACTATGTTAAATTCTAGCTTTACGGTATTTCTAGTTAGCTAGTTTCTTACCTATCATGCATAGGTTCGCTTCTACATCATCACATGATATTTTCACACATTCCAACACATCAAAACATCATCATACAGCATCACACTCATCACATCAGAACCGAAAACATTTAACTTAAATGAGAGAGTTAATTTGACATTTCTAGGTACATGAGTTACCTAGTTTCTCTTGGAATCGATCTAGAACTTCTAAAACTCTTTGCAAAACATTTTAATTCATCAAGAGGCTAAGTGAAGCCTTAGGTCACTGACCAAAACATATTCCATCCCCTAAAAGATAATAAAATCGCAACTTGTGATGACATAACCTTATAAAGATTTGTAAAGTTTTAAGGAAAACTTAAAACATAGACTATTGGTCCTAGTAGCTAGATGAAAACTCATTGCAAGTCCATCATCACCACTTGGCCGAAATTATGCATTCAAGGAATACATTCACATTTAACTTTATCTTGGAATGAAATGGGCAAGTCTTTGAGCTCTAGGTTCTTAAGTTACGACATAAACTAAACGTGCTCATGCTTTTCATTTTTAATCTTGCTTACAAAGTAAAGTGATGACTTGAATTTAAATATGCAAGGCATAAACTTAAACGCAAGCTTGAAAGTAATATACATGGTTCAATTCTTTATTTTAGTGCTCTTGCCCCAACAACAATCGACTTTAAGGCCGAAATAGATAGGCATTCGAGGAATTAATTAAGTGAGGATGCAAGTTCAATTCTTTATTTTAGTGCTCTAGGCCCAACAACAATCGACTTTAAGGCCGAAATAGAAAGGCTTCGAGAATTAAATTAAGTGATGATACAAGTTCCATTTTAATCTTTATGTTCTTAAGTGATAGCTAGAAAGTAAAGATGCATAGCAAGAATGTAAATATGAATGCAAGCATAAAATAAATTATGCAAGTTCATTTTATCTTTCTAGAGCTCTTAACAAGACTTTAAAGGAATTTAAACCATAACCCAAACTCATCCAAACAAGGTAAAGTCAAGCTTAGAGTTCTTAAAACTCAACATAATATTCTTAGGAAATCAAACCATGAAGCTTAGAAAAATTAAGGAAATGGCCGAAATCTTCAAGAAGAAAAAGGAACATTTTAGAACTCTAGAGTTCATGATCTTGATGATATATTAACACCAACATCATGAGTCCTCATCATTGAGTTCATAGAGCCATTTTAAAACATCATCAAAGCTAAAGTTCTCAAGAGTTCAAGAAAGGAAAAACTAAAAACATTTTTGCTCAAGAACAAAGATCAAGCTCTAGAGTTTGTTTCAAGTGATGAACATCATCATGAAACTCTCATCATCAAGCTCTCATTCCTTCATTCCCAAAGGCCCATGGCCGAAACATAAAGAGGAAGAAGGAGAAGAAAAGAAGTTCTAAAAGGAACCAAGAGGAACTATGAACATCAAGCTTAAAATAAGAACTTTAAAGAAAGGAATACATGAAAGAAAATCCCTACTTGATTGATGAACTTGAAGATGGAAGAAGAAGATGAAGAACTTGAAGAACGCCAAGAACTTGAAGAACACAAAAACTTTGAGAGAAAAAGAAAAGCTTTGAGTGTTCCTAAACTTAGCAAATGATCTAAAAGTGGTGCAAGCTCCTCAAGGCATTCTATTTATAGAGAAATGAAACAAATGGAGGGAGCTCATGGGGGAGAGTGGCTTCGGCCATGAGGTGCAGAATGGAGGCTTCCATGAGTTCCATGAGGTGAGATAATGTGTTCTTTGAGGTATGGTGAGGTATGGCTTAAGGTATGGTGAGGTATGGTTCAAGGTATGGCTTCAAGCATGGTTCTTTGAGTGAGAAAATAATTAAACATGTGGCCAAAGAGGAGTGTGCTGGCCGAAATGCATCAGCCACGGGAGGAGAGTTTCTTGCATTTTAATTGTGGTTTAGAGTTGTGTTTAAGTGTATCTTTGATTATGCTTAAGATTAGGAATTTGTAAGAAAGTGTTTAGGTAAGGTAAATGGGTAATTAAGGTGGTCTAGACATAATTAAGGAGTGGTCTTGCACCATTAGTGAGTTAAAATCCTCAATTTAGAGTCTAAACAACTCTAGACACATTTCCTTGATTTAAGGAATTGGAGAGAGAAAACACTATTCAAGATTCCAAGACTAGGAGTCTTGAGTTCTAAAAAGGGATCTAAGTTTTAATCTAAGTAATTTTAGGTTCTAATTAACTTTAATAAATTATCTTGACTCTAGATTAATTAGGGAAATAAATTAATCTTCGTTTAGAGCCTAATATTGCTTAGGTTTGCTTAATTACGTCATTAAGCTCAAAAGCACTATTCTAGGGGCAAAATCATAATTTTGCACTAAAACTGCCTGGGACCACCAGGACTTGAACAGAGACCTCTAGACACATGAAAACATGTTTTTAAACCTCTGGGGAAAGTTCCGGGCTCAAACGGCACCTTTACCCGCGTAAAAACGCTATAGGGGTATTTTGGTCATTTTGACCAAATCGCTGGAAAAGCGAAATTTTCGCTTCCGAAAGCATTCAAGGGCCATTTAATCCCCTTCAAACATTGAGTTGACCCTTCGAGGACGACCGAGTTGGTTACCCTCGAGTTCGGGTCAGGAAATGACCTCAGGGGCATTTTGGTCATTTCCCTCGGACAGAGAAATCGGGGTGTTACAGAAAGCATTTCCATGGACTTTGTAACGGGATTACCCAAAACATCGACGGGATATGATGCTATCTGGGTTATAGTGGATAGACTAACTAGGTTTGCACATTTTCTACCTATCAGAGTCTCATATTCTCTGGAGAAATTGGCTAGACTCTATATAGGGGAAATTGTGAGGTTGCATGGCGTTCCTTCAACTATAATTTCAGACCGGGATCCACGATTCACTTCAAGATTTTGGGAAGCTTTTCAGAAAGCTTTTGGAAGCAAACTTTGTCTAAGCACAGCTTATCATCCCCAGATTGATGGACAAACTGAAAGGACCATTCAAACACTAGAAGATATGTTGAGAACATGTGTACTAGAACATCGTGGGAGTTGGGACAGCTGTCTGCCACTGATCGAATTTTCCTACAACAATAGCTATCACGCAAGTATCGGAGTGGCTCCTTATGAAGCTTTGTATGGAAGAAAGTGCCAATTGCCACTTTGTTGGTATGAATCAAAGCGGCCGACCTTTTGGGACCGTGACTCATCCGGCTGCATCATCGAATGTATAAAGAGAATCCGAAGTAAGATTTTGACTGCTCAAAGCCGACAGAAAAGCTATGCTGATAAGAGGAGGAGACCGTTAGAATTTCAGGAGGGAGATCACGTCTTTTTGAAAGTTACTCCTACGACTGGGATAGGTAGGGCCATTAAAGTCAGGAAGTTAAATCCTCGCTTTGTAAGTCCATTCCAAATCCTAAGTCGTATAGGCTCAGTAGTATACCGGATAGCTTTACCTCCACATCTTTCAAACCTCCATGATGTATTTCACGTGTCACAACTTCGGAAATACAACCCTGACTCTAGTCATATATTAGAACCTGAATCACTACAACTAAGGGATGACTTAACTTTTGAATTACCACCAGCACAAATAGTGGATAGAAGCATGAACAACTTCGAGGGAAATCCATCTCTCTTGTCAAGGTTGCGTGAGGAAGAGAAGGATCCAAGGAGTATACATGGGAGTTAGAATCCAGTATGCGAGAAGACTATCCCGCACTTTTCATAGGTACTAAATTTTGAGGGCAAAATTTTTCTAAGGGGAGTAGAATGTAACGACTCGTCTGTCTATATTTTCTCTGATAAAATAATTAATTGTAAGTAATCAATAGGGATTTTAAAAATTTCGATCAACACAGTTAGGATCAGAACAACATAACGATTCTGTAAAAAAAAAAAATTAATTAAATATTAATAAAAAATTTAGAATAATAATATTTTAATCAGTAATATAGGATGGGATGTTATAAATGATATTAGGACAAAATAAAAAACTAGGATGAGGTTAAAATGATAATTTTACCCGATAAAGTTTTTTTTATGTCAATCGGGTACTGAAATGATAAGAAACGGTACACCGAAATGGTAATAACTGGTATACCGAAACAACTAAATTGGTTCAATTAATGGACATAATCATATCTTAAATAAATTTTTACTTAGAATAATCAAATAAATATAGATATTTCTAATACTGATAGAAGGCAAATTGATCCGGAAATATCAATTCCTTTACTTTGCCTCCAAGTTACTAAGCTTATAAAAAGGAAAACAAAAGAAAACAAATTCCATTGTTCTCGGTTCTTCCACATAACACATTTTGGCTTCCTTCTTGTTCATTTCTTTCTTTTCTCTTCACTTCTCCATTTTCTAAATTCCTTTCTTTGCAAAAACTCCATCAAACCACCATATCTACAAAGGATACTCTTAGATAAGCATCTAAACTACTTCACGAACATCTTCTCTACATCAAGATCAATTGAAAACTTTATTTTTCCTTGCACTTGGTCCATATTCCAGCACCAAACCAGGCTGAATAAAGGGGGGTGTTTGAGGTTTGGTTGGAGAGGAAAAACTAGAGAAAGCTTAGCAAAACGCTTGGAAGAAAGGTAGGAAAAAATTCTAGTCTATTACTTGGTGATTGTTTGGCTAGTTTGTTAATATAAATCCTTGAAATATGTTTGAAATTATTTTATGAAATCTGAAATTTATCTTCAAGATTCATATATATGTGAGTTGGATGAATATAAAGGATGCAATAGATATGAGTGTTGAATTGGTTTGCTGAATTTTCGGATTTCAACAGGGCAGCTGTTTTCCCAAATTTTCTGACCTATTTAGAGGCCTTAGATTGAACTGAAAATTTTATATGATGTAGCTAACATGTTGAGGCATCTTCAGTAAAAGTTTTGAGGTATTCTAGTCACTTTTGCTATGTTTAAAAAATCAAGAACCGAAATTGTACCTATGCTGCCTGAACTATTGGAACTGAAGCAGCAAATTTGTCTATTTTTGTTACCATAGCAAATGACCGATTTTTCCTTTGAAATTTTTACAGGGTATTAGGGACATATTAAGGTTTTACTAGGATTTTTATTCCTAATTTTCTAGTTTCATTGTCTAGGGTTAAAAATTAGGGAATTTGGGAATTTAGCTGAGAATCAATGGTCTCTGACGACCAAATTTGTCTAATTTTGTTGACATAGCTAGAGAACTCTTTTTACTATGAAATTTTTATGGAACCTTATAGACGTATTGAGGTGTCATTGAGAATTTTTATAGTCTCCGATTTGATGGTTTGAATTGCATACGAAAATTGTGCTACAAATATATGAAATCTGCCATTGTGCTGAAAATAAATTGATGCTTTGAATTGATGAAATACTGGCATCTTGTACTAGAATGACATGAGCACATGAACCGAATATGAATATCTCATAAGACATCAAGAGGTTTTAATAGAGGATCTCATACATATTTAGTAGATTGTAACAAAATATCTCATAAGAATTCAAGAGACTTTAAGGAAATATCTCATAAGGGTTTAAAGGAATTCTAAGGAAATCTCAGACAAGTATAAGAAACCGAGCTTCATGAAGAGAGGGAATGTAAGAAAACAAACCTCACACAAAGAGCAAATCAAGAAAACAAGCTTTACATAATAATTAATTGCTTAATGGTAAGCTCATGGATTCACGGGTAGTAGTAAACGTGCTACGCCCTTAGAACTATATCAGGTTGTAATCGCAACGGCGTTACATCGTTATAAGGAAAGGGATGTACTGAGAATAGCGAGGCTGTTCTAGATGAGATGAAGTAGACGTACTCAATCTAGTGAACTATATCAGGTTGTAACGTGACGGCGTTACATCGTTGACAAGATTTATCCAAAGAGAAGTATATCAGAAGAGTCCTATGAGTTCTACCATTAAGTTCAAAATTTTCTAATAAAATTAAGTCATAAGAAATAATGATTCTAACTAATGAAACCATCATATAAATAACTAAATTACTTTGCTTATCTTATATTAAGCTGAATATCATTGAGTGGTAGAGTGGTATATTTTTCCTACTGGGAATCATTGATTCTCATTCCTGCTGTGTGATGTATTTTATATAGATGGCCTCGATTGTGCTCCGTCTTGAAATGCCTGAATTGCAGTGGTATTATGACCCGGAGTTATGGTCAGTGTACCTGGTCGCTAAGTCTCGTATCTGTGTTTATGTACTATTTGCTCGTCTGTCTGCTACTACTGTTATGAGACTTACATTTGGTTAGATTCCTTCGTACCGTTTAACTATCGTAGGCTCTTACATCTAAATTTTGATGGGCCACTGACCAAGGGAGTTAGGTTATCTGTACGTAGTCAGTTGTATTTTGATAGGCCCTAACCGGACTAGGGGGTCACTACGAGGACCAGGGTAGGGTTGTTTATAATATATATGTAATTAGGTATGAATGTATATAGTATGACTGTGTGACTTAACTTACGAAGGATGTGATATAAGATGTAAATTATCGTGTGACCGACGTCTTAGGATGCTCATTACCTTTTCGCCATTTCTATAAGTTGACATCACATTGTGGGCAACAAAATTGATTTACGACAAGTTAGTATAGTTTTTAGTGCAAGACTCATATTTATTACAACTTATACGTATATATTTCATATAGGTAAGAAATTGCAAATATATAAGTTATGGGTAACGACTGCTTACTGTAATGTTATGACTCGAGCATAGCACTATAGTAGGAGGGGTGTTACATGATGACTATGTGTTCATCTCAATGAGGCCTCTAGAGCTTGAGTTTTAATAAAAATGCTATTTATGACCACATTTCAAGAAAAGAAACTGTGTTTTAAAGAACCCTTGAGGTTCACTCTTGTCCTTACTTTATCTTGTCATGATAAGTTTGGGTTGAGGTTTAAGTTCCTTTAAAAGTCTTGTATGAGCTCTATTAAGAAATAAAATGGACTAGCATTCATATTTAAATTCAAGCTTATACATTACATATTTACTTTGAGCCTTGCATTCATATTTAATTTCCAAGCCATCACTTAAAGGTAAAGGATAAAGAATGGATTGCATCTCATATTTACATTCTTGTCTAGCATATTTACTTTTCGTCACTAAAGAACATGAAGATCTAAAATGAGAGTTGCATTATCACCTAACTAAATCTCAAAGCCTTTCTATTTCGACCTTAAAGTCGATTGTTGCTGGGCCTAGAGCACTAAAATAAAGAAATGAACTTGCATATTTATATTTTAAGTCTTGCATATTTATCTCAAGTCTTGCATATTTAATTCAAGCTTTGCATATTTATAATTCAAGTCTTGCATATTTACTTTAAGCTCTCACTTTACTTTGTAATGAAGAATAAAAATGAAGTGCATAGCATGTTTAAATTATGTCGTCACCTAAAGACCTTAGAGCTCAAAGACTTGCCCATTTTATCTCAAGTTAAAGTCTAATGTGGAGGCATTCTTTGAATGCATAATTTCAGCCATGTAGTGATGATGAACTTGGAAGGAGATTCATCTAGCTACAAGGGCTAACAACCTAAGTTTTAAGATTCTCTTTAAAACCTCATGAAGTTTATGAGATTAAGACCAACAAGATCTATGAATTTAATTCTCTTTAAAGGAGGGATTAAGTGGTCACTGACCTAAGGACGTTTTTAGTCTCTTTTACAAAATAAAATGGTTTGCAAAAGAGTCTTAGAAGTCCTAAAAATGATTCCAAGAGAAACTAGCAATGTATCTGTTTTAAAAAAATATATCAAGTTATACATTTTTTGGGAATTAATGTTTCGGTTCTTCCATGATAAGTTTGCTACTGTATGATGATGTTTTGATGTGTTAGAATGTGTAAAAATTATGTATGATAAGGTACGAACATTTCTATGCATGATAGGAAAGGAACTAGATTTCTAGAAAAATCGTAAAGTCAAGAGTTAGCATAGTTTTAACCCATTTATTCTTGGACACTGCCCAAACTGTTTCTATGGGAATATAGTCAGATTAGGATTGTTTAATCATGAAAAATTTGGTTACAATTGAAGTAGGATTGAATTTTAGCACCTATAGAGAAACTAGTAACTAGAAACCCGTAAAACCGCAATTCTAGAACTCTTAGAACATTTACTTTTTAGAATCTGTCCAGCAACCTTATAATGTAGAGAACATGGCTTATAATTATTTCTTAGGCATGGACATGCCTCATAATTGGTTTAGGTCGAACTTATAGCACCTTAGGCGAAGACAGAACCAAGAAAGGGTCTAAAACGTAAGTTCTAGAACCCCGCAATTATAAGTTTATAATGCTGCCCCTAAGGAATGACATTGTTCAGATTTAATAGAGAGCATGAATAATAATGAGATCTATTAGAAGAGAACCCTTAGGTGCATAAAAGGTTGATAGAAGATGATAGGTTAATTACATCACAAGTTTAAGACCCGTAAGGGTCAAAGCATAAGATACCGTAGGACCAAGAGCATAATGAACTTTTAATGTTGCTTGTGAACGCATGAGAATAATTATGTGAATACATGAAAATTATGATGGAGGATGCATGTTTGAATGACTTATGTGGCATAAAGAAGAATTTGGAAGAAGTTCGGCATGCTGCAGTTATGCTGCCAAATTTCTGACAAATTCGGGGACTCGGAAAGATTTTGAAAACCTATGAGATTTTTTATGAGGTACTAAGATAAGTTCTCGGATGACACCGGTTCGGCCGAGCACCTCCAGAGAACTCATGTGACATTGGTACCAAGATGAATTCTTGGGTGACATCGGTTCGGCCGAGCACCCCTAAGAAATGCCCCCTAGCCCGTACTGGATAAGTCAGGATTATGTTTATAATTATGTTATGCTTATCGGGATTGATAAGTAAGAACTAGTGACAACTAGTTAAGGTATGAGCTCATAACCTAGAGATGTGACATGTTCTGGGTGACACCGGTTCGGCCGAGCACCCCCAGAGTGATTGTCTTTTAGGGTGGCCTATGAGGAAGTAAAGTATGATGTTTATGTCACAAAGTTTCCCATATGAGGATTAAATTGTCACTTTATGCCACTATTGTGATGTTCTGAAAGTTACGATGATTATTCTTGCATTAAGTAGAGCCATGCATACATTCTTTAATATGTTGCATCCATGTCATTAAGAATCATTCTAAAATGAACGGACCTTGGTTAATCATGTTTTAAAACCTAAAAGTAGACTTAATGCATGCTCACTTATTTTGTATACTAAACCTAAGGTTCCTGAGGACGTAGATGATGACACCTAGGTAGTAGGAGGCCCTACTGAGATTCTTTAGCAAGATTCTCACTCCCTCTATCTCTTTCTTTCCATCACGTCTTCAGATGGTGACGTTCGTGGTTTTTGTGGACACCCCGACGTAGGAGGTGCACTATGATCTGGTTCACAGATCATACCATTTTAAGGGACAGTGCACGGTGCGAGTCTTCATGTTCATTGGACGTCCTTTCGCTCAACCCGTGCATACCCATCGCTTCTCCTCGACAGCACCCTACGGTGACGACGAGCGGGTTTTTGAGCGTGCGCGTACGCATAACGAGAGAGTGCTCCACATGCACACCGCCGCCTCAGCCATGCGTGACTATCCCGACTACGTGCCTCAGACTTACTTCTCGGAAACCGATCCGTCGGAGGACCCGCCTACCCATCCATACAGCGAGAGCTCCGCCCCCACTCCACCACTCATGAGAGAGGGCAGTGAGGACACCGTGACTCAGCCACGGCTCGCACGACGACCGGAGATGCGGCCACGCCGCGGGGGTCACTCTCGACCTCCGTTCCACCTCTATACTCCCGAGGAGCTCGCCCAGTTTCCCGGGTAT
This sequence comes from Dalbergia cochinchinensis, assembly GCA_031216125.1. Classification (NCBI taxonomy): domain Eukaryota; kingdom Viridiplantae; phylum Streptophyta; class Magnoliopsida; order Fabales; family Fabaceae; genus Dalbergia; species Dalbergia cochinchinensis. Next base: position 5,179,424 of record CM062376.1, read on the forward strand.
GTGCCTCGCTCGCGAGATGGACGTCGGTAGGAGGTGACGTACGACCGATAGAGTACCTGGGTAGAGCACACACCACTTAGATGAGGATGGACCTCCTTTTGTATAGAAGTTATCCCTTTAGTTGCATTTGGGTAGGGGAGTTGCTTTTATATTTTCCGTCGTACTTTCCTTTGTATGTTCCTTTAGTTGTATCTGTTCATGATGTACTAAACTAAGCCCCACTCTCCATGAGTGGGCATATCATATAATATGATATAAATATGCAGTTCAGTTCTATTGTGATGTGCCTTTACTTGCTTATGTCATGTCATATGATGCTTGCTTTATTTCCTTTCGTGCATTATTATTTAACGTGTCGCGCGGCTCTCACTTTGCTTTTATAATTCAAAAATAAAAAATTTACCAGTATTTCCGTTAAGTATTTTAAAGTATTAAGGAAGCTATGATGTAACAGACTAATTATTAACCTAAATATGTTCTAGAGTATTAGGTTAAAAATTAGGATGTTACATTGATCTTTGGTGTTTGTGAGGTGGTTTGATGCTATGAGGAGGTAGCTTTTTAATATAGATGAAGAAGATGAAGAAGTTGAGAAAAAGAACTCTTGAACTTTTGAGAGGAAAAGGAAACTTGAAGTTACTCTTGAAAACTCAAAGCTTAGCAAATGATCTAAAGGTTCTTACAAGTTCATTTTCATGTGTACTTATAAGAAAATGAAATAAATGGAGGATGAATGGAGGGAGGGTATGCCGCGGCCAATTCTCATGTTCCATGAGGTGAGAGGTTTGTTCTTTGAAGCATGGTTGGAGGTATGGTTGGAGGTAAGGTGGGTATGGCTCAAAGCATGGTCTTTTGAGTGTAGAAATTCAAACATTTGATGGATAATAGAAGGAGGAATGGCGCCAGTTTCTTTGAGTGAGGGAGGAAAGGTTTCTTTCATTTGATTATGGTTTAGTGATGCGTTTAGGTGTATCTTAGATTAGGCTTAAGATTAGGAGTTGCTAAGTAAGTTTTTAGGTAACTAATTAGGTGATTAAGGGTATCAAGACATGATTTAGGGAGTGTTCTTGCTTCATTAATGAGATTAAACTCATTTTAAAGTGTAAACAATTGTAGACACAACCCCTTAATTTAAGGAATTTGAGAGAGAAAACATTATTCAAGATTCCATGATTTGGAATCTTGAGTTTTTTTTAAAAAAGAGATTTAAGTTTAATCTAAGCAATTTTAGGTTCTAATTAACTTTAATAAATTATTTTGGCTCTAGATTAATTATGGAAATTAATTAATTTTTTATTAGAGCCTAATATTGCTTAGATTTTCTTAATTATGTCATTAAGCTCAGAATCACTATTCTAGGGGCAAAATCATAATTTTGCACAAAAACTGCTCGGGACCACTGGGACTTAAACAGACATGCCCAAACTCATAAAAACATCATTTTAAACTTTTCGGGAAAATTCCGGGCTCAAACGGCACTTATACCCACGTAAAAATTCTACAGGGATATTTTGGTCATTTGTCTTGAAAACTCAGAAAAAGAGATTTTTCTGCTTTATTAACATTCATTCACATACAATCCCTTTCGAACATTGAGTTGACCCTTCGAGGATTGCGGGTCGGCTATCCTCGAATTTCGAGTGAGAAATGACCTCAGGAGCATTTTGGTCATTTTCGCTCAGACAGAAAAATTGGGGTGTTACATGACACCCCACGGTTACATCATCATTGATTGGAAGGAAAAATTGTGATTTGATCTTAGCTTGTATGTCTTAGTGAAAGCTTGATAAATGCCAAAGTTTTGACAACTTGTCATTATCAACATATATAGGTGTGGGCTAAGCTACATTAGGCATATTATTTGGTATAAAAACTAACTAGTAACCTCAACTAAATCCTAACTAGTGTTTACTCCAACTAAATGATCTAACAAAATGAGTTTTTGGAGACAAAAATCATCCCTAAACATTTGCTAAGTTTCCAAGACTTCTAGCATTCTCTCTTATTCTTGTTCTTCCTCTTCTACTCCTCACTTCAAAAAAAGCTTCTCAATCATCAAACCTCACATAAACACTTGCATCATAACCCAAATACTTCACAAGTCTTGCAAGAGTTACACTTTTTAACTCTTGTGAAAAATATTGTCTCAAAGACACCAGTTTTCTAGCAAAGCTCCAAGAAGGGTCACCCTACATCAAGCTCTTTGATCAAGTTCTAGGAGTGAAGAGAAGGACTCATTTCCTCTACACTAAGAGGTAGGAGCCCTATCTTTGGTTGAGTAAGTCTTGATGGCATATAACCTTACTCATGGTTAGGATGCCATCAAGCCTATGTTTGTTGACAAAAATGTTTCTTTTCCATTTCCTAAATGATTTCATGATGTTTTTATGCTCAAATGTTGTTTAAAATATGTTCTGTGGTCCTTGTGTTGAAAGAAGTGACATAAAACACGAAAATGATAGGTGCTGGATTTTGGCTATTTTCTGGCAGCAACCATTACGAAATATGAAACTCACAGAATATAAAGTTTTTCAGAATGAAATTATTATTTTTTTTACTACAAACTAGACTTACTAAAGAACGCTTTCCAAAAAGAATCACTGAAAACCAAATTCTCTAGCTCAAGATATAATTTTACAAAGCTCAGCCCTTTTACTGAAGATGCTGTCCGACCCCTTGACACTAAAATGAGCTTTTCTTTCTCTACAAAAATGCAAAACGTGTGGAAATGGTTTTGTTGGAAATCTGAAATCATAAGGAACACATAGATATAAAATGCATGCATTAAAAATATGCACGCGATTCCAGAAAAATAAAACAAGCCACGGGTTGGGTTTTAGGACACTGCTGGAATAGGAAAACTTTGTAAGGGTACAAAAGACATTTCACTTAGGATATTTTTGTGAAAATTTCATTCAGAGAAAGGCATTTAAGTCAGGAATCTGAGCATGCTTTTATTTTCCTAATGCGATAAGTGTAGTGAGAGAAATTAATTTTTTATTCAGACATGCCAGAATTGGTAAAAAGCTGTAAAACTCTACAAACTAAAAATAGTGCTATTAAGGGTAAATCCGAAATTTCCTTTATCAAAAGATTTAAATATTATTTAAATCAAGCCATTCAGATTAATATAAATGTAATAAGATATATGATCCATAATTACACTTAATTAGGAAATTTTCACTCATAAATAACTAAGAGAACTAAGTTCTCGACCTAAAAGCTTATGTTTCAATTAAACAGGACTTAATGACCTTGAGACCAACATAATGTGTGACCTTTGACCTATAATCTTGATTATGTATGAAATGGTATGAATGATTTATTATTTTCATGAATGTTTCATGGTGCTATATTTGCTATGATATAAATGTGATATGTAACATCCTAATTTTTAACCCAATACTCTAGAACATAATTAGGTTAATCATTAGTCTGTTACATCATAGCTTCCTTATTACCTTAAAATACTTAGCGAAAATGCTGGTAATTTTCTTTTGAATTATAAAAGTAAAGTGAGAGCCGCGCGACACGAAAAATAATAAAGCACGAATGGAAATAAGCAAGCATCTCATAATAGCATGACATAAGCAAGTAAAGGCACATCACAATAGAACTGAACTGCATATTTATATATATAATAGGATATGCCCACTCATAAAGAGTGAGACTTAGTTTAATACAACTGGAATAAAGATACATGGAAAATGAAAGTACAGCAAAGGCATAAAAAGAAACTCTCCTAACTCTAGTGCGCCTACAAATGGATAGCCCCAAAGACAAAAGAAGGCTATCCTAGCCTAGTCAAAGCTCGAGCACCAGAACCACGACGGTCGTCTCCTACTGCGGGCCTTTGTGGAAAAGAGGGATGTAACGCCCCAATTTTCTGCTAGAGTAAAAATGACCAAAATGCCCCTGAGGTCATTATCAGCCCGGAATTCGAGGAAAGCCAGGTCCGGAAGTACTCGAAGGGCAAACTCAATGTTGGAAGAGGATTGGATGACTTGTGTTTCTTTCCGGGATCGAAAATCTCGTTTTTCGAGTTTTCAGGTCAAAATGACCAAAACGCCCCTGTGGCGTTTTACCCTTTTGCAAGCGCTGGATGAACCCGAAACCTCTCTAGATGGGTTTAAAAGACATTTTTACGTATTCTGTGGTCTCAATTTTGGTCCCGGAGGTCCCGGGCAAAATAAGTGCAAAATTACGGTTTTGCCCGTAGTTTCGTATGTTTATACCTAATCACACGGTTAAGCGAAACCTAAGCAATATTAGGCTCTAATCGAAGGTTAATTAATTTCCATAATTAATCTAAGGTCAAAATAATTTAATAAGGATGATTAGAACCTAAAATTGCTTAGATAAACTTAAAACCCTATCTTTAAATTCAAGGACTTTAAGTGTAGGAATCAATGAATAGTGTGCAAATAGTGCACAAAGAGTGTTTTCTTTCTCTTTCCTTAAATCATGGGATTGTGACACACATTGTTTATTCACAAATGAGTTTTAAATTCTCTAATGATGTAAGAGCACTCCTAACCTTGTCATAAAATTCCTAATACACATGCTTAGCTACCTAAACTTAAGCTTAATTACTCCTAACCTTGTACCTACACTTAATCCTATCATTAGCACCCAATTACATGGAAGATTTTTCCTCTCTCCTTGCTGCCCAAATCTGACCGAAATCATCCCCCCATTATCCATCACATGTGAAAATTTTTGACACTCCAAAGACCATGCTTCCATCTCACAAAGAACCATGCTTTGTGTCATAACCTCCATGCTTTCATCCATGCTTCATAGGACATCTTCTAGAAGACTTTTTCTCTCATTTTTGTGGCTCAAAATCAGCCAGCCCCCTCCCCTATTTTCATGAATTATTTCATTTCAAACTTAAAGGAAAATCACCTCAAATCACCTTACTTGTCATGCCTTGTCATAATTTCAATCAAGCTTGCTTTTCCAAATGAATAACCAAGTAAAATAAATCATTCCCTTCAATTATTTGTGGCTGAAAAACTTCCAGCCATGTTGGTCTTCTAGAAGCCTAATTTCATCCACAATTTAAAGAAAAGATCACTCAAAAACCCATGCTTGAAGCCATACCTTGTGTCATGAGCTCCATGCTTCAAACCATGCTTGTATGACATCATCAAAGAGATCTTTTCTCTTTTTTACCATCAGCCATGCTTTCCATTCTCTCACCTATCACTTTGTTTTTCTATAAATAGGGAGCTTGTGTTAGCATTGGATGCACATTGAGCATTTGCTAAAGCTTAGAGTAGTCTTGCTAGTTTCTTTCTTTCTCTCTAGTCCCAAAGAGTTCCTTTCTTTTTCATCTTCATCTTTTTCATCTCTTTACTTCATCATCATCATCTCATAACCTTCACACATCACCCCATAACCTTGAATCACCATCAAACCTCTCAAATATTTCATCTCAAACACAACCTCACCTCAAACACAACTCTAACCTCCTTATCTCCCCTTGGCCGAAAACATCAAGCCTTTTGGAGGAGCTCATCATCTTGTTTTCTTCTCTCAAAGTTCAAGCTCTTTGTCTTCACTCTAGGTAGGAGTGTTTCTTTGCATCTCATTTCCATGTAAAATGAGTTTTTCTCTAGCTACCTCTTGGAATTTCATTTTAAAACTCTCTTGGTTTCCTTCTTGAGTTTTTGGCCTTCATGACCTTTAAACTCATACATGATGGCTTGATGATGGGGACCTCTAGATGATGACTATGTGTTCATCATAATGAGACCCCTAAAGCTTGAGTTTTCTCTAGTTTTTATTATTATGCTATGAAGTTCACTAAAGTTTTCAACTTAAGAAAATAAGAATGATTTCAAAAAGGAATATGGATTACTTTCTCTTGGCCTCATGATTTCGGCCATAATTCCTTTTCTTGAAAATATGGAGATTTCTTTTAGTTCCATTCTCTTGACTTGATGAGACTATGTTGGGGTTGTGAATATTGGTTCTTTAAAGTCTTGGACGAGCTCTAGTTATAAAACCAAAATGAACTTGCATTCATATTTAGTTTATGCCTTGCCTAGCATGATTTATTTTTATGTCATCACTAATGCTCTAAGACTAAAAATGAACTTGCATATTCATATTTAATTTCCAAGCATTGCATTTCACGTTTATTATTCAAGTCATCACTTAAAATCCAAGATAATAACAAGTTGCATCTCATATTTATTTTGAGCTATTTACTTTTCAAGTTCTCACTTTAATTCCCTAATGAACAATAAAAATGAAGTGCATGCCATGTTTATGATTTGTCATCACCTAAAGCTCTAGAGCTCAAAGATTTGTCCTAAGGTCTCAAATGAGAGTTAGACATGGAAAGCATTCTCTTAGAATGCCCACTTCGGCTATGTGAGATGAATGAACTTAGGATAAGTTTCATTTGATCACAAATGCCTATAAGCTATGCTTTATAATTTTTCTAAGTCTATGTGGATTCAAAGAACATATAGAACTAAGTTTTATGGATTTAGTACCTCTTGAAATAAATTCAACTTAGCTACTGCCCTTATAAATATCTTGATGATTTTAGATGTTAAAAATGTTTACAAAAGAGTTTTGAAGGTTTTAAAAAGGTTCCAAGAGAAACTAGTATCCTATGTGCTTTAAAAAGTATGTTTTATGCCTTTGAATGGAGAGTGTTGTTTCGGTTCCGCCTTGCTATGTTTGGCCATTGTATGAGCTGTTTTAACGATGATAACATGCTTATGTTTAAGTATGATCAATGGAAAAACTCATGAGTAAAAGATAAGAAAGGTTAGAAACTAGAAAAGAATTAATTTGAGAGTTCTAGATCCCTTAATATTAGAATTTTCTGGATTCTGTCCAGCAAGGTTTAGTAATGATAATCATGGTTCTAAATTAGTTTAAATGTGTAGAAATGACTCATAATTGGTTTAGGACTTGATCTTGGTGCCTTAGGAGCAAACCGAACTTAGAAAGGGTCATTGTTGTGACTCCTAGGTACCCGTAAGGTTGAAATTATGAATTCTGCACCTTTGAGATTGAGAGATATTCTTGACCATAGTATGAAGAGAGATATACTTAGTCATAACCTCCTAAGTACCCGAGAGGTTAGCTTTGAATGATTCATAACTTAGACTGTGAGTTAAAGACCATAGCGGTCAATGCATAAGACATTAAGAATATGAGAATGATATTTATATGATACTAAGGTATGTTAAGATGTTTTACGATGATGCATATGTTATGTGAAGGATGATGATGTTATTCATATGAGGAATTCATGAGGATATATGTTTTATTACGAGAACAACTTGAGCATGTGATCTCTGATGAGAGTATATAGTATTGATGTGTTGATGCTCCCGCCATGATGCGTTATGCAAAATTATGATATTATGATGCTTACGATGCATACGATGAATATGATGCCTTATGTTGATGTTGAATGACTATGCATGCTCTATATGTTTCGTGGCATAAAGCAAGTTTGAAGGAAATCCGGTGTATGTCGTTACGCTGCCGAATTTCCCATCAAGCTTGAGAATTTGAGAAAAGTTTGTGAAAACTCCAGGGTGACACCGGTTCGGCCGAGCACCCCCAGGAAAGGTTCTGGGTGACACCGGTTCGGCCGAGCACCCCTAGAACAGATGTGATAGAACACTGAGACGCATTTCTCCCGCTACGGTGGGGAGGAAACAAATCCGTGAGGGTATTGACATTGAGCTTGCCAAAGCGGACAATTCGCTGTGTACTAGATACCAAAGAGAGCGTTTCAAAGAAGGAAATGATCCTAAGATAGGTGATCCAAGAAAATTATGTATACCCCCTCTATTAGCCCATGTTAAATCTAGTGACGACTAGTTAAGATTGAGCTTATTCCTAGGCGATAGGTGAGATGTAGTTTGGTGACCAGATTATCGTCGGGCCGGTGAATCGGTTGGATTTTTGGTGGATATGTTAAGAGGGTGGTCTTTAAGAAAAAGAACTTAAGAGTCTTACTTATGAGAAAGATGTCACAAGAAAAGTACTATGCCTTTTTATGCCGCATATATGATTTATGTTTCTTTATGATGTGCCCAAGTATTACGATTTTCGTGTTAATGTGCATATGGTATTGACATGCATTCATCAAATATATGTTGCATTCATGACATTAAGATCATCCTAAAATGAATGGACCTTGGCTAAAATACACTTTAGAACTTAAAATGAACTTGATGTATGCTCACTTGTCTTTATGAAATAAACCCAAGGTTCCTGGGGATGTGAACGATGTAACCCTAGGATAGAAGACTCCTACTGAGATTCTTTACTAAGAATTCTCACTCCTCTCTCTCTTCTCCCGTCACATCTTCAGAGAGCAATGGCGATGTTCGTTGACTTCATTGACATGCCAGTCTGGGAGGTGCACTATACCCCGGTGGAGCTTTCGAGTACACAAGCGTTGCAAGGATATTCCCTTCGGCTGTATCTTTTGGGAGGGGTGGTGGATTTATACTCGTAGCTTACTAGAAGGGTAGCATTTTGGATTTTTATTATAGTCGCACCCTACACTTGTGTTTCTTGTTGTATTTTATTTCTTCTTTATCACAAGCTCACTTTTGTACCTATCTATGGGTATGACTACCTATGTACTCTAAATATATTATTAATGAAATGTTTCTCTTGTTATGATGATTTCTGCTCCACTATTATATGTTTTCCTTTTTGAGTTCTCTCTATGAGTGTTAGTCATGTCTCACGCCTTTGTTATTCGAATAGTTAAGTTCGCGGCTCTCACTTTGTTTTATACTTTCAAAAAAAAAAAATTTACCATAATTTCCTCTAAATATTTTTTAGAAAAGGAAGAGACTATAAGGTAATAGCCTAACGTTTAACCTAATGTGTTCTAGAAAGTTGGGTTAAGATTAGGGTGTTACAAGGGATGTACCCGATCCACTAGGCTATCTTGGCCGGGGTGGCGATGCGCTGCATTGGTCGGGCATGAGCTCCACGGCGTGGAATCATCCTCACCCGTCCTTCACGTACTGGCTGAGTGACAGAAGCCTCACTGCCCTCCCCAACATCCATCGGCACAGTGGGAGAGGATCCCTTGGAGGGTACTTGAGTGGCAGAGTCCTCCGAAAGGTCCGTCTCGAAAAATGATGAGGGTGAGCGGGGCACATACTGTGGGTAGTCCCGGATGGCAGAGGCTGTCGGTGGGGTGTGGTGGATCCGCTCCTCTCGAGGGCGTGCACGCTCAAACACGAAGTCGTCGCCGAAGGGTGAGACAGGAGAGAATCGATGGCTATGTACGGGGTGACTAAAGGGCGGTCCAACGAACATAAATACTCGAATGACACAGCGACCCACAAAATGGTATGACCCGTGGTCCGGATCATGATGTACCTCCCAAGTTAGGGTGTCCACAAAAACCACGAATGTCGCCATCTGAAGACGTGACGGAAAGAAAGAGATAGAGGGAGTGAGAATCTTGCTAAAGAATCTCAATAGGGCCTCCTACTACCTAGGTGTCATCATCTACGTCCTCAGGAACCTTGGGTGTAGTATACGAAATAAATGAGCATGCATTAAGTCTATTTTTAGGTTCTAAAACATAATTAGCCAAGGTCCGTTCATTTTAGCATGATTCTTAATGTCATGGATGCAATCATATTAAAAAATGTATGCATGGCTTTACTTAATGCAAGAAGGTAGTCATAACATTAAGAACATCATAATAGTGGCATAAAGCGGCAGTTAAATACTCATATGGAAACTTTGTGACATAAACATTATACTTTACTTCCTCATAGGCCACCCTAAAAGACAATCGCTCTGGGAGTGCTCGGCCGAACCGGTGTCACCCAGAACGTGTCACATCTCTAGGTTATGAGCTCATACCTTAACTAGTCGTCACTAGTTCTTACTTATCAATCCCGATAAGCGTAACATAATCATAAACATAATCCGGACTTACCCAAAGACGCTAGGGGGCATTTCTTGGGGGTGCTCGGCCGAATCGGTGTCACCCAAGAATTCATCTTGGTACCGATGTCACATGAGTTCTCTGAAGGTGCTTGGCCGAACCGGTGTCATTTGAGAACTCATCTTAGTACCTTATGATAAAAATTCTCATAGTTTTTTAAAAACTTTCTAAGTCCTCGAATTTGTCAAAAATTCAGCAGCACAACTGCAGCATGCCGAATTTCTTCCAAATTCTACTTTATGCCACATGAGTCATTCAAACATGCATCCTCCATCATAATTTCATGCATTCACATAATCATTCTCATACATTCACAAGCAACATTAAAAATTCATTATGCTCTTGATCCTACGGTATCTTATGCTTTGACCCTTACGGGCCTTAAACTTGTGATGTAATTAACCTATCATCTTCTATCAACCTTTTATACACCTAAGGGTTCTCTTCTAACAGATCTCATTATTATTTATGCTCTCTATTAAATCTGAACAACATCATTCCTTAGGGGCAGCATTATAAACTTATAATTGCGGGGTTCTAGAACTTACGTTTTAGACCCTTTCTTGGTTCTGTTTTCGCCTAAGGCGCTATAAGTTCGACCTAGACCAATTATGAGGCATTTCTATGCCTAAGAACTAATTATAAGCCATGTTCTCTACATTATAAGGTTTCTGGACAGATTCTAAAAATTAAATGTTCTAAGAGTTCTAGAATTGCGGTTTTACAGTTTTCTAGTTACTAGTTTCTCTATAGGTGCTAAAATTCAATCCTACTTCAATTCTAATCAAATTTTTCATGATTAAACAATCCTAATCTGATTATATTCCCATTGAAACAGTTTGGACAGTGTCCAAAAATAAATGGGTTAAAACTATGCCAAATCTTGACTTTACGGTTTTTCTAGAAAGCTAGTTTCTCTCCTATCATGCATAGAAATGTTCCTACCTTATCATACATAATTTTCACACACTCTAACACATCAAAACATCATCATACAGCAGAAAACTTATCATGGAAGAACCGAAACATTAAGTCCCCAAAAAGATGCATAACTTGATATTTTTAAAACACATAAGTTGCTAGTTTCTCTTGGAATCATTTTTAGGACTTCTAAGACTCTTTTGCAAACCATTTTATTTTGTAAAAGAGAATAAAAACATCCTTAGGTCAGTGACCACTTAATCCCTTTTTAAAAGAGTACTAAGTTCATAAATTTTGTTGGTCTTAATCTCATAAACTTCATGAGGCTTTGAAGAGAATCTTAAAACATAGATTGTTGGCCCTTGCAGCTAGATGAATCTCCTTCCAAGTTCATCATCACTACATGGCCGAAATTATGCATTCAAAGAATGCTTCCACATTAAACTTTAACTTGAGATAAAATGGGAAAGTCTTGAGCTCTAAGGTCTTTACTTCATTTTTATTCTTCATTACAAAGTAAAGTGAGAGCTTAAAGTAAATATGCAAGACTGGAATGTAAATATGCAAGGCTTGAAATAAATATGCGAGACTTGAAATATAAATATGCAAGTTCATTTCTTTATTTTAGTGCTCTAGGCCCAGCAACAATCGACTTTAAGGCCGAAATAGAAAGACTTTGAGATTTAGTTAGGTGATAGTGCAAGCTCTCATTTGAAATCTTTATGTTCTTTAGTGATGAAAAGTAAATATGCTAGACGAGAATGTAAATATGAAGTGCAATCCATTCTTTATCCTTTAACTTTAAGTGATGGCTTGGGAAAATAAATATGAATGCAAAGCTCAAAGTAAATATGTAATGCATAAGCTTGAATTTAAATATGAATGCTAGTCCATTTTATTTCTTATTAGAGCTCATACAAGACTTTAAAGGAACTTAAACCTCAACCTAAACTTATCATGATAAGATAAAGTAAAGACAAGAGTGAACCTCAAGGGTTCTTTAAAACACAAAGTTTCTTTTCTTGAAATGTGGTCATAAATAACATTTTTATTAAAACTCAAGCTCTAAAGACCTCATTATGATGAACACATAGTCTTCATCTAGAAGCTCTCATCATCAAGCCATTGAGAACCTCATTGGCCAACATGGCCGAAAATTTGGAGAAAGAAAAGGAAAAGGAACCGAAACTTTTAAGAAGAAAAGGAAACATTTGACACTCTAGAGACCATGATCTTGATGATGCATTAACACCAACATCATGAGTACTCATCATTGAGTTCATGTAAATCATTTCAAAACATCATCAATGTTAAAGATTCAAGGTTCAAGAAGAAAGAACAAAAGGAAACATCTTTAACTTGAGAACAAAGATCAAGCTTTAGAGATTGTTCAAGTGATGAACATCATCATCATGGAACCTCATCATCAAGCTCTCATTCCTTTGTCCTCAAAGGCCCATGGCCGAAAATGAGAAAGAAAAAGGAGAAGGAGAGAAGTTCTAAAAAGACTCAAGAGAAACCATAAACACATAACTAGAAATAGAACTTAAATAAAGAAAATACTTGAAAGAGAATCCCTACCAAGTGATTGAAGGTTGGGATGAGAGAAGAGGATGAAGAACTTGAAGAACTTGAACACTTGAACTGAGAAAAAGGAAACTTTGAGGTGCTCTTTGAAAACTTACACTTAGCAAATGAATCCAAAATGATGCAAGTTCACCTGAGCATGCTATTTATAGAGAAATGAAACAAATGCAAGGTGCAAGGAGGGAGGGAAAGTTTCGACCACAATGTGCAGCCCCATGAGTTCCATGAGGTGAGATGTTGTGATCTTGAGACATGGTGAGGTATGGTTCAAAGTATGGTGAGGTATGGTTCAAGGTATGACTCAAGCATGGTTCTTTGAGTGAGAAACAAATCAACATGTGATGCAAATGGAGGAGGAGTGGCCAAACTTGCATCAGCCATAGGGGGAGGATTCCTTGCATTTTAATTGTGGTTTAGAGTTGTGTTTAGGTGTATCTTTGATTAGGATTAAGATTAGGGATTTGTAAGAAAGTGTTTAGGTGAGGAAATGGGTAATCAAGGTTGTCAAACATATTTAAGGAGTGGTCTTGCATCATTAGTGAGTTATAAACTCATTTTAGTGCATAAACAATTCTAGACACAATTCCTTGATTTAAGTAATTGGAGAGAGAAAACACTATTCAAGATTCCAAGAGTGAAATCTTGAGTTTTAGAAAGGAGATTTAAATCTAATATAAGCAATCTTAGGTTCTAATTAATTTTAATAATTTATTTTGACTCTAGATTAATTATGGAAATTAATTAATCTTTGATTAGAGCCTAATATTGTTTAGGTTTGGTTAATTACATCATTAAGTTCAAAAACACTATTCTAGGGGCAAAATCATAATTTTGCACTAAAACTGCCTGGGACCACCGGGACTCAAACAGATGCTTTGAAACATGTAAAAACATTGTTTTAAACCTCTGGGGAAAGTTTCAGGCTCAAACGACACCTTTACCCACGTAAAAACGCTATAGGGGTATTTTGGTCATTTTGACCCGAAACTGCAAAAAATGAGACTTTCGCCCCTTCAAACATTGAGTTAGCCCTTCGAAGACTGCCGGGTCGGCCATCCTCGAATTCCGGGCCGAAAATGACCTCAGGGGCATTTTGGTCATTTTTCACTTAGATAGAAAATCGGGGCGTTACATTACTCCCCTCCTTAAAAAGAATTTCGTCCTCGAAATTCATACCTTAGAAGAGCTCTGGATACTTGGTCTTCATCTTCGATTCTAATTGCCACGTGAATTCTTCGGTCTTGTTCTGTCCCCATGCCATTTTCACCAAAGGAACAGACTTGTTCCTCAACTGCTTGACTCCGCGATCCACGATCCTCGTTGGTGGCAGATTGAAAGTTAGGTCCTCCCTTAACTGTACATGCTCTGGCTCGACGACATGGCTAGGGTCAGACTCGTATTTTCTTAACTGGGAGACGTGAAAGACGTCATGGAGGTTGGAAAGGTTGAGGGGTAAGGCTATTTTTTAGGCTACTGGTCTTATTCTCTAGAGGATCTCAAAAGGACCGAGGAATCAGGGGCTCAACTTTTTAACTTTCATGGCTCTTCCTATGCTTGTAGTGGGGGTGATCCTAAGGAACACGTGTTCTCCCTCGTTGAATTCCAACGGTTTACGCCACCTATCCGCATAGCTCTTCTGTCTACTTTAAGCCGTAAGCATCCTATCCCGGATTCTTTTGATCTGCTCCGTCGTTTCCCTCACTATATCAGGTCCTAACATGCTTTGTTCTCCGGGCTCATACCAGCATAGAAGGGACTGGCATTTTTCGTCCATATAGGGCTTCGTAGGGTGCCATACCGTTACTTGTGTAACATCCCCTGCTGCTTTATGGATTGACGACAGTCCTCACAAACCAACACGGGTCTTTTCAGCATGCTTTGTCCTCACTCGCACACTTCCTGGGAAAACTTCCCAGGAGGTCACCTATCCCAAAATTTCTCCAAGTCAAGCACGCTTAACTGTGGAGTTCTTTCAGTTTGGGCTACCGAAAAGAAGATGCATCTTGTTGGTATAAGTAGTACAAATCAATTCATATAAGCCCTCCTTAACCGTATAGTCCGATACCTATACAGTCTCAGGATCCCTCTCATTCGGGTGTGTAATCGATTCATTCATGTACCCCTCCGCTTTCGAAGTCTGCCAGGAGCCGCTCCTTGTCTGTGCCTCCTTGCACCGGTGATCACTCCCCGACTTCGCAATCCTCGGGCGTTACATGCCCACCAGTTTCCGCCTGGTTCGTCCCCGAACCACACCGTACTGGGAGAGGTGTAGGCTCTGATACTATTTGTAACATCCCCTGCTGCTTTATGGATTGACGACTGTCCTCACAAACCAACACGGATCTTTTCAGTGTGCTTTGTCCTCACTCACACACTTCCTGGGAAAACTTCCCAGGAGGTCACCCATCCCAAAATTGCTCCAAGTCAAGCACGCTTAACTGTGGAGTTCTTTCAGTTTGGGCTACTGAAAAGAAGATGCATCTTGTTGGTATAGGTAGTACAAATCAATTCATATAAGCCCTCCTTAACCGTATAGTCCCATACCTATATAGTCTTAGGATCCCTCTCATTGGGGTGTGTAATCGGTTCATTCATGTACCCCTCCGGTTTCGAAGTCTGCCAGGAGCCGCTCCTTGTCTGTGCCTCCTTGCACCGGCGATCACTCCCCAACTTCGCAATCCCCGAGCGTTACATGCCCACCAGCTTCCGCCTGGTTCGTCCCCGAACCACACCGTACTGGGAGAGGTGCAGGCTCTGATACCATTTGTAGCATCCCCTGCTGCTTTATGGATTGACGATTGTCCCTATAAACCAACACGGGTCTTTTCAACGTGCTTTGTCCTCACTCGCACACTTCCTGGGAAAACTTCCCAGGAGGTCACCTATCCCAAAATTTCTCCAAGTCAAGCACGCTTAACTGTGGAGTTCTTTCAGTTTGGGCTACTGAAAAGAAGATGCATCTTGTTGGTATAGGTAGTACAAATCAATTCATATAAGCCCTCCTTAACCGTATAGTCCGATACCTATACAGTCTCAGGATCCCTCTCATTCGGGTGTATAATCGGTTCATTCATGTACCCCTCCACTTTTGAAGTCTGCCAGGAGCCGCTCCTTGTCTGTGCCTCCTTGCACTGGCGATTACTCCCCGACTTCGTATAGCCTCATTGCATGTAATGCCCGGGGATTGCGAAGTCGGGGAGTGATCGGCGGTGCAAGGAGGCACGGACAAGGAGCGGCTCCTGGCAGACTTCCAAAGCGGAGGGGTACATGAATGAATTGATTACACACCCGAATAAGAGGGATCCTGAGACTGTATAGGTATGGGACTATACAGTTAAGGAGGGCTTATATGAATTGATTTGTACTACCTATACCAACAAGATGCATCTTCTTTCTAGTCCAAATCGAAGAACTCCACAGTTAAGCGTGCTTAACTTGGAGCAATTTTGGGTTAGGTGACCTCCTGGGAAGTTTTCCTAGGAAGCATCCGAGTGAGGACAAAGCATGCTGAAAAGACCCGTGTTGGTTTGTAGGGACAATTGTCAATCCATAAAGCAGCAGGGGATGTTACAGCTTGCATGATAACTGTTGTTATATGCAAACTCAATCAGTGGCAGGTACTTGTCCTAACTTCCCTTTTGATCCAGAACACAGGTTCTCAACATGTCTTCCAAGGTCTGGATTGTTCTTTCTGATTGTCCGTCTATTTGTGGATGGTAAGCTGTACTCAAACACAACTTCGAACTAAATGACTTCTGAAAGGCTCCCCAAAAACGTGATGTAAACCACGGATCTCTATCCGAGATTATCGTCGACGGTACTCCATGTAATCTCATGATCTCTTGGATGTATAGCTGAGCCAATTTGTCTAAAGAGTATGTCACTCTAATAAGCAGAAAGTGAGCCGACTTGGTTAGTCGATCCACTATCACCCATATGGCATCATGGCCAGCTTAGGTCTTAGGCAATCTTGTCACAAAATCCATCGATATGCACTCCCACTTCTATTCGGGGATTGACAGGGGTTGCAGCAAACCTAATGGCTTTTGGTGCTCGATCTTCACCTTTTGACACACCAAGCACTTACTAACCTAGGCGACCACATCCTTCTTCAATCCGAGCCACCAGAACATCCTTTTTAAATCTTGGTACATCTTAGTAACACCAGGATGGATGGTGAAATGGCTTTTATGGGCCTCCTCCAAGATCTCTTCTCGAAGGTCACCATCTTGTGGCACACAGATCCTTTTTTCAAACCTCCATACCTAATCAGGACCTTGTTCGAATCCTTTGAGTTTTCCCACCTTAACCGCCTCTATGATTTCCCTAAATTCTTCACTTTCCCTTTGTACTAGAATGACTCTTTGTTTAAACCCACTTGTTACGGTAAGATTGCACATCTTCATACCCTTATTAGTCATAGACATCCCTAAATTCATATCTCTAAACTTCTCTATTAGCTCAACTTCCTTGACCATCATGTGAGATAGGTGCAATGACTTTCGGCTCAAGGCGTCGGTGACTACATTAGCCTTGTCGGGGTGGTAACTTAAATCGAAGTCATAGTCTTTGAGGAACTCCATCCACCTCCTCTGCCTTATGTTTAGCTCCTTTTGATCGAAGAGATACTTGAGACTCTTTTGATCGAAGAAAACTTCGAACCTTGCACCATATAAATGGTGTCTCCACATCTTCAAGGCGAACACTACTGCTGCTAATTCTAAGTCATGGGCGGGGTAGTTTGCTTCGTGCGGCTTGAGTTTCCTTGACACATAGGCTACCACTTGCCTATTTTGCATCAACACACAGCCTAAACCTTTACCCGAGGCATCGCAATATACCTCGAAGGGTACGTCGGGGCTAGGTAGAACCAAAACTGGGGTTGTGGTTAGCTTTTCCTTAAGCTCTTGGAAACTCTTCTCACACTCGGGACTCCACACGAATGGTGCATTCTTCCTAGTTAGCTTGGTTAGGGGTAGGGCAATTTGGGAGAATTCTTTGATAAACCTATGGTAACAGCCTGCTAAACCCAAAAAGCTCCGTATTTCCGTTACGGCGGTTGGTCTATCCCAATTCATTACGGCTTCTACCTTACTAGGAACAATGACTATACCTCCTTTTGACACAACGTGCCCTAAAAACTTAACCTCCTCCAACCAAAATTCACACTTAGAGAGTTTTGCATACAGCTTTTTCTCCTTCAAAATCTCCAAAACTATCCTCAAATGACGCACATGCTCCTCGTGGGTCTTCGAATAGATGAGTATATCATCTATGAAAATGACCACGAACTGATCTAAATAGGGTCTAAAGATCCTATTCATGTAATCCATAAATACTGCAGGAGCATTTGTCAACCCAAAAGACATCACCGTGAACTCAAAGTGTCCATACCGAGTTCTAAAGGCGGTCTTTGGTATATCTTGGTCTCTCACCCTAATTTGATGGTATCCGGACCTTAGATCGATCTTGGAAAATACTATAGCTCCTCTCAGTTGGTCCATAAGATCATTAATCCTAGGCAAAGGGTACTTGTTTTTCACTGTTACACGATTCAATTGCCTATAATCTATGCACAACCTCATGCTTCCGTCCTTTTTCTTGACAAACAGAACTGGGGCTCCCCAAGGTGAGGCACTAGGTCTAATGAAACTCTTTTCCAAAAGCTCCTCAAGTTGGGTTTTCAACTCGGCTAACTTCAAGGGTGACATCCTATAGGGGGCGGTAGAGATTGGTCCCGCTCCAGGAACCAACTCGATGGAGAACTCCACTTCTCTCTTGGGGGAAAACTCGGGTATCTCTTCCGGAAATACCTCGGGATAGTCTCTTACTACCGGTATATTTTCTAGGTTCTGCTCAAAGTCTACCTCGCTAGCGGCTAGGAGAACATATCCCTTAGTCTTTTGCCCACTACAGTTGACTTCTACGGCATTAAGGTAGAGTTTCAAGGTTTGACTAGCTTCGCTAGGGGGAGAAGGAAAGACAACTGTTTTGGTGTTACAATCTAACAACACACGGTTGACGTGGAGCCAATCCATGCCAAGGACTACACCTATACCTTTCATAGGTAAGCAAATTAAATCTATGATAAAGGATCTACTTCCTACAGTGAGATGGCAATTTAAACAACAAAAACAAGTATTTACAGGGTGATTTGTAAGGGTAGAAACAATAAGATCAAAAGGAAGTTTGGAAGTTTTTAGGTTTAGAGACTCGACACTAGCATACGAAATGAAAGAATGTGTAGCGCCAGATGTAACATCCTCCCAAGTGCAACATCATCCTTAAGTCATGACATCATGCTCGAGAGTTGTTACTTATAAATTAGCGAACCTTTCTTAAATATCTATAGCCATTTTGATTGATTCGCGGGATAACTAGGTCATAATTCTACTAAAATATATAACAAGGAAACCCAAAATATTTATTTAATACAAAGTTAAGTGCATAAGGGAAGCTCTTCTATGAGCTTTAACACACCTTTGTTTTCTGACATATTTACACACATGTTCATTCCACTAAATACAACATAATAAAAGCATTAACTACTACACTATTGCACTTCTGAGTTCTTTTGCATAGCGGTCCCTCGGTCCTCTGTGTCAACCTGGAGACGACACGGGAACACAAAAACATAGGGGTGAGAATTATACAATTCTCAGTAGGGTAACTCCCCAATTACACATTCATACTGTCATCGTCATCGCCCCAGCCACTTCGGTTTATTAAGAAAGTGTGAGCATGCAATATGTACATATCAAATGTTCATTTTAAAATTATAAAATCACCTTTCCGAAGTAGGTCTCTTTTATTATTCAATCACTTAAAACATGTATTTCATAACATTCAACATCATAGGAATTCCTTCAAGACCAATAATTTAACAAGATATACATATACATATGGCAATTACAATGATCTTTTCGTGCCCTTGACATAATAAAGGGGACTTTTCCGTGCCCTAAAGAGGAAC
This sequence comes from Dalbergia cochinchinensis, assembly GCA_031216125.1. Classification (NCBI taxonomy): domain Eukaryota; kingdom Viridiplantae; phylum Streptophyta; class Magnoliopsida; order Fabales; family Fabaceae; genus Dalbergia; species Dalbergia cochinchinensis. Next base: position 5,198,872 of record CM062376.1, read on the forward strand.
TTTTTCGTGCCCTATTGGGGACCTCTTCATGCCCTACTGGGGACCTCTTCGTGCCCTTTTTATACTAAAGGGGACTTCATTGTTCACTTAGCACATACATTATCCTCAAGCTCATATATACATGCATCGCATTTCTATATGCATGAAAATAATTCTCTGATCTCTTAATACTTCAAAACTATATATATTATTCATCCATTCCTCATAACATAATCTTGGAAGTTCATGGCATGCATTCATACACATCAACTTAAACCAAATGCCATTAGGTCATTAATTCAAGGCATCATCACAACTTCAGCACATTGGCAGATTTTTCACTCAAGTAGCACAATTCATTTCTCATACCAAATGATCAATTAAAATGCTATAAAAATTCTCAGTGACACCTCAATGTGTCACCAAGATCTGTAAACATTTCAGGGTAATTAGAGTTCTCTAACTATATTAACAAAATTCTAAAAGTTTAGTGGTCAGAAACCATCCAACCTCAGCTCAAGAACCAAATTTCAGAATTTTTAACCCTATCAATTGAACCCAGAAAATTATAAATAAAAATCCTGGTAAAACCTCAATATGTCTCTAATACTCTGTAAAAATTTCAAGTGATAATTCCATCATTTGGTATGGTAACAAAATTAACAAAATTTACAGCTTCTGTACTAGCATTTCAGGCAGCATATGCTTAATTTCAGTTCTTGATTTTTCTAAGGCAGTTTAACTCAAAATAAAAACCCAAGAAAATTCGTGGGACTAACAAAGGATGTTAACTCCAACATATAATTTTTTGAGCTCACGAAAATGTCCACAACAAGCCCAGAAAATTCGTGAACAAATACTGCCTGTACAAAAACCGAAATTCCAGCAACATGGTTCAAAATCTCTTTTAACAAAAATGATTTCTAACATCATCCAAACACTCCACCAAATTAAAAACATCAATATCTATCTATCATCAATCAATACATCTAGAATTTCCAGCCAAACCAATCAGAGAAATAAAAATCAAATTTTGAAAGAAAAGAGAAACAAATAAAGCCCTACTTTTGGTGTCTTTTGGATCCTTAGCTCCAAGGTGCTCCAAGATTGATTCCTTCCACTTCAAAGCTCCTAAACCCACACTAAACCCTTCCTTAGGCAGAGGAGTATGAGATATCAAAGTGAGGAATTGAAATTTCAATCGGTTAGAATGGTAGATATTGATGTGTAGAACAAGTTTAGTGAAGGAAGTTTAGTGTTTTATCAACTCTAGGCTAGTGTTTTTGGGATTGGAAAGCAATTTGGAGCTCATGAGAAATGGAAAATGGAGGTTTCTGATGCTCTCCCTTTGATGGCCGAGGAAGTGTGTCTTCAAAGGTAAGTTTTCATGGCTTTTAATGATATTAAATTAGGTTATAACAATTGTTTAATATAAAGTCTACATTCTTTGACCAAGAAAATAAGATTAATGGCTAGGATATGATCTTGTAATTCAAGATTAAATCCTAGCCTTACACTTGGTCCCAAAGGATAAACATTATCCTTTTACAAAGATTAAACTATCTTTCGGTGTTAGAAATCGTACACCGAAATTTTACCGAACGGATAAAACAGTGTACCCAGGTAATCAAATATTGCCCGAAAAATAATTTCGGGTATAAAATCTTTATTTCTACCTATTTCTAACCATAATCATATAATTTCTCAATTTCAGGCATCTCTGGGTCCCAATTCTAGGGTTTCCGCTGTCCCGGCGGACCGGTAGTGTAACACCCTAGTAATTAACCAGATACACCTAGGTTGAATCTGATTAATGACTAGACTTTACTCCTTTCTTTGGTTCTTTCTTCATAATTTGAAAATACTTAGTGAAATTACGAGCCTTTTTTTTTTTTTTTAAAACACATAATTGAAAACGTGAGCCGAGTACAACGTGAACGAGTAAGCCGAGTATAATAAGACGTTTAAGAATATATCACATCATATCACTTAGGCTCCATCATATAACATCCATAAGCACATTATAGCATATATTTACATACAATAACCTCACTCAAAGGGTGGGTTATGTTCATACATCATTATCTTATGCAAACCCATAAAAGAAAATATACTTAAGGAAATTCATGCCCCTAAACTAGATAACTCCATAAGCCGGGAAGGTTATCCTAAAACTAGGGTGCATGATCACACATAAGTCTACTAAGAACCTTCTATGGCCACCGTCTCCTGAAAATGGGGAATAAATCCGATCCATCGATGAGCTCCCTCGGGAGGGACACACGAGATGCACCAGGTGAGGTCGCATGGACGGCCTTCTTGCTAACCTCGGTGAACAACTGTTTCCTCACTACCCTCTCTTACACGTGTGGGAGTAGGAGCGAGCTCTCGGACTATACATGAGTATGAGTGTCCTCTGAAGGATCAGTTTGAATATCTCGTCTCGGGAACATACTGAAATCCATGGACAGCAGATGAAGCGGGATAAGAACGTAACATCCTTTCATCAAGTGGACGTGCATGTTCGAAAACCATTTCATCGCCATAGGGAGAAGTAGGAGAAAATCGATAACTAGGGACAGGATGTGCAAATGGATGACCTATGTAAATAAAAACACGAACTGCGCACCTCCCTTCAAAATGATATGAGCGATGCACCGGATCATAGTGGAATTCCCAAGTAGGGGTATCAACGAACAGGACGAATGTCGCCATTTGAATCTGGAGACAATGACGGAAATAAAGGAAAGGGAGTGAGAATCTTGCTAAAGAATTCTCAGTAAGGTACCTCCTTCTACAGTGTCATCATCAAAGTCCCCAAGAACCTCGGGATTATTCTAAAATAGTGAGCATGCAAAGATTCATTTTAAGTTGGGACAAATACTTAACAGAGGTTCGTAAATTTTTAATCATCGTCTTATAATGCATCTTATTCTTAACATGTCATATTTACAATGAACTTTTCCTTTATCATTACATCATATTCCTCATCATCATTATCAAAATAACATGCATAAAAGAACGTCATATAATATTAGCTACACATGCACACAGTGCACATATTTCATTTCTTTAGTGCCTTAGGTGACTTAAAATCTTATCATCATCATTATTTTCCTTGGGCCACCCTATACTCCACCCCTTTTGGGAGTAATTTAGGTTATGAGCTCATACTTTACTAGTCGTCACTAGCATATACTTATCCCTTTTGATAAGCTAAAGTCCCGACTCTACCCTTTTGAGAGAACGGGTTAGGGGGCTAAAATCACCTTTTCACCACCTATAGTCTGATGGTTCCAAAGGATCATTTTCTTATAAGTTTAAGTCACCATTAAATCTTTGCATGTTATATCATAATACAATTCATAAACATCATAACATTTTCTCATTTATAGTCTTAAGCTAGAATAATATATATCAACTGTAATCATGCATATGGGAGATTTCAGAAAGAGAGGTGGGTCACAATGGACACGCTTAAATACCAAGTCTTTCCTTAGCCGTAACCTTTCCAAATTACACTTTTACAATGATACACTTTCTTCTAGCAACAAAGGTGAATTTTACATAAGAACATTTCATGTATAAGCATTCTTATTATTTGCAAGAGCAACTATAACATGCAAGTCAGGAAATCATTCAATGATATCAAGTACTTAATAAGCATCCAATCCTTACATAGAATTATCAATTATGAATCATTCTCTTAACAATAAACCATAATTATCACAACTTCAATCATATCAAATCATTATCACACATTGATACTAAACTCAGATCGCTGGACGAATCATGAACCTCATGCAATTACATAGAATCATATTTTAAGTGCATATAAAATACTAGTTCCCCGTAAAATTCTTGCAAAGCCTTAAAACTCATTTAGAAACTAGTTCTTTTGTCAAATTTGGGAGGATCTTCACAATTAAAATTCTCACTTAAGATAAAAGGAGTAAGTCTTGAGCTTTAGAGATTTAGGTGACATCTTAGAATTATAAACATACTATGCAACCTTATTTTAATCTTATCTTTATAAGGTGATAGCTTGGAATTATAAACATGATATGCAATTCCATTTCTTTATCTTTAAGATTTAAGGTGATGACTTGAAAATTAAACATGATGCAAGAACTTGAAATATAAACATGATACAAGAAACTGGAGCGGTGTAATCCATACAGACCAGTAGAGGAGAAGAGAATATTAAGAAACCTGAGCGGCGGTAGTCCGCACAGGACCGATAGAGGGAGAAGAAAATATTAAGAAACCGGAGCGGCGGTAGTCCGCACAGCACCAGTAGAGAGAGAAGAGAATTATTATTACATCTTTTTAAGCTCCAATCTCAAGACTTTTTAAAGAATAAATTCTTTAACTCCAATAATCATATTTCTTTGCTTGTGATACATGGGCAAGTCTTTAAGCTCTAGGATCTTTAGGTGATGGCATAAAATAAACATGTCATGCGTTGATTCTTTTAGCCATTATAAAATATAGTGAGAGCATAAATTAAATATGAGATGCAACCTCTTAATTATCTTGAAAGATTAAGTGATGACTTGAAACATAAACATGAAATACAAGCTTGGAATTTAAACATGAGAAATGCAAGTTCATTTATTCATTCTTGAAAATTTAGTGATGACATAGAAGGTAAACATGGTTATGCAAAGCATAAACTTAATCATGGATGCAAATTCATTTTGTTTCTTTACTAGAGCTCCTTCAAGACTTTAAAAGAATTATAAATTCAACCCAATACATATCTTAACAAGAAATAAAACATAAAAGGAAAAAATACATCTTTCAAGTTCTAAACTAAAAATCTTTGTTTTAGCATCATAAAGCATTATTCTTTAAGGTTTTGGATCAAGTGGAATTTTCAAGCTTTAGAGGCCTAACTTGTGATGGATTTACAACCCACCCTCAAGGTCCTCATCATCAAGCCATCATCTTAGTTCCACCTAGGCCATATGGTTGAATTGGTTAAAGAAAAATTGAAGAGGAAAACCAAAATGAAAAGCTAAGGCAAGTTCATAATTTCATCATTTTGAGCTAAAAACACAACTCCTCAAAGCATAGAAATAAATTTAGAAACTACTCCTTACCTAATCTGAGTTGAAGAAGAGGAAGAGAACTTGATTTCTTGAAGTGAAATGACACAAAATCTCTTTGAAAAATTGAAGAAAGAATTCAGCCAAAGAGGAGGAAGAAAGAAAGTTTTTGGTGCTCCTAAAAACTAGTTATGAACCAAGCATTCCAAGACCACTCAAGCAAGCCTATTTATAGAAGATTTTGAGGCTTCTAATTGGCCAAAATGAGGAGGTAGTTGTCAGAATTTTTCAGGAGTAATAATGGAGGAAAAATCATTTTAGACAAAGTTGTATGAAATTAAGGAATTATGTCTCTTATGGTGACATTTTGGCATTTTGTTTTAGTGCAACTTTTGGAAATAATTCAGCTGCATAATGGCATCAATAATTTCGTGCATTACAGCCCAAAGAAGTGAAATTTGTGTGTTCCATGCATTATTTAGGTGTAGGCAAGGTATTCATGTAATTTAGAGAATTTACGGTTAAGGGCTTAAGTGAATTAGTAAGCAATTTGGGTGTTTTTGAGCAATTTTGGGTTCTAATCAATCTAAATACATAATTTTGAATCTAGATTAATATTTAGAATTTAATAAGCTTTAATTTGAGCCTAATATTGCTTAGGTTTCGTATATGAATCGAAAATCCCAAATTCGCAAAGCGCCCAAAACGAGGGCAAGATCGTACTGTCACTTAAAAAGTGCCCAAGGCCACCCGAGCTTAACCAATGGTTAATCATGGCTTAAAAACACATTTTAAAACATTTTAGTGAGGTTCGGGCTCAGTCGGCATGCACATCGGAGTTAAAGCGACCCTTGAGGCGTTTGGTCTTTTCGTGCGTCGGAACTCAAAATTGAGATTCTTCGCTCTATTAACACACATAACACAAACAATCCCTTATTATTCTCAAAACATCCCCTTGAGAATATGTGGGGCCCACAATCCTCATTTTCTGAGTAAAATAACTTCAGGGACATTTTGGTCATTTTATACGTACAGAAATTCGGGATTTGCGACTCTCGCATGAATCGTTCCTAACCTCTATTCTAATGTTATATTCCTTTATTGAGGATTGTTCGGCCTCAAATCTTATGTAATAATTACCTATGGTAATTCGGTAATTGAGTAATTTCTAATGACAGTAAAAATTACAGTAAAAATTACAGTAAAAATTGGGGCGTTACATTACTCCCCTCCTTAAAAAGAATTTCGCCCCCGAAATTCGTTACCTGAGAACAACTCGGGGTATTGTGCTTTCATGTTTGATTCCAGCTCCCATGTAAGTTCTTCGCTTTCACCCTCTCCCCATGCTTCTTTGAGCAGGGTACTGACCTTGTTCATGCTTGCTTAACTCCTCGATCGGCGATTCTCGTGGGTAGTAAGTTAAATGTCAGGTTATCTCTTAATTGTACATGTTACGCTCTAGTACATGACTCGGGTCAGATTGATACTTTCTTAACTGAGAAACATGGAAAACATCATGAAGGTTGGATAAACTCGGGGGTAGGGCTATACGGTAGGCTACAGGTCCTACTTTGGTAAGGATTTCAAACGGACCAAGAAATCTGGGGCTCAATTTCTTTACTTTTATTGCTCGGCCTATGCCTGTGGTGGGGGTGATCCTTAGGAACACGTGGTCCCTTCTTGAAAATCTAGCGGTTTTTGCCGCTTGTCCGCATAGTTTTTCTCTCGACTTTGAGCAGTAAGAATCTTATCCCTAATCTTTTTGATTTGTTCCGTTGTTTCCCTCACAATATCAGGTCCAAGTAAACTTTGCTCTCCGGGTTCATACCAACATAAGGGAGATTGACATTTCCGTCCATAGAGGGCCTCATACGGTGCCATACCGATACTTGCATGATAACTGTTGTTATATGCAAATTCAATAAGTGGCAGGTACTTATCCCAACTTCCCCTTTGATCTAAAACACATGCCCTTAACATATCCTCCAAGGTTTGGATAGTTCTTTCAGATTGACCGTCTGTTTGGGCGTGATAGTTCGTGCTTAGAGAGAACTTAGAACGATATGCCTTTTGATAGGCTCGCCAAAATCGCGACGTAAATCGCGGATCTCGGTCCGAGATTATCGTCGACGGCACCCCATGTAACCTCACTATCTCCTGAATATATAATTGTGCTAACCTATCCAAGGAATAAGTCACCTTAATAGGTAAAAAGTGGGCTGACTTTGTCAATCGATCCACGATTACCCATATGGTATCATGATTCATTTGGGTCCTTGGTAATCCAGTCACAAAATCCATGGAGATACTATCCCACTTCCACTGAGGGATCGACAGAGGTTCCAGCATTCAGAGGTTTTTGGTGTTCAATCTTCACCTTTTGACACACCAAGCACTTACTCTCCCATGTGCACACATCTTTTTTCATTCCAGGCCACCGTAACATCTTCTTCAAATCTTGATACATCTTGGTGGCACCAGGATGAAAGGCAAAATGGCTCTTATGGGCTTCCTCCAAAATATCCTTTCGGAGGCCACCACTAGCAGTACACATATTCGACCTTTAAACCTCCACAAATCGTCCATTCCTTGGGTAAAACCTATCAACTTTCCCCGCCTTCACTTGCCCCTAAAGTCTCTTGAAACTCAAAGATCGTCCCCTTGAGCTTGAACAATCCTTTCTTTGAACTCACTTGTCACTCTAAGATGACAAGCTCTGATGCCCTTAGTGGTCAAAGTCATTCCTAGGTTTAAGTCCCTAAATTGCTCAATCAATTCAACCTCCTTCACCATCAAACGGGACACTTGTAAGGACTTCCTACTCAAAGCATCAGCTACTACATTAGCTTTACCAGATGGTAGTTCAATCCAAAATCATAATCTTTCAAGAACTCCATCCATCGCCTTTGCCTCATGTTTAGCTCTTTTTGATCAAAGAGATATTTCAAACTCTTGTGATCGGAAAACACCTCAAACTTAACTCCATATAAATGGTGTCTCCAAATCTTTAGAGCAAACACGGCAGCCTAACTCAAGGTCATGGGTAGGGTAGTTTGCCTCATGTGGCTTGAGTTGTCTTGATGCATAGGCCACCACTTGCCTATCTTGCATCAATACACAACCTAAACCCTTTTTTGAAGCATCACAATACACCTCGAAAGGCACATTGGGGTCGGGTAACACTAAAACAGGGGTCGAGGTTAGCTTGTGTTTTAACTCTTGAAAGCTCTTTTCACACTCGGGGGTCCATGAAAAAGGGGTGTTCTTCCTAGTCAGCTTGGTCAAAGGTAGGGAAATCTGGGAAAATCCCTTGATAAATCGACAGTAATAACCGGCTAAACCCAAAAAGCTCCTTACTTCAGTTACCGTGGTTGGTCTTTCCCAGTTTACTACCGCTTCTACCTTACTAGGATCTACACCAATTCCTTTCTTAGATACTACATGCCCTAAAAATTGCACCTTATCCAACCAAAACTCACACTTGGAAATCTTGGCATATAGTTTCTTTTCCTTCAAGATCTCTAGTACTATGGTTAGGTGGCATTCATGCTCTTCATGGGTCTTAGAATATATGAGAATGTCATCTATAAAGACAACTACAAACTGATCTAAATAGGGTCGAAAGATCCTATTCATGTAATCCATAAAAATAGCTGGAGCATTAGTTAACCCAAAGGACATTACTGCAAACTCAAAATGGCCGTATCCAGTGAAGGCCGTTTTAGGTATGTCTTCATCTCTCACTCTAATTTGATGGTAGCCTGACCTCAAATCTATCTTAGAAAACACTACCGCACCTTTTAGTTGGTCCATCAAATCATCGATCCTAGGCAGAGGATACTTGTTTTTCACCGTTACTTTATTCAACTGCCTATAATCTACACACATCCTCATACTCCCATCCTTTTTCTTTACAAACAACACAGGGGCTCCCCAAGGTGATGCACTAGGCCTAACAAACTTTTTCTCCAATAAATCTTCCAATTGAGTTTTTAACTCGGTCAATTCTAATGGGGACATCCTGTATGGGGCTATGGATATAGGTGCCGCTTTTAGGAAGCAACTCTATGGAAAATTCTATCTCTCTCTTGGGGAAACTCCGTATCTCATCCGAAATACTTGGGATAATTTCTTACTATTGGTATCTCATCGATACTTTGCTCAAAGTCTACATCACTAGCGGCTAAGAAAATGTAACCTTTACTCTCACCCTTACCACACCCATTTCCACAGCAGCTTATGTAAAGACTTATGGGTTTCTTAGGTTCAATAGGAATAGGAAGAAAAGTGATGGTTTTCTCATAACGCTTTTAAAGACACGGTTGGCCTCAAGCCAATCCATGCCAAGAATCACATCTAAACCTCGCATGGGTAAGCAAATAAGATCTAAAACAAAGGATCTATTATCTATAATAAAACTACAATCTAAACAACATTTACAAGTCCTAACGGGCTTTCCAGTCGGGGTAGAAACAATAAGGTCAAAAGGAAGCTCAGTCATAGGTAAATTAAGGCTTGTAACACATGGATGGGGATTAAAAGAATGAGAAGCGCCAGAATCATATAGTACAATTAAGTCTTTACCATGCATATTACCCTTACCTTCCACGAGATTTCGTGACTTCGTTGTTTCTTCAAGATTAACGATAAATACCCTTCCCTGGTATTGCGGCTTGGGATTGGGGTTGGCGGGTTCCTTTCAAAGTGCATTCTCGGGAGTAATGACCTGGTTTTCCACACCGTTAGCACACGTTTGATCCGGCTCGACATGGCATGCTCCCATGATTCTTGCCGCACTTGGGACATTCCATGGATGGCGCAGGCCGTGGAGGTACTGCTGGACCTCTTTGTGGTGCTTTCCCTTTATTGTTGTTATTGTTGTTGTTGTGATTGTTACTGGGGTTATTGTTGTAGCGGTTGTTATTATAGCGATTGTTGTTGTTTGGCCTTCCTTGTTGAAAATTTCTTTGTGTCCCTTGTGGTCTTGATTGAGGGCCAAATGGAGGTCGATTCTGCCTCTTGAACTGCTGACCTTGAGGTGTCAACTTTTTGGTAATATTATCTGACTTTGGGGTGTTTAGTTTTCTCTCACCTTCTTCAATAATCCGACATTTGTTAACTAGGGTAGAGAAATCCCTAATCTCCAAATGTGCAACTGCCACATTAAGTTCCGCCTTCAACCCTGACTCGTATTTAATGCATTTCCAGTACTCATCAGGATTTCCTTGGTACATTCTTGAGAACTTAATGAGTTCTTCAAATCTGGCAGTGTACTGGGCCACATTCATATTCCCCTGGACAAGTTGCATGAATTCAATGTCCTTGGCATTTCTAATTGACTCTGGAAAGTACTTTTCGTAAAAATGGACCTTGAATAGTTCCCAATCAATGTCCACATCGGTCGTCTCCAGGAGTCTTCGAACACCTGTCCACCAGAAACTGGCATCACCCTCAAGCATATGAGTAGCGAAGGTGACCTTTTGCTCCTCCCAGCATGGGACTACAGCAAAGACCTTCTCAATATTCCGAATCCATTCATCTGCAATATTTGGATTCAGTGTCCCCTTGAAAACCGGTGGGTTTGCCTTACGAAACTCCCCGAAACAGGCATGTTCAGGAATCTCATGTCGCTGATTCATATTGGCTTGACGATCCTGATCCATTCGTTCCATCATCATTCTCATGGTCCTTGCTACGTCGCGGAGTGCTTCGGCTGTCTCGTTGTCGTGATTATTTTGTCCTGCGCTCCTAGTCTGTTGTCGGCGTGCCATTGGTCCCCATACACACAAACAAAGCAACACTGAGGTGATCAGGCCCAATATTCCATGCAAAGTGAGCAAGTTACCATGGCACTTTCAACATACAGTAGTCATGTATTTCTACTCCCCAAGCTCATCCTAATGATAAACATCTACACATGACGTCACTAACGTATTATGCTTTAGAAGCATAGCTAGTCCAATCCTCAGGCTCCATGAGAATCGAACTGCTCTGATACCAAAATGTAACACCCTAGTAATTAACCAGATACACCTAGGTTGAATCTGATTAATGACTAGACTTTACTCCTTTCTTTGGTTCTTTCTTCATAATTTGAAAATACTTAGTGAAATTACGAGCCTTTTTTTTTTTTTTAAAACACATAATTGAAAACGTGAGCCGAGTACAACGTGAACGAGTAAGCCGAGTATAATAAGACGTTTAAGAATATATCACATCATATCACTTAGGCTCCATCATATAACATCCATAAGCACATTATAGCATATATTTACATACAATAACCTCACTCAAAGGGTGGGTTATGTTCATACATCATTATCTTATGCAAACCCATAAAAGAAAATATACTTAAGGAAATTCATGCCCCTAAACTAGATAACTCCATAAGCCGGGAAGGTTATCCTAAAACTAGGGTGCATGATCACACATAAGTCTACTAAGAACCTTCTATGGCCAATGTCACGAAAATGGGGGAATAAATCCGATCCATCGATGAGCTCCTCGGGAGGGACACACGAGATGCACCAGGGTAGGGTCGCATGGACGGCCTTCTTGCTAACCTCGGCTGAACAACTGTTTCCTCACTACCCTCTCTTACACGTGTGGGAGTAGGAGCAGAGCTCTCAGAATATACATGAGTATGAGTGTCCTCTGAAGGATCAGTTTCAGAATATCTCGTCTCGGGAACATACTGAAATCCATGGACAGCAGATGAAGCGGGATAAGAACGTAACATCCTTTCATCAAGTGGACGTGCATGTTCGAAAACCATTTCATCGCCATAGGGAGAAGTAGGAGAAAATCGATAACTAGGGACAGGATGTGCAAATGGATGACCTATGTAAATAAAAACACGAACTGCGCACCTCCCTTCAAAATGATATGAGCGATGCATCGGATCATAGTGGAATTCCCAAGTAGGGTATCAACGAACAGACGAATGTCGCCATTTGAATCTGGAGACAATGACGGAAATAAAGAAAAGGAGTGAGAATCTTGCTAAAGAATTCTCAAGAAGGTACCTCCTTCTACGATGTCATCATCAAAGTCCCAGAACCTCGGGATTATTCTAAAATAGTGAGCATGCAAAGATTCATTTTAAGTTCGGACAAATACTTAACCGAGGTTCGTCAATTTTTAATCATCGTCTTATAATGCATCTTATTCTTAACATGTCATATTTACAATGAACTTTTCCTTTATCATTACATCATATTCCTCATCATCATTATCAAAATAACATGCATAAAAGAACGTCATATAATATAAGCTACACATGGACACAAGTGCACATATTTCATTTCTTTAGTGCCTTAGGTGACTTAAAATCTTATCATCATCATTATTTTCCTTGGGCCACCCTATACTCCACCCTTTTGGGAGTAATTTAGGTTATGAGCTCATACTTTACTAGTCGTCACTAGCATATACTTATCCCTTTTGATAAGCTAAAGTCCCGACTCTACCCTTTTGAGAGAACGGGTTAGGGGCTAAAATCACCTTTTCACCACCTATAGTCTGATGGTTCCAAAGGATCATTTTCTTATAAGTTTAAGTCACCATTAAATCTTTGCATGTTATATCATAATACAATTCATAAACATCATAACATTTTCTCATTTATAGTCTTAAGCTAGAATAATATATATCAACTATAATCATGCATATGGGAGATTCCCAGGAAAGAGAGGTGGGTCACAATGGACACGCTTAAATACCAAGTCTTTCCTTAGCTTAACCTTTCCAAATTACACTTTTACAATGATACACTTTCTTCTAGCAACAAAGGTGAATTTTACATAAGAACATTTCATGTATAAGCATTCTTATTATTTGCAAGAGGAAATATAACATGCAAGTCAGGAAATCATTCAATGATATCAAGTACTTAATAAGCATCCAATCCTTACATAGAATTATCAATTATGAATCATTCTCTTAACAATAAACCATAATTATCACAACTTCAATCATATCAAATCATTATCACACATTGATACTAAACTCAGATCAGTGGCGAATCATGAACCTCATGCAATTACATAGAATCATATTTTAAGTGCATATAAAATACTAGTTCCCAGTAAAATTCTTGCAAAGCCTTAAAACTCATTTAGAAACTAGTTCTTTTGTCAAATTTGGGAGGATCTTCACAATTAAAATTCTCACTTAAGATAAAAGGAGTAAGTCTTGAGCTTTAGAGATTTAGGTGACATCTTAGAATTATAAACATGCTATGCAACCTTATTTTAATCTTATCTTTATAAGGTGATAGCTTGGAATTATAAACATGATATGCAATTCCATTTCTTTATCTTTAAGATTTAAGGTGATGACTTGAAAATTAAACATGATGCAAGAACTTGAAATATAAACATGATACAAGAAATCGAGCAAGTGTAATCCGCACAGACGATGAGAGGAGAAGAGAATATTAAGAAACCTGAGCGGCGGTAGTCCGCACAGACCAGAGAGGAGAAGAGAATATTAAGAAACCGGAGCTGCGGTAGTCCGCACAGGACCGAGAGGGAGAAGAGAATTATTATTACATCTTTTAAGCTCCAATCTCAAGACTTTTTAAAGAATAAATTCTTTAACTCCAATAATCATATTTCTTTGCTTGTGATACATGGGCAAGTCTTTAAGCTCTAGGATCTTTAGGTGATGGCATAAAATAAACATGTCATGCGTTGATTCTTTTAGCCATTATAAAATATAGTGAGAGCATAAATTAAATATGAGATGCAACCTCTTAATTATCTTGAAAGATTAAGTGATGACTTGAAACATAAACATGAAATACAAGCTTGGAATTTAAACATGAGAAATGTAAGTTCATTTATTCATTCTTGAAAATTTAGTGATGACATAGAAGGTAAACATGGTTATGCAAAGCATAAACTTAATCATGGATGCAAATTCATTTTGTTTCTTTACTAGAGCTCCTTCAAGACTTTAAAAGAATTATAAATTCAACCCAATACATATCTTAACAAGAAATAAAACATAAAAGGAAAAAAATACATCTTTCAAGTTCTAAACTAAAAATCTTTGTTTTAGCATCATAAAGCATTATTCTTTAAGGTTTTGGATCAAGTGGAATTTTCAAGCTTTAGAGGCCTAACTTGTGATGGATTTACAACCCACCCTCAAGGTCCTCATCATCAAGCCATCATCTTAGTTCCACCTAGGCCATATGGTTGAATTGGTTAAAGAAAAATTGAAGAGGAAAACCAAAATGAAAAGCTAAGGCAAGTTCATAATTTCATCATTTTGAGCTAAAAACACAACTCCTCAAAGCATAGAAATAAATTTAGAAACTACTCCCTACCTAATCTGAGTTGAAGAAGAGGAAGAGAACTTGATTTCTTGAAGTGAAATGACACAAAATCTCTTTGAAAAATTGAAGAAAGAATTCAGCCAAAGAGGAGGAAGAAAGAAAGTTTTTGGTGCTCCTAAAAACTAGTTATGAACCAAGCATTCCAAGACCACTCAAGCAAGCCTATTTATAGAAGATTTTGAGGCTTCTAATTGGCCAAAATGAGGAGGTAGTTGTCAGAATTTTCAGGAGTAATAATGGAGGAAAAATCATTTTAGACAAAGTTGTATGAAATTAAGGAATTATGTCTCTTATGGTGACATTTTGGCATTTTGTTTTAGTGCAACTTTTGGAAATAATTCAGCTGCATAATGGCATCAATAATTTCGTGCATTACAGCCCAAAGAAGTGAAATTTGTGTGTTCCATGCATTATTTAGGTGTAGGCAAGGTATTCATGTAATTTAGAGAATTTACGGTTAAGGGCTTAAGTGAATTAGTAAGCAATTTGGGTGTTTTTGAGCAATTTTGGGTTCTAATCAATCTAAATACATAATTTTGAATCTAGATTAATATTTAGAATTTAATAAGCTTTAATTTGAGCCTAATATTGCTTAGGTTTCGCTATATGAATCCAAAATCCCGAAATTCGCAAAACTGCCCAAAAACGGGGGCAAGATCGTACTTTCACTTAAAAACTGCCCAAGGCCACCCGAGCTTAACCAATGGTTAATCATGGCTTAAAAACACATTTTAAAACATTTTAGTGAGGTTCGGGCTCGATCGGCACGCACATCGAGTTAAAAACACCTTGAGGCGTTTTGGTCTTTTTCGTCTTGTCTAACTCAAAATTGAGATTCTTCTGCTCTATTAACACACATAACACAAACAATCCCTTATTATTCTCAAAACATCCCCTTGAGAATATGTGGGGCCCACAATCCTCATTTTCTGAGTAAAATAACTTCAGGGACATTTTGGTCATTTTATACGTCATTGAAATTCTATTTGCGACTCTCGCATGAATCGTTCCTAACCTCTCTTCTAATGTTATATTCCTTTATTGAGGATTGTTCGGCCTCAAATCTTATGTAATAATTACCTACGGTAATTCGGTAATTGAGTAATTTCTAATGACAGTAAAAATTACAGTAAAAATTACAGTAAAAATTGGGGCGTTACAGGTAGGGCCTGCAAGTTACTATTCATGGTTTTTTTTTTTTTTTTTACAAATCCGTTGGATCATCCTCATCATTGTTCAAACTATCAAATTTTTGAAATTATGACTAATAAAGCTCAAATTAATTTTTAAATAATTTTCGGGGTGTTACACCAGAGTCATAAAGTACAGTTAAAGGTTTGCCATTTATTTCGCACGTACCTTCGATGAGGTCATTGGACCTTTCCGCTTTGTCCACATTGAGGGTGAAGACCCTCCCTTGGTGTTGCAGCCTGGGGTTCTAATTCGCTAGCCTCCCATTATTGCATCTGTTGGCATAGTGGCCGGGCTTCCTGCACTTGAAGCAAATGTTTTGCCTAGCCAGGCAGGGACGTTTGCCGTAGTCTTTCCTGTACTGGGGACACACCATTGCCAGTGTGGGTCTAGCAAAGGTGGCAGGGGTTCCTTGGAGCGTCTTGTTCTTGGTCCCGCTGGACCCTCCTTGTTGAGTGTTGCTCCAGGGGCCTCCCGACACTCCTTGTCGGTTATTGTTGTTGTTGTTGTTGTTGTTGTTGTTTCGGTTGTTGTTGTACTGGAATGGTGGTCTGTAGTGTTGCTTGGGTTGTTGGTGGAAGGGGGTTCTTTGTTGTTGTTGATATCACTTGAATCGGTTGGTGTGGTAGGGGTTGTAATGGTTTCGTGATTAGTTTTGGTGTTGTGGTTTGAACTTCGGGGCTTGAGGTCCTAGCTCCTTTGCACGTTCCGCCCTTGCAGCCTGGAGCTTTCCTTGTCCTTCCTCCAGAATACGGCACTTGTTGACCAGGGTGGGGAAGTCCTTGATCTCCATATGTGCCACGGCGTAGTTCAGCTCCGGCTTCAACCTGGCCTCGTATTTCACACACTTCCATATCTCTTCGGGGTTCCCTTGGAACACCCGCGAGAACTTAATCAGCTCTTCAAACCTCACCGTGTACTGGGCGACAATAGATCCTCCTTGAGTCAGTTGCATGAATTCAATGTCCTTCGCGTTCCTTACTGACTCTGGGAAGTACTTCTCGTAGAAGTAAGTCTTGAAACTGACTCGATTGGCAGCGATGCGAAGCTTCTAGCAGTCTTCGGGTGCTAGTCCACCAGAATTCGACATCTGATTCCATCATGTAGGCAGAGAATGTGACCTTTTGCTCCTTCGAGCAAGCGACCACGGAGTAGATCTTCTCCATGTTCTTGATCCACTCATCAGCTCTGTCAGGATCCATGGCTCCTCTAAAGGCCAGTGGGTTTGCCTTGCGAAACTCACTGAACCTTGCTTGCTCGACCATTTCAGCAGTAGGGGGAGCACGTCCGGTGTCTCCTTGTTGGTTCATCCTTTCGAACATCCACTCCATGGCTCTTGCCATGTCATGCACAGCAGTGGCAGTTGCATCCTCCTAGTTACCCTCGATCGGGGTCCTATTCTGTCATCTGGGTGCCATTGGTTCCTAAACACATAAGACAATAACCACTGAGTTGATCAGGCTCAACGTTTCATGTGAAATGAGCTAATTACCATGGCACTTACAAACAAACAGGGGTCATGCATCTCTAACCTATAGCTTGTCTTTAGCAAGCTCTACACATGACATGTCTACTGCATTATGCTCCAAAAGCATAGTCAGTCCAATCCTCAGGCTCTATGAGAATCGAACTACGCTGATACCATAATGTAACATCCTAATTTTTAACCCAATACTCTAGAACATAATTATGTTAATTATTAGTCTGTTACGTCATAGCTTCCTTATTACTTTAAAATACTTAGCGGAAATACTGGTAAATTTTTTTTGAATTATAAAAGCAAAGTGAGAGCCGTGCGACCCGATAAATAATAAAGCACGAACGGAAATAAGCAAGCATCTCATAATAGCATGACATAAGCAAGTAAAGGCACATCACAATAGAACTGAACCGCATATTTATATATATAATAGGATATGCCCACTCATAAAGAGTGAGACTTAGTTTAATACAACTGGAATAAAGATACATGGAAAACAAAAGTACAGCAAAGGCATAAAAAGAAACTCTCCTAAATCTAGTGCGCTTACAAATGGATAGCCCCAAAGACAAAAGAAGGCTATCCTAGCCTAGTCAAAGCTCGAGCACCAGAACCGCGACAATCGTCTCCTACTGCAGGCCTCTGTGGAAAAGAGGGATGTACCCGATCCATTAGGCTATCTCGGCCAGGGTGGCAATGCGCTGCATTGGTCGGGCATGAGCTCCACGGCGGGGAATCATCCTCACCCGTCCTCCACGTACTGGCTGAGCGACAGAAGCCTCACTACCCTCCCCAATATCCATCGGCACAGTGGGGGAGGATCCCTCGGAGGGTACCTGAGTGGCAGAGTCCTCTGAAGGGTCCGTCTCGGAAAATGATGAGGGTGAGCGGGGCACATACTGTGGGTAGTCCCTGATGGCAGAGGCTGTCGGTGGGGTGTGGCGGATCCGCTCCTCTCGAGGGCATGCGCGCTCGAACACGAAGTCGTCACCGAAGGGTGAGACAGGAGAGAATCGATGGCTATGTACGGGGTGACTAAAGGGCCGTCCAACAAACATAAATACTTGAATGACACAGCGACCCACAAAATGGTATGACCCATGGTCTGGATCATGATGTACCTCCCAGGTTGGGGTGTCCACAAAAACCATGAACGTCGCCATCTGAAGACGTGATGGAAAGAAAGAGATAGAGGGAGTGAGAATCTTGCTAAAGAATCTCAGTAGGGCCTCCTACTACCTAGGTGTCATCATCTATGTCCTCAAGAACCTTGGGTGTAGTATACGAAATAAGTGAGCATGCATTAAGTCTATTTTTAGGTTCTAAAACATAATTAGCCAAGGTCCGTTCATTTTAGCATGATTCTTAATGTCATGGATGCAATCATATTAAAGAACGTATGCATGGCTTTACTTAATGCAAGAAGGTAGTCATAACATTAAGAACATCATAATAGTGGCATAAAGTGGCAGTTAAATACTCATATGGAAACTTTGTGATATAAACATTATACTTTACTTCCTCATAGGCCACCCTAAAAGACAATCGCTCTGGGGGTGCTCGGCCGAACCGGTGTCACCCAGAACGTGTCACATCTCTAGGTTATGAGCTCATACCTTAACTAGTCGTCACTAGTTCTTACTTATCAATCCCGATAAGCGTAACATAATCATAAACATAATCCCGACTTACCTAGTACGGGCTAGGGGGCATTTCTTGGGGGTGCTCAGCCGAACCGGTGTCACCCAAGAATTCATCTTGGTACCGATGTCACATGAGTTCTCTGAAGGTGCTCGGCCGAACCGGTGTCATCCGAGAACTCATCTTAGTACCTCATAATAAAAATTCTCATAGTTTTCTAAAAACTTTCTAAGTCCCCGAATTTGTCAGAAATTCGACAGCATAACTGCAGCATGCCGAATTTCTTCCAAATTCTGCTTTATGCCACATGAGTCATTCAAACATGCATCCTCCATCATAATTTCATGCGTTCACATAATCATTCTCATACTTTCACAAGCAACATTAAAAATTCATTATGCTCTTGGTCCTACGGTATCTTATGCTTTGACCCTTATGGGCCTTAAACTTGTGATGTAATTAACCTATCATCTTCTATCAACCTTTTATACACCTAAGGGTTCTCTTCTAACAGATCTCATTATTATTTATGCTCTCTATTAAATCTGAACAACATCATTCCTTAGGGACAGCATTATAAACTTATAATTGCGGGGTTCTAGAACTTATGTTTTAGACCCTTTCTTGGTTCTGTCTTCGCCTAAGGCGCTATAAGTTCGACCTAGACCAATTATGAGGCATTTCTATACCTAAGAACTAATTATAAGCCATGTTCTCTACATTATAAGGTTTCTGGACAGATTCTAAAAATTAAATGTTCTAAGAGTTCTAGAATTGCGGTTTTACGGTTTTCTAGTTACTAGTGTCTCTATAGGTGCTAAAATTCAATCCTACTTTAATTGTAACCAAATTTTTCATGATTAAACAATCCTAATCTGATTATATTTCCATTGAAATAGTTTGGGCAGTGTCCAAAAATAAATGGGTTAAAACTATGCCAAATCTTGACTTTATGGTTTTTCTAGAAAGCTAGTTTCTTTCCTATCATGCATAGAAATGTTCCTACCTCATCATACATAATTTTCACAAATTCTAACACATCAAAACATCATCATAAAATAGAAAACTTATCATGGAAGAACCGAAACATTAAGTCCCCAAAAAGATGCATAACTTGATATTTTTAAAACACATAAGTTGCTAGTTTCTCTTGGAATCATTTTTAGGACTTCTAAGACTCTTTTGCAAACCATTTTATTTTGTAAAAGAGACTAAAAACATCCTTAGGTCAGTGAACACTTAATCCCTTTTTAAAAGAGTACTAAGTTCATAAATCTTGTTGGTCTTAATCTCATAAACTTCATGAGGCTTTAAAGAGAATCTTAAAACATAGATTGTTGGCCCTTGTAGTTAGATGAATCTCTTTCCAAGTTCATCATCACTACATGGCTGAAATTATGCATTCAAAGAATGCTTCCACATTAGACTTTAACTTGAGATAAAATGGGCAAGTCTTGAGCTCTAAGGTCTTTAAGTGATGACATAATTTAAACATGTTATGCACTTCATTTTTATTCTTCATTATAAAGTAAAGTGAGAGCTTAAAGTAAATATGCAAGACTAGAATATAAATATGCAAGGCTTGAAATAAATATGCAAGACTTGAAATATAAATATGCAAGGCTTGAAATAAATACGCAAGACTTGAAATATAAATATGCAAGTTCATTTCTTTATTTTAGTGCTTTAGGCCCAGCAACAATCGATTTTAAGGCCGAAATAGAAAGGCTTTGAGATTTAGTTAGGTGATAGTGCAAGCTCTCATTTTAAATCTTTATGTTCTTTAGTGATGAAAAGTAAATATGCTAGACAAGAATGTAAATATGAAGTGCAATCCATTCTTTATCCTTTAACTTTAAGTGATGGCTTGGGAAAATAAATATGAATGCAAAGCTCAAAGTAAATATGTAATGCATAAGCTTGAATTTAAATATGAATGCCAGTCCATTTTATTTCTTATTAGAGCTCATACAAGACTTTAAAGGAACTTAAACCTCAACCCAAACTTATCATGACAAGATAAAGTAAAGACAAGAGTGAACCTCAAGGGTTTTTTAAAACACAAAGTTTCTTTTCTTGAAATGTGGTCATAAATAACATTTTTATTAAAACTTAAGCTCTAGAGACCTCATTATGATGAACACATAGTCATCATCTAGAAGCTCTCATCATCAAGCCATTGAGAACCTCATTGGCCAACATGGCCAAAAATTTGGAGAAAGAAAAGGAAAAGGAACCGAAACTTTTAAGAAGAAAAGGAAACATTTGAAACTCTAGAGACCATGATCTTGATGATGCATTAACACCAACATCATGAGTACTCATCATTGAGTTCATGTAAATCATTTTAAAACATCATCAATGTTAAAGATTCAAGGTTCAAGAAGAAAGAACAAAAGGAAACATCTTTAACTTGAGAACAAAGATCAAGCTTTAGAGATTGTTCAAGTGATGAACATCATCATCATGGAACCTCATCATCAAGCTCTCATTCCCTTTTCCTCAAAGGCCTATGGCCGAAAATGAGAAAGAAAAAAGAGAGGGAGAGAAGTTCTAAAAAGACTTAAGAGAAACCATAAACACATAACTAGAAATAGAACTTAAATAAAGAAAATGCTTGAAAGAGAATCCCTACCAAGTGATTGAAGGTTGGGATGAGAAAAGATGATGAAGAACTTGAAGAACTTGAACACTTGAACTTGAGAGAAAAAGGAAACTTTGAGGTGCACTTTGAAAACTTACACTTAGCAAATGAACCCAAAATGATGCAAGTTCCCCCAAGCATGCTATTTATAGAGAAATGAAACAAATGCAAGGTGCAAGGAGGGAGGGAAGGTTTCGGCCACAATGAGCAGCCCCATGAGTTCCATGAGGTGAGATATTGTGATCTTGAGGCATGGTGAGGTATGGTTCAAGGTATGGCTCAAGCATCGTTCTTTGAGTGAGAAACAAATCAACATGTGATGCAAATGGAGGAGGAGTGGCCGAACTTGCATCAGCCATGGGGGGAGGATTCCTTGCATTTTAATTGTGGTTTAGAGTTGTGTTTAGGTGTATCTTTGATTAGGATTAAGATTAGGGATTTGTAAGAAAGTGTTTAGGTGAGGAAATGGGTAATCAAGGTTGTCAAAACATATTTAAGGAGTGGTCTTGCATCATTAGTGAGTTATAAACTCATTTTAGTACATAAACAATTGTAGACACAATTCCTTGATTTAAGGAATTAGAGAGAGAAAATACTATTTAAGATTCCAAGAGTGAAATCTTGAGTTTTAGAAAGGAAATTTAAATCTAATCTAAGAAATCTTAGGTTTTAATTAATTTTAATAATTTATTTTGACTCTAGATTAATTATGAAAATTAATTAATCTTCGATTAGAGCCTAATATTGCTTAGGTTTGATTAATTACATCATTAAGCTCAAAAATACTATTCTAGGGGCAAAATCGTAATTTTGCACTAAAATTGCCCGGGACCACCGAGACTCAAACAAATGCTTTGAAACATGTAAAAACATTGTTTTAAACCTCTGCGGAAAGTTTTGGGCTCAAACGGCACCTTTACCCACGTAAAAATGCTGTAGGGGTATTTTGGTCATTTTGACCCGAAACTGCAGAAAATGAGACTTTCACGTCCGAAACCACTCAAGGGTCATTCAATCCCCTTCAAACATTGAGTTGGCCCTTCGAGAACTGCCGGGTCGGCCATCCTCGAATTCCGGGCCGAAAATGACCTCGAGGGCATTTTGGTCATTTTTCACTCAGACAGAAAATCGAGGCGTTACATGATACCTTGAGTAGTGAATCACATATACTTCAAAGTGATATATTTGCTATAATGTAAACCATTGAATGTTGATCATGAGTATGCATTGTATTAAATGATAATATGTTACCATGATGAAGCATATGAGAAATGTTAGATGTCAAGAATTTTTGCATATGAAACATGATATATGGAACTAATAAAATTAAGCAATGATAATCTAGAAAAGTGGACTTGAGCCAAACCATAAAAAGTAATGGGAGAAGCTTACTACTTAACCTCTCACCGTTGAGATCACGGCAATGGAAAGAAACCCAAAAGGTTATGGCGACAGCCACGATATGAGCTTATTACCCACGGAGGTGGTTTAAGACATTGATGTTGGTGCACTCAGTGAGTGAAGGACCGAATCAAGTTAAAGATATATAAAATGTTAAGTGCATGTATACACGTCTTTGATGATGAGGATGGAAATTCTTCTAAAGCCGAGTAGTCAAGTTCCCAATATAGCCGAGTCTCTGGTCCATAAGGGAGCCTACGTTCTAGGAGTTGATCAACGGGCAGATGATGGCATAGCAAGCAAGAAGGAAGATTATCATCTAGGGGTTAAGTCTCTATTTCCTATGTTTTAAGAGTTGATATTAGTCATGTATTGATCTATGATCTAATTTGGATTTATGCTTTGGATTGCTAGTTGTAGATTGGTTAAGAATTGTGTGTCATTCTCCTTGTCAGTCTTATGTAATGTATTTCCTTGATTAATTACAACTATCTATGACTAAAGTAATATGTATTACCCAAATATCGTAGAATTACTCACACCAATTACTTCCGCACAACTATTTGTGATTCTTAAGTTTTGATATTAGTGAACGCAATAATAACACTATACCTTCAATTCTCACTACAGGCTTAAGCTTTCAAAATGTAGTTTGTACAAAAAAATCATCCACTATTTTTCTAAGTTAATTTCAAAATAAAATGAATGCAAGGCATAAGTAACAACTAATAGAATCCAAATGCGAACTTAAGCGTAGTTGGGTTTATTAGGGTGTTCCATAAAACATATATTATCCAAAATTTACTTCCTGATCTAAAGTTTTCATTTCTATCCATTCCTAACCTTAATCCTATATTTATTCAGTCTCATGTATCTCTTGGTCCCAATGCTAGGGTTTTGGTGGTCTTGACAGGGCTGTGGCACCCACAATGCTACTATTTATTTTTCTTTTCCATCAAGCCGTTCCTATCACAACTAATCTAACCAGAATCATGAAATTCTTATTAACAAATTCAAAATAAAAATTCTTAAATAACTTCAGGTGTTACAGTGGCTAGTAGAGTTACATGAGGAGGGATTGTCCCATGTTGTGAGCCTTGTCTTATGAAGAGGAACCATGGTCATCATTGATAGGCAGATCAAGAAGCTTTGCTCGAAGAAAGTAGCCTCAGTGAAGGTCATTTGGAGAAACCATAATAGAAAGGATGCGACTTAGGTATCCATGGAAGCCATAATGATCAAGTACCCGTATCTTTTTCAATCTCAAGGTATGTTTGTTTTAGATTTAAGGACCAAATTTCTTTAATGCCTTAACTCCACATGTCCCTAGTTAAGCCTAGTATAGCCTTAAGATAGTAAGGGAGAGAGAAGCTAGGCTCATTATAGTGAGCTACAGTCACAATAGCGAGCAAGAGAAAGTCTAGCCTCGCTATGGCTTGTGATAGTGAGACCCCTGACATTGAGACACCCAAAATGATGCGGTTTTGATTATTGAGGCCCCACCCCTATTTGAGCATAGCAAAACTGGTCTTTCTCTCTCTAATTTGAAACCTAGCAGTGTAACACTCGAAGAATTATTTAAAATTTAATTTAAACTTTATTAGTGAGAATTTTAAAAATTTGATAGACTTAGCAATGATGAGGATGACCCAATGGATGATTTGAAAAAAAAAATTTAGGCTAGATATTGTAACACGCTCCTACTATAGTGTTATGCTCGAGTCATAACATTACAGTAAGCAGTCGTTACTCATAACTTATATATTTGCAATTTCTTACCTATATGAAATATATACGTATAAGTTGTAATAAATATGAGCCTTGCACTAAAAACTATACTAACTTGTCTCAAATCAATTTTTGCTCACAATGTGATAGTCAACTTATAGAAATAGCGAAAATGTAATGCGCATCCAAAGAAGTCGGCCACACGATAACTTACATCTTATATCACATCCATAGTAAGTTAAGTCACATAGTTATACTATATACATTCATACCTAATTACATTTATATTATAAACAACCCTACCCTGGTCCTCGTAGTGACCACTTAACCCGGGTTAGGGCCTAACAAAAATATAAGCAACTATAGACAGATAAAACTAACTCCCTTAGTCAGTGGCTCTTCAAAAGGTCAAACATAAGAGCCTATGACGGTCATATAATATGAGGAAATCTAGGTCATGTTATGTCTATAAATAAGGTGGATACGAGACTCAGTAACCAGATACAGTGACCCTAACTCTAGGTCATAGTGCCACTGCTGCTCAGGCATCTCGAGGAAGAACACGATCGAGGCCATCTATATAAAATACATCATATAGCAGGGATGAGAATCAATGATTCCCAGTAGGAAAATATACCAGTTTACTACTCAATGATATTCAACTTAATACAAGATAAGCAAAGTACTTCAGTTATTTGTATAATGGTTTCATTAGTTAGAATCGTTATTTCTTATGACTTAATTTTATTAGAAAATTTTAAACTTAATGGTAGAACTCATAGGACTGTTCTGATATACTTCTCTTTGGATCGTATTGTCAACGATGTAACGCCGTCACGTTACAATCTGATATAGTTCACTAGATGGAGTACGTCTACTACATCTCATCTAGAATAGCCTCGCTATTCTCAGTACATCCCTTTCCTCATAACGATGTAACATCATCGCGATTACAACCTGATATAGTTCTAAGGGCGTAGCACGTCTACTACTACCCGTGAATCCATGAGCTTACCATTAAGCAATTTACATTGCACAAGATTTATTTTCTTAAGTTTCCTTTCTTTATGTGTACTTTTATCATTTGTACAAAAATTCTCTTAAAATCTCTTGAATATGTATAATGCCTTTCTTTAACTCTTTGAGATATTTCCCGTAACATTTGGTATACTGTTGCAGTGTTTTTCTGTAAAGTCTACGAGGTTTTTAATAGATTTTATACCATCCGAATTTCTGTTACATCTCTTAGTTAACAATAGTTCTTATCAATTTTCCAACAATTGAACCAAGTTCCATGCAATGGATTTTAAGCTATTTTTCTATGAATCATCATTCCTTGGACAATAATTTCTCCTCAATTTTCAAAGCTACAAGTCAAGTTTTGCTGCCACTTTTTAAGCTTTGATTAATATCTATAGTAAGGTCATAGAACTTAAGAATTAATGCTGTAAAATTTCTGCACAAAAAAATTCCAGTACATATCCACTTAGAGCACCTATTATATCATACAAACCAAGAACCAAAGGCTGTAAATATTTCAATTAATAAAATTCCAGCACCTATTATATCACATAACACAAGAATTAATGTTGTAAGAATTCAACACAAAATTCCAGCACATAAAAAATTCCAACACACAAGATTTCATCATAGTCCAAGCACTTATAAATTCTGCAATAAAATTTGAGATCCCAATTTACATAATCTTGTTACAACTCCATCTATTAGGAAATCTAAAATTTAGCTTTAGATTTTTCAGCAACCTAACCACAAAATTCAAGCACTTATCTTGACAAAATAGTTAAACATCATGAAGTAAAAGACTAGAATAATTTTCCTACCTCCCTCCAAGCTTTTTCTCTAATTCTTTTTATTTATCAAGCCTCAAACCCCTTTCTTTTTAGCCCCTATTTGTGCTGCCATGTGAACCAAGTAAGAAAAAAAAATAAAGTTATCTGATTAAGGAAGGCCAAAACGTGTTCTGTGGAAGAACCGAGAATAAGGAAAATTTGTTTTCTTTTGTTTTCCTTTTTATAAGCTTAGTAACTTGGAGACAAAGTAAAGGAATTGATATTTCCGGATCAATTTTCCTTCTATCAGTATTAGAAATATCTATAGTTATCTGATTATTCTAAGCAAAAATTTATTTAAGATATAATGATGTCCATTAATTGAACCAATTTAGATGTTTCGGTATACTGGTTATTACCATTTCAATGTACCGTTTCTTATTATTTCAGTACCTGGTTGATATAAAAAAAACTTTATCAGGTAAGGTTATCATTTTAACCTCATCCTAACCTTTATTTTGTCCTAATATCATTTATAAGATCTCATCCTATATTACTGATTAAAATATTATTATTCTAAAAATTTAATTAATTTTCATTTTTTTTACGGAATCCTTATGTTGTTTTGATCCTGACTGTGTTGACCACAATTTTAAAATCCATACTGATTACTCACAATTAATATTTTATTAGAGAAAAAACAAATAGACGAGTCATTACAGACATGAATAGTGATTTTGGGCCCGGGCGTGAATTGTAACTTTACAGGCCTGTAGGCATAATAGTAACCCTGAAATCGGGACTTAGAGATCCTCACGACCAAGGGAAGATAAAATAAGGATTGGGATAGAGTATTAGATCCAAGGTTAATCGTAGGTAATATTATAATTTCCTAGGTATGGTGTTTTACCTATTCGGTAAAGTTTTGATGTACGGTTTTTAATACCATAAAAGTTACTTGGTGGCCAAGTAACCTCTAACAATCAGTTCTTGCCAAGTGGATGGCAAGGATTGAAACTTGGAAAACAATTTTTAATCTTGACCTTTCATTTATTATATTTTACCTGAGGGCTAATAGCTCATCTGTTTGGTGGAATTTGGTGTGCGATTTATAACATCCTAATTTTCAACCGAATACTCCTAGAACGTATTCCAGCTGACCATTAGTCTATTACTCTTTTAGTCTCATTTCTTAAAACATTTCTTTAAAATACTTAGCTGAAAATACAGGTAATTATTTTTTGAAATATAAATGCAAAGTAAGAGTCGCGCATATCACAAACGAGCGTTATCATAAGGTGTATCGCATATGAAAGAAAGCACAAGATAAGAACATCAAATAATTGCATAATCTTAGACAATCATGTGCACACCAACAGTAATACTATATTAATATAATAAACTGCCCACCTATGAAAGGCGGGATGAGTTTGGTACAACATAAGTGCAAATACAACTGAAAAGAAAATACAAGGAAAGCATAAAGGAAATCACCGCTACCCTAGTGCACCTAAGATGGATAACCCCTAGGATAAAAGAAGGCTATCCTAGTCTATATATGGTGTGTGCACTAACACTCTTAAGAGCCTCTACTGCTGTGGTCCCGAAAAAGGTGAGACATAACCAACCCACTGGCGTATCTCGGCAGGAGTGGCCATGTGAAGTGGCTGGATGTGAGCTCCGCGACGAGGGCACATGGCCATCCTCCGAACCAATCTCGGCTGAGTCACGGTCTCCTCGCTACCCTCTCTCATAAGCGGGGGAGAGGGGGCAGAACTCTCACTATACGATTAGGTCGGTGGGTCCTCCAAGGGCTCCGATGATTGTGAGTGGGGCACATAGTCTGGGAAGTCACGTAAAGCTGACGCAGTGGTGTGGGTACGGAGAATCCTCTCATCGCGCATTTGAGCGCGCTCAAAAACCATGTCATCTCCATAGGGGGATATGGGTGAAAAGCGATAGCTGGGTACTGGGTGTGCAAAGGGCCATCCTTTGAACATGAAGACTCTGATGGCGCAACGCCCCTCAAAATAGTAGGATTGGTGCTCCGGATCAAAGTGGACCTCCCATACCGGGGTGTCGGTGAAGACCGCAAACATCGCCATCGAAATCTGAAGACATGACGGGAAAGAAAAAGAGAAAGAGAGGGAGTGAGAATCTTTCTAAAGAGCCTTAGAAGGGAACTGACATCATCAACGTCCCTAGGAATCTTAGGTTTATTGTAAAAAGGTGTACATGCATAAAGTTTATTATTAGGTTTTCAAACATCATTATCCAAGGCCCATTCATTTTAGAATGAGTCTTAATGTCATGTATGCAACATAGCAAAGCATGAATGCATGATAATACATTATGTAAGAAAGTAATAAAATATAACATCAAGCAACATCATATAAGTGGCATGTAACTTCTCATGTGAAACTTTCTCATTTCTTAACTATTTGACATCAAACTTTACACTTTGTATCATGGGGGCCACCCTAAAAACATCTCTAAGTTATGAGCTCATACGTAACTAGTCGTCACTAGTTCTTACTTATCCTCTGATAAGCGTAACATAATAATAATCCCAACTTCAAGAGTACGGGCTAGGGGGCATAAGGATCACCTATCATAACCTTTAATTCGGGGAGTCCATAGGAATATTTCCTTCTTTGAAACGCTCTACTGGTATGTAGTATACAGCGAATTGTCCACTCTGGCAAGCTCAATGTCAATACCCTTACGAATTTGCTTTCTCCTCACCGAAGCGGGAGAAATGCATCTCAGTGTCATGTCACATTTAAAATCTCATGGAGTTTTTCAAAAACTTTCTTAAGTCTTCAAATTTGACAAAAATTCGGCAGCATAACGGCGGTACACCGAATTTTCTCCAAATTTGCTTTATGCCACAAGAACTAATAATGCATGTACTTTCTCATTCTAAGTTCAAAATCAAATCAAGTTATCAATATCATACAACATATCTATTCATGGTTTATGCATCAACACATCATAATATTCCATGATTCAAGAATAATCATTCCTAGCTCTTCATATATCTTTAGCATATGCATCCCTAATGTTCCATGTGAAACTATAACATGTAAAGGTTGAGTTCTTTCTCTAGAGATCGATGCCTCATAAAATAAATATACTTATGATTCATGAATAGTCATACATTTCTCCTCAATTTATGTTAGGCAATCTCATAGATTCATATGTATCATAGATCCATATCATTCAAGTAGGGAAAATGTTTATTGCATACTTTAGGTTCTAGTAATCGATTATATGAGCCTTGTAATCGATTACACAGCTTTGAGTTTCAAAACAAATAAATTGAGGGCTCTGGTAATCGATTACATGAGCCTTGTAATCGATCACACAGCTTCAAATTTTTAAAACAGGAAAGTTGGGGGCTTTGGTAATCGATTACATGGGCCTTATAATCGATTACGCTAGTTAAAAATACTTTATAGGGCTCTAAGAACATCCGAGTAATCGATTACATGGAATGGTAATCGATTACTTGAGTCCAGAATGTGTAATCGATTACATGATATTATAATCGATTACTTAGGTCAAAAGTTCATATCCGAGTGTGGCAAAACTCTTTGGTAATCGATTACATGGGCCTGGTAATCGATTACTAGCACCTTCAAAATACGAAAATTTATGTTTAAAATACCTTCTAAGTTATTTCTTCCTTCTCAAACCATTTTGAACCTTGTTCCAACACTCTTTTTGAAATCAAAACGTTTTTGTAAACATAAATGTCCATAGTTTCAAGATTAAGTTAAAAGATTTATGTCATGAGCCTTAGATCTTTAGGTAATGACATAAACACAAACATGCTAATGCAAGTTTCATTTTAATCTTAGCATTATCAAGTGATAGCAAGGAAAAATAAATGTGCAAGGCTTGAAAATAAACATGAGAATATAAGTTCATTCTTAATCTTTAAGTTTAGGTGATAGCTTGAATCATAAACATGCTAGACAACAAATGTAAACATGAAGTGCAAGTTTATTCCTTATCTTTGAGCTTTAGATGATGAATTGAAAAATAAATATGATATGTGTAACACCCTATTTCTCTTTAGAAATTAAATAAGGTTTTATGAATGAGAATTTTAAGATTTTGATAGATGTAGAAATGATAAGAAGGATTCAAGGAAGTAAAAAAAAAAAAAACATGAATAGTATTTTACGGGCTCCGCAGGTGGGACAGCCGAAACCCTAGAATTGGGTCCCAGAGATGCTCAAAATTGAGAAATTATATGATTATGGTTAGAAATAGGTAGAATTAAAGATTTTATACCCGAAAATATTTTTCGGGCAATGTTTGATTACCCGGGTACATTGTTTCACCCGTTCGGTGAAATTTCGGTATGTGATTTCTAACCCCGAAAACTAGTTACATCTCTACAAAACAAATGAACCTATCTCTTAAAATCAAATGAATGGCCAAGATTCAATCTTGAATTACAAGATTGAATCACAACTATTCATTTTACTTTATTGGATGATAATTATCTAAATATATATATAATATTCATAACTTTACTATAAGATAAACATAACTTGATTAGCTTATTTAAGAAGCTCATTTTCGGCCAGCCCAAGGGGAGAGAACTCAGCTGCCTTCCTCCATAGCCAAGAGCTTCATCTTGGTTTTGCCTTCCATATATACTAGCCTAGAATCCTTAAAATCAAAACTTTCCTTCATCAAGGTTGTTCTACACCTCAAACTCTACAATTCTAACCAATCAGAATTCTAATTCTCCATCAATTTTCACCTTGGTCCCCCACTCCCTCACTGCTTAGAGGAGTTTTGGTGTGTGATTAGGAGCTCTCAAGGTGAAGGGAGGTCAAGTAGAACACTTCTGGAGCAAAGAACTCAAAAGCTCACAAAGTAGGGTTTAATTGCTCTCTTTTGTTTCAAAATTTATTCTGAGAAGTTCTTGCTGGTTCTGCCAGAAATTGTTTATTTTTTGGTTGATAATATGTTGATATTGATGTACTGATTTTGGTGAGGTGTTTGGTGTTGTGGAAAAATCATTTTTATCACAAGAGATTTTGAATTGGTTTGCTGGATTTTTGAATTTCAACAGGGCAGGGTTTGTGGATGAATTTTCTAGTACAATTGTGTTCATTTTTATGAGCTATAAAAATTATATATTGAAGCTAACATCCTAAGGAAACTTTGAAAAATTTTGTGGTACATGATGAAGACTTTTACTACCTGAGAAAAATCAAGAACCGAATTAGTACTCTTGCTGTCCAGGTTTCTGAATTTGAAGCAAGAAAATTGTATGATTTTATTATCATAGTAAATGAGCGATTTCTCTTTTGAAATTTTTATAAGGAGTTAATAAAATCTTGAATTGTACCTGTAAATTTTATCTTGGGTTGATTCAATCATATGAAAAATTCAAAAATTAGGAGAACCCTGTCCTAGGCTATGAAAAGGTGTGTTGTGACCACTAAATTTTACAAATTTAGTGACATGGTTATAGAACTCCTATTGTTATGAAAATTTTACAGGATCTTTTAGACACATTGAAGTGTCATAGAGAATTTTTGTGGCTTTTGAATTGGCCTTTTGATGTGGAAATTAAATATTGTTTCTAGAGTAGTAAATCTGTCAAGGTGTTAAAACAATGAGAATGTCTTAAATTAATGATAATATGGTATTTGATTTAAACATACGGTACATGTATACGTGCTAGATAATTTTTAGAAATGCTTATGAGATATGGAGGAGACTCCAATGATTTACTTGTGATGTAAGAATGCCATTGAATAAGAGAAGTACATGATATGAGTATTATGGTGGTAAAAGAGAAAATGTGACTTGTTGTGTAAATTTTTAACATATGAGGAAAATAAAGACAAGGCTTGTGTGGTTAATGGGGAAAGGCAAAAGTAAGAGCTTCCCTAGGAATTTGATGAGTCGGTAGACGTATCGACATATAGGAATGAGCTCATGTCCTAGTAATTAATAGTTCTTATGGAGTGATTCCACTATAGATACCACTTGATATGAAATTAAGCCTTCCCTATGTTAATGAAAAGAGATAATTGCACTAAGTTGAATTCCATGAGTTACAAGAGAAAAACACTTAATTACTACCATTTTACATTTGACTTTATATGAATTATGCACATTAGTATTTATGCATATAATTTTGCATGATGAATTCAATACGAATGAATTTACTGGCTATATTATGTTCACATTTGAGGGAGTACCCTCTTTGAGAATTTTATAATATTCTCATCCCTATAGTTTTATTTACTTTGTATTATTCAGATCCAGCAGATGTCGTTACTAGTATTTTACCTTGACTCACCACAGTGGGTGTGGCATTATGATCCTGTTCTCGACTTTTTTTATGTAGTGGGTTACTCGCAAGTTCGTGCTTATGTGTTTTTTGGCCGTTCTTTTAGTACCTCTGTATTTGCAGCTGACCTTGACCCTGCTTTCCCTTATGATGGTGTGCCTCTCCATTTGGCACATCCGGTGATTTTTGATGTCCCACCTGCACCACCAACACCTCCTTCAGTAGATGATCCCCCTTCATCCTCGTCTTCAGATTCTGACCCACCTAAGGGTCCTGATGCCCCTGGCGGAGGTGAGGCTATCATACCGATGGTTAATGGTTTTATCTAGTAGGACGTGAGATCTTCAAAGACTCCTGATATGTATATAGTGGTAGATTAGTACATGAGCCTTGCTAGCCTGCAAATTTGATCTTATTAAATGTTATGAGGTCCAATTTTGGTTGTATAAAATTTTGCTAGACCTTGACTTTGAGCAGGTTAGACTAGATACTGGAGGTGTTTCTTTCCTTTTTGGTGAACTGAGTTCCTAACTAGTTTAGACATTAACTAGTGTGTTTCCCGGTACAATGTACATATTGTAAACTTAAAAATGATGTTTATATATGTATATATGAGTTTAGCCATATATGTGTCTCAATTATTTGATTTCACTTGTTTCGACTAGTATAGATTATGAAGATACATAATACTTTTCTAATTACCGTATTGATACTCGAGTAAAGTATGGTAATTAGGAGGGTGTTACATTATTGTATCAAAGCTGGACTATCCTATAAGCCTGAGGAATAGACCGGCTATGCTTTTTTAGAAATTGTCATATATTATGATTTTATATATATGTATGACTGCTGATTTAGAATGTTGTGGGTTACTGCTACACTTAGCTTAGTATTGAGCTTGATCAACTCAATATTTTGTTTGGTGTGATAGGAATCAATGACTTCGAATCGGCAAACTAGGAGTGGAGCGGGAAACGATGCCGATATGATGAATACTTTTCGTGAGATGGCGACTGCCATGAGGGAACAAGCTACAACTGCTACCCGAATGATGGAGCGGCTAAACCACAGTGAAAGGCAAAACCCAGCTGATAACCCTGCAGTGAACGAGGTTGATGTAGAGTATCAGAAGTTCGCCGAGTTTAGGAAGGCAAATCCCCCGCCATTTCGAGGAGCTTTCAACCTAAGTAAGGCAGAGGAATGGGTTAAGGCCATGGAGAAGATCTTCTCAATTCTCCCATGCACAGAGACCCAAAAAGTGGCTTTTGCCACCTATATGCTGGAAGCAGATGCGGAATTCTGGTGGGTTGGCACCAGGAGGTTATTTGAAGCTTCCCAAACTGAAGTTACTTGGGACATTTTTAAGGAGGCCTTCTACTGCAAGTATTTCCCTACTTCTGTAAGAAATGCAAAAGAATTAGAGTTTATATTGCTCAAGCAAGGGTCAATGAGTAGAGCAGAGCACACAGTAAAATTTGAAGAGCTCTGCAAGTTTTCTATGATTTACTAGCATGACCCGGATGAAGTTTGGAAATGCATGAAATATGAAGGAGGTCTACGAGAAGATATAGAAGCAGCTGTAAGTCTCCTAGAGATCCGAGACTATCCTACTTTGGTGAACAAATGTCGACGTGCAGAGGAGTCTAACAAGAAGCTGATAAATTTCAAGTATGCCCAAAACAATGCTAGAAGGGGATTAGCAGCTCAAGGCCCCTGATTCAAGCCTGTTAACCAACCCCGGAGAAGATTTCCACCCAACAATAACAACAACAATAACAACAAAGGGAAACAATTTCAATCTTCAAGACCTGAGGTAAGGAGAGATTGCCTTAAATATGGGAAGAATCAGGGGAATCGGCCTTGCTAGACAACACAAATCGTTTTCTTTGGATATGGGAAGCCAGGACATAAAATATTTGAATGCCCCAACAAGAGAGGCCAACAACCCGCCTCCAGGCCATAACAACATGGATGTGTTTTTACTATAAGTGCCAAAGAAGCTTCTTAATC
The DNA here is from genome assembly GCA_031216125.1 of Dalbergia cochinchinensis. Classification (NCBI taxonomy): domain Eukaryota; kingdom Viridiplantae; phylum Streptophyta; class Magnoliopsida; order Fabales; family Fabaceae; genus Dalbergia; species Dalbergia cochinchinensis. The sequence continues at coordinate 5,233,458 of CM062376.1, forward strand.
TACCGATCTGATCCGAGGTAAGTGTGAAATAAATGGTATTACCCTGAATGTATTGTATGATGCAGGTGCCTCTTATTCTTTCATATCCCACGAGTGTGTACAGAGATTTCAATTACCTGTGTCTGAATTATCTTACGATCTCCTTGTATCCACTCCTACTGCTAGTCCTATTAGAACTTGCTATGCATGCATGGACCTTCCTCTTCAAATAGGTGCTAGAAAGTTTACTGCCAATTTAGTTTGTCTTCCTTTATCTGGTTTAGAGGTAATTTTAGGTATGGATTGGTTAGTACCTAATTATGTTCTTTTACACTATCCAGACAAAACTCCTATATTTCTTTCTACATTACCTTCTATTCCAGTGGTTGCTATTTCTTTTTATTTAGACTTAGTAACACATAACCCGAACAAAATAGACTATCAGGAATATATTCTTTTCTTAGCCAGTGAAACTGGAGGTGACCATGAATTAAGTAAGATTCCAGTAGTGAGAGAATATCTAGATGTCTTTCTAGAGGATATTCCCAAATTTCCTCCTGAACGAGAGATTGAATTCTCCATTGAGTTGGTTCCAGGGACGGGTCCTATTTCAAATGCTCTTTATAGAATGTCCCCTTTAGAGTTGAAGGAATTAAAGTCACAAATTGAAGAATTATTAGGGAAGCACTTTATTAGACCAAGTGCCTCTCCGTGGGGAGCCCCTATTCTTCTGGTAAAGAAAAAGGATGGAGGTATGAGGCTTTGTATGGACTATAGGCAGTTGAATAAGGTGACGATTAAAAACAAATACCCTTTGGCAAGGATTGACAATCTTATGGATTAATTGAGAGGGGCAGTCGTGTTCTTAAAGATTGATCTTAGGTTAGGGTACCATCAGATTCGAGTTCGGGAGGAGGATATCTCCAAAACTGCTTTTAGAACTCGGTATGGGCATTACGAGTATAGGGTGATGTCTTTTGGACTGACGAACACTCCAGCAATATTTATGGATTATATGAACCGAATCTTCTAACCATACTTGGATAAATGTGTAGTTGTCTTCATAGATGATATACTTATTTATTCAAGGACAGAGGAAGAACATGCGGAGCATATTTGGGTTGTGTTACAGATCCTAAGGGAGCGGAAGTTGTATGCTAAGTTGTCAAAATGTGAATTTTGGATGGAAGAGGTTAGATTTTTAGGTCATGTGTTATCATGAGGGGGAATCTCTGTAGATCCCAGTAAAGTGGAATCAGTACTCCATTAGGAAATGATGACAGAGATTCGGAGTTTCCTAGGGTTAATTGGATACTATAGGCGTTTTATTATGAGTTTTTCTCAGATAGCCCTACCTTTGACTAAGTTAACCCGAAAGAATGCTCTATTCAAGTGGACACCGGAATGTGAAAATAGTTTCTAGGAATTGAAACAAAAGTTGACCATGGCTCCAGTATTAGTATTACCTGACCCTCATGAACCCTTTGAGGTTTATTATGATGCTTCTAATAAGGGTTTAGGATGTATATTAATGGAAAATCGAAAAGTGGTCGCCTACGCTTCTCGGTAGTTGAAACCCTACAAAGTCAACTATCCTACCCATGACCTTGAACTTGTGGCTGTGATTTTTGCTCTAAAGATTTGGCGACATCTCCTTTATGGTGTGCAGTTCAATGTTTTCTCGGACCACAAAAGCTTGAAATATCTCTTTGACCAGAAGGAATTGAACATGAGACAACGAAGATGGATGGAATTCCTCAAGGATTATGATTTTAGTCTGAATTACCATCCAGGCATGGTAAATATTGTTGCCGATGCCCTAAGAAAAAAATCCTTAAGTGTAGCATGTTTGAGGATTAAAGAGGCGGAGTTAGTGGAAAGTTTTTGAAAGCTTAGTCTAGATATGTCTGTAACCCCTCAAGGTGTTGTATTTGGCCAGATAAAAGTAACAAGTGAGTTCAAAGGATAGATTTTGGCCTCACAATGCGAAGATCCAGAGTTCTAAGAGATGTTAAGATCAATTTATACAAAGGAGTTGCTAGGATTTACTCAAGATCAACAAGGTATATGGAGATACATGGACAGGGTATGTGTACCTGCAAGTGGCAATCTGAGAAATGAGATCTTAGAGGAGGCTCATAGGGGTGAATTCACCATACACCTAGGGATCAGTAAGATGTATGCGGATCTCAAGAAAATGTTTTGGTGGTCAGGAATGAAGAAAGACATAGAAGAATTTGTCAAGAAGTACTTAACTTGTCAAAAAGTTAAAATAGAACACCAAAAACCAGCTAGAACCCTGCAACCTTTGGAAATCCTAGAATGGAAGTGGGAAAGTATCTCTATGCACTTTGTAATGGGTTTGCCAAGGACATCGTCCGGTCATGATGCTATATGGGTTATAGTAGATAGATTGACTAAGTCTGCTCATTTCTTACCTATTAAGGCTAATTTTCCTTTGGATAAGTTAGCTTCTTTGTACATCTAAGAGATAGTCAGGCTACACAGTGTTCCTTCTTCTATAGTTTCTGACAGAGATCCCCGATTTACTTTGAGATTTTGGGGAGCTTTTCAAAAGGCCTTTGGAACCAAACTTTGTTTAAGTACTGCCTACCATCCCCAGACTAGCGGACAAACAGAACGAACCATACAAACCCTGGAAGACATGTTAAGCGCGTGCGTGATTGAGCAAAAAGGAAGTTGGGATAAGTTACTTCCATTGGTTGAATTTGCTTATAATAATAGTCATCACGCTAGCATTGGCATGGCCCCATATGAAGCACTATATGGAAGAAAATGCTAATCTCCATTATGTTGGTATGACTCAGGGGAGGCAGGATTGCCAGGGCCCGACCTTGTTAACCAAATGACGGAGCAGATCCAAAAGATCAGGAGTAAAATTCACACTGTGCAAAGTCGCCAAAAGAGCTACGCAGACACTCGAAGGAAACCTTTAGAGTTTCAGGAGGGAGAACATGTATTCTTGAAGCTCACGCACACTATTGGAGTAGGTAGAGCCCTTAGAGTTAAAAAGTTGTCACCCAGGTTCATAGGTCCGTTTCAAATTCTTCGACGAATTGGGTCAGCTGCTTACCAAATAGCCTTACCTCCACATTTATCTAACCTTCATGATATTTTCCATGTATCTCAACTTCGAATGTATCATCCAAACCCACACCATATTATTGAGCCCAAATCTATACAATTAAGGGATGACTTGACATTTCAAGCCCCTCCTATTCAGATAATTGATAGAGAAGTCAGGCAACTTAGAAATAAATCGGTGCAACTTGTAAAAGTGGCTTGGGGTGAACCTGAAAATGAAGAATATACATGGGAATTAGAATCAAGCATGAAGAAAGATTATCCAGAGTTGTTTACAGGTATGAAATTTTGAGGACAAAATTTTTATTAAGGTGGATGGTAATGTAACACCCTAATTCTCTTTAGAAATTAAATAAGGTTTTATTAATGAGAATTTTAAGATTTTGATAGATGTAGAAATGATAAGAAAGATTCAAGGAAGCAAAAAAAAAAATGTGAATAGTATTTTGCAGGCCCCGCAGACCCACCGGGATAGCCGAAACCCTAGAATTGGCTCCCGAAGATGCCCAAAATTGAGAAATTATATGATTATGGTTAGAAATAGGTAGAATTAAAGATTTTATACCCGAAAATATTTTTTGGGCAATGTTTGATTACCCGGCTACACTGTTTCACCCGTTCGGTGAAATTTCGGTATGTGATTTCTAACCCCGAAAACTAGTTACATCTCTACAAAACAAATGAACCTATCTCTTAAAATCAAATGAATGGCCAAGATTCAATCTTGAATTACAAGATTGAATCACAACCATTCATTTTACTTTATTGGATGATAATTATCTAAATATATATATAATATTCATAACTTTACTATAAGATAAACATGACTTGATTAGCTTCTTTAATAAGCTCATTTTCGGCCAGCCCAAGGGCAGAGAACTCAGTTGCCTTCCTCCATAGCCAAGAGCTTCATCTTGGTTTTGCCTTCCATACATACTAGCCTAGAATCCTTAAAATCAAAACTTTCTTTCATCAAGGTTGTTCTACACCTCAAACTCTACAATTCTAACCGATTAGAATTCTAATTCTCCATCAATTTTCACCTTGGTCCCCCACTCCCTCACTGCTTAGAGGAGGTTTAGTATGTGATTAGGAGCTCTCAAGGTGAAGGGAGGTCAAGTAGAACACTTTTGGAGCAAAGAACTCAAAAGCTCTCAAAGTAGGGTTTAATTGCTCTCTTTTGCTTCAAATTTATTCTGAGAAGTTCTTGCTAGTTCTGCCAGAAATTTTTGATTTTTTGGTTGATAATATGTTGATATTGATGTACTGATTTTGGTGAGGTGTTTGGTGTTGTGAAAAAATCATTTTTATCACAAGAGATTTTGAATTGGTTTGCTGGATTTTTGGATTTCAACAGGGCAGGGTTCGTGCATGAATTTTTTGGTACAATTGTATTCATTTTTATGAGCTGTAAAAATTATATGTTGAAGCTAACATCCTAAGGAAACTTTGAAAAATTTTGTGGTGCATGACTACCTGAGAAAAATCAAGAACCGAATTAGTACTGTTGCTGTCTTGGTTTCTAAATTTGAAGCAGGAAAATTGTATGATTTTATTATCATAGTAAATGAGCGATTTCTCTTTTGAAATTTTTATAGGGAGTTAACAACATCTTGAATTGTACCTGTAAGTTTTATCTTGGGTTGATTCCATCATATGATAAATTCAAAAATTAGGAGAACCCTGTCGTAGGCTGTGAAATGGTGTGCTGCAGCCACTAAATTTGTAAAATTTAGTGACATGGTTATAGAACTCCTATTGTTATGAAAATTTTATAGGATCTTTTAGACACATTGATGTGTCATAGAGAATTTTTGTGGCTTTTGAATTGGCCTTTTGATGTGGAAATTAAATATTGTTTTTAGAGTAGTAAATCTGTCAAGGTGTTGAAATGGTGAGAATGTCTTAAATTAATGATAATATGGTATTTGATTTAAACATATGGTACATGTATACATGCTAGATAATTTTTAGAAATGCTTATGAGATATGGAGGAGACTCCAATGATTTACTTGTGATGTAAGAATGCCATTGAATAAGAGAAGTACATGATATGAGTATTATGTTGGTAAAAGAGAAAATGTGACTTATTATGCAAATTTTTAATATATTGGGAAAATAGAGACAAGACTTGTGTGGTTAATGGGGAAAGGCAAAAGTAAGAGTTTCCCTAGGAATTTGATGAGTCGGTAGATGTATCGACATATAGGAATGAGCTCATGTCCTAGTAATCAATAGTTCTTGTGGAGTGATTCCACTATAGATACCACTTGATATGAGATTAAGCCTTCCCTATGTTAATGAAAAGAGATAATTACACTAAGTTGAATTCCACGAGTTACAAGAGAAAAACACTTGATTACTACCATTTTGCATTCGACTTTATATGAATTATGCACATTAGTATTTATTCATTTAATTTAGCATGATGAATTCAATACGAATGAATTTACTGGCTATATTATGTTCACATTTGAAGGAGTACCCTACTGAGAATTTTATAATATTCTCATCCCTATGGTTTTATTTACTTTGTATTATTCAGATCCAGCAGATGCTGTCACTAGTATTTTACCTTGACTCACCACAGTGGGTGTGGCATTATGATCCTATTCTCGATTCTCTTTATGTAGTGGGTTACTCGCAAGTTCGTGCTTATGTGTTTTTCGGCCGTTCTTTTAGTACCTCTGTATTTGCAGCTGACTTTGACCCTGCTTTCCCTTATGATGGTGTGCCTCTCCACTTGGCACATCCAGTGATATTTGATGTCCTGCCTGCACCACCAGCAACCCCTCCAGCAGATGATCCCCCTTCATCCTCGTCTTCAGATTCTAACCCACCTGAGGGTCCTGATGCCCCTGGCGGAGGTGAGGCTATCATACCGATGGCCAATGGTTTTATCTAGTAGGATGTGAGATCTTCAGGGACTCCTAATATGTATATGTGGTAGATTAGTACATGAGCCTTGCTAGCCTGCAGATTTGATCTTATTAAATGTTATGAGGTCCAATTTTGGTTGTATAAAATTTTGCTAGACCTTGACTTTGAGCAGGTTAGACTAGATACTGGAGGTGTTTCTTTCCTTTTTGGTGAACTGAGTTCCTAACTAGTTTAGACATTAACTAGTGTATTTCCCGGTACGATGTACATATTGTAAACTTAAAAATGATGTTTATATATGCATATATGAGTTTAGCCATATATGTGTCTGAATAATTTGATTTCACTTCTTTCGACTAGTATAGATTATGAAGATACGTAATACTTTTCTAATTACTATATTGATACTCGAGTAATGTATGGTAATTAGGAAGGTGTTACAATATGCAAGTTCAATTCTTCATTTTAGTGCGCTAGGCCCCTTAGAGTTTTCACTCTAAATCAACAATCAACTTTAAGGTTGAAATAGGTAGGCTTTGAGATTAATTATTAAGGTGATAGCAAGGAAAATAAACATGAATGCAAACCATTTCTTATCTATTTGAGTCCTAGGCTTAAGATTACTCTTACAACAACATAGTTTCTTTATTTGCTAAAAACCTTTTCAAAAGTGAAACCTTCAAGCTTTAGTGGTCAAGCAAGTGGTGGTTTTACAACCAACACTCAAGATCCTCACTATCAAGCCATGGTTTCTTCATTGTGTCGGCTGTTGAGGCTGAAACCAAAAGGAAGGAGAAGGAATAGTAAAATCCAAAAAGAAAGTGGAGAAAGAAAGAAGCATCAACATAGCATCATTTCAAACCATAAGTTTAAACAACAAAAGAGTAGAAGACAACTCCCTATCTTGGATGTGTCTTTTGTTGGAAAAAGGTTTGATCTTAGAAGGAGAAGAGAAGAAGAAGAAGAGGAACTCTTGAACTCTTGAGAGGAAAAGGAAGAACTTGAAGTTGCTTTTGAAAACTCAAAGCTTAGCAAATGATCTAAAAGTTCTCACAAGTTCATTTGCATGTGTATTTATATGGAAGTGAAACAAATGGAGAGTGAGAGTGGGAGAGGCGGCTGGCCAAAAGGGGAAGGAAGAGAGGGGAAAAAATATCTCTTCCAATGTGTCATTCAAAGGCATGGTGAAGTATGGCTCAAAGTATGGCTATTTGTGTGTGAAAATAAATCACCAAGTGATGAAAAATAGGGGAGGGGTGGCAGTTCTTATGGGAGCTTTAGGGGGGATATTTTGTCATTTCATTTGTGTTATGACTTGGTTTAGAGAATGGTTTTAATTAGGTAATTGATTAGGAGTTTGTAAGTAAGTGTTTAGGTGAGGCAATGGGTAATTAAGGATGTCAAGATATGATTAGGGAATGCTCTTGCTTCATTAGAGAGATTAAAACTCATTTTAAAATGTAAACAATTGTAGACACAATTTCTTAATTTAAGGAATTGGAGAGAGAAAACACTATTCAAGATTCCATGACTTGAAATCTTGAGTTTTAAGTTTAACCTAAGCAATTTTAGGTTCTAATTAACTTTAATAAATTATTTTGACTCTAGATTAATTATGGAAATTAATTAATCTTCGATTAGAGCCTAATATTGCTTAGGTTTGCTTAATTTTATCGTTAGGCCCAGAATGCACTATACAGGGGCAAAATCATAATTTTGCTCAAAAACTGCCCGGGACCACTAGGACCTAAATAGACATGCCTAGACTCATAAAAATATCATTTAAAACCTTTGGGTGAAGTACACGCTCAATCGACTCATCAATCGGTGTTAAACACCTACAAGGGCGTTTTGGTCATTTAGTGAATTGGAACTTAAAAATGAGATTCTTTTGCTCTATTAGCATACATACAACATAATCCCCTTTGAATATTGAGTTGACCCTTCGAGGAATTTCTTTGGGTTGGTGTCCTCGATTCAGTGAAAAATGACCTCAAGGGCATTTTGGTCATTTTCGCTCAGACAGATTAATCGGGATGTTACACGATTTTAACATCAAAAAAGCTACTTGCTCTCCAAGTTAAAGCGAGCCACTTGTCTTGAGCCAAGTGGATAGCCAAGATTCATTATTTGACTAACCAACCAAATCTCAGCCATCCAGTAACACCATAACTTTCAATACAATATGCCTAGGACGCATAATGGTTGATCGTTAGTTGTTACTCTTTCGTCTCAGAATTTTACTTAATTTTGGACTTTGAAAATAAGTCTATGGGAAATATGACCCATTTTTTTTCTTCTGAAAAACCAAACTATGGGTTGTCGCATTTAAGCTGTAGCGTGTAACTATTCATCATATAACATAAATACAGATCACAACAGAATCTAGCATAAACTGAACACATCATCATATAACATTAACTTCAAGTATCAAGTCAAACAATATTACTAGCAGTGATGATATAGGAATATTCCATAATAATACCACATCAAACATATTAAGCCCACCTGTAAAGGTTGAGCATACAACAATACAAAACTAAACATAACTATGATGTGGCTAAGCTCTTCATGACTAAGTTAGAACTTATACGAAGGCGAAATAACTCCTAAGGTGGTGAAAATGAAAGACTATATCCCCACTTCCGCTACACCACTCTGATCTCGACCATCATGCAACTTCTATGCTGGCACCTCAGGATGGCCCACGAACGTCATCATCAATCTTGTCTAAAGACGAAGATGGAGGATAGAGGGAGTGAGAAACTTATACAAGAATCTTAGTAGGGTTTCCCTTTCCCCATACGTGTCATCATCATTGTCCTCAGGAACCTCGGGTTTAATTATGAAAGTAGTAGGTATAGATAAGATTCATTTGTTAAATTTTCCAAATACCAGTAACCGAGGCCCGTATCTTTTAGCATAAATCTTAATGCATGAATGCAACAGGTATCTCATGTATGCATGTCAATGCCTCAGTGCATAAATCAACAATATGTAAGTTCAAGCACAAGATAAGACTAAGCACATAAACATGAGATAAGCTAAAGAACTAAAACAATGGCAAGTAAATGGATGCATGGTAGGGCAATATGATGAGTTATACATCATGTAACATGCATAGGAAAGTAGGAGAACCCATGGTATTTTACTTTTTCATGAATGAACTCTCAAGTTCCTTTCTTATCAATTCCACCCTCTTACATCATCACCAAAAACCAACTAACATGACTTCCTCGAGAATTTTTACAATCATCACCAAAACAAACCAACATAATGATCACCTAGGATGAGCTCAACCTAACTAGCCATCGCTAAATTTAACATGGGGTAATAGAAAGGGAGAAACACACTTCCTTGTCTTTCTTATTATGAATATGCAACTTACTTAGATCATTTCTCATAACCTTTTAAGAGGGTCATTTCCCAAGTTTTATATCTCTTATCCACGGCATGTTCTTTTTAGAGATGCAACGCAATCATAAATCATTATTCAATTTATCATGCTCATAAACTTGTAAATCATGCATCTCAATTAAATAAGCATCATCATGCCATACCATAACTCGTCAAGTAATAAGCACCTAAGCATGCATAACTTCATCACAGATATATATATATATATATATATATATATATATATATATATATATATATGTATGTATGTATATGTATATATATTCATCCAACTATAACTCATCAAGTTCATAATCCAAGAATAAGCATGCAAGATCACCAAATCACGTTATTCAAGTAGAGAAATACTTATTCACACATTTCAGGTTCTGGTAATCGATTACATGGGCCTCGTAATCGATTACATAGTTCGAATTTTCAAAACAGGAAGGTTTGAGGCTTTGGTAATCAATTACATGAGCGTTGTAATCGATTACCATGGTTAAAATGCATTATGGGCCTCAAGAACATCTTAGCAATCAATTACATAGAGTGGTAATCGATTACTAGAGTCCAGAAAACATAATCAAGGTTTCCCATAATGTAACACCCTAAAAATTAATTAAAAATTAATTTAGGCTTTACTAATCATAATTTCAAAAATTTGATAGTTTTAAGGATGATGAGGATGGTCCAATGGATTTGTATGAATAGTAACCTGCAAGCCCCACCGGCCTATTGGGACTGCCGAAACCCTAGGATTGGGCCCCGGAGATGTCCAAAATTGGGAAATTATAAGATTAAGGTTAGAAATGAAGTTTTATACTTAGAATTAAATTTTGGGTAATATCTAATTACCCGAGTATGGTATTTAACCTGTTCGGTAAAATTTCGGTGTACGATTTTTAACACTGAAAGATAGTTTAATCTTTGTAAAAGGATAATGTTTATCCTTTGGAGCCAAGTGTAAGGCTAGGATTTAATCTTGAATTACAAGATCAAATCCTAGCCATTAATCTTATTTTCTTGGTCAAAGAATATAGATTTTATACTAAAATAATGATTTAAACATAGTATAAGATAAATATAAACCACTTAACTTCATTATTTCTTCTCCCTAAGTTCGGCCAGCATTTGAATGCAGAAACTCCATTTCTTCTTTACATAAACCTTGCAAACTTGTTTCCAAACTCCAAACTCATAGCCTAGATTTGTTAAAACCCTAAACTTCATTCACTAAACTTGTTCTACACATCAAAACCTACAAAACTAACTGATTAAAATTTCAATTCTCCATCATTCCTCACCTTGACATATCACTCCCTCACTACCTAAGGAAGGTTTTGATGTTGATTTGGTGGCCTTGAAGTGAGCAAGATCACTCTTGGAATATCCTTGAAGTCAACATCCAAAAGACACCAAAAGTAGGGTTTTCTTTGGCCTTGTACTTTTAAAATTTTTCTGAAACTTTCTGACTGGTTTTAATTCGAAATTTCTAGATGTATTGGTTAATGATAGATATATATATTGATGTGTTAATTTTAGTGAAGTGTTTGGATGAGGTTAGAAAATCATTTTTGTCAAAAGAAATTTTGACTAGGCTGCTGGATTTTCGGTTTACTTACAGGCAGTGTGAGATCATGAATTTTCTGGGCATGTTGTAGGCATTTTCAGGAGTTAAAAAAAATATATGTTGGAGCTAACATCTTGGACTAGTCCCACGAATTTTCTTGGTTTCTTATTTTGAGTCAAATTGCCTTAAAAAAATCAGAGACCGAAATGGTTCTTATGCCATCAAAATCATTGAAAGTGAAGCTGTAAAATTGTCTAATTTTGTTACCATAGCAAATGATTGAATTATCACTTGAAATTTTTCTAGGATATTAAGTACATATTGAAGTTCAACCCTGAATTTTATATGATTTGATATGATCATTTCATAGGGTAATAAAAGTGGAAAATGTGGCTGTTGACTGTGAATAGGGGTTTTCTAACCTCCGAATTTGTCTAATTTTGTCAACATAGTTAAAGAACTTTTCTTCCTATGAAATTTTCATAGAACCTTGTGGACACATTGAGGTGTCATTAAGAATTTTTATAGCCTCTGATTTGATGGTTTGAATTGCATATTAAATTGTGTTACTTGAGTGAAAAATCTGCTAATGTGCTGAAATTGTGATAATGCCTTGAATTAGTAACCTAATGGCATTTGGTTCAAGTTTGATGTGTATGTGTAACGCCCCGATTTTCGCTAAACTTTCATAATGACCAAAATGCCCCTAAGGTCATTTTCACCCGAAACACGAGAACGGCCGCCTTGGCCATCCTCATAGGGTTCATATGTTATATGAAGGGGGTTGTATGATTGTGAATGTTTAACGGAGCAGAAAAAACCTCATTTCTGAGATTTCTGCCCATAAGGGACCAAAATACCCCTATGACAGATTTCAGGCAGTTTTAAAGTTTTGTTTTGACCCATACTTTGTCCCAAGGTTTAAAACCATGATTTTAAGACATGAACTATGTTTGGTTAAGTCCCAGAGGTTTCAGGCAACTTTTGGTGAAAATTACGGTTTTGCCCCTGCATACTGCATTTTCAGCGTAATGAGCCGTTTAACTCCAAACCTAAGCAATATTAGGCTCTAATTAAAGGTTAATTAATTTTCATAATTAATCTAGAGCCAAAACCATCATTTGGAATTAATTGGAACCTAAAATTGCTTAGGGAAATTCAAATCTCATCCTAGTCTCATTCTTTAAAGAGGAATAAGAATCTGTGAATAGTGTTTCCACTATTCACATCAACTTTTCTTTTCAAGACAAGTTGTCACACCCACATCACTAGTCTTAGAGGTGTTGACTCCCCTAATCCTTCTAGACCACCTCTAACCTAGGGATTTGTGGTTTTAATTAACCTATTAGTGCACCTAAGTACCTACTTAGCAACTTTTAATCCTAAAACTAATCTATGTCACACCAAAGCACACTTCTAGAACATGGTTTGAGGATATATCCTTCCTCCCCAAGGTTTGCCCAATTGGCACCACCCTCTCTCTAGAAGTCAATAAAGGTTAGTCTAGGTTTTCAAGCTACCCTATGACACATGTCTTGTACTCTTTTCAGTCAATGTCCATCTTTCAAGAAAAATGTCACTCAAAGATTTAAAGAAATAAAGTATATAGTCAATCAAGGCTTTCAATTCATGTCTAAAATTAAGTATCTATGTCTTTCAAGATGCAAAAAGAACTATATTTTTATCTAGTCATTCAAAGTTTTCTTTAAAGGCTATACATAGACTATGTTTCCTTTACATCTAAACCATGCTTTGAGTTGACAAGTCAAGAAGATATTTTCTTCTTCTTGGGCCATGAAACTACACGGTTTCCTCCTCCTTTTTGCAGCCCCAATTTTAGTGATTTTATTCATTGAAGATTTTAAAAAAATAGGTCACATTTTCAAAACATGTCATAGGCTACACCTAGCTACACTTATGACCATACTTTGGAATGACAACTCAAAGAGATTTTCCTTCTCCTTGTGACCACAAATTCAGCCAGCCTTCCCATCCACACATCCATGGTTTAGTTGTCTATAAATAGCTTGCCTTGGTGGGCCTTTGATCACTTTGGTCTTTTGCAAAGGTTTGAGCCAAGAGTAGGTGCTAGTTTTCTCTCAAAATCTCAAAGCTTTCTCATTTCTTTCCCCTCAAGTTCCCAAGACTTCCTCAAGCTCAAGTTCTCTCCTCCTTTTCCAAGACACAAGGTAGGGAACTCTTTCTAACATGTCTTTGATTCTTATGCTTGAATCTTGTTTAGGAGTTGATGAATGGTTGAACCTCTATGTTGTTTTCTTTTTGGTTTCTTCCTTTTCTCCCCTTAGTTTTTCGGCCTTGAGGCCTTGAATATGATAGCTTGATGATGAGTGTTCTCTAGATGTGACCATGAGTCCATCTCTCATGAGACCTCTAAAGCTTGAGTTTTTCTTAAAGAAAGTTTCATTCTTTACAAGTTTAGTTAAAAGAGTTTATGTTTCTCTTGAACATTTTGGATCTTCTTTCTTCTTCTTCTCATGTTTTCGGCCATGGAGCCTTTTTACATGGGAAAAATGTAAGCTTGATGATGAGAGCTTCATGTTGATGCTTGTCACATGAACAAACTCTAAAGCTTGCAACTTTGGCTCTAAACCAAGCATGGTTTTGGTTTTGCTTTTGCTTTCTTCTTTATCATGAACTTTGTTAAATATTTTTTTTGAAGGAAGCTATGTACTCAATGATGAGGACTTAGGATGTTGATGCTTGGATCATCAAGATCTTGGTCCCTAGAGATTTAAAAATGGCTCCTTTCTTTTGTTAAGATTTGACCACTTTCATGATTCTTGAAGTCATGTTTTCTCTTGATGCCTTGGTACCAATGGTTTTTCTTTTCTTGTGAAGATGAGTTTTGGGTTGGGACTATGTTCCTTCTTAAAGCCTTGTAAGAGCTCTAGACAAGATATAAAAGTAACTTGCATTCACGTTTATGTTTATGCTTTGCATGACACGTTTATTTTCTATGCCCTCACTAAATCCCAAGATAAAGAATGAACTTGCATTATGCACGTTTAAATTCCAAGCTTTGCATCTCATTTTATATTTCAAGTCCTCACTAAACTCAAAGAATGAAAATGGATATGCACCTCATATTTACTTTGAGCTATCACTTTACTTTCTAAAGGACTCTAAAATGAAATGCATAGCACGTTTATTTTATGTCATCACCTAAGATACTAGAGCTCAAAGACTTGCCCATTTCATCTTGAGAAGAGGTTAACCATGGAAACATTCATGGAATGTACATTTTGGCCATGTGATGATGATGGCTCCAAGATGAGTTTTCATTAGTCACAAGAGCCTATAGCTCATGTTTTAAGTCTTTTTAAAACATAGGTTGTACTCAAAAGCATTTTGAGTATGTTCTTATATTTATGAGGGTTTTGACAAGTTAAAATGATTGCTAAGATGTTTTTGAAGTTCAAAATTGTTCCAAGAGAAACTAGTCACCATAAGCATTTCAAAGGAATGACTCAGATATGTTTAGACCTCATATTTCGGTTTTTAAGATGCTGGTAATCGATTACCCAGCCCATGTAATCGATTACCAGAAAGCTCGGACGAGCTCAAACATGAACTTTTGCCCAAAGTAATCGATTACTATATAGTGTAATCGATTACACATTCTGGATTCTAGTAATCGATTACCGAATTATGTAATCGCTTACCCAGATGTTCTAGGGGCCCAACAAAGTGTTTTAAACAAAATAATCGATTACAATTCCATGTAATCGATTACCAGAACCCCTATCTGCCTGGATTCGAAATCTCGAAGCTGTGTAATCGATTACAAGTCCCATGTAATCGATTACGTAAACCCTGACCTCCATGTTTTGAAATCTGAATTTGTGTAATCGATTACAAGACTTATGTAATCGATTACCAGAACCCAAGTTTACAAACAGAATGCTTCTCTGATTTAATGACTTGAAGCTATGATCTTGCATTGCCTGAATCTGAGAATTGTTATGACATGAGTCTATGCTTTAGCCTAACATGAATACATGATCTTATATGTTCGATTTCAAACATGATCAAGTTAAGAGGCTTATTGCTCTTGCTTACCTTATGATGATTTTACTCCATGAGCCAAGTATGATGATACCATGTGGACTATTATTCTTCGATGATAGTTTTATGTTTGCATGTTATTGTTCTTTAAAGACTTTAAAGATGCCTATGATGTAATTATGTTTGACATGCATGAATTATGTGGCATCTTGCATTAACATTCTAAGACTTAAGGTGACATAGACTATGAGAAGATGATCCTTGAACCACCGGATTAAGGGTGGGGATAAGGTGATTCTAGCCCCCTAGACCCGTACCTTAGGTCGGGATCTTTAAACTTATCAAAAGGGATAAGTCCATGTACTAGTGACGACTAGTAAGGTATGAGCTCATAACCTAGAATTTTCTCCACAAGGAGATCAGTTAGGGTGGCCCCAGGAAAATAATGATGATGATGTTCCAATGTCACCTCAAGTAACCAAGATATGTACCATGTTCCATGAGCTATGTTTTTATGCACCATAATTATATGAATTTGCGTGCTACGACTCATGATATAGGAAACCATGTTCCATGATCTAAGGTATATGATTTATGTTCTATGATCCAAGTTATGTGATTTATGTCTATGATACAAGTGATATGTTAAAAGGAACGGATCTCGGAAATTGAGACTTTAGAAAACTCATAATTGAACCAATCGATGTCCATAGTTTTCATAAATAAACCGAGATTCCTGAAGATGTAAATGATGACACCTAAGATAGGAGGAAAACCCTACTGAGTTTCTTTAGTAAGAATCCCACTCCCTCTATCACTTTCTTTCCATTACGTCTTCAGAGCGAGATGGCGACGTTCGTGCTATACGTTGACACGCCATGATGGGAGATCCACCATGACCCAGAGCATGGGTCATTTCATTTTGAGGGCCGGTGTACTGTGCGCATCTTTATGTTTGTGGGACGGCCATTCGCACACCCCTTGTATAGTTATCGCTTCTCCCCAGCATCCCCCTATGGTGACCCCGCGATCTTTGAGCATGCGCGACCGCGACATGAGAGGAACCTGCGGACCCACTCTGCTGGTTCAGCTGACGTGCCGCAGTACGTGCCATTGTCGCAGAACTCAGAAGAGGACCCTTCAGAGGAATCCCCCATGGACCACGAGGACTCTGCCCCCACTCCGCCTCCGCGACCAAGGGGCAGCGAGGAGTGTAACATCCTAATTTTTAACCCAATACTCTAGAACATATTTAGGTTAATCATTAGTCTGTTACTTCATAGTTCTCATTTAACTTTGAATTACTTAGCGGAAAATACGGGTAATTTTTTTTTTGAAATGAAAGTGAGAGCCGCGTGATGCGATATAACTTGCGACGGACAAAACATACATCTCATAACGTCATAGCATAAAGCATATAAGGGCACATCATGAGAGACACTGAATAACATCTCATATATAATTATAATTTGCCCACTTATAAGCGTGGGACTTGGTTTAGTACATGGAAATACATGAAAGAAAATACAACATAAACATAAACATAATCTACTCCCCTACCCGAGTGCAACTAATAGGATAACCTTTAAACAAAGGAAGGTTCATCCCCATCTAAGTGGTGTGTGTTCTAACTCGGGCCATCCTCGACCTCCTACTGGCGACCATCTCGTGATCGAGGCAGATATCCGGAAACCGAGCGAGCTCTCGGGTGTGAAAAGGCGTGGGGATCGAATATGACTCCCAGGGTATGGCCGCATCTCCGGTCGTCATGCACGCCTCGGCCGAGTCACGGTGGGCTCGCTATCCTCTCCGAAGTCCATAGGTATGGTGGGGGAAGATCCCTCGGAGGGTACCTGGGTGGCCGAATCCTCGGAAGGATCCATCTCCGAGAAGGACGATGGGCAACGGGGCACATACTCGGGGTAGTCTCGAACGGCGGATGCGGAAGGTGGAGTACGGCGTAGTAGCCTCTCCTCTCGGGACGTCGCGCCGCACACTAGGTCATCGCCAAAAGGTGAGACGGGGGAGAAACGATGGGAATGTACAGGGGGAGTGAAGGGTCGACCCATGAACATGAATACTCTAACTGTGCATCGACCCACAAAATGGAATGACCCGTGGTCCGGGTCATGGTGCACCTCCCATGTCGGCGTGTCCACGAACACTACGAACGTCGCCATCTGAAGACGTGACGGAAAGAAAGAGATAGAGGGAGTGAGAATCTTGCTAAAGAATCTCAGTAGGGCCTCCTACTACCTAGGTGCCATCATCTACGTCCTCAGGAACCTTGGGTTTAATTATGCGAAAAGTCTGAACATGCATTTAGTTCATTTTAAACTTCAAAATATACGTTAGCCAAGGCCCGTTCATTTTAGGATGATCTTAATGTCATGAATGCAACATAATAGAAAATGTATGCATGGCACTACCTAATGCACATACATAAAACATAACATCAAGCATCATCATCATTGGTGGCATAAAGTGGCAATAGTAACATTCATATGGGACAAAACTGAGTGACATAATCATAATCATGAACTTCTCTTCCTCATGGGCCACCCTAAAAGACAATCGAATCTGGGGTGCTCGGCCGAACCGGTGTCACCCAGCACGTGTCATACATCTAGGTTATGAGCTCATACCTTAACTAGTCGTCACTAGTTCTTACTTACCACTTAACGATAAGCGTATCATAAATCCCGACTATCTGAGTACGGGTTAGGGGGCAAAACTCTTAGGGGTGCTCGGCCGAACCGGTGTCACCTAAGAGTATAAAATGGTACCGATGTCACATGAGTTCTATGGAGGTGCTCGGCCGAACCGGTGTCATCCTAGAACCCATCTTAGTACCTTAATTTTCAAAATCTCTTTAAGTCCCCAAATTTGTCGGAAATTCAGCGGCCAAAACGGTCATTACACCGAATTTCCTTCCAAATTTGCTTTATGCCACATTAACATATAATCTCATAAGTTCCTCATATGAATAACATCATCATCATTAGCATACTTCATGCACCATCATAAATCATCCAAACGTTTACCCTTACGGTAGCTTATGCTTTGACCCTTACGGGTCTTAATCTTGAGATATAGTTCTCTACATCCGTCGTTCATATTTTAAGCACCTAAGGCTCATAATTAAACATCATTCATAATCCTCTCATTTTACTTTTAAATCTGAATAGCATAGGGTGGAAATCCTAACAGGTGAATACGGGGTTCTAGAACTTACGTTTTAGGCCCTTTCTTGGTTCCGTTTTCGCCGAAGGCGCTATGGATTAAATCTAAATCGATTATGAGGCATTCCTATGCTTAAGGACTAATTATTAATCATGTTTATCATGTTGTAAGGGTGCTGGGCAGAATTCAAAGAATTAAATGTTCTAAGAGTTCTACATTTGCATTTTTACGGTTTTCTAGTTACTAGTTTCCCCATAGGTGCTAGAATTCAATTCTAACTCAAATGATACCAAGTTTTTCATGTCTAAACAATCTAAATCTGATTATGTCCCCATTAAAACAGTTTGGATTAGTTCCATAAACAAATGGGTCAAAACTATGTTAAATTCTAGCTTTGCGGTATTTCTAGTTAGCTAGTTTCTCACCTATCATGCATAGGATCGCTTCTACATCATCATACGATATTTTCACACATTCCAACACATTAAAACATCATCATACAGCATCACATTCACCACATCAGAACCGAAAACATCTTGCCTCAATAAGAGAAGTAAATTGACATTTCTAGGTACATAAGTTAACTAGTTTCTCTCGGAATCAATCTAGAACTTCTAAAACTCTTTGCAAAACATTTTAATTCATCAAGAGGCTAAGTGAAGCCTTAGGTCGGTGACCAAAACATATTCCATCCCCTAAAGGAGATTGGAATCACATCTTATAATGACATAACCTTATGAAGATTTGTAAAACTTTAAGGAACACTTAAAACATAGACTATTGGTCCTAGTAGCTAGATGAAAACTCATTGGAAGTCCATCATCACTACTTGGCCGAAAAACATACATTCAATGTATGGTTTACATTAAACTTTGACTTGGAATGAAATGGGCAAGTCTTTGAGCTCTAGGTTCTTAAGTTACGACATAAACTAAACGTGCTCATGCTTTTCATTTTTAATCTTGCTTACAAAGTAAAGTGATGACTTAAAATTAAATATGCAAGGCATAACTTAAACGTGCAAGCTTGAAAGTAAATATGCGAGGCATAATCTTAAATGTGCAAGCTTGAAAGTAAATATGCAAGATTCAATTCTTTATTTTAGTGCTCTTGGCCCAATAACAATCGACTTTAAGGCCGAAATAGATAGGCATTCGAGAAATTAATTAGGTGATAATGCAAGTTCAATTCTTTATTTTAGTGCTCTAGGCCCAACAACAATCGACTTTAAGGCCGAAATAGAAAGGCTTCGAGAATTAAATTAAGTGATGATACAAGTTCCATTTTAATCTTTATGTTCTTAGGTGATGGCTTGAAAGTAAAGATGCATAGCAAGAATGTAAATATGAATGCAAGCATAAAATAAATTATGCAAGTTCATTTTATCCTTCTAGAGCTCTTAACAAGACTTTAAAGGAACTTAAATCTTAACCCAAACTCATTCAAACAAGGTAAAGTCAAGCTTGGAGTTCTTAGAACTCAACATAACATCTTTGGGAATCAAACTATGAAACTTAGAAAATCTCAAGGAAATGGCCGAAATCTCCAAGAAGAGAAAAGTGCATTTTAAAACTCTAGAGTTCATGATCTTGATGATATATTAACACCAACATCATGAGTCCTCATCATTGAGTTCATAGAGCCATTTTAAAACACCATCAAAGTTAAAGTTCTCAAAAGTTCAAGAAAGGAAAATCTAGAAACACTTTTGCTCAAGAACAAAAATCAAGCTCTAGAGTTTGTTTCAAGTGATGAACATCATCATGAAACTCTCATCATCAAGCTCTCATTTCTTTGAACTCCAAGGCCCATGGCGAAAAAGAGCAAGAACAAGGAAAGGAAAAGAAGTTCTAAAAAGAATCAAGAGAAACTATGAACATTAAGCTTAGAACAAGAACTTTAAAGAAAGAATACATGAAAGAAAATCCCTACTTGGTGTGATGAACTTGAAGATGGAAGAAGAAGATGAAGAAGATGAAGAACTTGAAGAACACAAAGACTTTGAGAGAAAAAGAAAAGCTTTGAGTGTTTCCTAAACTTAGCAAATGATCTAAAAGTGGTGCAAGCTCCTCAAGGCATTCTATTTATAGAGAAATGAAACAAATGGAGGGAGCTCATGGAGGAGGAGGTTTCGGCCATGAGGGTGCAGATTGGAGGCTTTCCATGAGTTCCATGAGGTGAGATAATGTGTTCTTGAGGTATGGTGAGGTATGGTTCAAAGCATGGTGAGGTATGGCTCAAGGTATGGCTCAAGCATGGTTCTTTGAGTGAGAAAATAATTAAACATGTGGTCAATGGGGAAAGGTGCTGGCCGAAACTTCATCATGCATGGGGAGGATTAGTTTGCATTTTAATTGTGGTTTAGAGTTGTGTTTAGGTGTATCTTTGATTATGCTTAAGATTAGGAATTTGTAAGAAAGTGTTTAGGTAAGGGAAATGGGTAATTAAGGTGGTCTAGACATAATTAAGGAGTGGTCTTGCACCATTAGAGAGCTAAATCCTCAATTTAGAGTCTAAACAACTCTAGACACATTTCCTTGATTTAAGGAATTGGAGAGAGAAAACACTATTTAAGATTCCAAGACTAGGAATCTTGAGTTCTAAAAAGGGATTTAAGTTTAATCTAAGCAATTTTAGGTTCTAATTAACTTTAATAAATTATTTTGACTCTAGATTAATTAGGGAAATAAATTAATCTTCGTTTAGAGCCTAATATTGCTTAGGTTTGCTTAATTACGTCATTAAGCTTAAAAACACTATTCTAGGGGCAAAATCGTAATTTTGCACTAAAACTGCCCGGGACCACCGGGACTTGAACAGAGACCTCAAGACACATGAAATCATGTTTTTAAAACTCTGGGGAAAGTTCCGGGCTCAAACGGCACCTTTACCCGCGTAAAAACGCTATAGGGGTATTTTGGTCATTTTGACCAAATCATGAAACGAAATTTTCGCTTCCGAAAGCATTCAAAGCCCATTCAATCCCCTTCAAACATTGAGTTGACCCTTCAAGGATGACCAAGTTGGTTACCCTCGAGTTCGGGTCAGGAAATGACCTCAGGGGCATTTTGGTCATTTCCCTCGGACAGAAAAATCAGGGTGTTACATTACTCCCCTCCTTAAAAAGAATTTCGCCCTCGAAATTCGTTACCTTGGAAAATCTCGGGATACTTGTCTTGCATTTCTGACTCTAGCTCCCATGTAAACTCTTCGGATTTGTCGCGTCCCCATGCTACCTTTACCAATGGAACAGACTTGTTCCTCACCGCTTGACTCATGGTCCACGATACTCGTAGGGGGAAGATTGAAAGTTAGGTCATCCCTTAACTGAACATGCTCTGGCTCTAAAACGTGGCTAGGGTCGGACTCATATTTCCTTAGCTGAGAGACGTGAAAGACGTCATGAAGATTTGAAAGATTAGGGGGTAAGGCTATTTTGTAGGCAACTGTTCCTATCCTTTGAAGAATTTGGAAAGGACCAAGAGGCAGGGGCTCAACTTTTTGACTTTCATGGCTCTCCCTATGCCTGTAGTGGGGGTAATTCTAAGGAACACATGTTCTCCCTCTTTGAACTCCAAGGGCTTGCGCCTCTTGTCCGCATAGCTCTTTTGTCTACTTTGAGCGGTGAGCATCCTATCCCGGATCCTCTTGATTTGTTCCGTCGTTTCCCTCACTATATCGGGTCCTAAGACACTTTGCTCCCCAGGCTCGTACCAACACAAAGGTGATTGGCACTTCCTTCCATACAACGCCTATAAATGCGGTGCCATACCGATGCTCGCGTGATAACTATTGTTATACATAAACTCGATCAAAGGCAAGTACTTATCCCAACTTCCCTCGGTCTAACACACAAGCTCTTAGCATATCCTCTAGGGTTTGGATCGCCCTTTCGGATTGTCCGTCTGTTTGTGGGTGGTAAGCGATTGCTCAAGCATAGCTTTGAACCAAACGCCTTTTGAAAGGCTCCCAAAACGCTGACGTAAACCGCGGATCTCTATCCGAGATTATCGTCGACGGTACTCCATGCAATCTTACGATCTCTTGGATGTATAATCGAGCCAATTTATCTAAGGAGTACGTCACTCTAACAGGTAGAAAGTGTGCCGACTTGGTTAGTCGATCCACTATCACCCATATAGCATCATGGCCAGCTTATGCCTTAGGCAATCCTGTCACGAAATCCATAGATATGCATTCCCACTTCCATTCGGGGATTGACAAGGGTTGCAACAAACCTGAGGGTTTTTGGTGCTCGATTTTCACTTTCTGACATACCAAGCACTTACTAACCCAGGCGACTACATCCTTCTTCATTCCGGGCCACCAAAACATCTTTTTCAAGTCTTGGTACATCTTGGTAACACCGGGATGGATGGTGAAATAGCTTTTGTGAGCTTCCTCCAAGATCTTTTCTCGGAGGTCACCATCTTGGGGTACGCAGATTCTTCCTTCGAACCTCCATATCCAATCTTCACCTCTTTCGAAACCTTTCAACTTTCCCGCCTTAACAGCATCTATGATCTCCTCGAACTCCTCATTCTCTCGTTGTGCTAACATGATTCTCTGCTTAAATCCACTTGTCACACTAAGATAGCACATTTTTATTCCTTTATCGGTCACTGACATCCCTAGATTCATATCCCTAAACTTCTCTATCAACTCAACTTCTTTGATCATCATGTGGGACAGGTGTAACGACTTTCCGCTCAAGGCGTCGGTGACTACATTAGCCTTGCCGGGGTGGTAACTTAAACCGAAATCGTAGTCTTTGAGGAATTCCATCCATCTTCTTTGCCTCATGTTTAACTCCTTTTGATCAAAGAGGTACTTGAGACTCTTATGATCGGAGAAAACTTCAAGCCTTACACCATACAAATGGTGTCTCCACATCTTTAAGGCAAACACTACGGCAGCTAACTCTAGGTCATGGGTGGGGTAGTTAGCCTCATGAGGCTTGAGTTGTCGTGATGCATAGGCTACCACTTGCCTATTTTGCATCAACACACACCCTAGTCCTTTGCCCGAAGCATCGCAATATACCTCGAAGGGTACATTGGGGCTAGGTAAGACTAAGACTGGGGTCGTGGTTAACCTTTCCTTAAGCTCTTGAAAACTCTTCTCACATTCGGGGCTCCACATAAATGGTGCATTCTTCCTAGTTAGCTTGGTCAGGGGTAGGGCAATTTGGGAGAATCCCTTGATAAACCTACGGTAATAGCCTGCTAAACCCAAAAAGCTCCGTATTTCCGTTACGGTGGTCGGTCTATCCCAATTCATTACGGCTT
Source organism: Dalbergia cochinchinensis (assembly GCA_031216125.1). Lineage (NCBI taxonomy): Eukaryota > Viridiplantae > Streptophyta > Magnoliopsida > Fabales > Fabaceae > Dalbergia > Dalbergia cochinchinensis. The sequence goes on from CM062376.1 coordinate 5,256,889, forward strand.
CTACCTTACTAGGATCAACGGCTATACCTCCTTTTGACACAACGTGCCCTAAAAACTTGACCTCCTCCAACCAAAATTCACACTTAGAGAGTTTTGCATATAGCTTTTTCTCCTTCAAAATCTCCAAAACTATCCTTAAATATGGCCATCATGCTCCTCGTGGGTCTTCGAATAGATGAGTATATCATCTATGAAAACGACCACGAACTGATCTAAATAGGGTCTAAAGATCCTATTCATGTAATCCATAAATACTGCAGGAGCATTTGTCAACCCAAAAGACATCACCGCGAACTCAAAGTGTCCATACCGAGTTCTAAAGGCGGTCTTTGGTATATCTTGATCCCTCACCCTAATTTGGTGGTATCCTGATCTTAGGTCGATCTTGGAAAATACTACTGCTCCTCTCAGTTGGTCCATAAGATCATCAATCCTAGGCAAAGGGTATTTGTTTTTCACTGTCACACGGTTCAATTGCCTATAATCTATGCACAACCTCATACTCCCGTCCTTCTTTTTCACAAACAAGACCGGGGCTCCCCATGGTGAAGCACTAGGTCTTATGAAGTTTTTCTCTAAAAGTTCCTCAAGTTGGGTTTTAAGTTCAGCTAGTTCTAGGGGTAACATTCTATAGGGGGCAATGGAGATTGGTCCCGCTCCAGGAACCAACTCAATGGAGAACTCCACTTCTCGCTCGGGAGGGAACTCGGGTATATCTTTCGGAAACACCTCGGGATAGTCTCTCATTATTGGTATATTTTCTAAAATCTGCTCAAAGTGTACTTCGCTAGCGGCTAGGAGAACATATCCCTTAGTCTTTTTCCCACTACAGTGGACCTCTACGGCGTTGAGATAAAGTCTCAAAGGTTGGCTTATTTCACTAGGGGGAGAAGGAAAGACAACTGTTTTGGTGTCACAGTCTAACAATACACGGTTGGCGTGAAGCCAATCCATGCCAAGAACTACTCCTATACCTTTCATGGGTAAACAAATTAAATCCACAACATATGATCTATTTTCTGTGATGAGGTGACAATTTAGGCAACAATAACAAGTATTCACAGGATGATTTGTAGGGGTGGAAACAATAAGATCAAAAGGAAGTTTGGAAGTTCTCAAATTTAGAGTCTCGACACTAGCATACGAAATGAAAGAATGTGTTGCACCAGAGTCATATAGCACAGTTAAGGTTCTACCATCTATTTCGCACTTACCTTCTATGAGACCGTTGGATGTGTCCGCTTCGTCTACATTGAGGGTGAAGACCCTCCCATGGTGTTGGCGGTCGAATTCGCTTGCTGGCCTCCCATTAGTGCAGTTGTTGGCGTAGTGGCCAGGCTTTCCGCATCGAGCGGATATTACGCTCGCCAGTGGACGGTTCCCATGATCTTTCCCGCACTGGGGGCATAGTATTGCCGGTGTAGGCCTAGCAAAGGTGGCGGGGGCTCCTTGGGGCGTCTTGTTCTTAGTCCCACTTGACCCTCCTTGGTTGTTTCGGGGGCCGCCCGACCCTCCTTGTCGGTTGTTGTTGTTGTTGTTGCGGTTGTTGTTGTTGTTCTGGAATTGTGGTCGGTATGGTTGCTTGGGTTGTTGGTGGAAGGGGGTTCTTTGTTGTTGTTGTGGTCTGAACTGGTTGGTTTGGTAGGGATTATAGTGATTTCGGGATTGGTTTGGATATTGGGGCTTGAATTTTGGGGCTTGAGGTGCTAGCCCCTTGTTCCGTGCTGCCCTTGCAGCATTGATTTTCTTCTGTCCCTCTTCCATGATCCGGCACTTGTTGACTAAGGTTGGAAAGTCCCTAATCTCCATTTGCGCTACAGCATAGTTGAGCTCACTGTTAGTCCGCCTCATACTTGACGCACTTCCACACCTCGTCGGGGTTTCCTTGAAACACCCTAGAGAACTTAATCAGCTCCTCGAACCGTAGTGTCTTTGGCGACAGACCCTCCTTGGGTTAGTTGCATGAACTCGATGTCCTTCGCATTCCTCACCGATTCCGGAAAGTACTTCTCATAGAAGTAGGTCTTGAACAGCTCCCAGTTGACAAAGCACTGAAGCTTCTAGCGATCTTGGTCTTAGGTCCACCAAAACTCGGCATCCGATTCCATCATATAGGCAGCGAAGGTGACCTTTTGCTCCTCCGAGCAAGCTACCACGGAGTAGATCTTCTCCATGTTCTTGATCCACTCATCAGCTTTGTCGGGGTCCATGGCTCCTCGGAAGGTTGGTGGGTTCGCCTTGCGAAACTCACCAAACCTTGCTTGCTCGATCATTTCGGCAGTAGGGGGAGCACGTCCGGTGTTCCCTTGTTGGTTCATCCTCTCGAACATTCGTTCCATGGCCCTAGCCATGTCACGAACAAAGCAGCGATGGCATCGCTTTGGTCCCCCTCGGTCGGGGTCCTAGGTTGTCTCCTTGGTGCCATTGGTCCCTAAACACATGAGATAATAAACACTGAGGTGATCAGGCTCAATATTCCATGTAAGATGAGCTAGTTACCATGGCACACGCAAGTAGACAAAGGGTCATGCACTTCTATCCTATAGCTTATCTCTAACTAAGCACTACGCATGACATAGCTATCGTACTACGCTTTAGAAAGCATAGTCAGCCCAATCCTCAGGCTCCATGAGAATCGAATCGCTCGATACCATAATGGAACATCCTAATTTTTAACCCAATACTCTAGAACATATTTAGGTTAATCATTAGTCTGTTACTTCATAGTTCTCATTTAACTTTGAATTACTTAGCGGAAAATACGGGTAATTTTTTTTTGAAATGAAAGTGAGAGCCGCGCGATGCGATATAACTTGCGACGGACAAAACATACATCTCATAACGTCATAGCATAAAGCATATAAGGGCACATCATGAGAGACACTGAATAACATCTCATATATAATTATAATTTGCCCACTTATAAGCGTGGGACTTGGTTTAGTACATGGAAATACATGAAAGAAAATACAACATAAACATAAACATAATCTACTCCCCTACCCGAGTGCAACTAATAGGATAACCTTTAAACAAAGGAAGGTTCATCCCCATCTAAGTGGTGTGTGTTCTAACTCGGGCCATCCTCGACCTCCTACTGGCGACCATCTCGTGTCATTACACCGAATTTCCTTCCAAATTTGCTTTATGCCACATTAACATATAATCTCATAAATTCCTCATATGAATAACATCATCATCATTAGCATACTTCATGCACCATCATAAATCATCCAAACGTTTACCCTTACGGTAGCTTATGCTTTGACCCTTACGGGTCTTAATCTTGAGATATAGTTCTCTACATCCGTCGTTCATATTTTAAGCACCTAAGGCTCATAATTAAACATCATTCATAATCCTCTCATTTTACTTTTAAATCTGAATAGCATAGGGTGGAAATCCTAACAGGTGAATACGGGGTTCTAGAACTTACGTTTTAGGCCCTTTCTTGGTTCCGTTTTTACTTGAAAGCTATGGATTAAATCTAAATCGATTATGAGGCATTCCTATGCTTAAGGACTAATTATTAATCATGTTTATCATGTTGTAAGGGTGCTGGGCAGAATTCAAAGAATTAAATGTTCTAAGAGTTCTACATTTGCATTTTTACGGTTTTCTAGTTACTAGTTTCCCCATAGGTGCTAGAATTCAATTCTAACTCAAATGATACCAAGTTTTTCATGTCTAAACAATCTAAATCTGATTATGTCCCCATTAAAACAGTTTGGATTAGTTCCATAAACAAATAGGTCAAAACTATGTTAAATTCTAGCTTTATGTATTTCTAGTTAGCTAGTTTCTCACCTATCATGCATAGGATCGCTTCTACATCATCATACGATATTTTCACACATTCCAACACATTAAAACATCATCATACAGCATCACATTCACCACATCAGAACCGAAACATCTTGCCTCAATAAGAGAAGTAAATTGACATTTCTAGGTACATAAGTTAACTAGTTTCTCTCGGAATCAATCTAGAACTTCTAAAACTCTTTGCAAAACATTTTAATTCATCAAGAGGCTAAGTGAAGCCTTAGGTCGGTGACTAAAACATATTCCATCCCCTAAAGGAGATTGGAATCACATCTTATAATGACATAACCTTATGAAGATTTGTAAAACTTTAAGGAACACTTAAAACATAGACTATTGGTCCTAGTAGCTAGATGAAAACTCATTGGAAGTCCATCATCACTACTTGGCCGAAAAACATACATTCAATGTATGGTTTACATTAAACTTTGACTTGGAATGAAATGGGCAAGTCTTTGAGCTCTAGGTTCTTAAGTTACGACATAAACTAAACGTGCTCATGCTTTTCATTTTTAATCTTGCTTACAAAGTAAAGTGATGACTTAAAATTAAATATGCAAGGCATAACTTAAACGTGCAAGCTTGAAAGTAAATATGCGAGGCATAATCTTAAATGTGCAAGCTTGAAAGTAAATATGCAAGATTCAATTCTTTATTTTAGTGCTCTTGGCCCAACAACAATCGACTTTAAGGCCAAAATAGATAGGCATTCGAGAAATTAATTAGGTGATAATGCAAGTTCAATTCTTTATTTTAGTGCTCTAGGCCCAACAACAATCGACTTTAAGGCCGAAATAGAAAGGCTTTGAGAATTAAATTAAGTGATGATACAAGTTCCATTTTAATCTTTATGATCTTAGGTGATGGCTTGAAAGTAAAGATGCATAGCAAGAATGTAAATATGAATGCAAGCATAAAATAAATTATGCAAGTTCATTTTATCCTTCTAGAGCTCTTAACAAGACTTTAAAGGAACTTAAATCTTAACCCAAACTCATTCAAACAAGGTAAAGTCAAGCTTGGAGTTCTTAGAACTCAACATAACATCTTTGGGAATCAAACTATGAAACTTAGAAAATCTCAAGGAAATGGCCGAAATCTCCAAGAAGAGAAAAGTGCATTTTAAAACTCTAGAGTTCATGATCTTGATGATATATTAACACCAACATCATGAGTCCTCATCATTGAGTTCATAGAGCCATTTTAAAACACCATCAAAGTTAAAGTTCTCAAAAGTTCAAGAAAGGAAAATCTAGAAACACTTTTGCTCAAGAACAAAAATCAAGCTCTAGAGTTTGTTTCAAGTGATGAACATCATCATGAAACTCTCATCATCAAGCTCTCATTTCTTTGAACTCCAAGGCCCATGGCCGAAAAAGAGCAAGAACAAGGAAAGGAAAAGAAGTTCTGAAAAGAATCAAGAGAAACTATGAACATTAAGCTTAGAACAAGAACTTTAAAGAAAGAATACATGAAAGAAAATCCCTACTTGGTGTGATGAACTTGAAGATGGAAGAAGAAGATGAAGAAGATGAAGAACTTGAAGAACACAAAGACTTTGAGAGAAAAAGAAAAGCTTTGAGTGTTTCCTAAACTTAGCAAATGATCTAAAAGTGGTGCAAGCTCCTCAAGGCATTCTATTTATAGAGAAATGAAACAAATGGAGGGAGCTCATGGAGGAGGAGGTTTCGGCCATGAGGGTGCAGATTGGAGGCTTTCCATGAGTTCCATGAGGTGAGATAATGTGTTCTTGAGGTATGGTGAGGTATGGTTCAAAGCATGGTGAGGTATGGCTCAAGGTATGGCTCAAGCATGGTTCTTTGAGTGAGAAAATAATTAAACATGTGGTCAATGGGGAAAGGTGCTGGCCGAAACTTCATCATGCATGGGGAGGATTAGTTTGCATTTTAATTGTGGTTTAGAGTTGTGTTTAGGTGTATCTTTGATTATGCTTAAGATTAGGAATTTGTAAGAAAATGTTTAGGTAAGGGAAATGGGTAATTAAGGTGGTCTAGACATAATTAAGGAGTGGTCTTGCACCATTAGAGAGCTAAATCCTCAATTTAGAGTCTAAACAACTCTAAACACATTTCCTTGATTTAAGGAATTGGAGAGAGAAAACACTATTCAAGATTCCAAGACTAGGAATCTTGAGTTCTAAAAAGGGATTTAAGTTTAATCTAAGCAATTTTAGGTTCTAATTAACTTTAATAAATTATTTTGACTCTAGATTAATTAGGGAAATAAATTAATCTTCGTTTAGAGCCTAATATTGCTTAGGTTTGCTTAATTACGTCATTAAGCTTAAAAACACTATTCTAGGGGCAAAATCGTAATTTTGCACTAAAACTGCCCGGGACCACCGGGACTTGAACAGAGACCTCAAGACACATGAAAACATGTTTTTAAAACTCTGGGGAAAGTTCCGGGCTCAAACGGCACCTTTACCCGCGTAAAAACGCTATAGGGGTATTTTGGTCATTTTGACCAAAGCTGCTAGAAACTAAATTTTCGCTTCCGAAAGCATTCAAAGGCCATTCAATCCCCTTCAAACATTGAGTTGACCCTTCGAGGATGACCAAGTTGGTTACCCTCGAGTTCGGGTCAGGAAATGACCTCAGGGGCATTTTGGTCATTTCCCTCGGACAGAAAAATCGGGGTGTTACAAGGAGACAGTCACTCAGCGTCGGAGGGCCTCGGTGCCCGAACCACGACCCCGACGGGATCGACACATCCAGTCACAGGGCATGCCTGCACCTGCCGAGCTCCGCCCGTGGATTGGCTACGTCCCTCCGTACCCGTGATCCCGCTGCATAGGTTGGAAGGTAGTCCTTAGTGTACACACGTCACATAGTATGGATGTAACCTCTTTTGTGTTGAGGTTATCCATCTTAGGTTGCACATGGGTAGGGATGCTCCTTTCCAGTTCTTTTCCATGTATTCTGTTTTTCTGCTGTAATCATGTTATTATGTACTTGAAGAGCCACACGCTCCAGGGTAGGCATATTATAAAGATGAAATATTTCAGTTATGATGGTGCTACGTTTTGGAGCCACCTCTACGTTTATGTTTCTGCACTTTATGATACCGACCCGATAGGATACGCGCGGCTCCTATTTTAAGTAATGTTTTAAAAAAAAATTGGCTCGTCTTTTCTTAAAGTCACTTTTTAAGGAACCATGTCAGTTAGTAACGACTAATATTTGGCCTGAGTACGTACTAGTAGTATTAGATCGAATGTTAGGGTGTTACAGTATGAACGCATGCCATGGACTTCCAAGATTATTTTATGAGGAATGAATGAATGATATATATAGGTTTGAAGTATTATGAGATCCAAGAATTATGTTCATGCATATAGAAATGTTATGCATGTATATGTGAGCTTGAGGATGATATATGTGCTAAGTGAAAAATGAAGTCCTCTTTAGTATAAAAAAGGCACGAAGAGGTCCCCAATAGGGCACGGAAAAGTCCCCATTAGGGTGTAACATCCTAATTTTTAACCCAATACTCTAGAACATATTTAGGTTAATCATTAGTCTGTTACTTCATAGTTCTCATTTAACTTTGAATTACTTAGCGGAAAATACGGGTAATTTTTTTTTGAAATGAAAGTGAGAGCCGCGTGATGCGATATAACTTGCAACGGACAAAACATACATCTCATAACGTCATAGCATAAAGCATATAAGGGCACATCATGAGAGACACTGAATAACATCTCGTATATAACTATAATTTGCCCACTTATAAGCGTGGGACTTGATTTAGTACATAGAAATACATGAAAGAAAATACAACATAAACATAAACATAATCTACTCCCCTACCCGAGTGCAACTAATAGGATAACCTTTAAACAAAAGAAGGTTCATCCCCATCTAAGTGGTGTGTGTTCTAACTCGGGGACGTGCGCGCTCGAACACCAGGCCATCGCCAAAAGGTGAGACGGGGGAGAAACGATGGGAATGTACAAGGGGAGTGAAGGGTCGCCCCCTGTACATGAATACTCTAACTATGCATCGACCCACAAAATGGTATGATCCGTGGTCCGGGTCATGGTGCACCTCCTATGTCGGCGTGTCCACGAATATCACGAACGTCGCCATCTGAAGACGTGACGGAAAGAAAGAGATAGAGCGAGTGAGAATCTTGCTAAAGAATCTCAGTAAGGCCTCCTCCTGCCTAGGTGTCATCATCTACGTCCTCAGGAACCTTGGGTTTATTTATACGAAATGACTGAGCATGTATTAGGTTCATTTTAAACTTTAAAATATATTATAGCCAAGGTCCATTCATTTTAGGATGATCTTAATGTCATGGATGCAAAGATAATAGAGAATGTATGCATGACACTACCTAATGCACATACATAAAAACATAACATCAAGCATCATCATTCTTGGTGGCATAAAGTGGCAATAGTAACATTCATATGGGACAAAACTTTGTGACATAATCATAATCATGAAACTTCTCTTCCTCATGGGCCACCCTAAAAGACAATCGAATTGGGGGTGCTCGGCCGAACCGGTGTCACCTAACGTGTCATACATCTAGGTTATGAGCTCATACCTTAACTAGTCGTCACTAGTTCTTACTTACCACTTAACGATAAGCGTATCATAAATCCCGACTATCTGAGTACGGGTTAGGGGGCAAAACTCTTAGGGGTGCTCGGCCGAACCGGTGTCACCTAAGAGTATAAAATGGTACCGATGTCACATGAGTTCTATGGAGGTGCTCGGCCGAACCGGTGTCATCCTAGAACCCATCTTAGTACCTTAATTTTCAAAATCTCTTTAAGTCCCCAAATTTGTCGGAAATTCGGCGGCCAAACGGTCATTACACCGAATTTCCTTCCAAATTTGCTTTATGCCACATTAACATATAATCTCATAAATTCCTCATATGAATAACATCATCATCATTAGCATACTTCATGCATCATCATAAATCATCCAAATGCTTACCCTTACGGTAGCTTATACTTTGACCCTTACGGGTCTTAATCTTGAGATATAGTTCTCTACACCCGTCGTTCATATTTTAAGCACCTACGGCTCATAATTAAACATCATTCATAATCCTCTCATTTTACTTTTAAATCTGAATAGCATAGGGTGGAAATCCTAACATGTGAATACGGGGTTCTAGAACTTACGTTTTAGACCCTTTCTTGGTTCCGCTACTAAGGCACTATATATTAAATCTAAATCAATTATGAGGCATTCCTATGCTTAAGGACTAATTATTAATCATGTTTACCATGTTGCAAGGGTGCTGGACAGAATCCAGAAAATTAAATATTCTAAGAGTTCTATGTTTGCATTTTTACGGTTTTCTAGTTACTAGTTTCCCCATAGGTGCTAGAATTCAATTCTAACTCAAATGATACCAAGTTTTTCATGTCTAAACAATCTAAATCTGATTATGTCCCCATTAAAACAGTTTGGAAAAGTTCCATAAACAAATGGGTCAAAACTATGTTAAACTCTAGCTTTACGGTATTTCTAGTTAGCTAGTTTCTCACCTATCATGCATAGGATCGCTTCTACATCATCATACGATATTTTCACACATTCCAACACATTAAAACATCATCATACAGCATCACATTCACCACATCAGAACCGAAAACATCTTGCCTCGATAAGAGAAGTAAATTGACATTTCTAGGTACATAAGTTAACTAGTTTCTCTCGGAATCAATCTAGAACTTCTAAAACTCTTTGCAAAACATTTTAATTCATCAAGAGGCTAAGTGAAGCCTTAGGTCACTGACCAAAACATATTCCATCCCCTAAAAGAGATTGGAATCACAACTTATAATGACATAACCTTATAAAGAATTGTAAAACTTTAAGGAACACTTAAAACATAGGCTATTGGTCCTAATAGCTAGATGAAAACTCATTGGAAGTCCATCCTCACTACTTGGCCGAAAAACATACATTCAAAGTATGGTTTACATTCAACTCTAACTTGGAATGAAATGGGCAAGTCTTCGAGCTCTAGGTTCTTAAGTTACGACATAAACTAAACGTGCTCATGCTCTTCATTTTTAATCTTGCTTTCAAAGTAAAGTGATGACTTGAAATTAAATATGCAAGGCATAATTTAAACGTGCAAGCTTGAAAGTAAATATGCGACGCATAATCTTAAACGTGCAAGCTTGAAAGTAAATATGCAAGATTCAATTCTTCATTTTAGTGCTCTTGGCCCAACAACAATCGACTTTAAGGCCGAAATAGATAGGCATTCGAGAAATTAATTAGGTGATAATGCAAGTTCAATTCTTTATTTTAGTGCTCTAGGCCCAACAACAATCGACTTTAAGGCCGAAATAGAAAGGTTTCGAGAATTAAATTAAGTGAAGATGCAAGTTCCATTTTAATCTTTATGTTCTTAGGTGATAGCTTGAAAATAAAGATGCATAGCAAGAATGTAAATATGAATGCAAGCATAAAATAAATTATGCAAGTTCATTTTATCTTTCTAGAGCTCTTAACAAGACTTTAAAGGAACTTAAACCTCAACCGAAACTCATCAAACCAAGACAAAGTAAAAGTCTAGAGTTCTTAGAACTCAACATAACATATTTAGAAAATCAAACATCTAGCATGAAAAGGAAAGGTAATGGCCTAAACTTCAAGGAAAGAAAAGAAATGTTTGAAACTCTAGAATCCATGATCTTGGTGATATACTAACACCAACATCATGAGACCTCATCATTGAGTCATTAGAACCATTTTGAAACAACATCAAAGTTAAAGTTCTCAAAGGTTCAAGAAAGGAAAACTAGAAACACTTTTGCTCAAGAACAAAGATCAAGCTCTAGAGTTTGTTTCAAGTGATGAACATCATCATGAAACTCTCATCATCAAGCTCTCATTTCTTTGAATTCCAAGGCCCATGGCCGAAAATGAGCAAGAACAAGGAAAGGAAAAGAAGTTCTAAAAAGAATCAAGAGAAACTATGAACATAAAGCTTGAAGCAAGAACTCTAAAGAAAGAATTCATGAAAGAAAATCCCTACTTGGTGTGATGAAGTTGAAGATGGAAGAAGAAGATGAAGAAGATGAAGAACTTGAAGAACTCCAAGAACTTGAAGAACACAAAGACTTTGAGAGAAAAAGAAAAGCTTTGAGTTTTTCCTAAACTTAGCAAATGATCTAAAAGTGGTGCAAGCTCCTCAAGGCATTCTATTTATAGAGAAATGAAACAAATGGAGGGAGCTCATGGAGGATGATGGCTTCGGCCATGAGGTGCAGATTGGAGGCATTCCATGAGTTCCATGAGGTGAGATAATGTGTTCTTGAGGTATGGTGAGGTATGGCTTAAGGTATGGTGAGGTATGGTTCAAGGTATGGCCTCAAGCATGGTTCTTTGAGTGAGAAAATAATTAAACATGTGGTCAATGGGAAGGGATGTGGCCGAAATGCATCAGCCCATGGGGAGGATTAGTTTGCATTTTAATTGTGGTTTAGAGTTGTGTTTAGGTGTATCTTTGATTATGCTTAAGATTAGGAATTTGTAAGAAAGTGTTTAGGTAAGGTAAATGGGTAATTAAGGTGGTCTAGACATAATTAAGGAGTGGTCTTGCACCATTAGAGAGTTAAATCCTCAATTTAGAGTCTAAACAACTCTAGACACATTTCCTTGATTTAAGGAATTGGAGAGAGAAAACACTATTCAAGATTCCAAGACTAGGAACCTTGAGTTCTAAAAAGGGATTTGAGTTCAATCTAAGCAATTTTAGGTTCTAATTAACTTTAATAAATTATTTTGACTCTAGATTAATTAGGGAAATAAATTAATCTTCGTTTAGAGCCTAATATTGCTTAGGTTTGCTTAATTACGTCATTAAGCTCAAAAACACTATTCTAGGGGCAAAATCGTAATTTTGCACTAAAACTGCCCGGGACCACCGGGACTTGAACAGAGACCTCTAGGCACATGAAAACATGTTTTTAAACCTCTGGGAAAAGTTCCGGGCTCAAACGGCACCTTTACCCGTGTAAAAACGCTATAGGGGTATTTTGGTCATTTTGACTAAATCATGAAAGCGAAATTTTCGCTTCCGAAAGCATTCAAAGGCCATTCAATCCCCTTCAAACATTGAGTTGACCCTTCGAGAATGACCGAGTTGGTTACCCTCGAATTCGGGTCAGGAAATGACCTCAGGGGCATTTTGGTCATTTCTCTCGGACAGAAAAATCGGGGTGTTACATAGGGCATGGAAAAGTCCCCTTTATTATGTCAAGAGCATGAAAAGATCATTATATTTGCCATATGTATTCGTATATTTTGTTAAGTTATTGGTCTTGAAGGAATTTCTATGATCTTGAATGTTATGAAATACATGTTTTAAGTGATTGAATAATAAAAGAGGCCCACTTCAGAAAGGTGATTTTAGAACTTTAAAATGAACATTTGATGTGTGTATATATATATTGCATGCTCACATTTTCTTAATAAATTGAAGTGGCTGAGTCGATGACGATGACATTATGAATGTGTAATTGGGGGGTTACCCTACTGAGAATTTTAGAATTCTCACCTCTATGTTTTTGTGTTCCTGTGTCGTCTCTAGGTTGATGCAGAGAACCGGGGGACTGCTATGCAAAAGAACTCAGAAGTGCAATAGTGTAGCAGTTAATGCTTTTATTATGTTGTATTTAGTGGAATGGATATGTGAGTAAATATGTTAGAGAATAAAGGTGTGTTAAAGCTCAGAGAAGAACTTCCCTTATGTACTTAACTCTGTATTAAATAAATATTTTGGTTTCATTACTATATATTATAGTAGAATTATGACCTAGTTATCTCATGAATCAATCAAACTGGCTATAGATATTTAAGAAAGGTCCACTAATTTATAAGTAGCAATTCTTGAGTCTGATGTCATAACTTAAGGATGATGTTGTACTTAAGGGGATGTTACACAGAATATCTTATAATCAATTACATAAGGCTGTAATTGACTACATAGTTCAAAAGCTCATATTCGGGGACTTCAAGGCCTTCTGGTAATCAATTACATCATCTTGGTAACCGATTACCAGTATCCCCAAAAGATGAAAAACTCAATTTTTTACATTCCACAAATCATTCTTTCATTCCAAAGCATTTGTAAACACTTTCCCAACATTTCCTTAAAATCAAACACACATTTTACTCCTCTTAAATTCCTTAATCTTTCAAAACTTCTCTTCACATTATAAAAAAAACAAGATCATCATCAACAAGGCCATTTCAAGATCTTCAACTCTTTCAAAGGAAATCACAAGATGCAAGTCTTTCAAAACTCAAAGTAATGATACATTAACTTTAAAACTTTATTCCTTTGAAACCAAAACATATTCGTAAAGACAAATGTCCATGAAACTAAAATTTCTATGTAAGTTGAAAGGGGTAAGTCTTGAGCTCTAGATTGTTTAGGTGATGGCTCGAAACAAAAACGTGCTAGACAAGAAATATAAATATAGAATGCAAGTTCATTTCTTATCTTCAAGCTTTAGGCGACAACTTGAAAATAAATATGATGTGCAAGACTTGAATATAAATATGAAATGCAAAGGCTTGAAACATAAACATAAATGCATTTCTTGTTATTACTTCTTTAGGCTCTAGGCTCAAGACTTCTATTTAGAGTGATAACTCTAAAACACTGATCAATCTCGCTCGATGAGCATGAGCTTTAGGGTCTCTCATCATTGTGGTTCCAAGAACCTTGTCCCCTTAGACTCATCATCAAGCTCAAAGAAAACCATCAAAGGAAAACCCAACATATTTTTATTTAGTTCTTTAAGGTTTAAGCCAAGACTCCTATTTAGAGTACAAACTCAAACACCAATCAACCTTAGGTTGAAAGGGGTAAGTCTTAACCCATAAAATCAAGTGATGATAGAATCATAATCATTCATTTTCTAGAAACTCTTAAAACCAAGTAGTGAAACCTTGAGCTCTAAAGGTCAAACAAATGATGGCTTTTCAACCAGCATCAAAGATCCTCATCATCAAGCCATGGTTACAACATCAAAACAAAAGCAAATAGAGGAGATGAAGAAGCTTAAACCCGAAAAAAAGAAGGAACAAGAGAAAGAAGAAGAACTTAACATAAAAATCCCTACCAAGAATGTGTTTCTTGCAAAGAGAAAAGCTTGGTCTTGGAAATAAGATGAGAAGAACAAATCTTTCTTGGAGCTTCAATGTAACGCCCTGATTTTTCTATCTGAAAGGAAAATGACCAAAATGCCCCTGAGGTCATTTTCGGCCCAGAATTCGAAGATGGTCGGCTCGGCAATCCTCGAAGAGCCAACTCAATGTTTGAAGGGGATTGGATGGCCCTTGAATGGTTTCAGAGGCGAAAGTCTTATTTTCTGCAGTTTTGGGTCAAAATGACCAAAATACCCCTATAGCGTTTTTACGCTGGTAAAGGTGCCGTTTGAGACTGAAACTTTCCCCGAAAGTTTAAAACAATGTTTTTACATGTTTAAAAGCATTTGTTTAAGTACCGGTGATCCCAGGCAGCTTTAGTCCAAAATTACGATTTTGCCCCTAGAATAGTGTTTTTGAGCTTAATGGCATAATTAAGCAAACCTAAGTAATATTAGGCTCTAATCAAAGATTAATTAATTAATCTAGAGTCAATATAAACTATTAAAATTAATTAGAATCTAAAATTGCTTAGATTAGATTAAAATCTCTTTTTAAAACTCAAGATTCCAATCTTGGAATCTTGAATAGTATTTTCTCTCTCCAATTCCTTAAATCATGGAATTGTGTCTATAATTGTTTATGCACTAAAATAAGTTTATAACTCATTAATGATGCAAGACCACTCCTTAAACATGTCTTGACAGCCTTGATTACCCACTTTCTTACAAATTCCTAATCTTAATCCTAATCAAAGATACACCTAAACACAACTCTAAACCACAATTAAAATGCAAGAAAACCCTCCCCCATGGCTGATGCACCTTTGGCCACTCCTCCCCCATTTTCATCACATGTTGATTTGTTTCTCACTCAAAGAACCATGCTTGACCATACTTGCACCCATACCTAGCCATGCTTTCTACCATGCCTTGAACCATACCTTGAAGATATTTTCTCCTCCCTTGTGCTGTCAATAGCCAAAGCTCCCTCTCCCATTTACACCTCTCATTTTGTTTCATTTCTCTATAAATAGCATGCTTGGGTGAACTTGCATCATTTTGGGTTCATTTGCTAAGTGTAAGTTTTCAAAAAGCACTTCAAAGTTTCCTTTTTCTCTCAAGTTCAAGTGTTCAAGTTCTTCATCCTCTTCTCTTATCCCAATCTTCAATCACTTGGTAAGGATTTTCTTTCAAAAGTTTCTTTCATTTGTAGTTCTTAATCTCTTTATGTGTTCATAGTCTCTCTTGAATCTTTTTGGAACTTCTTTTCTTCTTCTCCTCCTCCTTCTTTGTTTCGGCCATGAGAGTTGAAGATCAAAGGAATGAGAGCTTGATAATGAGGGTTTCATGATGATGTTCATCACTTGAACAAACCTCTAAAGCTTGATCTTTGTTCTTGAGTTAAAAATGTTTATAGTTCTTTCTTTCTTGAACCTTGAAATCTTTAACTTTGATGATGTTTTAAAATGGTTACATGAACTCAATGATGAGGACTCATGATATTGGTGTTAATACATCATCAAGATCATGGTCTCTAGAGTTTCAAAATGGTTCTTGTGACACCCCGATTTCTCTGTCCGAGGGAAATGACCAAAATGCCCCTGAGGTCATTTCCTAACCCGAACACGAGGGTAACCAACTCGATCGTCCTCGAAGGGTCAACTCAATGTTTGAAGGGGATTAAATGGCCCTTGAATGCTTTCGGAAGCGAAAACTTCATTTTCCGCAGTTTCGGGTCAAAATGACCAAAATACCCCTATAGCGTTTTTACGCGGGTAAAGGTGCCGTTTGAGCCTGGAACTTTCCCCAGAGGTTCAAAAACATGTTTTCATGTGTCTAGAGGTCTCTGTTCAAGTCCCGGTGGTCCCGGGCAGTTTTAGTGCAAAATTATGATTTTGTCCCTAGAATAGTGCTTTTGAGCTTATTGACGTAATTAAGCAAACCTAAGCAATATTAGGCTCTAAACGAAGATTAATTTATTTCCCTAATTAATCTAGAGTCAAAATAATTTATTAAAGTTAATTAGAACCTAAAATTGCTTAGATTAAACCTAAATCCCTTTTTAGAACTCAAGACTCCTAGTCTTGGAATCTTGAATAGTGTTTTCTCTCTCCAATTCCTTAAATCAAGGAAATGTGTCTAGAGTTGTTTAGACTCTAAATTGAGGATTTAACTCACTAATGGTGCAAGACCACTCCTTAATTATGTCTAGACCACCTTAATTACCCATTTTCCTTACCTAAACACTTTCTTACAAATTCCTAATCTTAAGCATAATCAAAGATACACCTAAACACAACTCTAAACCACAATTAAAATGCAAAGAACCCTCCCCCATGGGCTGATGCATTTCGGCCACATCCTCCCCCTTTGACCACATATTAAATTGTTTCTCACTCAAAGAACCATGCTTGAGGCCATATCTTGAACCATACCTCACCATACTTTGAGCCATACCTCACCATGCCTCAAGAACACATTATCTCACCTCATGGAACTCATGGAAGCCTCCAATCTGCACCTCATATGGCCGAAGCCTTCATCAGCCTTCACACCCTCCATTTGCTTCATTTCTCTATAAATAGAATGCCTTGAGGAGCTTGCACCACTTTTAGATCATTTGCTAAGTTTAGGAAACACTCAAAGCTTTTCTTTTCTCTCAAAGTTCTAGTGTTCTTCAAGTTCTTCAAGCTCTTCAAAGTTCTTCATCATCTTCATCTTCTTCTTCCATCTTCAAGTTCATCACACCAAGTAGGGATTTTCTTTCATGTATTCTTTTCTTTAAAGTTCTTGTTTCAAGCTTGATGTTCATAGTTTCTCTTGGTTCCTTTTAGAACTTCTTTTCTTCTCCTTGTTCCTTCCCATTTTCGGCCATAGGCCTTAGAGAACAAAGGAATGAGAGCTTGATGATGAGAGTTTCATGATGATGTTCATCACTTGAAACAAACTCTAGAGCTTGATCTTTGTTCTTGAGCAAAATGTTTCTAGTTTTTCCTTCCTTGAACTCTTGAGAACTTTAGCTTTAATGATGTTTTAAAATGGCTCTACGAACTCAATGATGAGGACTCATGATGTTGGTGTTAATATATCATCAAGATCATGAACTCTAGAGTTTTATAATGTTCCTTTTTCTTCTTGAAGATTTCGGCCATTACCTTAAATTTTCTAAGCTTCATGGTTTGATTTCCTAAAAATATTATGTTGAGTTTTAAAGAACTCTAAGCTTGACTTTACCTTGTTTGGATGAGTTTGGGTTATGGTTTAAATTCCTTTAAAGTCTTGTTAAGAGCTCTAGAAAGATAAAATGAACTTGCATAATTTAATTTATGCTTGCATTCATATTTACATTCTTGCTATGCATCTTTACTTTCTAGCTATCACTTAAGAACATAAAGATTAAAATGGGACTTGTATAATCACTTAATTTAATTCTCGAACCTTTCTATTTCGGCCTTAAAGTCGATTGTTGTTGGGCCTAGAGCACTAAAATAAAGAATTGAACTTGCATTATCACCTAATTAATTTCTCGAATGCCTATCTATTTCGGCCTTAAAGTCGATTGTTGTTGGGCCTAGAGCACTAAAATAAAGAATTGAACCATGTATATTTACCTTCAAGCTTGCACGTTTAAGTTTATGCCTCGCATATTTACTTTCAAGTTTGCACGTTTAAGTTATGCCTTGCATATTTAATTTTAAGTCACCACTTTACTTTGTAAGCAAGATTAAAAACGAAAAGCATGAGCACGTTTAGTTTATGTCGTAACTTAAGAACCTAGAGCTCAAAGACTTGCCCATTTCATTCCAAGATAAAGTTAAATATGAATGTATTCCTTGAATGCATAATTTCGGCCAAGTAGTGATGATGGACTTGCAATGAGTTTTCATCTAGCTACTAGGACCAATAGTCTACGTTTTAAGTTTTCCTTAAAGCTTTACAAATCTTTATAAGGTTACGTCATCACAAGTTGTGATTTTATTATCTTTTAGGGGATGGAATATGTTTTGGTCAGTGACCTAAGGCTTCTCTTAGCCTTTTGATGAATTAAAATGTTTTGCAAAGAGTTTTAGAAGTTCTAGATCGATTCCGAGAGAAACTAGTTAACTTATGTACCTAGAAATGTCAATTTAACTCTCTGATTTAAGTCAAATGTTTTCGATTCTGATGTGATGAGTGTGATGCTGTATGATGATGTTTTGATGCATTGGAATGTGTGAAAATGTCATATGATGATGTAGAAGCGATCCTATGCATGATAGGTAAGAAACTAGCTAACTAGAAATACCGTAAAGCTAGAATTTAACATAGTTTTGACCCATTTGTTTATGGAACTTTTCCAAACTATTTTAATGGGGACATAATCAGATTTAGATTGTTTAGACATGAAAAACTTGGTATCATTTGAGTTAGAATTGAATTCTAGCACCTATGGTGAAACTAGTAACTAGAAAACCGTAAAGATGCAAATGTAGAACTCTTAGAACATTTAATTTTCTGGATTCTGTCCAGCACCCTTACAACATGGTAAACATGATTAATAATTAGTCCTTAAGCATAGGAATGCCTCATAATTGATTTAGATTTAATCCATAGCGCCTTCGGCGAAAACGGAACCAAGAAAGGGTCTAAAACGTAAGTTCTAGAACCCCGTATTCACATGTTAGGATTTCCACCCTATGCCATTCAGATTTAAAGGTAAAATGAGAGGATTATGAATGATGTTTAATTATGAGCCTTAGGTGCATAAAGATATAAGCGACGGATGTAGAGAACTATATCTCAAGATTAAGACCCGTAAGGGTCAAAGCATAAGCTACCGTAAGGGTAAGCGTTTGGATGTTTTATGATAATGCATGAAGTATGCTAATGATGATGATGTTATTCATATGAGGAATTTATGAGACTATATGTTTATGTGGCATAAAGCAAATTTGGAAGGAAATTCGGTGTAATGACCGTTGTGCCGCCGAATTTCCGACAAATTTGGGGACTTAAAGAGATTTTGAAAATTAAGGTACTAAGATGGGTTCTAGGATGACACCGGTTCGACCGAGCACCTCCATAGAACTCATGTGACATCGGTACCATTTTACACTCTTAGGTGACACCGGTTCGGCCGAGCACCCCTAAGAGAATTGCCCCCTAACCCGTACTCAGATAGTCGGGATTTATGATTTATGATACTCTTATTGTTAAGTGGTAAGTAAGAACTAGTGACGACTAGTTAAGGTATGAGCTCATAACCTAGATGTATGACACGTTCTGGGTGACTCCGGTTCGGCCGAGCACCCCCAGTTCGATTGTCTTTTAGGGTGGCCCATAAGGAAGAGAAGTTTCATGATTATGATTATGTCACTAAGTTTTGTCCCATATGAATGTTACTATTGCCACTTTATGCCACCAAGAATGATGATGCTTGATGTTATGTTTTATGTATGTGCATTAGGTAGTGCTATGCATACATTTTCTATTATGTTGCATTCATGACATTAAGATCATCCTAAAATGAATGGACCTTGGCTAAAATATATTTTTAAGTTTAAAATGAACTTAATACATGCTCAGTCATTTTGTATAAATAAACCAAAGTTTCCTGAGGACGTAGATGATGACACCTAGGTAGTAGGAGGCCCTACTGAGATTCTTTAGCAAGATTCTCACTCCCTCTACCTCTTTCTTTCCGTCACGTCTTCAGATGGCGACGTTCGTGGTGTTCGTGGACACGCCGATATGGGAGGTGCACCATGACCCGGACCACGGGTCATTCCATTTTGTGGGTCGATGCACGGTTAGAGTATTCATGTTCATGGGTCGACCATTCACTCCCCCTGTACATTCCCATCGTTTCTCCCCCGTCTCACCTTTTGGCGATGACCTAGTGTTCGAGCGCGCACGTCCCCTAGAGGAGAGGCTTCGTCGTACCCCATCATCCACGTCCGCCACTCGAGACTACCCCAAGATGTGCCCTGCTGTTCGTCGTCTTTTCTGAGACGGATCCTTCCGAGGATTCGGCAACCTGCACCCTCCAAGGATCTTCCCTCCATACCTATGGACTTTGGAGAGGATAGCGAGCCCACCGTGACTCAGCCGAGGCGTGCACGACGGCCAGATGCGGCCATACCCAGGGCTCACACTCGATCCCCGCTCCGCCTCTTCACGCCCGAGCAGCTCGCCCAGTTTCCCGGATATCTGCCTCGATCACGAGATAGTCGCCAGTAGGAGGCCGTGGATGGCCCGAGATAGAGCACACACCACTTAGATGGGGATAAACCTTCTTTTGTTTAGAGGTTTCCCATTAGATGCACTCGGGTAGGGGAGTAGATTATGTTCATGTTTTATGTTGTATTTTCTTTTATGCATTTTCCTTGTACTAAATTAAGTCCCACACTTATAAGTGGGCAAGTTATATATATATAAGATGATATTCAGTGATGTTCATGTTGTGCCTTATGTTATGATGTTGTGAGACATTTGTTTACCATACATGGTTTACCGCTTATCGTATCACGCGGCTCTCACTTTTATTTCAAAAAAAATTACCCGTATTTTCTGCTAAGTAATTCAAAGTTAAATGAGAACTATGAAGTAACAGACTAATGATTAACCTAAATATGTTCTAGAGTATTGGGTTAAAAATCAGGATGTTACAGTTCTTTCTTGCTCTCAAGTTTCAGTTTCTTTTCTTTCCTTTCTCTAAAATTTTCGGGAAAGTTCTAGTTGGTGACTTTGTGTTCACCACAAGGAAATCTCTAAAGTTTAAGTTTTCATAAAGGTGTTATAAAGTTCATTTATGGTCACATTGTTAAGGAATGTTCTCTTGAGTTCTAAGAACTCTAGACCTCACTTTACCTTGTCATGATAAGTTTGGGTTAAGGTTAAAATTCCTCTAAAAGTCTTGTATGAGCTCTAATAAGAAATAAAATAAACTCACATTCATATTTATATTCAAGCTTATGCATTACATATTTACTTTGAGCTTTGCATTCATATTTATTTTCCAAGCCATCACTTAAAGTTAAAGGATAAGAAATGGAGTGCATCTCATATTTACGTTCTTGTCTAGCATATTTGCTTTTCATCACTAAAGAACATAAAGATTTAAAATGAGAGCTTGCATTATCACCTAATTAATTCTCAAAGCCTTTCTATTTCAGCCTTAAAGTCAATTGTTGCTGAGCCTAGAGCACTAAAATAAAGAATGAACTTGCATGCATATTTATTTTAGGCCTTGTATCTTTACTTCAAGTCTTGCATATTTAAATTCTAAGTCTTGCATATTTACTTCAAAGTCCTCACTTCTATGCATGTTAGGGGAGAAACTAGCTTTATAGGAAAACCGTAAAGTTGGAATTTAATGTATGTTTAACCCCTTTAATCTTAGTCAATGCCAAAACTGTTTTAGTATGATAACAATCAGTTTAGGATTGAATAATCATGAAAAATTTGGTTACATTTGAAGTAGGATTGAATTTTAGCACCTATAGAGAAACTAGTAACTAGAAAACCGTAAAAATGCAATTCTAGAACTCTTGGAACATTTAATTTTTAGAATCTGTCCAGCAACCTCATAATATGGTAAACATGGTTTATAATTAGTTCTTAGGCATAGGAATGCCTCATAATTGGTTTTGATTTAATTTATAGCGCCTTAGGCGAAGACGAAACCAAGAAAGGGTCTAAAACGTAAGATCTAGAACCCTGTAATTGTAAGTTTATAACTCTGCCCTTAAAGAATGGTGCTGCCTAGATTTATTAAAGAGCATACATGATAGTAAGTTTTGTTAGAAGAGAATCCTTATGTGCATAAGAGGTTGATAGAGAATGATAGAATAATTACATCTTAAGTTTAAGGCCCGTAAGGATCAAAGCATAAGATACCGTAGGATCAAGAGCATAATGAGTTTCGATGTTACATGTGAACGTATGAGAATGATTATGTGAATGCATGGAATTATGATGGAGGATGCATGTTTGATTGACTTATGTGGCATAAATTAAATTTGGATGAAATCCGGCATGCTGCTGTTATGCTGCCAAATTTCTGACAAATTTGGGGACTTAGAACATTTTTGAAAAACCTATGAGATTATATTTATGAGGTACTAAGATCAGTTCTCAGATGACACTGGTTCGGCCGAACACCTCCAGAGAACTCATGTGACATCGGTACCAAGATGTATTCTTAGGTGACACCGATTCGGCCGATCACCCCCAAGAAATGCCCCCTAGCCCGTACTGGATAAGTTGGGATTATGTTTATGATAATGATACGCTTATCGAGATTGATAAGTAAGAACTAGTGATGACTAGTTAAGGTATGAGCTCATAACCTAGAGATGTAACATATTCTGGGTGACACCGGTTCGGCCGAGCACCCCCAGAACGACTGTCTTTTAGGGTGGCCCATAAGGAAGAAAAGTATGATGATTATGTCACAAAGTTTTCCTATATGAGATTTCAATTGCCATTTTATGCCACTATTATGATGTTCTTA
This sequence comes from Dalbergia cochinchinensis, assembly GCA_031216125.1. Classification (NCBI taxonomy): domain Eukaryota; kingdom Viridiplantae; phylum Streptophyta; class Magnoliopsida; order Fabales; family Fabaceae; genus Dalbergia; species Dalbergia cochinchinensis. The sequence continues at coordinate 5,279,373 of CM062376.1, forward strand.
ATGTTATGATTATTATTCTTGCATTAAGTAGAGCCATGCATACATTCTTTAATATGTTGCATCCATGACATTAAGAATCATACTAAAATAAATGGACCTTGGCTAACTATGTTTCAAAGCTTAAAAATGGACTTAATGCATGCTCACTTATTTTGTATAATAAACCCAAGGTTCCTGAGGACGTAGATGATGACACCTAGGTAGTAGGAGGCCCTACTGAGATTCTTTAGCAAGATTCTCACTCTCTCTATCTCTTTCTTTTCGTCACGTCTTCAGATGGCGACGTTCGTAGTTTTTGTGGACACCCCGACGTGGGAGGTGCACTATGATCCGGAGCACGGATCATACCATTTTGAGGGACAGTGCATGATGCGAGTCTTCATGTTCGTTGGACGTCCCTTTGCTCACCCAGTACGTACCCATCGCTTCTCCCTGACAGCACCCTACGGCAATGACGAGCGGGTTTTTGAGCGCGCGCGTAACCATAACGAGAGAGTGCTCCGCATGCACACCGCCGCCTCAGCCATGCGTGACTATCCCGACTACGTGCCCCAGACATACTTCTCAGAGACCGACCCATCGGAGGACCCGCCTACCCATCCGTACAGCGAGGGTTCTGCCCCCACTCCACCACTGATGAGAGAAGGCAGTGAGGACACTGTGACTCAGCCTTGGCTAGCACGACGTCCGGAGATGCGGCCACATCGTAGAGGTCACTCTCAATCCCCACTTCGCCTTTACATGCTGTAGGAGCTCACCCAGTTTGCCGAATATGTGCCTCGCTCGCGGGACGGACATCAGTAGGCGAAGGCGGATGACCGATGGAGTACCCAGGTAGTGCATACACCACTTAGATGAGGATAAACTTTCTTTTGTTTAGAGGTTATCCCTTTCGTTGCACTTGGGTAGGGGAGTTTGCTTTTATGTTTTCCGTCGCACTTTCCTTGTATTTTCTCTTTGATGTATTCGTTTCCTATTGTACTAAACTAAGTCCCACTCTTCATAAGTGGGCATATCATATTATATAAATATGCAGTTTTATTGTGATGTGCCCTTACTTGCTTTATGTTATGATGTTATGAGATGCTTGCTTTATTTCCTTTCATGCTTTATCGATCATCGTGTCACGCGGCTCTTACTTTGCTTTTATAGTTCAAAAAAAAAATTTACTAGTATTTTCACTAAGTATTTTAAAGTAATAAGGAAACTATGACGTAATAGACCAATGATTAACCTAATATGTTCTAGAGTATTGGGTTAAAAATTAGGATGTTACATTCAAGGTGATTTCACCCAAGGAGGGAAAAGAAGGAAGAAAGGTTTGCCTTTGGTTTGTGATCTTGGGAGTGGAGAGGTTAAGTGTTGAGAGGAAGATCTATGGTGGTTGAGTGGTGGTTTGAGGTTGAGGAGTAGTAGAGGGTGGTGGCTCTTGAAGAATGAAGAAGAAGAAGAGAAGGATTCTTGGAGATCAAAGGAAGAAGGCTTGAGGTTGCAAGAATGCTCAAAGTTTCTTGCAAGCATTCCTTAATACATATTTATAGAAAAATGAAACATGTGGATGGTATGAAAGGGGAGTGTGTATGGCCGGCCATGGGGGGAGGAGGAAGAGAAAAATATCTCTTTTCATGGTATGGTGTAGGCATGGTTTATGGTATGGCTCAAGGTATGGTTCCCTTTGAGTGTGTAAATGACTAAATCACAGTATTTGTACAGGTAAATCACACAGACACTTTCTCATAAAAAACAAATAGAGCTAATTACTGTTAACGGAAAAGGGATCTCAGTAAAGCTTGGCCAAGAGGGGAACGGAGCTCGGCCAAGAGGGGAGTGGAGCACGGCTGAGAGAAAATAGAGCTCGACCGAAGTGTGAAGGATAACCTCGGCCATGAGATGGCAGAGCTTAGCCATGAGGTAGCAGAGCTCGGCCATGAGGCAGCAGAGCTCGACCATGAGGTTGAGGTAGCGGAGCTCGGCCATGGGGTAGCAGAGCTCGGCCATGAGGTAGCGGAGATATATACATTCGACCTAAGTATGTTTAGATGTTGAATACTTGTGAAACCAATGTCCTAAACTCCCAGGTTCAGTTGATAACTAATCCCATGTTAAATTACTGCAAGGGTACTCCGATAATTTCACGCGCAGAAACCTAAAAATGAGATTCTTCCACTCTATTAACACACATAATCCCCATTCAATATCAAAATAGTCCCCTTGAGGATGGTCGGGCCAGCTATCCTTATTTTCTTGGTAAAATGACCTCAGGGGCATTTTGGTCATTTGTACACGGAAAAAATTGGGCTGTTACACATCCATTCCATTATTTCTTTTTAGAAAGAAAGAAATACACATTTAACTACATAATTATTATATCTAACCTAAGATAAATACAACTTACCAAACCTTGTCACTCCAAACCCCACAATTTCATTCAAGCCCTCCAAAGTTGTAGCCTCTATTTCCTTTCTCTCAAACCACCATAACCAAGTTTCAATCACTCCGAAACCTAGCCTAAAGTTGCTAAACACTCAAGCTTCATTTCTAAACTTATTCTACTTATCATAACCTACAAAACCAACTAATTGGAATTTTGAATCATCTTCAATCTCCACCTTGAGATATCATACCCCACTATTAAAGGAAGGTATTGGAGCTATTTGGAAAAGCTAGAAGTGAGGAAAACCAATTTTAGAAGATCCTTTAGAGTTAGAAGCCTTAAAACTTCACAAGTAGGGCTTTTGAACCTTTTTCTATTTCAAATTTGTTTCTACAATTTGGTTATGGATTTAGCTTGATATTTTAGTTGTATTGGTTGATAACATATAGATATTAATGCATCTAATTTAGTGGAGTGTTGGGATAATGTTAGATAACCCTTTTTGGCAAAATAATTTTTAACTTAGGTTGCTCTATTTTCATATTTCTCATAGGCAAAGGTTAGTTCATGATTTTTTTCATGTATTTGTAGGTATTTTCATGAGGTAAAACTTTTATATATTGAAGCTAACATCCTAAGGCAACTTCATGATTTTTCTTGGGTCATGTTAAGGATTTTTACTACTTTAAAAAAATCAAGAACCCTGACTATGAAAAAACTCGCTGAATCAAGCTAGATCTGAAGCTACAAATTTTACTAATTTTGTTACCATAGCAAATGAAAGGTGTTGAAAACATCTTAAGGTTTAACCATGAATTTTATTCTGATTTTTTGGACTCATTTACTATGGTAAAAAAATTAAGAATTCTAGATTTGAGCTGAGATTAGGTAGTCCTTAACCACCAAATTTGTAGAATCTTGTTAATATAGCTAGAGAACTATTTTTGCTTTGAAATTTTCATAAGACCTTGTGGACACATTAAAGTGTCATGGATAATATTTTAGCCTTGTAATTAGTTGTTTGATATGCAAACTATGGTTTGCTACATAAGTGTGAAATCTACCAATGTGCTAGAATTGACCCAATGCCTTGAATTGATAATATAATGACTTTTGATTCAAGTACGATGTGTCGGAATACATGCTATAGACTATAAAGATTAGTTTATGAGAAATGAATGAGAATCACTTATGATTGATTGTCTGTATGTGATAAATGTATGCAATTGGGAAAAGAAAAGTAAGTGATGCATATATGTGACAAAAAAGAATGTATGAGCTTCAATGGTGTACATGTTCTGACATATCAGCAAAATAAAAATAAGACTTATGCTGAATAAGGGGAAGGCAAAAAGATGAACTTCCCTAGAGATATTATGAGTGACAAATGTATCGGCTAGGAATAGAACTGTGTGAGATTTGGAAAAGGAAAAAATGAAGTCTAATGATCACATATGGGAATGAACTTAGTCCGATAAGGCCTATTACCCATGTGTGGTGTTATCTACTACAGATACCATTTGATATAGAACTAAGCCTTCCCTATGTTGATGAAAAGAGAAAAATGTATGGAATTGAGTTCAATGGTCACAAGAGAAAGATGAGATCCCCTTCGACATATCAAGGGAAATTAAACATAACTTCACACATTTATCATATGCATACGCATATCATATTGAATTATTTGCTTAGCATGATTTACTATGAACTTGGACATTATGATATATGTGCATTAAGTGAGTGAATGCTAAAAAGAAACCCACTTCGAAAGGATGATTTTGAACTTTAAAAATGAATCTTTTTATCAATGCATGAGCATATTTTCTTAATAAACTAAAGTGGTTGGAACGATGGTAATGACATTTATAATGGTGTATTTGGGGAATTCCTTACTGAGAATTTTATAATTCTTGTTAGGTCCAGCCCTATCAATATGCGCGTATTTGTTTTGAATGACAACAAAGTCAATTTAAAGAAAATACTTTGAAGAACGTCTAATGTTTGTCTCGACTTTCTTGTAAGATCATAAATAGGATTCTATCGTTAGCAAGAGCAAGGTTTATTCAAATGATAATATATTTCACTATGCATGTGTGAACATGTTTATCTCATGTTACGAGATTTGAATAGAAATAGAAGTGATGACAAAAGGGGAAGAAGAATACTGAAGAAAATACTTTGTGTTGAGAAATACAGAGGGAGCTTAAGTTGATTGGATCATATGCAGAGATTTTTTTTAGCATGATTTGAACATTTTCCTTATTTTTACTATTATGCATGCTCTATCTGTTAGCAAGAGCAAGGTTTATTCAAATGATAATATATTTCACTATGCATGTGTGAACATGTTTATCTCATGTTACGAGATTTGAATAGAAATAGAAGTGATTGACAAAAGGGGAAGAAGAATACTGAAGAAAATACTTTGTGCTGAGAAATACAGGGGGAGCTTAAGTTGATTGGATCATATGCAGAGATTTTTTTTAGCATGATTTGAACATTTTCCTTATTTTTACTATTATGCATGCTCTATCTGTTTTGGCTTCAAGTCATGTGCATTCATTTTCCTGAAAAGTATGATTGATCAAAGACATGTTGAAAACGGATCTAATCAAGATAAAATATCACAAGTATTACTTGTTAAGTTTTAAGCACGAAGATCTTTAGAAAGTTCCTTTACTTTGACTAAATAATCAAGCTATTTTTGTATTCTAGGCTTAAACATTTTTCTTTTCAACATACTGCTTTGATACCTTTTTAGAAAGTATGTTAAACCTAATCTAAGCTTCAAAAAGAAATAATATTAGCAATGATTAATGTCACCCAAGGCCAAAATTTTTTTATGTGATTCATATCATGCCTTAAGAAAAGAACTTCCTGAAGATCTCTTTTTGTGATAAAATTGAAAGAATATGATCTTTCACGATTATATTTTTGTAATATTTCTTTCAATTATCTCATCAAAAGATTTTCTTCAAATTGGTTTATCATCATAAAAAAAGAGAGTTGTTAGCTCCAGAACCCTATCAATATGAACTTATTTGTTTTAAATGACAACAAAGTCAATTTAAAGAAAATACTTTAAAGAATGTCTAATATTTGTCTTGAGTTTCCTGTAAGATCATAAATAGGATTCTATCATTACCAAGAGCAATTCTTATTCAAATGAGAATATATTTCACTATGCATGTCTAAACATATTTATCTCATGTTATGAGATTTGAATTGAAATGGAAGTGAAATAATATCCTTAGTCAAGCATAAAACAGCTAACAATTGAAGAGGAATCAATGTTACAAGAAATCAAGTCTTTTTATGACTTCAGAAAGTAGCACTAGGCTTCAGAAAGTACACTGGAAAGAAAGAAATCTCATAGTTTATGAAGCCAAAGTGTTTTATCATCTTCAATCCTCGGATTTGTAAAGATTAGATCATAAATAAACAAGTGATTGAAGACAAAAAGACTTACATCTCATCAAGGAAAGATTACCACCCTTCAGAAAGCTTACACTCAGTAAAACAATGAAAATCTACAAGGAAATGGAGGGAAATTTGAATTTCAAATTTGAGTTTGAATTTGGAAAAGTCAAATTCTGGCATCAGAACTGGCTAATCATCTCTTTTGCCTTTGATGTTAACTATTCAAAAGTTCTAGAAGAAAAAGTTCAGAAACCATGGTTCAGAAAGTAAAAGTAGTTTTTTGGAGAGCATCAAAAACCTCTAATCCTCAACAACTTCTGTAAACTGTTCTGACTAGCAGACAAGCTACTCTTCTAGATTATCTTTCCAAGGCACAAATGGATTATCAATATGTCTCCCTGGAAGATTTGAGCAAAGGCAATGGTCACAAGGAAGACCTCTATAAATAGAGATGTTGTGCTTTCATAGAATAGAACTTAACATTATGAAAAAGTGCTAAAACACTGCCAAGTTTTCCTTTCATTTTTTTTTTTTGTAATATTCATTACTGCTTGTAATCTTTTCTTTGTTCATAAAATCTTCTTTCTATATCCTTCATCGATCATACATTCTTCTAGGGAAGAATATCTAGAAAGAAGTCATTCAAATATTTCCAAGACCTTTCATTGTAAATCCAAAGAAATTTTGAGTATAGGTTAGTTTGAGTAGCAACCCAAACATATAACCTTTGTATCCTTGATCCAGAAGTGATCAGTGTGAGATAGCTTGAAGAGGCTTATTAAAGACTACTTATAATGTGACTGTAAAAGAGTTTTTACTACTCATAATTTTAGCTTGGAGAGGCTAGCACAATACTACTCAGTTCAGCTTAAAGAGGCTGGTGAATAACTACTTGGTTTGTGACAGTAGGGGTTGTCTACTGGTCACAGAACATAGCTTGGGAAAGCTACTGTAAAGACTATCTTTGTTCATTCTTAGGTTGGAGAAAGAGTTAGTAAAACTCAATGGTTGTTGAGAATTGGATATAGGCAGGTTTGGTCAAACTAGTATAAAATTTTCTGTGTTGTATCTTCTTTTCATTCATCTCCTTTTTATTTCTACATTTATTCTTGAATTAATTTTTGTTTATTAAAAAAGGACTATCTTACATTTGTTTATTATTGGTTTAGCTTAAAAAGGTTCACTTTCTAAAGTATCTAACGCTATTTTTCAATGTGCTACAAATTCACAACTTGGTAGTTCTTGATAAAGTTTTTAGAACTTCATCAACGAAAGAAAAGGAAAAACACAATTCAATCCCCTTCTTGTATGCTTTTCTACCTACAAATGGCATCAGATCTTGGCCTCTAAAGGGTTGAGCAATCTAACAACTACAAAGGAAAAAGATCCAAGGAGCAAATGGCACCAAATATTCATATTGCTAATGGTCACTTCATCAATAGGCCACTGTTTTTTATGGTAGCGATTATGCATACACTCGAGGGATAGAATGGAGTTGTTATAAAATACACAAGTCTTGACTTATGGGAGATTATACAAGAAGGAGATTATGTTCCAAGGGAGGAAGCTCTAAGAACAGATGATGCACCCTCATTATTTAGAGAAATCCCAAGGAGTAGGTGGACAGAGCAACAAAAGCCAGAGTTTAACTGAACTCAAAGCCAAATACCTACTCACGTGTACACTAAGCAAAGCTGAATATGACAAAATCATTGTTTGTGACATGGCAAAAGAAATACAAGATAGACTACATATGCTACATGAGGGGACTGATCAAGTAAAAGAAACTAAGATCAGTATGTTGGTCCATCAATATGAACTATTTAAAATGATAAATCAAGAAAATATTGATGAAATGACCACAAGGTTTATGCATATTGTAAACTAACTAAAGGGTCTTGGCAATAGATATTCTAACCCGGAAATGGTTAGAAAAATCTTAAGAAGCCTCCTTACCGAATGGTTGCCCAAGGTCATAGCCATTACTGAGGTAAAGGACCTTCAAACTCTTGGCCTAGATGCACATATTGGGCCACTTAAAACCCATGAAGTTGTGCTTTCTAAAATGCATGGTGAATCCAGCAAAAAGAGCAAGTCCATGGCATTAAAGTCATCTCATCAAAAAACATATAAAGCTAAGGTAATGAAAATTGCTGAAACCTCTAATAAGGAGGATGAGACTGATGATGAATCAGATGGAGAAGATGGAAATGAACTTTCCATGCTTGTAAGGAAAATATCCAAATTTTGGAGAAGAAAAACAAAGAAGAGAAGATATATCAACTTCAGAAAAGACAGAAAAGGCAAGCCAATGTTTGAAGATGCTATCTATTTTTAGTGTAGGGAGAAAGGTCATCTTAGATTGGACTATCCCAATCTTAAAGGCCCACAGAAAATATTCACACCAAAAAAGAAGGGCATGCTGGCCACTTGGATCGAATCAGAGGAAGACAAGGAAGAATGAGGAAATGGATGTTGCTAATCTATGCTCATAGCTGGATATTCATCAGAAAGTGAATTTGAAGTAAATAATATTAATCTCTCATATGATGAACTTTTGTCTTTCTATGAAGAATTGCTTGAGGATTCTCAAACTCTTTCTTCACATTATCTTAGTCTGCAAAAGAAACATAAGAAACTATTTTGGAACACAAAATGGCCAAAACTAAAGCTGAGAAAAGAATAATTGAAAGGTGAAAACCAAGTTCTAAACGTAAAAGTCAAAGCCTTAGAATCTGAAGCTGAAAATAAAAATGAACACACATAGAAAGTCATTTTTTATCTTGAAAGAACTTCAAAGCTTCTTAAATCTGACCTTGAAAAGATGCTTAATGAATCAAGGAATCTTGATCTATTGCTTGGTGATCAGAGGCCATGTTTTCAAAAGACTAGACTGGGATATGAAGATGAGTTTGATGAAAAAGCAAAACCAAGTTAAAAGAAAAGCTTCATGTATTATCTGTTTTAAGAAGGGACATCTACCTGACAAATACTTTATAAAAAGGAAGTTTGTCAAAAAGATTAGACAACTTTCTTCCCAAACTAACTCAAGAGGACCCAAAAGAATATGGGTACCCAAATTAAAAAATGTGTTCGTTACAAGTTTGCCTAAGAACACATGTGCAACTTGAAAACAAATGATACATGGATAGTGGCTATTTGAGGCACATGTCTGAATCAAGAAAATGGTTTAGAAATCTATAACCCAAGAACTCAGGATCAGTAAGGTTCGCAAACAGAGGTAAAGCTAAGGTCACAGGCATAAGAGATGTTAACAAGGGTGATTCTCATCAAATTTCTAATGTCTTGCTAGTTAATGGTCTAGCTCACAACTTATTAAGTATTAGTTAGTTTTATGACTAAGGTTTTAATGTTATTTTTAATGCTCATACTAGTAAGTCCCACTTTAGAACAAGTAATTCTATTTGGAAAGAGGCATGATAATACATGTGTTATCCTTGGATGATCTGAAAGATCAAAATGTAAAATGTCTCACTTCTTTCACAGATAATAAGTGGTTATGGCATAAGAAGCTTGGGCATACTCATATGAAGCTTGTTTATGAGCTTTCTCAGAAAGAGCTTGTTACAGGCTTTCCAAAGATCACATTTGATAAAGACTCAACTTGTGACTTCTATGAAAAAGACAAGCAAACCAAAGCTTCTTTCCATAACAAGCATGTGGTTTCAACCACTAAACGACTTGAGCTTTATATGGATCTCTTTGGTCCTACCAAGATTGCAAGTCTAGCTGGACAGAAATATTGCCTTGTTATAGTGGATGATTACTCCAAATTTACATAGGTTATCTTTCTAGCTTCTAAGGATGAGATTTTTGAAAGATTCAAAGTTTTTGCAAAACATATTTGTATTAAAAAATATTCTCAAATCAGCATTATTAGATCTGATCATGGAGGAGAATTTGAGAATCAAATGAGTTTTGTAAAATCATGGCATTCTCCATGACTTTTTTGCACCTAGAACTCCCTAACAAAATAGGGTAACTAAAAGGAAAAATAGAAGCTTGTAGGAAATTGCCAAAACAATGCTTTTAGAAAGTGGTTTATCAAAAAAGTTTTTGGGCCGAGGCTGTAAATACGTCTTGTTATATTCAAAACAGAATCTTTCTTAGGCCAATTCTCAAGAAAACTCCTTATGAGCTATAGAAAGGTAGAAAGCCCAATATATCATATTTTCATATCTTTGGCTCATCTGTTTTATTAACACTAAGGACAAACTTGCCAAGTTTGATCCAAAGTCTGATGATCGTATCTTTCTAAGATACTCTTCTATGTCTAAGGCCTACAAGGTATACAACAAGAGAACATTATGCATAGAAGAGACCATTCACATCAAGTTTAAAGAGCTCAGAAAGGACTTTGTTGATGATCTTGAAGATCTAGATGAGAGCTTTGTAAAGATGAATCTAAAGGGCATTTTTGATAGTAAGATTGTGAAAGACCAAACTTTAGAAAGTAAGCTCCAAAACACAAGTATTTCAAAAAATTTGCTTAAGTGTCCCAAAATATCAGAAAGTCATATTTCTTATCATCAAGAAGAGTAATCTGAAGATGAAGGAGAAGTTAAAGAACTTCAAATTCAAAGAAACTACAAAGGAGTTTCTGATTTAAAAGTAGTTTCTTAAAATAAAATTCTTGGAGATATCTCTGAGAATATGAGAACCAGTTCATCCCTTAGAAATATGTCAAAATGCGCTTTTATCTCCACCCTTGAACCTGAGTGCATTGAAGAAGCTTTATGTGATCAAAGTTGGGTGGATGCTATGCAAGAAAAATTAGATCAATTTGAAAAAAGCATAATTTGGACTCTTGTTGAAAAACCAAAGGGAAAAGCCATCATTGGTACAAAATGGGTGTTTAGAAATAAGCTAGATGAAGTAGGCAAAGTCATTAGAAACAAAGCAAAATTAGTTGCACAAGGTTATTATCAACAAGAGGGAATTGATTATGATGAAACCTTGGCACCAATAACTCGGCTTGAAGCCATCAGAATGTTACTTGCTTTTGCTGCCTACAAGTGATTCACTATCTACAAAATGGATGTCAAGTTTGTGTTTCTAAATGGATTTCACTTCTAAGGAAGTATATGTGAAGCAGTCTCCTGGTTTTGAGAATGAAAACCTTTCCAACCATGTCTTTAAGCTAACAAAGGCTCTGTATAGTCTAAAACAAGCCCCATGAGCTTGGTATGATAAACTAAGTTGCTTCTTACTTAAAAAAGGCTTCAAGAGAGGTAATGTTGATAGTACGCTTTTTATTCTTGAACAAGATAATAACTTTCTAGTAGTTCAACTATATGTTGTTGACATTATATTTGGCGCTTCTGATAATTCTCTCTATGAAAAGTTTTCAAAATTAATGCAAAGTGAAATTGAGATTAGCATGATGGTGAACTCAAGTTCTTTCTAGGTTTATAAATAAAACCACAAAAGGAAAAGATCCTAATCCATCTAGAAAAATATACAAAAGAGTTATTAAAAAGGTTTAATATGGATCAAGCAAAACCAATGAACACCCCCATGCATCCATCTCAAATCATAGATACTGATGAGAATAGTGAGCAAGTATTAGAAAGTAATTATCGTGAAATGGTTAGTTCACTATTGTATCTTACAGCTAGTAGACCAGACATTCAATTAAGTGTAGAAATTTGTGCGAGATTTCAATCTAGCCCAAAACAATCACACTTAAATGCTGTCAAAAAAATTCTTCGATATCTGTCAAGTACTACTAATCTTGACTTGTGGTACAAGAAAGGTACTTATTGTGATATTGTAAGATTCTATAATGCTGACTTTGCTGGAGATAGAGTTGAAAGGAAAAGCACAAGAGGTTGTTGCTGCTTCTTTGGAGAAAGCTTGATCACATGATTGTGTAAAAAGCAAAATACAATAGCCCTTTCCACTGTTAAAGCTAAATATGTAGCTATTGCAAATTGTTGCACCCAGATGCTGTGGATAAGAAATCAACTAAAAGATTATCACTTGAGGTATTCCAAAATTCCTATCTATTGTGATAATACAAGTGCTATAAATCTTGCAAAGAATCCTATTCAGCACTCAAGGTCCAAGCATATTAATATTAAACATCATTTTATACGTGATCATGTTCAAAAAAGAGATGTTGAGTTAATGTTTGTGAATACTGAAGACCAAGTTTCAGATATATTCACAAAAGCCATTAGCTGAATACCAATTTTGTGTTTTGAAAAAGCTTTTGAACTTGACTGCTTTCAAAAATGCATAAGTATTCATGCATAAACCATCTTTGGATATTCTCTCTCTCTCCCTCCCTCTCTCTCTCCCCCCCTCTCTCTCTTCATCACTCCCAAATTGAAGCCCAAAAAGGAAAAGATCTCAGTTTGCATGACCAGGTATATTTATTAAAGATCAGAAAGAAGTCGAGTATTGTAACATCCTAATTTTTAACCCAATACTCTAGAACATATTTAGGTTAATCATTAGTCTGTTACGTCATAGTTTCCTTATTACTTTAAAATACTTAGCGGAACTGGTAAATTTTTTTTTTTGAATTATAAAAGCAAAGTGAGAGCCGCGTGACTTGATAAACAATGAAGCATGAAAGGAAATAAAGCAAGCATCTCATAATATCATAACATAAAACAAGTAAAGGCACATCACAATAGAACTGAACTACATATTTATATAATATAATATGCCCACTTACATAGAGTGCGACTTAGTTTGGTACAACTGGAATAGAAATACATGAAAATCGAAAGTACAACAAAAGGCATAAAAAGAAACTCTCCTAACTCTAGTGCGCCTACAGATAGATAACCTTAAGACAAAAGGAGGTTATCCTGGCCTAGTCAAAGCTCGGGCACCAGAACGCGACGGTCGTCTCCTACTGCGGGCCTCTCTGGAAAGGAGGGATGTATCTGATCCACTAGGCTATCTCGACCAGGGTAGCTATGCACTGCATCGGTCGGGCATGAGCTCCACGGAAGGGAATCATCCTCACCCGTCCTCCACGTACCGGCTGAGCGATAGAAGCCTCACTACTCTCCCCAATGTCCATCGGCATAGTGGGGGAGGATCCCTGGAAGGTACCTGAGTGACAGAGTCCTCCGAAGGGTCCGTCTCGGAGAATGATGAGGGCAAGCGGGGCACAGACTGTGGGTAGTCCCGGATGGCAAAGGATGTTGGTGGGGTGCGGCGGATCCGCTCCTCTCGAGGGCGTGCGCGCTCGAACACGAAGTCGTCGCCGAAGGGTGAGACAGGAGAAAATCGATGGCTATGTATGGGGTGACTAAAAGGCCGTCCAACGAACATAAATACACGAATGACGTAGCGACACAAAATGGTATGACCCGTGGTCCGGATCATGATGCACCTCCCACATTGGGGTGTCCACAAAAATCATGAACGTCGCCTTCTGAAGACGTGACGGAGGAAAAGAGGTAGAGGGAGTGAGAATCTTGCTAAAGAATCTCAGTAGGGCCTCCTATTACCTAGGTGTCATCATCTACGTCCTCAGGAACCTTGGGTTCAGTATACAAAATAAGTGAACATGCATTAAGTCCATTTTTAAGCTTTGAAACATAGTTAGCCAAGGTCCATTCATTTTAGTATGATTCTTAATGTCATGGATGCAACATATTAAAGAATGTATGCATGGCTCTACTTAATGCAAGAATAATAATCATAACATTAAGAACATCATAATAGTGGCATAAAGTGGCAATTAAATTCACATATGGGAAACTTTGTGACATAAACATCATACTTTACTTCCTCATAGGCCACCCTAAAAGACAATCATTCTGGGGGTGCTCGGCCGAACCGGTGTTACCCAGAACGTGTCACATCTCTAGGTTATGAGCTCATACCTTAACTAGTCGTCACTAATTCTTACTTATCAATCTCGATAAGCGTATCATAATCATAAACATAATCCCGACTTATCTAGTACTGGCTAGGGGGCATTTCTTGGGGGTGCTCGGCCGAACCGGTGTCACCCAAGAATTCATCTTGATACCGATGTCACATGAGTTCTCTGGAGGTGCTCAGCCGAACCGGTGTCATCCGAGAACTCATCTTAGTACCTCAAAAATAAAAATCTCATAGGTTTCTCAAAAGCTTTCTAAGTCCCCAAATTTGTCAAAAATTCGACAACATAACAGCAGCATGCCGAATTTCTTTCAAATTTTACTTTATGCCACATAAGTCAATCAAACATGCATCCTCCATCATAATTCCATGCATTCATATAATCATTCTCATACGTTCACAAGCCACATTGAAAATTCATTATACTCTTGGTCCTACGGTATCTTATGCTTTGACCCTTACGGGCCTTAAACTTGAGATGTAATTAATCTATCATTTTCTATCAACCTCTTATGCACCTAAGGATTCTCTTCTAACAAATCTTACTCTCATTTATGCTCTTTAATAAATCTGGGCAGCACCATTCTTTAGGGGCAGAATTATAAACTTACAATTACGGGGTTCTGGAACTTACGTTTTAGACCCTTTCTTGGTTCCGTCTTCGCCTAAGGCGCTATAAATTAAATCTAAAGAAATTATGAGGCATTCCTATGTCTAAGAACTAATTATAAACTATGTTTACCACATTATGAGGCTGCTGGATAGATTCTAAAAATTAAATGTTCTAAGAATTCTAGAATTGCATTTTACGGTTTTCTAGTTACTAGTTTCTCCATAGGTGCTAAAAATTCAATCCTACTTCAAATGTAACCAAATTTTTCATGATTAAACAATCCTAATCTGATTATATTCCTATTGAAACATTTTGGGCAGCATCCAAAAATAAATGGGTTAAAACTATACTAAATCTTGACTTTATGATTTTTCAAGAAAGCTAGTTTCTCTCCTATCATGCATAGAAATGTTCCTACCTCATCATACATAATTTTCACACATTCTAACACATCAAAACATCATCACACAGCAGCAAACTCATCATGGCAGAGCCGAAACATCAAGTCCCAAAAAGATGCATAACTTGATATTTCTAAAACATATAAGTTACTAGTTTCTCTTGAAACCATTTTTAGGACTTCTAAAACTCTTTTGCAAACCATTTATTTTGTCAAGAGGCTAAAACACCTTTAGGTCAGTAACTAACTTGATCCCTCTTTAAAAGAGGATTAAATTCATAAATCTTGTTGGTCTTAACTTCATAAAATTCATGAGGCTTAAAGAAAATCTTAAAACTTAGATTGTTGGCCGTTGTAGCTAGGTGAAACTCATTCCAAGTTCATCATCACTACATGATCGAAATTATGCATTCAAAGAATGCTTCCACATTAGACTTTAACTTGAGATAAAATGGGCAAGTCCTTGAGCTCTAAGGTTTTTAAGTAATGACATAATTTAAACATGCTATGCACTTCATTTTTATTCTTCATTACAAAGTAAAGTGAGAGCTTAAAGTAAATATGCAAGACTTGAAATATAAATATGCAAGGCTTGAAATAAATATGCAAGACTTGAAATGTAAATTTGCAAGGCTTGAAATAAATATATAAGTTCATTTCTTTATTTTAGTTCTCTAGGCCCAGCAACAATCGACTTTAAGGCCGAAATAGAAAGGCTTTGAGATTTAGTTAGGTAATAATGTAAGCTCTCATTTTAAATCCTTATGTTCTTTAGTGATGAAAGGTAAATACGCTAGACAAGAATGTAAATATGAGGTGCACTCCATTCTTTATCTTTTAACTTTAAGTGATGGCTTGGAAAATAAATATGAATGCGAAGTGCAAAGTAAATATGTAATGCATAAGCTTGAATTTAGATATGAATGCTAGTCCATTTTATTTCTTATTAGAGCTCATACAAGACTTTAAAGGAACTTAAACCTCAACCCAAACTTATCATGACAAGATAAAGTAAAGACAAGAGTGAACCTCAAGGATTCTTTAGAACACAAAGTTTCTTTTCTTGAAATGGGGTCATAAATAACATTTTTATTAAAACTCAAGTTCTAGAGGTCTCATTGTGATGAACACATAGTCATCATCTAGAAGCTCTCATCATCAAGCCATTGTGAACCTCATTGGCCAACATGGCTGAAAATTTGGAGAAAGAAAAGGAAAAGGAACCGAAACTTTTAAGAAGAAAAGGAAATATTTGAAACTCTAGAGACCATGATCTTGATGATGCATTAACACCAACATCATGAGTCCTCATCATTGAGTTCATGTAACCATTTTAAAACATCATCAAAGTTAAAGGTTTCAATGGCTCAAGAAGAAAGAACTAAAAACATCTTTAACTTAAGAACAAAGATCAAGCTTTAGAGATTGTTCAAGTGATGGACATCATCATGAAACCTCATCATCAAGCTCTCATTCCCTTTTCCTCAAAGGCCCATGGCCGAAAATGAAGAAGAAAAAGGAGAGGGAAAGAAGTTCTAAAAAGACTCAAGAGAAACCATAAACACATAACTAAGATAAGAACTTAAATAAAGGAAATACTTGAAAGAAAATCCCTACCAAGTGATTTGAAGTTTGGGATGAGAGAAGAGGATGAAGAACTTGAAGAACTTAAACACTTGAAGTTGAGAGAAAAGAAAACTTTGAAGTACTCTTTGAAAACTTACACTTAGCAAATGAACCCAAAATGATGCAAGTTCACCCAAGCATGCTATTTATAGAGAAATGAAACAAATGCAAGGTGCAAGAGGGAAGGGGAAGTTTCGGCCAACAAGAGCAGCCCCATGAGGTCCATGAGGTGAGATGTTGTGATCTTGAGGCATGGTGAGGTATGGTTCAAAGTATGGTGAGGTATGTTTCAAGGTATGGCTCAAGCATGGTTCTTTGAGTGAGAAACAAATCAACATGTGATGCAAATGGGGGAGAGGATGGCCGAAACTTGCATCAGCCATGGGGAGGATTTCTTGTATTTTAATTGTGGTTTAGAGTTGTGTTTAGGTGTATCTTTGATTAAGATTAAGATTAGGAATTTGTAAGAAAGTGTTTAGGTAAGAAAATGGGTAATCAAGGTTGTCAAGACATGTTTAAGGAGTGGTCTTGCATCATTAGTGAGTTATAAACTCATTTTAGTGCATAAACAATTCTAGACACAATTCCTTGATTTAAGGAATTGAAGAGAGAGAACACTATTCAAGATTCCAAGAGTGAAATCTTGAGTTTTAAAAAGAGATTTAAATCTAATCTAAGAAATTTTAGGTTCTAATTAATTTTAGTAGCTTATTTTGACTCTAGATTAATTGGGAAAATTAATTAATCTTCGATTAGAGCCTAATATTGCTTAAGTTTGCTTAATTACGTCATTAGGCTCAAAAACACTATTCTAGGTGCAAAATCGTAATTTTACACTAAAACTGCCCGGGACCACTGGGACTTAAACAGACGCTTTCAAACATGTAAAAACATTATTTTAAACCTTTGGGAAAAGTTTCAGGCTCAAATGACACCTTTACCAGCGTAAAACGCTATAGGGGTATTTTGGTCATTTTACCCGAAACTGTAGAAAATGAGACTTTTGCCTCTGAAACCATTCAAGGGCCATTCAATCCCCGTCAAACATTGAGTTGGCCCTTCGAGGACTGCCAGGATGACCATCCTCGAATTTTGGGCCGAAAATGACCTCAGGGGCATTTTGGTCATTTTCCACTCAGACAGAAAATTGGGGCGTTACAAGTATCTCGCACAGTAAATGGGTTGATTAGAAAGAAAATATGAGAACTTAAAGCTTGAGATTCATATGGAAAAAAGATTTCAGCACAAGAAGATGAGTTTATAAGGATTCTTTTAATGAGTCTAAAAAGGGTCAGAAAATGAAAGGTGAAGCTCAGAAAGAAAGCCCTTCAGAAAATGTCAAGAGTCAGAAATCTTTCTTTCTGATAGAAAGATGAAGAGACGAGATAATTCTCTTTTTTTTTAAGTTTCACTCTATCACATTGCCTCACCTTCAGTCAGTTACATCACATCACTTAAAAACCCCTATTTTTCACATGTTACCACTTTGTTTACCATCTTCTTCCTATCTAAACCCTAGACTTCCAACCATTTCATCTTCTCACAAACCTTTGTTTCTCGTAATCTCTATCTCCTTCAAACTACAACCTTTTCATCACATTCATCATCCAGGCATAGCTAAAGGAAAGCATTGTTCAGGTCATATCACTACAATGGAAACACTTTAAATGTTCACAAACTAATGCATCAAGACCATTATACGGAAAACTTCTCTCGTCGACCTATAGCTCCAAGAAAAAGGTTAATGCGGATGCTGATGGCTCAGGTTCTCATCCTTCTGGAAGTCATTTTCTTTCAAGGATAGGAAGGGTTTCTCGACCTAATTAACAGAGTCTTCATTGAGATGGTTGTTGTCTTCTACTCCTAATTGATTTAAGTGCCTAACTCTATGCTAACCTCTTACATTAGAGGTAGTGATTTAGAGCTAAGCATCATGGATCTCTCCAACACTATCCATGCTCCTAACGAAGGACTTAGATGCTCCTATGAAATATATTGGTTCACAACTCTTGGTGTTTCAGCAGAAAAGGTTTCTAGATGTCTCACTAGTTCTCTAAGATATCATTCAGGTGAAATCACTACAGCATTGGTAAACTCTACTACAAGGTAAGTTTTTATAGTCATTCAGTTCTCCTTGCTTCATTGTTTAGGTAGCACCCACCTATTGGTTGGGATGGACTGTATGTTACTCTTCTATTTGTTAACAAAAAGAAGAGTTAACTTGCCCAGATTAATATTTGATCATATGTTGAGTACTATCTCTCTTGAGAAAAGGAAAACAATTGTTGTTCCTTACAAGATTCTGCTAACCAAAGTCTTTGAATACTTACATTACCCTCTAGCAAATGAGTGATATGAGTATATGGAGGGTACGGAGTACACCTTCAACTCTTTCAAAACCTTAAGGAGACTAACCGGTGCTGCTTCGTCTGGTGTTAGGAGACAGAGCTTAAGAATCAGAGATGCAACTGTTGAAAAAGCAGCCATAGAAGCTGAAGGCAGATAGGCAAAAGGAAAATAATCATTCTTGAATATGGTTCCGATGACAACAAATGGCTTGAAATAATCATCAGATATGGAGGCTCACTCTGTAATTATAGCATGACCCTAGATTCCAAACAAGAATCCTCTTCAAAACCGGAAACACCTTCAAAGGATGAATCTGCTACTACTGCTTCTCCTCTAAGGGTAGAATAGATTCCTACTTTGACTTTACCTAATCCTTCTCTTGTTCAAAGTGTTGATCCCTTATCAAGCTAACCACCGCCAGCAACATATCCCAACTACATGGAGGTTTAATTGATTTTGTGAGAACAATGCCTCGTCCACAATCGTCTAGACAATTTAGAAGCCATGTCTCGTAGGCATGAAGCGTTTCTCTCAGAAATACTTCGTGAAATAAGGTGTCAAGGCTAATAATGATGCTATTGGTTTCCAGTACACTTATTTTTGTTGATGACAAAAGGGAGGGAAGAATATTGAAGAAAATACTTTGTGCTGAGAAATATAGGGGGAGCTTAAGCTAAGGGTGAGCATATTCAGAGATTTTTATTTTTATCATGATTTGAACATTTTCCTTGTTTTTGCTCTGATACCTCTTTATCCTTGAACATTTTAGCATATTCAGTTTCTTTTGCTTATATATATGCTTTGATTAATATTATGCATGCTCTATCTATTTTGGCTTCAAGTCATGCGGATTCATTTTCTTGAAAAGTATGGTTGATCAAAAATGTGCTGAAAATAGATTTGATCAAGATATAATCTTACAAGTATTACTTGTTAAGTTATAAGCATGAAGATCTTTAGAAAGTTCTTTTTCTTTGACTAAATAATCTAGTTGTTTTTATATTCTATGCTTAACCTTTTTTATTTTTATTTTTTGATATATTGCTCTGATACCTTTTCATAAAGTATGTTAAGCCTAATCTAAGCTTCAAAGAGAAATAACATCAGCGTTGATTAATGTCACCTAAGGCCAAAAATGTTTTTATATGATTCATATCATGCCTTAAGAAAAGAACTTCCTGAAGATATCTTTCTGTGATAAAATTGAAACAATATGATCTTTTACGCTTATATTTTCATAATATTTCTTTTAATTATCTCATCAAAAGATTTTCTACAAATTGGTTCGTCATCATTAAAAAGGGAGAGTTTGTTAGCTCTAGAACCCTATCAATATGCACTTATTTGTTTTGAATGACAACAAAGTCAATTTAAAGAAAATACTTTGAAGAACGTCTAATGTTTGGCTTTGGTTTCCTGCAAGCCTTATTCAAATGAGAATATTTTTCACTATGCATATATAAACTTATTTATCTCATGTTATGAGATTTGAACTGAAATAGAGGTAAAATAATATCCTTAGCCAATCAGAAAACAACTAATGATTGAAGAGGAATCAACGTTGCAAGAAACCAAGTTTTTTTGTGACTTCAAAAAGTGGCACTAGACTTCAGAAAGTACACCAGAAAGGAAGAAACCTCATAATTTATGAAGCCAAAGTATTCTATCATCTTCAATCCTCAGATTCATAAAGATTAGATCATCAACAAACAAGTGATTGAAGACAAGAAGACTTATATCTCATCAAGGAAAGGTTACCGCACTTCAAAAAGCTTACACTCAGTCAAACAATGAAAATCTACAAGGAAATAGAGGGAAATTTGAATTTCAAATTTGAGTTTGAATTTGGAAAAGTCAAATTCTGGTGCAGAACTGGCTGATCTTCTCTTTTACCTTTCAAGTCAACTATTCAAAAGTTCTAGAAGAAAAAATTCAGAAATCATGGTTCATAAAGTAAAAGCAGTTTTCTGAAGAGCATCAAAAACCTCTAATCTTCAATAGCTTTTACAAATTGTTCTGATTGACGGACAGGCTACTCTTCTAGATTATCTTTCCAAGGCACAAATGGGTGATCAATATGTCTCCCTGAAAGATCTGAGCAAAGGCAACGGTCACAAGGAAGACCTCTATAAATAAAGATGTTGTGCTTTCAATGAACAGAACTTAACATTGTGAAAAAAAGCTAAAACACTACCAAGTTTTCCTTTCATTTTTTTTCTTGGAATATTCATTACTAATTGTAATCTTTTCTTTGTTCATAAAATCTTTTTTCTATATCCTTAATTGATTATACGTTCTTCTAGGGAAGAATATCTAGAAAGAAGTCATTCAAGTATTTCCAAGACCTTTCATTGTAAACCCAAATAAATCTTAAGTGTAGGTTAGTTTGAATGGCAACCCAAACATGTAACCTTTATATCCTTGATCCAGAAGTGATCAGTGTGAGATAGCTTGGAGAAGCTAGCACAATACTACTCGATTCAGCTTGAAAAGGCTGGTGAATAACTACTTAGTCATTAAACATAGCTTAGGAAGGTTACTGTAAAGACTATCTTTGTTCATTCTCTAGTTGGAGAAAGAGTTAGTAAAGCTCAATAGTTGTTAAAAACTGGATGTAGATAGGTTTAGCCGAACCGGTATAAAATTTTTTGTATTGTATCTTCTTTTCATTCATCTCCTTTTTATTTCTATATCTGTTCTTGAATTAGTTTCTGTTTATAAAAAAGGACTATCTTACATTTGTTTATTGCTACTTTAGTTCAAAAAGTTCACTTTCTGAAGTATCTTAGGCTATTTTTCACTTTGCTATAAGTTCACAACTTGATAGATTTTGATAAAGTTTTTCATAACTTTATCAACGAAAAAAAAGGCAAAACATGATTCAACCCCCTTTCTCGTGTCTTTTCTACCTACAATTCTCACCGCTATGTTATGTGTTCCTGTGTTGTTTCCAGATAGCATAAGAGAATAAAGAAGTTGCTTGTGCTGGAAATGCATGTATCAAGGTAGCTCGATGGTTAAAGATCACTCGTAGTTCTGTGGTATAAATGTTTAAGATAGATGAGTATTAAAGCTCATAGAAGAGTTTCCTCTTGTACTTGACTTTGTAATTAATAAATGTTTCGTTTCTTTGTTATATATTTTATTAGAATTATGAATTAGTTACTACACGATCCGATCAAATTCCCATAAATATTTAAGAAAGGTCCACTAATTTTATAAGCAACAACTCTCGAGTCCGATGTCATTGCTTAAGAATGATGGTGTACTTTGGAAGATGTTACAAGCAGCCTCTAAACCTTTTTCCCTCATTCCTTTCCATTTTCTTCCTCCTCCAAGCTCCAAGGAAAGAAATTTGTAGTGTTTTGCGTAATTCCTCCCCAATTCTTAACATTTATAGTTATGGGTATCAAGGAAACAAGTTTGGTCTTGTTTAGTTGCTCCATAGAGCCCCTAAATATGTTCTAGTATACATAAGTAATTATTTATTGTTTTTGGTTATTTCCATGATGGATATTGGTGTCGTTCCTACTCTCTAGAGCTTTGTTGAAGCTAGCACCTCTTTCTCGACCTCTCTAAGTGTGTGGGTTTAAGCTCATGACTTTAATTTTTGTAGGTCACAATTTCGTAAGTTGGAAATTTTTTTCTAACCAATTTTATTGGTTAGTGATATTTGTAACTAAGGGTGGAAAAAACAAGTTAGGCCTACCAAGTTGGCCTACTGCTATTTTTTGATAGGGCAGGTCAGTATTTTGTAATACCTTAGGTATATGTGTCCCTAGGCAAGTCTAATACTATCTTGGGGTTCCTTGGGACCCACTCGTGTTGTTTGAAGATCCTATATATTTTTATGACCTACCTAAAATTTGGGAAAAACCACCCTGGAGAGCACTACAACGATAAAATGAACACTGCAGCGGTCACAAAGGGTAAGGCGATGTAGAATAGGAAAACATGGTGCTCAAATAAGTGCTGCAGTGCTCAAGTTTTTACAAAAACCCTCATTTTCGTGGTGCCAGACCATACACACCCCCTTCACCCCTTACATGCAAATACTTTGTCTTCCACCCTGTTCTTATGCCAAAACTCCAATTTTCTTCATTTTTTCTCAGTTCTAAAGCTTTAAGGTAAGTTTTATTGATTTTGCTTCCTTTTTCTTCCAAACTCTCCTTGTTCTTGGGGTGGCATGGTGATATCCATGTCTACCAAGAAAATGAAGTTCTTCCTTTGTATTAGAGTTAGATTGAGTTATTTAGTGATTATTAGAGGTTAATCTAGAGTTTTATTGCTTCAATGGCAGATACTAGTGACATTCTCACTTACCAAAATTCTATTGGTGTTATTCCTGCATATTCTACCCCTCTAGGTGAATGGGTTTAAACCTGTGATCTTTATGTTGTTCATTAGAGTTATTTTCATAAAAATATGGCTTCTTGTATGATTTTAAAGGTTACTACAAAGAGATTTGATATTACTGTTGGTTACCATATTTTGAATGTTGGTTTAAGAATATGAAATATATTTATAATAAAACTCATCAGACCACTATTGTTAAAACTAATTTTATATAGAGTTTGAACTAAATGTGGCTGTAGTAGAGATTTTATTAGCATTTTATGATTCCAAAGAAACATGTCTTTATATGATAAAGCTTTAGAGACAAAGAACCATATTTATGATTTTGAGCTAGATAGTAGTCTTAGAGAAACAGATAGCCAGTTAATGGCTGGAATTGATCATTACCCTTGGCACCAAGTTGTCCTATGGACAGTCTCATAGAAAGAGAACAAAACCTAGTTAGGTGTCTAATTTTGGTTCTTCAAGAACCATACAGTAAAGACATTGTTATGGCTTGAATGACAAGCATAACCAGAGATTCCTATTTCTCTATTAGAGTACTATGGTTGGAATTTATGGAAAACATTAATTTGAATATATGCAAGTATATATGAACTGTTTTAGAATTTTTACTAGTATTATTATGATTTTATACACTGCTCCTTGGAGTCCTATGAAGGGGATTGCATATGAGAATTCACTTACTGAGTTTTGCACAAAACTCACCTCTTTCCTTTTCCCCCATTATAGATACATCAGCTGTTCCACATACATACCAGTCTCCTTCTTTCTAATAGTAGTAGAATTCAATTGGTGAGCTTTACTTGGGTGAAGCATTCTTGTATAGCATTGAGTGCTCCAGTGTATTTGTAGACAGGAGTCCCGGACCACATAGGGCATGTTTTCATTTTGTATAGCATGATTATATTTTGGATTTCTTCTTAAATGATAATAATTTCATAGTTTATTTAACACAGAGCAGCTCATTACATATGTTTTGTATTATAACTATGGACATTTGGAGCTTGAATATGAGATTACAATTATGAATATATTGACTTCACAAACAGGGGATTTGTATGTAGAAAATGAATTCATTTTTTCAATGGATTTTATACTTAAATATGCATCTTGAGTAGCACACAAGTCATGAGACTTACATGGGAATGAGATTTCTCACGTGTCGGTCATGCTCCCAAATTGGGTCATGACACATTTCCAACCAAAATAACTAAAATAGGTTGGCCTGTTGAGTTGGCTAGACAACCCATCATTTTTGGTCAGGAATAATAGTCAAAAAATTATTTGTGACTAATTTTGTGATGCAAGGCCTTTGAAAAACTTTAGTTGCAAAAAAAAAAAAAAAATTGTCATTTTCTGCTCAAATTTTGGTTGTTAACATCGGTCCTAAATATTAGTTACATGTAATAAATTCCTCGACCATTTTTTGATCACAAATTGATTGGCAAATGTCATTGGAAATATAGTCATTAATTTATGACTATATTTACAGTCACTATTTTGGTGAAATTTTTTGTCAAACAAAACTATTTAATAATTTTATCTTCAACATAATAACTTCAAACCTGTCTTAAAAATCTAAAATTTGTCTTTAGCCAATTGTCAACATTAACAGAAGCATATTTATCATCAAAATATAATCTAAGAATCATGATCAATGTCAAATAATGTTACCAAAAACAAAAAAGGCATAAATCCCAATTACTTGTAAACTCATACATTGTAATAGTACTAGTATTTTAACTAAAAGAGAAGTAAAATCTAATTATCATTAGAATCAAATTAAGCTTCATCATTATTGTCAATAACATGGGTAAAAGCATCTGATGAAGGATTATGTGAAGAAGACATAAATCTTTCAAACTAAAGAAACAACTCTTCCTCCTTTGCTTCAATATTTTGAAGCTTCACTTTAGTAATTTGAAACTTTGCTTCATTTTTTTGATGCCTCTATTGAACTTGCTCTATCTCCTGCCACTCTTCTTCAACTTGAGCTTGTAGTTTAACTATTGCAACAGTAGCTAAATTTTTAAATTACTCTTGAACTTCTAGAGTGTCTATCAATAACCTCGTCTGCATGGATGATCTAGAGGCATAATGGCCAAGAACTATTGTGGACTCTAGTCCAAGCCCATAAACACGTCTTTTCTTCATTCCACTAGGAATCTTAATCCATAAATCCACATCTAATTGTGTAGCTTCGGTTGAACCTCAGAACTCCCCTCAGCAACATTATTACAAGAATGTAATTCTTGTGATTCAAAATCAAATGTCTCCTACAAAAGAACATACAAATGATAGCAATAAAAATATATATACAAATATCACATTTAAATAACCAACATTAACAATATACACCATTATACTACTTTAAAATAAAAATGTTTTTATCTTAGATGCAAAAAGTAGACGAATAAGGCAAAATCAAAGTGTATTCTCAATAGTTGGATTGTATTCATGCTATACTTAGAACTCTTAAGTCTCAACCATGGAGAGGAGCCAAGCCTAGGTAAAAGAAGTCATGTATTAAAAAACAGTGTGATGAGGCACAGCCTAAAAACTTACTCAATAGGCACAATACACCAAAGCATTAACATACCTACATCGAGAACCATGTTGTTGCAATCTAAGAAAAAAAACAACACTTCAGTAAAAATTGTGTACCCGCTTCCTTGTTTGGAAAGTATAAGAGCCAAAATTTACCCAAAATTAAAAAGCTATAGGACCCAAAAGACTCCAAAGTGGTCAGCACAAATTCCAAAATTAAGAAGATACAGTTGGCTCCCTAATGTGGCCAAAACTTCATGTTGGACACTATAAAACCAACACAACTCTATGTCAAAGTGGCTCACTACACTAAACACTAAACATGTACTTAGTGCAAATACAAGCAAGGGGTTGGTTAGAAGCTACAGTTGATTCAATTAGCAAAATGGTCCAATATTTAGCTTAAGGCATTGACTTTCAATTGTCGACTATTATGGATTCGATATATTCCTCATAATTATTGCATAAAACACACCTTAAATTTAAATTTTCCAAAATATATTTGAAGCCACAAATTTAAGAGCAAACTTATAGCAATGAGTTTAGCTTTATCATCAACCCAATCGTTACTCTTCTTACTAAAATGAGTACGCTTGAGCAATTCTTGTATTGTTGGAACTGAACCAAATTTCTTAATCTACCATATTCAAAATAGTAATAATCAACTAACATTATCAAAACATAAATTAACGCTAACAATATAACTTGAAAAAGAATTAAATAAGCTTTAATTTTACCATATTATGCTTATGTTGTGAAACCATGATAGAACCACAAGTATGACATGCAGATCCAAAACTGGCATAGTTTGAAGCACGATTTCTTTTGGCTTTTGTAGATTTGTCTTGGAACTAGTGCTTCTCCATTGACTATTTGATTCATCCTATGCCTCATCTCCTATGGTTTTTCATTATGCTTGCGAGCTCACTAGGTAAATTCTTCATATGAGTTGCATCACGCTCCTCAAAGTTCTTCTGAGCCCTTTTCAGATCAAGTGAAGAAAACCAATACTTATTCTACAATTTTTTTTAAGCAAATATTCAGTTAAAGACAAGAAGTAAAATTAAAGTGGAAGAAAAATCTGTGTTACAAAGTACCTTAAACTCTTTAAACAACATTTCTTGAATTTAGGAAGGTATTTCCTTCCAAGACCAGAAGAATATGAAAGACTTACTAATTAAGCTTGGTTTTACATTATTCTTTTTATTGATACATAAGGTATAGGGAAATTTTTATTTTGTTGGAGGGCAAGTAAATTTTATTTATTTAACTTCAAATTCAAAAAATACATAAATAAGTAACTCCAAAAGAAAATCAGAAAAATAAAGAATTATTAAAACCTAGATATAATTCTTTTACCATATTTGAGAA
This sequence comes from Dalbergia cochinchinensis, assembly GCA_031216125.1. NCBI lineage: Eukaryota > Viridiplantae > Streptophyta > Magnoliopsida > Fabales > Fabaceae > Dalbergia > Dalbergia cochinchinensis. The sequence continues at coordinate 5,306,304 of CM062376.1, forward strand.
ATTATAATTATATTATTTTGAAACATTATATAACTCTTTTAATGAAAGGACTAACAAAGACATTTAGAAAAGTTCAAGGACTACATTATTATATATGTTTTTAGTTTATGGACCAAAGTGTACATGACCTATAATGAAGGGGTAAAATGAAGTTTTTCCCAATATATATTTATCAAACATAATCATACTGATAAATATTTAATTCCAAATTTAAAATTTTGAAATATGAAAAAATATTTTTTTTAAAAAAATAGTGCCATGAATTATATGTGCATATATATGTATACACACACACGCATTTGATTTGGGAATGAATATGTATGTAAAATTTAAATACGTAAAATGAATCTCAATATATAATAGAAGGAGTCTTTTTCAACATTAAGTTAAGGAAATAATTTCAATTGGTTTATTTTATTTATTATTTTTTAAGGAGGTTTGTAAAAATTATATTTGTGCAAATGTGACTTTTTTCTTCAAATATATGAATGTGTTTATTTTTTATGCTTTTTAATTTATTTTTCATTTCATGACACTTTTTTTCTTTTTTCATTAATAATATTATAACATTTCAAAGTTGTAATACATTTAATTATAGTGTCAAACATTTGTTAATAAAAATTTCAATTATAATGTCTTAAACATTCCAAAGATTTAAGACTTGTAATACTTTGAATGTTTAAAAATTATGGAACTAATAAGTGGTATACTATTCAATGTAGAGTATATATTAATAGAAGAGAGATATAAATTATGAAGGCATAATTAGAAAAGAATGATTAATAATTACAGTGTAAATAAAAATTTAAAAACCTATTTTAAACAAAAAGATAGAGGAAATGGTTAGGCATAAATTTTTCTATCAATGACATATGGCACAACTTTCTTTGAAATGAGTCTAAATTATTAGTAGTATATATAGATAGATTGAGAGGCTCCACAACAACAATAATGATTAACTCCACATCCATTACTTGAAAGACTATGCAAAGGAATTAAGAATTCGATTGGATAACAGTGCAAAGAAATTTTACAATATCAGTATTGTATCAAAATTAAATTTTAAAATCAACTTAAAATTAAAACATTCAAAATAAAACAAGAAATATTTTAGTTATTATACATAAATACAATTTGTATTTAAAATTATTTAATGTTCATGATTTTTTGTTTTCAAAAATAGTGTTATACAATTGTCAAACAGAATAATTTTCTAATTAATTTTTTGTCACAAAAAAAACTTAACTAAAAATAAATATATACTTCTTAACTAATAAACGAGTTACAAATATATTTCACTGCAATAAAATCTAATCCGAGTAGCATATATTTGTAACCACTTTCTTTTCAATCATAAATTTTTGCATTTTACAGATCACGTTTGTGACTAATTCATTTACAATCATATATATTTTCCTTTACCTTTCTTCTTTGTTGGTAATTTTTGGTCATGAAGTTGGTCAGTAAATTCCAACTGAAAGATTGGTCACAAAAAGTAAACCCCAAAAAAGTAAATTTGTCATTGAAAAATTACTCTGTTATCATATTTGCCATTGTTCAGAAAGTAGCTTTCTAAAGTAACTGATGCTATTTTCACTGTACTTCAAGCTCATAGCTTGATGGTATATTGTTTAACTTTTGAGAAGCGAAGAAGGAAAGAAAAAGCGAAGTACAATTCAACCCTCTTCTCATGTGTTTTCCTACCTACATGTGGACACAACAGGTTTTGATGTCAAATACGATCATAACACGAACTGTATAGTGGTCATTACAAGTGCCACCATCAAACCAGCCTCTCCAAGCTAACCCTATGACCAGTAGTTTACTCCTATTGTCACGTTACAAATAGTCTTTAACTAGCCTCTTCAAGCTAACTTTATGACCAGTAGTTCACTCCTACTGTCACATTACAAGTAGTCCTTACTTAGCCTCTTCAAGCTAACTCACAACGATCACTACTGGATCGGGGATACAAAGGTTTGTGTTTGGGTTTATCACTCAAACTAACCAATACTCAAGTTTTCGTAAGATGAACAAAGATAAATCTGGAAAACTTGAATGACTTCTTTCTAAGAAGAACGTATGATCTATTAAGAATATTGAAAGAAGATTTTTGTAAGTATGAAACTTATTATGAGCAATAATGTTTTTACAGATGATGAGGAGAAAATTCTTTGGCGTTTCAGCACTTCTTCTTTGCAAAAGTCTTTTTTTTTAGAAGCGCAATATCTTTATTTATCGATGTTCTACATTTATGACCATTGCCCTTAATCTGTTGTCTAAGTGACACATGTTGATTGTAACACCCTAATATTTAACTCAACACGCCTAGGCGCATTTAAGTTAATTATTAGTCATTACTCTTTTGTTCCAGTTTTTAACTCAAAACTTCTTTAAAATACTGTAGTGAAAATATGGGTAATTTTTTTTTAAACTTTAAATACCAAATTGTGAGCCGCGCATACTAAATATCTAACGTCATTACCTTGCCTGCGTAAGAGAGATGTTAGAAACGAATAACAGGTAAATACATAATGACATATCAATAACTGTATCATAATAGTGATGTTTTGTAATCTTAAGGACATCAATATATATCCATTAATAGTGTACAAACTGATAACTGAGATACGATCACTCTAAAGGCAATTATCCAAAAGGAAGTTATCTCCGTAGCTCCTCGTCCACTCTCAAGACAAATCACGAACTACACCTTCATTCATGTCTGGAGACGACACGGAAAATAAAAGGGATGAGAAACTTATACAAGAATCTCAGTAGGGCTTCCCGACTATAACACAAGTGTCATCGTCATCGTCCCCAGGAACCTCGGGTTTAATTATGAAAATGGTGAACATATATATAAGGTTCATTTATTAAGTTCTAAATATCATTAGTCGAGGCCCGTATCTTTTAGCATGAATCTTAATGTCATGAATGCAACATATTAGTCATGGATGCATGTCAATATCAATATGCGTAATATCATAAAATCCATAAAACAATGCATATGATATAAAGAACATCATGATTCATCATTCTTACAGGTGACTTAAACTTCTCTTTTCCTTGGGGGCCGCCCTATAATTCTCTATTTTCTCGAGAGTTCTAGGTTATGAGCTCATACCTCATTAGTCGTCACTAGCGTCATCTTATCCCTTTTGATAAGTTAAATTCCCAACTCTTAAGGTACGGGATAGGGGGCATTAGGATCACCTTTCATAACCTTTAATTCGGGGAGTCCAAAGGATCACTTCCTATTCGGATCACCTCTCATAACCTTTAATTCGGGGAGTCTAGAGGATAATTTCCATGTGTCTTATGTCACCTTTAATCTTGGCATATTATATGAAGATGCAAACATGAATATCACAATTATAACTCATCAATTCAACATTTCATGTGCATCTAAATGAATCAAACATAATTATAACATGCCATAATTTAAATCACATAAACATGCATCATATTTCATTTCATATATCCATAAGCCATATAAGTTTCCGCACATGAACATACCCTTCACAAAACATCATTCACATTCATCTCATCATATTATCAATATTTACGTTTAAACCCCAAAGGGTTAAATCACAATTTCTCAAAGGTTACGGGTCAAAATGTAATTACCCCTTTTTAACATCTACTCATAAATTAAAGACCTTTAACATTAACCAATACATTTCAAGAGACATATAACTATTAGAAACCATTCAAACTCATCATAAAAACCTTTTAGGGCCATAGACTAAATTTAACATGATTTAGGGGTCAAAGTGCAATTTAACACAATTTTTGACACTTAATAGCAATCGAAAATTATAAAACTTTTTCTAAACATTATATATGGTATTTTGAACACATGGACACATTCAACATCATTAGTTGGTCTAATTAAAAACATTTGGCTGAAATAACATAGTTGATAGTTCAAAACATAACTTTCCGCATTTTGCAAAACAGCCCAAACTAACATTTATAATTACCTTTTTATGCATCTATGGTACCAAAAACAATTCTTACAACAAATGTAAGTAATTCTAAAGTATGTGAACTGCCTTGAACAACCCTTGAACAGAATCAGAAAATTAATCTCCTTAAAGCTTTACAAAAACACAATTTTAATCCTTTCTAGTTACTAGACTTTCCTAAAATGCTAAGAACAATTTTTATAACAATTATTAGTGATCCTCAAGTGTGTGAACAGCTATAAACAGTAGTGAACAGTGGTGAACAGGGCCGAACAGTAATCAGAAAAATTAGCATTCTAAAAACTTCATAAAAACACAATTTTGATCCTTTTTAGTTACTAGTTTTTCCTAAGACACTAAAAACAATTTTTATAATAACTATTAGTGATTTAAACTCATCTAAACATTCCAAATCAGTAACCATTCCAATTTCTAAAGGATTAGATCAGAATCCTAAAACTTTAGCATTTAAAACCATGAGAAAAATCATATTCTTAATTCTTTGCAACTTCTAGGTCTTTCAAAATTTCTTTGTACAACTTTAAAGACAAGATTATACCTAAAAATAAAATACAACAAGCTTCAAATCAGAATCATACAAGGGCCAAAAATAAGTAGATGAGAAGTGTCCATGATCAGAATTACCATTTATGATTAAAAGAAGTAAATCTTGAACTTTAGGATTTAGGTGATGACTAGAATCATAAACTTATCTTTTAACCTTATTATTATCATTATAAGGTAACAACTTGGAAATATAAATATGAAATGCAAGGCTTGAAATATAAATATAAAGATGCAAATTCATTCTTAGATCATTATGATTTAAGTAATAACTTGAAATGTAAATATGAATATGCAAGCTCATATTATTATCTTCAAGAATTAAAGTGATAACTTGGAATATAAATAGGATTATACAAAGCTTGAAATATAAATATGATGTGTAAGAACTTGAAACATAAATATAGATGCTAGTTCATTTTTATATTTTGTTAAGCTTAAAACTCAAAACTTAGTAATTCATTTGTTAATCTTTTAACATCAAGAATTAAACCTTGAGCTTTAGAGGTCATTTAAATGATGGATTCACAACCACCACCATGATTCCTCATCATCAAGCCATGGTCATTATCAAACCATATAAACCGAAATTATAAAGGAAGAACAAAGAAAGAACATGAAATAAAATCCCTACCAAGTTGTTTCTTGTTATCAAAAGGAAATGCTTGATCTTTAGAGAAGTTAGAAGAAGAAAATATGTCCTTGATATGTCCTTTGAACTTCGGCCAAGATGAGAGCTAATGGAGGAAGAATTTTTCTTGTGATTTTGTGTTTGATAATGGAAAGGTTGTGTGTCTAGGAGTTGGTTTATGGTTGAAATGTGTATGCTTAAGGTTTAGAGCTTGGTTAGAGGTTGGGAATGGAGTTTCTTGGATGTGAATAAGGAAGAAGAAGAAAGCTTGAAGTATTGAGAGAATTTGAGAACTCTGAGCAAACTTTGATCAAGAAAACTATCAAGTAAGTAAGTACCAAGGCTATGGATGTTTGTGTGAACATTTTAGGCTTAGAAGAGCTCATATTTATAGGAAAAATGGAGGGAGTAGCCGTGTGATATAAGGCTGGAAATGGAAGGATTTTATTTATTTTTTTTATTAAAGAAAACTTAGAAAGGAAAGCATAATGTGTAGTAATGATTTGTACATGCATTTTTGTTTGGAAATAAATAAAATATGGAGGTAATGGAAGCATAATGTCTGCAAGCTTTATGGCTGTTTTGGAAGAAGTTTTTTGAATAATTTTTAATCCAAGACAACTCAAAATAAGAGCAAATGGAATGACAATGATGTGTTATGTGTATTATTGATGTAAAAAAAATAAAATGAGATATTGGAGTGCCATAGGTGCACGGTTTCTATGGCCATCATGGAAGGAATTTTGTGTTGATTAAAAAAAATAATTTAAAAGAAAGCATGAGTCAAGATAATGATGTTTGATGTGTATTAGTTGTTGAAAACAAATAAAATATGGAGATAAAGGACCTAGTAGTTGCCGTGAACCTTCATAACTTGAATAGAAAGAATTCTTTTGAATAAAACCAATGTGAAAGAAAGGAAAAGAAAGCAAATGACATGATGATGTAGCATGTATCTTTGTTAGAAAAAAAAAATTAAAATATGTGGTATTGAGAGTGATATGGCCATGATCTTCACAAGGCCAAGTGGAAGGCAATTTCTTGCTTTTGATAAATGGTAGGACATGTATTTGAGATATGCCTAATGATGTAGTGCATTAATCTTTGAAAAAAAATGAGGAAAGAGAAAAAAAAAAACAAAATATGAGCACATGATAGTGGTAGGAAGGCCACGGCTATTTAGGGAACAATGGGGAATAATTATTTAATTTTCTATGTGGTAGGACACAAGGATAGTATAATTAATTAGGTGGTAGTTTTAGGAATTGGTAATTTTGTGAAAATGGTAAAACTAGGTGTGTAAGATAACTCAAGACTAGGTGAAAAGATAATCTCATACTAGTAATGGAGTTAATTTCAAATGAGTTAAAACCAATTTGTAATATAGGTTCTAATCTTAGGATAAGAAAATATAAATTTATAAGATTTTACCTAAACCGTAAATTTAACTTTGGCCTAAAACATCACTAAATTTATGAGCTCCTAAAATCAAGGAAAAGTAATTTAATTTTACCTTAGGTAAATCTTGACTCTAATTACCTCAGTAATTATTTTTAACCTTGGGTAATTAATTTTTAAACTCAAGGTTGATGAATAAAATCGATTTGAGTTCAATTGGAGCTTTAACATTACCTTAATTACGTAAGTAAACTTATTTGGTATAACTAGGGGTAAAAAGGTAATTTCACGTAAAAACTCCCTGTAAATATTGGACAATCTCAAATCATACTTAAAATAGTCATTTTGAACCTTTGGGTGAAAACCAAATTCAAAGATTATATGATTTCATAAAAAACATTACTGCAGGGGTAAAATAGTAATTTTACTTACAGTAAAAATTGAGAATTGAGATTTTTACCTCTAAGGCACATATAATCCCCACCAGTCATAAAATTAACCCCTCAAAGATAATTTAGACTGGTTATCCTTGATTTCTAGGTAAAAATGACCTCAGGGGCATTTTGGCCATTTTACACGTACAGAAAAATCGAGGTTTGTGACTTTCGTACAAATCGTTAATCAAGTCTCCTATGATATTTCTCTAATGTCATATTCCTTTATTGAGGTTTATTTGACCTTGAATTACGTGTAAAAATTACCTAGGGGCATTTTGGTAATTTTCACATAGCAGTAAAAATTGGGGCGGTACATTGATCATCTATTTGTGTCTTGGAAATATATCCTAGAGGAGTAGCTTGGCGTTGTCAAAGTTGTTGTAGAAGCCATTATGAAATAGAGGTTTCTAAGGCTACCTTCAAAAACTATTTTTTACTTTCTGAATGAGGTTTTTGAACATTTCCTTCTAGAAGCCGAGGTAATTGACGAAGTTGGCAAAAGAGATATCACGTCAATCTATAAATGCATTGTTTCACTGTGAAACGTGCTTTTTGAAGAGCGCTAGCAGTTTCTGAACTTTTAGTTGATCTTCTTTCCTTCAATTAGAGCTTGTTGTGAATATTAGGATTGCGAGCATGATGATTGAAGATTGTAGTACACACTTACTTCAAAGTTGGAATGAGATTTTCACTTGAAACATACTTTCTGAAGTTATGTGCTACTTTCTAAAGATCTAAGCCTTGGTTTCTTGTACTTGAGATTTTTCTTCAATATGTTGAGCATATATCGTTCATTCCACGATATGTTTTTTACTTTCATTTAGTCCCAATCTCTTCAAATGAGATCAAACATATTTGCACATATCATGTGAAAATATTTTCATTTTAGGAACCATGTTATGCTAATGTAAAGACCTATTTGTTATTTCAAGAAACTCAAGGGTTATTAGTCGTTCTTCAAAATATTTTCTCAAATTTGGTTTTATTATCACTTAACATTTAGCATTGAAGTTTTTTGAAGGGTTCAGGAGCTAACGCAAGGATCTTATCACTGCTAGCTTGCAACCTTGGATATTCAAACTCCATCCTGAGTGACCACTATCAACTTAAACAAATTGACAAAAGTCTTCATACTTTGACAAGTCAAACTTCCTTAATTATGGCCCTCATCTTACTAAGGTCAAATGACAATTCAACATTTTGACATTTAATGAAATTTGGTGCCAACACTGCTCATACAATTTTGCTAAGAACAAAGCACATAGAAAGATTTGGGATTTTGGGAAATTACCTCTATGAATATGACTTTTCAATCCACTGATGAAACAATTTTACAAAGCTTTAGGTTGATATCATCGAGATAATACTCATTCTCGGTGCCAATTTGTACCACGTTTGAGGTTGCCAAGCCACAATAAAAATCATTGGGTATAGTGGTCAATCAAAGTACCACTATAATAACACTACTATAGATATGTGGTAAATTGACAGAGGTTACCGACAATTATTGTAACACCCTAAAAATTAGTAAAAAATAATTTGAGTTTTATTAGTTGTGATTTCAAAAACCTGACAAATTTAACACTAATGAGGACGGTCCAACGGTTTTGTAGAAAAAAAATAAATAGTATTTTGTGGGCTCCACAGGCTGCCAGACAGCCGAAACCCTAGAATTGGGCCCTGGAGATGTCCAAAATTTAAAAATTATAAGATTATGTTTAGAAATAAGTAGAAATAAAGATTTTATACCCGAAATTATTTTTCGGGCAATATTTGATTACCCGGTACACTGTTTTACCCGTTCGGTAAAATTTTGGTGTGCGATTTCTAATATCGAAAGATAGTTTAATCTTTGTAAAAGGATAATGTTTATCCTTTAGAGCCAAGTGTAAGGCTAGGATTTAATCTTGAATTACAAGATCAAATCCTAGCCATATATCTTATTTTCTTTTAGAAAGAATTATCTTTTGTAATTAAATAGATGTTTCCAACCTAATATAAGATAAACTCTAGCCACCTAACTTCATTATCTCTTCTTCTCATCCTTGGCCAGCAAGTTAACCAGAAGCCACCATTCTTGCTTCACTAATAACATCAAATAACTTGCTTCAAACCTCTAAATCCTTGCCTAGACTTGCAAAAAGCCATAAACTTCCTTCATAAAACTTGTTCTACACATCAATATCTACCATTCTAACCGATTAAAATTTCAATTCCTCACTTTGATATCTCATACTCCTTTGCCTAAGGAAGGTTTAGGACTGAAATTGGTGTCTTGAAGTGAAGGGAGATCACTTAGAACATCCTTTGAAGTATCAAGCTCAAAAGCTTTCAAAGTAAGGTTTTCTTTGATCTTTTCTTTCCAATTTTATGCTGGACTTTTCTGATTATGTTTGGTCCGAAATTTCTAGATATATTGGTTGATAATATGCTGATATTGATGTGTTAATTTTGGTGGAGTGTTTGGGGTTGTGGAAAATCATTTTTATCAAAAGAGATTTTGAGTTGGTTTGCTGGATTTTTGGATTTCAATATGGGAGGTGTTGTTCACGAATTTTCTGGGCATGTTGTGGGCAATTTCGTGAGCTGAAAAAAATATATGTTGAAGCTAACATCTTGAGGTAGTCCCACTAATTTTCTTGGGTTATGATTTTGAGTCAAACTGCTTTAAAAAAATCAAGAACCGAAATTAAGCATATGCTGCCTGAAATGCTAGAACAGAAGCTGTAAATTTTGCTAGGGTTAAAAATTATGAATTTTGGTTCTTGAGCCGCGGTTGAGTGGTTTCAGGCCACCAAATTTGTCTAATTTTATTAACATAGTTAGAGAACTATTTTTACCTGAAATTTTTACAGAACCTTGGGGATACACTGAGGTGTCTTGGATAATTTTTATAGCCTCTAAAATGATTGTTTTGTATGCAAATAAATTTGTGCCACAATAGTGTGAAATCTGCCATTGTGCTGAAAATAAATTGATGCTTTGAATTGATAAAATAATGGCATTTTGTACTAGTATGACATGAGTACCTAAATATGAGGATGACTAATTGAGCATGTGAACTTATTGATGAGGTTAGGTACACGTATAGGTACACGTAGATATGAATGATTATTACAATTGCTTATATGCGAAAGAAAAGCATAAGATTATGTTTCTTGGACTGGAGAAAGTAAATCCAGTTTGTTAGGGAAAGTAAACCTAACTACCAAGAAAAGCATAAGATTTATAATCCTTGGGCTGGAGAAAGTAAATCTGGTCTGTCAGGGAAAGTAAACCTAACTACCTTTGAATTGAGTCGGGCAAAGTAAACTTGGCTAGGAATAAGTCTGTGTGAGAATTGGAGAAAGTAAATCCAATGATCATGTATAGGAATGAGCTCAGTCCTAAAAAGCAATCTATTACCCATTATTGTCACACTGAGGACGGCGGTACGTAATGCCCAGATGTGACAAGATTAGTCAAGGGCCAAGGGAAGTTTAAGAAGTAAATTTTATAAGAAATCCTTTATCTTATATGCCGAGTGAAGAAGTTTAGTATTGATATTGAGACCAATATATTTAAGTGGAAAGTTAGTAGTATATGATGTTGAGTAGTATGGTATATATGTACATTAAGTGATTGAATGTTAAAAGTAACCCACTTCGGAAGTATGATTTGGAACTTTAAAAATAAACCATTGTTATATAATGCATGACCACTTTTTCTTAATAAACCGAAGTGGCTGGGGCGATGATGATGACATTATAATTGTGTATTTGGGGGAGTTACCCTACTGAGAATTGTATAATTCTCACCCCTATATTTTGTATTCCCGTGTTGTCTCCAGGTTGACGCAGAAAATCGAGAGACTGCTATGCAAAAGAACTCAGAAGTGCAATAGTGTAGTAGTTAATGCTTTTATTATGTTGTATTTACTGAAATGGATATATATGTAAATATGTTAAAGGACAAAGGTGTGTTAAATCTCATGAAAGAGCTTCCTTTATGTACTGAACTTTGTATTAAATAAATATTTTGGTTTCATTGCTATATATTTTAGTAGAATTATGACCTAGTTATCTCGCGAATCAATCAAAATGGCTATAGATATTTAAGAAAGGTCCGCTAATTTATAAGTAATAACTCTCGAGTATTATGTCATGACTTAAGGATGATGTTGTACTTGGGAGGATGTTACAATTATAAATCCATCAAAAATACCAACAGGGGTATTGATGAGATGACATGATTTCTTACATGTGATTTAAAAAAAAATAGACGACAACCCATTGGTATACTCATTAGCAGTGGCGCCATCATAATGCCATATGGCGCGCACTAATTCAGAGGATATATTGATGACATTATTGACTGCATGGATATTAATTCGAAGCTCATTGAAAACTCATCAATATATGCTTCCATGTCACGCGGCATGAAGGGGACACCAACAAGTTGGCTGACACATATTCTTTGATTAATGTTAATTTTTTTGAAGTATTTATCATTTTGATAGGTATACCAATATATAAATTAATTTTTTTAAAATCACATTACTGACAGGCAACTTTGAAGCATTATTTTGTAAATTATTTTTTATTTTTTTATTAATTACCAATGGGTATACCCATAGGCATTTTAAATTTTTGGGATATTGACACACATCTCTTGAGTTTCCCTATTGTCCGTCAATAATTAGTGACTGTTGAAATGCACCATTTCACCATTTCCCCATTGAGCTTCACCTTTACTTCATAACAACTTCTCCTTCTCCTCTCTTATTCTCTCTGCTAGCACTAGCACTACCATCATTGGTTGGCCGTTGCCAAAGCCTCGATCTATGAAACCAAGGTCACCATTGCGATTTAGGTACATTTCTAAGCATTATGATTAGTTTTTTTTTTCATTTGGCTTCATTTTTTCGTTCAAATTTTTTTGCTCAACGTATTGAGTTTTAAGACATTGGAGAATGATAGTTACCCTTTTGTTAATGTAAGAGTTCTATTGCAGGAAGCACTAACAATGTGGTGAGAGGGAGCTTGGGTTTGGTTTTTTTCTTCCCTTATTTTTTGTGTATTTTGTAGTTTAATTTTTATAATCCTGAAAGGTAAATATTTGTCATTTTAGATTTTTTAGGATTGGATTTGGTTGCATCATGGGAGCTTTGGATTATTTATTTGTGCACTATTGTATAGGTTAGTAACTTCGATCTTTGTAATTTGTATGCATTAATATGTATGTTGGATAAAGACTTATGATTTCTAGGATAGAATTATAGGAAATAGGGATTATATGACTAGGAGAAAGGCATAGAGTTCCTTCCTCAACTTGTTTGAATTGTTTGCTATCGAGTTTGATTGCATTTATGAAGATGACAGGATATACATGTTGTGGAGTTATGAGGAGATATGCTCTAGAATAGTTTCTAGGATTATGTGAATTATATATAATTGTTATGTTATGATTGCTTAAATATATCTGTTATGTTGTGATTCTTTAATGATGTCTTTGATTATTGAATGCATTGCTTAATTGATGACGGAAGCTCCAAATTTAACCGAAGATGCTATCGAAATTTTGTGAACTTTTTCTTAGGAAAACATAACTAAAAGTAATTGAATGTGTAAAGAAAAATAGAATGTGTTTGAAAGTAATAATGTGATGTCATTAAAAAATTGTAGGATTTAGGATTACTCAAACACACAATGTTTCCTTCAAATCGATCATGAATGTATGATAGATTCCATCCTAATAGATCGATATTAAATTGGAATTCAATGATGGTGTTGAAGAATTTATGAAGGTAGCATGTGAAGCACAATAGTTAATTAATGAGGCAAATGTTAGGTGTCCATATAATAAGTGCAAATGCAGAAAGTATTTAGACGATGAAGGTTTCATTTGTATAAGTGGGGATTCATGTCTAACTATTGGTTTTGGACTAAGCATGGGAAGGTTATTAATGTAGGGAATCAAGTGGCTATGTTCTAGTTGGAAGTATTTCTAGTGGGGTCCACGTAGCTCAGCATGATGTGGGTAATGTGTCATGGGAAGACAATCTATCTAGACATTATGAGATGGTTTTTGATGTTCTTGGTCCTAATTTTGTGGCATGTTATTCTCAGCCTTTAGTTGAGTAGTGTAACACCCTAAAAATCATTTAAAAATTAATTTGAGCTTTATTAGTCATAATTTCAAAAATCTAACAGTTTTAACAATGATAAGGATGGTCCAACAATTTTGTAAAAAAAAAAAAGTGAATAGTAACTTGCGGGCCCCACCAGTCCGTCGAGACAGCCAAAACCCTAGAATTGGGCCGCAGAGATGTCCAAAATTTAGAAATTATAAGATTATGGTTAGAAATAAGTAGAAATAAAGATTTTATACCTGAAATTATTTTTCGGGCAATGTTTGATTACTCGGGTACACTGTTTTACTTGTTCGGTAAGATTTCGATATTCGATTTTTAACACCGAAAGATAGTTTAGTTTCTACAAAAGGGTAATGTATATCCATTTTGACTTAGTGAATGGCTAACATCTAATCTTGCTTTGCAAGATTAGATCCTAGCCATCCATTTTTTTTCTTAGATTAAAGCTTATCTACTTATAATATATAATATATACCTATTTATTACAAGATCAACACAACTTCAAGCTTCAAAAAGAAGCCACACCTTCGGCCATCTCCTTGCAGCAGCTCCATCCTGCATTTTCAAGAGTTTCCTCTTGATTTCAAATGCCAAAAACACTAGCCTAGAGTTCATAAAACCACAAAGTTCCTTCACAAAACTTGTTCTACACCTCAAACCCTACAAATTTAACCGATTGAAATCTCAAATCCTCACCTTAATACCTCACTTATCCACTGCCTAAGGAAGGTTTAGGACTGAAATTGGTGTCTTGAAGTGAAGGTAGATCACTTAGGACATCCTTTGAAATATCAAGCTCAAAAGCTTTCAAAGTAGGGTTTTCCTTGGTCTTTTCTTTCCAATTTTATGCTGGACTTTTTTGATTGTGTTTGGTCCAAAATTTCTAGATATATTGATTGATAATATGCTGATATTGATGTGTTAATTTTGGTCGAGTGTTTGGGGTTGTGAAAAAATCATTTTTATCAAAAGAGATTTTGAGTTAGTTTACTGGATTTTCGGATTTCAACAGGGCAGGTGTTGTTCACAAATTTTCTGGTGCAATTGTGTTCATTTTTATGAGCTATAAAAATTATATGTTGAATTTAATATCTTAAGACAACCCCAAGATTTTTATTGGGTCATGTTAAGGACTTTCTCTACTTGAAAAAAATTTCATGATTCTTGAACATTGTTTCTGGAAAATCCCGGTTTGAAGCAAGCAAGGAATTTTGTCGAATTTTCTGATATATTTAGAGATATTAGATTCAGCTGAAAATTTTATGCGATTCAGCTAACATGTTAAGGAGTCTCCATTAAAACTTTGGAGCCATTCTGGGCACTTTTTCTATGTTTAAAAATTCATGAACCGAGATTGTAACTATGCTGGCTGGATTATGGGAACTGAAGCTGTGATTTTGTATAATTTTGTTCTCATAGAAAATGATTGAATTATCCTTTGAAATTTTTACAGAATGCTTACAACATCTCGAAGTATAACCATGATTTTTATTCTGAATTTATTCAATCACTTGCTAGGGTTAAAAATTATGAATTACGGTTCTTGAACTTAGGTGGAGGGGTTTCTGGCCACTAAGTTTGTAGAATTTTGTTAATATAGTTAGAGAACTCTAATTACCCTGAAATTTGTACAGGACCTTGGTGACATATTGAGATGTCCTTGATAATTTTTATAGCATCTGAAATGATTGTTTTATGTGCAAAGAAATTCGTACCACAATAGTGTGAAATCTGCCATTGTGCTGAAAATAAATTGATGCTTTGAATTGATGAAATAATGACATTTTGTACTAGTATGAAATGAGTACCTGAATATGAGGATGACTAATTGAGCATGTGAACTTATTGATGAGGTTAGGTACACGTAGATATGAATGATTATTACAATTGCTTATATGCGAAAGAAAAACATAAAATTATGTTTCTTGGACTAGAGAAAATAAATCCAGTTTGTTAGGGAACGTAAACCCAACTACCAAGAAAAGCATAAGATTTATAATCCTTGGGCTGGAAAAAGTAAATCTGGTCTGTCAGGGAAAGTAAACCTGACTACCCTTGAATTGAGTCGGGGAAAATAAACCTGGCTAGGAATAGGTCTGTGTGAGAATTGGAGAAATTAAATCCAATGATCATATATAGGAATGAGCTCAGTCCTGAAAAGTAGTATATTATCCATTATTGCCACACTGAGGACAGCGGTACGTAACGCCCAGATGTGACAAGATTAGTCAAGGGCCAAGGCAAGTTTAAGAAGTAAATTTTCTAAGAAATCCTTTGTCTTATATGCTGAGTGAAGAAGTTTAGTATTGATATTGAGACCAATATATTTAAGTGGAAAGTTAGTAGTATATGATGTTGAGTAGTATGGTATATGTACATTAAGTGATTAAAACCCACTTCGGAATTATGATTTGGAACTTTAAAAATAAACCATTATTATATAATGCATGACCACTTTTTCTTAATAAATCGAAGTGGCTGGGGCGACGATGATGACATTATAATTGTGTATTTAGGGGAGTTACCGTACTGAGAATTGTATAATTCTCACCCCTATGTTTTTGTGTTCCCGTGTCGTCTCCAGGTTGACGCAGAAAATCGAGAGACTGCTATGCCAAAGAACTTGGAAGTGCAATAGTGTAGTAGTTAATGCTTTTATTATGTTGTATTTAGTGGAATGGATATATATGTAAATATGTTAGAGGACAAAGGTGTGTTAAAGCTCATGAAAGAGCTTCCTTTATGTACTGAACTTTGTATTAAGTAAATATTTTGGTTTCATTGCTATATATTTTAGTAGAATTAAGACCTAGTTATCTCGCAAATCAATCAAAATGGCTATAGATATTTAAGAAAGGTCCAGTAATTTATAAATAACAACTCTTGAGTATTATGTCATGACTTAAGGATGATGTTGTACTTGGGAGGATGTTACAAATAGCCTAACCAAGATGCTGCTATATTTTGTAGTCTATCAGAGGCTACAAATTAACCTCTATGGGAGGATTGTGTGTACTCGGAGTTGTCATTAGCAGTTCGGATGTTGACCATAAAGTCTAAAGGGAACCAAAGCCAAAGTTCTTTTGATTAGTAAACTGTCGAATCCCAATGTAATCGAAAAAGATTTTTATCAAGATTAAAGATTAGTTTTTAAACTTGGATTAAAGGAAATAAAGATTGACTATTGTTTGAAAGATTGCATGGTTTGTTTCAAACATGATGTTGCATTGGCCAAGTGTAAGTTCTGCCACGAGCCCAACTTTAAACCCAATAGACGTTGAAGTAAGAGGTGTAACTCCCTAGCTTATAATGTAGTACACTCGAGTCACATTCAATTTTTGACATTAAGGGATTACTCCTTGGGACTTTAGCTTAACTTAAAATTTGAAAATATTAATAGCAAAAAATATAGGCCAATTTTTTTTTCTTTAGAACATCACTTTAAAAAATATAAGCCTTTGTATGCAATAATTGTAACAACATCAAAACACATAATTGCAACATAAACATATAAACATAGAGTATAATATCATCATTTAAATACAATGTCACCTCAGGCTACCATTTGAAATACCTCAATATAATATAGTCTAGCATAAGAGTCACAATGACTCACAAATATGCAAAGACATAGTAGTACCATAGTAGCACAATAACCTAACTATCTATCAAGATTTGGGATACATAACATAAAAAACAAATAGGTAGGCATGTCATACGACCTTATGGGTCTAGCATACAATAACCCAAACCAAAGCAATGGTCATAGTCCAAGAGATATAAACAGAATAAATAACTAATAAGCTCAACAAAAGTCTCTAGCATAGCTTTCACTATACATAAGCGAGCTCAAGCATTAATTGCCATCTTGCCCAGGTTATCTAAATAAGTACATGGAAATTCAAGGGGTGAGAATGTTAATGAATGCTAGTAAGGGTAAAAACATACACAGTGTCATCATTGTATGTCTCTAGCGTACTTGGTTTATTTAAGGAAAGGTGTACATACAACAATGCAATTTAATTTTAGAGCTTTTGGAAATGTTATTATCAAGTAGATATTCCAGTTTTAACATGGTCTTGATCATGAATGCATTAAGCTAGATACATGCATGCATGAAAAGAGCTTCATATTCACAATTACATTTTACAAGAGCATGCATGCATAGAATCAATGTTTTACAAGAGGTATAAGGATGTCCCTTACAAAAGAATGCCTACTTGCCCTTAATCCTTAGACTCAAGAGATTGTATGCATTAATGAGTGTGGCTTCTCATATGAGGCGGCACAATGAAAATCAGAAGGGTAATGGTATGGTGATTCATCCACCGCATGGTAAAGTGTGGAAACATTTTGATCGAACATATCCTGACTTTTCCTCTAACCCTTGAAATATTAGATTTGGACTCTATTCAGATGGATTTACCTCAAATAACCAATTAAGCAAACCCTATTCATGTTGGTTGTAGTTGTTATATCAAATAATCTCCCTCTTGAAATGTGCATGAAAGATCCTCACCTATTCTTAACTTATATAATCCTTGGCCCTAATTGTAACATCCTAAAAATTATTTAAAAATTAATTTAGGCTTTACTAATCATAATTTCAAAAGTTTGACAGTTTTAACAATGATGAGGATGGTTCAACAGATTTGTAAAAAAAAAAAACATAAATAGTAACCTTGCGGGCTCCACGTGCCCATCGGAACAGCCGAAACCCTAGATTCGGGACCAGGAGATGCCCAAAACTGAGAAAAGAGAGGGTTAAGGTTAAAAATAGTGAGAATCAAAGATTTTAATTTGGAATTAATTTTCGAGAAATGTTTGATTACCCGGGTACGATATTTTATCTGTTCGGTAAAATTTCGGTGTGCGATTTTTAACACCAAAAGCTAATTTAATCTTTAAAAAATGAATGAACTTATCCATTTATATCAGATGAATGGCTAAGATTCAATCTTGAATTACAAGGTTCAATCCTAGCCATCCATTTTACTTCCTTTGATTAAGAATTATCCAACTATATATATTATTATATTTCTACATTAATTATAAGATAAACATAACCTCTTTTCTTCTCAAAGAAGCCAAGAAATTCTCGGCCATAACTAGGAAGGAACAGCTAGCTTCCTCTCCATTTTCTTTCAGCACTAAACTTGATTTAAATGCCTAAATGCCTAGCCCATACTTGATAAAACCACAAACTCCCTTCACTAAAGTTCTTCCTCTCATTGATATCTACAATTCTAACCGATTAGAATTTGAATCCATCACATTTTTCCACCTTGAGAGATCATTCTTCACTGCCTAAGGAACAGATTTGATGTTAATTTGGTGGCCTTGAAGTGAGCAAGATTAGTCTTGGAACATCCTTGAAGCCAACATCCTTAAAGCCAACAAAGTAGGGCATTTTAAACCTCTTTTACATTCAACTCCATTTTTATGATTTGCCTGCTGATTTGGCTGAATATTGTTGGTTGAACTACTTGATTTCATATTGATATTGATGTGTTAATTTTGGTGGAGTGGTTTGATGTTGTGAAAAATGGTTTTTATCAAAAGAGAATTTGATATATGTTGCTGGATTTTCAGATTTCAACAGGGCAGGATTTGTTCCTGAATTTTCTAGTGCAATTGTGGTCATTTTTATGAGCTATAAAAATTATATGTTAAATTTAACATCATAAAGCAACTCTAAGAATTTTCATGGAGTATGAGAAACACTTTAACTACCTGAGAAAAATTATGAACCGAAAGTGTATCAATGCTGCCTGAATTATTAGAACTGAAGCTGTATATTTTGCTAATTGTTTTACCATATCAAATGATGGAATTATGACTTGAAATTTTTACAGGGTATTAGAGACGTGCTGAAGTTCTACCAGGATTTTTATTTTGAATTTTCTGGGTTCAATTGCTAGGGTTAAAAAATTATGAATTTTGATTCTTGAGCTAAGGTTGAGTGGTTTCTGACCACCAAATTTGTCTAATTTTGTTAACATAGTTAGAGAACTCTTTTCCATGAAATTTTCATAGCTTCTTGGGGATACATCGAGGTGTCTTGGATAATTTTTATAGCCTCTGAATTGATTTTTTGATGTGCAAATAAATTTGTGCTACAATGGTGTGAAATATGTCCAATTGCTGAAAATGAACCAAAGACTTGAATTGATAATGTAATGGTAGTTTGGTTCTAGTATGACATGAATACTTGATGTTAAATATTTGGCCATGTGACTTGTGATGTATAAATGCATACTAGAGAAAGTAAATATTGGTTTATGAGACACGGTTGAAATCACAATGTGAATGAATGCCTATATGTGTTTTATACATGTATTGGAAAAGAAAGTGAATGATATATTGAATTAAATTCTATAGCCATAAGTAAAAATGAGATCTTCTTTGACTTGTCAAGGGTAAATAAAGAAATATAAGATCCTCTTTGACTTGTCAAGGGCAAATAAAGAAATATAAGATCCTCTTCGACTTGTTGAGGGCAAATAGAGAGAAATGAGATCCTTTCGACTTGTCGAGAGCAAATAGAGAGAGAGAGATGAGATCTTTTCGGCTTGGTGAGGGGAAAATAGAGATAGATGAGATCCTCTTCGATTTAATAAGGGCAATTAAAGATAATTTCCCTACTTTTGGTATATACATATTTGTATCATATCAAATCATTTTGATCGACCTTATTTACTATGATTATGAGCTTATGATAATGTGTACAAAGTGATTGATTCTTAAAAATAACCCACTTCGGAAATATGAACCGTTATTATGTAATGCTTGATCACTTTTTTGTAATAAACCGAAGTGGCTGGGGTGATGACGATGACATTATGATTGTGTATTAGGGGAGTCGCCCTACTGAGAATTGTATAATTCTCACCCCTATTTTGTGTGCTCCTGTGTCGTCTCCAGGTTGATCCAAAGAATGGTGAAGGCACTACAAGAAAAACTATACTGGAGTTGCAATAGTTTAGTAGTTAATTTGTTTATTTTATCGTAACTTTATTGTGGTTATATATATGTAAATGTAATGGAGAACAGATGTGTTAAGCTCATAGAAGAGCTTCCTTTGTGTACTTAACCTTGTATTAAATAAATATTTTGGTTTTCCTTGCTATATATATATTTCAATAGAATTATGACATAGTTATCGCGCAAATCAATCAAACTGGCTACAGATATTTAAGAAAGGCTCGCTAATTTATAAGTAACAACTCTCAAGTCTGATGTCATGACTTACGGATAACGTTGTACTTGGGAAGATATTATACTAATAATCTAAAAGCTAAGATTGATGGGTATCTTCAACCCCTAATTGATGAATTGGATGAGCTGTGGTGCGAGGGTAATCACAACATTTCAACAATGCAGAACTGCATGATGAGGGCATCATTAATGTGGGCAATTAATGACTTTCCAACTTATGGAATGCTATCTAGATAGATGACACATGGAAAATTAGCATGCCCAATATGCATGGAGGATGCTAAGGCACTTTAAAGCATGGAGCAAAGAACTCCTAATTGGATTGTCATCGGAGGTTCTTAGATATTGGTCATCTATATAGGTAAAGTATACATGGCTTTAAAAGTAATTATGTTAGATATAATGAGTCTTTGGTTAGATTAAGTGGTCGCCAAATATGAGATTGAGTTAAGGATTCCCCAAAACTAACAAATCAATAAGGTATTGTGATTATCAAGCTATGGAGTTAGGCATAAATGGACCAAGAAGGAGTTGATGTATGGAAGGATAATTTGGTGTGTCATTATTTTGATGTCATGAATATTGAGAAAAATGTGTTTGACAATAGTATGAATATTATAATGGACACAGATCAAACCAAAGACAATGATAACGCAAGGCAAGATCAAGCTAAGTATTGCACAAGCCTAATTTGCATTTACTTGCATTTACCAGAATTAAGAAATGGTCGTTCCTATAAACCAAAAGCTAGATATAGTTTGAATTCCATTTAGAAACAAGCTATTTGTTAGTGGCTTTAGGAGTTGAGAATTCCTAATGGTTATGCTTCTAACTTAGGTAAGTGTAACACCCTAATTTTAACCCAACTTTCTAGAACACATTAGGTTAAACATTAGGCTATTACCTCATAGTCTCATCTTTTTCTTGAAAATATTTAGCGAAAATTATGGTAAAATTTTTTTTTGAAAGTATAAAACAAAGTGAGAGCCGCGAACTTAACTATTCGAATAACAGAAACGTGAGACATGATTAACACTCATAGAGAGAACTCAAAAAGGAAAACATATAATAGTGGAGCAGAAATCATCATAACAAGAGAAACATTTCATTAATAATATATTTAGAGTACATAGGTAGTCATACCCGCATAGGTACAGGCAGAGCTTGTGATAAAGAAGAAATAAAATACAACAAGAAACACAAGTGTAGGGTGCGACTACAATAAAAATCCAAAATGCTACCCTTCTAGTAAGCTACGAGTATAAATCCACCACCCCTCCCAAAAGATACAGCCGAAGGGAATATCCTTGCAACGCTTGTGTACTGGAAAGCTCCACCGGGGTATAGTGCACCTCCCAGACTGGCGTGTCAATGAAGTCAACGAACATCGCCATCGCTCTCTGAAGATGTGACGGGAGAAGAGAGAGAGGAGTGAGAATTCTTAGTAAAGAATCTCAGTAGGAGTCTCCAATCCTAGGGTTACATCGTTCACATCCCCAGGAACCTTGGGTTTATTTCATAAAGACAAGTGAGCATACATCAAGTTCATTTTAAGTTCTAAAGTGTATTTTAGCCAAGGTCCATTCATTTTAGGATGATCTTAATGTTATGAATGCAACATAATAAAGAATGTATGTGTGGCGCTACTTAATGCACATACATCAATCATCATCATACTTAGTGGTATTGAGTGGCAATTAGAATACATTCATATGGGACAAACTTAGTGACATAATCATAATCATAAAACTTCTCTTCCTTATGGGCCACCCTAAAAGACAATCGAACTGGGGGTGCTCGGCCGAACGGTGTCACCTGAGCGTGTCCATCTCTAGGTTATGAGCTCATACCTTAACTAGTCGTCACTAGTTCTTACTTACCATTTAATGATAAGCGTATCATAAATCATAGATCCCGACTATCTGAGTACGGGTTAGGGGGCAAATCTCTTAGGGGTGCTCGGCCGAACCGGTGTCACCTAAGAGTAAAGAAAATGGGTACCGATGTCACATGAGTTCTATGGAGGTGCTCGGCCAAACCGGTGTCATCCTAGAACCCATCTTAGTACCTTAATTTTCAAAATCTTTAGGTCCCCAAATTTTTCGGAAATTCGGCGGCACGATGGCATCACGCCGAATTTCTTCCAAATTTGTTTTATGCCACATAAACATATATCCTCATGAATTCCTCATATGAATAACGTTATCATCCTTCACATAACATATGCATCATCGTAAAACATCTTAACATACCTTAGTATCATATAAATATCATTCTCATATTCTTAATGTCCTATGCATTGACCGCTATGGTCTTTAACTCACAGTCTAAGTTATGAATCATTCAAAGCTAACCTCTCGGGTACTTAGGAGGTTATGACTAAGTATATCTCTCTTCATACTATGGTCAAGAATATCTCTCAATCTCAAAGGTGCAGAATTCATAATTTCAACTTTACGGGTACCTAGGAGTCACGACAATGACCCTTTCTAAGTTCGGTTTGCTCCTAAGGCACCAAGATCAAGTCCTAAACCAATTATGAGTCATTTCTACACATTTAAACTAATTTAGAACCATGATTATCATTACTAAACCTTGCTGGACAGAATCCAGAAAATTCTAACATTAAGGGATCTAGAACTCTCAAATTAATTCTTTTCTAGTTTCTAACCTTTCTTATCTTTTACTCATGAGTTTTTCCATTGATCATACTTAAACATAAGCATTTTATCATCGTTAAAACAGCTCATACAGTGGCCAAACATAGCAAGGTGGAACCAAAACAACACTCTCCATACAAAGGCATAAAACATACTTTTTAAAGCACATAGGATACTAGTTTCTCTTGGAACCTTTTTAAAACCTTCAAAACTCTTTTGTAAACATTTTTAACATCTAAAATCATCAAGATATTTATAAGGGCAGTAGCTAAGTTGAATTTATTTCAAGAGGTCCTAAATTCATAAAACTTAGTTCTATATGTTCCTTGAATCCACATAGACTTAGAAAAATTATAAAGCACAGCTTATAGGCATTTGTGATCAAATGAAACTTATCCTAAGTTCATTCATCTCACATAGCGAAGTGGGCATTCTAAGAGAATGCTTTCCATGTCTAACTCTCATTTGAGACCTTGGGACAAATCTTTGAGCTCTAGAGCTTTAGGTGATGACAAAACATAAACATGCCATGCACTTCATTTTTATTGTTCATTAGGGAAATAAAGTGAGAACTTGAAAAGTAAATAGCTCAAAATAAATATGAGATGCAACTTGTTATTATCTTGGATTTTAAGTGATGACTTGAATAATAAACGTGAAATGCAATGCTTGGAAATTAAATATGAATATGCAAGTTCATTTTTAGTCTTAGAGCATTAGTGATGACATAAAAATAAATCATGCTATGCAAGGCATAAACTAAATATGAATGCAAGTTCATTTTGGTTTAATAACTAGAGCTCGTCCAAGACTTTAAAGAACCAATATTCACAACCCCAACATAGTCTCATCAAGTCAAGAGAATGGAACTAAAAGAAATCTCCATATTTTCAAGAAAAGGAATTATGGCCGAAATCATGAGGCTAAGAGAAAGTAATCCATATTCCTTTTGAAATCATTCTTATTTTCTTAAGTTGAAAACTTTAGTGAACTTCATAGCATAATAATAAAAACTAAAGAAAACTCAAGCTTTAGGGGTCTCATTATGATGAACACATAGTCATCATCTAGAGGTCCCCATCATCAAGCCATCATGTATGAGTTTAAAGGTCATGAAGGCCAAAAACTCAAGAAGGAAACCAAGAGAGTTTTAAAAAGAAATTCCAAGAGGTAGCTAGAGAAAAACTCATTTTTCATGGAAATGAGATGCAAAGAAACACTCCTACCTAGAGTGAAGACAAAGAGCTTGAACTTTGAGAGAAGAAAACAAGATGATGAGCTCCTCCAAAAGGCTTGATGTTTTTGCCAAGGGGAGATAAGGAGGTTAGAGTTGTGTTTGAGGTGAGGTTGTGTTTGAGATGAAATATTTGAGAGGTTTGATGGTGATTCAAGGTTATGGGGTGATGTGTGAAGGTTATGAGATGATGATGATGAAGTAAAGAGATGAAAAGATGAAGATGAAAAAGAAAGGAACTCTTTGGGACTAGAGAGAAAGAAAGAAACTAGCAAGACTACTCTAAGCTTTAGCAAATGCTCAATGTGCATCCAATGCTAACACAAGCTCCCTATTTATAGAAAAACAAAGTGATAGGTGAGAGAATGGAAAGCATGGCTGATGGTAAGAAAGAGAAAATATCTCTTTGATGGTGTCATACAAGCATGGTTTGAAGCATGGAGCTCATGACACAAGGTATGGCTTCAAGTATGGGTTTTTGAGTGATCTTTTCTTTAAATTGTGGATGAAATTAGGCTTCTAGAAGACCAACATGGCTGGAAGTTTTTCAGCCAGAAATAATTGAAGAGAATGATTTATTTTACTTGGTTATTCATTTGGAAAAGCAAGCTTGATTGAAATTATGACAAGGCATGACAAGTAAGGTGATTTGAGGTGATTTTCCTTTAAGTTTGAAATGAAATAATTCATGAAAATGGGGGATGATTTTTGGTCAGATTTGGGCAGCAAGGAGAGAGGAAAAATCTTCCATGTAATTGGGTGTTAATGATAGGATTAAATGTAGGTTAGTTTAGGTACAAGGTTAGGAGTAATTAAGCTTAAGTTTAGGTAACTAAGCATGTGTATTAGGAATTTTATGACAAGGTTAGGAGTGCTCTTACATCATTAGAGAATTTAAAACTCATTTGTGAATAAACAATGTGTATCACAATCCCATGATTTAAGGAAAGAGAGAGAAAACACTATTTGCACACTATTCATTGATTCCTACACTCAAAGTCCTTGAATTTAAAGATAGGGTTTTAAGTTTATCTAAGCAATTTTAGGTTCTAATCATCCTTATTAAATTATTTTGACCTTAGATTAATTATGGAAATTAATTAACCTTAGATTAGAGCCTAATATTGCTTAGGTTTCGCTTAACCGTGTGATTAGGTGTAAACATACGAAACGACGGGCAAAACCGTAATTTTGCACTTATTTTGCCCGGGACCTCCGGGACCAAAACTGAGACCACAGAAAACATAAAAACATCTTTTAAAACCATCTGGAGAGGTTTCGGGTTCATCCGGCACTTGCAAAAGGGTAAAACGCCACATGGGCATTTTGGTCATTTCGACCCGAAAACTCGAAAAATGAGATTTTCGATCCCGGAAAGGAACACAAGTCATCCAATCCCCTTCCAACATTGAGTTTGCCCTTCGAGTACTGCCGGACCTGGCTTTCCTTGAATTCCGGGCTGATAATGACCTCAGGGGCATTTTGGTCATTTTCACTCTAGCAGAAAATCGGGGCATTACAGTAAGTACATCAATGTCATACAAGATAAGCTTTTTGGCATAAAAAGCCACGATTGTCAAGTCTTCATGGAGTATTTGTTGCCCGTTAAATTCAGATAGTGACCTAATGTTTTCTTGAAGTTCATAACTGAGCTGAGTCAATATTTCAGGGATCTATGCTCTTGTACCTTAGTGTAGATGATCTACTTGTCATGGAAAAAAAATTCCATTTATTCTATGCAAATTAGAGAGAATACTTACTCTCGGGTTCTTTGACTCAATGGAACAATTACCTGTATATTTGGCATACGAAATAGTGTGTGGACTGGTTCGGTAAAGGTGGATTTCTCTATTTGAAAGGGAAATGGGGGGGCTTAAAAGAATTGTGAAGAATAGGTCTTAAATAGAAGGATTAATATGTCAGGTATATCTATCAAAAAGACTTCAATTTTTTTCTCATTTTCTTTTAGTCACATGTTTAATCTATGAGAACTCGGGTTGGTCATAATAATGATCAAAAGGAATGGTCTATTCCAAAAACATTGTTCATCTTTAACTAACCTGGTCATCTTACATGAAAAAGCAAGCCCTAATGGTTTACTTTCGAGGAGTGAAATTTTGCACACTTATATATTTTGAAAATTTTTGAAGAAGTGCAACCATTTCAGAATATAAGTCAATAACCCTCTTTTCTACATGATAAATTGTGATGTTATTTATCCTTAAAATGATCTAAAATATATTTTCAATAGTAGATATTTTGAATAATTACATGGTCAATGTAACACCCTACTATTTAACCTAACACGCCTAGGACGTATTCAAGTTAATTATTAGCCGTTACTCTTTTGTTCCAGTTCTTAATTCTAGTTTTTAAAAAATACTTAGTGAAAATACAGGTAAATTTTTTTTTGAAAATACGAGATGAAAATATGAGCCGCACATACAATAACACTACGTCATGTGGGTTGTAAACAAATAATAATAAGCCATTCATGCGAAGAATAAGGGCACAAGATCATAACATAACAACCATCATATATATATATAAATAAAGTTCAACCATACATCAAGTTTAGATAGTAGTAATAGGTACAATCATCCAAAATACATAAAAGCAGAAAGTACATAAACCATAAACCCTCACCTGCCTTAGTGTATCTAAAGTAGATAACCCCTAAAACAAAAGGGGGCTATCCTACGCCAGTC
Source organism: Dalbergia cochinchinensis (assembly GCA_031216125.1). NCBI lineage: Eukaryota > Viridiplantae > Streptophyta > Magnoliopsida > Fabales > Fabaceae > Dalbergia > Dalbergia cochinchinensis. The sequence goes on from CM062376.1 coordinate 5,333,258, forward strand.
ATATGCTCGAGCACCAAAACGATAGCTACCAACTCCTACTGCTACCCGCCCCATGAGGAAGGAAAATATCCAACCCATTGAGCCAGTACGGTTGGGGTGGCCAAATGGTGCACAGGTTGGACATGGGCCCCATGGTGGGGTATCATCCTCACTCGTCCTCGACGGATCGGCTGCATCACGGTGGCCTCACTGCCTTCGCCAAAATCTGTGGGCACGGTAGGTGAAGAACCCTCTAAGGGTACCTGAGTAGCGGAGTCCTTAGAAGGGATTATCTCTGAATGGTCCGTGGGAGAACGGGGCACATATTCTGGGAAGTCGCAAATAGTGGAGGCGGTCGGCGGAGTGCAACGGGTCCGTTCCTCGTGAAGACATGCACACTCATTCCGAAGGGGGAAGCAAGAGAGAATCGGAAGCTAGAGACTGAGTATGCGAAGGGAAGGTCCATATAGATAAAAAGGCAAACTACACAATGACCCATGGAATGATACAATCGATGAGCAGCGTCGTAGTGCATCTCCCAAGTAAGCACGTCAATGTAGATCACGAATGTCGCCATCAACTTTTGAAGACAGGATGGAAAGAGAAGATAGAAGATGTAACGCCCCGTTTTTCTCTAAACTTTTAAATGATCAAAATGCCCCTGAGGTCATTTTTACCCGAAACACGAGGACGGCCGACTTTGGCCATCCTCAAAGGGTTCATATGTTATATGAAGGGGATTGTATGAGCATGAGTGCCTAACAAAGCAGAAAAATCTCATTTCTGAGATTTCAGCACATAAGTGACCAAAATACCCCTGTGATGATTTGAGCAGTTTAAAATTTCGTTTTGACCCGGACTTTGTCCCAAGGTTTAAAACCATGATTTTAAGGCATGAACTATGATTGTTTAAGGTTTGGTTAAGTCCCGGTGGTCCCGGGCAGTTTTGAGTAAAATTACGATTTTGCCCCTGCTTAGTGCATGCTGGGCTTAATGAGTTATCTAACTCAGAACCTAGGCGATTTTAGGCTCTAATTGAAGGTTAATTAATTTCCATAATTAATCTAGAGCCAAAATCATTATTTAAAAACTAATTGGAACCTAGAATTGTTTAAGGAAATTTAGAACTCTTTCCTAAATTCTTTTCTTTCTTTTAAAAGAAAAGGCAACTATGAATAGTGTTTTCACTATTCACACTCCCTTTCCCAATGACACTCTCTTTTCCAAGAAAGTTGTCACTCTCAAATAATCATGATCACATTTGAAAAATATATGTCATTCAAAATTCAAAAGAATAAATTATTTATGTTGTCACTCAAAGCTTTCAATCAAGCTTCATAATCAATCATACCTTCCATACTTTCTTCCATACCTTTGAATGACAACACATATAGATATTTTATCTTGTGGCCATGAAATTTTCTCTCCCTTGGCCCTATAATTTTCAGCCACTTCCCCTAAGAATCCAAAAGAATTTTATTTTATGTAGTCAATCAAGTTGTCTTTCAAGCTACCCTATGACCTATGCCTACCTATGGTTTCAATCACACCAAGAATGACCGCACAAGAAGATATTTCTCTCTTCCTTCTTCAAGAAGCTTCAACCAACTCCCCCTTCACTCCTTCATTTGCCTATAAATACACCACACTCCACAACTCCATCACTTTTGGATCCTTCTCCAAAGTCTCAAACTCTCTCATTTCCTCTCAAGCTTTCTCACTTTTCTCTCAAACTCTCAAAGAGTTCCTCAAGCTCAAGTTCTCTCCTTCATTTTCAAGACACAAGGTAGGGAACTCTTTCTAAACATGTCTTTGATTCTTATGCTTGAATCTTGTTTGGGAGTTGATGAATGGTTGAACCTTTATGTTGCTTTCTTTTTTTTGGTTTCTTCCTTTTCTCCCCTTAGATTTTCGGCCTCAAGGCCTTGAATATGATAGCTTGATGATGAGTGTTCTCTAGATGTGACCATGAGTCCATCTCTCATGAGACTTCTAAAGCTTGAGTTTTTCTTAAAGAAAGTTTCATTCTTTATAAGTTTAGTTAAAAGAGTTTATGTTTCTCTTGAACATTTTGGATCTTCTTCCTTCTTCTTCTCATGTTTTCAGCCATGAAGCCTGTTTACATGGGAAAAATGTAAGCTTGATGATGAGAGCTTCATGTTGATGCTTGTCACATGAACAAACTCTAAAGCTTGAAACTTTGGCCCTAAACCAAGCATGGTTTTGGTTTTGCTTTCTTCTTTATCATGAACTTTGTTTTAAATATTTGTTTTGAAGGAAGCTATGTACTCAATGATGAGGACTTAGGATGTTGATGCTTGGATCATCAAGATCTTGGTCCCTAGAGATTTAAAAATGGTTCCTTTCTTTTGTTAAGATTTGACCACTTTCATGATTCTTGAAGTCATGTTTTCTCTTGATGCCTTGGTACCAATGGTTTTTCTTTTCTTATGAAGATGAGTTTTGGGTTGGGACTATGTTCCTTCTTAAAGCCTTGCAAGAGCTCTAGACAAGATATAAAAGTAACTTGCATTCACGTTTACGTTTATGCTTTGCATGGCACGTTTATTTCTATGCAATCACTAAACCCCAAGACTAAGAATGAACTTGCATTATGCACGGTTAAAATTCCAAGCTTTGCATCTCATTTTATATTTCAAGTCCTCACTAAACTCAAAGAATGAAAATGGATGTGCACCTCATATTTACCTTGAGCTATCACTTTACTTTCTAAAGGACTCTAAAATGAAATGCATAGCACGTCTATTTTATGTCATCACCTAAGATACTAGAGCTCAAAGGCTTGCCCATTTCATCCTGAGAAGAGGTTAACCATGGAAAACATTCTTGGAATGTACATTTTGGCCATGTGATGAAGATAGCTCCAAGAGGAGTTTATTAGTCACAAGAGCCTATAGCTCATGTTTTAAGTCTTTCTAAAACATATGTTGTACTCAAAAACATTTTGGGTATGTTCTTAGATTTATAAGGGTTTTGACAAGTTAATATGTTTGACAAGATGTTTTTGAAGTTCAAAAATTGTTCCAAGAGAAACTAGCCACCATAAGTATTTCAAAGGAATGACTCAGATATGTTTAAACCCCATATTTCAGTTTTTAAGATGCGGCTAATCGATTACCTGCACCATGTAATCGACACGTAAAGCTCGGACGAGCTCAAACATGAACTTTTGCCCAAAGTAATCGATTACTATATAGTGTAATCGATTACACATTCTGGATTCTAGTAATCGATTACCTAGTAATGTAATCGATTACCCAGATGTTCCAGGGCCCAAAGAAAGTGTTTTTAAACATAGTAATCGATTACAAGTTCCATGTAATCGATTACGTAACCCCTATCTGCCATGTTTTGAAATCTCGAGGCTGTGTAATCGATTACAAAACTTATGTAATAGATTACCAGAACCCAAGTTTACAAACAAAATACTCTTCTGACTTAACGACTTGAAGCTATGATCTTGCATTGCTTGAAACTGAGAATTGTTATGACATGAGTCTATGCTTAAGCCCAACATGAATATATGATCTTATATGTTCGATTTCAAACATGATCAAGTTAGGAGGCTTATTGCTCTTGCTTACCTTATGATGATTTCACTCCATAAGTCGAGTATGATGATACCATGTGAACTATTATTCTTCGATGATAGTTTTATGTTTGCATGTTATTGTTCTTTAAAGACTTCAAAGATGCCTATGATGTAATTATGCTTGACATGCATGAATTATGTGACATCTTGCATTAACATGCTAAGACTTAAGGTGACATAGACTATGAGAAGATGATCCTTGAACCACCGGATTAAGGGTGGGGATAAGGTGATTCTAGCCGCCTAGACCCGTAGATTAGGTCGGGATCTTTAAACTTATCAAAAGGGATAAGTCCATGTACTAGTGACGACTAGTAAGGTATGAGCTCATAACCTAGAATTTTTCTCCACAAGGAGATCAGTTAGGGTGGCCCCAGAAAATAATGATGGTGTTTTAATGTGACCTCAAGTAACTAAGACATGTACCATGTTCCATGAGCTATGTTTTTATGCACCATAATCATATGAATTTGCGTGCTATGCCCCATGATATGAGAACCATAAAGTTATGAGTTTATGTGCTATGACCCATGATATAGGAAATCATGTTCCATGAGTTAAGATATATGATTTATGTTCTATGATCCACGTTATGTGATTTATGTCTATGATACAAGCGATATGTTAAAAGGAACGGATCTCGGAAATTGGGACTTTAGAAAACTCATAATTGAACCAATAGATGTCCATGGTTTTCATAAATAAACCGAGATTCCTGGAGACGTAAATGATGACACCTAGGATAGGAGGAAAACCCTACTGAGTTTCTTTAGTAAGAAAACTCACTCCCTCTATCTCTTTCTTTCCATTACGTATTCAGAGCGAGATGGCGATGTTCGTGCTGTACGTTGACACGTCACGGTGGGAGATCCACCATGACCCGGAGCAGGGTCATTCCATTTTGAGGGCCGGTGTACTGTGCGCATCTTCATGTTTGTAGGACGGCCATTCGCACACCCCTTGTACAGTTATCGCTTCTCCCCAGCATCCCCCTATGGTGACCCCGCGATCTTTGAGCATGCGCGACCACGACATGAGAGGAACTTGCGGACCCACTCTGCTGGATCAGCTGACGTGCCGCAGTACGTACCATTGTCGCAGCACTCAGAGGAGGACCCTTCAGAGGAATCCCCCATGGACCACGAGGACTCTGCCCCCACTCCGTCTCCGCGACCGAGGGGCAGCGAGGAGACAGTCACTCAGCGCCGAAGGGCTTCGGTGCCCGGGCCACGACCCCGACGTGGACGACATGTGCAGTCACAGGGCATGCCTGCACCCGCCGAGCTCCGCCCGTGGATTGGCTACGTTCCTCCGTACCCGTGACTCCGCTGCATAGGTTGGAGGGTAGTCCTTAGTGCACGCACGTCACATAGTATGGATGAAACCTCTTTTGTGTTGAGATTATCCATCTTAGGTTGCACAAGGGTAGGGATGCTTCTTTCCAGTTCTTTTCCATGTATTCTGTTTTTCTGCTGTATTCATGTTATTATGTACTTGAAGAGCCCTGCCCCTTATGGTAGGCATATTATAAAGATGAAATAGTTCAGTTATGATGATGCTATGTTTTGGAATAGTTCAGTTATGAAATAGTCCAATACTACTAGTATGTTATTATGTATTCATGATGATGCTATGTTTATGTTTCGGCACTTTATAATACCGACCCGATAGGATACGCGCGGCTCTTATTTTAAGTAATGTTTTAAAGAACCATGTCAGATAGTAACGACTAGTATTTGGCCTAAGTACGTACTAGTAGTATTGGGTCGAATATTAGGGTGTTACAGAAGAAGTGAGAAATTTTCTAAAGAATCTTAGTAGGGTGTCCTCCTACCCTGGTGTCATTATCTACATCCTCAAGAACCTCGGGTTTCATTATGAAATAGTGAGCATGCATAAGGTTCGCCTTTTAAGTTCTAAAATATCATTTACTGAGGCCCGTTCATTTTAACATGCTTCTTAAATGTTATGAATGTATCATACCTCATCATGAAATGCATGTCAATGTGAGGGGTAACATAAAATACATACAATAGTGATGCTCATGGAACTTAGCAAACATAACATGAATTACTATATCTTATCCTTTAGGTGACTTAAATTGTTCTTTCTCTTTCCTTGGGGCCACTCTATTACTCTCCCTTTTGAGAGTTCTAGGTTATGAGCTCATACCTCACTAGTCGTCACTAGTGTAATCTTATCCCTTTTGATAAGTAAGACACCCGACTCTTAAAGTGCAGGGTAGGGGCCATTAGGATCACCTTTCATAACCTTTAATTCAGGGAGTCCAAAGGATCACTTCCTATATGGATCACCTCTCATAACCTTTAATTCAAGGAGTCTAAAGGATCATTTCCATGTATCTTACGTCACCTTTAATCTTAACATGTTTTATCAATGCATGGTAATTCATAACTTATTTCTTAATATGTCATTGCTCATGATTATGCATTTCAACCAAATCACATAAGCATGTTCATTGTTATTTGCAAATGCCTTCTAATGAATTTCTAATTCAAATGAATATGCTCATGATCCAAGAGTAGTCATGCAAGATCATAAATTCATGTCATACAAGATTATAAATTCATGTCATACAAGATCACAGATTCATGTTATACATGATTATGGATTCATGCCATAAAAGATTATAGATTCAAGTTATACAAGATCATAGATTCATGTTATACAAGATCATAGATTCACGTTATAGATTCATGTTATACAAGTAGGGAAGATACTTATTTGCACATTTTAGGTTCTAGTAATCGATTACATGAGCCTTGTAATCAATTACACAGCCTGAGTTTTCAAAACAAGAAGTTGAGGGCTCTGGTAATCGATTACATGAGCCTTTAATTGATTACCACTGTTGAAAATGCTTTTTGGGCCTCAAGAACATCTGAGTAATCGATTACATGGAATAGTAATCGATTACTAGAGTCCACGAATGTGTTCTAGGTTCCTCAGAACATCGTGTAATCGATTACATGATGTTGTAATCGATTACTTTAGGCCAAAAGTTCATACTCGGGTATTGTAAACCACTTTAGTAATTGACTACATCCTCCTGGTAATCGATTACCAGTGACTCCAAAGTTTGAAAATTTAAGTTTTAGGCATTCCTTGTGTTACTCTTCCTTTCTAAAATTGTTTTGAACCTTATTTCACTTTCTTTTGAAATCAAAACACCTCTGTAAAGGTGAATGCCCATGGAACCAAAATTCCTAAGTAAATTGAAAGGGGTAAGCCTTGAGCTCTAGGTTTTTAGGTGATGATATAACTTAAATATGCAAGTGCAAGTCTCATTTTAATCTTGGCGTAATAAGGTGATGGCAATGGAAATATAAACATGATATGCAAGGCTCGAATTTAAATATGATAATGAAAGTTCATTTTTAATCTTTGAGTTTAGGTGATGGCTTGAAACATAAACATGCTAGACAAGAAATATAAATATGGAATGCAAGTTCATTTCTTATCTTCACGCTTTAGGTGACAACTTGAAAATAAATATGATGTGCAAGACTTGAATATAAATATGAAATGCAAGGACTTGAAACATAAACATGAATGCATTTCCTTTTATTACTTCTTTAGGCTCTAGGCTCAAGACTCCTATTTAGAGTGATAACTCTAAAACACCGATCAATTTTACTCAATGAGCATGAACTTTAGAGTCTCTCATCATTGTGGTTCCAAGAACCTTGTCTCCTTAGACTCATCATCAAGCTCAAAGAAAACCATCAAAGGAAAACCCAACATATTTTTATTTAGTTCTTTAAGGTTTAAGCTCAAGACTCCTACTTAGAGTACAAGCTCTAAAACACCGATCAATCTTAAGTTGAAAGGGGTAAGTCTTGCACCCATAAAATCAAGTGATGACAAAATCATAATCTTTCATTACTAGAAAACTCTCAAAACCCAAAATAATGAAACCTTGAGCTTTAGAGGTCAAACAAATGATGGTCTTTCAACCCTCATCAAAGATCCTCATCATCAAGCCATGGATTCAAACCGTTAGACAACAACAAAACAAAAACAAAAGGAGGAGAAGAAGAAGCTAAAAATCAAAAAAGAAGGAACAAGAGAAAGAAGAAGAACTCAACATAAAAATCCCAACCAAAAGATGTGCTTCTTGTTTGAAAGAGAGCTTGACCTTTGGGAGTAGGAGGTGTGAGAGGTTGGGTAGTGTCTCTTTGAAGGATAAGAAGAAAAAGGAGAAAAATAAGAATGATGAGAACTCTTGAGAACTAGAGAGAAAACTTGAGAACTTAAGGTTTGCAAGAAAATGAGCAAATGGATTTTTGGAGAGCTTCCTTGTATTTATAGAAAAATTCAACATGAGGGGGTGAGAGGGGGTGTGTTTGGCCGGCCATGGGAGGGAAGAGAAAGAGAAAAATATCTCTTTTCATGGTATGGTGTAGGCATGGTTCAAGGTATAGCTCAAGGTATGGTTCTTTGAGGGTATATTTTAATTAATTTTCAACATGTGATGAATGAAAATGAAAGGAAGTGGCCGGCCATTTCAAGAGGAAAATGGGGGAGGATTTCTTTCATTTTAATATGGATTAGAAGTCTGTTTAGGAGTAAACTTGGTTAGGCCTTTGATTAAGGGGTTATAGTTAGGCGTTTAGGTGGGAAAGTGAGCAATTAAGGTGGCTCAAGACAAGATTAGAGAGTGTTCTTGCTCATTAGTGGAGTCAAATCTCTTCAAATCAAGATTCTCAATCACATCTTGATTTCCTTAAATCATGGGATTGGAATAGAGAGAATACTGTTCATGAAAATGTGACATAAAGTCTTAAATTAAAAAGGAGATTTTGAGTTTCCTTAAGCAATCTTAGGCCCTAATTACCTCAATTAATTATTTTGAGTCCAGGTTAGTTGTTAAAATAAATTAATCTTCAATTAAAGCCTAATATTGCCTAGGTTTCGTTAATTATGTAATTGAAACTCATTACGCCCTTAATCAAGGGCAAAACAGTAATTTTTTGAAAAAACTTCCTGGGACCACCCAGTCTCAACCAGACATTAAGCAACTCTTAAAAATAACATTCCAAATTCCCAGGCAAAGTCTGGGTCTAGTCGGGGATCAATTCTGTGTCAATTATACACAAGGGCATTTTGGTAATTTCACGTGCAGGAATTAAAAAATGAGATTCTTCTGCTCTATTAACACATATAACACACATAATCCCCGTTCAACATTAAAATAGCCTTTTGAGTATGGTCGAGGCTAGCTATCCTTATTTTCCCACTAAAATGGCTTCAAGGGCATTTTGGACATTTGCACACAGTAATAATCGGGCGTTACAGTCAAGATTCTTTTCAACAATTTCTAGACTAATTAAAAATTACATGTAAGTCGATTTTGTTAAATTATGTAGCCCAGTACATTGTTGTTAGTTAACTATGTTGGATGTAAGTCAATTTGACATTTGAAACTTTATCTGTGTAGATGCACGACAAAAATAATCATGTAACATGTCCTCATTTGTTTAATTTACCTTGAAGGCCCAAAAATAAAGCTGTAAGTTCGCCTATGTACTATGTTAATGGATACAAGTTCCGTATAGATGAATGGGATGCGGGAAAAAATGACAAAAAGATAGGGATAGAGAATGTGTTTTGTATGGTGTGGTCACTACAAAAAGATATGTATTATTCAAATGTGAATGGTATAATCCAACGTGACTAACTAGGAGATGACAACACAACAATTACTAAATCATTAAAATCAATCACACCAAAAGATACGCAAGTTATGATCCATTTATTATTACAAAAGATGCTAAACACGTTTATTATATGTCTTATCTTGGGAAAAATATATCAAATTAGAGGGTTGTAAATAAGACAAAAGCAGAGGTAAAGTACTAATGGAGAAATTAGAAATTTATTTTAATGATAAGCTGCATCAAAAACGTAGTAAAGGGCACAACCTAGATCATCTCTCAAAGAGGCTTCAATACTTAGTTAAGAAAATTGGAGTTTTCGATAGTGAAATAATAGCAATTGAAATTAAGACTTAATAACAATGAGATAATAGCAACAGTAAAGAAGGCATCAGTGCAAGGTATTCCTAGGATTGGAAATCAATTATCATTGACCACATATTAAACCTATTCATGGCTATTAGTAATAAATTACTGGCAATTCTACTAGTGATCGATTGACCTCTAAAATTTGACCAATGCAAATAACTAATAAACGGGATCTCAATTTATTTAGAAATCACATTAATTTAATGAGCCAACTGCTATAGCCTAATCGCCAATTGAAAAGTTAATTATAATGTTCTCCCTCAAATATAAACTAATAGATCTATCAATTTATGCCCAAAGGGTTTCCCTAAATGACAATCACCAATTTAGTTATCGCAATAAAGATTATAGCAATCACCACAATAATTAAAGGAATAAAAACTGCAGAACATTAAGAAAACCAATGTATTCAATATAGACAATGTCATCCCAATCCATCCGAAAATCCTTATACTAGTAAAGAAATCTACTCCTCCATTTCTAAAAGGTTATAACAGTGAAAATAAATGGAACCTAAAAATAATAGCAATAATCTTTACCACAATCTCCAAGATAAAGCACCTTCACCAATGGAACCCTTAGAGAGAGAGTAATAGCAACTAAAAGTGACAGCCTAAAATTAAGTCATAAGCTAAGGTAAAAGTCCGTGTCAATCCTTTATGCACTACTCTCTAAAATGGGTCATAGGGCCCAAAAACATATTAAATAAGCTGTTCTATGTCATCACACGAAGCGCTTTGTCATAAGCGATGCAAGCTATCTTTGATAAAAATCATTTTGCGAGTATTGTTGAGCACTGCAGTGCTCACACTTGACAGAATTGAATCTATCCTTGGCAGTAGAAATAGAAATTACAACCCTTTCAATAAGCTTTTCAACGTCACCAAAATCACCTCAATCAAACATCTATAGCTCTAGATATTGCAAAAATACTAACTGGAGGTCAAGTTGGACAACATTAGAACATTAGCAATCTTTAATCTTATAACTTGATTTTCACCGAGATGCTCTCAGAAATAGGTTATGAGTTGAACATGAAATTATAGAGGACTTCTTGAGCTTTCCAAAACATCTTCATTTTTCTTAATCTGATCCTCATATAGAGAGATACAGATTTTCTCTTACAATATTTTTTACAAATGTGCTCAAATGAGCTCAAAAACTCTTCTATTTCGCCCCCAAATTCTTCCCAATAGTTTCCAACATTGATCTTGACATTTTAAACTTGATCCAAAGCTCCTATAAACAAAACCATACTCAAAGAGATAAGTCAAATGCAATAGGGTGTAATTACAAATTATTCCAAAATCAGTGCGAAAGCTAATAATTCTATTAAAATCACACAATGAGGAGTAAATCAAAATCCTTATTAATTGTACTAATAACTCAGTGAAACTCATGAAAAAAGCTAAGGTTTGGTAGTAAGATTAGTGGCATAAATGTCCTTTATCAAGTGCTAAAGAACATACTACTAGATAAGCTTATCAAGTGGATGATCCAGCCTTTCCAAGGGCAGCAATGGATACAGAAAATCCTAAAAATCCTCTTTCTTTGACTACTTGGAAAGTTGACATGATTGAATACACAAATCATCACCTAAAGAGAAATCACAAAGATGAAGTAAACGATAGTAGTGATGATGGTGCAGATAATTAACTTCTTCGTGATGATCATGATCAACAACAAAGTGATGATGAAAATAGCCTTCAACTTTTAGAGTAACTAATATGCTAAATATTATATGCAACAATGCTTTGAACAAACTTTATGTGTATATATGTAATTATATCTTTTTGTGGATTTTATTATTATTTCAGTGTGATTGGTAGAGGCGGTTTGACCTAAGAAGATTGATTTACTCACCACCACCTCTATTATCTCCCTACCACCGCCTCCACCGTCCTTGCCACCACCACTTCTACCACTATAACACCCTAAAAATTGATTAAAAATTAATTTAGGCTTTACTAATCATAATTTCAAAAATTTGATAATTTTAATAATGATGAGGACGATCCAACGTATTTGTAAAAAAAAAAAATATGAATAGTAACTTGCTGGCCCCGCAAGCTCTCTAGGGCAACCGAAACCCTAGAATTGGGCCCCAGAGATGTCCAAAATTGGAAAATTATAAGATTAAGGTTAGAAATGAAGTTTTATACGTAAAATTAAATTTTGGGTAATATCTAATTACCCAGGTATGGTATTGAACCTGTTCAGTAAAATTTCAGTGTATGATTTCTAACACCGAAAGATAGTTTAATCTTTGTAAAAGGATAATGTTTATCCTTTGGGGCCAAGTGTAAGGCTAGGATTTAATCTTGAATTACAAGATCAAATCCTAGCCATTAATCTTTTTTTCTTGGTCAAAGAATATAGATTTTATATTAAGATAATGATTTAAACATGGTATAAGATAAATATAAACCACCTAACTTCATTTTTTCTCCTACCTAAGTTCGGCCAGCATTTGAAACTGCAGAAACTCCATTTCTTCTTCACATAAACCTTGCAAACTTGTTTCCAAACTCCAAACTCATAGCCTAGATTTGTTAAAACCTCAAACTTCCTTTACTAAACTTGTTCTACACATCAAAACCTACAAAACTAACCGATTTCCTTTAATAAACTTCAGCTGTAAACTACTGCAAATCCGATTTCCTTTCATAAAGTAGCCTCCTTGTTCTCGGGATCAACCTGGAGACGACATAGGAACACAAACACATAGGGGTGAGAATTCTAAAATTCTCAGTAGGGTAACTCCCCAATTACATAATCATAATGTCATCGTCATCGCCCCAGCCACTTTGGTTTATTAAGAAAGTGTAAGCATGCAATATATATATATCAAATATTCATTTTAAAGTTATAAAATCACCTTTCTGAAGTGGGTTCCTTTTATTATTCAATCACTTAAAACATGCATTTCATGACATTCAGGATCATAGAAATTCCTTCAAGACCAATAATTTAACAAAATATGTGTACAAATGGCAATTTTGATGATCTTTTCATGCCCTTGACATAATAAAGGGGTCTTTTCCATGCCCTAATGGGGACTTTTCCGTGCCCTTTACGTAATAAATGGGACTTTTCCGTGCCCTAATAGAGACCTTGCCATGCCCTTTACATAATAAAGATGATTTTTTCGTGCCCTAATGAGGACCCTGCCTTGCCCTTTACATAATAAAGGGGACTTTATTTTTCACTTAGCACATACATCATCCTCAAGCTCATATATACATGCATCACATTTCTATATGCATGAACATAATTCTCTGATCTCATAATACTTCAAACTTGTATATATCATTCATTCATTCCTCATAACATAATCTCGAAAGTCCATGGCATGCATTCATACACATCAAATGTGAACCAACTGTCATTAGGTCACTAATTCAAGGCATTATCACAATTTCAGCACATTGGTAGATTTTTCACTCAAGTAACACAATTTATTTTTCATACCAAATAACCAATTCAAAGGCTATAAAAATTATCTTAGACACTTTAATGTGTCCATAAAGTTCCATAAACATTTCAGAGCATAAAAGGGTCTCTAACTATATTAATAAAATCTCACAATTTCAGAGGTAAGAAACTGAACACTCTTAGCCAATAGCCAGAAGTCTCAATTTTTCTACCCTATCAAATGAACCTAGAACTTTGTACAAAAAATTAGAGTTGGACTTCAATATGTCCTCAACATCTTGTGAAAATTTCAGCTAATAATTAGATCATTTGCTAGGTTAATAAAATTTCACAAGTTCACAGCTTCAGATTCAACATTTCAGGCAGCATAGTTACCACTTTAGTTCTTGAATTTCTCATGGCATTAGGAATCAAAACTAGAGCTCAAAAAAATTCATGGAACTATCCTAGGATGTTACCTTCAACATATAATTTTTATAGCTCATGAAAACACCCAAAATTCCCTCAGAAAATTCGTGAACAATCACTACTAGCAAGAAAATCGAAAATCTAGCAAACCACTTCAAAATCTTTTTTGATAAAATGATCTTTCTAACCTCATCCAAACACTTCACCAAAATTCATACATCAGTACCAAAATAATATCAACCAAATTAACCAGAAATTTTGGATTAAAACTTGTTAGAAGTTCTCAGAAAAATTTTGAAAGAAAAAGGCCAAAGAAAACCCTACTTGAATCTCCATAGCTCCTTGCCTAGAACAATCTTCCCTAAGTGTTTTTCTTCATTCAAAATTCTTCCAAACAACCCTTAAACCTCCCGTTGGCAGTGATGTATGATGGTTCAAAGTGGAAAAATAATGATGGATTAAAATTCTAATCGGTTAGTTTTGTAGGTATTGATGAGTAGAACAAGTTTTGTGAAGGGAGTTTGTGGTTTTAACAAGTCTAGGTTAGTGTTTTTGGCATGTGAAATGAAGTTTGGAGCTCGTGGCCATGGTTTCTCCTTGTTGCTGAATAATGGCCGAGAATTATATCCTTCTTGGAGAAGAAAAGAGCTAGTATTTATCTTATAAAGTGTAATGTGATTGGTTAATCATAAAGCATAATTTCTTTTCATTAAAAGAACTTAATATCAATGACTAAGATTTGATCTTTCATCCAAGATAAAATCTTAGCCATTCATTTGGCATTCAAAGGGATAAACTTCATTATTTTGTAGAGATTAACTAGCTTTCGGTGTTAAAAATCACATACCGAAATTTTACCGAACGGGTAAAATATTGTACCCAGGTAATCAAACATTGCCCAAAAATAATTTCGGATATAAAATCTTTATTTCTACCTATTTCTAACCATAATCTTATAATTTCTAAATTTCAGACATCTTTGGGGCCCAATCTAGGGTTTCGGCTGCCCCAACGAATCAATGGGGCTCGCAGGTTACTATTCATTTTTTTTTTTTACAAATCCCTTGGACCGTCCTCATCATTACTAAAACTATCAGATTTTTGAAATTATGACTAGTAAAGTCCAAATAAATTTTTAAATAATTTTTTAAGGTGTTATACTCGTAGAGATCCGGGATATGTGACTTTGGTAAACAAGTGTCAGTGTGCAGATGACTCCAACAAAAGGCTAGCAATTGCCCAATCTACTAAGGAAACTTCTAATAAAAGACTGGCCCTTGAAGACCAAGACTACTGCGATGACCTGCCCGTAAAGAAGCAGTTTAAATCAAGTCCACATAAGGATAAACAACAAAGGTCAACTACAAGCCAAGATTGTCCAAAATGTGGGAAAAACCATGGGGGTAGACCTTGCTTGGCTGGGCAGAATGTATGCTATCGTTGTGAAAAGCCAAGTCACATAATGAGAAAGTGTTCAAATAGAAACTCAAAACCCACTACAAAGCCACAACACTAGAGTAGGGTCTTCATCATAAGTGCTGAGGGGATGTCACCACCCAAAAATCCAATCTAAGGTAGGAGCGTTTAGGATTTGATTGAATTATTTGAATTATGTGTGAATTCCTTGTTTGATTCATGAATTTGTCTCTTGAAATTATTTTCAAATGAATTTTGAGGGCAAAATTCTTTTAAAGGTGAGTGTGGTAATGTAACACCCTAAAAATTAATTTAGGCTTTACTAATCATAATTTCAAAAATTTGACAGTTTTAATAATGACGAGGACGGTCAAACGTATTTGTAAAAAAAAAAATATGAATAGTAACTTACGGGCCCCGCAAGCTCTCTAGGACAGCCAAAACCCTAGAATTGGGCCCCAGAGATGTCCAAAATTGGGAAATTATAAGATTACGGTTAGAAATGAAGTTTTATGCTTAGAATTAAATTTTGGGTAATATCTAAGTACCCGGGTACGGTATTTAACCTGTTCGGTAAAATTTCGGTGTACGATTTCTAACATCAAAAGATAGTTTAATCTTTGTAAAAGGATAGTGTTTATCCTTTTGGGTCAAGTGTAAGGCTAGGATTTAATCTTGAATTACAAGATCAAATCCTAGCCATTAATCTTATTTTCTTGGTCAAAGAATATAGATTTCATAGCCTAGATTTGTTAAAACCCTAAACTTCCTTCACTGAACTTGTTCTACACATCAAAACCTACAAAACTAACTTATTCAAATTTCAATTCTCCATCAATCCTCACCTTAATACCTCACTTACCCACTACCTAAGGAAGTTTTAGGACTGAAATTGGTATCTTGAAGTGAAGCGAAATCACTTAGAACATCCTTTGAAGTATCAAGCTCAAAAGCTTTCAAGGTAGGGTTTTCTTTGGTCTTTTCTTTCCAATTTTATACTGGAATTTTCTGATTGTGTTTGGTCCAAAATTTCTAGATATACTGGTTGATATTATGCTGATATTGATGTGTTAATTTTGGTGGAATGTTTGGGGTTGTGGAAAAATCATTATTTTATCAAAAGAGATTTTGAATTAGTTTACTGGATTTTCGATTTTCTTGCTGGCAGTGATTGTTCACGAATTTTCTAAGGGAATTGTGGGTGTTTTCATGAGCTATAAAATTATATGTTGAAGTTAAATATCCTAGGATAGTTCCATGAATTTTCTTGAGCTCTGGTTTTGATTCCTAATGCCTTGAGAAATTCAAGAACCGAAGTGGTAACTATGTTGCCTGAAATGTTGAATCTGAAGCTGTGAACTTGTGAAATTTTATTAACCTAGAAAATGATCTAATTATTGGCTACAATTTTCATAAGATGTTGAGGACATATTGAAGTCCAAATCTGATTTTTTGTACAAAGTTCTGGGTTCATTTGATAGGGTAGAAAAATTGAGACTTCTGGCTATTGGCTAAGAGTGTATTTTCTGACCTTTGAAATTGTGAGATTTTATTAATATAGTTAGAGACCTTTTTATGCTCTGAAATTTTTATGGAACTTTATGGACACATTAAAGTGTCTTAGATAATTTTTATAGCCTTGAATTGGTTATTTGGTAGGAAAAATAAATTGTGATACTTGAGTGAAAAATCTACCAATGTGCTGAAATTGTGATAATGCCTTGAATTAGTGATCTAATGACTGTTGGTTCACGTTTGATGTATATGAATGCATGCTATGGACTTTCAAGATTATGTTATGAGGAATGAATGAATGATATATATAGGTTTGAAGCATTATGAGATCAGAGAATTATGTTCATGCATAAAGAAATGTGATGCATGTATATGTGACCTTGAGGATGATATATGTGCTAAGTAAAAAATTAAGTCCCCTTTAATCTAAAAAGAGCACGAAAAAGTCCCCTTTATTTTGTAAAGGGCACGGAAAGGTCCCCATTAGGGCACGGAAAAGCCCCCTTTATTATGTCAAAGGCATGGAAAGATCATCGAAATTGCCATTTGTACACGTATAGTTTGTTAAATTATTGGTCTTGAAGGAATTTCTATGATCCTGAATGTCATGAAATACATGTTTTAAGTGATTGAATAATAAAAGAAACCCACTTCGAAAAGGTGATTTTATAACTTTAAAATGAACATTTGATATATATATATATATATATATATATATATATTGCATGCTCACACTTTCTTAATAAATCGAAGTGGCTGGTGCGATGACGATGACATTATGATTGTGTAATTGGGGAGTTACCCTACTGAGAATTTTAGAATTCTCACCCCTATGTGTTTGTGTTCCTGTGTCGTCTCCAGGTTGATCCCGAGAATAAGGAGGCTACTTTATGAAAGGAAATCGGATTTGCAGTAGTTTACAGTTGAAGTTTGTACAGACTATACGTAGTCATATGTTTATGTCTATATTTATAACAGGGACTGGATGTGTATTAAAGCTCACAGAAGAGCTTCCTTTTGTACTCAACCTTACAATCAATAAATGTTTGTTTCTTAGTCATATATGTTAATAAAACTATGATTTAGTTACTTCACGATTCAATTGAACTTGCTATAGATATTTATAAAAGGTCCATAAAATTTATAAGTAACAACTTCTCGAGTATGATTTTATGACTTAAAAATCATGTTGTACTTGGTGTAACGCCTCGATTTTCTGTCTAATAGGAAAATGACCAAAATGCCTCTGAGGTCATTTTCGACCCAGAATTCGAGGATGGCCGGCCCGGCAGTCCTCGAAGGGCCAACTCAATGTTTGAAGGGGATTGAATGGCCCTTGAGTGGTTTCGGAGGCGAAAGTCTTATTTTCTGCAGTTTCGGGTCAAAATGACCAAAATACCCTTATAGCGTTTTTACGCGGATAAAGGTACCGTTTGAGCCCGAAGGTTTAAAACAATGTTTTTACATTTTTAGAAGCATCTGTTTAAGTCCCGGTGGTCCCGGGCAGTTTTAGTGCAGAATTACGATTTTGCCCCTAGAATAGTGTTTTTGAGTTTAATGACGTAATTAAGCAAACCTAAACAATATTAGGCTCTAATCGAAGATTAATTAATTTCCATAATTAATCTAGAGTCAAAATAAACTATTAAAATTAATTAGAACCTAAAATTGCTTGGATTAGATTTAAATCCCTTTTTTAAAACTCAAGATTCCAATCTTGGAATCTTAAATAGTATTTTTTCTCTCAAATTCCTTAAATCAAGGAATTGTGCCTAGAATTGTTTATACACTAAAATAAGTTTATAACTCACTAATGATGCAAGACCACTCCTTAAACATGTCTTGACAACCTTGATTACCCATTTCCTCACCTAAACACTTTCTTACAAATTCCTAATCTTAATCCTAATCAAAGATACACCTAAACACAACTCTAAACCACAATTAAAATGCAAGAAAACCCTCCCCCATGGCTGATGCACCTTCGGCCATCTCTCTCCCATTTGCATCACATGTTGATTTGTTTCTCACTCAAAGAACCATGCTTGAGCCATACCTTGAACCACACCTCACCATACTTTGAACCATACCTCACCATGCCTCAAGATCACAACATCTCACCTCATGGGGCTGCCCTTATTGGCCGAAACCTTCCTTTCCCTCTTGCACCTTTCATTTGTTTCATTTCTCTATAAATAGCACACTTGAGTGAACTTGAAACACCTTTAGTTCATTTGCTAAGTGTAATTTTCCCAAGAGCACTTCAAAGTTTCCTTTTTCTCTCAAGTTCAAGTGTTCAAGTTCTTCATCCTTTTCTCTCATCCTGATCTTCAATCACTTGGTAGGGATTTTCTTTCAAGTATTTCCTTCATTTAAGTTCTTATTCTAGTTATATGTTTATGGTTTGTCTTGAGTCTTTTTAGAACTTCTTTCCCTCTCATTTTTCTTCTTCATTTTCGGCCATGGGCCTTTGAGGACAAGGGAATGAGAGCTTGATGATGAGGTTTCATGATGATGTTCATCACTTGAACAATCTCTAAAGCTTGATCTTTGTTCTTAAGTTAAAGATGTTTTTACTTCTTTTCTCCTTGAACCTTGAGATCCTTAGCTTTGATGATATCTTAAAATGGTTATATGAACTCAATGATGAGGACCCAAGGTGTTAGTGTTAATACATCACTAAGATCATGGTCTCTAGAGTTTCAAATGTTTCCTTTTCTTCTTAAAAGTTTCGATTCCTTTCCTTTTCTCCTCTTCATGATTTTGGCCAACACTTGTTGGATGGTCCAACATAATAGCTTGATGATGAGAGTTCTAAATGGTGACTTTATGTTCACCACAAAGGAATCTCTAAAGCTTGAGTTTTCATGAAAATGATATATAGATCACTTATGGCTTTGTTTTTTTAAGGAATATTATCTTGAGTTCCAAGAACTCTTGTCTTTACTTTATCTTATCATGATGAGTTTAGGTTGAGGTTTAAGTTCCTTTAAAGTCTTGAATGAGCTTTAATAAGATATAAATGAACTTGCATGTTTATTTTGAGCTCTACATTCATATTTATTTTCCAAGCCATCACTTAAAGTTAAAGGATAAAAAATGGAGTGCATCTCATATTTACATTTTTGTCTAGCATATTTACCTTTCATCACTAAAGAACATAAAGATTTAAAATGAGAGCTTGCATTATCGCCTAACTAATTCTCAAAGCCTTTCTATTTCGGCCTTAAAGTCGATTGTTGCTGGGCCTAGAGCACTAAAATAAAGAAATGAACTTGCATGGCATATTTATTTTAAGCCTTGCATATTTATTTCAAGTCTTGCATATTTAAATTCTAAGTCTCGCATATTTACTTTAAAGTTCTCACTTTACCTTGTAACGAAGAATTAAAATGGAGTGCATAGCATGTTTAAATTATGTCATCACCTAAAGACCTTAGAGCTCAAAGACTTGCCCATTTTATCTCAAGTTAAAGTTTAATATGGGAGCATTCTTTGAATGCATAATTTTGGTCATGTAGTGATGATGAACTTGGAATGAGTTTCATCCAGCTACAAGGGCCAACAATCTAAGTTTTAAGATTTTCTTTAAGCCTCATGAACTTTATCAAGTTAAGACCAACAAGATTTGTGAATTTAATCCTCTTTTAAGGAGGAATCAAGTTGGTTACTGGCCTAAGGGTGTTTTTAGCCTCTTTGACAATATAAAATGGTTTGTGAAAGAGTTTTAGAAGTCCTAAAATGATTCCAATAGAAACTAGCAACTTATATGCTTTAGAAAAGTCAAGTTATGCATCTTTTTGGGACTTGATGTTTCGGTTCTGCCATGATGAGTTTGCTGCTATATGATGATGTTTTGATGTGTTAGAGTGTGTGAAAATTATATATGATGAGGTAGGAACATTTCTATGCATGATAGGAGAGAAACTAGCTTTCTAGAAAAACCGTAAAGATAAGATTTAGTAGTTTTAGCCCATTTATTTTTGGATACTGCCCAAACTATTTCAATGGGAATATAATCAGATTAGGACTGTTTAATCATGAAAATGTTGGTTACATTTGAGGTAGGATTTGTAACACCCTAGTAATTAACCAAATACACCTAGGTTGAATCTGATTAATGACTAGACTTTACTCCTTGCTTTTGGTTCTTTCTTCATAATTTGAAAATACTTAGTGAAATTACGAGCCATTTTTTATTAAAAAAAGAAACATAATTGAAAACGTGAGCCGAGTACAACGTGAACTAGTAAGCGGAGTATAATAAGACATTTAAGAATATATCACATCATATCACTTTGGCTCCATCATATAACATCCATAAGCACATTATAACATATATTTACATACAATAACCTCACTCAAAGGGTGGGTTATGATCATACATCATTGTCTTATGCAAACCCATAAAAGAAAATATACATAAGGAAATACATGCCCCTAAACTAGATAACTCCATAAGCCGGGAAGGTTATCCTAAAACTAAGGTGCATGAACACATATAAATCTACTAAGAACCTTCTATGGCCAATGTCCTGGAAATGGGGGAATAAATCCGATCCACTGATGAGCTCCCTCGGGAGGGGACACACGAGATGCACCAGGCTGGGGTCGCATGGACGGCCTTCTCGCTAACCTCGGCTGAACAACTGTTTCCTCACTACCCTCTCTTACACGTGTAGGAGTAGGAGCAGAGCTCTCAGAATATACATGAGTAGGAGTGTCCTCTGAAGGATCAGTTTCAGAATATCTCGTCTCAGGAATATACTCTGGAAATCCATGGACAGCAGATGAAGCGGGATAAGAACGTAACATCCTTTCATCAAGTGGACGTGCATGTTCGAAAACCATTTCATCGCCATAGGGAGAAGTAGGAGAAAATCGATAACTAGGGACAAGATGTGCAAATGGACGACCTATGTAAATAAAAACACAAACTGCGCACCTCCCTTCAAAATGATACGAGCGATGCACCGGATCATAGTGGAATTCTCAAGTAGGGGTATCAACGAACAGGACGAATGTCGCCATTTGAATCTGGAGACAATGACAGAAATAAAGAAAAGGGAGTGAGAATCTTGCTAAAGAATTCTCAGTAGGGTACCTCTGTAACGCCCCATTTTTTTTCTCTAAACTTTTAAATGACCAAAATGCCCCTAAGGTCATTTTTACCCAAAACACGAGGACGGCCGGCTTTGGCCATCCTCATAGGGTTCATATGTTATATGAAGGGGATTGTATGATTGTGAATGTCCAACGGAGCAGAAAAACCTCATTTCTGAGATTTTTGCGCATAAGTGACCAGAATACCCCTGTGATGTATTTCAGTGCGCTTTAAAATTCCGTTTTGACCCGGACTTGGTCCCGAGGTTTAAAACCATGATTTTAAGGCATGAACTATGATTGTTTAAGGTTTGGTTAAGTACCGGTGGTCCCGGGCAGTTTTTGAGTAAAATTACGATTTTGCCCCTGCTTAGTGCATGTTGGGCTTAATGAGTTATCTAACTCAGAACCTAGGCGATTTTAGGCTCTAATTGAAGGTTAATTAATTTCCATAATTAATCTAGAGCCAAAATCATTATTTAAAACTAATTGGAACCTAGAATTGTTTAAGGAAATTTAGAACTCTTTTCTAAATTCTTTTCTTTCTTTTAAAAGAAAAAGCAACTATGAATAGTATTTTCACTATTCACACTCCTTTCCCAATGACACTCTCTTTTCCAAGAAAGTTGTCACTCTCAAATAATCATGATCACATTTGAAAAATATATATGTCATTCAAAATTCAAAAAGAATAAATTGTTTATGTTGTCACTCAAAGCTTTCAATCAAGCTTCATAATCAATCATACCTTCCATACTTTCTTCCATACCTTTGAATGACAACACATATAGATATTTTATCTTGTGGCCATGAAACTTTCTCTGCCTTGGCCCTATAATTTTCAGCCACTTCCCCCAAGAATTCAAAAGAATTTTATTTTATGTAGTCAATCAAGTTGTCTTTCAAGCTACCCTATGACCTATGCCTACCCATGGTTTCAATCACACCAAGAATGACCACACAAGAAGATATTTCTCTCTTCCTTCTTCAAGAAGCTTCAACCAACTCCCCCTTCACTCCTTTATTTGCCTATAAATACACCACATTCCACAACTCCATCACTTTTGCATCCTTCTCCAAAGTCTCAAACTCTCTCATTTCCTTCTCTCAAGCTTTCTCACTTTTCTCTCAAACTCTCAAAGAGTTCCTCAAGCTCAAGTTCTCCTTCATTTTCAAGACACAAGGTAGGGAACTCTTTCAAAACATGTCTTTGATTCTTATGCTTGAATCTTGATTGGAAGTTGATGAATGGTTGAACTTCTATGTTGCTTTCTTTTTGGTTTCTTCCTTTTCTTCCCCCTTAGTTTTCGGCCTCAAGGCCTTGAATATGATGGCTTGATGACGAGTGTTCTCTAGATGTGACCATGAGTCCATCTCTCATGAGACCTCTAAAGCTTGAGTTTTCTTAAAGAAAGTTTCATTCTTTACAAGTTTAGTTAAAAGAGTTTATGTTTCTCTTGAACATTTTGGATCTTCTTTCTTCTTCTTCTCATGTTTTCGGCCATGGAGCCTTTTTACATGGGAAAAATGTAAGCTTGATGATGAGAGCTTCATGTTGATGCTTGTCACATGAACAAACTCTAAAGCTTGAAACTTTGACCCTAAACCAAGCATGGTTTTGGTTTTGGTTTTGCTTTCTTCTTTATCATGAACTTCATTTAAATATTTGTTTTGAAGGAAGCTATGTACTCAATGATGAGGACTTAGGATGTTGATGCTTGGATCATCAAGATCTTGGTCCCTAGAGATTTAAAAATGGTTCCTTTCTTTTGTTAAGATTTGACCACTTTCATGATTCTTGAAGTCATGTTTTCTCTTGATGCCTTGGTACCAATGGTTTTTCCTTTTCTTGTGAAGATGAGTTTTGGGTTGGGACTATGTTCCTTCTTAAAAGCCTTGTAAGAGCTCTAGACAAGATATAAAAGTAACTTGCATTCACGTTTATGTTTATGCTTTGCATGGCACGTTTATTTTCTATGCCATCACTAAATCCCAAGATAAAGAATGAGCTTGCATTATGCACGTTTAAATTCCAAGCTTTGCATCTCATTTTATATTTCAAGTCCTCACTAAACTCAAAGAATGAAAATGGATATTCACCTCATATTTACTTTGAGCTATCACTTTACTTTCTAAAGGACTCTAAAATGAAATGCATAGCACGTTTATTTTATGTTATCACCTAAGATACTAGAGCTCAAAGACTTGCCCATTTCATCTTGGGAAGAGGTTAACCATGGAAACATTCTTGGAATGTACATTTTGGCCATGTGATGATGATGGCTCCAAGATGAGTTTTCATTAGTCACAAGAGCCTATAGCTCATGTTTTAAGTCTTTTTGAAACATAGGTTGTACTCAAAAAGCATTTTGAGTATGTTCTTATATTTATGAGGATTTTGACAAGTTAAAATGATTGCTAAGATGTTTTTGAAATTCAAAATTGTTCCAAGAGAAACTGGCCACCATAAGCATTTCAAAAGAATGACTCAGATATGTTCAGACCTGATTTTTTTCGTGTTTTTAAGATGCTGGTAATCGATTACACAGCCTATGTAATCGATTACCAGAGAGCTCGGATGAGCTCAAACACGAAATTTTGCCCAAAGTAATCGATTACTGTATAGTGTAATCGATTACACATTCTGGACTCTAGTAATCGATTACCGAATCATGTAATCGACTATAATCTCGGATAGAGATCCGCGGTTTACGTCGCGTTTTTGGGAGCCTTTCAAAAGGCGTTTGGTTCAAAGCTATGCTTGAGCACTGCTTACCACCCACAAACAGATGGACAATCCGAAAGGACGATCCAAACCCTAGAGGACATGCTAAGAGCCTGTGTGTTAGACCAAAGGGGAAGTTGGGATAAGTACTTGCCTTTGATCGAGTTTGCGTATAACAACAGTTATCACGCGAGCATCGGTATGGCACCGTACGAGGCGTTGTATGGAAGGAAGTGCCAATCACCTTTGTGTTGGTACGAGCCTGGGGAGCAAAGTGTCTTAGGACCTGATGTAGTGAGGGAGACGACGGAGCAAATCAAGAGGATCCGGGATAGGATGCTCACTGCTCAAAGTAGACAAAAGAGCTATGCGGACAAGCGGCGCAAGCCCTTGGAATTCGAAGAGGGAGAACATGTGTTCCTTAGGATTACCCCCACTACAGGCATAGGGAGAGCCATGAAAGTCAAAAAGTTGAGCCCCCGATTCCTTGGTCCCTTCCAAATTCTTCAAAAAGTAGGAACAGTTGCCTACAAAATAGCCTTACCCCCTAATCTTTCAAATCTTCATGACGTCTTTCACGTCTCTCAGTTAAGGAAGTATGAGTCCGACCCTAGCCACATTTTAGAGCCAGAGCATGTTCAGTTAAGGGACGACCTAACTTTCAATCTTCCCCCTACGAGAATCGTGGACCGCGGAGTCAAGCAGCTGAGGAACAAGTCTGTTCCGTTGGTAAAGGTAGCATGGGGACGCGACAAATCCGAAGAGTTTACATGGGAGCTAGAGTCAGAAATGCAAGACAAGTATCCCAAGCTTTTCCAAGGTAACGAATTTCGAGGGCAAAATTCTTTTTAAGGAGGGGAGTAATGTAACACCCCGATTTCTCTGTCCGAGGGAAATGACCAAAATGCCCCTGAGGTCATTTCCTGACCCGAACTCAAGGGTAACCAACTCGGTCGTCCTCGAAGGGTCAACTCAATGTTTGAAGGGGATTAAATGGCCCTTGAATGCTTTCAGAAGCGAAAATTTCGTTTTCCGCAGTTTCGGGTCAAAATGACCAAAATACCCCTATAGCGTTTTTACGCAGGTAAAGGTGCCGTTTGAGCCCGGAACTTTCCCTGCAGGTTCAAAAACATGTTTTCATGTGTCTAGAGGTCTCTGTTCAAGTCCCGGTGGTCCCGGGCAGTTTTAGTGCAAAATTACGATTTTGCTCCTAGAATAGTGCTTTTGAGCTTAATGATGTAATTAAGCAAACCTAAGCAATATTAGGCTCTAAACAAAGATTAATTTATTTCCCTAATTAATCTAGAGTCAAAATAATTTATTAAAGTTATTTAGAACCTAAAATTACTTAGATTAAACTTAAATCCTTTTTTAGAACTCAAGACTCCTAGTCTTGGAATCTTGAATAGTATTTTCTCTCTCCAATTCCTTAAATTAAGGAAATGTGTCTAGAGTTGTTTAGACTCTAAATTGAGGATTTAACTCACTAATGGTGCAAGACCACTCCTTAATTATGTCTAGACCACCTTAATTACCTATTTACCTTACCTAAACACTTTCTTACAAATTCCTAATCTTAAGCATAATCAAAGATACACCTAAACACAACTCTAAACCACAATTAAAATGCAAAGAAACCTCCCCCATGGGCTGATGCATTTCGGCCACATCCTCCCCCTTTGACCACATATTAAATTGTTTTCTCACTCAAAGAACCATGCTTGAGGCCATACCTTGAACCATACCTCACCATACCTTAAGCCATACCTCACCACACCTCAAAGAACACATTATCTCACCTCATGGAACTCATGGAAGCCTCCATTCTGCACCTCATGGCTGAAGCCACTCTCCCCCATGAGCTCCCTCCATTGGTTTCATTTCTCTATAAATAGAATGCCTTGAGGAGCTTGCACCACTTTTAGATCATTTGCTAAGTTTAGGAGCACTCAAAGCTTTTCCTTTTCTCTCAAAGTTCTAGTGTTCTTCAAGTTCTTGGAGTTCTTCAAGTTCTTCATCTTCTTCTTCCATCTTCAAGTTCATCACATCAAGTAGGGATTTTCTTTCATGTATTCCTTTCTTTAAAGTTCTTATTTTAAGCTTGATGTTCATAGTTCCTCTTGGTTCCTTTTAGAACTTCTTTTCTTCTCCTTCTTCCTCTTTATGTTTCGGCCATGGGCCTTTGGGAATGAAGGAATGAGAGCTTGATGATGAGAGTTTCATGATGATGTTCATCACTTGAAACAAACTCTAGAGCTTGATCTTTGTTCTTGAGCAAAAATGTTTTTTTTAGTTTTTCCTTTCTTGAACTCTTGAGAACTTTAGCTTTGATGATGTTTTAAAATGGCTCTATGAACTCAATGATGAGGACTCATGATGTTGGTGTTAATATATCATCAAGATCATGAACTCTAGAGTTCTAAAATGTTCCTTTTCCTTCTTGAAGATTTCGGCCATTTCCTTAATTTTTCTAAGCTTCATGGTTTGATTTCCTAAGAATATTATGTTGAGTTTTAAGAACTCTAAGCTTGACTTTACCTTGTTTGGATGAGTTTGGGTTATGGTTTAAATTCCTTTAAAGTCTTGTTAAGAGCTCTAGAAAGATAAAATGAACTTGCATAATTTATTTTATGCTTGCATTCATATTTACATTCTTGCTATGCATCTTTACTTTCTAGCTATCACTTAAGAACATAAAGATTAAAATGGAACTTGTATCATCACTTAATTTAATTCTCGAAGCCTTTCTATTTCGGCCTTAAAGTCGATTGCTGTTGGGCCTAGAGCACTAAAATAAAGAATTGAACTTGCATCCTCACTTAATTAATTCCTCGAATGCCTATCTATTTCGGCCTTAAAGTCGATTGTTGTTGGGGCAAGAGCACTAAAATAAAGAATTGAACCATGTATATTACTTTCAAGCTTGCACGTTTAAGTTTATGCCTTGCATATTTAAATTCAAGTCATCACTTTACTTTGTAAGCAAGATTAAAAATGAAAAGCATGAGCACGTTTAGTTTATGTGGTAACTTAAGAACCTAGAGCTCAAAGACTTGCCTATTTCATTCCAAGATAAAGTTAAATGTGAATGTATTCCTTGAATGCATAATTTCGGCCAAGTGGTGATGTTGGACTTGCAATGAGTTTTCATCTAGCTACTAGGACCAATAGTCTATGTTTTAAGTTTTCCTTAAAACTTTACAAATCTTTATAAGGTTATGTCATCACAAGTTGCGATTTTATTATCTTTTAGGGGATGGAATATGTTTTGGTCAGTGACCTAAGGCTTCACTTAGCCTCTTGATGAATTAAAATATTTTGCAAAGAGTTTTAGAAGTTCTAGATCGATTCCAAGAGAAACTAGTTAACTCATGTACCTAGAAATGTCAAATTAACTCTCTCATTTAAGTTAAATGTTTTCGGTTCTGATGTGATGAGTGTGATGCTGTATGATGATGTTTTGATGTGTTGGAATGTGTGAAAATATCATGTGATGATGTAGAAGCGAACCTATGCATGATAGGTAAGAAACTAGCTAACTAGAAATACCGTAAAGCTAGAATTTAACATAGTTTTGACCCATTTTTTTATGGAACTAATCCAAAATGTTTTAATGGGGACATAATCAGATTTAGATTGTTTAGACATGAAAAACTTGGTATCATTTGAATTAGAATTGAATTCTAGCACCTACGGGGAAACTAGTAACTAGAAAACCGTAAAAATGCAAATGTAGAACTCTTAGAACATTTAATTTTCTAGATTCTGTCCAGCACCCTTACAACATGATAAACATGATTAATAATTAATCCTTAAGCATAGGAATGCCTCATAATTGATTTAGATTTAATATATAGCGCCTTCGGTGAAAACGGAACTGAGAAAGGGTCTAAAACGTAAGTTCTAGAACCCCGTGAATACAAGTTAGAGATTCGGCCCTATGCTTTTCAGATTTAAGTATGAACATGAGGATTAGGAATGATGATTAACTATGAGCCCTTAGGTGCATAAAGATATGAGCGACGGATGTAGAGAACTATATCTCAAGATTAAGACCCGT
This sequence comes from Dalbergia cochinchinensis, assembly GCA_031216125.1. Lineage (NCBI taxonomy): Eukaryota > Viridiplantae > Streptophyta > Magnoliopsida > Fabales > Fabaceae > Dalbergia > Dalbergia cochinchinensis. Next base: position 5,361,559 of record CM062376.1, read on the forward strand.
AAGGGTCAAAGCATAAGCTACCGTAAGGGTAAGCGTTTGGATGTTTTATGATGATGCATGAAGTATGCTAATGATGATGATGTTATTCATATGAGGAATTTATGAGACTATATGTTTATGTGGCATAAAGCAAATTTGGAAGGAAATTCGGTGTAATGACCAGTTGTGCTAATTCCGACAAATTTGGGGACTTAACGAGATTTTGAAAATTAAGGTACTAAGATGGGTTCTAGGATGACACCGGTTCGGCCGAGCACCTCCATAGAACTCATGTGACATCGGTACCATTTTACACTCTTAGGTGACACCGGTTCGGCCGAGCACCCCTTAGAGAATTGCCCCCTAACCCGTACTCAGATAGTCGGGATTTATGATTTATGATTTATGATATGCTTATCGTTAAGTGGTAAGTAAGAACTAGTGACGACTAGTTAAGGTATGAGCTCATAACCTAGATGTATGACATGTTCAGGTGACACCGGTTCAGTGAGCACCCCAGATTCGATTGTCTTTTAGGGTGGCCCATGAGGAAGAGAAGTTTCATGATTATGATTATGTCACTAAGTTTTGTCCCATATGAATGTTACTATTGCCACTTTATGCCACCAAGAATGATGATGCTTGATGTTATGTTTTATGTATGTGCATTAGGTAGTGCCATGCATACATTTTCTATTATGTTGCATCCATGACATTAAGATCATCCTAAAATGAATGGACCTTGGCTAAAATATATTTTAAAGTTTAAAAATGAACCTAATACATGCTCAGTCATTTTGTATAAATAAACCCAAGGTTCCTGAAGACGTAGATGATGACACCTAGGTAGTAGGAGGCCCTACTGAGATTCTTTAGCAAGATTCTCACTCCCTCTACCTCTTTCTTTCCGTCACGTCTTCAGATGGCGACGTTCGTGGTGTTCGTGGACACGCCGATATGGGAGGTGCACCATGACCCGGACCACGGGTCATTCCATTTTGTGGGTCGATGCACGGTTAGAGTATTTATGTTCATGGGTCGACCCTTCACTCCCCCTGTACATTCCCATCGTTTCTCCCCCGTCTCACCTTTTGGCGATGACCTGGTGTTCGAGCGCGCACGTCCCCTAGAGGAGAGGCTTCGTCGTACCCCATCATCCACGTCCGCCGCTCGAGACTACCCCCAGTATGTGCCCCGTTGCCCGTCGTCTTTTTCGGAGACGGATCCTTCCGAGGATTCGGCAACCCAGGCACCCTCCGAGGGATCTTCCCCCTCCATACCCATGGACTTTGGAGAGGATAGCAAGCCCACCATGACTCAGCCGAGGCATGCACGACGACCGGAGATGTGGCCATACCCCAGGGCTCACACTCGATCCCCGCTCCGCCTCTTAACGCCCGAGGAGCTCGCCCAGTTTCCCGGATATCTGCCTCGATCACAAGATAGTCGCCAGTAGGAGGCCGTGGATGGCCCGAGATAGAGCACACACCACTTAGATGGGGATAAACCTTCTTTTGTTTAGAGGTTTCCCATTAGATGCACTCGGGTAGGGGAGTAGATTATGTTCATGTTTTATGTTGTATTTTCTTTTATGCATTTTCCTTGTACTAAATTAAGTCCCACACTTATAAGTGGGCAAGTTATATATATATAAGATGATATTCAGTGATGTTCATGTTGTGCCTTATGTTATGATGTTGTGAGACATTTTGTTTACCATACATGGTTTACCGCTTATCGCATCACGCGGCTCTCACTTTTATTTCAAAAAAAAATTTACCCGTATTTTCCGCTAAGTAATTCAAAGTTAAATGAGAACTATGAAGTAACAGACTAATGATTAACCTAAATATGTTCTAGAGTATTGGGTTAAAAATTAGGATGTTACACATGTGCTAGTGACGACTAGCGTGGTATGAGCTCATAACCTAGAATTTTTCTCCACAGGGAGATCAGTTAGGGTGGCCCCAGGAAAATAATGATGATGTTTTAATGTCACCTCAAGTAACCAAGATATGTATCATGTTCCATGAATTATGCTTCTATGCACCATGATTATATGAATTTATGTGCTATGACCCATGACATAGGAAACCATGATATATGATTTATGTTCTATGATCCAAGTTATATATGCTTTATGTTCTATGAATCAAGTTATATGATTTACGTTCTATGATCCCAATTATATGGTTTCTGTTCGAATTATATGATTGAAGTCCCACGATTTACTTCCCATGATTTATGTAAATACAAGTGACATGTTAAAAGGAACGGATCTCGGAAATGGAGACTTTAGAAAACTCATAATTGAACCAATATATGTCCACGGTTTTATACATAACCCGAGATACCTGGAGACGTAAATGATGACACCTAGGATAGGAGGCGAGCCCTACTGAGTTTCTTAGTAAGAATCTCACTCCCACTATCTCTTTCTTTCCATTACGTCTTCAGAGCGAGATGGCGACGATCGTGCTGTTCGTTGACACACCCCGGTGGGAGGTCCACCATGACCCGGAGCATGGGTCATTCCATTTTGAGGGCCGATGTACTGTACGCATCTTCATGTTTATGGGACGGCCATTCATACACCCCGTGTATAGTTATCGCTTCTCCCCAACATCCCCCTATGGTGACCCCACGATCTTTGAGCATGCACGGCCACGATATGAGAGGAACCTGCGAACCCACTCTGCCGGTTCAGCTGACATACCAGAGTATGTGCCACTATCGCAGCACTCGGAAGAGGACCCTGTGGAGGACTCCCCCATGGACCATGAGGGCTCTGCCCCCACTCCGCCTCTGCGACCGATGGGCAGCGAGGAGACGGTCACTCAGCGTCGGAGGGCTTCGGTGCCCGGACCACGACCCCGACGTGGACGACATGTTCAGTCACAGGGTATGCCTGCACCCGCCGAGCTCCAGCCGTGGATTGGCTACGTTCCTCCGTACCCGTGATTCTGCTGTGGAGATTGGGGGGTAGCCCTTAGTGCACGCACGACACGTAGTATGGATGAAACCTTTTTTGTGTTGAGGTTATCCACCTTAGGATGCACGTGGGTGGGGATGTTTCGTTCTAGTTCTTTTCTATGTATTCTGCATTTCCGTTGTATTCCTGTTTATCATGTACTTAAAAAGTCCTGCCCCGTAGGGTAGGCATATTATATATGAGGTATTCCAGTTGTTATGATGTTATGATTAGGAACCACTTCTATGTTTATATTTCTGCACTTTATGATACCGACCCGGTAAGGTATACGCGGCTTCTATTTTAAGTAATGTTTCGAAAAAAATTGGCTCGTATTTTCGTTAAGTTATTTTTCCAAGTAAAAGAAAGAACCATGGCAGTAGGTAATGACTAATATTTGGCCTAAGTACGTACTAGTAGTATTGGGTCAAATATTAGGGTGTTACAACCTCCTTCTACAGTGTCATCATCAAAGTCCCCAGGAACCTCGGGATTATTCTAAAATAGTGAGCATGCAAAGATTCATTTTAAGTTCGGACAAATACTTAACCGAGGTTCGTCAATTTTTAATCATGCGTCTTATAATGCATCATAATCTTAACATGTCATATTTACAATGAACTTTTCCTTTATCATTACATCATATTCCTCATCATCATTATCAAAATAACATGCATAAAAGAACGTCATATAATATTAGCTACACATGGACACAGTGCACATATTTCATTTCTTTAGTGCCTTAGGTGACTTAAAATCTTATCATCATCATTATTTTCCTTGGGCCACCCTATACTCCACCCTTTTGGGAGTAATTTAGGTTATGAGCTCATACTTTACTAGTCGTCACTAGCATATACTTATCCCTTTTGATAAGCTAAAGTCCCGACTCTACCCTTTTGAGAGAACGGGTTAGGGGGCTAAAAATCACCTTTTCACCACCTATAGTCTGATGGTTCCAAAGGATCATTTTCTTATAAGTTTAAGTCACCATTAAATCTTTGCATGTTATATCACAATACAATTCATAAACATCATAGCATTTTCTCATTTATAGTCTTAAGCTAGAATAATATATATATCAACTATAATCATGCATCTGGGAAATTCCCAGGAAAGAGAGGTGGGTCACAATGGACACGCTTAAATACCAAGTCTTTCCTTAGCCGTAACCTTTCCAAATTACACTTTTACAATGATACACTTTCTTCTAGCAACAAAGGTAAATTTTACATAATAAAGAATATTTCATGCATAAGCATTCTCATTATTTGCAACAACAACTATAACATGCAAGCCAGGAAATCATTCAATGATATCAAGTACTTAATAAGCATCCAATACTTACATAGAATTATCAATTATAGAACTAATTAGTTATGCACCTAAGGGATTTATTACCATCCTTACAATTATTTATAGGCCTTAAGAACACTATTAAATCAAATGGGGTAGCATAGGTAGTAAGTTGTTCCTAAGGTTTTATGGTATGCTAGAAGTTATGTTTTAAATCCTTTCTTGTTACCAGCCTTCCCTATGATGCTGAAATTAGTTACTAAACCAATTATGAATCATTCTCGCTTATTTAAACATAATAAAACCTGGTTCTTATCGTTGCTAAAGATTCTGGATAGAATGCATAAATTTCATTCCCTAGAGTTCTAGAAATCTTGTTTTTACGGTTTTCTAGTTGCTAAGTTCATTTTTAGTGTTCAGGATCAATCCTAGTCTAATTGATACCAAATTTTTCGTGGCTAACTAATCCTAGACAGAATTATAACATACTAAAACAGATTTTGCATTGGCTAAACTTAAAGGGGTCAAAAACTAGGTAAATTCTAGCTCTTCGGTTGTTCTAGGGAGCTAGTTTTATCTCTAACATGCAATGAATCATTCTCTTAACAATAAACCATAATTATCACAACTTCAAACATATCAAATCATTATCATACATTGATACTAAACTCAGATCAGTGGCTGAATCATGAACCTCATGCAATTACATAGAATCATATTTTAAGTGCATATAAAATACTAGTTCCCCGTAAAATCCTTGCAAAGTCTTAAAACTCATTTAGAAACTAGTTCTTTTGTCAAACTTGGGAGGATCTTCACAATTAAAATTCTCACTTAAGATAAAAGGAGTAAGTCTTGAGCTTTAGAGATTTAAGTGACATCTTAGAATTATAAACATGCTATGCAACCTTATTTTAATCTTATCTTTATAAGGTGATAGCTTGGAATTATAAACATGATATGCAATTTCATTTCTTTATCTTTAAGATTTAAGGTGATGACTTGAAAATTTAACATGATGCAAGAACTTGAAATATAAACATGATGCAAGAAACTAGAACGGCAAGAATCCATACAGACGAGAGAGGAGAAGAGAATATTAAGAAACCGGAGCGGCGGTAGTCCGCACAGGACCGGTGAAGGGAGAAAAGAATTATTATTACATCTTTTTAAGCTCCAATCTCAAGACTTTTTAAAGAATAAATTCTTTAACTCCAATAATCATATTTCTTTGCTTGTGATACATGGCCAAGTCTTTGACCTCTAGGATCTTTAGGTGATGGCATAAAATAAACATGCCATGCGTTGATTCTTGTAACACCCTAGTAATTAACCAGATACACCTAGGTTGAATCTGATTAATGACTAGACTTTACTCCTTGCTTTGGTTCTTTCTTCATAATTTGAAAATACTTAGTGAAATTACGAGCCATTTTTTTTTTAAACAAATAATTGAAAACGTGAGCCGAGTACAACGTGAACGAGTAAGCGGAGTATAATAAGACGTTTAAGAGTATATCACATCACATCACTTAGGCTCCATCATATAACATCCATAAGCACATTATAGCATATATTTACATACAATAACCTCACTCAAAGGGTGGGTTATGTTCATACATCATTATCTTATGCAAACCCATAAAAGAAAATATACTTAAGGAAATTCATGCCCCTAAACTAGATAACTCCATAAGCCGGGAAGGTTATCCTAAAACTAGGGTGCATGATCACACATAAATCTACTAAGAACTCTCTAGGGCCCTTTGTCACGGAAATGGGGAATAAATCCGATCCATCGATGAGCTCCCTCGGGAGGGACACACGAGATGCACCAAGTCGGAGTCGCATGGGCGGCCTTCTTGCTAACCTCGGCTGAACAATCTGTTTCCTCATTACCCTCTCGTACACGTGTGGGAGTAGGAGCGAGCTCTCGAGAATATACATGAGTAGGAGTGTCCTCTGAAGGATCAGTTTGAGAATATCTCGTCTTGCGAACATACTCTGGAAATCCATGGACAGCAGATGAAGCGGGATAAGAACGTAACAACCTTTCATCAAGTGGGCGTGCATGTTCGAAATCCATTTCATCGCCATAGGGAGAAGTAGGAGAAAATCGATAACTAGGGACACGATGTGCAAATGGGCGACCTATGTAAATAAAAACACGAATCACAAGCACCTCCCTTCAAAATGATACGAGCGATGCACCGGATCATAGTGAAATTCCCAAGTAGGGTATCAACGAGCAGGACGAATGTCGCCATCGAATCTGGAGACAATGACGGAAATAAAGAAAAGGGAGTGAGAATCTTGCTAAAGAATTCTCGATAAGGTACCTCCTTCTCAGATGTCATCATCAAAGTCCCGGGAACCTCGGGATTATTCTAAAATAGTGAGCATGCAAAGATTCATTTTAAGTTAGGACAAATACTTAACCGAGGTTCGTCAATTTTTAATCATCGTCTTATAATGCATCTTATTCTTAACATGTCATATTTACAATGAACTTTTCCTTTATCATTACATCATATTCCTCATCATCATTATCAAAATAACATGCATAAAAGAACGTCATATAATATTAGCTACACATGGACACAGTGCACATATTTCATTTCTTGAGTGCCTTAGGTGACTTAAAATCTTATCATCATCATTATTTTCCTTGGGCCACCCTATACTCCACCCTTTTGGGAGTAATTTAGGTTATGAGCTCATACTTTACTAGTCGTCACTAGCATATACTTATCCCTTTTGATAAGCTAAAGTCCCGACTCTACCCTTTTGAGAGAAGCGGGTTAGGGGCTAAAATCACCTTTTCACCACCTATAGTCTGATGGTTCCAAAGGATCATTTTCTTATAAGTTTAAGTCACCATTAAATCTTTGCATGTTATATCATAATACAATTCATAAACATCATAACATTTTCTCATTTATAGTCTTAAGCTAGAATAATATATATCAATCTGTAATCATGCATATGGGAGATTCCCAGAGGAAGAGAGGTGGGTCACAATGGACACGCTTAAATACCAAGTCTTTCCTTAGCCGTAACCTTTCCAAATTACACTTTTACAATGATACACTTTCTTCTAGCAACAAAGGTGAATTTTTCATAATAAAGAACATTTCATGTATAAGCATTCTTATTATTTGCAACAACAACTATAACATGCAAGCCAGGAAATCATTCAATGATATCAAGTACTTAATAAGCATCCAATCCTTACATAGAATTATCAATTATAGAACTAATTAGTTACTAAACCAATTATGAATCATTCTCTTAACAATAAACCATAATGATCACAACTTCAATCATATCAAATCATTATCACACATTGATACTAAACTCGGATCGTTGGCGAATCATGAACCTCATGCAATTACATAGAATCATATTTTAAGTGCATATAAAATACTAGTTCGCCGTAAAATCCTTGCAAAGCCTTAAAACTCATTTAGAAACTAGTTCTTTTGTCAAATTTGGGAGGATCTTCACAATTAAAATTCTCACTTAAGATAAAAGGAGTAAGTCTTGAGCTTTAGAGATTTAGGTGACATCTTAGAATTATAAACATGCTATGCAACCTTATTTTAATCTTATCTTTATAAGGTGATAGCTTGGAATTATAAACATGATATGCAATTCCATTTCTTTATCTTTAAGATTTAAGGTGATGACTTGAAAATTAAACATGATGCAAGAACTTGAAATATAAAGATGATACAAGAAAGTGGAGCGGGGGTAATCGGCACAGACCGAGTAGAGGGAGAAGAGAATATTAAGAAACCGGAGGCGGCGGTAGTCCATACAAGGACGATAGAGGGAGAAGAGAATATTAAGAAACCGGAGCGGCGATAGTCCGCACAGGACCAGTAGAGGAGAAGAGAATTATTATTACATCTTTTTAAGCTCCAATCTCAAGACTTTTTAAAGAATAAATTCTTTAACTCCAATAATCATATTTCTTTGCTTGTGATACATGGGCAAGTCTTTGAGCTCTAGGATCTTTAGGTGATGGCATAAAATAAACATGTCATGCGTTGATTCTTTTAGCCATTATAAAATATAGTGAGAGCATAAATTAAATATGAGATGCAACCTCTTAATTATCTTGAAAGATTAAGTGATGACTTGAAACATAAACATGAAATACAAGCTTGGAATTTAAACATGAGAAATGCAAGTTCATTTATTCATTCTTGAAAATTTAGTGATGACATAGAAGTTAATCATGGATGCAAATTCATTTTGTTTCTTTACTAGAGCTCCTTCAAGACTTTAAAAGAATTATAAATTCAACCCAATACATATCTTAACAAGAAATAAAACATAAAAGGAAAATACATCTTTCAAGTTCTAAACTAAAAATCTTTGTTTTAGCATCATAAAGCATTATTCTTTAAAGTTTTGCATCAAGTGGAATTTTCAAGCTTTAGAGGCCTAACTTGTGATGGATTTACAACCCACCCTCAAGGTCCTCATCATCAAGCCATCATCTTAGTTCCACCTAGGCCATATGGTTGAATTGGTTAAAGAAAAAATTGAAGAGGAAAACCAAAATGAAAAGCTAAGGTAAGTTCATAATTTCATCATTTTGAGCTAAAAACACAACTCCTCAAAGCATAGAAATAAATTTAGAAACTACTCCCTACCTGATCTGAGTTTAAGAAGAGGAAGAGAACTTGGTTTCTTGAAGTGAAATGAAACAAAATCTCTTTGAAAAATTTGAAGAAAGAATTCAGCCAAAGAGGAGGAAGAAAGAAAGTTTTTGGTGCTCCTAAAAACTAGTTATGAACCAAGCATTCCAAGACCACTCAAGCAAGCCTATTTATAGAAGATTTTGAGGCTTCTAATTGGCCAAAATGATGAGGTAGTGGACGGAATTTTGCAGGAGAAATAAGGGAGGAAAAATCATTTTAGACAAAGTTGTATGAAATTAAGGAATTATGTCTCTTATGGTGACATTTTGGCATTTTGTTTTAGTGCAACTTTTTGGCAATAATTCAGCTGCATAATGGCATCAATAATTTCGTCCATTACAGCCCAAAGAAGTGAAATTTGTGTGTTCCATGCATTATTTAGGTGTAGGCAAGATATTCATGTAATTTAGAGAATTTACGGTTAAGGGTTTAAGTGAATTAGTAAGCAATTTGGGTGTTTTTGAGCAATTTTGGGTTCTAATCAATCTAAATACATAATTTTGACTCTAGATTAATATTTAGAATTTAATAAGCTTTAATTTGAGCCTAATATTGCTTAGGTTTCGTACACCAATCAAAAATCCCGAAATTCGCATAAACTCGCCCAAAAACAGGGCAAAATCGTACTTTCACTTAAAAGCGCCGAGGCCACCCGAGCTTAACCAATGGTTAATCATGGCTTAAAAACACATTTTAAAACATTTTAGTGAGGTTCGGGCTCAGTCGGCACGCACATCGGAGTTAAAATAGCCGTAGAGGCGTTTTGGTCATTTCGCGTCGGAACTTCGAAATTGAGATCATACTGCTCTATTAACACACATAACACAAACAATCTCTTATTATCCTCAAAATATCCCCTTGAGAATAGGTGGGGCCCACGATCCTCATTTTCTGAGTAAAATAACTTCAGGGGCATTTTGGTCATTTTATACGTCTGAATTCGGGATTTGCGACTCTCGCATGAATCGTTCTAACCTCTCTTCTAACGTTATATTCCTTTATTGAGGATTGTTCGGCCTCAAATCTTATGTAATAATTACCTACCGTAATTGAGTAATTTCTAATGACAGTAAAAATTAGAGTAAAAATTAGAGCGTTACATTACTCCCCTCCTTAAAAAGAATTTCGCCCTGGAAATTCGTTACCTGAGAACAACTGGAGGTATTGTGCTTTCATGTTTGATTCCAGTTGCCATGTAAGTTCTTCAGTTTCACCACTGTCCCCATGCTACTTTGACCAGAGTGCACCTTGTTCCTTAAGCTATTGGCTTAACTCCTCGGTCGGCGATTCTCGTGGGTAGTAAGTTAAATGTCGGGTTATCTCTTAATTGTACATGTTACGCTCAGTACATGACTCGGGTCGATTGATACTTTCTTTAGCGAGAGACATGGAAAACATCATGAAGGTTGGATAGACTCGGGGTAGGGCTATCACGGTGAGCTACAGTCCTACTTTGGTAAGGATTTCAAGCGGACCAAGAAATGCAGGGCTCAATTTCTTTACTTTTATTGCTCGGCCTATGCCTGTGGTGGGGGTGATCCTTAGGAACACGTGGTCCCTTCTTGAAAATCTAGCGGTTTTAGCCGCTTGTCCGCATAGTTTTTAATCGACTTTGAGCGGAAGAATCTTATCCTAGTCTTCTTGATTTGTTCCGTTGTTTCCCTCACAATATCAGGTCCGAGTAAACTTTGCTCTCCGGGTTCATACCAACATAAGGGAGATTGACATTTCCGTCCATAGAGGCCTCATACGATTGCCATACCGATACTTGCATGATAACTGTTGTTATATGCGAATTCAATCAGTGGCAGGTACTTATCCCAACTTCCCCTTTGATCTAAAACACATGCCCTTAACATATCCTCCAAGGTTTGGATAGTTCTTTCAGATTGACCGTCTGTTTGGCGGTGATAGGCCGTGCTTAGACACAGCTTTGAACCAAATGCCTTTTGAAAGGCTCCCCAAAATCGTGATGTAAACCGCGGATCCCGGTCCGAGATTATCATCGACGGCACCCCATGTAACCTTACTATCTCCTGAATATATAATTGTGCTAACCTATCCAAGGAATAAGTCACCTTAATAGGTAAAAAGTGGGTGGACTTCGTCAATCGATCCACGATTACCCATATGGTATCATGATTCATTTGGGTCCTCGGTAATCCAGTCACAAAATCCATGGAGATACTATCCCACTTCCACTCAGGGATCGACAGAGGTTGCAGCATTCCGCAGGATTTTGGTGTTCAATCTTCACTTTTTGACACACCAAGCACTTACTCACCCATGTGCACACATCTTTCTTCATTCCAGGCCACCAGAACATCTTCTTCAAATCTTGATACATCTTGGTGGCACCAGGATGAAGGGTAAAATGGCTCTTATGGGCTTCCTCCAAAATATCTTTTGGAGGCCACCACTAGCAGTACACATATTCGACCTTTAAACCTCCACAAATCGTCCATTCCTTGGGTAAAACCTATCAACTTCCTGTCTCCACTGCCCCTAAAGTCTCTTGAAACTCAGGATGGTCCCCTTGAGCTGGAACAATGCTTTCTTTGAACTCACTTGTCACTCTAAGATGGCAAGCTCGATGCCCTTAGTGGTCAAAGTCATTCCTAGGTTTAAGTCCCTAAATTGCTCAATCAATTCAACCTCCTTCACCATCAAAGCGAGACACTTGTAACGACTTCCTACTCAAAGCATCAGCTACTACATTAGCTTTACCAGGATGGTAGTTCAATCCAAAATCATAATCTTTCAAGAACTCCATCCATCGCCTTTGCCTCATGTTTAGCTCTTTTTGATCAAAGAGATATTTCAAACTCTTGTGATCGGAAAACACCTCAAACTTAACTCCATATAAATGGTGTCTCCAAATCTTTAGAGCAAACACGACTGACAGCTAACTCAAGGTCATGGGTAGGGTAGTTTGCCTCATGTGGCTTGAGTTGTCTTGATGCATAGGCCACCACTTGCCTATCTTGCATCAATGCACAACCTAAACCCTTTTTTGAAGCATCACAATACACCTCGAAAGGCACATTGGGGTCGGGTAACACTAAAGCGAGGGGGTAGAGGTTAGCTTGTGTTTCAACTCTTGAAAGCTCTTTTCACACTCAGGGTCCATGAAAAAGGGTGTTCTTCCTAGTCGACTTGGTCAAAGGTAGGGAAATCTGGGAAAATCCTTTGATAAATCGGCGGTAATAACCGCTAAACCCAAAAAGCTCCTTACTTGATTCTGGTGGTTGGTCTATCCCAATTCATTACCGCTTCTACCTTACTAGGATCTACAGCAATTCCTTTCTTAGATACTACATGCCCTAAAAATTGCACCTTATCCAACCAAAACTCACACTTGGAAATCTTGGCATATAGTTTCTTTTCCTTCAAGGTCTCCAGTACTATGGTCAGGTGGCATTCATGCTCTTCATGGGTCTTAGAATATATGAGAATGTCATCTATAAAGACAACTACAAACTGATCTAAATAGGCGCGAAAGATCCTATTCATGTAATCCATAAAAATAGCTGGAGCATTGGTTAACCCAAAGGACATCACTGCAAACTCAAAATGGCCGTATCGAGTGCGAAAGGCCGTTTTAGGTATGTCTTCATCTCTCACTCTAATTTGATGGTAGTCTGACCTCAAATCTATCTTAGAAAACACCACCGCACCTTTCAGTTGGTCCATCAAATCATCAATCCTAGGCAGAGGATACTTGTTTTTCACCGTTACTTTATTCAACTGCCTATAATCTACACACATCCTCATACTCCCATCCTTTTTCTTTACAATCAACACAGCGGCTCCCCAAGGTGATGCACTAGGCCTAACAAACTTTTTCTCCAATAAATCTTCCAATTGAGTTTTTAACTCGGTCAATTCTAATGGGGACATCCTGTATGGGGCTATGGATATAGGTCCCGCACCCGGAAGCAATTCTATGGAAAACTCTATCTCTCTCTTGGGGGGAAACTCTGGTATCTCATCTGGAAATACTTCAGGATAATTTCTTACTATTGGTATCTCATCGATACTTTGCTCAAAGTCTACATCACTAGCGGCTAAGAAAATGTAACCTTTACTCTCACCCTTACCACAGTCCATTTCCAAAGCCATAATGTAAAGACTTATGGGTTTCTTAGGTTCAATAGGAACAGGAAGAAAAGTGATGGTTTTCTCATAACAGTTTAACAGTACACAGTTGGCCTCAAGCCAATCCATGCCAAGAATCACATCTAAACCTCGCACGGGTAAGCAAATAAGATCTAAAATAAAGGATCTATTATCTATAATAAAACTACAATCTAAACAACATTTACAAGTCCTAACGGGTTTTCGGTCGGGGTAGAAACAATAAGGTCAAAAGGAAGCTCAGTCATAGGTAAATTAAGGCTTTTAACACATGAATGGGAGATAAAAGAATGAGATGCGCCAGAATCATATAGTACAATTAAGTCTTTACCATGCATATTACCCTTACCTTCCACGAGATTTCGTGACTTCGTTGTTTCTTGACGATTAACAAGAAATACCCTTCACTGGTATTGCGGCTTGGGATTGGGGGTTGGCGGGTTCCTTCGGTGCATTCTCGGGAGTAATGACCTGGTTTTCCACCGATAGCACATGTTTGTTCGGCTCGACATGGCATGCTCCCATGATTCTTGCCGCGCCAGGACATTCCATGGATGGCGCAGGCCGTGGAAATCTTCTTTGGACCTCTTTGTGGTGCTTTCCCTTTATTGTTGTTATTGTTGTTGTTGTGATTATTCTTGGGGTTATTGTTGTAGCGGTTGTTATTATAGCGATTGTTGTTGTTTGGCCTTCCTTGTTGAAAATTTCTTTGTGTCCCTTATGGTCTTGATTGGGGGAAATGGAGGTCGATTCTCGCTCTTGAATCTAGCGACCTTGAGGTGTCAACTTTTTGGTAATATTATCTGACTTTGGGGTGTTTAGTTTTCTCTGACCTTCTTCAATAATCCGACATTTGTTAACTAGGGTAGAGAAATCCTAATCTCCAAATGTGCAATTGCCACATTAAGTTCCGCCTTCAACCACGACTCGTATTTAATGCATTTCGGTACTCATCGAGATTTCCTTGGTACATTCTTGAGAACTTAATGAGTTCTTCAAATCTGGCGATGTCTTGGGCCACATTCATATTCCCCTGGAAAAGTTGCATGAATTCAATGTCCTTGGCATTTCTAACTGACTCTGGAAAGTACTTTTCGTAAAAATGGACCTTGAATAGTTCCCAATCAATGTCCACATCGGTCGTCTCCAGGAGTCTTCGAACACCTGTCCACCAGAAACTGGCATCACCCTCAAGCATATGAGTAGCGAAGGTGACCTTTTGCTCCTCCGAGCATGGGACTACAAAGAAAGACCTTCTCAATATTCCGAATCCATTCATCTGTAATATTTGGATTCAGTGTCCCCTTGAAAACTGGTGGGTTTGCCTTACGAAACTCCCCAAAACAGGCATGTTCGGGGAATCTCATGTCACGATTCATATTGGCTTGACGATCCTGATCCATTCGTTCCATCATCATTCTCATGGTCCTTGCTACGTCGCGGAGTGCTTCGGCTGTCTCGTTGTCGTGATTATTTTGTGCTGCGCTCCTAGTCTGTTGTCGGCGTGCCATTGGTCCCTATACACACAAAACAAAGAACAACGAGGTGATCAGGCCCAATATTCCATGCAAAGTGAGCAAGTTACCATGGCACTTTCAACATACAGTAGTCATGTATTTCTAATCCCCAAGCTCATCCTAATGATAAACATCTACACATGACGTCACTAACGTATTATGCTTTAGAAGCATAGCTAGTCCAATCCTCAGGCTCCATGAGAATCGGACTGCTCTGATACCAAAATGTAACACCCTAGTAATTAACCAGATACACCTAGGTTGAATCTGATTAATGACTAGACTTTACTCCTTGCTTTGGTTCTTTCTTCATAATTTGAAAATACTTAGTGAAATTACGAGCCATTTTTTTTTTAAACAAATAATTGAAAACGTGAGCCGAGTACAACGTGAACGAGTAAGCGGAGTATAATAAGACGTTTAAGAGTATATCACATCACATCACTTAGGCTCCATCATATAACATCCATAAGCACATTATAGCATATATTTACATACAATAACCTCACTCAAAGGGTGGGTTATGTTCATACATCATTATCTTATGCAAACCCATAAAAGAAAAATATACTTAAGGAAATTCATGCCCCTAAACTAGATAACTCCATAAGCCGGGAAGGTTATCCTAAAACTAGGGTGCATGATCACACATAAATCTACTAAGAACTCTCTAGGGCCACTGTCCTGGAAATGGGGGAATAAATCCGATCCACTGATGAGCTCCCTCGGGAGGGGACACACGAGATGCACCAAGTCAGTCGCATGGACGGCCTTCTTGCTAACCTCGGCTGACCAACTGTTTCCTCATTACCCTCTCGTACACGTGTGGGAGTAGGAGCAGAGCTCTCAGAATATACATGAGTAGGAGTGTCCTCTGAAGGATCAGTTTCAGAATATCTCGTCTCGGGAACATACTGTGGAAATCCATGGACAGCAGATGAAGCGGGATAAGAACGTAACATCCTTTCATCAAGTGGACGTGCATGTTCGAAAACCATTTCATCGCCATAGGGAGAAGTAGGAGAAAATCGATAACTAGGGACACGATGTGCAAATGGACGACCTATGTAAATAAAAACACGAACTGCGCACCTCCCTTCAAAATGATACGAGCGATGCACTGGATCATAGTGAAATTCCCAAGTAGGGGTATCAACGAGCAGGACGAATGTCGCCATCTGAATCTGGAGACAATGACGAAAATAAAGAAAAGGGAGTGAGAATCTTGCTAAAGAATTCTCAGTAAGGTACCTCCTTCTACAGTGTCATCATCAAAGTCCCCGGGAACCTCGGGATTATTCTAAAATAGTGAGCATGCAAAGATTCATTTTAAGTTCGGACAAATACTTAACCGAGGTTCGTCAATTTTTAATCATGCGTCTTATAATGCATCTTATTCTTAACATGTCATATTTACAATGAACTTTTCCTTTATCATTACATCATATTCCTCATCATCATTATCAAAATAACATGCATAAAAACGTCATATAATATTAGCTACACATGGACACACAGTGCACATATTTCATTTCTTTAGTGCCTTAGGTGACTTAAAATCTTATCATCATCATTATTTTCCTTGGGCCACCCTATACTCCACCCTTTTGGGAGTAATTTAGGTTATGAGCTCATACTTTACTAGTCGTCACTAGCATATACTTATCCCTTTTGATAAGCTAAAGTCCCGACTCTACCCTTTTGAGAGAGCGGGTTAGGGTCTAAAATCACCTTTTCACCACCTATAGTCTGATGGTTCCAAGGGATCATTTTCTTATAAGTTTAAGTCACCATTAAATCTTTGCATGTTATATCATAATACAATTCATAAACATCATAACATTTTCTCATTTATAGTCTTAAGCTAGAATAATATATATCAAGCTGTAATCATGCATATGGGAGATTCCCAGGAAAAGAGGTGGGTCACAATGGACACGCTTAAATACCAAGTCTTTCCTTAGCGAACCTTTCCAAATTACACTTTTACAATGATACACTTTCTTCTAGCAACAAAGGTGAATTTTCATAATAAAGAACATTTCATGTATAAGCATTCTTATTATTTGCAACAACTATAACATGCAAGCCAGGAAATCATTCAATGATATCAAGTACTTAATAAGCATCCAATCCTTACATAGAATTATCAATTATAGAACTAATTAGTTACTAAACCAATTATGAATCATTCTCTTAACAATAAACCATAATGATCACAACTTCAATCATATCAAATCATTATCACACATTGATACTAAACTCAGATCGATTGGCGAATCATGAACCTCATGCAATTACATAGAATCATATTTTAAGTGCATATAAAATACTAGTTCCCAGTAAAATCCTTGCAAAGCCTTAAAACTCATTTAGAAACTAGTTCTTTGTCAAATTTGGGAGGATCTTCACAATTAAAATTCTCACTTAAGATAAAAGGAGTAAGTCTTGAGCTTTAGAGATTTAGGTGACATCTTAGAATTATAAACATGCTATGCAACCTTATTTTAATCTTATCTTTATAAGGTGATAGCTTGGAATTATAAACATGATATGCAATTCCATTTCTTTATCTTTAAGATTTAAGGTGATGACTTGAAAATTAAACATGATGCAAGAACTTGAAATATAAAGATGATACAAGAAACTGGAGCGGCGGTAATCCGCACAGGACGATAGAGGAGAAGAGAATATTAAGAAACCGGAGCGGCGGTAGTCCATACGGTGACGATAGAGGGAGAAGAGAATATTAAGAAACCGAGCGGCGGTAGTCCGCACAGGACCAGTAGAGGCACAAGAGAATTATTATTACATCTTTTTAAGCTCCAATCTCAAGACTTTTTAAAGAATAAATTCTTTA
The DNA here is from genome assembly GCA_031216125.1 of Dalbergia cochinchinensis. Lineage (NCBI taxonomy): Eukaryota > Viridiplantae > Streptophyta > Magnoliopsida > Fabales > Fabaceae > Dalbergia > Dalbergia cochinchinensis. The sequence goes on from CM062376.1 coordinate 5,379,031, forward strand.
ACTCCAATAATCATATTTCTTTGCTTGTGATACATGGGCAAGTCTTTGAGCTCTAGGATCTTTAGGTGATGGCATAAAATAAACATGTCATCGTTGATTCTTTTAGCCATTATAAAATATAGTGAGAGCATAAATTAAATATGAGATGCAACCTCTTAATTATCTTGAAAGATTAAGTGATGACTTGAAACATAAACATGAAATACAAGCTTGGAATTTAAACATGAGAAATGCAAGTTCATTTATTCATTCTTGAAAATTTAGTGATGACATAGAAGTTAATCATGGATGCAAATTCATTTTGTTTCTTTACTAGAGCTCCTTCAAGACTTTAAAAGAATTATAAATTCAACCCAATACATATCTTAACAAGAAATAAAACATAAAAGGAAAATACATCTTTCAAGTTCTAAACTAAAAATCTTTGTTTTAGCATCATAAAGCATTATTCTTTAAAGTTTTGCATCAAGTGGAATTTTCAAGCTTTAGAGGCCTAACTTGTGATGGATTTACAACCCACCCTCAAGGTCCTCATCATCAAGCCATCATCTTAGTTCCACCTAGGCCATATGGTTGAATTGGTTAAAGAAAAATTGAAGAGGGAAAACCAAAATGAAAAGCTAAGGTAAGTTCATAATTTCATCATTTTGAGCTAAAAACACAACTCCTCAAAGCATAGAAATAAATTTAGAAACTACTCCCTACCTGATCTGAGTTTAAGAAGAGGAAGAGAACTTGGTTTCTTGAAGTGAAATGAAACAAAATCTCTTTGAAAAATTTGAAGAAAGAATTCAGCCAAAGAGGAGGAAGAAAGAAAGTTTTTGGTGCTCCTAAAAACTAGTTATGAACCAAGCATTCCAAGACCACTCAAGCAAGCCTATTTATAGAAGATTTTGAGGCTTCTAATTGGCCAAAATGATGAGGTAGTGGACGGAATTTTGCAGGAGAAATAAGGGAGGAAAAATCATTTTAGACAAAGTTGTATGAAATTAAGGAATTATGTCTCTTATGGTGACATTTTGGCATTTTGTTTTAGTGCAACTTTTGGCAATAATTCAGCTGCATAATGGCATCAATAATTTCGTCCATTACAGCCCAAAGAAGTGAAATTTGTGTGTTCCATGCATTATTTAGGTGTAGGCAAGATATTCATGTAATTTAGAGAATTTACGGTTAAGGGTTTAAGTGAATTAGTAAGCAATTTGGGTGTTTTTGAGCAATTTTGGGTTCTAATCAATCTAAATACATAATTTTGACTCTAGATTAATATTTAGAATTTAATAAGCTTTAATTTGAGCCTAATATTGCTTAGGTTTCGGTACACCAATCAAAAATCCCGAAATTCGCAAAACTGCCCAAAAACAGGGGCAAAATCGTACTTTCACTTAAAAACTGCCCGAGGCCACCGAGCTTAACCAATGGTTAATCATGGCTTAAAAACACATTTTAAAACATTTTAGTGAGGTTCGGGCTCAGTCGGCACGCACATCGGAGTTAAAACAGCCGCAGGGGCGTCTTGGTCATTTCGCGCGTCGGAACTCGAAATTGAGATCCTTCTGCTCTATTAACACACATAACACAAACAATCTCTTATTATCCTCAAAATATCCCCTTGAGAATAGGTGGGGCCCACGATCCTCATTTTCTGAGTAAAATAACTTCAGGGGCATTTTGGTCATTTTATACGTACAGAAATTCGGGATTTGCGACTCTCGCATGAATCGTTCCTAACCTCTCTTCTAACGTTATATTCCTTTATTGAGGATTGTTCGGCCTCAAATCTTATGTAATAATTACCTACGGTAATTGAGTAATTTCTAATGACAGTAAAAATTACAGTAAAAATTAGGGCGTTACAATTCTTTTAGCCATTATAAAATAAAGTGAGAGCATAAATTAAATATGAGATGCAACCTTTTTATTATCTTGAAAGATTAAGTGATGACTTGAAACATAAACATGAAATACAAGCTTGGAAAATACATCTTTCAAGTTCTAAACTAAAAATCTTTGTTTTAGCATCATAAAGCATTATTCTTTAAAGTTTTGCATCAGGTGGAATTTTCAAGCTTTAGAGGCCTAACTTATGATGGATTTACAACCATCATCTTAGTTCCACCTAGGCCATATGGCCGAATTGGTTAAAGAAAAATGAAGAGGAAAATCGAAATGAAAAGCTAAGGTAAGTTCATAATTTCATTATTTTGAGCTAAAAACACAACTCCTCAAAGCATAGAAATAAATTTAGAAACTACTCCCTACCTAATCTGAGTTGAAGAAGAGGAAGAGAACTTGATTTCTTGAAGTGAAATGAAACAAAATCTCTTTGAAAAAATTTAAGAAAGAATTCAGCCAAAGAGGAGGAAGAAAGAAAGTTTTTGGTGCTCCTAAAAACTAGTTATGAACAAAGCATTCCAAGACCACTCAAGCAAGCCTATTTATAGAAGATTTTGAGGCTTCTAATTGGCCAAAATGAGGAGGTAGTTGGCGGAATTTTGCAGGAGAAATAAGGGAGGAAAAATCATTTTAGACAAAGTTGTATGAAATTAAGGAATTATGTCTCTTATGGTGACATTTTGACATTTTGTTTTAGTGCAACTTTTGGTAATAATTCAGCTACATAATGGCATCAATAATTTCATCCATTACAGCCCAAAGAAGTGAAATTTGTGTGTTCCATGCCTTATTTAGGTGTAGGCAAGGTATTTATGTAATTTAAAGAATTTACGGTTAAGGGCTTAAGTGAAGTAGTAAGCAATTTGGGTGTTTTTGAGCAATTTTGGGTTCTAATCAATCTAAATACATAATTTTGACTCTAGATTAATATTTAGAATTTAATAAGCTTTAATTTGAGCCTAATATTGCTTAGGTTTGGTATCTGAATTAAAAATCTCAAATTGCAAAGCGTCCAAAAATAGGGGCAAAATCGTACTTTCACTTAAAAACTGCCCGAGGCCACCGGAGCTTAACCAATGGTTAATCATGGCTTAAAAACAAATTTTAAAACATTTTAGTGAGGTTCCGGCTCAGTCGACACGCACATCGGAGTTAAAACAGCCGCAGGGGCATTTTGGTCATTTCGCGCGTCGAAACCCAAAATTGAGATCCTTCTGCTCTATTTACACACATAACACAAACAATCCCTTATTATCATCAAAACATCCCCTTGAGAATAGGTGGGGCCCACGATCCTCATTTTCTGAGTAAAATAACTTCAGGGGCATTTTGGTCATTTTATACGTACAGAAATTCGGGATTTGCGACTCTCGCATGAATCGCTTCTAACCTCTCTTCTAATGTTATATTCCTTTATTGAGGATTGTTCGGCCTCAAATCTTATGTAATAATTACCTACAGTAATTCGGTAATTTCTAATGACAGTAAAAATTACAGTAAAAATTGGGGCGTTACAGGATTGAATTTTAGCACCTATAGAGAAACTTGTAACTAGAAAACCGTAAAATGGCAATTCTAGAACTCTTAAAACATTTAGTTTTCTGTTTCTGTACAGCACCCTTAGAATGTGGTATAAATGATTTATAATTAGTTCAAAGGTTTAGGAACACCTCATAAATGGTTTAGATTTGATTTATAGCGCATTAGGAGAAAACGGATCTGAGAAAGGGTCTAAAACGTAAGTTCTAGAACCCCGTAATCATAGATATGTAACTCTGCCTTGGGGTATGGTGCTGCCCAGAATTATTAAGGAACATAAATGAAGGTAAGATTTGTTAGAAGTAAACCTTTAGGTGCATAAGAGGTTGATAGAAAATGATAGAAAAACTACATCTCAAGTTTAAGGCCCGTAAGGGTCAAAGCATAAGATACCGTAGGAACAAGAGCATGATGAACTTTCAATGTTGCTTGTGAGCATATGAGAATGATTGTGTCAACGTATGAATTTATGGTTGAGGATGCATGATCCATTTATTTATGTGGCATAAAGTAAATTTGGAAGAAATCAAAAGTCGATGTCGCTACCGTCAATTTCTGACAAATTTGGGGACTTAGAAAGTTTTTGAAAAACCTATGAGATTTTATTTATGAGGTACTAAGATGAGTTCTCGGATGACACCGGTTCAGCTGAGCACCTCCAGAGAACTCATGTGACATCGGTACCAAGATGAATTCTTGGGTGACACCGGTTCGGCCGAGCACCACTAAGAAATGCCCCCTAGCCCATACTAGATAAGCCGGGATTATGTTTATGATTATGATACGCTTATCGGGATTGATAAGTAAGAACTAGTGACGAGTAGTTAAGGTATGAGCTCATAACCTAGAGATGTGACACGTCCTGGGTGACACCGGTTCGGGCGAGCACCCCCAGAACGATTGTCTTTTAGGGTGACCTATGAGGAAGTAAAGTATGATGATTATGTCACAAAGTTTTCCCATATGAGATTCAATTGCCACTTTATGCCACTACTATGTTGTTCTTAATGTTATGATTATTATTCTTGCACTAAGTAGAGCCATGCATACATTCTTTAAAGTAGAGCCATGCATACATTCTTTAATATGTTGCATCCATGATATTAAGAATCATACTAAAATGAATGGACCTTGACTAACTATGTTTCAAAGCTTAAAAATGGACTTAATGCATGCTCACTTATTTTGTAAACTAAACCCAAGGTTCCTGAGGACGTAGACGATGACACCTAGGTAGTAGGAGGCCCTACTGAGATTCTTTAGCAAGATTCTCTCTCCCTCTATCTTTTCTTTCTGTTATGTCTTCAGATGGCGACATTCGTAGTTTTTGTGGACACCCTGATGTGGGAAGTGCACTATGATCCGAAGCACGGATCGTACCATTTTAAGGGACAGTGCACGGTGCGAGTCTTCATGTTCATTGGACGTCCCTTCGCTCACCCCATACATACCCATCGCTTCTCCCCGACTGCACTCTACAGCGAGGACGAGCGGGTTTTTGAGCGCGCACGTACGCATAACGAGAGAGTGCTCCCCATATACACCGCCGCCTCAGCCATGCGTGACTATCCCGACTACATGCCCCGGACTTACTTCTCGGAGACCGACCCGTCAGAGGACCCGCCTACCCATCCGTACAGCGAGAGCTCCGCCCCCACTCCACCACTGATGAGAGAGAGGCGTTGGCGATCTTGTGACTCAGCCATGGCTAGCACGACAACCGAAGATGCGGACACATCGTGGGGGTCACTCTCGATCCCTGTTTCGCCTTTACACGCCGAAGAAGCTCGCCCAGTTTCCCGGATATGTGCCTCGCTTGCGAGATGGACTTCAGTAGGAGGTGACGTATGACCGATGGAGCACCCGGGTAGAGCACACACCACTTAGATGAGGATAAACCTTCTTTTGATTAGAGGTTATCCCTTTAGTTGCACTTGGGTAGGGGAGTTTGCTTTAATGCTTTCGGTCGCACTTTCCTTGTATTTTCTCTTTGATGTATTCGTTTCCTATTATACTAAACTAAGTCCCACTCTCCATAAGTAGGCATATCATATTATATAAATATGCAGTTCAGTTTTATTGTGATGTGCCTTTACTTGCTTTATGTTATGATGTTATGAGATGCTTGCTTTATTTCCTTTCATGCTTTATTGTTCATCGTGTCGCACGGCTCTCACTTTGCTTTTATAATTCAAAAAAAATTTACCAGTATTTCCACCAAGTATTTTAAAGTAATAAGGAAACTATGACGTAACAGACTAATGATTAACCTAAATATGTTCTAGAGTATTAGGTTAAAAATTAGGATGTTACACTTGGGAGGATGTTACAACCACTGCCCTTGCACTACCACCCTCCCTTTCAGATGATGTCTACTCTTGGGTATGTTGGCCCTTCACCTCCACCTTATTCCTAATCACATCCATCCACAGTAAGGAACCCAGCCCTAGCCCTACTACTAGCCAGACTCCTATTCCCACATCTCATTAGACCCTTGCTTCCTTAGATGAGTCACAGACATGGGGACCAGATGGTAGGCTATTTGGATTAGATGATAGGCCATTCCCCTGGCATAGGCCAGATGATAAAAACTAGTAACTTGAAACATATTTTATTTTAGACTATAATGATGTCTAAAATATTGTCATTGTATTTAATTTGATTCATCTTTGTAATAGCTTTGATCCTTTTCCTAAGAGCCTCCACTAAATTACATAAGTTTTACAGAGCTAACATAACCACCTGTGGTCAACCATGATTGACATCCCGAAAGATGTTAGGGAGATGTGGTGGTAAGAAAGAAATGTAATACTATAATTTGTTTGATTGCATTAAAATCATTTTTATATTATTTGTATGCTTCTAATTAATTATATGTTATGAGTTTTGCATATGCCGAGGTCTATTGACATCTTGCCAGAGCAATAGGCTACTGTCAAGAAGCCTTGGAGGATTAGGTTCATCAAGCACTTGTAGGACATGTTCCACGATATTCGCAAGGGGCATATAAGCACCTCCTGGCTAAATGATGCCACCTTCTGTAAGCTGCAAGCCCATTGGGCATCTAACTCCAACTTTGAGGAGGGTTCCTAGAAAGGCAAGACAAATCAGGCCTCACTAAAAAGCAAGTCACTACACATTGGTGGTCTAACACCTTGATTTTTCTGTCTGAGCGAAAATGACCAAAATGCCCCTGAGGTCATTTTTCACCCGAAATTCGAGGACAGCTGACCCAGCAGTCCTCGAAGGGTCAGCTCAATGTTAAAAAGGGATTATGTGTGGTATGTATGCTAATAGAGCAGAAGAATCTCATTTGAGTTCTGATACGCCAAATGACCAAAATGCCCCTATGGCTATCTAGCACCGTTTGATGAGCCAATTGAGCCCGAACTCCATCCCAAAGGTTTTAAATGATGTTTTTATGAGTCTGGGCATGTCTATTAAAGTACTGGTGGTCCCGAGAAATTTTTGTGCAAAATTATGATTTTGCCCCTAGAACAGTTATTCTGAGCTTTATGATAAAATTAAGTAAATCTCAGCAATATTAGGCTCTAATTGAAGATTAATTAATTTTCATAATTAATCTAGAGTCAAAATAATTAATTGAATTAATTAGAACCTAAGATTTCTTATAGAAACTCAAAATCCTTTTCTCAAAATCAAGACATTATGTCATGAATCAATGAATAGTGTTCTTCCTATCAATTTTCTTAAATCAAGGAACCAATGAATGTGATTGAGAATCTTGATTAGAGGGTGTTTGACTCCACTAATAACCAAGACCACTCCTAAAACTTGTCTTGAGAAGCCTTAATTATCCACTTTCTCATTCAAACACTTAATCACAAACTCCTAATCAAATACCTAATCAAACCTATCCTATAAATCACATCATAACACCAAAGAAATGAAATAATTTTCCTCCTCCATGGCCATTGAACCACACGGCCACTCCCCCTCCAAATTCATCACATGTTAATTTGTTTTAATAACATTTCACACTCAAAGAATTATACCTTCAACCATACCTAGCCATAACTTGAAATGACACACACAAGAGATATTTTCCCTCCTTTTCCCTCCATTATGGCCGGCCACCCTTCCCTCCATTTCACCCCCATGTGTTTCATTTCTCTATAAATAGAAGGAGCCCTCAAGAGATCATTTTGCTCATTTCTCTTACACCTCCAAAGTTTTCTTTCTCTCATCTCAAAGAGCTCTTCTTCTTCTTCCTCTACTCTTTTCAAAGACCAACCCTTCCCTCTCAATCAAGAAGCACATCCAAGGTAGGGAGTTGTATTCTTTTCTTTTTTTTGTTTATCTCTTGGTTTGTAAAGATTCAATATTGATTCTTCTTTTCTTCTCCACTTTCTTTTTGGTTTTTTCTATTCCTTTTCTTCTTCTTTGATTTTCAGCCAAACAGCCTACATTTGGAAGAAACCATGGCTTGATGATGAGGATCTTGAGTGTTAGTTGTAAAACCATCATTTATTGGAACTCTAAAGCTTGAAGGTTTCACTTTTGAAAAGATTTTTAGCAAATAAAGAAACTATGTTGTTGTAAGAGTAATCTTAGGCCTAGGACTCAAATAGATAATCAATGGATTGCATTCATATTTATTTTCCTTACTACCACTTTAATAATTAATCTCAAAGCCTACCAATTTCAACCTTAAAGTTGATTGAGATTTAGAGTGGAAACTCTAAGGGGCCTAGAGCACTAAAATAAAGAATTGAACTTTCATATCATATTTATTTTTCAAGTCATCACCTAAAGCTCAAAGATAAGAAATGAACTTGCATTTCATGTTTACATTTCTTGTCTAGCATGTTTATGTTTCAAGCCATCGCCTAAACTTAAAGATTAAGAATGAACTTGCATTCTCATGTTTATTTTCAAGCCTTGTACATTTGCTTTTCCTTGCCATCACTTGATAATGCTAAGATTAAAATGAAACTTGTATTAGCATGTTTATGTTATGTCATCACTTAAAGATCTAAGGCTCAAGACCTAACTCTTTCAACTTACACAAGTGATCTTGAATCTATGGGCATTTACCTTTACAAAAAATGTTTTGATTTCAAAGTAAGTGTTGGAATGAGGTTCAAAATGGTTTAAGAAGGAAGGAATAACTTAGAAGATGTTTTAGACTGAAAATTTCGTATATTGAAGGTGCTGGTAATCAATTACAAGGCCCATGTAATTGATTACTAGAGAGCTTTGCCAGACTAAATATGAACTTTTAGGCCTGAGTAATTGATTACAGTATCATGTAATCGATTACACATACTGGAACTCTAGTAATCGATTACCATTCCACGTAATCGATTACTCAGATGTTCTTGGGACCCAAGTTTGGTGTAATCGATTACAAAGCCCATGTAATCGATTACCAAAGCCCTCAACTTTCGTGTTTTGAAAATCTGAAGCTGTGTAATCGATTACAAGGCTCATGTAATTGATTACCAGAACCCAAAGTATACAATAAACCTTTTCTCTACTTAAATGTCATGAAGCCATGATCTTAGGTTGCTTAAATCTATGATCTTATGTGATATGAACCCATGATCTTGTTTACATATGAATCTATGAGTTTGCTTGATAGAAACTAATGGGATATGTATGACTATTCATGAATCATAAGCATGTTTATTTTATGAGGCATTGATCTAAAAAAAAAAGAACTCATCCTTTGCATGTTATAGTTTCACATGGAACATTAGAAATGCATATGCTAGAGATATATGAAGAGCTGGGCGAGATTATTCTTGAATTGTGGCATGATATGACATGTTGTATGACATTGATACTTGATTGTGATTTTGAACTCGGAATGAGAAAGTACATGCAGTATTAGTTCTTATTCCATAAAACAAATTTGAAGGAAATTCGGTGTACCACCGTTACGCTGCCGAATTTCCATCAAATTTGGAGACGTAAGAAAGTTTTTGAAAAACTCCTTGAGATTGAAAACATGACATAACACTGAGACGCATTTCTCCCGCTCCGATGGGGAGGAAGCAAATCCGTGAGGGTATTGACATTGAGCTTGACAAAGCGAACAATTCACTACGTACTAGATCCTAGTAGAGCATTCCAAAGAAGGAAATATTTTTATGGACTCTCCGAATTAAAGGTTATGATAGATGATCATTATGCCCCCTAGCCCGTACTCTTGAAGTCGGGATTATTATTATGATACGCTTATCAGAGGATAAATAAGAACTAGTGACGACTAGTTAGGTATGAGCTCATAACCTGGAGATGTTTTTGGAGTGACCCCCTATGATGTAAAGTATAAAGTTTAATGTCACACAGTTAAGAAAAGAGAAAAGTTTCACATGAAAAGTTACATGCCACTTTATGCCACTTTATGATGTTTCTTGACGTTCTGTTATATTGCTTTCTTGCATAAAGTATTATCATGCATTCATGCCTTGCTATGTTACATACATGACATTAAGATTCATTCTAAAATGAACAGGCCTTGGATAATTTTAAAAACCTAATAACAAACCTTATGCATGCACACCTCTTTATAATAAACCCAAGGTTCCTGAGGATGTAGATGATGACACTAGGATAGGAGGATTTCCCTACTGAGATTCTTTAGAAAGTTTCTCACTCCCTTTATCTTCTCTTTCTATCGCGTTGTCAGAGGATGATGGCATCCTTCGTCATATACGTTGATGCACTGACATGGGAGCTACATTTTGACGCCACGCACCAGTCCTATCATTTCGTAGGCCGTTGCTCCATCCATATGTTTGTATTTCTGGATCGCCCTTTTGGTCAGCTAGTCATGAGCTTCCGGTTCACTCCTACCTTACCCTTCGCCAACGACCTTCTATTCGAGCACACACGCCCTTGAGGAGAGCGCATCTGTCGCACCCTCGACACTGCTTCCGCCATCCATACCGATCCGGAGTACGTCCCCCGTTCACCCTTGGCCTTCTCCGAGACCGACCCCTCTAAGACGGACATCCTGTCCATGGGTTCCTCCCCCACTATACCCATGGAGTTAGGTAGTGAGGACACCGTGACGCAGCTACTCCGAGGAGGTAGAGTAAGGATGGTGCCCTGCCACAGAGCACACGTCCGACCCTTTCACCACTTGGCCACCCCGGCTGAGTTGGCCCAGTGGGTTAGATATGTACCTCCCATCGACGAGTAGGAGTAGAGTTGGCAGCTGACTTTAGTGCACACACACCTACATGACTAGGGTAGCCTTTTTTATTTTAGAGGCTATCCATATTTTCTGCTAAGTATTTTAAAGAAATGTTTTAAAGAATAAGACTAAAAGAGTAATGGACTAATGATCAACCTAGTTACGTTCTAGGAGTATTGGGTTGAAAATTAGAATGTTACATTTTGGCATCAGAGCAGTTCGGTTCTCACGGAGCCTGAGGATTGGACTGACTATGCTTCATAGGCATAATGTGGTAGTCATGTCATGTGTAGTGCTTGATAGAAATAAGCTATAAGGTTAGGTATGCATGACCCCTGTTTGTTTGTGTATGCCATGGTAACTAGCTCATTTCGCATGAAATATTAAGTCTGATTAACTTAATGTTTATTATCTTATGTGTTAAGGAACCAATGGCACCCAGACGACAGACTAGGGCCCCAATAGAGGGGAACCAAGACAACGCAATTGCCATGATTGTTCAAGACATGGCAAGGGCGATGGAACACATGTTCGAACGAATGAACCAGCTGGGAGACGCTAGGTGTGCTCCTCTACTGTAGAAATGATCGAGTAAGCCTATTTCGGTGAATTTCGCAAGGGTAACCCGCCTGCCTTTCGAGGAGCCATGGATCCTGACAAGGCTGACGAGTGGATAAAGAACATGGAGAAGATCTATACTATGGTTGCCTGCTCAGAGGCGCAGAAGGTCACGTTTGCTACTTACATAATGGAGTCTGATGCCGAGTTCTGGTGGACCGACACTCGGAGACCGCTTGAGGCCTCTAGTACCACCATCAGCTGGGAGCTGTTCAAGACGTATTTCTACAAAAAAAATACTTTTCGGAGTCTGTGAGGAATGCTAAGGACATCAAATTCATGCAACTGACCTAAGGTAGGTCTACTGTCGCCCAATACACGGCAAAATTCGAGGAACTGATCAGGTTTTCACGGTGTTCCAAGGGAACCCAGATGAAGTATGGAAATGCGTGAAATATGAGGTCAGACTAAAGGCAGAGCTGAACTTCGCAATGGCATACATAGAGATCAGGGATTTCCCTACCCTGGTCAATAAGTGCCGGATCTTGGAGGAAGGCCAACGGAAGCTCAACGCTGCGAGAGCGGAGCGTGCCAAGGGGCTAAGTCCACTAGCTCCAAGGTTCAAGCCACAACACCAAAACCAGTCAAGGAATCATTACAACATGTATCACAATAATAACAACCAGTTCAAGCCACAACAACAGCAACAGCAGAGGGCACCTGCCAATCAACAAAACCAAATACCCTCGTTCAAGCACAACGGCCACCGAAACAACAACAACCAACAAGGAGGATCGGGAGGTCCTCAAAACAACAACAACCATCATCACCACAAGGAGCCCCCATTGCTTCCCTGCACTCCACACCGCCATAGTATGCCCCCAGTGTGGGAAGAGCCACGGGAATCGCCCCTGCCTAGCCGAGTAGGGAGTCTGCTTCAAGTGTGGCAAACACGGCAACTATGCGAAGGATTGCACAAACGGGAGGCCAATGAACCAGAACCCCAGGCCACAACACTAAGGGAGGGTCTTCACCCTCAACGTCGAAGATGCGAAGAAGTCCCACGACCTTATCAAAGGTAAGTGCGAATTAAATGGTAACACTTTAACTGTACTATATGACTCTGGTGTGACCCATTTTTTTATTTTACATGCTAGTGTCGAGTCTCTAAATTTACAAATTTCTAAACTCCCTTTTGATCTCATTGTTGCAACCCCTACTAATCGCCCTGTAAATACACATAACTACTGTTTAAATTGTCATCTTACTGTTAAAAATAGATCCTTTATCATAGACTTAATTTGTTTGCCCATGAAGCATATAGGCATAATTCTTGGCATGGATTGGCTTTATGCCAACCGTGTATTGCTAGACTATTATACCAAGTTTGTCATCTTCTCTTCCGCCCCTAGTGAAACCAGTCAACCTTTGAAACTATATTTGAATTCTGTAGTGGTCAACTGTAGTGGGAAGGAAACTAAGGGATATTTTCTCTTAGCCGCTAGTGAGGTAGACTTTGAGCAAAACCTAGAAGATATACCGGTTGTAAGAAACCATCCCAAAGTATTTACGGATGAAATACCCGAGTTCCCTCCTGAGAGAGAAGTAGAATTCTCCATAGAGTTGGTTCCTGGAGCAGAACCTATCTCCATAGCCCCATATCAGATGTCACCCCTAGAGTTGGCTGAGTTGAAAACCCAATTAGAAGAGTTGTTAGAAAAAAAAGCTTTTTAAGACCTAGTGCTTCACCCTAGGGAGCCCCGGCCTTGTTTGTTAAAAAGAAGGATGGAAGTATGAGATTGTGCATAGATTATACGCAGTTGAATTGAGTGACAGTGAAAAACAAGTACCCTTTGCCTAGGATTGATGATCTGATGGACCAAGTAAAAGGAGCGGTGGTATTTTCCAAGATTGATTTAAGATTGGGATACCACCAGATTAGGGTAAGAGACCAGGATATACCCAAAACTGCCTTTAGAACTTGGTATGGACACTTCGAGTTCACTGTTATGTTGTTTGGACTGACAAATACTCTCGCGGTGTTTATGGATTATATGAATAGGATCTTTAGATGCTATTACGTGGTTGTTTTCATAGATGATATATTCATTTATTCGAAGACCCACAAGGAGCATGAGCGTCATCTAAGGCTGGTTTTAGAGATTTTGAAGGAGAAGAAGCTGTATGCTAAGCTATCTAAGTGTGGATTCTGGCTAGAAGAAGTGAAATTTTTAAGGCATGTAGTGTCAAAAGGAGGCATAGCCATTGATCCCTATAAGGTTGAGGTAGTAATGAATTGGGAAAGACCAACCATCGTAATGGAAATATGGAGCTTTTTGGGTTTAGCAGGCTACTACCGTAGGTTTATAAAAGGATTTTCCCAGATTGCCCTACCCCTAACCAAGCTCACTAGGAAAAACACCTCTTTTATGTGGAGCCCCAAGTATGAGAAAAACTTCTAAGAGCTGAAGGAAAAGCTAACCTCGACCCCAGTTTTGGTTTTACCTAACCCCAATGTACCTTTCGAGGTATATTGTGATGCTTCGAGCAAAGGTTTAGGCTGTGTGCTGATGCAAAATGGGCAAGTGATAACCTATGCATCCAGACAACTCAAGCCTCACAAGTTGTGTTACCCCATCCATGACCTAGAACTAGCAACCATAGTGTTTTCTTTGAAGATGTGGAAGCACCATTTGTATGGTGTAAGGTTTGAGGTTTTCTCCGATCATAAGAGTCTCAAGTACCTCTTTGATCAAAAGGAGTTGAACATGAAACAGAGAAGGTGGATGGAGTTTTTGAAGGACTACGATTTCGGCTTAAATTACCACCCCGGCAAGGCTAATGTAGTCACCGACGCCTTGAGTCGAAAATCTTTACACCTGTCTCACATGATGGTTAAAGAAGTTGAGTTAATAGAGCAGTTTAGGAATACGAATCTAGGGATGTCTTTGACCGACGGAGGTATGAAGATGTGTCACCTTAGCGTGACAAGTAGGTTTAAGCAAAGAGTTGCCCTAGCTCAAAGGGAGGACAAGGAGTTTAAGGATACCCTGGAGGCAGTCAAGGCAGGCAAGTTGAAGGGTTTCGAGCAAGGCCCTAATGGTTTATAGAGATTTGAAGGGCGAATCTGTGTGCTGCAGGATGGTGACCTCCGAGAAAATATCTTGGAAGAGGCTCACAAGAGCCATTTCACCATTCATCTTGGTATTACCAAGATGTATCAGGACTTGAAGAAGATGTTTTGGTGGCCCGGATTAAAGAAGGATGTGGTCACTTAGGTTAGTAAGTGCTTGGTTTGCCAAAAGGTGAAAATCGAGCAACAAAAGCCTTTAGATATATAGTAACCCCTGTCAAGTCCTGAGTGGAAATGGGAGAGTATATCTATGGATTTTGTGACGAGATTGCCTAGGACCCAAACTGGCCATGATGCCATATGGGTGATTGTGGATCGAATGACCAAGTCAGCTCACTTTCTGCCTATTAGAGTGACCTACTCTTTGGATAAGTTGGCGTAGTTATACATCCAAGAGATCATAAGACAACATGGAGTGCCGTCGACGATAATTTTGGATAGGGATCCGTGATTTACATCGCGTTTTTGGGGAGCCTTTCAGAAGGCGTTTGGTTTAAAGTTGTGCTTAAGCACAACATACTACCCACAAACAGATGGCCAATCGGAAAGATAGTGGAGGAGCAAAGTCTGTTAGGATTGGAGATAGTGGAGGAGACAACGGAGCAGATCAAAAAGATACGGGATAAGATGCTTACCGCTCAAAGTAGACAAAAGAGCTATGCGGACAGGCGACGAAAGCCATTGGAGTTTAACGAGGGAGAACATGTGTTTCTTAGGATCACCCCCACTACAGGCATAGGAAGAGCCATGAAAGTCAAAAAATTGAGCCCCCGATTCCTTGGTCCTTTTGAGATTCTTCAAAGAGTTGGTCTAGTAGCTTACAAAATAGCTTTACCCCCTAACCTTTCTAATCTCCACGATGTCTTTCACGTCTCTTAGTTATGAAAATATGAGCCCGACCCTAGCCATGTTTTAGAACCAGAGCATGTACAATCAAAGGAGGACTTAACTTTCAATCTGCCACCAACGAGGATCGTGGACCACATAGTCAAGTAGTTGAGGAACAAGTCCGTTCCTTTGGTGAATGTGGCATGGGGATGCGACAAGTCAGAGGAGTACACATGGGAACTGGAGTTAGAGATGAGGACAAAGTACCCAGAGTTATTCTAAGGTAACGAATTTCGAGGACGAAATTCTTTTTAAGGAGGGGAGCAATGTAACACCCCGATTTTTCTGTCTGAACAAAAATAACCAAAATGTCCCTGAGGGTATTTTTCACCCAGAGTTCGAGGACAACCGACCCAGCAGTCCTCGAAGGGTCAAATCAATGTTAAAAGAGGATTATGTGTGGCATGTATGCTAATAGAGCAGAAGAATCTCATTTTGAGTTTCGATGCGCCAAATGACCAAAACGTCCCTGTGGCTATTAGCACCATTTGATGAGCCGATTGAGCCCGAACTCCTCCATAAAGGTTTTAAATGATGTTTTTATGAGTTTGGACATGTCTGTTTAAGTCCTGGTGGTCCCGGGCAGTTTTTGTGTAAAATTACGATTTTGCCCATAGAACAGAGATGCTGAGCTTTATGACAGAATTAAGCAAACCTAAGTAATATTAGGCTCTAATCGAAGATTAATTAATTTTCATAATTAATCTAGAGTCAAAATAATTAATTGAATTAATTAGAACCTAAGATTGCTTAGAGAAACTCAAAATCCTTTTATCAAAATCAAGACATTATGTCATGCATCAATGAATAGTGTTGAGAATCTTGATTAGAGGGTGTTTGACTTCACTAATAACCAAGACCACTCCTAAAACTTGTCTTGAGAAGCCATAATTACCCACTTTCTCATTCAAACACTGAACCACAACTCTTAATCAAATACCCAATCAAACCTATCCCCTAAACCACATCATAACACCAAAGAAATGAAATAATTTTCCTCCCACATGGCCATTGAACCACACGGCCACTCCCTCTCCAAATTCATCACATGTTAATTTATTTTAATTACATTTCACATTCAAAGAACCATACCTTTAACAATACCTAGCCATACCTTGAAATGACACACACAAAAGATATTTTCCCTTCTTTTTCCTCCATTATGGCCAGCCACCCTTCCCTTCATTTCACCTCCATGTGTTTCATTTCTTTATAAATAGAATGAGCCCTCCAAGAGATCATTTTTCTCATTTCTCTTACACCTCTAAAGTTTTCTTTCTCTCATCTCAAAGAGCTCTTCTTTTTCTTCCTCTATTCTTTTCAAATACCAACCCCTCTTTCTCAATCAAGAAGCACATCCAAGGTAGGGAGTTGTATTCTTTTCTTTTGTTGTTTATCTCTTAGTTTGTAAAGATTCAATGTTGATTTTTCTTTTCTTCTCCACTTTCTTTTTGGTTTTTGCTATTCCTTTTCCTCCTTTTTGATTTTCAGCCAAATGGCCTATATTTGGAAGAAACCATGGCTTGATGATGAGGATCTTGAGTGTTGGTTGTAAAACCATCATTTATTGGACCTCTAAAGCTTGAAGGTTTCACTTTTGAAAAGATTTTTAGCAAAAAAAGAAACTATGTTGTTGTAAGAGTAATCTTGAGCCTGGGACTCAAATAGATAAGCAATGGATTGCGTTCATATTTATTTTCCTTGCTACCACTTTAATAATTAATCTCAAAGCCTACCTATTTCAACCTTAAAGTTGATTGTTGATTTAGAGTGGAAAGTCTAAGGGGCCTAAAGCACTAAATTAAAGAATTGAACATACATATCATATTTATTTTTCAAGTCATCACCTAAAGCTCAAAGATAAGAAATGAACTTGCATTTCATGTTTATATTTCTTGTCTAGCATGTTTATATTTCAAGCCATCACCTAAACTTAAAGATTAAGAATGAACTTGCATTCTCATGTTTATTTTCAAGTCTTGCATGTAACATCCTTCCAAGTACAACGTCATCCTTAAGTCATGACATCATACCCGAGAGTTGTTACTTATAAATTAGCAGACCTTTCTTAAATATCTATAGCTATTTTGATTGATTCGCGAGATAACTAGGTCATAATTCTACCGAAATATACAGCGATGAAACCAAAATATTCATTTAATACAAAGTTCAGTACATAAAGGAAGCTCTTTTATGAGCTTTAACACATCTTTATCCTCTAACATATTTACATACATATCCATTCCACTAAATACAACATAATAACAGCATTAACTACTACACTATTGTACTTTCGAGCTCTTTTGCATAGCAGTCTCTCGATTTTCTGCATCAACCTGGAGACGACATGGGAACACAAAAACATAGGGGTGAGAATTATACAATTCTCAGTAGGGTAACTCCCCCAAATACACAATCATAATCTCATTGGCATCGCCCCAGCCACTTCTGTTTATTAAGAAAAAGTGGTCATACATTATATGTAACACCCTAAAAAATTATTTAAAAGTTAATTTGAGCTTTATTAGTCATAATTTCAAAAATCTGATAGTTTTAACAATGATGAGAACGATCCAACGGATTTGTAAAAAAAAAATGTGAATAGTAACTTGTGGGCCCCACTGGACCGCTGGGACAGCCAAATTCCTAGAATTGGGCCCCGGAGATGCCCAAAATTGAGAAATTATATGATTATGGTTAGAAATAGGTAGAATTAAAGATTTTATACCCGAAAATATTTTTCAGGCAATATTTGATTTACCGGATATACTATTTTACCCGTTCGGTAAAATTTCAGTGTGTAATTTTTAACACCGAAAACTAATTAGATCTCTACAAAAAGAATGGTCTTATCTCTTTAAACTAAATGAATGGCTAAGATTCAATCTTGAATTACAAGATTGAATCATAGCCATCCAATTCACCTTTTTAGATTAGGATTTATCTAAACATATTATATAATATCATATCATAATTACAAGATATATATTGACTCAAAATCTTCTCCAAGAAGACAAGCAATCTTCGGCCATGGAGAAGAGAAACAGCAGCAACTTTCTCTCCATTGTCAAGAGCTCCAAGTTTTCATTCAAAGCCTATAAACACTAGCCTAGAGTTGTTGAAACTTCAAACTCCCTTCACTAAAGTTCTTCCTCTCATCGATACCTACAATTCTAACCGATTAGAATTTGAATCCATCATAGTTTTCCACCTTGAGAGATCATTCTTCACTGCCTAAAGAAAGGATTTGATGTTAATTTGGTGGCCTTGAAGTGAGCAAGATTAGTCTTGAAACATCCTTGAAGCCAACATCCTTAAAGCCACCAAAGTAGGGCATCTTAAACCTCTTTTACATTCAACTCTATTTTTATGATTTGCCTACTGATTTGGCTGAATATTTTTGATTGAATTGCTGGATTACATATTGAGATTGATGTGTAAATTTTGGTGGAAGGGTTTGATGTTGTGAAAAATGGTTTTTATCAAAAGAGATTTTGATACATGCTGCTAGATTTTCGATTTTCAACAGGGCAGGGTTTGTTCATGAATTTTCTGGTACAATTGTGTTCATTTTTATCAGCTATAAAAATTAGATATTGAAGCTAACATGTTAATCTAGTTCCATGAATTTTCTTGAGCTTTCATTTCGACTTATACTGCTTCAAAACAATCTAGGACTGAACTGGTATCTATGCTGCCCAAACTCTTGGAACTGAAGCTGTGAATGTTTCTAATTTTGTTATCATAGCAAATGATTGAATTATCCTTTGAAATTTTTACAAGATATTAGAGACACCTTGAGGTTTTACCAGGATTTTTATTTCAAAATTTCTGGGTTCATTTGCTATGGTTAAAAATTCTCCATTTCTGGTTCTAAGATGAGAATAAGTGGTCTCTGACCACTAAAATTGTTGAATTTTATTATCATATTTACAGAACTCTGTTTACTCCGAAATTTTCAGAGAAGCTTGGGGACATATTGAAGTGTCCTTTATAATTTTTATAGCCTTGGATTTGATGGTTTGAAATGCACAATAATTTGTGTTATGGATATGAGATATCAGTCATTGTGCTGAAAATGAATTGATGCTTTGAATTGATGAAATAATGACATTTTGTACTAGTATGATATGAGTACCTGAATATGAGGATGAATAATTGAGTATGTAAACTTATTGATGAAGTTAGGTACACATAGATATGAATAATTATTACAATTGCTTATATGCGAAAGAAAAGCATAAGATTATGTTTCTTGAACTGGAGAAAGTAAATCCAGTTTGTTAGGGAAAGTAAACCTAACTACTAAGAAAAGCATAAGATTTATAATCCTTGGGCTGGAGAAAGTAAATCCGGTCTGTCAGGGAAAGTAAACCTGACTACCCTTGAATTGAGTCGGGGAAAGTAAACCTGGCTAGAAATAGGTCTGTGTGAGAATTGGAGAAAGTAAATCCAATGATCATGTATAGGAATGAGCTCAGTCCTGAAAAGTAGTCTATTACCCATTATTGCACATTGGGGACGACGGTACGTAACGCTCAGATGTGACAAGATTAGTAAAGGGCCAAGGCAAGTTTAAGAAGTAAATTTTATAAGAAATCCTTTGTCTTATGTGCCGAGTGAAGAAGTTTAATATTGATATTGAGACCAATATATTTAAGTGGAAAGTTAGTAGTATATGATGTTGAGTAGTATGGTATATGTACATTAAGTGATTGAATATTAAAAGTAACCCACTTCGGAAGCATGATTTGGAACTTTAAAAAAATAAACCGTTATTATATAATGCATGACCACTTTTTCTTAATAAACCGAAATGGCTGGGGTGATGACGATGACATTATAATTGTGTTTGGGGAAGTTACCCTACTGAGAATTGTATAATTCTCACCCCTATGTTTTTGTGTTCCCGTGTCGTCTCTAGGTTGACGCTGGAAATCAAGAGACTGCTATGCCAAATAACTCGGAAGTGCAATAGTGTAGTAGTTAATACTTTTATTATGTTGTATTTAGTGGAATGGAGATATATATATATATATATATATATATATATATATATATATATATATATATATATATATATATGTAAATATGTTAGAGGACAAAGGTGTGTTAAAGCTCATGAAAGAGCTTCCTTTATGTATTAAACTTTGTACTAAATAAATATTTTGGTTTCATTGCTATGTATTTTAGTAGAATTATGACCTAGTTATCTTGCGAATCAATCAAAATGGCTATAGATATTTAAGAAAGGTCCGCTAATTTAGAAGTAACAACTCTCGAGTCTGATGTCATAACTTAAGGATGACGTTGCACTTGGGAGAATGTTACATTATATAATAATGGTTTATTTTTAAAGTTTCAAATCATACTTCCGAAGTGGGTTACTTTTATCATTCAGTCACTTAATGTACATATACCATACTACTCAACATCATATACTACTAACTTTCCACTTAAATATATTGGTCTCAATTTCAATACTAAACTTCACTTGGCATATAAGACAAAGGATTTCTTAGAAAATTTACTCCTTAAACTTGTCTTGGTCCTTGACTAATCTTGTCACATCTGGGCGTTACGTACTGCCGTCCCCAGTGTGGCAATAACGGGTAATAGACTGAGCTCATTCCTATACATGATTATTGGATTTACTTTCTTCAATTCTCACACAGACTTATTCCTAGCTAGGTTTACTTTCCCCAACTCAATTCAAGGGTAGTCAGGTTTACTTTCTGCGACAAACTGGATTTACTTTCTCCAACCTAAGGATTATAAATCTTATACTCTTCTTGGTGGTTAGGTTTACTTTCCCTAACAAACTAGATTTACTTTCTCTAGCCCAAGGAACATAATCTTATGCTTTTCTTTCGGATATAAGCAATTGTAATAAGCATTAATATCTATGCGTGCCTAACCCCATCAATAAGCTCACATGCTCAATTATTCATATTCATATTCATGTACTCATGTCATACTAGTACAAGATGCCATTATTTCATCAATTCAAAGCATCAATTTATTTTCAGCACAATGGCAAATTTAACATATCTATAGCACAGATTATTTTGCATTTCAAACCATAAAATCCAAGGCTATAAAAATTATCCAAGACACTCCAATGTGTCCCCAAGGTCCTCTAAAAATTTTGGAGTTAAAAGGGTTCTCTATGTATGATAAAACAATTCAACAAAATAGGAGGCCAGAAACCCCCTATTTGCGGCCAACAGCCAAAGTTCCATTCTTAATACCCTATCAAATGATCATATCAAATAATACAAAAATTCATGGTTGGACTTTAACATGTCCTCAATATCCTGTAGAAATTTCAGTGGAAAATCAATCATTTGATGTGGCAACAAAATTAGACAAACTCAGAGCTTTAGAATTGGCTATCCAGACAACTCAAGAACAGTCTCGATTTTTTATTTTTATAAAATAGTAAAACTAATTTTTAGGACCCAATAAAAATCATGGAGTTGTCTTAGGATGTTAGCTTCAACATATAATTTTTATAGCTCACAAAAATTACTACAAATACATCAGAAAATTCATGAACCATAACCTGTCCAGAAGAAAACTGAAAATACAGCAGCATAGTCTAATATTCCTTTTGACAAAAATGATTTCTAGAATCATCTAAACACTCCACCAAAATTAATACATCAATATCCATATATCACCAACCAACATAACCAAAATTATCAATTTAAATCAGTGATTAACACAGAAAAATGGATTTGAAGAAGAAGAGGTTCAAAAACCCTACTTGTGAAGCTTTAAGGCCTCTAACTCCAAAGGATCTTTCAAAAATGATTTTTCCTCACTTCAAGTATTCCAAACAGAACCTAACCCTTCCTTAAACAGTAGATAATGATAGCTCAGGGTTCATCTTGGTGATTATTTAAAATTCTAATCGGTTGGTTTGGTAGATATTGAGGAGTGGAACAAGTTTTATGAAGGAAATTTATGGCTTTTTGCAAGTCTAGGCAAGGATTTAGAAGTTTAAAGCAAGTTATTTGATGTTATTAGTGAAGCAAGAATGGTGGCTGCTGGTTATGCTTGCTGGCCGAGGATGAGAAGATGAGATAATGAAGTTAGGTGGCTAAAGTTTATCTTATATTAGGTTGGAAACATCTATTTAATTACAAAAGATAATTCTTTCTAAAAGAAAATAAGATATATGGCTAAGATTTGATCTTGTAATTCAAGATTAAATCCTAGTCTTACACTTGGCTCTAAAGGATAAACATTATCCTTTTACAAAGATTAAACTATCTTTCGATGTTAGAAACCGCACACCAAAATTTCATCGAAAGAGTGAAACAGTGTATCCGGGAAATCAAACATTGCCCGAAAAATAATTTCGGGTATATAATATTTATTTATATCTATTTCTAATCTTATTCCCATGTTTTCCCAATTTCGGGCACCTTAGGGTCTAGAATCAGGGGTTTCGGCTGTCCCGGCGGGCCTGCGGGGCCCGTAAAATACTATTCATGTGTTTTTTTTTTTACAAAACCATTGGACTGTCCTCATAATTGTTAAAATTGTCAAATTTTTAAAATTACGACTAATAAAGCTTAAATTAATTTTTAACTAATTTTTAGGGTGTTACATAACATTTACTTTTCCTTGCCATCACTTGATAATGCTAAGATTAAAATGAAACTTGCATTAGCATGTTTATATTATGTCATCACTTAAAGATCTAAGGCTCAAGACCTAACTCTTTCAACTTACACAAGTGATCGTGAATCTTTGGGCATTTACCTTTAGAAAAAATGTTTTGATTTCAAAGTAAATGTTGGAATGAGGTTCAAAATGGTTTAAGAAGGAAAGAATAACTTAGAAGATGTTTTAGACTTAAAATTTCATATTTTGAAGGTGTTGGTAATCGATTACAAGGTCCATGTAATCGATTACTAGAGAGCTTTGCCAGACCAGATATGGACTTTTAGGTCCGAGTAATCGATTACAGCATCATGTAATCGATTACACGTACTGGAACTCTAGTAATCGATTACCATTCCATATAATCAATTACTCAGAAGTTCTTAGGGCCCAAGTTTTATGTAATCGATTACGGAGCCCATGTAATCGATTACCAGAGCCCTCAACTTTACTGTTTTGAAAATCTGAAGCTGTGTAATCGATTACAAGGCTCTTGTAATCGATTACCAGAACCTTCAACTTCTCTGTTTTGAAATTCGAAGCTGCGTAATCGATTACAAGGCTCACGTAATCGATTACTAGAACCCAAAGTATACAATAAACCTTTTATTTACTTAAATGTCATGAAGCTATGATCTTAGGTTGCTTAAATCTATGATCTTATGTGATATGAATCCATGATCTTGTTTACACATGAATTTATGAGTTTTCCTGACAGAAACTAATGGGATATGTATGACTATTCATGAATCATAAGCATTTTATTTTATGAGGCATTGATCTCAAAAAAATAGAACTCATCCTTTGCATGTTATAGTTTCACATGGAACATTAGAAATGCATATGCTAGAGATATATGAAGAGCTAGGCGAGATTATTCTTGAATCGTGGCATGATATGACATGTTGTATGACATTGATACTTGATTGTGATTTTTAACCTCGGAATGAGAAAATACATGCACTATTAGTTCTTGTGGCATAAAACAAATTTGAAGGAAATTCAGTGTACCACCGTTACACTGTCGAATTTCCATCAAATTTGGAGACTTAAGAAAGTTTTTGAAAAACTCCTTGAGATTTAAAATGTCACATAACACTGAGAGGCATTTCTCCCGCATTGGTAGGGAGGGAGCAAACCCATGAGGGTATTGACATTGAGCTTACCAAAGCGAACAATTTGCTGCATACTAGATACTAGTAGAGCGTTTCAAAGAAGGAAATATTCCTATGGACTCCCCAAATTAAAGGTTATGATAGGTGATCCTTATGCCCCCTAGCCCGTACTCTTGAAGTTAGGATTATTATTATGATACGCTTATCAGAGGATAAGTAAGAACTAGTGACGACTAGTTAGGTATGAGCTCATAACCTAGAGATGTTTTTAGGATGGGCCCCCATGATGTATAGTATAAAGTTTAATGTCACACAGTTAAGAAAAAAGAAAAGTTTCACATGAAAAGTTACATGCCACTTTATGCCACTTTATGATGTTTCTTGATGTTATGTTCTATTGCTTTCTTGCATAAAGTATTATCATGCATTCATGCTTTGCTATGTTGCATATGTAACATCCTAATTTTTAACCCAATACTCTAGAATATATTTAGGTTAATCATTAGTCTATTACGTCATAGCTTCCTCTTTACTTTAAAATACTTAGCGGAAAATACAGGTAAATTTTTTTTTTGAATGTGAAAGCAAAGTGGGAGCCACGCAACACAATGAACGATGAAACATAATAGAAATAAAACACAAATTCAAATAAACACCTCATGAACATTCGATCATAAAACATGTAATTGCATAACATGATAAAACAAACCGCATATATAGATATATAATATGCCCACTCAAGAAAAGCGGGACTTAGTTTGGTACAACCTAGAATAATTACAACTGAAATGAAAGTACAATGGAAAGAAAAATACAACAGAAAGCAAAAAAGAAAACTCCCCAACCCAAGTGCATCTAGAATGCATAACCTCTAAACAAAAGAAGGTTTATCCTCATCTATGTAGTGTGTGCACTATCGCTACCCACGAGCCTCTACTGCTGGGGTCCCAGAAAGGGTGGGACATATCCAATCTAAGGACGAAGCACATCTGGAGTGGGCACTCACTGCGGCTGGACGTGAGCTCCTCGATGGGAATGCATGGATTGCCTCCAAGCCAGCCTTGGCTCAGTGACAGTCTCCTCGCTACCTTCTCTCATCAGCGGTGAGTGGGGGCAGAGCTCTCACTATACGAGTGGGTAGGCGGGTCCTCCAACGGATTGTTCTTCGAGAAGTACGTACGCGGCAGATAGTCAGGATAGTTGCGCATGGCTGAGGCGGCGGTGTGCATAAGGAGCACCCTCTCATTATGCTTGCGGGCACGCTCAAAAACTCGATCGTCGTCACCATATGGTGCTGTCGGGGAGAAGCAATGAGTATGTACAGGATGAACGAAAGGTCGTCCAACAAACATGAAGACACGAACAGTGCATCGACCCTCAAAATGGTATGATCCATGCTTTGAATCATGGTGCACTTCCCACGTCAAGGAATTCACAAAAACCACGAACGTCGCCATCTGAAGATGTGATGGAAAATAGAGATAGAGGGAGTGAGAATCTTACTAAAGAATCTCAGTAGGGAAACCCCCTATCTAGGTGTCATCATCTACGTCCTTAGGAACCTTGGGTTTCTTTGAAAAAGATGAGCATACATAAAATTCACTTATTAGGTTTTAAACTTAATTATCCAAGGTCTATTCCTTTTAGGATGAGTCTTAATGTCATGGATGCAACATAATAAAGCATGAATGCATAAAGATATGACAGGCAGAAATCAGTTAAACATTCATAGAGATATCAGCATCAGACAGGTGGCATAAAGTGGCATATACTTCTCATGTAAAAGCATTTCTCTTTTTGTAACTGTGTGAACATTCGAAGCTTCGTACTGTAACATAGGGATCACCCTAAAAAGACAATCGATCTGGGGATGCTCGGCGAACCGGTGTCACCCAGAATGTGTCACATCTCTAGGTTATGAGCTCATACCTTAACTAGTCGTTACTAATTCTTACTTATCATCTGATAAGCGCAACCTCAATAATAATAATCATAATAGAATGCGTCGCACCGGTATCAAGTATACGGTGAATATTGTCCTCTTTGGGGCGTTACGTATCGTCGTCCCCCTTAAGAATTTGTTTCTGGGGCGTTACGTATCGCCGTCCCCTAGAACGCATTCTCACAATACTATGTCACATTCAAAACTCATATCTTTTTGAAAACTTTCTAAGTTCTTCAAATTTGTCAGAAATTCGGCAGGATAATGATGACACACCAAATTTCTTCCAAATATGCTTTATGCCACATTCATATATGTACATAATCATGAGCATCACAATCATCATAAGTTTTCGTGATAAAAACATGCGCTCACATGAAATACTAAAATTCATTATGCTCTTAAACCTAGGGTGTCTTATGCTTTGACCCTTCCAGGGCTTAAACTCGAGATATAATTATTCTAACATTTGCTATTAACCTTTTATGCACCTAAGGATTCACAACTAAAGATTCTTACTAATATTTATGTTTGTCAACGAATCTGGACAGCATCATGCTTTAAGGGCAGAAATTATATCTTGTGATTACGGGGGGTTCTAGAAACTACGTTTTAGACCCTTTCTACGTTTCGTCTTCGCCTAAGATGCTATAAATCAAACCTAAACCAATTATGGGAAATTCGTATGTCATGAACTAATTATAAACCATGTTTACTACATTACAAGGTTGCTGGACAGAAACAGAAAATTAATTAATCTAAGTGTTCTAGAATTGTACTTTTATGGTTTTCTAGTTACTAGTTTCTCTATAGGCGCTAAAAATCAATCCTACATCAAATGGTACCAATTTTTTCATGATTAATCAATCCTAAACTGAATATTATCCCATTCAAATAGTTTTGATAGTGGGTAAAAATAAATGGGTCAAAACTATGCTAAAACTCAATTTTACGGTTTTTCTGTAAGACTAGTTTCTTTGCTAACATGCATAGAAAGGCTCCAACCTCAACATATATAATTTTTACACATTCTAACATGTCAAAACGTCATCATACAACAGCAACCATACCATGGCAGAATCTAAAAGCATAGTTCCCAAGAAACACATAATCTTACATTTTCAAGGCATATAAACTATTAGTTTCTCTTGGAATCATTTTAGGACTTCTAAAACTCTTTGAAAACCGTTTTATGTTACAAGAAGAGACTAAGAATGGCCATAGGGCAGTAGCTAATTTAAAACATTCTTAGAAAAGGTTTAGTTCATAAATCTTATTGGTAATAACCTTACAAAACTCTTAAGGCCTAAAGAAAATCTTAGAACATGGATTGTTGGCTAGTGACTAGATGAAACTCACACCAACTTCATCCTCATCACATGGCCGAATTATGCATCCATGAGGATGTCTCCATAACCAACTTTAACTTGAGATAAAAAGGGCAAGTCTTTGAGATTTAGGGTCTTTAAGTGATGATGAAAAGTAAATGTACTATGCATTCTATTTTAGTCTTCATTATAAAGTAAAGTGAGAACTTCAAAATAAATATGAGATGCAAGAACTTGTTCAAAGAAATATGCAAGACTTAAAAGTAAATATGCAAGTTCATTTTATCTTTTAGGATTTAAGTGATAACTTAAATATAAATATGCTAGACAAGGAAACGTAAATGTGAATGCAAGTCCAATTCTTTATTTTAGTGCTCTAGGCTCCACAACAATCGACTTTAAGGCCGAAATAGGTGAGCTTCGAGATTATTTATTATGCGATATGAAAATGTAAGTCTCGTTTTAATCTTTACATTTTAGGTGATGGCCAAAAATAAATATGCTAGGCAAGGAAAGTAAATATGCAAGTTCATTTTTACATCTTTACTAGAGCTCTTACAAGACTTTAAAGGGACTTAAACCTCAACCCAAACTTATCATAGCAAGATAAAGTGAACTTGAGAGTTCCTAGAACACAAAGCAACCTTTCTTAAAAATAAAACCATAAGAGAGCTATATAACATTTTTATGAAAACTCAAGCTTTAGAGATTTCATTGTGATGAACATGAAGTCATCATCTAGAACTCTCATCATCAGCCTATCATGTTATGCCATTCAACATGCATGGCCTAAAATTTAAAGGAAAGAAAAGGAAAAGAGCCGAAACCATGAGCAAGGAAAAGAACCATTTTGAAACTCGAGAGACCATGATCTTGATGATGTATTAACACCAACATCATGAGTCCTTATCATTGAGTTCATATATTCATTTTAGAGTATCATCAAAGTTAAGTCCTCAAGACCAAGAAAAAAAGAAACCAAAAACATCGTTTACTCAAGAACCAAGATCAAGCTTTGGAGGTTACTCAAGTAATGAATACCATCATGAAATCCTCATCATCGAGCTCTCATTTCCAAGCCCTTTAAAGCCCTTGGCTGAAAAGAAAAACAAAGAGGAAGAAAGAAGTTCTAAAAGATTCAAGAGAAATCATAAAGCACATAACTAAATAAGAAGTTTTAATGAATGAAACACTTAAAATAAAATCCCTACCAAGTGATTGGAGGTTAAGATGAGTGAAGAAGATGAAGAAGTTGAAGAAGAGGAACTCTTGAACTTGAGAGAAAAAGAAAAGCTTTAAGGTGCTCTTAAAAACTCAAACTTGGCAAATGAACTAAAAGTGATTCAAGTTCATCCGAGCATGCTATTTATAGAGAAATGAAACATGGGGGGTGAGAATGGGATCGAGAAGTGGCGCCATTTTATGGGAAGAGGGAGGGAGAAAAACATCTCTAGGCTATGTCATTTCAAGGTAAGGTATAAGGCATGGTATAAGCATGGGTTGGTATAAGCATGGGTTTAGGCATAGTATAGCATGCTTCTTTGAGTGTGTGAGTGAACAAACATGTGATGCATTGTGGGGTGAGGTGGCGCCACTTTTGGGAATCCAAGGGGAGGAAATTGGTTCATTAATTTGTGGGCTAACAATGTGTTTAGGTGTATATTTGATTAGTCTTAAGATTAGGAATTTGTAGTGAAGTGTGTGAGTGAAAGGATAGGTAATCAAGGCTATTTAAGGCATAATTAGTGAGCATTCCTGCTCATTAGTGGGGTCAAACCCTACTCAATTAAGGTTCTCAATCACATCCTAGGCTTCTTGAAGTATGGAGAGTGAATAGTGAAAATACTATTCAAGATTTTATGTCTTGGAGACTTGAGTTAAAAAAAGGAGTTTAAGTTCAATCTAAGCAATCTTAGGTTCTAATTAATTTTAATAACTTATTTTGACTCTAGATTAATTATGAAAATTAATTAATCTTCGATTAGAGCATAATATTGTTTAGGTTTGCTTAATTACATCATTAAGCTCAAATGGTAGTATGCCAGGGATAAAATCATAATTTTACACAAAAACTGCCGGGGACCACCGGGACTTAAACAGATACTTTTAAACACATGAAAATGTCATTTTAAACCTTTGGGGAAAGTTTCGGGCTCGAATGGCACCTTTACCCGCGTAAAAACGCTATAGGGGTATTTTGGTCATTTTCACCCAAAACTGCAGAAAACACGATTTTCATTTCTGAAATCACTCAAGGACCATCTAATCCCCCTTCAAACATTAAGTTGACCTTTTGAGGATTGCCGGGCCGGGTATCTTCGAATTCCGAGTAGAAAATGACCTCAGGGGCATTTTGGTCATTTTCTCTCAGACAGAAAATCAGGGCGTTACAGCATACATGATATTAAAATTCATTCTAAAATGAACGGACCTTATATAATTATGTTTAAAAACCTAATAACATCTTATGCATGCACACCTTTTTATAATAAACCCAAGGTTCCTGAGGACGTAGATGATGACATTAGGATAGGAGGATTTCCCTATTGAGATTCTTTAGAAAGTTTCTCACTCCCTCTATCTTCTCTTTCCAATCATATCTTCAGAGGACGATGGCATCCTTCGTCATATACTTTGACGCACCGACATGGGAGCTGCATTTTGACGCCACGCACCAGTCTTATCATTTCGTAGGCCATTGCTTTGTCCGTATGTTTGTATTTCTAGATCGCCTCTTTGCTCAGCCAGTCATGAGCTTCCGGTTCACTCCGACCTCACCCTTTGCCAACGACCTTCTGTTTGAGCACACACGCCCCCGAGGAGAGCGTGTCCGTCGCACCCCCGATGCTGCTTCCACCATCCACGCCTATCCGAAGTATCTCCCCCGTTTACCCCTGGCCTTCTCTGAGACTGACTCCTCCGAGATAGACATCCCATCCATGGGTTCCTCCCCCACCATATCCATGGAGTTGAGTAGTGAGGACACCATGATGCAGCCACTTTGAGGTGGTAGAGTGAGGATGGTGTCCCGCCACAGAGCACACACCCGACCCTCTCATCGCTTGGCCACCCCGGCTGAGTTGGCCTAGTGGGTTGGATATGTACCTCTTGATGAGCAGGAGTAAGACCTAGCAGCTGACTTTAGTGCACACACACCTACATGACTAGGGTAACCTTCTTTTGTTTTAGAGGCTATCCATTTTCAGATGCACTGTTGTAGATAGTGGATCCAGGTGTATTTTTCTTTATATTTTCCTTATGATGTACGGATGACTATATCAACTTTACTACTATTCTAGTGTATGGTATGACTATTATGATGTAGTTTCTTTTATGATCTTATGTTCCTTTGGATATGATGTGTTTTTCCCTCTTGATTTTCTTGTAAGGTGACGACATAATTTACTTATCGCATGTGTATGGCTCACGTTTTGTCTTTCCTTTCAAAAAGAAAAATTTTACCCGTATTTTTCGCTAAGTATTTTAAAGAATTATTTTAAAGAATGAGACTAAAAGAGTAATGGACTAATGATCAACCTAGTTACGTTCTAAGAGTATTGGGTTGAAAATTAGGATGTTACAGGTGGGTTGAGTATAACACCCAAAAAATTATTTAAAAATTAATTTAGCTTTATTAGTCATAATTTCAAAAATCTAACAATTTTAGCAATGATGAAGATGGCCCAATGAACGTGTTTAAAAAAAAATTTCGGGCTAGGGGGTGAATAATGACCTTGGGGGTCCCACGGGCTTATCAGGACAGCCGAAACCCTAGAATTAGGACCCAAAGCTGTCCAAAACTAAGAAAAGAGAGGATGAAGGTTAGAAATAGTTAGAAATGAGGATTTTATACACCTGGAATTAATTTTTAGGCAATATCTATTTACCCGTTTAGTGAAATTTCGATGTACGATTTTTAACACGGAAAGGTGATTTAATCACCACACATGGGTAATGTATATTCATTTAAAACATGTGGATGGCTAAGATTTAATTTTGAATTACAAGATTAAATCCTAGCCATCCATTTTACATTCTTCTCCATGAAATAACCATTTATACTATATTATATTCACACATTAATTACAAAGATCAACACTAAACCAAGCTTCTCCAAGAAGCCAAATCTTCTTCTTCTTTAAGCCAATCGTTTCGGCCAGCCAAGGGAGTGCAACAGTCTCCATTTCAATTTCCTTGAGAGCTCAAAAACTTGATTCAAATACATACACTCCTAGCCTAGACTTGATAAAATCACAAACTTCCTTCACCAAAGTTATTCCACTCATCAATACCTACAAATCTAACTGATTGAAATCTCAATTTCATGAATCCTCACCTTGATACCTCACGTCCTCACTACCTAAGGAAGGTTTGGGGCTTAAATTAGTGACCTTGGAGTGAAGAGAAATCAATTGGAGCACCTTTAGAGTATAAGGCTCTAAAGTTCGTAAAGTGGGGTTCTTTATGCCTTGTTGTGAGATTCTTTTTTTTTTTTGTTCTAGATTTTTCTTGACTTGAATTAATGAATTTTGGTTCTCATGTGAGGTAACACTAGATATTGATGTATTTTCATGGGTGGGGTGGTTTGGTGTTTTGGAAAAATCATTTTTACTAAAGAGAATTTGAAACATGCTTGCTGGATTTTCGGTTTTGTTCCAAGCAGCAGATAATCACAAATTTTCTAGCATAATTGTAGATATTTTTATGAGCTAGGAAAAATATATGTTGAAGTTAACATCCTATGTAACATCTTAATTTTCAACCCAATACTCCTAGAATGTAACTAGGTTGATCATTAGTTTATTACTCTTTTAGTCTCATTCTTTTAAAAATATTTCTTTAAAATACTTAACGAAAAATACGGGTAAAATTTTTTACTTTTTGAAAGGAAAGACAAAACGTGAGCCATACACATGTGTTAAGTAGACTATGTCGTCATCTCGCAAGAAAAATAAGAGGGAAGAACACATCATATCCAGAGGAACACAATATCATAAAAGAAATTACATAATAGTCATGCCATACACCAAAATAATAGTAAGGTTGTTATAATCATCCGTACATCATAAAGGAAACATAAAGGAAAATACATCTGAATCTCCACCTATAACAGTGCATTTAAAAATAGATAACCTCTAAAACTAAAAGAAGGCTACCCTAGTCATGTAGGAGTGTGTGCACTGAAGTCAGCCACCAGCTCCTACTCCTGCTCGTCGACGGGAGGTACATATCCAATCCACTGGGCCAACTCAGCCAGGGTGGCTAAGTGGTGAGAAGGTCGAGCGTGTGCTCCGCGGTGGGATACCATCTTCACTCTACCTCCTTGGAGTGGTTGCGTCATGGTATCCTCACTCCTCAACTCCATGGGTATAGTAAGGGAAGAACCCATGGATGGAATGTCCATCTTAGAGAGGTCGGTCTCGGAGAAGACCCGGGGTGAACGAGGAGCGTACTCGGGATAGGCGTGGATGGCGGAAGCAGCGTCGAGGGTGCGATGAATGCGCTCTCCTCGGGGGTGCGTGCGCTCAAACAGGAGGTCATCAGCGAAGGGTGAGGTAGGGGTAAACTGAAAGCTAGTGACTGGCTGAGCGAAAGGGCGATCCAGGAACACAAACATACGGACGAAGCAACGGCATACGAAGTGATAGGACTAGTGCGTGACATCGAAATGCAGCTCCCATGTCAGCGCGTCAATGTATATGACGAAGGATGCCATCATCCTCTGAAGACATGATGGAAAGAGAAGATAGAGGGAGTGAGAAACTTTCTAAAGAATCTCATTAGGGAAATCCTCCAATCCTAGTGTCATCATCTACATCCTCAGGAACCTTGGGTTTATTATAAAAAGGTGTGTATGCATGGAGTTCATTATTAGGTTTTCAAACATAATTATCCAAGGCCTTTTCATTTTATGATGAATCTTAATGTCATGAATGCAACATAGCAAGGCATGAATGCATGAATATACGTTATGCAAGAAAGCAGTAGAACATAATCATCAAGAAACATCATATAAGTGGCATCTAGTGGCATATATAACTTTTCGTGTGAAGCTTTCATTTTTCTTATCTGTGTGACATTAAACTTCATATTTTTCATCATGGGGGCCACCCTAAAAACATCTCTAGGTTATGAGCTCATATCTAACTAGTTGTCACTAGTTTTTACTTATCCCTCATAATAAGCGTAACATAATAATCCCGATGGGGGCATAAGGATCACCTATCATAACCTTTAATTCGGGGAGTCCATTGGAATATTTTCTTCTTTGAAATGCTCTACTGGTATCTAGTATGCAATGAATTGTTTTCTTTTTGGCAAGCTCAATGCCAATACCCTCACAAATTTGCTTTCTCCCTACCGGTGTGGAAGAAATGCGCCTCAGTGTTATGTCACATTTGTTCTTAGGCGTGCTCGGCTAAACCGGTGTCACCCAGAACGTATCTCAGTACATTTATCCTTGGGCATGCTCAGCTAAACCGGTGTCACCCAGGACGTATCTTGTGGAGTTTTCAAAAACTTTTCTTAAGTCTTCAAATTTGATGGAAATTCGGTAGCGTAGCAACCGTACACCTAATTTCTTTCAAATTTGCTTTATGCCACAAGAGCCAATAGAACATGTAAATTAAGTCATCAATATCATACAACATATCCATTCATGTATCAATGCATCATAGCATGTCATGATTCAAGAACAATCATTTCTAGCTCTTTATATATCTCTAGCATATGCATCCCTAATGTTCCATATGAAACTATAACATGTAAAGGTTGTGTTCTATCTCTAGGGATCAATTCCTCAAAGTAAACATACTTATGATTCATGAATAGTCATACACTTCTCATTAATTTATGATAGGCAATCTCATAGTTTCATATGTAAACAAGATCATGGATTCATATCATTCAAGTAGGGAAGGTGTTTATTGCATACTTGGGATTCTGGTAATCAATAACATAAGCCCTATAATCGATTACAGAGCTTTGAGTTTCAAAAACAGATGAATTGGAGTCTGGTAATTGATTACATGAGCCTTGTAATCGATTACATAGCTTCGAGTTTCAAAACAAATGAATTGAGGGCTCTAGTAATTGATTACATGAGCCTTGTAATCGATCACACAACTTCAGGTTTTTGAAACAGGAAGGTTGGGGGCTCTGGTAATCGATTACATGGGCTCTGTAATCGATTACATCAAACTTGGTACATCAAACTTGGGCCCCAAGAACATCTAAGTAATCGATTACATGGAATAGTAATCAATTACTAGTGTTCCAGTACGTGTAATCAATTACATAGGGCTGTAATCAATTACTCAGGCCTAAAAGTTCATGTCTGAGTCTGGCAAAACTTTCTGGTAATCAATTACAAGGGCTCTATAATCGATTACCAGTACCTTTAAAATATGAAATTTTCAGTCTAAAACATCTTCAAAGTTATTCCTCCATTCTCTAACCATTTTGAACCTTGTTCCAACACTTACTTTGAAATCAAAACACTTTTACAAGATAAAAGCCCATAGCTTTCAAGATTTAGTTGAAAGAAAATCTTTAATCCTTAGATCTTTAGGTGATAACCATAAACATGTTAATGCAAGTTCCATTTTAATCTTAGCATTATAGAGTGATGGCAAGGAAAAGTAAAGATACAAGACTTGAAAATAAACATGAGAATCCAAGTTCATTCTTAATCTTTAGGTTTATGTGATGGCTTGAAATATAAACATGCTAGACAAGAAATATAAACATGAAATGCAAGTCCATTTCTTGTCTTTGGGCTTTAGTTGATAACTTGAAAAATAAATATGATATAGAAGTTCAATTCTTTATTTTAGTGCTCTAGGCCCCTTAGAGTTTTCACTCTAAATCAACAATAAACTTTAAGGTTGAAATAGGCAGGCTTAAAAATTAATTATTAAGGTGATAACAGGGAAAATAAATATAAATGCAACCATTTCTTATCTATTTGAATCTTAGGCTCAAGATTACTCTTACAACAACATAGTTTCTTTATTTGCTAACAACCTTTTTCAAAAATGAAACCTTCAAGCTTTAGAGGTCAAACAAGTGATAGTTTTGTAACCAACACTCAAGATCCTCATCATCAAGCCATGTTTTCTTCCAAATGTAGGCCATTGAGGCCGAAATCAAAAAGGGAGGAAAAGGAATAGCAAAAGCTAAAAGGAAAGTGGAGAAGAAAAGAAGAAGCAACATTGAGTCTTTACAAACCAAGAGATAAACAACAAAAGAAAAGAATACAACTCCCTACCTTGGATGTGTCTTTTGTTTAGAAGAGGGCTTGATCTTGGAAGGAGAAGAGGAAGAAGAACTCTTTGAGGTTAAAGAAGTAAAGCTTGGAGTAGCAAGAATGAGCAAAGTTCTTACAAGCTTCCTTAGATGCCTATTTATAGAAAAATGAAAACACAAGAGGGTGAGAGTGGGGAGGGAGTAGATGGCCAAAGGGGGAGAAGGGGAGAGAGAAAATATCTCTTCCATGTGGTCATTCAAAGGTATGGTTCAAGGCATGGAGAAGCATGGTGCAAAGCATGGTAAAGTATGGTTCAAAGTATGGTTATTTGTGTGTAAGATAAATCACCATGTGATGAAAAATGAGGAGGGGTGGCCAGTTCTCTTATAGGTGTTTAGGGGGAATATTTTGTCATTTCATTTGTGTTATGACTTGGTTTAGGGAATGGGTTTGATTAGGTAATTGATTAGGAGTTTGTAAGTAAGTGTTTTAAGTAAGGCAATAGGTAATTAAGGGCGCCAAGACATGATTAGGGAGTGCTCTCACGTCATTAGAGAGATTAAAACTCATTTTAAAATATAAACAATTGTAGACACAATTCCTTAATTTAAGGAATTGGAGAGAGAAAACACTATTCAAGATTCCATGTCTTGGAATCTTGGGTTTTAAGAAGAGATTTAAGTTTAATCTAAGCAATTTTAGGTTTTAATTAACTTCAATAAATTATTTTGACTCTAGATTAATTATGAAAATTAATTAACCTTCGATTAGAACCTAATATTGCTTAGATTTGCTTAATTTCGTTATTAGGCCCAGAATGCACTAAGTAGAGGTAAAATCGTTATTTTGTGGAAAAACTGCCCAGAACCACTGAGACTTAAACAGACCTAGCCAGACTCATAAAAACATCATTTAAAATCTTTGGGTGAAGTTCGGGCTCAATCGGCTCATTAATCAGGGTTTAAACAGCTATAGGGGCGTTTTGGTCATTTTGCCCATTGGAACTCGAAAATGAGATTTTTCTGTTCTATTAGCACACATGTCATACATAATCCCCTTTGAATATTGAGTTGACCTTTCAAGGACTGTTGGATTGGCTGTTCTCGAATTCCGGGTGAAAAATGATCTCAGGGGCATTTTGGTCATTTTTGCTCAGACAAAAAAAATTAGGGTGTTACAAGTTTCAAAATAGATGAATTGAGGACTCTGGTAATCGATTACATGAGCCTTGTAATCGATTACACAGCTTCGGGTTTTCAAAATAGGAAGGTTGGGGGCTCTGGTAATTGATTACATCAAACTTGGGCCCCAAGAATATCTAAGTAATCGATTACATGGAATGGTAATCGATTACTAGTGTTCCAGTACGTGTAATCAATTACATAAGGCTATAACCGATTACTCAGACCTAAAAGTTCATGCCTGAGCCTGGCAAAACTTTCTGGTAATCGATTACTTAGGCTCTGTAATCGATTACTAGTACCTTTAAAATACGAAATTTTCAGTCTAAAACATCTTTTAAGTTATTCCTCCATTCTATAACCATTTTGAACCTTGTTCCAACATTCACGTTGAAATCAAAACACTTTTGCAAGGTAAAAGCCCAAAACTTTCAAGATTTAGTTGAAAGAGAATCTTTGAGCCTTAGATCTTTAGGTGATAAACATAAACATGTCAATGCAAGTTCCATTTTAATCTTATCATTATAAAGTGATTACAAGGAAAAGTAAAGATGCAAGACTTGAAAACAAACATGAGAATGCAAGTTCATTCTTAATCTTTACATTTATGTGATGGCTTGAAACATAAACATGCTAGACAAGAAATATAAACATGAAGTGCAAGTTCATTTCTTATCTTTGAGCTTTAGTGATGACTGGAAAAATAAATATGATATGCAAGTTCACTTCTTTATTTTAGTGCTCTAGGCCGCTTAGAGTTTTCACTCTAAATCAACAATCAACTTTAAGGTTGAAATAGGTAGGCTTGAGATTAATTATTAAGGTGATAGCAAGGAAAATAAACATGAATGCAATCCATTTCTTATCTATTTGAGTCCTAGGCTCAAGATTACTGTTCACAACAACATAGTTTCTTTGCGTTCTTTAAAAAGACCTTTTCAAAAAATATGAAAACCTTCAAGCTTTAGAGGTCAAACAAGTGATGATTTTGCAACCAACACTCAAGATCCTCATCATCAAGCCATGGTTTCTCCCAAATGTAGGCCATTTGGCCGAATTTCAAAGGGAAGGAAAAGGATGAATAAGAACCAAAAAGAAAGTGGAGAAAGAAAGAAACATTAACATTGTATCTTTACAAGTCAAGAGATAAACAACGAAAGAAAGGAATACAACTGCCTACCTTGGATGTGCTTCTTGATTGAGAGGGAGGGCTTGGCCTTGATAAGAGTAGAGGAAGAAGAAGAAGAGCTCTTTGAGATGAGAGAAAGAAAACTTGGGAGGTGTAAGAGAAATGAACAAAATGATCTCTTGAAGGGCTCCTTCTATTTATAGAGAAATGAAACACATAGGGGTGAAAAGGAAGGAAAGTGGTCGGCCATATTGGAGGGAAAGGGAGGGAAAATATCTCTTGTGTGTGTCATTTCAAGGTATGGCTAGGTATGGTTGAAAGTATAGTTCTTTGAGTGTGAAATGTTATTAAAATAAATCAACATGTGATGAATTTTGGAAGGGGGTGGCCATGTGTTTTAATAGCCATGGGGGAGGAAAATTATTTCATTTTCTGTGTTATGATGTGGTTTAGAGGATAGGTTTGATTAGGTATTTGATTAGGAGTTTTGTGATTAAGTGTTTGAATGAGAAAGTGGGTAATTAAGGGCTTCTCAAGACAAGTTTAGGAGTGGTCTTGGTTGTTAGTGGAGTCAAACACCCTCTAATCAAGATTCTCAATTACATACATTGGTTCCTTGATTTAAGGAAATTGATAGGAAGAACACTATTCTTTGATTTATGACATAATGTCTTGATTTTGAAAAAGGATTTTGAGCTTCCCTAAGCGATCTTAGGTTATAATTAATTCCAATTAGTTGTTTTGATTCTAAATTAATTATGAAAATTAATTAATTTTCGATTAGAGCCTAATATTACTTAGGTTTGCTTAACCGTATGATTAAGCTCATTAGGTGCTCAATCAAGGGCAAAATCATAATTTTCCACAAAAACTGCCCGGGACCACCGGGACTTAAACAGACTTGCCTAGACTCATAAAAACATCATTTAAATCCTCTGGGGTGGAGTTTGGGCTCAATTAGCTCACTAGTCAGTGTTAAACAGCCACAGGGACATTTTGGTCATTTAGTGCGTCAAAACTCAAAAATGAGATTCTTCTGCTCTATTAGCATACATGCTACACATAATCCCCTTTGAACATTGAGTTGACCCTTCAAGGACTGACGAATCGACTGTCCTCGAATTTCGGGTGGAAAATGACCTCAAAGGCATTTTAGTCATTTTCGCTCAGACAGAAAAATCGAGGTGTTACATCCTAGGCTAGTTCCATTGAGCTTTGTTTTGGACTCCCACTACCAAAAAACAAATCATGAACTGAGACTATATAGGTGCTGTCTGAATTTCTAGTCTTGAAGTTACAAATTTGTCTAATTTTGTTACTATAGTAAATGATTGAATTATCACTTGAAA
The DNA here is from genome assembly GCA_031216125.1 of Dalbergia cochinchinensis. Lineage (NCBI taxonomy): Eukaryota > Viridiplantae > Streptophyta > Magnoliopsida > Fabales > Fabaceae > Dalbergia > Dalbergia cochinchinensis. The sequence continues at coordinate 5,418,179 of CM062376.1, forward strand.
TTTTTACAAGGAGTTCGAAACATCTTCAAGTTCAACCATGATTTTTATTCTAAATTGATTCAATCATTTGCTAGGGTTAAAAATTATGAGATTACAGTTTTGAGCTGAGATTAGGTGGTCTCTGACTACTAAATTTTTAGAATTTTGTTAATATAGTTAGAGAACTCTTTTTACTCTGAAATTTTCATAGGATCTTAGGGACACATTAAATTGTCATAGGCAATTTTTATAGCCTTGGAATTGATGGTTTGAAATACAAAATAATTTGTGTTATTAATATGTTAAATCTACCATTCTGTTGAAATGAATTGATGATTTAAATCGATGATATAATGATATTTGGTTCAAGTATAATGTGTATGAGGGCATGCTATATGATTTGAAGATTGACTTATGTGGAATGAATAATTTATATGTCCTTGGAGCATGCATTGGTAAAAAGAAAGGCAATAAATGAATAATGTATATGTTTGAAGCATTAAGAAATTCAGAAATGCTAATATGTATAGTAATGTGATGCTTGTATGTGGGATTTTGAGGATGATGTATGTGCTAAGTGAAAAATAAAATCCCTTATAGAATATCAAGAGTACAAAAATGTCCCTTTTAATATAAAAAGGCACGAAAAAGTCCCCTTTAGTATGAAAAAGGCACGGAGTGGTCCCCTTTTATAACGCCCCAATTTTTACTGTAATTTTTACTGTCATTAGAAATTACCGAATTACTATAGGTAATTATTACATAAGATTTGAGGTCGAATAATCCTCAATAAAGGAATATAACATTAGAAGAGAGGTTAGGAGCGATTCATGCGAGAGTCGCAAATCCCGAATTTCTGAACGTATAAAATGACCAAAATGCCCCTGAAGTTATTTCACTCAGAAAATGAGGATCGTGGGCCCCACCTATTCTCAAGGGGATGTTTTGATGATAATAAGGGATTGTTTGTGTTATGTGTGCTAATAGAGCAGAAGGATCTCAATTTTGAGTTCCGACGTGCGAAATGACCAAAACGCCATTGCGGCTGTTTTAACTCCGATGTTCGTGCCGACTGAGCCCGAACCTCACTAAAATGTTTTAAAATTTGTTTTTAAGCCATGATTAACCATTGGTTAAGCTCGGGTGGCCTCGGGCAGTTTTTAAGTGAAAGTACGATTTTGCCTCTGTTTTTGGGCAATTTTGCGAATTTCGGGATTTTTGATTCGTATACCGAAACCTAAGCAATATTAGGCTCAAATTAAAGCTTATTAAATTCTAAATGTTAATCTAGAGTCAAAATTATGTATTTAGATTTATTAGAACCCAAAATTGCTCAAAAACACCCAAATTGCTTACTAATGTAGCCCTTAACCGTAAATTCTCTAAATTACATGAATACCTTGCCTACACCTAAATAATGCATGGAACACACAAATTTCACTTCTTTGGGCTATAATGGATGAAATTATTGATGCCATTATGCAGCTGAATTATTGCCAAAAGTTGCACTAAAACAAAATGCCAAAATGTCACCATAAGAGACATAATTCCTTAATTTCATACAACTTTGTCTAAAATGATTTTTCCTCCCTTATTTCTCCTGCAAAATTCTACCAACTACCTCCTCATTTTGGCCAATTAGAAGCCTCAAAATCTTCTATAAATAGGCTTGCTTGAGTGGTCTTGGAATGCTTTGTTCATAACTAGTTTTTAGGAGCACCAAAAACTTTCTTTCTTCCTCCTCTTTAGCTGAATTCTTTCTTCAATTTTTTCAAAGAGATTTTGTTTCATTTCACTTCAAGAAATCAAGTTCTCTTCCTCTTCTTCAACTCAGATTAGGTAGGGAGTAGTTTCTAAATTTATTTCTATGCTTTGAGGAGTTGTGTTTTTAGCTCAAAATGATGAAATTATGAACTTACCTTAGCTTTTCATTTCGGTTTTCCTCTTCATTTTTCTTTAACCAATTCGGCCATATGGCCTAGGTGGAACTAAGATGATGGTTGTAAATCCATCACAAGTTAGGCTTCTAAAGCTTGAAAATTCCACTTGATGCAAAACTTTAAAGAATAATACTTTATGATGATAAAACAAAGATTTTTAGTTTAGAACTTGAAAGATGTATTTTCCAAGCTTGTATTTCATGTTTATGTTTCAAGTCATCACTTAATCTTTCAAGATAATAAAGAGGTTGCATCTCATATTTAATTTATGCTCTCACTTTATTTTATAATGGCTAAAAGAATCAACGCATGACATGTTTATTTTATGCCATGCCCTAGAGGTCAAAGACTTGGCCATGTATCACAAGCAAAGAAATATGATTATTGGAGTTAAAGAATTTATTCTTTAAAAAGTCTTGAGATTGGAGCTTAAAAAGAAGTAATAATAATTCTCATCTCCCTTCATCGGTCCTGTGCGGACTACCGCCGCTCCGGTTTCTTAATATTCTCTTCTCCCTCTATCGTCCTGCGGCGGATTACTCGCCTCCAGCTTTCTTGCATCATGTTTATATTTCAAGTTCTTGCATCATGTTTAATTTTCAAGTCATCACCTTAAATCTTAAAGATAAAGAAATGGAATTGCATATCATGTTTATAATTCCAAGCTATCACTTTATAAAGATAAGATTAAAATAAGGTTGCATAGCATGTTTATAATTCTAAGATGTCACCTAAATCTCTAAAGCTCAAGACTTACTCCTTTATCTTAAGTGAGAATTTTAATTGTGAAGATCCTCCCAAGTTTGACAAAAGAACTAGTTTCTAAATGAGTTTTAAGACTTTGCAAGGATTTTACAGGGAACTAGTATTTTATATGCACTTAAAATATGATTCTATGTAATTGCATGAGGTTCATGATTCGGCCATTGATCTGAGTTTAGTATCAATGTATGATAATGATCTGATATGTTTGAAGTTGTGATAATTATGGTTTATTGTTAAGAGAATGATTCATAATTGGTTTAGTAACTAATTTCAGCATCATGGGGAAAGCTGGTAACAAGAAAGGATTTAAAACATAACTTCTAGCATACCGTAAAACCTTAGGAACAACTTACTACCTATGCTACCCCATTTGATTTAATAGTGTTCTTAAGGCCTATAAATAACCGTAAGGATGGTAATAAATCCCTTAGGTGCATAACAAATTAGTTCTATAATTGATAATTCTATGTAAGTATTGGATGCTTATTAAGTACTTGATATCATTGAATGATTTCCTGGCTTGCATGTTATAGTTGCTGTTGCAAATAATGAGAATGCTTATGCATGAAATATTCTTTATTATGTAAAATTTACCTTTGTTGCTAGAAGAAAGTGTATCATTGTAAAAGTGTAATTTGGAAAGGTTCTGGCCAAGGAAAGACTTGGTATTTAAGCGGGTCCATTGTAACCCACCTCTCTTTCCTGGGAATCTCCCAGATGCATGATTATAGTTGATATATATTATTCTAGCTTAAGACTATAAATGAGAAAATGCTATGATGTTTATGAATTGTATTGTGAAATAATATGCAAAGATTTAATGGTGACTTAAACTTATAAGAAAATGATCCTTTGGAACCATCAGACTATAGGTGGTGAAAAGGTGATTTTAGCCCCCTAACCCGTTCTCTCAAAAGGGTAGAGTCGGGACTTTAGCTTATCAAAAGGGATAAGTATATGCTAGTGATGACTAGTAAAGTATGAGCTCATAACCTAAATTACTCCCAAAAGGGTGGAGTATAGGGTGGCCCAAGGAAAATAATGATGATGATAAGATTTTAAGTCACCTAAGGCACTAAAGAAATGAAATATGTGCACTGTGTCCATGTGTAGCTAATATTATATGACGTTCTTTTATGCATGTTATTTTGATAATGATGATGAGGAATATGATGTAATGATAAAGGAAAAGTTCATTGTAAATATGACATGTTAAGATTATGATGCATTATAAGACGCATGATTAAAAATTGACGAACCTCGGTTAAGTATTTGTCCGAACTTAAAATGAATCTTTGCATGCTCACTATTTTAGAATAATCCCGAGGTTCCTGGGGACTTTGATGATGACACTGTAGAATAAGGTGCCCTACTGAGAATTCTTTAGCAAGATTCTCACTCCCTTTTCTTTATTTCCGTCATTGTCTCCAGATTCAAATGGCGACATTCGTCCTGTTCGTTGATACCCCTACTTGGGAATTCCACTATGATCCGGTGCATCGCTCGTATCATTTCAAGGAGGTCTTGTGATTCGTGTTTTTATTTACATAGGTCGTCCATTTGCACATCCTGTCCCTAGTTATCAATTTTCTCCTACTTCTCCCTATGGCAATGAAATGGTTTTCAAACATGCACGTCCACTTGATGAAAGGATGTTACGTTCTTATCCCACTTCATCTGCTGTCCATGGATTTCCAGAGTATGTTCCTGAGACGAGATATTCTGAAACTGATCCTTCAGAGGACACTCCTACTCATGTATATTCTGAGAGCTCTGCTCCTACTCCCACATGTGTAAGAGAGGGTAGTGAGCAAACAGTTGTTCAGCCAAGGTTAGCAAGAAGGCCGTCCATGCGACTCTCACTGTGCATCTCGTGTGTCCCTCCCGAGGGAGCTCATCAATGGATCGGATTTATTCCCCATTTCAGGACAAAGTGGCCATAGAAGGTTCTTAGTAGATTTATGTGTGTTCATGCACCCTAGTTTTAGGATAACCTTCCCGGCTTATGGAGTTATCTAGTTTAGGGGCATGTATTTCCTTATGTATATTTTCTTTTATGGGTTTGCATAAGACAATGATGTATGATCATAACCCACCCTTTGAGTGAGGTTATTGTATGTAAATATATGTTATAATGTGCTTATGGATGTTATATGATGGAGCCAAAGTGATATGATGTGATATATTCTTAAACGTCTTATTATACTCCACTTACTTGTTCACGTTGTAGTCGGCTCACGTTTTCAATTATGTTTTTTTTAAAAAAATTGGCTCGTAATTTCACTAAGTATTTTCAAATTATGAAGAAAGAACCAAAGCAAGGAGTAAAGTCTAGTCATTAATCAGATTCAACCTAGGTGTATTTGGTTAATTACTAGGTGTTACATTTTGGTATCGTGAGCGCTCGATTCTCATGGAGCCTGAGGATTGACTGGCTATGCTTCTAAAGCATAATACGTTAGTGACGTCATGTGTAGATGCTTATCATTAGGATGAGCTTGAGGATTAGAAATACATGACTACTGTATGTTGAAAGTGCCATGGTAACTTGCTCACTTTGCATGGAATATTGGGCCCGATCACCTCGTGTTGCCGCTTTGTGTGTTTAGGGACCAATGGCACGTCGACAATGCACTAGGAGCACAAAGACGTAATAATCAAGACAACGAGACAGCCGAAGCACTCCGCGACGTAGCAAGGACCATGAGAATGATGATGGAACGAATGGATCAGGATCGTCAAGCCAATATGAATCAAGGACATGAGATTCCTGAACATGCCCGCTTTGGGAGTTTCGTAACACGAACCCACCAGTTTTCAAGGGGACCCTGAATCCAAATATTGCAGATGAATGGATTCGGAATATTGAGAAGGTCTTTGCTGTAGTCCCATGCTCGGAGGAGCAAAAGGTCACCTTCGCTACTCATATGCTTGAGGGTGATGCCGTCGTGGATAGGTGTTCGAAGACTCCTGGAGACGACCGACGTGGACATTGATTGGGAACTATTCAAGGTCCATTTTTACGAAAAGTTCTTTCCAGAGTTAGTTAGAAATGCCAAGGACATTGAATTCATGCAACTTGTCCAGGGGAATATGAATGTGGCCCAGTAATGTGAAGAACTCATTAAGTTCTCAAGAATGTACCAAGGAAATCCTGATGAGTACTGGAAATGCATTAAATATGAGTCAGGGTTGAAGGCGGAACTTAATGTGGCAGTTGTACATTTGGAGATTAGGGATTTCTCTACCCTAGTTAACAAATGTCGGATTATTGAAGAAGGTCAGAGAAAACTAAGCACCCTAAAGTTAGATAATATTACCAAAAAGTTGACACCTCAAAGTCAGCAGTTCAAGAGGCAGAATCGACCTTTATTTCCCCCTCAATCAAGACCACAAGGGCCACAAAGAAATTTTCAACAAGGAAGGCCAAACAACAACAACTGCTATAATAACAACCGCTACAACAATAACCCTAGTAACAATCGCAATAACAACAATAACAACAATAAAGGGAAAGCACCACAAAGAGGTCTAGTAGTACCTCCACGGCCTGCGCCATCCATGGAATGTCCCAAGTGCGGCAAGAATCATAGGAGCATGCCATGTCGAGCCGGAACAAACGTGTGCTATCGGTGTGGAAAACCAGGTCATTACTCCCGAGAATGCATGGAAAGGAACCCGCCAACCCCCAATCCCAAGCCGCAATACCAGGGAAGGGTATTTACTGTTAATGCTGAAGAAACAACGAAGTCATGAAATCTCATGGAAGGTAAGGGTAATATGCATGGTAAAGACTTAATTGTACTATATGATTCTGGCGCTTCTCATTCTTTTATCTCCCATTCATGTGTTAAAAGCCTTAATTTACCTATGACTGAGCTTCCTTTTGACCTTATTGTTTCTACCCTGACTGGAAAACCCGTTAGGACTTGTAAATGTTGTTTAGATTGTAGTTTTATTATAGATAATAGATCCTTTGTTTTAGATCTTATTTGCTTACCCATGCGAGGTTTAGATGTGATTCTTGGCATGGATTGGCTTGAGGCCAACCGTGTACTGTTAAACTGTTATGAGAAAACCATCACTTTTCTTCCTATTCCTATTGAACCTAAGAAACCCATAAGTCTTTACATAACTGCTGTGGAAATGGACTGTGGTAAGGGTGAGAGTAAAGGTTACATTTTCTTAGCCGCTAGTGATGTAGACTTTGAGCAGAGTATCGATGAGATACCAATAGTAAGAAATTATCCCGAAGTATTTCCAGATGAGATACCAGAGTTTCCCCCCAAGAGAGAGATAGAGTTTTCCATAGAGTTGCTTCCGGGTGCGGGACCTATATCCATAGCCCCATACAGGATGTCCCCATTAGAATTGACCGAGTTAAAAACTCAATTGGAAGATTTATTGGAGAAAAAGTTTGTTAGGCCTAGTGCATCACCTTGGGGAGCCCCTGTGTTGTTTGTAAAGAAAAAGGATGGGAGTATAAGGATGTGTGTAGATTATAGGCAGTTGAATAAAGTAACAGTGAAAAACAAGTATCCTCTGCCTAGGATCGATGATTTGATGGACCAACTGAAAGGTGCGGTAGTGTTTTCTAAGATAGATTTGAGGTCAGGCTACCATCAAATTAGAGTGAGAGATGAAGACATACCTAAAACGGCCTTTCGCACTGACACACCATTTTGAGTTTGCAGTAATGTCCTTTGGGTTAACCAATGCTCCAGCTATTTTTATGGATTACATGAATAAGATCTTTCGACCCTATTTGGATCGGTTTGTGGTTGTCTTTATAGATGACATTCTCATATATTCTAAGACCCATGAGGAGCATGAATGCCACCTAACCATAATACTGGAGATCTTAAAGGAAAAGAAACTATATGCCAAGTTTTCCAAGTGTGAGTTTTGGTTGGATAAGGTGAAATTTTTAGGGCATGTAGTATCTAAGAAAGGAATTGTCAGAGATCCTAGTAAGGTAGAAGCGGTAGTAAATCGGGAAAGACCAACCACGGTAACTGAAGTAAGGAGCTTTTTGGGTTTAGCCGGTTATTACCGTCGATTTATCAAGGGATTTTCCCAGATTTCCTTACCTTTGACCAAGCTGACTAGGAAAAACACCCCTTTTTCATGGACTCCGGAGTGTGAAAAAAGCTTTCAAGAGTTAAAACACAAGCTAACCTCGACCCCTATTTTAGTGTTACCCGACCCCAATGTGCCTTTCGAGGTGTATTGTTATGCTTCGAAAAAGGGTTTAGGTTGTGTATTGATGCAAGATAGGCAAGTGGTGGCCTGTGCATCAAGACAACTCAAGGCACATGAGGCAAACTACCCTACCCATGACCTTGAGTTAGCTGCCGTCGTGTTTGCTCTAAAGATTTGGAGACACCATTTATATGGAGTTAAGTTTGAGGTGTTTTCCGATCACAAGAGTTTGAAATATCTCTTTGATCAAAAAGAGCTAAACATGAGGCAAAGGCGATGGATGGAGTTCTTGAAAGATTATGATTTTGGATTGAACTACTATCCTGGTAAAGCTAATGTTGTAGCTGATGCTTTGAGTAGAAAGTCCTTACAAGTGTCCCGTTTGATGGTGAAGGAGGTTGAATTGATTAAGCAGTTTAGGGACTTAAACCTAGGAATGACTTTGACCACTAAGGGCATCAGAACTTGTCATCTTAGAGTGACAAGTGAGTTCAAAGAAAAGATTGTTCAAGCTCAAGGGGACGATGCTGAGTTTCAAGAGACTTTAGGGGCAGTGAAGGCAGGAAAGTTGATAGGTTTTACCCAAGGAATGGACGATTTATGGAGGTTTAAAGGTCGAATATGTGTACCTGCTAGTGGTGACCTCCGAAAAGATATTTTGGAGGAAGCCCATAAGAGCCATTTTACCCTGCATCCTGGTGCCACCAAGATGTATCAAGATTTGAAGAAGATGTTCTGGTGGTCTGGAATGAAGAAAGATGTGTGCACATGGGTGAGTAAGTGCTTGGTGTGTCAAAAGGTGAAGATTGAACACCAAAAACCCTTTGGAATGCTGCAACCTCTGTCGATCCCTGAGTGGAAGTGGGATAGTATCTCCATGGATTTTGTGACTAGATTACCAAGGACCCAAATGAATCATGATACCATATGGGTAATCGTGGATCGATTGACGAAGTCAGCCCACTTTTTACCTATTAAGGTGACTTATTCCTTGGATAGGTTAGCACAATTATATATTTAGGAGATAGTGAGGTTACATGGGGTCTTTGTCGGCGATAATCTCTGACCGGGATCCACGGTTTACGCCACGATTTTGGGGAGCCTTTCAAAAGGCGCTTGGTTCAAAGCTGTGTCTAAGCACGGCCTATCACCCCCAAACAGATGGTCAATCTGAAAGAACTATCCAAACCTTGGAGGATATGTTAAGGGATGTGTTTTAGATCAAATGGGAAGTTGAGATAAGTACCTGCCACTGATTGAATTTGCATATAACAACAGTTATCATGCAAGTATCGGTATGGCACCGTATGAGGCCCCTCTATGGACGGAAATGTCAATCTCCCTTATGTTCGTATGAACCCGGAGACCAAAGTTTACTCGGACTGATATTGTGAGGAAACAACGGAACAAATCAAGAAGATTAGGATAAGATTCTTACTTGCTCAAAGTCCAGCGTAAAAACTATGCGACAAGCGGCGAAAACCGCTAGATTTTCAAGAAGGGACCACGTGTTCCTAAGGATCACCCCACCGCAGCATAGGCCGAGCAATAAAAGTAAAGAAATTGAGCCCCAGATTTCTTGGTCCGTTTGAAATCCTTACCAAAGTAGGACCTGTAGCCTACCGTATAGCCCTACCCCCGAGTCTATCCAACCTTCATGATGTTTTCCATGTCTCTCAGTTAAGAAAGTATCAATCTGACCCGAGTCATGTACTAGAGCCAGAACATGTACAATTAAGAGATAACCTGACATTTAACTTACTACCCACGAGAATCGTCGACCGAGGAGTTAAGCAGTTAAGGAACAAGGCTGTACCCTTGGTCAAAGTAGCATGGGGACAGGGTGAAATCGAAGAACTTACATGGGAGCTGGAATCGAACATGAAAGCACAATACCCCGAGTTGTTCTCAGGTAACGAATTTCCGGGGCGAAATTCTTTTTAAGAAGGGGAGTAATGTAACGCCCCAATTTTTACTGTAATTTTTACTGTCATTAGAAATTACCGAATTACTGTAGGTAATTATTACATAAGATTTGAGGCCGAACAATCCTCAATAAAGGAATATAACATTAGAAGAGAGGTTAGGAGCGATTCATGCAAGAGTCGCAAATCCCGAATTTCAGACGTATAAAATGACCAAAATGCCCCTGAAGTTATTTCACTCAGAAAATGAGGATCGTGGGCCCCACCTATTCTCAAGGGGATGTTTTGATGATAATAAGGGATTGTTTGTGTTATGAGTGTTAATAGAGCAGAAGGATCTCAATTTTGAGTTTCGATGCGCGAAATGACCAAAACGCCCCTGCGGCTATTTTAACTCCGATGTGTGTGCCGACTGAGCCCGAACCTCACTAAAATGTTTTAAAATTTGTTTTTAAGCCATGATTAACCATTGGTTAAGCTCGGGTGGCCTCGTGCGCTTTTAAGTGAAAGTACGATTTTGCCCCTGTTTTTGGGCAGTTTTGCGAATTTCGGGATTTTTGATTCATATACTGAAACCTAAGCAATATTAGGCTCAAATTAAAGCTTATTAAATTCTAAATATTAATCTAGAGTCAAAATTATGTATTTAGATTGATTAGAACCTAAAATTGCTCAAAAACACCTGAATTGCTTACTAATTCACTTAAGCCCTTAACCGTAAATTCTCTAAATTACATGAATACCTTGCCTACACCTAAATAATGCATGGAACACACAAATTTCACTTCTTTGGGCTATAATGGACGAAATTATTGATGCCATTATGCAGTTGAATTATTGCCAAAAGTTGCACTAAAACAAAATGCCAAAATGTCACCATAAGAGACATAATTCCTTAATTTCATACAACTTTGTCTAAAATGATTTTTCCTCCCTTATTTCTCCTGCAAAATTCTGCCAACTACCTCCTCATTTTAGCTAATTAGAAGCCTCAAAATCTTCTATAAATAGGCTTGCTTGAGTGGTCTTGGAATGCTTTGTTCATAACTAGTTTTTAGGAGCACCAAAAACTTTCTTTCTTCCTCCTCTTTGGCTGAATTCTTTCTTCAATTTTTTCAAAGAGATTTTGTTTCATTTCACTTCAAGAAATCAAGTTCTCTTCCTCTTCTTCAACTCAGATTAGGTAGGGAGTAGTTTCTAAATTTATTTCTATGCTTTGAGGAGTTGTGTTTTTAGCTCAAAATGATGAAATTATGAACTTACCTTAGCTTTTCATTTCGGTTTTCCTCTTCATTTTTCTTTAACTAATTCGGCCATATGGCCTAGGTGGAACTAAGATGATGGCTTGATGATGAGGACCTTGAGGGTGGGTTGTAAATCCATCACAAGTTAGGCCTCTAAAGCTTGAAAATTCCACTTGATGCAAAACTTTAAAGAATAATGCTTTATGATGCTAAAACAAAGATTTTTAGTTTAGAACTTGAAAGATGTATTTTCCAAGCTTGTATTTCATGTTTATGTTTCAAGTCATCACTTAATCTTTCAAGATAATAAAGAGGTTACATCTCATATTTAATTTATGCTCTCACTTTATTTTATAATGGCTAAAAGAATCAACGCATGACATGTTTATTTTATGCCATCACCTAAAGATCCTAGAGGTCAAAGACTTGGCCATGTATCACAAGCAAAGAAATATGATTATTGGAGTTAAAGAATTTATTCTTTAAAAAGTCTTGAGATTGGAACTTAAAAAGATGTAATAATAATTCTCTTCTCCCTTCATCGGTCCTGTGCGGACTACCGCCACTCCGGTTTCTTAATATTCTCTTCTCCCTCTACTGGTCCTATGCGGATTACCGCCGCTCTAGTTTCTTGCATCATGTTTATATTTCAAGTTCTTGCATCATGTTTAATTTTCAAGTCATCACCTTAAATCTTAAAGATAAAGAAATGGAATTGCATATCATGCTTATAATTCCAAGCTATCACCTTATAAAGATAAGATTAAAATAAGGTTGCATAGCATGTTTATAATTCTAAGATGTCACCTAAATCTCTAAAGCTCAAGACTTACTCCTTTTATCTTAAGTGAGAATTTTAATTGTGAAGATCCTCCCAAGTTTAACAAAAGAACTAGTTTCTAAATGAGTTTTAAGACTTTGCAAGAATTTTACGGGGAACTAGTATTTTATATGCTCTTAAAATATGATTCTATGTAATTGCATGAGGTTCATGATTCGGCCATTGATCTGAGTTTAGTATCAATGTATGATAATGATTTGATATGTTTGAAGTTGTGATAATTATGGTTTATTGTTAAGAGAATGATTCATAATTGGTTTAGTAACTAATTTCAGCATCATAGGGAAAGCTGGTAACAAGAAAGGATTTAAAATATAACTTCTACCATACCGTAAAACCTTAGGAACAACTTACTACCTATGCTACCCCATTTGATTTAATAGTGTTCTTAAGGCCTATAAATAATCGTAAGGATGGTAATAAATCCCTTAAGTGCGTAACTAACTAGTTCTATAATTGATAATTCTATGTAAGTATTGGATGCTTATTAAGTACTTGATATCATTGAATGATTTCCTGGCTTGCATGTTGTAACGCCTCGATTTTTATTGCTATGCAAAATGACCAAAATACCCCTAGGACATTTCTACACAAGATTTGAGGCCAAAATGGTCCAGGCCATCTTCAATAGGATATTTTGATATTAGAATTACATTATATGGTGATTAAATAGTAATATGTGCAAAAATCGGGATTTTCAATTTTTCAATGTACAAATGACCAAAATGCCCCTAAGGTCATTTTTGCCCCGAAATCAAGGACGGCCAGTCCAGGCTATCCTCAAGGGGTTAGTTTTATGCTTGAAGGGGATTATGTGTGTTGTAGATGTGAAAATATTAACTTCAATTTTTTTTACCGCAAGTGAAATTACCAAAATACCCCTGTGGTAATTTAACACGAGATTAACTAATTTCTGAACCTAGTCATCGCCCGGGAGTTCAAAATATTTATTACATGTGTAATTTGATATTTGAAAATGTTCAGGTGGTTTCGGGGAGTTTTTGTGTAAAATTACCATTTTGCCCCTAATTAACAATAAATGAGCTTATTTACGTAATCAAATAAATATAGGCAATATTAGGCTCTAATTAAAGATAAATTAATTTTATTTATTTATCTTGAGTCAAAATAATTATTTGAGGTAATTTTAAAGCATAAGATTAGTTTAGAAAAGATTGTTTTTCTTTCTTAATTAAAATGGGGTTCTTAAGACACATAATAGGAAATTAGTGTATTAAATTTCTTTTTCTTAAAAATAAAATATATTTTATATTTATTTATTTTTTATTACTTCAGATTATTTGCACTAAAAATTCCACTACATATGTTGGCCATTTAATTTTGTAGTGGAGCACCTTAAATATTTGATTATTAAGCACTTATTTTAGTTTATCAATTTCTTTTCCACTAACAATTTCTTTTTCTCAAAAATAAAATATATTTTAGATTTATTTTTATTTTATTACTTCAGATTATTAGCACTAAAATTTCCACTATAAGTGTTGGCCATTTAATCTTGTCTTGAGGAATTTTAAACTCTTGATGGTTAAGCCACTTACACTAATTTATCATTTCTAAACCATTACAAATTAAATACCCATCAAATATATGTCCTACCACTCACAAAAATTGAAAAAAATACTCCCCATTATAGCCATTAATGCAGCTGCCTCACCCCCCAAAATCCCTATAAATATGTGTTTTCCAAGCCTAATTCACACACAAACATTCATTCTTACCATTTGTATTTTTGGTTGTAGTCTTGCTCACAAAAATTAGCCAAAAATCCTCTCTTCTCTCTCTAAATACAAAGCTCTCTTCTTCTTCCTTCTCCACCTCCAAGAGACTCCATTCTTGATATCCATCCAAGTTCCCAAGCTCAAACAAACACATACATACCGTAAACCAACCCCTAAGCACCTAAACTTTCCATATCCAAACACAAGAACACAACAAAAATCCTCCCACCATTTCATCTTCACTTGGCCAAATATATACCATTACTAAGATCAGATTTTTGTCGTTGATATCTCATACAAGATCAAGCTCTTGCTCTAATTAACAAAGAAACAACTTGGTAGGGATTTTATTTCATGTTCTTTCTTTTGTTCTTCCTTTATATTTTTTATTTTTATGATTTGATAATGACCATGGCTTGATGATGAGGAATCATGGTGGTGGTTGTGAATCCATCATTTAAATGTCCTTTAAAGCCCAAGATTTAATTCTTGATGACAAAAGATTTCTAAAGGAGTTACTAAGTCTTGAGTTTTAAGCTTAATAAGACATAAAAATGAACTTGCATCCATATTTATGTTATAAGTTCTTGCATATCATATTTATATTTCAAGCTTTTCATAATCATATTTATATTCCAAGTTATCACTTTAATTCTTGAAGATAATAATATGAACTTGCATATTCATATTTACTTTCAAGTTGTCACCTAAATCATAAATACCTAAGAATGAATTTGTATCTTTATATTTATATTTCAAGCCTTGCATTTCATATTTATCTTTCCAAGTTATCACCTTATAATGATAATAATAAGGTTACAAGACAAGTTTATGATTCTAGTTATCATTTAAATCCTAAAGTTCAAGATTTACTTGTTTTATTTTAAATGACAACTTTGATCATGGACACTTCTCATCTATTTATTTTTGGCACTTATATAATTCTGATTTAAATCTTGATATACTTTATTTTTAGGTATGATCTTGTCTTTAAATTTGTACAAAGAAATTTTGAAAGACCTAGAAATTATAAAGGATTAAGAATACGGTTTTTCTCATGATTTTAAATGCTAAAATTGTAGTATTCTGATCTAATCCTTTAGAACTGAAAAGGTTACTGATTTAGGATGTTTAGATGAGTTTAAATCGCTAATAGTTATTGTAAAAATTATTTTTGGTACCTTAGATGCATAAAAGGGTAGTTACAAGTGTTAGTTTGGGCCGTTTTGCAAAATGCAGAAAGTTGTGTTTTGAACTATCAACTATGTTATTTCAGCCAAATGATTTTATTTAAAGCTACTAATGATGTTGAATGTGTCCATGAGTCCAAAATACCATTTATGAAGTTTATATAAAGATTTAGAAATTCGGTCGTCGTTAAATATTAAAAACAAGCGATTTTGCACTTTGACCCCTAAAATGTATTGAAATTTGGTTTATGGCCTTAAAAGGTTTTTACGATGAGTTTATAACGGTTTCTAATAGTTATATGTCTATTAAAAGTATTGGTTAATGTTCAAGATCTCTAGTTTGTGAGAAGGTGTTACAATGGGGTATTTGCATTTTGACCCGTAACCTTTGAGAAATTGTGATTTGACCCTTTGGGGCTTAAGCGTAAATGTTGATAAATTTGATGGCATGAATGCGGTTGATATCTTGTGAAGGCTATATTCATGTGTTGAAACTTATATGGCTTATGGATATATGCAATGAAGTATGATGCATGTTTATGTAGTTTAAGTTATGGTATGTTATAATTATGCTTGATAAATTGAGATGCATGATTCCATAAAGTTTATGAGCATGAAATGTTGAAATGATGAGTTATTCATATTTGCATCTCTATATAACATGCCAAGGTTAAAGGTGACATAAGACACATGGAAATGATCCTCTAGACTCCCCGAATTAAAGGTTATGAGAGGTGATTCAAATAGGAAATGATCCTTTAGACTCCCCGAATTAAAGGTTATGAAAGGTGATCCTAATGCCCCCTATCCCGTACCTTAAGAGTCGGGAATTTATCTTATCAAAAGGGATAAGAATACGCTAGTGACGACTAGTGAGGTATGAGCTCATAACCTAGAACTCTCGAGAAAGGAGAGAATTATAGGGCGGCCCCCAAGGAAAAGAGAAAAAAGAAGTTTAAGTCACCTGTAAGAATGATGATCATGATGTTCTTTATATCATATGCATTGTTTTATGAATTTTATGATATTATGTATATGATATTGACATGCACCCATGATTAATATGTTGCATTCATGACATTAAGATTCATGCTAAAAGATACGGGTCTCGGCTAATGATATTTAGAACTTAATAAATGAACCTTATATATATGTTCACCATTTTCATAATTAAACCCGAGATTCCTGGGGATGATGACGATGACACTTGTGTTATAGTCGGGAAGCCCTACTGAGATTCTTGTATAAGTTTCTCATCCCTTTTCTTTTCCGTGTCGTCTCCAGACATGAATGAAGGTGTAGTTTGTGATTTGTCTTGAGAGTGGACGAGGAGCTACGGAGATAACTTCCTTTTGGATATTTTTCCCTTAGAGTAATTGTATCTCAGTTATCAGTTTGTATATTATTGATGAATATATATTGATGTCCTTAAGATTACAAGACATCACTATTATGATACAGTTATTGATATGTCATCATTATTTGAGTTATGTTATGTTATGGTTGTATTCTGTATTTACCTGATATTCGTTTCTAACATCTCTCTTACGCAGGTAAGGTAATGACGTTAGGTATTTAGTATGCGCGGCTCACGATTTGGTATTTAAGTTCAAAAAAAAATTTTACTCATATTTTTACTAAAGTATTTTAAAGAAGTTTGAGTTAAAAATTGGAACAAAAGAGTAATGACTAATAATTAACTTAAATGCGTCTTAGGCGTGTTGAGTTAAATATTAGGGTGTTACACATGTTATAGTTGCTGTTGCAAATAATGAGAATGCTTATGCATGAAATATTCTTTATTATGTAAAATTTACCTTTGTTGCTAGAAGAAAGTGTATCATTGTAAAAGTGTAATTTGGAAAGGTTCTGGCTAAGGAAAGACTTGGTATTTAAGCGTGTCCATTGTGACCCACCTCTCTTTCCTGGGAATCTCCCAGATGCATGATTATAGTTGATATATATTATTCTAGCTTAAGACTATAAATGAGAAAATGCTATGATGTTTATGAATTGTATTGTGATATAACATGTAAAGATTTAATGGTGACTTAAACTTATAAGAAAATGATCCTTTGGAACCATCAGACTATAGGTGGTGAAAAGGTGATTTTAACCCCCTAACCCGTTCTCTCAAAAGGGTAGAGTCGGGATTTTAGCTTATCAAAAGGGATAAGTATATGCTAGTGACGACTAGTAAAGTATGAGCTCATAACCTAAATTACTCCCAAAAGGGTGGAGTATAGGGTGGCCCAAGGAAAATAATGATGATGATAAGATTTTAAGTCACCTAAGGCACTAAAGAAATGAAATATGTGCACTGTGTCCATGTGTAGCTAATATTATATGACGTTCTTTTATGCATGTTATTTTGATAATGATGATGAGGAATATGATGTAATGATAAAGGAAAAGTTCATTGTAAATATGACATGTTAAGATTATGATGCATTATAAGACGCATGATTAAAAATTGACGAACCTCGGTTAAGTATTTGTCCGAACTTAAAATGAATCTTTGCATGCTCACTATTTTAGAATAATCCCGAGGTTCCTGGGGACTTTGATGATGATACTGTAGAAGGAGGTACCCTACTGAGAATTCTTTAGCAAGATTCTTACGCCCTTTTCTTTATTTCCGTCATTGTCTCCAGATTCAAATGGCGACATTCGTCCTGTTCGTTGATACCCCTACTTGGGAAATCCACTATGATCCGGTGCATCGCTAGTATCATTTTGAAGGGAGGTGCGCAGTTCATGTTTTTATTTACATAGGTCGTCCATTTGCACATCCTGTCCCTAGTTATCAATTTTCTCCTACTTCTCCCTATGGCAATGAAATGGTTTTCGAACATGCACGTCCACTTGATGAAAGGATGTTACGTTCTTATCCCGCTTCATCTGCTGCCCATGGATTTCCAGAGTATGTTCCCGAGACGAGATATTCTGAAACTGATCCTTCAGAGGACACTCCTACTCATGTATATTCTGAGAGCTCTGCTCCTACTCCCACATGTGTAAGAGAGGGTAGTGAGCAAACAGTTGTTCAGCCAAGGTTAGCAAGAAGGCCGTCCATGCGACCCCAGCCTGGTGCATCTCGTGTGTCCCCTCCCGAGGGAGCTCATCAGTGGATCGGATTTATTCCCCCATTTCCAGGACAGTGGCCATAGAAGGTTCTTAGTAGATTTATGTGTGTTCATGCACCCTAGTTTTAGGATAACCTTCCCGGCTTATGGAGTTATCTAGTTTAGGGGCATGTATTTCCTTATGTATATTTTCTTTTATGGGTTTGCATAAGACAATGATGTATGATCATAACCCACCCTTTGAGTGAGGTTATTGTATGTAAATATATGTTATAATGTGCTTATGGATGTTATATGATGGAGCCAAAGTGATATGATGTGATATATTCTTAAACGTCTTATTATACTCCGCTTACTTGTTCACGTTGTAGTCGGCTCACGTTTTCAATTATGTTTCTTTTAAAAAAAAATGGCTCGTAATTTCACTAAGTATTTTCAAATTATGAAGAAAGAACCAAAGCAAGGAGTAAAGTCTAGTCATTAATCAGATTCAACCTAGGTGTATTTGGTTAATTACTAGGGTGTTACACCTTTAAAATAAAAAGTGCACGAAAAAGTCCCCTTTATTATGTCAAGGGCACGAAAGGATCATTGCAATTGTCATATGTATACGTATATTTTATTAAATTATTTGTCTTGAATGAATTTCTATGATCTTCAATGTCATGAAATACACGTTTTAAGTGATTGAATAATAAAAGAGACCCACTTTGGAGAATTGGTTTTTGAACTTTAAAATGAACCTTTAATATATTTTGCATGCTCATATTTTCTTAATAAACCGATCGAAGTGACTAGGGCGATAACAATGACATGAATTTTATTATATGTTTTGGGGAAATGCCCTACTGAGAATTGTATAATTCTCATCCCTATGTATTTGTGTTTCTGTGTCGTCTCTAGGTTGACTTAGAGAACTATAAGGCTACTACACAGAAGGAATTAGATTTAAGTAGTTTAGTAGTTGATGCTTTTATTATGTTGTACTTAGTTGTGTATGTGTATATGTGTGTATATATATATATATATATATGTTTGTAATTGTAATAGAGAACAAATATGTATTAGTGCTCATAAAAAAGCTTCTTCTTATACTTGACCATGTATTAAACGAATGTTTTATTTCTTTGTTATATATGTTAATAGAACTACGACTTTGTTACTGCATGATTCGATTGAGCTTGTTCTAGATATTTAAGAAATGTCTACTAATTTACAAGTAACAACTCACAAGTTCGATGTCATGACTTAAGGATGAGATTGTACTTGGGAGGATGTTGCATCGTGCACCCAAGAGGAGACCCAAAAATGGATGGTGACTTTAATCTTTTTAGATTTAATATATTATTAACTTACTACATTTGAATTGTATTAAAAGTTATGTTATTATGATTTTAATGTACAATTTTGTGGAAGTTAGGAAACTAAATTGTCCTCTAACCTAGGGGAGCTGTTCTGAGAGACCTATACCCAAAAGGACGAAAGGTAGGAGATAATATAGGTATGGGTCAACTCTCGCTCCGAGACAACATGTGTAGATTTGAAATCAAACCTCTTAGTATTTAATTTTTATTACCTCATTTATGTCATAATTATTACTTATATTATGTTTTATCTTCTTTTCTCTATAGCGTGAATATATAGAGCTATGAGAGTAAGCAAACCTAGTGCCGACCCAGTTGACAGAGGCTAGGCACGATGCTAACATTCCTCCTCCAAATGAGGATGATATTTAGGCCCAAGTAGTTAATAACCCTTACAAGGGTTGTATGTATAGAATAGGGTGCCCTGATAATAGGTCATATCCTCCGCCATTGGGTTAGTTGCTGGAGATGATGCCTTGCAGGAGCATGTGCATGTACTAAATCAAGAGCTGAGCAGAAAGCACAACTTATCCAGTAGTAAGAGGAATAGCAGGTATAGCTTATGCAGTAGCTCTAGGAGCAAGCAGCGGGCCAAGTGGTGGTCAAGGAAGAGCTAAAGAAGATCCAATAGCAAAAGATCTCCATAAAGTAGCAACAACAGAAAGTCGAGAAAAACAAAGATAAATTCAAGAAGATGAAGAAGAAGATTATGGCTGATGTGATAAAATTCTTCAACAAGATGGGTGCCTCAGGATCCTCCTATAGGAAGCACCCTTAGATGCCACTTCCATCATCCATTACTGAGGCCTCCTCGTCTAACGATGGTGATGACTCTGATGGATCAAAGGAGGACTTTAACTAGTTATTTTCTATTTCTATTATTTTATGGATATTTTTTATATTTATCTCACTTTCATTTGTATTATTTTTTATTTTGATATCTTACTTCCTTGATTGTTTGTTTCATTAGTTCGTTTATTTACCATTTTATTACTTCCTTATTTCGTATCATTTTAGTTTATAATCAAATAATTATATAAATAAAAAATAAATAAATATCAAATAATTAGATTATATAAGTTATTCACATATGCCAATTTAATCTATCCTAAATAAATTACAAATGGGGAAACTCGATAAATGAATATTTTAATTGTAAAAAAAATAAACAATACAAACTCGTTGGTAATAAATAAATAAAATAATTTTTTACTATTGTAAATGGTCGGTACAATTAAAAATACTAGTCGGTAATATTAATTTCCTAATGACCACATAGATGTCTTTAATACACATTTATCAAATTTTTTTATGTTATTACCTGTCAGCACTCTCATCCGTAATTAAAAACCAACATGTAACACTACCAGTGAGTAATAATCTACTGACAAATGAAAAATCAACATCCCATGTACATTAGTGGACATGTCGAAAAAATTCGTGTCTGTCAGTATATTGTCGGTATCCCGTGCAAATCTTGTGTGAGATATAGGAATTAAAGATAGGAGAATTAGAGGGAAATAGGAGAGAGAAAAAAAAAGAGGGAGAAGTTCAAATAACAATTCGCATGGAATATCCTCTACAATTACTAATACTCCTATTTAAGCTATTACTGTCTACTAAGCGTAACTACCTCTATTTAAATTGTTAATTGCACCACTTTGGTTGCTGATTCTAGCAAAAACAATCAAGAATTTAGTTCTGAGCCAAAGAGTAGGATTATATATGGTACGAGAGATAATTTTTCACTTCCCCATATAATCAAACAAAAATAGAGTTTTGTGTTAAATTTCATGATAAAGTCTATAACTTGATTATGTGCAAGTTGTCATATTTGTCATTCAATAGACACGGGGCATGGCTAGGTATTGAAATGCCTTGGAGAAGACAAAACCTCAAAATAAAAAATAATAATAATATTTTTTTTTTAGTCTTGAAGTGCCAAATATTTCCACACGAGTCCTTTTCAGTTGCCTAATGGGATCTTCTGGTTTCTACTTAAAAGCAGATAATAATTAGCTTGTGTTAAATTGAAGACCTTCAAGAGATTTACATGATTTAAGACTGCACATATAATATTTGTTATAAGTATAACGATAGTGTTAAATCTAGACTTTGTCATAAAATACAAGATGAGGCCATTTAAATAAAATCAAAGCATGCATCATTCACTTTGTAATCTAGCTTTTTTTTTTTGGGTCTCTGACCCGGGTGTCCATCGAAGCAAATCTGGTGACTAATTATGTCGACCTAGTTGTTAGGTCCCATTCGTGGGTAAGGTCTATCACCTAACTCAACTCCATTCCCATCTCTACAAGAATTAAACCCGGGTGGTAAAGGTTAAGGGACGCAACTCCAGTCAAGCAGTGCCATATCCTTCGGTGGGAGTTTTTGCACTAGCCAAATATAATTCTCAATTTAATAAGGGTTTTATATTAAGACCTGTAAAATGAACTAAGAAAAAGAGAGATTCTATGTTCCAATTTGATGAGATGATTCAAATTCTCTGTTTGTGCGGAGCCCGATTCCTCTGCATTCACAAAATGGATTTAAGATCATTATTTTAGAAAGTTTCAAGCTAATTTTGTCCGCTTCTCAAACACTAAATATGAAGTGAAGAATAAATGTAAGATACGACAACAGGAAAGAAATATTGAAAAAAAAAAAAAATCCGAAGGTAAAATCCTTTTCTTATAGCTGTACTGTTGGGGTTAAGTTCGAGGCTTCAGTAATCGAGTGTTCGACTCAAACAATTTGCCACTAATAGAAAGCGTTTGGTAAGAATGAAAATGAAAATGCAATTAACAACAACCTACACGGTTCTCCCGGCCAGCAGAAGGATGAAATGACTAACGCTCATAATACACATGGGGTATTCTCATGTGCATATGTAAGAATTTTCTGCACAGTATATAAATATAGTTTATAATTTTTTAAGCACAGGTTTACAATATTTTATTTAGTAGTTTATAATTTTTTTATGCAAGGTTTACAACTTTTTTTTATAATCACCTTTAGAAATATTTCTATTGTTCATATAAATTTATAATATTTACGCATAAGTTTATAATATTTTACACATAGATTCACATAGTTTACAATATCTACACTGTGTAGAAAACTCTTTATTTTATACCCGAGAATTTCTTACATGTAAAAATATTTTTGCCCCATGATGTGAATAAGAATGATGGTATAAATTTTTAGAGATTTGTGACAGATTTCCCTCTCTTTCTACCAATTTTATATTTCATACTATGCTTTATGGATGACTCAAGCATTAGTAATTTATAGGGATTTTACTATATCAACTTGAGACGTAAATTTTCTCTCTTTTCAATAAATTAGACTGGGAATATCTTTGATCAGAGAAAATAATGGAAATATAAATTCTGTGAATTTTATGTGTAATTTTATTAGTAAAATTTTATTTTAATCTTTGAACTTGTATGCATGCTACATTTCTATTTCTAAAATTAAAAAATTACCAATTTAGTCAGTAAAATTGTAAAAATTAATTTAAATTATTAATTTTGATAATTTAAATTGCTCCCCACAATATCACTCCAGGGACTAATTTAAACCACATTTTACAATTTCAAAGGCTAAATTAATAATTTCTTAATTTCAGTGACAAACGTATGAAACACGCATACAATTTCAATGACAAAAATCAATATTTACTCATAATTTTATAGATGAAATTAAATTCATCAATAGAATTTCTATCCACATTTTTGTTCTTCAATCAAACATAACTTGAAAAGAGAGTGAGCTTTGTTCTCCCAGTTAATGTACTATGACATCTAAATTTTATCTATAATTTGTGGTAAAATAAATGTATGAGGTACAAAAACTAGAGAATAAGTTTTGCATCTTGTTAAACATCTATCTAAAATAAGTCGTTATTATTGATAAGTATTAAGTGTGAAATTTGTTGATTATCTTATAAATTGTTATAGGTCATAAATGTTAGTAGTGAGAATTGTTTATGAGATACAAGAGAAGAGTAAGATTAAGAGACATTAATTTTGGGAGATTGAGTGTATTAAGATTTAGGGTTAGAAAGAAAACTTTTTAAGATTGGTGAACGTGATTTTTTAATTGAATTTGATGAGCCGAATTATGAAGTTGGGATTGTATATGATAAAAAATGAGTTACACAACTTTTTTATTCTTTTACTTTATTTATTTATTTAATTTAAGTGTGTGAGAGAATTTTGCTCAAGAGCTGGGAGGATGATACACAGGTCCATGAAAGAATTGCAAATGGGAAAGCGAAGAATGTCAACCCATTGAAACGTGTTTTTTCTCAATGTCATTAACATTTTTATCGATGAGCTAAATGAATGCAGTGTTAAAGAAAAACCTTTGCACTGGAAAAAAAAAAAGAAAAACCTTATATTTTATTACTAAAAGAAAACGAATGAACCAATTAATGAACAATGTCGTTGTCAATAGCATATTTGATCGTCATGTACTACAAACCAATGTTTATATTATATAACTTTGTTTTTTCAACTCTGACAGCAAATTCGTGCCCGTGGGGAATATGAAGTTGGGCTGTAAAGTAACGTAGGAAAAAGGCTGCAAGGAATTTCATTCACATTTCTCTTTTAAAAGGTGATTCAGAGATGTGTATATGCCTCTCTTTCCCTTCTTTTTGAGCAATGAGGAAGCAAGGAAGTTTCAGCCAAGAAGGTCCAAATAGGAGGACACCATAAATTCCCACATTAGGAAAAAATGAAATTCGAGAAAAAGGAAACTCTATAGGAACCTGCCTAAAAGAAAAAGGCCTTTTAGCTTGGTGCTACCCAGTACTTGTGCACTACTGTACTAATACAACACAACAAAGTTTATTTTAGATGTCAATTTCAAGCCATATAGTTTGATCCAATGAATTAATTACATGTGGGTTCTCATGGACGCACCATTTGGAAGCTGCATTTGGCCTCTCACAAAGCAGACAAAGAATGAACACAATGTCAGTTTGTTCCTAAACTTCTGGTGGAAATTAGTTCATTCTGCCCTCACCACCTGTAAGGGTTGGAATCGTGTTTATTTCTTTTGGTCAGGGGTGCGGAATGTGAAACATGGTTTGGGTATTTTTCACTTTATTTATGGGTTCAAACGGGACTAAATACATATTGTGAAGAATCAAGGCATATATAGGGTTTGCCTCCAGCTCAATTATTTTGCAGGGAGAATTATTGGAGCCAGTTGACTCAATAAAAAGGATGATTAGAGGGAGCCGTAAAGGGACGAGATGAAATGAATTTGGTCGTTCTTGCTTTTTGTGTGTGCAGCATCTTCTAAACTATGCCACCATTCAGTTCCTTTACTTAACAGAATAAGTCAACATTGCAACACCAACTTTGGTTGTTACGTTTTGGTATGTTTATGGTGAATTTACTGGTGTAGTAATGTTTACAACAGCCACTAAAACAGAAGTCCAACGAATACCTGATAATGTCAGCACTAAACTTATTTGGAACAATCTATCAAGCTTAGGAGATTCCCATTTTTTCTATTTGAAGTAAAGTAACAAATACATTGTTTTGTACTTTTGTTTGATTTAAGACCATTCTTCCCTCTAATACGCAACTCCAATTTGGATCGTTTTTAGGTCTTCAGACTTTTTATTGCACTCGCCGCCTATGCATGTGTTGAAATTACAAAGGAACAAAAGAAAAGAAGTAGAAGAGATATAGGCCTTGATATAAATTTTAAAATACACGGCTGGAGGGGGACCGTCTCATAGTGCTTTGTCCCTTTCTAGATGGAATATTTATTGAAATTGTTTTGGTAAGTGGGGCCCTTAATACTCCTTCATATGGCCCAAACTGGAGGGCACTTTTTGGATTCTTTTGGATGTTAACATTGATCTGACGTGAATGAAAGGGGAAGGACCAAGGCTTGCAAAGCAATGTTCAACTGGTTTCATGATCAGTTCGCTAATTTTACTGATCAAATCAGCCGGTCCGAGCAGCCCAGTCTGAGCCAGATTTCATTAATATGGATCTAACAAATCTAACAAATTAAAGTTGGAAGAGTGTTATTTCAACACGCTAAAATTTTAAACACTTAGATACCTCTATCACAAAAATACGACATCATCTCTATTTCTTATAAATTTATTCTGCCTTTGTATCTTTGTCTCTATTTATTTTAAGGTATTAGGTGTCCATACACCTTTGGGTCTCAAAGTAACATTTTAGAGTTGCACTGCTTCAATTCTCTCGTGTGGCAACTGGCATCTACAAATCTTCATCCGCGCTCCAGAACTTACTCTTTTCTATTTTAAAAGTAACTATACATGATAGTCCTTTGAGAAAATTACAAAAAACAATTTAGTCCCTAAAAAACTTAATGTGTGATCCTTCAAGATTTAAATTATAGGACAAACTAGTCCCTTTATTAATGGATGAAAATTTCATATATCAAACAGTGTCTCCTTCCTTATCTCCTCAATTATTTATTGACATATAAAAGGATAAAAATTAAAATAGATATAAAAATTTATAAGTTATCAAATATACAATACATATATTTCACATGGCAATAAAGGATTAGGGTGGACAGCGAAAGAGTCATTATTTGAAGATAGAGGATTTCCATCTCTATGTTAACACAGTGACATGGGACGTTAAGTGACACATGGGCAAACAACATCGTTTGTTTTTTCCCTACACACCAAAATGACATCGTATATGATAAAAACCCTAATTGAAAACAAAAATCATTCTTTACCACGTCCAAAGAACAACATCATTTTGGGAGTACAACATTTTGCAGTCAATGTGTTTGATGACACATCATTGTTTTATAGTGCCACGTGTACGAGAGCACTAATAAAAGAACTAATGTGTCCATTATTTTTAATCATATAAGGGAGTATGAGGTCAATTTCTTTTTCTTTTTTAAATGATTAAATTGTCCAATACAAAATTCTTAAATAACAAAATCAAGTGTTCACTCTTATTTTTACTTTTTACACATTGGTATTATTTTTGGTCCTCGGCATTTAAACTGTTAAAAATATAAGGTTTAGTCCCTGTATGCAGACAGGAACCAAAGTACAATTTTACCATCTTCGGATTTTAGTAAGTTGTAGTACACACTACTTTTATTTCCAGGTAACAATAAAGTCGTAAGTAAATAAGGATGAAAAATACCTGCACGTGCACAAGTGTAGGAAAGATTTCTTAGGTATATTCACAAAAAATAATGTGTGATCCATAGAAGAGTGAGTGTATATTTAAGAAAATTGATGAGATTCATTTTTTATTATAAATATGTCTAAATATGATGTGTAAGATTTACATTTATGCAAGAATATCTTTTTAAGAATGGGATGACATCTAGTTTATTTTATGACAATGGGGAGATGATCAAGCTCTTTTTTTTTTCTTGATTAGTAGGGGCATAATCAAGCTCTTGTATTAGAATCACTTCATGAAGACATGTCACAAAATTTAATAAAACAATTTACTTTTGTGTAGGCAGAAATATTAATATTTTAATATATCTATTTTACTTGAGTTTTCAATAATGACTATTAATAAAAAATTGAGACAGTATAATTTAAGCTTTTTGTTCAAGTTGCAGGCTGAAACATAAGACGATTTACTTTCCTCGACGACGAGGTTTAGTTGGGGCAAATTAATTATGTGACTAATCAGCTTGTCAACTAGTACTAATTAACAACTAGTTCTAGGTTTTGTTATACTATAGTACAAGATGTCTACATCAATCCCATGGGATTGGATCATGTGTTTCAGAGTGGCGATGATTAGTAGAGCAAAATCACGCTTTCCATTATTATTGTGCCGACGTTCGGTTGGCCCGCCGCCGTGAAAGTAAAATCAAGTTTGCCAGTAAACTTGATGGTAACGAGGTTATGTTTGAATAGGCTTGGACCCTTTTAAAGTGACTAATAAAAATAAGTTCTTTTTTGCTCTATTAATTTAAATATGAAATTTTTCACTTTATTCTCTAAAGTGATAAATGATCCAAATATCATTTTGAATAAAGTTCATATCTCAATTAAGCATTTATGTAAAAGAAATTTAAGAAACATAATTTAGAATTAAATTATTGATTCAATTAATCCACACGATTTTATATTCCCACCAAATTTTAAATTAGGGTTTTATAGTTTAAAAATTTATAATTAAACCTACGTAGTAAATAAAAATTTGCAGGCAAGTATCTAAACCTTACTATCATTATAAAAATATGAGATTCAACACAATACTTCTTCATTCCTTTTGTTGGATAGCAAAAGCAAAAGAAATATAAAACCTAACACTCATAATTTAATGTGGTTCGGCGTTCACTATCTATATCCATGGCTTCACAAATCAATCCAAATTTTTCATTGTCTGCAACTTTTGAACGGTTAAATTTGCAAATTATTCTTATAAATCTTTTATTACATTGACAACTCTTGAAAATTACCCATACAATGAATCGCTCCTACTTTTAGAGGATACCTAACCCAAACAACCAAAGGCTCTATTTATAGAGCAAACCTCACACAAGTCTTCAACTCCCCCTTTTGATTCAGGAATTTAGGTTAAATCCCAACATCTCACACATAAGAACGAAATTGACAACAATTTTATATTAATACTTTTCGATGACTTATTTGAGCTTATTTCTTGTCCAACAATAAAAGGATAAGGGTGTTTTTGGTATGATATATTAAGTATGATAGTATAAGCTAATACTATACATTATGCCCTTATTCGTTGTTTAGTGTAAATAACGTATTATATAAGTTTATATATCATAACTCTCTTATACGTTAAAATACTGTTTGTGAGAAGGCTTGATTACACTTGATTAGCTTTTAATATATTATGTCACTTTTTATTTTTTTAATATTTAATAAAAATTAAATAATTCTTAAATAAATAATAATAAAAGAAAATTATAAAAATGAAAATAATTATGTATAAAATTACTTTATAATAAAAATAATATAAATAATATATGATATCAGTTTAGTTGTCTATAATAAAATAAATTTAATTGATAAATAATAAATAAAATAAAATAATAAATATTTAATAACTTCTAAATATTTTGAATAAAATATATAAATTGTTATCTGATAAAATAAATAATAAATAATAAATAATATGTAATATATAAAAAGGATTAATAGTTTAAATTTAAATAATTATGATTAAAAATATAAATTATTAAAATATATAAATGCTATTTTTTATTTATATAATTTATTGAAACAATAAATAATTACAAGATATTAGAAATAATAATATTTAATATAAATTAAATTTTATTTAATAAATATTTACATAAATATAATATGTCAAAATTATATTTCAATAATATAATTAATAAAAATTCCTATTTTATTATTTTAGTTTATTTAATTTATATAATATTTACTTAAGGTATTAGAATTTTCTATAAATAAATAATGATATTACAGAATATAAAATAGAATACCTTATATATTATTACACCAAACATTGTATTGTATTAAAAGTTTATCAGACCTCATACAATCAGGTCTTATCCTATCTGTAAGACCTTCCCAAATATAACGTTATCATTAAGTCATGTCATTAGACTCAAGAGTTGTTTTTTATAAATTAGTGGACATTTCTTAAATATTTATAGTAAGTTCGATTGATTCGTACCATAACTAATTTGTAATTATATTAAAATATATAACAAGAACCAAATATTTATTAAATACACATTCAAATACAAGCAAAAAGCTCTTGTATGAGCTCCAAAATACATTTGTTCTCTATTACATTTACAGGCGAATACATATAACTAAGTACAATTGATAAAAGTCTCAGCTACTAAACTACTGCAAATTTGATTCTTTCGTGTAGCAGTCTCATTGTTTTCCAGATCAATCTAGAGACGATATGGGAAAACAAAATAGAGGAGAAAGTTCTAAAATTCTCTGTAGGGCATCCCCGAAATGCATAATAAAAATCCATGTCATCATCATCTTCTAGCCGCTTTTGTTTGTTAAGAAAATTTGATCATACATTGCATACCAAAAATTCATTTTTAAAGTTCAAAATCATCCTTCCTGTAACGCCTCGATTTTCCCTGCTATGCAAAATGATCAAAATACCCCTGAGGTTGTTTTCACATGAGATTCAAGGGAGGCCAGTCCAGGGCATCCTCAATAGAGAAATTTAATATTAGGGTGAGGTTATATGAGGTTTAGATAGCAATTCGTGTGAAAATCACAGACCAAAATGCCCCTAAGGTCATTTTTACTGGGAAATCGAGGACGACCAATCAGGTTATCCTTAAAAGGTTAGGGCAATGCTTGAAGGGGATTAGATGTGTTATGAATGATGTTAGAGGTGAAAACCTTAGTTCCTAATTTTCCCGTGCGCAAGATTACCAAAGTACCCCTGAGGTAATTTAATGCAGGATTAAGTGATGACTGAACCCGGTCATCACCCGAGAGTTGGAATGTTATTTATACATGTTACTTTATATCTGGAAAATCCCCGGTGGTTCCGGGGAGTTTTTGTGTGAAATGACCCTTTTACCCCTAGTTCGTACTAATGAGCTTAATTGTGCGATTAAGGAAACATAGGCAATATTAGGCTCTAATCAAAGGTTAATTAATTTTAATTATTGATCTCGGGTGAAAATAATTAATTGAGGTTAATTCAGGCTTGAGATTGCTTTGAAAAAGTCAAATCCCTTTCTAGATTGAAGTGATCTTAAGACATCAAAAGTCAAAAAGGTGAATAGTAAATTCTCTCCTTTATTCCCTAAAATTAGGAACCTTGTTGGTTTTTGAATTTTAAACTAAATGAGGTTATTTCAAACTAAGTGCGTGTGACCACTCTTTAATCATGTCTTGAAACCCTTAAACACATGATTACTAACCTATACACTTAATTACCAATCCCTAACCCTTTGCCTAATCAAATCTATCTCTAAACCAAGTCTTAACCCATATGAAAAATTAGAATTTCCCCCCAAAAGAGCCAAGGAAGGCATCAGCCTTCCCTCCCCTTTTACCCTCATATTTAAGTTTTTTTAACACCAAAACCTCTCATTTTCATCATTCACTTTTTTGTTATTGTCTTGCTTAAAGAACTTGGCCAAAAATCCCTTATTCTCTCTTATCTCAAGACTTCTCTTCTTCTTCTTCCTCTACCACAAGAACCTCCATCCTGCACCACCTCTCCATCTCAAACCACTGCATCACCACCATAGATCATCCCCAAGATACACAGCCTTTCTATTTCTAAACACACAAACTCAAGAAAAATCTTCCTTCCCTTTTTCTTTCCCTTGGCTGAATCCATTAGTGTTGCTCCAACAGAAGATTGTTCTTCTCACTTTCTTGTACAAGATCAAGGCTTTCTTTTGCATAAAAGAGGAAAATATCTTTGGTAGGGATTTTATTTTGAGTTCCTTCTCTTTTCTTTGGTTTATTTTCGGTTTTGATATTGGTTTGATGGATGAGTTCTTCCTCTTTTTCCTTCTTGTATTTTTAGTTTCTGATGTTGGTTGGGTACTCAAAACTATGGCTTGATGATGAGGGTTTTTGATGTTGGTTGGGTTGCCATCATTTGTTTGACCCCTAGAGCTCAAGGTTTGATTTTTGGTTTCAAGAGAAAAATGAGAAAAGATTGTTTTGTTGGTGTTCTTGGATTGTTTTTGTTTGAGCTTCATGATGAGTCCAAGGAAATGAGGTTCTTGGAACCATGGTATTGATGGACTCTAAAGCTCACTTCCATTTTGTAAGATTGATTGGGGTTAAGAGTTTATTATTTAAAGTCTTGAGTTTGGAGCTTAATAAGATATGAAAATGGAATGCATTCATGTTTACGTATCAGCTCTTGCATTTCATATTTAAATTTCAAGTCTTGCATATCATGTTTATATTTCAAATGATCACCTTAAATCTTGAAGATAAGAAAATGGACTTGCATTCTTATGTTTGGATTTCAAGTCTAGAATGTTTATATTTCAAGTCATCAATTAAATCTCAGACTTAAATGGATTTGCATTCTCATATTTATATTTCATGTCTTGCACATCATATCTATATTTCCAAGTTCACACCTAATAATGACCAAGATTAAAATGAGACTTGCATAGCATGTTTATGATTTTAGCCATCACCTAAATCTCTAAAACTCAAGACTTGCCTCTTTCATCTAAAATGGATATTTTGAATACCTTATGATGTTGGAGTCTTTGAGGTTGGCTTTATTTATGCTGTGACTTAAATCTTACTTCTATCATATGTGAAAGAGTTTTGAAAGACATAGGGACTCAAGAGGAGAAAAATGTGATTTCTAAGTAATTTAGAAACCTATTAATAAAATCTTTAGTTTTAATGAAGAGTTTGTTTTGATTTGAGGAAATATGACTATGATTTCAAAGGAAATGTTGGAATGATATTTAAAATGGTTTTAGAATGAAAGGACAACTTGAAGGGTGTCAAAACTTGAGTTTCTCAACTTGTGGGGTTTTTGGTAGTCGATTACTAGTGTGTTATAATCAATTACCAGTATGCTTTCAATTCCCAAAAGTGAGTTTTTGACCTTGATAATCGATTACCATACCCTGTAATCAATTACCAAGATGTTCTTGAAGGCCCAGAATGTGTTTTAACACCAGCAATTGATTACACAGCCCATGTAATCGATTACCAGAAGTTCAAACATGTCTGTTTTGAAAGTTTGAACTGTGTAATTGATTACCAGCTCATGTAATCGATTACCAGAACCTGAAATATGTAAATAATCAATTACCAATCTTTGCTTCCTTTATCATGCATTTATATAGTACAAGTCACATGCTCAAATATTCACAATCAAGTATTCATGTCATACTAGAACCAAAATGTTATTATATTATTAATTCAATGCATTGGTACAATTCCAGTACTTTGGCAGATTTCACATCTATGTAGGAAAAGTTATTTTGCATACCAAACAATCAATTAACGGCTACAAAATTATTCATGACACTTCAATATGTCTCCAAGGTCCTAGAAAATTTTCATGGTATGATAAGCTCTTTAGTTATGTTAACAAAATTGTACAAATTCGGTGGTCAGAACCCCTTGATT
This sequence comes from Dalbergia cochinchinensis, assembly GCA_031216125.1. Lineage (NCBI taxonomy): Eukaryota > Viridiplantae > Streptophyta > Magnoliopsida > Fabales > Fabaceae > Dalbergia > Dalbergia cochinchinensis. Next base: position 5,450,562 of record CM062376.1, read on the forward strand.
ACAGCCAACAGCCTGAATTCCTAATTTTAGTGCCGTGTCAAATGAACATTAAAAATCCTACAAAAATTTAGGTTGGACTTCAAGATGTTTAAACACCCTATTAAATTTTCAAGTTAAAATTCAATCATTTGCTATAATAACAAAATTAGACAAATTCAAAGCTTCAGAATTGGCTGTCCAGACAACAACACCAACAGTCTCGATTTTTTATTTTTAGAAATTAGCAAATATACTCAAAACGACCCACAAAAATATTAAAAATGCCTTAACATATTAGATTCATCATATAAAAATTTTAGCTCAAAAAACTAATGAAAAATCGTGTCCCATAACCTATCTATGAAAAATCCAAGAATTCCAACACCTTATTTCTCAACCTTTTTTTTTGGTCAAAAAGGGTTTTCTAACATCATCCAAACACTATACCAATTTAGACATATCAATATCTATATATTATCAATCAATACAACCAAAAATATCAAGTTAAATTAGTAACCAAATTATAGAAACAAATTCAAAATAGAAAGAGGTACAAAAGTCCTGCTTGTGGAGCTTGAAGACTTCTAACTTCAAAAGATCTTCTAAAAATGATTTTCCTCACTTCTAGCTCTTTTAAACAGCTCTAATACCTTCCTTAAATAGTGGGGTATGATATCCCAAGGTGGAGAATGGAAGTGATTCAAAATTTCATTCAGTTTGTTTTGTAGATTGTGATGAGTAAAACAAGTTTTGTGAAGGGATCTTAGTGTTTAACTGACTTTGAGCTAGGGTTTTGGGGATTTTGATGCAAAGATGAAGATTTGAGACCAAGAACAGTGGAGGGCTGTGTTTCTAAGCTTCTTGGCCGAAAATGATGATGGTAAGGTGATAAGGTTAGTGGCTTATACTTATCTTGGTGTAGATGTAGTAATTACATAGCCCAAGTGTGAATTTCTTTCTTTTAAAAAGAAAATAATGAGATGGATGACTATGATTTGGTTTGTTGATCAAAGAATGAATCTTGGCCATCCACTTGACTTAAGATAAGTGGCTCACTTTAACTTGGTGGGAAAGTAGCTTGTTCAGTATTAAAATCGCACACCTAAATTCCACTGAAGGGATGAGATATTGGTCCTCGAGTAAAATAATAATAAATGAAAAGCCATGATTAAAACTTGCTTTCCTAGTTTCAATCCTTGCCATCTACTTGGCAAGATATGACTGGTAGAGATTACTTGACCACCAAGGTGTAGATAGAAAAACACAAGAGAAGGGGGGTTGAATAGTGTTTTGCTTTTTCTATCCCTTTTTAGTTTCTGAAAAACTTAACCAAAATACTATCAACCTATGAGCTTGAAGTGTAGTGGAAATAGCATTAGTTACTCCAGAAAGCTACTTTTTGAATTACTATGAGTAAGATGAAACGCGTAAAAGATGATTGTTCAAAACAACATAGTTAAACATGTTCAAATGCAGCGAATGTAAAGGCTTAAAGGAGAGAGAGATACTGCATAAAGATTTTTATACCGGTTCGGCTAACCTGCCTATCCAGTTCTCAATAATAGTTAAGTTCCACTAAATCCTTTCTCAAACTGAGAAAGTTATAGGATAGTTTTTACAGTGACCTTCCCGAGCTATTACCTATGACTAGTAGCAACCTCTACTATCACAAACTAAGTAGCTATTCACTAGCTTCTTCAAGTTAAACCTAAGTAGTCTTGTACTAGCCTCTCCAAGCTAATCCAAGTAGCATTCTACTAGCCTTTCCAAGCTAACTTAAGCAATCTTGTACTAGCCTCTTCAAGCTAAATTGTGACCAATAGTTTACTCTGCTGTCACGTTGTAAGTAGTTTTTGGTTAGCTTCTCTAAGCTATCTCACACCGATCACTAATGGATCAAGGTTACAAGAGGTTTGGGTTTGGGTTGCCACTCAAACTAACCTACAATTAAGTTTTTCTTAAGATGTAGAATAATAGACCTGAAAAACTTGAATGACTTCTTTCTAAGATTCTTCCCTGGAAGAATGTATGATCAATTAAGAATGTAGAAAGAAGATTTTTACAAACAAGGAACTGATTACAAAATGTAATGAACTATACAGGGGATAAGGAGAATTGTTTACAATGTTTCAGCTCTTGTACAGTGTTCGTCACTCTATCTTTGAAGCCACTCTCTAAAACATATTTAGGTTAATCATTAGTCTATTACATCATAGTTTCCTCTTTACTTTAAAATATTTAGCAAAAAATACAAGTAACTTTTTTTTTTTGAAATGTAAAAGCAAAGTGAGAGCTGCGCAACACGACGAACAAAGAAGCATGAAAGAAATAAAACACAAATCCAAATAAACACCTTATGAACATTCGATCACAACACATTATTGCACAACATGATAAACAAACCACATATATAGATATACAATATGCCCACTCAAGAAAAGTGGGACTTAGTTTGGTACAACACAGAACAAATACAGCTGAAAGGAAAGTACAATGGAAAGGAAAATACAATGGAAAGTGAAATAGAAAACTCCCCAACCTAAGTGCATCTAGAATGGATAACCTTTAAACAAAAGAAGGTTTATCCACATCTACGTAGTGTGTGCACTAACTCTACCCACGAGCCGCTACTGCTGGGATCTCGGAAAGGGTGGAACATATCCAATCTAAGGACGAAGCACATCTGGAGTAGGTACTCACAGTAGCTGGACGTGAGCTCCTCGATGGGGGCGCATGGACTGCCTCCGAGCCAGCCTCGACTGAGTGACAGTTTCCTCGCTACCCTTTCCTATCAGTGGTGGAGTGGGGGCAGAGCTCTCGCTATACAAGTGGGTAGGCGGGTCTTCCGACGAATCGGTCTCCAAGAAGTACGTACGCGGCACATAGTCAAGGTAATTACGCACGACGGAGGCGGTGGTGTGCATATGGAGCACCCTCTCGTTATGCGTATGGAGCACCCTCTCATTATGCGTGTAGGCACGCTCAAAAACTCGATCGTCGTCGCCATATGGTGCTGTTAGGGAGAAGCGATGGGTATATACAGGATGAGCGAAGGGTCGTCTAACAAACATAAAGACACGAACAGTGCATCGACCCTCAAAATGGTACAATCCATGCTCCAGATCATGGTGCACTTCCTACGTCGGGCAATCCACAAAAACCACGAACGTCACCATCTGAAGACGTGACGGAAAGGAAAGATAGAGAGAGTAAGAATCTTATCAAAGAATCTAAGTAGGGCAACCTCCTATCTAGGTGTCATCATCTATGTCCTCAGGAACCTTGGGTTTCTTTGAAAAAGGTGAGCATGCATAAAATTCACTTATTAGGTTTTAAACTTAATTATCCAATGTTCGTTCCTTTTAGGATGAGTCTTAATGTCATGGATGCAACATAATAAAGCATGAATGCATGATGATGCAACAGGCAGAATCAATTAAACATTTATAGAGCTATCAACATCATACAGGTGGCATAAAGTGGCATATACTTCTCATGTAAAAGCATTTCTCTTTCTACAACTGTGTGACATTCAAAGCATCGTACTATAACATAGGGATCACCCTAAAAGACAATCGATCTAGAAGTGCTCGGCAAAACCGGTGTCACCCAGAACATATCACATCTCTAGGTTATGAGCTCATACCTTAATTAGTCATCACTAGTTCTTACTTATCATCTGATAAGCGCAATCTCAATAATAATAATCATAACAGAATGCGTCGCATCGGTATCAAGTACACGGTGAATATTGTCCTCTTCGGGGCGTTACGTATCGCCATCCCCCTCAAGGATTTGTTTCTGGGGCATTACGTATTACCGTCCCCTAAAACGCGTTCTCACAGTACTATGTCACATTCGAAACTCATATCTTTTTGAAAACTCTCTAAGTTCCTCAAATTTGTCAGAAATTCGGCAGCATAACCACGACACACCAAGTTTCTTCCAAATTTGCTTTATGCCACATTCATATATATACATAATCATGAGCATCACAGTCATCATAAATTTCCATAATAAAAACATGCACCTACATGAAATACTAAAGTTCATTATGCTCTTAAACCTAAGGTGTCTTATGCTTTGACCCTTACGGGGCTTAAACTCGAGATATAATTATTCTAACATTTGCTATTAACCTTTTATGCACCTAAGGATTCACAACTAAAGATTCTTACTAATATTTATGTTTTTCAATGAATCTGGACAACATCATGCCTTGTGGCCAGAAATTATATCTTGTGATTACTGGGGTTCTAGAAACTACGTTTTAGACCTTTTCTATGTTCCATCTTCACCTAAGGCGCTATAAATCAAACTTAAACCAATCATGATGCATTCCTATGCCTATGAACTAATTATAAACCATGTTTACTACATTACAAGGTTGCTGGACTGAAACAGAAAATTAAATAATCTAAGTGTTCTAGAATTGCACTTTTACGGTTTACTAGTTACTAGTTTCTCCATAGGCACTAAAAATCAATCCTACACCAAATGTTACCAAGTTTTTCATGATTAATCAATCCTAAAATTTATGTTATCCCATTAAAATAGTTTTGGCAGTGGCTAAAAATAAATGGGTCAAAACTATGCTATAACTCAACTTTACAGTTTTTCTGTAAGACTAGTTTCTTTCCTAACATGCATAGAAAGGCTCCTACCTCAACATATATAATTTTTACACATTCTAACATGTCAAAACATCATCATACAGTAGCAACCATACCATGACAGAATCAAAAAACATAGTTCCCAAGAAACATATAATCTTACATTTTCAAGACATATAAGTTACTAGTTTCTCTTGGAATCGTTTTAGGACTTCTAAAACTCTTTGAAAACCAACTTACTTCATTAAAATCCTCATAAACAAAACAAATGCAGCAACCATTTGAGTTGGCCCAAGATTGGAATTTAAAACGTAAAATCACACTTGAAATATTCTTTGAGTTCTCCTATGCTCAAGAAAATCCTAAGACATAGATTATGGGCACTTATGACCAGATGAAACTCACACCAAGCTCATCATCATCACATGGCCGAATTGTGCATTCAAGGGAATGCTTCCATAGCCAAACTTTAGTTGACAGAAAAGGGAAAGTCTTTGAGCTCTAGGATCTTTAAGTGATGACAAAAAGTAAACATGCTATGTATTCCATTTTATTCTTCATCATAAAGTAAAGTGAGAACTTCAAAGTAAATATAACATGCAAGAACTTGAAACATAAACATGAGGTGCTACGAATATAAATATGCAAGACTTGAAAATAAATATGCAAAACTTGAAAGTAAATATGCAAGACTTGAAAATAAATATGCAAGACTTGAAAGTAAATATGCAAGTTCATTTTATCTTTTAGGATTTAAGTGATGACTTGAAGTATAAATATGAATGCAAGTCCGGTTCTTTATTTTAGTGCTCTAGACTCCACAACAATCGACTTTAAGGCCGAAATAGGTGAGCTTCGAGATTGATTATTAGGTGATATGAGAATGCAACTCTTGTTTTAATCTTCACGTTGTAGGTGATTAGCTCAAAAATAAATATGCTAGGTAAGGAAAATAAATATGAATGCAAGTTCATTTTACATTATTCACTAGAGCTCTTGCAAGACTTTAAAGGAACTTAAACCTCAACCCAAACTTATCATAGCAAGATAAAGTGAACTTTAGAGTTCTTTGTACCAAGGTGTCAAAGAAACCTTATGATTTGAACATCATCATCAAGCTCAAGGAAATCGATCAAGAGATCAAAATAACTAACAACCTTTCTTTGGGAAACAAAAGCAAAGAAATGGAAAAAGGAACCAAAATCTTTGCAAAGGAAAGGAAAAAGAAACCGGAATCAAAAAGGGAAAGAAAGAAAAGGAACCAAAACTTGTTTCAAGAAAAGAAAAAGGAATAACCAAAATATGTTAAGATCAAAACCAAGTTTCAAGCTTTAGAGGTTTCTCAAAGGTAATCATGAGTCTATTATCTTGAAACCTCATCATCAAGCCATGGTTTTCCTTCCAAGATAGGCCATTATGGCTGAAATTAAAAGGAAGAAAAAGGAAGCCAAGAACCGAAAAAGAAAGAATAAGAGAAGGAAGAAGAACTAAAATATTCAAGAGAAATCATAAAGCACATAACTAAATAAGAACTTTTAATGAATGAAACACTTAACATAAAATCCCTACCAAGTGGAGGTTGAGATGAGTGAAGAAGATGAAGAAGTTGAAGAAGAGGAACTCTTGAACTTGAGAGAAAAAGAAAAGCTTTAAGGTGCTTTTGAAAACTCAACTTGGCAAATGAACCAAAAGTGATTCAAGTTCATCCAAGCATGCTATTTATAGAGAAATGAAACATGAGGGGTGAGAATGGGAGGGAGAAGTGGCGCCATTTTGGGAAAGGAAGGAGGGAGAAAAATATCTCTTGGTTATGTCATTTCAAGGTAAGGTGTAAGGCATGGTGTCGGCATAGGTTTAGGCATGGTGTAGTGTAACATCCTAATTTTTAACCTAATACTCTAGAACATAATTAGGTTAATCATTAGTCTGTTATGTCATAGCTTCCTTATTACTTTAAAATACTTAGCGAAAATACTGGTAAAATTTTTTTTGAATAATAAAAGCAAAGTGAGAGCCGCGCAACACGTTAATTAATAATGCACGAAAGGTAGTAAAGCAAGCATCGCATAGCAACATGACATAAGCAAGTAAAGGCACATCATAATAACATTGAACTGCATATTTATAGAATATATGATATGCCCACTTGTATAGAGTGGGGCTTAGTTTGATACATCATAAACAGATACAACTAAAAGAAAATACAAAGGGAAATACTACAGAAACGTAAAAGCAACTCCCCTACCCAAGTGCAACTAAAGGGATAACCTCTAAACAAAAGGAGGTCTATCCTCATCTAAGTGGTGTGTGCTATACCCGGGTACTCCATCGGTCATACGTCACCTCCTACTGACGTCCATCTCGCGAGTGAAGCACATATCCGGGAAACTGGGCGATCTCCTCGGGCATAAAGAGGCGGAACGGGGATTGGGAGTGACCCCCGCGATGTGGCCACATCTCCGGTCGTCGTGCAAGCCGTGGCTGAGTCACGGTATCCTCACTGCCCTCCTTCATCAGTGGTGGAGTGGGGGCGGAGCTCTCGCTATACGGATAGGTAGGCGGGTCCTCGGATGGGTCGGTCTCCGAGAAGTAGGTTCGGGGCACGTAATGGGGATAGTCACGCATGGTTGAGGCGGCGGTGTGCATGCGGAGCACTCTATCGTTATGCGTACGCGTGCGCTCAAAAACCCGCTCGTCGTCATCGTAGGGTGCTGTCGGGGAGAAGCGATGGGTATGCACGGGGTGAGTGAAGGGACGTCCTATGAACATGAAGACTCGCACCGTGCACTGTCCTTCAAAATGATATGACCCGTGATCCGGGTCATAGTGCACCTCCCACGTCTGGGTGTCCACAAAAACAACGAAAGTCGCCATCTGAAGACGTGATGGAAAGAAAGAGATAGAGGGAGTGAAAATCTTGCTAAAGAATCTCAGTAGGGCCTCCTACTACCCAGGTGTCATCATCTACGTCCTCAAGAACCTTGGGTTTAGTTATACAAAATAAGTGAGCATGCATAAACATCCATTTTTAGGTTCTAAAACATAATTAGCTAAGGTCCGTTCATTTTAGCATGAATCTTAATGACATGGATGCAATCATATTAAAGAATGTATGCATGGCTCTACTTAATGCAAGAATAATCATCATATCTTTAAGAACATCATAGTAGTGGCATAAAGTGGCAATTAAATTCTCTTTGTGACATAATCATCATAACTTTCTCATAGGCCACCCTAAAAGACAAGCGCTCTGGGGTGCTCGGCCGAACCAGTGTCACCCAGAACGTGTCACATCTCTAGGTTATGAGCTCATACCTTAACTAGTCATCACTAGTTCTTACTTATCAATCCCGATAAATGTAACATCCTAATTTTTAACCCAATACTCTAGAACATACTTAGGTTAAACATTAGTCTGTTACCTCATAGTTCTCAATTTTACTTAGAAATACTTAGCGGAAAATACGGGTAAATTTTTTTTTGAAATACAAAGTGAGAGCCGCGTGACACGATAAGCGGTAAACCATGCAAAGTAAAACAATCGTCTCACAATCATCATGACATAAGGCACAACATGAACATCACTGAAAATCATCTTATATATATATAACTTGCCCACTTATAAGTGTGGGTCTTAATTTAGTACAAGGGAAATACATAAAAGGAAATACAACATCAAACATAAACATAATCTACTCCCCTACCCGAGTGCATCTAATAGGATAACCTCTAAACAAAAGAAGGTTTATCCCTATCTATGTGGTGTGTGCTCTAACTCGGGCCATCCTCGACCTCCTCTTGGCGACCATCTCGTGATCGAGGTAGATATCCGAAGCGAAGCGAGCTCCTCGGGTGTGAAAAGCGGAGTGGGGATCGAATATGACTCCCAGGTATGGCCGCATCTCGGTCGTCATTACACGCCTCGGCTGAGTCACGGTGGGCTCGCTATCCTCTCCGAAGTCCATAGGTATGGTGGGGGAAGATCCCTCGGAGGGTATCTGGGTGGCCAAATCCTCGGAAGGATCCATCTCCGAGAAGGACGATGGGCAACGGGGCACATACTCGGGGTAGTCTCGAACGGCGGATGCGGAAGGTGGAGTACGGCGTAGCCTTTCCTCTCGAGGGACGTCTTGGCGCTCGAACACTAGGTCATCGCCAAAGGTGAGGCGGGGAGAAAGCTTGATGGGAATGTAGGGGGGGAGTGAAGGGTCGACCCATGAACATGAATACTCTAACTGTGCATCGACCCACAAAATGGAATGACCCGTGGTCCGGGTCATGGTGCACCTCCCATGTCGGCGTGTCCACGAACACCACGAACGTCGCCATCTGAAGACGTGACGGAAAGAAAGAGATAGAGGAGTGAGAATCTTACTAAAGAATCTCGATAGGGCCTCCTACTACCTAGGTGTCATCATCTACGTCCTCAGGAACCTTGGGTTTAATTATACGAAATGTCTGAACATGCATTTAGTTCATTTTAAACTTCAAAATATACGTTAGCCAAGGTCCATTCATTTTAAGATGATCTTAATGTCATGAATGCAACATAATAGAAGATGTATGCATGACACCACCTAATGCACATACATAATAACATAACATCAAGCATCATCATTCTTGGTGGCATAAAGTGGCAATAGTAACATTCATATGGGACAAAACTTGGTGACATAATCATAATCATGAACTTCTCTTCCTCATGGGCCACCCTAAAAGACAATCGAACTGGGGGTGCTCGGCCGAACGGTGTCACCCGAGCGTGTCATACATCTAGGTTATGAGCTCATACCTTAACTAGTCGTCACTAGTTCTTACTTACCACTTAACGATAAGCGTATCATAAATCCCGACTATACGAGTGCGGGTTAGGGGCAAAACTCTTAGGGGTGCTCGGCCGAACCGGTGTCACCTAAGAGTGTAAAATGGTACCGATGTCACATGAGTTCTATGGAGGTGCTCGGCCGAACCGGTGTCATCCTAGAACCCATCTTAGTACCTTAATTTTCAAAATCTCTTTAAGTCCCCAAATTTGTCGGAAGTCGGCCAAAGCGGTCATTACACCGAATTTCCTTCCAAATTTGCTTTATGCCACTTTAACATATAATCTCATAAATTCCTCATATGAATAACATCATCATCATTAGCATACTTCATGCATCATCATAAATCATCCAATCGCTTACCCTTACGGTAGCTTATGCTTTGACCCTTATGGGTCTTAATCTTGAGATATAGTTCTCTACATCCGTCGTTCATATTTTAAGCACCTAAGGCTCATAATTAAACATCATTCATAATCCTCTCATTTTACTTTTAAATCTGAATAGCATAGGGTGGAAATCCTAACATGTGAATACGGGGTTCTAGAACTTACGTTTTAGACCCTTTCTTGGTTCCGTTTTTACTTGAAAAGCTCTATGGATTAAATCTAAATCAATTATGAGGCATTCCTATGCTTAAGGACTAATTATTAATCATGTTTATCATGTTGTAAGGGTGCTGGACAGAATCCAGAAAATTAAATGTTCTAAGAGTTCTACATTTGCATTTTTACGGTTTTCTAGTTACTAGTTTCCCCATAGGTGCTAGAATTCAATTCTAACTCAAATGATACCAAGTTTTCATGTCTAAACAATCTAAATCTGATTATGTCCCCATTAAAACAGTTTGGATTAGTTCCATAAACAAATGGGTCAAAACTATGTTAAATTCTAGCTTTACGGTATTTCTAGTTAGCTAGTTTCTCACCTATCATGCATAGGATCGCTTCTACATCATCATACGATATTTTCACACATTCCAACACATTAAAACATCATCATACAGCATCACATTCACCACATCAGAACCGAAAACATCTTGCCTCAATAAGAGAAGTAAATTGACATTTCTAGGTACATAAGTTAACTAGTTTCTCTCGGAATCAATCTAGAACTTCTAAAACTCTTTGCAAAACATTTTAATTCATCAAGAGGCTATGTGAAGCCTTAGGTCACTGACCAAAACATATTCCATCCGCTAAAAGAGATTGGAATCACAACTTATAATGACATAACCTTATAAAGAATTGTAAAACTTTAAGGAGCACTTAAAACATAGGCTATTGGTCCTAGTAGCTAGATGAAAACTCATTGCAAGTCCATCATCACTACTTGGCCGAAAAACATACATTCAAAGTATGGTTTACATTAAACTTTAGCTTGGAATGAAATGGGCAAGTCTTTGAGCTCTAGGTTCTTAAGTTACGACATAAACTAAACGTGCTCATGCTTTTCATTTTTAATCTTGCTTTCAAAGTAAAGTGATGACTTGAAATTAAATATGCAAGGCATAATGTAAGCGTGGAAGCTTGAAAGTAAATATCACGACATAATCTTAAACGTGCAAGCTTGAAAGTAAATATGCAAGATTCAATTCTTTATTTTAGTGCTCTTGGCCCAACAACAATCGACTTTAAGGCCGAAATAGATAGGCATTCGAGAGATTAATTAGGTGATAATGCAAGTTCAATTCTTTATTTTAGTGCTCTAGGCCCAACAACAATCGACTTTAAGGCCGAAATAGAAAGGCTTGAGAATTAAATTAAGTGAAGATCACGAGTTCCATTTTAATCTTTATGTTCTTAGGTGATAGCTTGAAAATAAAGATGCATAGCAAGAATGTAAATATGAATGCAAGCATAAAATAAATTATGCAAGTTCATTTCATCCTTCTAGAGCTCTTAACAAGACTTTAAAGGAACTTAAACCTCAACCCAAACTCATCAAACCAAGACAAAGTAAAAGTCTAGAGTTCTTAGAACTCAACATAACATATTTAGAAAATCAAACATCTAGCATGAAAAGGAAAGGTAATGGCCGAAACTTCAAGGAAAGAAAAGAAATGTTTGAAACTCTAGAATCCATGATCTTGGTGATATACTAACACCAACATCATGAGACCTCATCATTGAGTCATTAGAACCATTTTGAAACAACATCAAAGTTAAAGTTCTCAAAGGTTCAAGAAAGGAAAAACTAGAAACACTTTTGCTCAAGAACAAAGATCAAGCTCTAGAGTTTGTTTCAAGTGATGAACATCATCATGAAACTCTCATCATCAAGCTCTCATTTCTTTGAACTCCAAGGCCCATGGCCGAAAATGAGCAAGAACAAGGAAAGGAAAAGAAGTTCTAAAAAGAATCAAGAGAAACTATGAACATAAAGCTTGAAGCAAGAACTCTAAAGAAAGAATTCATGAAAGAAAATCCCTACTTGGTGTGATGAACTTGAAGATGGAAGAAGAAGATGAAGAACTTGAAGAACTCCAAGAACTTGAAGAACACAAAGACTTTGAGAGAAAAAGAAAAGCTTTGAGTGTTTCCTAAACTTAGCAAATGATCTAAAAGTGGTGCAAGCTCCTCAAGGCATTCTATTTATAGAGAAATGAAACAAATGGAGGGAGCTCATGGAGGAGGAGGTTTCGGCCATGAGGGTGCAGATTGGAGGCTTTCCATGAGTTCCATGAGGTGAGATAATGTGTTCTTGAGGTATGGTTCAAAGCATGGTGAGGTATGGCTCAAGGTATGTCTCAAGCATGGTTCTTTGAGTGAGAAAATAATTAAACATGTGGTCAATGGGGAAAGGTGCTGGCCGAAACTTCATCATGCATGGGGAGGATTAGTTTGCATTTTAATTGTGGTTTAGAGTTGTGTTTAGGTGTATCTTTGATTATGCTTAAGATTAGGAATTTGTAAGAAAGTGTTTAGGTAAGGGAAATGGGTAATTAAGGTGGTCTAGACATAATTAAGGAGTGGTCTTGCACCATTAGAGAGTTAAATCCTCAATTTAGAGTCTAAACAACTCTAGACACATTTCCTTGATTTAAGGAATTGGAGAGACAAAACACTATTCAAGATTCCAAGACTAGGAATCTTGAGTTCTAAAAAGGGATTTAAGTTTAATCTAAGCAATTTTAGGTTCTAATTAACTTTAATAAATTATTTTGACTCTAGATTAATTAGGGAAATAAATTAATCTTCGTTTAGAGCCTAATATTGCTTAGGTTTGCTTAATTACGTCATTAAGCTCAAAAACACTATTCTAGGGGCAAAATCGTAATTTTGCACTAAAACTGTCCGGGACCACCGGGACTTGAACAGAGACCTCTAGGCACATGAAAACATGTTTTTAAACCTCTGGGGAAAGTTCCGGGCTCAAACGGCACCTTTACCCGTGTAAAAACGCTATAGGGGTATTTTGGTCATTTTGACCGAATCATGAAAACGAAATTTTCGCTTCCGAAAGCATTCAAAGGCCATTCAATCCCCTTCAAACATTGAGTTGACCCTTCGAGGATGACCGAGTTGGTTACCCTCGAGTTCGGGTCAGGAAATGACCTCAGGGGCATTTTGGTCATTTCCCTCGGACAGAAAAATTGGGGTGTTACAATAAGCGTAACATAATCATAAACATAATCCTGACTTATCCAGTACGGGCTAGGGAACATTTCATGGGGGTGCTCGGCCGAACCGGTGTCACCCAAGAATTCATCTTAGTACCGATGTCACATGAGTTCTCTGGAGGTCCTCGGCCGAACCGGTGTCATCCGAGAACTCATCTTAGTACCTCATAAAAATCTCATAGGTTTTCAAAAACTTTCTGAGTCCTTGAATTTGTCAGAAATTCGGCGGCATAACTGCAGCATGCCGAATTTCTTCCAAATTCTTCTTTATGCCACATGAGTCAATCAAACATGCATCCTTCATCATAATTTCATGCATTCACATAATCATCTTCATACTTTCACAAGCAAAATTAAAGATTCGTTATACACTAGGTCCTACGGTATCTTATGCTCTGACCCTTACGGGCCTTAAACTTGTGATGTAGTTAACCTATCATCTTCTATCAACCTTTTATGCACCTAAGGGTTCTCTTCTAATAGATCTCATTATTATTTATGCTCTCTATTAAATCTGAACAACATCATTCCTTAGGGGAAGCATCATAAACTCAAAATTACAGGGTTCTAGAACTTACGTTTTAGACCCTTTCTTGGTTCTGTCTTCGCCTAAGGCGCTATAAGTTCGACCTAAACCAATTATGAGACATCGCTATGTCTAGGAACTAATTATAAACCATGTTCTCTTCATTATAAGGTTGCTGGACAGATTCTAAAAATTAAATGTTCTAAGAGTTCTAGAATTGCGGTTTTATGGTTTTCTAGTTACTAGTTTCTTCATGGGTGCTAAAATTCAATCCTACTTCAAATGTAACCAAATTTTTCATGATTAAACAATCCTAATCTGATTATATTCCCATTGAAACAGTTTGGCCAGTGTCCAAAGGTAAAATGGATTAAAACTATGCTAAATCTTGACTTTACGGTTTTTCCTAGAAAGCTAGTTTCTCTCTTAACATGCATAGAAGTGTTCCCACCCCATCATACATAATTCCCACATATTATAACACATCAAAACATCATCACACAACAACAGACTCATCATGACAAGGCCGAAACACCAAGTCCCTAAGAAGGTGCATAACTTGATGTTTCTAAGGCATATAGGGTGCTAGTTTCTCTTGGAACCAATTTAGAACCTTTAAAACTCTTTTGCAAACCAATTTATTTTGTAAAAGAGTTTAAAACATCCTTAGGTCGGTGACCACTTGATCCCTCCTTAAAGAGAGTTAAATTCATAGTGTAACATCCTAATTTTTAACCCAATACTCTAGAACATATTTAGGTTAATCATTAGTCTGTTACTTCATAGTTCTCATTTAACTTTGAATTACTTAGCGGAAAATACGGGTAATTTTTTTTTGAAATGAAAGTGAGAGCCGCGTGATGCGATATAACTTGCAACGGGCAAAACGTACATCTCATAACGTCATAGCATAAAGCATATAAGGGCACATCATGAGAGACACTGAATAACATCTCATATATAATTATAATTTGCCCACTTATAAGCGTGGGACTTGATTTAGTACATGGAAATACATGAAAGAAAATACAACATAAACATAAACATAATCTACTCCCCTACCCGAGTGCAACTAATAGGATAACCTTTAAACAAAAGAAGGTTCATCCTCATCTAAGTGGTGTGTGTTCTAACTCGGGCCATCCTCGACCTCCTACTGGCGACCATCTCGTGATCGAGGCAGATATCCGGGAAACTGAGCGAGCTCCTCGGGTGTGAAAAGGCGGAGTGGGGATCGAATATGACTCCCAGGGTATGGCCGCATCTCCGGTCGTCGTCGTGCACGCCTCGGCCGAGTCACGGTGGGCTCGCTATCCTCTCCGAAGTCCATAGGTATGGTGGGGGAAGATCCCTCGGAGGGTACCTGGGTGGCCGAATCCTCGGAAGGATCCATCTCCGAGAAGGACGATGGGCAGCGGGGCACATACTCGGGGTAGTCTCGAACGGCGGATGCGGAAGGTGGAGTACGGTGTAGCCTCTCCTCTCGGGGACGTGCGCGCTCGAACACTAGGTCATCGCCAAAAGGTGAGACGGGGGAGAAACGATGGGAATGTACAGGGGGAGTGAAGGGTCGACCCATGAACATGAATACTCTAACTGTGCATCGACCCACAAAATGGAATGACCCGTGGTCCGGGTCATGATGCACCTCCCATGTCGGCGTGTCCACGAACACTACGAACGTCGCCATCTGAAGACGTGACGGAAAGAAAGAGATAGAGGGAGTGAGAATCTTGCTAAAGAATCTCAGTAGGGCCTCCTACTACCTAGGTGCCATCATCTACGTCCTCAGGAACCTTGGGTTTAATTATGCGAAAAGTCTGAACATGCATTTAGTTCATTTTAAACTTCAAAATATACGTTAGCCAAGGCCCATTCATTTTAGGATGATCTTAATGTCATGAATGCAACATAATAGAAAATGTATGCATGGCACTACCTAATGCACATACATAAAAATAACATCAAGCATCATCATCATTGGTGGCATAAAGTGGCAATAGTAACATTCATATGGGACAAAACTGAGTGACATAATCATAATCATGAACTTCTCTTCCTCATGGGCCACCCTAAAAGACAATCGAACTGGGGGTGCTCGGCCGAACCGGGGTCACCCAGAACGTGTCATACATCTAGGTTATGAGCTCATACCTTAACTAGTCGTCACTAGTTCTTACTTACCACTTAACGATAAGCGTATCATAAATCCCGACTATCTGAGTACGGGTTAGGGTGCAAAACTCTTAGGGGTGCTCGGCCGAACCGGTGTCACCTAAGAGTATAAAATGGTACCGATGTCACATGGGTTCTATGGAGGTGCACGGCCGAGCCGGTGTCATCCTAGAACCCATCTTAGTACCTTAATTTTCAAAATCTCTTTAAGTCCCCAAATTTGTCGGGAATTCGGCGGCCAAAACGGTCATTACACCGAATTTCCTTCCAAATTTGCTTTATGCCACATTAACATATAATCTCATAAATTCCTCATATGAATAACATCATCATCATTAGCATACTTCATGCATCATCATAAATCATCCAAACGTTTACCCTTACGGTAGCTTATGCTTTGACCCTTACGGGTCTTAATCTTGAGATATAGTTCTCTACACCCGTCATTCATATTTTAAGCACCTAAGGCTCATAATTAAACATCATTCATAATCCTCTCATTTTACTTTTAAATCTGAAAAGCATAGGGTGGAAATCCTAACATGTGAATACGGGGTTCTAGAACTTACGTTTTAGACCCTTTCTTGGTTCCGTTTTCGCCGAAGGCGCTATGGATTAAATCTAGATCAATTATGAGGCATTCCTATGCTTAAGGACTAATTATTAATCATGTTTATCATGTTGTAAGGGTGCTGGACAGAATCCAGAAAATTAAATGTTCTAAGAGTTCTACATTTGCATTTTTACGGTTTTCTAGTTACTAGTTTCCCCATAGGTGCTAGAATTCAATTCTAACTCAAATGATACCAAGTTTTTCATGTCTAAACAATCTAAATCTGATTATGTCCCCATTAAAACAGTTTGGATTAGTTCCATAAACAAATGGGTCAAAACTATGTTAAATTCTAGCTTTACGGTATTTCTAGTTAGCTAGTTTTTCACCTATCATGCATAGGATCGCTTCTACATCATCATACGATATTTTCACACATTCCAACACATGAAAACATCATCATACAGCATCACATTCACCACATCAGAACCGAAAACATCTTGCCTCAATAAGAGAAGTAAATTGACATTTCTAGGTACATAAGTTAACTAGTTTCTCTCGGAATCAATCTAGAACTTCTAAAACTCTTTGCAAAACATTTTAATTCATCAAGAGGCTAAGTGAAGCCTTAGGTCACTGACCAAAACATATTCCATCCCCTAAAAGAGATTGGAATCACAACTTATAATGACATAACCTTATAATGAATTTGTAAAACTTTACGGAAAACTTAAAACATAGGCTATTGGTCCTAGTAGCTAGATGAAAACTCATTGCACGTCCATCATCACTACTTGGCCGAAAAACATACATTCAAAGTGTGGTTTGCATTAAACTTTAACTTGGAATGAAATGGGCAAGTCTTTGAGCTCTAGGTTCTTAAGTCACGACATACACAAAGCGTGCTCATGGTTTTCATTTTTAATGTTGCTCTGAAAGTAAAGTGATGACTCGCAATTAAATATGCAAGGCATAATTTAAGCGTGCAAGCTTGAAAGTAAATATCACGACATAATCTTAAACGTGCAAGCTTGAAAGTAAATATGCAAGATTCAATTCTTTATTTTAGTGCTCTTGGCCCAACAACAATCGACTTTAAGGCCGAAATAGATAGGCATTCGAGAAATTAATTAGGTGATAATGCAAGTTCAATTCTTTATTTTAGTGCTCTAGGCCCAACAACAATCGACTTTAAGGCCGAAATAGAAAGGCTTCGAGTATTAAATTAAGTGAAGATGCAAGTTCCATTTTAATCTTTATGTTCTTAGGTGATAGCTTGAAAATAAAGATGCATAGCAAGAATGTAAATATGAATGCAAGCATAAAATAAATTATGCAAGTTCATTTTATCTTTCTAGAGCTCTTAACAAGACTTTAAAGGAACTTAAACCTCAACCCAAACTCATCAAACCAAGACATAGTAAAAGTCTAGAGTTCTTAGAACTCAACATAACATATTTAGAAAATCAAACATCTAGCATGAAAAGGAAAGGTAATGGCCGAAACTTCAAGGAAAGAAAAGAAATGTTTGAAACTCTAGAATCCATGATCTTGGTGATATACTAACACCAACATCATGAGACCTCATCATTGAGTCATTGGGACCATTTTGAAACAACATCAAAGTTAAAGTTCTCAAAGGTTCAAGAAAGGAAAAACTAGAAACACTTTTGCTCAAGAACAAAGATCAAGCTCTAGAGTTTGTTTCAAGTGATGAACATCATCATGAAACTCTCATCATCAAGCTCTTATTTCTTTGAACTCCAAGGCCCATGGCCGAAAAAGAGCAAGAACAAGGAAAGGAAAAGAAGTTCTAAAAAGAATCAAGAGAAACTATGAACATTAAGCTTAGAACAAGAACTTTAAAGAAAGAATACATGAAAGAAAATCCCTACTTGGTGTGATGAACTTGAAGATGGAAGAAGAAGATGAAGAAGATGAAGAACTTGAAGAACTCCAAGAACTTGAAGAACACAAAGACTTTGAGAGAAAAAGAAAAGCTTTGAGTGTTTCCTAAACTTGGCAAATGATCTAAAAGTGGTGCAAGCTCCTCAAGGCATTCTATTTATAGAGAAATGAAACAAATGGAGGGAGCTCATGGAGGAGGAGGTTTCGGCCATGAGGGTGCAGATTGGAGGCTTTCCATGAGTTCCATGAGGTGAGATAATGTGTTCTTGAGGTATGGTTCAAAGCATGGTGAGGTATGGCTTAAGGTATGGCCTCAAGCATGGTTCTTTGAGTGAGAAAATAATTAAACATGTGGTCAATGGGGAAGGATGTGGCCGAAATGCATCAGCCCATGGGGAGGATTAGTTTGCATTTTAATTGTGGTTTAGAGTTGTGTTTAGGTGTATCTTTGATTATGCTTAAGATTAGGAATTTGTAAGAAAGTGTTTAGGTAAGGTAAATGGGTAATTAAGGTGGTCTAGACATAATTAAGGAGTGGTCTTGCACCATTAGTGAGTTAAATCCTCAATTTAGAGTCTAAACAACTCTAGACACATTTCCTTGATTTAAGGAATTGGAGAGAGAAAACACTATTCAAGATTCCAAGACTAGGAATCTTGAGTTCTAAAAAGGGATTTAAGTTTAATCTAAGCAATTTTAGGTTCTAATTAACTTTAATAAATTATTTTGACTCTAGATTAATTAGGGAAATAAATTAATCTTCGTTTAGAGCCTAATATTGCTTAGGTTTGCTTAATTACGTCATTAAGCTCAAAAACACTATTCTAGGGGCAAAATCGTAATTTTGCACTAAAACTGCCAGGACCTCAGGGACTTGAACAGAGACCTCTAGACACATGAAAACATGTTTTTAAACCTCTGGGAAAGTTAGGGCTCAAGCGGCACCATTACCCGCGTAAAAAGCGCTATAGGGTATTTTGGTCATTTTGACCAAATCGCGAAACTAAATTTTCGCTTCCGAAAGCATTCAAAGGCCATTCAATCCCCTTCAAACATTGAGTTGACCCTTCGAGGATGACCGAGTTGGTTACCCTCGAGTTCGGGTCAGGAAATGACCTCAGGGGCATTTTGGTCATTTCCTCGGACGAGAAAAATCGGGGTGTTACATTACTCCCTCCTTAAAAGAATTTCGCCCTCGAAATTGTTACCTTGAAAAGCTCGGGATACTTGTCTTGCATTTCGACTCTAGCTCCCATGTAAACTCTTGATTTGTCGCGTCCCCATGCTACCTTTACCAATGGAACAGACTTGTTGCTCAGCTGCCTGACTCCGCGGTCCACGATCCTCGTAGGGGGAAGATTGAAAGTTAGGTCATCCCTCCACTGAACATGCTCGGCTCTAAAAGCGTGGCTAGGTCGGACTCATATTTCCTTAGCTGAGAGACGTGAAAGACGTCATGGAGATTAGAAAGATTAGGGGGTAAGGCTATTTTGTAGGCAACTGTTCCTATCCTTTGAAGAATTTGGAAAGGACCAAGGAATCGGGGGCTCAACTTTTTGACTTTCATGGCTCTCCCTATGCCTGTAGTGGGGGTAATTCTAAGGAACACATGTTCTCCCTCTTCGAACTCCAAGGGCTTGCGCCTCTTGTCCGCATAGCTCTTTTGTCTACTTTGAGCGGTGAGCATCCTATCCCGGATCCTCTTGATTTGTTCCGTCGTCTCCCTCACTACATCGGGTCCTAAGACACTTTGCTCCCCAGGCTCGTACCAACACAAAGGTGATTGGCACTTCCTTCCATACAACGCCTCGTACGGTGCCATACCGATGCTCGCATGATAACTATTGTTATACGCAAACTCGATCAAAGGCAAGTACTTATCCCAACTTCCCTTCTGGTCTAACACACAAGCTCTTAGTATATCCTCTAGGGTTTGGATCGTCCTTTTGGATTGTCCGTCTGTTTGTGGGTGGTAAGCAGTGCTGAAGCATAGCTTTGAACCAAACGCCTTTTGAAAAGCTCCCCAAAAACGCGACGTAAACCGCGGATCTCTATCCGAGATTATCGTCGACGGTACTCCATGCAATCTTACGATCTCTTGGATGTATAACTGAGCCAATTTATCTAAAGAGTACGTCACTCTAATAGGTAGAAAGTGTGCCAACTTGGTTAGTCGATCCACTATCACCCATATAGCATCATGGCCAGCTTGCGTCTTAGGCAATCCTGTCACGAAATCCATAGATATGCATTCCCACTTCCATTCGGGGATTGACAGGGGTTGCAACAAACCTGAAGGTTTTTGGTGCTCGATTTTCACTTTCTGACATACCAAGCACTTACTAACCCAGGCGACTACATCCTTCTTCATTCCGGGCCCCCAAAACATCTTTTTCAAGTCTTGGTACATCTTGGTAACACCGGGATGGATGGTGAAATAGCTTTTGTGAGCTTCCTCCAAGATCTTTCTCGGAGGTCACCATCTCGAGTGCACGCAGATCCTTCCTCAAATCTCCATATCCAATCCTCGCCTCTTTCAAACCTTTCAACTTTCCGCCTTAACAAAGCATCTATGATCTCTTGAACTCCTCATTCTCTCAAGTGCTAACATGATTCTCTGCTTAAATCTACTTGTCACACTAAGATAGCACATTTTTATTCCTTTATCGATCGCTGACATCCCTAGATTCATATCTCTAAACTTCTCTATCAACTCAACTTCTTTGATCATCATGTGGGACAAGTAACGACTTTCGGCTCAAGGCATCGGGGACTACATAAGCCATGCCGCGGTGGTAACTTAAACCGAAATCGTAGTCTTTGAGGAATTCCATCCACCTTCTTTGCCTTATGTTTAACTCCTTTTGATCAAAGAGGTACTTGAGACTCTTATGATCAGAGAAAACTTCAAACCTTACACCATACAGATGGTGTCTCCACATCTTTAAGGCAAACACTACGGCAGCTAACTCTAGGTCATGGGTGGGGTAGTTAGCCTCGTGAGGCTTGAGTTGTCGTGATGCATAGGCTACCACTTGCCTATTTTGCATCAACACACACCCTAGTCCTTTGCCCGAAGCATCGCAATATACCTCGAAGGGTACATTGGGGCTAGGTAAGACTAAGACTGGGGTCGTGGTTAACCTTTCCTTAAGCTCTTGAAAACTCTTCTCACATTCGGGGCTCCACATAAATGGTGCATTCTTCCTAGTTAGCTTGGTCAGGGGTAGGGAAATTTGGGAGAATCCCTTGATAAACCTACGGTAATAGCCTGCTAAACCCAAAAAGCTCCGTATTTCCGTTACGGTGGTCGGTCTATCCCAATTCATTACGGCTTCTACCTTACTGGGATCAACGGCTATACCTCCTTTCGACACAATGTGCCCTAAAAACTTGACCTCCTCCAACCAAAATTCACACTTAGAGAGTTTTGCATATAGCTTTTTCTCCTTCAAAATCTCCAAAACTATCCTTAAATGACGCTCATGCTCCTTGTGGGTCTTCGAATAGATGAGTATATCATCTATGAAAACGACCACGAACTGATCTAAATAGGGTCTAAAGATCCTATTCATGTAATCCATAAATACTGCAGGAGCATTTGTCAACCCAAAAGACATCACCACGAACTCAAAGTGTCCATACCGAGTTCTAAAGGCGGTCTTTGGTATATCTTGATCTCTCACCCTAATTTGGTGGTATCGACCTTAGGTCGATCTTGGAAAATACTCTTTGCTCCTCTCGGTTGGTCCATAAGATCATCAATCCTAGGCAAAGGGTATTTGTTTTTTTTGTCACTGCAGTTCAATTGCCTATAATCTATGCACAACTTCATACTCCCGTCCTTCTTTTTCACAAACAAGACCGGGGCTCCCCATGGTGAAGCACTAGGTCTTATAAAGCTCTTCTCTAAAAGTTCCTCAAGTTGGGTTTTAAGCTCGGCTAGTTCTAGGGGTGACATTCTATAGGGGCAATGGAGATTGGTCCCGCTCGAGAACCAACTCAATGGAGAACTCCACTTCTCTCTAGGGAGGGAACTTGGGTATATCTTCCGGAAACACCTCGGGATAGCCTCTCAGTATTGGTATAATTTCTAAAATCTGCTCCAAAGTGTACTTCACTAGCGGCTAGGAGAACATATCCCTTAGTCTTTTCCCACTACAAGTGGACTTCTCTGACATTGAGGTAAAGTCTCAAAGGTCGAGCTTATTTTACTAGGGGAGAAGGAAAGACAACGGTTTTGGTGTCACAGTCTAACAATACGGTTGGCGTGAAGCCAATCCATGCCAAGAACTACTCCTATGCCTTTCATGGGTAAACAAATTAAATCCATAACATATGGCCTATTTTGGTGGTGAGGTGACAATTTAGACAACAATAACAAGTATTCACAGGATGATTTGTAGGGGTGGAAACAATAAGATCAAAAGGAAGTTTGGAAGTTCTCAAATTTAGAGTCTCGACACTAGCATACGAAATGAAAGAATGTGTTGCACCAGAGTCATATAGCACAGTTAAGGTTCTACCATCTATTTCGCACTTACCTTCTATGAGACCGTTGGATGTGTCCGCTTCGTCTACATTGAGGGTGAAGACCCTCCCATGGTGTTGCGGTAGAATTCGCTTGCGGCCTCCCATTAGTGCGATTGTTGGCGTAGTGGCCAGGCTTTCGCGTCGAGCGGATATTACGCCCGCCCGGCGGGGCGGTTGCCATGATCCTTCCCGCACTTGGGACATAGCACGGCTGGGATAGCTTGGGCGGGGGTTCCTTGAGGTGCCTTGTTCTTAGGCCCACTTGGTCCTCCTTGGTTGTTTCGGGGGCCGCCCGACCCTCCTTGTCGGTTGTTGTTGTTGTTGCGGTTGTTGTTGTTGTTCTGGAATTGTGGTCGGTATGGTTGCTTGGGTTGTTGGTGGAAGGGGGTTCTTTGTTGTTGTTGTGGTCTGAACTGGTTGGTTTGGTAGGGATTATAGTGATTTCGGGATTGGTTTGGATATTGGGGCTTGAATTTTGGGGCTTGAGGTGCTAGCCCCTTGTTCGTCTTTGCCCTTGCGGCATTGATTTTCTTACATCCCTCTTCCATGATCCGGCACTTGTTGACTAGGGTTGGGAAGTCCCTAATCTCCATGTGTGCTACAGCATAGTTGAGCTCTGCCGTTAGTCCGGCATCATACTTGACGCACTTCCACACCTCGTCGGGGTTCCCTTGAAACACCCTAGAGAACTTGATCAGCTCCTCGAACCGGGTGTCTTGGGCGACGATGAGACCCTCCTTGAGTCAGTTGCATGAACTCAATATCTTTCGCGTTCCTCACGGACTCCGGGAAGTACTTCTCATAGAAGTAGGTCTTGAACAGCTCCCAGTTGACAGACACCGAAGCTTCTAGCAGTCTTCGGGTGCCGGTCCACCAAAACTCGGCATCCGATTCCATCATATAGGCAGCGAAGGTGACCTTTTGCTCCTCTGAGCAAGCTACCACGGAGTAGATCTTCTCCATGTTCTTGATCCACTCATCAGCTTTGTCGGGGTCCATGGCTCCTCGGAAGGTTGGTGGGTTCGCCTTGCGAAACTCACCAAACCTTGCTTGCTCGATCATTTCGGCAGTAGGGGGAGCACGTCCGATGTTCCCTTGTTGGTTCATCCTCTCGAACATTCGTTCCATGGCCCTAGCCATGTCACGAGCCAGCAGGCGATGGCATCGCTTTGGTCCCCCTCGGTCGGGGTCCTAGGTTGTCTCCTTGGTGCCATTGGTCCCTAAACACATGAGACAATAAACACTGAGGTGATCAGGCTCAATATTCCATGTAAGATGAGCTAGTTACCATGGCACACGCAAGTAGACAAAGGGTCATGCACTTCTATCCTATAGCTTATCTCTAACTAAGCACTACGCATGACATAGCTATCGTGACTCGCTTTAGAAGGCATAGTCACCCAATCCTCAGGCTCCATGAGAATCGAACTGCTCTGATACCATAATGTAACATCCTAATTTTTAACCCAATACTCTAGAACATATTTAGGTTAATCATTAGTCTGTTACTTATAGTTCTCATTTAACTTTCAATTACTTAGCGGAAAATACGGGTAATTTTTTTTTGAAATGAAAGTGAGAGCCGCGTGATGCGATATAACTTGCAACGGGCAAAACGTACATCTCATAACGTCATAGCATAAAGCATATAAGGGCACATCATGAGAGACACTGAATAACATCTCATATATAATTATAATTTGCCCACTTATAAGCGTGAGACTTGATTTAGTACATGGAAATACATGAAAGAAAATACAACATAAACATAAACATAATCTACTCCCCTACCCAAGTGCAACTAATAGGATAACCTTTAAACAAAAGAAGGTTCATCCTCATCTATGTGGTGTGTGTTCTAACTCGGGCCATCCTCGACCTCCTACTGGCGACCATCTCGTGATCGAGGCAGATATCCGGGAAACTGAGCGAGCTCCTCGGGTGTGAAAAGGCGGAGTGGGGATCGAATATGACTCCTAGGGTATGGCCGCATCTCCGGTCGTCGTGCACGCCTCGGCCGAGTCACGGTGGGCTCGCTATCCTCTCCGAAGTCCATAGGTATGGTGGGGAAGATCCTCGAAGGGTACTGGGTGGCGAATCCTCGGAAGGATCCATCTCGAGAAGGGCGATGGGCAGCAGGGCACATACTGGGGGTAGTCTCGAACGGCGGACGCGGAAGGTGGAGTACGGTGTAGCCTCTCCTCTCGAGGACGGGCGCTCGAACACTAGGTCATCGCCAAAGGTGAGACGGGGAGAAACGATGGGAATGTACAGGGGAGTGAAGGGTCGACCCATGAACATGAATACTCTAACTGTGCATCGACCCACAAAATGGAATGACCCGTGGTCCGGGTCATGGTGCACCTCCCATGTCGGCGTGTCCACGAACACTACGAACATCGCCATCTGAAGACGTGACGGAAAGAAAGAGATAGAGGGAGTGAGAATCTTGCTAAAGAATCTCAGTAGGGCCTCCTACTACCTAGGTGCCATCATCTACGTCCTCAGGAACCTTGGGTTTAATTATGCGAAAAGTCTGAACATGCATTTAGTTCATTTTAAACTTCAAAATATACGTTAGCCAAGGCCCATTCATTTTAGGATGATCTTAATGTCATGAATGCAACATAATAGAAAATGTATGCATGGCACTACCTAATGCACATATATAAAACATAACATCAAGCATCATCATCATTGGTGGCATAAAGTGGCAATAGTAACATTCATATGGGACAAAGCTGAGTGACATAATCATAATCATGAACTTCTCTTCCTCATGGGCCACCCTAAAAGACAATCGAACTGGGGGTGCTCGGCCGAACCGGTGTCACCCAGAACGTGTCATACATCTAGGTTATGAGCTCATACCTTAACTAGTCGTCACTAGTTCTTACTTACCACTTAACGATAAGCGTATCATAAATCCCGACTATCCGAGTGCGGGTTAGGGCAAAACTCTTAGGGGTGCTCGGCCAGAACGGTGTCACCTAAGAGTATAAAATGGTACCGATGTCTCATGAGTTCTATGGAGGTGCTCGGCCGAACCGGTGTCATCCTAGAACCCATCTTAGTACCTTAATTTTCAAAATCTCTTTAAGTCCCCAAATTTGTTGGAAGTCAGTGGCCAAAACGGTCATTACACCGAATTTCCTTCCAAATTTGCTTTATGCCACATTAACATATAATCTCATAAATTCCTCATATGAATAACATCATCATCATTAGCATACTTCATGCATCATCATAAATCATCCAAGCGTTTACCCTTCACGGTAGCTTATGCTTTGACCTTACGACTCTTAATCTTGAGATATAGGTCTCTACACGCGTCGTTCATATTTTAAGCACCTAAGGCTCATAATTAAACATCATTCATAATCCTCTCATTTTACTTTTAAATCTGAATAGCATAGGGTGGAAATCCTAACATGTGAATACGGGGTTCTAGAACTTACGTTTTAGACCCTTTCTTGGTTCTGTTTTACTTGAAAGCGCTATGGATTAAATCTAGATCAATTATGAGGCATTCCTATACTTAAGGACTAATTATTAATCATGTTTATCATGTTGTAAGGGTGCTGGACAGAATCCAGAAAATTAAATGTTCTAAGAGTTCTACATTTGCATTTTTACGGTTTTCTAGTTACTAGTTTCCCCATAGGTGCTAGAATTCAATTCTAACTCAAATGATACCAAGTTTTTCATGTCTAAACAATCTAAATCTGATTATGTCCCCATTAAAACAGTTTGGATTAGTTCCATAAACAAATGGGTCAAAACTATGTTAAATTCTAGCTTTACGGTATTTCTAGTTAGCTAGTTTCTCACCTATCATGCATAGGATCGCTTCTACATCATCATACGATATTTTCACACATTCCAACACATGAAAACATCATCATACAGCATCACATTCACCACATCAGAACCGAAAACATCTTGCCTCAATAAGAGAAGTAAATTGACATTTCTAGGTACATAAGTTAACTAGTTTCTCTCGGAATCAATCTAGAACTTCTAAAACTCTTTGCAAAACATTTTAATTCATCAAGAGGCTAAGTGAAGCCTTAGGTCACTGACCAAAACATATTCCATCCCCTAAAAGAGATTGGAATCACAACTTATAATGACATAACCTTATAATGAATTTGTAAAACTTTACGGAAAACTTAAAACATAGGCTATTGGTCCTAGTAGCTAGATGAAAACTCATTGCACGTCCATCATCACTACTTGGCCGAAAAACATACATTCAAAGTGTGGTTTGCATTAAACTTTAACTTGGAATGAAATGGGCAAGTCTTTGAGCTCTAGGTTCTTAAGTTACGATATAAACTAAACGTGCTCATGCTTTTCATTTTTAATCTTGCTTTCAAAGTAAAGTGATGACTTGAAATTAAATATGCAAGGCATAATTTAAACGTGCAAGCTTGAAAGTAAATATGTGAAGCATAATCTTAAGCGATGCAAGCTTGAAAGTAAATATGCAAGATTCAATTCTTTATTTTAGTGCTCTTGGCCCAACAACAATCGACTTTAAGGCCGAAATAGATAGGCATTCGAGAAATTAATTAGGTGATAATGCAAGTTCAATTCTTTATTTTAGTGCTCTAGGCCCAACAACAATCGACTTTAAGGCCGAAATAGAAAGGCTTCGAGTATTAAATTAAGTGAAGATGCAAGTTCCATTTTAATCTTTATGTTCTTAGGTGATAGCTTGAAAATAAAGATGCATAGCAAGAATGTAAATATGAATGCAAGCATAAAATAAATTATGCAAGTTCATTTTATCTTTCTAGAGCTCTTAACAAGACTTTAAAGGAACTTAAACCTCAACCCAAACTCATCAAACCAAGACATAGTAAAAGTCTAGAGTTCTTAGAACTCAACATAACATATTTAGAAAATCAAACATCTAGCATGAAAAGGCAAGGTAATGGCCGAAACTTCAAGGAAAGAAAAGAAATGTTTGAAACTCTAGAATCCATGATCTTGGTGATATTGTAACACCCCGATTTTTCTGTCCGAGGGAAATGACCAAAATGCCCCTGAGGTCATTTCCTGACCCGAACTCGAGGGTAACCAACTCGGTCATCCTCGAAGGGTCAACTCAATGTTTGAAGGGGATTGAATGGCCTTTGAATGCTTTCGGGAGCGAAAATTTCATTTTCCTTGATTTAGGTCAAAATGACCAAAATACCCCTATAGCGTTTTACGCGGGTAAAGGTGCCGTTTGAGCCCGGAACTTCCCCCAGAGGTTCAAAAACATGTTTTCAGGTGTCTAGAGGTATCTGTTCAAGTCCCGGTGGTCCCGGGCAGTTTTAGTGCAAAATTACGATTTTGCCCCTAGAATAGTGTTTTTGAGCTTAATGACGTAATTAAGCAAACCTAAGCAATATTAGGCTCTAAACGAAGATTAATTTATTTCCCTAATTAATCTAGAGTCAAAATAATTTATTAAAGTTAATTAGAACCTAAAATTGCTTAGATTAAACTTAAATCCCTTTTTAGAACTCAAGATTCCTAGTCTTGGAATCTTGAATAGTGTTTTCTCTCTCCAATTCCTTAAATCAAGGAAATGTGTCTAGAGTTGTTTAGACTCTAAATTGAGGATTTAACTCTCTAATGGTGCAAGACCACTCCTTAATTATGTCTAGACCACCTTAATTACCCATTTCCCTTACCTAAACACTTTCTTACAAATTCCTAATCTTAAGCATAATCAAAGATACACCTAAACACAACTCTAAACCACAATTAAAATGCAAACTAATCCTCCCCATGCATGATGAAGTTTCGGCCAGACCTCATCCCCATTGGCCACATGTTTAATTGTTTTCTCACTCAAAGAACCATGCTTGAGGCCATACCTTGAACCATACCTCACCATACCTTAAGCCATACCTCACCATGCCTCAAGAACACATTATCTCACCTCATGGAACACATGGAACCCTCCAATTCTGCACCTCTTGGCCGAAAATGCATCAGCCCACATACACCCTCCATTTGTTTCATTTCTCTATAAATAGAATGCCTTGAGGAGCTTGCACCACTTTTAGATCATTTGCCAAGTTTAGGAAACACTCAAAGCTTTTCTTTTTCTCTCAAAGTCTTTGTGTTCTTCAAGTTCTTGGAGTTCTTCAAGTTCTCCATCTTCTTCATCTTCTTCTTCCATCTTCAAGTTCATCACACCAAGTGGGGATTTTCTTTCATGTATTCTTTCTTTAAAGTTCTTGTTCTAAGCTTAATGTTCATAGTTTCTCTTGATTCTTTTTAGAACTTCTTTTCTTTCCTTTACCTTTTCATTTTCGGCCATGGGCCTTGGAGAACAAAGGAATGAGAGCTTGATGATGAGAGTTTCATGATGATGTTCATCACTTGAAACAAACTCTAGAGCTTGATTTTTGTTCTTGAGCAAAAGTGTTTCTAGATTTTCCTTTCTTGAACTTTTGAGAACTTTAACTTTGATGGTGTTTTAAAATGGCTCTATGAACTCAATGATGAGGACTCATGATGTTGGTGTTAATATATCATCAAGGTCATGAACTCTAGAGTTTTAAAATGCACTTTTCTCTTCTTGGAGATTTCGGCCATTTCCTTGAGATTTTCTAAGTTTCATAGTTTGATTCCCAAAGATATTATGTTGAGTTCTAAGAACTCCAAGCTTGACTTTACCTTGTTTGAATGAGTTTGGGTTAAGGTTTAAATTCCTTTAAAGTCTTGTTAAGAGCTCTGGAAGGATAAAATGAACTTGCATAATTTATTTTATGCTTGCATTCATATTTACATTCTTGCTATGCATCTTTATTTTCAAGCTATCACCTAAGAACATAAAGATTAAAATGGAACTTGCATCTTCACTTAATTTAATTCTCAAGCCTTTCTATTTCGGCCTTAAAGTCGATTGTTGTTGGGCCTAGAGCACTAAAATAAAGAATTGAACTTGCATTATCACCTAATTAATTTCTCGAATGCCTATCTATTTCGGCCTTAAAGTCGATTGTTGTTGGGCCAAGAGCACTAAAATAAAGAATTGAATCTTGCATATTTACTTTCAAGCTTGCACGTTTAAGATTATGCTTATATTTACTTTCAAGCTTGCACGTTTAAATTATGCCTTGCATATTTAATTTCAAGTCATCACTTTACTTTGAAAGCAAGATTAAAAATGAAGAGCATGAGCACGTTTAGTTTATGTCGTAACTTAAGAACCTAGAGCTCAAAGACTTGCCCATTTCATTCCAAGATAAAGTTAAATGTGAATGTATTCCTTGAATGCATAATTTCGGCCAAGTAGTGATGATGGACTTGCAATGAGTTTTCATCTAGCTACTAGGACCAATAGCCTATGTTTTAAGTGCTCCTTAAAGTTTTACAATTCTTTATAAGGTTATGTCATTATAAGTTGTGATTCCAATCTCTTTTAGGAGATGGAATATGTTTTGGTCAGTGACCTAAGGCTTCACTTAGCCTCTTGATGAATTAAAAATGTTTTGCAAAGAGTTTTAGAAATTCTAAATTGATTCCAAGAGAAACTAGTTAACTTATGTACCTAGAAATGTCAATTTAATTCTCTTATTGAGGCAAGATGTTTTCGGTTCTGATGTGATGAATGTGATGCTGTATGATGATGTTTTAATGTGTTGGAATGTGTGAAAATATCATATGATGATGTAGAAGCGATCCTATGCATGATAGGTAAGAAACTAGCTAACTAGAAATACCGTAAAGCTAGAATTTAACATAGTTTTGACCCATTTGTTTATGGAACTAATCCAAACTGTTTTAATGGGGACATAATCAGATTTAGATTGATTAGACATAAAAAACTTGGTATCATTTGAGTTAGAATTGAATTCTAGCACCTATGGGAAAACTAGTAACTAGAAAACCGTAAAAAATGCAAATGTAGAACTCTTAGAACATTTAATTTTCTGGATTCTGTCCAGCACCCTTACAACATGATAAACATGATTAATAATTAGTCCTTAAGCATAGGAATGCCTCATAATTGATCTAGATTTAATCCATAGCGCCTTTAAAAACGGAACCAAGAAAGGGTCTAAAGCGTAAGTTCTAGAACCCCGTATTCACATGTTAGGATTTCCACCCTATGCTATTCAGATTTAAAAGTAAAATGAGAGGATTATGAATGATGTTTAATTATGAGCCTTAGGTGCTTAAAATATGAACGACGGGTGTAGAGAACTATATCTCAAGATTAAGACCCGTAAGGTTCAAAGCATAAGCTACCGTAAGGGTAAGCGTTTGGATGATTTATGATGATGCATGAAGTATGCTAATAATGATGATGTTATTCATATGAGGAACTTATGAGATTATATGTTAATGTGACATAAAGCAAATTTGGAAGGAAATTCGGTGTAATGACCGTTTTGGCCGTCGAATTTCCGACAAATTTGGGGACTTAAAGAGATTTTGAAAATTAAGGTACTAAGATGGGTTCTAGGATGACACCGGTTCGGCCGAGCACCTCCATAGAACTCATGTGACATCGGTACCATTTTATACTCTTAGGTGACACCGGTTCGGCCGAGCACCCCTAAGAGTTTTGCCCCCTAACCCGTACTCAGATAGTCGGGATTTATGATACGCTTATCGTTAAGTGGTAAGTAAGAACTAGTGACGACTAGTTAAGGTATGAGCTCATAACCTAGATGTATGACACGTTCTGGGTGACACCGGTTGGCTCGAGCACCCCCAGTTCGATTGTCTTTTAGGGTGGCCCATGAGGAAGAGAAG
This sequence comes from Dalbergia cochinchinensis, assembly GCA_031216125.1. NCBI lineage: Eukaryota > Viridiplantae > Streptophyta > Magnoliopsida > Fabales > Fabaceae > Dalbergia > Dalbergia cochinchinensis. The sequence goes on from CM062376.1 coordinate 5,482,063, forward strand.
TTTCATGATTATGATTATGTCACTAAGTTTTGTCCCATATGAATGTTACTATTGCCACTTTATGCCACCAAGAATGATGATGCTTGATGTTATGTTTTATGTATGTGCATTAGGTAGTGCCATGCATACATTCTCTATTATGTTGCATCCATGACATTAAGATCATCCTAAAATGAATGGACCTTGGCTAAAATATATTTTAAAGTTTAAAATGAACCGAATACATGCTCAGTCATTTTGTATAAATAAACCCAAGGTTCCTGAGGACGTAGATGATGACACCTAGGTAGTAGGAGGCCTCTTTGAGATTCTTTAGCAAGATTCTCACTCCTCTATCTCTTTCTTTCCGTCACGTCTTGAGATGGCGGCGTTAAGTAGTGTTACGTGGACACCCGACATGGGAGGTGCACTATGACCCGACTCACGGGTCATACCATTTTGAGGGGCGGCACTGCGGATTTTCATGTTCGTAGGACGCCCCTTCGCTCATCCCGTGCACACCCATCACTTCTCCCCGACTGCACCCTATGGCGACGACGGGCGGGTTTTTGAGCGTGCGCGTACGCATGACGAGAGAGTACTCCGTAGGCACACCGCCGCCTTAGCCATGCGAGATTATCCCGACTACGTGCCCCGGACCTACTTCTCGGAGACCGACCCATCCGAGGACCCGCCTACCCATCCGTATAGCGAGAACTCTGCCCCCTCTCCACCACAGATAAGGGAGGGCAGTGAGGATACCGTGACTCACCCACGGCTTGCGCGGCGACGGAGATGCGACCATACCTTGGGGTCACCCTCGATCCCCATTCCGCCTCTTCACGTCGAGAGGAGCTGCTTGATTTCCGGATATCTGCCTCGTTCGCGAGATGGGCGCTTGATGAGAGGTGGCGATCGTCCGATGGAGTGCCGGTTAGAGCACACACACCACTTAGATGGGGATAAACCTTCTTTTGTTTAGAGGTTATCCTATTAGATGCACTCGGGTAGGGGAGTAGATTATGTTTATGTTTATGTTGTATTTTCTTTCATGTATTTCCATGTACTAAACCAAGTCCCACGCTTATAAGTGGGCAAATTATAATTATATATGAGATGTTATTCAGTGTCTCTCATGATGTGCCCTTATATGCTTTATGCTATGGCGTTATGAGATGTATGTTTTGTCCGTCGCAAGTTATATCGCATCACGCGGCTCTCACTTTCATTTCAAAAAAAAATTACCCGTATTTTCCGCTAAGTAATTCAAAGTTAAATGAGAACTATGAAGTAACAGACTAATGATTAACCTAAATATGTTCTAGAGTATTGGGTTAAAAATTAGGATGTTACAGATATACTAACACCAACATCATGAGACCTCATCATTGAGTCATTGGGACCATTTTGAAACAACATCAAAGTTAAAGTTCTCAAAAGTTCAAGAAAGGAAAAACTAGAAACACTTTTGCTCAAGAACAAAGATCAAGCTCTAGAGTTTGTTTCAAGTGATGAACATCATCATGAAACTCTCATCATCAAGCTCTCATTTCTTTGAACTCCAAGGCCCATGGCCGAAAAAGAGCAAGAACAAGGAAAGGAAAAGAAGTTCTAAAAAGAATCAAGAGAAACTATGAACATTAAGCTTAGAACAAGAACTTTAAAGAAAGAATACATGAAAGAAAATCCCTACTTGGTGTGATGAACTTGAAGATGGAAGAAGAAGATGAAGAAGATGAAGAACTTGAAGAACTCCAAGAACTTGAAGAACACAAAGACTTTGAGAGAAAAAGAAAAGCTTTGAGTGTTTCCTAAACTTGGCAAATGATCTAAAAGTGGTGCAAGCTCCTCAAGGCATTCTATTTATAGAGAAATGAAACAAATGGAGGGAGCTCATGGAGGAGGAGGTTTCGGCCATGAGGGTGCAGATTGGAGGCTTTCCATGAGTTCCATGAGGTGAGATAATGTGTTCTTGAGGTATGGTTCAAAGCATGGTGAGGTATGGCTTAAGGTATGGCCTCAAGCATGGTTCTTTGAGTGAGAAAATAATTAAACATGTGGTCAATGGGGAAGGATGTGGCCGAAATGCATCAGCCCATGGGGAGGATTAGTTTGCATTTTAATTGTGGTTTAGAGTTGTGTTTAGGTGTATCTTTGATTATGCTTAAGATTAGGAATTTGTAAGAAAGTGTTTAGGTAAGGTAAATGGGTAATTAAGGTGGTCTAGACATAATTAAGGAGTGGTCTTGCACCATTAGTGAGTTAAATCCTCAATTTAGAGTCTAAACAACTCTAGACACATTTCCTTGATTTAAGGAATTGGAGAGAAAACACTATTCAAGATTCCAAGACTAGGAATCTTGAGTTCTAAAAAGGGATTTAAGTTTAATCTAAGCAATTTTAGGTTCTAATTAACTTTAATAAATTATTTTGACTCTAGATTAATTAGGGAAATAAATTAATCTTCGTTTAGAGCCTAATATTTCTTAGGTTTGCTTAATTACGTCATTAAGCTCAAAAACACTATTCTAGGGGCAAAATCGTAATTTTGCACTAAAACTGCCCGGGACTTCCGGGACTTGAACAGAGACCTCTAGACACATGAAAACATGTTTTTAAACCTCTGGGGAAAGTTCCGGGCTCAAACGGCACCATTACCCGCGTAAAAACGCTATAGGGGTATTTTGGTCATTTTGACCAAAGCTGCGAAACTAAATTTTCGCTTCCGAAAGCATTCAAAGGCCATTCAATCCCCTTCAAACATTGAGTTGACCCTTCGAGGATGACCGAGTTGGTTACCCTCGAGTTCGGGTCAGGAAATGACCTCAGGGGCATTTTGGTCATTTCCCTCGGACAGAAAAATCGGGGTGTTACACATAGAACCTTGTTGGTCTTAAACTCAAACAAATTCATGAGATTTAAAAGGATTCTTAAAACTTGACTTATTGGTCCTTGAAGCTAGATGAAACTCATTCCAAGTTCATCATCACTACAAGGCCGAAATCATGCATTCAAAGAATGTTCCCACATTAAACTTTAACTTGAGATAAAATGGGCAAGTCTTTGAGCTCTAAGGTCTCTTAAGTGATGACATAATTTAAGCATGCTATGCACTTCATTTTTATTCTTCATTACAAAATAAAGTGAGAGCTTAAAATAAATATGCAAGACTTGAATTATAAGTATACAAAGCTTGAATTAAATATGCAAGACTTGAAATATAAATATGCAAAACTTAAAATATAAATATGCAAGTTCATTTCTTTATTTTAGTGCTCTAGGCCCAGCAACAATCGACTTTAAGGCCGAAATAGAAAGGCTTTGAGATTTAGTTAGGTGATGGTGCAATTCTCATTTTAAATCTTTATGTTCTTTAGTGATGAAAAGTAAATATGCTAGACAAGAATATAAATATGAGATGCACTTCACTCTTTATCCTTTAACTTTAAGTGATGGCTTGGAAAATAAATATGAATGCAAAACTCAAAGTAAATATGTAATGCATAAGCTTGAATTTAAATATGAATGCTAGTCCATTTTATTTCTTATTAGAGCTTATACAAGACTTTAAAGGAACTTAAACCTCAACCCAAACTCATCATGGCAAGATAAAGTAAAAACAAGAGTGAACCTCAAGGGTTCCTTAAAAACACAAAGCTTCCTTTCTTGAGATGTAGTCATAAATAACATTTTTATTAAAACTCAAGCTCTAGAGGCCTCATTGTGATGAACACATAGTCATCATCTAGAAGCCCTCATCATCAAGCCATTGTGAACCTTAATGGCCAACATGGCCGAAAATATGAAGGAAGAAAAGGAAAAGGAACTGAAACTTTTAAATGGAAAAGGAAACATTTGAAACTCTAGAGACCATGACCTTGATGATACATTAACACCAACATCATGAGTCCTCATCATTGAGTTCATGTTAACCATTTTAAAACATTATCAACGTGAAAGGTTTTCAAGGATTCAAGAAGAAAAACTAAAAGCATCTTTAGCTCAAGAACAAAGATCAAGCTTTAGAGATTGTTCAAGTGATGAACATCATCATGAAACCTCATCATCAAGCTCTCATTCCTTTGATCTTCAAGCCTCATGGCCGAAAACAAAGAGGAGAAGAAAAAGAAAAGAAGTTCTAAAAAGTTTCAAGAGAAACTATGAACACATAAAGAGATTAAGAACTTTAAATGAAAGAAACTCATGAAAGAAAATCCCTACCTAGTGGTTTGAAGATTAGGATGAGAGAAGAGGATGAATAACTTGAAGAACTTGAAGACTTGAACTTGAGAGAAAAAGGAAACTTTGAAGTGCTCTTTGAAAACTTACACTTAGCAAATGAACCCAAAATGATGCAAGTTCACCCAAGCAAGCTATTTATAGAGAAATGAAACAAATGAAAGGTGCAAGGAGGGAGGAGGGCTTCGGCCATCAGCCTCATGGGTAGCCGATGAGTTCCATGAGGTGAGAGAATGTGGTCTTGAGGCATGGTTCAAAGTATGGTGAGGTATGGTTCAAGGTATGGCTTCAAGCATGGTTCTTTGAGTGAGAAACAATTCAACATGTGTTGTAAAAGAGAGAGAGAGGGCTGAAATTGCATCAGCCATGGGGAGGTTTTCTTGCATTTTAATTGTGGTTTAGAGTTGTGTTTAGATGTACCTTTGATTAGGATTAAGATTAGGAATTTGTAAGAAAGTGTTTAGGTGAGAAAATGGGTAATCAAGGTTGTCAAGACATAATTAAGGAGTGTTCTTGCACCATTAGTGAGTTATAAATTCATTTTAGTGTATAAACAATTCTAGACACAATTCCTTGATTTAAGGAATTGGAGAGAGAAAACACTATTCAAGATTCCAAGAGTGAAATCTTGAGTTTTAGAAAAGAGATTTAAATCTAATCTAAGCAATCTTAGGTTCTAATTAATTGTAATAATTTATTTTGACTTTAGATTAATTATGGAAATCAATTAATCTTCGATTAGAGCCTAATATTGCTTAGGTTTGCTTAATTACATCATTAAGCTCAAAAGCACTATTCTAGGGGCAAAATCGTAATTTTGCACTAAATTGCCCGGGACTGCTGGGACTCAAACAGATGTTTTGAAACATGTAAAAATATGGTTTTAAACCTCTGGGGAAAGTTTCGGGCTCAAACGGCACTTTTACCCGCGTAAAATGCTATAGGGGTATTTTGGTCATTTTGACCCGAAACTGCAGAAAATGATACTTTCGCCTCCGAAACCACTCAAGGGTCATTCAATCTGTAACGCCCCGATTTTCTGCTATAGTGAAAATGACCAAAATACCCCTGAGGTCATTATCAGCCCGGAATTCGAGGAAAGCGGTCCCGATGCTCGAAGGGCAAACTCAATGTTGGAAGGGGATTGGATGACTTGTGTTTCTTTCCGGGATCGAAAATCTCGTTTTTTGAGTTTTCAGGTCAAAATGACCAAAACGCCCATGTGGCGTTTTACCCTTTTGCAAGTGCCGGATGAACCCGAAACCTCTCCAGATGGGTTTAAAAGACGTTTTTATGTATTCTGTGCTCTCAGTTTTGGTCCCGGGCAAAATAAGTGCAAAATTACGGTTTTGCCCGTAGTTTCGTATGTTTACACCTAATCACACGGTTAAGCGAAACCTAAGCAATATTAGGCTCTAATTGAAGGTTAATTAATTTCCATAATTAATCTAAGGTCAAAATAATTTAATAAGGATGATTAGAACCTAAAATTGCTTAGATAAACTTAAAACCCTATCTTTAAATTCAAGGACTTTGAGTGTAGGAATCAATGAATAGTGTACAAATAGTGCACAAATAGTGTTTTCTCTCTCTTTCCTTAAATCATGGGATTGTGATACACATTGTTTATTCACAAATGAGTTTTAAATTCTCTAATGATGTAAGAGCACTCCTAACCTTGTCATAAAATTCCTAATACACATGCTTAGTTACCTAAACTTAAGCTTAATTACTCCTAACCTTGTACCTAAACTAACCTACACTTAATCCTATCATTAACACCCAATTACATGGAAGATTTTTCCTCTCTCCTTACTGCCCAAATCTGACCGAAAATCATCCCCCATTTTCATGAATTATTTCATTTCAAACTTAAAGGAAAATCACCTCAAATCACCTTACTTGTCATGCCTTGTCATAATTTCAATCAAGCTTGCTTTTCCAAATGAATAACCAAGTAAAATAAATCATTCCCTTCAATTATTTGTGGCTGAAAAACTTCCAGCCATGATGGTCTTCTAGAAGCCTAATTTCATCCACAATTTAAAGAAAAGATCACTCAAAAACCCATGCTTGAAGCCATACCTTGTGTCATGAGCTCCATGCTTCAAACCATGCTTGTATGACACCATCAAAGAGATATTTTCTCTTTCTTACCATCAGCCATGCTTTCCATTCTCTCACCTATCACTTTGTTTTTCTATAAATAGGGAGCTTGTGTTATCATTGGATGCACATTGAGCATTTGCTAAAGCTTAGAGTAGTCTTGCTAGTTTCTTTCTTTCTCTCTAGTCCCAAAGAGTTCCTTTCTTTTTCATCTTCATCTTTTTCATCTCTTTACTTCATCATCATCATCTCATAACCTTCACACATCACCCCATAACCTTGAATCACCATCAAACCTCTCAAATATTTCATCTCAAACACAACCTCACCTCAAACACAACTCTAACCTCCTTATCTCCCCTTGGCCGAAAACATCAAGCCTTTTGGAGGAGCTCATCATCTTGTTTTCTTCTCTCAAAGTTCAAGCTCTTTGTCTTCACTCTAGGTAGGAGTGTTTCTTTGCATCTCATTTCCATGAAAAATGAGTTTTTCTCTAGCTACCTCTTGGAATTTCTTTTTAAAACTCTCTTGGTTTCCTTCTTGAGTTTTTGGCCTTCATGACCTTTAAACTCATACATGATGGCTTGATGATGGGGACCTCTAGATGATGACTATGTGTTCATCATAATGAGACCCCTAAAGGTTGAGTTTTCTTTAGTTTTTATTATTATGTTATGAAGTTCACTAAAGTTTTCAACTTAAGAAAATAAGAATGATTTCAAAAAGGAATATGGATTACTTTCTCTTGGCCTCATGATTTAGGCCATAATTCCTTTTCTTGAAAATATGGAGATTTCTTTTAGTTCCATTCTCTTGACTTGATGAGACTATGTTGGGGTTGTGAATATTGGTTCTTTAAAGTCTTGGTCGAGCTCTAGTTATTAAACCAAAATGAACTTGCATTCATATTTAGTTTATGCCTTGCATAGCATGATTTATTTTATGTCATCACTAATGCTCTAAGACTAAAAATGAGCTTGCATATTCATATTTAATTTCCAAGCATTGCATTTCACGTTTATTATTCAAGTCATCACTTAAAATCCAAGATAATAACAAGTTGCATCTCATATTTATTTTGAGCTATTTACTTTTCAAGTTCTCACTTTATTTCCCTAATGAACAATAAAAATGAAGTGCATGGCATGTTTATATTTTGTCATCACCTAAAGCTCTAGAGCTCAAAGATTTGTCCCAAGGTCTCAAATGAGAGTTAGACATGGAAAGCATTCTCTTAGAATGCCCACTTGACTATGTGAGATGAATGAACTTAGGATAAGTTTCATTTGATCACAAATGCCTATAAGCTATGCTTTATAATTTTCTAAGTCTATGTGGATTCAAGGAACATATAGAACTAAGTTTTATGAATTTAGGACCTCTTGAAATAAATTCAACTTAGCTACTGCCCTTATAAATATCTTGATGATTTTAGATGTTAAAAATGTTTACAAAAGAGTTTTGAAGGTTTTAAAAAGGTTCCAAGAGAAACTAGTATCCTATGTGCTTTAAAAAGTATGTTTTATGCCTTTGTATGGAGAGTGTTGTTTCGGTTCCTCCTTGCTATGTTTGGCCACTGTATGAGCTGTTTTAACGATGATAACATGCTTATGTTTAAGTATGATCAATGGAAAAACTCATAAGTAAAAGATAAGAAAGGTTAGAAACTAGAAAAGAATTAATTTGAGAGTTCTAGATCCCTTAATATTAGAATTTTCTGGATTCTGTCCAGCAAGGTTTAGTAATGATAATCATGGTTCTAAATTAGTTTAAATGTGTAGAAATGACTCATAATTGGTTTAGGACTTGATCTTGGTGCCTTAGGAGCAAACCGAACTTAGAAAGGGTCATTGTCGTGACTCCTAGGTACCCATAAAGTTGAAATTATGAATTCTGCACCTTTGAGATTGAGAGATATTGTTGACCATAGTATGGAGAGAGATATACTTAGTCATAACCTCCTAAGTACCCGAGAGGTTAGCTTTGAATGATTCATAACTTAGACTGTGAGTTAAAGACCATAGCGGTCAATGCATAGGACATTAAGAATATGAGAATGATATTTATATGATACTAAGGTATGTTAAGATGTTTTACGATGATGCATATGTTATGTGAAGGATGATGACGTTATTCATATGAGGAATTCATGAGGATATGTGTTTATGTGGCATAAAACAAATTTGGAAGAAATTGGCGTGATGCCATCGTGTCATGATTTCCGACAAATTTGGGGACTTAAAGATTTTGAAAATTAAGGTACTAAGATGGGTTCTAGGATGACACCGGTTTGGCGAGCACCTCCATAGAACTCATGTGACATCGGTACCCATTTTTTTACTCTTAGGTGACACCGGTTGCCGAAGCACCCCAAGAGATTTGCCCCTAACCCGTACTCAGATAGTCGGGATTTATGATTTATGATACGCTTATCATTAAATGGTAAGTAAGAACTAGTGACGACTAGTTAAGGTATGAGCTCATAACCTAGAGATGGACACGTTAGGTGACACCGGTTGGCCAAGCACCCGATTCGATTGTCTTTTAGGGTGGCCCATAAGGAAGAGAAGTTTTATGATTATGATTATGTCACTAAGTTTGTCCCATATGAATGTATTCTAATTGCCACTTAATACCACTAAGTATGATGATGATTGATGTATGTGCATTAAGTAGCGCCACGCATACATTCTTTATTATGTTGCATTCATGACATTAAGATCATCCTAAAATGAATGGACCTTGGCTAAAATACACTTTAGAACTTAAAATGAACTTGATGTATGCTCACTTGTCTTTATGAAATAAACCCAAGGTTCTGGGGATGTGAGCGATGTAACCCTAGGATAGGAGACTCCTCTTGAGATTCTTTACTAAGAATTCTCACTCTCTCTCTCTTCTCCCATCACATCTTGAGAGCGATGGCGATGTTAGATTGACTTCATTGACACGCCCGATGCAGGAGGTGCCCTATACCCGGTGGAGCTTTCGAGTACACAAGCGTTGCAAGGATATTCCCTTCGGCTGTATCTTTTGGGAGGGGTGGTGGATTTATACTCGTAGCTTACTAGAAGGGTAGCATTTTGGATTTTTATTGTAGTCACACCCTACACTTGTGTTTCTTGTTGTATTTTATTTCTTCTTTATCACAAGCTCTGCCTGTACCTATGCGGGTATGACTACCTATGTACTCTAAATATATTATTAATGAAATGTTTCTCTTGTTATGATGATTTCTGCTCCACCATTATATGTTTTCCTTTTTGAGTTCTCTCTATGAGTGTTAATCATGTCTCACATTTCTGTTATTCGAATACTTAAGTTCGCGGCTCTCACTTTGTTTTATACTTTCAAAAAAAAATTTTTTACCATAATTTCCGCTAAATAGTTTTAAGAAAAGGATGAGACTATGAGGTAATAGCCTAATGTATAACCTAATGTGTTCTAGAAAGTTGGGTTAAAATTAGGGTGTTACACAATCCCCTTCAAACATTGAGTTGGCCCTTCGAGGACTGCCGGGTCAGCCATCCTCGAATTCCGGGCCGAAAATGACCTCAGGGGCATTTTGGTCATTTTCCACTCAGACAGAAAATCGGGACGTTACATTACTCCCCTCCTTAAAAAGAATTTTGTCCTCGAAATTCATACCTTAGAAGAGCTCTGGATACTTGGTCTTCATCTCCGATTCTAATTCCCACGTGAATTCTTCGATCTTGTCTCGTCCCCATGCCACTTTCACCAAAGGAACAGACTTGTTCCTCAACTGCCTGACTCCGCGATCCACGATCCTCGTTGGTGGCAGGTTGAAAGTTAGGTCCTCCCTTAACTGTACATGCTCTGGCTCTAGGACATGGCTAGGGTCAGACTCGTATTTTCTTAACTGGGAGACGTGAAAGACGTCATGGAGGTTGGAAAGATTTGGGGGTAAGGTTATTCTGTAAGCTACTGGCCCTACTTTCTGAAGGATTTCGAAAGGACCAAGGAATCAGGGGCTCAACTTTTTAACTTTCATGGCTCTCCCTATGCCTGTAGTGGGGGTGATCCTAAGGAACACATGTTCTCCCTCGTTGAAATCCAACGGCTTATGCCACCTATCTGCATAGCTCTTTTGTCTACTTTGAGCTGTAAGCATCCTATCCCGGATTCTTTTGATCTGCTCCATCGTTTCCCTCACTATATCAGGTCCTAACATGCTCTGTTCTCCGGGTTCATACCAGCATAGAGGGGATTGACATTTTCATCCATATACGGCTTCGTAGGGCGCTATGCCGATGCTCGCATGATAACTGTTGTTATATGCAAACTCGATTAGTGGCAGGTACTTGTCCCAACTTCCCTTTTGATCCAGAACACAGGCTCTCAACATGTCTTCCAAAGTCTGGATCATTCTTTCTGATTGTTCGTCTGTTTGTGGGTGGTAAGCTGTGCTCAAACACAGTTTCGAACCAAATGCCTTTTGAAAGGCTCCCTAAAAACGTGACGTAAACCGCGAATCTCTATCCGAGATTATCATCGATGGTACTCCATGTAATCTCATGATTTCTTGGATATATAACTGAGCCAATTTGTCTAAAGAGTATCTCACTCTAATAGGCAGAAAGTGAGTCGACTTGGTTAGTCGATCCACTATCACCCATATGGCATCATGGCCAGCTTGGGTCTTAGGCAATCCTGTCACGAAGTCCATCGATATGCATTCCCACTTCCATTCGGGGATTGACAGGGGTTGCAGCAAACCTGATGGCTTTTGGTGCTCGATCTTCACCTTTTGACACACCAAGCACTTACTAACCCAGGCGACCACATCCTTTTTCAATCCGGGCCACCAAAACATCCTTTTTAAATCTTGGTACATCTTGGTAACACCAGGATGGATGGTGAAATGGCTTTTATGGACCTCCTCCAAGATCTTCTCTCGAAGGTCACCATCTTGTGGCACACAGATTCTTCCTTCAAACCTCCATACCCAATCAGAACCTTGTTCGAATCCTTTAAGTTTTCCCGCTTTAATTGCCTCTATGAGCTCCCTAAATTCCTCACTTTCTCTTTGTGCTAGCATGACTCTTTGTTTAAACCCACTTGTTACGGTAAAATAGCACATTTTCATGCCCTCATTGGTCACAGACATCCCCGAATTCATATCTCTAAACTTCTCTATTAGCTCAACTTCCTTGACCATCATATGAGATAGGTGCAATGACTTTCGGCTCAAGGCGTCGGCGACTACATTAGCCTTGCCGGGGTGGTAACTTAAACCGAAGTCATAGTCTTTGAGGAACACCATCCACCTCCTCTGCCTCATGTTTAGCTCCTTTTGATCAAAGAGATACTTGAGACTCTTGTGATCGGAGAAAACTTCAAACCTTACACCATATAAATGGTGTCTCCACATCTTCAAGGCGAACACTACGGCTGCTAATTCTAGGTCATGGATGGGGTAGTTTGCCTCGTGCAGCTTGAGTTGCCTTGACGCATAGGCTACCACTTGCCTATTTTGCATCAACACACAGCCTAAACCTTTCCCTGAAGCATCACAATATACCTCGAAGGGTACATCGGGGCTTGGTAGAACCAAAACTGGGGTTGTGGTTAGCTTTTCCTTAAGCTCTTGGAAACTCTTCTCACACTCGGGGCTCCACACGAATGGTGCATTCTTCCTAGTTAGCTTGGTCAGAGGTAGAGCAATTTGGGAGAATCTCTTGATAAACCTACGGTAGTAGCCTGCTAAACCTAAAAAGCTCCGTATTTCAGTTACGGTGGTTGGTCTATCCCAATTCATTACCGCTTCTACCTTACTAGGATCAATGGCTATACCTCCTTTTGACACAACATGCCCTAAAAACTTAACCTCCTCCAACCAAAATTCACACTTAGAGAGTTTTGCATACATCTTTTTCTCCTTCAAAATCTCCAAAACTATCCTCAAATGAACGCTCATGCTCCTCATGGGTCTTCGAATAGATGAGTATATCATCTATGAAAACAACCACGAACTGATCTAAATAGGGCCTAAAGATCCTATTCATGTAATCCATAAATACTGCAGGAGCATTTGTCAACCCAAAAGACATCACCGTGAACTCAAAGTGTCCATACCGAGTTCTAAAGGCGGTCTTTGGTATATCTTGATCTCTCACCCTAATTTGGTGGTATCCTGACCTTAGGTCGATCTTGGAAAATACTACCGCTCCTCTCAATTGGTCCATAAGATCATCTATCCTAGGCAAAGGGTACTTGTTTTTCACTGTCACGCGATTCAATTGCCTATAATCTATGCACAACCTCATGCTTCCGTCCTTTTTATTGACAAACAGAACTGGGGCTCCCCAAGGTGAGGCACTAGGTCTAATGAAACTCTTTCCCAAAAGCTCCTCAAGTTGGGTTTTTAATTCGACTAACTCCAAGGGTGACATCCTATAGGGGGCGGTAGAGATTGGTCCTGCTTCGGGAACCAACTCAATGGAGAACTCCACTTCTCTCTTGGGGGGAAACTTGGATATCTCTTCCAGAAATACCTCGTGATAGTCTCTTACTACTGGTATATTCTCTAAGTTCTGCTCAAAGTCTACTTCGCTAGCGGCTAGGAGAACATATCCCTTAGTCTTTTGCCCACTACAGTTGACCTCTACGGCATTAAGGTAGAGTTTCAAGGTTTGACTAGTTTCGCTAGGGGGAGAAGGGAAGACAACTATTTTGGTGTTACAATCTAACATTACACGGTTGGCGTGAAGCCAATCCATGCCAAGGACTACACCTATACCTTTCATGGGTAAGCAAATTAAATCTATGACAAAGGATCTATTTCCTACAGTAAGATGGCAATTTAAACAACAAAAACAAGTATTTATAGGGTGATTTGTGGGGGTAGAAACAATAAGATCAAAAGGAAGTTTGGAAGTCTTTAAGTTGAGAGACTCGACACTAGCATACGAAAGTGCCAGAGACATAAAGTACAGTTAAAGGTTTGCCATTTATTTCTCATGTACCTTCGATGAGATCATTGGACCTTTCTGCTTCGTCCGCGTTGAGGGTGAAGACCCTCCCTTGGTGTTGCAGCCTAGGGTCTGATTCGCTGGCCTCTCGTTATTGCATCTATTGGCGTAGTGGCCGGGCTTCCCGCACTTGAAGCATACGTTTTGCCCAGCCAGGCAGGGACGGTTGCCATGATCTTTCCCGCACTGGGGACACACTATTGCCGATGTGGGCCTAGCAAAGGTGGCGGGGGCTCCTTGGGGCGTCTTGTTCTTGGTCCCACTGGACCCTCCTTGTTGAGCGTTGCTCCGGGGGCCTCCCGACACTCCTTGTCGGTTACTGTTGTTGTTGTTGTTTCGGTGGTTGTTGTACTGGAATGGTGGCTTATAGTGTTGCTTGGGTTGTTGGTGGAAGGGGGCTCTTTGTTGTTGTTGATGTGGCTTGAATTGGTTGGTGTGGTAGGGTTTGTAATGGCTTCGTGATTAGTTTTGGTGTTGTGGTTTGAACTTCGGGGCTTGAGGTCCTAGCCCTTTAGCTCGTTCCGCCCTTACAGCCTGGAGCTTTCCTTGTCCTTCCTCCAGGATGCGGCACTTGTTGACCAGGGTGGGGAAGTCCCTAATCTCCATATGTGCTACAGCATAGTTCAGCTCCAGCTTCAATCCGGATTCGTACTTAACGCATTTCCATATCTCGTCGGGGTTCCCTTAGAACACCCGCGAGAACTTAATCAGTTTCTCAAATCTCGCCTTGTACTGGGCAACAGACCTTCCTCCTTGAGTTAACTGCATGAACTCAATGTCCTTCGCGTTCATACGACTCAGGAAGTACTTCTCATAGAAGTAAGTCTTGAATAGCTCCCATTGGCGATGCGATGCGAAGCTTCTAGCAGCCTTGAAAGTGCTTGGGTCCACGAGTCGGCATCCGATTCCATCATGTAAGTAGTGAATGTGACCTTTTGCTCCTCCGAGCAAGCGACCACGGAGTAGATCTTTTCCATGTTCTTGATCCACTCGTCAGCTCTGTCGGGATCCATGGCTCCTCTAAAGGCTGGTGGGTTTGCCTTGCGGAACTCACCGAACCTTGCTTGTTCGACCATTTCAACAGTAGGGGGAGCACGTCCAGTGTCCCCTTGTTGGTTCATTCTTTCAAACATCCGCTCCATGGCTCTTGCCATGTCACGGACAGCAGTGGTAGTTGCATCCTCTTGGTTACCCTCAGTCGGGGTCATATTCTGTCGTCTGGGTGCCATTGGTTCCTAAACACATGAGATAATAACCACTGAGTTGATCAGGCTCAACGTTTCATGTGAAATGAGCTAGTTACCATGGCACTTGCAAACAAACAGGAGTCATGCATCTCTAACCTATAGCTTGTCTCTAGCAAGCTCTACACATGACATGTCTACTGCATTATGCTCTAAAAGCATAGTCAGTCCAATCCTCAGGCTCCATGAGAATCGAACTGCTCTGATACCATAATGTAACATCCTAATTTTTAACCCAATACTCTAGAACATAATTAGGTTAATCATTAGTCTGTTACGTCATAGCTTCCTTATTACTTTAAAATACTTAGCGGAAATACTGGTAAAAACTATTTTTTGAATTATAAAAGCAAAGTGAGAGCCACGCGACAGGTTAATTAATAATGCATAAATGGTAGTAAAGCAAGCATCGCATAGCAACATGACATAAGCAAGTAAAGGCACATCATAATAACATTGAACTGCATATTTATATAATATATGATATGCCCACTTGTATAGAGTGGGGCTTAGTTTGATACATCATAAACAGATACAACTAAAAGAAAATACAAAGGGAAATACTACGGAAACGTAAAAGCAACTCCCCTACCCAAGTGTAACTAAAGGGATAACCTCTAAACAAAAGGAGGTTTATCCTCATCTAAGTGGTGTGTGCTATACCTGAGTACTCCATCGGTCTATGTCACCTCCTACTGATGTCCATCTCGCGAGTGAGGCATATATCCGGGAAACTGGGCAAGCTCCTCGGGCGTAAAGAGGCAGAATGGGGATCGAGAGTGACCCCCGCGATGTGGCCGCATCTCCGGTCGTCGTGCAAGTCGTGGCTGAGTCACGGTATCCTCACTGCCCTCCCTCATCAGTGGTGGAGTAGGGGTGGAGCTCTCGCTATACGGATGGGTAGGCGGGTCCTCGGACGAGTCGGTCTCCGAGAAGTAGGTCCGGGGGCACGTAATCGGGATAGTCACGCATGGCTGAGGCGGCGGTGTGTATGCGGAGCACTCTCTCGTTATGGGTACGCGCGCGCTCAAAAACCCGCTTGTCATCGCCGTAGGGTGCTGTCAGGGAGAAGCGATGGGTATGCACGGGGTGAGCGAAGGGACGTCCTACGAACATAGAGACTCGCACCGTGCACTGTCCCTCAAAATGATATGACCCATGATCCGAGTTATAGTGCACCTTCTACGTCGGGGTGTCCACGAAAACCACGAAAGTCGCCATCTGAAGACGTGATGGAAAGAAAGAGATAGAGGGAGTGAGAATCTTGCTAAAGAATCTCAGTAGGGCCTCCTACTACCCAGGTGTCATCATCTACGTCCTCAGGAACCTTGGGTTTAGTTATACAAAATAAGTGAGCATGCATAAACATCCATTTTTAGGTTCTAAAACATAATTAGCCAAGGTCCGTTCATTTTAGCATGAATCTTAATGACATGGATGCAATCATATTAAAGAATGTATGCATGGCTCTACTTAATGCAAGAATAATCATCATATCTTTAAGAACATCATAGTAGTGGTATAAAGTGGCAATTAAATTCTCTTTGTGACATAATCATCATAACATCCTCATAGGCCACCCTAAAAGACAAGCGTTCTAGGGTGCTCGGCCGAATCGGTGTCACCCAGAATGTGTCACATCTCTAGGTTATGAGCTCATACCTTAACTAGTCGTCACTAGTTCTTACTTATCAATCCCGATAAGCGTTACATAATCATAAACATAATCCCGACTTATCCAGTACGGGCTAGGGGGCATTTCTTAGGGGTGCTCGGCTGAACCGGTGTCACCCAAGAATTCATCTTGGTACCGATGTCACATGAGTTCTCTGGAGGTGCTCGGCCGAACCGGTGTCATCCGAGAACTCATCTTAGTACCTCATAAAAATCTCATAGGTTTTCAAGAACTTTCTGAGTCCTTGAATTTGTCAGAAATTCGGCGGCATAACTGCAGCATGCCGAATTTCTTCCAAATTCTTCTTTATGCCACATGAGTCAATCAAACATGCATCCTTCATCATAATTTCATGCATTCACATAATCATCTTCATACTTTCACAAGCAACATTAAAGATTCGTTATACACTTGGTCCTACGGTATCTTATGCTCTGACCCTTACGGGCCTTAAACTTGTGATGTAGTTAACCTATCATCTTCTATCAACCTTTTATGAACTTAAGGGTTCTCTTCTAATAGATCTCATTATTATTTATGTTCTCTATTAAATCTGAACAACATCATTCCTTAGGGGCAGCATCATAAACTCAAAATTACGGGGTTCTAGAATTTACGTTTTAGACCCTTTCTTGGTTTTGTCTTCGCCTAAGGCGCTATAAGTTCGACCTAAACCAATTATGAGACATCCCTATGTCTAGGAACTAATTATAAACCATGTTCTCTTCATTATAAGGTTGCTGGAAAGATTCTAAAAATTAAATGTTCTAAGAGTTCTAGAATTGCGGTTTTACGGTTTTCTAGTTACTAGTTTCTCCATGGGTGCTAAAATTCAATCCTACTTCAAATGTAACCAAATTTTTCATGATTAAACAATCCTAATCTGATTATATTCCCATTGAAACAGTTTGGGCAGTGTCCAATGTAACATCCTAATTTTTAACTCAATACTCTAGAACATAATTAGGTTAACCATTAGTCTATTACGTCATAGCTTCCTTGTTACTTTAAAATACTTAGCGGAAATACTGGTAAATTTTTTTTTGAATTATAAAAGCAAAGTGAGAGCCGCACGACACATTAATTAATAATGCACGAAAGGTAATAAAACAAGCATCGCATTGCAACATGACATAAGCAAGTAAAGGCACACCATAATAACATTGAACTGCATATTTATATAATATATGATATGCCCACTTAGGTAGAGTGGGACTTAGTTTAGTACAACTAGAATGAAAATACATGGAAATGAAAGTACAACAAAGGTGATAAAAGAAACTCTCCTAACTTTAGTGCGCCTACAAATGGATAGCCCCAAAGACAAAAGAAGGCTATCCTAGCCTAGTCAAGCTCGAGCACTAGAACCGTGATGACCTTCTCTTACTGCGGGCCTCTCTGGTAAGGAGGGATGTACCCGATCCACTGGGCGATCTCGGCCGGAGTGGCGATGAGCTGCATCGGTCGGGCGTGAGCTCCACGGAGGGGAATCATCCTCACCTGTCCTCCACGTACTGGCTGAGCGACAGAAGCCTCGCTACCTTCCCCAACGTCCATCGGCACAGTGGGGGAGGATCCCTTGGAGGGTACCTGGGTGGCAGAGTCCTCCGAAGGGTCCGTCTCGAAGAATGATGAGGGCGAGCGGGGTACATATTGTGGGTAGTCTCGAATGGCAGAGGCCGTCGGTGGGGTGTGGCGGATCCGCTCCTCTCGAGGGCGTGCGCGCTCGAACACGAAGTCATCACCGAAGGGTGAGATAGGAGAGAAGCGATGACTATGTACGGGGTGACTGAAGGGCCGTCCAACGAACATGAACACTCGAACGACGCAGCGACCCACAAAATGGTATGACCCGTGGTCCGGATCATGATGTACCTCCCAAGTTGGGGTGTCCACGAAAACCACGAACGTCTCTATCTGAAGACGTGACGGAAAGAAAGAGATAGAGGGAGTGAGAATCTTGCTAAAGAATCTTAGTAGGGCCTCCTACTACCCAGGTATCATCATCTACGTCCTCAGAAACCTTGGGTTTAGTACACAAAATAAGTGAGCATGCATTAAGTCCATTTTTAGTTTCTAAAACATAATTTAGCCAAGGTCCATTCATTTTAGCATGATTCTTAATGACATGTGTAACGCCCGGGGATTGCGAAGTCGGGGAGTGATCGCCGGTGCAAGGAGGCATGGACAGGGCGGCTCTGGCGAGCCAGCGGAAGGGTACATGAATGAACCGATTACACACCCGAATGAAAGGGATCCTAAGACTGTATAGGTATGGGACTATACAGTTGAGGAGGGCTTATATGAATTGATTTGTACTACCTATACCAACAAGATGCATCTTCTTTTCGGTAGCCTAAACTGAAAGAACTCCACAGTTAAGCGTGCGAGTGAGGACAAAGCATGCTGAAAAGACCCGTGTTGGTTTGTGGAGACAGTCGTCAATCCATAAAGCAGCAGGGGATGTTACAACATGGATGCAAACATATTAATGGATGTATGCATGGCTCTACTTAATTCAAGAATAATCATCATAACTTTAAGAACATCATAATAGTGGCATAAAGTGGCAATTAAATTCTCTTTGTGACATAATCATCATAACTTCCTCATAGGCCACCCTAAAAGACAAGCGCTCTGGGGCTGCTCGGCCGAACCGGTGTCACCCAGAACGTGTCACATCTCTAGGTTATGAGCTCATACCTCAACTAGTCATCACTAGTTCTTACTTATCAATCTCGATAAGCGTAACATAATCATAAACATAATCCCGACTTATCCAGTACGGGCTAAGGGGCATTTCTTGGGGGTGCTCGGCCGAACCAGTGTCACCTAAGAATTAATCTTGGTACCGATGTCACATGAATTCTCTGGAGGTGCTCGGCTGAACCGGTGTCATCCGAGAACCCATCTTAGTACCTCATAAAAATTTCATAGGTTTTCAAAAACTTTCTAAGTCCCGAATTTGTCAGAAATTCGGCGGCATAACTGCAGCTTGCCGAATTTCTTCCAAATTCTTCTTTATGCCACATGAGTCAATCAAACATGCATCCTCCATCATAATTTCATGCACTCACATAATCATCCTCATACTTTCACAAGTAACATTAAAATGCATTATGCTCTTGGTCCTACGGTATCTTATGTTTTGACCCTTACGGGCCGTGAACCTTGTGATGTAGTTAACCTATCATTTTCTATCAAACTTTTATGCACCTAAGGGTTCTCTTCTAACAAGTCTTATTATTATTTATGCTCTCTATTAAATCTGGACATCATCATTCCTTAGGGGCAGCGTTATAAACTTATGATTACGGGGTTCTAGAACTTGCGTTTTAGACCTTTTCTTGGTTTTGTCTTCGCCTAAGGCGCTATAAGTTAAACCTAAACCAATTATGAGTCATTCCTATATCAAAGAACTAATTTTAAACCATGTTCTCTACATTATAAGGTTGCTGGACAGATTCTAAGAATTAAATGTTCTAAGGGTTCTAGAATTGCGGTTTTACGGTTTTCTAGTTACTAGTTTCTCTATAGGTGCCAAAATTCATTCCTACTTCAAATGTAACCAAATTTTTCATGATTAATCAATCCTAATCTGATTATATTCCCATTAAAACAGTTTGGGCAGTGTCCATAAATAAATGGGATAAAACTATGCTAAATCTTGACTTTATGGTTTTTCTAGAAAGCTAGTTTCTTTCCTAACTTGCATAGAAATGTTTCTACTTCATCATACATAATTTTTACTCATTCAAACACATCAAAACATCATCACATGGCAGTAAAAACATCATGGAAGAACCGAAACATTAAGTCCTAAAAAGATACATAACTTGATATCTTAAAACACATAAGTTGCTGGTTCTCTTGGAATCATTTTCAAGACTTCTAAAACTCTTTTGTAAACCATTTTATTTTGTGAAAGAGACTAAAAATAATCTTAGGTCAGTGACCACTTAATCCCTCCTTCAAAAGAGTTAAATTCTTAGAACCTTGTTGGTCTTGAACTCAAACAAATTTATGAGATTTAAAAGGATTCTTAAAACTTGGTTTATTGGTCTTTGAAGTTAGATGAAACTCATTCCAAGTTCATCATCACCACAAGGCCGAAATCATGCATTCAAAGGATGCTCCCTCATTAAACTTTAACTTGAGATAAAATGGGCAAGTTTTTGAGCTCTAAGATCTTTTAAGTGATAACATAATTTAAACATTGTAACACCCCGATTTCTCTGTCCGAGGGAAATGACCAAAATGCCCTTGAGGTCATTTCCTGACCCGAACTCGAGGGTAACCAACTCGGTCGTCCTCGAAGGGTCAACTCAATGTTTGAAGGGGATTAAATGGCCCTTGAATGCTTTGAGGCGAAAAATTTCGTTTTCAGCTTAGGTCAAAATGACCAAAATACCCCTATAGTGTTTTTACGCGGGTAAAGGTGCCGTTTGAGCCCGGAACTTTCCCCAGAGGTTTAAAAACATGTTTTCATGTGTCTAGAGGTCTCTGTTCAAGTCCCGGAGGTCCCGGGCAGTTTTAGTGCAAAATTACGATTTTGCCCCTAGAATAGTGCTTTTGAGCTTAATGACGTAATTAAGCAAACCTAAGCAATATTAGGCTCTAAACGAAGATTAATTAATTTCCCTAATTAATCTAGAGTCAAAATAATTTATTAAAGTTAATTAGAACCTAAAATTGCTTAGATTACACTTAAATCCCTTTTTAGAACTCAAGACTCCTAGTCTTGGAATCTTGAATAGTGTTTTCTCTCTCCAATTCCTTAAATCAAGGAAATGTGTCTAGAGTTGTTTAGACTCTAAATTGAGGATTTAACTCACTAATGGTGCAAGACCACTCCTTAATTATGTCTAGACCACCTTAATTACCCATTTACCTTACCTAAACACTTTCTTACAAATTCCTAATCTTAAGCATAATCAAAGATACACCTAAACACAACTCTAAACCACAATTAAAATGCAACTAAACCTCTCCCAAATCTGATGCACATGGCCGAAATTCTCTTCCCCATTGACCACATGTTTAATTATTTTCTCACTCAAAGAACCATGCTTGAGGCCATACCTTGAACCATACCTCACCATACCTTAAGCCATACCACACCATGCCTCAAGAACACATTATCTCACCTCATGGAACTCATGGGATGCCCTCCAATCTGCACCCTCATGGCCGAAACCTCTTCACCCATGAGCACCCTCCATTTGTTTCATTTCTCTATAAATAGAATGCCTTGAGGAGCTTGCACCACTTTTAGATCATTTGCTAAGTTTAGGAACTCCCAAAGCTTTTCTTTTTCTCTCAAAGTTTTTGTGTTCTTCAAGTTCTTGGAGTTCCTCAAGTTCTTCATCTTCTTCTTCCATCTTCAAGTTCATCACATCAAGTAGGGATTTTCTTTCATGTATTCCTTTCTTTAAAGTTCTTGTTTTAAGCTTGATGTTCATAGTTCTTCTTGGTTCCTTTTAGAACTTCTTTTCTTCTCCTTCTTCCTCTTTATGTTTCGGCCATGGGCCTTTGGGAATGAAGGAATGAGAGCTTGATGATGAGAGTTTCATGATGATGTTCATCACTTGAAACAAACTCTAGAGCTTGATCTTTGTTCTTGAGCAAAAATGTTTTTAGTTTTTCCTTTCTTGAACTCTTGAGAACTTTAGCTTTGATGATGTTTTAAAATGGCTCTATGAACTTAATGATGAGGACTCATGATGTTGGTGTTAATATATCATCAAGATCATGAACTCTAGAGTTCTAAAATGTCCCTTTTTCTTCTTGAAGATTTTGGCCATTTCCTTAATTTTTCTAAGCTTCATGGTTTGATTTCCTAAGAATAGTATGTTGAGTTTTAAGAACTCTAAGCTTGACTTTACCTTGTTTGGATGAGTTTGGGTTATGGTTTAAATTCCTTTAAAGTCTTGTTAAGAGCTCTAGAAAGACGAAATGAACTTGCATAATTTATTTTATGCTTGCATTCATATTTACATTCTTGCTATGCATCTTTACTTTCTAGCTATCACTTAAGAACATAAAGATTAAAATGGAACTTGTATCATCACTTAATTTAATTCTCGAAGCCTTTCTATTTCGGCCTTAAAGTCGATTGTTGTTGGGCCTAGAGCACTAAAATAAAGAATTGAACTTGCATCCTCACTTAATTAATTCCTCGAATGCCTATCTATTTCGGCCTTAAAGTCGATTGTTGTTGGGCCAAGAGCACTAAAATAAAGAATTGAACCATGTATATTACTTTCAAGCTTGCACGTTTAAGTTTATGCTTTGCATATTTAAATTCAAGTCCTCACTTTACTTTGTAAGCAAGATTAAAAATGAAAAGCATGAGCACGTTTAGTTTAGGTCATAACTTAAGAACCTAGAGCTCAAAGACTTGCCCATTTCATTCCAAGATAAAGTTAAATGTGAATGTATTCCTTGAATGCATAATTTCGGCCAAGTAGTGATGATGGACTTGCAATGAGTTTTCATCTAGCTACTAGGACTAACAGTCTATGTTTTAAGTTTTCCCTAAAGCTTTACAAATCTTTATAAGGTTATGTCATCACAAGTTGTGATTTTATTATCTTTTAGGGGATGGAATATGTTTTGGTCAGTGACCTAAGGCTTCACTTAGCCTCTTGATGAATTAAAATGTTTTGCAAAGAGTTTTAGAAGTTCTAGATCGATTCCAAGAGAAACTAGTTAACTCATGCACCTAGAAATGTCAAATTAACTCTCTCATTTAAGTTAAATGTTTTCGGTTCTGATGTGATGAGTGTGATGCTGTATGATGATGTTTTGATGTGCTGGAATGTGTGAAAATATCATGTGATGATGTAGAAGCGATCCTATGCATGATAGGTAGGAAACTAGCTAACTAGAAATACCGTAATGCTAGAATTTAACATAGTTTTGACCCATTTGTTTATGGAACTAATCCAAACTGTTTTAATGGGAACATAATCAGATTTAGATTGTTTAGACATGAAAAACTTGGTATCATTTGAATTAGAATTGAATTCTAGCACTTATGGGGAAACTAGTAACTAGAAAACCGTAAAAATGCAAATGTAGAACTCTTAGAACATTTAATTTTCTAGATTCTGTCCAGCACCCTTACAACATGATAAATGTGATTAATAATTAGTCCTTAAGCATAGGAATGCCTCATAATTGATTTAGATTTAATATATAGCGCCTTCGGCAAAAACAGAACCGAGAAAGGGTCTAAAACGTAAGTTCTAAAACCCCGTAAATACAAGTTAGAAATTCTGCCCTATGCTTTTCAGATTTAAGTATGAACATGAGGATTAGGAATGATGATTAAATATGAGCCCTTAGGTGCATAAAGATATGAGCGACAGATGTAGAGAACTATATCTCAAGATTAAGACCCGTAAGGGTCAAAGCATAAGCTACCGTAAGGGTAAGCGTTTGGATGTTTTATGATGATGCATGAAGTATGCTAATGATGATGATGTTATTCATATGAGGAATTTATGAGACTATATGTTTATGTGGCATAAAGCAAATTTGGAAGGAAATTCGGTGTAATGACCATTGTGCCGCCGAATTTCCAACAAATTTGGGGACTTAAAGAGATTTTGAAAATTAAGGTACTAAGATGGGTTTTAGGATGACACCGGTTCGGCCGAGCACCTCCATAGAACTCATGTGACATCGGTACCATTTTACACTCTTAGGTGACACCGGTTGGCCGAGCACCCTAAGAGTTTTGCCCTAACGCGCACTCAGATAGTCGGGATTTATGATTTATGATACGCTTATCGTTAAGTGGTAAGTAAGAACTAGTGACGACTAGTTAAGGTATGAGCTCATAACCTAGATGTATGACACGTTGTAGGTGACACCGGTTCGGGCGAGCACCCCCAGTTCGATTGTGTTTTAGGGTGGCCCATGAGGAAGAGAAGTTTCATGATTATGATTATGTCACTAAGTTTTGTCCCATATGAATGTTACTATTGCCACTTTATGCCACCAAGAATGATGATGCTTGATGTTATGTTTTATGTATGTGCATTAGGTAGTGCCATGCATACATTTTCTATTATGTTGCATTCATGACATTAAGATCATCCTAAAATGAATGGACCTTGGCTAAATTATATTTTAAAGTTTAAAATGAACCTAATACATGCTCAGTCGTTTTGTATAAATAAACCCAAGGTTCCTGAGGACGTAGATGATGACACCTAGGTAGTAGGAGGCCCTACTGAGATTCTTTAGCAAGATTCTCACTCCCTCTATCCTTTCCTTTCCGTCACGTCTTCAGATGGCGACGTTCGTAGTGTTCGTGGACACCCCGACATGGAAGGTGCACTATGACTCGGCTTTTGAGGGGCAGTGCACGGTGCGGGTTTTCATGTTCGTAGGACGCCCCTTCGCTTATCCCGTGCACACCCATCGCTTCTCCCCGACTGCACCCTATGGCGACGACGAGTGGGTTTTTGAGCGTGCGCGTACGCATGACGAGAGAGTGCTCCGCATGCACACCGCCACCTTAGCCATGCGAGACTATCCTGATTACGTGCCCCGGACCTACTTCTCGGAGACCGACCCGTCCGAGGACCCGTCTACTCATCCGTATAGCGAGAGCTCTGCCCCCTCTCCACCATTGATGAGGGAGGGCAGTGAGGATACCGTGACTCAGCCCCGACTTGCACGACGACCGGAGACGCGGCTACACCGCAGGGGTCACTTTCGATCCCTGTTCCGCCTCTTTACGCCCGAGGAGCTCGCACAGTTTCCCGGATACTTGCCTCGTTCACGAGATGGACGTCAGTAGGAGGTGACGATCGACCGATGGAGTACCCCGTTAGAGCATACACCACTTAGATAGGGATAAACCTTCTTTTGTTTAGAGGTTATCCCATTAGGTGCACTCGGGTAGAGGAGTAGATCATGTTTATGTTTATGTTGTATTTCCTTTCTTGTACTTTCCTTGTACTAAATTAAGTCCCACACTTATAAGTGGGCAAGTTATATATATATAAGATGATATTCAGTGATGTTCATGTTGTGCCTTATGTTATGATGTTGTGAGACATTTGGTTACCATACATGGTTTACCGCTTATCGTATCACGCGGCTCTCACTTTTATTTCGAAAAAAATTACCTGTATTTTCCGCTAAGTAATTCAAAGTTAAATGAGAACTATGAAGTAACAGACTAATGATTAACCTAAATATGTTCTAGAGTATTGGGTTAAAAATTAGGATGTTATAAACATGCTATGCACTTCATTTTTATTCTTCATTACAAAATAAAGTGAGAGCTTAAAGTAAACGTGCAAGACTTGAATATAAAAATGCAAGGCTTAAAATAAATATGCAAGACTTGGAGTATAAATATGCAAGGCTTGAAATAAATATGCAAGACTTGGAATATAAATATGCAAGGCTTGAAATATAAATATGCAAGTTCATTTCTTTATTTTAGTGCTCTAGGCCCAACAACAATCGACTTTAAGGCCGAAATAGAAAGGCTTTGAGATTTAGTTAGGTGATAGTGCAAGTTCTCATTTTAAATCTTTACGTTCCTTAGTGATAAAAGTAAATATGCTAAGCAAGAACGTAAATATGAGATGCACTCCATTCTTTATCCTTTAACTTTAAGTGATGGCTTGGAAATTAAATATGAATGCAAAGCTCAAAATAAACATGTAATGCATAAGCTTGAATTTAAATATGAATGCTAGTTCATTTTATTCCTTATTAGAGCTCATACAAGACTTTAAAGGAACTCAAACCTCAACCCAAACTTATCATGACAAGATAAAGTAAAACAAGAGTGAACCTCAAGGGTTCTTTGAAACACAAAGTTTCTTTTCTTGGAATGTAAACATAAATAACATTTTTATTAAAACTCAAGCTCTAGAGGCCTCATTGTGATGAACACATAGTCATCATCTAGAAGCTCTCATCATCAAGCCATTGTGAACTTCCTTGACCAATATGGCCGAAACCTTAAAGAAAGAAAAGGAAGAAGAACCGAAATTGTTGGAGAAGAAAAGAAACATTTGGAACTCTAGAGACCATAATCTTGATGATGCATTAACACCAACATCATGAGCTCTCATCATTGAGTTCATGTTAACCATTTTAAAACATCATTAGAGTGAAAGGTTTCAAAGATTTATGAAGAAAACTAAAAACATCTTCAACTCAAGAACAAAGATCAAGCTTTAGAGATTGTTCAAGTGATGAACATCATCATGAAACTCTCATCATCAAGCCCTCATTCCTTTGATTCTCAAGCCTCATGGCCGAAAAACAAAGAGGAGTGGAAGAAGAAAAGAAGTTCTAAACAGGATTCAAGAGAAACTATGAACACACAAAGAAATTAAGAACTTTAAATGAAAGAACTCTTGAGAGAAAATCCCTACCTAGTGATTAGGAGGTTGGAATGAGAGAAGAGGATGAAGAACTTGAAGAACTTGAAGACTTGAACTTGAGAGAAAAAGGAAACTTTGAAGTGTTTCTTTGAAAACTTACACTTAGCAAATGAACCCAAAATGATACAAGTTCACTCAAGCAAGCTATTTATAGAGAAATGAAGCAAATGAAAGGTGCAAGGAGGGGGAGGAGCTTCGACAATGCAGCATGGAGGCAGCCCATGAGTTCCATGAGGTGAGATAATGTGGTCTTGAGGCATGGTTAGGTATGGTTCAAAGTATGGTGAGGCATGGTTCAAGGTATGGCTTCAAGCATGGTTCTTTGAGTGAGAAATAATTCAACATGTGTGGTAAAAGAGAGAGAGAGGGCCGAAATGCATCAGCCATGGGGAGGGTTCTCTTTGCCTTTTAATTGTGGTTTAAAGTTGTGTTTAGGTGTATCTTTGATTAGGATTAAGATTAGGAATTTGTAAGAAAGTGTTTAGGTAAGAAAATGGGTAATCAAGGTTGTCAAGAAATAATTAAGGAGTGTTCTTGCATCATTAGTGAGTTATAAATTCATTTTAGTGTATAAACAATTCTAGACACAATTCCTTGATTTAAGGAATTAGAGAGAGAAAACACTATTTAAGATTCCAAGAGTGAAAATCTTGAGTTTTAGAAAAGAGATTTAAATCTAATCTAAGCAATCTTAGGTTCTAATTAATTTTAATAATTTAGTTTGACTCTAGATTAATTATGGAAATTAATTAATCTTCGTTTAGAGCCTAATATTGTTTAGGTTTGCTTAATCACATCGTTAAGCTCAAAAACACTATTCTAGGGGCAAAATCATAATTTTGCACTAAAACTGCCAGGACCATCGACTCAAACAGATGTTTTGAAACATGTAAAAACATGGTTTTAAACCTCTGGGGAAAGTTTCGGGCTCAAACGGTGGCACTTTTACCCGCGTAAAACGCTATAGGGGTATTTTGGTCATTTTGACTCGAAACTGCGGAAAATGAGACTTTCGCCTCCGGAACCACTCAAGGGTCATTTAATCCCCTTCAAACATTGAGTTGGCCCTTTGATGACTGCCGGGTCGGCCATCCTCAAATTCCGGGCCGAAAATGACCTTAGGGGCATTTTGGTCATTTTCCACTAAGAGAGAAAATCGGGGCGTTACATCCAAAGGTAAAATGGATTAAAACTATGCTAAATCTTGACTTTACAGTTTTTCCTAGAAAGCTAGTTTCTCTCTTAACATGCATAGAAGTGTTCCCACCTCATCATACATAATTCCCACACATTATAACACATCAAAGCATCATCACACAACAACAGACTCATCATGACAAGGCCGAAATACCAAGTCCCCAAGAAGGTGCATAACTTGATGTTTCTAAGGCATATAAGGTGCTAGTTTTTCTTGGAACCAATTTAGAACCTTTAAAACTCTTTTGCAAACCAATTTATTTTGTAAGAGAGGCTAAAACATCCTTAGGTTGGTGACCACTTGATCCCTCCTTAAAGAGAGTTAAATTCATAGAACCTTGTTGGTCTTAAACTCAAACAAATTCATGAGATTTAAAAGGATTCTTAAAACTTGACTTATTGGTCCTTGAAGCTAGATGAAACTCATTCCAAGTTCATTATCACTACAAGGCCGAAATCATGCATTCAAAGAATGTTCCCACATTAAACTTTAACTTGAGATAAAATGGGCAAGTCTTTGAGCTCTAAGGTCTCTTAAGTGATGACATAATTTAAGCATGCTATGCACTTCATTTTTATTCTTTATTACAAAATAAAGTGAGAGCTTAAAATAAATATGCAAGACTTGAATTATAAATATGCAAAGCTTGAATTAAATATGCAAGACTTGAAATATAAATATGCAAAACTTAAAATATAAATATGCAAGTTCATTTCTTTATTTTAATGCTCTGGGCCCAGCAACAATCGACTTTAAGGCCAAAATAGAAAGGCTTTGAGATTTAGTTAGGTGATGGTGCAATTCTCATTTTAAATCTTTATGTTCTTTAGTGATGGAAAGTAAATATGCTAGACAAGAATATAAATATGAGATGCACTTCACTCTTTATCCTTTAACTTTAAGTGATGGCTTGGAAAATAAATATGAATGCAAAACTCAAAGTAAATATGTAATGCATAAGCTTGAATTTAAATATGAATGCTAGTCCATTTTATTTCTTATTAGAGCTCATACAAGACTTTAAAGGAACTTAAACCTCAACCCAAACTCATCATGACATGATAAAGTAAAAACAAGAGTGAACCTCAAGGGTTCCTTAAAAACACAAAGCTTCCTTTCTTGAGATGTAGTCATAAATAACATTTTTATTAAAACTCAAGCTCTAGAGGCCTCATTGTGATGAACACATAGTCATCATCTAGAAGCCCTCATCATCAAGCCATTGTGAACCTTAATGGCCAACATGGCCGAAAATGTGAAGGAAGAAAAGGAAAAGGAACCGAAACTTTTAAGTGGAAAAGGAAACATTTGAAACTCTAGAGACCATGACCTTGATGATGCATTAACACCAACATCATGAGTCCTCATCATTGAGTTCATGTTAACCATTTTAAAACATTATCAACGTGAAAGGTTTTCAAGGATTCAAGAAGAAAAACTAAAAGCATCTTTAGCTCAAGAATAAAGATCAAGCTTTAGAGATTGTTCAAGTGATGAACATCATCATGAAACCTCATCATCAAGCTCTCATTCCTTTGATCTTCAAGCCTCATAGCCGAAAACAAAGAGGAGAAGAAAAAGAAAAGAAGTTCTAAAAAGTTTCAAGAGAAACTATGAACACATAAAGAGATTAAGAACTTTAAATGAAAGAAACTCATGAAAGAAAATCCTTACCTAGTGGTTTGAAGATTGGGATGAGAGAAGAAGATGAAGAACTTGAAGAACTTGAAGACTTGAACTTGAGAGAAAAAGGAAACTTTGAAGTGCTCTTTGAAAACTTACACTTAGGAAATGAACCCAAAATGATACAAGTTCACCTAAGCAAGCTATTTATAGAGAAATGAAGCAAATGAAAGGTGCAAGGAGGGAGGAGGGCTTCGGCCATCAGCCTCATGGGCAGCCCATGAGTTCTATGAGGTGAGATAATGTGGTCTTGAGGCATGGTAAGGTATGGTTCAAAGTATGGTGAGGTATGGTTCAAGGTATGGCTTCAAGCATGGTTCTTTGAGTGAGAAACAATTTAACATGTGTTGTAAAAGAGAGAGAGAGGGCCGAAATTGCATCAGTCATGGGGAGGGTTTTCTTGCATTTTAATTGTGGTTTAGAGTTGTGTTTAGATGTACATTTGAATAGGATTAAGATTAGGAATTTGTAAGAAAGTGTTTAGGTGAGAAAATGGGTAATCAAGATTGTCAAGACATAATTAAGGAGTGTTCTTGCACCATTAGTGAGTTATAAATTCATTTTAGTGTATAAACAATTCTAGACACAATTCCTTGATTTAAGGAATTGGAGAGAGAAAACACTATTCAAGATTCCAAGAGTGAAAATCTTGAGTTTTAGAAAAGAGATTTAAATCTAATCTAAGCAACTTCGGTTCTAATTAATTTTAATAATTTATTTTGACTCTAGATTAATTATGGAAATTAATTAATCTTCGTTTAGAGCCTAATATTGCTTAGGTTTGCTTAATCACATCGTTAAGCTCAAAAACACTATTCTAGGGGCAAAATCGTAATTTTGCACTAAAACTGTTCGGGACCACCGGGACTCAAACAGATGTTTTGAAACATGTAAAAACATGGTTTTAAACCTCTGGGGAAAGTTTCGGGCTCAAACGGCACCTTTACCCGCGTAAAACGCTATAGGGGTATTTTGGTCATTTTGACCGAAGCTGGAAAAATGAGACTTTCGCCTCCGGAACCACTCAAGGGTCATTCAATCCCCTTCAAACATTGAGTTGGCCCTTTGAGGACTGCCGGGTCGGCCATCCTCGAATTCCGGGCCGAAAATGACCTTAGGGGCATTTTAGTCATTTTCCACTCAGACAGAAAATCGGGGCGTTACATGTAGCATGCTTCTTTGAGTGTGTGAGCGAAAAAATTTGTGATGCATGAGGGAGGTGAGGTGGTGCCACTTTTTGGGAATCCAAGGGGAGGAAAATCTTTCATTTAATTGTAGTTTAGAGGTGTGTTTAGATGTAGTTTTGATTAGGCTTAGGATTATGAACTTGTAAGTAAGTGTGTAAGTGAAAGGATAGGTAATCAAGGCTATTTTATAGCATGATTAGTAAGCATTCTTGCCCATTAGTGGGGTCAAAATCCTACTCTATCTAGGCTTCTTGGGGTATGGAGAGTGAATAGTGAAATCACTATTCAAGATTCTATGTTTTGGAAACTTGAGTTTCTAAAAAGAAAAAGGGGTTTGAGTTTAATCTAAGCAATCTTAGGTTCTAATTAATTTTAATGACTTATTTTGACTCTATATTAATTATGAAAATTAATTAATCTTTGATTAGAGCCTAATATTGCTTAGGTTTGCTTAATTACATCATTAAGCTCAAATGACACTAGACCAGGGGCAAAATTGTAATTTTACACAAAAACTACGCAGAACCACTGGGACTTAGACAGATACTTTTAAACACATGAAAACGTCATTTTAAACCCTTGGGGAAAGTTTTGGGCCCAAACAGCACTTTTACCCGCATAAAAACGATATAGGGGTATTTTGGTCATTTTAACTCGAAATTGCAGAAAACACGATTTTCATTTCCGAAATCACTCAAGGACCGTCCAATCCCTTTCAAACATTGAGTTGACCCTTCGAGGACTGCCGGGCTGGCTATCCTCGAATTCTGGGCAGAAAATGGTCTCAGGGGCATTTTGGTCATTTTCTCTCAGACAGAAAAATCGAGGCGTTACACCATTGCCCTTGATCAGTTGTCAAGTAACACGTATTGATTATCTGTTTGTGTCTTTAAAAAATAATCTAGAGGAGTAGCTCCTTGTCTGTCAGAGCTGTTCTAGAAGCTGTTGTCAGATAGAGGTTTTTAAGGTCACCTTTAGAAACTATTTTTTACTTTCTGAACGAGGTTTCTAAACTCTTCCTTCTAGAAGCTGGAATCATTGGCTAAGTTGGCAGAAGAGATGACATGCCAGTCAGTGGCTGGGATTGACTTTAAATTTGAATTTCAAATTTCCCTCATTTTCCTGTAAAGTGTGCCGTTTCACTGTAAGCTGAACTTTATGAAGTGTGATATCAGTTCTGTGATGTATATTTGATCTTCTAGTCTTTAATCAAAGCTTGTAGATGATGAGATGATAGCGATCATGGTAATTGAAGGTTGTAGAACACATTCTCTTCAGAGCTGGTTTGATTTCTTCTTTTGAAGTGTACTTTCTAAAGTCATATCCTAATTTCCGAAGATCTGTGCCTTGGTTTCTTGCATATGATGATTGTCTTCAGACTGTTTAGCACGTCTATGTTCAATCCATGATATAATGTTTGCTTTCATTGAGTTCCCCTCTTTATGTGAGATTAATCATGTTTGCACATGTGAAGTGAAATTATTTACGCTTTAAGAACCTTAATACGAAAATAGAAAAGCCTGTTTGCTACTTCAAGAAAACTCAATGAATATATTAGTCATTTTTCAAAATATTTTCTCAAAATTGATTTTGTTATCACTCAAAGCATTTTATAATAAAGTTTTCTGAAGGGTACTGGAGCTAATAATCTCCCCCTTTTTGATAATGACAAACCAATAGAAGAAAATCTTATGAAAAAAAAACATGATATGGATTAATATAGAATCAATTTCTTAACACATCATCAGATATGATTTTCAAAGAGTCCTTATCTTAAGGCATGATAGAAACGTTTGATTGCCTTAAGTGACTTAGATCAGAGCTGCTCTTATTTCTCTTAAGATTTCTAAAGTTACTCAGAGTATTTTCTGAGAGGTATCAGAGAAAAATAGAAAAACAGATATGATCGTTTTAACTTTTCTAAAAGAATATAGCCTAATTTTTAGTCATTATGACTTTTCTGAAAGAAGAAAATGTGTTTGAATAAAGCGAGTAATACTTGTGATATTTACTCTTGATTTAATTTCTTATCTAGTACATCCTTATCCAAACATTTTTGAAACTGGATGCAAGTTTTGAATGAAAACATGCAACATGCAAACTTTGCACACAAGTGAAGTTTCTAACGCTCATAGAAATCTTATTTTAGATATAATCAACAAATTTGAAACGAGATTTCTAAAGCTCAAATAGGAACTACTCCCAGTTATATCTGAGCATCATTTTTCGAGCTTATGTGTAACATCCCAATTTTAACCCAATACTCTTAGAATGTATTAAGGTTAACTATTGGTTATTACTCTTTAGTTTCATTCTTTAAACCTTACTTTATTAAAATACTTCACAGAAAATACGAATAAATTTTTCTTTTTGAAACTTGAAAACAAAACTCGAGCCGCGTGCTAACCTAACGTTCGTCATAACCATAACATACAAGAAAAAGTAATTACACCATACATAATCATGAAATATAATATTATACATAACAACATAATATCATTACATCTTCATAGATATATAAATTACTAGCATCATTGTACCATCATTCACATCAAAATATGCACATATATATGAAGTGTTCCTTATCCACCTACGAGGTTGGATAAGTATCAACCCAAAAACTAAACTATTTATGCTTCTGCAGTGACCCTTTGCTTCGTTTGCTAGAGTGACCCTTAAACACGAGTCTTAGAAGAAGTCACGAACCTCATTGTTATCCTCGTCAGGAGATGACACGGAAGAAAAGAAAGGGATGAGAAACTCATTCAAGATTCTCAGTAGGCATTTCCAACTCTAACACAAGTGGCATCATCATCATCCCCAACTACTTCGGTTTTAATTATGAAAAAGGTGTACATGCATAAGGTTTGGT
This sequence comes from Dalbergia cochinchinensis, assembly GCA_031216125.1. Classification (NCBI taxonomy): domain Eukaryota; kingdom Viridiplantae; phylum Streptophyta; class Magnoliopsida; order Fabales; family Fabaceae; genus Dalbergia; species Dalbergia cochinchinensis. The sequence goes on from CM062376.1 coordinate 5,515,662, forward strand.
TTTAAACTTTTCAAATCTATTTATCCAAAGTGGGTGTCTTTTAGTATGAGTCTTAATGACAAGAATGCAACAGATATTGAATGAATGCATGACAATACTATATGCATATTAACATGAAAATCATAGTACTTGAGCACAACATAAAGAAACATAAATCATATACGTGGAATAGAAAGGCACAATACTTTTCATGTGACATCTTTCTCATAAGTCAAACTCTTAAGTTTTTTTCTTAAAGACCACCCTCTTAGCATATTCACCAAAAATCCAACCGATTCACCGGCCCCGGCAATAATCTGGTCACCAAACTACATCTCACCTATCGCCTAGGAATGAGCTTAATCCTAACTAGTCATCACTAGATTTAATATGGGGTAATAGAGGGGGTAATACATCATTTCCTTGTTAGATCATTTCTTCTTCGAAACACATCTATTGGCATCCAGTGCACAGTGATATTGTCCACTTTGGCAGGCTAGATGTCCATACCCTCCACGGTTTTGCTTTCTCCTCACCGTAGTAGGAAAATTGCGTTTCGGCATGCTATGCATGAATGCAACATAAACACATGTTCTTAAATATGACATATCACCTAATACTTCATGCTTATCAATTCACTATCATCATAGCATGCCACAAAACATATAGAGCATGTACATTCAATCATAATTCCATATTCAAAATTAAACCATCAAAGTCATATAAATATATTCTTCATAACACATGCATCAATACTAACGAACTTCATTATGTTACATAACTCACAAAGCTTCATGCCTTTGACCCTTACGAGTATTAAACTTGGAATCTAGCCAACTTATTATCCGTTTTAACCTTTTATGCACCTAGGTTCACGACTAATAATTCTCACTTATTTTTATGATCCCAAACAAATCTGGACAGCATCATAAGAATGTGGGCAGATTTGATATCATTTAATTATGGGGTTCTAGAAACTACGTCTTAGACCCTTTCTAAGTTCCATGTTTGCCTAAGGCACTACAATCAATTCCTAAACCAATTATGAGTATATCTTACACATTTATCAAGTGTTCAACTACCTAATACCAAATTATCATGTCTCTAAAACAGAAATTATAGTCTACATCTTTAAGGTTCTAGAATTCACGTTTCTATGGTTTTCTAGTTACTAGTTTCTCTCTAAGTGCAAAAAATCATTCTTACACCAAAAGTTATCAAGTTTATCATAGTTAAACCATCCCAAACAGAATTTCATCATACTAAAACAGTTTTGATAATGTATAAGGTTAATTAGGCCAAAGATCTCTAAAATCACAACTTTACGGTTTCTTAGTAAACTAGCTTTTTATTTAACATGTATAGAATAGTCTCTACTCCAATGCTCATCGATTTATGCACATTTTAACATACTAAGCATCACCAAACAGTAGCAATCATGCCAAGGTAGAACCGAAAACACATAATATCATATCAAGCATAGAATTTCATTTTCAATACACATAAGATACTAGTTTCTCAATGAATCATTTTAGAACTTCTAAAACTCTTTGGAAACCAACTTATTTCATTAAAATCATCATAAAATAAACAAGGGCAGCAACTATTTTAAATGGTTCATGGTTGGAATTTTAAAACATAAAATCATACTTGAGATATTCTTTGAGTTCACCTATGCTTAAGAAAATCCTAAGACATAGATTTTTGGCACTTGTGACTAGATGAAACTCACACCAAGCTCATCTTTATGACATGGCTGAATTTTGCATTCAAGAGAATGCTTCCATATCCAACCTTTTCTTGAGATAAATGGACAAGTCTTTGAGCTCTAGAATCTTTAAGTAATAACAAAAGTATAAACATGATATGTACTTCATTTTATTCTCCATTAGAAAAGTAAAGTGAGGGCTCAAACTAAATATGAGATACAACTTCATTCTTATCTTTACGTTTAGGTAGTGACTTTAAAAATAAATATGCTAGACAAGGAAATGTAAACATGAATTCAAGTCCAATTCTTTATTTTAGTGCTCTAGGCTCCACAACAATTGAATTTAAAGCTGAAATAGGCGAGCTTCGAGATTAATTATTAGGTGATATGAAGATGCAAGCTTCTTGTTTTAATCTTTAAGTTTTAGGTGATGGCTTTGAAAAATAAATATGCTAGGCAAGAAATGTAAATATGAATGCAAGTTCATTTTATATTCTTTACTAGAGCTCATACAAGACTTTAAAGAACCAACATCATGTGCCCTTATCACTGAGTTCATATATTCATTTTAGGACATCATCAAAGTTAAGTTTCTCAAGAATAAGAAAGGAAGAAACCAAAGACATCTTTTACTCAAGAACCAAGATCAAGCTTTAAAGGTCACTCAAGTGATAAATATCATCATGGAATCCTCATCATCAAGCTCTCATTTCCAAGTTCTCAAAGGCTCTTGGCTAAAAACAAAGAGGAAGAAAAAAAGTTCTAAGAAGTTTCAAGAGAAACCATAAAGCACATTACTAAATAAGAATTTTAATGAATGAAACACTTAGAAAAAAATCCCTACCAAGTGATTTGAGGTTGAGATGAGTGAAGAAGATGAAGAAGTTAAAGAAGAGGAACTCTTGAATTTGAGAGAAAAAGAAAAGCTCAAAGCGTTCTTGAAAACTCAAACTTAGCAAATGAACTAAAAGTGATTCAAGTTCATCCAAGCATGCTATTTATAGAGAAATGAAACAAATGAGATGTGTAATGGAGGGAGGAGGTTTCGGCCAAGCATGCAGCCCCATGAGTTCCATGAGGTGAGATATTGTGTCCTTGAAGCATGGTGAGGTATGGCTCAAGGTAAGGTGAAGTATGGCTCAAAGCATGGTTCAAGGCATGGTTCTTTGAGTGTTTGTGTAACATCCTCCCAAGTACAACGTCACCCTTAAGTCATGACATTAGACTCGAGAGTTGTTACTTCTACATTATCGAACCTTTCTTAAATAACTATAGCAAATGCGATAAGATCGTGTAATAACTAGCGTAATTTGATTAACATGTATAATAAAGATACAATTCAATTACATAAAGAAGCTCTACTGTGAGCTTGAATACATATACAATCTCTATTACATTCACCTACACATATACCTATAACTATATACCACATAAGAAAAGCATTAACTCCTAAACTACTGTAATCCTGAGTTTCTTTCATGCAGCAGCCGCATCATTCTCTGGATCAACCTGGAGACGACACGGGAACACAAACACATAGGGGTAAGAATTATACAATTCTTAGTAGGGTAACTCCCCAAAAACTCAACCATAATGTCATTGCCATCGCCCCAGCCACTTCGATTTATTAAGAAAAGGTGATCAAGCATTACACAATAATGATTCATTTTTAAAGTTCCAAATCATATTTCTGAAGTGGGTTGTTTTTAGATGATCAATCACTTAATACACATATATCATACAGCTCAAATATATAGTTAATAATCCTAACCAAGCAATTAAATATGATGTGAGTATGCATATGCTGACTGTATTGAGCTTATCTCAAAATGACCTGGTGTCACTTGTGGCTGTAGAACTCAACTCGGTGCATTTTTCTCTTTTCATCGACATAGGAAAGGCTTAGTGTATACCCAATGGGTATCTGCCGTGGACAACTCCACAATAGATAGTTTATACTAAATGATATTTATAGTGGATCACACCACATAAGGGAAATAGACTGCTTATCAGGACTGAGCTCATTCCTATACATGATCATTGGATTTACTTTCTCTAATTCTCACACAGATCTATTCCTAGCCGATATGTCTACCAACTCATTTTATCTCTAGGGAAGTTCATCCTTTTGCCTTCTCTTTTATCTCTAGGGAAGTTCCTCTTTTTGCCTTCCCCTCATTCCACATAAGTCTTGTTTCTGTTTTTTCCATATGTCAGAATATACACGAGTGAAATTTATACATTCTCTTTTCTCATATAACTGCATCATGTATTTTCTTTTCTCAAATGCATGCATAAGCCACATATAGGCTTTCAATCACAAGTAATTCTCATTTTTGCCCCATAAATCAATCTTTAAATTGTCTAGCATGCATTCATACTCATCATACTTAAATCAAGAGTCATTATATCATCAACTCAATACTTAAATTCATTTCAGCACAAATACAGTAGGTCGGCAAAATTCATGCCAAAGGAGTACAATTTATTCTGTCTATCAAACGTAAATTGCAAGGGTTATAAAAATTCTCCAAGACACCTCAATGTGTCCACAAGGCCCTGTAAAAATTTCAAAAGAAAAATCCTTCTCTAACTTGTTTAACAAAATTAGGGTGGTCAGAAACCACTCAGCCTCAGCTCAGAACCAAAATCTCATAATTTTTAATCCTAGAAAATGATTGAATAAAGTAGAATAAAACTCATGGTTATAGTTTGAGATGTTATCAACACCCTGTAAAAATTTCAAAGGATAATTCAATCATTTGCTATGATAAAAAAATTGGACAAATTCACAGCTTTAATTCCAAGAGTTCAGGCAGTATAGGTACCAGTTCAGTCCTATTTTTTTTAAGGCAGTATAAATCGAAATCAGAGCTCAAGAAAATTCATGGAACTAGCCTAAGATGTTAGCTTCAACATATAATTTTTATAGCTCATAAAAATACCAAAAATTTACCCAGAAAATTCGTGATTATCTGCTGCCTAGAACAGAACCGAAAATCCAGCATGCATGTTTCAATTTCTCTTTAGCAAAAATAATTTTTAACATCTCCCAAACTCTCCACCAAATTAAACACATCAATATCTATCTATCATCAACCAATAAATCCAGAAATTTTGAATTAAAACTAGTCAGAAAGTTTCAGAAAATTTTGAAACTAAAAGGCCAAAGAAAACCCTACTTTTGGTGTCTTTTGGATCCATGGCTCCAAGGTGCTCCAAGGTTGATTCCTTCCACTTCAAAGCTTCCAAATCACACCAAACTCTTCCTAAATCAGTAGGGAAGTGAGGTATCAAGGTGAGGATTGATGGAGAATTGAAATTCCAATCGGTTAGATTTGTAGGGGTTGAGGTGTAGAACAAGTTTGGTGAAGGAACTTTGAGGTTTTAACAAAGCTAGGCTAGGGTTTTGAGGATTTAGAACTTGGAAATGGAGGTTTGGAAGAAGAAAATGAAGGCTGTCTCTGTAACATTCTAATTTTTAACCCAATACTCCTAGAACGTATTTAGGTTAAACATTAGTTTATTACCCTTTTAGTCCCATTCTTTAAAACCTTTCATTAAAATACTTAGTGGAAAATACGAATAAATTTTTCTTTTTGAAACTCGAAAGCAAAACGCGAGCCACGCGCTATCCTAACGTTCTTCGTAACCATAAAGTGCAAGAAAAGAAATCACACCATTCATAATCATGAAACATGGTATTATACATAAAAATCGTAATATCATCACATCTTCATAGATACATAGATTACTAGCATCATTGTACCATCATTTACATCAAAACATGCCCATATATATGAAGTGATCCTTATCCACCTATGAGGTTGGATAAGTGTCAACCCTAAAGCTAAGCTATCTATGCTCCTGCAGTGACCCTCTGCTCCGTTTGCTAGTGTGACCCTTAAGCACGAGCCTTAGAAGAAGTCACGAACCTCATTGTAATCCTCATCTAGAGATGACTCGGAAGAAAAGAGAGGGATGAGAAACTCATTCAAGATTCTCAGTAGAGATTTCCGACTCTAACACAAGTGTCATCATCATCGTCCCTAGCCACCTCGGTTTTAATTATGAAAAGGTGTTCATGCATAAGGTTTGGTTTTAGACTTTTCAAATCTATTTATTCGAAGTGGGTGTCTTTTAGTATAAGTCTTAATGACATGAATGCAATAGATATTCGATGAATGCATGGCAATGCCATATGCACTTTAACATGAAAAACATAACACTTGGGCACATCATAAAGAAACATAAATCATGTACGTGGCATAAAAAGGCATAGTACTTTTAATGTGACATCCTTCTCATAAGTCAAACTCTTAAATTCTTTTTTCTTTAAGACCACCCTTTTAACGTATCCACCAAAAATCCAACCAACATGCCAGCCCCGGCGATAATCTGGTCACCAAACTACATCTCACCTATCACCTAGGAATAAGCTCAATCCTAACTAGTCGTCACTAAATTTGATATGGGGTAATAGAGGAGGTATACATAACTTTTTTGGACCACCTATCGTAGGATCATTTCCTTCTTTGAAACGCTCTACTGGTATCTAGTACACAGCGAATTGTCCATTTTGGCAAGCTCAATGTCAATACCCTCACGGATTTGTTCCCTCCCTACCATAGCGAGAGGAATGCGTCTCAGTGTTTTGTCACATCTGTTTTGGGGGTGCTCGGCCGAACCAGTGTCACCCAGTAGTTTTCGCAAACTTTTCTCAAATCCTTAAGTTTGATGGGAAATTCGGCAGCGTAATGGTGTACACCGAATTTCCTTCAAACTCACTTTATGCCACGAAACATATAGAGCATGCATAGCCATTCAACATCACCATAAGACATCAAGTCATATAGTCAAACTCATTATAGTATATACGTTGTCACATCATTGCTTTAACATTCTTAAAAGACAACATGCTCCTAACCAGTTTGCCGAAATCAAGGACCGAGCTCAGGTAATGCATATGCCATGCTCAAGTCATTTTCATAATTAAACATACATCTACTTGAAGTCATAAAGTTCATTATGTCTTGAGACCTATGGTGTCTTATGTTTTGACCCTTACAAGTCTTAATCTTGAAAACCAATTATGCTATCATCGGTTTTTATCCTTTTATACGCCTATAGGTTCACCAATAATAATTCTTACTTATTTTTATGATTATAAACAAATCTGGATAGTATCATAAGGATGTGGGCTGAATTAATATTATATACTTATGGGGTTCTAGAATCTACGTCTTAGACCCTTTCTAAGTTCCATCTTCGCCTAAGGCGCTATAAATTAAATCTAAACCAATTATGAGTCATTCCTACCCTTATGAACTAATTATAAACCATGTTTACTATGTTATAAGGCTGCTGGATAGAAATAGAAAATTAAATGTTCTAAGAGTTCTAGAATTGTATTTTTATGGTTCTCTAGTTACTAGTTTCTCTACGGGTGCTAAGATTCAATCCTACATCAAATGTTACCAAGTTTTTCATATTTAAACAATCCTAATCTGATTATCATCCCACTAAAATAGTTTGGTCAGTGTCTAAAAATAAATGGGTGAAAACCATGCTAAAACTTGACATTACGGTTTTTCTGTAAGACTAGTTTCTTTCCTAACAAGCATAGAAAGGTTCCTACCTCAACACATATATACTTTTTACACATTCTTAGTACATCAAAATAACATCGTACAACACCAAACACACCATGGTAGAATCGAACTCATATACATACATATCATGCATAAAATTTCATTTTCAACAAGCATAAGTTACTAGTTTCTCTTTGATTTACTTTAGGACTTCTAAAACTCTTTGGAAACCAACTTATTTTACTAAAATCATTATAAACTAAACAAGGGCAGTAACCATTTGAGTTGGCCCAAGATTGGAATTTAAAACGTAAAATCATACTTGAAATATTATTTGAGTTCTCCTATACTTAAGAAAATTCCAAGACATAGATTATGGGCACTTGTGACTAGATGAAACTCACACCAAGCTCATCATCATCACATGGCCGAATTGTACATTCAAGGGAATGCTTCCATAACCAAACTTTAGCTTGAGATAAAAGGGCAAGTCTTCGAGCTCTAGGATCTTCAAGTGATGACAAAAGTAAACGTGCTATGCATTCCATTTTATTCTTTATTGTAAAGTAAAATGAGAGCTTCAAAGTAAATATGCAAGACTTGAAAGTAAATATGCAAGACTTGAAAGTAAATGTGCAAGTTCAATTCTTTATTTTAGTGCTTTAGGCCCAGCAACAATGACTTTAAGGCCGAAATAGAAAGGCTTTGAGATTAATTAGGTGATATGCAAGCTCTCGTTTTAAATCTTTAAGTTCTTAAGTGATGACTTGAAAGGTAAACATACTAGACAAGAAACTTAGATATGAAATGCACTTCGTTCCTTATCTTTAACTTTAAGTGATAGCTTGGGAGGTAAATATGAATGCAAAGCTCAAAAGTAAATATGCAAATGCAAAAGCTTAAAGATAAACATGAGTGCAAGTTCATTTTCTTTCTTATTAGAGCTCCTCCAAGACTTTAGAGGAACTTAAACCTCAACCCAAACTTATCACAACAAGCTAAAGTGAACCTCAAGGTTCTTAGAACACAAAGTATCTTTTCTTGAAACAAAGTCATAAATAACATTTTTATTAAAACTCAAGCTCTAGAGGTCTCATTGTGATGAACACATAGTCATCATCTAGAAACTCTCATCATCAAGCTATCATGTGTATTAATAACAAATATGGCCAAAAATTTGAAGAAAAGAAAAGAAAAGGGGCCAAAACTATGAGCAAGAATAAGAACCATTTTGAAACTCTAGAGACCATGATCTTGATAATGTATTAACACCAACATCATGTGTCCTTATCATTGAGTTCATACACTCATTTTAGAACAACATCAAAGTTAAGTTCTTCAAGATAAAAAGGAAAGAAACTAAACACACCTTTTCCTCAAGAACTAAGATCAAGCTTTAGGGGTTGCTCAAGTGATGAACATCATCATGCAATCCCTATCATCAAGCTCTCATTTCCAAGCTCACCAAAGGCCCTTGGTCGAAAATAAAATAGGAGGAGGAGAAGAAGTTCTAGAAGATTCAAGAGAAACTATCAAGTCAATGACTAAATAAGAACTTTTTAATGAAAGAAACATTTAAAATAAAATTCCTACCAAAGGAATGTCTCTTGGAGGATGACAAGGCTTGGTCTTGAGAGGAGAATGAAAGAAAATCCTCCCTAAAGCTTGATGGAGCTTCGGCCAAGAAGAAAGGAAAAGGAAAGGAAGTTGTGTTTCTTGAACTTGATCTTGAGAATGATATGGCTAAGTGTTTTAAGGAAGATTTAATGGTGGTTTTGTAGTGGTGGAAAGGATGAAGAAGATGAGAGGAAAAAAGAACTCTTGAGTTCTTTGAAAGAAAAGAAAGAAACCAAGATAACTCTTGAAACTCAAAGCTAGCAAATGAACTAAAGGTTCTCACAAGTTCATTTACATGTGTATTTATAGAAAAACAAAACCAAGGGTGCAAGGAGGGAGGGGTGGCCGAATTTTAAGGAAGGAAAGCAAGGAAAATATCTTCTTCAAATGGTCATTCAAGGGCATGGTTTAAGGTATGGTGAGGTATGGCTAGGTATGGCCTAAGGTATGGTTCTAGGCATGGTGCAAGGCATTGTGTGGTATGGGTGGCCATGCCTTTCTAGAAGAACTTGGGGAACAAGTTGTTCCTTAATTGTGGGTTAGGATGTGTGTTTAGGTGTAGCTTTGATTATGCTTAGGATTAAGAAGTGCTAAGTAAGTGTTTAGGTGAGGAAATGGTTAATTAGAGACTTGTAAGACTAGATTTAGGAGGTGGTTTTACTAAATTAATAAAGTCAAACTTCATTAACTTGGAATCCAATGCCAACACAATTCCTTGATTTAGGGAGATTGGAGAGAGAAAACACTATTCAAGATTTCAAAACTAGGAATCTTGAGTTTTAAAAAGAGATTTAGGTTTAATCTAAGCAATTTTAGGTTGTAATTAATTTTAATAACTTATTTTGACTCTAGATTAATTATGGAAATTAATTAATCTTTGATTAGAGCCTAATATTGCTTAGGTTTGCTTAATTATATCATTAAGCTCAAATGGCACTATGCTAGAGGCAAAATCATAATTTTACACAAAAACTGCCCGGGATCACCAGGACTTAAACAAATACTTTTAAACACATGCAAACATCATTTTAAACCCTCAGGAAAAGTTTAGGGCTCAAACGGCACCTTTACCCGCGTAAAAATGCTATAGGGGTATTTTGGTCATTTTGACCCGAAACTGCAGAAAACAAGATTTTCATTTTTGAAATCACTCAAGGACCATCTAATCCCCTTCAAACATTGAGTTGACCCTTCAAGGACTGCCAGGCTAGCTATCCTTGAATTCCTGGCAGAAAATGATCTTAGTGGCATTTTGGTCATTTTCTCTCAGACAGAAAAATCGGGGCGTTATAGTCTGCTTGGTTTACTTGGTCGAGAATGTTATAAATGGAGAGATAAGGTTGGTTGGTTTGATTTTATCTTGTAATTGAACATAGATACTATATAATATAAATGAAGAATTCTTGAGAAAGAAAGAAATATGGATGGCTAGGATTGAATCTTGTAATTCAAGATTGAATCTTAGCCATTCACTTGATATAAATGGATAAGCTCATTAATTTTGTAAAGATTAAATTAGCTTTCGGTATTAGAAATCGCACACCGAAATTTCATCAAATGAGTAAAACAGTGTACTCGAGTAATCAAACATTGCCCGAAAATTAATTCCAGGTATACAATCCTCATTCCTTACTATTTCCAATCTCAATCCTCTAATTTCTCAATCTCAGGTATCTCCGGGTCTCGATTCTAGTGTTTCAGCTATCCTGATGGGCCTGTAGGGCCCACAAGGTTACTATTCATATATTTTTTTTTTACAAATCCGTTGAATCGTCTTGATTATTACTAAAACTGTCAGATTTTTGAAATTACGACTAGTAAAGCCCAAATTAATTTTTAAATAATTTTTTAGGGTGTTACAATTTGAAATTTCAAACATGTGATGGAAATGGGGGGAGGAGTGACCGAATGTGCATCAGCCAAGGGGGAGGAAAATCTCTCTTTTTAATTGTAGTTTAGAGTTGTATTTAGGTGTGTCTTTAATTAAGCTTAAGTTTGGGAATTTGTGAGAAAGTGTTTAGGTGATTAAGGATGTAATTAAGGATTTCAAGACAAGGTTAGGGAGTGTTCTTGCTTCATTAGTGAGATAAAAACTCATTTTAGTGTATAAACAATTCTAGACACAATTCTTTAATTTAAGGAATTGGAGAGAGAAAATAGTATTCAAGATTCCAAGATTAGGAATCTTGAGTTTTTAAAAAGAGATTTAGGTTTAATCTAAGCAATTTTAGGTTCTAATTAATTTTAATAACTTATTTTGACTCTAGATTAATTATGAAAATTAATTAATCTTCGATTAAAGCCTAATATTGCTTAGATTTGCTTAATTACATCATTAAGCTTAAATGATACTATTCCAGGGGCAAAATCGTAATTTTACACAAAAACTGCCTGGGACCACCGGGACTTAAACAGATACTTTTAAACACATGAAAACATCATTTTAAACCTTGGGGAAAGTTTTGGGCTCGAACGGCACCTTTACCCGCCTAAAAACGCTTTAGGGGTATTTTGGTCGTTTTGACCCGAAACTGCAGAAAACAAGATTTTCGTTTCCGAAATCACTCAAGGGCTATCTAATCCCCTTCAGACATTGAATTGACCCTTCGAGGACTGCCGGGCTGGCTATCCTCGAATTCCGGGTAGAAAATGACCTCAGGGGCATTTTGGTCGTTTTTCTCTCAGACAGAAAAATCGGGGTGTTACGTTATGAATGAAAAGAAACTTTATTGAATTGTATACTAGAGCATTTTTTTTTTTAAACAGGGAAAGACCTTTAAAACCATATAACATAGCTTATATATAAGCATGCACTCGGATCTCCATATCTACAAGGCATATGACTCGATGCATTCTAGAGCTAACCATACAGATAGAAACTGATGTACATAGGGATTAAGCACGAAAAGAAAGCTAATATAGCTACATATTAGATTGATCTAATGAGCACGTATATGTCAACATTAGTATACCTGATTAGCTAAACCAAATCTATCAAAGTGTACAGATATATATATATATATATATATATATATGCCATGAAAGATCTTATCATAGCAAAACACTAATCATGGCAAAAATGTTGAAAATAAATATATCAGAGAAATAGCAAGGAAAAGAATCAGAACATAAAATAAATTAAAAAGATTAGGCTTATTAAAGAAAACAAAAGAGGCATAGCAAAAAAAAAAAATATATGATGTTGATGATAAAAAGATAATGTGATAAAATTTAAACAAATGTTCATAAAAAAATGCTAATGCAAAAAAAATTCTCTAGTTTGCTCCTTTTCAGTCAGCTCCCCCTGATTGTCTTTGCATAAGATTTTCCTCTGTCTTCTTCTCCCCCTTTTGACATCAGCAAAAAAGAGGTATGCTGGAAACTAGGAACACCATCATTAGCCCTGGCGCCGGACTTCACAAAGGATTTGCAACGATAATGCCTTTTATCTTCATGACAGTGCTTCTATCTAGTTTAGCCGGTTGTTGATAAAGTGTTGCTCTCGTAGTAGTAGCTGAACTTCAATAAAGCTTGGCTACGATATTGGTAGAGGTTGGCTTGGTGAGAGTTCAGCATTCTGAGCCGAAGGTGGTTCCAGTACATTTAGAGCAGGAAGAGAAGGAGGTTCTTTAGGAGAGGCAATGACCATAGGTGTACTTTCCTGAGGACTTTCCTTGCCCTGCTCATCCTTTGAAAATACATCTTCATAATTTGATGACTCAAATGAGGAGGAAGATTCTTCTTTCCTTTGCTTGACTCTAATGATATGCACATTCTCCGGTGTTTCTGAGCTTGATTCTTCCTCAGATTCTAAGAATATAGATGAATGAGAAGGTTTTTGTCCATATCTTATAATTATTTTTGGCCTTTTACTATCCTTAGAATTGTCTTCAAGAAGGATTATTCTCCTTTTTCTTCCTCTTCCCTCAGCTTCCTCAATGGCTTTTTCAATGGTTGAATATCTTATTCTCAGGTTTTGTCTCCTGACCCCAAATGTGGTAGCACTTGTAGGTTTCCTTAGGGTTATGAAAGAGTTGAAAGAGTACACAGTACCTTCCATATATTCATACTACTCATTTACAAATGGGTAATGCAAGTATTCAAAAATCATGGTTAGCAGGATCCCATAAAGCACAACAATATTTCTTCTCTTCTTTGGAGATATGGCGCTCAACATGTAGTCAAAGATTAGTTTGGGCAAGTTTACCTTTCTTTTAGTCAGTAGACAAAAAATGAACATGCAGTCCATCCCTACCAGTAGATGTGAGAAGCCTTGGGAGCGAAGAGAATTGGATGAAGGTGAAAACTTGGCGTGCCTTGGAGTTCAGCATGGCAGTAGGTATCTCGCCAGGTTGGTGTTTAGGAGAGTTCGTGAGACATCTGGAGACCTTCTCTACTAAAACTCCAAGAGTCATGAACTAGTTCTCATCTGACGAGCATATAAGTCCTTCGTCAGGAGCATGGATGATGTTTAAGAGGTCAAGTATGCTTAACTCAATGTCAAAGTCTCTAATATAAGAGGTCAACATAGAATTGGACACCTACACCAATTGGGAATAAAAGGCGGTGACCATCCTTGTGAATACCAGGTCCATAAGGTTGAGAAACCCTTCCTAACCCTAGAAGGAAATAACTTCCAACAGGATGAGGACTTGAATCATCAGCTTCTATCCCAGCTTCTTCTTAGGAGCTATTAGTCGTTAAGAAAAGTTCTTGGTGTAGTGTTCCTGATGTATGGGTTCATTAAACATGAGAAATGTTCTCGTGTTAGTAACGCAGCCAGCACAGTGTTTTCTTTCAGCCATTGGTGGAAAAAGTGAGGATGAAAGAAAGGTTGCATCTTTGAAAGGGTTTGTAAGAAAGAAAGCAGTTACAGAGAAGTTTTGAGAAGGAGAAGATGAAATGATTTTTAGGTCATGATTGCATAAAGTTGAAGATGAGGGTAAAAGTGTGGCATGTGAGGAATAAGGGTTACTTAAGTGATGGGACATGAATGACTAAAGGTAGACGTGGGAAAAAAAACTCGAAAGAGTGAGAACTATCTCGCCTTTTTCATTCTTTTCAAAAAAAGTGCTTTCTGAAGCTTAGAACTACTTTCTAAACATGTTTACTTTCTAAGCTATACTTCTACTTTCTAACCTATCAGCGCATCACAGCTCTCTCACGATTCATCCAATTTTCTGATTCTGAATGTTGTAAGAACAAATTTATTCCATTTTCTGATCTTCCACACTTCTTTCATATCGTTTTGATTTCTCACAAGTTGTAAACCGACTTTCTGATTTTTAGACTAATTTTCTGACCCTTCAAATGATGTTCTGAACTTACAAATTGATGTCTCCATATTGGCTTCAGTTCAAAGTAGTGAAGGGAGATACTTAGAGATGTTGTCCATGAATGCTTATGCAAATTTTAGAACTTTTAAGTTCAAAAGCTTTTTCAAAACACAAAAGTGATCTTTAACTAATGATTTTGTGAATATATCAGATACTTGGTCTTCAGTATTCACAAACATTAACTCAATATCTCCTTTTTGAACATGATCATGAATAAAATGATGTTTAACTTTGATATGCTTCGATTACGAGTATTGGATAGGATTTTTAGCAAGATTAATAGCACTACGACTATTATATAAGATAGGGATTTTGGAATACTTTAGGTGATAATCTTTAGGCTGGTTCCTTATTCACAGCATCTGGGTGTAGCAGTTTGCAATAGCTACATTTTCAGCTTTTGTTATACAGTGTGTAATGGTATTATGCTTCTTGCATGACTAAGTGATGAGGCTTTTTCCAAAGAAACAACAGCATCCACTTGTGCTCTTTCTCTCTACTCTATCTCCAACAAAGTCAGCATCATAATAATCTATAATTTTACAAGATGTACCTTTCTCATACCATAAAACCAAGATTAGTAGTACCGAATAAATATCTAAGGATTCTTTTGACAGGATTTAAGTGTGATTGTTTTGGGTTAGATTAAAATCTAGCACAAACTCTCATATTTAATTGAATATTAGGTCTACTTATTATAAGATACAGAAGTGAAACTATCATTCCTCTGTAATTACTTTTTAATACCTTTTCACCATTCTCATTGGCATCAATGATTTAAGATGGATGCACGGGAGTACTCATGAGTTTGGCCTGATCCATTTTAAACTTTTTCAAAAGTTCTTTTGTATGCTCTTCTTGATGGATCAAAGTTCCTTCCTTTTGTTGTTTTATTTGCAAACTAAGGAAAAATTTGAATTCACCCATCATGCTCATCTCAAATTCACTCTACATTAATTTTGAAAACTTTTCATAGAGAAAATGGTCAGATGCGCCAAATATAATATTATCAACATATATTTGAACTATCAAAAAGTGATTATCTTATTCAAGAGTAAAAAGATAGCATCTAGATTACCTCTCTTAAACCTATTCTTCAGTAGAAAAGTACTTAGCCTATCATACCAAGCTCAAGGAGCGTTCTGTAGACCATAGAGTGCCTTTGTTAGCTTGAAGACATGGTTAGGAAGGTCTTCATTCTCAAAACCAGGAAGGTACTTCACATAAACTTCCTTAGAAAGGAATCCATTTAAGAATGTAGACTTGATATCCATCTAGTAAAGAGTGAATGCCTTGAAGGCAGCAAAAGAAAGTAGCATTTTTATGGCTTCCAGCCTAGCTACTAGTACAAAGGTTTCTTCATAATCAATTCCCTTTTGTTGATTGTAACCTCGTGCAACCAACCTTACTTTGTTTTGGATGACGTTCTAGCTTCATCAAGCTTGTTGTTGAACACCTATTTTGTTTCGATGATGGTCTTCCCTTTGGACCTATCAATGAGCGTCCAGACTTTGCTTTTCTCGAACTGGTCAAGTTTTTCTTGCATAGCATCCACCTAACTTTGATCACTCAAAGCTTCTTCATTGAATTCAATTTCAATGGTGGAGATGAAAGCACAATTTGACTAATTTCCAAGGGATGATCTGATTCTCACTCCCTTAGAAATGTCTCAAAGAATTTTATCCTGAGAAATTGCCTTTAAATTAGAAACTCCCTTGTAAGTTATGTCCTTGAAGATCTTTAGTTTTTTCTTCATCCTCAGAAAGCTTTTCCTTATTTCAGAAAGATCACATTTTGTTGGCTTTGAGTCCTAAGTTGGCTTTCTAAAGTGTCTATGTAACAGCCCGATTTTTTCTGTTTGAGTAAAAATAACCAAAGTGCCCCTGAGGTCATTTTTCACCCGAAATTCAAGGATAGCCGGCCCGACAGTCCCCGAAGGGTCAACTCAATGTTGGAAGGGGATTAGATGAGTTGGGAATGATCTCGGAGGTGAAATTTTCATTTTTCGAATTTTCGGCCCAAAATGACCAAAATACCCCTGTAGCATTTTACGCGAGTATAGGTGTCGTTTAAGCCCGAAACTTTCCCAAAAAGTTTAATATGATGATTTCATGTGTCTGGCAAAGTTTGTTCAAGTCCCGGTGGTCCCGGGTAGTTTTTGTGCAAAATTATGATTTTGCCCTGGAATAGTGTCGTTTGAGAATAATGATGTATTTAAGCAAACCTAAGCAATATTAGGGTCTAATCAAAGATTAATTAATTTCCATAATTAATCTAGAGTCAAAATGATTTATTAAAGTTAATTAGAACCTAAAATTGCTTAGATTAAACTTAAACCTCTTATAGAACTCAAGATCTCAAGTCATGGAATCTTAAATAGTACTTTCTCTCTCCAATTCCTTAAATTAGGAATTATGTCTAAATTGTTTATGTTTCAAAATGAGTTTTAATCTCACTAATAATGCAAAAACACTCCATAATCATGTCTTAACATCCCTAAACATCCATTACCTTACCTAAATACTTACTCACAAATTCCTAATTTTAAGCCTAATCAAAGGCACATCTAAACACATCTCTAAACCACAATTAAATGAAAGATTTTCCTCCCCCATTTCATGAAGAAAATGGTGCCACCTCCCCCTCCATTTGTCAATCACATGTTGAAATTCAAACACACAAAGAACCATGTTTAGCGCCATACCTTAGGCCATACCTTTCGCTATACCTTACCATGCCTCCATGAAGCCAATTCTCTCCCTTCATGGAACATGAGGTTTCGACCACCCCCTTCATTCCTTCACCCTTGGTTTTGTTTTTCTATAAATACACATGTAAATGAACTTGTAAGAACCTTTAGATCATTTGCTAGCTTTGAGTTTTCAAGAGTTGTCTCAAGTTCTCTCATTTTCTTCAAGAGTTCTCTTTTTCTTCATCTTCTCCATCTCCACCAAAGGACCACCCCTCACAACCTCAAACCACCACACAACCACCATAGATCAACATCCAAACACATAAGCTTACATCCTCATACATCAAACTCACACAAAAACCTTTCCTTCCTTTTTCTTTCTCCTTGGCTGAAAACCTCAAGCCACTTGGAAACAAGTTTTCTTCTCTTTTCCTCTTCAAAGATCAAGCTTTTCTCTTCACCACTTGGTAGGGATTTTGTTCTTTAAAGTTTTGTCTTCTAAAGCTTTGTAAAAAGATGAGTTTTTGTTGGTTTCTCTTGGCTATTAGAACTTCTTTTCTTCTCTTTGATTTTCAATCTTGGAGCCTTTCTTTTAAAAGAAAATGTTGGCTTGATGATGAAGGTTCAAGATAATAGTCTTATGGTTTTAGGGTTTAGGGTTCAAGAAAATGAGCCTTTCTTCTCTTCAACCTTGGTTTCGGTTTCCTTTTCCCTTTTCTTTCTTCTTGGCTTCGGCCTTATTTTCTTTTCTTTGATAATTTAAGGTTTTGGTTAAAGAAAGTTGTTAGATGATTTGAATCCTTTAAGCCCATTTCCTTGAGCTTGATGATGATGTTCAAACCATAAGGTCTCTTTGAAAACCTTGGTACAAAGAACTCTAAAGCTCACTTTGTCTTGTCAAGATATGTGTTGGATTGAGGTTTATATTCCTTTAAAGTCTTGTATGAGCTCTAGTAAAGAATATAAAATGAACTTGCATTCATATTTACATTCCTTGCCTAACATATTTATTTTCGAGCCATCACCTAAAACATAAAGATTAAAACAAGAGTTTGCATTTTCATATCACATAATAATTAATCTCAAAGCTCGCCTATTTTGGCCTTAAAGTCGATTGTTGTGGAGCCTAAAGCATTAAAATAAAGAATTCATTTTGCATTCATGTTTACGTTTCCTTGTCTAGCATATTTATTTTTCAAGTCACCACTTAAACGTAAAGATAAGAATGAAGTCACATCTCATATTTACTTTGAGCCCTTACTTTATGATTTTTTAATGAGCCCTCATATTTAATTTTCTAATGAAGTATAAAATGAAGTACATATCATATCTATGCTTTTATTATCACTTAAAGAGTCTAGAGCTCAAGGACTTGTCCATTTATCTCAAGAAAAGGTTGGATATGGGACCATTCTCTTAAATGAAAAAATTTGGCCATGTGATGAGGATGAGCTTGGTATGAGTTTCATCTAGTCACAAGTGCCAAAAATTTATGTCTTAGGATTTTCTTAGGCATAAGTGAACTCAAGGAATATCTCAAGGATGATTTTACGTTTTAAATTCCAATCATGAGTAATTTAAAATAGCTACTGCCCTTACTCATTTTATAACAATTTCAATGAAATATAATGGTTTCCAAAGAGTTTTAGAAGTTTTAAAATGATTCCAATTGAAACTAGTACATTATATGCCTTAGAAATGTGAATTATGTGTTCTTTGGACCTTTAAATATTTTGGTTTTTCCTTGGCATGTTTGCTACTGTTTGGTGATGTTTAATATGTCAGAGTATGTACTAATTAATGAGAATTGAAGTGGAGGGTATTCTATGCATGTTAGATAGAAAACTAGTTTACTAGAAAATCGTAAAGTTGAGATTTTGCAAGTCTTTGATCCATTTAATGTTAGCTACTGCCAAAACTGTTTTAGTAGGATAAATTCTATTTAGGATTGTTTAAACATAAAAAACTTGGTAACCTTTGAAGTAGAATTGAATTTTAGCTCTTATAGGGAAACTAGTAACTACAAAACTGTAAAAACGTGATTTCTAGGACTCTCAAGAATCAAAAAAGGGATTCTATTTTGGTATGATTAAAAATGATAGAAACATGTTAATTCAAGTGTATATGTGGAAGAAACACTCATAATTGGTCTATGAATTAATTATAGCGCCTTAGACGAAGACGGAACTTAGAAAGGGTTAGAAACGTGACTTCTAAAACCCCGAAATCAAGCGAAACTAATTCTACCCTTAACTATTAAGTGCTGTTTAGGGATGTTCATAATCATTAATATCAATAAAAATATTTAGTTGTGAACCCTTAGGTGCATAAGAGGTTAGGAATGAATAATTGGTTAGTTAGATTTCAAGACTTAGGCTCGTAAGAGTTAAAAGCATAAGATTTTGTGGGTATGTTGCATAATGAACTTTATTATCCCTAGTGAATGTATAAGATTTTGGTATGACCTTGATGGTTTGTCTTGAATATGAATTTATGATTGAAAGCACATGCTCTATTTGTTTGTGGCATAAAGCAAAATTTGGAGAAATTCGGTGTATAGCCGTTACGCTGTCGAATTTTCACCAAATTTGAAGGCTTAGAAAGTTTTCAAAAAATATAAATGAGATTTTGATGTGACATAGAACTGTGAACGCGTTCTGGGGGATGGTGATACGTAACGCTCCAGAAATAAATCCTTGAAGGGGACAGCGACATGTAACCCCCCAAAGAGGACAATATTTGTTGTGTACTCTAATACTAGTGCGACGCATTATGTTACGATTATGATTACGCTTATCAAAGGATAAGTAAGAACTAGTGATGACTAGTTAAGGTATGAGCTCATAACCTAGAGAAATTTTTAGGGTGATCCTTATGATGCATAGCACGATGGTTAAATGTCACATAGTTAAAGAAAGAGAAATGTTTTACATGAGACATATGCCACTTTATGCCACTTATATGATGATGGTTTCTCAATGAATGTTTTGTTGATTCCCGCCTAGCATATCTTCATGCATTCATGCTTTATTATGCTACATTCATAACATTAAGATTCATTCTAAAATAGGCGGACCTTGGTTACATATGTTTTAAAGTTTAAAAATGAACTTGGTGCATGCTCACTTATTTTATACATTAAACCCAAGGTTCTTGAGGATAGATGATGTCACCAAGGTAGTAGGATACCCTACTGAGATTCTTCACTAAGATTCTTTCACTCCCTCTATCTTTCCTTTCCGTCACATCTTTAGAGCTCGATGGCGACATTCGCGATCTTCGTTGATGCGCCCACCTGGGAGATGCACTATGACCCTGCCCACTGTTCTCATCATTTTGGGTCATTGTGCCATCTGTCTTTTTGTCTACATGGATCACCCCTTCGCACATCCAGTCTCCAGCTTCTAGTTCTCCCCTACCTCACCGTTTGGCAATGACCTTGTGTTCTAGAGTACACGTCCCCGTGAAGAGCAGACTCATCGCACCCCACCTACTACATCCGTTATCCGGGATTTCCCACAGTACGTACCCCACTCCCCTTTGTCCTTCTCGGAGACGGATCCTTCCGAAGATTTTGCCACTTAAGTGCCTTCCGAGGGTTCCTCCCTTACCGTGCCGATGGACTTTGGAGAGGGCAGTGAGGCCACCGTTACACAGCCAGTGCGTGGAGGACGAGTGAGGATGATTCTCCACCGAGGAGTCCATGCCCGACCGATGTAGAGTATAGCCACTCTAGCCGAGATAGCTTAGTGGATTGAATACGTTCCTCCATTTAGGGGTAATCAGTAGTAGGAGACTGGAGTTGTGTTCTGGTGCCTGAGCTTCTGACTAGATTAGGGTAGCCTACTTTTGCTCTAGGGGTTATCTACTTTTAGGTGCACTTTTGGAGATGGGGGATTCATGTGTATTTGCTTTACTTTTTATTTATGGATGACTATACTAAACTTATGTGATGACTCTATATCTATGTTATGACTTTCTTGTACTTAGTTATGATGATGTTCCTTTACAATTTTATGTTACATCTATAATGGTTGATTTTTTTCTTTGTATGTTAGCTACGCGTTTTACTTTATGCATATCCCCGGCTCTCACTTTGTTTCCATGTTTCAAAAAAAAATTTACTCATATTTTCTGCTAATTATTTTAAAGAAAGGTTTAAAGAATGAGACTAAAAGAGTAATAGACTAATGATTAACCTAAATACGTTCTAGGAGTATTGGGTTAAAAATTAGGATGTTATAGTCTATATTCTGGAGCTTACTTTATGAAGGTTGAGCTTTCATCTGTTGCTTTTTGAAAAGCCCTCGAGATTCAGTTATTCAAGATTTTCATTCAACTATTCAAGATCAACAGCAAAGTCCTTCTTGAGCTCCTTGAACTTGGTTTAGATTGTCTCTTCAATACATAGCGTTCTTTTATTGTATATCCTATAAGCTTTAGATGGGTAGGCGGATCCTTCGATGGGTCAATCTCCGAATGCTTGGAGTAGGGAACATAGTTTGGGATGTCATGAACGGCAGATGCAGTGGTATAGTGCAGAGTATCCTCTCATTATGCGTCCGCACACGGTTAAAAACCATGTTGTAGCTAGAAAGGGAAGTTGGAGAAAAGCGATAACTATGAATAGGGTGTGCGAAGGGTGTAACATCCTCCTAAGTACAACGTCATCCTTAAGTCATGATGTTGGACTCGAGAGTTGTTACTTATGAATTAGCAGAATTTTCTTAAATAACTATATCAAATGCAATAAGATCGTGTAATAACTAGCATAATTTGGTTTAAATATATAACAAAGAAACACAACATTTATTGAACGCATAGCTGAGTACAAAAGGAAGCTCTTCGACGGGCTTTGATACATATACATTCTCTATTACATTTACATACATATAACTCTAACTAAGTATAGTAAATTAAAAATATCAGCTATTAAACTACTGTAATCTTGAGTTCTTTCACGCAGCAACCACATCATTCTCTAGATTAACTTGGAGACGACACGGGAACACAAAACACATAGGGGTGAGAATTATACAATTCTCAGTAGGGTAACTCCCCAAAACTCAACCATAATGTCATCGTCATCGTCCTAGCCACTTCGGTTTATTAAGAAAAGGTGATCAGGCATTACATAATAATGATTCATTTTTAAAGTTCCAAATCATATTTCTGAAGTGGGTTGTTTTTAACAATCAATCACTTAATGCACACATATCATAAAGCTCAAACATATAGTTATTAATCCTAATCAAGAAATTAAATATGATATGAGTATGCATATGCTAAATATAGTGAACTTATCTCAAAGTGACCTAGTTTTACTTGTGGCCATAGAACTCAACTCGGTGCATTTTTCTCTTTTCATCGACATAGGAAAGACGAAGTGTATACTCGATGGGTATTTACTATGGATAACTCCACCATGAACAGTTTATACCATATGGTATTTATAGTGGTTCACACCACACAAGGGAAATAGACTGCTTATCAGGACTGAGCTCATTCCTATACATGATCATTCGATTTACTTTCTCCAATTCTCATACAGATCTATTCCTAGCCGATACGTCTATCGACTCATATTATCTCTAGGGAAGTTCCTCTTTTTGCCTTCCCCTCATTCCACATAAGTCTTATTTCTATTTTCTCCATATGTCAGAACATGCACAAGTGAAATTTATACATTCTTTCTTCGCATATAATTGCATCATGTACTTTCTTTTCTCAAATGCATGCATAAGCCACATGTAGACTTTTAATCACAAGTTATTCTCATTTTTGCCTCATAAATCAATCTTTAAATTGTCTAGCATACATTCATACTCATCATACTTAAATCAAGAGTCATTATATCATCAATTCAATACATAAGTTCATTTTAGCACAAATACAACAGGTTGGCAGAATTCATGCCTAAGGAGTACAATTTATTCTGTCTATCAAACATCCATTGAAAGGGCTATAAATATTCTTCAAGACACCCGAATGTGTCCACAAGGCCCTGTAAAAATTTCAGAAGGAAAATCCTTCTCTAACTTGTTTTAAAAAATTAGACAGACTTGGTGGTTAGAAACCACTCAGCCTCAGCTCAAAACCAGAATCTCATAATTTTTAACCCTAGAAAATGATTGAATCAATTCAAAATAAAAATCAAAGTTACACTTAAATATGTTATCAACTCCTTGTAAAAATTTCAAAGGAATAATCAATCATTTGCTATGGTAACAAAATTAGCAAAATTCACAGCTTCAAAGTCAACATCTCAGGCAGCACAGTTACAACTTCAGTTCATGATTTTTTAAACATAGCAAAAGTGACCAAAATCCCTCAAAATTTTTATTGAAGATGCCTTAATATGTTAACTACATCATATAAATTTTTTAGCTCAATCTAAAGCCTCTAAAATTCGTGAACAAATGTGGCCCTGTTGAGATCCGAAAATCCAGCAGCATGTATCAAATCTTCTTTTGACAAAAATGATTTTTCGCAACATCAAACCACTCCACCAAAATTAATACATCAACATCCATATATCATCAACCAATAAAACTAAAAATTTCAATTTAAATCAGTGATTAAAATAAAAAAAAATAGATTTGAAGAAAAGAGATTTAAAAACCCTACTTTGGTGGCTTTAGGGATCTTGACTCCAAAGGATGCTCCAAGGATGATTCCGTTCACTTCAAAGCCTTCAAACCAGCATCAAACCCTCCATTAGGCAGTATTATATGAGGTATCAAGGTGAGAAATGGTGAGAAAATGAAATTCCAATCGGTTAGATTTGTAGGTTTTAAGGAGTAAAACAAGTTTTGTGAAGGGAGTTTAGAGTTTTATCAAGTCAAGGCTAGAAAAATGAAGGTTTTATTTCAAGTGTTCATGGTTTTGTAAAGAAGAAATGGAGGATGGTTGGTTTAAGGTTCTAGCCGAGAATGAAGAATTGGAGTGATAAGGTTGGTTGACTTATTTATTATAAAGTAAACATTAGATATTATGTCATGTTTAATTCTTTCAAAAAGAAAAATATGATGGATGGCTAGGATTTAATTTTGTTAGACAAGATTAAATCTTGGCTATCCACTTGGTCTTAATAGATAACCATTATCAAATCTTAAAGATTAAGTTATCTTTCGGTGCTAAAAATCATACACCGAAATTCCACTGAACGGGTAAAACACCATACTCGGGTAATCAAATATTGCCCGAAAATTAATTTCAGGTATAAAATCTTTATTTCTACCTATTTCTAAACATAATCTTATAATTTCTTAGTTTCGGGAATCTCCGGGTCCCAATTCTAGGGTTTTAGTTGTCCCGATGGACACGTAGGGCTCGCAGGTTACTATTCATATTTTTTTTTTTACAAATCCCTTGGATTGTCCTCATCATTACTAAAACTATTGGATTTTTGAAATTATGACTAGTAAAATCCAAATTAATTTTTAAATAATTTTTAGGGTGTTACAAAGGGTCGCCCCAAAAACATGAAAACTCGGACGGCGCAGTTCCCCTCAAAATGATAAGACCGTGCTCCGGATCATAGTGAACCTCCCATGTCGGGGTGCCGATAAAAACCACGAATGCCACCATCCAAATCTGAAGATGCGACGAAAAGAAGAGGGAGTAAGAATCTTACTAAAGAATCTCGGTAGGGAATCTCCTATCTAAGTGATATCATCCACATCCTCAGGAACCTTGGGTTTGTTATAAAAAGGTGTGAATGCGTATAGTTCATTATTAGGTTTAAACATAATTATCCAAGATCTATTTATTTTAGAATGAATCTTGATGTCATGTATATAGCATATCAAAGCATGAATGCATGACAATACATTATGTACGAAGGCAAGAACACAACATTAAGCAACATCATACAAGTAGCATGTAACTTTTTCATGTGAAACTTTCTCTTTTCTCAACAGTGTGACATTAAGCATTATACTTTGCATCATGGGGGCCATCTTAAAAACGTCTCTAGGTTATGAGCTCATACCTAACTAGTCGTCACTAGTTCTTACTTATCCCTCTTGATAAGCATAACATAATAATCCCGGCTTCCAAAGTACGGGCTAGGGGGCATAAGGATCACCTATCATAACCTTTAATTCGAGGAGTCCATAGGAATATTTCCTTTTTTGAAATGCAATTACTGGTAACTAGTAGGCAGTTATTTGTCCACTCTGGCAAGCTCGATGTCAATACCCTCACGGATTTGCTTACTCCCCACAGGAGTGGGAGAAATGCGTCTTAGTGTTATGTCACATTTGTTCTTAGGCATGCTCGGCTAAACCGGTGTCACCCAGAACGTATCTCATGGAGTTTCAGAAACTTTTCTCAAGTCTTCAAATTTGATGGAAATTCGGCAGCGTAATGGCAGTACATTGAATTTCCTTCAAATTTGCTTTATGTCACAAGAACTCATAGTGCATGTACTTCCACATTCAAATAATCATATAACATATCCATTCATGGTACATGCATCACACATCATAACTTGAATTCATAAATTCATTAAATCATTTATGCTATGGTAGCTTAATCCTTTATTTAACACCCTAAAAATTGTCTAAAAATTTATTTGACTTTTATTAGTCATAATTTCAAAATTTTGATAGTTTGAACAATGATGAGGACGATCCAACGGATTTGTAAAAAAAAATATGAATAGTAACTTGTAGGCCCCCACAAGCCCGCCAAGGGGAATTAGAGAGAGATGAGATCCTTTTGACTTGTCGAGGGCAAATAGAGAGAAAAATGAGATCTTTTCGACTTATCAAGGGAAAATAAAGATAGATGAGATCCTCTTCGATTTATTAAGGGCAATTAAAGATAATTTCCCTACATTTGGTATATACATATTTATATCATATCGAATCATTTTGATTGACATTATTTACTATGATTATGAGCTTATGATAAATGTGTACAAAGTGATTGATTCTTAAAAACAACCTACTTCGGAAATAAGATTTGGAACTTTAAAAATGAACCGTTATTATGTAATGCTTGATCACTTTTTTTTATAAACCAAAGTGGCTGGGGCGATGACGATGACATTATGATTTTGTATTAGGGAAGTTGCCCTACTAAGAATTGTATAATTCTCACCCCTATTTTGTGTGTTCCCCTGTCGTCTCTAGGTTGATCCAAAGAACGGTGAAGACACTATAAGAAAAACTGCACTGGAGTTGCAGTAGTTTAGTAGTGGATGTATTTATTTTACCGTAACTTTATTTTGGTTATATATATATGTAAATGTAATATAGAACAGATGTGTTAAGCTCATAGAAGAGCTTCCCTTGTATACTTAACCTTTTATTGAATAAATGTTTTGGTTTTCCTTGCTATATATATATATATATGCTTCAATAGAATTACGACATAATTATCTCGCAAATCAATCAAACTGGTTATAGATATTTAAGAAAGGTCTGCTAATTTATAAGTAACAACTCTCGAGTTTGATGTTATGACTTAAGGATAACGTTGTACTTAGGAGGATGTTACACTTTACTCCTTTTGGATCTTAAACTTAAAGTCTAATAAACTTAATGTTTGTTTTTAACCTTTGATGTACCTATAGGCTCTCAACTAATAATTATCTCTAATTTTTATGCTTAGCGATAATTCTAATTAGCACTATGCCATTTCATCTTTCATGTGATTATGGGGTTCTAGAGACTATGTCTTTGACATTTTCTAAGTTCCGTCTTTGCCTATAGTACTATAATCAATTCCTAAACCAATTATGAAGGGTTCCTACACATATACACTAATTACAAATTACTTTAACTATGATTAATTATGCTGACACAGAATCTGCATCTTTAATTTCTAAGTGTTCTAAAATTCTCATTTCTAGTCCTCTCTAGCTACTTATCCTTCCTAACATTCACAAATCAACTCTAGCATCAATTAATCATAATTTCATATCAAACAAGGTGATAAATTCATGCTATACAAGTAGGGAAGATACTTAATTGTACATTTTGGATTCTGGTAATCGATTACCTGAGCCTTGTAATCGATTACATAGCTTCAAGTTTTCAAAACATAAGGGCTAGAGCCTCTAGTAATCAATTACAGGAGCCCTGTAATCGATTACTTCTGACTTGGGCCTCAAGAACATCTGAGTAATTGATTACATTAAATGGTAATCGATTACTAGAGTCTAGAACGTGTAATCGATTACGTGATGATGTAATCGATTACTCAGGCCAAAAAGTTCATATTCATGTATGTCAAAGCCCTCTGGTAATCGATTACATAGGCCTGGTAATCGATTACTAGCACCCTTAAAATACAAAAGTCCAAGTTTAAAATACATTCTAAGTCATTCCTTCCTTCTCATAACCATTTTAAACCTCTTTTCTTTATTTCCTTTGAAATCAAGACATCTTTGTAAAGGTACATGCCCATGGATTTGAAATCACTAAGTGATGTTAAAAAGGGTAAGTCTTGAGCTTTAGGCATTTAGATGATAGCATAATCGTAAATGTGCCAATGCAAGTTTCGTTTTAATCTTGATATTATAAGGTGATGACAATGGAAACATAAATATGATGTACAAGGATTTAATATAAACATGGGATGCAAGGACTTGAAATATAAACATGCTAGGCAAGAAATGTAAACATGGAATGCAAGTTCATTTCTTTATTTAGTGCTCTAGACCTCGCAACAATCGACTTTAAGGCCGAAATAGGTGAGCTTTGAGATTAATTATTAGGTGATGGCAAGGAAACTTTAACATGAATGCAAAGCTCAAAAGTAAATATGCAATGTAAGAACTTGAAGAGTAAACATGAATGCAACCCATTTATTACCTTTTTGAGTCCTAGGCTCAAATTCACTACTTAAACACATCATACTTTCTTTTTTTGCTAAAACTAGTTAAAAGAATGGAACCTTCAAGCTTTAGAGGTCAACCAAGTGGTGGTTTTTCAACCAATACCCAAGATCCTCATCATCAAGCCATGGTTTCTTTCAATGTAGGCCATTATGGCCAAAAATCAAGAGGAGAAAAAGGAATACCAAGAACCAAAAAAAGGAAGAAGGAGAAGGAAAGAAGAACTAACACTTTGTCATTTCAAACCAAAAGCTAAACAAGGAAAAGAATGCATTCTCTACATAACTTCCTACCTTGGATGTGCTTCTTGATTGAGAGAGGGTTTGACCTTAGAAAATAAATGGAGGAGAAAAAAAAGAAGAAGAACTCTTGAGATGAAGAAAGGAAAGCTTGGAATTGTAAGAATGAGAAAATGTTCTTGCAATTCTCCTTTGGTGTCTATTTATAGACAAAAAGAAACATGAGGGGAGGGGAGGTGAGGAGGAGGGGTGGCGCCATTTTGGGAGGAAGGAGGGAAAGAAAATATCTCTTGGTTATGTCTTTTCAAGGTAAGGTTGTAGGAATAGCTAGGTATGGGCTTGGGTATGGTGTGGCATGTCCCTTTGAGTGTTTGAATGAACAAACATGATGCATTGGGGGGGAGTAAGGTGGCGCCATTTTGGAGCATCCAAGGGGGGGGGAATTTCTTATTTAATTATGGTTTAGTGATGTGTTTAGGTGTATCTTTGATTAGGCTTAAGATTAGAAGTTTGTAGTTAAGTGTTTGAATGAAAAGATGAGTAATTAAGGCTATTTAAGGCATGATTAATGAACATTCTTGCCCATTAGTGGAGTCAAACCATATTCAATCAAGATTTTCAATCACATCCTAGGTTCCTTAAATCATGAGATTAGAATAGAGAAAACACTATTTAAGATTCCATGACTTGGAATCTTGAGTTTTAAAAGAGATTTGAGTTTAATCGAAGTAATTTTTTATTCTAATTCACTTTAATAAATCATTTTGACTTTAGAATAATTATGGAAATTAATTAATCTTCGATTAGAATCTAATATTGCTTAGGTTTGCTCAATTACGTCATTAAGCTCAAAATCACTATTCTAGGGCAAAATCGTAATTTTACACAAAAACTGCCCGGGACCACCGAGACTTAAACAGATGCCATCAAACATATAAAATCATCATATTAAACTTTCTAGGAAAGTTTTGGACTCAAATGGCACTTATATCCGCGTAAAACGTTATAGGGGTATTTTGGTCATTTTGAGCCGAAAACTCGAAAAAGGAAATTTTCATCTCCGAGATCATTCCCCACTCATCCAATCCCCTTCAACACTGGAGTTGACCCTTTGAGGATTGCCGGGCCAGCTATCCTCGAATTCCGGGTGAAAAATGACCTCAGGGGCATTTTAGTCATTTTTACTCAGACAGAAAAATCGGGGCATTACAATTATCAACCTAAACACCTAATTACCCATTCCTAGCCATTTCCATAATTAAATTCACTTCTAATACACATCCTAACCTACATAAAGATGAAACTTTCCCCCCAAGTTCTCCTAAGGAGGCCGTGGCACTTTTCCCCCCTTTTTCATCCTCTCATGTTCCAATTCTTCTATAAATATACATGCAAGGAAACTCTTATCACACCATTTATTCATTTCTTGCAATCTTGGTTCAAGAATCCTCAAAGTTTTTTCTCTTTTCTCTTAACCAAAGAAACTCTCTTCTTCTTCCTTCATCTTCAAGAACCACCATTCACCACCACCTCTCAACCTCAAATCACCACACAACCACCATAGATCTTCCCTAAAACACATAACCTTTCCACTTCCAAGATAAAAAACTCAAGGAAAATCTTCCTTCCTTTTCTTCTCTTCTTGGCCGAAACTTGAGGTGTTCCAAAGGAGGATTTGTTCTTCTCATTCTTCCTTCAAAGACCAAGCTCTCTCTCTTTTCTTTGGTAGAGATTTTTGTTTAGTTTTTCTTTCCTAATCTCTCTTTATTTTCAAAATCTTTGGCATATTAGAATATTGTGTTCTTCCGTTTTATTTGATAATGAATAATGGTTGAGTTTGTTTTCTTTTCTTTCCTTCACCATTTTCGATTTTGGTCTTCTTTCTTCCTTTCTAGTTTAGCTTTTGTTGTCAATAAAATGTTGGAATCATGGCTTGATGATAATGGATCTTGGTGATGGTTGTAAAACCTTCATGTGATAGACCATTGAGAGCCCAAAGTCTTGGGTTCCATTTTGTTATCAAAAGGTTGAGCAAAAGTGGAGTAATATATTTATGTCATCACTTAATTATCTTAAGTTCTAGACTTATCCCTTTCAACCTTAACGTTGATCGGTGTTTTAGAGTAAATACTCTAAATAGGAGTCTTGGGTATTAAAACTAGAGAAATGAAAATGCATTCATATTTATTTTTCCAAGTTGTCAACTAAGTCCTAAAGGTTAAAAATAATCTTGCATTATCAAGTGTAAGTTTATGTCATCACTTAATCATCTTAAGTTCAAGACTTACCCCTTTTAACCTTAAAGTTGATCGGTGTTTTAGAGTAAATACTCTAAATAGGAGTCTTGGGCATTAAAACTAGAGAAATGGAAATGCGTTCATTTTTATCTTCCAAGACAATACCTAAAAGGATTTATAACTCCCAAACATCAAAGAATGGTTCTTTCATGACTAAAACCTTAATAATGAAACCTTTAGTCTTGCTACTAACTTAAGGGTTATATTTCCATCTTCCAAAAGGGATAAAATTGGTTCTAAAAATGTTCTTTAACTAGGAATTAATTTTAAGAAAAACTAGTTACTAAATATGCCTTACATTACAACTTTGCATGCCTTGGGAATATTTAATTTTCAGCATTTCCAGATTTGTTTAAAGTTGTTTGGAGTGGCTTAAATATGGAAAAATTACTATTAATTGTGGTGGAAATCATCTTTGACATCTTAGGTAAAAACTAGTAACTAGAAACTCGTAAAATTATAACTTTAGAAGTTTTTAACAACCCCTTTTTCGGCCACTACCCAAACTATTTCAGTATGTGATGGTGCTATTTGGGATCGTTTAAGTGTGAAAAATTTATTAATAATTGGTGTAATAATTATTTTTAGTACTTTGAGAAAGACTAGCAACTAGAAAGGATCAAATATGTGATTTCTAGGACCCTAAGGAATGAAGATAATGGATTCTGTTCTAGCAAGTAATAATTCTGTAAAAAGGTGTTTATCACTTAGTAAAATGTGTAGGAATCACTCATAATCGGTATAGGAATTAATTCTAGCATCTTAGGAAAAGCTGGTAACAAGAAAAAGTAAAAAAATGTAACTTCTAGAACACCGAAATAATTTGATTTCAAAACTGTCCTAATATGTCCTTTTTTTATGAAGGTTATGGGGTTGAAATTAGTGGGAATCATGGTAACTAATCCCTTAGGTGCATAAAAGATTAAATGCAAAAGTTAGATTTACTCGATTTAGAGGTTTAACCAATTAAGGGATAACGAAAATGCTTAATTTATGAGAAGATGAGTTATGTTATATTTGAGAATGTCTGCATATTGGCTACCAATTATAAGATTTGCTATGGCATGTTATGATTCCACTTGGAATGTTCAAAATGCATATGATAAAGTAACTTGAAAGCATATGACAGTATATGATATGTTTGTGCTCTTACATCTCAATATAACATGCTAAGCTTAAGGTGATATAAAACACTCAGAGATGATCTTTACGTAACAAGCCAGGCTCGACGTAGAGGTGATCTAGGAGGGTGACCTTTTTGTGATGGGTCGGGCCTGACAAAAAGTGATCCTATGCTCCCTATCCCGCACTCTGGGAGTCGGGGATTTGCTTATCAAGAAGATAAATATTAGCTAGTGACGACTAGTGAGGTATGATCCCATAACCTAGAACTCTTGAGAGAAGAGAATAATAGGGTGGCCCCCAAGTGAAAAAAGTAAGAACCTTAAGTCACCTAAAAGAATAATGAGGAAAAGATTGTGCTAGAAGAGTTTGCATTCTTTATTATATGATGTTTGATTGTGGCATTAGTTATGCGGTTATGGTATAACATGTTGCATTCTTGCATTGAGATGCATTCTAAAATAGATGGGCCTTGGATAACAATATTTGGAACTTAATAATTGAGCCTTATGCATGCTCACCACTTTATAAAGAAACTTGAGGTTCCTGAGGATGTAGATGATGAAACTTGTTAGGAGGTGAACTCCCTATTGAGTTTCTTTTATAAGATTCTTATCCCCTATTTCTTTCTTCCATCACGTCTTCAGATGATGATGGCTTCGTTCGTGAGCAATAGTAAGAGGTGACCGTGGATCTCATCAAGGACCTGTGCACTATCACGTGGATGATAGCCTCTTTTTGTTTCTAGAGGTTATCTGTTTAGAGTAAAGGGTGAAGAGATCTTGGCTAGTTGTAACTGTTATTTCCATTCTTTATGTTTAGATGATTGTATTATCCCCACTATTATTGGTGGGCATAATTCTATTATGTTAAGTACTTATGTAATGTGAACCTCTGACGTCATCTACGAATGTCTCCATGATGTTGTGTGATGTTTATAGTTTGAGTTTTACTTTAATTCATGTATGCTTATGGTGAGTCTAGTTCCTTATTGGCTTTTTGGGCGAATCTTACGATGTAGTTCCTTTAAGTTATGTGGCTCATGTTTTCGTTTTAAATTTCAAAAAAAAAAATTACCCATATTTTTTGCTAAGTATTTTAACAATTTAAAAGTAAGAACTGGAACAAAAGAATACTAACTAATAATTGACTTAAACACGTCCTAGGCATGTTAGGTTAAATATTAGGTTGTTACATCTTTCTCATGATAAAAAGTGCAAGACACTTTGTTATTCACTTTCTTTGGCTGAGTTGCCATTTTTTTTCTCATCCATTTTCTCTTCATATCCCAACCCTATTTTCTAAAAATAAGGCCCTTGACTTCCAAGCATTAGTTCAAGTTTCTTTGAACCATTTGTCATTTTTTCAGGGTCATATTTGAGAAGCTTTGAAGACCTTTATAATTCAGAAATGATTTTCTAAGTATTCTCATTTTTCTCAGAGGCTTCAGCTTCTATGGCATTGATCTTGATATTTGAGACTTTATTTCTTTTGTTAATTCTTCTTTCTCAAGCCTTAGATTCTCAGCTTTAGACTTGGCCATCTTAAGTTCTAAAATAACCTTTTGATGTTTCTTCTTCAAGTTGAGATATTCATGGAAAAAGTTTGAGAATTTTCAAGCAACTCTTTATATGAAGCTAAAAGATTATTATAGGAAAGATCAGAGTCAGAGATGTTTACCTCAAATTCACTTTTTGATGTATATCCTACCATGAAGCATAGGTTGCAATGTCTAGCTCTTCCTAGCTTTCTAATCCTTCCTTCTCTTCTTCTGAGTTACTCCACGTGGCTAGCATGCCTTTCTTCTTGGAGCTGAACTTCTGAGTCACTCCTTTTTCTTTCCTTTTTTAGTTTCTGAAAAATTTAACCAAAATACTATCAAGCTATGAGCTTGAAGTACAGCAGAAACGACATTAGTTACTCCAGTTAAGAAATGTAAAAGATGATTGCTCAAAACAACACAAACATGTTCAGATACAATGAACAAAAAGGAGTTAAAGGACAGAGAGATATTGCACAAAGATTTCTATACTAGTTCGGCTAACCTACCTACATCCAGTTCTTAACAACAGTTAAGTTCCACTAAACCCTTTCTTATATCGAGAAAGTTACTAGATAGTCTTTGTAGTAGCCTTCCTAAACTATTATCTGTGCCTAGTAGCAACCTATACTGTCACAAACTAAGTAGTTATTCACCAGCCTCTTCAAGCTAAACTTGAGTAGTCTTGTACTAAATTCTCCAAGCTAATCCGAGTAGTATTGTACTAGCCTTTCCATGCTAACCTAAATAGTCTTGTACTAGCCTTTTTAAGCTAAACTGTGACTAGTAGTTTACTCTACGGTCATGGTTACAAGTAGTTTTTGCTTACCCTCTACAATCTATCTCACACTGATCACTACTAGATCGAGTTTCCAAGAGGTTTGTGTTTGGGTTATCACTTAAACTAACCTACAATCAAGTTTTTCTCAAGATGTACAATAACCGACCTGAAAAACTTGAATGGCCTCTTTCTAAGATTTTTCTTTGGAAGAACATATAATTAACTAAGAATGTAGAAAGAAGATTTTTACAAGCAAGGAAATGATTACAAGATATAATGAACTATACAAGGGATGAGGAGAGTTTTTTGCAGCATTTCAGTTCTTGTGCAGCATTCATCACTCTATCTTTGAAGCCACAATATCTCTATTTATAGAAGGTCTTCATTGATGATCGTTGTCCTTGATCAATTGTCCAAGTGACATGTGTTGATTATTTGTTTGTGTCTTGGAAAAGCACTCTAGAGGAGTAGCTCATTGTCTATCAGAGCTATTCTAGAAGCTGTTGTTAGATAGAGGTTTTTGAGGTCACCTTGAGAAACTACTTTTTACTTTCTAAACGAGGTTTCTGAACTCTTCCTTCTAGAATCTGGAGCAGTTGACAAGTTGGTAGAAGAGATGACATGCAGGTTAGTGATTAGGATTGACTTTAAATTTGAATTTCAAATTTCCCTCATTTTCCTATAGAGTGCACCATTCCACAGTGAAGTGAACTTTCTAAAGTGCGGTATCTATTCCGTAATGTATATTTAATCTTCTAGTCTTCAATCAAAGCTTGTAGATGATGAAATGATAGCGATCATGATGATTGAAGGTTGTAGAATATATTCTCTTCAGAGCTGGTTTGATTTCTTCATTTGAAATATACTTTCTGAAATCATGTCCTACTTTTCTAAAGATCCGTATCTTGGTTTCTTGCATATGATGATTGTCTTTAGACCATTTAGCATGTATACATTCAATCCATGATATAATGTTCACTTTCATTGAGTTTTTATCTCTTTATATGGTGTAACGCCCCGTTTTTCTCTAAACTTTTAAATGACCAAAATGCCCCTGAGGTCATTTTTACCCGAAACACGAGGACGGCCGGCCTTGGCCATCCTCATAGGGTTCATATGTTATATGAAGGGGATTGTATGATTGTGAAAGTCCAACGGAGCAGAAAAACCTCATTTATGAGATTTCTGTGCACAAATGACCAAAATACCCCTAACTTGATTTAATGCCATTTTAAGTTTCGACTCCGACCCGGACTCGTTCCGGAGATCAAAAATGATGTTTTAAGGCATGAACCATGTTGGTCTAAGTCTCGGAGGTCCCAGGCAACTTTTGGTAAAAATTACGATTTTACCCCTGCTTAGTGCATTTTAAGCCTAACGAATTATTTAACTCAAACCTAAGCAATATTAGACTCTAATGAAAGGTTAATTAATTTTCTTAATTAATCTAAAGCTAAAATAATTATTTAAGGTTAATTAGAACCTAAAATTGCTTAGGAAAATTTGCAACTCAATTCTAATTCTTTCCTTTCTTTAAAGAAAAAGCAACTATGAATAGTATTTTCACTATTCACATTTCCTTTCAATGCTTTCTCTTCCAAGAAAAGTTGTCATACATCAATCAAGGTTTTCAATTCATTTCTAAATTAAAAATATTTATGTCATTCAAATTCAAAAAGAATGAATTATTTTTGTGGTCATTCAGGCTTTCAATCAAACTTTTCAAGATATTATGTCTTACACCACCTTACCTATGCTTTGGAAATTCAAATTAGAAAATATTTTCTTCTTTTTTTGACATGGAAGGCATGGTTTTTTCCACTCCTTTATAGCCCAAAATTTTATGATTTTATTCATTTAAAAGGTTTGGAAATAAGCTACATTGTTAGCCATACCTTAGGCCATGCATAGCTAGACTTTTTACCATGCTTTGAATGACTAACACCATGCTTTGAATAAAGATATTTCCTCCCCCATGTGGCTGTAAAGTGGCCGAATTCCCCCTCCCCCCCCCCCAAAAGGCCACCATCATTTTACTTCTCTATAAATAGGTAGCTTAGGGAACTTGAAGCACCTTTGTTCATTTAACTAAAGCTTAGAGTTTAGAGCACTTTGAGGTTTTCTCTCAAGCTTCCAAGAGTTCTTCAAGCTCAAGTTCTTCCTCTTCTTTTCAAAAACCACAAGGTAGGGAACCTTTCTCAATATGTTTTTCATTTCTATATTGAGTCTTGTTGGGAAATGATGCAAGGTGGAACCTCCATGTTGCTTCCTCATTTTTCAGTTTCTTCCTTTTCTTTTTCTTTCATTTTCGGCCTCAAGGCCTTGAACATGAGAGCTTGATGATGAGTGCTCTCCAAGATGAAACCATGAGTTCATCTTAAAGTGAGGCCTCTAAAGCTTGAACCTTTCTCAAGGAAAAGTTCCATTCTTTCTCCTTTTTCTTTCATTTTCGGCCTCAAGGCCAAGATGAGGAGAGCTTGATGATGAGTGCTCTCTTGAGATGACCATGTGTTCATCCCAACATGAGACCTCTAAAGCTTGAATCTTGTTTGTGAAAAGTTTTATTTTTTTCAAGTTTTGGTCAAGACAAGGTTGTGTTTTTCATGAAACCTTTTTGGAACTTTTGTTTCTTGATGTTTCGGCCATAAAGGCCTAAGGTACTTGGAAAAATGGTAGCTTGATGATGAGGGCTTCATGTTGATGTTTGTCATATGAACAACCTCTAAAGCTTGAGTATTCTTAAGAAAAGTTTATTATTTCCAAGTTTTACTCAAGAAATAGTTATGTTTCTCTTGAACCTTTAAAAACTCCATCTCATTTCTTTGAGGTTTCGGCCATGAAGGCCTTTGGAACTTAAAAAAATGGTAGCTTGATGATGAGGGCTTCATGTTGACGTATGTCACATGAACAAAACTCTAGAGCTTGAACTTGGTTCCTAGACCAAGTATGTTTTCGGTTTTGTTCCTTTATGTTTACCATGAGTTTGGTTTTGATGGAAGTTTAAAGCATAGTAAAATACTCAATGATGAGGACTTGAGTTGTTGGTGTTTGAATCATCAAGATCTTGGTCCCTAGAGTTCAATAATGGTTTACTCTTCTTAATGAAGATTCGGCCATCTTCAAGTTTTATGGTCATGATTCATTTTGAGTATTCAAGCACTAGTAGTTTCCTTTTCTTGTGAGGATGAGGTTTGGGTTGGAACTATGTTCTTTTTAAAAGTCTTGCAAGAGCTCTAGACAAGATAAAAGTAACTTGCATTCACGTTTACTTTATGCTTTGCATAGCATGTTTATTTCTATGCTACCACTAAACCCCAAGATAAGGAATGAACTTGCATAATGCACGTTTAAATTCCAAGCTTCGCATTCCATGTTATATTTCAAGTCATCACTTAAGAACTTAAAGATGTAAAACGAGAGCTTGCATATCACCTAAAATAATCTCGAAGCCTTTCTATTTCGGCCTTAAAGTCGATTGTTGCTGGGCCTAGAGCACTAAAATAAAGAATGGAACTTGCATATTTACTTTCAAGTTTTGCATATTTACTTTGAGCCTTGCACATTTAATTTCAAGTTCTTGCATTTCATATTTACGTTGAAGCTCTCACTTTACTCTCTAATGAAGAATAAAATGGAATGCATAGCACATTTACTTTTATGCCATCACCTAAGAGACTAGAGCTCAAAGACTTGCCCATTTCATCTTGAGAAAAGTTAAATCAAGAGGTATTCTCTTGAAATGTATTCGGCCATGTGATGATGAAAGCTCTAGGATAAGGTTTTCATTAGTTACAAGAGCCTATAGTTTATGTTTTAAGTTTTTCCTAAACATAAGTGACATTTGAAAGTATTTTTGAGTATGTTCTTACATTTAGAATTTCAACCATGAGTAAATTTAAAGAGTTGCTGCCCTATTTATTTTATGAAAGTTCTTGACAGGTTAAATTGATTCCCAAGGAATTTTTGAAGTCTTAAAATTGTTCCAAGAGAAACTAGTTACCTATGTACATGAAAAAGAAAGTTTACACATGATTTGATGACTTACCAATTTCGGTTCTGCCATGATCATTTCCAGCACCTTAAATTATGTTTTGGGTGGTCTAAATACGTTTGAATACCTTGCCAAGTATATGCTAATTGTTTTAGACATTTTAGAGCATGTTTGGTTACCTTAATTGCTTGAAATGTGAATTCTAGAACCTCATAGGTACAGAAAATATGAATTCTGTTCAGATTGATTAACACCCATAGAATCACATTATATGATGTCTAGATCAGTGAGAGTGACTCATAATTGGCTTAGGTATTAATTGTTGCATCATAGAAAAAGTCGGATGTGAGAAAGGGTTTAAAACGCATCTTCTAGAACACCGTAATTCATCTAATACAAGCTTACTGCCAAGGCTGTCCAGCCATGATTAATTAGGTTTTAGGACTTAATAAATCATGGTAATGAGGTTGATCAATCCCTTAGAGGTATAAGAAAATAATTTGGAAGTTCGAGGTTACCCGATTTAGGGATTTCTACCTTAAGGGATGATTATGTGCCTCACATTTAATGATGAATTGGTGTGTTAGCTCATGACGTATGTGATGCCATGTGAACTATTACTCTTATGTGATGGTTTGTAATCTCATGTTATTGCTTCTTTAAAAGAACCTTAGAGATGCCGAAGTGGTAATTATGTGTTATGCATTAATTATGTGGCATCTTAAAGAAACATGTTAAACTTAGGGTGACTTAAAATATGAGAATGTAATCCTTTGAAACCACCAAACTAAGGGTGGGGACAATGTGATTCTAGCCCCCTAAACCCGTACTTAAAGTCGGGAAGTTGACTTATCCCAAGGGATAAAAGTCTAGATACTAGTGACGACTAGTGTGGTATGAGCTCATAACCTAGAGATTTCTCAAAAGGGAGAAATATGAGGGCGGCCCCAGTTTAAGTGAAAGTTTAATGTCACCTAAGTAACCAAGATAAGTCACCATGTGCCAAGTACCAAGTTATATGATTTATGTTCTATGATCCAAGTTATATGATTTATGTTCTATGATCCAAGTTATATGATTGAAGTCCCACAGTTTATTTCCCATGATTTATGTAAATACAAGTGATATGTTAAAAGGAACGGATCTCGGAGATTGAGACTTTAGAAAACTCATAATTGAACCAATATATGTCCATGGTTTTATAAATAACCCGAGATACCTGGAGACGTAAATGATGACACCTAGGATAGGAGGAGAGCCCTATTGAGTTTCTTTAGTATGAATCTCACTCCCTCTATCTCTTTCTTTCCATTACGTCTTCAGAGCGAGATGGCGACGTTCGTGCTGTTCGTTGACACACCCCGGTGGGAGGTCCACCATGACCCGGAGCATGGGTCATTCCATTTTGAGGGCCGATGTACTGTGCGCATATTCATGTTTTTGGGACGGCCGTTTGCACACCCCGTATATAGTTATCGCTTCTCCCCGACATCCCTCTATGGTGACCCCACGATCTTTGAGCATGCATGGCCACGACATGAGAGGAACCTACAGACCCACTCTGCCGGTTCAGCAGACATATCGGAGTATGTGCCACTATCGCAGCACTCGGAAGAGGACCCTATGGAGGACTCCCCCATGGACCATGAGGGCTCTGCCCCCACTCCGCCTCTGCGACCGATGGGCAGCGAGGAGACAGTCACTCAGCGTTGGAGGGCTTCGGTGCCCGGACCACGACCCCGACGTGGGCGACATGTTCAGTCACAGGGCATGCCTGCACCCGCCAAGCTCCGCCCGTGGATTGGATACGTTCCTCCGTACCCGTGATTCTGCTTTAGAGATTGAAGGGTAGCCCTTAGTGCATGCACGACACGTAGTATGGATGAAACCTCTTTTGTGTTGAGGTTATCCACTTTAGGTTGCACGTGGGTAGGGATGTTTCTTTCTAGTTCATTTCCATGTATTCTGTATTTCCGTTGTATTCCTGTTTACCATGTACTTGAAGAGTCCTGCCCCGTAGGGTAGGCATATTATGTGTGAAGTATTTCAGTTGTGATGATGTTATGATTCGGAGCCACTTCTATGTTTATATTTCTGCACTTTATGATACCAACCCGGTAAGATACGTGCGGCTTCTATTTTAAGTAATGTTTTGAAAAAAAAAATTTGGCTCGTATTTTCGTTAAGCTATTTTTCCAAGTAAAAAGAACCATGACAGTAAGTAATGACTAATATTTGGCCTAAGTACGTACTAGTAGTATTGGGTCGAATATTAGGGTGTTACATACGAGATCAATCATGTTTTCACATGTGAAGTGAAATTATTTACACTTCAAGAACCTTAATATGCAAACGGAAGAAGTTGTTTGTTATTTCACAAAAACTCAAGGAACACATTAGTCGTTTTTCAAAATATTTTATCAAAATTGGTTTTGTTATCACTAAAAATATTTTGCAATAAATATTTTTGAAGGGTTGTAGAGCTAACACAAGTAAATTTTATGGTGTTAAAAATCGTATATTAAAACTCTACCGAATAATTAAAACATTATACCTGAGAAACTTAAAATATCTTTATGTGGAGCCCAAGCCTAATACTTTATGTGGGCCCCAAGCCTAATACTCTATCTTGGTCTTCCAGTTTAGTTCCCCTAGGCCAGAACACCCTTCACCCTTCTTCCATAGTTACTATTCATCTACGGGTCCAAAAATCAATATTGATGCTTGACCATAAATTTTTTTTTTCAACATGTCCATTGAGTCATTCTCATCATTGCTACATCTGCTAGATTTTTAAACTTCTAACTAATAATGTTCAAATTAATTTTTAAATAATTTTTGTGGTGTTACACCATCACCCACCTTAAAAAGAATTTTGCCCTTAAAATTCATTTGAAATTGATTTCAAAAGACAGTTTTTATAAATCAAATTAGCAATCCAGACACAATGCAATCAAATCCTATATTGTAGTAAAAACGTCCCTATCGTGGATCAAATCTTGGTTGGTGATTTCCCTTCATCTCTATTATGGTGTTATTGTCTCAAATAATCCTCTAGTGTCATTCTACTAAAATTTAGCATCAGCCTTTAGCATGTAGGTAGCCAAAGCCACTTTCTGAGCTTCTGTACAAGCCATCACCAAGATTTTCTCCATTCCTCTGCCTTTCTTGGATCGAAAGCTCCTCTAGATGGCATTGGGTTGGCTTTCCCAAACTCAGTAAATTTCTAGTATTCTATATCCATGCCTGCTCCCTTTGGGTTTCATGATGGATTCCTTTCAACATTTCAGTCTAATCTCTCCATCATCTGATTTGCCACTACAGCTTGTTCCCCTATAGCAGTATCTGTAGGTAAGAAAGCACACGAGAAGGGGGTTGAATCGTGCTTCGCTTTTTCTTTTCCAATTTAGCTTCTAAAAAACTTAATCAAGATACTATCAAGCTTTTAGCTTGAAGTGCAATAGAAACAACATTAGTGACTTCAAAAAGTGAACTTTCTGAACTAAGAATGTGAAATAAACACTTGAATGAAAGTTTTCCAGAAAAGACACAATATATAAACCAAATGTAGAAATAAAATAAGAGATGAAGAAGAGAGATACTACTTAAGAGTTTTTATATTGGATTGGCCAACCTACCTACATCCAGTTCTCAACAACAGTTCAGTTCCACTAAACCTTTCTCTCACCAGAGAAAGAACAAGGATAATCTTTACAATAGCTTTCCCAAGCTCTCACTAGTAACTAGTAGACAACCCCTACTTCACAACTCAAGTAGTTATTCACTGGTTTCTTCAAGCTGAATTGAGTAATCTATGACCACCCTCTCCAAGCTAAACCATGACCAATAAAATACTTTTACTGTCATGTTGCAAGTAGTCTTTTGACAAGCCTTTCTAAGTTAACTCACACTGATCACTACTAGATCGAGGTTACAGTGGTTTATGTTTGGGTTTGCAACTCAAACTAACCTACACTCAAGTTTCCTTAAGATTTACAATGAAAGACCTAGAAAAACTTGAATGACCTCTTTCTAGCTTTTCTGTAACACCCCGATTTTTTTGTCTGAGTAAAAATGACCAAAATACCTCTGAGATCATTTTTCACCCGGACTTCGAGGATAGTCGACCCGGCAGTTCCCGAAAGGTCAGCTCAATGTTGGAAGGGGATTAGATGAGTTGGGAATGATCTCGGAGGTGAAAATTTCATTTTTTGAATTTTCGACCCAAAATGACCAAAATACCCCTATAGTGTTTTACGCGGGTATAGGTGCTGTTTGAGCCCGGAACTTTCGCAAAAAGTTTAATATGATGATTCCATGTGTCTGGAGACTTCTGTTTAAGTCCCGATGGTCCCGGGCAGTTTTTGTGTAAGTTTACGATTTCACCTTCTTAATCTTCTTCTTCTTCTTACTCTCAAGAGCCACCTCCTCATAGCATCAAACCACCTCACAAATACCAAAGAACAACCATCAAACACATAACCTTTCATTCCCAAACACCAAGCTCACACAAAAGCATTTCCTTTCCTTTTCTCCTTACCTTGGCCAAACCTCTTCCTCACCTTGGAAGAAGATTTTCCTTTCATCCTCACTTCAAGAACCAAGCTTTTTATCTTCATACTTGGTAGGGGTGTTGTTCTTTAAAGTTTTGTCTTTTAAAGCTTTGATGAAAATGAGTTTTTGATAGATCCTCTTGGATTTAGAACTTCTTTTCTTCTCTTTGATTTTCAGCCTTAGAGCCTTTGTTTTAAAAGAAAATGTTGGTTTGATGATGAGGTTTCAAGATAATGGTCCCATGGTTATCATTTGAAAAACCTCTAAAGCTTGAGACTTAGTTTTGATCTTAACACATTTTTGGTTATTCCTCTCCTTTTCTCAACTATGGTTTCAGTTTCTTTTCCTTTTTCTTCTCTTGTCTTAGTTTCGATTTTCCTTCTCTCTTTATTGCCTTGGTTTCGGTTTTGAGAGTTTGTATTTGGATAAAAATGACTCAAGGATGAGAGCACATGATGTTAGGGTGTATATGTCATCAAGATCATGGCCTCTAGAGATTTAAAGTCTTGTTCTTTTCTTCCTTCATGGCTTCAGCCTTACTTCCTTTCCTTTGATGTTCAAGGTCTTGTTTAAAGAGAGTTGGTAAATGATTTGATTTCTTTAAGTCCATTTCCTTGAGCTTGATGATGATGTTCAAACCATAAGGTTTCTTTGAAACCTTGGTACAAAGAACTCTAAAGCTCACTTTATCTTAATAATGTAACATCCTAATTTTTAACCCAATACTCTAGAACATATTTAGGTTAATCATTAGTCTGTTACTTCATAGTTCTCATTTAACTTTGAATTACTTAGCGGAAAATACGGGTAATTTTTTTTGAAATAAAAGTGAGAGCCGCGTGATGCGATAAGCGGTACACCATGTAAAGTGAAACAATTATCTCACAACATCATAACATGAGGCACAACATGAACATCACTGAATATCATCTCATATATATATAACTTGCCCACTTATAAGTGTGGGTCTTAATTTAGTACAAGGGAAATGCATAAAAGAAAGTACAACATAAGCATAAACATAATCTACTCCCCTACCCGAGTGCATCTAATGGGAAACCTTTAAACAAAAGAAGGTTTATCCCCATCTAAGTGGTGTGTGCTCTAACTCGGGCTATCCACGGCCTCCTACTGGCGACTATCTCGTGATCGAGGCAGATATCCGGGAAACTGGGCGAGCTCCTCGGGCGTGAAGAGGCGGAGCGGGGATCGAGTGTGAGCCCCGGGGTATGGCCGCATCTCCGGTCGTCGTGCACGCCTCGGCTGAGTCACGGTGGGCTCACTATCCTCTCCAAAGTCCATAGGTATAGAGGGGGAAGATCCTCTGAGGGTGCCTGGTTGCCGAATCCTCGGAAGGATCCGCTCTCGAAAAGGACGACGCAACCGGCACATATCGGGTAGTCTCGAGCGGCGACGTGGATGATGGGGTACGCGGCCTCTCCTCTAGGGACGTCTTGCGCTCGAACACCAGGTCATCGCCAAAAGGTGAGACGAGGGAGAAACGATGGGAATGT
The DNA here is from genome assembly GCA_031216125.1 of Dalbergia cochinchinensis. NCBI lineage: Eukaryota > Viridiplantae > Streptophyta > Magnoliopsida > Fabales > Fabaceae > Dalbergia > Dalbergia cochinchinensis. Next base: position 5,559,475 of record CM062376.1, read on the forward strand.
ACAGGGGAAGTGAAGGGTCGACCCATAAACATGAATACTCTAACCGTGCATCGACCCACAAAATGGAATGACCCGTGGTCCGGGTCATGGTGCACCTCCCATGTCGGCGTGTCCACGAACACCACGAACGTCGCCATCTGAAGACGTGACGGAAAGAAATAGGTAGAGGGAGTGAGAATCTTGCTAAAGAATCTCAGTAGGGCCTCCTACTACCTAGGTGTCATCATCTACGTCCTCAGGAACCTTGGGTTTATTTATACAAAACGACTGAGCATGTATTAAGTCCATTTTAAACTTAAAAATATATTTTAGCCAAGGTCCATTCATTTTAGGATGATCTTACTATCATGAATGCAACATAATAGAAAATGTATGCATGGCACTACCTAATGCACATACATAAAACATAACATCAAGCATCATCATTCTTGGTGGCATAAAGTGGCAATAGTAACATTCATATGGGACAAAACTTAGTGACATAATCATAATCATGAAACTTCTCTTCCTCATGGGCCACCCTAAAAGACAATCGAATCCGGGGTGCTCGTCAACCGTGTCACCCAGAACGTGTCATACATCTAGGTTATGAGCTCATACCTTAACTAGTCGTCACTAGTTCTTACTTACCACTTAACGATAAGCGTATCATAAATCATAAATCCCGACTATCTGAGTACGGGTTAGAGGGCAATTCTCTTAGGGGTGCTCGGCCCAACCGGTGTCACCTAAGAGTGTAAATGGTACCGATGTCACATGAGTTCTATGGAGGTGCTCGGCCGAACCGGTGTCATCCTAGAACCCATCTTAGTACCTTAATTTTCAAAATCTCTTTAAGTCCTCAAATTTGTTGGAAATTCGGCGGCACAACGGTCATTACACCGAATTTCCTTCCAAATTTGCTTTATGCCACATAAACATATAGTCTCATAAATTCCTCATATGAATAACATCATCATCATTAGCATACTTCATGCATCATCATAAAACATCCAAACGCTTACCCTTACGGTAGCTTATGCTTTGACCCTTACGGGTCTTAATCTTGGGATATAGTTCTCTACATCCGTCGCTCATATCTTTATGCACCTAAGGGCTCATATTTAATCATCATTCCTAATCCCCATGTTCATACTTAAATCTGAAAAGCATAAGGCAGAATCTCTAACTTGTATTTACGGGGTTCTAGAACTTACGTTTTAGACCCTTTCTTGGTTCCGTTTTCGCCGAAGGCACTATATATTAAATCTAAATCAATTATGAGGCATTCCTATGCTTAAGGACTAATTATTAATCACATTTATCATGTTGTAAGGGTGCTGGACAGAATCCAGAAAATTAAATGTTCTAAGAGTTCTACATTTGCATTTTTACGGTTTTCTAGTTACTAGTTTCCCCGTAGGTGCTAGAATTCAATTCTAATCCAAATGTTACCAAGTTTTTCATGTCTAAACAATCTAAATCTGATTATGTTCCCATTAAAACAGTTTGGATTAGTTCCATAAACAAATGGGTCAAAACTATGTTAAATTCTAGCTTTATGGTATTTCTAGTTAGCTAGTTTCTTACCTATCATGCATAGGTTCGCTTCTACATCATCAGATGATATTTTCACACATTCCAACACATCGAAACATCATCATACAGCATCACACTCATCACATCAGAACCGAAAACATTTAACTTAAATGAGAGAGTTAAATTGACATTTCTAGGTACATAAGTTAACTAGTTTCTCTTGGAATCGATCTAGAACTTCTAAAACTCTTTGCAAAACATTTTAATTCATCAAGAGGCTAAGTGAAGCCTTAGGTCACTGACCAAAACATATTCGATCCCCTAAAAGATAATAAAATCACAACTTGTGATGACATAACCTTATAAAGATTTGTAAAGCTTTAGGGAAAACTTAAAACATAGACTATTGGTCCTAGTAGCTAGATGAAAACTCATTGCAAGTCCATCATCACTACTTGGCCGAAATTATGCATTCAAGGAATACATTCACATTTAACTTTATCTTGGAATGAAATGGGCAAGTCTTTGAGCTCTAGGTTCTTAAGTTATGACCTAAACTAAACGTGCTCATGCTTTTCATTTTTAATCTTGCTTACAAAGTAAAGTGATGACTTGAATTTAAATATGCAAAGCATAAACTTAAACGTGCAAGCTTGAAAGTAATATACATGGTTCAATTCTTTATTTTAGTGCTCTTGGCCCAACAACAATCGACTTTAAGGCCGAAATAGATAGGCATTCGAGGAATTAATTAAGTGAGGATGCAAGTTCGATTCTTTATTTTAGTGCTCTAGGCCCAACAACAATCGACTTTAAGGCCGAAATAGAAAGGCTTCGAGAATTAAATTAAGTGATGATACAAGTTCCATTTTAATCTTTATGTTCTTAAGTGATAGCTAGAAAGTAAAGATGCATAGCAAGAATGTAAATATGAATGCAAGCATAAAATAAATTATGCAAGTTCATTTTATCTTTCTAGAGCTCTTAACAAGACTTTAAAGGAATTTAAACCATAACCCAAACTCATCCAAACAAGGTAAAGTCAAGCTTAGAGTTCTTAAAACTCAACATACTATTCTTAGGAAATCAAACCATGAAGCTTAGAAAAATTAAGGAAATGGCCGAAATCTTCAAGAAGAAAAAGGAACATTTTAGAACTCTAGAGTTCATGATCTTGATGATATATTAACACCAACATCATGAGTCCTCATCATTGAGTTCATAGAGCCATTTTAAAACATCATTAAAGCTAAAGTTCTCAAGAGTTCAAGAAAGGAAAAACTAGACACATTTTTGCTCAAGAACAAAGATCAAGCTCTAGAGTTTGTTTCAAGTGATGAACATCATCATGAAACTCTCATCATCAAGCTCTCATTCCTTTGTTCTCCAAGGCCTATGGCCAAAACATAAAGAGGGAGAAGGAAAAGAAAAGAAGTTCTAAAAAGAATCAAGAGAAGCTATAAACATAAAGCTTAGAACAAGAACTTTAAAGAAAGGAATACTTGAAAGAAAATCCCTACTTGGTGTGATGAACTTGAAGATGGAAGAAGAAGATGAAGATGATGAAGAACTTTGAAGAGCTTGAAGAACTTGAAGAACACTAGAACTTTGAGAGAAAAGAAAAGCTTTGAGTGTTTCCTAAACTTAGCAAATGATCCAAAAGTGGTGCAAGCTCCTCAAGGCATTCTATTTATAGAGAAATAAAACAAATGGAGGGTGTGAATGGGCTGATGTATTTTCGGCCAAGAGGTGCAGAATTGGAGGGTTCCATGTGTTCCATGAGGTGAGATATTGTGTTCTTGAGGCATGGTGAGGTATGGCTTAAGGCATGGTGAGGTATGGTTCAAGGTATGGCCTCAAGCATGGTTCTTTGAGTGAGAAACAATTTAATAGATGGTCAAAGGAGGAGTGTGCTGGCGAAACTTCATCATCCATGGGGGAGGTTTCTTTGCATTTTAATTGTGGTTTAGAGTTGTGTTTAGGTGTATCTTTGATTATGCTTAAGATTAGGAATTTGTAAGAAAGTGTTTAGGTAAGGTAAATGGGTAATTAAGGTGGTCTAGACATAATTAAGGAGTGGTCTTGCACCATTAGAGAGTTAAATCCTCAATTTAGAGTCTAAACAACTCTAGACACATTTCCTTGATTTAAGGAATTGGAGAGAGAAAACACTATTCAAGATTCCAAGGCTAGGAGTCTTGAGTTCTAAAAAGGAATTTAATGTTTAATCTAAGCAATTTTAGGTTCTAATTAACTTTAATAAATTATTTTGACTCTAGATTAATTAGGAAAATAAATTAATCTTCGTTTAGAGCCTAATATTGCTTAGGTTTGCTTAATTACGTCATTAAGCTCAAAAGCACTATTCTAGGGGCAAAATCGTAATTTTGCACTAAAACTGCCCGGGACCACCGGGACTTGAACAGAGACCTCTAGACACATGAAAACATGTTTTTAAATCCCTGGGGAAAGTTCCGGGCTCAAACGGCACCTTTACCCGCGTAAAAACGCTATAGGGGTATTTTGGTCATTTTGACCCGAAACTACGGAAAACGAAATTTTCGCTTCCGAAAGCATTCAAGGGCCATTCAATCCCCTTCAAACATTGAGTTGACCCTTCGAGGATGACCGAGTTGGTTAACCTCGAGTTCGGGTCAGGAAATGACCTCAGGGGCATTTTGGTCATTTCCCTCGGACAGAGAAATCGGGGTGTTACAGATAAGATATGTGTTGGATTGAGGTTTACATTCCTTTAAAGTCTTGTATGAGCTCTAGTTAAATATAAAATGAACTTGCATTCATATTTACATTTCTTGCTTAGCATCTTTACTTTTCATGCTTAGCATCTTTACTTTTCATGCCATCACCTAAAGGTTTAAAGATTTAAAACAAGAGTTTGTATTTTCATATCACCTAATAATTAATCTCGAAGCTCGCCTATTTTGACCTTAAAGTCAATTGTTGTGGAGTCTAGAGCATTAAAATAAAGAATTAGACTTGCATTCATATTTACATTTCCTTGTCTAGCATATTTACTTTTCAAGTCACCACTTAAACTTAAAGATAAGAATGAAGTTGCATCTCATATTTCCTTTGAGCCTTCACTTTACTTTTCTAATAAAAGATAAAATGAAGAGCACAGCACATTTATGTTCTTATTACCACTTAAAGATTCTAGAGCTCAAGGACTTTTCCATTTATCTCAAGAAATAAGTTGGGTATGGAAGCATTATCTTGAATGCACATTTCGGCCATTTGATGATGATGAGCTTGGTATGAATCTCATCTAGTTACAAGGGCCAACAATTTATGTGTAACACCCCGATTTCTCTGTCCGAGGGAAATGACCAAAATGCCCCTGAGGTCATTTCCTGACCTGAACTCGAGGGTAACCAACTCGGTCGTCCTTGAAAGGTCAACTCAATGTTTGAAGGGGATTAAATGGCCCTTGAATGCTTTTGGAAGCGAAAATCTCGTTTTCCGCAGTTTCGGGTCAAAATGACCAAAATACCCCTATAGCGTTTTTATGCGGGTAAAGGTGCCGTTTGAGCCCGGAACTTTCCCCAGAGGTTTAAAAACATGTTTTCATGTGTCTAGAGGTCTCTGTTCAAGTCCCGGTGGTCCCGGGCAGTTTTAGTGCAAAATTATGATTTTGCCCCTAGAATAGTGCTTTTGAGCTTAATGACGTAATTAAGCAAACCTAAGCAATATTAGGCTCTAAATGAAGATTAATTTATTTCCCTAATTAATCTAGAGTCAAAATAATTTATTAAAGTTAATTAGAACCTAAAATTGCTTAGATTAAACTTAAATCCTTTTTTAGAACTCAAGACTCCTAGTCTTGGAATCTTGAATAGTGTTTTCTCTCCAATTCCTTAAATCAAAGAAATGTGTCTAGAGTTGTTTAGACTCTAAATTGAGGATTTAACTCACTAATGGTGCAAGACCACTCCTTAATTATGTCTAGACCACCTTAATTATCCATTTCCCTTGCCTAAACACTTTCTTACAAATTCCTAATCTTAAGCATAATCAAAGATACACCTAAACACAACTCTAAACCACAATTAAAATGCAAGAAACTCTCCTCCCTTGGCTGATGCATTTCGGCCAGCACACTCCTCTTTGGCCACATGTTTAATTATTTTCTCACTCAAAGAACCATGCTTGAAGCCATACCTTGAACCATACCTCACCATACCTTAAGCCATACCTCAAGAACACATTATCTCACCTCATGGAACTCATGGAATGCCTCCAATCTGCACCTCATGGCCGAAGCTCTTCATCACCATGAGCTCCCTCCATTTGTTTCATTTCTCTATAAATAGAATACCTTGAGGAGCTTGCACCACTTTTAGATCATTTGCTAAGTTTAGGAAACACTCAAAGCTTTCCTTTTCTCTCAAAGTTCTACTGTTCTTCAAGTTCTTCAAGCTCTTCAAAGTTCTTCATCATCTTCATCTTCTTCTTCCATCTTCAAGTTCATCACATCAAGTAGGGATTTTCTTTCATGTATTCCTTTCTTTAAAGTTCTTGTTTTAAGCTTGATGTTCATAGTTCCTCTTGGTTCCTTTTAGAACTTCTTTTCTTCTCCTTCTTCCTCTTTATGTTTCGGCCATGGGCCTTTGGGAATGAAGGAATGAGAGCTTGATGATGAGAGTTTCATGATGATGTTCATCACTTGAAACAAACTCTAGAGCTTGATCTTTGTTCTTGAGCAAAAATGTTTTTAGTTTTGCCTTTCTTGAACTCTTAAGAACTTTAGCTTTGATGATGTTTTAAAATGGCTCTATGAACTCAATGATGAGGACTCATGATGTTGGTGTTAATATATCATCAAGATCATGAACTCTAGAGTTCTAAAATGTTCCTTTTTCTTCTTGAAGATTTCGGCCATTTCCTTAATTTTTCTAAGCTTCATGGTTTGATTTCCTAAGAATATTATATTGAGTTTTAAGAACTCTAAGCTTGACTTTACCTTGTTTGGATGAGTTTGGGTTATGGTTTAAATTCCTTTAAAGTCTTGTTAAGAGCTCTAGAAAGATAAAATGAACTTGCATAATTTATTTTATGCTTGCATTCATATTTACATTCTTGCTATGCATCTTTACTTTCTAGCTATCACTTAAGAACATAAAGATTAAAATGGAACTTGTATCATCACTTAATTTAATTCTCGAAGCCTTTCTATTTCGGCCTTAAAGTCGATTGTTGTTGGGCCTAGAGCACTAAAATAAAGAATTGAACTTGCATCCTTACTTAATTAATTCCTCGAATGCCTATCTATTTCGGCCTTAAAGTCGATTGTTGTTGGGCCAAGAGCACTAAAATAAAGAATTGAACCATGTATATTACTTTCAAGCTTGCACGTTTAAGTTTATGCCTTGCATATTTAAATTCAAGTCATCACTTTACTTTGTAAGCAAGATTAAAAATGAAAAGCATGAGCACGTTTAGTTTATGTCGTAACTTAAGAACCCAGAGCTCAAAGACTTGCCCATTTCATTCCAAGTTAAAGTTTAATGTGAATGCATTCCTTGAATGCATAATTTCGGCCAAGTAGTGATGATGGACTTGCAATGAGTTTTCATCTAGCTACTAGGACCAATAGTCTATGTTTTAAGTTTTCCTTAAAACTTACAAATCTTTATAAGGTTATGTCATCACAAGTTGTGATTTTATTATCTTTTAGGGGATGGAATATGTTTTGGTCAGTGACCTAAGGCTTCACTTAGCCTCTTGATGAATTAAAATGTTTTGCAAAGAGTTTTAGAAGTTCTAGATCGATTCCAAGAGAAACTAGTTAACTCATGTACCTAAAAATGTCAAATTAACTCTCTCATTTAAGTTAAATGTTTTCGGTTCTAATGTGATGAGTGTGATGCTGTATGATGATGTTTTGATGTGTTGGAATGTGTGAAAATATCATGTGATGATGTAGAAGCGAACCTATGCATGATAGGTAAGAAACTAGCTAACTAGAAATACCATAAAGCTAGAATTTAACATAGTTTTGACCCATTTGTTTATGGAACTAATCCAAACTGTTTTAATGGGGACATAATCAGATTTAGATTGTTTAGACATAAAAAACTTGGTATCATTTGGATTAGAATCGAATTCTAGCACCTACGGGGAAACTAGTAACTAGAAAACCGTAAAAATGCAAATGTAGAACTCTTAGAACATTTAATTTTCTGGATTCTGTCCAGCACCATTACAACATGATAAACATGATTAATAATTACTCCTTAAGCATAGGAATGCCTCATAATTGATTTAGATTTAATATATAGTTCTTCAAGTAAAAACGGAACCGAGAAAGGGTCTAAAACGTAAGTTCTAGAACCCCGTGAACCCAAGTGAGAGGATTTGCCCTATGCTATTCAGATTTAAGTATGAACATGAGGATTAGGAATGATGATTAAATATGAGCCCTTAGGTGCATAAAGATATGAGCGACGGATGTAGAGAACTATATCTCAGGATTAAGACCCGTAAGGGTCAAAGCATAAGCTACCGTAAGGGTAAGCGTTTGGATGTTTTATGATGATGCATGAAGTATGCTAATGATGATGATGTTATTCATATGAGGAATTTATGAGACTATATGTTTATGTGGCATAAAGCAAATTTGGAAGGAAATTTGGTGTAATGACCGTTGTGCCGCCGAATTTCCAACAAATTTGGGGACTTAAAGAGATTTTGAAAATTAAGGTACTAAGATGGGTTCTAGGATGACACCGGTTCGGCCGAGCACCTCCATAGAACTCATGTGACATCGGTACCATTTTACACTCTTAGGTGACACTGGTTCGGCCGAGCACCCCTAAGAGTTTTGCCCCCTAACCCGTACTCAGATAGTCGGGATTTATGATTTATGATACGCTTATCGTTAAGTGGTAAGTAAGAACTAGTGATGACTAGTTAAGGTATGAGCTCATAACCTAGATGTATGACACGCTCGGGTGACACCGGTTCGGCCGAGCACCCCCAGTTCGATTGTCTTTTAGGGTGGCCCATGAGGAAGAGAAGTTTCATGATTATGATTATGTCACTAAGTTTTGTCCCATATGAATGTTACTATTGTCACTTTATGCCACCAAGAATGATGATGCTTGATGTTATGTTTCATGTATGTGCATTAGGTAGTGCCATGCATACATTTTCTATTATGTTGCATCCATGACATTAAGATCATCCTAAAATGAATGGACCTTGGCTAAAATATATTTTAAAGTTTAAAATGAACTTAATACATGCTCAGTCATTTTGTATAAATAACCCCAACGTTCCCGAGGACGAGATGATGACACCTAGGTAGTAGGAGGCCCTACTGAGATTCTTTAGCAAGATTCTCACTCCCTCTATCTCTTCCTTTCCGTCACGTCTTCAGATGGCGACGTTCGTAGTGTTCGTGGACACGCCGACATGGGAGGTGCACCATGACCCAGACCACGGGTCATTCCATTTTGTGGGTCGATGCACGATTAGAGTATTTATGTTCATGGGTCGACCCTTCACTCCCCCTGTACATTCCCATCGCTTTCTCCCCGCCTCACCTTTTGGCGATGACTTGGTGTTCGAGCGCACGCCCCCAGAGGAGAGGCTTCGCTGTACCCCATCATCCACGCCCGCCGCCGAGACTACCCCAAGATGTGCCCTGCGTTCGCCGTTTTTTCTGAGATGAATCCTTTCGAGGATTCGCAACCCAGGCACCCTCCGAGGATCTTCCCCCTCCATACCCATGGACTTTGGAGAGGATAGCGAGCCCACCGTGACTCAGCCGAGGCATGCACGACGACCAGAGATGCGGCCATACCCCGGGGCTCACACTCGATCCCTCGCCCGCCTCTTCACGCCCGAGGAGCTCGCCCGCTTCCGAATATCCGCCTCGATCACGAGATAGTCGCCAAGAGAGGCCGTGGATGGCCGAGATAGAGCACATACCACTTAGATGGGGATAAACCTTCTTTTGTTTAGAGGTTTCCCATTAGATGCACTCGGGTAGGGGAGTAGATTATGTTCATGTTTTATGTTGTATTTTCTTTTATGCATTTTCCTTGTACTAAATTAAGTCCCACACTTATAAGTGGGCAAGTTATATATATATAAGATGATATTCAGTGATGTTCATGTTGTGCCTTATGTTATGATGTTGTGAGACATTTGTTTACCATACATGGTTTACCGCTTATCGTATCACGTGGCTCTCACTTTTATTTCAAAAAAAAAATTACCCGTATTTTCCGCTAAGTAATTCAAAGATAAATGAGAACTATGAAGTAACAGACTAATGATTAACCTAAATATGTTCTAGAGTATTGGGTTAAAAATTAGGATGTTACATTATGTCCTAGTATTTTCTTAGGCATTAAAAGCCTTATAGGAATACTATCTACATGATTTCATGGATCAAATCTTTTCTAAGAAAGTTTTAACTTAGCTACTGCTTAAGGTTAATTTTAGTCCCTTTATATAAAATAATTTGGTGTTCAAAGAGTTTTAGAAGTTTTAAAATGATTCCAAGAGAAACTAGTACCTTGTATGCCTTAGAAATGTGAATTTATGTGTTCTTTGGAATCTTAAATATTTTGGTTCTGCCTTGGTATGTTGGCTACTGTATGACGCTGTTTGAATGTGTTCGAATGTATAAAAATTATAATGGTTGAGGTAGGAACTATTCCGTGCATGATAGGGGAGAAAACTAGTTTACTAGAAAACCTAAAGTTGAGGTTTTGCATGTTTTTGACACATTTAATGTTAGCTACTATCAAATGTAATGCCCTGATTTTCTGTCTGAGAAAAAAATGACCAAAATGCCCCTGAGGTCATTTTCTACCCGAAATTTGAGGATAGCCAGTCTGGCAGTCCTCGAAGGGTCAACTCAATGTTTGAAGGGGATTGGATGGTCCTTAAGTGATTTTAGAAACGAAAATCTCATTTTCTACAGTTTCGAGTCAAAATGACCAAAATACCCTTATAGCGTTTTTATGCGGGTAAGGGTGTCGTTCGAGCCCGAAACTTTCCCCGAAGGTTTAAAATGATGTTTTCATGTTTTAAAAGTATCTGTTTAAGTCTCAATGGTCCCGAGCAGTTTTTGTGCAAAATTATGATTTTGCTCCTGAAATAGTGTCGTTTGAGCTTAATGATGGAATTAAACAAACCTAAGCAATATTAGGCTTTAATCGAAGATTAATTAATTTCCATAATTAATAGAAAGTCAAAATAAGTTATTAAAATTAATTAGAACCTAAAATTGCTTAGATTAAACCTAAATCTCTTTTAAAACTCAAGATTCCAAAGGAATCTTTTGAAATCTTGAATAGTATTTTCTTTCTCCAACCTCCCTAAATCAAGGAATTGTGTTGGCATTGGATTTCAAGTTAATGGGGTTTGACTCCATTAATTTAGTAAAACCACCTCCAAAATCTAGTCTTACAAGTCTCTAATTAACCATTACCTCACCTAAATATTTACTTACAAATTCCTAATCCTAAACCTAATCAAAGCTACATCTAAACGCACCTCTAAACCACAATTAAATGAAAGATTTTTCCTCCCTTATTTCATGGAGAAAATGGCACCACCTTATTCCCCACAATGCATCACATGTTTGTTCACTCACACACTCAAAGAAGCATGCTACATCATGCCTAAACCCATGCCTATACCATGCCTTAAACCTTACCTTGAAATGACATAGCCAAGAGATATTTTTCTCCCTCCGTCCTCCCCTAAAATGGCACCACTTCTCCCTCCCATTCTCACCCCTCATGTTTCATTTCTCTATAAATAACATGCTTGGATGAACTTGAATCACTTTTAGTTCATTTGCCAAGTTTGAGTTTTCAAGAGCACCTTAAAGCTTTTCTTTTTCTCTCAAGTTCAAGAGTTCCTCTTCTTCAACTTCTTGATCTTCTTCTCTCATCTCAACCTCCAATCACTTGGTAGGGATTTTATTTTAAGTGTTTCATTCATTAAAAGTTCTTATTTAGTTATGTGCTTTATGATTTCTCTTGAATCTTTTAGAACTTCTTTCTTCCTCTTTGTTTTTCTTTTCAGCCAAGGGCCTTAAAGGGCTTGGAAATGAGAACTTGATGATGAGGATTTCATGATGATATTCATCACGTGAGCAACCTCTAAAGCTTGATCTTGGTTCTTGAGTAAATGATGTTTTTGGTTTCTTTCTTTCTTGGTCTTGAGAACTTAACTTTGATGATGCTCTAAAATGAATATATGAACTCAATGATGAGGACTCATGATGTTGGTGTTAATACATCATCAAGATCATGGTCTCTAGAGTTCCAAAATGGTTCCTTTCCTTGCTCATGGTTTCAGCTCTTTTCCTTTTCTTTCCTTTAAATTTTCGGCCATGCATATTGAATAGCCCAACATGATAGCTTAATGATGAGAGTTCTAGATGATGACTTCATGTTCATCACAATGAAATCTCTAAAGCTTGAGTTGTCATAAAAATGTTATATAGCTTTCTTATGGTGTTATTTTTAAGAAAGGTTGCTTTGTGTTCTAGGAACTCTCAAGTTCACTTTATCTTGCTATGATAAGTTTGGGTTTGTAACACCCTAATTTTAACCCAACTTTCTAGAACACATTAGGTTATACATTAGGCTATTACCTCATAGTCTCATCCTTTTCTTAAAAATATTTAGCGGAAATTATGGTAAAATTTTTTTTTTTGAAAGTATAAAACAAAGTGAGAGCCGCGAAGTTAACTATTCGAATAATAGAAACGTGAGACATGATTAACACTCATAGAGAGAACTCAAAAAGGAAAACATATAATGGTGGAGTAGAAATCATCATAACAAGAGAAACATTTCATTAATAATATATTTAGAGTACATAGGTAGTCATACCCGCATAGGTACAGGCAGAGCTTGTGATAAAGAAGAAATAAAATACAACAAGAAACACAAGTGTAGGGTGCGACTACAATAAAAATCCAAAATGCTACCCTTCTAGTAAGCTACGAGTATAAATCCACCGCCGTCCCAAAAGATACAGCCAAGGGAATATCCTTGCAACGCTTGTGTACTGAAAGCTCCACCGGGTATAGTGCACCTCCCAGATCAAGCGTGTCAATGAAGTCAACGAACATCGCCATCGCTTCTCTGAAGATGTGACGGGAGAAGAGAGAGGAGTGAGAATTCTTAGTAAAGAATCTCAGTAGGAGTCTCCTATCCTAGGGTTACATCGTTCACATCCCCAGGAACCTTGGATTTATTTCATAAAGACAAGTGAGTATACATCAAGTTCATTTTAAGTTCTAAAGTGTATTTTAGCCAAGGTCCATTCATTTTAGGATGATCTTAATGTCATGAATGCAACATAATAAAGAATGTATGCGTGGCGCTACTTAATGCACATACATCAATCATCATCATACTTAGTGGTATTAAGTGGCAATTAGAATACATTCATATGGGACAAACTTAGTGACATAATCATAACCATAAAACTTCTCTTCCTTATGGGCCACCCTAAAAGACAATCGAATCAAAAGGGTGCTCGGCGAACCGTGTCACCTAACGTGTCCAACTCTAGGCTATGAGCTCTTACCTTAACTAGTCGCCACTAGTTCTTACTTACCATGTAATGATAAGCCTATCATAAATCATAAATCCCGACTACCCGAGCACGGGTTAGGGGGCAAATCTCTTAGGTGCTCGGCCGAACCGGTATCACCTAAGAGTAAAAAAAATGGGTACCGATGTCACATGAGTTCTATGGAGGTGCTCGGCCAAACCGGTGTCATCCTAGAACCCATCTTAGTACCTTAATTTTCAAAATCTTTAAGTCCCCAAATTTTTCAGAAATTCGGCGGCACGATGGCATCACGCCGAATTTCTTCCAAATTTGTTTTATGCCACATAAACATATATATCCTCATGAATTCCTCATATGAATAACGTCATCATCTTTCACATAACATATGCATCATCGTAAAACATCTTAACATACCTTAGTATCATATAAATATCATTCTCATATTCTTAATGTCTTATGCATTGACCGCTATGGTCTTTAACTCACAGTCAAAGTTATGAATCATTCAAAGCTAACCTTTCGGGTACTTAGGAGGTTATGACTAAGTATATCTCTCTTCATACTATGGTCAAGAATATCTCTTAATCTCAAAGGTGCAGAATTCATAATTTCAACTTTACGGGTACCTAGGAGTCACTGTAACACCCTAATATTCGACCTAATACTACTAGTACGTACTTAGGCCAAATATTAGTCATTACTTACTATCATGGTTCTTCTTACTTGGGCAAATAGCTTAACGAAAATACGAGCCAATTTTTCTTTTTTAAAGAACATTACTTAAAATAGAAGCCGCGCGTATCTTACGAGGTCGGTATCATAAGGTGCAGAATTATAAACATAGAAGTGGCTCCATATCATAGCATCATCACAACTGAATTACTTCATATATATAATATGCCTACCCTAAAGGGCAGGACTCTTCAAGTACATAGTAACATGAATACGGCGTAAAAATAGAATACATGGAAAAGAATCGAAAGAAGCATCCCTACCCATGTGCAACCTAAGATGGATAACCTCAACACAAAAGAGGTATCATCCATACTATGTGACGTCGTGCACTAAGGACTACCCTCCAATCTCCATAGCGCACTCACGGTACGGAGGAACGTAGCCAATCCACGGGCGGAGCTTCGGCAGTGCGTGCATGCCTGCGGATCAACGTGTCGCCCCCGTCGGTCGTGGTCCGCACCGAAGCCCTCCGATGCCGAGTGATCGCCTCTCGCCGCCTATCCGCCGCAGGCGAGTGGGCGAGCCCTCATGGTCCATGGGGAATCCTCTGAAGGGTCCTCCTCGAGTCTTTGCGATGATGGCACGTCTTTGCGACGTGTCCGCTGAACCGCAGAGTGGGTCCGCAGTTCCTCTCATGTCGTGGGCGTGGCGTGCTCAAAGATCGCGGGTCACCATAGGGGATGCCGGGAGAAGCGATAATCAGACAAGGGGTGTGTGAATGGCCGCCCTAAAAACATGAAGATGCGCCAAGACACCGCCCTCAAAATGAAATGACCCATGCTCCGGGTCATGGTGGATCTCCCACCGTGGCGTGTCAATGAATAGGACGAAGGTCGCCATCTCGCTCTGAAGACGTAATGGAAAGGAAAAGATAGAGGGAATGAGATTCTTACTAAAGAAACTCAGTAGGGTTTTCCTTCTATCCTAGGTGTCATCATATACGTCTCCAGGAATCTCGGGTTATTTATAAAATAATGGACATACATAGGTTCAATTATGAGTTTTCCAAAATCTCATTTTCCGAGAATCCGTTCTTTTTAGCATGGCACTTGTGTTACATATGCTATATACTAAAATCATAGACATAAATCATGTAGCTTGGTACGTAGAACAGGAATCATATAACTGGTACATGGAACATAAATCATATAACTGGTACATGAAACATAAATCATATAACTGGTACTTGAAACATAAATCATATAAATCATATAACTGGTACATGAAACATAAATCATAATACTGGTACATGAAACATAAATCATATAATTGGGTTACTTAGGTGACATAAGAACCTTTACTTAACTGGGCCGCCCTAATATTTCTCCCTTTTTGAGAAAACTCTAGGTTATGAGCTCATACCACGCTAGTCGTCACTAGCATCTAGACTTTATCCATTTGGATAAGTCAACTTCCCGACTTTAAGTACGGGTTTAGGGGGCTAGCATCACATTGTCCCCACCCTTAATTCGGTGGTTTCAAAGGATTACATTCTTATGTTCTAAGTCATCCTAAGTTTAACATGATTCTTTAAGATGCCACATAATTAATGCATAACACATAATTACTACCTCGGCATCTCTAAAGTTCTTTTACAGACATAATAACATGTTAATACAAGCTATCACATAGGGATAATAGTTCACATGGTATCATCATAAGGTAAGCAAGAGCAATAAGCCTCTTAACTTGATCATGTTTGAAATCGAACATATAAGATCATGTATTCATGTTAGGCTAAAGCATAGACTAATGTCATAACAATTCTCAGATTCAGGCAATGCAAGATCATAGCTTCAAGTCATTAAATCGGAAAAGCATTCGCTTGTGAACTTGGTTACGTAATCGTTTTCATAAGTCTTGTAATCGATTACACAAATTTCGAGATTTCAAAACATGGAGGTCAGAGTTTCGTAATCGATTACATGGGACTTGTAATCGATTACACAGCTTCGAGATTTCGAATCAAGGCAGATAGAGGGTTCTGGTAATCGATTACATGGAACTTGTAATCGATTACTATGTTTAAAAATACTTTGCTGGGCCCCTGGAACATCTGGGTAATCGATTACATTACTAGGTAATCGACATTAGAATTCAGAATGTGTAATCGATTACACTATATAGTAATCGATTACTTTGGGTAAAAGTTCATGTTTGGGCTCCTCCGAAGCTTTACGTAATCGATTACATGGGCTGGGTAATCGATTACCAAAGATCTTAAAAACGGAAATATGGGGTCTAAACATATCTGAGTCATTCCTTTGAAATACTTATGGTGGCTAGTTTCTCTTGGAACAATTTTGAACTTCAAAAACATCTTGTCAAACATTTTAACTTGTCAAAACCCTTATAAATCTAAGAACATACCCAAAATGTTTTTGAGTACAACATATGTTTTAGAAAGACTTAAAACATGAGCTATAGGCTCTTGTGACTAATAAACTCCTCTTGGAGCTATCTTCATCACATGGCCAAAATGTACATTCCAAGAATGTTTTCCATGGTTAACCTCTTCTCAAGATGAAATGGGCAAGCCTTTGAGCTCTAGAATCTTAGGTGATGACATAAAATAGACGTGCTATGCATTTCATTTTAGAGTCCTTTAGAAAGTAAAGTGATAGCTCAAGGTAAATATGAGGTGCACATCCATTTTCATTCTTTGAGTTTAGTGAGGACTTGAAATATAAAATGAGATGCAAAGCTTGGAATTTTAAACGTGCATAATGCAAGTTCATTCTTAGTCTTGGGGTTTAGTGATTGCATAGAAATAAACATGCCATGCAAAGCATAAACGTAAACGTGAATGCAAGTTACTTTTATATCTTGTCTAGAGCTCTTGCAAGGCTTTAAGAAGGAACATAGTCCAAACCCAAAACTCATCTTCACAAGAAAAGAAAAACCATTGGTACCAAGGCATCAAGAGAAAACATGACTTCAAGAATCATGAAAGTGGTCAAATCTTAACAAAAGAAAGGAACCATTTTTAAATCTCTATGGACCAAGATCTTGATGATCCAAGCATCAACATCCTAAGTCCTCATCATTGAGTACATAGCTTCCTTCAAAACAAATATTTAAAACAAAGTTCATGATAAAGAAGAAAGCAAAACCAAAACCATGCTTGGTTTAGGGCCAAAGTTTCAAGCTTTAGAGTTTGTTCATGTGACAAGCATCAACATGAAGCTCTCATCATCAAGCTTACATTTTTCCCATGTAAAATGGCTTCATGGCCGAAAACATGAGAAGAAGAAGGAAGAAGATCCAAAATGTTCAAGAGAAACATAAACTCTTTTAACTAAACTTGTAAAGAATGAAACTTTCTTTAAGAAAAACTCAAGCTTTAGAGGTCTCATGAGAGATGGACTCATGGTCACATCTAGAGAACACTCATCATCAAGCTATCATATTCAAGGCCTTGAGGCCGAAAATCTAAGGGGAGAAAAGGAAGAAACCAAAAAAAAAGAAAGCAACATAGAGGTTCAACCATTCATCAACTCCCAAACAAGATTCAAGCATAAGAATCAAAGACATATTTAGAAAGAGTTCCCTACCTTGTGTCTTGAAAATGAAGGAGAGAACTTGAGCTTGAGGAACTCTTTGAGAGTTTGAGAGAAAAGTGAGAAAGCTTGAGAGGGGGAAATGAGAGAGTTTGAGACTTTGGAGAAGGATCCAAAAGTGATGGAGTTGTGGAGTGTGGTGTATTTATAGGCAAATGAAGGAGTGAAGGGGGAGTTGGTTGAAGCTTCTTGAAGAAGGAAGAGAGAAATATCTTCTTGTGTGGTCATTCTTGGTGTGATTGAAACCATAGGTAGGCATAGGTCATAGGGTAGCTTGAAAGACAACTTGATTGACTACATAAAATAAAATTCTTTTGGATTCTTGGGGGAAGTGGCTGAAAATTATAGGGCCAAGGGAGAGAAAATTTCATGGCCACAAGATAAAATATCTATATGTGTTGTCATTCAAAGGTATGGAAGAAAGTATGGAAGGTATGATTGATTATGAAGCTTGATTGAAAGCTTTGAGTGACAACATAAACAATTTATTCTTTTGAATTTTGAATGACATATATTTTTCAAATGTGATCATGATTATTTGAGAGTGACAATTTTCTTGGAAAAGAGAGTGTCATTGGGAAAAGGAGTCTGAATAGTGAAAACACTATTCATAGTTGCATTTTCTTTTAAAAGAAAGAAAAGAATTTAGGAAAGAGTTCTAAATTTCCTTAAACAATTCTAGGTTCCAATTAGTTTTTAAATAATGATTTTGGCTCTAGATTAATTATGGAAATTAATTAACCTTCAATTAGAGCCTAAAATCGCCTAGGTTCTGAGTTAGATAACTCATTAAGCCCAGCATGCACTAAGCAGGGGCAAAATCGTAATTTTACTCAAAAACTGTCCGGGACCACCGGGACTTAACCAAACCTTAAACAATCATAGTTCATGCCTTAAAATCATGGTTTTAAACCTCGGGACAAAGTCCGGGTCAAAACGAAATTTTAAAAGCTCAAATCATCACAGGTATTTTGGTCACTTATGTGCTGAAATCTCAGAAATGAGATTTTTCTGCTTTGTTAGGCACTCATGCTCATACAATCCCCTTCATATAACATATGAACCCTTTGAGGATGGCCAAAGTCGGCCGTCCTCGTGTTTCGGGTAAAAATGACCTCAGGGGCATTTTGGTCATTTAAAAGTTTAGAGAAAAACGGGGCGTTACAGTCACGACAATGACCCTTTCTAAGTGCGGTTTGCTTCTAAGGCACCAAGATCAAGTCCTAAACCAATTATGAGTCATTTCTACACATTTAAACTAATTTAGAACCGTGATTATCATTACTAAACCTTGCTGGACAGAACCCAGAAAATTCTAACATTAAGGGATCTAGAACTCTCAAATTAATTCTTTTCTAGTTTGTAACCTTTCTTATCTTTTACTTATGAGTTTTTCCATTGATCATACTTAAACATAAGCATGTTATCATCGTTAAAACAACTCATACAGTGGCCAAACATAGCAAGGCAGAACCGAAACAACACTCTCCATACAAAGGCATAAAACATACTTTTTAAAGCACATAGGATACTAGTTTCTCTTGGAACCTTTTTAAAACCTTCAAAGCTCTTTTGTAAACATTTTTAACATCTAAAATCATCAAGATATTTATAAGGGCAGTAGCTAAGTTGAATTTATTTCAAGAGGTACTAAATCCATAAAACTTAGTTCTATATGTTCTTTGAATCCACATAGACTTAGAAAAATTATAAAGCATAGCTTACGGGCATTTGTGATCAAATGAAACTTATCCTAAGTTCATTCATCTCACATAGCCGAAGTGGGCATTCTAAGAGAATGCTTTCCATGTCTAACTCTCATTTGAGACCTTGGAGCAAATCTTTGAGCTCTAGAGCTTTAGGTGATGACAAAACATAAACATGCCATGCACTTCATTTTTATTGTTCATTAGGGAAATAAAGTGAGAACTTGAAAAGTAAATAGCTCAAAATAAATATGAGATGCAACTTGTTATTATCTTGGATTTTAAGTGATGACTTGAATAATAAACGTGAAATGCAATGCTTGGAAATTAAATATGAATATGCAAGTTCATTTTTTAGTCTTAGAGCATTAGTGATGACATAAAAAAAAATCATGCTATGCAAGGCATAAACTAAATATGAATGCAAGTTCATTTTGGTTTAATAACTAGAGCTCGTCCAAGACTTTAAAGAACCAATTTTCACAACCCCAACATAGTCTCATCAAGTCAAGAGAATGGAACTAAAAGAAATCTCCATATTTTCAAGAAAAGGAATTATGGCCGAAATCATGAGGCCAAGAGAAAGTAATCCATATTCCTTTTTGAAATCATTCTTATTTTCTTAAGTTGAAAACTTTAGTGAACTTCATAGCATAATAATAAAAACTAAAGAAAACTCAAGCTTTAGGGGTCTCATTATGATGAACACATAGTCATCATCTAGAGGTCCCCATCATCAAGCCATCATGTATGAGTTTAAAGGTCATGAAGGCCAAAAACTCAAGAAGGAAACCAAGAGAGTTTTAAAAAAGAAATTCCAAGAGGTAGCTAGAGAAAAACTCATTTTTCAAGGAAATGAGATGGAAAGAAACACTTCTACCTAGAGTGAAGACAAAGATCTTGAACTTTGAGAGAAGAAAACAAGATGATGAGCTCCTCCAAAAGGCTTGATGTTTTCGGCCAAGGGGAGATAAGGAGGTTAGAGTTGTGTTTGAGGTGAGTTTGTGTTTGAGATGAAATATTTGAGAGGTTTGATGGTGATTCAAGGTTATGGGGTGATGTGTGAAGGTTATGAGATGATGATGATGAAGTAAAGAGATGAAAAAGATGAAGATGAAAAAGAAAGGAACTCTTTGGGACTAGAGAGAAAGAAAGAAACTAGCAAGACTACTCTAAGCTTTAGCAAATGCTCAATGTGCATCCAATGCTAACACAAGCTCCCTATTTATAGAAAAACAAAGTGATAGGTGAGAGAATGGAAAGCATGGCTGATGGTAAGAAAGAGAAAATATCTCTTTGATGGTGTCATACAAGCATGGTTTGAAGCATGGAGCTCATGACACAAGGTATGGCTTCAAGCATGGGTTTTTGAGTGATCTTTTCTTTAAATTGTGGATGAAATTAGGCTTCTAGAATACCAACATGGCTGGAAGTTTTTCAGCCACAAATAATTGAAGGGAATGATTTATTTTACTTGGTTATTCATTTGGAAAAGCAAGCTTGATTGAAATTATGATAAGGCATGACAAGTGAGGTGATTTGAGGTGATTTTCCTTTAAGTTTGAAATGAAATAATTCATGAAAATGGGGGAGGGGGGGGGCTGATTTTGAGCCACAAAAATGAGAGAAAAAGTCTTCTAGAAGATGTCCTATGAAGCATAGAGGTTATGACACAAAGCATGGTTCTTTGTGAGATGGAAGCATGGTCTTTGGAGTGTCAAAAATTTGCACATGTGATGGATAATGGGGGGATGATTTCGGTCAGATTTGGGCAGCAAGGAGAGAGGAAAAATCTTCCATGTAATTGGGTGCTAATGATAGGATTAAGTGTAGGTTAGTTTAGGTACAAGGTTAGGAGTAATTCAGCTTAAGTTTAGGTAACTAAGCATGTGTATTAGGAATTTTATGACAAGGTTAGGAGTGCTCTTACATCATTAGAGAATTTAAAACTCATTTGTGAATAAACAATGTGTATCACAATCCCATGATTTAAGGAAAGAGAGAGAAAACACTATTTGTGCACTATTTGCACACTATTCATTGATTCCTACACTCAAAGTCCTTGAATTTAAAGATAGGGTTTTAAGTTTATCTAAGCAATTTTAGGTTCTAATCATCCTTATTAAATTATTTTGACCTTAGATTAATTATTGAAATTAATTAACCTTCGATTAGAGCCTAATATTGCTTAGGTTTCGCTTAACCGTGTGATTAGGTGTAAACATACGAAACTACGGGCAAAACCGTAATTTTACACTTATTTTGCCCGGGACCTCCGGGACCAAAACTGAGACCACAAAATACATAAAAACGTCTTTTAAACCCATCTGGAGAGGTTTCGGGTTCATCCGGCACTTGCAAAAGGGTAAAACGCCATAGGGGCGTTTTGGTCATTTTGACCTGAAAACTTGAAAAACGAGATTTTCGATTCCGGAAAGAAACACAAGTCATCCAATCCCCTTCCAACATTGAGTTTGCCCTTCGAGTATTGCCAGACCTGGATTTCCTCGAATTCCGGGCTGATAATGACCTCAGGGGCATTTTGGTCGTTTTCACTCTAGCAGAAAATCGGGGCGTTACAGGGTTAAGGTTTAAGTTCCTTTAAAGTCTTGCAAGAGCTCTAGTGAAGAACATAAAATGGACTTGCATTCATATTTATTTTCCTTGCTTAGCATATTTATTTTTGAGCTAATCACCTAAAATATAAAGATTAAAACAAGAGCTGCATTTTTATATTACCTAATAATTAATCTCGAAGCTCACCTATTTCGGCCTTAAAGTCGATTGTTCTGGAGTCTAGAACACTAAAATAAAGAACCGGAGTTGCATTCATATTTATATTTCAAGTCATCACTTAAATCCTGAAAGATAAAATGAACTTGCATATTTATTCTCAAGTTCTTGCATCTTATATTTATTTTGAAGTTCTCACTTTACTTTATAATGAAGACTAAAATGGAATGCATAGCACGTTTACTTTTCGTCATCACTTAAAGACCCTAGAGCTCAAAGACTTGCCCTTTTTATCTCAAGTTAAAGTTGGTTATGGAAATATCCTCATGGATGCATATTTCGACCATTGATGATGATGAACTTGATGTGAGTTTCATCTAGTCACAAGGGTCAACAATCTATGTTCTAAGATTTTCTTTAGGCCCCCAAGAGTTTTATAAAAGTTATAACCAATGAGATTTATGATTTAAACTTCTTCTAAGGAAGTTTTAAATTAGCCACTGCCCTATAGTTATTTTTAGTCCTTTCCTGTGGAATGAAATGGTTTTCAAAGAATTTTAGAAGTCCTAGAATGATTCCAAAAGAAACTAGTAATTTATATGTCTTGAAAATGTGAGATTATGTGTTCTTTGGAACCTATTCTTTTCAATTCTGCCATGGTATGTTTACTGCTGTATGTTGATGTTTTGATGTAACACCCTAGTAATTAACCAGATACACCTAGGTTGAATTTGATTAATGACTAGACTTTACTCCTTGCTTTGGTTCTTTCTTCGTAATTTGAAAATACTTAGTGAAATTACGAGCCATTTTTTTTTTAAACACATAATTGAAAACGTGAGCCGAGTACAACGTGAACGAGTAAGCGGAGTATAATAAGACGTTTAATAATATATCACATCATATCACTTAGGCTCCATCATATAACATCCATAAGCACATTATAGCATATATTTACATACAATAACCTCACTCAAAGGGTGGGTTATGTTCATATACTTAAGGAAATACATGCCCCTAAACTAGATAACTCCATAAGCCGGGAAGGTTATCCTAAAACTAGGGTGCATGATCACACATAAATCTACTAAGAACCCTCTATGGCCACTGTCCTGGAAATAGGGAATAAATCCGATCCACTGATTAGCTCCCTCGGGAGGGGGCACACGAGATGCACCAAGCTGGGGTTGCATGGACGACCTTCTTGCTAACCTCGGCTGAACAACTGTTTCCTCACTACCCTCTCTTACACGTGTGGGAGTAGGAGCAGAGCTCTCAGAATATACATGAGTAGGAGTGTCCTCTGAAGGATGAGTTTCAGAATATCTCGTCTAGAACATACTCAAAACCCATGGACAGCAGATGAAGCGGGATAAGAACGTAACATCCTTTCATCAAGTGGACGTGCATGTTCGAAAACCATTTCATCGCTATAGGGAGAAGTAGGAGAAAATCGATAACTAGGGACAGGATATTCAAATGGACGACCTATGTAAATAAAAACACGAATCACAAGACCTCCTTCAAAATGATACGAGCGATGCACCGATCATAGTGAAATTCCCAAGTAGGGGTATCAACGAACAGACGAATGTCGCCATCCGAATCTGGAGACAATGACGGAAATAAAGAAAAGGGAGTGAGAATCTTGCTAAAGAATTCTCAGTAAGGTACCTCCTTCTACAGTGTCATCATCAAAGTCCCCGGGAACCTCGGGATTATTCTAAAATAGTGAGCATGCAAAGATTCATTTTAAGTTCGGACAAATACTTAACCGAGGTTCGTCAATTTTTAATCATGCGTCTTATAATGCATCATAATCTTAACATGTCATATTTACAATGAACTTTTCCTTTATCATTACATCATTTTCCTCATCATCATTATCAAATAACATGCATAAAAGAACGTCATATAATATTAGCTACATGTGGACATAGTGCACATATTTCATTTCCTTAGGTGACTTAAAATCTTATCATCATCATTATTTTCCTTAGGCCACCCTATACTCCACCCTTTTGGGAGTAATTTAGGTTATGAGCTCATACTTTACTAGTCGTCACTAGCATATACTTATCCCTTTTGATAAGCTAAAGTCCCGACTCTACCCTTTTGAGAGAACGGGTTAGGGGCTAAAATCACCTTTTCACCACCTATAGTCCGATGGTTCCAAAGGATCATTTTCTTATAAGTTTAAGTCACCATTAAATCTTTGCATGTTATATCATAATACAATTCATAAACATCATAACATTTTCTCATTTATAGTCTTAAGCTAGAATAATATATATCAATCGTAATCATGCATATGGGAGATTCCCGGGAAAGAGAGGTAGGTCACAATGGACACGCTTAAATACCAAGTCTTTCCTTAGCCGTAACCTTTCCAAATTACACTTTTACAATGATACACTTTCTTCTAGCAACAAAGGTAAATTTTACATAATAAAGAACATTTCATGTATAAGCATTCTCATTATTTGCAACAAAGAACTATAACATGCAAGCCAGGAAATCATTCAATAAGCATCCAATCCTTACATAGAATTATCAATTATAGAACTAATTAGTTACTAAACCAATTATGAATCATTCTCTTAACAATAAACCATAATTATCATAACTTCAATCATATCAAATCATTATCACACATTGATACTAAACTCAGATCAGTGGCTGAATCATGAACCTCATGCAATTACATAGAATCATATTTTAAGTGCATATAAATTACTAGTTCCCCGTAAAATCCTTGCAAAGCCTTAAAACTCATTTAGAAACTAGTTCTTTTGTCAAATTTGGGAGGATCTTCACAATTAAAATTCTCACTTGAGATAAAAGGAGTAAGTTGAGCTTTAGAGATTTAGGTGACATCTTAGAATTATAAACATGCTATGCAACCTTATTTTAATCTTATCTTTATAAGGTGATAGCTTGGAATTATAAACATGATATGCAATTCCATTTCTTTATCTTTAAGATTTAAGGTGATGACTTGAAAATTAAACATGATGCAAGAACTTGAAATATAAACATGATACAAGAAAGCTGGAGGCGTGTAATCCGCAGAACCAGAGAGAGGAGAAGAGAATATTAAGAAACCTGAGCGATGTAGTCCGCACAGACCGATAGAGAGGGAGAAGAGAATTATTATTACATCTTTTTAAGCTCCAATCTCAAGACTTTTTAAAGAATAAATTCTTTAACTCCAATAATCATATTTCTTTGCTTGTGATACATGGGCAAGTCTTTGAGCTCTAGGATCTTTAGGTGATGGCATAAAATAAACATGCCATGCGTTGATTCTTTTAGCCATTATAAAATATAGTGAGAGCATAAATTAAACATGAGATGCAACCTCTTTATTATCTTGAAAGATTAAGTGATGACTTGAAACATAAACATGAAATACAAGCTTGGAATTTAAACATGAGAAATGCAAGTTCATTTATTCATTCTTGAAAATTTAGTGATGACATAGAAGGTAAACATGGTTATGCAAAGCATAAACTTAATCATGGATGCAAATTCATTTTGTTTCTTTACTAGAGCTCCTTCAAGACTTTAAAAGAATTATAAATTCAACCCAATACATATCTTAACAAGAAATAAAACATAAAAGGAAAATACATCTTTCAAGTTCTAAACTAAAAATCTTTGTTTTAGCATCATAAAGCATTATTCTTTAAACTTTTGCATCAAGTGGAATTTTCAAGCTTTAGAGGCCTAACTTGTGATGGATTTACAACCCACCCTCAAGGTCCTCATCATCAAGCCATCATCTTAGTTCCACCTAGGCCATATGGTTGAATTGGTTAAAGAAAAATTGAAGAGGAAAACCAAAATAAAAAGCTAAGGTAAGTTCATAATTTCATCATTTTGAGCTAAAAACACAACTCCTCAAAGCATAGAAATAAATTTAGAAACTACTCCCTACCTAATCTGAGTTGAAGAAGAGGAAGAGAACTTGGTTTCTTGAAGTGAAATGAAACAAAATCTCTTTGAAAAATTGAAGAAAGAATTCAGCCAAAGAGGAGGAAGAAAGAAAGTTTTTGGTGCTCCTAAAAACTAGTTATGAACCAAGCATTCCAAGACCACTCAAGCAAGCCTATTTATAGAAGATTTTGAGGCTTCTAATTGGCCAACATGATGAGGTAGTGGACGGAATTTTGCAGGAGAAATAATAAGGGAGGAAAATTATTTTAGACAAAGTTGTATGAAATTAAGGAATTATGTCTCTTATGGTGACATTTTGGCATTTTGTTTTAGTGCAACTTTTGGCAATAATTCAGCTGCATAATGGCATCAATAATTTTGTCCATTACAGCCCAAAGAAGTGAAATTTGTGTGTTCCATGCATTATTTAGGTGTAGGCAAGGTATTCATGTAATTTAGAGAATTTACTGTTAAGGGTTTAAGTGAATTAGTAAGCAATTTGGGTGTTTTTGAGCAATTTTGGGTTCTAATCAATCTAAATACATAATTTTGACTCTAGATTAATATTTAGAATTTAATAAGCTTTAATTTGAGCCTAATATTGCTTAGGTTTCAGATATCTGAATCAAAAATCCCGAATTCAAAGCGCCAAAAACAGGGCAAAATCGTACTTTCACTTAAAAGCGCCCAAGGCCACCCGAGCTTAACCAATGGTTAATCATGACTTAAAAACACATTTTAAAACATTTTAGTGAGGTTGGCGTTCAGTCGGCACGCACATCGGAGTTAAAACAGCCGCAGGGGCGTCTTGGTCATTTCGCGCGTCGGAACTCAAAATTGAGATCCTTCTGCTCTATTAACACACATAACACAAACAATCCCTTATTATCCTCAAAATATCCCCTTGAGAATAGGTGGGGCCCACGATCCTCATTTTCTCGAGTAAAATAACTTGTGGGCATTTTGGTCATTTTATACGTCTGAAATTCGGGATTTGCGACTCTCGCATGAATCGTTCCTAACCTCTCTTCTAATGTTATATTCCTTTATTGAGGATTGTTCGGCCTCAAATCTTATGTAATAATTACCTACGGTAATTCGGTAATTGAGTAATTTCTAATGACACTAAAAGTTAGAATAAAAATTGGGGCGTTACATTACTCCCCTCCTTAATAAGCATTTCGCCCCGAAAATTCGTTACCGAGATCAACTCGGTATTGTGCTTTCATGTTTGATTCCAGCTCCATGTAATTTCTTCGGTTTCAGCCTGTCCCCATGTTACTTTGAGCAGGGGTACAGCCCTGTTGCTCACCTGCCTAACTCCTCGGTCGACGATTCTCGTGGGTAGTAAGTTAAATGTCGTTATCTCTTAATTGTACATGTTCTCGCTCTAGTACATGACTCCTGGTCGATTGATACTTTCTTAATCGAGAAACATGGAAAACATCATGAAGGTTGGATAGACTCGGGGTAGGGCTATACGGTGAGCTACGTGTCCTACTTTGGTAAGGATTTCAAACGGACCAAGAAATCAGCTCAATTTCTTTACTTTTATTGCTCGGCCTATGCCGGTGGTGGGGGTGATCCTTAGGGACACGTGGTCCCCTTCTTGAAAATCTAGCGGTTTTACGCTTGTCCGCATAGTTTTTCTGTCGACTTTGAGCAGTAAGAATCTTATCCCTAATCTTCTTGATTTGTTCCGTTGTTTCCCTCACAATATCAGGTCCGAGTAAACTTTGCTCTCCGGGTTCATACCAACATAAGGGAGATTGACATTTCCGTCCATAGAGGGCCTCATACGGTGCCATACCGATACTTGCATGATAACTGTTGTTATATGCAAATTCAATCAGTGAAAGGTACTTATCCCAACTTCCCCTTTGATCTAAAACACATGCCCTTAACATATCCTCCAAGGTTTGGATAGTTCTTTCAGATTGACCGTCTGTTTCGGGGTGATAAGCCGTGCTTAGACACAGCTTTGAACCAAACGCCTTTTGAAAGGCACCCCAAAATCGTGACGTAAACCGCGGATCCCGGTCCGAGATTATCGTCGACGGCACCCCATGTAACCTTACTATCTCCTGAATATATAATTGTGCTAACCTATCCAAGGAATAAGTCACCTTAATAGGTAAAAAGTGGGCCGACTTCGTCAATCGATCCACGATTACCCATATGGTATCATGATTCATTTGGGTCCTCGGTAATCCAGTCACAAAATCCATGGAGATACTATCCCACTTCCACTCAGGGATCGACAGAGGTTGCAAAGCATTCCGCAGGGTTTTGGTGTTCAATCTTCACCTTTGACACACCAAGCACTTACTCACCCATGTGCACACATCTTTCTTCATTCCAGGCCACCAGAACATCTTCTTCAAATCTTGATACATCTTGGTGGCACCAGGATGAAGGGTAAAATGGCTCTTATGGGCTTCCTCCAAAATATCTTTTCGGAGGCCACCACTAGCAGGTACACATATTCGACCTTTAAACCTCCACAAATCGTCCATTCCTTGGGTAAAACCTATCAACTTTCCCCGCCTTCTTCACCGCCCTAAAGTCTCTTGAAACTCAAAGATCGCCCTCCCTTGAGCTTGAACAATCCTTTCTTTAAACTCACTTGTCACTCTAAGATGACAAGCTCTGATGCCCTTAGTGGTCAAAGTCATTCCTAGGTTTAAGTCCCTAAATTGCTCAATTAATTCAACCTCCTTCACCATCAAACGGGACACTTGTAAGGACTTCCTACTCAAAGCATCAGCTACTACATTAGCTTTACCAGGATGGTAGTTCAATCCAAAATCATAATCTTTCAAGAACTCCATCCATCACCTTTGCCTCATGTTTAGCTCTTTTTGATCAAAGAGATATTTCAAACTCTTGTGATCGGAAAACACCTCAAACTTAACTCCATATAAATGGTGTCTCCAAATCTTTAGAGCAAACACGACTACAGCCTAACTCAAGGTCATGGGTAGGGTAGTTTGCCTCATGTGGCTTGAGTTGTCTTGATGCATAGGCCACCACTTGCCTATCTTGCATCAATACACAACCTAAACCATTATTTGAAGCATCACAATACACCTCGAAAGCCATATTGGGGTCGGGTAACACTAAAACAGGGTCGAGGTTAGCTTGTGTTTTAACTCTTGAAAGCTCTTTTCACACTCCGGTCCATGAAAAAGGGGTGTTCTTCCTAGTCACTTTGGTCAAAGGTAGGGAAATCTGGAAAATCCCTTGATAAATCGACGGTAATAACCGGCTAAACCCAAAAAGCTCCTTACTTACCACCGTGGTTGGTCTTTCCAGCTTACTACCGCTTCTACCTTACTAGGATCTACAAAGCAATTCCTTTCTTAGATACTACATGCCCTAAAAATTGCACCTTATCCAACCAAAACTCACACTTGGAAATCTTGGCATATAGTTTCGTTTCCTTCAAGATCTCCAAAGATTATGGTCAAGTGGCATTCATGCTCTTCATGGGTCTTAGAATATATGAGAATGTCATCTATAAAGACAACTACAAACTGATCTAAATAGGGTCGAAAGATCCTATTCATGTAATCCATAAAAATAGCTGGAGCATTGGTTAACCCAAAGGACATTATCGCAAACTCAAAATGGCCGTGTCGAAAGAAAGGCCGTTTTAGGTATGTCTTCATCTCTCACTCTAATTTGATGGTAGCCTGACCTCAAATCTATCTTAGAAAACACTACCGCACCTTTCACTTGGTCCATCAAATCATCGATCCTAGGCAGAGGATACTTGTGTTTCACCGTTACTTTATTCAACTCGCCTATAATCTACACACATCCTCATACTCCCATCCTTTTTCTTTACAAACAACACAGGGCTCCCAGGGTGATGCACTAGGCCTAACAAACTTTTTCTCCAATAAATCTTCCAATTGAGTTTTTAACTCGGTCAATTCTAATGGGGACATCCTGTATGGGGCTATGGATATAGGTCCCGCACCCGGAAGCAATTCTATGGAAAACTCTATCTCTCTCTTGGGGGGAAACTCGTATCTCATCCGAAATACTTCAGATAATTTCTTACTATTGGTATCTCATCGATACTTTGCTCAAAGTCTACATCACTAGCGGCTAAGAAAATGTAACCTTTACTCTCACCCTTACCACAGTCCATTTATAAAGCACTTATGTAAAGACTTATGGGTTTCTTAGGTTCAATAGGAACAGGAAGAAAAGTGATGGTTTTCTCATAACAGTTTAACAGTACACGGTTGGCCTCAAGCCAATCCATGCCAAGAATCACATCTAAACCTCGCATGGGTAAGCAAATAAGATCTAAAATAAAGGATCTATTATCTATAATAAAACTACAATCTAAACAACATTTACAAGTCCTAATGGGTTTTCCAATGGGTAGAAACAATAAGGTCAAAAGGAAGCTCACCATAGGTAAATTAAGGCTTTTAACACATGAATTGGAGATAAAAGAATGAGAAGCGCTTTAATCATATAGTACAATTAAGTCTTTACCATGCATATTACCCTTACCTTCCACGAGATTTCGTGACTTCGTTGTTTCTTCAGGATTAACAAAGAAATACCCTTCCCTGGTATTAAGCGGCTTGGGATTTGGGGTTGGCGGCTTCCTTTCCGTGCATTCTCGAGAGTAATGACCTGGTTTTCCACACCGATAGCACACGTTTGTTCCGGCTCGACATGGCATGCTCCCATGATTCTTGCCGCACTTGGGACATTCCATGGATGGCGCAGGCCGTGGAGGTATCTTCGGCCGACCTCTTTGTGGTGCTTTCCCTTTATTGTTGTTATTGTTGTTGTTGCGATTGTTACTGAGGTTATTGTTGTAGCGGTTGTTATTATAGCGGTTGTTGTTGTTTGGCCTTCCTTGTTGAAAATTTCTTTGTGTCCCTTGTGGTCTTGATTGAGGGGGAAATGGAGGTCGATTTTGCCTCTTGAACTGCTGACCTTGAGGTGTCAACTTTTTGGTAATATTATCTGACTTTGGGGTGTTTAGTTTTCTCTGACCTTCTTCAATAATCCGACATTTGTTAACTAGGGTAGAGAAATCCCTAATCTCCAAATGTGCAACTGCCACATTAAGTTCCGCCTTCAACCCTGACTCGTATTTGATGCATTTCCAGTACTCATCAGGATTTCCTTGGTACATTCTTGAGAACTTAATGAGTTCTTCAAATCTGGCAGTGTACTGGGCCACATTCATATTCCCCTGGACAAGTTGCATGAATTCAATGTCCTTGGCATTTCTAACTGACTGTGGAAAGTACTTTTCGTAAAAATGGACCTTGAATAATTCCCAATCAATGTCCACGCTTGGTCGTCTCCAAGAGTCTTGAACACTGGCCCACCGTAAACCGCATCACCCTCAAGCATATGAGTAGCGAAGGTGACCTTCTGCTCCTCCGAGCATGGGACTACAGCAAAGACCTTCTCAATATTCCGAATCCATTCATCTGCAATATTTGGATTCAGTGTCCCCTTGAAAACTGGTGGGTTTGCCTTACGAAACTCCCCGAAACAGGCATGTTCAGGAATCTCATGTCCCTGATTCATATTGGCTTGACGATCCTGATCCATTCGTTCCATCATCATTCTCATGGTCCTTGCTACGTCGCGGAGTGCTTCAGCTGTCTCGTTGTCTTGATTATTCTGTGCTGCGCTCCTAGTCTGTTGTCGACGTGCCATTGGTCCCTATACACACAAACAAAGAACACCGAGGTGATCGTGCCCAATATTCCATGCAAAGTGAGCAAGTTACCATGGCACTTTCAACATACAGTAGTCATGTATTTCTAATCCTCAAGCTCATCCTAATGATAAACATCTACACATGACGTCACTAACGTATTATGCTTTAGAAGCATAGCTAGTCTAATCCTCAGGCTCCATGAGAATCGAACTGCTCTGATACCAAAATGTAACACCCTAGTAATTAACCAGATACACCTAGGTTGAATCTGATTAATGACTAGACTTTACTCCTTGCTTTGGTTCTTTCTTCGTAATTTGAAAATACTTAGTGAAATTACGAGCCATTTTTTTTTTTAAACACATAATTGAAAACGTGAGCCGAGTACAACGTGAACGAGTAAGCGGAGTATAATAAGACGTTTAATAATATATCATATCATATCACTTAGGCTCCATCATATAACATCCATAAGCACATTATAGCATATATTTACATACAATAACCTCACTCAAAGGGTGGGTTATGTTCATATACTTAAGGAAATACATGCCCCTAAACTAGATAACTCCATAAGCCGGGAAGGTTATCCTAAAACTAGGGTGCATGATCACACATAAATCTACTAAGAACCCTCTATGGCCACCGTCCCGAAATAGGGAATAAATCCGATCCATCGATGAGCTCCTCGGGAGGGGCACACGAGATGCACCAAGTCGGGTCGCATGGACGACCTTCTTGCTAACCTTGACTGAACAACTGTTTTCTCACTACCCTCTCTTACACGTGTGGGAGTAGGAGCAGAGCTCTCAGAATATACATGAGTAGGAGTGTCCTCTGAAGGATCAGTTTAATATCTCGCCTCGAACATACTGAAAATCCATGGACAGCAGATGAAGCGGGATAAGAACGTAACATCCTTTCATCAAGTGGACGTGCATGTTCGAAACCATTTCATCCCTATAGGGAGAAGTAGGAGAAAATCGATAACTAGGGACAGAATATGCAAATGGACGACCTATGTAAATAAAAACATGAATCACAGCACCTCCTTCAAAATGATACGAGCGATGCACCGATCATAGTGAAATTCCCAAGTAGGGGTATCAACGAACAAGACGGATGTCGCCATCTGAATCTGGAGACAATGACAGAAATAAAGAAAAGGGAGTGAGAATCTTGCTAAAGAATTCTCGGTGAAGGTACCTCCTTCTACGGTGTCATCATCAAAGTCCCCGTGAACCTCGGGAT
The DNA here is from genome assembly GCA_031216125.1 of Dalbergia cochinchinensis. Classification (NCBI taxonomy): domain Eukaryota; kingdom Viridiplantae; phylum Streptophyta; class Magnoliopsida; order Fabales; family Fabaceae; genus Dalbergia; species Dalbergia cochinchinensis. The sequence continues at coordinate 5,592,201 of CM062376.1, forward strand.
TATTCTAAAATAGTGAGCATGCAAAGATTCATTTTAAGTTCGGACAAATACTTAACCGAGGTTCGTCAATTTTTAATCATGCGTCTTATAATGCATCATAATCTTAACATGTCATATTTACAATGAACTTTTCCTTTATCATTACATCATTTTCCTCATCATCATTATCAAATAACATGCATAAAAGAACGTCATATAATATTAGCTACACGTGGACATAGTGCACATATTTCATTTCCTTAGGTGACTTAAAATCTTATCATCATCATTATTTTCCTTAGGCCACCCTATACTCCACCCTTTTGGGAGTAATTTAGGTTATGAGCTCATACTTTACTAGTCGTCACTAGCATATACTTATCCCTTTTGATAAGCTAAAGTCCCGACTCTACCCTTTTGAGAGAACGGGTTAGGGGCTAAAATCACCTTTTCACCACCTATAGTCCGATGGTTCCAAAGGATCATTTTCTTATAAGTTTAAGTCACCATTAAATCTTTGCATGTTATATCATAATACAATTCATAAACATCATAACATTTTCTCATTTATAGTCTTAAGCTAGAATAATATATATCAATCAGAATCATGCATATGGGAGATTCCCAGAAAGAGAGGTAGGTCACAATGGACACGCTTAAATACCAAGTCTTTCCTTAGCCAGAACCTTTCCAAATTACACTTTTACAATGATACACTTTCTTCTAGCAACAAAGGTAAATTTTACATAATAAAGAACATTTCATGTATAAGCATTCTCATTATTTGCAACAAAGAACTATAACATGCAAGCCAGAAATCATTCAATAAGCATCCAATCCTTACATAGAATTATCAATTATAGAACTAATTAGTTACTAAACCAATTATGAATCATTCTCTTAACAATAAACCATAATTATCATAACTTCAATCATATCAAATCATTATCACACATTGATACTAAACTCAGATCAGTGGCTGAATCATGAACCTCATGCAATTACATAGAATCATATTTTAAGTGCATATAAATTACTAGTTCCCCAGAAAATCCTTGCAAAGCCTTAAAACTCATTTAGAAACTAGTTCTTTTGTCAAATTTGGGAGGATCTTCACAATTAAAATTCTCACTTGAGATAAAAGGAGTAAGTCTTGAGCTTTAGAGATTTAGGTGACATCTTAGAATTATAAACATGCTATGCAACCTTATTTTAATCTTATCTTTATAAGGTGATAGCTTGGAATTATAAACATGATATGCAATTCCATTTCTTTATCTTTAAGATTTAAGGTGATGACTTGAAAATTAAACATGATGCAAGAACTTGAAATATAAACATGATACAAGAAACTGAGCGGTAATCCGCACAGAGACCGAGAGAGGAGAAGAGAATATTAAGAAACCGGAGCGGTGTAGTCCGCAGACAGACCAAGAGAGGGAGAATAGAATTATTATTACATCTTTTTAAGCTCCAATCTCAAGACTTTTAAAGAATAAATTCTTTAACTCCAATAATCATATTTCTTTGCTTGTGATACATGGGCAAGTCTTTGAGCTCTAGGATCTTTAGGTGATGGCATAAAATAAACATGCCATGCGTTGATTCTTTTAGCCATTATAAAATATAGTGAGAGCATAAATTAAACATGAGATGCAACCTCTTTATTATCTTGAAAGATTAAGTGATGACTTGAAACATAAACATGAAATACAAGCTTGGAATTTAAACATGAGAAATGCAAGTTCATTTATTCATTCTTGAAAATTTAGTGATGACATAGAAGGTAAACATGGTTATGCAAAGCATAAACTTAATCATGGATGCAAATTCATTTTGTTTCTTTACTAGAGCTCCTTCAAGACTTTAAAAGAATTATAAATTCAACCCAATACATATCTTAACAAGAAATAAAACATAAAAGGAAAATACATCTTTCAAGTTCTAAACTAAAAATCTTTGTTTTAGCATCATAAAGCATTATTCTTTAAACTTTGCATCAAGTGGAATTTTCAAGCTTTAGAGGCCTAACTTGTGATGGATTTACAACCCACCCTCAAGGTCCTCATCATCAAGCCATCATCTTAGTTCCACCTAGGCCATATGGTTGAATTGGTTAAAGAAAAATTGAAGAGGAAAACCAAAATAAAAAGCTAAGGTAAGTTCATAATTTCATCATTTTGAGCTAAAAACACAACTCCTCAAAGCATAGAAATAAATTTAGAAACTACTCCCTACCTAATCTGAGTTGAAGAAGAGGAAGAGAACTTGGTTTCTTGAAGTGAAATGAAACAAAATCTCTTTGAAAATTGAAGAAAGAATTCAGCCAAAGAGGAGGAAGAAAGAAAGTTTTTGGTGCTCCTAAAAACTAGTTATGAACCAAGCATTCCAAGACCACTCAAGCAAGCCTATTTATAGAAGATTTTGAGGCTTCTAATTGGCCAACATGATGAGGTAGTGGACGGAATTTTGCAGGAGAAATAAGGGAGGAAAAATTATTTTAGACAAAGTTGTATGAAATTAAGGAATTATGTCTCTTATGGTGACATTTTGGCATTTTGTTTTAGTGCAACTTTTGGCAATAATTCAGCTGCATAATGGCATCAATAATTTTGTCCATTACAGCCCAAAGAAGTGAAATTTGTGTGTTCCATGCATTATTTAGGTGTAGGCAAGGTATTCATGTAATTTAGAGAATTTACTGTTAATGGTTTAAGTGAATTAGTAAGCAATTTGGGTGTTTTTGAGCAATTTTGGGTTCTAATCAATCTAAATACATAATTTTGACTCTAGATTAATATTTAGAATTTAATAAGCTTTAATTTGAGCCTAATATTGCTTAGGTTTCGGTGTACGAATCAAAAATCCCGAAATTCGCAAAGCGCCAAAAAGGGGCAAAATCGTACTTTCACTTAAAAAGCGCCTGAGGCCACCCGAGCTTAACCAATGGTTAATCATGACTTAAAAACACATTTTAAAGCATTTTAGTGAGGTTGGGGCTCAGTCGCACGCACATCGGAGTTACAACAACAACAGGGCGTTTTGGTCATTTCGCCTCGAACTCAAAATTGAGATCCTTCTGCTCTATTAACACACATAACACAAACAATCCCTTATTATCCTCAAAATATCCCCTTGAGAATAGGTGGGGCCCACGATCCTCATTTTCTGAGTAAAATAACTTCAGGGGCATTTTGGTCATTTTATACGTACAGAAATTCGGGATTTGCGACTCTCGCATGAATCGTTCCTAACCTCTCTTCTAATGTTATATTCCTTTATTGAGGATTGTTCGGCCTCAAATCTTATGTAATAATTACCTACGGTAATTCGGTAATTGATTAATTTCTAATGACAGTAAAAATTACAGTAAAAATTGGGGCGTTACATTTGACATGTTAGAATGTGTAAAAATTGTATATGTTGAGGTAGGAGCCTTTCTATGCATGTTAGCAAAGAAACTAGTCTTACAGAAAAACCGTAAAATTGAGTTTTAGCATAGTTTTGACCCATTTATTTTTAGCGACTGCAAAACTGTTTTAATGGGATAACATTCAGTTTAGGATTGATTAATCATGAAAAACTTGGTAACATTTGATGTAGGATTGATTTTAGCACCTACAGAGAAACTAGTAACTAGAAAACCGTAAAAGTGCAATTCTAAAACACTTAGAATATAATTTTCTGATTCTGTTACAGCATGATTAATCATAGCAAAAGTGATCTAGAATTAGTGCAAATGTGTAGGAATCCCTCATAATTGGCTCAGATTTAATTTATAGCGCCTTAAGCAAAGACGAAACTTAAAAAGGGTCTAAAACGTAGATTCTAGAACGCCATAATCATATGAACCTAAAACTATCCAAATCTGCATAGTGCTGTTTGGATTAGTTCCTAAGCATAAACATTATTGAGAATAATTAGTGGTGAACCTATAGGTGTATAAAAGAATAAAAATGGATGATAGCATAATTGGTTTTCAAGATTAAGACCCGTAACAGCAAACGGAGCAGAGGGACGCTACAGAAGCATAGATAGCTTAGCTTTTGGGTTGATACTTATCCAACCTCAAAGGTGGTTAAGGATCACTTCATATACATGTGCATGTTTTGATGTAAATGATGATACCATGATGCCAGTAATTTATGTATTTATGAAGGTGTGATGATATTATGTTGTTATGTATAATACTACATTTCATGAATATATATATATAGTGTGATTACTTTTCTTGTATGTTGTGGTTATGACGAACATTAGGTTAGCGCGCGGCTCGCATTTTGTTTTCAAGTTTTAAAAAGAAAAAAAAATTTATTCGTAATTTCCGCTAAGTATTTTAATGAAAGGTTTTAAAGAATGAGACTAAAAGAGTAATAGACTAATGGTTAGCCTAAATATGTTCTAGGAGTATTGGGTTAAAAATTAGGATGTTACATCAAAACTATTTTAGTATGATAAAATTCTGTTTAGGATTGTTTGATTATGAAAAACTTGGTAACCTTTGAGGTAGGATTGAATTTTAGCTCTTATAGAGAAACTAGTAACTAGAAAACCATAAAAACGTAATTTCTAGGACTCTTAAGGATCAAACAATGGATTCTGTTTCGGCATGATTAAAAATGGTAGAAACATGTTACATTAAGTATATATATGGAAGAAACACTCATAATTGGTCAACAAGTGCCGCATACTGGAAGAAGAACAAGGAAAGCTCAGCGCTGTGAGAGCGAACCACACCAAGGGGCTAGGACCACAGGCCCCAAGGTTCAAGCCACAACATCAAAACCGGTCAAGGAGTCACTACAACCCATATCACACTAACCAGTTCAAGCCGCAACAACAACAACAACAAAAACAAAGAGCACCCTTCCATCAATAATCCAAGCAATACCAAAGGCTACTTTTCAAGCACAATGGCAACAGAAGCAACAACAACAACCAACAAGGAGAATCGAGAGGTCCCCGAAACAACTATAACAATCTGCAAGGAGGGTCCATAAGCAAAAAATAAGGCACCTCAAGGAGCCCCCGCTGCCTTCCCCAGACTCGCGCTAGCCACAGAATGCCCCTAATGTGGTAGGAATCACGGTGATCATCCCTACATGGTCGGGCAAGGAGTCTGCTTCAAATGAAGGAAGCATGGCTATTATGCCAACAACTATACCAACGGGAGGCCAACGAACCAGAACCCTAGGCCACAACACCAATGGAGGATCTTTACCCTCAGTGTGGATGACACGGAAAAGTCCAACGATCTCATAGAAGGTAAGTGCGAAGTAAATGATAGAACTTTAACTGTACTGTATGACTCTAGTACGACCCATTCATTCATTTCACATGCTAGCATCGAGTCTTTAAATTTGAAAGTTTCCAAGTGTAACATCCTCCCAAGTACGTCATCCTTAAGTTATGACATCAGACTTGAGAGTTGTTACTTATAAATTCTCAGACCTTTCTGAAATAACTATGGCAAATGCGATAAGATCACGTAATAACTAGCGTAATTGGTTAAAATATATAACAAAGAAACACAACATTTATTGAATACATAGCTAAGTACAAAAGGAAGCTCTTCTAAGAGCTTTAATACATATACATTCTCTATTACATTTACATACATGTATGCTTACGACTATATACTTCATAATAACAATATCAACTACTAAACAACTGTAATTCCAAGTTCTTTCACGTAGCAGCCACATCGTTCTCTGGATTAACCTGGAGACGACACGGGAACACAAAACACATAGGGGTGAGAATTATACAATTCTCAGTAGGGTAACTCCCCCAAAACACAACCATAATGTCATCATCATCGCCCCAGCCACTCCGGTTTATTAAGAAAAGGTGATCAAGCATTACATAATAATGATTCATTTTTAAAGTTCCAAATCATATTTGCAAAGTGGGTTGTTTTTAATGATCAATCACTTAATGCACACATATCATAAAGCTCAAACATATAGTTAATAATCTTAATCAAGAAATTAAATATGATATGAGTATGCATATGCTAAATATAGTGAATTTATCTTAAAGTGACCTAGTTTTACTTGTGGCCATAGAACTCAACTTTGTGTATTTTTCTCTTTTCATCGACATAGGAAAGACTTAGTGTATACCCGACGGGTATTTACTATGGATAACTCCACAATCAACAGTTTATACCAAATGGTATTTATAGTGGTTCACACCACACAAGGGAAATAGATTGCTTATCAGGACTGAGCTCATTCCTATACATGATCATTGGATTTACTTTCTCCAATTCTCACACAGATCTATTCCTAGCCAATACGTCTACCAACTCATATTATCTCTAGGGAAGTTCATCTTTTTGCCTTCCCCTTTATCTCTAGGGAAGTTCCTCTTTTTGCCTCCCCTTTTATCTCTAGGGAAGTTCCTCTTTTTGCCTTCCCCTCATCCCACATAAGTCTTGTTTCTATTTTCTCCATATGTCAGAACATGCATGAGTGAAATTTATACATTCTCTTTTCTCATATAATTGCATCATGTACTTTCTTTTCTCAAATGCTTGCAGAAGCCACATGTAGGCCTTCAATCACAAGTAATTCTCATTTTTGCCTCATAAATCAATCTTTAAATTGTCTAGCATGCATTCATACTTGTCATACTTAAATCAAGAGTCATTATATCATTAACTCAAAGCATTAATTCATTTTCAACACAATGGCAGATTTCACATATCTATAGCACAATTTATTTTGCATTTAAAACCATGAAATCCAAGGCTATAAAAATTATCCAAGACACTTCAATATGTCCCCAAGGTCCTCTAAAAATTTCGGAGTTAAAAAGTTCTCTAAGTATGATAACAAAATTCAACAAATTAGGAGGCCAGAAACCCCCTATTTGCAGCCAACAGCCAACGTTCCAATCTTATTACCCTATCAAATGATCATATCAAATCATACAAAAATTCATGGTTGGACTTCAACATGTCCTCAATATCCTGTAGAAATTTCAGTGGAAAAATCAATCATTTGGTGTGGTAACAAAATTAGACAAACTCAGAGCTTCAGAATTGGCTGTCCAGACAACTTAAGAACAGTCTCGGTTTTTTATTTTTATAAAATAGTAAAACTCATTTTTAGGACCCAATAAAAATCATGGAGTTGCCTTACAATGTTAGCTTCAACATATAATGTTTATAGCTCATAAAAACATCTACGAATACATCAGAAAATTCGTGACTCATAAACTGCCAGTACAAATCCCAGAATTCCAGCACATGATTCAAAACTTGATTTGCCAAAATGGGTTTTCTAACATCATCCAAGCACTCCACAAAAATTAATACATCGATATCCATACATCATTAGCCAATACAATAAAAAATTTCAAATTAAAACCAATCATAAACTTTCAAAAGAAATTTTGAAAGAAGAGGCCAAAGAAAACCCTACTTTCGTGGCTTTAGGGATCTTGACTCCAAAGAATCTTTCAAAAATGATTTTTCCTCACTTCAAGCCTTCCAAATAGCACCTAGTCCTTCCTTAAACAGTAGAGAATGATATCTCAAGGTTCAGCTTGGAGATTATTTAAAATTCTAATTGGTTGGTTTGATAGATTATGAGGAGTAAAATAAATTTTGTGAAAGGATCTTGGTGTTTTGTCAAGTTTAGGCTAGGGTTTATGAAGCTTCAAGTTTGTTAATGGTGGCATGAGAGAAAGAAGATGAAGTCTGATGTATTTTGGGGTCTTGGCCGAAATTGATGGTGTTGGAGTGATAAGGTTGGTGATTTATCATTATCTAGGTGTAAAACTAGTCAAAATGGGTATTTATTCCTTTTTCAAAATGAAATAATGAAATGGATAGCTAAGATTTGATTTCTTGGTCAAAGAATGAAGCTTGGCCATCCACTTGGCTGAGGATAAGTGGCTCAAATTAACGTGGTGAGCAAGTAGCTTTTTCGGTGTTAAAATCGCACATTGAAATTCCACCGAACGGATGAATTATTGGCTCCCGAGTAAAATATAATAAATCAAACGTCATGATTAAAACTTCCTTGCCATCCACTTGGCATAAAGTGGTTGGTAAAGGTTACTTAGCTACTAAGTAACTTGTATGGCGTTAAAAACTGCACATCGAAACTCCACCGAACGGGCGAAACACTATACCCGGGTAATAAGACATTGCCCGAAAATTAATTCTAGGTATAAAATCTATATTTCTAACTTTGTCTAATCTCAGTCCTATAATTTCTCAGCTTTGGACACATCCGGGTCCCAATTTTAGGGTTTCGGTTGTCCCGACGGGCCTGTGGGCCCACAAGGTTACTATTCACTTTTTTTTTTTCAAATCCCTTGGACCATCCTCATCATTACTAAAATTGTTAGATTTTTGAAATTACAACTAGTAAAGCCCAAATTAAATTTTTAAATAATTTTTTAGGGTGTTACACCAAGCTTCCTTTTGATCTTATTGTTGCTACCCCTACTAATCGACCTGTAAATACTTGTAACTGTTGTTTAAATTGCCATCTTACTGTAGAGAGTAGATCCTTTGTCATAGATTTTATTTGTTTACCCATGAAAGGCATAGGCACAATTCTTGGCATGGATTGGCTTCACACCAATTGTGTGATGTTGGATTGTGATACCAAGATTGTTATTTTTCATTCTCCCCCTAGTGGAACCAATCAAACCTTGAAACTTTATCTCAATGTCGTAGAGGTCAACTGTAGTAGGATGAGGACTAAAGGATACGTTCTCCTAGCCATTAGCGACATAGACTTCAAGCAGAACCTAGAAGGTATGCCTATAGCAAGAGATTATCCCAAGGTGTTCCCTAACGAGATATTTGAGTTCCCTCCCGAAAGAGAGATGGAGTTTTCTATTGAGTTGGTTCCTGGAGCAGGACCTATTTCCATAGCCCCTTATCAAATGTCACCCATGGAGTAACCTAAGTTGAAAACACAATTAGAGGAACTTTTGGGGAAGAATTTCATTAGACCTAGTGCTTTACCTTGGGGAGCCCCTGTCCTGTTTGTGAAGAAAAAAGGATGGAAGCATGAGGTTATGCATAGACTATAAGCAATTGAATCGAGTGATGATAAAGAACAAGTACCCCCTGCCTAGGATTGATGATGTGATGGACCAGTTAAAAGGAGCAGTGGTATTTTCCAAGATTGATTTAAGGTCAAGATACCACCAGATTAGGGTAAGAGACCAAGACATACCTAAAACCGCCTTTATAACTCGATATGGACACTTTGAGTTCACTGTGATGTCGTTTGGACTAACGAATGCTCTTGCGGTGTTTATGGATTATATGAATAGGATCTTTAGACCCTATTTAGATCAATTTGTGGTTGTTTTCATAGACGATATACTCATCTATTTGAAGACCTATGAGGAGCATGAGCGTTACTTGAGGACGGTATTAGAGATTTTGAAGGAAAAGAAGTTGTACACTAAGCTCTCTAAGTGTGAATTCTGGTTAGAGGAAGTGAAATTTTGGGTCATGTAGTGTCAAAAGGAGGCATAGTTGTTGATCCTAGTAAGGTTGAGGCAGTGATGAAGTGGGAAAGACCAACCACCGTAACAGAAATATGGAGTTTCTTGAGGCTAGCAGGCTACTACCTGAGGTTTATTAAGGGATTTTCCCAAATCGCCTTACCCTTAACCAAACTCACTAGGAAGAACGCCCCCTTGTATGGAACCCTGAGTGTGAAAGAAGCTTCCAAGAGCTAAAGGAAAAGCTAACCACGACCCCAGTTTTAGTTTTACTTGACCCTAACGTACCTTTTGAGGTATATTGTGATGCTTTAGGAAAAGGTTTAGGCTGTGTGCTGATGCAAAATAGGCAAGTGGTAACCTATGCGTCTAGACAACTCAAACCTCATGAGGCAAACTACCCCACCCATGACCTGGAGTTGGCAGCCATAGTGTTCGCTTTGAAAATATGGAGGCATCATTTATATGGTGTACTGTTTGAAGTTTTCTCCGATCATAAGAGTCTTAAGTACCTTTTTGATCAAAAGGAGTTAAACATGAAGCAGAGAAGATGGATGGAGTTTCTGAAGGACTACGATTTAGGCTTAATTTACCACCCCAGCAAGGCTAATGTAGTCGTTGTCACCTTGAATTGAAAATCATTACATCTATCTCACATGATGACAAAGGAAGTTGAGCTGATAGAGAAGTTTAGGGATACGAATCTGGGGATGTCTTTGACTCATAATAGCATGAAGATGTGTCACCTCAGCGTGACCAGTGGGTTTAAGCAAAAGGTTGCTTTAGCACAAAGAGAAAATGAGGACTTTAGAGAGACCATAGAGGCAATCAAGGCAGGCAAGTTGAAAGGTTTTGAGCAAGGTTTGGATGGGTTATGGAGGTTTAAAGGAAGAATTTGTGTGCTGCAGGATGGTGACCTTTGAGAGAAGATTTTGGAGGAGGCTCACAAGAGCCATTTCACCATTCATCCTGGTATCATGAAGATGTATTAGGACATGAAGAAGATGTTTTGGTGGCCCGGATTAAAGAGGGATGTGGTCACCTGGGTTAGTAAGTGCTTGGTTTGCCAAAAGGTGAAAATCGAGCACCAAAAGCCTTCAGGTATGTTGCAACCTCTGTCAATTCCCGAGTGGAAGTGGGAAGGTATATCAATGGATTTTATGATAGGATTGCCAAGAACCCAAATTGGCCATGACGCCATATAGGTGATAGTGGATCGGCTGACCAAGTCGGCCACTTCTTACCTATTAAGGTGACATATTCTTTGGACAAATTGGCACAGTTATATATCTAAAAGATCGTGAGATTACATGGAATATTGTTGACGATAATCTCGGATAGGAATCCCCGGTTTACGTCGCATTTTTGGGGAGCCTTTCAAAAGGCGTTTGGTTCAAGGTTGCGTTTAAACATAGCGTATCACCTACAGACAAACGGTCAATCTGAAAGAACGATCCAAACCCTAGAAGAAATGTTGAGAGCCTGTGTTTTGGACCAAAAGGGAAGTTGGGATAGATGTCTGCCTTTGATCGAATTCGCATATAACAATAGTTATCATGCGAGTATCGGCATGGCACCCTATGAATCCTTGTACGGATGGAAGTGTCAATCCCCTTTATGCTGGTATGAACTTGGGGAAGAGAGCATGTTAGGGCCCAATATAGTGAAGGAAACAACGGAGCAGATTAAAAGGATTAGGGATAGGATGCTTGCGGCTCAAAGTCGACAAAAGAGCTACGTGGATAAACGGCGGAAACCGTTGGAATTCAAGGTAGGAGAACATGTGTTCCTTAGGATCACCCCCACTATAGGCATAGGAAGAGCGATGAGAGTTAAAAAGTTGAGTCCCCGATTTCTTGGCCCCTTTGAAATTCTTCAAAAATTCAAAACAGTAGCCTACAAAATAGCTCTACCCCGTAACCTTTCAAATCTTCACGACATCTTCCATGTCTCCCAGTTAAGAAAATATGACTTCGACCCTGGCCATGTCTTAGAACCAGAGCAAGTACAGTTAAGGGATGACCTAACTTTCAATCTGCCACTAACGAGGATCGCGGACCATGGAGTCAAGCAGTTAAGGAACAAGTTCATTCCTTTCGTGAAAGTGGCGTGGGGGCATGGCAAGTCAGAGGAGTTCACATGGGATTCAAAGTTAGAAATGAGGACAAAGTATCCAGAGCTGTTCTAAGGTAATAAGTTTCGAGGACAAAATTCTTTTTAAGGAGGAGAATAATGTAACACCCCGATTTTTCTATCTGAGTAAAAATGACCAAAATGCCCCTGAGGTCATTTTTCACCCGGACTTCGAGGATAGCTGACCCGGTAATCCCTGAAGGGTCAGCTCAATGTTGGAAGGGGATTAGATGAGTTGGGAATGATCTCGGAGGTGAAATTTTCATTTTTCAAATTTTTAGCCCAAAATGACCAAAATACCCTTATAACGTTTTACGCGGGTATAGGTGTTGTTTGAGCCCGGAACTTTCCTAGAAAGTTTAATATGATGATTCCATGTGTCTGGCGACGTCTATTTAAGTCCTGGTGGTCCCGGGCAGTTTTGTGTAAATTTATGATTTTGCCCCTGGAATAGTATTGTTTGGGCCTAATGATGTAATTAAGTAGACCTAAGCAATATTAGGCTCTAATCGAAGATTAATTAATTTTCATAATTAATCTAGATTCAAAATGATTTATTAAAGTTAATTAGGACCTAAAATTGCTTAGATTAAACTTAAACCTCTTATAAAACTCAAGATTTCAAGTCATGGAATCTTGAATAGTGTCTTCTCTCTCCAATTCCTTAAATTAAGGAATTATTTCTACAATTGTTTATGTTCCAAAATGAGTTTTAATCTCACTAATAATGCAAGAACACTCCCTAATCATGTCTTAACATCCCTAAACATCCATTACCTCACCTAAACACTTACTCACAAATTTCTAATCTTAAGCCTAATCAAAGACACACCTAAACACAACTCTAAACCACAATTAAAATGTGAAATTTTCCTCCCTCTTGGTTGATGCATATTCGGCCACTCCCCCTCCATTTCCATCACATGTTGATTCATTTGACCACTCATGAACCATGCTTACACCATGCCTAGGCCATGCCTTGCACTATACTTTAAACCTTACCTAGCCATACCTCCAACCTTACCTTGAATGACACATTGGAAGAGATATTCCTCTCTCTTTTTCCTCTCCATGGCTGGCCACCCTCACCCCTTCATGACCTCATTTCTTTCATTTTCTATAAATAGCTTACTTGGATGAACTTGGATCACTTTTGGTTTATTTGCTAAGTTTGAGTTTTCAAGAGCAACTTAGAGTTCTTTCCTTTCCTCTCAAGTTCAAGGAGTTCTTTTCACCTTCTTCATCATCTTCTTCTTACTCTCAAAGAGCCACCTCCTTATAGCATCAAACCACCTCACAAATACGAAAGTACAACCATCAAACACATAACCTTTCATTCCCATGCACCAAGCTCACACAAAAGCATTTCCTTTCCTTTTCTCCTTACCTTGGCCGAACCTCTTCCTCACCATGCACCAAGATTTTCCTTTCATCCTCACTTCAAGAATCAACCTTTTTATCTTCATACTTGGTAGGGGTGTTATTCTTTAAAGTTTTGTCTTTTAAAGTTTTGATGAAAATGAGTTTTTGATAGATTCTCTTGGCTTTTAGAACTTCTTTTCTTTTCTTTGATTTTCGGCCTTGGAGCCTTTCTTTTAAAAGAAAATGTTGGCTTGATGACGAGGTTTCAAGATAATGGTCCCATGATTATCATTTGAGAAACCTCTAAAGCTTGAGACTTAGTTTTGATCTTAACACATTTTTGGTTATTCCTTTCCTTTTCTCAACTATGGTTTCGATTTCTTTTCCTTTTCCTTCTCTTGTTTTGGTTTCGGTTTTCCTTCTCTCTTTCTTGCCTTGGTTTCAGTTTTGAGAGTTTGTATTTGGATAAAAATGACTCAAGGATGAGAGCACACGATGTTGGTGTGTATATGTCATCAAGATCATGGCGTCTAGAAATTTAAAGTCTTGTTCCTTTCTTCCTTCATGGCTTCGGCCTTACTTCCTTTCCTTTGATGTTCAAGGTCTTGTTTAAAAAGAGTTGGTAGATGATTTGATTTCTTTAAGTCCATTTCCTTAAGCTTGATGATGATGTTCAAACTATAAGGTTTCTTTGAAACCTTGGTACAAAGAACTCTAAAGCTCATTTTATCTTGATAAAATATGTGTTGGATTGAGGTTTACATTCCTTTAAAGTCTTGTATGAGCTCTAGTTAAATATAAAATGAACTTGCATTCATATTTACATTTCTTGCCTAACATCTTTACTTTTCATGTCATCACCTAAAGGTTAAAGATTTAAAACAAGAGTTTGCATTTTCATATCACCTAATAATTAATCTCGAAGCTCGCCTATTTCGGCCTTAAAGTCGATTGTTGTGGAGCCTAGAGCATTGAAATTAAGAATTGGACTTGCATTCGTGTTTACGTTTCCTTGTCTAGCATATTTACTTTTCAAGTCACCAGCTAAACTTAAAGATAAGAATGAAGTTGCATCTCATATTTCCTTTGAGCCCTCACTTTACTTTTCTAATAAAAGATAAAATGAAGAGCATAGCACGTTTGTGTTCTTGTTACCACTTAAAGATTCTAGAGCTCAAAGACTTGTCCATTTATTTCAAGAAAAAGTTGGGTATGGAAGCATTATCTTGAATGCACATTTCGGCCATTTGATGATGATGAGCTTGGTATGAATCTCATCTAGTTACAAGAGCCAACAATTTATGTCCTAGTATTTTCTTAGGCATTAAAAGCCTTATAGGAATACTATCTACATGATTTCATGGATCAAACCTTTTCTAAGAATGTTTTAACTTAGCTACTGCTTAAGGTTAATTTTAACTTAGCTACTGCTTAATTGATGAATAGTCTGCCATGAAGTATAGGTTGGCAACATTCATCTCCTCCTAATCTTTCAATCTTTCCTTTTCTTCTTCTGATTTGATCAGGTGGCCAGCATGCCTTTCTTTCTGGGCACAAATTGTAACATTCTAATTTTTAACCCAATATTTCTCAAACATATTTAGGTTAATCATTAGTTTATTACTCTTTTAGTCTCATTCTTTAAACCTTTCTTCAAAACACTTAGCGAAAAATGTAACGCCCCGATTTTCTGTCTAACAAAAAAAGACCAAAATGCCCCTGAGGTCATTTTCAGCCTGGAATTCGAGGATAGCCAGCCCGGCAGTCCTCGAAGGGTCAACTCAATGTTTGAAGGGGATTAGATGGTCCTTGGGTGATTTCGAAAATGAAATTCTTGTTTTCTGTAGTTTCGGGTCAAAATGACCAAAATACCCCTATAGCATTTTTACGCGGGTAAAGGTGCCGTTCGAGCTCGAAACTTTCCCCGAATGTTTAAAATGATATTTTCATGTGTTTAAATGTATCTGTTTAAGTCCCGGTGGTCCCGGACAGTTTTTGTGCAAAATTATGATTTTGCCCCTAGAATAGTGTCGTTTGAGCTTAATGATGTAACTAAGCAAACCAAAGTAATATTAGGCTCTAATCAAAGATTAATTAATTTCCATAATTAATCTAAAGTCAAAATAAGTTATTAAAATTAATTAGAACCTAAAATTGCTTAGATTAAACCTAAATATCTTTTTAAAACTCAAGATTCCTAGTTTTGGAATCTTGAATAGTGTTTGAATAGTGTTTTCTCTCTCCAATCTCCCTAAATCAAGGAATTGTGTTGGCATTGGATTCCAAGTTAATGAGGTTTGACTTTATTAATTTAGTAAAATCATCTCCTAAATCTAGTCTTACAAGTCTCTAATTACATCCTTAGTCATCTAAACACTTTCTCACAAATTCCTAATCTTAAGCCTAATCAAAGCTACACCTAAACACACATCCTAACCCATAATTAAGGAACAACTTGTTCCCCAAGTTCTTCTAGAAAGGCATGGCTACCCATACCTGTAACGCCCCTTTTTTTTTCTCTAAACTTTTAAATGACCAAAATGCCCCTAAGGTCATTTTTACCCAAAACACGAGGACGGCCGGCTTTGGCCATCCTCATAGGGTTCATATGTTATATGAAGGGGATTGTATGATTGTGAATGTCCAACGGAGCAAAAAAACCTCATTTCTGAGATTTCTGCGCATAAGTGACCGTAATACCCCCTGATGATTTCAGGCAGTTTTAAAATTCCGTTTTGACCCGGACTTGGTCCCGAGGTTTAAAACCATGATTTTAAGGCATGAACTATGATTGTTTAAGGTTTGGTTAAGTCCCGGTGGTCCCGGGCAGTTTTTGAGTAAAATTACGATTTTGCCCCTGCTTAGTGCATGTTGGGCTTAATGAGTTATCTAACTCAGAACCTAGGCGATTTGAGGCTCTAATTGAAGGTTAATTAATTTCCATAATTAATCTAGAGCCAAAATCATTATTTAAAACTAATTGGAACCTAGAATTATTTAAGGAAATTTAGAACTCTTTTCTAAATTCTTTTCTTTCTTTTAAAAGAAAAAGCAACTATGAATAGTGTTTTCACTATTCACACTCCCTTTCCCAATGACACTCTCTTTTCCAAGAAAGTTGTCACTCTCAAATAATCATGATCACATTTGAAAAATATATATGTCATTCAAAATTCAAAAAGAATTAATTGTTTATGTTGTCACTTAAAGCTTTCAATCAAGCTTCATAATCAATCATACCTTCCATACTTTCTTCCATACCTTTGAATGACAACACATATAGATATTTTATCTTGTGGCCATGAAAATTTCTCTCCCTTGGCCCTATAATTTGCAGCCACTTCCCCCAAGAATTCAAAAGAATTTTATTTTATGTAGTCAATCAAGTTGTCTTTCAAGCTACCTTATGACCTATGCCTACCCATGGTTTCAATCACACCAAGAATGACCACACAACAAGATATTTCTCTCTTCCTTCTTCAAGAAGCTTCAACCAACTCCCCCTTCACTCCTTCATTTGCCTATAAATAGACCACACTCCACAACTCCATCACTTTTGCATCCTTCTCCAAAGCCTCAAACTCTCTCATTTCCTTCTCTCAAGCTTTCTCACTTTTCTCTCAAACTCTCAAAGAGTTCCTCAAGCTCAAGTTCTCTCCTTCATTTTCAAGACACAAGGTAGGGAACTCTTTCAAAACATGTCTTTGATTCTTATGCTTGAATCTTGATTGGAAGTTGATGAATGGTTGAACCTTTATGTTGCTTTCTTTTTGGTTTCTTCCTTTTCTTCCCCCTTAGTTTTCGGCCTCAAGGCCTTGAATATGATGGCTTGATAATGAGTGTTCTCTAGATGTGACCATGAGTCCATCTCTCATGAGACCTCTAAAGCTTGAGTTTTCTTAAAGAAAGTTTCATTCTTTACAAGTTTAGTTAAAAGAGTTTATGTTTCTCTTGAACATTTTGGATCTTCTTTCTTCTTCTTCTCATGTTTTCGGCCATGGAGCCTTTTTACATGGGAAAAATGTAAGCTTGATGATGAGAGCTTCATGTTGATGCTTGTCACATGAACAAACTCTAAAGCTTGAAACTTTGACCCTAAACCAAGCATGGTTTTGGTTTTGCTTTTGCTTTCTTCTTTATCATGAACTTCGTTTAAATATTTGTTTTGAAGGAAGCTATGTACTCAATGATGAGGACTTAGGATGTTGATGCTTGGATCATCAAGATCTTGGTCCCTAGAGATTTAAAAATGGTTCCTTTCTTTTGTTAAGATTTGACCACTTTCATGATTCTTGAAATCATGTTTTCTCTTGATACCTTGGTACCAATGGTTTTTCCTTTTCTTGTGAAGATGAGTTTTGGGTTGGGACTATGTTCCTTCTTAAAAGCCTTGTAAGAGCTCTAGACAAGATATAAAAGTAACTTGCATTCACGTTTATGTTTATGCTTTGCATGGCACGTTTATTTTCTATGCCATCACTAAATCCCAAGATAAAGAATGAACTTGCATTATGCACATTTAAATTCCAAGCTTTGCATCTCATTTTATATTTCAAGTCCTCACTAAACTCAAAGAATGAAAATGGATATGCACCTCATATTTACTTTGAGCTATCACTTTACTTTCTAAAGGACTCTAAAATGAAATGCATAGCACATTTATTTTATGTTATCACCTAAGATACTATAGCTCAAAGACTTGCCCATTTCATCTTGGGAAGAGGTTAACCATGGAAACATTCTTGGAATGTACATTTTGGCCTTGTGATGATGATGGCTCCAAGATGAGTTTTCATTAGTCACAAGAGCCTATAGCTCATGTTTTAAGTCTTTTTGAAACATAGGTTGTACTCAAAAAGCATTTTGAGTATGTTCTTATATTTATGAGGATTTTGACAAGTTAAAATGATTGCTAAGATGTTTTTGAAATTCAAAATTGTTCCAAGAGAAACTGGCCACCATAAGCATTTCAAAGGAATGACTCAGATATGTTCAGACCTGATTTTTTTCGTGTTTTTAAGATGCTGGTAATCGATTACACAGCCTATGTAATCGACTACCAGAGAGCTTGGATGAGCTCAAACATGAACTTTTGCCCAAAGTAATCGATTACTGTATAGTGTAATCGATTACACATTCTGGACTCTAGTAATCGATTACCGAATCATGTAATCGACTACCCAGATGTTCTCGAGGCCCAGCAAAGTTTTTTTTTTTTTAAACAAAGTAATCGATTACAAGTTCCATGTAATCGACACGTAAAGCTTCGGATGAGCTCAAACATGAACTTTGCCCAAAGTAATCGATTACTATATAGTGTAATCGATTACACATTCTGGACTCTAGTAATCGATTACCGAATCATGTAATCGACTACCTAGATGTTCTAGGGGCCCAGCAAGGTGTTTTAAACAAAGTAATCGATTACAAGTTCCATGTAATCGATTACCAAAACCCCCTATCTTCCATGTTTTGAAATCTCGAAGCTGTGTAATCGATTACGATACTTATGTAATCGATTACGTAACAAGTTCACAAACAGAATGCCTTTCTGATTCGATGACTTGAAGCTATGACCTTACTTTGCTTGAATCTGGGAATTTTTATGACATGAGTTTATGCTTTAGCCTAACATGAATATATGATCTTATGTTAGATTTCAAGCATGATCAAGTTAAGAAGCTTATTGCTCTTGCTTACTTTATGATGATTTTTACTCCATGAGTCAAGTATGATGGTACCATGTGAACTATTATTCTTCAATGATAGTTTTATGTTTGCATGTTGTTATTCTTTAAAAACTTTAAAGATGCCTATGATGTAATTATGTTTGACATACATGAATTATGTGGCATCTTGCATTAACATGCTAAGACTTAAGGTGACTTAAACTATGAGAAGATGATCCTTGAACCACTAGGTTAAGGGTGGGGATAAGGTGATTCTAGTCCCCTAGACCCGTACTTTAGGTCGGGACCTTTAACTTATCAAAAGGGATAAGTCCATGTGCTAGTGACGACTAGCGTGGTATGAGCTCATAACCTAGAATTTTTCTCCACAGGGAGATCAGTTAGGGTGGCCCCAGGAAAATAATGATGATGTTTTAATGTCACCTCAAGTAACCAAGATATGTATCATGTTCCATGAATTATGCTTCTATGCACCATGATTATATGAATTTATGTGCTATGACCTATGACATAGGAAACCATGATATATGATTTATGTTCTATGATCCAAGTTATATATGCTTTATGTTCTATGAATCAAGTTATATGATTTACGTTCTATGATCCCAGTTATATGGTTTCTGTCCGAATTATATGATTGAAGTCCCACGATTTACTTCCCATGATTTATGTAAATACAAGTGACATGTTAAAAGGAATGGATCTCGGAAATGGAGACTTTAGAAAACTCATAATTGAACCAATATATGTCCACGGTTTTATACATAACCCGAGATACCTGGAGACGTAAATGATGACACCTAGGATAGGAGGAGAGCCCTACTGAGTTTCTTAGTAAGAATCTCACTCCCACTATCTCTTTCTTTCCATTACGTCTTCAGAGCGAGATGGTGACGATCGTGCTGTTTGTTGACACACCTTGGTGGGAGGTCCACCATGACCCGGAGCATGGGTCATTCCATTTTGAGGGCCGATGTACTGTACGCATCTTCATGTTTATGGGACGGCCATTCGCACACCCCGTGTATAGTTATCGCTTCTCCCCAACATCCTCCTATGGTGACCCCACGATCTTTGAGCATGCACGACCATGACATGAGAGGAACCTGCGGACCCACTCTCCCGGTTCAGCTGACATACCGGAGTATGTGCCACTATCGCAGTACTCGGAAGAAGACCCTGTGGAGGACTCCCCCATGGACCATGAGGGCTCTGCCCCCACTCCGCCTCTGCGACCGATGGGTAGTGAGGAGACGGTCACTCAGCGTCGGAGGGCTTCGGTGCCCGGACCACGACCCCGACGTGGACGACATGTTCAGTCACAGGGTATGCCTGCACCCGCCGAGCTCCGCCCGTGGATTGGCTACGTTCCTCCGTACCCGTGATTCTGCTGTGGAGATTGGGGGGTAGCCCTTAGTGCATGCACGACACGTAGTATGGATGAAACCTCTTTTGTGTTGAGGTTATCCACCTTAGGATGCACGTGGGTGGGGATGTTTCGTTCTAGTTCTTTTCTATGTATTCTGCATTTCCGTTGTATTCCTGTTTATCATGTACTTAAAAAGTCCTGCCCCGTAGGGTAGGCATATTATATATGAGGTATTCCAGTTGTTATGATGCCACTTCTATGTTTATATTTCTGCACTTTATGATACCGACCCGGTAAGGTATGCGCGGCTTCTATTGTAAGTAATGTTTCCAAAAAAATTGGCTCGTATTTTCGTTAAGTTATTTTTCCAAGTAAAAGAAAGAACCATGGCAGTAGGTAATGACTAATATTTGGCCTAAGTACGTACTAGTAGTATTGGGTCAAATATTAGGGTGTTACAGTACCTCCCTCATGGCCGCCTATACCACATCATGCCTACACCATGCTTAAGACCATGCTTGAACCCATACTTGAACCCACACTTGGCCATACCTTTGAATGACCACAACCATACTTTGAAGAAGATATTTTCCTTCCTTTCCTTCCTCAAAATTTTGGCCACCCCCTCCATTCCTTTATGCTTGGAGTTGCCTGAAGTTTCTCTCATTCTCTCAAGCTCAAGAACTCTTTTTCTTCCTCATCTTCTTCAAACTTACATAGAGCCACCACACCTCAACCTTATACCACCACCTCTCAACCATACAACATCCTTTAAACACAAAAGCTCAAAACAAACACCTCACCTTCCTTTTCTTCCACCTTTGGCAGAATCTTCTAGCTCACTTGGAAGGAAGTTTTTCTTCTCATTTCACTTCAAGAACCAAGCTTTCCTCTTCATCACTTGGTAGGGATTTTATTTTAAGTGTTTCATCCATTAAAAGTTATTATTTAGTTATATGCTTTATGGTTTCTCTTGAATCTTTTAGAACTTCTTTCTTCCTCTTTGTTTCTTTTCTTTTCGGCCAAAAGCCTTAAAAGGCTTGGAAATGAGAGCTTGACGATGAGGATTTCATGATGATGTTCATCATTTGAGGAACCTCTAAAGCTTGAAACTTGGTCTTGATTTCAACACATTTTGGGTGTTCCTTTGCTTTCTTTGAACATAGTTTTCAGTTTTTCCTTTTCTTTTCATGCTCTAGATTCGGTTTTCATTCCTTTTTCCTTCATCCTAGTTTTGATTTTAAAGGCTTATGTTAGATGGGAAATGACTTAAGGATGAGAGCACATGATGTTGGTGTTGATGTATCATCAAGATCATGGCCTCTAGAGTTTCAAACTTTCATCCTTTCTCTTTCATGGTTTCAGCCATGGTTTCCTTTTCTTTGATATTTTGGTTTTTGTCACCAAAGATATGGTGAGATGGTTTCTAAAACTCAAAGCTTGGTTTCCTAACTTGATCCGTTTTCAGTTCTTTAAATAATATTAATGTTTCACTTGTTTCTTTTAATCCATTCCTTAAGCTTGATGATGAAGTTCACACATTTGGTTTCTTTGTAAACCTTGGTACAAGAACTCTAAAGCTTGCTTTACCTTGTTAAGATAAGTTTGGGGTTTGAGGTTTATGTTCCTACAAAGTCTTGAATGAGCTCTAGCAAGATATAAAATGAACTTGCATATTTATATTTCAAGTCTTGTATATTTATGTTCCAAGCCTTGCATATTTACATTTCAAGCCTTGCATATTTATTTTCAAGCCTTGCATATTTACTTTCAAGCCTTGCATATTTATTTTCAAGCCTTGCATATTTATTTTCAAGTCTTGCATATTTATATTTCTAGCACCTCATATTTATATTCCAAGTTCTTGCATCTCATATTTACTTTGAACTTCTCATTTTACTTTATAATGAAGAATAAAATAGAATGCATATACGTTTACTTTTTGTCATCACTTAAAGACCTAGAGCTCAAAGACTTGCCCTTTTATCTCAAGCTAAAGTTTGGTTATGGAAGCATTCACTTGAATGCACAATTCAGCCATGTGAGATGAGCTTGGTGTGAGTTTCATCTAGTCACAAGTGCCCATAATTTATATCTTAGGATTTTCTTAAGCATAGGAGAACTCAGAATATTTCAAGTATGATTTTATGTTTTAAATTCCAATCTTGGGCCAACTCAAATGATTGCTTCCCTTGTTTAGTTTATGATGATTTTAATGAAATAAGTTGGTTTCCAAAGAGTTTTAGAAATCCTAAAGTGAATTCCTGAGAAACTAGTGACTTATGTGTATTGAAAATGAAATTTCATGCTTGACATGATGATGAATGAATAAAGTTCTGCCTTGATGATTTGGTTGCTGTTTGATGATGATTTTAACATGTTAGAATGTGTAAAAAATTTTATATGTTGAGGTAGGAGCCTTTCTATGCATGTTAGGAAAGAAACTAGTTTTATAGTAAAACCATAAAGTTGAGTTTTAGCATAGTTTTGACCCATTTATTTTTAGCCATTGCCAAAAATGTTTTAATGGGATAACATTCAGTTTAGGATTGATTAATCATGAAAAACTTGGTAACATTTTACATAGGATTGATTTTTAGCACCTATAGAGAAACTAGTAATTAGAAAACCGTAAAAGTGCAATTCTAGAACACTTAGATTATTTAATTTTTCTGCTTTCTACGTCCAAAGAACCTTGTAATGCGATGGCATGGTTTATAATTAGTTCATAGGCATAAATATCCTTATGATATTAATTCAGCCCACATCCTTATGATACTATCCAAATTTGTTTATGATCATAAAAATAAGTAAGAATTATTAGTGGTGAACCTATAGGTGTATAAAACGATAAAAACAGATGATAGCATAATTGGTTTTCAAGATTGAGACCTGTAAGGGTCAAAGCATATAACACCATAGGTCCCAAGACATAATGAACTTTATGACTTCAAGAAGATGTATGTTTAATTATGAGAATGACTTGAGCATAGCATATGGATTAGCTGAGCTCGGTCCTTGATTCCGACAAACTGGTTAGGAGCATGCTATCTTTTAAGAATGTTAAAAGTAATGATGTGATGACGTATATGCTATGATGAGTTTGACTATATGACTTGATATCCTATAATTGATGTTGAATGGCTATGCATGCTCTCTATATTTCGTGGCATAAAGCAAATTTGAGGAAATTCAGTTTACAACCGTTATGCTGTTGAATTTTCGTCAAATTTGAGAACCTAGAAAAGTTTTTGAAAACTCCATGAGATACGTTCTGGGTGACACCGGTTCGGCCGAGCACCCCCAAAACAAATGTGGCATAGTACCGAGACGCATTTCTCCTACTACGGTGAGGAGAAAGCAAAACCATGGAGGGTATGGACATCGAGCCTGCCGAAGCGGACAATATTACTATGGACTGGATGCTAGTAGATGCGTTTCAAAGAAGAGATGATGAATTACCCCCTTTATTACCCCATATTAAATCTAGTGACGATTAGTTAGGTTTGAGCTCATTCCTAGGCGATAGGTGAGATGTAGTTTGGTGACCAGATTATCACCAGGGTCGGTGAGTCGGTTGGATTTTTGGTGAATATGCTAAGAGGGTGGTCTTTAAGAAAAGAACTAAAGAGTTTGACTTATGAGAAAAATGTCACATGAAAAGTACTACGCCTTTTTATGCCACATATATGATTTTATGTTTCTTTATGTTGGGCCTAAGAGTTATGATTTTCATGTTAATGTGCATATGGTATTGTCATGCATTCATCAAATATCTGCTACATCCATGTCATTAAGACACAGACTAAAGACACCCACTTTGGATAAATAAATTTGAAAAGTCTAAAACCAATCCTTATGCATGTACACCTTTTTCATAATTAAAACCGAGGTGGCTAGGGACGGCGACGATGACACTTGTGTTAGAGTCGGGAATCCCTACTGAGAATCTTGAATGAGTTTCTCATCCGTTCCTTTTCTTTCGTGTCGTCTCCAGATGAGGATGATAATGAGGTTCACGACTTCTTCTAAGGCTCGTGCTTAAGGGTCACACTAGCAAATGGAGCAGAGGGTCGCTGCGAGAGCATAGATAGCTTAGCTTTTGGGTTGACCCTTATCCAACCTCATAGGTGAACAAAGATCATGTAACACCCTAAAAATTAGTTAAAAATTAATTTGAGCTTTATTAGTTATAATTTCAAAACTCTGATAGTTTTAACACTGATGAGGACGGTCCAACAATTTTGAAAAAAAAAAGTGAATAGTATTTTGCAGGCCCCGCAGGCCAGCCGGGACAGTCAAAACCCCATATTCGGGACCTGGGGGTGCCCGAAATTGGAAAAACATGGAAATAAGGTTAGAAATAAAAATTTTATACTTAGAATTAAATATTGGGTAATGTTTGATTTCCCGGGTACATTGTTTTACCCGTTTGGTAAAATTTCGGTGTGCGGTTTCTAACATCAAAAGATAGTTTAATCTTTGTAAAAGGATAATGTTTATCCTTTAGAGCCAAGTGTAAGGCTAGGATTTAATCTTGAATTACAAGATCAAATCCTAGCCATATATCTTATTTTCTTTTAGAAAGAATTATTTTTTGTAATTAAATAGATGTTGCCAACCTAATATAAGATAAACTTTAGCCACTTAACTTCATTATCTCATCTTCTCATCCTCGGCCAGCAAACATAACCAGCAGCCACCATTCTTGCTTCACTAATAACATCAAATAACTTGCTTCAAACCTCTAAATCCTTGCCTAGACTTGCAAAAAGCCATAAACTTACTTCATAAAACTTGTTCTACACATCAATATCTACCATTCTAATCGATTAAAATTTCAATTCCTCACTTTGATATCTCATACTCCTCCGCCTAAGGAAGGTTTAGGACTAAAATTGGTGTCTTGAAGTAAAGGGAGATCACTTAGAACATCCTTTGAAGTATCAAGCTCAAAAGCTTTCAAAGTAGGGTTTTCTTTTATCTTTTCTTTCCAATTTTATGTTGGACTTTTTTGATTGTGTTTGGTCTGAAATTTCTAGATATATTGGTTGATAATATGCTAATATTGATGTGTTAATTTTGGTGGAGTGTTTGGGGTTGTGGAAAAATCATTTTTATCAAAAGAGATTTTGAGTTGGTTTGCTAGATTTTCGGATTTCAACAAGGCAGGTGTTGTTCACGAATTTTCTGGGCATGTTGTGGGCATTTTTGTGAGCTGAAAAAAATATATGTTGACGCTAACATCTTGGGATAGTTCCATGAATTTTCTTAGGTTCTTCTTTGGAGTCAAACTACTTTAAAAAAATCAAGAACTAAAATTAAGCATATGCTGTCTAGATTGTGGGAACCGAAGCTATGATTTTGTATAATTTTGTTATAATAGCAAATGATTGAATTATCCTTTGAAATTTTTAGAGGATGCTTACAACATCTCTAAGTATAACCATGATTTTTATTCTGAATTGATTCAATCACTTGCTAGGGTTAAAAATTATGAATTTCGGTTCTTGAACTGAGGTGGAAGGGTTTCTGACCTCTAAATTTCTAGAATTTTGTTAATATAGTTAGATTCTAATTACCCTGAAATTTTTACAAGACCTTGGTGACATATTGAGGTGTCCTTGATAATTTTTATAGCCTCTGAAATGATTTTTTTAAAATAAATTCGTGCCACAATAGTGTGAAATCTGCCATTGTACGGAAAATAAATTGATGCTTTGAATTGATGAAATAATAGCATTTTGTACTAGTATGACATGAGTACCTGAATATGAGTATGAATAATTGAGCATGTGAACTTATTGATGAGGTTAGGTACACATAGATATAAATGATTATTACAATTGTTTATATGCGAAAGAAAAGTAAATTCGGTCTGTCAAGGAAAGTAAACCTGACTACCCTTGAATTGAGTTGGGGAAAGTAAACCTGATTAGGAATAGGTCTGCGTGAGAATTGGAGAAAGTAAATCCAATGATCATGTATAGGAATGAGCTCAGTCCTGAAAAGAAGCCAAGGCAAGTTTAAGAAGTAAATTTTCTAAGAAATCCTTTGTCTTATATGTTGAGTGAAGAAGTTTAGTATTGATATTGAGACCAATATATTTAAATGGAAAGTTAGTAGTATATGATGTTGAGTAATATGGTATATGTACATTAAGTGACTGAATGTTAAAAGTAAACCACTTCGAAAGTATGATTTGGAACTTTAAAAAAATAAATCGATATTATATAATGCATGACCACTTTTTCTTAATAAACCGAAGTGGCTGGGGTGATGATGATGACATTATGATTGTGTATTTGGGGGAGTTACCCTATTGAGAATTGTATAATTCTCATCCCTATGTTTTTGTGTTCTGTGTTGTCTCAGGTTGATGCAGAAAATTGAGAGACTGCTATGCCAAAGAACTCGGAAGTACAATAGTATAGTAGTTAATGCTTTTATTATATTGTATGTAGTGGAATGGATAAATATGTAAATATGTTAGAGGACAAAGGTGTGTTAAAGCTCATGAAAGAGCTTCCTTTATGTACTGAACTTTGTATTAAATAAATATTTTGGTTTCATTGCTATATATTTTAGTAGAATTATGACATAGTTATCTCGCAAATCAATTAAAATGGCTATAGATATTTAAGAAAGGTCCGCTAATTTATAAGTAACAATTCTCGAGTATTATGTCATGACTTATGGATGACGTTGTACTTGGGAGGATGTTACAGATCATTTCTTATATACGGGCATGTTTTGATGTAAACGATGGTACAATGATGCTAGTAATCTATGTATCTATGAAGATGTGATGATATTATGATTGTTATGTATAATACTATGTTTCATGATTATGAATGGCGTGATTACTTTTCTTGCACGTTATGGTTATGACGAGCGTTAGGTTAGCACGCGGCTCGCGTTTTGCTTTCAAGTGTCAAAAAGAAAAATTTATTCATATTTTTCGCTAAGTATTTTAATAAAAGGTTTTAAAGAACGGGAGTAAAAGGGTAATAGACTAATATTTAATCTAAATACGTTCTAGGAGTATTAGGTTAAAAATTATGTTACAAAAATACATGTAAAATATTTTTTTTTTGAAATGTAAACGCAAAGTGAGAGTCGCCCAACACGACGAATGATGAGGCACATAAAGAAACGAGATACAAGAATAAATAAACAGCTCACAAACATCAGAACATAAGGCATGTAATTGCACATCACAATATAACTAATTGCATATATATAATATGCCCACTCATGAAAAGCGGGACTTAGTTGGTACAACCTAGAAACAAATACATCGGAAATAAGAATACAACAGAAAGCACAAAAGGAAACTCCCCTACCCAAGTGCATCCAAAATGGATAACCTCTAAACAAAAGGAGGTTTATCCTCATCTATGTGGTGTGTGCACTGTCTCTACCCGTGGGCCTCTACTGCCGGGATCTCGGATAAGGTGGGATGTAACCGATCTATTGAGCTATCTCTGCCAGGGTGGCTATACGCTGCATCAGCGGGCATGGGCTCCTCTGCCAGGAGTCATCCTCACTCATGCCCTGCGCATCGGCTGTGTGACGGTGACCTCACTGCCCTCTCCAAAGTCCATCAGCACTGTAGGGGAAGACCCCTCAGAAGGCACCTGGGTGGCGGAGTCCTTGGAACGGTCGGTCTCCGAGAATGATGATGGGGAGCGAGGCACGTATTGCGAAAAATCCCGGATAGCAGATGCGATTGGTGGGGTGCAATGAATATGTTCTCCACGAGGGCGGGCGCGCTTGAACACAAGGTCATCACCAAATGGTGAGGCAGGGGAGAAATGATGGGTATGTACAGGATGAGTGAAGGGTCGTCCGACGAACATGAAAATGCAAACAACACATCGACCCTCAAAATGATATGATCCATGTGCTGGATCATAGTGCACCTCCCACATCGGGGTATCCACGAAGACCATGAATGTTGCCATTTGAAGGCGTGACAGAAAGAAGAGATAGAGGGAGTGAGAATCTTACTAAAGAATCTCAGTAGGGCAACCTCCTATCTAAGTGTCATCATCTATGTGCTCAGGAACCTTGGGTTTCTTTGAAAAAGATGAGCATGCATATACTTCATTTCTTACGCTTTAAACTTAATTATCCAAGGTTCGTTTCTTTTAGAATGAATCTTAATGTTATGGATGCAGCACAATGAAGCATGAAAGCATGAAGAAGCAACAGGCAGAAATCAATTAAACATTCATAGAGATATCTACATCATATAGGTGGCATAAAGTGGCGTATTCTTCTCATGTAAAAACATTTCTCTTTTTGTAACTATGTGACATTCAAGCATTGTACTGCAACATAGGGATCACCCTAAAATCATCTCTAGGTTATGAGCTCATACCTTAACTAGTCGTCACTAGTTCTTACTTATCATCTAATAAGCATAATCACAATAATAATAATCATAACAAAACATGTTTCACCGGTATCAAGTACACAGCGAATATCATCTTCTTTGGGGCATTATGTATCGCCGTCCCCCTCAAGGATTTGTTTCTGGGGCGTTACGTATCGCCGTCCCCCAGAACGCATTTTCATAGTACCATGTCACATTCAAAACTAATATCTTTTTGAAAACTTTCTAAGTCCTCAAATTTTTCAGAAATTCGACAGCATAACAACAGCGCACCGAATTTCTTCCAAATTTGCCTTATGCCACATTCATAGTCATTCATAATCATATGTGCCATAATCATCATATGCATCATAACATCATAATTCTTTCATAAGGCATCATAGCATAAGTATTAACATATCAATATTATTTACTCTAATAGGAGATCACATGCTCAAGTTATTCTAATAAAACATGCATTTTCATGAAGGAAGGAACACTTATCTACACATTTTAGATACTAGTAATCGATTACATGGGCCTTGTAATCGATTACTTAGCTCAATTTTCCAAAACAAGGAAGTTTGAGGTCCTGGTAATCGATTACATGAGCCTTGTAATCGATTACCTCAGTTGAAAATGCATTTTGGGCCTCAAGAACACCTGAGTAATCGATTACATGGAGTGGTAATCAATTACTTGGGTCCGGAAACATGTTCTGGGTTTCCCAGGACATTGTGTAATCAATTACATCATCTTGTAATCGATTACACAGGCCAAAAACTTATTATATCCATGTGTGCAAGGCACTCTGGTAATCAATTACATAAGCCCTGTAATCGATTACTAGTAACCCATAATGGCGAAAAACTCAAGTTTTGACATTCTTAAACTACACTTTCATTCCAAAAGCCCCTTTTAGATTATTCCATCGTCTTTCTTAACATCAACCACACATTCTAACATATCAAAACATCATCATACATTAGCAAGCATACCAAGGTAGAACCGAAACATTAAAGCTCAAGCATTATTCAAAAATCATGTCCTTAATACATACAAGTTACTATTTTCTCTTGAAATCACTTTAAGACTTCTAAAACTCATTGAAACCTATTTTATTTTATAAGAGGAGACTAAAAAAATAACCATAGGGCAGTAGCTAATTCAAGGCATGCTTAGAAGAGGTTTAACTCATAAATCTTGTTGGTAATAATCTTATAAAACTTTTAAGGCCTAAAGAAAATCTTAGAACATAGATTGTTGGCTCTTGTGGCTAGATGAAACTCACATCAAGTTCATCATCATCACATGACCGAAATATGCATCCATGGGGATATTTCCATGACCAAACTTTATCTTGAGATAAAGAGGGCAAGTCTTTGAGCTCTAGAGCCTTTAAGTGATGACAAAATATAAACGTGCTATGCATCCCATTTTATTCTTCATTATAAAGTAAAGTAAGGACTTCAAAGTAAATATGAAATGCAAGAACTTGAAATATAAATATGAGGTGCTAGAAATATAAATTTACAAGACTTGAAAGTAAATATGCAAGTTCATTTTATCTTTTAGGATTTAAGTGATGACTTGAAATATAAATATGAATGCAAGTCCAATTCTTTATTTTAGTGCTCTGGACTCCACAACAATCGACTTTAAGGCCGAAATAGGTGAGCTTCGAGATTAATTATTAGGTGACATGAAAATGCAATTCTTGTTTTAATCTTTACGTTTTTAGGTGATGGCCAAAAATTAAATATGCTAGGCAAGGAAAATAAATATGAATGCAAGTTCATTTTATATTCTTCACTAGAGCTCTTGCAAGACTTTTAAAGGAACTTAAACCTTTTGAAACCATATGGTGCAAACTTCATCATCAAGCTCTAAGGAAATGGACTAAAAGAATAAATCAAGTTAACATTCCCTTAAAAATGAAAACTCAAAAACTTAAAGGAAAGGAATGATGGCCAAAAATTTAGAGGGAAAGAAAAGGGAAAGAAACCGAAATTGTGAGGAAGGCAAAGAACCATTTTGAAACTCTAAAGACCATGATCTTGATGATGTATTGACACCAACATCATGTGTCCTCATCATTGAGTTCATATATTCATTTTAGGACATCATAAAAATAAAGCTTCTCAAGAATAAGAAAGGAAGGAACCAAAAACATCTTTTACTCAAGAACCAAGATCAAGCTTTAGAGGTTACACAAGTGATGAATATCATCATGGATTCCTCATTATCAAGCTCTCATTTTCAAGTTCCCAAAGGCTCTTGGCCAAAAAACAAAGAGGAAGAAAAGAAGTTCTAAAAAGTTTCAAGAGAAATCATAAAGCACATTACTGAAATAAAACTTTAATGAATGAAACACTTAGAACAAAATCCCTACCAAGTGTCTTGAGGTTAAGATGAGTGAAGAAGATGAAGAAGTTGAAGAAGATGAACTCTTGAACTTGAGAGAGAAAGAGAAGCTCAAGGTGCTCTTGAAAACTCCAACTTAGCAAATGAACTAAAAGTGCTTCAAGTTCATCCAAGCATGCTATTTATAGAGAAATGAAACAAATGAGAGGTGCAATGGAGGGAGGAAGAATTCGGCCAGCGCATGTGTTCCATGAGGTGAGATGTTATGTTCTTGAAGCATGGTGAGGTATGGTTCAAGGTATGGTGAGACATGGCTTGAGGTATGGTGTGGTATGGCTTGAGGTATGGTTCTTTGAGTGTTTAAAATTTCAAGCATGTGATGGGAATGGTGGGAGAGGTGGCCAAATTGCATCAGCCAAGGGAGGAGGAAAATCTCTCTTTCTAATTGTGGTTTAGAGTTGTGTTTAGGTGTGTCTTTGATTATGCTTAAGTTTAGGAATTTGTGAGAAAGTATTTAGCTGACTAAGGATGTAATTAAGGATTTCAAGACAGGGTTAGGGAGTGCTCTTGCTTTATTAGTGAGATAAAACTCATTTTAGTGCATAAACAATTCTAGACACAATTCCTTAATTTAAGGAATTAGAGAGAGAAAACACTATTCAAGATTTCAAGACTAGGAATCTTGAGTTTTAAAAAGAGATTTAGGTTTAATCTAAGCGATTTTAGGTTCTAATTAACTTTAATAACTTATTTTGACTCTAGATCAATTATGAAAATTAATTAATCTTCGATTAGAGCCTAATATTGCTTAGGTTTTCTTAATTACATCATTAAGCTCAAACGACACTATTCTAGGGGCAAAATCATAATTTTGCATAAAAACTGTCCCGGACCACCGGGACTTAAACAAATACTTTAAAACACGTGAAAACATCATTTTAAACCTTCGGGAAAAGTTTCGAGCTCGAACGGCACCTTTACCCGCATAAAAATGCTATAGGGGTATTTTGGTCATTTTAACCTGAGACTGCAGAAAACAAGGTTTTCGTTTTCCGAAACCACTCAATCCCTTCAAACATTGAGTTGACCCTTCGAGGATTGCTGGGTTGACTATCCTCGAATGTCAGGCAGAAAATTACCTTAGGGGCATTTTGGTCATTTTTCTCTCAAACAGAAAATCGGGACGTTACATAAAATTCCTTCTGTGGGCCTTTGAGTTTGGGACATTCTGGTTTGAAGTGTCCTTTCTCCTCATAGTTGTAGCTCATGACACTTTTAGGCTTCACCTTGTCTTTTTTGTTCTTCCTAAGATTGATGTCTCTTCTTTTCTTCATCTTGCCTCTCTAGGCCCTGGACATCTTCCTCACTAGCATGGAAAACTTGGTTCCATCTTCTTCTGTCTCATCACCAGTTTCTTCCTCTTCTTTAGAGGTTTCAACAACTTTCATTGCTTTAGCTTTATTTGGCTTTTGATGAGACGCTTCAAGGCCATAGACTTCCTCTTCTTAGTAGATTCACCATGCACTTTGGAGAGCACTATCTCATGGATTTTAAGAAATCCAATGAGTGCATCCAAGGTGAGAGTTTGAAGGTCTTTTGCCTCAGTAATGGTTGCAACCTTAGGCAGCCATTTGGTGGGGAGGCTTCTTAGGATTTTTCAAATTATCTTAGAGCTAGAATATCTTTTGCCTAATCCCTTTAGGTAGTTTATGATATGCATAAACCTTATGGTCATATCATCAATATTTTCCTGATTTGTCATTTTGAACATTTCATATTAATGAACTAGCATACTGATCTTAGTTTCTTTCACTTGATTAATGCCTTTTGTAACGCTTCGATTTTTCTGTTTGGGCACAAATAACCAAAATACCCCTATAGCGTTTCTACGTAAGTTTATGTGCTGTTTGAGCCCGGAAACTTCTCCAAGGGATTGAAATGTTAATTATATGTGGCAAACGAACTCTATTTAAGTCCGGATGGCCCCGGGCATTTTTGTGCAAAATTACCATTTTACCCCTGAAATAGTTCATTCTGGGCCTAATGATGTAATTAACAAAACCTAAGCAATATTAGGCACTAATCAAAGATTAATTAATTTCGGTAATTAATCTAGAGTCAAAATAATTTATTAAGGTTAATTAGAACCTAAGATTGCTTAGATAAACTTAAATTCCTATCTTATGTTAAGATTCCATGTCATGGAATCTTAAATAGTATTTTCTCTTTCCAATTTCTTAAATTAAGGAATTATGTTTGTGATTGAAAACTTATTTAAATGAATTTTGATTTCAATAATGGTGCAAGAACTCTCTTTAATCATGTTTTGGACAATCTTGATCATTCACTTTCTCACCTAAACACTTAGTTTCAACCCTAATCCAAGGCCTAATCAAATCAATCCCTAAACATACTCTTAATCAACAGTGAAATAAGATATTTTTCTCCCCATTTTTCCCTAATACCAACCCGGCACTCCTCCTTCAAATTCCATCACATGATGGGAATTTCACACTCAAAGAACCATGCTTGAAGCCATACTTGCCCATACCCAAGACCATACCTAGCCATGCTTCCACCATACCATGAAAAAAATTTTTTTTCCTTGCCTCCATGTGTGTTACGGCCACTCCTCCTTCTCATCCTCTCAATGTTGAAATTTTTCTATAAATACACATCTAAAGAGAACTTGGTGCCATTTTGCTTATTTTCACATCCAAGTTGCAAAGAGTGGTCTTAAGCTTTCATTCTTTTCTTCAAGAACTCAAGAGTTCTTTATTTCCTCCATCTTCTTCATCTTCCTTAAGAACCACTATTTACCACCACCTTACAACCTCAAACACAACTCAACCATAAATCATTTCCAAGATACATAGCCTTTCCATTCCAACCCACAAAAAACTCAAGAAAAATATTCCACCCCTTGACTCCCCCTTGGCCGAACCTTCTTCTTCACTTCAAGGATTTTCTTCTTGTTCTCTTCAGAGGATCAAGCTCTACATCTTGCTAAAAAAAAGTTCTTTTGGTAGGGATTTTGTTCTAAAAGTTTTTATCTTTTCTTTGTTAGAATAGATGATAGATTTTGTTATTTTGCAAAGAGCAAGTTTCATTTTGGTAATCTCATGATTTTCAACTTCCTTTTTCTTCTTCCCTTTTTTTTGGCCTTGAAGCCTTTGTTTCTCCAGAAAATGTTGGCTTGATAATGAGGATGTTAGATGATGATAATAAGATCATCACTTGTGTAGCCTCGAAAGCTTGAAACTTGATCTTTGGACCATAAGCTACTTGGGTTTTCCTTCTCCTTCTTTTGCTTTAGTTTCAGTTTTAAAGCTTGGCTTGATTGGAAAAATAACTCAAGGATAAGAGCACATGATGATGGTGTTAGCATATCACTAGGTCATGGCCTCTAGAGTCCCAAAGATTTATCTTTTCTTCCTTCTTGGCTTCGGCCATGTTTCCTTTTCTTCAAGCTTTTGGGTTTTTTATTTTAAAGAATGTGGAAAGATAATAGCTTGATTTATTCTCTCAAATCCATTTCCTTGAGCTTGATGATGAAGTTCACACCATAAGGTTTTATTTGAAACCTTGGTACAAAAGAACTCTAAAGCTTGCTTTATCTTGCTAAGATAAGTTTGGGGTTGAGGTTTATGTTCCTTTATAGTCTTGAATGAGCTCTAGTTAGACATAAATGAACTTGCATTCATATTTATATTTCAAGTCCTTGCATGGCATATTTATATTCAAGTTTTGCATTCATATCTATATTTCCTTGCCATTACCTAATAATTAATCTCGAAGCCTACCTATTTCAACGTTAAAGTTGATTGTTGATTTAGAGTGAATACTCTAAGGGGCCTAGAGCACTAAAATAAAGAATTGGACTTGTATATCATATTTATTTCCAAGTTATCACCTAAAGCTTAAAGATAAGAAATGAACTTGCATTTCATATTTATATTTCTTGTCTAGCATGTTTATATTTCAAGCTATCACTTAAACTTAAGAATTCAAAATGAACTTGCATCTCATACTTACTTTGAAGCTCCCACTTTATTTTATAATGAAGAATAAAACGAAGTGCATAGCATGTTTATGATTTTGCCATCACTAAAAGTTCCTAGAGCTCAAAGACTTGCCCTTTTTATCTTAAGAAAAAGTTTGGATGTGGAGGCATTCTTGTGTTCGGCCATGTGATGATGATGAGTGGTATAAGTTTCATTTAGCCACAATGGCCAATAATCTATGTCCTAAGAATTTTCTTAGGTAGTGAGTTTAAAGTGTAATATCCTAATTTTTAACCTAATACTCCTAGAACGTATTTTAGGTTAGCCATTAGTCTATTACTCTTTTAGTCTCATTTTTTAAAACATTTCTTTAAAATACTTAGCGGAAAATACAGGTAGAAATTTTTTTTTGATAACATAAACAAACATGAGTCTCGCATAACATAAAAGGTTGTTAACGTAAAGCGTAAACATAAAAAGGATGACATAATCAGAAACATCAGCACATCATCATATAACATTAACTTCAAATATTAAGTCAAACAACATTAATAGTATTAATGATATAGGAATATTCCACAATAATACCACATTAGATATATATAGCCCACCTGTAAAGGTTGAGCATACAACAATTCAAAAACCACACATGACTATGATGTAAATAAGCTAAGACTATGTCCTCGCTTCTGCTGCGCCTCTCTGTTTTTGACCAACAAGCTACTTCCATGTTGGCATCTCAGGGGAACCCATGGACGTCGTTGTCAACCTTGTCTGAAGACGAAGATGGAAAAGAAAGATAGGGGGAGTGAGAAACTTACACAAGAATCTCAGTAGGGTTTCCCTTTTCACACACATGTCATCATCATCGTCCTCAAGAACCTCGGGTTTATTTATGAAATAGTGAGCATGCAAAGATTCATTTATTAAGTTCTAAAACATCCATTACCGAGGCCTATTCATTTCATCATGAGTCTTGTAATGAATGTATCATACTTCTTTATAATAAGTTGAAGTCCCAACTTTATAAGTACGGGTTAAGGGGCAAGAATCGCCTTTTTATCACCTATAGTTTGATGAGTCCAAAGGATCATTTTCTTATATTTTAAATCACCTTAAGCAAGAATCACCTGTTCATCACTTATCGTTTGATGAGTCCAAAGGATCATTTTCTCATATTTTAAATCACCTTAAGCTTCAGCATGTTTTAACAAGATGCAATACATAACTCATAAATGTCATAACTCTTCATATATGCATCTCGATCAATGATAATCATTCATGCAATTTATCATGCAAGCATGCTTTCATATTCCTTTCATATGTATATACATTCACCAAACTATAAATCATCATGTCCATAATCCGAGAATAGGCATGCAAGATCATCAATTCATATTCACATAAAGGAAGGAACACTTATCTACACATTTTATGTAACATCCTAATTTTTAACCTAATACTCTAGAACATATTTAGGTTAATCATTAGTCTATTACGTCATAGTTTCCTTATTACTTTAAAATACTTAGCGAAAAATACTGGTAAAATTTTTTTTTGAATTATAAAAGCAAAGTGAGAGCCATGCAACATGATAAGTAATGAACCACGTAAGGAAATAAAGCAAGCATCTCATAAACATCATAACATAAAGCAGGTAAAGGCACATCACGATGAAACTGTACTGCATATATATATGATATGATATGTCCACTTATGAAGAGTGGGACTTAGTTTGGTACAATATGAAACAAATACATCTAAAAAGAAAATACAAAGGAAAGTGCGACAAAAAGCAAACCCCCCTACCCAAGTGCAACTAAAGGATAACCTCTAAACAAAAGAAGGTTTATCCTCATCTAAGTGGTGTGTGCACTAGCCCGGGTACTCCATCGGTCATCCACTACCTCCTATTGATATCCATCCCGCGAGCGAGTCGCGTACCCGGCAAACTGGGTGAGCTCTTCTGACGTGTAAAGACGAAGCAGGGATAAGGAGTGACCCCCACGATGTGGCCGCATCTTCGGCCATCGTGCTAGTGAGGCTGAGTCAAGGTGTCCTCACTGCCTTCTCTCATCAGTGGTGGAGTGGGGGCAGAGCTCTCGTTGTACAGATGGGTAGGCCGGTCCTCCAATGGGTCGGTCTTTGAGAAGTATGTCCGGGCCACATAGTTGGGGTAGTCGCGCATGGCTAAAGTGGCGGTGTGCATGTGGAGCACTCTCTCATTGTGCGTACGTGCGTGCTCGAAAACCCGCTCGTCGTTGCCCGTAGGGTGCTGTCGGGGAGAAGCGATCGGTATGTACGGGGTGAGCGAAGGGTTGTCCAATGAACATGAAGACACGAACTGTGCACTGACCCTCAAAATGGTATGATCCGTGCTCCGGATCATAGTGCACCTCCCACGTCAAGGTGTCTACAAAAACCACGAACGTCGCCATCTGAAGACGTGACGGAAAGAAAAGACAGAGGGAGTGAGAATCTTGCTAAAGAATCTCAGTAAGGCCTCCTACTACCTAGGTGTCATCATCTACGTCCTCAGGAACCTTGGGTTTAGTTTAAAAATAAGTGAGCATGTGTTAAGTTCATTTTTAGGATTTTAAAATATAATTAACCAAGGTCTGTTCATTTTAGAATGAATCTTAATGTTATGAATGCAATATAGTAAAGGATGTATGCATGGCACAACTTAATGCAAGGACATCAATCATAACATCAAGAAGCATCATAATGGTGGCATAATCCTAGAACGTGTCACATCTCTAGGTTATGAGCTCATACCTAACTAGTCGTCACTAGTTCTTACTTATCAATCCCGATAAGTGTATCATAATCACAAATCCCGACTATCTAGTACGGGCTAGGGGGCATTTCTTGGGGGTGCTCGGCCAAACCGGTGTCACCCAAGAATACATCTTGGTACCGATGTCACGAGTTCTTTGGTGGTGCTCGGCCGAATCGGTGTCATCCAAGAACCCATCTTAGTACCTCATATCTTATAAAGAAAATCTCATAGGTTTTTCAAAAACTTTCCAAGTCCCCAAATTTGTCAGAAATTTGGCGAGATAACAAAGAAGATCTGGATTTCTTCCAAATTTACTTTATGCCACATAAACAAATAGAACATGTATCCTCAATCATAAATTCATACGTTGATATAATCATTCTCAAATAGAACATACATTCACATGTAACATTGAAACTCATTATGCTCTTGATCCTACAGTATCTTATGCTTTGACCCTTACGGGCCTTAAACTTGAGATGTAATTATTCTATCATTCTCTATCAACCTCTTATGTACCTAAGGATTCTCTTCTAACAAATCTTACTATCATTTATGTTCTTTAATAAATCTGGGAAGCACCATACTCCAAGGGCAGAGTTATATATCTATGATTACGGGGTTTTAGAACTTACGTTTTAGACCCTTTCTCGGTTCTGTCTTCACCTAAGGCGCAATAAATTAAATCTAAACCAATTATGAGGCATTCCTATGCCTAAGAACTAATTATAAACCATGTTTACCATATTATGAGGTTGCTGGACAGAATCCAGAAATTAAATGTTCTAAGAGTTCTAGGATTGCACTTCTATAGTTTTTTAGTTACTAGTTTCTCTATAGGTGCTAAAATTCAATTCTACTTCAAATGTAACCAAATTTTTCATGATTAATCAATCCTAAACTGATTTTTATCATACTAAAATAGTTTTGGCATTGATTAGGATTGAAGGGGTTAAACACACGTTAAATTCCAACTTTAAGATTTTTCTATGAAGCTAGTTTCTCTCCTAACATGCATAGAAGTATTCCTACCTCATCATATATCATTTTCACACATTCTAACACATCAAAACATCATCATACAGCAACAAACACAACAAGGCAGAACCGAACTATTCAAGTCCAAAAAGACACATAATTTGACATTTCTAAAGCATATAAGTTGCTAGTTTCCCTTGGAATCATTTTAGGACTTCTAAAACTCTTTGCAAACCATTTTACTTTATCAAGAGGCTAAAAACAACCTTAGGTCAGTAACCAATTTAATTCTTCTTTAGAAGAGGATTAAAATCATAAATCTTGTTGGTCACAACTTTATAAAACTCATCAAGCTTAAAGAAAATCCTAGAACATAGGTTGTTGGCCCTTGTAACTAGATGGAACTCATTCCAAGCTCATCATTATTACTTGGCCAAAACTATACATTCAAAGAATGCTTCCATATTAAACTTTAACTTAAGATAAATGGGCAAGTCTTTGAGCTCTAAGGTCTTTAAGTGATGACAACATATAAACATGCCATGCACTTCATTTTTATTCTTCATTACAAAGTAAAGTGAGAATTTTAAAGTAAATATGCAAGACTTGGAAATAAAAATGCAAGGCTTGAAATTTAAATATGCAAGACTTGAAGTAAATATGCAAGGCTTGAAAGTAAATATGCAAGACTTGAAATAAATATGCAATGCAAGTTTATTTCTTTATTTTAGTGCTCTAGGCCCAGTAACAATCGACTTTAAGGTCGAAATAGAAAGGCTTTGAGAATTAATTAGGTGATATGCAAGCTCTCGTTTTAAATCTTTATGTTCTTTAGTGATGAAAAGTAAATATGTTAGACAAGAACTTAAATATGAGATGCACTCCATTCCTTATCTTCTAACTTTAGGTGATGGCTTGAAAGATAAATATGAATGCAAAGCTCAAAGTAAATATGCAATGCATAAGCTTGAATATAAATATGAATGCAGGTTCATTTTATTTCTTATTAGAGCTCATTCAAGACTTTAGAGGAACTTAAACCTTAATCCAAACTCATCATGACAAGATAAAGTGAGGTCTAGAGTTCTTAGAATTCAAGATAACATTCCTTAAAAATATAACCATAAATGAACTTTATAACACCTTTATGAAAACTCAAGCTTTAGAGATTTCTTTGTGGTGAACATATAGTTACCAACTAGAACTCTCATCATCAAGCTATCATGAGGGCTCATCCAACAATTGTTGGCCAAAAATTTTAGAGAAAAAGAAAAGGAAAGCAACCGAAACTTAAGAGCAAGAAAGAACCATTTTGAAACTCTAGAGACCATGATCTTGATGATGTATTCACACCAACATCATGAGTCCTCATCATTGAGTTCATGTAACCATTTTAAAACATCATCAAAGTTAAAGATTTCAAGGTTTAAGAAAGAAAGAACTATAAACATTTTTAACTCAAGAACAAAGATCAAGCCTCAGAGGTTGTTCAAGTGATGAATATCATCATGAAACCCTCATCATCAAGCTCTCATTCCTTTGTTTTCAAAGGCTCATGGCCGAAAATGAAGAAGGAAGAAAAGAAGAAAAGAAGTTCCAAAAAGATTCAAGAGAAACCATAAAACACATAACTAGATTAAGAACTTAAATGAAAGTAACACTTGAAAGAAAATCCCTACCAAGTGATTGGAGATTGAGATGAGTGAAGAGGATGAAGAACTTGGACACTTGAACTTTGAGAGAAAAAGAAAACTTTGAAGTGCTCTTCGAAAACTTACACTTATGAACCCAAAATGATGCAAGTTCACCCAAGCATGCTATTTATAGAGAAATGAAACAAGGAGACATTCCCAAAAGTAGATGGACAGAGCAACATAAGGCTAGAGTTTAGCT
The DNA here is from genome assembly GCA_031216125.1 of Dalbergia cochinchinensis. Classification (NCBI taxonomy): domain Eukaryota; kingdom Viridiplantae; phylum Streptophyta; class Magnoliopsida; order Fabales; family Fabaceae; genus Dalbergia; species Dalbergia cochinchinensis. The sequence goes on from CM062376.1 coordinate 5,632,618, forward strand.
ATTCTCCAAAGCTAAGTACCTACTCACTTGTGCACTAAGCATGAATGAATATGATAAAATCATTGCTTGTGACACAGCTAAAGAAATCTAGGATAGACTTTATATGCTGCATAAAGGAACGGATCAGGTCAAGGAGATTAAGATTAGCATGCTAGTTCATCAATATGAGAGGTTCAAGATGATAGAACAATAAAGTATTATTGATGACAATACCCCTAGATTCATGCATATTGTCAATTGATTCAAAGGTTTGGGTAAAAGATATTGAAACTCTAAGATGGTAAGGAAAATCCTGAGAAGCCTCTTTGCCAAATGGCTTCCCAAGGTCACAGCCATTATTAAGGCTAAAGACCTTCAAACTCTTAGCCTGGATGCTCTCATTAGGTCTTTTAAAACCCATGAGATTGTGCTCTCTAAGGTTCATGGTGAAACCACAAAGAAGAGCAAGTCCATCCCCCTGAAGACCTCATGTAAAAAGCGGACCAAAAGTAAAGTAATGAAAGTTGCTGCAAGCACAAATAAAGATGAAGATATAGAAGAAGAAGAAGAAGAAGATGGAGATGAAATCTCCGTGCTTGTGAGAAAAATGTCCAGAGCCTGGAAAAGTAGAACAAAGAAAAGAAAGGACATCAACTTCAAAAAGGACAAGAAAGGCAAAGGAAAGCTGGGTCACATGAACTGCTATAACTATGATGAGAAGGGACACTAGAAAATTGACTGTCCCAAGCTCAAGTGTTTGTAGAAAATGTTCCCCACAAAAAAAAAGGGAATATTGGCTACCTGGAATGATTGAGAAGAGGAAAAAGAATGTTCAGAAATCCAAAATGAGCTTGAAGATGTAGCAAACTTGTGCTTCATGATTGGATACACTTCAAAAAGAGAACTAGAGGTAAAAACAAAGTTTGAACCTAATCTTTCTTATGATGAATTGCTGGCCTTATATGAGGAACTGCTTGAAAATTCTCAAACCCTATTCTCTCATTATCTCAACTTCAAAAAGAACCATTAGAAGGTGGTTTAACTTGAAAAGGCAAAAATAGATGTTGAGAACCTAAGGCTTGAGAGAGAATAGTTTAAAAGGGAAAACATGTTTTTAAATGTAAAACTCAGCATTAGAAGTTGAAGTCATTGACAAAGGTCAGAAAGCTCAGAAATTATTTCTGAACTTGAAAGAACCTCAAAGCTTCTCAAATATGACTTTGAAAAGATGGTTAATAGCTTAAAGAACCTTGAGCTAATGCTTGGAAGTCAAAGGCCATACTTTTAGAGAACAAGATTGGGATATAATAGTGAAATGGAGGAGAAAAGTACAGTAATCCCATCAAAGAAGGAAAAGAACAAAATATCTTGTAATTTTTGCCACAAAATGGTCACCCACTTGACAAATATTTTGTGAGAAGAAAGTCTATAAAACAGGTTGGGAAACCTCCCTAAAAGAAAACTAACCCAATAGGACCTAAGAAAGTTTGAGTACCTAAGTTAAAATTTGTTTTTGTTGTAGGTGTATCTGAGAACATATGTTGATAAGGACAACAAGTAGGATATGAATAGTGGTTGCTCTAGACACATGTCTAGATCCCGAAAGTGATTCAGAAACCTGAAGTCCAAGAACTCTGGATTGGTAAAATTTGCTGATGGATGAAAAGCTAAGGTCATAGGTATAGGAAATGTTAGTAAAGATGACTCCCACCAAATTTTTGATGTTTCACTTGTAGATGGACTGGCTCATAATCTGTTGAGCATTAGCCAATTTTGTGACTAAGGTTATAATGTTTTATTCAATGTAAATCCCACATGTAAACAAGTCATTTTATATGGTAAAAGACTTGATAACACTTATGTGTTACTCTTGGATGACCTTCTAGATCAAGATATAAAATATCATATATCCTTTATGGATGATAAGTGGTTGTGGCATAAGAAGTTTGAATATGCTCATATGAAGCTAATTTCTGAGCTATCTCAAAAAAAGATTCTTAAAAGCCTGCCAAAGATAAGATATGACAAGGACTCCACTTATGATTTCTGTGAGAAAGACAATCAAACCAAAGCTTCTTTCCACAACAAAAATATGGTTTCGACCACTAGGCCACTTTCTAAGACCAACCAAAACTACAAGTCTTGCTAGGAAAAGATATTGTCTTGTTATAGTAGAGGATTATTCTAGATTTACATGGGTTATCTTTCTAGCTTCTAAGGATGAGGTGGCGAAAGATTTAAGGATTTTACAAAATGTGTTTGTAATAAAAAGATTCTCAAATTACCTCTATTAGACTAGATCATGGAAGAGAATTTGAAAATGATATTTTTGAAAAGTTTTGTAGAAAACATGGCATTTCCCATGAGTTCTCTGGACCTAGAACTCCCCAACAAAATGGGGTTATTGAAAAGAAGAACATAAGCTTGCAAAAAATGGCTAGAACCATGTTTTTAGAAAGTGGGTTATCAAAATGTTTTTGGGCTGAGGTTGTTAATACCTCATGCTATATTCAAAACAGAATCTTTCTAATGCCATTCCTCAAGAAAACCCCTTATGAGCTATGAAAAGATAGAAAACCCAACATATCATTTTTTTTCATATATCTTTGGTTCATCTTGCTTTATACTTAACACCAAGGACAAGCTTACAAAGTTTGATCCAAAATCTAATGATAAAATTTTTCTAGGATACTCTTTAGTCTCTAAAGCTTACAAGGTTTTCAACAAAAGGACATTATGTGTTAAAGAGACTATACACATCAACTTTAAAGAAAATAAGAAGGACCTTGATAATGATCTAGAAGAACTAAAAGAAAACCTTGAGAAGTTGAACCTCAAGGAATCTTCAGTAAACAAGTAGAAGAAAGAACAATCTTCAAAAAGTAAGCTCTAGAACACTATCAACTCAAAAAGCTTACTCATAACTCCAAAGCCCTCAAAAAATGACATGTCTGAGCATAAAAATGAACAATCTAGAGATGAAAGAGAAATTGAAGAACAATAGGGTTATAGAAACTAGAGAGGAGTTTTTGACTTAAAAGTAGTTTCTCAAAATCAAGTTTTAGGAGACATTTCCAAGGGTATGAGAACTCGATCTTTCCTCATAAATGACCCAAAATGTGCTTTTATTTCCACCATTAAGCCATAATGCATTGAAGATGCTTTGAGTGATGAAAGTTAGGTGGAAGCTATGCAAGAGGAACTAGATCAGTTTGAGAAAAGCAAAGTTTGGACATTTGTGGAGAAGTCTAAAGAAAACCATCATTGGAACCAAGGGGGTATTTAGAAACAAGCTAAGTGAAGCTAGAAAGGTGATCAGAAACAAAGCAAGATTGATTGCACAAGATTATAATCAATAAGAGGAATTAATTATGATGAAATCTTTGCACCAGTAGCAAGGCTTGAAGCCATAAGAATGCTACTTGCTTTTGCAGCTTTCAAGAGATTCACTCTACACCAAATGGATGTTAAATCTGCATTTTTAAACAGACTCCTTTTTGAGGAAGTTTATGTGAAGTAGCCTCCAGGTTTGAGTAAAAACCTTCCCAACCATATCTTTAAATTAATAAAGGCACTTTATGGTATGAAATAAGCTCCCAGAGCTTGGTATGAAAAGCTGAGTTCCTTTTTACTAAAGAATGGCTTCAAAAGAGGTAAAGTTAATACAACTTGTTTACATTACAAAAAAATTATCACTTTCTGATAGTCCAACTATAAATTGATGATGTTATATTTGGTGCCACTGATAATGTTTTTTGTGAAAAGTTTTCAAAATTAATGGAAAGTGAATTTGAGATGAGCATGATGGGTGAACTCAAGTTTTTCCTTGGATTTCAAATAAAAAAAAAAGAATGAACCTTGATCTATCAAGAAAAATATACAAAAGAGCTTTCAAAAAGGTTTAATATAGATCAAGCCAAACATATAAACACTCCCATGCATCCATCTCAAGTCATTGATGCAAATGAGAATGGAGAAAATGTATCAGAAAGCAATTATAAAGGAATGATTGACTTACTTCTATACCTCACAATGAGTAGACCAGACATTCAATTAAGTCTGGGTATTTGTGCTAGATTTTAATCCAACCCAAAAAAAGAATGCTTAAGTGCTGTTAAAAGAATCTTGAGATATTTATCTAGTACTACTAACTTTGGCTTATAGTATGAGAAAGGTACAACTTGTGAGATTGTAGGATTCTGTGATGCTGACTTTACTAGAGATCGAATGGACAAAAAAAGTACCAGTGGATGTTGTTGTTTCTTTAGAAAAAGTCTCATCACTTGGTCATTTAAGAAGTCAAACACCATTGCTCTGTCTATAGCTGAAGCTGAATAGGTTGCTGTAGCAAATTGCTACACCCAATTGTTATGAATAAGAAACCAACTAAAAGATTATCACCTGAGGTATTCCAAGATCCCTATCTTTTATGACAATACTAGTGATATTAATCTTCCAAAGAATCCTACTTAGCACACTAGGTCCAAACACATTGATGTTAGACATCATTTTATTAAAGATCATGTTCAAAAAGGAGATGTTGAGTTAATGTTTATGAATAATAAAGACCAAGTGTCTGATATATTCACTAAGCCATTATCTAAAGATCACTTTTGCTATTTAAAAAGGCTTTAAATCTCAAAGGTTTTTAAGATACATGCATGAACATCTCTAGAGTCTTCCCAATAAGACTCTGAACTGAGGCCCAAGTAAAGACTTAAAGGCAAGATCAAATAGCCAATATGCAAGTTCGAAAAGATCAGAAGTTTTGAAAATGGGTCAGAATGTGGGTTGAGTTCAAAAAGTGGTATGAAGACTCAGTTTGTTCTCTTAAAAGTAGAGAAACCACATCTTGTTTTTGAAAGATCTTACGGCAGGATAATTTTCACTCCTTTTGAGTTTCTCTCTCCTATGTTGCCTTAACTCCTAGACTTTATGTCCCATCACATTAATAACTCCCCTCAACTCACACGTCACTTATAAGCCCTTCATTTTCACCTTTAAATACTTTTTTCAGAAACTTGAAATCATTTTATCTTTTCCTCTACAAATTGTAAAACCCTAATTTTAACCCAACTTTCTAGAACACATTAGGTTAAACGTTAGGCTATTACCTCATAGTCTCTTTCTTTTCTAAAAAATATTTAGCGGAAATTATGGTAAATTTTTTTTTTGAAAGTATAAAACAAAGTGAGAGCCGCGAACTTAACTATTCGAATAACAGAAACGTGAGACATGATTAACACTCATAGAGAGAACTCAAAAAGGAAAACATATAATAGTGGAGCAGAAATCATCATAACAAGAGAAACATTTCATTAATAATATATTTAGAGTACATAGGTAGTCATACCCGCATAGGTACAGGCAGAGCTTATGTCTGAGAAGAAATAAATTACAACAAGAAACACAAGTGTAGGGTGCGACTACAATAAAAATCCAAAATGCTACCCTCTTAGTAAGCTACGAGTATAAATCCACCACCCCTCCCAAAAGATACAGCCGAAAGGAATATCCTTGCAACGCTTGTGTACTCGGAAGCTCCACCGGGGTATAGTGCACCTCCTGCATCAAGGCGTGTCAATGAAGTCAACGAACATCGCCATCGCTCTCTGAAGATGTGACGGGAGAAGAGAGAGAGGAGTGAGAATTCTTAGTAAAGAATCTCAGTAGGAGTCTCCTATCCTAGGGTTACATCGTTCACATCCCCAGGAACCTTGGGTTTATTTCATAAAGACAAGTGAGCATACATCAAGTTCATTTTAAGTTCTAAAGTGTATTTTAGCCAAGGTCCATTCATTTTAGGATGATCTTAATGTCATGAATGCAACATAATAAAGAATGTATGTGTGGCGCTACTTAATGCACATACATCAATCATCATCATACTTAGTGGTATTAAGTGGCAATTAGAACACATTCATATGGGACAAACTTAGTGACATAATCATAATCATAAAACTTCTCTTCCTTATGGGCCACCCTAAAAGACAATCGAACTGGGGGTGCTCGGCCGAACCGGTGTCACCCAGAACGTGTCACATCTCTAGGTTATGAGCTCATACCTTAACTAGTCGTCACTAGTTCTTACTTACCATTTAATGACAAGCGTATCATAAATCATAAATCCCGACTATCTGAGTACGGGTTAGGGGGCAAATCTCTTAGGGGTGCTCGGCCGAACCGGTGTCACCTAAGAGTAAAAAAATGGGTACCGATGTCACATGAGTTCTATGGAGGTGCTCGGCCAAACCGGTGTCATCCTAGAACCCATCTTAGTACCTTAATTTTCAAAATCTTTAAGTCCCCAAATTTGTCGGAAATTCGGCACAATGGCATCACCCCCAATTTCTTCCAAATTTGTTTTATGCGACATAAACATATAACCTCATGAATTCGCCATATGAATAACGCCATCATCCTTCACATAACATATGCATCATCGTAAAACATCTTAACATACCTTAGTATCATATAAATATCATTCTCATATTCTTAATGTCTTATGCATTGACCGCTATGGTCTTTAACTCACAGTCTAAGTTATGAATCATTCAAAGCTAACCTCTCGGGTACTTAGGAGGTTATGACTAAGTATATCTCTCTTCATACTATGGTCAAGAATATCTCTCAATCTCAAAGGTGCAGAATTCATAATTTCAACTTTACGGGTACCTAGGAGTCACGACGATGACCCTTTCTAAGTTCGGTTTGCTCCTAAGGCACCAAGATCAAGTCCTAAACCAATTATGAGTCATTTCTACACATTTAAACTAATTTAGAACCATGATTATCATTACTAAACCTTGCTGGACAGAATCCAGAAAATTCTAACATTAAGGGATCTAGAACTCTCAAATTAATTCGTTTCTAGTTTTTAACCTTTCTTATCTTTTACTTATGAGTTTTTCCATTGATCATACTTAAACATAAGCATGTTATCATCGTTGAAACAGCTCATACAGTGGCCAAACATAGCAAGGCGGAACCGAAACAACACTCTCCATACAAAGGCATAAAACATACTTTTTAAAGCACATAGGATACTAGTTTCTCTTGGAACCTTTTTAAAACCTTCAAAACTCTTTTGTAAACATTTTTAACATCTAAAATCATCAAGATATTTATAAGGGCAGTAGCTAAGTTGAATTTATTTCAAGAGGTCCTAAATTCATAAAACTTAGTTCTATATGTTCCTTGAATCCACATAGACTTAGAAAATTATAAAGCATAGCTTATAGGCATTTGTGATCAAATGAAACTTATCCTAAGTTCATTCATCTCACATAGTCGAAGTGGGCATTCTAAGAGAATGCCTTCCATGTCTAACTCTCATTTGAGACCTTGGGACAAATCTTTGAGCTCTAGAGCTTTAGGTGATGACAAAACATAAACATGCCATGCACTTCATTTTTATTGTTCATTAGGGAAATAAAGTGAGAACTTGAAAAGTAAATAGCTCAAAATAAATATGAGATGCAATTTGTTATTATCTTGGATTTTAAGTGATGACTTGAATAGTAAACGTGAAATGCAATGCTTGGAAATTAAATATGAATATGCAAGTTCATTTTTAGTCTTAGAGCATTAGTGATGACATAAAAATAAATCATGCTATGCAAGGCATAATCTAAATATCAATCCAAGTTCATTTTGGTTTAATAACTAGAGCTCGTCCAAGACTTTAAAGAACCAATATTCACAACCCCAACATAGTCTCATCAAGTCAAGAGAATGGAACTAAAAGAAATCTCCATATTTTCAAGAAAAGGAATTATGGCCGAAATCATGAGGCCAAGAGAAAGTAATCCATATTCCTTTTTGAAATCATTCTTATTTTCTTAAGTTGAAAACTTTAGTGAACTTCATAGCATAATAATAAAAACTAAAGAAAAATCAAGCTTTAGGGGTCTCATTATGATGAACACATAGTCATCATCTAGAGGTCCCCATCATCAAGCCATCATGTATGAGTTTAAAGGTCATGAAGGCCGAAAACTCAAGAAGGAAAACCAAAAGAGTTTTTAAAAAGAAATTCCAAGAGGTAGCTAGAGAAAACTCATTTTTCATGGAAATAACATGCAAAGAAACACTCCTACCTAGAGTGAAGACAAAGAGCTTGAACTTTGAGAGAAGAAAACAAGATGATGAGCTCCTCCAAAAGGCTTGATGTTTTCGGCCAAGGGGAGATAAGGAGGTTAGAGTTATGTTTGAGGTGAGGTTGTGTTTGAGATGAAATATTTGAGAGGTTTGATGGTGATTCAAGGTTATGGGGTGATGTGTGAAGGTTATGAGATGACGATGATGAAGTAAAGAGATGAAAAAGATGAAGATGAAAAAGAAAGGAACTCTTTGGGACTTGAGAGAAAGAAAGAAACTAGCAAGACTACTCTAAGCTTTAGCAAATGCTCAATGTGCATCCAATGCTAACACAAGCTCCCTATTTATAGAAAAACAAAGTGATAGGTGAAAGAATGGAAAGCATGGCTGATGGTAAGAAAGAGAAAATATCTCTTTGATGGTGTCATACAAGCATGGTTTGAAGCATGGAGCTCATGACACGAGGTATGGCTTCAAGCATGGGTTTTTGAGTGATATTTTCTTTAAATTGTGGATGAAATTAGGCTTCTAGAAGACCAACATGGCTGGAAGTTTTTCAGCCACAAATAATTGAAGGGAATGATTTATTTTACTTGGTTATTCATTTGGAAAAGCAAGCTTGATTGAAATTATGACAAGGCATGACAAGTGAGGTGATTTGAGGTGATTTTCCTTTAAGTTTGAAATGAAATAATTCATGAAAATAGGGGAGGGGGCTGGCTGATTTTGAGCCACAAAAATGAGAGAAAAAGTCTTTTAGAAGATGTCCTATGAAGCATGGATGAAAGCATGGAGGTTATGACACAAAGCATGGTTCTTTATGAGATGGAAGCATGGTCTTTGGAGTGTCAAAAATTTGCACATGTGATGGATAATGGGGGGATGATTTCGGTCAGATTTGGGCAGCAAGGAGAGAGGAAAAATCTTCCATGTAATTGGGTGCTAATGATAGGATTAAGTGTAGGTTAGTTTAGGTACAAGGTTAGGAGTAATTCAGCTTAAGTTTAGGTAACTAAGCATGTGTATTAGGAATTTTATGACAAGGTTAGGAGTGCTCTTACATCATTAGAGAATTTAAAACTCATTTGTGAATAAACAATGTGTATCACAATCCCATGATTTAAGGAAAGAGAGAGAAAACACTATTTGTGCACTATTTGCACACTATTCATTGATTCCTACACTCAAAGTCCTTGAATTTAAAGATAGGGTTTTAAGTTTATCTAAGCAATTTTAGGTTCTAATCATCCTTATTAAATTATTTTGACCTTAGATTAATTATGGAAATTAATTAACCTTCGATTAGAACCTAATATTGCTTAGGTTTCGCTTAACCGTGTGATTAGGTGTAAACATACGAAACTACGGGCAAAACCGTAATTTTGCACTTATTTTGCCCGGGACCTCCGGGACCAAAACTGAGACCACAGAATACATTAAAACGTCTTTTAAACCCATCTGGAGAGGTTTTGGGTTCATCCGGCATTGCAAAAGGGTAAAACGCCACATGGGCGTTTTGGTCATTTTGACTCAAAAACTCGAAAAACGAGATTTTCGATCCGGAAAGAAACACAAGTAATCCAATCCCCTTCCAACATTGAGTTTGCCCTTCGAGTGCTACCGGACCTGGCTTTCCTCGAATTCCGGGCTGATAATGACTTCAGGGGCATTTTGGTCATTTTCACTTTAGCAGAAAATCGAGGCGTTACACAAATCGTCTTCTTTACATCCTGTTATAGATCATCAAACCCTCAATTCTTTTTTTTTCAATCTTCTCAAACCAAATCATTAATGGCAGAAGGAAAGATATTGGACTGCACCATTGCCAAAAGAAGATCTTTTCACATTGATGATGTTTCAGAATTGTAGGATCAACATGTCAGCAACTTTTCCCCTAGGAAAGTTGCTCTAGGGAAAGCTTTAAGAAGGAAGCTTCTTAAGGAAGTATCCATTCTCAAGGAGGTATTTTCTTTTTAAGGGTGAAAGGAATTCTTGGAGATTAATGACAGAATCTTTCTTGGAATGGTCACTTTTATACTGCTTCATGTCCAAGAAGAAGGTGAACCTGCCAAGGCTTATCATGGATCATATGGTAAGTGCAATCATCAAGGACAAAATAAGAACTATTGGAGTACCTTATGGAATGCTGGTGATAAGAATATTCCAGTATATGAACTATCCTCTGGCTGAGGAATGGTTTGAATATACAATGGCCTTATTCAAGACCACAAGGAAAAAATGCTACCATTTCAAGTACAAGTGGTACAAGGCAAAGTCCTAAGATAAGAAATAAAAAAGTTAGAAAAACATCTCAGAAGGCTGAGGATGAAAAGAAAAAAAAAGGAAAGGCAAGAGGAAACTGATCCTAATAGAGAATGATCCTAAAAACTCTAAGGAGACAGAGTCACTTGAAGTTCTTCTAAACACTAAGACAAGAACTAAGTTGAGACAAGAGCGAATACAAAAGCAAGAGCCACATATGCCCTTACAGCCTTCAAAAATTGAAGAAAATTCTTTTGATTTTGATGGAACAGTAAGAATGTGATTATCTAAGATTATAAGAAGGTACATTGAACACAAGCTTAGAAAGCTGCCTAATGATGTTTCCAGAACTACAGTGCTTCTAATGGAAATGGCAAGGTGTCAAGATGCTAGATATGAGGTACTTGACACAGATTCCTTAAAAGAAGAGGAAGAGGAAGAAAAAATAGTTGAAATAGAGAAAACTCAAACTTTGGAACCCATTATGGAATAGCTTGCAAAGGAAGTTGTTGAACCAAAAAATGCTTTTATCTTGATGGTGCCACAACTTCTTCCTTCCATAAGAATAACTCCTATGGAAAAAGAAGATAAGGCTCCAGAGGCCAACTCTCCTCATACTGATGCTGCTCCTACTACTCTTGCTGAAGCTATTTCTATTTCTATCCCTATTACTGATCTTGTCCATGATACTCTATCTGTTGTTGCTACTGTTTCTGAATCTACAATTCCACCTACTGAAGTTCTACTAGCTCCTATATACATTGCTACCCCTATCACCTCTCCTAACACTTCACTTATTGATGAACCACCATCCACTCCACCCACTACTGCTATCCCCATATCCATCATAATACCATCATATATTCCTACTACTATTGTTGAAAACACTGAAGCTGAAGTTGGCTCACCAAAGTTTGGAGACATATAGAGCTGCTGCTACAACTTCCTCGAGAGATCAGGAGAAGAAGCTAATAATTGCATAGTATCTAACACAAAAAAGGGAGAAGAAAATAAACAAAGAAAATCCTTTGTGTGCTGAGAAAATTAGGGTTCAAGCTGAGGGGGAGTGCTTCAAAGACTTTAATCATGTATGCTCAACATTTTGTTTTTGTGTTATGTTATGTTCTGGACAATTCTCTCTCCTCTCTCTCTCTCTCTCTCTCTCTCTCTCTCTCTCTCTATGTTATTACTCTAATTCTTTTTTACTTTGGTTTCTTATCATATACAGTGATATTAATTCTCTGTTTCATTTAATTGGTTTTTGGCTTTTAAGCATTGATATATATGTTAGTACTTATGTCCCATCATGCTTAGATACATATATATGCTTAAAGTTTTTTTCCTCATCTATTCTGGTATGTATACTGTGATTCATGCTTTGATACTCAAACAAAAGTTTTATCATATGATCTGATAAATGTATCATGAGTTGTAAGGTTATTTTCTCGTATTTATATCTTCCATTTATGCTCTAATACATATATCTCACCGCCTTGTATGTTCTGATACATAGCATATATGAAAAATGAGCTTCAAAAATTCCTATGTGGTTTACCAACTTATTAGTTGCATGATTCTATGCACTTTGACCTTAGATTTAGTTTTGAAAATAATTAGAAAAAGATGTGTTGTGTATGGATTCCATATCAAGAATGAATATCACACGTATTATCCTTTTCATTCAATCATGATTAAGTTTAGGAAGTCAAAAGACTTGAAAATCAAGTTGTTTTTGTGTAGAAAGCTTAAATGTTCCAACAAATTTCAAAAATTGCTCTGATACATTTCAAAAATTGTTCTAATATACTTTAGAAACCTTCTTTGAAGTAAAACATCTTTAATTCTAGTCACTTAAGGTTGCTAAATGACTTGTTCATATCTACAATATAGCTTAAGAAAGAAATCTTCTAAAACTCTATCAAGTGTGTTTTGAAAGAATATCAACTTACTCTAATCCAATATATATTTAAATATTTCTTTCAAAATCCCTTCAAAAGATTTTCTCAAAATTGGGTTTGTCATCATAAAAAAAAGAAGATTATTAGCTTCAGAACCCTTCAGAAAGCACTAGCGCTTAATGTTTTGAGTGACAACAAATCAATTTTTGTTAAAATACTTTGAAGAAGGACTAATCATTTACTTGAGTTTCTTTAGCATACAAACAGGGCCATTCTCGTTAGCATATAACTTCATGAACAAATTTTATTTTCACAAAATCATTTGTAAACGTGTTTAATCTCATTCAAAGAGATCAGAATTTAAAAAAGGTGAAAAATAATCCTTGAAATGAACATTATTATGTTTAACAAATGAAAAAATGATTTCAAGAACAAGAAGCCAAGCTTCAATGTAACATCCTCCCAAGTATAACGTCATCTTTAAGTCATGACATCAGACTCGGGAGTTGTTACTTATAAATTAGTAGACCTTTCTTAAATAGCTATAGCCATTTTGCTTGATTTGCGAGATAACTAGGTCATAATTCTACTGAAATATATAGCAATGAAACCAAAATATTTATTTAATATAAAGTTCAGTACATAAAGGAAGCTCTTTTATGAGCTTTAACACACCTTTGTCCTCTAACATATTTACACACATATCCATTCCACTAAATACAATCGAATAAAAGTATTAACTACTACATTATTGCACTTCCAAGTTCTTTTTGCATAGCAGTATCTCAATTTTCTGTATCCACCTAGAGACAACACGGGAACACAAAAACATAGAGGTGAGAATTATACAATTCTTAGTAGGGTAACTCCCCCAAATACACAATCATAATGTCATCGTCATTGCCCCAGTCACTTCAGTTTATTAAGAAAAAGTGATCAAGCATTACATAATAACGGTTCATTTTTAAAGTTTTAAATCATATTTTCGAAGTGGATTGTTTTTAAGAATCAATCACTTTGTACACATTTATCATAGGCTCATAATCATAGTAAATAATGTCAATCAAAATAATTTGATATGATACAAATATGTATATACCAAATGTAGGGAAATTATCTTTAATTGCCCTTGATAAATCGAAGAGGATCTCATCTATCTTTATTTGCCCTTGTCAAGTCGAAAGGATCTCATCTTTCTCTATTTGCCCTCAACAAGTCGAAAGATCTCATCTCTTTCTAATTGCCCTCGACAAGTCGAAAGGATTTTATGTTTCTTTATTTGCCCTTGACAAGTCAAAGAATATCTTATATTTCTATATTTTCCCTTGACAAGTCATAGAGGATCTCATGTTTCTCATTTACCCTTGACAAGTCAAAGAGGATCCCATTTTTACTTATGGCTATAGAACTTAATTCAATATATCATTCACTTTCTTTTCCAATGCATGTATAAAACATATATAGGCATTCATTCACATTGTGATCTTAATCATGCCTCATAAACCAATATTTGCTTTCTCTAGTATGCATTTATACATCACAAGTCACATGAGCAAATATTTAACATCAAGTATTCATGTCATACTAGAACCAAACTATCATTACATTATCAATTCAAGTCTTTGGTTCATTTCCAGCAATTGGATAGATTTCACACCATTGTAGCACAAATTTATTTGCACCTCAAACAATCAATTCAAAGGCTATAAAAATTCTCAATGACACCTCAATGTATCCAAAAGGTTCCATAAAAATTTCAGGATAAATAGAGTTATCTAACTTGTTAACAAAATTAGACAAATTTGGTGGTCAGAAACCCACTCAACCTCAGCTCAAGAACCAAAACTCATAATTTTTAACCCTAGAAATTGAACCCATAAAATTCTAAATAAAAATTCTGGTAAAACCTGAATATGTCTCTAATATCCTTTAAAAATTTCAAGTGATAATTCCATCATTTGATATGGTAACAAAATTAGAAAAATTTACAGCTTCAGTTCCAATAGTTCAGGCAGCATAGGCACAATTTCGGTTCTTGATTTTTTTAACATAGAAAAAGAGACCAGAATACCTCAAAATTTTTACTGAAGATGCATTAACATGTTAGATACATCATACAAAATTTTTATCTCAATCTAAAACCTCTAACTAGGTCAGAAAATTCATGATCAGTGGCTGGATATACAAAAATTGAAAATCCAGCAAGTATCACTTAGCATCTTTTTGACAAAATTGATTTTTCCCCAACACCAAACTAATCCATCTATCCAAATACATCAATATCTAAGTGTAACATCACATAAGAACCAGATTTTATCACATTGAAACAAGCCAAAATCAGCAAGAACAGAAATCACAAGAACAAGTCACAAAAACCCTACTGGTGAAGCTTTAAGGCTTCTAATTCCAAAGGATCTTTCAGAAATGATTTTTCCTCACTCCAAGTCTTCCAACCAGCACCTAACCCTTCCTTAAATAGTAGAGGATGATAGCTTAGGGTTCAGCTTGGACATTATTTAAAATTCTAATCGGTTGGTTTGGTAGATATCGAAGTGTAGAACAAGTTTAGTAAAGGAACTTTGAAGTTTCAATAACTCTAGGCTAGTGTTTATAAGGTTTGAAAGCTTGAGCTCTTTGAAAATGGAAGATGGAGCTACTACAAGGATATAGCCGAAGGTGTGGCTTCTTTTTGAAGCTTGGAGTTGTGTTGATCTTGTAACAAATAGGTATATATTATATATTTTAAGTAGATAAGCTTTAATCTAAGGAAGAAAAATGGATGGCTAGGATTTAATTTTGTAAAGCAAGATTAGATCTTAGCCACTCATTAAGTTAAAATGGATATATATTACCCTTTTGTAGAGACTAAACTATCTTTCGGTGTTAAAAGTTACACACTGAAATCTTACCAAACGGATAAAACAATGTACCCAGGTAATCAAACATTTCCTGAAAAATAATTTCAGGTATAAAATCTTTATTTCTACCTATTTCTAACCATAATATTTTAATTTCTAAATTTTGGACATCTCCGGGGCCTAATTCTAGGGTTTCGGCTATCCCGATAGACCGGTGGGGCCTGTAGGTTACTGTTCACCTTTTTTTTTTACAAAATCGTTGGACCATCCTCATCAGTGTTAAAATTGTCAGATTTTTGAAATTACAACTAATAAAGCTCAAATTAATTTTTAACTAATTTTTAGGATGTTACATTCAAGGTGTGGTTACTATTTTCAATCATAATGATATATTCACCAACAAGCTCTGATTGAAACAATGAAGATTAAAGGAAAGCCCAAAAATTGAATCAGCACTTTAGAAAGCACATTTACTGGTAAATGGTACACTTTACAGAATGGAAGGGAAAATTCAAAATTCAAATTAAAGCCAGGCCTAGACAGGAACTGATATTGACACCTCACTTTTTAACTTGGTCAACTGTCCAAGCTTCTAGAAGAACAAGTTCAAAAACCTCCTTTAGAAAAGAAAAAGCAGTTTCTGAAGATGGATTTAGAAACCTCTATTTGATAACAATCTCTACAACTACAAAAGTGGCTCTAACACAGCCGAGCTACTCTTTTAAACTGTGTTTTCAAGACACAAAAAGAAGATCTACACATATGACTAGGAAAATAGATCAAGAGAAATGGTCATAAATGAGAGATCAAGTATAAAAGGAGATCATGTGTTTACAACATAAGACTTTTGGTCAAGACTTTATCTTTGAATATTTGAAAAGCGCGGGAACTCTCCTTCATCTTTTGTAAAGCTATTACTACTTGTAATTACTTGCTTTTTTTGTAAAAGTCTTCCTTCTAACTTCTTATTAGATAACATTTTCTTCCTAGGAAGGATCATTAGAAAGAAGTCATTCAAGTTTTTAGTTCATACATTATTTTATTCTAAGAAAACTTGAGTGTTTGGTGTTTAAAGTGAACCAGCCTACAATTATCATTGTACCCTAATCTAGTAGACTACTTAGCGTGTGATGAAGTGTGCTATTAGTTACGTGAGATAGCTTGAGAAGGCTATAGAAAGACTATCTGATTTTCTTAGGGGTTAAGAAAAGGTTGATTAATGGAACTCAACAGGTTGTTGAGAACTAGATATAGGCATATTGGCTGAACTAGTATAATCCTATGTGCAATATCTCTTTTTTCCTTGAATCTCATTTATATTTTGTTTGTGCATATTATCAATGCTCTTCTAAAAAACAAATTTAAATCACTTTTTGTATCTTAGCTTAAGTTCAGAAAGTTACTTTTTGATACTTACTAACGATATTTTTGCTGCACTTAAAGTTCACACTTGATAGTATTTGTTTTAGTTTTTCATAAAAGAAAAGGAAGAAAAGTGAAAGCACGAATCAACCCCCTTTTTCATGCACTTTTCTATCTACACTTCCCAATCTAGGCAAGATTGAGAGCTATACTACAGTGAACACCTTCCTAGCCTTGGCATTTAGCATAGAGGCTATGGTTTCATTAGGCTTGTGAATGATGGAGTTAGTAAGATACCTAGACACATCTGCTTTATTGAGCCAGTCTAGTTTGGTGAATAGGTGCAGATGATCCCTTCTTAAGGAGCTTTAACCACATTTTAGAGACGTGTTGGACCAATTTCCAATGAGAAATCTCTACTAAAGCTCTTCAGAGATGAGTTGGGAATGCCTTTTTGTTGTGAATAAAAGGCAGTTACCATCCCAAGGAAAATTATGTCATTGATTTCTAGAAAGTCTTCCCACCTTTGGAAAGAAAAGACTTCCTTAACAATAGAGACCTCATTGAGAAGCTCCCGTGTTGATGATTTCCTTGGAGCAAGTTTTCTGAGAGAAAATTTGTTCTCATATTGATCCTGCATCTCTGGATCATCATACATGCAGAATGGACCCCTTTTTGCCATGTTGTGATCTAGTTGTTTTCCTTCTACCATTGGTGTTTTGTTTAGAGAAGATTGAAGGGAAAAAGATTGACTATTTGAAGATCTGTGAAAGGTTACTAGAATAGGGGTTTGTAGAAAAGAAGATGAAATGATTTCAAGGTTAAGGGAAAAGTGTTTGAGGTTGAAGGTGAAAGGCTTTTTTGTGTGGAAACTGAGGTAATGTGATGTAACATAAAGTCTGGAAACTGAGGTAATGTGGGAGAGAGAAACTCAAAAGAGTAGGAATTATTCTACTTTTTAATATCTTTTAGAGATTATAAGAAGTTCAAAAACTATAGAAGCACGTTTTGAGTCTTCAACCACTTTCTGAGTCAACAAAAACAGAATATAAGTCTTCATATTTGTATAGAGTCTGATGTTTATGAGTTATTTTTCATCTTCTAAACTAGTGTGGTTTTCTACCCTATTTTCTGAACCTCTGACCTTCTTTTTGAGCTTGCACACTAACTTTTTGAGCTTTCCTTGATCCCTTCGTTTAGAGCCTCAGTTTAGAGTCTTATTAGGGAGAGTCCATAAATGTTGTGCATCTATGCTTATGCAGATTTCAAAAACTTTTAAGATACAAAATCCTTTTCAAATAACAAAATTGATCCTTAGCTAATGGCATAGTGAATATATTAGATACTTGGTCTTCATTATTCATAAATATTAACTCAGCATCTCCTTTCTGATCATGATCTCTAATAAAATGATATTTAACATCAGTGTGTTTGGATTTAGAGTGTTGAATAGGATTCTTTGCAAGAATAGCACTGGTATTATAAGAGAAGATAGGGATTCTAGAGTAGCTCAAGTGATAATCTTCTAGTTGATTTCTTTTCCAGAGCATTTAGGTGCAGTAATTTGCAACAACCATGTATTCAACTTTAGCATTTGAAAGAGCAGTGGTGTTCTACTTCTTGCATGACCAAGTGATGAGGTTTTTTCCAAAGAAATAGCAATATCCATTGGTAATTTTTCTATCTACTCTATCTCCAGTGAAGTCAGCATCATAAAATCCTAAAATCTCACAAGATGTATCTTTCTCATATCATAAGCCAAGATTAGTAGTACTAGCTAAATATCTCTAAATTTTTTTAACAGTATTTAAGTATGATTGTTTTGGTTTAGATTGAAATCTAGCACAAATGTCCATATTTAATTTAATGTCTGGCCCACTTGTTGTGAGTTACAGAAGTGAGCCAATCATTCCTCTATAATTACTTTCTGATACCTTTTCTCTATTCTCAACAACATTAATGACTTGAGATGGATGCATAGGGGTGCTCATGGGTTTGGCTTAATCCATGTTAGATCTTTTTAAAAGCTCTTTTGTATATTTTTCTTAATGGATCAAGGTTTATTCTTTTTGTTATTTTATTTGAAGTCCAAGGAAAAACTTGAGTTCATCCTTCATGCTCATCTGAAATTCACTTTGCATCAATCTTGAAAACTTTTCACAAAGAGAATGATCAGTGGCACCAAATATAATATCATCAACATATATTTGGACTATCGAAAAGTGATTATTTTGTTTTAGAGTAAATGAGTTTATGTTAACTTTACCTCTCTTAAACCCATTCTTATGTAAGAAGGCATTTAACCTTGTAACATCCTAATATTTAACCTAACACGCCTAGGATGTATTCAAGTTAATTATTAGTCATTACTCTTTTGCTCTAGTTCTTGATTCTAATTTTTAGAAAATACTTAGTGAAATTATGGGTAATTTTTTTTTTTTGAAATAGGAGGTGAAAATGTGAGTTGCGCATAAGATGGACACTCTATTTGTTTGATTCGTGAACAATAATAAGAAACCATACATGCTATGAATAAAATCACAAGATCATAACATAACAACCATCATATCATATATATGTAATAAAGGTTCTGCCATACACCAAGTTATACAGTAGCATTAATATAGTCGTTTGTGCACATACAAAAGAAACATAAAATACGAAAGATAAAAAATGCCCCGCCCACTAGAGTGCATCTAAAGTAGATAACCTCAAAGCGCAAAAGAAGGCTATCCTATGTAGACTATTTGCACATGCACTACCAAGACCATTGCCAGCTCCTACTACTGCCTGCCCCAAGGGGGAAAAACATAACCAACCCACTGAGCCAGTTCAGCCGGAGTAGCCAAATGGTGCACAGGTCAGGCATAGGCTCCATGACAGGGTATCATCCTCACTCATCCTCTATGAACCGGCTGTGTCACTGTGGCCTCACTGCCCTCACTAAACTCCATAGGCACAGTGGGGGAGGAACCCTTGGATGGTGCCTGGGTAACTGCGTCCTCAGATGGATCCGTTCTCGAATAAGCCATGGAGGAATAGGGTACATACTCCAGGAAGTCACGGATAGTAGAAGTGGGCAGCTGGATACGGTGTATCCACTCCTCACGAGGATGTGCATGCTCAAAGATGAGGTCATTGCCAAAAGGGGAAGCAGGAGAGAACCGAAAGCTAGAAACTGGATGTGCAAAAGGGCGTCCGTGTATACAAAAAGATGAAGGACACAACGACCCATGAAGTGATAAGACCGATGGGTGGCATCATAGTGCATCTCCCAAGTGGGCGCATCAATATAAATCACGAACATCACCATCGACCTCTAAAAATGCGTTGGAAAAAAAGATAAAAGGAGTGAAAAACATGATAGAGAATCTCAGTAGGGTGTCCTTCTATCCTTATGTCATTATCTACGTCCTCAGGAACCTTGGGCTTCATTATGAAATAGTGAGCATGCACAAGGTTCAATTATTAAGTTCAAAAATACCATTTACCGAGGCTCATTCATTTTAATATGCGTCTTGGATGTCGTGAATACATCATGCTTCATCATGAAATGCATGTCAATGCAAGATGCAACATACTAAATACAAACATAAGTGATGCTCATGGAACATAGTAATTATAACATGAATTTCTTTAATTTATCTTTTAGGTGACTTAGACCATTTCTTTCTCTCATTTGGGGCCACCCTATTACTCTTGCCTTTTGAAAGTTCTAGGTTATGAGCTCATACCTCACTAGTCGTCACTAGCATACTCTTATCTTTGAAATAAGTTAACACCCGACTTTTATGTACAGGGTAGGGGGCTAGGATAACCTTTCATAACCTTTAATTTGGGAAGTCCAAAGGATCACTTTCTTATTAGATCACCTCTCATAACCTGTAATTTGGGGAGTCTAGAGGATCATTTCCATATGTTTTATGTCACCTTAGCATTAGCATGTCATGTTAAGATGCAACAAAACAAACATATATAATGTCACATGCTTTCGTATTACTTCAATATATGCATCTCAAACATTCCAAGTGCAATCATATCATGCCACAATAATTCTCATAATTAGTGAGTAAGTATGTCAACAGAATCATCACATACATATCCAAGAATATTGAATCACATCATCTCTTTAACTATGCACTTTCGTTACCTCATAATCGGTCAAACCTCTAAAATCGGGTAAACCTATATTTCATAATTATTTTCCTATGCTTCCAAGGGATCAATTTCAAAGATTCTCATTAATTATTAACTTGAAGAACACATTAAACAAATCTGGATAGTTTTTGGATAGAAAAGAAAACGAACTATTTCGGTGTTCTAGAAGTTATATTTTTTACCCTTTCTCATTACCGGCTTTTCCTAGGATGCTAAAATTAATTTCTAAACCATTTATGAGTGATTCCTATACATTTACTAAGTGGTAAACATCCTTCTTACTTAATTAACATTTGCTGGACAGAAACCATATTTTTCATTTTAAAGAGTCCTAGAGTTCACATTTTTTGTTCTTTCTAGTTACTAGTTTTTCCTTAATTACTAAAAATCATTACCACACTCATTAAGAACAATTTTTACATGTTTAAATACACACCAAACAGCATATGTAAAATCTGGAAAGGTTTGAATAGAATCTAAAATTTAATTTCCTAAGAGCATGCAAAATTACAAAGTAAGCATTTCTAGTAACTAATCATGCTTAGAATTAATTCTAGATCAAGAAATACTCTTATAATTAATTTTATCCTTATAGAAACACAAGTAATAACCTTAGGTTAGTAGCAAAGTTAGAGAACGTAATAAAAGGATTTTGGTTAGGTGAATCATGTTTAAACACTTTAAGAATAAACATATGTTTTAAGGAAAAGTTGTAAGACACAAACTTCATTTTCTCAAGACAACAATACATCATTTATTAGGACTTCACTCCTTGAAGAACCAAATCACATTATAAAGGTGGACGTCCTATGGACCAAAATCCCCATGCAAGTTGAAAGGGGTAAGTCTTGAGTGCTAGATTATTTAGATGATAGCATAAGCTTAAATATGAAAATGGAAGCCTCATTTTAATCTTGGTATAATAAGGCGATGGCAATATAGATATGATATGTAAAGCTTGAATATAAATATGAGAATGCAAGCTCATTTTTAATCTTTAAGTTTAGGTGATGGCTTGAAATATAAACATGCTAGACAAGAAATATAAACATGGAATGCAAGTTCACTTCTTATCTTCAAGCTTTAGGTGACAACTTGGAAAAAAAATATGAGGTGCAAGGCTTGAATGTAAATATGGAATGCAAAGACTTGAAATATAAATATGAATGCATTTCCATTTATTATTTCTTTAGGTCCTAGGCTCAAGACTCCTATTTAGAGTAATAACTCTAAAACACCAATCAACTTCAAGGTTTGTAAAGTGAATGAATGCCGAATTATTCCTTTAAGTTTTGTGCTCTAGACTCTTATCTAGAGTAATTACCCTAGAACACCGATCAACTTTAAGGTTGAAAGGGGCAAATTTTGAACTTAAGTTAATTAAGTGATAACATAAACATATTATTTTATTTAGCTCAAGGAAAACTCATCAAGAAAAGCAAATAACAATTTTATTTGTTAAGAATTTTTAAAGTGAAATCTTAAGCTTTAGAGCTCATGCAAATGATAGTATTGTAACCAACATCAAAGATCCTCATCATCAAGCCATGACTTCTTGATTCATTAGGCCATCATGGCCGAAAAAGAAATGAGAGAAAAAGGAAATCTTAAAATCGAAAATAGAGAAGAAAAAGGAGAGAACCAATCTTTCAACACTCTAACACAAGATGGAACAAGAGGAAAGAATGAAATCTTTAAAACAAACTCCCTACCAAAGGTATTTTTCTTGATGAATGAAAGAGAGCTTGATCTTGAGAAGGAACGAGAAGAACAATCTTTCCTTTGGGCAGGGGAATGGTTTCGGCCACTAGAGAAAAAGAAAGGAATAAAGGTTTATCTTGGGTTTGATCTTTGGAAGTGGAGAGGTTATGTGTTTAAAGAAATATCTATGGTGGTTGTGTGGTGGTTTGGGGTTGAGGAGTAGTGGAGGATGTTGGCTTTTGAAGAGTAGAGAAGAAGAAGAAGAGTTCTTAAGATCAAAGAAAGAAAGCTTGAAGAATGAGCAAAGGTTCTTGTAAGCTTCCTTTGGCAGCTATTTATAGACAAAATGAAATATGAGGGGGGGGTGAGATGAATAGGAGTGGCCAGTGGCCGTTGGAGGGAAAAGGAAGAGAAAAATATCTCTTTTCATGGAATGGTGTAGGCATGGGTTTGGGTATGGCTAGGTATGGCTCAAGGCATGGTTCTTTGAGTGTTAAATTTTCAATATGTGATAGAATGAATGGAGGAGGAGTGGCACCGATTTCTTGAAGGATTAGGGGAGGAAAATATCTCATTTCATTTGTGCTATGACATGGTTTAGGGAATAGGTTTGATTAGGCACTTAATTAGGAGTTGTAATTAGGTGTTTGGGTGAAAAAGTGAATGATTAAGGCTACTCATGTAACATCCTAATTTTTAACCCAATACTCCTAGGACGTATTTAGGTTAACCATTAGTCCATTACTCTTCTAGCCTCATTCTTTAAGACCTTTCTTTAAAATACTTAGCGGAAAATATAGGTAGAAATTTTTTTTTTGAAAACATAAACAAAACATGAGCCTTGCGTACCGTGAAGCGTAAACATGAAAGAATAACACGAACAGAAACACCAATTAAGCTTTCATAGAAGGAACAACCATCGACACATCATCATGTAACATTAACATTAAATATCGAGTCAAACATTAATAGTATTAGTGACATAGGGACATCCCACCATAATGCCACGTTAAACATATCGTGCCCACCTTTAAAGGTTGGGCATGCAACAACTCAAAAACCACACATAACTTATGGTATACTTAGACTATGTCCTCGTTTCCGCTACACTCCTCCGATCTCGACCTTCAAGCACTTCCACGTCGGCACTTAAGAGCAATCCGCGGGCGTCGTATCAACCTTGTCTGAAGACGAAGATGGAAAAGGAAGATAGGGGGTGAGAATCTTATACAAGAATCTCAGTAGGGATCCCCTTTTCACACACGTGTCATCATCATCGTCCTCAGGAACCTCGGGTTTAATTGTGAAATTGTGAACATGCAAAGATTCATTTATTAAGTTCTAAACATCCATTACCGAGGCCCGTTCATTTTATCATGAGTCTTGTAATGAATGCATCATGCTTCTTTATGATATGCATGTCAATACTCTATGCAAACAGTACTAGCTTTTTAACAAGTATAGCATTCATAGATATAGTGCATGATACGTGGGTCATAAAATCATATATCATAAAACATAGAACATGGAACTTGATACATAGTGCATGGTACATAAAACATGAATCATGGAACGTAGATCTTGGTACTTAAAACATGGTGCATGGTAGCTTAACTTGGTTACTTAAAACATGGTGCATGGTAGCTTAACTTGGTTACTTAGGTGACGTTGACATATTATCCTTTTCTTCTGAGGGCCACCTAATATTTCTCCCTTTTGAGAAATCTCTAGGTTATGAGCTCATACCACGCTAGTCGTCACTAGCATCTGGACTTATCACATTGTGATAAGTTAAAAATCCCGACTTAAAGTACGGGTCTGGGGCCCATAGAATCACCTCATCCCCACCTATAGTTTGATGGTTCCAAAGGATCATTTTCTCATAGTTCAATGTCACCTTAAGTCTTAGCATGTTAGGACAAGATGCCCATAGTTCATGCATGTTACATATGAATCACCTCATCCCCACCTATAGTTTGATGGTTCCAAAGGATCATTTTCTCAAAGTTCAAGTCATAGTAAGATGCTACATATTCCATGCATGTCACATATATCGTGTAATTCTAACATAGGCATCTTTAAGGTTCTAAAGGGTACCATAACATGCAAATGATACAATCATCATTTAAGAGCAATAACACACATAGCATCATCACACTTGAAACATGGAGCAAAAATCATCATATAGTAAACAAGAGCAATAAGCCGTTTAACTTGATCATGCTTGAAATCTAACATAAGATCATATATTCATGTTAGGGTAAAGCATAAACTTATGTCATAAAAATTCCCAGATTCAAGCAAAGTAAGGTCATAGCTTCAAGTCATCGAATCAGAAAGGAATCTGTTTGTGAACTTGGGTTCTGGTAATCGATTACATAAGTATCGTAATCGATTACATAGCTTCGAGATTTCAAAACATGGAAGATAGGGGGTTCTGGTAATCGATTACATGGAACTTGTAATCGATTACTTTGTTTAAAAACACTCTGCTGGGCCCCTAGAACATCTGGGTAGTCGATTACATGATTCGGTAATCGATTACTAGAGTCCAGAATGTGTAATCGATTACACTATATAGTAATCGATTACTTTGGGCAAAAGTTCATGTTTGAGCTCATCCGAGCTTTCTGGTAATCGATTACATAGGCTGTGTCGATTACAAAGATCTTAAAAACACGAAAAATCAGGTCTGAACATATCTGAGTCATTCCTTTGAAATGCTTATGGTGGCCAGTTTCTCTTGGAACAATTTTGAACTTCAAAAACATCTTAGCAATCATTTTAACTTGTCAAAACCCTCATAAATATAATAACATACTGAAAATGCTTTTGAGTACCACCTATGTTTTAAAAAGACTTAAAACATGAGCTATAGGCTCTTGTGACTAATGAAAACTCATCTTGGAACCATTATCATCACATGGCCAAAATGTACATTCCCAGAATGTTTCCATGGTTAACCTCTTCTCAAGATGAAATGGGCAAGTCTTTGAGCTCTAGTATCTTAGGTGATGACATAAAATAAATGTGCTATGCATTTCATTTGAGTCCTTTAGAAAGTAAAGTGATAGCTCAAAGTAAATATGAAATGCACCTTCATTTTAATCTTTGAGTTTAGTGAGGACTTGAAATATAACATGAGATGCAAAGCTTGAAATTTAAACGTGCTTAATGCAAGTTCATTCTTAGTCTTGGGGTTTAGTGATTGCATAGAAATAAACGTGCTATGCAAAGCGTAAAGTAAACGCGAATGCAAGTTACTTTTATATCTTGTCTAGAGCTCTTACAAGACTTTTGTAACGCCCCGATTTTCGCTAAACTTACATAATGACCAAAATGCCCCTGAGGTCATTTTCACCTGAAACACGAGGACGGCCGGCCTTGGCCATCCTCATAGGGTTCATATGTTATATGAAGGGGATTGTATGAGCATGAGTGCCTAAAAAAGCGGGAAAACCTCATTTCTGAGATTTCTGCGCGTAAATGACCAAAATACCCCTGTAACAGGATTAAGGCAGTATTAAGTTCCGTTTTGACCCAGACTTTGTTCTGAGGTTCAAAACAATGATTTTAAGGCATAAACTATGTTGGTTTAAGTCCCGGAGATCCCGGGCAACTTTTGGTAAAAATTACGGTTTTGCCCCTGCATATTGCATTTTCGGCTTAATGAGTCGTTTAACTCCAAACCTAAGCAATATTAGGCTCTAATTAAAGGTTAATTAATTTTCATAATTAATCTAGAGCCAAAACCATCATTTAGAATTAATTGGAACCTAAAATTGCTTAGAGAAAATTCAAATCTCATCCTAGTCTTATTCTTTAAAAAGGAATAAGAATCTGTGAATAGTGTCGAATAGTGTTTCCACTATTCACATCAACTTTTCTTTTCAAGACAAGTTGTCACACCTACATCACTAGTCTTAGAGGTGTTGACTTCCCTAATCCTTCTAGACCACCTCTAACCTAGGAATTGTGGTTTTAATTAACCTATTAGTGCACCTAAGTACCTACTCAGCAACTTTTAATCCTAAGACTAATCTATGTCACACCAAAGCACACTTCTAGAACATGGTTTGAGGATATATCCTTCCTCCCCAAGGTTGCCCAATTGGCACCACCCTCTCTTTAGAAGTCAATAAAGGTTAGACTAGGTTGTCAAGCTACCCTATGACACATGTCTTGTACTCTTTTCAATCAATGTCCATCTTTCAAGAAAAATGTCATTCAAAGATTTAAAGAATAAAGTATATAGTCAATCAAGGTTTTCAATTCATTTCTAAATTTAAATATTTATGTCTTTCAAGATTCAAAAGAACTATATTTTATCTAGTCATTCAAAGTTTTCTTAAAAGGCTATACATAGACTATGCTTCCTTTACATCTAAACCATGCTTTGAGTTGACAAGTCAAGAAGATATTTTCTTCTTCTTGGGCCATGAAACCACACGGTTTCCTCCTCCTTTGCAGTCCCAATTTTAGTGATTTTGTTCATTCAAGATTTTAAAAATAGGTCACATTTTCAAGACATGTCATAGGCTACACCTAGCTACACTTATGACCATACTTTGGAATGACAACTCAAAGAGGTTTTCCTTCTCCTTGTGGCCACAAATTCGGCCAGCCTTCCCATCCACACATCCATGGTTTAGTTGTCTATAAATAGCTTGCCTTGGTGAGCCTTTGATCACTTTGGTCTTTTGCAAAGGTTTGAGCCAAGAGTAGGTGCTAGTTTTCTCTCAAAGTCTCAAGCTTTCTCATTTCTTTTCCCTCAAGTTCCCAAGAGTTCCTCAAGCTCAAGTTCTCTCCTCCTTTTCCAAGACACAAGGTAGGGAACTCTTTCTAAACATGTCTTTGATTCTTATGCTTGAATCTTGTTTGGGAGTTGATGAATGGTTGAACCTCTATGTTGCTTTCTTATGGTTTCTTCCTTTTCTTCCCCTTAGTTTTTCGGCCTTAAGGCCTTGAATATGATGGCTTGATGATGAGTGTTCTCTAGATGTGACCATGAGTCCATGAGACCTCTAAAGCTTGAGTTTTTCTTAAAGAAAGTTGCATTCTTTACAAGTTTAGTTAAAGGAGTTTATGTTTCTCTTGAACATTTTGGATCTTCTTCATTTTCCTTCTTATGTTTTCGGCCATGGAGCCTTTTTACATGGGAAAAATGTAAGCTTGATGATGAGAGCTTCATGTTGATGCTTGTCACATGAACAAACTCTAAAGCTTGAAGCTTTGGCCCTAAACCAAGCATGGTTTTGGTTTTGCTTTCTCCTTTATCATGAACTTTGTTTAAATATTTGTTTTGAAGGGAGCCATGTACTCAATGATGAGGACTTAGGATGTTGATGCTTGGATCATCAAGATCTTGGTCCCTAGAGATTTAAAAATGGTTCCTTCCTTTGTTAAGACTTGACCACTCCCATGACTCTTGAAGTCATGTTTTCTCTTGATGCCTTGGTACCAATGGTTTTTCTTTTCTTGTGAAGATGAGTTTTGGGGTTGGGACTATGTTCCTCCTTAAAATCTTATAAGAGCTCTAGACAAGATACAAAAGAAACTTGCATTTACGTTTACTTTACGCTTTGCATAGCACGTTTATTTCTATGCAACCACTAAACCCCAAGACTAAGAATGAACTTGCATTATGCACGTTTAAATTCCAAGCTTTGCATCTCATTTTATATTTCAAGTCCTCACTAAACTCAAAGAATGAAAATGGATATGCATTTCATATTTACTTTGAGCTATCACTTTACTTTCTAAAGGACTCTAAAATGAAGTGCATAGCACGTTTATTTTATGT
Source organism: Dalbergia cochinchinensis (assembly GCA_031216125.1). Classification (NCBI taxonomy): domain Eukaryota; kingdom Viridiplantae; phylum Streptophyta; class Magnoliopsida; order Fabales; family Fabaceae; genus Dalbergia; species Dalbergia cochinchinensis. The sequence continues at coordinate 5,660,739 of CM062376.1, forward strand.
CATCATCTAAGATACTAGAGCTCAAAGATTTGCCCATTTCATCTTGAGAGGAGGTTAACCATGGAAAACATTCTTGGAATGTACATCTTGGCCATGTGATAAAGATAGCTCCAAGAGGAGTTTATTTAGTCACAAGAGCCTATAGCTCATGTTTTAAGCCTTTCCAAAACATATGTTGTACTCAAAAACATTGTGGGTATGTTCTTAGAATTATAAGGGTTTTGACAAGTTAAAATGGTTGCCAAGATGTTTTTTTGAAGTTCAAAATTGTTCCAAGAGAAACTAGCCACTATAAGCATTTTAAAGGAATGACTCAAATATGTTTAGACCTCATATTTCGGTTTTTAAGATCTTTGTAATCGATTACCAGCCCATGTAATCGATTACTGAGAGCTTCAGACGAGCTCAAACATGAACTTTTGCCCAAAGTAATCGATTACTATATAGTGTAATCGATTACACATTCTGGATTCTAGTAATTGATTACCTAATCATGTAATCGATTACCCAGATGTTCTAGGGGCCCAGCAAAGTGTTTTAAACAAAATAATCGATTACAATTCCATGTAATCGATTACGTAACTCCTATCGCCTTGATTCAAAATCTGAGTGTGTAATCGATTACAAGTCCCATGTAATCGATTACGAACCCTGACCTCCATGTTTTGAAATCTCGAGGTGTGTAATCGATTACAAGACTTATGTAATCGATTACGTAACAAGTTTACAAGCGAATACTTTTCCGATTTAATGTCTTGAAGGTATGATCTTCCATTGCGTGAATCTGAGAATTGTTATGACATTAGTCTATGCTTTAGCCTAACATGAATACATGATCTTATATGTTCGATTTCAAACATGATCAAGTTAAGAGGCTTATTGCTCTTGCTTACCTTATGATGATACCATGTGAACTATTATCCCTATGTGATAGCTTGTATTAACATGTTATTATTTCTGTAAAAGAACTTTAGAGATGCCGAGGTAGTAATTATGTGTTATGCATTAATTATGTGGCATCTTAAAGAATCATGTTAAACTTAGGATGACTTAGAACATAAGAATGTAATCCTTTGAAACCACCGAATTAAGGGTGGGGACAATGTGATGCTAGCCCCCTAAACCCGTACTTAAAGTCGGGAAGTTGACTTATCCAAATGGATAAAGTCTAGATGCTAGTGACGACTAGCGTGGTATGAGCTCATAACCTAGAGTTTTCTCAAAAGGGAGAAATATTAGGGCGGCCCAGTTAAGTAAAGGTTCTTATGTCACCTAAGTAAACCAGTTATATGATTTATGTTTCAAGTAAACTAATTATATGATTTATGTTTCAAGTACCAGTTATATGATTCATGTTTCATGTACCAGTTATATGATTTATGTTCCATGTACCAGTTATATGATTCCTGTTCTACGTACCAAGCTACATGATTTATGTCTATGATTTTAGTATATAGCATATGTAACACAAGTGCCATGTTAAGAAGAACGGATTCTCGGAAAATGAGATTTTGGAAAACTCATAATTGAACCTATGTATGTCCATTATTTTATAAATAACCCGAGATTCCTGGAGACGTATATGATGACACCTAGGATAGAAGGAAAACCCTACTGAGTTTCTTTAGTAAGAATCTGACTCCCTCTATCTTTTCCTTCCCATTACGTCTTGAGCGAGATGGCGGCTTTCGTGCTATTCATTGACACGCCACCCTGCGAGATCCACCATGACCGAAGCACAGGTCATTTCATTTTGAGGGCTTGTCTTTGTGCGCATCTTCATGTTTTTAGGACGGCCATTCGCACACCCCTTGTACAGTTATCGCTTCTCCCCAGCATCTCCCTATGGTGACCCCACGATCTTTGAGCATGCACGGCCACGACATGAGAGGAACCTGCGGACCCAATCTGCTTCGGGCGGGCCGCGCAAAGACGATGCGTGCCATCATCGCGGCCTCGAGAGGACCCTTCAGAGGAATCCCCCATGGACCATGAGGGCTCTGCCCCCACTCCGCCCCTGCGACAGATAGGCAGCGAGGAGATAGTCACTCAGCGTCGGAGGGCTTCGGTGCCCGGACCACGACCCCAACGTGGACGACACGTTGATCCGCAGGGCATGCACGCACTGCCGAAGCTCGCCAGTGGATTGGCTCACGTTCCTCCGTGCCGTGAGTCTGCTATGGAGATTGGAGGGTAGTCCTTAGTGCACGCACGTCACATAGTATGGATGATACCCCTTTTGTGTTGAGGTTATCCATCTTAGGTTGCATATGGGTAGGGATGCTTCTTTCCAGTTCTTTTCCATGTATTCTATTTTTCTGCCGTATTCATGTTACTATGTACTTGAAGAGTGCTGCCCTTTAGGGTAGGCATATTATATATATGAAGTAATTCAGTTGTGATGATGCTATGATATGGAGCCACTTCTATGTTTATAATTCTGCACTTTATGATACCGACCTCGTAAGATACGCGCGGCTTCTATTTTTAGTAATGTTTTTTTTAAAAAAGAAAAATTGGCTCGTATTTTCGTTAAGCTATTTGCCCAAGTAAGAAGAACCATGATAGTAAGTAATGACTAATATTTGGCCTAAGTACGTACTAGTAGTATTAGGTCGAATATTAGGGTGTTACAACTTTAAGAAGGAACATAGTCTCAACCCAACCCTCATCTTCACAAGAAAAGAAAGACCATTGGTACTAAGGCATCAAAAGAAAACTTAACTTCAAGAATCATGAAAGTGGTCGAATCTTAACAAAAGAAAGGAACCATTTTTAAATCTCTAGGGACCAAGATCTTGATGATCCAAGCATCAACATCCTAAGTCCTTATCATTGAGTACATAGCTTCCTTCAAAACAAATATTTAAAACAAAGTTCATGATAAAGAAGAAAGCAAAACCAAAACCATGCTTGGTTTAGGGCCAAAGTTTTAAGCTTTAGAGTTTGTTCATGTGACAAGCATCAACATGAAGCTCTCATCATCAAGCTTACATTTTTCCCATGTAAAAAGGCTCTATGGCCGAAAACATGAGGAGAAAAAGGAAGAAGATCCAAAATGTTCAAGAGAAACATAAACTCTTTTAACTAAACTTGTAAAGAATGAAACTTTCTTTAAGAAAACTCAAGCTTTAGAGGCCTCATGAGAGATGGACTCATGGTCACATCTAGAGAACACTCATCATCAAGCCATCATATTCAAGGCCTTGAGGCCGAAAACTAAGGGGGAAGAAAAGGAAGAAACCAAAAGGAAGCAACATAGAGGCTCAACCATTCATCATCTCCCAATCAAGATTCAAGCATAAGAATCAAAGACATATTTGGAAAGAGTTCCCTACCTTGTGTCTTGAAAATGAAGGAGAGAACTTGAGCTTGAGGAACTCTTTGAGAGTTTGAGAGAAAAGTGAGAAAGCTTGAGAGAAGGAAATGAGAGAGTTTGAGACTTTGGAGAAGGATGCAAAAGTGATGGAGTTGTGGAGTGTGGTGTATTTATAGGTAAATGAAGGAGTGAAGGGGGAGTTGGTTGAAGCTTCTTGAAGAAGGAAGAGAGAAATATCTTCTTGTGTGGTCATTCTTGGTGTGATTGAAACCATGGGTAGTAGGCATAGGTCATAGGGTAGCTTGAAAGACAACTTGATTGACTACATAAAATAAAATTCTTTTGAATTCTTGGGGGAAGTGGCTGAAAATTATAGGGCCAAGGAGAGAAAATTTCATGGCCACAAGATAAAATATCTATATGTGTTGTCATTCAAAGGTATGGAAGAAAGTATGGAAGGTATGATTGATTATGAAGCTTGATTGAAAGCTTTGAGTGACAACATAAATAATTTATTCTTTTGAATTTTGAATGACATATATTTTTCAAATGTGATCATGATTATTTGAGAGTGACAACTTTCTTGGAAAAGAGAGTGTCATTGGGAAAGGGAGTGTGAATAGTGAAAATACTATTCATAGTTGCTTTTTCTTTTAAAAGAAAGAAAAGAATTTAGAAAAGAGTTCTAAATTTCCTTAAACAATTCTAGGTTCCAATTAGTTTTAAATAATGATTTTGGCTCTAGATTAATTATGGAAATTAATTAACCTTCAATTAGAGCCTAAAATCGCCTAGGTTCTGAGTTAGATAACTCATTAAGCCCAAAATGCACTAAGCATGGGTAAAATCGTAATTTTACTCAAAAACTACCCGAGACCACCGGGACTTAAACAAACCTTAAACAAACATAGTTCATGCCTTAAAATCATTGTTTTGAACCTCCGAGCAAAGTCCGGGTCAAAACGGAACTTAAATCTGCTTTAAATTACTGTAAGGGTATTTTGGTCATTTACACGCAGAAACCTCAAAAATGAGATTCTTCTGCTCTATTAAACACGCCATCACATATAATCCCCTTCGAACATTACAATAGCCCTATGAGGATGGCCGAGGTCGGCCATCCTCGATTTTCAGGTAAAAATGACCTCAGGGACATTTTGGTCATTTTTACGCTTAGAGAAAATCAGGGTGTTACAACTCAAGACAAGGTTAAGGAGTGTTCTTGCTTAATTAGTGTAAATCCACCCTTATTAACAAGGAATCTCATCACATGACCATTTCCATGATTTAAGGAATGAAATAGAGAAAATACTATTTCAAATTGACATGACATTAATTCTAAAATTAAGAAAAGGGTTTTGAGTTTCTTTAAGCAATCTTAGGCCCTAATTAACCTCAATTAGTTATTTTGACTCTAGATTAATTATTAAAATTATTTAATCTTTAATTAGAGCATAATATTACTTAGGTTTCGTTAATTATGTAATTAAGCTCGTTATGCCCTTAATTAGGGGCAAAATGATAATTTTTCACAAAAACTTTTCGGGATCACTCAGGCTTGTAACGCCCCAATTTTTACTGTAATTTTTACTGTCATTAGAAATTACTCAATTACCGAATTACCGTAGGTAATTATTACATAAGATTTGAGGCCGAACAATCCTCAATAAAGGAATATAACATTAGAAGAGAGGTTAGGAACGATTCATGCGAGAGTCGCAAATCCCGAATTTCTGTACGTATAAAATGACCAAAATGCCCCTGAAGTTATTTTACTCAGAAAATGAGGATCGTGGGCCCCACCTATTCTCAAGGGGATATTTTGAGGATAATAAGGGATTGTTTGTGTTATGTGTGTTAATAGAGCAGAAGGATCTCAATTTTGAGTTCCGACGCCTGAAATGACCAAAACAGCCCTGGTTGTTTAACTCAGATGTGCGTGCCGAGCCCGAACCTCACTAAAATGTTTTAAAATGTGTTTTTAAGCCATGATTAACCATTGGTTAAGCTCGGGTGGCCTCGGGCAATTTTTAAGTGAAAATGCGATTTTGCCCTGTTTTTGGCGGTTTGCGAATTTGGGATTTTTGATTAGTATCTGAAACCTAAGCAATATTAGGCTCAAATTAAAGCTTATTAAATTCTAAATATTAATCTAGAGTCAAAATTATGTATTTAGATTGATTAGAACCCAAAATTGCACAAAAACACCCAAATTGCTTACTAATTCACTTAAACCCTTAGCGGTAAATTCTCTAATTTACATGAATACCTTGCCTACACCTAAATCATGCATGGAACACACAAATTTCACTTCTTTGGGCTGTAATGGACAGAAATTATTGATGCCATTATGCAGCTGAATTATTGCCAAAAGTTGCACTAAAACAAAATGCCAAAATGTCACCATAAGAGACATAATTCCTTAATTTCATACAACTTTGTCTAAAATGATTTTTCCTCCCTTATTTCTCCTGCAAAATTCCGTCCACTACCTCATCATTTTGGCCAATTAGAAGCCTCAAAATCTTCTATAAATAGGCTTGCTTGAGTGGTCTTGGAATGCTTGGTTCATAACTAGTTTTTAGGAGCACCAAAAACTTTCTTTCTTCCTCCTCTTTGGCTGAATTCTTTCTTCAATTTTTCAAAGAGATTTTGTTTCATTTCACTTCAAGAAACCAAGTTCTCTTCCTCTTCTTCAACTCAGATTAGGTAGGGAGTAGTTTCTAAATTTATTTCTATGCTTTGAGGAGTTGTGTTTTTAGCTCAAAATGATGAAATTATGAACTTGCCTTAGCTTTTCATTTTGGTTTTCCTCTTCAATTTTTCTTTAACCAATTCAACCATATGGCCTAGGTGGAACTAAGATGATGGCTTGATGATGAGGACCTTGAGGGTGGGTTGTAAATCCATCACAAGTTAGGCCTCTAAAGCTTGAAAATTCCACTTGATGCAAAACTTTAAAAAATAATGCTTTATGATGCTAAAACAAAGATTTTTAGTTTAGAACTTGAAAGATGTATTTTTCCTTTTATGTTTTATTTCTTGTTAAGATATGTATTGGGTTGAATTTATAATTCTTTTAAAGTCTTGAAGGAGCTCTAGTAAAGAAACAAAATGAATTTGCATCCATGATTAAGTTTATGCTTTGCATAACCATGTTTACCTTCTATGTCATCACTAAATTTTCAAGAATGAATAAATGAACTTGCATTTCTCATGTTTAAATTCCAAGCTTGTATCTCATGTTTATATTTCAAGTCATCACTTAATCTTTCATGATAATAAAGAGGTTGCATCTCATATTTAATTTATGCTCTCACTATATTTTATAATGGCTAAAAGAATCAACGCATGGCATGTTTATTTTATGCCATCACCTAAAGATCCTAGAGCTCAAAGACTTGCCCATGTATCACAAGCAAAGAAATATGATTATTGGAGTTAAAGAATTTATTCTTTAAAAAGTCTTGAGATTGGAGCTTAAAAGATGTAATAATAATATTCTCTTCTCCTCTCTTGGTCTGTGCGGACTACCGCCGCTCAGGTTTCTTAATATTCTCTTCTCCTCTATTGGTCCTGTGCGGACTACATAGCTCCGGTTTCTTAATATTTTCTTCTCCTCTCTGGTCACATGCGGATTACCGCGCTCCAGCTCTTGTATCATGTTTATATTTCAAGTTCTTGCATCATGTTTAATTTTCAAGTCATCACCTTAAATCTTAAAGATAAAGAAATGGAATTGCATATCATGTTTATAATTCCAAGCTATCACCTTATAAAGATAAGATTAAAATAAGGTTGCATAGCATGTTTATAATTCTAAGATGTCACCTAAATCTCTAAAGCTCAAGACTTACTCCTTTTATCTTAAGTGAGAATTTTAATTATGAAGAAAGAACCAAAGCAAGGAGTAAAGTCTAGTCATTAATCAGATTCAACCTAGGTGTATCTGGTTAATTACTAGGGTGTTACAAGGCTTAGACAGATGTTAGACATCCCTTAAAAATGACATTTCAAACTTCCGGGCAAGGTCTAGGTCCAATCGGGAATTAATTCTATGTCAATTAATCACAGGGGCATTTTGGTAATTTGTGAGTAGGAACTCAAAAATGAGATTCTTCTGCTCTGTTAACACAAATTGTCCCCATTCAATACTAAAATAGCCCTTTGAGGATGGCCAGGGCTAGTTATCCTTATTCTCCCGGTAAAAATGGCTTCAAGGGCATTTTGGTTATTTGTACACGAGAGAAATTGGGGAGTTACATCACTCCCCTCCTTAAAAAGAATTTTGCCCTTGAAATTCATTACCTGAGAAAAGCTCGGGATGTTGCACCATCATATCTGACTCCAACTCCCATACGAACTCCTCAGCTCTTCCCTGTCCCCACACTACTTTGACCAAGGGTACAGTCTTGTTCCTCAGTTGCTTGACTCCCTTGTCTACGATTCTCCTAGGTGGCAGGTCAGGTCTTCCCTTAATTGTACTTGCTCTGGCTCTAACACATAGCTCGAGTCAGACTCATATTTTCTTAACTAGGAAACATGGAAGACATCATGGAGGTTAGATAGATTGGGGGGTAGGGCTATACGATATGCTATGTTTTTGACTCGGTTAAGGATCTGAAACAGACCAAGAAATCTGGGGCTCAATTTCTTGACTCTCATAGCTCACCCTTTGCTTGTAGTAGGGGTGATTCTAAGGAATACATGTTCTCCTTCCTAAAATTCTAGCAGCTTTCATCGTTTGTCAGCATAGCTTTTTTGTCGACTCTGAGTAGCGAGAATCCTATCCCTAATTCTCTTGATTTGTTCCGTCATTTTCCCTCACGACATCAGGTCCTAATGGGCTCTGCTCTCCAGGTTCATATTAGTATAAAAGGTGATTGGAATTTCCATCTGTATAGGGCCTCGTACGGTGCCATGCCAATACTTGCATGATAACTGTTGTTATAAGCAAATTTGATCAATGGCAAGTACTTGTCCTAACTGCCTCTCTGGTCCAGCACACAAGCCCTCAGCATATCCTCCAGTGTTTGGATGGTCTTCTCAGATTGTCCATCCATTTAAGGGTGGTAAGCTGTGCTTAGACACAGTTTTGAGCCAAATGCTTTCTGAAAGGGCCCCCAAAATCATGACATAAATCGCAGGTCTCGATCTGAGATTATCGTCGACAGTACCCCATGTAATCTGTAACACCCTAATATTTAACTCAACACGCCTAGGACGTATTTAAGTTAAGTATTAGTTATTACTCTTTTGTTTCAGTTTTTGATTCAAAACCTCTTGAAAAATACTTGAGTGAAAAGATGGGTAAATTTTTTTTTGAACTTTAAATACAAAAAGCATGAGTCACAAGCATACTAGATATCTAACATCATTTATCCTGTCTGCATAAGAGAGATGTTAGAAACAAATAACAGATAAATACATAATACAACCATGGCATAACATAACTCAAATAATAATAACATATCAATAACTGTATCATAATAGTGATGTCTTATAAACTTAAGGACATCAATATATATCCATCAATAGAATACAAACTGATATATGAGGTACGATTACTCTAAAGGGAAATATCCAAAGGAAAGTTATCTTCGTAGCTCTTTATCCAGTCTCAAGATAAATCACGAACTACACCATCATTCATGTCTGGAGATGACACGGAAAAGAAAATGGGATGAGAAACTTATACAAGAATCTCAGTAGGGCTTCCCGACTCTAACACAAGTGTCATCGTCATCGTCCCCAGGAACCTCGAGTTAATTATGAAAATAGTGAACATATATATAAGGTTCATTTATTAAGTTATAAATACCATTAGCCGAGGCCCGTATCTTTTAGCATGAATCTTAATGTCATGAATGCAACATATTAGTCATGGATGCATGTCAATATCATATACATAATATCATAAAATTCATAAAATGATGCATATGATATAAAGAACATCATGATCATCATTCTTATTGATGACTTAAACTTCTTTATTCTCTTTTCCTTGGGGGCCGCCCTATAATTCTTTCTTTTCTCAAGAGTTCTAGGTTATGAGCTCATACCTCACTAGTCGTCACTAGTGTAATCTTATCGATTTTGATAAGTTAAATTTCTGACTCTTAAGGTACGGGATAGGGGGCATTAGGATCACCTTTCATAACCTTTAATTCGGGGAGTCCAAAGGATCACTTCCTATTCGGATCACCTCTCATAACCTTTAATTCGGGGAGTCTATAGGATCATTTCCATGTGTTTTATGTCACCTTAAATCTTGGTATGATACATATAGATACAAACATGAATAACTCATCATTAATATTTTATGCTCATAAACTTCATGAACTTATGTATCTCAATGAATCAGACATAACCGTAACATGCCATAAATCAAATCACATAAACATGCATCATATTTCATTGCATATATCCATAAGCCATATAAATCTCAATATATGAACATAGCCATCACAAGATATCAATCACATTTATCTCATCAAATTATCAATATTTACGTTTAAGTCCCAAAGGGTCAAATCACAATTTCTCAAAGGTTATGGGTCAAAACGTAATACCCATTTTTAACATCTACTCATAAATTAAAGACCTTTAACTTTAACCAATACATTTCAAGAGACATATAACTATCAGAAACCATTCAAACTCATAATAAAAACCTTTTAGGGCCATAGACTAAATTTAACATATTTTAGGGGTCAAAGTACAAAGTTACTTATTTTTAACACTTAAAAAGCCAATACTTCTAAAACTTTCTCTAAACATCATAAATGGTATTCTAAACACATACACATCAGATATCATTATTTACTCTAATTAAAATCCTTTGAATCAAAAAATTACATAATTGATAGTTTAGGACACAACTTTCCACATTTTATGAATCGGTCAAAACTAATACTTGTAATTATTTTTTTTAACCTCTAAGATACCAAAAATAATTTATACATCAAATACTAATAATTCTAATGTATATAAACCATAAGATCAATATCAAATTAGTGAGGAATTAATCCAGAAAATTCATTGTCTAAAGCTTTATAAAATTACGATTTTGATCCTTTCTAATTATTAGTTTATCTCCAAAAATGCTAAAAACAATTCTTACATCAATTATAAGTAATTTATACACATTCAAACCTTATAAAATAGTATTCTAACCATTTTATTTAAGTCAGGTCAGTAACATAATTTTTAAATCAAAAAGCTTGAGAAAAGCATAATCTTTAACATCTTTGGATTTCTAACTCTAACAAGAATTATTTAAGTAATTTAAAGACAAGATCAAAGCCTTAAAAATAAAATAAATGAATCTTAATACCAAGAACATCAAGAGGCTAAAATTAACTTAATTTAAGTATAAGAATTTCTATTTAAGATTAAAGAGGTAAGTTTTGAGCTTTTAGAGATTTAGGTGATAGCAAGAATCATAGATATGCTAAGCAATCCATTTTTAATCTTTATCATTATAAGGTGATAACATGGAAATATAAACATGATATGTAATACTTCAAATATAAATATGAAGATGCACGTTTATTTTTAGATCTTCAAGATTTAGTGATAACTTGAAACATAAAATGCATTACTTGAAATTTAAACATGAGAATGCAAATTCATATTATTATCTTCAAGATTTAAGATGATGAACTTGAAATTAAATATGATTATGCAAGGCTTGAAATTTATGATGTGCAAGAACTTGAAACATAAATATGGATGCTAGTTCATTTTTACATCTTGTTAAGTTTAAAACTCAAAACTTAGTAATTCCTTTATTAATCTTTTAACATCAAGAATTAAACCTTGGGCTTTAGAGTTCATTTAAATGATGGATTCACAACCACCACCATGATTCCTCATCATCAAGCCATGGTCATAATCAAATCATAAAAATCAAAAATATAAAGAAAGAACAAGAGAAAGAACATGAAATAAAATCCCTACCAAGTTGTTTCTTGTTATCAAAAGATAATGCTTGGCCTTTAGAGAAGTTAAGAGAAGAAAATATGTCCTTGATATGTCCTTGAAATTCAGCCAAGATTAGAGCAAATGGAGGAAGAATTTTTCTTGTGTTTTTGTGTTTGATAATGGAAAGGTTATGTGTTTAGGAGTTGATTTATGGTTGGAATGTGTATGCTTGAGGTTTAGAACTTGATTAGAGGTTGGGAATGGAGTCTCTTGAGTGTGAATGAGGAAGAAGAAGAAAGCTTGAAGTATTGAGAGAATTAGAGAACTTTGAGCAAACTTTGAGTAAGAAAACTATCAAGTAAGAAAATGCTGAGGCTAGGAATATTTGTGTGTGCATTTAGGCAATGGAAGAGATCATATTTATAAGCCAAGGAGGGTTGTATGGCAGCTGCCTTGTGGCTAGAAAAATGGAGTTTTTAGTTCATTTTCAATTAAAGAAAAAATGGAAAAAGAATGCTTTTATTCTTGTACTAATTTGGTTCATGCATAATGGATGAAAACACTAAAATATGATGATAATGGGAGACATTGTTACTGATCACATCATGGCTGAAATGGGTGGGTTTTCTTTTGAATAAATATAGCCAAAAATAATGCAAAAGAAAGCTAAAGGTATGGTGTTATGGTTGGATATATTTCTTTGTTGGAAAAACAATTAAAATATGGTGAAAAAGAGACAAGTTGGCCACTGGTTTCTGATTCTTGTAGGATCAGATTGGTAATGTTTTACAAGTGGTAAATCATGTATTAGATGTGTATTTACTTAGGTAAAAGATTAGGAATTGATAGATTAGTGAAAATGGTAAAAGGTTAAGAGTTTAGGACAATACAAGACAAGGTTAATTTCAAATGAGTAAAAATCACTTTGTAACATAGGTTCTAAACTTAGGATAAGAAAATGTAAATGCACAATATTTTACCTAAACCGAAATCTTAACTTTGATATCAATTATCACTGATTTTATGAACTTTCATAATTAAGGAAAGATAATTTAATTTTACCTTAGGTGATTTTAGACTCTAATTACCTCAGTAATTATTTTTAACCTTGGGTAATTAATTTTAAACTCAAGGTTAATGAATAAAATCAATTTGAGTTCAAATAGAGTTTTAATGTTATCTTAATTACACAAGTAAACCTATTTACCACAACTAGGGATAGAAAGGTAATTTCACGTAAAAACTCCCTGTAAATATTGGACAATCTCAAATCATACTTAAAATAGTCATTTTGAACCTTTGGGTGAAAACCGAATTCAAAGATTATATAATTTCATGAAAAATTACTGCAGGGGTAAAACGGTAATTTTACTTACGGTAAAAATTGAGAATTAAGACTTTTACCTCTATGGCACATATAATCCCCATCAGGCATAAAATTAACTCCTCAAAGATAATTTAGATTGGTTATCCTTGATTTCTAGGTAAAAATGACCTCAGGGGCATTTTGGTCATTTTACACGTATAGAAAAATCGGGGTTTGCGACTTTTGCACGAATCACTAATCAAGTCTCCTATGATGTTTTGCTAATATCATATTCCTTTATTGAGGATTATTTGACCTCGAATTACATGTAAAAATTACCTAGGGGCATTTTGATAATTTTTACATAGTAGTAAAAATTGGGGCGTTACATAATCTTATGATCTCTTGAATGTATAACTGAGCTAGCCTATTAAAAGAGTAAGTTACCTTGATAGGTAAAAAGTAGGTTGACTTGGTCAGCTAGTCCACTATTACCCATATGGCATCATGACCAGCTTGGGTCCTTGGTAGCCCAGTCACAAAGTCCATTGAGATGCTGTCCAATTTCCACTCAGGTATTGATAGGGGTGGCAGCATTCTAGAGGATTTTTGGTGCTCGATCTTTACCTTTTGATAGACTAAGCACTTACTTACCCAAGCACTTATATCTTTTTCAACCCAGGCCACCAAAACATCTTCTTCAAGTCTTGATACATCTTGGTGGTACCAAGGTGAATGGTAAAATGACTTTTATGGGCTTCCTCCAAATCTCTTTTCGAAAGCCACCACTTGCCAGTACACAGTTCTGGCCTTCAAACCTCCATACACCATCAGCATCTTGTGTAAAACCCTCTAACTTTCCATTCTGTACTGCCTCTAGAGTTTCTCAAAACTCCTTATCCTCTTGTTGGGCTTGAGTGATCCTTTTCTTAAAGTCACTCATCACACTACGATGGCACGCCTTTATGCTCTTAGTAGTCACGAACATTTCGAGGTTTAGATCTCTAAACTTTTGAATTAGCTCTACCTCCTTAACCATCATATGGGATAGGTGCAATGATTTCTTACTTAAGGCATCAGCCACTACATTGGCCTTGCCAGGGTGGTAGTTTAGCCCAAAATCATAGTCCTGTAGAAACTCCATCCACCTTCTTTGTCTTATGTTTAGCTCTTTCTAATCAAAGAGATACTTTAGACTCTTATGATCAGAGAACACCTCAAACCTTACTCCGTACAAATAGTGTCTCCAAACCTTTAGAGTGAAAACTATGGCAGCTAACTGTAGGTCATGGGTGGGGTAGTTTACCTCGTGAGGCTTGAGTTGCCTAAACGCATAGGCTACCACTTGCCTATTTTGCATCAATACACAACATAAGCCTTTCCCGGAACCATCACAATATACCTCAAAAGGTACATTAGGGTCAGGCAATACTAAAACTGGGGTTGAGGTTAACTTTTGTTTCAACTCTTGGAAGCTCTTTTCACACTCCGGAGTCCAAGTAGAAGAGGCATTCTTCCTAGTAAGTTTGGTTAGGGGTAAAGAAATCTACGAAAATCCTTTAATAAATCGACGGTAATATCCTGCCAAACCCAAAAATCTCCTAACCTCTGTTACCGTTGTAGGTCTTTCTTAGTTCATCACAGCCTCGACCTTACTAGAGTTAATAGCAATACCTCCTTTTGACACTACATGCCCTAAAAGCTTTATTTCCTCTAACGAAAATTCACACTTAGACAACTTGGCATATAGTTTCTTTTCTCTCAGGATCTCCAACACTATCTTTAAATGACATTCATGCTCCTCGTGGGTCATGGAGTAGATGAGTATATCAACTATAAAGACAACCACAAACTGATCCAGATAGGGTCTAAAGATACTATTCATGTAGTCCATGAACACAGCCAGAGCATTTGTCAGTCCGAAGGACAACATGGTAAACTCAAAGTGGTCATAACGAGTGCGAAAGGCCATTTTTGGTATATCCTTATCCTTCACTCTAATCTAGTGATATCCTGACCTCAAATCAATCTTTGAAAATACCACTGCTCTTTCAATTGATTCATCAAATCGTCGATCCTAGTCAAAGGGTACTTATTCTTCACGGTTACTTGATCTAACTGCCTATAATCAACACATAACCTCATGCTCCTATCTTTCTTTTTTACAAACAACACTGAGGCTCCCATGGTGACGCGTTGGGTCTCACAAACTTCTTCTCTAATAGATCCTCCAACTAGGTTTTTAGCTCGGTGAGTTTCAAAGGGGACATTCTATAAGGTGCTATGGATATGGGTCCCGTTCTTGGAAGCAATTCTATTGAAAATTCTATCTCCCTAACAAGGGGAAACTCAGGTATCTCATCTGGAAATACTTCGGGATAGTTCCTCATAATAGGTCTCTCATCAAAGTTTTGCTCAAAGTTCACAACACTAACGACCAAAAGAATGTAACCCTTATTCTTTTCCTTACCACAGTTTATTTCTACAGCATTTGTGTACAAACTTAGGGGTTTTCTAGGTTCACTAGGGATAGGAAAAAAGACAATGGACTTCTCATAATAATTTAACATCACACGGTTAGCATAAAGCCAGTCCATGCCAAGAATAATGTTTAGACCTTGCATAGGTAAGCAGACTAAATCTAAGACAAATGATCTATTTTCAATAATAAAATTGCAATTAAGACAACATCTACAAGTTCTAACAGGTTTTCCAATAGGGGTAGAAATAGCGAGATCAAAGGGAAGTTCTGACACATGCAATTTTAACGACTCAGCACAAGAATGGGATATAAACAAATAGGTAGTGCCAGAGTCAAACAGTACAATTAAGGTCCTATCATGTATTTCACACTTACCTTCCATGAGGTTTTGTGATGTCGTCGTCTCTTCAGCATTGAGGGTGAAGACCTTCCCTTGGCGTTGCGGCTTGGGGTTGGGGCTGTCGAGTTTCTTTCCATGCATTCCTGTGAGTAGTGGCCGGGCTTCCCATATTGGTAGCAAATACCCAGGCCTACCTAGCAGGGTAGGTCTCCATGAGGTTTCCCACACTTGGCACATATGGTGTAACATCCTAATTTTTAACCCAATACTCTAGAACATATTTAGGTTAATCATTAGTCTATTACTTTTTTTAGTCTCATTCCTTAGAATCTTTCATTAAAATACTTAGCGAAAAATACGCATAAATTTTTCTTTTTGAAACTTGAAAGCAAAACGCGAGCCGCACACTAACCTAACGTTCGTCATAACCATAACGTGCAAGAAAAAGTAACCACACCATTGATAATCATGAAACATAGTATTATACATTACGATCACAATATCATCACATCTTCATAGATACATAGACTACTAACATCATAGTACTATCATTTACATTGAAACATGCCCACATATGTGAAGTCATCCTTATCCACCTATGAGGTTAGATAAGTGTCAACCCAAAAAGCTAAGCTATCTATGCCTCCGCAACGACCCTCTACTCCGTCTGCTAGTGTGTCCCTTAGCTTGGCGCCTCAAAAGAAGTCACGAACCTCGTTGTAATCCTCATCTAGAGACGACACGGAAGAAAGGGAAGGGATGAGAAACTCAATTCGAGATTCTCAGTAGGGACTCCCGACTCTAACACTAGTGTCATCGTCGTCGTCCCCAGCCACCTCGGTTTTAATTATGAAAAAGGTGTACATGCATAAGGATTGGTTTTAGGCTTTACAAATCTAATTATCCGAAGTGGGTGTCTTTTAGTATGTGTCTTAATGACATGAATGCAACAGATATTTGATGAATGCATGACAATACCATATGCACATTAACACGAAAATCGTAATACTTGGGCACATCATAAAGGAACATAAATCATATACATGGCACGAAAAAGGCATAGTACTTTTCTTGTGGCATCTTTCTCATAAGTAAAACTCTTAAGTTCTTTTTCTTAAAGACCACCCTCTTAACATATCCACCAAAAGTCCAACCGATTCACTGGCCCGGCGATATTCTGGTCACCAAACTACGTCTCACCTATCGCCTAGGAATGAGCTCAATCCTAACTAGTCGTCACTAGATTTAATATGGGCTAATTGAGGGGGTATACATAACTTTCTTGGATCACCTATCTTAGGATCATTTCCTTCTTTGAAACGCTCTTTGGTATCTAGTACACAATAATTGTCCGCTTTGGCAAGCTCAATGTCAATACCCTCACGGATTTGTTTCCTCCCACCGTAGCGGGAGAAATGCGTCTCAAGATTATGTCACATCTGTGCAGGGTGCTCGGCCGAACCGGTGTCACCAGAACCTATCCTGGGGTGCTCGGCCGAACCGGTGTCACCCAAGAGTTTTCGCAAGCTTTTTCTCAAGTACTCAAGTTTGATGGGAAATTCGGCAGCATAACGGCGTACACCGGATTTCCATCAAACTTGCTTTATGCCACCAAACATATAGAGCATGCATAGCCATTCAATACCAACATAAGGCATCATAATCATCGTGTGCATCATAAGCATCATAATATCATAATTTTGCATAACGCATCATGGCGTGAGCATCAACATATCGACACTATATACTCTCATAAACATACAACCTCATGAATTCCTCATGTGAATAACATCATCATCATTTACATACCACATGCATCACCATTGAACATTCAAACGTTTACCCTTACGGTAGCTTATGCTTTGACCCTTACGGGTCTTAATCTTGAGATATAGTTCTCTACATCCGTCGCTCATATCTTTATGCACCTAAGGGCTCATAATTAATCATCACTCATAATCCTCATATCTACATTTAAATCTGAAAAGCATAGGGTAGAATTCCTGACTTGTATTTACGGGGTTCTAGAACTTACGTTTTAGACCCTTTCTCGGTTCTGTTTTCGCCGAAGGCGCTATATATTAAATCTAAATCAATTATGAGGCATTCCTATGCTTAAGGACTAATTATTAATCATGTTTATCATGTTGTAAGGGTGCTGGACAGAATCCAGAAAATTAAATGTTCTAAGAGTTCTACATTTGCATTTCTACGGTTTTCTAGTTACTAGTTTCCCCATAGGTGCTAGAATTCAATTCTAATTCAAATGATACCAAGTTTTTCATGTCTAAACAATCTAAATCTGATTATGTCCCCATTAAAACAGTTTGGATTAGTTCCATAAACAAATGGGTCAAACTATGTTAAATTCTAGCTTTACGGTATTTCTAGTTAGCTAGTTTCTTACCTATCATGCATAAGATCGCTTCTACATCATCATATGATATTTTTACACATTCCAACACATCAAAACATCATCATACAGCATCACACTCATCACACCAGAACCGAAAACATTTGACTTAAATAAGAGAGTTAAATTGACATTTCTAGGTACATAAGTTAACTAGTTTCTCTTGGAATCGATCTAGAACTTCTAAAACTCTTTGCGAAACATTTTAATCCATCAAGGGGCTAAGTGAAGCCTTAGGTCACTGACCAAAACATATTCCATCCCCTAAAAGATAATAAAATCACAACTTGTGATGACGTAACCTTATAAAGATTTGTAAAGCTTTAAGGAAAACTTAAAACATAGACTATTGGTCCTAGTAGCTAGATGAAAACTCAATGCAAGTCCATCATCACTACTTGGCCGAAATTATGCATTCAAGGAATACATTCACATTTAACTTTATCTTGGAATGAAATGGGCAAGTCTTTGAGCTCTAGGTTCTTAAGTTATGACATAAACTAAACGTGCTCATGCTTTTTGTTTTTAATCTTGCTTACAAGGTAAAGTGATGACTTAAAATTAAATATGCAAGGCATAACTTAAACGTATAAGCTTGAAAGTAAATATGCGAGGCATAAACTTAAACGTGCAAGCTTGAAGGTAAATATGCATGGTTCAATTCTTTATTTTAGTGCTCTTGGCCTAACAACAATCTACTTTAAGGCCGAAATAGATAGGCATTCGAGAAATTAATTAGGTGATAATGCAAGTTCAATTCTTTATTTTAGTGCTCTAGGCCCAACAACAATCGACTTTAAGGCCGAAATAGAAAGGCTTCGAGAATTAAATTAAGTGATGATACAAGTTCCATTTTAATCTTTATGTTCTTAAGTGATAGCTAGAAAGCAAAGATGCATAGCAAGAATGTAAATATGGATGTAAGCATAAAATAAATTATGCAAGTTCATTTCATCCTTTCTAGAGCTCTTGACAAGACTTTAAAGGAATTTAAACCATAACCCAAACTCATCCAAACAAGGTAAAGTCAAGCTTAGAGTTCTTAAAACTCAACATAATATTTTTAGGAAATCAACCATGAAACTTAGAAAATTAATGGATTTGGCCGAAATCATCAAGAAGAAAAGGAACATTTTAAAACTCTAGAGTTCATGATCTTGGTGATATATTAACACCAACATCATGAGTCCTCATCATTGGGTTCATAGAGCCATTTAAAAACATCATCAAAGCTAAAGTTCTTAAGAGTTCAAGAAAAGAAAAACTAGAAACATTTTTGCTCAAGAACAAAGATCAAGCTCTAGAGTTTGTTTCAAGTGATGAACATCATCATGAAACTCTCATCATCAAGCTCTCATTCCTTTGTTCTCCAAGGCCTATGTCCGAAAATGAAAAGGAAAAAGGAGTGGAAATGAAGTTCTAAAGAGAAACAAGAGAAACTATGAACATCAAGCTTGAAACAAGAACTTTAAAGAAAAGAATACATGAAAGAAAATCCCTACTTGGTGTGATGTTCTTGAAGATGGAAGAAGAAGATGAAGAAGATGAAGAACTTGAAGAACTTGAAGATCTTGAAGAACACAAGAATTTTGAGAGAAAAAGAAAAGCTTTGAGTGTTCCTAAACTTAGCAAATGATCTAAAAGTGGTGCAAGCTTCCCAAGGCCATCTATTTATAGAGAAATGAAGCAAATGGAGGGTGCAAAGTGAGGAGGAGGTTTCGGCCATCAGATGGGGAGGGAGACCATGAGTTCCATGAGGTGAGATAATGTGGTCTTGAGGCATGGTGAGGTATGGTTCAAAGTATGGTGAGGTATGGTTCAAGGTATGGCCTCAAGCATGGTTCTTTGAGTGAGAAAATAATTTAACATGTGGTCAAAGGGGGATGAGGTGGCCGAAATGTATCAGCCCATGGGGGAGGATTTCTTGCATTTTAATTGTGGTTTAGAGTTGTGTTTAGGTGTATCTTTGATTATGCTTAAGATTAGGAATTTGTAAGAAAGTGTTTAGGTAAGGAAAATGGATAATTAAGGTGGTCTAGACATAATTAAGGAGTGGTCTTGCACCATTAGTGAGTTAAATCCTCAATTTAGAGTCTAAACAACTCTAGACACATTTCCTTGATTTAAGGAATTGGAGAGAGAAAACACTATTCAAGATTCCAAGACTAGGAGTCTTGAGTTCTAAAAAGGGATTTAAGTTTAATCTAAGCAATTTTAGGTTCTAATTAACTTTAATAAACTATTTTGACTCTAGATTAATTAGGGAAATTAATTAATCTTCGTTTAGAGCCTAATATTGCTTAGGTTTGCTTAATTACGTCATTAAGCTCAAAAATACTATTCTAGGGGCAAAATCGTAATTTTGCACAAAAACTGCGCGTGACCACCGGGACTTGAACAGAGACCTCTAGACACATGAAAACGTGTTTTTAAACCTCTGGGGAAAGTTTCGGGCTCAAACGGCACCTTTACCCGCGTAAAATGCTACAGGAGTATTTTGGTCATTTTGACCTGAAACTGCGGAAAACGAGATTTTTGCTTCCGGGAGCATTCAAAGGCCATTCAATCCCCTTCAAACATTGAGTTGACCCTTCGAGGATGACCGAGTTGGTTACCCTCGAGTTCGGGTCAGGAAATGACCTCAGGGACATTTTGGTCATTTCCCTCGGACAGAAAAATCGGGGTGTTACATATGGCGATGAGTGTAGGCCTTGGGGGTGCGGTTGGGGTCCTTTAAGGTGCCTTCCTTCTGTTGTCATTTGGCCTTCCTTGGTTGAAGTCTCTCTAGGGACCTTGTGGTCTGGACGGCGGCCTAGACTACGGTCCTTGTTGCGGTCAAAAGGGCGGCCTATTCTGTGGTTTGAACTTCTAGCATTGTGGTGCTAACTTCTTCGCATAACCATCGGCCTTTGATGTGCTTAGTTTCTTTTGGCCGTTTTCAATGATGCGGCATTTGTTGACCAGGGTAGGGAAGTCCTTGATCTCCAAATGGGCCACTGTAACATTAATCTCGGCCTTCAGAGTTGTACTTAACGCACTTCCAGTATTCGTCGAGGTTTCCTTGGTACATTATCGAGAATTTGATGAGTTCTTCGAATTTGGCAGTATACTAGGTGATGCTCATGCCACCTTGGATGAGTTGCATGAATTCAATGTCTCTGGCGTTCCTTATAAACTCCGGAAAGTACTTTTCATATAAATGAGCTTTAAATAGCTCCTAGTCAATCTTAGTACCGGCTGCTTCCAACAGTCTTTGAGCACTGGTCCACCAAAATTTAGCATCTCCTTCCAGCATGTATATGGCGAAAGTCACCTTCTGCACCCCTATGCATGGAATTACAGTGAAAATCTTCTCCATGCTCTTGATCCATTCATCAGCATGATTTGGATTCAGGGTTCCTTTAAAAAAAGGTGGGTTGGCCTTGCAAAATTCCCCGAAACGGGCATGCTTAGGGACCTCAGCAGTATTAAGACCATGGCTAGCATCAGCCCGGCGGTCTCGGTCCATTCTTTCGAACATTACCCTCATGGTCCTAGCCATATCACGGAGGGCTTCAATAGTCTCATTGTCCAGTCCACAAAGGGTCACGATCCTATTCTGTCATCGACGTGCCATTGGTTCCTTTGCATGCAGAACAACAAACACTGAGGTGATCAGGCTCAATACTCTATGTAAAGTGAGCTAGTTACCATGGCACATACAAACATACAGTGGTCATGCATTTCTAATCCTTAAGCTTATTTTATTAATAGAGCAACTACACATGACATACCTACTGCATTATGCTTAAGAAGCATAGTCAGTCCAATCTTCAGGCTCCATGAGAACTGAACTACTTTGATACTAAAATGTAACATCCTGATATTTAACCTAACATTAATTATTAGTCATTACTCTTTTGTTCCAGTTCTTGATTCTAATTTTTAGAAAATACTTAGTGAAAATATAGGTAGATTTTTTTTTTTTTTGAAATAGGAGGTGAAAACGTGAGCCGCGCATAAGATGGACACTATATTCGTTTGATTCGTGAACGATAATAAGAAACCATACATGCTATGAATAAAATCATAAGATCATAACATAACAACCATCATATCATATATATATAATAAAGGTTCTGCCATACACCAATTTATATAGTAGCATTGATACAGTCATCCGTGCACATACATAAGAAACATAAAATATGTAAGACAGAAAATGCCCCGCCCACTAGAGTGCATCTAAAGTAGATAACCTCAAAGCGCAAAAGAGGGCTATCCTATGTAGACTATACGCACATGTACTACCAAGACCACTGCCAGCTCCTATTGCTGCCCACCCCAAGGGGGAGGAACATAGCCAACCCACTGAGCCAGTTCAATCAGAGTAGCCAAACGACATGTAGGTCGAGCATGGGCTCCACGACGGGGTATCATCTTCACTCGTCCTCCATGAACTGGCTGCATCACTATGGCCTCACTGCCCTTACCAAACTCTATAAGCACAGTGGGGGAGGAACCCTCGAATAGTACCTGGGTAGCTGAGTCCTCAAATGGATCTATCTCCAAACGAGCCATGGGGGAACGGGGTACGTACTCCGGGAAGTCACGAATAGCAGAAGTGGTGGGATGGATACGGTGTGTCCGCTCCTCATGAGGACATGCACGCTCGAAGATGAGGTTGTCACCAAAAAGGGAAGTAGAAGAGAACTGAAAGCTAGAAACTAGATGTGTAAAAGGGTAGTCCATATACACAAGAAGACAAACAAGACAATGACCCACGAAGTGATAAGACCAATGGGTGGCATCGTAGTGTGTAATGGCCCGATTTTCTGTCTGAGTGAAAAATGACCAAAATGCCCCTGAGGTCATTTTCGGCCCGGAATTCAAGGATGGCCGACCCGGCAGTCCTCGAAGGGCCAGCTCAATGTTTGAAGGGGATTGAATGACCCTTGAGTGGTTCCGGAGGCGAAAGTCTCATTTTCTGTAGTTTCGGGTCAAAATGACCAAAATACCCCTATAGCGTTTTTACGCGGGTAAGAGTGCTGTTTGAGCCCGAAACTTTCCCCAGATTGTCCCGGGTAGTTTTGGTGCAAAATTACGATTTTGCCCCTAGAATAGTGTTTTTGAGCTTAATGATGTAATTAAGCAAACCTAAGCAATATTAGGCTCTAATCGAAGATTAATTAATTTTCATAATTAATCTAGAGTCAAAATAAATTATTAAAATTAATTAGAACCTAAGATTGCTTAGATTAGATTTAAATCTCCTTTCTAAAACTCAAGATCTCTTGGAATCTTGAATAGTGTTTTCTCTCTCCAATTTCTTAAATCAAGGAATTGTGTCTAGAATTGTTTATACACTAAAATGAGTTTATACCTCACTAATGATGTAATAACACTCCTTAAATGTGTCTTGACAACCTTGATTACCCATTTTCTCACCTAAACACTTTCTTACAAATTCCTAATCTTAGTCCTAATCAAAGATACACCTAAACACAACTCTAAACCACAATTAAAATGCAAGAAATCCTCCCCCCACGGATGATGCACATTCGGCCCTCTCTCCCTCAATTACATCACATGTTGATTGTTTCTCACTCAAAGAACCATGCTTGAGCCATATCTTGAACCATACCTCACCATACCTCAAGATCACAACATCTCACCTCATGGAACTCATGGGGTTGCCCTTGTGCTGCATGTACGGAGCCTTCTCCCCCCATTTGCACCTTGCATTTGTTTTATTTCTCTATAAATAGCATGCTTGGGTGAACTTGCATAATTTTGGGTTCATTTGCTAAGTGTAAGTTTTCAAAGAGCACTTCAAAGTTTCCTTTTTCTCTCAAGTTCAAGTGTTCAAGTTCTTCATCCTATTCTCTCATCCCAACCTTCAATCACTTGGTAGGGATTTTCTTTCAAGAGTTTCTTTCATTTAAAGTTCTTAATCTCTTTATGTGTTCATAGTTTCTCTTGAATCTTTTTAGAACTTCTTTTCTTCTTCTTCTCCTCCTTGTTTCGGCCATAGGCCTTTGAGAGCAAAGGAATGAGAGCTTGATGATGAGGGTTTCATGATGATGTTCATCACTTAAACAAACCTTTAAAGCTTGATCTTTGTTCTTGAAGTTAAAGATGTTTTAGTTTTTCTTCTTGAATCCTTGAAACCTTTCACTTTGATGATGTTTTAAAATGGTTACATGAACTCAATGATGAGGACTCATGATGTTGGTGTTCATGCATCATCAAGATCATGGTCTCTCGAGTTTCAAATGTTTTCTTTTCTTCTTAAAAGTTTCGGTTCCTTTTCCTTTTCTTTCTTCACATTTTCAGCCATGTTTGCCCATGAGGTTCTCAATGGCTTGATGATGAGAGCTTCTAGATGATGACTATGTGTTCACCTCAATGAGGCCTCTAGAGCTTGAGTTTTAATAAAAATGCTATTTATAACCACATCTCAAGAAAAGAAACTTTGTGTTTTAAAGAACCCTTGAGGTTCACTCTTGTTTTTACTTTATCTTGTCATGATAAGTTTAGGTTGAGGTTTAAGTTCCTTTGAAAGTCTTGTATGAGCTCTAATAAGAAATAAAATGGACTAGCATTCATATTTAAATTCAAGCTTATGCATTACATATTTACTTTGAGCTTTGTATTCATATTTAATTTCTAAGCCATCACTTAAAGTTAAAGGATAAAGAATGGATTGCATCTCATATTTACGTTCTTGTCTAGCATATTTACTTTCCATCACTAAAGAACATAAAGACTTAAAATGAAAGGTGCACTATCACCTAACTAAATCTCAAAGCCTTTCTATTTCGGCCTTAAAGTCGATTGTTACTGGGTCTAGAGCACTAAAATAAAGAAATGAACTTGCGTATTTATATTTCAAGTCTCGCATATTTATTTCAAGCCTTACATATTTATATTTCAAGTCTTGCATATTTACTTTAAGCTCTCACTTTACTTTGTAATGAAGAATAAAAATGAAGTGCATAGCATGTTTAAATTATGTCATCACTTAAAGACCTTAGAGCTCAAAGACTTGCCCATTTTATCTCAAGTTAAAGTCTAATGTGGAAGCATTCTTTGAATGCATAATTTGACCATGTAGTGATGATGAACTTGGGAGGAGATTCATCTAGCTACAAGGGCCAACAATCTAAGTTTTAAGATTCTCTTTAAAACCTCATGAAGTTTATGAGATTAAGACCAACAAGATTTACGAATTTAATACTCTTTTAAGGAGGGATTAAGTAGTCACTGACCGAAGGATGTTTTTAGTCCCTTTTACAAAATAAAATGGTTTGCAAAAGAGTCTTAGAAGTCCTAAAAGTGATTCCAAGAGAAACTAGCAACTTATATGTTTTAAAAATATCAAGTTATGCATCGTTTTGGAGACTTAATGCTTTGGTTCTTCCATGATGAGTTTGCTGCTGTATGATGATGTTTTGATATGTCTGAATGAGTAAAAATTATGTATGTTGAAGTAAGAACATTTCTATGCATGATAGGAGAGAAACTAGCTTTCTAGAAAAACTGTAAAGTCAAGATTTAGCATAGTTTTAACCCATTTATTTTTGGACACTGCCCAAGTTGTTTCAATGGGAATATAATCAGATTAGGATTGTTTAATCATGAAAAATTTGGTTACAATTGAAGTAGGATTGAATTTTAGCACCTATAGAGAAACTAGTAACTAGAAAATCGTAAAATCGCAATTCTAGAACTCTTAGAACATTTAATTTTTAGAATCTGTCCAGCAACCTTATAATGTAAAGAACATGGCTTATAATTAGTTCTTAGGTATAGAGATGCCTCATAATTGGTTTAGGTCGAACTTATAGCGCCTTAGGCGAAGATAGAACCAAGAAAGGGTCTAAAACGTAAGTTCTAGAACCCCGCAATTATAAGTTTATAATGCTACCCCTAAGGAATGATGTTGTTCAGATTTAATAGAGAGCATAAATAATCATGAGATCCACTAGAAGAGAACTCTTAGGTGCATAAAAGGTTGATAGAAGATGATAGGTTAATTACATCACAAGTTTAAGGCCCATAAGGGTCAAAGCATAAGATACCGTAGGACCAAGAGCATAATGAATTTTTAATGTTGCTTGTGAACGCATGAGAATGATTATGTGAATGCACGAAAATTATGATGGAGGATGCATGTTTGAATGACTTATGTGGCATAAAGAAGAATTTGGAAGAAATTCGGCATGCTGCAGTTATACTGCCGAATTTCTGACAAATTCGGGACTTAGAAAGTTTTTAAAAAACCTATGAGATTTTTATGAGGTACTAAGATGAGTTCTCGGATGACACCGGTTCGGCCAAGCACCTCCAGAGAACTCATGTGACATTGGTACCAAGATGAATTCTTGGGTGACACCGGTTCGGCCGAGCACCCCCAAGAAATGCCCCCTAGCCCGTACTGGATAAGTCGGGATTATGTTTATGATTATGTTACGCTTATCGGGATTGATAAGTAAGAACTAGTGACGACTAGTTAAGGTATGAGCTCATAACCTAGAGATGTGACACGTTCTGGGTGGCCTATGAGGAAGTAAAGTATGATGTTTATGTCACAAAGTTTCCCATATGAGAATTTAATTGCCACTTTATGCCACTATTATGATATTCTTAATGTTGTGATTATTTTCTTGCATTAAGTAGAGCCATGCATACATTCTTTAATATGATTGCATCCATGTCATTAAGAATCATGCTAAAATGAACGGACCTTGGCTAATTATGTTTTAGAACCTAAAAATAGATATTTGTGCATGCTCACTTATTTTGTATACTAAACCCAAGGTTCCTGAGGACGTAGATGATGACACCTAGGTAGTACGAGGCCCTACTGAGATTCTTTAGCAAGATTCTCATTCCCTCTATCTCTTTCTTTCCATCACGTCTTCAGATAGCGACGTTTGTGGTTTTTGTGGACACCCCAACCTGGGAGGTACATCATGATCCGGACCATGGGTCATACCATTTTGTGGGTCGCTGCGTCGTTCGAGTGTTTATGTTCATTGGACGGCCCTTTAGTCACCCCGTACATAGCCATCGATTCTGTCCTGTCTCACCTTTCAACGATGACTTCGTGTTCGAGCGCGCACGCCCTCGAGAGGAGCGGATCCGTTGCACCCCACCGACGGCCTCTGCCATCTGGGACTACCCACGGTATGTACCCCGCTCGCCCTCATGATTCTCCGAGACGGACCCTTCGGAGGACTCTGCCACTCAGGTACCTTCCGAGGGATCCTCCCCCACTGTGCCGATAGATGTTGGGGAGGGTAGCGAGGCTTCTGTCGCTTAGCCAATACATGGAGGACTGGTGAGGATGATTCCCCGCCGTAGAGCTCATACCCGACCGATGCAGCGCATCGCCACCTCGATCGAGATAGCCCAGTGGATCGGGTACATCCCTCCTTTCCAGAGAGGCTCGCAGTAGGAGATGATCGTCGCAGTTCTAGTGCTCGAGCTTGACTAGGCTAGGATAGCCTTCTTTTGTCTTTGGGGCTATCCATTTGTAGGCGCACTAGAGTTAGGAGAGTTTTCTTTTATGCCTTTGCTGTACTTTCGTTTTCATGTATCTTTGTTCCAGATGTACTAAACTAAGTCTCACTCTTTATTAGTGGGCATATTCTATTATATATAAGTATGCAGTTCAGTTCTATTGATGTGCCTTTACTTGCTTATGTTATGCTGCTATGTGATGTCTGCTTAATTCCGTTCGTGCTTTATTATTTATCGTGTCGCGCGGCTCTCACTTTGCTTTTATATTTCAAAAAAAAAATTTACCAGTATTTCCGCTAAGTATTTTAAAGTAATAAGGAAGCTATGACGTAACAGACTGATGATTAATCTAATTATGTTCTAGAGTATTGGGTTAAAAATTAGGATGTTACAGTGCATCTCCCAAGTGGGCGCATCAATGTAAATCACAAACATCACCATCGACCTCTGAAGACGTAATGGAAAGAAAAGATAGAGTGAGTAAGAAACCTGATAGAGAATCTCAGTAGGGTGTCCTTCTATCCTAGTGTTATCATCTACATCCTCAGGAACCTCGGGTTTCATTATGAAATAGTGAGCTTATGAAATAGTGAGCATGCATAAGGTTCAATTATTAAGTTCAAAAATACCATTTACCAAGGTCCATTCATTTTAATATGCATCTCGAATGTCGTGAATGCATCATGCCTCATTGTGAAATACATGTCAATGCAAGGTGCAACATACTAAATACAAACATAAGTGATGCTCATGGAACATAGTAATTATAACATGAATTTCTTTAATTTATCTTTTAAGTGACTTAGACCATTCTTTCTCTCATTAGGGGCCACCCTATTACTCTCACCTTTTGAGAGTTCTAGGTTATGAGCTCATACCTCACTAGTCATCACTAGCATACTCTTATCTTTAAGATAAGTTAACACTCCACTTTTAAGTACGGGATAGGGGGCTAGGATCACCTTTCATAACCTTTAATTTAGGGAGTCCAAATGATCACTTGCTTATTGGATTAGCTCTCGTAACCTTTAATTTACGGAGTCTAGAGAATCATTTCCATATGTTTTATGTCACCTTAGCATTAGCATGTCATGTTAAGATGCAAGAAAACAAACATCTCATATAATGTCACATGCTTTCGTATTACTTCAATATATGCATCTCAAACATTCCAAGCGCAATCATATCATGCCACAATAATTCTCATAATTAGTGACTAAGTATGCCAATAGAATCATCACATACATATCCAAGAATATTGAATCACATCATCTCTTTAACTACGCACTTTCATTACCTCTTAATTGGTTAAACTTCTAAAATCGGGTAAACCTATCTTTCATAATTATTTTCCTATGCTTCCAAGGGATCAATTTTAAAGATTCTTATCAATTATTAACCTTAAGAACACATTAAACAAATCTGGAAAGTTTTTGGACAGAAAAGAAAACGAATTATTTCGGTGTTCTAGAAGTTACGTTTTTGACCTTTCTCATTACTGGCTTTTCCTAGAATACTAGAATTATTTTTCTAAACCATTTATGAGTGATTCTTATACATATACTAAGTGATAAACATCCTTCTTACTTAATTAACATTTGCTGGATAGAAACCATATTTTTCATTTTAAAGAGTCCTAGAGTTCACATTTTTTGTTCTTTCTAGTTACTAGTCTTCCCTTAATTACTAAAAATCATTACCACACTCATTAAGAACAATTTTTAAATGTTTAAATACACACCAAACAGCATATGTAAAATCTAGAAAGGTGTGAATAGAATCTAAAATTTAATTTCCTACGAGCATGCAAAATTACAAAATAAGCATTTCTAGTAACTAGTCTTGCTTAGTATTAATTCTAGATCAAGAAATACTCTTATAATTAATTTTATCCTTAGGTCAGTAGCAAAGTTAGAGAACATAATAAAAGGATTTTGGTTAGATGAACCATGTTTAAACACTTTAAGAATAAACATATGTTTCAAGGAAAAGTTGTAAGACACAAACTTCATTTTCTCAAGACAACAATTTATCATTTATTATGACCACATTCCTTTGAGAATCAAATCACATTTATAAAGGTAGATATCCTAGGGACCAAAATCCCCATGCAAGTTGAAAAGGATAAGTCTTGAGCACTAGATTATTTAGGTGATGGCATAAGCTTAAATATGCAAATGCAAGCCTTATTTTAATCTTGATATAATAAGGCGATGGCAATATAGATATGATATGCAATGCTTGAATATAAATATGAGAATGCAAGCTCATTTTTAATCTTTAAGTTTAGGTGATGACTTGAAATGTAAACATGCTAGACAAGAAATATAAACATGGAATGCAAGTTCATTTCTTATATTCAAGTTTTAGGTGACAACTTGGAAATGAATATGAGGTGCAAGGCTTGAATGTAAATATGGAATGCAAAGACTTGAAATATAAATATGAATGCATTTCCATTTATTATTTCTTTAGGTCCTAGGCACAAGATTCCTATTTAGAGTAATATCTCAAAAACACCGATCAATTTCAAGGTTTGTAAAATGAATTAATGCCTAATTATTCCTTTTAAGTTTTGTGCTCAAGACTCCTATCTAGAGTAATTACCCTAGAACACCGATCAACTTTAAGATTGAAAGGGGCAAGTCTTGAACTTAAGTTAATTAAGTGACAACATAAACATATTATTTTATTTAGCTCAAGGAAAAACTCATCAAGAAAACCAAATAACATTTTTATTTGTTAAGAATTCTTAAAAGTGAAATCTTAAGCTTTAGAGCTCATGCAAATAATGGTATTACAACCAACATCAACGATTCTCATCATCAAGCCATGACTCCTTGATTCATTAGGCTGTCATGGCCAAAAAAGAAATGAGAGAAAAAGGAAATCTTGAAATTGAAAATAGAGAGGAAAAAGGAGAGAACCAATCGTTCAACACTCCAACACAAGAATGGAACAAGAGGAAAGAATGAAATTTTTATAACAACTCCCTACCAAAGGTATTTTTCTTGATGAATGAAAAAGAGCTTGATCTTGAGAAGGAATGAAAAGAACAATCTTTCCTTTGGGCAAGGAAATGGTTTTGGCCACTAGAGAAAAAGAAAGGAAGAAAGGTTTGTGTTAGGTTTGATCTTTAGAAGTGGAGAGGTTATGTGTTTAAAGGAATATCTATGGTAGTTATGTGGTGGTTTAGGGTTAAGGAGTGGTGGAAGATGATGGCTTTTGAAGAGTAGAGAAGAAGAAGAAGAAGAGTTATTGAGATCAAAGAAAGAAAGCTTGAAGTTGCAAGAATAAACAAAGGTTCTTGCAAGCTTCCTTTGGTAGCTATTTATAGACAAAATAAAATATGAGGAGATGAGAGGAGGAGGAGTGGCCAGCGGCCTTTGGAGGGAAAAGGAAGAGAAAAATATCTCTTTTCATGAAATGGTGTAGGCATTGGGTTTGGGTATGGTTAGATATGGCTCAAGGCATAATTCTTTGAGTGTTAAATTTTCAACATGTGATGGAATGAATGGAGGAGGAGTGGCGCCGGTTTCTTGAAGGATTAGGGGAGGAAAATATCTCATTTTGATTTGTGTTATGACATGGTTTAAGGAATAGGTTTGATTAGGCACTTGATTAGGAGTTGTAATTAGGTGTTTGGGTGAGAAAGTGAATGATTAAGGCTACTCAAGACAAGGTTAAGGAGTGTTATTGCTTAATCAATGCAAATCCACCCTTATTAACAAGGAATCTTAGCACATGACCATTTCCATGATTTAAGAAATTGGAATAGAGAAAATACTATTTCAAATTGACATGACACTAATTCTTGAATTAAGAAAAGGGTTTTGAGTTTTTTTAATCAATCTTAGGCCCTAATTAACCTCAATTAATTATTTTGACTCTAGATTAATTATTAAAATTATTTAATATTGCTTAGGTTTCGTTAATTATGTAATGAAGCTCGTTATGCCTGTAACGCCCCGTTTTTCTCTAAACTTTTAAATGACTAAAATGCCCCTGAGGTCATTTTTACCCGAAAACACGAGGACGGCCGGCTTCGGCCATCCTCATAGGGTTCATATGTTATATGCAGGGGATTGTATGATAGTGAATGACCAACGGAGCAGAAAAACCTCATTTCTGAGATTTCTGCGCACAAATGACCAAAATACCCCTAACTTGATTTAAGGCCGTTTTAAGTTTCGACTCCGACCCGGACTCGTTCCGGAGATCAAAAATTATGTTTTAAGGCATGAACCATGTTGGTCTAAGTCCCGGAGGTCCCGGGCAACTTTTGGTAAAAATTATGATTTTAACCCTGCTTAGTGCATTTTAAGCCTAACGAGTTATTTAACTCAAACCTAAGCAATATTAGACTCTAATGAAAGGTTAATTAATTTTCTTAATTAATCTAAAGCTAAAATAATTATTTAAGGTTAATTAGAACCTAAAATTTTCTTAGGAAAATTTGCAACTCAATTCTAATTCTTTCCTTTCTTTAAAGAAAAAGCAACTATGAATAGTATTTTCACTATTCACATTTCCTTTCAATGCTTTCTCTTCCAAGAAAAGTTGTCATACATCAATCAAGGTTTTCAATTCATTTCTAAATTAAAAATATTTATGTCATTCAAATTCAAAAAGAATGAATTGTTTTTGTGGTCATTCAAGCTTTCAATCAAACTTTTCAAGACATTATGTCTTACACCACCTTACCTATGCTTTGGAAATTCAAATTAGAAAATATTTTCTTCTTTTTTGACATGGAAGGCATGGTTTTTTTTTCCACTCCTTTACAGCCCAAAATTTTATGATTTTATTCATTTAAAAGGTTTGGAAATAAGCTACATTATTAGCCATACCTTAGGCCATGCATAGCTAGACTTTTTACCATGCTTTGAATGACTAACACCATGCTTTGAACAAAGATATTTCCTCCCCCATGTGGCTATAAAGTGGCCGAACTTCTCCCCCCCAAAAGGCCACCATCATTTTACTTCTCTATAAATAGGTAGCTTAGGGAACTTGGAGCACCTTTATTCATTTTACTAAAGCTTAGAGTTTAGAACACTTTGAGGTTTTCTCTCAAGTTTCCAAGAGTTCTTCAAGCTCAAGTTCTTCTTCTTCTTTTCAAAAACCACAAGGTAGGGAACCTTTCTCAATATGTTTTTCATTTCTATATTGAATCTTGTTGGGAAATGATGCAAGGTGGAACCTCCATGTTGCTTCTTTATTTTTCGGTTTCTTCCTTTTCTTTTCTTTTCATTTTCGGCCTCAAGGCCTTGAACATGAGAGCTTGATGATGAGTGCTCTCCAAGATGAAACCATGAGTTCATCTTAGAGTGAGGCCTCTAAAGCTTGAATCTTTCTTAAGGAAAAGTTCCATTCTTTCTCCTTTTTCTTTCATTTTCGGCCTCAAGGTCAAGATGAGGAGAGCTTGATGATGAGTGCTCTCTTCAGGTGACCATGTGTTCATCCCAACATGAGACCTCTAAAGCTTGAATCTTGTTTGAGAAAAGTTTCATCTTTTTCAAGTTTTGGTCAAGACAAGGTGGTGTTTTTCATGAAACCTTTTTGGAACTTTTGTCTCTTGATGTTTCGGCCATAAAGGCCTAAGGTACTTGGAAAAATGGTAGCTTGATGATGAGGGCTTCATGTTGATGTTTGTCACATGAACAACCTCTAAAGCTTGAGTTTCCTTAAGAAAAGTTTATTATTTCCAAGTTTTACTCAAGAAATAGTTGTGTTTCTCTTGAACCTTTGAAAACTCCATCTCTTTTCTTTTAGGTTTCGGCCATGAAGGCCTTTGGAACTTGAAAAAAAAATGGTAGCTTGATGATGAGGGCTTCATGTTAATGTATGTCACATGAACAAAACTCTAGAACTTGAACTTGGTTCCTAGACCAAGTATGTTTTCGGTTTTGTCCCTTTATGTTTACCGTGAGTTTGGTTTTGATGGAAGTTTAAAGCATAGTAAAATACTCAATGATGAGGACTTGAGTTGTTGGTGTTTGAATCATCAAGATCTTGGTCCCTAGAGTTCAAAAATGGTTTATTCTTCTTGATGAAGATTCGGCCATCTTCAAGTTTTTAAGGTAATGATTCATTTTAAGTATTCAAGCACTAGTAGTTTCCTTTTCTTGTGAGGATGAGGTTTGGGTTGGAACTATGTTCTTTTTAAAAGTCTTGCAAGAGCTCTAGACAAGATAAAAGTAACTTGCATTCACGTTTACTTTATGCTTTGCATAGCATGTTTATTTCTATGCTATCACTAAACCCCAAGATAAGGAATGAACTTGCATAATGCACGTTTAAATTCCAAGCTTCGCATTCCATGTTATATTTCAAGTCATCACTTAAGAACTTAAAGATGTAAAACGAGAGCTTGCATATCACCTAAAATAATCTCGAAGCCTTTCTATTTCGGCCTTAAAGTCGATTGTTGCTGGGCCTAGAGCACTAAAATAAAGAATGGAACTTGCATATTTACTTTCAAGTTTTGCACATTTACTTTGAGCCTTGCACATTTAATTTCAAGTTCTTGCATTACATATTTACGTTGAAGCTCTCACTTTACTCTCTAATGAAGAATAAAATGGAATGCATAGCACGTTTACTTTTACGCCATCACCTAAGAGACTAGAGCTCAAAGACTTGCCCATTTCATCTTGAGAAAAGTTAAATCAAGAGGTATTCTCTTGAAATGTATTCGACCATGTGATGATGAAAGCTCTAGGATGAGTTTTTCATTAGTTACAAGAGCCTATAGTTTATGTTTTAAGTTTTTCCTAAACATAAGTGACATTTGAAAGTATTTTTGAATATGTTCTTACATTTAGAATTTCAACCATGAGTAAATTTAAAGAGTTGCTGCCCTATGTATTTTATGAAAGTTCTTGACAAGTTAAATTGATTTCCAAGGTATTTTTGAAGTCTTAAAATTGTTCCAAGAGGAACTAGTTACCTAGGTACATGAAAAAGAAAGTTTACACATGATTTGATGACTTACCAATTTCGGTTCTGCCATGATCATTTCCAGCACCTTAAATTATGTTTTGGGTGGTCTAAATATGTTCGAATACCTTGCCAAGTATATGCTAATTGTTCTAGACATTTTAGAGCATGTTTGGTTACTTTAATTGCTTGAAATGTGAATTCTAGAACCCCATAGGTACAGAAAATATGAATTCTGTCCAGATTGATTAACATCCATAGAATCACATTATATGATGTCTAGATCAGTGAGAGTGACTCATAATTGGCTTAGGTATTAATTGTTGCATCATAGAAAAATTCGGATGTGAGAAAGGGTGTAAAACGCATCTTCTAGAACACCGTAATTCATCAAATACAAGCTTACTGCCAAGGCTGTCCAGCCATGGTTAATTAGGTTTTAGGACTTAATAAATCATGGTAATGAGGTTAATCAATCCCTTAGAGGTATAAGAAAATAATTTGGAAGTTTGAGGTTACCCGATTTAGGGATTTCTACCTTATGGGATGATTATGTGCCTCACATTTAATGATGAATTGGTGTGTTAGTTCATGACGTATGTGATGCCATGTGAACTATTACTCTTATGTGATGGTTTGTAATCTCATGTTATTGCTTCTTTAAAAGAACCTTAGAGATGCCGAACTGGTAATTATGTGTTATGCATTAATTATGTGGTATCTTAAAGAAACATGTTAAACTTAGGGTGACTTAAAATATGAGAATGTAATCCTTTGAAACCACCAAACTAAGGGTGGGGACAATGTGATTCTAGCCCCCTAAACCCGTACTTAAAGTCGGGAAGTTGACTTATCCTAAGGGATAAAAGTCTAGATACTAGTGACGACTAGTGTGGTATGAGCTCATAGCCTAGAGATTTCTCAAAAGGGAGAAATATGAGGGCGGCCCCAGTTTAAGTGAAAGTTTAATGTCACCTAAGTAACCAAGATAAGTCACCATGTGCCAAGTACCAAGTTATATGATTTATGTTCCATGATCCAAGTTACATGATTTATGTTCTATGATCCAAGTTATCTGATTTATGTCGATGATCCAAGCTATATGTTTTACGTTCTATGATCCAAGTTATATGATTGAAGTCCCGCAATTTATTCGCCATGATTTATGTAAATACAAGT
The DNA here is from genome assembly GCA_031216125.1 of Dalbergia cochinchinensis. NCBI lineage: Eukaryota > Viridiplantae > Streptophyta > Magnoliopsida > Fabales > Fabaceae > Dalbergia > Dalbergia cochinchinensis. Next base: position 5,696,153 of record CM062376.1, read on the forward strand.
GATATGTTAAAAGAGACGGATCTCGGAAATTGAGACTTTAGAAAACTCATAATTGAACCAATATATATGCACACGGTTTTATACATAACCCGAGATACCTGGAGACGTAAATGATGACACCTAGGATAGGAGGAGAGCCCTACTGAGTTTCTTTCGTAAGAATCTCACTCCCTCTATCTCTTTCTTTCCATTACGTCTTCAGAGCGAGATGGCGACGTTCGTGCTGTTCGTTGACACACCCCGGTGGGAGGTCCACCATGACCCGGAGCATGGGTCATTCCATTTTGAGGGCCGATGTACTGTGCGCATCTTCATGTTTTTGGGACGGCCGTTTGCACACCCCGTATATAGTTATCGCTTCTCCCCGACATCCCCCTATGGTGACCCCACGATCTTTGAGCATGCACGGCCACGACATGAGAGGAACCTATGGACCCACTCTGCCGGTTCAGCTGACATACCGGAGTATGTGCCACTGTCGCAGCACTCGGAAGAGGACCCTGTGGAGGACTCCCCCATGGACCATGAGGGCTCTGCCCCCACTCCGCCTCTGCGACCGATGGGCAGCGAGGAGATAGTCACTCAGCGTCGGAGGGCTTCAGTGCCCGGACCATGACCCCGACGTGGACGACACGTTCAGTCACAGGGCATGCTTGTACCCACCGAGCTCTACCCGTGGATTGGCTATGTTCCTCCGTACCCGTGATCCCGCTGTGGAGATTAGAGGGTAGCCCTTAGTGCACGCACGACACGTAGTATGGATGAAACCCCTTTTGTGTTGAGGTTATCCACCTTAGGTTGCACGTGGGTAGGGATGTTTCTTTCTAGTTTTTTTCTATGTATTCTGTATTTCCGTTGTATTCCTGTTTACCATGTACTTGAAGAGTCCTGCCCCGTAGGGTAGGCATATTATATATGAGGTATTCCAGTTATGATGATGTTATGATTCGAAGCCACTTCTATGTTTATATTTCTGCACTTTATGATACCGACCTGGTAAGATATGCGCGGCTTCTATTTTAAGTAATGTTTTAAAAAAAAAATTGGCTCGTATTTTCGTTAAGCTATTTTTCCAAGTGAAAAGAACCATGACAGGTAGGTAATGACTAATATTTGGCCTAAGTACGTACTAGTAGTATTGGGTCGAATATTAGGGTGTTACAATGCCCTTAATTAGGGGCAAAACGATAATTTTTCACAAAAATTTCCTGAGATCACCCAGGTTTAGACAGACGTTAGACATCCCTTAAAAATGACATTTCAAACTTTTGGGCAAGGTTTGGGTCCAGTCGGGAATTAATTCTGTGTTAATTAATCACAAAGACATTTTGGTAATTTGTGCACAGGAACTCCAAAAAGAGATTCTTATACTCTGTTAACACACATAGTCCCCGTTCAATATTAAAACAACCCTTTGAGGATGGCTAGGGCCGGTTATCCTCATTCTCCTGGTAAAAGTGGTCTCAGGAGCGTTTTGGTCATTTATACATAGGAAAAATTGGGGCATTATAGACCTTCCATACCAAGCTCTAGGAGCCTATTTTAGACTATTGAGTGCCTTCATTAGCTTAAGACATAGTTGGGAAGGTTTTCACTCTCAAAACATGGAGGCTACTTTATGTAAACTTCCTTGTAAAGGAATCCATTTTAGAATGCAAACTTTACATCCATTTGGTATGGATTGAATCCCTTGAAGGCTACAAAAGCAAGTGGCAATCTGATGGTTTCAAGCCTTGTTACTGGTGCAAAAGTTTCATCATAATCAATTCCCTCTTGTTGATTATAACCTTGTGCAATCAATCTTGCTTTGTTTTTTTTATCACATTTCCTGCTTCATCAAGCTTGTTTCTAAACATCCATTTGGTTCCAATGATAATTTTTCCTTTGGGCTTCTCCAAAAGTGTCCAGACTTCGCTTTTCTTGAACTAATCTTGTTCCTTTTGCATAGCTTCCACCCAACTTTGATCACTTAAAACATCTTCGATGCATTATGGCTTGATGGTGGAAATGAAAGTATAGTTGGACTCATTTTTAAGAAAGGATCTAGTTCTTACACCCTTAGAAATGTCTCCAAAAATTTGATTATGAGAAATTGTTCTTAAATCAGAAACTCCTCTATAGTTTCTGTATCTTTATTGTTCTTCAGTTTCTTTATCATCTTCAGATTATTCATCTTCATATTCAAAAATATCTCTTTTTGAGGGCTTGGTGTTAGCTCTAGAACCCTTCAAAGAAGCTCTACTGAGTTTTGATTGACAACAAAGACAATTAAAAGAAATACTTTGAAGAATGACTAATGTCTATCTTGAGCTTCTTGAAAAAATAAACAAGTTCTAATCGTTTAGCATATCAAGGCTTAATTAAGCAAGAACAATTTCACTTTACATGTACAAACATATTTTGTCTCGTTTTAACATATATGAACTAAATGGAAGTGAAAATTATATTCATATTATAGCTTTAAAATGGCTAACGATGTGAAGAAAAAGCAACACTACAAGAAACCAAGTTTTGGGACTTCAAAGAGTAGCACTGGACTTCAGAAAATACACCTGAAATGAAGATATGAAACAATCCTTGAAGGCAAAGTATTCTACTATCTTCAATCATCACATTTGTAATGATTTGTTCACCAACTAACATGGATTGAAGACAAGAACACTCAAGAATTATCAAGGAAATATTATCGTACATTAGAAAGCTCACATACAGTGATATGGTACACTTTACAAGGAAAAGAAGGGAAAATTTGAATTTGAAAAGTCAAAATTTGGTGTCAGAACTGGCGTGTCATCTATTTTGCCTTTTTGGTCAACTATCTTGGGTCCTAAAAGAAAAAGTTCAGAAATCATGTTTAGAAAGTAAGAATAGTTTCTTAAAGGACATAGAAACCTCAACATTGCAACGGCTTCTGCAACAACACTGACAAACAGATAGGCTACTCTTCTAGACTATCTTTTCAAGACACAAATGGATGACTAACATGTGTCATTAAGAGATCTGATCAAATGCAACAATACAAGAAAGACCATCTATAAATAGAGATGCTAAGCTTTTTAAGAAAAGAGATTGATCTTTGAATAAAAGAGCAGAAACACTGAAAAAAATTCTTCTTCATCTTCTTATAAAGCTCATTACTTCTTATAATTATTTTCCTTGATTGTAAAAATCTTCTTTCTATATTCCTCATTGTTCACACATTCTTCCAAGGAAGAATAACTAGAAAGAAGTCATTCAAGTTATCCCAAGTCTTTCACTATAAATCATAAGAAAACTTGAGTGTAGGTTAGCTTAAGTTGCAAACCCAAACACAAACCTTTGTAATCTCGATTCAGTAGTGATCGGGGTGAGTTAGCTTGGAAAGGCTAGTCAAAGACTACTTGCAACACAACAATAAAGGTGTTTTACTGGTCACGGTTTAGCTTGGAGAGGCTGGTCAAAGATGACTTGGTTTAGCTTAAAGAGGCTAGTGAATAACTACTTGGTTTGTGACAGTAAGGATTGTCTATTGGTCACTGGTGAAAGCTTAGGAAGGCTATTGTAAAGACTATCCTTGTTCTTTCTCTGGTTTGAGAAAGTTTAGTGGAACTCAACTGTTGTTGAGAACTGGATGTAGGCAGGTGGCTGAACCGGTATAAATCTCTTGTCCAGTATCTCTTTCTTCTCCTTCATCTCTTATTTTATTTCCTTATTTAGTTTATTTACTATGACATTTCTAAAAAGCTTTGTTTCATGAGTTCATTTCATATATAGTTCAGAAAGTACACTTTCTGAAGCGACTAACCTTATTTTCGCTGTACTTCAAGCTCATTACTTGATAGTTTATTATTAAGTTTTTCAGAAGTTAAACAGGAGAAGAAAAGGAAAAGCACGACTCAACCTCTTCTTTTCATGCGCATTGTAACATCCTCCTAAGTACAATATCATTCTTAAGTCATGACATTATACTTACTAGTTTTCACTGGTAAATTAGCAGACCTTTCTTAAGTATCTATGGCAAGATCGATCGAATTAGGTAGTAACTAATTTGTGGTTCTATTAACATATATAATAAAGAAATAAAATATTCATTTAATACAAAGTCAAGTACAAAAGAAAGCTTTGCTATAAGTTTTAATACACTTCTGTTATCTCTTATATTTACAGACATATATGTAACACCCTAATATTCGACCCAATACTACTAGTACGTACTTAGGCCAAATATTAGTCGTTACTTACTGACATGGTTCATTTCCTTGGAAAATAGACTTAACGAAAATATGAGCCAACTTTTTTTTTTGAAATCATTACTTAAAATAGAAGCCACAGTAACTTCAATGAGTCGATATCATAGTATGCGGAACGATAACATAGGAATGGCTCCAAAAACATAACATCGAACATAACATCTATCATAACTGAAATACCTTATAGAAAAAATGCCTACCCATCAAGCGTGACTCTTCAAGTACATAATGTAAATATAAATACAATGTAATACAGAAACACATCGAAAAGAACTGAAAGAACACATCTCGACCCCCGTGCAATCTATGATGGATAACCTCAACACAAAAGAGGTTTCATCCATACTAGTGGTGTGCGTGCACTAAGGTCTACCCTCCGTCTATGCAATGAGATCACGGGTATGGAGGGACGTAGCCAATCCATGGGTGGAACTCGGCCGGTGCAGGCATGCCCTGGGATTGGATGGGCCGCCCACGTCGAGGTCGTGGTCCTGGTGCCGGAGCCCTCCGATGCTGGGTAACCGTCTCCTCGTTGCCCGTCGGTCGCTGCGGTGGAGTGGGGGCAGAGTCCTCATGACCCATAGGGACATCCCCTATAGGGTCCTCTTCCGAGTGTTATGTCAGCGGCACGTACACCGGCATATCGGCTGAACGGTCAGAGGGGGCCCGTAGGTTCTGCTCCCATTGTGGTCGTGCATGCTCGAAAATCGCGGGATCGTCATAGGGGGATGCCGGGGTGAAGTGGTAGCTATAGACACGGTGCGAAAATGGCCGTCCAACGAACATGAATACACGTAAGGCACATCGGCCCTCAAAATGATAGGACCCATACTCCGGGTCGTGGTGGATCTCCCACCGTGGAGTGTCAATGAATAGGACGAAGGTCGCCATCTCGCTCTGAAGACGTAATGGAAAGGGAAAGATAGAGGGAGTGAGATTCTTACTAAAGAAACTCAGTAGGGTTTTCCTTCTATCCTAGGTGTCATCATATACGTCTCCAGGAATCTCGGGTTATTTATAAAATAATGGACATACATAGGTTCAATTATGAGTTTTCCAAAATCTCATTTTCCGAGAATCCGTTCTTTTTAACATGGCACTTGTGTTACATAGGCTATATACTAAAATCATAGACATAAATCATGTAGCTTGGTACGTAGAACATAAATCATATAACTGGTACATGGAACCTAAATCATATAACTGGCACATGGAACATAAATCATATAACTGGTACATGGAACATAAATCATATAACTGGTACATGGAACATAAATCACATAACTGGGTTACTTAGGTGACATAAGAACCTTTACTTAACTGGGCTGCCCTAATATTTCTCTCTTTTGAGAAAACTCTAGGTTTTGAGCTCATACCACACTAGTCGTCACTAGCATCTAGACTTTATCCATTTGGATAAGTCAACTTCCCGACTTTAAGTACGGGTTTAGGGGGCTAGAATCACATTGTCCCCACCCTTAATTCGGCGGTTTCAAAGGATTACATTCTTATGTTCTGAGTCATCCTAAGTTTAACATGTTTCTTTAAGATACCACATAATTAATGCATATCACATAATTACTACCTCGGCATCTCCAAGGTTCTTTTAAAGAAATAATAACATGTTAATACAAGCTATCACATAGGGATAATAGTTCACATGGCACCATACACGTCATGAGCTAACACATCAATTCATCATCAAACTTAGAGGCGCATAATCATCCCTTAAGGTAAAAATCCCTAAATCGGGTAACCTCAAACTTTCCCATTACTTTCTAGTATGTTTATGGGATTGATTAACCTCATTACCATAATCCATTAAGTTCTAAATCCTAATTAATTATGGTTGGATAGCTTTATGTAGTTGTTCATATTTGATGAATTACGTGTTCTAGAAAATGCGTTTTAAGCCCTTTCTCGCATCCGACTTTTTCTATGGTGCAATAATTAATACCTAGGCCAATTATGAGTCACTCCCACACATCTAGACATAATCTAATGTGATTCTAAATATTTTATCAAGGCTGGGCAGAAACTCATTTTGCCATTCTTTATAGTTCTAGAATTCGTATATTAAGCAAACAAAGTCACTAATAATGCTTTAAAAAGTCTAGAACAATTATCACATACTTGGCAAGGTATTACAACATATTTAGACCACCCAAAACAGAATTTAAGGTGCTGAAATTACTAAGGCAGAACCGAAAACCTTTAAGGCCTAAAATCATGAGAAAAAAACTTTCTTTCAACCATATAACTTGCTAGTTTCTCTTGGAACCTTTTTGGGACTTCAAGACCATGAAAAATCAAAGTTTATTTTGCCAGAACTCATCATGGAACATCAAGGGCAGCAGCCATTTCGGCTTGCTCTTGACAATGGTTCAAAACTTGAAAACATGTTTAAAACCTTGGTTAAGTGCATCAAAGCTTAGAAAAATTCTAAGACATGCATTATAGGCCCTTGTAGTTAAATGAGACTCATCCTAGAGCCATTTACACTACATGGCCGAATGATGTTCAAGGAGATACCTCCTTGATTTAATTCTTTTCTTAAGATGAAATGGGCAAGTCTTTGAGCTCTTAAAGTTTCAAGTGATGACATAGAATAAACGTGCTATGCATTTCATTTTATAGTCCTTTAGAAAACAAAGTGATAGTGCAAAGTAAAAAATGAAATGCATCTCCATTCTTATTCTTAGAGTTTAGTGATGACTTGAAATATAAAATGAGATGCAAAGCTTGAAACATAACGTGCATTGTGCAAGTTCATTCATTATCTTGGGTCTTAGTGATGGCATAAGAAATAAACGTGCTAGTGCAAAGCATAAACGTAAACGTGGATGCAACTTCTTTTATATCTTGTTTAGAGCTCTTGCAAGACTTTAAAGGAAACAAAGTTTCAACCCATAACTCATCCTCACAAGAAGAGAAAACACTAGTGTTGCTAAGTTGTATAAAAGAAAATCATATCCTCAAAGTCCATGAGGTGGCCGAATCCTCATCATGAGGAAACAACCTTATTTTTGAACTCTAGGGACCAAGATTTTAGTGATTCAAACACCAACATCTCAAGTCCTCATCATTGAGTATTTTTACAATGCTCTACATTTATTAACAACACAAAACTCATGACCAACATAAAGGAAAGAAACCGAAACATACTTGGCCTAGAAACCAAATTTATGCTCTAGAGTTTTGTTCATGTGACATACATCAACATGAAGCCCTCATCATCAAGCTACCATTTTTCTAAGTCCCAAAGACCTTCAAGGCCGAAAACTCAAGGGAAAAGAAATGAGGTTTTCAAGGTTCAAGAGAAACATAACTATGTCTTGAGCAAAACTTGAAAATAGTAAACTTATTTTTTAGAAAACTCAAGCTTTAGAGATTGTTCATGTGACAAACATCATCACACAACTCTCCTCATCAAGCTTCTCATATTTCAAGTCCAAGAGGCCTCCATGGCCGAAACCTAAACAAAAGAAAAGGAAAGTTTCGAGACATCAAAGAAACATAACTCATTCTTGACCAAGACTTGAAAAAGAGAAACCTTTCTTGGAAAAACTCAAGCTTTAGAGTTTGTTCATGTGACAAAGGCCAACATGAAGCACTCATTACAAAGCTACCATTTTTCCAAGCACCTTAAGCCTCCATGGCCGAAACATCTAGGAACAAAAAGCTCAAAAAGAGTTTTCATGGAAAGCATAGCCTTGTCTTAACCAAAACATGAAAAAGATAAAACTTTTCTCAAACAAAACTCAAGCTTTAGAGGTCTCATGTTAGGATGAACACATGGTTATCCCAAGAGAGCACTCATCATCAAGCTTTCCTCATTTTGGTCTTGAGGCCGAAAATGAAAGGAAAAGGAGAAATGATGGAACTTTTTCTTAAGAAAGGTTCAAGCTTTAGAGGCCTCACTTTAAGATGAACTCATGGTTTCATCTTTGAGAGCACTCATCATCAAGCTCTCACTACCATGGCCTTAAGGCCGAAAATGAAAAGGAATAGAAAAGAAGAAACTGAAAAAAAATGCTTGGGAGAAAAAACTTACTAACAACACAACTTTCAAGCAAGATAAACATTGAGCATGAAAATAAAATAAAGCATTCTTGAAGAGCTCCCTACCTAGAGTTTGGGATTTGAGAGGAAGTGAAGAAGATGAAGAGGTTGGAGAGGATGAGCTCTTGAACTTGAGAGAAAGAAACTCAAAGTGCTCTAACTCAAAGCTTTAGTGAAATGAACAAAGGTGCTTCAAGTTCCCTAAGCTACCTATTTATAGAGAAGTGAAATGAATTGAATATTGGAGGCCTTTTGGGGGGAGAATTCGGCCACTTTTACAGCCACATGAGGGAGGAAAAATCTTGTTCAAAGCATGGTGAAAAGTCTAGCTATGCATGTCCTAAAGTATGGCTAGCATGTACCTTATTTTCAAACCTTTAAAAATGCATAAAAACTTAAAATTTTGGGCTGCAAAATCTGAAGAGAAACCGTGCTTCTCATGCCCAAAAAGAGGAGAAAATTTTCTAGACTTAAATTCCCAAAGCATAGGTAATGTGTTGTAAGACATATTGTCTTGAAAAAGTTTGATGGAAAGCTTGAATGACCACAAAAACAAATCATTCTTTTTGAGTTTGAAAGACATAATTATTTTCATTTTAGAAATGAATTGAAAGCCTTGATTGACCATATAAAATATTCTTTGAGTCTTGAGTGACAATTTTTCTTGAGAGTTGATCATTGATTGAAAGTGTTCAAGACATATGTCACAAGATAGCTTGAACACATAGACTAACTTTTTGATGATTTTCTAGGGAGAAATGGCGCCATTCTTGGCAGCCTTGCGGAGGGGAAATATCTCCTTAAACCATGTTCTAGAAGTGTGCTTTGGTGTGACATAGATTAGGCTTAGGATTAAAAGTTGCTAAGTAGGTACTTAGGTGCACTAATAGGTTATTTAAAACCACAAATCCCTAGGTTAGAGGTGGTCTAGAAGGATTAGGGGAGTCAACACCTCTAAGACTAGTGATGTGGGTGTGACAACTTGTCTTGAAAAGAAAAGTTGATGTGAATAGTGGAAACACTATTTGACACTATTCACAGATTCTTATTCCTTTTTAAAGAATAAGACTAGGATGAGATTTGAATTTCCCTAAGCAATTTTAGGTTCCAATTAATTCTAAATGATGGTTTTGGCTCTAGATTAATTATGGAAATTAATTAACCTTTAATTAGAGCCTAATATTACTTAGGTTTGGAGTTAAACTCATTAAAATTTGAAAATGCGATATCTGGGGGCAAAACCGTAATTTTCACCAAAAGTTTCCCGGACCCTCCGGGACTTAAACAAACATAGTTCATGCCTTAAAATCATTGTTTTGAACCTAGAACAAAGTCCAGGTCGAAACGGAACTTAAAACTGCCTTAATTCTGTTACAGGGGTATTTTGGTCATTTACGCACAGAAATCTCAGAAATGAGGTTTTCCTGCTTTGTTAGGCACTCATGCTCATACAATCCCCTTCATATAACATATGAACCCTATGAGGATGGCCAAAGCCGGTCGTCCTCGTGTTTCGGGTAAAAATGACCTCAGGGGCATTTTGGTCATTATGAAAGTTTGCGAAAATCGGGGCGTTACAATATACATATAACTAAGTATAACCGAGTACAATCTCAGGCACTAAACTACTGCAATTCTTATTTCTCTTGTGTAGCTGCCCCTTAGTCATCTAGATTAACCTTGAGACGACATGAGAGTTCAAAAATATAGGGATAAGAATATTATATAATTCTCAATAGGGCACTCCTTCAAACATAATCATAAGATAATTATTTAATTTCACTCATACGAGTAATTTTATGCAAAGACAATAATTAGTCTTGTTCACTCTTATAATCGTAGAACTAAATTCCATGCATTTTTCTCTTTTCATCAACATAGAGAAGACTTAATTCATATTGAATGGTATCTGCCGTGAATAACTCCACAATGGATACGAAGGTAATTCATACCAAATGGTATCTGTCATGGATAACTCTACAATGGGAAATAGACTGCTTATCAGGATTGAGTGCATTCTTATATGTGATCATTGGACTTTATTTTTTTCCTCTTTTGAATCACACACAGTTTTATTCCTAGCCAATACATCTACCGACTTATAATATCTCTAGGGAAGTTCTTCTTTCTTCCTTCCTCTTCACCTCACCTAAGTCTTGTTTCTTTTTTGCCCATATGTTAGAACATGGACAATTGAAGTTCACACATTCTCTTTTGTCACATATATTCATTTATCACCTTTCATTTTTACCAATGTAAGCTCCAATCACATATAACTATTCATTCACAATGTAATTCTCATTCATTCCTCATAAATCACTCTTTAAAGTGCATTGCATGCATTTATACTCATCATACTTGAATCAAAATGCCATTACATTACCAATTCAAGTCTTCGATTCATTTCCAACACATGGACAGATTTCACATCATTGTAGCACAAATTTATTTACGTGTCAATCAATCAATTCAGAGGCTATAAAAGTTATCTAAGACACTTCAATGTGTCCATAGGGTCCTATAAAAATTTGAGAGCAAGAATCATTCTGTAACTATGTTAACAAAATTAGACAAATTTGGTGGTTAGAGACTACCTAAGTTCAGCTCAAAACCAGAATTATTGAATTTTCTACCTCAGTAAATGAACATAGAAAATTCAAAATAAAAATCCTAGTAAAATCTTAAGATGTCTTTAATACCCTGTAAAAATTTCAAAATTCAATCATTTGTTATGGTAATAAAATTAGCAAATTGTAACATCCTAATTTTCAACCCAATACTCCTAGAATGTATTTAGGTTAACCATTAGTCTATTACTCTTTTAGTCTTGTCCTTTAAAATGTTCCTTTAAAATACTTAGTAGAAAATACGGGTAAAAATTTTTGAAATTTAAAACAAATCTTGAGCTCACAGAACTTAAGAGAACTACATCGTATGATATGCCCAAAAAGCCGATAAGGAACAAAACTCGCCATAAGCATTCAAGGATTAAAGTGAGACTCAAAACATAACACAACATCATGAAGACATTTATAAATATTATCAAAGGTTCACATTACATAAGTACTTTAACATAATGGAGTTACGCCCACCAATAATGGTCGAGATAGTATAATCATATAAAAACATAAAAAGCAATAACAGTCATAGCTAGTTAGGGTATCCACAACCTTTGCATCTAATCAGATAGCCCCTCGAGCAAAGGGAGGCTATCCTTTATGTGATAGTGCATAGGTCCTTGATGAGATCCACGGTCACCTACTGTTGCTCACGAACAAAGCCCTTGTTCTCTGAAGACGTGATGGAAAAAAGAAAGAGGGGATGAGAATCTTATAAAATAAACTCAGTAGGGAATTCATCTCCTAACAAGTGTCATCATTTACATCCTCAGGAACCTCGAGTTTCTTTATGAAGTAGTGGCCATGCATAAGATTCAATTATTATGTTTCAAATATTTCTATCCGAGGCCCATCTATTTTAGAATGCGTCTTAATGCAAGGATGCAACATGACATACTATAACCGCATAAGTAATGCCACAATTAAACATCATGTAATAAAGAATGCAAGCTCTTCTAGCATGATCTCTTTCCTTTTTATTCTTTAGGTGACTTAAATATTTCACCCTTCTCTGTAGGGTAAATCTCTTATCCCTCTCTGTGGGGGCCACCCTATTATTAATCTCTCCTATGAGAGTTCTAGGTTATGAGCTCATACTTCACTAGTTGTCATTAGTGTATACTTATCCCTTTTGATAAGTTAAAGTCCCGACTTAATAAGTACAGGTTAGGGGGCAAGAATCACGTTTTCATCACCTATAGTTTGATGAGTCCAAAGGATCATTTTCTCATGTTTTAATTCACTTTAAGTCTTAGCATGTTATAACAAGATGCAATACAAAATTCATAAATGTTGCAATTCTTCATATATCTCTAGCATATGCATCTCTAGCATTTCAAATGAAACCATAACATGCAAATGATGAACTCTATAACGATATCTCACATAACATCAAATATCACATGAATGCATCATCTCAAATCATCATCACGTAAATATTCCCTTAAATAGCCAAACCCCTAAATCCGGTAACTCAAATGTCAAATCATTTTTTTATGCATCTAAGGGACTAATTATCATCATTACCACTAATTATTAACCTCAAGAACACCATCAATCAAAGTTGGACAGCATAGGCAGTAAATGAATTTCTATGATTTAAGATGTTCTAGAAGTTGCATTGTACGCCTCTTTCTCATTACTGACTTTTCTTATGATGCTAAAATTAATTCCTAAACCATTTATGAGTCATTCTCTCTCAAGTAAACATGGTATAACATGATTTTACAAACTTTAAAGGTGCTAGAACAGAATGCATAATTCTTTTCCTTAGGAGTTCTAAAAATCACATTTTTACGGTTTACTAGTTACTAGTTTCACTTTTAGTGCCAAGGATCAATCTTATACCAAATGTTACCAAGTTTTTCATGATCAAACAATCCCAAATAGAATTTCATCATATTAAAACAGTTTTGGCTGCGGCAAAAATTAAATGGGTCAAGGACTTGCAAAATCCTAACTTTACGGTCTTTCTAAAAAGCTAGTTTTTTTCTTAACATGCATAGAATGGTTCCTACATCAATAATTATAATTTTACACATTCTAACACATCAAAATAGCATCATACAGTAGCAAACTTTCCAAGACAGTAACTGAAAAAGTTCAATTGTAAAGAACACATAAAATCACGTTTCTAAGGCATATAAATTACTAGTTTATCTTGAAATCAATTTAGAACTTCTAAAACTCTTGAAAGCCAATTTTATTTTCTCAAAGGTGCTAAAAAAAGGCCATAGGGTAGTAGCTAAATTAAAACATTCTTGAAAGAGGTTTAATCCGTGAAATCATGTTTGTAGCTTTCTTTAGGCTCTTACTACCTAAGAAAAATCTTAGGACATAGATTATTGGCCTTTGTGACTAAATGAAACTTATACCAAGCTCATCATTATCACATGGCCGAGATTATGCATTCACAAGAATACCTCCACATCCAAACTTTTTTCTTGAGATAAAAAGGGGAAGTCTTTGAACTCTAGGCATTTTAGTGATGGCAAAATCATAAACATGCTATGCACTTCATTTTATTCTTCATTATAAAATAAAGTGAGAGCTTCAAAGTAAATATGAGATGCAAGTTCATTTTTAATCCTTGAGTTTAGGTGATTGCTTGAAATATAAACATGCTAGACAAGAAATATAAATATGAAATACAAGTTCATTTATTATCATTAAGCTTTAAGTGATAACTTAGAAATAAATATGATATGCAAGTCCAATTCTTTATTTTAGTGCTCTAGGCTCCTTAGAGTATTCACTGTAAATCAACAATCAACTTTAAGGTTGAAATAGGTAGGCTTCGAGATTAATTATTGGGTGATGACAAGGAAATATAAACATAAATGCAAAGCTTGAATATAAATATGCCATGCAAGGACTTGAAATATAAATATGAATGCAAGTTCATTTTATGTCTTACTAGAGCTCATTCAAGACTTTAAAGGAATATAAACCTTAACCCCAAACATATCTTAGCAAGATAAAGCAAGCTTTAGAAATCCTTGTACCAAGGTTTCAAATAAAACCTTATGGTGTGAACTTCATCATCAAGCTCAAGGAAATGGATTTGAGAGAATAAATCAAGCCATTAACCTTCCATATTCTCTAAAATAAAAACCCCAAACTTGAAGAAAAGGAAACATGGCCGAAGCCGAGGAAAAAAAGAGAAATCTTTGGAACTCTAGAGGCCATGACTTAGTGATATACTAACACCATCATCATGTGCTCTCATCCTTGAGTTATTTTTCCTTCAAAACAAATGTCAAAAACCAAATCCTTTACAAGGAAAGAAAAGGAGAAACCGAAAGCATTCTTGGTCCAAGAACCAAGTTCCAAGCTTTAGAGGTTACACAAGTGATGACTCTCATGATCATCATCTTGAAACCCTCATCATCAAGCCAACATTTTCAAGTTCTAAAGGCTCCAAGGCCAAAAAACAAAGAGAGAGAGAGAGAGAAGTTCAAAAAGCCAAGAGAAACTAACAAAACTTGTCTTTAAACAAACATCAAAGGATTAAAGCAATTTAGAAAAGCATTCCCTACCACAAGAACTTTTCTTTAGCAAGATGTAGAGCTTGATCCTTTGAAGAGAACAAGAAAAAAATTCTTCCTTGAAGTGGAGAGGAAGATTCGGCTAAGAGGAAAAAGAAAGGAAGAAAGTATGTTTCTTGAGTTTAATCTTCGGTAAAGCTAAGTGTATGGTTGAGAGGTGGTGATATGAGGTTGAAGTGTGGTAGTTCTTTGAGAGCAAGAAGAAGAAGGTGAAGAACATGAAATGAACTCTTGAACTTTGAGAGAAAAAGAAAGAATCTTGAAAACTCAAAGCTTAGCAAATGATCTAAAGGTTCTTACAAGTTCATTTGCATGTGTATTTATAGAAAACAAAACCGACGGTGTATGAATGGAAGGTGAGCCGTCACCTCATGTTCCATGAGGTGAGAGAATTGGTTTTGTAATATCCTAATTTTTAACCCAAAACTCTAGAACATATTTAGGTTAATCATTAGTCTATTACTCTTTTAGTCTCATTTTTCAAAACCTTTCATTAAAATACTTAGCGGAAGATACAAATAAATTTTTCTTTTTCGAAACTTGAAAAACAAAACGCGAGCTACACGCTAACCTAACGTTTGTCATAACCACCTCGCGCAAGAAAAGTAATCACACCATTCATAAATATGAAACATAACATCATTCATAACAATCATAATATCGTCACTCCTTCATAAATACATAAATTACTAGCATCATTGTACCATTAGTTACACCAAGATATGCCTATTTATATGAAGTGATGCTTATCCACCTGTGAGATTGGATAAGTGTCAACCCAAAAGCTAAGCTATCTATGCTTCCTTCCACAAACCCTCCGCCTGCCTTCTAGTGTGATCCTCAAGCACGAGCCTCAGAAGAAGTCACGATCCTCGTTGTAATCCTAGTCTAGAGACGACACAGAAGAAAAGGAAGGGATGAGAAACTCATTCGAGATTCTCAGTAGGGATTCCCAACTCTAACACTAGTGTCATCGTCGTCGTCCCCAGCCACCTCGATTTTAATTATGAAAAAGGTGTACATGCATAAGAATTGGTTTTAGGCTTTACAAATCTATTTATCCGAAGTGGGTGTCTTTTAGTATGAGTCTTGATGGCATGAATGCAACAGAAATTTGATGAATGCATGACAGTACCATATGCACATTAACACGAAAGTCGTAATACTTAGACACATCATAAAGAAACAAGAATCATATATGTGGCATAAAGAGGCATAGTAATTTTCATGTGATATCTTTCTTATAACTAGAGCTCTTAAGTTCTTTTTCTTGAAGACCACCCTCTTAACATATCCACCAAAAATCCAACCGATTCACCGGCCCGGCGATAATCTGGTCACCAAACTACATCTCACCTATCGCCTAGGAATGAGCTCAATCCTAACTAGTCGTCACTAGATTTAATATGGGCTAATAGAGGGGGTTTACATTATCTTAGGATCATTTCCTTCTTTGGAACGCTCTACTGGTATCTAGTACACAGCGAATTGTCCGCTTTGGCAAGCTCAATATCAATACCCTCACGGATTTGTTTCCTCCCCACCGTAGCGGGAGAAATGCGTCTCAATGTTCTATCATATCTGTTCTGGGGGTGCTCGGCCGAATTGGTGTCACCTGTAACCTTTCCTGGGTGCTCGGCGAACCGTGTCACCCAGGAGTTTTCACAAACTTTTTCAAATTCTCAAGTTTGATGGGAAATTGGCAACAGAACGGCATACACCGGATTTCCTTCAAACTTGCTTTATGCCACGAAACATATAGAGCATGCATAGCCATTCAACATCAACATAAGGCATCATATTCATCGTATGCATCGTAAGCATCATAATATCATAATTTTACATAACGCATCATGGCGGGAGCATCAACACATCAATACTATACACTCTCATCAGAGATCACATGCTCAAGTTGTTCTCGTAATAAAACATATATCCTCATGAATTCCTCATATGAATAACGTCATCATCCTTCACATAACATATGCATCATCGTAAAACATCTTAACATACCTTAGTATCATATAAATATCATTCTTGTATTCTTAATGTCTTATGCATTGACCGCTATGGTCTTTAACTCACAGTCTAAGTTATGAATCATTCAAAGCTAACCTCTCGGGTACTTAGGAGGTTATGACTAAGTATATCTCTCTTCATACTATGGTCAAGAATATCTCTCAATCTCAAAGGTGCAGAATTCATAATTTCAACTTTACGGGTACCTAGGAGTCACGACAATGACCCTTTCTAAGTTCGGTTTGCTCCTAAGGCACCAAGATCAAGTCCTAAATCAATTATGAGTCATTTCTACATATTTAAACTAATTTAGAACCATGGTTATCATTACGAAACCTTGCTGGACAAAATCCAGAAAATTCTAACATTAAGGGATCTAGAACTCTCAAATTAATTCTTTTCTAGTTTCTAACCTTTCTTATCTTTTACTTATGAGTTTTTCCATTGATCATACTTAAACATAAGCATGTTATCATCGTTAAAACAGCTCATATAGTGGCCAAACATAGCAAGGCGGAACCGAAACAACACTCTCCATACAAAGGCATAAAACATACTTTTTAAAGCACATAGGATACTAGTTTCTCTTGGAACCTTTTTTAAAACCTTCAAAACTCTTTTGTAAACATTTTTAACATCTAAAATCATCAAGATATTTATAAGGGCAGTAGCTAAGTTGAATTTATTTCAAGAGGTCCTAAATTCATAAAACTTAGTTCTATATGTTTCCTTGAATCCACATAGACTTAGAAAAATTATAAAGCATAGCTTATAGGCATTTGTGATCAAATGAAACTTATCCTAAGTTCATTCATCTCACATAGCCGAAGTGGGCATTCTGTAATGCCCCAGTTTTTACTGCTATGTTAAGATTACCAAAATACCCCTAGGTAATTTTTATACATAATTCGAGGTCAAATAATTCTTAATAAAGGAATATAACATTAGAGAAACATCATAGGAGACTTGTTTAGCGATTCCTGCAAAAGTCGCAAACCCCGATTTTTCAGACAGTAAAATGACCAAAATGCCCCTGAGGTCATTTTTACCTAGAAAGTCAAAGATAACCAATCTAGATTATCTTTGAGGGGTTAGTTTAAGGCTTGATGGGGATTATATGTGCCTTAGAGGTAAAAATCTCAATTCTCAATTTTTACCGTAAGTAAAATTACCGTTTTACCCCTGAGTAATTTTTCATGAAATTATATAATTTCTGAATTCGATTTTCACGCAAAGATTCAAAATAGCTATTTCAAGTATGATTTGAGATTGTCCAATATTTACTGAGTGTTTTTATGTGAAATTACCTTTTTACCCCTAGTTGTGGTAAAATAGGTTTACTTGTGTAATTAAGGTAGTATTAAAACTCTTTTTGAACTCAAATTGATTTTATTCATTAACCTTGAGTTTAAAATTAATTACCCAAGGTTAAAAATAATTACTTGAGGTAATTAGAGTCAAGATTTACCTAAGATAAATTTAAATTACCTTTCCTTGTCTTTTTAGAAGCTCATAAAGTTAGTGATGTTTTAGGTCAAAATTAAAATTACGGTTTCAGTAAAATCTTGTACATTTACATTTTCTTATCCTAAGATTAGAACCTAAGTTACAAATTGGTTTTTACACATTTGAAATTAACCTCATTTACTAGCGTAAGATTTCTCTTTTACCTTGTCTTGATTTGTCCTAAACACTTGACCTTTTACCGCTTTCACTAACCTATCAATTACTAATCTTTTACCTAAGTAAATACACATCTAATACATGATTTATCACTTATAAAATAACACAAATCTGATCATGAAAGCATCAGAAACCAGCACCCATGATCAGCCCAAATAACCATATTTTATTGCTTTTCTTTCAACATGAAAACATATCCAACATGACACCATACCTTTAGCTTTCTTTTTCATTATTTTTTTGGCTAAATATAATCAAAAGAAATCCATCCATGTTCAGCCTCATCAGCCATGATTCCTTGCCTCCCATTTACATAATATTTTATGCATTTTCAAGCCATGATACATGAACACAATTATGACTACACATTATGCTTTCTTTCTCTATGTTTTTTAATTGAAAAATGAAATTAAAATCCCATTTTTCCAGCCTTAGATGCACGGTTTTATGGCCTTCCTTGGCCTATAAATAAGAGCTCTTCCATTGCTAAAATGTTCACACAAACATCCATAGCCTTGGTGCTTAGTTACTTGATAGTTTTCTTGATCAAAGTTTGCTCAAAGTTCTCAAATTCTCTCAATACTTCAAGCTTTCTTCTTCTTCCTTATTCACATTCAAGAGCCTCCATTCCCAACCTCTAACCAAGCTCTAAACCTCAAGCATACACATTCCAACCATAAACCAACTCCTAGACACATAACCTTTCCATTATCAAACACAAATCACAAGAAAAATCCTTCCTCCATTAGCTCTTGTCTTGGCCGAAGCCATCATCATCATCTAGAGGAGATTTTCTTCTTTTCACTTCTTAAGACATCAAGCTTTAACATTTGAGAACAAGAAACAACTTGGTAGGGATTTTATTTCATGTTCTTTCCTTTATTTCCTCCTAATGACTTCTAATTTATGGCTTAATGATAAGACTATGGAATATGGTTCTTGGAACCTTGATAATAAAGGACTCTAATGCTAACTTCCTTTATTTAAAGATTAATTGAGGTTAAAGAGTTTAATTCTCTAAAAGTTTTGAGCTTAACAAGATAATAAGTAAACTTGCATCCATTGTTTATGTTTCAAGCTCTTGCATATCATATTTAAATTTCAAGCCTTGCATAATCATATTTAATTTCAATTCATCACCTTAAATCTTGAAGATAATAATATAAATTTGCATTCTCATGTTTAAATTCAAGTAATGCATTTTATGATTCAAGTTATCACTAAAGATCTAAAAATAAGCTAGCATATTCATATTTATATTTCAAGCTTTGCACAATTATATTTATATTTCAAGTTTTGCATCTTCATATTTATATTTCAAGTTATCATTTTAATTCTTGAAGATAATAATATGGACTTGCATATTCATATTTACTTTCAAGTTATCACGTAAATTATAAAGACCTAAGAATGAATTGCATCTTCATATTCATACTTCAAGCTTTGCATAATCATATTTATATTTCAAGTATTGCACATCATATTTATATTTCCAAGATATCACTTTATAATGATAAAAATGGATTGTATAGCATGTTTATGATTCTTGCCATCACCTAAACCTTTAAAGCTCAAAACTTACCTCTTTAATCTTAAATAGAAATTTTATTTTTGTGGATATATTTAAATTATGTTATTTCTTGCCTCTTGATGCTCTTGATATTAAGGTTGGCTTATTTTATTTCTAAGGCTTTGATATTGTCTTTAAGCTACTTAAATAATTTTGTTAGAGTTAGAAATCTAAAGATGTTTGAATTTATGCTTTTCTCAAGCTTTATGATTTGAAAATTATGCTACTGACCTGATTTAAATAAAATAGTTAGGATATTGATTTAAAGGCTTTGAATGTTTATAAATTACTTATAATTGATGTAAGAATTGTTTTTAGCATTTTTGTGATAAACTAGTAGATAAAAAGGATCAAAATCGTAATTCTACAAAACTTTAGACAATGAATTTTCTGAATTAATTCCTCACTGATTAGATACTGATCATATGTTTTATATACCTTAGAATTATTAGTATTAGATGTAAAAATTGTTTTTGGTATCTTAGAGGTTGAAAAGGATAATTATAAGTGTTAGTTTTGACCATTTTGTAAAATGTAGAAAGTTGTGTTTCTAAACTATCAATTAGTAATTTTGATGAAAGGATTTTAATTAGGGTTAGTAATAATATCTGATGTTATTATGTGTTCAAAATACTATTTATAATGCTCAGAAAAAGTTTTACAAGTATTGGTTTTTGATAAGTGTCAAAATAAGTAACTTTATACTTTGACCCCTATAATGTGTTAAATTTAGTCTATGGCCCTAAAAGGTTTTTATGATGAGTTTTGATGGTTTCTAATAGTTATATGCCTCTTGAATTGTATTGGTTAATGTTAGAGATCTTTAATTTATTAGTAGATGTTAAAAAGGGGTAATTATGTTTTGACCCGTAATCTTTGAGAAATTGTGATTTGACCCTTTGGGGCTTAAACGTAAATATTGACAATATGATGAGATGAATGTGAATGATGTGTTGTGAAGAATGAGTTGATATGCTGAAATTTATATGGCTTATGGATATTTTCAATGACATATGATGCATGTTTATACGATTTACATTATGGCATGTTATAATTATGTTTGATTCATTGATATGCACATGAAATAATGAATCAATGAGTTATAATTGTGATATTCATGTTTACATCTCCATATAACATGCCAAGATTAAAGGTGACATAAGACACATGGAAATGATCCTCTAGACTCCCCGAATTAAAGGTTATGAGAGGTGATCCGAATAGGAAGTGATCCTTTGGACTCCCCGAATTAAAGGTTATGAAAGGTGATCCTAATGCCCCCTATCTCGTACCTTAAGAGTTGGGAATTTAACTTATCAAAAGGGATAAGATTACGCTAGTGACGACTAGTGAGGTATGAGCTCATAACCTAGAACTCTCGAGAAAAGAGAGAATTATAGGGCGGCCCCCAAGGAAAAGAGAATGAAGAAGTTTAAGTCACCTGTAAGAATAATGATCATGATGTTCTTTATATTATATGCATCGCTTTATGGATTTTATGATATTATGTATATGAAATTGACATGCATCCATGACTAATATGTTGCATTCATGACATTAAGATTCATGCTAAAAGATACGGGCCTCGGCTAATGATATTTAGAACTTAATAAATGAACCTTATATATATATGTTCACCATTTTCATAATTAAACCCGAGGTTCCTGGGGACGATGACGATGACACTTGTGTTAGAGTCGGGAAGCCCTACTGAGACTCTTGTATAAGTTTCTCATCCCTTTTCTTTTCCGTGTCGTCTCTAGACAAGCATGATGAAGTAGTTCGTGGCTTTGAGTAATGGTCATGGGAGCTTTGCTATAGAACAAGAGATTTAACGAAGATAGTTTCTCATTGGATATGTGCCTTTAGAGTGATTGCATCTTATTTATCAGTTTGTATTTCTATTTATGGATATGTATGTCCTTACGTTTATAGGACATCGTTATTATGACACACTTATTGATATGATATTATTATTTGAGTTATGTTATGCCATGATTGTATTATGTGTTTACTTGTCATTTGTTTCTAACACTTCTCTTATGCAAAAAAGGTGAACGATGTTAGATATTTAGGATGCGCGGCTCACGTTTTGGTATTTAAGTTCAAAAAAAGATTTACTCATATTTTCACTAAAGTATTTTAAAGAAGTTGATTTAAATCTGGAGCAAAAGAGTAATAACTAATAATTAACTTAAACGCGTCCTAGGCGTGTTGAGTTAAATATTAGGGTGTTACACATTCTAAGAGAATGCTTTCCATGTCTAACTCTCATTTGAGACCTTGGGACAAATCTTTGAGCTCTAGAGCTTTAGGTGATGACAAAACATAAACATGCCATGCACTTCATTTTTATTGTTCATTAGGGAAATAAAGTGAGAACTTGAAAAGTAAATAGCTCAAAATAAATATGAGATGCAATTTGTTATTATCTTGGATTTTAAGCGATGACTTGAATAATAAACGTGAAATGCAATGCTTGGAAATTAAATATGAATATGCAAGTTCATTTTTAGTCTTAGAGCATTAGTGATGACATAAAAATAAATCATGCTATGCAAGGCATAATCTAAATATCAATGCAAGTTCATTTTGGTTTAATAACTAGAGCTCGTCCAAGACTTTATTCACAACCCCAACATAGTCTCATCAAGTCAAGAGAATGGAACTAAAAGAAATCTCCATATTTTCAAGAAAAGGAATTATGGCCGAAATCATGAGGCTAAGAGAAAGTAATCCATATTCCTTTTTGAAATCATTCATATTTTCTTAAGTTGAAAAATTTAGTGAACTTCATAGCATAATAATAAAAACTAAAGAAAACTCAAGCTTTAGGGGTCTCATTATGATGAACACATAGTCATCATCTAGAGGTCCCCATCATCAAGCCATCATGTATGAGTTTAAAGGTCATGAAGGCCAAAAACTCAAGAAGGAAACCAAGAGAGTTTTAAAAAGAAATTCCAAGAGGTAGCTAGAGAAAAACTCATTTTTCATGGAAATGAGATGCAAAGAAACACTCCTACCTAGAGTGAAGACAAAGAGCTTGAACTTTGAGAGAAGAAAACAAGATGATGAGCTCCTCCAAAAGGCTTGATGTTTTCGGCCAAGGGGAGATAAGGAGGTTAGAGTTGTGTTTGAGATGAGGTTGTGTTTGAGATGAAATATTTGAGAGGTTTGATGGTGATTCAAGGTTATGGGGTGATGTGTGAAGGTTATGAGATGATGATGATGAAGTAAAGAGATGAAAAAGATGAAGATGAAAAAGAAAGGAACTCTTTGGGACTAGAGAGAAAGAAAGAAACTAGCAAGACTACTCTAAACTTTAGCAAATGCTCAATGTGCATCCAATGCTAACACAAGCTCCCTATTTATAGAAAAACAAAGTGATAGGTGAGAGAATGGAAAGCATAGCTGATGGTAAGAAAGAGAAAATATCTCTTTGATGGTGTTATACAAGCATGGTTTGAAGCATGGAGCTCATGACACAAGGTATGGCTTCAAGCATGGGTTTTTGAGTGATCTTTTCTTTAAATTGTGGATGAAATTAGGCTTCTAGAAGACCAACATGGCTGGAAGTTTTTCAGCCACAAATAATTGAAGGGAATGATTTATTTTACTTGGTTATTCATTCGGAAAAGCAAGCTTGATTGAAATTATGACAAGGCATGATAAGTAAGGTGATTTGAGGTGATTTTCCTTTAAGTTTGAAATGAAATAATTCATGAAAATCGGGGATGATTTTCGGTCAGATTTGGGAAGCAAGGAGAGAGGAAAAATCTTCCATGTAATTGGGTGTTAATGATAGGATTAAGTGTTGGTTAGTTTAGGTACAAGGTTAGGAGTAATTAAGCTTAAGTTTGGGTAACTAAGCATGTGTATTAGGAATTTTATGACAAGGTTAGGAGTGCTCTTACATCATTAGAGAATTTAAAACTCATTTGTGAATAAACAATGTGTATCACAATCCCATGATTTAAGGAAAGAGAGAGAAAACACTATTTGTGCACTATTTGCACACTATTCATTGATTCCTACACCCAAAGTCCTTGAATTTAAAGATAGGGTTTTAAGTTTATCTAAGCAATTTTAGGTTCTAATCATCCTTATTAAATTATTTTGACCTTAGATTAATTATGGAAATTAATTAACCTTCGATTAGAGCCTAATATTGCTTAGGTTTTGCTTAACTGCAGTGATTAGGTGTAAACATACGAAACTACTGGCAAAACCGTAATTTTGCACTTAATTTGCCGGGACCTCCGGACCAAAACTGAGACCACAGAAAACATAAAAACATCTTTTAAAACCATCCTGGAGAGGTTTCGGTTCATCCGGCACTTGCAAAGGGTAAAACGCCACAGGGCATTTTGGTCATTTCGACCAAAACTCGAAAAATGAGATTTTCGATCCGGAAGAAACACAAGTAATCCAATCCCTTCCAACATTGAGTTTGCCCTTCAAGTGTCAGCCGACTGGCTTTCCTCGAATTCCGGGCTGATAATGACTTCAGGGGCATTTCGGTCATTTTCCACTCAGACAGAAAATCGGGGCGTTACAGGTTTCATGGAGGCATGGTGAGGTATGGTGTAGGCATGGCTAGGTATAGTCTTGGGTATGGGCTTAGGCATGGTTCCTTGAGTGTGTAATTTTCTACAAGTGAAGGTGTGGTGGGAGGTATGGGTGCCCATATGGAGGTATGGGTGACCATCATGGAGGTATGGGCATGAGGAGATATTTTTCTTTCTTATGTATTAGGAATTGAGTTTAGAGGAAAACATGATTAAGAATTGTTAATGAAGTGTTTGGGCTAGTAAGTAAGTGATCAACTTACTCAAGACATAATTACAGAGTTGGCTTGCTCACTTAGTGAAGTCAAACTTTATTAAGTAGGAATCCAATGCCAACATGTTTCCTTGATTTAAGGAATTAGAAAGAGAAAACACTATTTCTAGATTCCTTTCTCAAAGAATTAAAACTAGAAAAGAGTTTTGAGTTTCTCTAAATTAATAATTTTAGGTTCTAATTAACCTCAATTAATTATTTTGACTCTAAATTAGTAATTAGAATTTGCTAACCGTTAATTAGAGCCTAATATTGCTTAAGTTTTGCTAAACATATTATTAGGCCCAAAATACACTATGCAGAGGCAAAATCATAATTTCTCTCAAAAACTGCCCGGGACCTCCGGGACTAAATCAAACCTTAACTATGCCTTGAAAACATAGCTTTAGACTTCCGGGCAAAGTCTGGGTCAAGTCAAAAATCAAAACCGTACTTAATCATAGCAAGGGTATTTTGGTCATTTGTACATAAGAAGGGAAAATTGGGGCATTACACAAATTATGGTAATAAAACTAGCAAAAATTACAGCTTCAGGTTTAGCAATTTGATAGCAACATGTATAGCTTTGGTTCTTGATTTTTTTCCAAGTAGTAAATGGTCCTTTTAATGATCCAAGAAAAATCATAAAGTTACTTTTGGATGTTTTAACTTATAATTTTTATTGCTCATAAAAATATCTACAAATGTATTAGAAAAATCGAGACCACTTCCTGCCTCTAATAAAACCGAACTTTCTAGCAAGATAGTCCTAAATTCCTTTGACACAATTTATTTTTCAACAACATTAAACTGCTCTACCAAAATTAATACATCAATATCCATATATTATCAACCAATACAACTAAAAACATTAAGCTAAATCAGTAAGGAAATCATAAAAATATATTTGAAGTAAAAGAGGTTCAAAAGCCCTACTTTGAAAACTTTAGAGCTTTATAACTCCAAAGGATGTTCCAAGTGATTTCTCTTCACTTCAAGACCACCAAATCAACCCCAAACCCTCCTTGGGCAGTAGGGTAATGAGGTATCAATGTGAGAAATGGTGAAAAATTGGAATTTCAATTAGTTAGTTTTGTAGTTGGTGATGAGTAAAGTAAGTTTTGAGAAGGATGTTTAAGTATTTAGCAACTTTAGGCTATGGTTTTTGAAGCCTGAAACTTGTTAATGGAGTTTGGAAGGAAAGAAATGGAGGCTGTATTCCTTTTGCTCATAGCCGAGAATGACAAGAAAAATTTCAAAGTTTGGTGGCTTGAATTATCCTTATAAAGATAGCATTTATGTAGTCAATTAGGTAATTCTTTCTAAAAAGAAATGGATGGCTAGGATTTGATCTTGTTAATCAAGATTGAATCTTAGTCATTCATTTCGTTTAAATGGATAGACATTATCCAAATCTTGAAGATTAAGCTTTCTTTCGGTGTAAAAATTGCACACCAAAATTTTACCAAACAGGTAAAACACCATACACGGGTAATCGAACATTGCCCAAAAATTAATTCCAACTATAAAATCTTCATTTCTAACTAATTTCTAACCTTAATCCTATAATTTCTCAATTTTGGACAACTCCAGGTCCCAATTTTAGGGTTTTAGCTATCCCGACAAGCCCATGGGGCCCGCAAGGTCACACTCAAACTAGAATTTTTTTTTGATATAATGCTCGATGATGAAGTCAGAGAGTGATCGCCAGTGCAAAGAAGGCACGAACAAAGAGCAGCTCCTGTCAGGCTTCTAAGCGGAGGGTACATAGATGAACCGATTACACACCCAAATGAGAGGGATCCAGAGACTATGTAGGTATGAGACTATATAGTTAAGGAGGGCTTATATGAATTGATTTGTGCTACTTATACCAACAAGACGCATCTTTTTGGTAGCCCATCACTAAAGAACTCCACAGTTAAGCGTGCTTGATTTAGAGCAATTTTAGGATGAGTGACCTCCTAGGAAGTTTTCCTAGGAAGCATGTGAGTGAGGACAAAGCACATTGAAAGACCCGTGTTAGTTTGTGGGGATAGTTATCAATCCATAAAGCAGCAGGGGATGTTACATTTAACACATCCGTTGGGCCATTCTCATTGTTGATAAAACTATCAAATTTTTGAAATTATGACTAATAAGACTCAAATTAATTTTTGAATAATTTTTTTGGGTGTTACATGTATTCTTCCTTACATTTTGGAGTTTTGAGTAATCTTTTTAGGTTAATTGCATTCTAGAGCTTGCTTTCTGAAGATTGCGCTTTCTTCTGCTTGCTTTCTAAGGATTTCTTGAGGTTCAACTTCTTAAGTTTTTCTTCTAATTCTTCTAGATTATCAGCAAAGTCTTTCTTAAGTTCTTTCAACTTGATGTAAATGGTTTTTTCAATATAAAGTGTTCTTTTGTTGTATACTATGTAAGCTTTAGAGATTAAAGCGTATGCTAAGAAAATTTCATCATCAAATTTAGGATCAAACTTTGTGAGCTTGTCCTTGGTGTTAAGAATAAAGCAAGGAGAACCAAAAATATGGGAAAATGAGATTTGGTTTTCTTCTTCTCCAAAGCTCATAAGGTGTTTGTTTGAGGATTAGCTTGAGAAAGATTCTGTTTTGGATATAGCAAGTAGCCTTTGCCCAAAACCCTTTTGATAAACCACTTTCTAAAAGTATTGTTCTGGCCATCTCCTGTAAGCTTCTATTTTTCCTCTTAGCAACCCCATTTTGGTGGCGAGTTATAGGAGTGGAGAACTCATTAGAAATGCCATGTTTTTCAAAAAAACTCTTCAAAAATATGATTGTTAAATTCTCCTCCATGATATGATCTAATAGAGATAATTTCATAATCTTTTTCATTACAAACCGGTTTTGCAAAAACTTCAAATTTCTCAGCCACCTTATCCTTAGAAGCTAAAAAAATTACCCATGTAAATCTTGAAAAATCATCTAATATGACAAGGCAATATCTTTTTCCTGCAAGACTAGTAGTCTTGGTTGGTTCAAAAAGATGTATATGTAAAAGCTCAAGTAGCTTACTGGATGAAACCACATTTTTATTATGGGAAAAAGCTTTGGTTTGCATGCCTTTCTCACAAAAATCACAAGTTGAATCCTTGTCATATCTGATCTTTAGCAGGCCTTTAACAAGCTCTTCCTAAGATAACTCAAAAATTAGCTTCATATGAGTATGTCCAAGCTTCTTATGTCATAATCACTTATCATGTATAAAGGATGCATGATACTTTACATCTTGATCTAAAAGGTCATCCAAGAATAACGCATAAGTGTTATCAAATCTTTTACTAGACAATATGACTTGTCCAAATGTGGGATTTATAATATTGCAAACATTTACATTGAATAAAAAAATGAATCCTTGGTCACAAAATTGGTTGATGCTCAACAGATTGTGAACTAGACCATCATCAACAAATAGAACATTAGAAATTTGGTGGGAATCATCTTTGCCAATGTTTCCTATACTTGTGACCTTAGTTTTCCTTCATCAGCAAATTTTACTAATCCAGAGCTCTTAGGTTTCAGGTTTTCTGAACCACTTTGTAGATTTGGACATGTGCCTGGAGCAACCACTATCCATGTACTACTTCTTGTCCTTGTCAACCTGCAACAAAGACTGCTTTTAATTTAGATACCCAAACTTTGTTAGGTCCTTTTAGGTTAGTTTTCTTTGAGGGAGCTTTCCCAACCTATTTTACTATTTTTCTTCTCATGAAACATTTGTCAAGTGGATGTCCCTTTTTGTGGTAGAAATTACAAGATATTATTTTGTTCTTTGTTTTCTTTCATGAGATTGGTTTACCTTTCTCATCCATCTTACTCTCATATCCCAATCCTATTTTCTGAAAGTGTAATATTTGAACACCAAGCATCAACTTAAGATTGTTGGCGCCATTTACCATCTTTTCCAAATCAGATTTGAGAAGCTTTGATGTTTTCTTTGGTTCAAAAATTACCTTCTGAGCTTTCTAATCTTTGTAAGTAACTTCAATTTCTAAAGCTTTAAGTTTTATATTAAAAAATTGGTTTTCTCTTTTTATTTTTTCCTTCTCAAGCCTTAGGTTCTGAACCTTTGTTTTGACTTTTTCAGGTTCTAAAATAGTTTTTTGATAATTCTTTTTGAGGTTGAGATAGTAAGAGGGCAGGGTCTGAGAATTTTCAAGCAATTCATCATATAAACACAGTAGTTCATCATCAAATAAGTTAGATTTTCAAGGTAATTTTACCTTTAGTTCTTTTTCTGAGGCGTACTGGCTACATCTTCAAGCTCATCCTAGCTTTTTTATCCTTCCTTCTCTTCTTTTGAGTCACTCCAGGTAGCCAACATTTCATTTTTCTTTGAAGAGAACTTTTTCCTGTAGACCCTTGAGGTTTGGACAATCAGTATTGTAGTATCCCTTCTCACTACAGTTATAGCAATTCACACTTTCTAGCTTTTCTTTGCCTTTTTGTCCTTTTTAAAGCTGATATCCCTTCTTTTCTTAGTTCTACTCTTCTAGCTTTGGACATAATCCTTACTAACATGGAGATTTCATCTCCATCTTCTTCTTTCGATTCATCCACTGAATCTTCTTCTTCCTCTAAGGTCTCAACAACCTTCATTGATTTACCCTTGATCTACTTCTTGTGCCAAGACTTCAAGGTGATGGACTTACTCCTTTTCATTTTTTTACCATGAACCTCAGAGAGTACGACTTCATGAATTTTAAGAGACCCAATAAGAGTATCTAGGCTAAGAGTTTGAGCTTAGCCTTAGTAATAGTTGTGACCTTGGGAATCCATTTTATAGAGAGGGCTTCTCAAGAATTTTCTTACCATCTCAGAGTTTGAGTATCCTTAACCCAAACTTTTGAGTTATTTTAAAATGTGCATAAACCCAATAGTCATATCATCAATCCTTTGTTGTTTAGTCATTTTGAACATCTCATATTGATGGACCAATATGCTAATCTTAGTCTTCTTGACCTAATTTATTCTTTCATGTAGCATGTGAAATCTATCCCAAATATCTTTTGCTATATCATAAGCAATGACTTTATCATATTCAGCCTTGCTTAGTGCACAGGCGAGCAGGTATTTACCCTTGGAGTTCAGCTAAACTCTTGCTTTATGTTGCTCTGTCCACTTACTCCTAAGAACTTCTCTAAAGGTAGAAGTGCATCCTAAGTTCATGGAACTTCTTCTATAGGAATATAGTCTCCTTCTTTGATAATCTCCCACAAGTCAAGGCTTGTGTATTTAATAAACAACTCCATTTGGTCTTTCCAATACGCATAGTCTCACCATCAAAGAATAGTGGTCTATTTATGGAGCGTCCTTTTGTAATGTGCATATTTTGTATCATTTATCCTTAGGATCTTTTAACCTCTACACTCGTTGGAATGCTCAACCCCTTAGAAGCCTGAACTCTGATGTTAATTGTAGGTTGAAAAGTACACAAGAAGGGGGTTAAATTGTGCTTTCACTTTTATTTTCCTTGTTTTTTAAAACTTTAAACAAAAACTATCAAAAGTTTACTTGAATACAGTACAAAGATGCTAGTGATTATTAGAAAGTAACTTTCTGAACTAAGTTAAAAATAAGAAAACTAATTAAAAGCAAGTTTTCATAACTGCGTTGTAAAGAAACACAAAGCAGAATGCAAAAAGGATTAAAGGAGTAGAGAAATAGTGCATGGAGCGTTTTTATACTAGTTCGGCCAACCTACCTACATTTAGTTCTCAACAACCTACTGAGTTCCATTAAATCAACCCTTTTTCAACCCTGAAAAAGTCAGACAGTCTTTCAATAGTCTTCTCAAGCTATCTCATATGACTGGTAGCTCACTCTACTGTCACCCCAAGTAGTCTTTGACTAGTCGTTCTAAGCTAAACTCACAATGATCACTACTAGATCAGGGTACAGAGATTTTTTGAATATTGGCTCACTCCAACTAACAAATACCCCCAAGTTTTCTTAAAATAAAATAGTGTATGAGCTGAAAACTTGGATGACTTCTTTTTAACAATTCTTCCTAAAAAAAGATTTTATCTAATAAGACCTTAGAAAGAAGATTTTTACAGAAGCAGAAACTGATTACAAGTAGTAATAGTTTTATAGAAGAAGAAGGAGGATTTTCATGTTCTTGAGATATTTTCAAATGTAGCAGCCAAAAGTCTTGAGTTGTAATCATTTGACCTCTTTTTATACTTGATCTTCTTTTTCACACTATTACCCCTTGATATGTTTTCGTAGTGTCACGTGTTGATATCTTTTTGTGTCTTGGAAATGCAATCTAGAAGACTAGCTCGGCTGTGTCAAAGCCACTTTTGCAGTTGCAGAGACCATTGTCAAATTAAGGTTTTTGAGTCCATCTTCAGAAACTACTTTTTCCTTTCTGAATAAGGTTTCTGAACATTTTCTTCTAGAAGCTGGGATGGTTGAGCAAGTTAAAAAGTAACATGTCACCATTATCCCCTTTTTGGGTTTGACTTTAATTTGAAATTTGACTTCTTTTCCATCTTATAAAGTGTTCAGCATTTAAGAGTATACGTGCTTTCTGAAGCACTGATTCAGCTTCTAGACTTCTCATTGATCTTTATTGCTTCAATTAGAGCTTGTTAGTGATTATATCATCACGATTGAAGACAGTAACCATAACTTGCTTAAAAGGAAGATGGATTTCTTCATGGTGTATAATTTTCTAAAGATAAAGGTGTTAGGTCCATAACCCTTCTGAAAGCTTCAATGCTATGTGTTTTGAGTAATAACATAACCAATTTCGAGAAAATATTTTGAAGAAGGACTAATATTTCCTTTGAGTTTCTTGAAGCAACAAATAGATCTTATCAAGTTAGCATACACGATTCTTAAAATGAAAATATTTTCACATGCCATGTGCAAACATGTTTGATCTCATTTGAAGAGATTAGAACTTAATAAAAGTGAAAATATATTGTGAAATGAACATACATATGCTTAATGGATTGAAGAATGATTTCAAGTACAAGAAACCAAGGCTCAGATCTTCAAAAAGTAGTATATGACTTCAGAAAGTACATTTCAAGTGAAGATTTCAATGCATCTGAAGCAAGTGTATACCATAACTTTCAATCATCATGATCGCAATCCAATCATCATCAACAAACTTTGATTGAGGACTAGAAAATCAAAGAGAAAATAAGAAACTATTGTCATACTTTAGAAAGCATGTTTCACAGTGAAATGGTGCACTTTACAAGAAAAGAAGGGAATTTTGAAATTCAAATTTAAAATCAAACCTAATCAAGGACTGACGTGACATCTCTTCTACCAAGTTGGTCAACTGCCCCAACTTCTAGAAGGAAAAGTTCAGAAACCTCGTTCAAAAAATAAAAGGTCATTTCTGAAGGTGGCTTCAAAAACCTGTATTTCACAATGGCTTTTGCAACAGCTCTGATAATTGTGACGACCCATTTTTGTTTTAGTGTTGTTTGTGATAAAATAATTAATTGTGAATAATCTATAAGGATTTTGAAAATTTAGATAGACACAATTTTGATCGCAACAATATGAGGAGTTTGTAAAAAAAATTATATTATTTAAAAAAATCAATATAATAATATTTTTAACCAGAGATATAGGGTAATATGGATGAGACCCTATAAATGGTATAAGGACTTCGATAAAAATAAAAATAAGGGTATTTATATATTTTAACTCAGTAAAGTTTATTTTATGTCAATCGGGTACCAAAATGGTAATAACTAGTGCACTAAAACACCGAGTGTGGTAAAAATAATGGATATTATCGGTTCCTAGATAATTTTTACTTATGATAATCAAATAAGTATAGATATTTCTAAAGCAAATAGATATGGAAATATTAATCTTCTTACTTTCTCTCCAAGTTAGTATATTATAAAAGGGAAAAAAGGAAAAGAAATGACATTCTTCTCAGTTGCACCCACAGACTTCACGTTTCTTCTTCTTTCCTCCACCATTTTCACTTTCTTTTGCTCGAAACTCCATGAAACCACCAAGTCTTTGAAGATTACACTAATATAAACCCATAAACTAGTTCAAGAACACTTCATCTACATCAAACTCAAGTCAAAACCTTGTTTTCCCCTTTAAATATGTCCAAACAGCAGCTGATATAGAGGCTGGAAAGTGGGTTTGAGGCTTGGATTAGAAGAGAAAAAGCTAGAGAAAGTTTAGCAAAAGGCTTGGAAGGAAGGTAGGAAAAATCTATGGCTATTACTTGGTGATTGTTTGGCTAGTTTGTTAATATAAATCCTTGAGATATGTTTGAAATTATTTTATGAAATCTGAAATTTATCTTCAAAATGCATATATATGTGAGTTGGGTGAATAAAAAGGATGCAATAGATATGAGTTTTGAATTGGTTTACTGAATTTTTGGATTTTAACAGAGCAGCATTTTTCACGAATTTTCTGACCTATTTAGAGGCCTTAAATTGAACTGAAAATTTTATATGATGTAGCTAACATGTTGAGGCATCTTCAGTAAAACTTTTCAGGCATTCTGGTCACTTTTGCTGTGTTTAAAAAATCAAGAACCGAAATTGTACCTATGCTGCCTGAACTATTGCAACTGAAGTTGCAAATTTGTCTATTTTTGTTACCATATCAAATGATTGATTTTTCCTTTGAAATTTTCGCAGGGTATTAGAGACATCTTCAGGTTTTACTAGGATTTTTATTGCCATTTTTATGGTTTCATTTGCTAGGGTTAAAAATTAGGGAATTCAGGAATTTAGTTGAGAATCAGTGGTCTCAGACCACCAAATTTGTCTAATTTTGTTAACATAGCTAGAGAACTCTTTTTATTATGAAATTTTTATGAACCTTGTGGACACATTGAGGTGTCATTGAGAATTTTTATAGTCTCCGATTTGATGGTTTGAATTGTATATTAAATTGTGCTACAAATATATGAAATCTGCAATTGTGCCGAAAATAAATTGATGCTTTGAATTGATGAAATAATGGTATCTTGTACTAGTATGACATTAGCACATGAATATGAATATGAATAATTGAACTTTGCGAGATTTTCAGAATATTTTAAGAGATTTTGACTAGAATATTTCATAGAAAGTTTACCAAATTTTCTGATAAATCTAATAAAAAATTTAAAGATAGATTTTGAACAGAACATGAATATGTGATACACATTTAGCAAATTTTAACAGAACATCTCATAAGACTTTAAGAGAGACTTTTGGAACAAAATATCTCATAAGGATTCAAGAGATTTTAAGGAAATATCTCATAAGAATTTAATGAAATTTAAAGGAAATCTCAGACAAGTATATGAAATTGAGCTTTATAAAGAGAGGAACGAAGAAAATAAGTTTCACACAAAGAGAGAGAAATCAAGAAAATAAGCTTTATGTAATAATCAATTGCTTAATGGTAAGCTCATGGATTCACGAGTAGTAGTAGACATGCTATGCCCTTAGAACTATATCAGGTTGTAATCGCGACGGCATTACATCGTTATGAGAAAGGGATGTACTGAGAATAGCGAGGCTATTCTAGATAAGATGTAGTAGACGTACTACATCTAGTGAACTATATCGGGTTGTAACGTGACGACGTTGCAACATTGATAGTACGATCCACAGAGAAGTATATCAGAAGAATCTTATGAGTTCTAATATCAAGCCTAAACTTTAATAATAAAACCATGTCAAAGAGGAAATGAAATGATAAAATAAAATGAAGTATATCATGTTAAAGGGATGACCTATATCAGATTATAAAACAAGGTGTTATAAAGAAAAAATTGAGATTGATGTATTTAAAAGAAAATGTTTTGAGATCTATATCAAGATATAGTGCGAGATACTATATCAAGTGAAGTATATTAGATTGTAATACGAGGTGTTACAATAAAGGCACTACATCAAAAGAGAAGTATATCAGAAAATCATAAGTAATTCTTTTCTAAGCCTAAAGCTGTTCATGAGCTTATGATGAAGAAATAATGAAGTAAATGAGATAAGTATTATATGAACAACCAGAATAAGAGAAATTTTAAGACTATGTCAGATATTACTGTGTAGTAGACTAGTATTTTTCCTACTGGAAATCTTTGATTCTTATTCCTGCTGTCATCATATTTTTTATATAGATTGCGATGATAATAATTTATTTTGTGGAGATTTCTAGCTGGTATTGGCACTATGGTCCAGATGTTTTGATGAATCAATGATAGAGAACTAATCAGTTCTTTTTATTTGCTTTTGATAAATTTTGAGTAGTACCCTACCTAGATTAGAGGGTTCTTGCGTGAACCAGAGTAAGGGTTTGATATAGTTATAGGATATTTGTGATTAGTCATCGATTACTTCAATTATGTATTTTTGACATATTATTTATGTTCAAACTTAGCATCATAAAGAGAGGAAGCGCTTTATGTTTGTCATGAAAAGCAGGCTCATATGTAATAATATATGTACACTCCTCCAAGATCAAGTAAAGTTCACTAGTAACAACTACTCACTATAAGGTTATGGCTTAAGCATAGCTTTATGGTGTGAAGGGTGTTACAATAATGCTGAGCTACTTTTCTAGACTGTATTTCCAAGGTATAAAAGGCAGATCAACACATGGCACTTGGACAATGGATCAAGGGCAACGGTCATAATGCAGATCATCTATAAATAGAGATGCTGCCCTTACATGAATAGAGATTTTTTGCCCATCCAAGTGCCAAAAATGCTGAAAAAATTTCCCTTCATTCTTTGTGAAGCTTATTATGGCTTGTAATCAGTTTCTTCCTTGTATAAAATCTTCTTTCTACATTCTTAGTAAAACAAACATTCTTCCTAGGAAGAATTATAGAAAGAAGTCATTCAAGTTTTCCAGATCTGTTGTTGTTCATATTAAGAAAACTTGAGTGTTGGTTAAACCCAAGCACAAACCTTTGTAACCCTGATCTAGTAGTGATTGTTGTAAGTTAGCTTGGAGAGGCAAAGCAAAGACTACTTGTAACGCGATAGTAGAGTGAGTTACTAGTCACAGTGTTAGCTTGGAGAAGCTGGTTAAAGACTAGTCAAGCATGATAGTAGAGTGAGCTATTGGTCATAGTGTTAGCTTGGAGAGACTGGTCGAAGACTACTTGGTTGTTACAATAAAGTGAGCTACTGGTTACTAGTAAGAGCTTGTAAAGGCTATTGTAAAAACTATCTAACTTTCTTGTGTTGAGAAAGGTGTTAGACAGGTTGGCCAAACCAGTATAAAAAACAATTGTGTAGTATTTTATTCTTCCTTTACTCTCTTTTTATTTATTGCTTTGTGCTTGTTATATCATATTTCTAGAAAAACTTGTTCATACATGTTTTTATTATATTTGTCATAGTTCAGAAATTTACTTCCTGACATAACTAACTCTGTTTTTGCTACTGACAATGGATTCACTCTTTATCAAATGGATGTTAAGTTAGCATTCCTAAATGGATTCCTCTCTGAGAAGTATATGTGAAGTAATCTCCAGGTTTTGAGTGTGAAAACCTTCCCAACCATGTTTTCAAGCTAACAAAGGCACCTTACGATATGAAACAAGCTCCTCGAGCTTGGTATGAAAAGCTAAATACCTTTTTACTGAAGAATGGGTTCAATGGAGGTAAGCACAACTTTTTTTACTCTTGAGCAAAATAATCACTTTCTAATAGTTTAAATATATGTTGATGACATTATATTTGGCACCTCTTATCATTCTCTCTATGAAAAATTTTCAAAATTAATGCAGAGTGAGTTTGTGATGAGCATGATGGGTGAACTCAAGTTTTTCCTGGGTCTTCAAATAAAACTACAAAAGGAAGGAATCTTGATCCATCAAGAAAAGCATAACACCCTAATATTTAACCTAACACACCTAGGATGTATTTAAGTTAATTATCAGTTATTACTCTTTTGTTATAGTTGTTACTTTAAATTATGAAAAATACTTAGCAAAAATATGAGTAAACTTTTTTTGTGAACTTAAAAACAAAACGTGAGCCACACATATTAAATAAAACACATTATTCATCTCACATGTAAGAGGAAAGGATAAAAAAAAAAAAAGTTACGGGCATACACGAAACACATACATCACAATATATATCATGAACATAACCACATCATCATATATATTTATGTAACACCCCTCCTACTATAGTGCCATACTCGAGTCATAACATTACAGTAAACAGTTGTTACTCATAACTTATATATTTGCAATTTCTTACCTATATGAAATATATACGTATAAGTTGTAATAAATATGAGCCTTGCACTAAAAACTATACTAACTTGTCTCAAATCAATTTTTTTGCTCACAATGTGATAGTCAACTTATAGAAATAGCGGAAGTGTAATGCGCATCCAAAGAAGTCGGCCACAGGATAACTTACATCTTATATCACATCCATAGTAAGTTAAGTCACACAGTTATACTATATACATTCATACCTAATTACATTTATACCATAAACAACCCTACCTTGGTCCTCGCAGTGACCACCTAATCCGGGTTAGGGCCTAACAAAAATATAAGCAACTACAGACAGATTAAACTAACTCCCTCAGTCAGTAGCTCTTCAAAAGGTCAAACGTAAGAGCCTATGACGGTCCTATAATATGAGGGAATCTAGGTCATGCTATGTCTATAAATAAGGTGGATACGAGACTCTGCAACTAGATACAGTGACCCTAACTCTGGGTTATAGTGCCACTGTTGCTCAGGCATCTCGAGGGAGAACACGATCGAGGCCATCTATATAAAATACATCATACAACAGGGATAAGAATAAATGATTCCTAGTAGGAAAATATACTAGTTTACTACTCAATGATATTTAACTTAACACAAGATAAGCAAAGTACTTCAGTTATTTCTATAATGGTTTCATTAGTTAGAATCGTTATTTCTTATGACTTAATTTTATTAGAAAATTTTAAACTTAATGGTAGAATTCATAGGACTCTTCTGATATACTTCTCTTTGGATAAATCTTGTCAACGATGTAATGCCGTCACGTTACAACCTGATATAGTTCACTAGATGGAGTACGTCTACTACATCTCATCTAAAATAGCCTCGTTATTCTCAATACATCCCTTTCCTCATAACAATATAACGCCGTCGCGATTACAACCTGATATAGTTCTAAGGGCGTAGCATGTCTCCTACTACCCGTGAATCCATGAGCTTACCACTAAGCAATTTACATTGCACAAGATTTATTTTCTTAAGTTTCCTTTCTTTATGTGCACTTTTATCATTTGTACAAAAATTCTCTTAAAATCTCTTGAATATGTATAATGCCTCTCTTTAACTCTTTGAGATATTTCCCGTAACATTTGGTATACTGTTGTGGTGTTTTTCTGCAAAGTCTACGAGGTTTTTAATAGATTGTATACCATCTGAATTTCTGTTACATCTCTTAGTTAACAATAGTTCTTATCAATTTTCCAACAATTGAACCAAGTTCCATGCAATGGATTTTAAGCTATTTCTACTATAAATCATCATTCCTTGGACAATAATTTCTCCTAAATTTTCAAAGCTACAAGTCAATTTTTGCTGCCACTTTTCAAGCTTTGATTAATATGTATAGCAAAGTCATAGAACTTAAGAATTAATGCTGTAAAATTTCTGCACAAAAAAATTCCAACACATATCCACTTAGAGCACCTATTATATCATACAAACCAAGAACCAAAGGCTGTAAATATTTCAATTAATAAAATTCTAGCACCTATTGTAAGGATTCAACACATAAAATTCTAGCACATCAAAAATTCCAACACATAAGATTTCATCATAGTCCAAGCACTTATAAATTCTATAATAAAATTTGAGGTCCCAATATACATAATCTCATCACAACTTCATCTATTAGGAAATGTAAAATTTAGCTTCAGATTTTTTAGCAACATAACCACAAAATTCAAGCACTTATCTTGACAAAATAGTTAAACATCATGAAGTAAAAGACTAGAATAATTTTCCTACCTCCCTCCAAGCTTTTTCTCTAATTCTTTTTATTTATCAAGCCTCAAACCCCTTTCTTTTTAGCCCCTATTTGTGCTGCCATGTGAACCAAGTAAGAAAAAAAAACAAAGTTTTCAATTGATCTTGATGTAGAGAAGATGTTCTTGAAGTAGTTTAGATGCTTACCTAAGAGTATCCTTTGTAGATATGGTGGTTTGATGGAGTTTTGCAAAGAAAGGAATTTAGAAAATGGAAAAGTGAAGAGGAAAGAAAGGAATGAACAAGAAGGAAGGTCAAAACGTGCTCTGTGGAAGAACCGAGAATAAGGAAACTTGTTTTCTTTTGTTTTCCTTTTTATAAGCTAAGTAACTTAGAGACAAAGTAAAGGAATTGATATTTCTGAATCAATTTACCTTCTATTAGTATTAGAAATATCTATATTTATTTGATTATTCTAAGTAAAAATTTATTTAAGATATGATGATGTCCATTAATTGAACCAATTTAGATGTTTCGGTATACCGGTTATTACCATTTCAGTGTACCGTTTCTTATTATTTCAGTACCTGGTTGACATAAAAAAAGCTTTATCGAGTAAGGTTATCATTTTAACCTCATCCTAACTTTTATTTTGTCCTAATATCATTTATAAGATCTCATCCTATATTACTAATTAAAATATTATTATTCTAAAAATTTAATTAATTTTCTTTTTTTTTTTTACGGAATCCTTATGTTGTCCTGATCCTGACTGTGTCGACTGAAATTTTTAAAATTCATACTGATTACTCACAATTAATATTTTATTAGAGAAAATACAAATAGACGAGTCATTACAATTTATAACATAAGTATTAACCATTCCACATCACGCACCAAAATAAACTACTAAAATGGTATCATGGCCATCAACAAAGCTTGGGCTAAGTACAGTCATCCAGAAGAAATATAAACAATATATGGATAGAAACTAATAACATCCTACTAAGACGTCTTCTCCCACTACTCTTACCAGGACGCGCCAAGAGTAGATAACCTCTAACAAAATATCAATAGAAGGCTATCCTCTCCATGAGACATGTACAAGCACTCCAAGAGGTCCACTATCAACACCTACTAATAGCACTCCTGAGAAGGAGGAAGGTAAGCAATCACACGAGCAAGGTCATCGGGCATGGCAAGATGGCCCGCAGGTCGAACATGGACACCACGGCAAGGATGGGTAGCTCCTCTATGAACATGCTCAACTCCTCTCAGTAGCTGTATGACAGTAGCCTCTCCATCGCTATCACCTTCCACCTCCATGGGGACCGTAGGGCCGGAATCACTTGAAAAGTGTTGGGAGGGTGACTCCTCTAATAGGTCCGACCATGACTTAGTAGGGCGGGGGGTGATTAGGATATGTGGATAAGGAAGTCACAGATGGCTGAAGCGGTAAGATGGGCACGCGAAAACTATTCCACATGCAGACGTGCATGCTCGAAGGCACAGTCATCTGTAAAAGGAGTAGCAGTTGAAAACCAAAATCTAGTGATTAGTGAGTGAAAGGATGGTCCAAGAAGATGAACAGACGAACGGCATATCGACCCACAGAATGATAAGATCAGTTGCGTGGGTAAAAATGCATCTCTGACATGGGGGCATCAACATAGACCATGAACTTTGCCATCGTCTTTTGAAGATGAGATGGAAAGAAAGAGAAAGAGAGAATGAGAAACTTGAATAAGAATCTCAGTATGGCTTTCACCTCCAAACAAGTGTCATTATCATTATCCTTAGGAATCTCGGGTTTCATTATGAAAATAGTCGACATATTAAGGTTCAGTTATTAAGTTTAAAAGCCATTAGTGTAACATCCTAATTTTCAATCCAATACTCCTAGAACGTATTTAGGTTAACCATTAGTCCATTACTTTTTTAGTCTCATTCTTTAAAACATTTCTTTAAAATACTTAGCGGAAAATACGGGTAAAATTTTATTTTGAAGCATAAATGCAAGGTAAGAGCCGCGCATGTCTCAAACGGGCGTTATCATAGGACGTATCTCATGCAAAGGGAAGTGCAAGATAAGAACATCAAATAACTGCATAAAATTAGACAATCATGTGCACATCAACAATAATATTATATTAATATAATAAACTGCCTACCTATGAAATGCGGGATGAGTTAGATACATCATAAGTGCAAATACACTGAAAGGAAA
The DNA here is from genome assembly GCA_031216125.1 of Dalbergia cochinchinensis. Classification (NCBI taxonomy): domain Eukaryota; kingdom Viridiplantae; phylum Streptophyta; class Magnoliopsida; order Fabales; family Fabaceae; genus Dalbergia; species Dalbergia cochinchinensis. The sequence goes on from CM062376.1 coordinate 5,736,895, forward strand.
ATACAAGGAAAGCATAAAGCAAATCATCCCTACCCTAGTGCACCTAAAATGGATAACCTCTAGAACAAAAGAAGGCTATCCTAGTCTATGTGTGGTGTGTACACTAACACTCCCTAAGAGCCTCTACTGCTATGGTCCCAGAAAAGGTGGGACATAACCAATCTATTGATGTATCTCGGCAGGAGTGGCTGCTCGACGTGGCAGGATGTGAGTTCCATGACAGGGGCGCATGGTCGGCCTCTAGGCCAGCCTCGGCTGAGTCACGGTCTCCTTGCTATCCTCTCTCATGAACGGGGGATAAGAGGCGGGAGCTCGATTACTATACGAGGTAGGTCGATGGGTCTTGAGGGATTGCCCTCGAAGGCGTGAGCGAACACGAGTCCGAAAGTCACGTCTGGTGGCGTAGTGGTGTGGGTTCGAAGAATCCTCTTGTTGCGCATCCGAGCACGCTCAAAACCATATCATCTCCATAGGAGGATGTCGGGGAAAATCAATAGTTGGGTACTAGGTGTGCAAAGGGGCGTCCTATGAACATGAAAACTCTGACGGCACAACGCCCCTCAAAATGGTAGGACTGGTGCTCCAGATCAAAGTGGACCTCCTACACCAGGGTGTCGATGAAGATCGCAAACGTCGCCATCGGAACCTGAAGATGTGATGGAAAAGAAAGAGAGAAAGAGAGGGAGTGAGAATCTTACTAAAGAATCTCAGTAGGGAACCTCCTATCTAAGTGACGTCATCAATGTCCTCAGGAACCTTGGGTTTATTGTGAAAAGGTGTGCATGCATAAAGTTTGTTATTAGGTTTTAAACATAATTATCCAAGGCCCGTTCATTTTAAAATGAATCTTAATGTCATGTATATAACATAGCAAAGCATGAATGCGCATGATGATACATTATGCGAGAAAGCAATAGAACACAACATCAAGAAACATCATATAAGTGGCATAAAGTAGCATGTAACTTTTCATGTAAAACTTTCTTTTTTCTTAACTATGTGACATTAAACCTTACACTTTGCATCATGAGAACCGCCCTAAAAAAATCTCTAGGTTATGAGCTCGTACCTAACTAGTCGTCACTAGTTCTTACTTATCCTATGATAAGCATAACATAATAATCCCGACTTCTAGAGTATGGGCTAAGGGGCATAAGGATCACCTATTATAACCTTTAATTCGGGGAGTCCATAGGAATATTTCCTTCTTTGAAACGCTCTACTGGTGTCTAGTACGCAGCGAATTATCCACTTTGGCAAGCTCCATGTCAATACTGTAATATCCTAATTTTTAACCCAATACTCTAGAAAATATTTAGGTTAATCATTAGTCTATTACGTCATAGTTTCCTCTTTACTTTGAAATACTTAGCAGAAAATACAGGTAAATTTTTTTTTTGAAATGTAAAAGCAAAGTGAGAGCCACGTGATACGACGAGCGATGGAGCACATAAGAGAATAAAACAAGCATCTCATGAACATCATGACATAAGGCAGTAATGGCACATCATAATGAGACTGAACTGCATATATATAATACGATATGCCCACTTATAAAAAGCAGGATTTAGTTGATACATCATAAAGTAAATACAACTGAAGGGGAAAATACAAGGAAAATGAAAGTACAACAGAAGGCATAAAAAGAAACTCTCCTACTCTAGTGCACCTACAATGGATAACCTCTAAACAAAAGGAGGCTATCCTAATCTAGTCAGAGCTCGGGCACTAGAACACAACTGCCGTCTCCCACTGCGGGCCTCTCTGGAAAAGAGGAACATACCCAATCCACTGAGTTATCTCTGCCGGGGTGGCTATACGCTGCATCGGCCAGGCATGGGCTCCATGGCGAGGAATCATCCTCACCCGTTCTCCATGCATTGGCTGAGTAACGGTAGCCTCGTTGCTTTCCCCAAAGTCCATCGGTACGATAGGGGAGGATCTCTCGGAAGGTACCTAAGTGGTAGAGTCCTCGGAAGGGTCCGTCTCTAAGAATGATGAGGGGGAGCGAGGCACATACTGCGAGAAATCTTGGATAGTAGAGGCTGTCGGTGGGGTAAGGTGAATCCACTCCTCTCGAGGGCGTGCGCGCTCGAACACAAAATCGTCGCCGTTTGGCGAAGCAGGAGAGAATCGGTGAGTGTGTACAGGATGAGCGAAGGGTCATCCAACAAACATGAATACACGAACGGCACAGTGACCCTTAAAATGGTATGATCTGTGGTCCAGATCATAATGCACCTCCCACGTCGGGGCATCCACAAAAACCACGAATGTCGCCATTTGAAGACGTGACGGAAAGAAAAGATAGAAAAAGTGAGAATCTTGCTAAAGAATTTCAGTAGGGTCTCCTACTACCTAAGTGATATCATCTACGTCCTCAGGAACCTTGGGTTTAGTGTATAAAATAGGTGAGCATGCATCAAGTTCATTTTTAAGCTTCAAAACATAGTTAGCCAAGGTCCGTTCATTTTAGAATGGTTCTTAATGTCATGGATACAACATAGTAAAGAATGTATGCATGGCGCTACTTAAGGCAAGAATATTAATCATAATTATCAAGAAACATCATAATAGTGGCATAAAGTGGCAATTGAAATCTCATGTGGGAAGACTTTGTGACATAATCATCATACTTTACTTTCTCATGGGGCCACCCTAAAAGACATTCGTTTTGGGGGTGCTCGGCCGAACTAGTGTCACCTAAAACGTGTCACATCTCTAGGTTATGACTTATACCTAACTAGTCGTCATTAGTTCTTACTTATCCCTTACCGACTCTCTAGTACGCTAGGGTGCATTTTCTTGGGGGTGCATTTTCTTGGGGGTGCTCAGCCGAACCGGTGTCACCCAAGAATACATCTTGGTACTGATGCCACATGAGTTCTTGGAGGTGCTCAGCCGAACTGGTGTCATCTAAGAACATATCTTAGTACCTTATCTTTTTTAAAGAAAATTCTCATAGGTTTTTCAAAAGCTTTCTTAGTCCCCAAATTTGTCAAAAATTTGACAGCATAACAGCCACACGCTGAATTTCTTCTAAATTTACTTTATGCCACATAAACAAATAGAACATGTATCCTCAATCATAATTTCACATGTATACATAATCATTTTCAAATAAAATATACATTCTCATCTAACATTATAACTCATTATGCTCTTGAACCTACGGTGGCTTATGCTTTGACCCTTACGGGCCTTAAACTTGAGATATCTATCATTCTCTATCAACCTCTTATGCACCTAAGGGTTCACAACTAATAGTTTTTACTAGCATTTATGTTCATTAGTAAATCTGGGCAGCATCATACTCTAAGGGCAGAATTATATCCTTATGATTATGGGGTTCTAGAACTTACGTTTTAGACCCTTTCTCAGTTTCGTCTTCGCCTAAGGCGCTATAAATTAAATCTAAACCATTTATGAGGTAATCCTATGCCTATGAACTTGTAACATCCTAATTTTTAACCTAATACTATAGAACATATTTAGGTTAATCATTAGTTTGTTACGTCATAGCTTCCTTATTACTTTAAAATACTTAGCGTAAATCTTGGTAAATTTTTGTGAATTATAAAAGCAAAGTAAGAGCCGTACGACGCGATAAATAATAAAGCACGAATGGAAATAAGCAAGCATCTCATGATAGCATGACATAAGCAAGTAAAGGCACATCACAATAGAACTGAACCACATATGTATAGATGATAGGATATGCCCATTCATAAAGAGTGAGACTTAGTTTAATACAACTGGAATAAAGATACATGGAAAACGAAAGTACAGCAAAGGCATAAAAGAAACTCTCCTAACTCTAATGCGCCTACAAATGGATAGCCCCAAAGACAAGAGAAGGCTATCCTAGCCTAGTCAAAGCTCGAGCACCAGAACCGCGACGGTCGTCTCCAACTGCGGGCTTCTCTGAAAGGGAGGGATGTACCCGGTCCACTAGGCTATCTCAGCCGGGGTGGCGATGCGCTACATCGGTCGGGCATGAGCACCACGGCGGGGAATCATCTTCACCCGTCCTCCACGTACCGGCTGAGCGACAGAAGCCTCACTACCCTCCCCAACGTCCATCGACACAGTGGGGGAGGATCCCTCGGAGGGTACCTGAGTGGCAGAGTCCTCCGAAGGGTCCGTCTCAGAGAATGATGAGGGCGAGTGGGGCACATACTATGGGTAGTCCCAGATGGCAGAGGCTGTCAGTGGGGTGCGACGGATCCGCTCCTCTCGAGGGCGTGCGCGCTCGAACACGAAGTCATCGCCGAAGGGTGAGACAGGAGAGAATCGGTGGCTATGTACGGGGTGACTAAAGGGCCGTCCAACGAACATAAATACTCGAACGACGCAGCAACCCACAAAATGATATAACCCGTGGTCCGGATCATGATGTACCTCCCAGGTTGGGGTGTCCACAAAAACCACGAACGTCGCCATCTGAAGACGTGATGGAAAGAAAGAGATAGAGGGAGTGAGAATCTTGCTAAAGAATCCCAGTAGGGCCTCCTACTACCTGGATGTCATCATCTACGTCCTCAGGAACCTTGGGCTTAGTATACAAAATAAGTAAGCATGCATTAAGTCTATTTTTAAGTTTTAAAACATGATTAATCAAGGTCCGTTCATTTTAGCATGATTCTTAATGACATGGATGCAACATATTAAAGAATGTATGCATGGCTCTACTTAATGCAAGAATAATCATTGTAACTTTAAGAACATCATAATAGTGGCATAAAGTGGCAATTAAATTCTCATATGGGAAACTTTGTGACATAAACATCATACTTTACTTCCTCATAGGCCACCTTAAAAGACAATCGCTCTGGGGGTGCTCGGCTGAACCGGTGTCACCCAGAACATGTCACATCTCTAGGTTATGAGCTCATACCTTAACTAGTTGTCACTAGTTCTTACTTATCAATCCCGATAAGCGTAACATAATCATAAACATAATCCCAACTTATCCAATACGGGCTAGAGGGTATTTCTTGGGGGTGCTCGGCTGAACCGGTGTCACCCAAGAATTCATCTTGGTACCGATGTCACATGAGTTCTCTGGAGGTGCTCGGCCAAACCGGTGTCATCCGAGAACTCATCTTAGTACCTCATAAAAATCTCATAGGTTTTCAAAAACTTTCTGAGTCCCCGAATTTGTCAGAAATTAAAAGATAATCACAGATGCCGAATTTCTTCCAAATTCTTCTTTATGCCACATAAGTCATTCAAACATGCATCCTCCATCATAATTTTCATGCATTCACATAATCATTCTCATGCGTTCACAAGCAACATTAAAAATTCATTATGTTCTTGGTCCTACGGTATCTTATGCTTTGACCCTTATGGGCCTTAAACTTGTGATGTAATTAACCTATCATCTTCTATCAACCTTTTATGCACCTAAGAGTTCTCTTCTAATAGATCTCATTATTATTTATGCTCTCTATTAAATCTGAACAACATCATTCTTTAGGGGCAACATTATAAACTTATAATTGCGGGGTTCTAGAACTTACGTTTTAGACCCTTTCTTGGTTCTGTCTTCGCCTAAGGTGCTATAAGTTCGACCTAAACCAATTATGAGGCATTTCTATGCCTAAGAACTAATTATAAGCCATGTTCTCTACATTATAAGGTTGCTGGACAGATTCTAAAAATTAAATGTTCTAAGAGTTCTAGAATTACAGTTTTACGATTTTCTAGTTACTAGTTTCTCTATAGGTGCTAAAATTCAATCCTACTTCAATTGTAACCAAATTTTTCATGATTAAACAATCCTAATCTGATTATATTCCCATTGAAACAGTTTGGGCAGTGTCCAAAAATAAATGGGTTAAAACAATGCTAAATCTTGACTTTACGGTTTTTCTAGAAAGCTAGTTTCTCTCCTATCATGCATAGAAATGTTCCTACCTCATCAAACATAATTTTCACACATTCTAACACATCAAAACATCATCATACAGCAGCAAACTTATCATGGAAGGACCGAAACATTAAGTCCCAAAAAGATGCATAACTTGATATTTTTAAAACACATAAGTTGCTAGTTTCTCTTGGAATCATTTTTTGGACTTCTAAGACTCTTTTGCATACCATTTTATTTTGTAAAAGAGACTAAAAACATCCTTAGGTCAGTGACCACTTAATCCCTCCTTAAAAGAGAATTAAATTCATAAATCTTGTTGGTCTTAGTCTCATAAACTTCATGAGGTTTTAAAGAGAATCTTAAAACTTAGGTTGTTGGCCCTTGTAGCTAGATGAATCTCCTTCCAAGTTCATCATCACTACATGGCCGAAATTATGCATTCAAAGAATGCCTCCACATTAGACTTTAACCTGAGATAAAATGGGCAAGTCTTTGAGCTCTAAGGTAAAGGTGATGACATAATTTAAACATGCTATGCACTTCATTTTTATTCTTCTTTACAAAGTAAAGTGAGAGCTTAAAGTAAATGTGCAAGACTTGAATATAAATATGCAAGGCTTGAAATAAATATGCGAGACTTGAAATATAAATATGCAAGTTCATTTCTTTATTTTAGTGCTCTAGGCCCAACAACAATCGACTTTAAGGCCGAAATAGAAAGGCTTTGAGATTTAGTTAGGTGATAGTGCAACTCTCATTTTAAATCTTTATGTTCTTTAATGATGAAAAGTAAATATGCTAGACAAGAATGTAAATATGAGATGCAATCCATTCTTTATCCTTTAACTTTAAGTGATGGCTTGGAAATTAAATATGAATGCAAAGCTCAAAGTAAATATGTAATGCATAAGCTTGAATTTTAAATATGAATGCTAGTCCAGTTTATTTCTTATTAGAGCTCATTCAAGACTTTAAAGGAATATAAACTTTAACCTAAACTTATCATGACAAGATAAAGTAGAGACAAGAGTGAACCTCAAAGGTTCTTTAAAACACAAAGTTTCATTTCTTGAAATGTGGTCATAAATAGCATTTTTATTAAAACTCAAGCTCTAGAGGCCTCATTGAGATGAACAAATAGTCATCATCTAGAAGCTCTCATCATCAAGCTATTGTGAACCTTATTGGCCATCATGGTCGAAAACTTTGAAGAAAGAAAAGGAAAAGGAACCGAAACTTTTAAGAAGAAAAAGAAACATTTGAAACTCTAAAGACCATGATCTTGATGATGCAATAATACCAACATCATGAGTCCTCATCATGGAGTTCATATAACCATTTTAAAATATCATCAAGGTGAAAGGTTTCAAGGTTCAAGAAGAAAGAACAAAAGAAAACATCTTTAACTTAAGAACAAAGATCAAGCTTTAGAGATTGTTCAAGTGATGGACATCACCACCATGAAACCTCATCATCAAGCTTTCATTCCCCTGTCCTCAAGGCCCATGGCCAAAAATGATGAAGAAAAAGGAGAGGGAGAGAAGTTCTAAAAAGACTCAAGAGAAACCATAAACACATAACTAGAGATGGAACTTAAATAAGGAAAATACTTGAAAGAAAATCCCTACCAAGTGATTTGGAGATTGGGATGAGAGAAGAGGATGAAGAACTTGAAGAACTTGAAACACTTGAACTTGAGAGAAAAAGGAAACTTTGAAGTGCTCTTTGAAAACTTACACTTAACAAATGAACCCAAAATGATGCAAGTTCACCCAAGCGTGCTATTTATAGAGAAATGAAACAAATGCAAGGTGCAAGGAGGGAGGGAAGGTTTCGGCCACAATGAGCAGCACCATGAGTTCCATGAGGTGAGATGTTGTGATCTTGAGGCATGGTGAGGTATGGTTCAAAGTATGGTGAGGTATGGTTCAAGGTATGGCTCAAGCATGGTTCTTTGAGTGGGAAACAAATCAACATGTGATGTAAATGAGAGAGAGAGGGCCGAAAGTGAATCAGCCATGGGGGGAGGATTTCTTGCATTTTAATTGTGGTTTAGAGTTGTGCTTAGGTATATCTTTGATTAGGATTAAGATTAGGAATTTGTAAGAAAGTGTTTAGGTGAGAAAATGGGTAATCAAGGTTGTCAAGACACATTTAAGGAGTGTTCTTGCATCATTAGTGAGTTATAAACTCATTTTAGTGTATAAACAATTCTAGACACAATTCCTTGATTTAAGGAATTGGAGAGAGAAAATACTATTCAAGATTCCAAGAGTGAAATCTTGAGTTTTAGAAAGAAGATTTAAATCTAATCTAAGCAATCTTAGGTTCTAATTAATTTTAATAATTTATTTTGACTCTAGATTAATTATGGAAATTAATTAATCTTCAATTAGAGCCTAATATTGCTTAGGTTTGCTTAATTACATCATTAAGCTCAAAAACACTATTCTAGGGGCAAAATCGTAATTTTGTACTAAAACTGCCTGACCATCGACTCAAACAGATGCTTTGAAACATGTAAAAACATTGTTTTAAACCTCTGGGAAAAGTTTCGGGCTAAAACAGCACCTTTACCCGCGTAAAAACGCTATAGGGTTATTTTGGTTATTTTGACCCGAAACTGCAAAAAATGAGACTTTCACCTCCGGAACCACTCAAGGGTCATTCAATCCCCTTCAAATATTGAGTTGGCCCTTCGAGGACTGCCGGGTCGGCCATCCTCGAATTCCGGGCCGAAAATGACCTCAGGGGCATTTTAGTCATTCTTCACTCAAACAGAAAATCGGGGCGTTACAGAACTAATTATAGATCGTGTTTATAGTATTATAAGGTTGCCGGACAGAATCGGAAAATTAAATGTTCTAAGAGTTCTAGAATTGCATTTTTATGGTTTTCTAGTTACTAGTTTCTCTATGGGTGCCAAAATTCAATCCTACATCAAATGTTACCAAGTTTTTCATAATTAAACAATCCTTATCTGATTTTTATCATACTAAAATAGTTTGGGCAGAAACTAAAAATAAATGGGTCAAAACGACGCTAAAACTTGACTTTATGGTTTTTCTGTTAGGCTAGTTTTTTCCCTAACATGCATAGAAAGATTCCTACCTCAACACATATAATTTTTACACATTCTAGCATATCAAAATAACATCATGCAGCACCAAACACACCATGGCAGAACCAAACTCATATACATACATATCGTGCATAAAATTTCATTTTCAACAAGCATAAGTTACTAGTTCCTCTTTGAATCGTTTTAGGACTTCTAAAACTCTTTTACAAAATATTTTATCTTGTAAAAGAGACTAAGAACAATCATAGGGCAGTAACTAATTTAAAACACTTTTGGAAGAGGTTTAATTTACAAATCTTGTTGGTATTACCTTATAGAATTCTTAAAACATAGGAAAACTTTTGAACGTAGATTGTTGGCCCTTGCAACTAGATGAACCTCATATTAAGTTCATCATCATCACATGGCCGAAATATGCATCCATAGGGATGTCTCCATAACGAAACTTTAACTTGAGACAATAAGGGCAAGTCTTTGAGCTCTTAGAGTTTTTAAGAGATGACAAAAAGTAAACATGCTATGCATTTCATTTTATTCTTCATTGTAGAGTAAAGTGAGAACTTCAAAGTAAATATGCAAGACTTGAAAGTAAATATGCAAGACTTGAAAGTAAATATACAAGACTTGAAAATAAATATGCAAAACTTGAAAATAAATATGGAAGTTCAATTCTTTATTTTAGTGCTCTAGGCCCAGCAACAATCGACTTTAAGGCCGAAATAGAAAGGCTTTGAGATTAATTAGGTGATATGCAAGCTGTAACACCCTAATATTCGACCCAATACTACTAGTACGTACTTAGGCCAAATATTAGTCGTTACTTACTGACATGGTTCATTTCCTTGGAAAATAGACTTAACGAAAATATGAGCCAACTTTTTTTTTTGAAATCATTACTTAAAATAGAAGCCGCGCGTAACTTCACGAGTCGATATCATAGTATGCGGAACGATAACATAGGAATGGCTCCAAAAACATAACATCGAACATAACATCAATCATAACTGAAATACCTCATAGATAAAATGCCTACCCACTGGGCAGGACTCTTCAAGTACATAATGTAAATATAACTACAACAGAATACAGAAACACATCGAAAAGAACTGAAAGAAAACATCTCGACCCCCGTGCAATCTATGATGGATAACCTCAACACAAAAGAGGTTTCATCCATACTAGTGGTGTGCGTGCACTAAGGTCTACCCTCCGTCTATGCAATGAGATCACGGGTATGGAGGGACGTAGCCAATCCATGGGTGGAACTCGGCCAGTCTGTGCATGCCACTGGATGGATGGATGGGCCGCCCACGTCGAGGTCGTGGTCCTGGTGCCGGAGCCCTCCGACGCTGGGTAACCGTCTCCTCGCTGCCTGTCGGTCGCTGCGGTGGAGTGGGGGCAGAGTCCTCATGACCCATAGGGACATCCCCTATAGGGTCCTCCTCCGAGTGTTGTGTCAGCGGCACGTACACCGGCATATCGGCTGAACGGTCAGAGGGGGCCCGCAGGTTCTGCTCCCATTGTGGTCGTGCATGCTTGAAAATTGCGGGATCATCATAGGGGGATGCCGGGGTGAAGTGGTAGCTATAGACACGGTGCGAAAATGGTCGTCCAACGAACATGAATACACGTAAGGCACATCGGCCCTCAAAATGATAGGACCCATACTCCGGGTCGTGGTGGATCTCCCATCGTGGAGTGTCAATGAATAGGACGAAGGTCGCCATCTCGCTCTGAAGACGTAATGGAAAAGAAAAGATAGAGGGAGTGAGATTCTTACTAAAGAAACTCGATGGGTTTTCCTTCTATCCTAGGTGTCATCATATACGTCTCCAGGAATCTCGGGTTATTTATAAAATAATGGACATACATAGGTTCAATTATGAGTTTTCCAAAATCTCATTTTCCGAGAATCCGTTCTTTTTAACATGGCACTTGTGTTACATAGGCTATATACTAAAATCATAGACATAAATCATGTAGCTTGGTACGTAGAACATAAATCATATAACTGGTACATGGAACAAAAATCACATAACTGGGTTACTTAGGTGACATAAGAACCTTTACTTAATCAGGCCGCCTCTAATATTTCTCCCTTTTGAGAAAACTCTAGGTTATGAGCTCATACCACACTAGTCGTCACTAGCATCTAGACTTTATCCATTTGGATAAGTCAACTTCCCGACTTTAAGTACGGGTTTAGGGGGCTAGAATCACATTGTCCCCACCCTTAATTCAAGGTTTCAAAGGATTACATTCTTATGTTCTGAGTCATCCTAAGTTTAACATGTTTCTTTAAGATGCCACATAATTAATGCATAGCACATAATTACTACCTCGGCATCTCCAAGGTTCTTTTAAAGAAATAGTAACATGTTAATACAAGCTATCACATAGGGATAATAGTTCACATGGCACCATACACGTCATGAGCTAACACATCAATTCATCATCAAACTTAGAGGCGCATAATCATCCCTTAAGGTAAAAATCCCTAAATCGGGTAACCTCAAACTTTCCCATTACTTTCTAGTATGTTTATGGGATTGATTAACCTCATTACCATAATCCATTAAGTTCTAAATCCTAATTAATTATGGTTGGACAGCTTTATGTAGTTGTTCATATTTGATGAATTACGTGTTCTAGAAAATGCGTTTTAAGCCCTTTCTCGCATCCGACTTTTTCTATGGTGCAATAATTAATACCTAGGCCAATTATGAGTCACTCCCACACATCTAGACATAATCAAATGCGATTCTAAATATTTTATCAAGGCTGGGCAGAAACTCATTTTGCCATTCTTTATAGTTCTAGAATTCGCATATTAAGTAAACAAAGTCACTAATAATGCTTTAAAGAGTCTAGAACAATTATCACATACTTGGCAAGGTATTACAACATATTTAGACCACCCAAAACAGAATTTAAGGTGCTGAAATTACTAAGGCAGAACCGAAAACCTTTAAGGCCTAAAATCATGAGAAAAAAACTTTCTTTCAACCATATAACTTGCTAGTTTCTCTTGGAACCTTTTTGGGACTTCAAGACCATGAAAAATCAAAGTTTATTTTGCCAAAACTCATCATGGAACATCAAGGGCAGCAGCCATTTCGGCTTGCTCTTGACAATGGTTCAAAACTTGAAAACATGTTTAAAACCTTGGTTAAGTGCATCAAAGCTTAGAAAAATTCTAAGACATGCATTATAGGCCCTTGCAGTTAAATGAGACTTATCCTAGAGCCATTTACACCACATGGCCGAATGATGTTCAAGGAGATACCTCCTTGATTTAATTCTTTTCTTAAGATGAAATGGGCAAGTCTTTGAGCTCTTAAAGTTTCAAGTGATGACATAGAATAAACGTGCTATGCATTTCATTTTATAGTCCTTTAGAAAACAAAGTGATAGCGCAAAGTAAAAGATGAAATGCATCTCCATTCTTATTCTTAGAGTTTAGTGATGACTTGAAATATAAAATGAGATGCAAAGCTTGAAACATAACGTGCATTGTGCAAGTTCATTCATTATCTTGGGTCTTAGTGATGGCATAAGAAATAAACATGCTAGTGCAAAGCATAAACGTAAACGTGGATGCAACTTCTTTTATATCTTGTTTAGAGCTCTTGCAAGACTTTAAAGGAAACAAAGTTTCAACCCATAACTCATCCTCACAAGAAGAGAAAACACTAGTGTTGCTAAGTTGTATAAAAGAAAATCATATCCTCAAAGTCCATGAGGTGGCCGAATCCTCATCATGAGGAAACAACCTTATTTTTGAACTCTAGGGACCAAGATTTTGGTGATTCAAACACCAACATCTCAAGTCCTCATCATTGAGTATTTTTACAATGCTCTATGTAACATCCCCTGCTGCTTTATGGATTGACGACTGTCCCCACAAACCAACACGGGTCTTTTCAGCGTGCTTTGTCCTCACTCGCATGCTTCCTGGGAAAACTTCCCAGGAGGTCACCCATCCCAAAATTGCTCCAAGTCAAGCACGCTTAACTGTGGAGTTCTTTCAGTTTGGGCTACCGAAAGAAGATGCATCTTGTTGGTATAGGTAGTACAAATCAATTCATATAAGCCTCCTCAATCAGTATAGTCCCATACCTATACAGTCTTAGGATCCCTCTCATTCGGGTGTGTAATCGGTTCATTCATGTACCCTCCGCTTCGAAGTCTGCGCCAGAGCCGCTCCTTGTCCGTGCCTCTTTGCCTGGCGATCACTCCCGACCGGCGATCCCCGGGCGTTACATGCCCACGGCTTCACTTTGGTTAGTCCCAGAACCACACCGTCTTGGGAGAGGTGCAGGCTCGATACCATTTGTAACATCCTCGCCGCTTTATGGATTGACGACTGTCCCCACAAACCAACACGGTCTTTTTAGCGTGCTTTGTCCTCACTCGCATGCTTCTTGGGAAAACTTCCCAGGAGGTCACCCATCCCAAAATTGCTCCAAGTCAAGCACGCTTAACTGTGGAGTTCTATCAGTTTGGGCTACCGAAAAGAAGATGCATCTTGTTGGTATAGGTAGTACAAATCAATTCATATAAGCCCTCCTCAACTGTATAGTCCCATACCTATACAGTCTTAGGATCCCTCTCATTCGGGTGTGTAATCGGTTCATTCATGTACCCCTCCCCTTTCGAAGTCTGCCAGGAGCCGCTCCTTGTCCGTGCCTCTTTGCACCGGCGATCACTCCCCGACTTCGCGATCCCCGGGCGTTACACTCTACATTTATTAACAACACAAAACTCATGACCAACATAAAGGAAAGAAACCGAAACATACTTGGCCTAGAAACCAAATTTATGCTCTAGAGTTTTGTTCATGTGACATACATCAACATGAAGCCCTCATTATCAAGCTACCATTTTTCTAAGTCCCAAAGGCCTTCAAGGCCGAAAACTCAAGGAAAAAGAAATGAGGTTTTCAAGGTTCAAGAGAAACATAACTATGTCTTGAGCAAAACTTGAAAATAGTAAACTTATTTTTTAGAAAACTCAAGCTTTAGAGATTGTTCATGTGACAAACATCATCACACAACTCTCCTCATCAAGCTTCTCATATTTCAAGTCCAAGAGGCCTCCATGGCCGAAACCTAAACAAAAGAAAAGGAAAGTTTCGAGACATCAAAGAAACATAACTCATTCTTGACCAAGACTTGAAAAAGAGAAACCTTTCTTGGAAAAACTCAAGCTTTAGAGTTTGTTCATGTGACAAAGGCCAACATGAAGCACTCATTACAAAGCTACCATTTTTCCAAGCACCTTAAGCCTCCATGGTCGAAACATCTAGGAACAAAAAGCTCAAAAAGAGTTTTCATGAAAAGCATAGCCTTGTCTTAACCAAAACATGAAAAAGATAAAACTTTTCTCAAACAAAACTCAAGCTTTAGAGGTCTCATGTTAGGATGAACACATGGTTATCCCAAGAGAGCACTCATCATCAAGCTCTCCTCATTTTGGTCTTGAGGCCGAAAATGAAAGGAAAAGGAGAAATGATGGAACTTTTTCTTAAGAAAGGTTCAAGCTTTAGAGGCCTCACTTTAAGATGAACTCATGGTTTCATCTTTGAGAGCACTCATCATCAAGCTCTCACTACCATGGCCTTAAGGCCGAAAATGAAAAGGAAGAGAAAAGAAGAAACCGAAAAAAATGCTTGGGAGAAAAAACTTACTAACAACACAACTTTCAAGCAAGATAAACATTGAGCATGAAAATAAAAGAAAGCATTCTTGAAGAGCTCCCTACCTAGAGTTTGGGATTTGAGAGGAAGTGAAGAAGATGAAGAGGTTGGAGAGGATGAGCTATTGAACTTGATAGAAAGAAACTCAAAGTGCTCTAACTCAAAGCTTTAGTGAAATGAACAAAGGTGCTTCAAGTTCCCTAAGCTACCTATTTATAGAGAAGTGAAATGAATTGAATATTGGAGGCCTTTTGGGGGGAGAATTCGGCCACTTTTACAGCCACATGAGGGAGGAAAAATCTTGTTCAAAGCATGGTGAAAAGTCTAGCTATGCATGTCCTAAAGTATGGCTAGCATGTACCTTATTTTCAAACCTTTAAAAATGCATAAAAACTTAAAATTTTGGGCTGCAAAATCTGAAGAGAAACCGTGCTTCTCATGCCCAAAAAGAGGAGAAAATTTTCTAGACTTAAATTCCCAAAGCATAGGTAATGTGTTGTAAGACATGTTGTCTTGAAAAAGTTTGATGGAAAGCTTGAATGACCACAAAAACAAATCATTCTTTTTGAGTTTGAAAGACATAATTATTTTCATTTTAGAAATGAATTGAAAGCCTTGATTGACCATATAAAATATTCTTTGAGTCTTGAGTGACAATTTTTCTTGAGAGTTGATCATTGATTGAAAGTGTTCAAGACATATGTCACAAGATAGCTTGAACACATAGACTAACTTTTTGATGATTTTCTAGGGAGAAATGGCGCCATTCTTGGCAGCCTTGGGGAGGAGAAATATCTCCTTAAACCATGTTCTAGAAGTGTGCTTTGGTGTGACATAGATTAGGCTTAGGATTAAAAGTTGCTAAGTAGGTACTTAGGTGCACTAATAGGTTATTTAAAACCACAAATCCCTAGGTTAGAGGTGGTCTAGAAGGATTAGGGGAGTCAACACCTCTAAGACTAGTGATGTGGGTGTGACAACTTGTCTTGAAAAGAAAAGTTGATGTGAATAGTGGAAACACTATTCGACACTATTCACAGATTCTTATTCTTTTTTAAAGAATAAGACTAGGATGAGATTTGAATTTTCCTAAGCAATTTTTAGGTTCCAATTAATTCTAAATGATGGTTTTGGCTCTAGATTAATTATGGAAATTAATTAACCTTTAATTAGAGCCTAATATTGCTTAGGTTTGGAGTTAAACGGCTCATTAAGCTGAAAATGCGATATGCAGGGGCAAAACCGTAATTTTCACTAAAAGTTGCCCGGAACCTCCGGGACTTAAACAAACATAGTTCATGCCTTAAAATCATTGTTTTGAACCTAGAACAAAGTCCGGTCAAAGCGGAACTTAAAAGCGCCTTAATTACATTAGGGGTATTTTGGTCATTCTACGCTGAAATCTCAGAAATGAGATTTTCCTGCTTTGTTAGGCACTCATGCTCATACAATCCCCTTCATATAACATATGAACCCTATGAGGATGGCCAAAGCCGGCCGTCCTCGTGTTTCGGGTAAAAATGACCTCAGGGGCATTTTGGTCATTATGAAAGTTTAGCAAAAATTGGGGCGTTACACAAGCTCTTGTTTTAAATCTATAAGTTCTTAAGTGATGACTTGAAAAGTAAACGTGTTAGACAAGAACATAAATATGAGATGCCCTTCGTTCCTTATCTTTAACTTTAAGTGATAGCTTGGAAGGTAAACATGAATGCAAGGCTCAAAAGTAAATATGCAAATGCAAAAGCTTGAATATAAACATGAGTGCAAGTTCATTTTATTTCTTAATAGAGTTCATCCAAGACTTTAAAGGAACTTAAACCTCAACCCAAAACTTATCATAGCAAGGTAAAACAAGCTTTAGAGTTCCTTGCACCAAGGTTTACAAAGAAATCATATGGTATGAATATCATCGTCAAGCTTTAAGGAAATGGATTAAAAGAACAAACCAAGTCAACATTCCTTTATAACTTTGAAAATAAAAGCTCAATAACTTAATGAAAAAGAAAAAATGGCCGAATCCATAGGGGGAGGAATAGGACTTTGAAGCTCTAGAGGCCATGATCTTGATGATGCAACCACATCAACATCATGAACTCCCATCCTTGATTCATTTTTGTCCAAGAACAAGAAAGAAGTTCTAAAAGATTCAAGAGAAACCATAAAACACATAACTAGTAAGAACTTTTAATGAAAGAAACATTTGAAATAAAATCCCTACCAAGTGAAATGAGGTTGAAGAAGATGAAAAAGATGAAGAAGTTGAAAAAGAAGAACTCTTGATCTTGAGAGAAAAAAGGAAAGCTTTGAGTGCTCTATAAAACTAAAACTTAGCAAATGACTAAAGGTGATTTAAGTCCACCCAAGTTTGCTATTTATAGAAAAACAAAACATGGAGGGGTGAGTGAAGGGTGGTTTGGCCGTGAGGTTCATGGTCAAAGGGAGAGAAAATATCTCATTCAAAGCATGGTTCAAAGCATTGTGGAAGCATGGCTAGGTATGGCTTCAAGTATGGTTCAAGGTAAGGCCTTAAGGAGTGTTTGAATTTTAAAACATGTGGTGGAAAAGGGATGATGTGGCCGAAAATGCATCAGCCATGGGGGAGGGGCGTAACACCCTAAAAATTAATTTGAGCTTTATTAGTCGTAATTTCAAAAATCTGACAATTTTAACAATGATGAGGATGGTCCAACAGTTTTGTTAAAAAAAATATATATGAATAGTGTTTTGCGAGCCCCGCAAACCACCAGAACAGCCGAAACCCCTGATTTGGGACCCGAAAGTGCCTGAAATTGGGAAAACATGGAAATAAGATTAGAAATAGTTAGAAACAAAGATTTTATACCTAGAACTTATCTTCGAACAATGTTTGATTTCAGAATTACTGTTTACCCGTTCGGTAAAATTTCGGTGTGCGATTTTTAACACTGAAAGCTAATTTGATCTTTACAAAAGGAAAGAGCTTATCCATTTATATTAGATGAATGGCTAAGATTCAATCTTGGATTACAAGATTTAATCCTGGCCATCCATTTTTCATTCTTAGATTAAGAATTATCTAGTTATAATATATTATATTCATGTATTTGTTATAAAGATCAACATCAGCTTATCTTCTCCAACAAGCCAACCAAAATTCTCGGCCACCAACCAGCAAAGGCAGCAACTCCATCTCCATTCTCAAAGAGCTCCATAGCTTTCATTCCAAGCCCAAATATCTTAGCCTAGAGTTGTTAAAATTCCCAAGTTCCTTCATAAAACTTATTCTACACATCAATACCTACAAATTTAACCGATTGAAATCTCAATTCTCCATCAATCCTCACCTTGATACCTCACTTACTCACTGCCTAAGGAAGGTTTGGGGATTGATTGGGTGTCCTTAAAGTGAAGAGAAATCCATTGGAACACCTTTGGAGTGCAAAGCTCTAAAGTTTGCAAGGTAGGGTGGTGTTTTCTTGCTTGATAAAATTTTGTTTTCTTGCTGATTATGAGGGTCTGAAAATTTATATTCTTGGTTCTAATGAATGATTATACATAGATGTAGGTGTAATTGTATTGGTAGAGTGTATTGGTGTTGTGGAAAAACTCAATTTTGCTAGAGAAGTGTTAATCATGTTTGTTGGAAATTCAGTTTTCTTATAGGCAGGGCATGATCATGAAATTTCTGATGGAGTTGTGGGTACTTTTATAAGCCAGAAAAATTATATGTTGAAGATCATAAGGCAACTCTATGATTTTTCTTGGGTCATTTTGAAGAATTTTACTACTTGAGAAAAATCATATACTTTGAACCTTGTTGCTGGAAAATCCCGGTTTGAAGCAAGCAGGGAATTTATTCAAATTTTCTGAACTATTTAGAAACCTTGGATTTAGCTGAAAATTTTATGGGGTGTAGATAACATGTCAAAGTGTCTCTAGTAAAAATTTGGAGCTATTCTGGGCACTTTTGCTATGTTTGAAAAATCAGAAACCAAAGTGATCCATGTGTTGCCTAAAATGTTGGAATAGAAGCTGTAAATTTTGCTAATTTTATTATCATATCAAATGATTGAATTATAATTTAAAATTTTTAGAAGATATTAGAAATACCTTGAGGTTTTACCAGGATTTTTATTTCAAATTTTCTGGGTTCATTTGCTATGGTTAAAAATTATGCATTTCTGGTTCTGAGCTACGTATAAATGGTCTCTGACCGCTAAGTTTGTTGAATTTTGTTATCATACCTAGAGAACTCTTTTAACTCCAAAATTGTTAGGGGACCTTGGGGACACATTGAAGTGTCTTGAATAATTTTTATAGCCTTGAATTTGATGGTTTGAAATGCACAATAATTTGTGTTATGGATATGTGAAATCTGTCATTATGCTGAAAATGAATTGATGCTTGGAATTAATGAAATAATGACATTGGGTCCAAGTATGATGAGGATAAAAGTGAATGTTAGCGTAATTAGTTTTCAAGATTAAGACCCGTAAGGGTCAAAGCATAAGACATTATAGGTCCCAAGACATAATGAGCTTCATGACTTCAAGAAAATGTATGTTTAATTATGAGAATGACTTGAGCATGGCATATGCATTAGCTGAGCCCGGTCCTTGATTCTGGTGAACTGGTTAGGAGCATGCTATCTTTTAAGGATGTCAAAGTAATGATGTGATGACGTATATGCTATGATGAGTTTGACTATATGACTTGATGTCTTATGGTGATGTTGAATGGCTATGCATGTTCTATATGTTTCATGGCATAAAGAAAGTTTGAAGGAAATCCG
The DNA here is from genome assembly GCA_031216125.1 of Dalbergia cochinchinensis. NCBI lineage: Eukaryota > Viridiplantae > Streptophyta > Magnoliopsida > Fabales > Fabaceae > Dalbergia > Dalbergia cochinchinensis. The sequence continues at coordinate 5,756,327 of CM062376.1, forward strand.
ATGTACACCGTTACGCTGCCAAATTTCCCATCAAACTTGAGGATTTGAAAAAAGTTTGCGAAAAACTCCTGGGTGACACCGGTTCGACCGAGCACCCCCAGGAAAAGTTCTAGGTGACATCGGTTCGGCCGAGCGCCCCCAGAACAGATGTGACATAGTACTGTGAGAATGCGTTCTGGGGGACGACGATACGTAATGCCCCGAAGAGGATAATATTCACTGTGTACTTGATACTGGTGTGACGCGTCAGTTATGTATACCCCTTCTATTACCCCATATTAAATCTAGTGACGACTAGTTAGGATTGAGCTCATTCCTAGGCGATAGGTGAGATGTAGTTTAGTGACCAGATTATCGCCGAGGCCGGTGAGTCGGTTGGACTTTTGATGGATATGTTAAGAGGGTGGTCTTTGAGAAAAAGAACTTATGAGTTTGACTTATGAGAAAGATGTCACATGAAAAATACTATGCCTTTTATGCCATGTATATGATTTATGTTTCTTTATGTTGGGCCCAAGAGCTATGATTTTCATGTTAATGTGCATATGGTATTGTCATGCATTCATCAAATATCTGTTGCATTCATGTCATTAAGACACATACTAAAAGACACCCACTTCGGATAAATCGATTTGAAAAGTCTAAAACCAATCCTTATACATGTACACCTTTTTCATAATTAAAACCGAGGTGGCTGGGGACGTCGACGATGACACTTGTGTTAGAGTCGGGAATCCCTACTAAGAATCTTGAATGAGTTCTCATCCCTTCCTTTTCTTCTGTGTCGTCTCTAGACGAGGATTACAACGAGATTCGTGACTTCTTCTAAGGCTCGTGCTTAAGGGTCACACTAGCAAACGAAGCAGAGGGTTGCTGCGAAAGCATAGATAGTTTAGCTTTTGGGTTGATACTTATCCATCCTTGTAGGTGGATAAGGAACACTCCATATATATGTGCATGTTTTGATGTAAATGATGGTATAATGATGCTAGTAATTTATGTATATATGAAGAATGTAATGATATTATGTTGTTATGTATAATACTATATTTCATAGTTATGTATGGTGTGATTACTTTTTCTTGCACGTTATGGTTATGACAAACGTTAGGTTAGCGCGTAGCTCGCATTTTGCTTTCAAGTTTCAAAAAGAAAAATTTATTTGTATTTTTCGCTAAGTATTTTAATGAAAGGTTATAAAGAATGAGACTAAAAGGGTAATAGACTAATGTTTAACCTAAATACGTTCTAGGAGTATTGGGTTAAAAATTAGGATGTTACAGTGATCACCTCCTGCAGGATCAGTATCTGAGTTATCAGCTCCTAAGTAAGTATTTCCCAGGGGCTACAGGCCTTTGAGAAAAAATTTCAGCATAGTGTTGCTAGTGAAGAGGTTTTTTGAACATGAAGAGAGTTCCCATGTCAGCAATGTGACCTGAACAGTGTTTTCCTTTAGCCATCTTTGGGGTTATGTGTGTGATGGAACAAGAAAAGGTTGAAGCTTGAAGAAGATTAGAGTTACAATTACAAGAAAGAGGGTTTGAGATAAGATGTTTGCAATCATAGGGAAGAGATATTTCAGAGAATATGAAACGGTTAAGGTTGAAAACAATGGTAAAAAGTGGCGATGTGTAAGGGGTAGGGGTTATTTATGTAATGTGAAGTGACTAATGAAGGTGAAGCGACATGGGAGAGAGAAACTTAAAAGAGAGGGAATTATCCTGCCTCTTCATCTTTCTTTAGAAATAACAGATTCTGACTCTTGAGTGCACTTTCTAAAGATTTTACTTTCTGAGCTTCACTTCTCACTTTCTAACACGTCGAAGGCTCATCACATATCATTCAAAAGCTCACCTTCATATGCAGACTCCTTTGCTCCTATAAAAAACTCAATTTTTGGCCCTATTTCCATTCTGTCCATCCTATATACTTTTTGAACTACCCATCTTTTTCTGAACTTGTAACTGAATTTTGTTCCTGATTTTCATATTCGGTCTTGCAAATTGAGCTCTTCCTTGTTGGGCTTCAGCTTGGGAGTTATGATGAGAGAGGGAGAGAGTATCCAGAGATGATTTGTGCAGAATTAAAAACAATTAAGTTTAAAACCTTTTCAAAACACAAAAATGATCTTCAACTAATGGCTTTGTAAATATATCTAACACTTGGTCTTGAGCATTCACAAACAGTAACTCAACATCACCTTTTTGAACATGATCTTGCATAAAATGATGTTTAACATCAATATGCTTGGATCTAGAGTTTTGAATTGAATTCTTTGCAAGATTAATAGCACTTGTATTATCATAGAAGATAGGGATTTTGGAATACCTTAGGTGATAATGTTCTAGCTGGTTTCTTATCCACAGCATCTAGGTGTAACAATTTGCAGTAGTTACATATTCTGCCTCAATAGTAGAAAGAGCAATTGTGTTATGCTTTTTGCATAACCATGTGATTAAACTTCTTCCAAAGAAGCAGCAAGCAGCAGCAACCACTTGTGCTTTTTCTCTTAACTCTATCTCTAGCAAATCACAAGAAGTACCTTTCTTGCACCATAAGCCCAGATTAGTAGTACTTGATAGATATCGAAGGATTCTTTTGACAGCATTTAAGTGTGATTGCTTTGGAATAGATTGAAATCTAGCACAAATTCCCACACTTAGTTGAATGTCTGGTCTACTAGCTGTAAGATACAATAATGACCTAATCACTCCATGATAATTGCTTTCTAAAACCTTCTCACCATTCTCATCAGCATCTATGATTTCGGATGGATGCATAGGGGTACTCATTAGTTTTCCTTGATGGATCAGGATTCCTTCCTTTTGCTGTTTTATTTGCAAACTAAGGAAGAATTTGAGTTCACCCATCACGCTCATCTCAAATTTACTCTGTATTAATTTTGAAAACTTTTCACATAAAGAATGATCTGAAGCACCAAATATGATGTCATCAACATATATTTGAACAACCAGAAAGTCGTTACCTTGTTCAAGAGTAAAAAGAGTAGTGTCAATTTTAACTATCTTGAACCTATTCTTTAGTAAGAATGAGCTCAGTCTATCGTACCAAGCTTATGAACCTATTTTAACCAAGCTTATTGAACAACCACAAAGTCGTTACCTTGTTTTAGACTATAGAGAGCCTTCGTTAGCTTGAAGACATGGTTAGAAGATCTTTACTCTCAAAACTAGGAGGCTGCTTTACATATACTTCCTTAGAAAAGAATCCATTTAGAAATGCAGACTTAACATCTATTTGGTAGAGAGTGAATCCCTTATGGGTAGTAAAAACAAATAGCATTGTAAAGGCTTCAAGCCTAGCTACTAGTGCAAAGGTTTCATGATAATCAATTCTCTCTTATTGATTATAACCTTCTGCAACCAATCTTGATTTATTCCTGATGACTTTACCAGCTTCATCAAGCTTATCTCTGAACACCCATTTTGTATCGATGATAGTCTTTCCTTTTGGTCTTTCAACAAGAGTCTAAACTTTGCTTTTCTTGAACCAATCCAGTTCTTCTTCCATAGCTTCCATCCAACTTTGATCACTCAAAGCTTCTTCAATGCATTTAGGTTCGATGGTAGAGATAAAAGCACAGTCTGACATATTCCTGAGAGATGATCTGGTTCTCACTCCCTTGGAAATGTCTCCAAGAACTCTATTATGAAAAACTGCTTTCAAATCAGAAACTCCTTTGTAGTTTCTATGACTTTGAGATTCTTCAGCTTCTTTTTCATCTTCAGATTGCTCTTCTTTATGTTCAGAAATATCACTTTCTAATTTCTTGGGAGTTTAAACGAGCTTTACAAGTACTTGTGTTCTGGAGCTTACTTTTTGATGCTTTGGCTTTCATTATCTTGCTATCAAAAGTACCTTTTAGATTCATCTTTTCAAAACTTCCTTCTAGATCTTCAAAATCATCAACAGAGTATTTCTTGAGTTCTTTGAACTTGATGTGTATGGTCTCTTCCACGCATAATATTCTCTTGTTGTATACTTTATATGTTCTAGAGACAAAAGAATAGCCTAGAAAGATACCATCATCAAACTTTGGATCAAACTTTACAAGTTTGTCCTTGGTGTTAAGAATAAAACATAATGAACCAAAAATATGAAAATATGATATGTTGGGTTTTCTACCCTTCCATAGCTCATAAGGAGTTTTCTAGAGAATTGACCTTAGAAAGATTATGTTTCGTATATAGCAAGAGGTATTGACAGCCTCTGTCCAAAAGCCTTTTGATAAACCACTTTCTAAAAGTATAGTTCTTACCATTTCTTGCAAGTTTCTGTTTTTCCTTTCAGCTACCCTATTTTGTTGAAGAGTTCTAGGAGCCGAAAACTCGTGAAGAATGCCATGATTTTCACAAAACTCTTCAAAAACATGATTCTCAAATTCTCCTCCATGATCAGATCTGATGGAGCTGATTTGAGAACCATTTTTAATAAAAACGCGTTTTCCAAGAATTTTGAATCTTTCAATTATCTTATCCTTAGAAACTAGAAATATACCGATGTAAATCTGGAGTAGTTATCCACTATGACAAGGCAACATCTCTTTCCAACAAGACTAGCAATCTTGGTTGGTCTAAAGAGATCCATATATAAAAGCTCAAGTGGTCTAGCGGTTGAAGCTAGATGTTTGCTATGGAAAGAAGCTTTGGTTTGCTTACCTTTCTTATTGAAATCACAAGTTGAATCCTTGTCAAATTTGATCTTTGGAAGGCCTTTAACAAGCTCTTTCTGAGAGAGCTCATAAATTGCCCAAGCTTTTTATGCCACAAAAACTTATCATTTGTAAAGGATGTGAGACATTTTACATTTTGATCTCTCATATTATCCAGTGATAATGCATATGTGTCATTATGCCTCTTAGCAGAGAGAATAACATGTTCTGAATTTGGACTTACAACCTTGCATGCGTGAGCATTAAAAACAACATTAAAGCCTTGGTCACAAAACTAGCTGATACTTAATAAGTTGTGAGCTAGACCATCAATTGGAAAGACATCAGAAATTTGTGAGAATCATCTTTATCAACATCTCCTATCCCTATGACTTTAGCTTTACCTCCATCTACAAATTTTACTGATCTAGAGTTTTTGGATTGCAGATTTCTAAACCACTTTCTTGATCCAAATATGTGCCTTGAGCAACCACTACCACTTGTTATCAGGTTTCACATGCGTCCTTGGAAAGACCTACAACAAACACGTTTTTTATTTTAGGTACCCAGATTTTCTTGGGTCTTCTTGAATTAGTCTAAGAAGAAGGCTGTCCAACCTTTTTGATAGACTTCCTTTTCATGAAGCATTTATCAAGTGGATATCCCTTCTTAAAACAAATAGTATAGGAAACTTTCATCTTTTCTTTGAAGAGAGTTAATTTTCCTTTCTCATCAAACTTTTCCTCATATCTTAATCCAATCTTTTGAAAATATGGCTGCTAATCTCCAAGCATTAGATCAAAATTCCTTGATCCATTTACCATTTTTTCGAGGTCAAATTTAAGAAGCTTTGAAGTTCTTTCAAGCTCAGAGATGACCTTCTGAGTGTATTCATTTTTATTTGCAACTTTAGATTCTAAGATAATGAGTTTTTACATTTAAAGCTTTATTTTCTCTTTTCAGTTCTTCCTTTCCAAGCCTTAGATTCTCAACTTCTGTCTTAACCATCTTGTGTTCCAAAATAGTTTTCTTATGCTCTTTTTTCGGATTAAGATAATGTGAAGAAAGAGTTTGAGAGTCTTCAAGTAGTTCTTCATACAGAGATAAAAGTTCATCATAGGAGAGATCAGTATTATTTGCCTCAGATTCACTCTCTCATGAATATCCTGTAATGAAGCATAGGTTGGTAACATCCATCTCCTCCTGATCTTCTGATTCTTCCTTTTCTTCCTATGATTCGCTCCAAGTAGCTAGCATGCCTTTCTTCTCGGGCACGAACCTTTTTGGTGGGCCTTTAAGTTTACAACAATCTAGTTTGAAATGTCTTTTCTCCCCACAATGATAGTAGATGGCACTTTCAGGCTTCAGCTTGCCTTTTTTGTCCTTTCTAATGTTGATGTCTCTTCTTTTCTTCATTTTGCCTTTCTAGACTTTTGACATTTTCCTTACAAGCATGGAAAGCTTATTCCCATCTTCTTCTTCTGTGTCATTATCAATTTATTCCTCCCTATCAGAGGTTTTTGCAACTTTCATTGCCTTAACTTTATTGGTTTTTTGATAAGACAATTTCAAGGCCATAAACTTGCTCTTTTTGCTAAATTCACCAAGCATTTTAGAGAGCACAACCTCATAGGTTTTAAGTGACCTAATGAGTGCATTCAGGTTGAGAGTTTGAAGGTCTTTTGCCTTAATAATGGCTATGACCTTAGGCAGCCATTTTGGTAGGGAGGATTTTTAAGATTTTTCTAACCATTTTAGAGTTGGTGTATCTTTTGCCTAAACCCTTTACTTAGTTTATGATATGCATAAACCTTGTGGTCATTTCTTCAATGTTCTCTTGATCTGTCATTTTAAACATTTCATATTAATGAACTAGCATACTGATCTTAGTTTCTTTCACTTGATCAATGCCCTCGTGTAGCATATGCAATCGTCCCATATTTCTTTTGTCAGGTCACAAGTAATAATTTTGTCATATTTAGCTTTCCTTAGTGCACACATGAGTAAGTACTTAGCTTTTGAGTTTAGTTGAACTCTGGTTTTTTACAGGTTTTTTGTTGCTCTGTCCTCCTACGCTGGGGGATTTCTCTAGATGTTGAAGGTGCATCATTTATTCTTGGAACTTCCTCCCTTGGAACATAATCTCCTTCTTGTATCGCACAAATCAAGACTTGTGTATTTTATGAACAGCTCCATTATATCCCTCTAATAAGCATAATCTCCACCATCAAAACATGACGGTCTATTTATGGAGTGTCCTTCAACTATGTAAATATTTTGTGCCATTTGTCTAGTAGATCTTTGTCCTCTATAGTCGTTAGAGTGCTCAACCCCTTAGAGGCCAAGCTCTGATACCACTTATAGGTAGAAAAGCACACGAAAAGAGGGGTTGAATCATGTTTTTCCTTTTCTTTCCCTCATGGACTTCTGAAAAACTTTGTCAAAAACTATCAAGTTATGAACTTGAAGTGCAGCAGAAAAATAGTGTTAGTAACTTCAGAAATGAACTTTTTGAAATGAATATGTAAAAACGAGCAAAAGAGTTTTCCAAAATAGACACCAATACAAAAATAGATAAGGAAATAAAATAAGAGATGAAGGAAAAGAATGATACTGCTCAACAACTTTTATACTGATTTGACTAACCTGCCTACATCTAGTTCTCAATAATCATTGAGTTCCACTAAATCTTTCTCTAACTCGAGAAAGAACAGAGATAGTCTTTACACTAGCCCTCCCAAGCTATTTCCAATGACCAATATACAACCCCTACTGTCACACCAAGTAGTTATTCACCAGCCTTTTCAAGCTGAATCGAGTTGTCTTTGACCAGTCTCTCTAAGTTAAACCGAGTAGTCTTTAATTAGATTATTCAAGCTAAATCATGACCAGTAAAACACCTTTACTGTTACATTGCAAGTAGTCTTTAACTTGCCTTTTCAAGTTAATTCACACTGATTGCTACTGGATCAAGGATACAAAGGTTCTATGTTTGGGTTGCCACTCAAACTAACCTACACTCAAATTTCCTTAAGATTTGTAGTGAAGGACTTTGGGAAATACTTGAATGACTTTTTTCTAATTATTCTTCCTTGGAAGAACATATAAATAATAAGGAACGTAGAAAGAAGTTTTTGTGAACAAGGAACTGATTACAAGCAGTAATGAATTTTATAAGAAGATGAAGGAGAAATCTTTGTAGAGTTTCAGCTATTTTGTTTAGCGTTAGTCTCTTTTTCTTTGATAGCACAATATCTTTATTTATAGAGGACTTTCTTGTGACCGTTGCCTTGATCAAACGTCCCAGGGACATGTGTTGATCATTTATTTTGTGTCTTCAAAGCCGTTGCAGAAGCCGGTGCAATATTAAGGTTTCTGATATCCCTTCAGAAACTACTCTACTTTCTAAATCGTGGTTTCTAAACTTTTCTTCTAGGACCTAGGGTCATTGACCACAAAGGCAAAAGAGATGATAAGCTAGTTTTGGCACTGGATTTTAACTTTTTCAAATTCAAATTCAAATTTCCCTCATTTTTCTTATAGAGCACACTGTGTTTGAGCTTTTTGAAGTGCGGTAACATTTCCTTGATGATTCTATGATCTTCTGGTCTTCAATCCAATCTATATGATGATGAAAGAATTGCAATTGTAGTGATTGAAGATGTTGTAACACTAGGTTCTCAGAGATTGCTTGAAATCTTCATTGCAAATGTACTTTTTGATGTCCAGCGTTACTTTCTAAAGACTCAAAAGTTGGTTTCTTGTAGCTTTGATTACTTCTTCATATCATTAGCTATGTTAAGCTAGAATAAAGGTATAATTTTACTTCTTTTTTAATTCATATCTCTTACCATGAGATACAACATATTTGCACATGTAAAGTAAAATATATCCTCGTTTGATGAAGCCTTGATATGCTAAATGATAGAATCTATTTAATCTTACAAGAAACTCAAGATAGCTATTAGTCGTTCTTCAGAGCATTTTCTATAAATTGGCTTTGTTGTCATTCAAAGCTTGTTAACACTTTTTGGAAGGGTTCTGGAGCTAACATGGACTCAGCTAATGCATATGCCATGTTCAACGGGATATAAACAACATAATTGAAATCATTACTTGCATAGTTAAAGAATCAAGCATGCATAGTCATCAATACATAATCTTGCACAATTATTTCAAGTCTTATAATTTCCAACCAAATCATATGAACATAGCGTTCATAACATATCAATCACATCAATAACATCAAGTTGTTGATAATAACATCAAGTTCATTTCTAAGAGTTTGGGGGTGAAAGTGTAAAATTTCCCTTTTAACACATTTTCTCAAATTAATGATCCTCCAAATTTATTTACACTTTTAAGAGACCCATACCACTTAGAAATCATTTTAATTCATTATAAAAACCATTTTGGGCCATTGGCCAAATTTCCTTAGATGTTAGGGGTCAAAGAGCAAAGTTTCATATTTTTGACACTTAGCAAGTGCCAATGCTTCTAAAACTTTTTCTAAACATTATAAATGGTATTTTGAATACATGGATACATTCAAAATGATCACTAACTCTAATTAAATCCATTTGGCCAAAATTCCATAATGATAAGTTCAAAGCACAATTACTTGTAATTATCCTTTTAAGCACCCAAGACACCAAAACACCAAAAATAATTTTTACAACAATTATTGCTAATTTTTAAACACATGAACAAGATTTAAACAAGATCAGATGCTATGGGTCAAGTGTTAGGAAATTATATTTTTGACCTTTTTCAGTTACTAGTTTTCCTAATTATTAAAAATTTTTGTGCATGTGAACAGTACCCATCAGTGATGAACAGAAATGAACAATACCATAAAATTGAAATTACAAAGCTTTAGAAAATTACATTTTTGACCCTTTCCAATTACTAGTTTTTCCCAAAAGCCATTCTAAGACATATGAAATAATTTTTAACACATTTTTGACCACATGGACAGTGCCAAACAACATTCTACAGTACCAAACTGTGTCAAAAAGTGCCTAAAATTAAGATTACAAAAATCATGTAAATTGCATTTTTAACCTTTTCTAATTATTAGTTTTTTTTTTCAAAAACTACTCTAAGACATTTAAAACACATGAAATCATTTTATCCATCTTAGAAGCTAATTATTTCTGTTTAAATTAGTAGCAAAACTTATAATTTCACAAACAAGGTTTTTACTTATTTAAAATCACATTTTTGCTCCTTTTAAGTTTTTGTTTCTTTTAAAATTCCTTTTTTTCACTCAAGACACAAGATTCAAGCCTTAAGTAGAATAAAACTAACTTCAAACCCAATATTTTGATGTGGCCAAAATATATATGTATGAATATATGTCCATGATCAAAATTTCCATTTAAGACAAAGGGGCATGTCTTGAGCTTTAGAGACTTAGGTGATTGCTAGAATCATAAACATGCCTTGTTACTCATTTCAAGTCTTTAACATTTAAGGTGACAACTTGGAAATATAAACATGATATGCAAGACTTGAAATATAGACATGAGAATGCAAGTCCATTTTTAAGTCTTCAAGATAATAAGGTGATATCATGAAATGCAAGACTTGGAATATAAACAATGAAAATGCAAGTTCATTTTTAAGTCTTTAGCATGTACAGTGACAACTTGGAAATATAAACATGATATGCAAGGTGTAACATCCCAAATTTTGTCTAGGCTAATTGACTCGATAAACTCAAGCAATTGATTTACCTACTAGATCGTTGACATTGGCCCTATAGTGGGAAAAAAATCAACATTGATGGTTTATGATTTATCAAGTTAATCAACCTGAGTAAATGACTAATAAATATAATGAGTCAACGAAAGGTCAAGAGTTAAATAATGGTAAGGAGTTAATTAAAAAGATTAATTACTCCTAATTAATGATTAACATGAAAAATGGGTATAACACCAATAGATAATGGACAAGTGTCATGAAGTATAATAAATTATATTATAATAATCAAGTGTGCCTAGAGAAAGATGTAAGAAATTACAAGATTTCTATTACCTAGTAAAATTATGAATATACCCTTACTATAAAAAAGAAATTACAAGTGTTCCTTTGACTTATAAATGAATGACAAAGATACCCTTATTTTATTTATAGAATTACAAAAATACCATTGCACAAATCTCTAAGCTTGTCTTTGAGCAAGGATGAGTATAAGCCATTTGATTTATACTAAGAATGGTTAAAAGCTAGACTAACCCAAAATAGCAAATCTGTAGCTTAAAATATTAATTTATTAGTATAAGTTTCTACAGACAAACTATTTACCAGTATGAGTGTAATACTAACAAAGTAAATTACTTAAATGCTATGACAAGAAAATACATGACATGCATCATAATCACATGCATATTTTCAGCCATATATATATATACATGCACTTATACACACATAAGTTTGAAAATTAAATCATGGAGTAATCCTAGAGTCTCATGACAAGAATATATGATACATGCATGCATGAAAGAATGAAAACATCATTCCATGATCCCCATGATACCCCCACAGTTACATCATCATTAGGAAGGAAAATTGTGCTTTGATCTTAGCTTGCATGTCTCAATGAAAGTTTGATAGATGTCAAAGTTTTGACAATTTGTCATTATCAACATATATAGGTGTGGGCTAAGCTACATTAGACATATTATTTGGCATAAAAACTAGCTAGTAACCTCAACTAAATCCTAACTAGTATTTACTCCAACTAAATGATCTAACTAAATGAGTTTTTGGAGACAAAAATCATCCCCAAACATAGCCATAGGGTAGTGGCCTTGAAGCCTATATAAAGGACTAAGTTGTGTTTCATTGTGTTCCTTCACTCATTTGCTAAGTTTCCAAGACTTCTAGCATTCTCTCTTATTCTTATTCTTAGTCTTCTATTCCTTCTTCTGCTCCTCACTACAAAGAAAGCTTCTCCATCATCAAAACTCACATAAAATACTTGAATCTTAGCCCAAATACTTCACTAGCCTTGCAAGAGTTACACTTTTTAACTATTGTGAAAAATATTTTCTCAAAGACACTAGTTTTCAAGCAAAGATTCAAAAGGGTCACCTTACATCAAGCTCCTTGTTCGAGTTCTAAAAGTGAAGATAGGGACTCATTTAAGCCTCTACACCAAGAGGTAGGAGCCATCTCCTTGGTAGTGTAAGTCTTGATGGCAATCTATTCTTGCTCATGGTTAGAATGCCATCAAGCTTATGTTTGTTGACAAAAATGTTTCAAGGGGATATTGTAAAAATATTTTGTGAAACTTCCATGTTCTTTTTTGTTTCCTAAGTGATTTTATGATGTCTTAATGCTTAAATGTTGTTTATAATATGCATGTGTGGTTCTTATGTTGAAAGAAGTGACATAAAACAAGAAAATGATAGGTGCTGGATTTTTGGCTATTTCTGACAGTAGCTATTTTGAAAACTAAAACTCACAGAATATGTAGTTTTTAGGAATAAAAGATACTACAAACTAGACTTACTAAAGAACACTGTCCAAAAAGAATCACTCAAGAAGGAGTTCTCTAGCTTAAGATATAATTTTTCAAAGTTCAGTCTTTTTACTAAAGATGTTGTTTGACCCCTTAACACAAAACTGAGCTTTTCTTTTTCTACAAAAATGCAAAATGTGTGAAAATGGTTTTCTTGGAAAGCTGAGATCATAAGGAATACAGACACATAAAATACATGTATTGAAAAGATGAACATGATTACAGAATTATGAAATAATTCACGGAATAAGTCTTGGGACACTATTGGAATAGAATAACTTTGTAAGGGTATACAAGTAATTTCACTTAGAATATTTCTGTGAAATTCACGTTCAGATAAAGATATTTGAGACAGGAATCTGAGAATACATTTATTTTCTTGAGAGAGTAAGTGTAGTGAGAGAAATTAATTTTCCATGCAAACATGTCAGAATTGGTAATAAGCTGTAAAACTTTAATAGGCAAAAATAGCACTTTTAAGGGTCAACCTGAATCACTATTTTCAAGAGTGTTAAAAATTATTTGAATAATACTTATCAGATTAATATAAATATAATAAAGATATATAATCTATAATTACACATAATTAAGGATTTTCACTCATAAATGACTAAGAGAACTAAGTTCTTAACCTATAAGCTTATGTTCTAATTAAACAAGATTGAATGACCCTGAGACACATAATGTATGGATTTGACTTATGATCTTGAATGTATATGAAATATTGTGAGTGATCATGAATGGTTCATTATATGCATGAATGTTTCAAAGTGTTATATTTAATATGATGTGAATGTTATGCATAACATGATTTGAGAAATATTCGCATAGTATGAGACTCGAATGAAATGTATATTGTGTTAATGTGAGATTTTACATGAGATTTTATGTTATGAGACTAGTAATGACATGTCTACTGCATAAGTATGAGATCTTACATGAGCTTTTAAGATCTTTTATGAAACATGATATATGGCACTGATGAAATTAAGCAATGAAAGTCTGAAAAAATGGATTTGAGCCAAAGCATAAAGGTCTAAAAAGTGGATATGAATATGAATAAAAAGTAATAGGAGAAGCTCACTGCTTAACCCCTCACCCTAATCCATTAAGATTTTCTCACAAAACAAGTTGTAGTGACGGCCAAGGTATGAGGTCATTACCTACAGAGGTGGTTTAAGAAATTAGTGTTGGTGCACCCGGTGAGTGAAGGACCAAATCAAATTAAAAATGTATAAAATGTTAAATGCATGCATACGGTTATGGTGAACCTATCTTACTCGGATTACTTGCTTTGCTTGAGTAATTGAAAGATATGTTAATGAAAGAAAGGATGATGATCACAAACTCAAGTAAATGTTGAGGATGAGTAATCATGAAATGCATGCATTTCCTAAATTATTTATTGTTAATTAGCGATTCATATGATATGTATGATCAATGAATGACTGAATGGATATTCCTATTAATGTTATAAGAATAGTTTAAAAGCAACTACACTTCGGTTAATTACGTTTGTGAAAAATCTAGTCATTGAACCATCTGTATGTCTACCTTTTTGTAATAAACCTGAAGTGACTGGAATGACAATGATGACACAATTAGCACAAATGGGAACTCCTACTGAGTAATCTTGTATTTCTTACTCCTATGTTTCTCTTTCCGTTGTCATTACTTGAGACAGACTATTCCACTTGAACCAACGAAGCTATAGTTAAGGAAGGTGGCAACGTGTGAAGACTTCAGAACTTCCAAAAATTAGCACTCTGATTTTAGTTATGTTATAGATTGTGAAGAATAGACCAGTAATAGGAGAACTTATATTGTTATTTGTAAGAACCTATCACTATGATATATGTCCTAGCATGACTCATGTATCAAGTAGTTATATTTCAGTTTATGTGATAGTAATTTTATATTTATTCCCTTAGTCCGCTTTATTAAATTAAGTGTGCAAAGTAATTTTGATTATCATCTACATAAACGCTACATATTTCAATTCTTACCACAGGCTTAAGTTTCAAAAAGTAAGTTATACCAAAAAAAAAAAAGTTATCCACTATTTTCTTTAGTTAATTTCAAAAGAAAATGAATGCAAAGCATATGTGACAACTAATAAAATCCAAATGTGAACTTAAGCGTAGTTAGGTTGATTAGGGTGTTATAGAAGGCATTTAAACATGGAAATGCAAGACTTAAAACATAAACATGAATGCAAGTCCATTTTTACATCTTATTAGAGCTCAAAAGCTTGAACTTAAAAAAGTGAAACTTGCAACCTTATCAATCTTAACAAAAATGAGAATGAGCTTTAGAGTCCTTCATTCCCATCGGTCAAAGAACCTTATTTCTTGGACTCATCATCAAGCTCAAAAACAACAAGGAAAACAAATGAGCATTCTTTCTCTTTCTTTTTTTTTTTTTGGTTGAAACCAAAGATCAGGCCTAAAGCTTTAGAGGTCAAGCTCATGATGGTCTTACAACCATCATCAAGAGCACTCACCGTCAAGCTATGGCCTTGATCACAACAACAACAAGAGAAAAGAGTAGAAATAGAAAGAAAACTTAAGAATAAAATCCCTACCAAGAAGGTTTCTTGGTTGCAAGTGAGAAAGCTTGATCCTTTGTGACGAAATGAGAAGAAAAATCTTCTCCTAAAGCTAAATGGGGTTTTGGCCAAGAGGGAAATAAAAGAGAAGGAGGATTTTTCTTGTGTTCTTGTGTATGGGATAGAAAGGTTAGGTGTTTAGAGGTTGATCTATGATAGTGGTGTGGTGGTTTAATGTTTGGAAGCTTGATTATGGAGCAACAATGATATCTCTTGAAGGTGACAGAGAGCTTGTGTTGAGAGAGGACAAGAGTATTTTTTTTGACAAGTCTTGATGAGCAGGACTCAACAAAAAAGTGGATAGTAAAAATGAGGGTTTGTGAGTGTATGAGTGTTGAAAAAAAATAAAAAATGAGAAAGAGAAAAGGTATATGGCCGTTGGCCACTCAAGGGGAATTAGGGGTGAAAATTGTTTGATTTGAGTTTGGGGATTAAGGTTCTTGAGTAATTTTGATTAGGAGTTTAGTTAGGAATTACTAATTTGGTGTCAAGAGTTGTAATGTGGTGGTTAAGGCTTTCAAGACAAGGTTAAAGAGTTATCTTCAAGGTTAAATGGGCTAAACTTGATTAATTCCAATATCAAACACTAACTGGTTCCTAATCTTTAGGAAAAGAAAAAGAGTGAGAAAGTGCTTTTTGTCTCATGAGTAATCTTTGAATAAGAATGAGATTAAACTTTCTTTTAAGTAACCTTAGGCCCTAATTAATCTCAAATAATTATTTCGACTCAAGATTAATAACTAAAATTAATTTATCTTTAATTAGAGCTTAATATTGCCAATATTTTCGTAATCATTTTAATTAAGCTTAATTAGCACTAACCAGGGGCAAAATGGTAATTTTATGTAAAAATTCCCCAAGACCATTCTAGATATCACATATACCTTTAATTGACATTCCCGTCTCTCGGGTGATGACCGAGTTTGTTCGTCACTTAATTCCACGTTAAATTACCTTAGGAGCGTTTTGGTAATTTCATGCACGAGAAAAACCAGGAATTGAGATTTCTACATCTACTATCATCCAAAGAACATCAAGTCCCATTCAAACATCAAACTACCCTCTTAAGAATAGCCAGGACCAGTCGTCCATGATTGCCAGGTAAAAATGACCTTAGGGGTATTTTGGTTATTTTTCACACAGGAAAATTGAGGATTACGATTTTTGCACAGATTGCTATCTAAATCTTATAAAACCTCATCCTAATATTAAAATACTCTATTGAAGGTGGCCTAGACCAATCGTCCTCAATTCTCATGCAAAAATGACCCTAAGGGCAATTTAGTCATTTTGCACGATAAGAAAAATCGGGGAGTTATATTTCTCCCCTCCTTAAAAAGAATTTTGTCCTTGAAATTCGTTACCTGTGAAGAGTTCAGGGTACTACAACTTCATCTCTAATTCCAAATCCCATGTAAATTCCTCTACTTTTCCCTATACCCAAGCCACTTTGACCAAAGGTACAGTCAAAGTGGGCGGTAAGTTAAATGTCAGGTCCTCCCTTAATTATACTTGTTTTGGCTCTAACACATGACTAGGGTCTGATTGGTACTTCCTCAATTGAGAGACATGAAAGACATTATGAAGATTGGACAGATCAGGTGGTAGGGCTATCTGATATGCCACTAACCCGATCTACCAAGAATTTCAAAGGGACCAAGGAATCTAGGGCTCAACTTGTTGACTCTCATAGCTCGTCCTATACCTGTCGTGGGGGTGATTATAAGGAACACATGCTCTCCTTCTTGGAATTCTAACAGCTTTCACCATTTATTCATATAGCTTATTTGTTGACTTTGAGCAGTAAGGATTTTATCCCTAATCCTCTTGATTTGTTCTGTTGTTTCCCTTTCAACATCAGCTCCTAACATACTTTGCTCCCTAGGCTCATACCACTAACACAAAGGAGATTGACACTTCCTTTCATATAAGGCTTCATACAGTGCCATATTGATGCTTACATGATAATGTTATTATACGCGAATTCGATTAATGGCAAGTATTTATCCCAACTTCCCCTTTGGTCCAACACACATGCCCTCAACATATCTTCTAAGGTTTGTATGGTTCTCTCCAATTGGCCATCAATTTGAGGGTGGTAAGCCATGCTCACGCACAACTTCAAACTGAAAGCCTTCTGAAAGGCTCCCCAAAAATGTGATCTAAACTGCAAATCACGATCTAATATTATCGTCAACAGTACTCTGTGCAACTTTACAATCTCTTAGATGTACAACTAAGCTAACTTATCCAAGGAATAAGTCACCTTAATGGGTAAAAGTGAGCTAACTTCATCAGTCAATCCACAATCACCCATATGACATCATGGCTAGCTTGGCTTTTGGGTACACCCGTCACAAAATCCATTAAGATACTATCCCATTTCCATTTGAGAATCAACAAGGGTTGCAACATTCCAGAAGGTTTTTGGTGTTTAATCTTTACCTTTTGACAAACTAGGCACTTACTCACCTAAGTGACCACGTCTTTCTTCAGATTGGGCCACCAAAACATCTCTTTCAAGTCCTAATACATTTAGTAGTACTAGGGTGAATGGTGAAATGGCTCTTATGATTCTCCTCCAAAATCTCTTTTCAGAGGTCACCACTTGTCAGTACACAAATTCTGCACTCAAATCTCCATAACTTATTAGTTCCAAGGGTGAAATCCTTCAATTTTCCTACCTCTATTTCCTCTAAGGTCTCCTTAAAGTCCTCATCCTCCTATTAAGCTCGAGTGATATTTTCTTTGAAGTCCTTCATCGCATTAAGATGACACAACTTCATGCCTTCAATAGTCAACATCATCCCCAAGTTTAGATTTCTAAATCTCTCAATCAACTCCGCCTCCTTAACCATCATCTGGGACAAGTGTAATGACTTTCGAATTAAGGCGTCAGCCACTACATTAGCCTTGCTAGGATGATAGTTCAACCCAAAGTCATAATCCTTCAGGAATTTCATCCACCTCCTCTACCTCATATTCAACTTCTTCTGATAAAAAAGGTACTTAAGACTCTTGTGATCAAAGAACACCTTAAACTTTACTTCATACAAATAGTGTCTCTACATTTTCGAGGCAAACACTACAGCTGCTAACTCTAGGTCATTGGTGGGGTAATTTGCTTCATGAAGCTTGAGTTTTTTAGACGCATAAGCTACCGCTTGCCTATTTTGTATTAACATATAGCCCAAAGCTTTTCTCGAAGTGTCATAATGCACCTCAATAGGCACATTGGGATCTGTAATACTAATACTGAGGTTGTGGTTGACTTCACTTTTAGCTCTTGGAAGCTTTTCTCACATTGCAGAGTCCAAACAAAAAAGTCATTCTTCCTAGTAAGCTTAGTCAAGGGTAAGGAAATCTAAGAAAATCCCTTACTAAACCTACGATAATATCCAGCCCATCCCAAAAAGCTCCGTATCTCCGTCACTGTGGTAGGTCTTTCCCAGCTCATCACAGCCTCTATTTTATTAGGATCTACTACGATACCCCCTTTTAACACTACATGTCCTAGAAACTTCATTTCTTCCAGCTAAAATTCACACTTAGACAATTTTGCATACAATTTCTTCTCCTTCAGAATCTCTAGAACTATCCTTAAATAACGCTTGTGCTCCTTGCGGGTCTTCAAATAGATGAGTATATCATCTATGAATACAAACACAAAGTGATTCAAATAAGATCTAAAGATCCTATTCATATAGTTTATAAACACAATAGAAGCATTAGTCAATCCAAATGACATAATTGTTAACTCAAAATGGCCATATCGGGTCCTAAAGGTAGTCTTGGGTATGTGATCATCCCTTACTCTAATATGATGATACCTCGACTTCAAATTGATCTTTGAGAACACTGTTGTTCCCCTCAACTAATCCATCAAATCATCAATTATAGGCAAATAGTACTTATTCTAACTGTCACTCGATTTTACTGCCTATAATCCACACAAAGCCTTATGCCCCCATTTTTCTTTTTGACAAACAAAATTAGGGCTCCCCAAGATGATGCACTACGTCTCACAAAATCCTTCTCCAAAAGCTCTTCTAACTAAGTCTTCAACTCGATTAACTCTAAGGGTGACATCCTATAAGGTGCTGTGTAACATCCTAATTTTTAACCCAATACTCGTAGAACATATTTAGGTTAATCATTAGTCTATTACTCTTTTAGTCTCATTCTTTAGACCTTTCTTTGAAATACTTAGCAGAAAATACAGGTAAATTTTTTTTTGAAATGTAAATACAAAGTAAGAACTGCGTAATATGATGGATGATGAGGCACATAAAGAAACAAGATGCAAGAGTAAACAAACAACTCACGAATATCAAAACATAAAACACGTAATTGTTTATCAGACGGAACCTTTGTCAGAAAGTGAAGATCGAGCACCAAAAGCCTTCAAGTTTGTTGCAACCCCTATCAATCCCCGAGTGGAAGTGGGAGTATATATCTATGGATTTTGTGATAGGATTACCTAGGACCCAAGCTGGCCATGATGCTATATGGGTGATAGTGGATCGACTAACCAAGTCGGCTCACTTCTTACCTATTAGAGTGACATATTCTCTGGATAGATTGGCGCAGCTGTACATCCAAGAGATTGTAAGGTTACATGGTGTACCGTCGATGATAATCTCGGATAGAGATCCGCAGTTTACGTCATGTTTTTGGGGAGCCTTTCAAAAGGCATTCGATTTAAAGTTATGCTTAAGCACAGCTTACCACCCACAAACAGACGAGCAATCGGAGAGAACGATCCAAACCCTAGAAGATATGTTGAGAGCCTGTGTTCTAGACCAAAGGGGAAGCTGGGATAAGTATCTACCGCTGATCGAATTTGCGTATAACAACAGTTATCATGCAAGCATCGGCATGGCACCCTACGAAGCCCTATATGGACGGAAGTGTCAATCCCCTCTGTGTTGGTATGAATCCGGAGAACAGAGCATGCTAGGACCCGATGTGGTGAGGGAAACCATGGAACAAATCAAGAAGATCCGGGATAGGATGCTTACGGCTCAAAGTAGACAAAAGAGCTATGCGGACAAGCGGCGTAAGCCATTAGAGTTTAATAAGGGAGAACATGTATTCCTTAGGATCACCCCCATTACAGGCATAGGGAGGGCTATGAGAGTCAAAAAGTTGAGCCCCCAATTTCTTGGTCCCTTTGAGATTCTTCAAAGAATAGGGCCAGTAGCTTACAAAATAGCCTTACCCCCTAACCTTTCCAACCTTCATGATGTCTTTCACGTCTCTCAGTTGAGGAAATACGAGTCCGACCCTAGCCATGTCTTGGAACCAGAGCATGTACAGTTAAGGAAGGACCTGACTTTCAATCTGCCACCTACAAGGATCGTGGATCGCGGAGTCAAGTAGTTGAGAAACAAGTCTGTTCCTTTAGTGAAAGTAGCATGGGGACGAGACAAGTCCAAAGAATCTACATGGGAGCTAGAATCAGAGATAAAGACCAAGTATCTAGATCTTTTCTAAGGTACGAATTTCGAGGGTGAAATTCTTTTTAAGGAAGAGAGTAATGTAACGCCCCGATTTTTTGTCTGAGAGAAAATGACCAAAATGCCCTTAAGGTCATTTTCTGCCTGGAATTTGAGGATAGCTGGCTTGGCTGTCCTCGAAGGGTCAATTTAATGTTTGAAGGGGATTGGATGGTCCTTGAGTGGTTTCGGAAACCGAAGACCATGTTTCTGCAGTTTCGGGTCAAAATGACCAGAATACCCCTATAGCGTTTTACGCAGGTAACGGTGCTATTCAAGTCTGAAGCTTTCCCCGAAGGCTTAAAATGATGTTTTCATGTGTTTAAAAGTATCTAGTTGAGTCCTGGTGGTCCCGAACAGTTTTTACAAAAAATTACAATTTTACCCCTGGCATAGTGTTGTTTAATCTTAATAATGTAATTAAGCAAACCTAAGCAATATTAGGTTCTAATCGAAGGTTAATTATTTTCCATAATTAATCTAGAGTCAAAACAAGTTATTAAAATTAATTAGAACCTAAAATTGCTTAGATTAAACCTAAATCACTTTTAAAACTCAAGATTCCTAGTCTTGGAATCTTGAATAGTATTTTCTCTCTCCAATTCCTTAAATTAAGGAATTGTTTATCCACTAAAATGAGTTTTATCTCACTAATTGAGCAAGAGCACTCCCTAAACTTGTCTTGAAATCCTTAATTACATCCTTAGTCACTTAAACACTTTCTCATAAATTCCTAAACTTAAGCCTAATCAAAGACACACCTAAACACAACTCTAAACCACAATCAAAAGAAAGATTTTCCTCCTCCCTTGGCTGATGCAATTTGGCCACCTCTCCTCCTCATTTCCATCACATGTTTGAAATTTCAAACACTCAAAGAACCATGCTTTGAGGCCATACCTCAAGCCATACCACACCATACCTCACCATGCCTCATTTGAGCCAATCTCTCACCTCATGGCCCATGAGGTCCACAGCCAAGCACCATTCACTCACCCCTCCATGTTTTGTTTTTCTATAAATACATGCATTTAGAGAACTTGGTCACTTTTGATCAATTGCCAAAGTGTAAGTTTCAAGAAGCATTCCTAAGTACTTCCATATTCTCTCAAGTTCAAGAGCTCATTTTCTTCAACTTCTTCATCTTCTTCACTCATCTCAACCTCAAGTCACAAGGTAAGGATTTTGCTCTAAGTGTTTTATTCATTGAAGTTTTATTTCTAGTGATGTGCTTTATGGTTTCTCTTGAAACTTTTAGAACTTCTTCTCTTTTCCTTTGATTTTCGGCCAAGAGCCTTTGGGAACTTGGAAATGAGAGCTTGATGATGAGGATTCCATGATGATATTCATCACTTGGGTATGTCTCGCCTTTTCCAGGACCGCAGCAGTAGAGGCCCGTGGGTGGAGACAGTGCACACACCACATAGATGAGGATAAACCTTCTTTTGTTTAGAGGTTATCCATTTTAGATGCACTTGGATAGGGGAGTTTCCTTTTATGCTTTTGTTCTCTTTTCCTTTCTGCTGTATTTTTATTTCAGATGTATTTGTTCTACGTTGTACTAACTAAGTCCAGCTTTTCATAAGTGGGCATATTATATATATATATACAGTTAGTTTCATCATGATGTGCAATTACGTGTTGTATGTTCTGATGTTCGTGAGTTGTTTGTTTACTCTTGCATCTCGTTTCTTTATGTGCCTCATCGTCTGTCATGTTGCGCGGCTCTCACTTTGTATTTACATTTCAAAAAAAAAAATTTACTTGTATTTTTTGCTAAGTATTTTAAAGAAAGGTCTAAAGAATGAGACTAAAAGAGTAATAGACTAATGATTAACCTAAATATGTTCTAGGAGTATTGGGTTAAAAATTAGGATGTTATATGCTGTGGAGGTAGGCCCCATCCTCGGGACTAACTCTATAGAGAAATCTATCTCTCTTACCAGAGGGAACTCGAGTATCTCATCTGGAAAAATTTTAGAGTAGTCTTTCACTACAGGCACATCATCAATGTATTACTCAAGGTCTGCATTGCTAGTGGGTAGGAGAACATATCCCTTACTCTCTTTCCGATAACAATTGACTTCTATAACATTTAAGTAAAGACTTAAAAGTTTACTAGGCACACCAGGTATGGGAGAAAAGATGACAGACTTTGTGTAACAATTCAAAAAAACACGGTTTGTGTAAAGCTAATCGATGCAAAGAATCATGTCTAGACTACACATGGGTAAACAAATTAAGTCTAAGACAAAAGGCTTACCTTTAACAATGAAATAACAATCTAAACAACATCTACATGTCTTAACAAGGCTACCAATAGGTGTAGAGATAGTAAGATCAAAGAAAGTTCTGACTCGTGCAAATGTAAGGACTTGACACTATCATGTGATATGAATGAGTGAGTTGCACCAGAGTCATACAGTATAATTAAGCTCTTATTGTTCATCTCACACTTACCTTCTATGAGGTCGCTGGACTTTGCCAAGTCTTCTATATTGAGGGTAAATACCCTCCTTTAATGCTATGGCCTAGTGGCAAGAGCCGTCAGGTTCTTCCCAGGGTACTCTCCGGCATAATGGCCTGGCTTCTAACACTTGTAACACACTCCTTGGCCTATCAAACAAGGTTGGGCCCCATGCAATTTCCCGTACTTGGGACTTTCAGCAGCAGGTATGGGTCTAGGAAGTGCAACTAGGACCTTTGGGGTGCCTTGCCCTTAGGACCACTCAATCCACCATGATGAAAAGTCTTGTTAGGGCCTTGGCACTTAAATTACAACTTGAAGTACAACTTGAATCTTGGAGCTTGTGGTGCTAGCTTCTTGGTGAAGTTCTCAGCCCTTGACATGTTCAGCTTCTTGTAGCCCTCCCTAATGATGCAGCACTTGTTGACTAGGGTGGCAAAGTCCCTAATCTCCAAATGTGCAATGCCAACGTTGATCTTCGCCTTCAGCCCAGCTTCATACTTAACACACTTCCAGAACTCGTTGGGGTTCCCTTGAAAGATCCTTGAAAATTTAATCAGCTCCTCAAATTTTGCAGTGTACTGTGCGATGCTCACCCTCCTTAGGTCTGTTGCATGAACTCCACATCTCTGGCATTCCTTACCGATGTTGAAAAGTACTTATCATAGAAATAGGTCTTGAACATCTCCCAGTTGATCATGGTGCCAACTGCCTCTAATAGCTTTCGAGTGCCAACCTCCTAGAACTTGACATCTACCTCTAGTATAAAAGTAGAAAAAGTCACCTTCTATTCCTCAGTGCAGGTGATCATCGAGAAGATCTTCTCCATGTTCTTGATCCACTCATCATCCTGGTTGGGATTCAAAGCTCCTTGGAATGATGGCAGGTTCGCTTTGCAGAACTCTCCAAATCGGGCTTGCTTTTGGCCATTAGCAGTGTTAGGGTCACGACCAGCATCGCCTTAGTGGTCCACTCGTTCAAACATCATTTGCATGGCCCTCGTCATGTCCCTGATAACTCCTACAGTCCCATTGCTCTGATCGTCTCTGCCTGGAGTCCTATCCCATCGTGGTGGTGCCATCGGTCCCTAAGCACACAAAACAATAAACACTGAGGTGGTCAGGCTTAATACTTCATGCAAAGTGAGCTAGTTACCATGGCACACATGAACATATAAGGGTTATGCATTTCTATCCCATAGCTTATCCTATTAATAAAGTAATACATATGACATAACTATCGCATCATGCTTAAGAAGCATAGTCAGTCCAATCCTCAGGTTCCGTGAGAACTAAACTTCTCTGATACAAAATGTAACGCCTTTATATTTAACTCAACATGCCTAGGATGCATTTAAGTTAATTATTAGTTATTACTCTTTTGTTTTAGTTGTTACTTTAAATTATGAAAAATACTTAGCAAAAATATGGGTATTTTTTTTAACTTAAAAACAAAATGTGAGCCACAAGTACTAAATAAAACATGTCATTCATCTCACATGTAAGAGGAAAGGATAAAAAAAAAACATGTTAGGGCATACACGGAACACATACATCACAATATCATGAACATAATCACATCATCATACGTATATTTATAGCATAAGTATTAATCGTTCTACATCATGCATCAAAATAAATTACACTAAAATGGTATCATGCCCACTAAATAGAGGTTAGGCTAAGTACGGTCATTCGAAAGAAACATAAATAGTATATGGGTAGAAACTAATAACATCCTACTAAGACCTCTCCTTCCACTACTCCTACTGGGACGCGCCTAGAGTAAATAACCTCTAACAAAATATCAAAGGAAAGCTATCCTCTCCACGAGATATGCAAAAGCGCTCCAAGAGGTCCACCATCAACATCGACTAATGGCACTCTCAAGAAGGAAGAAAGTAACCAATCACAGGAGCAAGGTCATCTGGTGTGGTAAAATGGCCAATAGGTCGGATATAGGCACCTCGGCAAGGATGGGTAGCTCTTCTACGAATGCTTAAATCCTCTCTGTGGCTGTGTGACAATAGCCTCTCCATCGCTATCACCTCCCACCTCCATGGGGACCGTGGAGGCAGAATCTCCTGAAGAATGCTGGGAGGGTAACTTCTCTAATGGGTCTAACCATGGCTCAGCAGGGCGAGGGGGTGATCAGGTATGTAGACAGGGAAGTCTTGGATGGCTGAAGTGGCAAGATGGGCACAAGGAAACTGCTCCGAACATGTAGGTGCACGCTCGAAGGCAAGGTCATTTGTAAAAGGAGTAGGAGTCGAAAACCAAAAACTAGTGACTGGTGTACGAAGGGATGGTCCAAGAAGACAAACAAATGAACGATACATCGACCCGTAAAATGATAAGACTAGTTGCCCAGGTCGAAATGTATCTCCCACGTGGAGGCATCAACGTAGATCACAAACGTTATTATCAACCTCTAAAGACGAGATGGAAAGAAAGAAAGAGAAGGAATAAGAAACTTGAACAAGAATCTCAGTAGGGCTTTCATCTCCAAAGAAGTGTCATCATCATTGTCCTCAGGAACCTCGGGAATTATTATGAAAACAGTAGACATATTAAGGTTCATTTATTAAGTTTAAAAGCCATTAGCCGAGGCATGTCTTTTAGTATGATTCTTAATGTTATGAATACATGTCAATGCCATATGCAACATATCACAAGAATCATAATAAGTCAACGTGTAATGCCCCAATTTTCTGCTAGAGTGAAAATGACCAAAATGCCCCTGAGGTCATTATCAGCCTGGAATTCGAGGAAAGCCAGGTCCGGCAGTACTCGAAGGGCAAACTCAATGTTGGAAGGGGATTGGATGACTTGTGTTTCTTTCCGGGATCGAAAATCTCATTTTTCGAGTTTTCGGGTCGAAATGACCAAAATGCCCATGTGGCGTTTTACCCTTTTGCAAGTGCCGGATGAACCCGAAACCTCTCCAGATGGTTTTAAAAGATGTTTTTATGTTTTCTGTGGTCTCAGTTTTGGTCCCGGAGATCCCGGGCAAAATAAGTGCAAAATTACGGTTTTGCCCGTAGTTTCGTATGTTTACACCTAATCACATGGTTAAGCGAAACCTAAGCAATATTAGGCTATAATCGAAGGTTAATTAATTTCCATAATTAATCTAAGGTCAAAATAATTTAATAAGGATGATTAGAACCTAAAATTGCTTAGATAAACTTAAAACCCTATCTTTAAATTCAAGGACTTTGAGTGTAGGAATCAATGAATAGTGTGCAAATAGTGCACAAATAGTGTTTTCTCTCTCTTTCCTTAAATCATGGGATTGTGATACACATTGTTTATTCACAAATGAGTTTTAAATTCTCTAATGATGTAAGAGCACTCCTAACCTTGTCATAAAATTCCTAATACACATGCTTAGTTACCTAAACTTAAGCTTAATTACTCCTAACCTTGTACCTAAACTAACCTACACTTAATCCTATCATTAACACCCAATTACATGGAAGATTTTTCCTCTCTCCTTGCTGCCCAAATCTGACTGAAAATCATCCCCGATTTTCATGAATTATTTCATTTCAAACTTAAAGGAAAATCACCTCAAATCACCTTACTTGTCATGCCTTGTCATAATTTCAATCAAGCTTGCTTTTCCAAATGAATAACCAAGTAAAATAAATCATTCCCTTCAATTATTTGTGGCTGAAAAACTTCCAGCCATGATGGTCTTCTAGAAGCCTAATTTCATCAACAATTTAAAGAAAAGATCACTCAAAAACCCATGCTTGAAGCCATACCTTGTGTCATGAGCTCCATGCTTCAAACCATGCTTGTATGACACCATCAAAGAGATATTTTCTCTTTCTTACCATCAGCCATGCTTTCCATTCTCTCACCTATCACTTTGTTTTTCTATAAATAGGGAGCTTGTGTTAGCATTGGATGCACATTGAGCATTTGCTAAAGCTTAGAGTAGTCTTGCTAGTTTCTTTCTTTCTCTCTAGTCCCAAAGAGTTCCTTTCTTTTTCATCTTCATCTTTTTCATCTCTTTACTTCATCATCATCATCTCATAACCTTCACACATCACCCCATAACCTTGAATCACCATCAAACCTCTCAAATATTTCATTTCAAACACAACCTCACCTCAAACACAACTCTAACCTCCTTATCTCCCCTTGGCCGAAAACATCAAGCCTTTTGGAGGAGCTCATCATCTTGTTTTCTTCTCTCAAAGTTCAAGCTCTTTGTTTTCACTCTAGGTAGGAGTGTTTCTTTGCATCTCATTTCCATGAAAAATGAGTTCTTCTCTAGCTACCTCTTGGAATTTCTTTTTAAAACTCTCATGGTTTCCTTCTTGAGTTTTTGGCCTTCATGACCTTTAAACTCATACATGATGGCTTGATGATGGGGACCTCTAGATGATGACTATGTGTTCATCATAATGAGACCCCTAAAGCTTGAGTTTTCTTTAGTTTTTATTATTATGCTATGAAGTTCACTAAAGTTTTCAACTTAAGAAAATAAGAATGATTTCAAAAAGGAATATGGATTACTTTCTCTTGGCCTCATGATTTCGTCCATAATTCCTTTTCTTGGAAATATGGAGATTTCTTTTAGTTCCATTCTCTTGACTTGATGAGACTATGTTGGGGTTGTGAATATTGGTTCTTTAAAGTCTTGGACGAGCTCTAGTTATTAAACCAAAATGAACTTGCATTGATATTTAGATTATGCCTTGCATAGCATGATTTATTTTTATGTGATCACTAATGCTCTAAGACTAAAAATGAACTTGCATATTCATATTTAATTTCCAAGCATTGCATTTCACGTTTATTATTCAAGTCATCACTTAAAATCCAAGATAATAACAAGTTGCATCTCATATTTATTTTGAGCTATTTACTTTTCAAGTTCTCACTTTATTTCCCTAATGAACAATAAAAATGAAGTGCATGGCATGTTTATGTTTTGTCATCACCTAAAGCTCTAGAGCTCAAAGATTTGTCCCAAGGTCTCAAATGAGAGTTAGACATGGAAAGCATTCTCTTAGAATGCCCACTTCGGCTATGTGAGATGAATGAACTTAGGATAAGTTTCATTTGATCACAAATGCCTATAAGCTATGCTTTATAATTTTTCTAAGTCTATGTGGATTCAAAGAACATATAGAACTAAGTTTTATGGATTTAGTACCTCTTGAAATAAATTCAACTTAGCTACTTCCCTTATAAATATCTTGATGATTTTAGATGTTAAAAATGTTTACAAAAGAGTTTTGAAGGTTTTAAAAAGGTTCCAAGAGAAACTAGTATCCTATGTGCTTTAAAAAGTATGTTTTATGCCTTTGTATGGAGAGTGTTGTTTCAGTTCTGCCTTGCTATGATTGGCCACTGTATGAGCTGTTTTAACGATGATAACATGCTTATGTTTAAGTATGATCAATGGAAAAACTCATGAGTAAAAGAGAAGAAAGGTTAGAAACTAGAAAAGAATTAATTTGAGAGTTCTAGATCCCTTAATATTAGAATTTTCTGGATTCTGTCCAGCAAGGTTTAGTAATGATAATCATGGTTCTAAATTAGTTTAAATGTGTAGAAATGACTCATAATTGGTTTAGGACTTGATCTTGGTGCCTTAGGAGCAAACCGAACTTAGAAAGGGTCATTGTCGTGACTCCTAGGTACCCGTAAAGTTGAAATTATGAATTCTGCACCTTTGAGATTGAGAGATATTCTTGACCATAGTATGAAGAGAGATATACTTAGTCATAACCTCCTAAGTACCCGAGAGGTTAGCTTTGAATGATTCATAACTTAGACTGTGAGTTAAAGACCATAGCGGTCAATGCATAAGACATTAAGAATATGAGAATGATATTTATATGATACTAAGGTATGTTAAGATGTTTTACGATGATGCATATGTTATGTGAAGGATGATGACGTTATTCATATGAGGAATTCATGAGGATATATGTTTATGTGGCATAAGACAAATTTGGAAGAAATTCGGCGCGATGCCATCGTGCCGCCGAATTTCCGACAAATTTGGGGACTTAAAGATTTTGAAAATTAAGGTACTAAGATGGGTTCTAGGATGACACCGGTTTGGCCGAGCACCTCCATAGAACTCATGTGACATCGGTACCCATTTTTTTTTACTCTTAGGTGACACCGGTTCGGCCGAGCACCCCTAAGAGATTTGCCCCCTAACCCGTACTCAGATAGTTGGGATTTATGACTTATGATGCGCTTATCATTAAATGGTAAGTAAGAACTAGTGACGACTAGTTAAGGTATGAGCTCATAACCTAGAGATGGACACATTCTGGGTGACACCGGTTCGGCCGAGCACCCCCAGTTCGATTGTCTTTTAGGGTGGCCCATAAGGAAGAGAAGTTTTATGATTATGATTATGTCACTAAGTTTGTCCCATATGAATGTGTTCTAATTGCCACTTAATACCACTAAGTATGATGATGATTGATGTATGTGCATTAAGTAGCGCCACGCATACATTCTTTATTATGTTGCATTCATGACATTAAGATCATCCTAAAATGAATGGACCTTGGCTAAAATACACTTTAGAACTTAAAATGAACTTGATATATGCTCACTTGTCTTTATGAAATAAACCCAAGATTTCTGGGGATGTGAACGATGTAACCCTAGGATAGGAGACTCCTACTGAGATTCTTTACTAAGAATTCTCACTCCTCTCTCTCTTCTCCCATCACATCTTCAGAGAGCGATGGCGATGTTCGTTGACTTCATTGACACGCCAGCCAGGGAGGTGTACTACACCCCGGTGGAGCTTTCGAGTACACAAGCGTTGCAAGGATATTCCCTTCGGCTGTATCTTTTAGGAGGGGTGGTGGATTTATACTCGTAGCTTACTAGGAGGGTAGCATTTTGGATTTTCATTGTAGTCGCACCCTACACTTGTGTTTCTTGTTGTATTTTATTTCTTCTCATTACAAGCTCTTTTGTACCTATGGGTATGACTACCTATGTACTCTAAATATATTATTAATGAAATGTTTCTCTTGTTATGATGATTTCTGCTCCACCATTATATGTTTTCCTTTTTGAGTTCTCTCTATGAGTGTTAATCATGTCTCACGTTTCCGTTATTCGAATAGTTAAGTTCGCGGCTCTCACTTTGTTTTATACTTTCAAAAAAAATTTTTACCGTAATTTTCGCTAAATATTTTCAAGAAAAAGATGAGACTATGAGGTAATAGCCTAATGTTTAACCTAATGTGTTCTAGAAAGTTGGGTTAAAATTAGGGTGTTACACAACGTAGCATAGAGAACATAAGCTAGCATAACATAATCTTTTCCTCTTTACTTTTTTAGGTGACTTAACTTTCTTATTCTCTTCTAAGGGGCCACCCTAATACTAAACTCTTGAGAGTTCTAGATTAAGAGCTTATACCTAACTAGTCGTCACTAGTCTACACTTATCCTCTCGATAAGCTAATTCCTAACTCCCAAAGTGCGGGATAGGAGGCATAGGTTCACCTTTCATAACCATTAATTCCTAGAGGGTAAAGGATCACCTTGTCGAATCACCACTCCTAACCATTAATTCATGGAGTCTAGAGGATCATCTCCATGTGTCTTATGTCACTGGTACGTGTAGCACCCTAAAAATTATTTAAAAATTAATTTGGGCTTTACTAGTCGTAATTTCAAAAATCTGACAGTTTTAGTAATGATGAGGATGGTCCACGGATTTGTAAAAAAAAAATCATGAATAGTAATCTTGTGGGCCCCACGGGCCCGTCGGGACAGCCGAAACCCCAGAATTAGGACCTAGAGGTGCCCAAAACTGAGAAATTATAAGATTAAGATTAGAAATAGTTAGATATGAGGATTTTATACTTAGAATTAATTTTCAGGCAATGTCTTATTACCCGAGTACAGTGTTTTGCCAGTTCAGTGGAGTTTCGATGTGCAGTTTTTAATATCGTACAAGTTACTTAATGGCTAAGTAACCTTTACCAACCACTTTATGCTAAGTGGATGGCAATGATTAAAACTTGAAAAGCAAGTTTTAATCATGACCTTTGATTTATTATATTTTACTCGGGAGCCAATAACTCATCCGTTCAGTGAAATTTCGGTGTGCGGTTTCAACACCGAAAAAGCTATTTGCTCCCCAAGTTAAAGTGATCCAATTGTCTTGAGACAAGTGGATGCCCAAGATCTATTCTTTGACCAAGGAAACAATCCTATCCATCCATTTTGTTAGCTTTCTTTAAGAATTATCCTTTTACATTACAATAACCAAGCTTTCTTTACAAGCTTCCTTTAAAGATTAACATAAACCACCAACCTTATCACTCCACCATCATCATTTTTGGCCAAGAGGCCTAGAAACACAGGCCTCCATTGTTCTTCCTCTGAAACCTCCATTAACAAGCTTCAAAAACTCTAACTTAGAATCACTAAAACACCAAGATCCTTTCACAAAACTTGTTCTATTTCTCATAATCTATCAAACTAACCGATTGGAATTTCAATTCCTCATCAATCCTCACCTTAGTATCTCATACATCACTGGTTAAGGAAGGGCTTGGTGCTGATTTGGTGGCCTTGAAGTGAGCAAAATAAATCTTGGAGCATCCTTTGGAGCCAAGATCCCTAAAGCCACCAAAGTAGGGTTTTTGAATCTCTTCTTCTTCAAATCCATTTTTTTTGTTTAATCACTGATTTAAATTGATATTTTTGGTTGTATTGATTGATGACATATGGATATTGATGTATGAATTTTTGTGGAGTGTTTGGATGATGTTAGATATCATTTTTCTCAAAAGGAATCTTAGACAATGCTGGTGGATTTTCTGATTTCTTCTGGGCAGGTTATGAATCACGGATTTTCTGATGTATTTGTAGATGTTTTTATGAGCTATAAAAATTATATGTTGAAGCTAACATCCTAAGGCAACTCCATGATTTTTCTTGGGTCCTAAAAATGAGTTTACTATTTTATAAAAATCAAAAATCGGGACTGCTCTTGAGTTGTCTGGACGGCCAATTCTGAAGCTCTGAGGGTGTCTAATTTTGTTACCACATCAAATGATTGATTTTTCCACTAAAATTTCTACAGGATATTGAGGACATGTTAAAGTCCAACCATGAATTTTTGTATGATTTGATATGATCATTTGATAGGGTAATAAGAATGGAACTTTGGCTGTTGGCTGCAAATAGGGGGTTTCTGGCCTCCTAATTTTTTGAATTTTGTTATCATACTTACAAAATTCTTTTAACTCCGAAATTTTTAGAGGACCTTGGGCACTCATTTAAGTGTCATGGATAATTTTTATAACCTTGGATTTCATGGTTTGAAATGCAAAATAATTTGTGCTATAGATATGTGAAATCTGCCATTGTGCTGAAAATGAATTGATGCTTTGAGTTGATAAAATAATGACATTGGGTTCAAGTATGACATATGTGAATGCATGCTAGTGACTTTAAGGAATGGTTTGAGGCATCATTGAAGTCATATTATGAATGACTGTGTATATGTACCTCATGCATGCATTTGGAATAGAACAGTGAATGAGATGTATATGTGGCAAAAGAGAATATATGAACTTTAATCGTGCATGTTTTGAATATAGAGAAAATAGAAACAAGACTTAGATTGAATGAGGGGAAGGCAAAAGTAGGAACTTTCCCAAAATACTGAGTGTGCCTATTCTGACATATGGAGAAAACAGAAACAAGACTTAGGTTGAATTAAGGGGAAGGCAAAAAGAGGAACTTCTCCCGAGATATTATGAATCGGTAGACGTATCGGCTAGGAATAGAACTATGTGTGATTCGGAAATGAAAAAAATGAAGTCTGATGATCACGTATAGGAATGAGCTCAGTCTTGATAAGCAGTCTATTTCCCTTGTGTGGTGTGATCCACTATAAATACCATTTGGTATAAACTATCTATTGTGGAGTTGTCCACGGCAGATACCCGTTAGGTATAAACTAAGTCTTTTCTATGTCAATAAAAAGAGAAAAATGCACTGAATTGAGTTTTGCAGCATGATATAAACTAAGTCTTTAGAGAAAAATGATATTTTATGCATACTCACATCATATTTAATTTCTTGATTAGGATTATTAATTATATGTTTGAGCTTCATGATATGTGTGCATTAAGTGACTGATTATTAAAAGCTACTCACTTTGGAAGTACGATTTGGAACTTTAGAAAACGACCATTGTTATAAGATGCATGATCACATTTTTTCTAATAAACCAAAGTGGTGGGGGCGATGACGATGACATTATAGTTGAGTTTTTAGGGAGTTGCCCTACTGAGAATTTTATAATTCTCACCTCTATGTGTTTTGTGTTCCCGTGTTGCCTCCAGGTTGATCCAGAGAACAATGTAGCTGCTATATGAAAGAACTTGGAATTACCATTGTTTAGTAGTTGATATTGTTATTATGTGGTATATAGTCGTAGGCATGTGTATGTAAATGTAATAGAGAAGGTATATGTATTAAAGCTCTTAGAAGAGCTTCCTTTTGTACTTAGCTACGCATTCAATAAATGTTGTGTTTCTTTGTTCTATATTTTAACCAAATTACGCTAATTATTACACGATCTTATCGCATTTGCTATAGTTATTTAAGAAAGGTCCGATAATTTAGAAGTAACAACTCTCGAGTCTAATGTCATGACTTAAGGATGACGTTGCACTTGGGAGGATATTACAGTATGGGTGTTGCTACCCACAACAAATTAAAATAATTTTTCAGTTGCCAAAATTATACAAAAATGTAGCTATAGTGTACTCCGGGTCATCTCATGTGGAAGCAATGCAATTGATTCTACCGAAATTGGGGTTTTAAAATTTGTCAACAGCAAATTAAATCAAAAGGAAATTCAATTAGAAAAATTACCTGCACAAAGGTTTCTTTAGATTAGAATTGTTCAGTCATTGATTCAAAAGATAAAATTATGGTAGTGGTTGCTTCCATTAAAAATGTTAACATATAGCAATGGTATAATTCTACTTAACAGTTATACAATCGCACTCCCATTAAGGATTTCACTAACACATCAACTAGTGATTTAACAACATGATTCTATGAACCTATGCCAGTTTGACTACCAATTATAACGACCTAATTTCAACGAAATTTATCCTAATTCCTTCCCTAATGGACAAACATCACATCAAAGGAACAATTCTAACAAAAATAAATTGCAATAATTCACACAATCAATGATTGAAAGAATTAACAAAGGGAAAGAGGAAACCAACCACAATTAACGATAAAAGCACGAAAATCTTGTGAACAATTCCAACCTTCAATCACCCCTGTGCATGGTAAGAAAATTACTCCTCCATAAGGGGAGTATTACAACCCTTGTTTGATGAAAAGCTGTAAAAATTACAAATAGAAAAACCAAAAATAGACACTGATTGAGAACTCCTAGAACCCTAAAAAGATAGAGAGAGTTTTCATAAGGGAGAAAGAGAATTTTGGAATAAGAAAAACTCAAAACTGAAAATTCCTCCAAAATGTCCATATGAAAAACATCTTCGTCTGATGCTTCTACCCCCTATCCTCCCTTGGCATTACTGTAACCCCTAAAAATTATTTAAAAATTAATTTGAGCTTTACTAGTTGTAATTTCAAAAATCTGACAGTTTTAGTAATGATGAGGATGGTCCAAGGGATTTGTAAAAAAAAAAGAAAAAAGAAAAATGTGAATAGTAACCTTGTGGGCCCATGGGCATGTTAGGATAGTCAAAACCCTAGAATTGAGACCCGGAGGTGCCCAAAGCTGAGAAATTATAGCATTGAGATTAGAAATAGTTAGAAATGGGGATTTTATACTTAGAATTAATTTTCGGGCAATGTCTTATTACTTGGGTACAGTGTTTTGCCTGTTCGGCGGAGTTTTGATTTGCAGTTTTTAACACCGTACAAGTTACTTAGTGGCTAAGTAACCTTTACCAACCACTTTATGGCAAGTGGATGGCAATGATTAAAACTTGAAAAGCAAGTTTTAATCATGACCTTTGATTTATTATATTTTACTCAGGAGCCAATAACTCATCCGTTCAGTGGAATTTCGATGTGCGGTTTTAACACTGAAAAAGCTACTTGCTCCCCAAGTTAAAGTGATCCAATTATTTTGAACCAAGTGGATGACCAAGATCCATTCTTTGACCAAGAAAATAATCCTAGCCATCCATTTTATAATATTTAAGAATCCTCTTTTTACATTATTATAATTAAGCTTCCTTTACAAGCTTTCTCACAAGATAAATACAAAGCCACCACCCTTATCACCCTACCATCATCATTTTCGGCCAAGAGGCCTAGAAACACAGCCCTCCATTGTTCTTCCTCTCAAACCTCCATTAACAAGCTTCAAGCTTCAAAAACTCTAACTTAGAGTCACTAAAACACCAAGATCCTTTCACAAAACTTGCTCTACTCCTCATAATCCATCAAACTAACCGATTGGAATTTCAATTCATCATCAATCCTCACCTTGGTATCTCATACATCACTGATTAAGGAAGGGCTTGGTGCTGATTTGGTGGCCTTGAAGTGAGTAAAATCAATCTTGGAGCATTCTTTGGAGCCAAGATCCCTAAAGCCATCAAAGTAAGGTTTTTAAATCTTTTTTTCTTCAAATCTATTTTTCTATTTTAATCACTAATTTAAATTGAAATTTCTGGTTTTATTGGTTTATGATATATGGATGTTGATGTATTAATTTTGATGGAGTGGTTTGATGTTGTGAAAAATCATTTTTGTCAAAAGAGAATTTGACACATGCTGCTGGATTTTCAGATTTCAACAGGGCAGCTTTTGTTCATGAATTTTCTGACTAGTTAGAAGCTTTAAATTGAGATAAAAATTTTATATGATGTAGTTAACATGTTAAGGCATCTTCAATAAAAATTTTGAGGTATTCTGGTCACTTTTGCTATGTTTAAAAAATCATGAACTGAAGCTGAAACTGTGCTACCTGAGATATTGACTTTGAAGCTGTGAATTTTGCAAATTTTGTTACCATAGCAAATGATTGATTCTTCCTTTGAAATTTTTATAGGGAGTTTATAACATATTGAAGTGTAACCTTGATTTTTATTTTGAATTGATTCAATCATTTTCTAGGGTTAAAAGTTATGAGATTTTTGTTCTGAGCTGAGGCTGAGTGGTTTCTGACCACCATGTTTGTCTAATTTTGTTAAACAAGTTAGAGAAGGATTTTCCTTCTAAAATTTTTACAGGGGCTTGTGGACACATTGAGGTGTCTTGGAGAACTTTTATAGCCCTTGCAATGGATGTTTGATAGACAAAATAAATCATACTCCTTAGGCATAAATTCTGCCAACATGCTGTATTTGTGCCGAAATGAACTCAAGTATTGATTTGATGATATAATGACTCTTGCTGTAAGTATGATGAGTATAAATGCATGCTAGCCAATTTAGAGATTGAATTATGAGGTAAAAATGAGAATTACTTGTGATTTAATGCTTACACGTGGCTTATGCATGCATTTGGGAAAAGAAAGTACATGATGCAACTACATGAGAAAAGAGAATGTATAAATTTCACTCGTGCATGTTCTGACATATGGAGAAAATAGAAACAAGACTTAGATTGAATGAGGGAAAGGCAAAAGTAGGAACTTGCCCAAATACTGAATGTGCCTATTCTGACATATGGAGAAAACAGAAACAAGACTTAGATTGAATTAAGGGGAAGGCAAAAAGAGGAACTTCCCCCAAGATATTATGAGTTGGTAGACGTATCGGCTAGGAATAGAATTGTGTGTGATTCGAAAATGGAAAAAAATGAAGTTTGATGATCAAGTATATGAATGAGCTCAGTCTTGATAAGCAGTCTATTTCCCTTGTGTGGTGTGATCCACTATAAATGTCATTTGGTATAAACTATCTATTGTGGAGTTGTCCACGGCAAATACCCGTTGGGTATAAACTAAGTCTTTCATATGTCAATGAAGAGAGAAAGTTGCACTGAATTGAGTTTTATAGCATGATATAAGCTAAGTCTTTCCTATGTCGATGAAAGAGAAAAATGCACCAAGTTGAATTCTATGGTCACAAGTAAAACCAGGTCACTTTGAGATAAGTTCACTATATTTAGCATATGCATGCTCATATCATATTTAATTTCTTGATTAGGATTATTAACTATATGTTTGATCTTTATGATATGTGTACATTAAGTGATTGATCATTAAAATAATCCATTTCGGAAATATGATTAGGAACTTAAAAAAATGAATCATTATTGTGTAATGTTTGATCACCTTTTCTTAATAAACCGAAATGGCTGGGGCGATGATGATGACATTATGGTTGAGTTTTTGGAGAGTTACCCTACTGAGAATTGTATAATTCTCACCCCTATGTGTAACATCCTAATTTTTAACCCAATACTCTAGAACATATTTAGGTTAATCATTAGTCTGTTACTTCATAGTTCTCGTTTAACTTTGAATTACTTAGCGGAAAATACGGGTAAAATTTTTTTTTGAAATAAAAGTGAGAGCCGCGTGATGCGATAAGCGGTAAACCACGTATGGTAAGACAATTGTCTCACAACATCATAACATGAGGCACAACATGAACATCACTGAATATCATTTCATATATATATATAATTTGCCCACTTATAAATGTGGGACTTAGTTTAGTACAGGGGAAATGCATAAAAGAAAATACAACATAAAACATGAACATAATCTACTCCCCTACCCGAGTGCACCTAATAGGATAACCCCTAAACAAAAAAAGGTTTATCCCTATCTAAGTGGTGTGTGCTCTATTTCGGGCATCTACAGCCTCCTACTGGCGACTATCCCTCGAGCGTGGCAAGTAACCAGGAATCTGAGCAAGCGCCTGCGGCGTGAATAGACGGACGGGCTCTGGCGACCTCCACGGCGTGGCCTCATCTCCTGTCCGTCGTGCAAGCCTCGGCTGAGTCACGGAAGGCTCACTACCTTCCCAAGGTCCATGGGTATAGAGGGAAGATCCTCTGAGGGTGCCTGGGTGCCGAATCCTCGGAAGGATCTGTCTCAGAAAAAGACGACGGCAGCAGGGCACATCTTTGAGGGTAGTCTCGGCGCGGACGTGGATGATGGGGTACGCGAAGCCTCTCCTCTAGGGGACGTGGCGCTCGAACACCAGGTCATCGCCAAAAGGTGAGACGGGGAGAAACGATGGGAATGTACAGGGGAGTGAAGGGTCGACCCATAAACATGAATACTCTAACCGCATCGACCCACAAAATGGAATGACCCGTGGTCCGGTCATGTGCACCTCCCATGTCGGCGTGTCCACGAACACCACGAACGCCACCATCTCAAGACGTGGCGGAAAGAAAGAGATAGAGGAGTGAGAATCTTGCTAAAGAATCTCAAGTAGGGCCTCCTACTACCTAGGTGTCATCATCTACGTCCTCAGGAACCTTGGGTTTATTTATACAAAATGACTGAGCATGTATTAAGTTCATTTTAAACTTTAAAATATATTTTAGCCAAGGTCCATTCATTTTAGGATGATCTTAATGTCATGAATGCAACATAATAGACAATGTATGCATGGCACTACCTAATGCACATACATAAAACATAACATCAAGCATCATCATTCTTGGTGGCATAAAGTGGCAATAGTAACATTCATATGGGACAAAACTTAGTGACATAATCATAATCATGAAACTTCTCTTCCTCATGGGCCACCCTAAAAGACAATTGAACTGGGGGTGCTCGGCCGAACCGGTGTCACCGTAACGTGTCATACATCTAGGTTATGAGCTCATACCTTAACTAGTCGCCACTAGTTCTTACTTACCACTTAACGATAAGCGTATCATAAATCATAAATCCCGACTATCTGAGTACGGGTTAGGGGGCAAACCTCTTAGGGGTGCTCGGCCGAACCGGTGTCACCTAAGAGTATAAAATGGTACCGATGTCACATGAGTTCTATGGAGGTGCTCGGCCGAAGCGGTGTCATCCTAGAACCCATCTTAGTACCTTAATTTTCAAAATTTCTTTAAGTCCCCAAATTTGTCGAAATTACACAACGGTCATTACAATCAATTTCCTTCCAAATTTGCTTTATGCCACATAAACATATAACCTCATAAATTCCTCATATGAATAACATCATCATCATTAGCATACTTCATGCATCATCATAAAACATCCAAACGCTTACCTTACGGTAGCTTATGCTTTGACCCTTACGGGTCTTAATCTTGAGATATAGTTCTCTAACATCCGTCGTTCATATTTTAAGCACCTAAGGCTCATAATTAAACATCATTCATAATCTTCTCATCTTACTTTTAAATCTGAATAGCATAGGGTGGAAGTCCTAACATGTGAATACGGGTTCTAGAACTTACGCTTTAGACCCTTTCTTGGTTCCGCTACTAAGGCGCTATATATTAAATCTAAATCAATTATGAGGCATTCCTATGCTTA
This sequence comes from Dalbergia cochinchinensis, assembly GCA_031216125.1. Lineage (NCBI taxonomy): Eukaryota > Viridiplantae > Streptophyta > Magnoliopsida > Fabales > Fabaceae > Dalbergia > Dalbergia cochinchinensis. The sequence goes on from CM062376.1 coordinate 5,795,594, forward strand.
AGGACTAATTATTAATCATGTTTACCATGTTGTAAGGGTGCTGGACCGAATCCAGAAAATTAAATGTTCTAAGAGTTCTACATTTGCATTTTTACGGTTTTCTAGTTACTAGTTTCCCCATAGGTGCTAGAATTCAATTCTAACTCAAATGATACCAAGTTTTTCATGTCTAAACAATCTAAATCTGATTATGTCCCCATTAAAACAGTTTGGAAAAGTTCCATAAACAAATGGGTCAAAACTATGTTAAATTCTAGCTTTACGGTATTTCTAGTTAGCTAGTTTCTTACCTATCATGCATAGGATCGCTTCTACATCATCATATGATATTTCCACACATTCCAACACATCAAAACATCATCACACAGCATCACACTCATCACATCAGAACCGAAAACATCTAACTTAAATGAGGGAGTTAAATTGACATTTCTAGGTACATAAGTTAACTAGTTTCTCTTGGAATCGATCTAGAACTTCTAAAACTTTTTGCAAAACATTTTAATTCATCAAGAGGCTAAGTGAAGCCTTAGGTCACTGACCAAAACATATTCCATCCCCTAAAAGATAATAAAGTCACAACTTGTGATGACAAAACCTTATAAAGATTTGTAAAGCTTTAAGGAAAACTTAAAACATAGACTATTGGTCCTAGTAGCTAGATGAAAACTCATTGCAAGTCCATCATCACTACTTGGCCGAAATTATTCATTCAAGGAATACATTCACATATAACTTTAACTTGGAATGAAATGGGCAAGTCTTTGAGCTCTAGGTTCTTAAGTTATGACATAAACTAAACGTGCTCATGCTTTTCGTTTTTAATCTTGCTTACAAAGTAAAGTGATGACTTAAAATTAAATATGCAAGGCATAAACTTAAACGTGCAAGCTTGAAAGTAAATATGCGAGGCATAAACTTAAACGTGCAAGCTTGAAGGTAAATATGCATGGTTCAATTCTTTATTTTAGTGCTCTTGGCCCAACAACAATCGACTTTAAGGCCGAAATAAATAGGCATTCGAGAAATTAATTAGGTGATAATGCAAGTTCAATTCTTTATTTTAGTGCTCTAGGCCCAACAACAATCGACTTTAAGGCCGAAATAGAAAGGCTTCGAGAATTAGATTAAGTGATGATACAAGTTTCATTTTAATCTTTATGTTCTTAGGTGATAGCTAGAAAGCAAAGATGCATAGCAAGAATGTAAATATGGATGTAAGCATAAAATAAATTATGCAAGTTCATTTTATCTTTCTAAAGCTCTTAACAAGACTTTAAAGGAATTTAAACCATAACCCAAACTCATCCAAACAAGGTAAGGTCAAGCTTAGAGTTCTTAAAACTCAACATAATATTTTTAGGAAATCAACCATGAAACTTAGAAAATTAATGGATTTGGCCGAAATCATCAAGAAGAAAAGGAACATTTTAAAACTCTAGAGTTCATGATCTTGGTGATATATTAACACCAACATCATGAGTCCTCATCATTGGGTTCATAGAGCCATTTAAAAACATCATCAAAGCTAAAGTTCTTAAGAGTTCAAGAAAAGAAAAACTAGAAACATTTTTGCTCAAGAACAAAGATCAAGCTCTAGAGTTTGTTTCAAGTGATGAACATCATCATGAAACTCTCATCATCAAGCTCTCATTCGTTTGTTCTCCAAGGCCTATGGCCGAAAATGAAAAGGAAAAAGGAGTGGAAATGAAGTTCTAAAGAGAAACAAGAGAAACTATGAACATCAAGCTTGAAACAAGAACTTTAAAGAAAAGAATACATGAAAGAAAATCCCTACTTGGTGTGATGAACTTGAAGATGGAAGAAGAAGATGAAGATGATGAAGAACTTTGAAGAGCTTGAAGAACTTGAAGAACACTAGAACTTTGAGAGAAAAGAAAAGCTTTGAGTGTTTCCTAAACTTGGCAAATGATCTAAAAGTGGTGCAAGCTCCTCAAGGCATTCTATTTATAGAGAAATGAAACAAATGGAGGGAGCTCATGGAGGAAGAGGTTTCGGCCATGAGGGTGCAGATTGGAGGCTTTCCATGAGTTCCATGAGGTGAGATAATGTGTTCTTGAGGTATGGTGAGGTATGGTTCAAAGCATGGTGAGGTATGGCTCAAGGTATGGCTCAAGCATGGCTCTTTGAGTGAGAAAACAATTTAATATGTGTGGTAATTAGAGAGTGATGGCCAATATGCATCAGCCCATGGGGGAGGTTTCTTTGCATTTTAATTGTGGTTTAGAGTTGTGTTTAGGTGTATCTTTGATTATGCTTAAGATTAGGAATTTGTAAGAAAGTGTTTAGGTAAGGTAAATGGGTAATTAAGGTGGTCTAGACATAATTAAGGAGTGGTCTTGCACCATTAGAGAGTTAAATCCTCAATTTAGAGTCTAAACAACTCTAGACACATTTCCTTGATTTAAGGAATTGCAGAGAGAAAATACTATTCAAGATTCCAAGACTAGGAGTCTTGAGTTCTAAAAGGGATTTAAGTTTAATCTAAGCAATTTTAGGTTCTAATTAACTTTAATAAATTATTTTGACTCTAGATTAATTAGGGAAATAAATTAATCTTCGTTTAGAGCCTAATATTGCTTAGGTTTGCTTAATTACGTCATTAAGCTCAAAAACACTATTCTAGGGGCAAAATCGTAATTTTGCACTAAAACTGCCCGGGGCCACCGGGACTTGAACAGAGACCTCTAGACACATGAAAACATGTTTTTAAACCTCTGGGGAAAGTTCCGGGCTCAAACGGCACCATTACCCGCGTAAAAACGCTATAGGGGTATTTTGGTCATTTTGACCTAAATCATGAAAACGAAATTTTCGCTCAAAGCATTCAAAGGCCATTTAATCCCCTTCAAACATTGAGTTGACCCTTCGAGGACGACCGAGTTGGTTACCCTCGAGTTCGGGTCAGGAAATGACCTCAGAGGCATTTTGGTCATTTCCCTCGGACAGAGAAATCGGGGTGTTACACTATGTGTTTTGTGTTCCTGTGTCGTCTCCAAGTTAATTCAAAGAACAATGCGGCTACTACGTGAAAGAAACTCGGGATTGCAGTAGTTTAATAGTTGATGTTTTACTTATGTGGTATATAGTTGTAGGTATATGTGTAGGTAAATGTAATAGAGATTGTATATATATTCAAGCTCACAGTAGAGCTTCCTTATGTAATTGACTTGTATCTTGTTATATATTTTAATCTGATAGCACTAGTTATTACACGATCTTGTCGCATTTGCTATAATTATTTAAGAAAGCTCTAATAGTTTATAAGTGACAACTCTCAAGTCTGATGTCATGACTTAAGGATGACGTTATACTTAGGGGAATGCTACAGTTACTGTTTCTCAAAAGGGGCCCAAATCAACCCAAAGCATATTGGCCCATGGAATTTTGTTATTGTGCAAGCACTGCAACGCTGATGAGCGCTGCAGCGCTAATCCGAATTGGTAAGCTCATGCATTCCTTGTTTCTCTCAATCCAAGCTCTTGTTCGAGAGTTCCCGATCTTTCCTTTGACATTTGCACTCAATCCAATGCTCCTGTACACAACAACCATACTCGAAGAGATGGTTAAATGTAACAAGGCTCTTTTTCCTAATTATTCCGAAAAACAATGCAATTGTCACTAATTTCTTAAAATTGTGCAGTGAGGTGAAAGATAAGAGTTACGATTGTTTTCCTCAAAACTCACCAAAAACTCATGCACAAAGCCAAGGTTTAGAAGTTAAATAAGTGGCATGAATGTCTCTTATCAGTCACCTTTAATCTTAGCATGTTATTTAGAGAGTAAACATGAGCATATAATCATAGCCGTTATCATAACTTAACATTTAACATTTCATGCTCATAAACTTCATAATTTCTCTATGTCCATAAATTTAGTGAAAATTTGACAGCATAATGGCTGGGAATAGAATTTCCCAAATTCTCTTCACGCCATAGAACACATCAATCATGCACCTCAATCATTCATACATGATTACAACATGCCACAAATCATCATCTAATTGATCGCATAAGCATGTGTCACATTCTTTGCATATATATCTATAAGCATGTTATCATTAATATCTCATTGAAAAGTATACATGCTCCTACCTAGTATGCCGGATATCAAGGACCGCACTCAACTAATGCATATGCCATGTTCAACAGGATATATACAACATAATCGAAATCATTACTTGCATAGTTCAAAAATCAAGCATGCACAGTCATCAATACGTAATCTTGCACAATTATTTCAAGTCATATAATTTTCAACCAAATCATATGAACATAGCCTTTATAACATATCAATCATATCAATCACATCAAGTTTTAACACATTTTGTCAAACTAATGATCCTCCAAATTAATTTACACTTTTAAGAGATACATACCACTTAGAAACCATTTAAATTCATCATAAAAACCATTTTGGGCCATTGGCCGATTTTCGTTAGATTTCAGGGGTCAAAGTGAAAATTTTCACATTTTTTATACTTAACAAGTGCCAATGCTTCTAAAATATTTTCTAAACATTATAAATGATATTTGAATATATGGACACATTCAAAATCATCACTAACTCTAATTAAATCCCTTTGGCCAAAATTCCATAATGATAATAAGTTCAAAACATAATTTTCTATATTTTGCAAAAAAATCTAATCTAACACTTGTAATTATCCTTTAAAGCACCCAAAGCACCAAAAATAATTTTCATAACAATTATCGCTAATGCTTAAGCATATGAATAATACCAAACAGTGATGTACAATGCCCATCAGTGATGAACAGTACCCATTAGTGATGAACAGTAATAAACAGTCCCAGAAAATTGAAATTGCAAAAGCTTTAGAAAATTACATTTTTGACCCTTTCCAATTACTAGTTTTTCCCAAAAGCCATTCTAAGACATCTAATACATATGAAACAATTTTTAACACATTTTTGACCATGAAAACAATGCCAAACAGTGTTCTACAGTACCAAATAGTGTCAAATAGTGCCAAAAATTACAATCACAAAAAGCTTGTAAATTGCATTTTTAACTTTTTCTAATTACTAATTTTTCTCAAAAACTACTCTAAGATATTAGAACATATGAAATCATTTTATCCATCTCAGAAACTAATTATTTCCGTTTGAATCAGGAGCCAAACTTATAATTTTATAAACAAGGTTTTTACTTATTTAAAATCACATTTTTGCTTCTTTTAAGTTTATGTTTCTCTAAAAATTCCTTTATACACTCAAGACACAAGATTCGAGCCTTAAATATAATAAAACCAACTTCAAACCCAATACTTTGAGTGGCCAAAATATATATGTATGAATATGTGTTCATGATCAAAATTTCCATTTAAGACAAAGAGGCAAATCTTGAGCTTTAGAGACTTAGATGATGGCTAGAATCACAAACATGCCATGCTACTCATTTTAAGTCTTTAACATTTAAGGTGATAACTTAGAAATATAAATATGATATGCAAGACTTGAAATATAGACATGAGAATACAAGTCCATTTTAAGTCTTCAAGATTATAAGGTGATATCATGAAATGCAAGACTTGAAATATAAACATGAAAATGCAAGTTCATTTTTAAGATTTTAGCATTTAGAGTGACAACCTAGAAATATAAATACAATATGCAAGGTATTGAAATATAAACATGGAAATACAAGACTTGAAACATAAACTTGAATGCAAGTCCATTTTTACATCTTATTAGAGCTCAAAAACTCAAGACTTTAAAGAGTGAAACTTGCAACCTCATCAATCTTAACAAAAATGAGAATGAGCTTTAGAGTTCTTCATTCTCATGGTTCAAAGAACCTCATTTCTTGGACTCATTATCAAGCTCAAAAACAACAAGGAAATCAAATGAGCATTCTCTCTCTCTCTCTCTCTCTCTCTCTGAAACCAAAGATCAAGCCTAAAGCATTAAAGGTGAAGCTCATGATGGTCTTATAACCATCATCAAGAGAAATCATCATCAAGCTATGGCCTTGATCACAACAACAACAAGAGAAAAGAGTAGAAACAGAAGAAAAAAAAAACTTAAGAATAAAATCCCTACCAAGAAGGTTTCTTGGTTGCAAGTGAGAAAGCCTGATACTTTGTGATGAAATGAGAAGAAAAATCTTCCCTTGAAGCCAAGGGGGTTTTGGCAAAGGGGAAATAAAATAGGAGGAGGATTTTTCTTGTATTCTTGTGTATGGGAATTAAAAAGGTTAGGTGTTTAGAGGTTGATCTATGGTGGTGGTGTGGTGGTTTAATGTTTGAAAGCTTGGTTATGGAGCAACAATGGTGTCTCTTAAAGGTGAAGAAGAAGAGGAAGAAGAGAGCTTATGTTGAGAGAGAAAAAGAGTATATTTTTGACAAGTCTTGATGGGTAAGAGTTCACCAAAAAAGTGGATAGTAAGAATGAGGGTTTGTGAGTGTATGAGTGTCAAAAAAAAAAATAAAAAATGAGAGAAAGAAAGGGTATGTGGTCGTCGGCCACTTGTAACATTCCCTGTTGCTTTATGGATTGACAACTGTCCCCACAAACCAACACAGGTCTTTTCAGCATGCTTTGTCCTTACTTACACGCTTCCTAGGAAAGCTTCCTAAGAGGTCACCCATCCTAAAATTGCTCCAAGTTAAGCACGCTTAACTGTAGAGTTCTTTTACTTTGGGCTACCGACAAGAAGATGCATCCTGTTGGTATAGGTAGTACAATCAATTCATATAAGCCCCCCTCAACTGTATAGTCCTATACCTATACAGTCTTAGGATCCCTCTCATTTAGGTGTGTAATCGGTTTATTCATGTATCCCTCTACTTTCGAAGCCTACCAGGAGTCACTCCTTATCCATGCCTCCTTGCACCAATGATCACTCCCCGACTTCGCAATCCCCGGGCGTTACACCATCAAGGGGATTTGGGGGGAAAGTTTGCTTCATTTGGGTGTGGGGATTAGGGTTTCTGAGTAATTTTGATTAGGGGTTTGGTTAGGAATTGCTAATTTGGTGTTAGGAGTTGTAATGTGGTGGTTAAGGCTTTCAAGACAAGGTTAAGGAGTTGTCTTGCAAGGTTAAAAATGGGCTAAACTTGATTAATTCAAATTTCAAATGCCAACATGGTTCCTAATCTTAAGGAAAAGAAAGAGAGAAAGTGATTTTTGTCCCAACTTTTTACTTTTTGATCTCATGAGTAATCTTTGAAGAAGAATAGGATTAAACTTTCTTTTAAGCAACCTTGGGCTGTAATTAATGTCAAATAATTATTTTGACCCAAGATTAATAAATAAAATCAATTTATTTTTAATTAGAGCTTAATATTGTCTATATTTCCTTAATCACTTTAATTAAGCTTAATTAGCCCTAATTAAGGACAAAATAGTAATTTTACATAGAAATTCCCTGGGATCTCTGGGACCATTCTAGATATCACATATACCCTTTAATTGACATTCCCATCTCCCAGGTGATGACCGGATTTGGTCGTCACTTAATTCCATGTTAAATTACCTTAAGCGCGTTTTGGTAATTTCGTGCACGAGAAGAACCAGGAATTGAGATTTCCATATCTACTATCATCCAAAACACATCTAGTCCCCTTCAAATATCAAACTCACCCCTTGAGGATACCCGAGACCAGTCGTCCTCAATTTCTAGGTAAAAATGGCCTTAGAGGTATGTTGGTCATTTTACACACGGGAAAATTAGGGATTGCGATTTTTGTACAGATTGCTATCTAAATATCATACAACCTCATCCTAATATTAAAATACCCTATTGAGGATGGCTTGGACCGACAGTCCTCAATTCTCGTGCAAAAATGACCCTAGGGCATTTTAGTCATTTTGTATAGCGAGAAAAATCGGGCATTAGGAAAGTATACAAAAGAGCTTTTGAAAAATTTAATTTGGATCAAGCCAAACCTATGAGTACCTCTTGCATCCATCTCAATTCATTGATGCTGATGCGAATGGTGAAAAGGTATGAAAAAGTAATTATAAAGGAATGATTGGTTCGCTTCTATATCTTAAAGCAAGTAAACCAGCCATTCAATTAAGTATCGAATTTGTGCTAGATTTCAATCTAACCCAAAGCAATCACAATTAGATGTTGAGAGGATTTTAAGATATTTATTCGGTACTACTAATCTTGGCTTATGGTACGAGAAAGGTACTTCTTGTGAAATTGTATGGTGCTGTGATGCTGACTTTGCTGGAGACAGAATAGAAAGAAAAAGCACAAGTGGATACAATAAGTTGAAAAGCATATGAGAAGGGGGATTGAATCGTGCTTTGCTTCTCTTTGTCTTTCCAGATTCTGAAAACTTAAACGAAATACTATCAAGCTTTAAGCTTGAAGTGCAAAAAAACAATATTAGAGATTTGAAAGTAACTTTTGAAAGTACTGCGTCCCGATATGAAATGGCTAAAAAGATAAGCTTTAAGCAAAAATAAACAAATAACCACAAAGCAATAAATGTAAAAGAGACTGCACAAATATTTTTATACTATAATGCTCCGTGATGAGGGCGAAGAGTGATCGTCGATGCAATAAGGCACAAATAATGAGCAGCTTTTAGCAGGCTTCTAAGTAGAGAGATACATGAATGAACCGATTACACACCATAATGAGAGGGATCCAAAGATTTTATAAGTATGGGACTATACAATTGAGGATGACTTATATAAATTGATTTGTACTACCTATATCAACAAGATACATCTTCTTTTCAATAGACCATCACTAAAAAACTCCATAGTTAAGCGTGCTTGACTTGGAGCAATTTTGGAATGGGTGACCTCTTGGGAAATTTTCCCAGAGAATGTGTGAGTGAGGACAAAGTATGCTGAAAAGGCCCCGTGTTGATTTGTGAGAATAGTCATCAATCCATAAGGTAGCTTGGGTTGTTACAAATGGAATCAGAGAAGCACCTCTCCTAGTACAGTGTAGTTCGGGAATGAACCAAGTGGAAGCCAGTGGGCATATAATGGCCGGTGACGAGGGCGGGAGTGATCACTGGTGCAAGAAAGCATAGACAATGACTAGCTCTTGGCAGGCTTCTAAGCATAGAAGCCTATATAAGGGGGATCCTAAGACTATATAAGTATGAGACTATATAGTTGATGATGCTTATATGAATTGATTTGTACTACTTATACCAACAAGATGTATCTTTTTTTGGTAGCTTATCACTAAAGAACTCCACGGTTAAGCGTGCTTGACTTGGAACAATTTTAGGATGGATGACCTCCTAGGATGTTTTCTTAGGGAGCGTGTGAGTGACGACAAAATACGTTGAAATGACCCCGTGTTTGTTTGTGGGGATAGTTGTCAATCCATAAGGTAGCCTAAACTGTTACAAATGGTATTAGAGTGGCACATTTCCCAGTATGATGTGGTTCGGGGACGAACCAAGTGGAAGCCGGTGGGCATGTAATGCCCGATGACAAGGGCAAAGAGTGATCGCTGGTGCAAAAAGGCACTAACAATTAGCAGCTCCTAGTAGGGTTCTAAGCAGAGAGGTACATGAATGAATCGATTACATACCAAAATAAGAGGGATCCTAAGACTGTATAGGTATGAGACTATATAGTTGAGGATGACTTATATGAATTAATTTGTACTAACTATATCAACAAGATGTATCTTCTTTTTGGTAGCCCATCACTAAAGAACTCTATGGTTAAGTGTGCTTGACTTGGAGCAATTTTGGGATGGGTGACCTCTTGAGATGTTTTCTTAGGAAGCATGTGAGTGAGGACAAAGCACGCTGAAAAGACCGGTGTTGGTTTGTGGAGATAGTCATCAATCCATAAGGTAGCCTAGACTGCTACAAATGATATCAGAGCAGTGTATTTCCCTATATGGTGTGGTTTGAGGACGAACCAAGTGTGTAACATCCTCCCAAGTATAACATCAGTCTTAAGCCATTACATCGGACTCAAGAGTTGTTACTTATAGATTAGCAGACCTTTCTTAAATATCTATAGTAAGCTCGATTGATTCACGAGATAACTATGTTGTAATTCTATTAAAATATATAGTAAGGAAACTAAAACATTTGTTTAATACAAAGTTAAGTACATAAGGGAAGCACTTCTATGAGCTTTGACACACCTTTGTTCTCTTACATATTGATATACATATCCATTCTATTAAATACAACATAATAAAAGCATTAACTACTACACTATTGCACTTCTGAGTTTTTTTGCATAGCAGCCTCTCGGTTCTCTGCATCCACCTGGAGACGACACCGGAGCACAAAAACACATAAGGGTGAGAATTATACAATTCTCAGTAGTGTAACTCCCAAAATACACAATCATAATGTCATCATCGTCGTCATCGCCCCAGCCACTTCGGTTTATTAAGAAAAAGGTGGTCATGCATTACATAATAACGATTTATTTTTAAAGTTCCAAATCATACTTCTGAAGCGGGTTATTTTTAACATTCAATCACTTAATATACATATACTATACTACTCAATGTCATATACTACTAACTCTCCACTTAAACATGTTAGTTTTAATATCGATACTAAACTTCTTCACTTGGCATATAAGACAAAGGATTACTTAGAAAATTTACTACTTCAACTTGCCTTGGCCCTCGACTTATCTTGTCACGTCTGGCGTTACGTATCGCCGTCCTCAGCATGGCATTAATGGGTAATAGACTACTTTTCAGGACTGAGCTCATTCCTATACATGATCATTAGATTTGCTTTCTCCAATTCTCACTCAGGCCTATTCCTAGTCAGATTTACTTTCCCCGACTCAATTCAAGGGTAGTCAGGTTTACTTTCCCAGACAGACCAGATTTACTTTCTCTAGCCCAAGAATCATAAATCTTATGCTCTTCTTGGTAGTCAGGTTTACTTTCCTTAACAAACTAGATTTACTTTCTTTGGTCCAAGAAATGCAATCTTATGCTTTTCTCTCACATGCACACAATTATAACTAGTATTCATATCTATCTGTGCCTTACCTTATTAATAAGTTCACATGCTCAATTATTCATATTCACATTCAAGTACTCATGTCATACTAGTATAAGATGCCATTATTTCATCAATTTAAAGCACCAATTCAATTTCAGCATAATGGTAGATTCCATATATTCGTAGCACAATTTATTCTACATTTCAAACCATCAAATCCAAGACTATAAAAATTATTTAAGACACTTTAATATGTCCACAAGGTTTCATAAAAATTTCAGAGCATAAAAAGGTCTCTAACTATATTAATAAAATCTCACAATTTCAGAGGTCAGAAACTATACACTTGCAGCCAATAGCTAGAAGTCTCAATTTTTATACCCTATCAAATGAACCCAGAACTTTGTACGAAAAATTAGAGTTAGGCCCTAATATGTCCTCAACATCCTATGAAAATTTCAGCTAATAACTCAATCATTTGCTAGGGTGATAAAATTAGACAAATTCAGTACTGCAAATTGGACTGGCTGGACAGCACCCCTGACCTATTCGGTTTTCCATTTTTTAAAAATAGTAAAAGTGATAAAGAAGACCCAAGAAAATTACTAAAAACTCTTCCATATGTTAGCTTGATCATATAAAAATTTTAGCTCATGATGATGTCTCAAAATTAGTGAGAAAAATCAAAAAAACATTTCACTTGCTTGCTAAATTCGGGATTCCCAATAGCATAATTTATAACATGCTTTTGGAAAAAGGGTTTCCTAACTTCATCAAAACACTCTACCAAAATTAATACATCAATATCTATGTGAAATCAGTTAATATAACTAAATAGTTCCATCCAATTCAATCAGAAAGTCTCAGAATAAATTTTGAAAGAAAAGATGTCAAAGAAAGCTCTACTTTGCAAACTTTAGAGCTTTATACTTCAAAGGTATTCAAATTAATTTCTCTTCACTTCAAGGCCACCAATTCAAGTCCCAAACCTTCCTTAGGCAGTGAGCAAGTGATATGTCAAGGTGAGGATTGATGGAGAATTGAAATTTTAATCCATTAGTTTTGTAGGTGGTGACGAGTAGAACAAGTTTTGTGAAGAGAGTTTGTGGTTTTATCAAGTCTAGGCTATGAGTTTTGAGCTTTGAATCAAGCTTTTCATGGTTTTTGTGAAACAAACATGGAGTTTCTGCACTTTTCCTTGCTGGCCAAGCTTTAGGAGGAAAATTAATGAAATTAGGTGGCTCATAGTTATCTTATAACAAGTTGAATTCATTATGTTAATATAAAACCTAATTTCTTTATAAAATGAAACTAATATGGATGGCTAGGATTTGATCTTGTTATTCAAGATTGAATCATAGCCATTCATTTCATTAAAATGGATATGCATTATCCATTGTAGAGATTAAACTACCTTTCGGTGTTAAAATTCACACACTGAAATCTTACCAAATAGGTAAAATACCATACCCGGGTAATTAAACATTGCCTGGAAAATCAATTCCAGGTATAAAATCTTCAATTCTCACTATTTCTAACATTAACCCTCTTTTTTCTTAGTTCTGGGCATCTCCTAGTCTTGGATCTGAGGTTTCAGCTGTCTCGATGGGTCCATGGGCCCCACAAATCACTATTCATGTCTTTTTTTGAAAAATTCGTTGGATTATCCTCATCATTGCTAAAACTTTCAGATTTTTTAAAATATGACTAATAAAACTCAAATTAATTTTTAAATAATTTTTAGGGTACAAAGTGAAAGTTGGTGGGCTTGTAATGCCAATGACGAGGGCAGGGAGTGATCGCTGGTGTAAGAAGGTACGAACAATGAGTAGCTCCTAGCAAGCTTCTAAGCAAAGGGGTACATGAATGAATCGATTACACACTAGAATGAGAGGGATCTTAAGACTGTATAGGTATAGAGGACTATACAGTTGAAGATAGCTTATATGAATTGATTTGTACTATCTATACCAACAAGATATATTTTCTCTTCGGTAGCCCATCACTAAAGAATCTATGGTTAAGCATGCTTGACTTTGAGCAATTTTGGGATAGGTGACCTGCTAGGAAGTTTTCCTAGGGAGCATGTGAGTGGGGATAAAGCACACTGAAAATACCCCATGTTGATTTGTGAGGACAGTCATCAATCCATGAGGCAGCCTGGGCTATTTTGATAACACCTGAAAAATTGTTTAAAAATTAATTTGAGTTCAAAAATCTGATAGTTTTAGCAATGATGAGGATAGTTCAGTGGATGTGTAAAAAAAATGGGAACAGTGATCTTTTGGGCCCCGATGGCCTGTCAGGATAGCCGAAACTCTAGATCTGGGACCAAAAAATGCCCAAAACTAAGAAAACATAGGGTTAAGGTTAGAAATAGTTAAAAATGAGGATTTTATATCTAGAATTAATTTTCAAGCAATGTTTGATTATCTAGGTACAATGTTTTACCCGTTCGATAAAATTTCGATGGGCAATTTCTAACACCAAAAGATAATTTAATCTTTTATAAAAGGATAATGTCTATCCTTTAGAGCCAGGTGTAAGGATAAGATTTAATCTTGAATTACAAGATCAAATCCTAGTCATTCATCTTGTTTTCTTTTAGAAAGAATATAGATTTTATATTACAAAATTCTCATAACCTAATCTAATATCATTTAAAGGTGCCTACCTTATCACTTGGAAAGCATCATTTTTGGCTAACCAAGAAAGACCAGCGGCCTCCATTTTTATTTTCTTCAAGAGCTTAGAACTTGATTTAAACCTCCAAACACCTAACCTACACTTGCTAAAACTTCAAACTCCCTTCACTAAACTTGTTCCACACATCAATACCAACTAATCTAACTGATTTAAATTTTCATTCCCCACCATTTCTCATCTTGATATCCCATATCTTGTTGCCTAAAGGAGGGTTTGGTGTTGTTTTAAAGTCTTGAAATGAGTAAAATCATTCTTGGATCACCCTAGGAGCCAGGATTCCTAAGGCCAACAAAGTAGGGTTTTGTAATCTTATTTGTTGTAATTCTATTTTCTTGCAGATTTTGAGTATTTAAATTTGAAAATTCCGGTTCTAATGTGAGGTTATACATAGATATTGATGTAATTGCATTGGCGAAGTAGTTTAATATTGTTGAAAAATCATTTTTGTTAAAAGAAGTACTGAACCATGTTGCTGGATTTTCAGTTTTACGCTAGGCAGCAACTAATCACAAATTTTCTGATGTGTTCATCGATATTTTTATGATCTATAAAAAATATACATTGAAGCTAACATTCTAAGCTAGTAACACAAATTTTCTTGAGCTTTGTTTTGGACTATTACTGCTTTAAAAAAAAAAAAAAAGAACCGAAACCATGCCTATGCTGCCTGAATTTCTGGACTTGAAGCTATGAATTTTGCTCTTTTTTTACCATAGCAAATGATTGATTTTTTTAAAAAAATTTTACAGGGTTTTGGAAACATCTTAAATTTCAACCATAATTTTTATTCTGAATTGATTCAGTCATTTGTTCTAAATTATGGCTTTGAGCTAAGATTTGGTGGTCAGAGACCACCAAATTTGCAGAATTTTGTTAGCATATTTAGAGAAGATTCTCCTTTTAAAATTTTTACGAGACTTTATGCACACATTGAGGTGTCATGGAGAATTTTTATAGCCTTTGAATTGGTTATTTGATATGAAAAATAAATTGTGCTACTTGAGAGAAAAATCTACCAATTTGCTGGAATTGTGATAATGCCTTGATTTAATGATATATATATGTTTGAAGCATTATGAAATCAAAGATTTAATGCATATAGAAATGTGATGCATGTATATGTGAGCTTGAGGATGATGTATGTGTTAAGTGAAGAATGAAATCCCCTTTAGTATATTAAGGGCATGAGATTGTACCTTCATTAGAGCATGAGATATTAAAGACAATGTTTGATGAATACAATGTCTTAGCTAAGTCATTTAGCTGTGCTAGAGATAGATATAGCAAAAGCAATTTGAATGGCCTTAAGCTAAAGTTAATTCGTAAAAGATTTACTGATGGAAGAAGGTATAATTTACCTACAGTATCTAAAGTTGCTGCTTTAATTGTGGGTGATATAGATGAATCTATACTAGACAAAGATATAGTGATTGAGACACAATCTAGAATGCTAAAAAGAATAGATGTGTTGCACCCAATGTATCTTGCTTTACATTATCCCTTATTGTTTCCATATAGGGAGGGTGGATATAGGCCAGATATATCCACTGCTGTCAGTTCAGGTTGTTCATCAAGCTAAAAAAGATTGAAAATAAGCATGAGGGAGTATTTTGCAGCATATAGAATCGAAGATAGAGTTGATGAGTGGTAGACAATCATATGATCAAGAAGATTATTTCAACAATTCTTAGTTGACAGTTATACAATGGTTGAGTCTTAACGCTTGAGATACATAAGACAAAACCAGCCAAGATTGAGAGTGGATCAATACAGGGGCTTATATGATTGCTTGGTTAGAAAAGAAATTGAGGCTACAGCTATGGGTCAAAGGATAATTCTCCCAAGTTCTTTCACTGGAAGGCCTAGATACATGTTCAATAATTGTAAGGATGCTTTCGCTATTTGTAAATATGCTGGATATCCAAGTTTTTTCATTACTTTCACATGCAACCATGAATGAAAAAAGATAAAGAGATTTATCACAGGTAAAGGATTAAAAGCGCAAGATCGACCTGATATTCTATGCAGAGTATTTAAAATGAAACTAGATGAATTAATACGAGATTTGAAAGAAGGACATGTTTTTGGGCAAATACTTGGATGTAATATGAAATAAATTTTCAATAGCTTATATTTAGTATGAAATTATCATAATTTTAACTTAATTATTTCATTTTATATTTGTCAGATGTTTGTAGCATTGAATTCCAGAAATGAGGCTTACCACATGCTCACATTCTACTATTTATGCATCCTCGTTAGTCACCTGATGATATAGATAGGTATATTTGTGCTGAAATTCCAAATAAAGAAAGAAATCCAAAGTTGTATGAAGTTGTTGTGAAGTACATTGTTCATGGCCCATGTGGTCACCATAACAATAATTCACCATGCATGATAAATGGAAGGTGCTCAAAATTTTTTCCTAAAGGATTTCACCCTAAAACAATAATTGATGAGGGCAGATTTCCAAAGTATAAAAGAAGGGGTGATAGAATGATTATTGTCAAAAGGAATTGTGTTTTAGACAACAATTTCATAGTCCTATACAATCCTACATTACTTTTGAAATATGATTGCCACATCAATGTGGAATATACATGTCAAACCTCTGCTATTAAATATCTTTTCAAATTTGTTCATAAGGGAAATGATAGAGTGAGTGCAGCTTTATTTCGAGGCGATAGGTCAAGTCTATCAAATACAAAGGTGGATGAAATTCGTAATTATTATGACTGTAGATATATTTCTGCATGTGAAGCTACCTGGAGATTGTTTGGGTTTGAAATTCAAGTTAAAGAACCTACTGTAATCAAATTACCATCTCATCTCCCAGATCAGCAACCAATAGTTTTCAGGGACCAAGAAAATATATCTGATGTTTTATACAAGGCTGAGTGTAAAACAACAATGTTATTAGGATGGATGGAAGCTAATAAATTATATCCTGAGGCAAGAACGTTAACTTATAATCAATTGCCTTCAAAATTTGTTTGGAAAAGTCATTGTCCAAAATGGATGCCACGAAAGAAGGGTTTTGCAATAGGTAGGATTTCTCATGTTCCAGCCAGAAGTGGTGAAGATTATTATCTAAGATTGCTTTTGAATATTCAGAAAGGTTGTTTGTCTTTTGAAGACATTAGAACTGTTGATAATGTTGTTTACAATAGTTTCAAAGATGCATGCTATGCTTTAGGATTGTTTCAGGATGACAAAGAGTTTATTGATGCTATTATTAAAGCAAGCTCATGGGCTCTAGCTAGAGCTAGCTATCTTAGAAGATTGTTTGTTATACTGCTAATATCAAAAAATATGAATAGGCATGAGATTGTATGGGAAAAGTGTTGGCAACATCTTTCTGATGATGTCCTGTACATTCAACAATGACAATTGCTCTATGAAGGTAAATGTGTTTTAGTTGGTACAATTATGAAACAACATTATCGTAAGATTAATACTTATATTATTTAAAATATCAAACTAATGAAATTTTCACTTACAATTTGTCTACAGATTTGATTCTTATAGATGATCAAATATAGAATGTTGCTCTAGCTAATATAGAAGAAATGGTCCAATCTAATGGAAAGCTTTTAAGAGAATATTCTGATATGCCTTTTCCATCCGAAAATGTACTTTCTACAATAGAGGACAGATTATTAATGGCGAAACTAAACTTTGATATACAGGAGTTGTCAAATGAATTGATAAGGTATCTAGAAACCATTATAGATGAGCAAGAAAATGTGTATCGTCAAATAATTGATGTAGTTTATAGCAACTCTGGTGGCTTATTCTTTGTATATGGTTATTGTGGAACGGGTAAAACATTTTTATGGAAGACTTTGTCTGCATCCATTAGGGCAAGGGGTGACATTGTGCTAAATGTTGCCTCCAATAGAATAGCTTCATTGTTACTTCCGAATGGAAAGATAGCTCATTCTAGATTCAAGATTCCACTAAATATTCATGAAGACTCCACCTATAATATTAGGCAAGGTAGTCTGCTTTCAAGATTGGTAAACATGGCTAAATTGATTATATGGGATGAAGCACCGATGCTAAACAAGTATTGCTATCAAACATTAGACAGATGCTTGAAGGATGTGTTGCGATTCTCACCATCTTACAATCCTGACTTCCCATTCAGTGGTAAAGTTGGGTAATAGGTGGAGATTTTAGGCAAATTCTACCAGTGATCCCAAAAGGTTCAAGGCAACAAATTGTACGAGCGTCTATCAATGCCTCATATTTGTGGTCTTTTTCCAAAGTACTGGAGCTCTAAAAAACATGAGACTGTCACTTGGCTCTAATGGTCATGATAATGAGGAGATGAACAACTTCAGTCAATGGTTGTTGTAGGTAGGGGATGGTATTATTGGAAACTCAACTAATGGTGAAGCTGAAATTGAGATCCTAGATGATATTCTGATAAAAAATACTAATTTTGGTTTGGATGAGTTAATAGAATTTGTCTACCCACAGATTTTGGTGAATTTAACAAATACAGATTACTTCAAGGAAAGATCTATTCTTGCCCCTACATTAGAGGTTGTTACACATGTTAACAACTATATAATGTCCATGCTTCTGGGGGATGAAAAGATTTATCTAAGCTCTGATTCAATATGTATAGAAGAAGGTAATATGGAGTCAGAATTGGATGCTTTTTCACTAGAGATATTAAATGGAATTAATTGTTCTAGACTACCACCCCACAAGTTAGTATTAAAGGAAGGGGTTCCCATTATGTTGTTGAGAAATATACATCAATCAAATAGATTGTGCAATGGGACTAGGTTGCAGGTATGAAGAATGGGAAATCATGTCATTGAATGTTTAACTCTTACTAGAAACAAGATTGGGGAGGTAACTTTAATACCTAGGATGATACTATTCCAATCAAGTTTCAAAGAAGACAATTTCCCATAATAGTGTCATTTGCCATGACTATCAATAAATCTCAAGGTCAAACATTATCTACAGTTGGATTGTACCTACCAAGACCAGTGTTTACTCATGGACAACTATATGTTACTCTTTTCACTGGTTAAAAACAAGCAAGGGTTGAGAATATTGTTGGAAAATCACGTTGGAATAAGTCATGGTTGTACAATTAATGTGGTATTCAAGGAAATATTTGAGAATATTTCATATAACGGTATGCATTAATATTATGTCAAAATGATTTATAACTTAACTTTGCCATATACTTTAAATGTTGTTACTAAAAATGACATGAACATGTTTTGCAGATGACATAAACCGATGACATAGGAGAATACAAAACGATAAGTTGCATCCTAAGGTAAATGATCGATGAGGTAGCATGATGAACAAGATGTGTCTTATATATCCTATATTTTGTTAACTATTAAATTACATAAAATATAAATTAACCCCTCAAGTACTGTTATATTTTTAATGGAGGTTAACGCAAGTGATATATATTTTAGTTGACACTAATGATTCTTGATATTACTGACTTGATATGGGAATTAGTTCATCAATGCAATATACATGACTCCTGACAAATATTTTTTAGTTGAACTACGTAAGTTATTCTTCAATTTTCATCTTGGTTTAGATGTTTAGTCCGTTGTAATTTTACTGTTTTGTGTTGTCATTTGGATTCATATCATTTTTTATAATTTTGTTTGGCTTCCTTCTCTTAGTAGAGATACTTAGTGTATTTTGTTTGGTAGTATGTTATTAATGAGGACTTCTCTTAGTTTGACTACAAAATGTGCAATTCAATATTCTCAGGCATAAAATGAGGTTCCTCTTTTAACACCTGCCAAGAGATACCCATATGAGTTTGAAGAAAACAGTTATGGTGATTTGTCCTGCAACAAGTTAGCCAATAATTAAAAGATTGAATCCAACTCTATTTTTAATTTGTGATGTCGATTTTATTATGATGTGAAATCCATTTTGTTGACATATAAACTTATTGGTATTTTCATTTATGATTCAGGACTTTGGTTGCCTTTTAATATTTCTTCCAGCAAGGAGGACATAATAGAGCTAATGGCAATTTAACAAGCAGGGGTGCTTTCTCTGTTACTGCTTAATTTTGCAATCATGATTTTGGGCCTTAATCTCAGAGGGATCACTTTATGCTATGTGGATGGTTTGAAGCACAATTCCTGCATAATGCAGAACAAGATGTTTAGATCAACAAAGGGAAGTTTCACTAAGTGCGTGTGTTTTTGTTGCACGTAATCTGGCACAATTGTTGTTGTTTGTTGCTTTGGTTTCCATTCAGGTGCTGCTTGGTTGCTGCATTTTGGCTTTTATGCACCTCTTTTTTTAGGCTACTGTTTTCTTCTGTTTGCTTTTCAATTTGTGTCCTTTTAAGTGTTGGGGGTTTTACTGCTAGAATGCATGAATTTCGTTTGTAGTTTGTTTTTGTTACATTTTGGGAGTTTGATTTGTAATCCTCTTGAACATTTGCTCCTCCAGTTTGGGGTTGAGCTTATCATATCTACTGAAGAAAGATATTGTATCACCATGCTTTAGAGTCAAAATTATTGTGGTACTTATTTGCACTAAGCAATATCTCTCCCCAACCATTAGTTAAATAGCTAACATTCTTATTATCATGTTCTTCCCAATATTTGAAAAGGATGATTGAAAATCTTAAGGTTCATTAGCGTATGTTCTATTATCTATCGATTTTCTATCACATCTTGACTTTTATAATACTCCCGTGCAACGCACAGGCTAATCAACTAGTTTAAATTCAATAGCTGAGTTTTGACTTTTTAGACTTTTTACATAAAAAACTAAGCATCTATTAGTATATTATAGTAATGCACACGTATCAAAAAGTTCAAAAATCATTTCATACTTTTAAAAGGAACAGTACTAAAATGCATATGAAGTTAAAGAGGGTTTTCTATGCTTTCCCATTTAAGTATATGCTACTGGCCGTAACATATACATTTTTTATTGATGCAATGAACTAAGAACAGACACTGAAAGAATAATGCACTCCTTGTCGAAGTTTTAATCAAGATAGCCAAAGAATAACTTCCAGATTTCTGGGCCAATATCACAATTTGGTATAATCCGTTGGTTATACCATTATCATCATTCTAAAACCAAAAATTTAGACCATGGGAAAGTTGGCATATCACTGGCGTATTAGCAATTTTGATTTAGAATTGATATATGGAAATTCACCCATGCACCCCGAAAAGAAGAAAACTTTGGATTGAGAAGAAAACCAACCGTAAAGCCCTGAACTGAGTTAATACAAGTTGAAGGATCCTTTTTTCCCCAAGAATATGTGAATAAAGCTTATGAGCTTATTTGGGTGTGCTCCTTATGAAAGATCTTTTTTTCAGTTGATCTTTTTAATTAAGATCTTTTAAAAAATAAAAATTTATTTATATTTGTATGTAATATCAATTTATAATTAGATGTAATATTAAAATATCTTTGTTTATTGTCAAACATCTTTTTTATATTATATAAAAATCATTGTTCAGAAGATGAAAATTTTAACTTTTTAAAAATGATATTTTTTTATTATTTTTAATTATTCTACTTTTATGTAAAAAAGTTTCCAAATATACACAAAACATACGAAAATTCTTTTATTAATTGAAAATATATTTTTTTTCATCTGAAAAACCAGTCCAAACGAGCTCTATGACAAAAAATGGTGGAATGTATGATCTATGAATCATAGACACATTATTTGGGTGTTATGTCTACATATTTGATATATTTTCATGTCAAATTTTACATGACACATCAATGATACATTAATAATATAAGTTTATATATATTTAATTTAAAATATACTTTTTCTTAACTTAACATAAAAAAATACTATATAAATGGGGTTATAAAATGGAAATAATATGTAACATTTTGAGTTTATAAGAAAATAAAATATAAGTGAAGATTATATAAATGATATCTTAAATCATTAAATTTTTAATTATATATATATTGTGTCTATGTCCTACAATTTTTCAACTTTGATGTATCCGTCGTGTCCATGTTCCATGGCCGGATAAGTGTCCATGCTTCATACTTCATAGTCTACAATCAATACAAATAAAGGGGCACAAAATGTCATTTTAGAACTCCTCATCGTCCAAATGTTAGGAAGGAAGGGCAAAAAAAATAAAGTAAGTGTCAGAAATTTTTTAAACCAGGGTTGCCCAGAGCTTTGCATGTCAATAACCCACCATCAAACTACACATATTGACTTGATGGAGACCAAAATTGCTACTGAAAAAACATGGAATGTAGTGGTTTGATCAAACTTACAGCACATGCTTTCTTTAGTCTACACAGCTGTATGACTTCATGCATGTTAATAGCTTTAACGTTGGGTTTATTATTTTGTTTAGCATTTTATTGTTATGTGAAGCCTATAAAAGGCCGCTATGTATCGTATTTGAAATAATCCAATCAAGTTATGAAATTTCAATAAATCTGCTCTTTCATTTATATGTGTTATATTTGTGAGAGAAAAATATTGAGTGTGTTATTTTTAGTGAGTTTCTGGTATCAAATTGATATCAGAATTGGTTATATAACATCCTAATTTTCAACCAAATACTCCTAGAATGTATTTAGGTTAACCATTAGTCTATTATTCTTTTAGTCTCATTCTTTAAAACCTTTCTTTAAAATACTTAGCGGAAAATATGAGTAGAAATTTTTTTTTGAAAACATAAACAAAACTTGAGCCGCGTGTAACATCCTCTCAAGTACAACATCATCCTTCAGTTATGACATCATACTCGAGAGTTGTTACTTATAAATTAGCGAACCTTTCTTAAATATCTATAGTCATTTTGATTGATTCGCGAGATAACTAGGTCATAATGCTACTGAAATATATAGCAATGAAACCAAAATATTTATTTAATACAAAGTTGAGTACATAAAGGAAGCTCTTTTATGAGCTTTAACACACCTTTGTCTTCTAACATATTTACATACATATCTATTCCACTAAATACAACATAATAAAGGCATTAACTACTACACTATTGCACTTCTGAGTTCTTTTGCATAGCAGTCTCTTGATTTTCTGCATCAACCTGGAGACGAAATGGGAACACAAAAACATAGGGGTGAGAATTATACAATTCTCAGTAGGGTAACTCCCCCAAATACACAATCATAATGTCATCGTCATCGCCCTAGCCACTTCAATTTATTAAGAAAAAGTGGTCATGCATTATATAATAACGGTTTATTTTTAAAGTTCCAAATCATACTTTTGAAGTGGGTTACTTTTAACATTCAATCACTTAATGTACATATACCACACTACTCAACATCATATACTACTAACTTTCCACTTAAATATATTAGTCTTAATATTGATACTAAACTTCTTTACTCGGCATATAAGACAAAGGATTTCTTAGAAAATTTACTTCTTAAACTTGCTTTGGTCCTTGACTAATCTTGTCCACTGTCCCCAGTGTAGCAATAATGGGTAATAGACTGTTTTTTAGGACTGAGCTCATTCCTATACATGATCATTGGATTTACTTTCTCCAATTCTCACACAGACCTATCCCTAGCCAGGTTTACTTTCCTCGACTCAATTCAAGGGTAGTCGGGTTTATTTTCCCCGACAGACCGGATTTACTTTCTTAAGCCCAAGAGTTATCAATCTTATGCTTTTCTTGGTAGTCAGGTTTACTTTCCCTGCCAAATTGAATTTACTTTCTCCAGCCCAAGAAACATAATCTTATGCTTTCCTTTCCCAAGAAACATAATCTTATGCTTTCCTTTCATATATGAGCAAATTGTAATAAGCATTCGTATCTATGTATGCCAACCTCATCAATAAGCTCACATGCTCAATTATTCATATTCATATTCATGTACTCATGTCATACTAGTACAAGATGCCATTATTTCATCAATTTAAAGCATCAATTCATTTTTAGTACAATGGCAAATTTCACATATTCATAGCAAAATTTATTTTGAATTTTGAACCATCAAATTCAATTCTATAAAAATTCTCAAAGACAATTCAATATGTCCCCAAGGTTCTTTGAAAATTTCGAAGTAAAAAGAGTTCCATAAGTATAATAACAAAATGCCAAAAATTTAGTGGTCAAAGACCACTTATACTCAGCTCAGAACCGGAATCTCATAATTTTTAACCCTAGCAAATAATTGAATCAATTTAGAATAAAAATCATGATACTTTGAGATGTTATAAGCAACTTGTAAAAATTTCAAAGGATAATTCAATCATTTGTTATGATAACAAAATTATACAAAATCATAGCTTCAGTTCCCATAATCCAGCTAGCATAGTTACAATCTCGGTTCATGAATTTTTTAACCATAGAAAAAGCTCCCAGAATGGCTCCAAATTTTTACTAGACACTCCCTAACATGTTAGCTACATCCCATAAAATTTTCAGCTGAATCTAATATCTCTAAATATATCAGAAAATTCAACAAAATTCCCTGCTTGCTTCAAATTGGGATTTTCCAGCAACAATGTTCAAGAATCATGAATTTTTTTCAAGTAGGGAAAGTCCTTAACATGACCCTAGAAAAATCTTGTGGTTGTCTTAGGATCTTAAATTCAACATATAATTTTTATAGCTCATAAAAATGAACAGAATTGCACCATAAAATTCGTGAACAACACCTGCCCTATTGAAATCCAAAAATCTAGCAAACCAATTCAAAATCTCTTTTGATATGATTTTTCCACAACACCAAACACTCCACCAAAATTAATGCATCAATATCAACATATCATTTAACCAATATAATCAGAAAGTTTAGACAAAACCAATCAGAATTTTCAGAATAAATTTTGAAGCAAAAGAGAACCAATAAACCCTACTCTTGGAAATTAATGTCTTTTTGTCTCTTGTATACTTCAAGATAGATGTTCTCCACCCCAAAGCTCTTGAAACACACTCAAACCCTCTAATCAGTGATGAATGAGGTATTAAAGTGAGATTTGGAGATTCTGATCGGTTAGTTTTGTAGGTATTGATGAGTGGAGTAAGTTTTGTGAAGGATGTTTGATGTTTTGACAAGTCTAGGACATGATTTTGAGAGATTAAAATCAAGTGTGAAGCTCTTGAAGAATGAACAATGGTGGCTGTATGGCTAAGAAACTTTGCCGAGAAGATGAATTTGAAAAGATAAGGTTGGTAGCTTTAAATGATTTTAATGTAGATAGGTTGTAAACATTGTTTAATTTAGAATCTAATTCTTTCTAGAAGGAAAACAAGATGAATGGCTAGGATTTGATCTTGAAATACCTTACACTTAGATTGAATGGATATACATTATCCATTTGTAAAGATTTAACTATCTTTCGGTGTTAAAAATTACACACCGAAATCTTACGGAACGGGTGAAATAGTATACTCAGGTAATCAAACATTGCCCGAAAAATAATTTCGGGTATAAAATCTTTATTTCTACCTATTTCTAACCATAATCTTATAATTTCTAAATTTTGGATATCTCCGGGGCCTAATTTTAGGGTTTCGGCTGTCCCAACAGACCAGTGGGGCCCACAAGTTACTATTCATTTTTTTTACAAAAGCGTTAGACCGTCATCACCATTGTTAAAAAATTGTCAGATTTTTGAAATTACGACTAATAAAGCTCAAATTAATTTTTAACTAATTTTTAGAGTGTTACACCGCGCATAACGTAAAAGGTC
Organism: Dalbergia cochinchinensis; assembly: GCA_031216125.1. Taxonomy (NCBI): domain Eukaryota; kingdom Viridiplantae; phylum Streptophyta; class Magnoliopsida; order Fabales; family Fabaceae; genus Dalbergia; species Dalbergia cochinchinensis. The sequence continues at coordinate 5,820,949 of CM062376.1, forward strand.
GTTATCATAAAATGTAAACATAAAAAGAATAATATAAATAGAATCATTAGATAGGCTCTATAGAAAGAACAACCATCAACACATCATCATATAACATTAACTTCAAATATAAAGTCAAACAATATTAATAGTATTAATGATATAGAAATATTCCGCAATAGTACCACATCAAATATATTGGGCCCACCCGTAAAGGTTGAGCATACAGCAATTCAAAAACTACATGTAACTATGATGTAAATAAGCTAAGACTATGTCCCTGCTTCCACTGCGCTACTCTGTTCTTGACCATCAAGCTACTTCCATGTCGGCACCTTAGGGCAATCCATGGACGTCGTTGTTAACCTGTCTGAAGACGAAGATGGAAAAGAAAGATAGGGGAAGTGAGAAACTTATACAAGAATCTCAGTAGGGCTTCCCTTTTTCACACACGTGTCATCATTATTGTCCTCAGGAACCTCGGGTTTAATTATAAAAGTAGTGGGCATAAATAAGATTTGTTTGTTAAGTTTTCAAATATCATTAGCCGAGACCCGTATCTTTTAGCATGAATCTTAATGCATGAATGGAATAGGTATCTCACGTATGCATGGCAATGTCTCGGTGCATAAATCAATAACGTGTAAATTCAAAGCACAAGGCAGGGCTAAGCACAAGAGCTGGGGATAATCTATAAAACTAAAACAGTGGCAAATAGATGAATGCATGATAAGGCAATGTAATGAGTAACACATTATATAATATACATAGGCAGGCAGGAAAACCCATGGTAATTTCACTCTTCATGAATGAATTCTCACACTTCTTTCTTATTAGTTCCATCCTCTTACGTCATCACCAAAACCAACCAACAACCGACCTAACTGATCGCCTAGGATGAGCCCAACCTAACTAGCCGTCGATAGATTTAATATGGGGTAATAGAGGGGGTAACACATCATTTCCTTATTGGATCATTTCTTTTTTGAAACGTATAACATCCTCCCAAGTACAACGTCATCCTTAAGTCATGGCATCATACTTGAGAGTTGTTACTTATAGATTAGCAGACCTTTCTTAAATATCTATAGCCATTTGGATTGAAACCAGTAAGAATTTCTCAGAAAAATTTTGAAAGGAAAAAGCCAAAGAAAACCCTACTTTGAAAGCTTTTGAGCTTGATACTTCAAAGGATGTTCTAAGTGATCTCCCTTCACTTCAAGACACCAATTTCAGTCCTAAACCCTCCTTAGGAAGTGGGGAAGTAAGGTATTAAGGTGAGGATTTGAGATTTCAATCGGTTAGATTTGTAGGGTTTGAGGTGTAGAACAAGTTTTGTAAAGGAGATTTGGGGTTTTATCAAGTTCAAGCTTGAGATTTTGAGGTTGGAATTCAAATTTTCATGGAAGCAAACATGGAGGTTGCTGCATCCTTTGCTGTCCGAGAAAGCATGATGATGAGATAAGGTTAGATGGCTTGTATTTATCCTTGTAGTTAAAGCATAGGTATTATATAATATAAATGTGTAATTCTTTAAAGGAAAGAAAAACAAATGGATGGCTAGGATTTAATCTTGCTTTACAAGATTAAATCTTACAAGATTAAATCTTAGCCATAAACTAAGTCAATATGGATATACATTACCCTTTTGTAGAGATTTTACTATCTTTCGGTGGTAAAAATCGCACACCGAAATTTCACCGAACGGGTGAAACACCATACCCGGGTAATCAAATATTGTCCGAAAAATAATTTCGAGTATAAAATCTTTATTTCTACCTATTTCTAACCCTAATCATATAATTTCCCAATTTCGGGCATCTCCGAGTCCCAATTCTAGGGTTTCGGCTGTCCCGGTGGGCCTGCGGGTCCCGCAAAATACTATTCACATTTTTTTTTTACAAATTTGTTGGATCGTCCTTATCATTGTTCAAACGATCAGATTTTTGAAATTATAATTGATAAAGCTCAAATTAATTTTTAGATAATTTTTAAGGTGTTACAAAACGCATCTACTGGCATCTAGTGCATAGTGATATTGTCCACTTTGGCAGACTCAATGTTCATACCCCCCACGGTTTTGCTTTCTCCTCACCGTAGCAGGAGAAATGCATTTCGGCATGCTATGCATGAATGCAACATAAACACATGTTCTTAAATATCAACATGAAATATCACTTAATACTTCATGCTTATCAATTCACTATCATCATAGCATGCCACAAAACATATAGAGTATGTACATTCAATCGTAATTCCATATTCAAAATTAAACCATCAAAGTCATATAAACATATTCTTCATAGCACATGCATCAATACTAACGAACTTCATTATGTTACATAACTCACAAAGCTTCATGCCTTTGCCCTTACGGGTATTAAACTTGAAATCTAGTCAACCTATTATCCATTCTTAACCTTTTATGCACCTATAGGTTTACAACTAATAATTCTCACTGATTTTATGATCCTAGACAAATCTAGACAGCACCATAAATATGAGGGCAGAAATGATATCATTTAATTATGGGGTTCTAGAAACTACGTCTTAGACCCTTTCTAAGTTCCATCTTCGTCTAAGGCACTATAATTAATTCCTAAACCAATTATGAGTCATTCTCTCTTAAACATGGTATAACATGATTTTACAAACTTTAAAGGTGCTGGAACAGAAAGAATAATTCTTTCCCTTAGGATCAAACATATTAAACACCAAGGATCAAACATATTAAACAATTATGAGTCACACTTTTAGGATTTTCTAGTTACTAGTTTCACTTTTAGTGCCAAGGATCAAACACATTAAACACCACTAATCAGTAGCAAACATGCCACCAATTATACACATTATAACATATTAAACACCACCAATCAGTAGCAAACATGCCAAGGCAAAACCAAAAACATACAACATCATATTGAGCATAGAATTTCATTTTCAATACACATAAGACACTAGTTTCTCATGGAATCATTTTAGGACTTCTAAAACTCTTTGGAAACCAGCTTAGTTCATTAAAATCATCATAAAATAAATAAGGGCAGCAACTAATTTAGATGGTTCATGGTTGGAATTTAAAACGTAAAATCATGCTTGAAATATTCTGAGTTCACCTATGCTTAAGAAAATCCTAAGACATGGATTATAGGCATTTGTGACTAGATGAAACTTCACACCAAGCTCATCATCATCACATGGCCAAATTTTTCATTCAAGAGAATGCTCCCATGTCCAACTTTTACTTGAGACAAATGGACAAGTCTTTGAGCTCTAGAATCTTTAAGTGATAACAAGAACCTAAACATGATATGCACTTTATTTTATTCTTCATTAGAAAAGTAAAGTGAGGGCTCAAAATAATTATGAGATGCAACTTCATTCTTATCTTTACGTTTAGGTGGTGACTTGAAATAAATATGCTAGACAAGGAAATGTAAGCATGAATGCAAGTTCAATTCTTTATTTTAGTGCTCTAGGCTCCATAATAATCTACTTTAAGGCTGAAATAGGCGAGCTTCAAGATTAATTATTAGGTGATATGAAAATGCAAGCTCTTGTTTTAATCTTTAAGTTTAAGGTGATGGCTTGAAAAATAAACATGCTAGGCAAGAAATGTAAATATGAATGCAAGTTCATTTTATATTCTTTACTAGAGCTCATACAGGAATTTAAAGGAATATAAACCTCAATCCAACACATATCTTAACAAGACAAAGTGAGCTTTAGAGTTCTTTGTACCAAGGTTTCAAAGAAACCTTATGGTTTGAACATCATCATCAAGCTTAAGGAAATGGATCAAGAGATCAAAATAACTTACAACCTTTCTTTAAGATAAAAAACAAAACAAGGAGAATGGAACCAAAATCCATTCCAAAGAAAAGGAAAGGAGAACCGAAAATCATGGTCAAAGAAAAGAAGAGGAAAAACCAAAATGTGTTAAGATCAAAACTAAATTCCAAGCTTTAGAGGTTTCTCAAATGATAACCATAGGACCATTATCTTGAAACCTTATCATCAAGCTAAAAAGATTTCCTTTCAAACCAAATCTCATAGTCAAGAATAAAAAAAAGAGAAAAAGAGTTTGAACCAAGAAAAACTAGAACTTCTCATATCAAAACATCAACATGAAAGTTAAAGCTTTGGAGAACAAAACCATCATGGAGAGTAAATAAGGCTTTGAAGGCCGAAATTCAAAGAGGAGGAAAGAAGTTCCAAAAGCCAAGAGAAACTAGCAAAAAATCATTTTTAACAAAGCTTTAAAAGACAAAACTTTAAAGAACAAAATCCCTACCAAGTGGTGAAGAGAAAAGTTTGGTTCTTGAAGTGAAAATGAGAAGAGAACTTCCTCCCAAGTTGGCTTGAAGTTTCGGCCAAGGTGAGGTGTTTTTTTTGAGCTTTGTGTTTTAAAAAGTAGTGTGTGGTTGAGAGGTGGTGATATGAGGTTGAAGTGTGGTGGTTCTTTGAGAGCAAGAAAATGAAGAAGATGAAAAGAACTCTTGAACTTCGAGAGAAGAAGAAAGAACTTGAAGTTACTCTTGAAAACTCAAAGCTTAGCAAATGATCTAAAAGTTCTTACAAGTTCATTTGCATGTGTATTTATAGAAAATGAAACCAAGGGTGTATGAATGGAGGGAGTGGTCGAAATCTTGTGTTCCATGAGGTGAGAGAATTGGTTTCATGGAGGTATGGTGTAGGTATGGCTAGGTATGGTCTTGGGTATAGGCTTAGGCATGGTTCTTTGAGTGTGTAATTTTCCACATGTGAAGGTGTGGTGGGAGGTATGGGTGACCATCATGGAGGCATAGGCATGAGGAGATATTTTTCTTTCTTTTGTATTAGGAATTGAGTTTAGAAGAAAACATGATTAGGAATTGTTAATGAAGTATTTGGGCTAGTAAGTGATTAACCTACTCAAGACATAATTAGAGAGTTGTCTGGCTCACTTAGTGAAGTCAAACTTCATTAAGTAGGCATCCAATGCCAACATGTTTCCTTGATTTAGGATATTAGAGAGAGAAAACACTATTTCTAGATTCCTTTCTCAAAGAATTAAAACTAGAAAAGAGTTTTGAGTTTCTCTAAGATATTTTAGGTTCTAATTAACCTCAATTAATTATTGACTCTAAATTAGTAATTAGAATTTACTGATCTTTAATTAGAGCCTAATATTGCTTAGGTTTTGCTAATCATATCATTAGGCCCAAAATGCACTATGTAGGGATAAAATCGTAATTTTTTATAAAAACTGCCTAGGACCACGGGACTTAAACAGACATGCCCAAACTCATAAAAATATCATTTTAAATCTTTCAGGAAAGTTCTAGACTCGACGACACTTATACCTACGTAAAAATGCTATAGGGGTATTTTGGTCATTTTGACCTGAAAGTTCAAAAAAAGAGATTTTTTTGCTCTATTAACATTCATTCACATGCAATCCCCTTCAAACATTGAGTTGACCTTTTGAGGATTGCCGGGTCGGCTATCCTCGAATTCGGGGTGAAAAATGACCTCATGGTATTTTGGTCATTTTCACGTATTTAAAAATCTGATGTTACTGAGTTAAATCCAATGCCAATTTATTTAGAGAGTGTGTGAGGAACAAGAGTGTTCTCAAATAGTTAGTGTCATTATGGAAAACAATTACAATATTATTTGGTCAAGTCCCAAATTAGATGAGAAATTAGATTACAATTACTTGGAAAACTTTGATGGCAACTCACTTAAGGGCTCACAATATTTGGAGTCTTGTTAGGGTTAAAAATTATTGAATTCTAGCTTGGAGAGAGATTTGGTGGTCAGAAGACTACCAAATTTGTAGAATTTTGTTAACATATTTGGAGAATAATTCTTCTTTTAAAATTTTTACGAGACCTTGTGGACACATTGAGGTGTCATGGAGAATTTTTATAGCTTTTGAATTGGTTATTTGATATGAAAAATAAATTGTCCTACTTGAGAGAAAAATCTGCCAATGTGCTGGAATTGTGATAATGCCTTGATTTAATGATATAATGACTTTGATTCAAGTTTGATGTGTATGAATATAGGCAATGGACTTTAAATGTTGTTTTATGAGGAATAAATGAATGATATATATATATCTATGTTTGAAGCATTATGAAATCAGAGATTTAATGCATATAGAAATGTGATACATGTATATGTGAGCTTGAGGATGATGTATGTGTTGAGTGAATAATGAAATCCCCCTTACTATATTAAGGGCATGGAAAGCTCCCCTATAGTATGTTAAGCGCACAGAGAGATCTCCTATAGTATGTTAAGGGCATAGAGAGATCCCTTATAGTATACTAAGGGCACGAAAAGATTACCTTTATTATGTTAAGGGCATGGAAAGATAGGAATGATATATATGAGATCCCCCTTCGATGTACCGAGGGCATGTACAGTTGAGAATGAAGTACTATGATGTTGACTAGTATAACATGTGTATATTAAGTGATTGAATAATAAAAAAGACTCACTTCGAAAGAATGGTTTTTGAACTTTAAAATGAACTTTTGATATACGTCGCATGCTCACATTTTTCTAATAATCCGAAGTGGCTAGGATGATGATGACGACATGGACTTTAGTATGTGTTTTGGGGATGCCCTACTAAGAATTATAGAACTTTCACCCCTATGTGTTTTTGTTCCCGTGTCATCTCCAGGTTGATCTAGTAGTGAATAGCGAAGCAGATGTAGGAAGGATTAAATTAGAGTTGCAGTAGTTTAGTAGTTGAGGCTTGTATATGTTGTACTTAATGATATGTATAGCTTTGTAAATATAAGAGGTAATAGTTGTGTGTTAAAGCTTATAGAAAAGCTTTCTTTTGTACTTGACATTGTATTAAATAAGTGCTTTGTTTCTCTGCTATATATTTTGAATAGAATGACAAATTAGTTACTACATGATTCGACCAATTCTGCCATAGAAAATTAAGAAAGGTTCACTACTTTATAAGTAATGACTCCTAAGTATAATGTCATGACTTAAGGATGATATTATACTTAAGAGGATGTTACATATACTGGTCACCTGCCTACATCCAGTTCTTAACCATCAATGAGTTTCACTAAAGCCTTTCTCAATTAGAGAAAGAAACTAGATAGTCTTTACAATAAGCTTCCCAAGCTCTAACATATGACCAGTAGACAACCCTTACTGTCACAAACCAAGTAGTTATTCTCTAGCCTTTCTAAGCTGAATAGTGACCTAATAGACAACCCCCTATTGCCACAAACTAAGTAGTTATTCACTAGCTTCTCTAAGCTGAATAGTGACCAGTAGACAACCCCTACTATCACAAACCAAGTAGTTATTTACCAGCATCTTGAAACTAAACCGAGAAGTCTTTGACCATCTTCTCCAAGCTAAACCGAGTAGTCTTTAACCAAGCTCTCCAAGTTAAATTGTGACCAGTAAAACATTTTACTGTCGCATTGTAAATAGTCTTTGACTAGCCTTTCCAAGCTAAACTCACACCAATCACTACTGGATCAAGGATACAAAGGTTTGTGTTTAGGCTTACAACTCAAACTAACCTACACTCAAGTTTCCTTAAGATATACAATGAATGGCCTGAGATAACTTGAATAACTTCTTTCTAGCTATTCTTCCTTTGAAGAATGTAAAAACAATAAAGGAATATAGAAAGCAGATTTTTACAAACAAGGAAACTAATTACAAGATGTAATGAACTTTATAAGAAGATGAGAAGAGATTTTCATAGAGTTTCAGCACTTTGAGTAGCATTTTATCATGTATCTTTGAAAGCATAGCATCCCTATTTATAGATGGTCTTCACTTATGATCGTTGCCCTTGATCGGTTCTCCAAGTGACACATATTGATCATCTGTTTGTGTCTTGAAAAAGTAGTCTAGAAGAGTAACTTGTCTGTTTATCAGAACTGTTGTAGAAACTGTTATAAAGTTGAAATTTCTGATGTCCTTTCAAAAACTATTTTTATTTTCTGAATATGGTTTCTAAACTTTTCCTTCCAGAAGCTAGGGTAGATGACCAAATTGGTAGAAAAGATGACACGCCAGTCTATCACTGGGTTTGACTTTTAAATTTGAATTTCAATTTTTCTTCCTATTCTTGTAGAGCACATTATTTCACTATTAAGTGAGCTTTCTAATGTATGGTATCAGTTCCTTTATGAATCTTTGGTTTTCTAGTCTTCAGTTAGAGCTTGTTGATGATAAAAAGATTATGAACATGATAATTGGAGATTGTAGAACACATTGGCTTGAGACTTGATATCTATATCCCAAGCATACTTTGTAAAGTCCAAAGGCTCTTTCGAAAGTCTCGAGTCGTGGTTTTTTGTACTTGTTGTTTTTCTTTGATCCGTTAGACATGTATATGCTCGATTTACAATATAATTATCACTTCCATTTAGTTCCCATCTCTTAATATGAGATAAATCATGTTTGCACATGTAAAGTGAAATTATTCTCGCTTAATGGAGTCATGTTATGTTAACGGAAGAACCTGTTTGCAACTTCAAGAAACTCAACATAGAAATTAGTTATTCTTCAAGATATTTTCCTTAAATTGGTTTTGTTTTCATTCAAAATATATTACATTAAAGCTTTTTGAAGGGTTCTAGAGCTAACAATCTCCCCCTTTTTGATGACGACAAACCAATTTGAAGAAAATCTTTTGAAGAGATATTGAAAGTAATATTGCAAAAAATGTAGCGTGGTAATCAATATTCTTTCAACTCATCATAACAAGTGATTTTCAAGAAGTCCTTTTCTTAAGGCATGATATGGATTCGATCAAAAACATTTTATATCCTTAAGTGACTTAAATCATAGCTATTTTGATTGACCAAGAAGTTTTTGAAATTACTCAGCATACTTTTTTAGAAGTATCAAGACAGTATAGAAAAGGATATCATCATTTAAGTTTAACAAGAACAACTTGATTTTCAGTTATTTAAATAAAACTTTCTAAAAGTTCATGTGCTTGAATAACAGACAAGTAGTACTTGTGATATTTCATCTTAATTAATTTTCTAGCACACCCTTTTTTTGTTCATGACGAAAAGGGGGAAAGAAGAGAAGAAGAGATTATGAAGAAAATCTTATGTGCTAAGGAATTCAGTGGGAGCAAGTTGAGGGGGAGCTCAGAGTTTAGAGATTTTTTCATAATCAGCATTGGCATGTTTTTCTTGTACATTTATTGCTTTTTATTTAGCTCTAAACCTGGTTTCCTTATTTTTTTTATTACTGCTCTGATACTCCAAACTATTTCATTATCTATTTCAATATGTTAGGTTTTGATATATCCTGCTTATCATATATCTTGATGAATGTCTTATAAGTGTTAAGCGTATGCTTTGATACTTACCTCTATCCATCATATGCTTTGATACATGTCTTTAATAGCTCTAATACACGTACACACACACACACACACACACTATCTCTTATACTATGATATGTATGCTATGATACTTGATCTTGAAGTTTTTGTATATACATCTCAAGCTCTAATGCACATGCTCTGATACATATGTGATCAAATCTTGTTGAGCTTTAGAAACTTCCATAGTGTGCAAAGCTTATCTATTGCATGTTTTTTATGGACAAATGATTGCATCATGTTTCAAAAATTATTTGGATAAATATGTGATGCATATGGATTCAAGATCAAGAATAAGTATCACGAGTATTATTCTCTTTATTCAAATTCGTGTAAGCTCAGAACATCAAATGACTTGAAATCAAGCTATTTTTATTCAGAAAGCTTAAATGCTCAAGCCTTTCAAAATTTGCTCTGATACTTCTTAGAAGGTGCTCTGATTTACTTCATAAACCTTCTTTGGAATAAAAGAACTTTGATTCTTGTCACTTAAGATTGTGAAATGTCTTGACTTCATCTACATCATGCCTTAAGAGTAAGACCTTTTGAAAATCCTATCAAATGTATTTTGAAATAATATAGGTTTATTTTGATTCTATATCTAGTCATGTATTTCTTTCAAAATCTCTTCAAAAGATTTTCTAACGATTGGTTTGTCATCATAAAAAATGGGCAGATTGTTAGCCATAGAACTCTTTAGAAAGCATCAGTGCTTAACATTTTGAGTGACAGCAAAACCAATTTTGTGAAAATATTTTGAATAAGGACTAATCCATTTCTTGAGTTTCTTGAATCACCAAATAGGTCTATTCATGTTAGCATACATGTTCCTAAAATGAGATTATTTTTAGAATGACATGTTCAAACATGTTTAATTTCATTTAAAGAGATTCAAAACTCAATGAAAGTGAAAAATACATGTTGAAATGAATGTTTCTATGCTTAACACATGAAAGGAAATTTCCAAGAATAAGAAACCAAGGTCCAGATCTTCAGAAAGCATGCCATGACTTTATAAAACAAATTTCAAGTGAAGATTTCAAACCAAATTTGAAGAAAAATGTAGTTATCATCTTCAATCATCATGATCATAATTATGTCCTTTACAACAAGCTCTGATTGAAGAAAGAAAGATCTAAGGATTGTCCAAAATCAAAACAAGTACTTCAGAAAGCAAATTTACTATAAATGGTGCACTTTACTGAAATGAGGGAAAATTTAAAATTCAAATTTCAAAGTTAAACTCAGTCGGGGACTGATAGTGACATCTTTTGTCAACTTGATCAACTGCTTAAGCTTCTAGAAGAAAAATTTCAAAAACCTCGTTCAGAAAGCAAAAAGTAGTTTCTAAAGGTGAACTCAAACCTCTATTGACAATGGTTTCTGTAATTGCAAAAAAGCAACTCTGACACGCAGAGCTACTTTTCTAGACTTCATTTCCAAGACACAAAAAGAAAATCAACATGTGTCACTATGAAAATAGATCAAGGGCAATGGTCATAAATGAAGATCAAGTATAAAAAAAGATATTGTGCTTGCAACAAAGTGACTTTTGCTCATTACATGTGCTGAAATGCTAAAGAAATTTCCTCTTATCTTCTGTAAAACTATTACAACTTGTAATCAATTTCATCTTTGTAAAAATCTTCTTTCTATATTCTTATTAGATAACATCTCCTTCCTAGGAAGAATAGATAAAAAGAAGCCATTCAAGTTTTCAGCTTTGTTATTGTTTATTCTAAGAAAACTTAAGTGTTTGATAGTTTGAGTGTTCCAACCTGAACACAACCTTTGTAACTTAATTTTGGTAATGATCATTGTGAGATAGCTTGAAGAGGCTAGTCAAAGACTACTTAAAGTTGGCAGTAAAGTGAGCAACTGGTCACACTGTGTTAGCTTGAAGAGACTAGTCAAAAACTACTTGGAAGTGACAGTAGATTAAGCTATTGGTCACATGGAGATAGCTTGGGAAGGCTACAAAAAGACTATCTAACTTTCTCAAGGTTGAGAAGGGTTTGATTAGTGGAATTCAACGGTTGTTGAGAATAAGATGTCGATAGGTTGGCCAAATCAATATAAAAAATCTTGTGCAGTATTCTCTCTTTTCCCTGAATCTCCTTTATATTTTGCTTTTTCCTTATTATATTTATTCTTTTGAAAAACATATTTAATCTTGTGTTTCTTACATCTATTTTAGTTCAAAAATTACTTTTTGACACTTACTGACATTATTTCTGTTATCCAAGTGGCCTCAATGAACTCAAGAGGGGGGGTGAATTGAGTTCAAAAACTTTTTCTTTAATTTCACACTCTAATTAAATTTTCAATTAATTTTGAAGAACTTGCTTAAAACTTAATTTGATGTATACAGATGCAAGAGATATGAGAAATCAATGATGTCTATGAACAGGATTTGACAAGATAATGAACAGTAAATTTGCAACAAACTTAAAAGGATAAGGGAAGAAGGATTGCAAACTTCGTTTATACTGGTTCGGTCACCTCTTGTGGCCTACATCCAGTTCTCTCAAGTAACCCACTTGAGAGTTCCACTATTACTTTAACCTTTACAGCCAAGAGTACTCCTACACCTTGGGATCCCTCACCCTTGTGTTTGAGTCTCTAAGAACCAAGAGATGCCTCACTCTTGTTCTTACAAAGGGATACCTCACCCTTTTGCACAACTTTACAAAAGTATTACAAGAAATCACTCTCTGAATAGAGTTGATGTTACAAATTGAAGCCCTATGAGGTTTCTCAAGAATAAGACAATTTTGGCCAAGTATTAATCAAGAAGATTGATGAAAGAGAATGATTGTACAAAATGATCTTTGTAATATGTTTTCTGTGTGTTAAAAGATGTTAAACAATGATATTTATAGAACACAGTTCATGTGGACCGTTAAGGATTAACCCCAAGAGATGTATCTCTTCAAAACACACCTTCTGGTGCATTTTTGAGTCTGGTAATCGATTACATATATTGGTAATCGATTACACAGTTCAAATTTTCGAAAATAGGCAACGGTCACCTTCTGGTAATCGATTACAATTGATGAGTAATCGATTACACATGTATAGATTTTGAAGCTGGTCACATTTGCACTCTGGTAATCGATTACATTGTGGTTGTAATCGATTACACGTGTGAAAATTCAGGTTCTGGGGTCTAGAACAGCATTGTAATCGATTACACTATTTTGTAATCGATTACATAAATTCCAGAACTTGAGAATTGAAAGTTTAACACACTTCGGGTCATTCTTAGACAATTTCAAAAACATCTTTGAAATATTTCCTTTCAAAACAAACTTGTATTTTCACAAATCAAAACAAATTCTCTATAGATCAAAACATGATTATATTTAAAATGGCCAAGTAACCTTAAAGAGAAACCTTTTAACAAATAATCTAAGTTCTAAAAATATCCTAACCAAAGGACTTGATCATTTGCGCTTTCACCTTCATGAGGTCTATATCATTTGCTTCTATTCTTTGTCAATTCATTTTCATCATCAAAACCTACAAAATAGCATTCACATTCTCCCCCTTTTTGATGATGACAACCATCTTAGGTGAGGAGCAAGAGCAACGATATGACAAAATTTATTTCGTTCACTCCCCCTAAGTATATGCATGAATTGAGCGAAGACAAGAAAAATGAATTCAAAGACAATGAATAATTGAAGTGCATGCTCCCCCTTAATCATTAACACATCCTCACCATATATTGAAGTGCATGCTCCCCCTTAATCATTAACACATCCTCACCATATATTTCTCCCCCTTTGGCATTATCAAAAAGAAATGAACGCGTTAAAAACAACAACGATAGCATTTACATTTGGTATCAGAGTATACCTATAATCCAGGAACATCCAAACATAAACCATAAATTTAATCATAACATAGAATCCTGAGAATAAGTCTGAAACTTACAAGCGAAGAAGTAATAGATATAAACCAAGCTAGAGTCAAAGTCCATAAAAACTAATGATAAACGAAAGGAGAATCCATAAGACAAGGGAACTAAGGCTGTGGCGCATCATCAGGAACAGACTCATCCTGAAGTCCAAGGTGACGACGGATAACCCCCAAATCACCCTCAACTCGAGCCATACGAGAATCAAGCGTATCAAATCTCTCGCCAACATAGACTCGAAGTCCACGGAGCTCAGAAAGAATTTCAGCCATAGACGAAGACGAGGTGCGCTGGCGAAGGAGGGAGTGCGTTCAACTTGATCCTCATGTTGGATGTCCCTTTTGCGAACCCACTGATCGTCAATATTCTTCACATATCCAAATGAAGAGATGGCACCAGCACCAATAGCATAGGAACGCTGAACAATAACGAAGTGCTCATCATCTAAAGGAACATTAAAATATTCTAGGAATATGGTGATCAGCTGAGCATATGGAAGTGGTGCATTTGCCCGAAGAGCCTTTTGCATCCGATAACGTACAAGATGTGCCCAATCAATTTGGCGTCCAGACAATAGTGCCCAGATTAGAATGATGTCTTCCTCAGTTAATTGCGCAAGGTTTGTGAGCCTGGGGTGTAGTATTCGAGCAATGATATAATGCATGATGCGACAGTTAAAATTCAGTGACCCCGCAAGCAACCTACCAGTTACATCAGCCCCCTCACTACAGATCATTCTACGAGCATCAATATTAGAATAATCTTCTTTCCAGTCATCGACAATACGTCCCTCAAAAGTTTCACCATCAGAACTCAACTTAGTTATATTGTAAAATAGACCTTGATCAATGACTATTGGAATTTTCTTAACTTCAGAGTAAATGCATCCATCCCTAATCTCCAGACATAGAAAGTAAACGAACTAAGTCTGGAAAATGCCTTTTCCTAATAGTCATGAATTCCACTAAGTCATAGTTCTTGAACACTTCATAGCAATCAAAGTTCTCAGACTCAAAGAACCCTTGATCTAGATATTTAGGATCAATGATATCCCTAGATTGAAAAGATTGGAAATACCTCTCCTGTTGAGTCATATTAGAGAAGAACGAAGAAATCCTAGAAGAGGAAAAAGAGGGGTTTTGCATAGTAGCTGAAACAGGGGCGGCGGCAGCGGCGGTGGCGAGATCGCGGTGGCCTGAGGCTGAACGGCGAGGTGCAGAGGCGGTGGCAGTCTCCGCCGGTTCCGTGGCGGCGGTGGAGGGTTGTTTGCGTTTGGAGGTGGCCCTTGATGATTCAGCCATAGGAATGGATTTCTGTTAAAACCAATCGGTGGGAATTGTAGAGGATGCAAAGAGGAGTAATTTGCAAGTTATTTGGAGTGATTTGGTCAAGAAATGAGGGAGATATGGAAGAGAGAAGATTGAGAGAGTTAGAGAGAAAGCACCGTTTGAGAGGAGAGAGAGAGGTGCTGTTTTGAAATGGAGGAGAGAGAGAGGCCGTGCATCACTTAAATGGCCACTGGTAATCGATTACACATATGTGTAATCGATTACATTGAGCCCAGAAAGGGTCTCAAGGTAACGGCTTCTCTGGTAATCGACATCAGATATTAGTAATCGACATAACCCTTTTTTTTTGTAACACTTGAATTATGATCAAATAATAGAGTAAAGAAATTAAACAACAAATGATTGAGCAGACATAAATGATCAACCATGCAAATCATATATGAAATCAAAGCTAATACATATAAAAACAATGTGACATAAACAGTAGTCAAATAATCACACAAATACTAGGAATAAAGGCTAATTATATGCTTAAGAGTTCAATTATTCCTAGTTCTCTTCTTATATAGAAGAAACTTTCCTTAGATAGGGGCTTTGTGAATATATCTGCTAATTGCTTACTTGTTTCCACAAATTCTAAGACACAATCCCCTTTTTGTACATGATCTCTTAGGAAATGATGTCTTATCTCAATGTGCTTAGTTCTAGAGTGCAAAATAGGGTTCTTAGACAAGTTGATTGCACTTGTGTTGTCACACCTTATAGGAATATGGTCAAGTACTAATCCATAGTCCAAAGTTGTTGTTTCATCCAAAGGATTTGGGCACAACAACTTCCAGCAGCAACATATTCTGCTTCAGCAGTGGATAATGCCACACTGTTTTGTTTCTTACTGTGCCAAGAAACTAATGCAGATCCAATTAAGTGACATGTTCCACTAGTACTTTTCCTATCCGCCTTGCATCCGGCAAAATCAGAATCTGAATATCCAATTAGGTTGCATGAGTTTCCTTTAGGGTACCATAATCCTATATTTATAGTTCCGATTAGATATCTCATGATTCTTTTAATTGCACTAAGATGTGATTCTTTAGGATTAGCCTGATATCTAGCACATAGACAAACACTAAACATTATATCAGGTCTACTTGCAGACAGATAAAGGAGGGATCCGATCATACCTCTATACTTTTTGATATCTACTGACTTGCCTCCTTCATCTTTATCCAAGTAACAAGCAGTGCTCATGGGAGTAGCAATCTCTTTTGCTTTATCCATTCCGAACCTTTTGAGCAACTCCTTGCAATATTTTGATTGATTGATGAATATGCCGTCCTTGGTTTGCTTGATTTGTAGTCCAAGAAAGAAATTTAATTCTCCCATCATTGACATCTCAAAATCACTTTGCATGATATTTGAGAAATCCTTGCACAAAGATTCATTAGTGGCACCAAAAATAATATCATCCACATATATTTGTACCAAGAGAATATCATGCTCCTTCCTTTTAATGAAAAGTGTAGTGTCAACTTTTCCTCTTGTAAAATCTTTTTCTAAAAGAAATTTACTCAACCTTTCATACCAAGCCCTAGGGGCTTGCTTTAAACCATATAAAGCCTTTTTCAATTTGAAGACATGGTTAGGTAAATCAAAGCTTTCAAAACCAGGAGGTTGATCAACATACACTTCTTCTTGAATAAAACCATTTAGAAATGCACTTTTAACATCCATTTGATAAAGTTTAAAATCCATGATAGATGCAAAGGCAAGTAACATTCTAATTGCTTCTAATCTAGCAACAGCGGCATATGTTTCTTCATAATCTATTCCTTCTTCTTGGTTATATCCTTTAGCCACTAATCTTGCTTTATTTCTCACTATGACACCATTCTCATCTACTTTGTTCCTAAAGACCCATTTAGTGCCTATTATTTGATGATCATTGGGTTTAGGAACTAATTCCCAAACTTGATTTCTTTCAAATTGATTTAATTCATCTTGCATAGCAATGATCCAATGTTCATCAATAATGGCTTCATTAATGTTCTTAGGTTCAATTTGAGAAACAAATGCCATATGATTACATACTTCTTTAAGAGAGTTTCGAGTTATTACCCCTTTTGATATATCACCTATGATGTTATCAAGTGGATGATTCTTGGAAGTTCTCCACTCCTTTGGAAGATCACTTGTGCTTGGTTCCTCTTGGAGAGAAGTTTCCTTCTTGATTTCCTCTTCCTTGGTCTCTAACTCTTTTCCATGAATGTGAGTGTTTTCCAAGGCATTTACAAGATCATCAATAACTTCCTTTCTCGGCCTAAGGAGGTTAGTCTCATCAAAAGCAACATGGATTGACTCTTCTATAGTCATAGTTCTTTTATTATAAACTCTAAATGCTTTACTATGTAATGAGTAACCAAGAAATATTCCTTCATCAGATTTGGCATCAAATTTGCCCAAGTTATCCTTGCCATTGTTCAAAACAAAACATTTACATCCAAATATATGAAAGTGAGAGATATTTGGTTTTCTCCCTTTGTATATTTCATAGGGGGTTTTCTTTAAAATTGGCCTTATTATGGCTCTATTCATAACATAGCAAGTCGTATTTATCGTGCATCCGCCGTAAATATTTAGTGAGATTTGAGTCATTGAGCATAGTTCTAGCCATTTCTTCTAAAGATCGATTTTTCCTTTCAACAACTCCATTTTGTTGTGGAGTTCTTGGTGCAGAAAAATTATGCTCAATTCCATGATCATCACAAAAATTTTCAAAAGAGGCATTTTCAAATTCCCCACCATGATCACTTCTTATGGATGCAATGTAAAGATTTTTTTCATTTTGAATAACTTTTGCAAGCTTTCTAAAAGCATGAAATGCATCACTCTTATAAGCAAGAAACAATGTCCATGTATATCTAGAATAATCATCCACAATTACTAGAGCATAATAATTGCCTCCAAAACTCATAGTTCTAGATGGACCAAATAAATCCATGTGCAAAAGTTGTAAAGGTCTAGTTGTTGAGATAATATTTTTAGATTTTAAAGAAACTCTTACTTGTTTTCCCTTTTGACATGCATCACAAAGTTTATCTTTTTCAAATTTGAGTTTTGGTAGACCAATTACTAGATCTTTTGAAACTAACTTATTTAAATGATCCATGTGAATGTGTGCAATTCTTCTATGCCATAACCATGAATCATCTTCTTTACTCATAAGACATTGTGCATGATTTGAGGGAATATTTTCTAGATTTATCATATATACATTGTTTATTCTATGTCCTATGAGCTTTACTTGTCTATCCTTTTTATTTTCAATAAAGCAATGAAGTGAGTCAAACAGTACCCAAAAACCTTTATCACATAATTGACTAACACTTAGTAGACTATGTTTAAGGCCATCAACAAGTAGAACATTTTCTATAGAGGTAGAGGGATTTTTACCAACTTTACCAACTCCAAGGATTTTTCCTTTGTTGTTATCTCCATATGTTACATGTCCACTATTCTTGGGAGTAATATGTGTAAATTTTGATACATCTCCCGTCATATGCTTGGAGCATCCACTGTCAATGTACCAACTTTTCTTCAAGAGATCCTCTTCATCGCTTTCACAATCTTTAGCCATGAGACTTAGATTTGCTACTTCATTGTCAGAATCACTTGATGAGTCCATGTCATTCTCCTCCCATGTTATGTATGCCTTTTTTCCTTTCTTCTCTTTCAAAGGTTTCTTCCCAAATTTTTCCATTTTCCTTTTGTAAATAGGGCATTCCATTTTCATGTGTCCGGGTTGATCACATTCATAACATCTTGGGATTTGAGAGGATTCTTCACCTTTCTTGAAGTTCTTCTTAGGGTTGAAATTTGATTTTCTTTGATTTCCCTTCTTCTTTAGAAACCTGCCAAATTTTTTTACAAATAAACTAAAACTTTCATCATTTTCATCTATACCTTCTTGTTCATCAATGTCATCATCATCGCTTTCTTCATATGCCGAAGATGAAGCTTTGAGTGCAATTCCTTTCTTCTTTTTGTCATTCTCTTCATGTTGATTGAGTCTTGTAAGTTCCAACTCATGTTCTTGAAGTTTCCCAAAGAGAGTAGCAAGAGACATAGTGGCCAAATCCTTTGATTCTGCAATTGCCGTCACTTTTGGTTGCCATTGCCTGCTTAAACATCTCAACACTTTGTTAATAAGATCCTCATTTGGAAATGTCTTTCCCAAAGAGGCAAGATGATTAACAATATGAGTAAATCTCTTTTGCATGTCTTGAATGCTTTCATTTTGATTCATTCTAAAGAGTTCATATTCGTAGATGAGAGTGTTTATTCTAGATCTCTTAACATCACTAGTGCCTTCATGAGTGACTTGTAAGGTGTCCCACATTTCTTTTGCATTTTTACAATTTGACACTCTAAAGTACTCATCAATCCCTAAAGCAGAAGTGATTATGTTCTTTGCTTTCAAGTTATATTGAACTTTCCTTTTATCTTCATCACTCCACTCATTTCTAGGTTTTTCAACTCTCTTATCTCCTGTAATATTTGTAGGAATGAAAGGACCATTTTCTACCGCATCCCATATATCTAAATCTATAGCTTCTATAAAGATTTGCATGCGGGTTTTCCAATAATGGTAACCCTCACCATTGAAGATAGGAGGCCTATTAATGGAGTTTCCTTCAGGAAAGAAAGAGTTTGATGAGGCCATTACTATTCTTGAAGCTTTTAAGCCTTGTACAAGAATTTAGCTCTGATACCACTTGTTATCCAAGTGGCCTCAATGAACTCAAGAGGGGGGGTGAATTGAGTTCAAAACTTTTCTTTAATTTCACACTCTAATTAAATTTTCAATTAATTTTGAAGAACTTGCTTAAAACTTAATTTGATGTATACAGATGCAAGAGATATGAGAAATCAATGATGTCTATGAACAGGATTTGACAAGATAATGAACAGTAAATTTGCAACAAACTTAAAAGGATAAGGGAAGAAGGATTGCAAACTTCGTTTATACTGGTTCGGTCACCTCTTGTGGCCTACATCCAGTTCTCTCAAGTAACCCACTTGAGAGTTCCACTATTACTTTAACCTTTACAACCAAGAGTACTCCTACACCTTGGGATCCCTCACCCTTGTGTTTGAGTCTCTAAGAACCAAGAGATGCCTCACTCTTGTTCTTACAAAGGGATACCTCACCCTTTTGCACAACTTTACAAAAGTATTACAAGAAATCACTCTCTGAATAGAGTTGATGTTACAAATTGAAGCCCTATGAGGTTTCTCAAGAATAAGACAATTTTGGCCAAGTATTAATCAAGAAGATTGATGAAAGAGAATGATTGTACAAAATGATCTTTGTAATATGTTTTTCTGTGTTAAAAGATGTTAAACAATGATATTTATAGAACACAGTTCATGTGGACCGTTAAGGATTAACCCCAAGAGATGTATCTCTTCAAAACACACCTTCTGGTGCATTTTGAGTCTGTAATCGATTACATATATTGGTAATCGATTACACGCTCAAATTTTCAAAATAGGCAACGGTCACCTTCGTAATCGATTACAATTGATGAGTAATCGATTACACATGTATAGATTTTGAAGTCATCACATTTGCACTCTGTAATCGATTACATTGTGGTTGTAATCGATTACACGTGTGAAAATTCAGGTTCTGGGGTCTAGAACAGCATTGTAATCGATTACACTATTTTGTAATCGATTACATAAATTCCAGAACTTGAGAATTGAAAGTTTAACACACTTCGGGTCATTCTTAGACAATTTCAAAAACATCTTTGAAATATTTCCTTTCAAAACAAACTTGTATTTTCACAAATCAAAACAAATTCTCTATAGATCAAAACATGATTATATTTAAAATGGCCAAGTAATCTTAAAGAGAAACCTTTTAACAAATAATCTAAGTTCTAAAAATATCCTAACCAAAGGACTTGATCATTTGCGCTTTCACCTTCATGAGGTCTATATCATTTTCATCATTTTCATTTTCATCATTTAACTTGTCTCTGAGTATGGTTTTGTACATATGAGTTTTGGATTGAGTGCAAAATATCAAGAACAAAGCTAGAAACTCTTTGGAGGGAATTTGGAGCTTAGGGGTTGCAAAAAGGAGCAAAAGTGCAAGAAGCCACTCTCGAGTGAGCACTATAGTGCTCATTTTGTAGTGCTCAGTAGAGGCATCAAGAATAAAGCTCGAAACAAAGGCTCTAGCGACCACTGTAGCACTCATGTGATGATGGAAATTATAGATAATTAATATTTTTTGGGCCCCACTTTGGCTATTTTAGAGAATAGTATTTAAGGGAATGATACAAATTTTTACCCTAGTTTTGGATTTAGAATTTTAGCAGTTAGGAGTTTCTCTCTATCTCTTTCTCTACTTCTCTTAACCTCTTCTCCTCTATTCTTCTCTCTCTCTTTGGATTCCTTTAGTGATTTTGATTTGTTCTTGGAGATTATACAAGGATCATTGCTATTATCTTCAGGTACTTTTTAATTTCATTATTGTAATCCTCTAGAGATGGAGAAGTAGATTTCTTTAATAGTGTAGGGTTTCTGGATGAATTGGGATGATGTTTGAGACCTTCTTTTTATATTGAATGCATTAGTTTTCTCAATGTTCTTGAGTTTCTATTCTTATAATTATGGTTGTGATTGTTACAATTTTATTGGGATAACTAAATTGGTGATCATCATTTGGGGAAAACCTTGGGGCATAAATTAATTGATCCGTTGTTTATGTTTAAAGGGAGAACATTAGAATTAGCCTTCCGATTGGCGGCTAGGCTATAGCAATTGGTACATTAAATCAATATAATTTCTAATAAATTGGGATCCTATTTACTAGTTATTTACATTAGTTTAATTTTAGAGGTCGATTGATCACTAGTATGATTACCAGTAAGTATTTACTATTAGCCATTAATGTGTTTAATATTTGGTCTTTGATAATTAATTCCAATCCTAAGAATGCCTCGCACTAGTGCCTTAAATTCTAGATTAATTACCAATTATTTTCAATTACTTTAATTTAATTCTTAAAAACCCCTGATTTCAAACTAAGTGACATAGCTTACTTGAGAGATAACTCGAGTTGCATCATGACCACAGTTTTCATGCATCCGATATTTGAATTTAATTTTACTATTTTAATTCTAATTTAAGAAGGTAGTGATAACCTCCATCAAATTTTGGTGCTATTGCTGGGGAGACAGTGAAACTTAGTTGTTTATTCTAGGTTTAGTTATACGGCAGGTCCCTATAGCTTTACTCAAGTTTCAATTAGGTCCCTATAGTTTTACTCAATTTTCAATTAGGTCCCTATAGTTTAAAGGTTTTTATGTAGGTCCCTATTGTGTATGGGAATTTTCAATCAAGTCCCTGCCATTACAGAAAAACAGAATATTTTATGGAATATGGAATATTTCATTTTCATCTCTCTTTTCACATAACGGTAAGGACCTTGTAACACCTTAATATTTAACCTAACATGCCTAGGACATATTCAAGTTAAATATTAGCCATTACTCTTTTGTTCCAGTTCTTTATTCTAGTTTTTAGAAACAATTTATTGAAAATACAGTTAAACTTTTTTTTTGAAAATAAGAGATGAAAATATGAGCCGCACATATGATAACACTACGTCTTTTGGGTTGTAAACAAATAATAATAAACCATTCATGCGAAGAATAAGGGCACAAGATCATAACATAACAACCATCATATATATATATAAATAAAGTTCAACCATACATCAATTTTAGATAGTAATAATAGGTACAGTCATCCAGAATACATAAAAGCAGAAAGTACACAAACCATAAACCTTCGCCTACCCTAGTGCATCTAATGTAGATAACCCCTAAAACAAAAGGAGGTTATCCTACGCCAGTCATACGCTCAAGCACCAAAACAATAGCTGCCAACTCCTACTGTTGCCCTCCCTATGAGGGAGGAACATATCCAACCCACTGAGCTAGTTTGGCCAGGGTGGCCAAATGGTGCGTAGGTTAGACATGGGCCCCACGATGGGGTATCATCCTCACTGCCCTCGCCAAAATCCATGGGCACAGTGGGTGAAGAACCTCGGAGGGAACCTGAGTAGCGGAGTCCTCGGAAGGGTCTGTCTCTGAATGGTTCGTGGGGGAACGAGGCACATACTCCGGGAAGTCGCAAATAGCAGAGGCGGTCAGCGAAGTGTGGCGAGTCAGCTCCTCGCAAGGACGTGCACGCTCGAAAACGAGGTTGTCACCGAAGGGGGAAGTAGGAGAGAATCAGAAGCTGGAGACTGGGTGTGCGAAGGGACGATCCATGTAGACAAAAAGGTGAACTGCACAATGACCCATGAAATGATACTACCAATGAGCGGCATCGTAGTTCATCTCCCAAGTAGGCGCGTCAATGTAGATCACAAACATCGGCATCAACCTTTGATGACCGATAGAGGGAGTGAAAAACTTTCTAAAAAATCTCAGTAGGGTATCCTCCTACCCTGTTGTCATCATCTATGTCCTCAGAAACCTCGGGTTTCATTATGAAATAGTGAGCATGCATAAGGTTCGACTTTTAAGTTCTAAAATTTCATTTACCGAGGCCCATTCATTTTAACATGCTTCTTAAATGTTATGAATGCATTATACCTCATCATGAAATGCATGTTAAAGTGAGGGGTAACATAAAATACATACAACATAGTGATGCTCATGGAACTTAGCAAACATAACATGAATTACTGTATCTTATCCTTTAGGTGACTTAAACTATTCTTTCTCTTTCCTTGGGGCCACCCTATTACTCTTCCTTTTGTGAGTTCAAGGTTATAAGCTCATACATCACTAGTTGTCACTAGTGTAATCTTATCCCTTTTGATAAGTTAGACACCCAACTCTTAAAGTGCGGAGTAGGGGATAGGATCATCTTTCATAACCTTTAATTCGGGGAGTCCAAAGGATCACTTCCTATCTGGATCACCTCTCATAACCTTTAATTCGGGGAGTCTAAAGGATCATTTCCATGTATCTTACATCACCTTTAATCTTGACATGTTTTATCCATGCATGGTAATTCATAACTTATTTCTCAGCATGTCATTGCTTATGGATTCATGCCATAAAAGATCATAGATTCAAGTTATAGATTCATGTTATACTAGTAGGGAAGATACTTATTTGCACATTTTAGGTTCTGTAATCGATTACATGAGCCTTGTAATCGATTACACAGCTCAAGTTTTCAAAACAGGAAGGTTGAGGCTCTGGTAATCGATTACATGAGCCTTGTAATCAATTACCACTATTGAAATGCTTTCTGGGCCTCAAGAACATCTGAGTAATCGATTACATGGAATGATAATCGATTAGTAGTGTAACACCCTAAATATTAGTTAAAAATTAATTTGAGCTTTATTAGTCATAATTTCAAAAATATGACAATTTTAACAATGATGAGGACGGTCTAATGGTTTTGTAAAAAAAAATATGAATAGTGCTTTTCGGGCGCCGCAGATCCATCGGAACAGCCGAAACCCCTGATTTGAGACCCGAAAGTGCCCGAAATTGGGAAAACACGGGAATAAGATTAGAAATAGTTAGAAATAAAGATTTTATACCTAGAATTAATTTTCGGGCAATATTTGATTAACCGGGTATGATGTTTTACCGATTCAGTAAAATTTCAGTGTGTGATTTCTAACACCGAAAGATTGTTTAATCATTATAAGTGGAGGATGTACATCCATTCAAGACAAGTGGAAGGCTAAGATTTTGTCTTGACTTACAAGATTTAATCTTAGTCATCCATTTTACTTTCTTTTAAAGAAATATGCATTTATGTTATATGAATTGAAAAGCTAAATTAGGATAAATACAAGACAAACTTCCTTATCACTCCACCAAGCTTTCTTGGGCAGCATCTTCAAACCAGCCACCCTCCATTGTTGCTTCACCAAAACCATGGAATCTTGATTTCAAACCCTCAAAAACCTAGTCTAAACTTTATAAAACCACAAACTCTCTTTACAAAACTTATTCTACTCATCAATACCTACAAAACCAACTGATTGGAATTTTAAATAATCTCCAAGCTGAACCCTGAGCTATCATTTTTTACTGTTTAAGGAAGGGTTAGGTGCTGTTTGGAAGGCTTGAAGTGAAGAAAAATCATTTTTGAAAGATTCCTTAGAGTTAGAAGCCTTAAAGCTTCACAAGTAGGGTTTTCTTTGATGTTTTCTTTCCAATTTTATGCTGGAATTTTCTGATCGTGTTTGGTCTGAAATTTCTGGATATATTGGTTGAAAATATGATGATATTGATGTGTTAATTTTGGTGGAGTGTTTGGGGTTATGAAAAAATCATTTTTATCAAAAGAGATTTTGAAGTGGTTTGCTGGATTTTTGGTTTTCCTGCTGGCAATGATTGTTCACAAATTTTCTGAGGGAGTTGTGGATGTTTTCATGAGCTATAAAAATTATATGTTGAAGGTAACATCGTAGGATAGTTCCATGAATTTTCTTGAGCTCTGGTTTTGACTCCTAATGCCTTGAGAAGTTCAAGAACCGAAGTGGTAACTACGCTGCCTGAAATGTTGAATCTGAAGCTGTGAACTTGTGAGATTTTATTAACCTAGTAAATGATCGAATCGAATTATGAGTTGAACTTTTCACAGGATATTAGAAACATGTTGAGGTTTTACCAGGATTTTTATTTAGAATTTTCTGGGTTCAATTGCTAGGGTCAAAAATTATGAATTTTGGTTCTTAAGCTGAGGTTGGATGGTTTCTGACCACTAAAGTTTTAGAATTTTGTTAATATAGTTAGAGAACTCTAATTATCCGGAAATTTTTTACAAGACCTTGATGACACATTGAGGTGTCCTTGATAATTTTTATAGCCTTTGAAACGATTGTTTTATGTGCAAATAAATTTGTGCCACAATAGTGTGAAATCTGCTATTGTGCTGAAAATAAATTGATGCTTTGAATTGATGAAATGATGGCATTTTATACTAGTATGACATGAGTACCTGAATATGAGGATGAATAATTGAGTATGTGAACTTATTGATGAGGTTAGGTACACATAGATATGAATGATTATTACAATTGCTTATATGCAAAAGAAAAGCATAAGATTATGTTTCTTGGACTGGATACAGTAAATCCAGTTTATTAGGGAAAGTAAACCTAACTACCAAAAAAAGCATCAGATTTATAATCCTTGGGCTGGAGAAAGTAAATTCGGTCTGTCAGGGAAAGTGAACCTGACTACCCTTGAATTGAGTCGGGGAAAGTAAACCTAGCTAGGAATAGGTCTGTGTGAGAATTGGAGAAAGTAAATCCAATGATCATGTATAGAAATGAGCTCAGTCGTGAAAAGCAGTCTATTACCCATTATTACCATACTAGGGACGGCGGTACGTAACGCCCAGATGTGATAAAATTAGTCAAGGGCCAAGGCAAGTTTAAGAAGTAAACTTTCTAAGAAATCCTTTGTCTTATATGTCGAGTGAAGAAGTTTAGTGTCGATATTGAGGCCAATATATTTAAATGGAAAGTTTAGTACTATATGATGTTGAGTAGTATGGTATATATATATATATTAAGTGATTGAATGTTAAAAGTAACCCACTTCGGAAGTATGATTTGGAACTTTAAAAATAAACCGTTATTATATAATGCATGACCATTTTTTCTTGATAAACCGAAGCGGTTGGGGCGATAACGATGACATTATGATTGTGTATTTGAGAGAGTTACCCTACTGAGAATTGTATAATTCTCACCTTATGTTTTTGTGTTCCCTTGTCGTCTCCAGGGTGATGCAGAAAATCAAGAGACTGCTATGGAAAAGAACTCAGAAGTGCAATAGTGTAGTAGTTAATGCTTTTATTATGTTGTATTTAGTGGAATGGATATGTGTAACGCCCGGGGATTGCGAAGTCGGGGAGTGATCGCCGGTGCAAGGAGGCACGGACAAGGAGCGGCTCCTGGCAGACTTCGAAAGCGGAGGGGTACATGAATGAACCGATTACACACCCGAATGAGAGGGATCCTAGGACTGTATAGGTATGGGACTATACAGTTAAGGAGGGCTTATATGAATTGATTTGTACTACCTATACCAACAAGATGCATCTTCTTTTCGGTAGCCCAAACTGAAAGAACTCCACAGTTAAGCGTGCTTGACTTGGAGCAATTTTGGGATGGGTGACCTCCTGGGAAAACTTCCCAGGAAGCGTGTGAGTGAGGACAAAGCATGCTGGAAAGACCCGTGTTGGTTTGTGGGGACAGTCGTCAATCCATAAAGCAGCAGGGGATGTTACAATATGTATGTATATATGTTAGAGGACAAAGGTATGTTAAAACTCACAAAAGAGCTTCCTTTATGTACTGAACTTTGTATTAAATAAATATTTTGGTTTCATTGCTAAGTAGAATTATGACCAAGTTATCTGGCAAATCAATCCAAATGGCTATAGATATTTAAGAAAGGTCCGCTAATTTATAAGTAACAACTCTCGAGTATGATGTCATGACTTAAGGATGACGTTATAATTGGGAGGATGTTACAAGTAGAGTCCAGGAATGTGTTCTGGGTTCCTCAAAATATCGTGTAATCGATTACATGATGTTGTAATCAATTACTTCAGGCCAAAAGTTCATACTCGGGTATTGTAGACCACTCTGGTAATCGATTACATCCTCTTGGTAAACGATTACCAATGACTCTAAAGTTTGAAAATTCAAGTTTTAGAGATTCCTTGTGTTACTCTTCCCTTCTAAAACCATTTTGAACCTTATTTCACTTTCTTTTGAAATCAAAACACCTCTACAAAGGTGAATGCCTATGGAACCAAAATTCCTAAGTAAATTAAAAGGGGTAAGCCTTGAGCTCTAGATTTTTAGGTGATGACATAACTTAAATATGCAAATGCAAGTCTCATTTTAATCTTGGCCTAATAAGGTGATGAAAATGGAAATATAAACATGATATGCAAGGCTCGAATTTAAATATGATATTGCAAGTTCATTTTTAATCTTTGAGTTTAGGTGATGGCTTGAAACATAAACGTGTTAGACAAATGCAAGTTCATTTCTTATCTTTACGCTTTAGGTGACAACTTGAAAATAAATATGATGTACAAGACTTGAATATAAATATAAAATGCAAGGACTTGAAACACAAACATGAATACATTTCCTTTTATTACTTCTTTAGGCTCTAGGCTTAAGACTCCTATTTAGAGTGATAACTCTAAAACACCGATCAATCTTACTCAATGAGCATGAGCTTTAGAGTCTCTCATCATTGTGGTTCCAAGAACCTTGCCTCCTTAGACTCATCATCAAGCTCAAAGAAAACCATCAAAGGAAAATCCAACATATTTTTATTTAGTTCTTTAAGGTTTAAGCTCAAGACTCCTATTTAGAGTACAAACTCTAAAACACCGATCAACCTTAAGTTGAAAGGGGTAAGTCTTGAACCCATAAAATCAAGTGATGACAAAATCATAATTTTTCATTACTAGAAAACTCTTAAAAACCAAAATAATGAAACCTTGAGCTTTAGAAGTCAAACAAATGATGGTCTTTCAACCCTCATCAAATATCCTCATCATCAAGCCATGGATTCAAACCATTAGACAACAACAAAACAAAAACAAAAGGAGAGAATAAGAAGCTTAAAACCGAAAAAGAAGGAACAAGAGAAAGAAGAAGAACTCAACATAAAAATCCCTACCAAAAGATGTGCTTCTTGTTTGAAAGAGAGCTTGACCTTAGGAATGGTAGGTGTGAGAGATTGGGTAGTGTCTCTTTGAAGGATGAGAAGAAGAAGAAGAATAAGAACTCTTGAGAACTACAGAGAAAACTTGAGAACTTGAGGTTTGCAAGAAAATGAGCAAATGGCTTTTTGGAGAGCTTCCTTGTATTTATAGAAAAATTCAACATGATGGGGTGAGAGGGGGGTGTATTTGGCCGGCCATGGGAGGGAAAAGAAAGAGAAAAATATCTCTTTTCATGATATGGTGTAGGCATGGTTCAAGGTATGACTCAAGGTATGGTTCTTTGAGTGTATATTTTAATTGAATTTCAACATGTGATGAATGAAAATAGAGGAATTGGCCGACCATTTCAAGAGGAAAATGGGGGAGGATTCTTTCATTTTAATGTGGATTAGAAGTGTGTTTAGGAGTGGACTTGGTTAGGCCTTTGATTAGGGGGTTGTAGTTAGGTGTTTAGGTGAGAAAGTGAGCAATTAAGGTGGCTCAAGACAAGATTAAAGAGTCTTCTTGCTCATTAGTGGAGTCAAACCTCTTCAAATCAAGATTCTCAATCACATCTTGATTTCCTTAAATCATGGGATTGGAATAGGGAGAATACTATTCATGAAAATGTGACATAAAATTTTAAATTAAGAAGGAGATTTTGAGTTTCCTTAAGCAATCTTAAGCCCTAATTAACCTCAATTAATTATTTTGACTCCAAATTAATTATTGAATAAATTAATCTTCGATTAGAGCCTAATATTGCTTAGGTTTCGTTAATTATATAATTGAAACTCGTTATGCCCTTAATCAAGGGCAAAATGGTAATTTTCCGTAAAAACTTCTCGGGGCCACCTAGGCTCAACCGGACATTAAGCAACCCTTAAAAACAACATTTTAAACTCTCGAGCAAAGTCCAAGTCTAGTTGGGGATCAATTTTGTGTCAAATAGACGCATTAGGCGTTTCATTAATTTAGTGCAAGAACTCAAAAATGAGATTCTTCTACTCTATTAACACATATAACACACAAAATCCCCGTTCAACATTAAAACAGCCTTTTGAAGATGGTCGGGGTTAGCTATCCTTATTTTCCCAGTAAAATAATCTTAGGGGCGTTTTGGTTATTTGTACATAGGAACAATCGGGCGTTACAGACCTAATTGAAAATTCTCATACACTATAGGGACTTAATTTAAAATTGAGTAAAATTATAGGAACCTAAAGAATACTTAAACATATTAAGAAAATGATTAAATGAGCTTGAAATTAGAGTAAATTTAAATATATTTTACAATATTACCATTACCATTTATTCCAATACTGTCTCTCATAATTAATTTATTCACCAACACTCTCTCTCAAATAATTTATAATAAGATGTTTATAATTATTAATTAAAATAGATCAATATTTATTTTCAAAAATATTTCAACTGATGTGTAATAAATTTTTAGTCACAAGTTATCTAAAAAGTATCGATATCCATGAATTTTATAAAGTACCATAAAAATCCCCTAAGTCTTTAGGTTCTGCATGCTTCTTTAAACACTTATTAGTAGTATCTTTGATACAAAATTAATATAAAAACAAACAATAAATTAGAGTATTACATCTTTATTGATATTTAAAATCTTACTTTCAATTGAAACACAGTAAATAAATAAATAGACTTGTAGTTACGGACATGTTAGCCAACAAAATTTTAAACAAAAGCTAGTATCAAGTTATGCGGTCAGCGAAACCAACTATTCTTCTAACTATCAAAGTTTTGTTGCTAATCAATCCGAGGAATGAGATCAGCATGAGTGAAGTATTTTATTTCATTTTTAGTGTTTTGATGAATATCAGTTCAGTAAATGGTAGTATTGCTTATATTACAATATTTCCTGTAGATTTTATAATTTGTACTGTGTACCTGCATCAGCGTACGGCATCCTAATGTTCTAAAGTGTGATATAATACTAACTACTAAGTTCAAAGGTATGAAGAGTCGTTGGTTGAAGAAGTTCTCGTAGAATACAGAATTTCAAGCAATAATTCAGTTATTATTTTTTGTTCCAATAATTGATTTATTATTTATCATATTGATTTTGTGAAAAACGTAATACTATAATTTATTGTTTGTTTTTATATTAATTTTATATTCATAGATATTGAGATTTTTTAGATAACCTGTGGCTAAAAATTTACCATGTGTCTTATTAAGAATTTCAACTAATGCGTTTTTTTTACCCTTTCTTTAAAAAAAAGAAAAGAAACGAAAAGATAAATATGTTTATTATGAGTCATCTTTCTTTCAAAATATATTTAGACAAGTGTGTAGCCGAAGGAAGAAAAGCCAATGACAAATAATCATTCTAAAAACCAATTCTGGCAAGTTAATTTATTTCATGGTATATAAGATTTTGATTTTGATTTAGTGTATACAATTGATTTTAAAATGTTAAGCACTAATGAAAATTTCTTTCATTTATTTATAAACTTAGACAATGGTAGAATAATGATTTGAAACCTTATGAGTTTTAAATATTTAATTATTCTTTAAGTCCCTATAGTTTCGGTCAATTTTCAATTAAGTCCCTGCCATTATGTGAGGAAAGAGATTCCAATGGAATATTCCATATTTCAAAGAATATTCTATTTTTTTATAATGTCAAGGACTTGATTGAAAAATTTTATACACTGTAGGGACTTACTTAGAAACTTTTAAACTATAGGTATCTAATTGAAAATTGAGTGAAACTATAGATACCTGCAATATAATTAAACCTTTATTCTATTGTTCTTTATTTTTATTTTATTTTATTTTAGTCTATTTTATTTTTATTCATTTTTACTTATTTTTTTATTATTCCCTTATATGAGGCATTCCCTGTTTCTGCTGGTACTCTAATACCTCTTGATCCTGAAACTTTAAGGTGAATCGGACGGGCAAGGTGTCAATAAGTGAAACAATCTTAGTGATCTGATCATTTATTTATTGTTTCAGGAAATAGTTAATATGGGAGATTGCAATTGGACACTTGAGGAGCTTACTGCTCCTAACTTTACCAGGCATACCCTAGCAATTGCTTACCCTAGGCTTGAGAATGATTTTGAGCTTAAAAGTACATGGTTTATGCTTTACCCAAGTTCCATTGGTCATGCTGGAAAGGATCCACACCAAAGATTTGAAGAAGCTGCATATGATATGCTCTAGTGTGAGACCCAATAGGATGGAGGTGGATGATGCAAGCTCAGAGCATTCCCCTTCTCCCTAGAGAGTATTGTAGAAAACTATTTTTTTGTAACGACTCAGTTTATTTTAGTATTGTTTATGATAAAATGATTAATGTGAATAAACTATAGGGATTTTAAAATTTTTGACAAACATAGTTATAATCAAAACAATATGATGATTTTGTAAAAAAAAAAAAGAAAATTAATTAAAATATTATTAAAAATTGAAAATAATAATATTTTTACTAGGGATATAGGATGAGACTCTATGAATGGTATAAGAACATAAATAAAAATAATTGTAAGGTTAAATAGATATTTTTAGCCTGGTTAAGTTTTTTAGATGTCAATCATGTACCGAAATGATAATAACTAGTACATCGAAACATCAAAATTGGTCTAATTAAAGGAGATGATCAAACCTCAGATGATTTTCACTTAGAAAAATAAAATAAATATACATATTTCCAGTATAGATACAAGACATATTGATCCAAAAATATTTATAATTGTTTATTCATTATTTTCTCTCCAAGTAATTCTTTATTATATAAACCAAAAATAATTAGAAAAAGACCACATTTTTCTTCCTTTTCTAGTAGCTTTCACATTGCTTCTTCATCCTCGTTCACTATCTCCATTTCTCTCCCTAAACTCCATCATATCACCAAAACCTCAAAGACTGCTAATTCAACAACACTTCCTTTACATCAAACTCAAGCCAAAACCTTTTCTTTCCTCTTCAAATCTGTCCAACCAACTGCTTATAGAAGGGTTAGAAAATGGTTTTGAGGATTTAATTAGAGAAGGAAAGGCTAGAGAAAGATTTGACAAAAAGCTTGGAGAAAGGTAGGAAAACTATATCTTAAACTTGGTGATTATTTGGCTATTTTTGGCTAATGTAAACTTTTGAGATATGTTTGAAACTATGTTTGTGAAGTTTGAAATTTATTCCAACATGCACATATATCAACTGGATAGTGAAAAAGATACCATAGATAAAAGTCTTGTCAATTGTTTGAATTAATCTAAGAGATTTAACTAAGTAAATAAAGTAATTTTGGTTCAATGAAAAGAATGAGACACATAAAAATTATACAATTACAAATAATTTTATAAGTTCTTAAAGATTAGTATTTTTGAAATATGATAATAAAGTATCATAAACAAAAATGAGATTTTGGTCTATAGAAGAAAAACACACTTGGTTTAATTCCTTAAAAAGCTATAAAAACTATCAAGTAATTAAGGAGTCCTATGAGATTCTGAAGTGAAAAATCTCATAAAAGTTTAGCAGATTTTACAACAAAATCTCATAAAAGTTTAGTAGATTTTGCAAAGAAGTCCCATAAGATATTTATGACATTTAGCATAGAAAAATCTCATAAGATATTCAGGAGATTTTGTAGAGAAAAAAATCTCATAAAATATTCAGGAGGTGTTACATCGTTGTGATGAAAGTGATGTATTGAGAATAACATGCTATATAAGGTTATAGTACAAGGTACTACATTGATTGAACTATGTTAGTGATCTATATAAGGTTGTACCACGAGGTATTACATCATTGGCAATATCAGATGAGAAGTATATTAGGAATCCTATGAGTTTTATTCTCAATCATAAATCCACTCATAATACCATGTTAAATAAGTAAAGAAATAAGCAAACTAATTATTTCAAAAGAAATCGAAGATACATTAATTATTTAACATTAAGTCAAATGTTGTAGATTGCAATGGTGGTTATCTTTGTGGAGATCCTTTGTTGGTATTAGCAATATGGTCCGGACTTTTTTATGAGTTGATGATACAGAGCATAGTCATGCCATTTTATTTTCTGTTAATGAATTTTGAGTAGTACCCTACCAAGGCTAGATGGTTCCTGCGTGAAGCAAGGTAAAGGTTTGATATAGTTATGTACACTATTTATTTATCAATGCATAATACAATTATATTGTTTCGCTATTTTATTACAACATATTATTTACATATAAACTTTATAACATAGAGGGAAAAGCAGTTTATGGTAAGAAGGGTGTTACATTTTGGTGTCAAAGCTGATCCTAGTATCAATGTGCCAACAAGGACACTGGGCTCCTTGAGAGGTAGAACTAGTTTGATGAAGACCAAGGAATCCACCTTAGCTTGGAGGCAATGGAAGGACTTTAAGGTTACATGACTAAGGCCAAGGAGAGAAGGTCAAGAGAAGCTTTAGAGAAAATGATGGTTGCCATGTTTGAAAAGAGGTCTATTTCAAACTTAGAAATATTGGAAGCTGCAACCATTGTCAATTGTGTTCAATTGGAAGAATAAGGGCCACATGTTTTATGGTTCATCAGAAGTTTATTTTAGTTTGTTTACCTAGTGTTTATGTTTAAGAAATAAGCCCCATATGGCTTCAGGTTGAGTTTAGAAAACTTATCTATTTAAGTTTGTAAACATTTCTATTTCAAGGATATATAGAAAAATACAAAAAGTCAGATTAAGAAACTCTAAGAGAGTATTCTTCTCTAGGTTCTTGAGTGAGCTAGAACCTTTGATCTTATCAACAGACCATATTCTTGTGGCGATCTTCAACCAAGGCTTATCAATCCTTTGATTGTGGTGCCATTCATCCTCTATCTTTCTATCTTCTTATGACTCTCTTTAATCTCACTTTACTGTGTTTATGTTAATTTTTTTTTTTTTTGGAATTCTGATTCTATTTGATCCTTGTTCCAACTCCTAGATCCGAATCTTAAACTCAGAGCTTGAGTTTTCATCAATTGGTATCAGAGAGCTTGTTCATGTTGGAATGAAACTGTTTGAATTCCTGAGTTTGCAGAGTGATCTAAGTGCTGCATGCTTTTGATTCGTTGAATTTCACTTCAATCCTTATTGCTGGACTTATTTTAATGCTATATCTCCACAATTGAAATGTTTCTATTCTAGTTTGTATTCAAGTCAATTCATCTTCTATTTGTAAAAAAAAAATGTGAAAAAAATACAAAAGAAAAGCAAAAGATTGTCTGTGTGAAAGTTAAAAGAAGAAAAAAGATGTAAACAAAAACCAAAAAAGAAAGATTCATAGAGAGTTGCTTCATCATCTTTGTTTTGGTTATAGTAGTTTCTCTTTCTATTTCCTATCTGTTGGTGCTTCATCATCTCTGTTTGGTTTCAATAGTTTGTCTTTTTGTTTCCTATCTATTGGTATTCTTGGATAACCTTGTTGATTGTAACTTTGCTGCTATTCCTTGATAAACTTGTTGATTGATTGTTGCTTGGTTATGGTTGATTGAAAGATTGGATTTTGACTTCCTTAAGAACCATTGAAGGAACTTGAGAGGAAAAGGCAAGAGAGTAATCATTGAACAAAAGCCAATATTAAGTGAAACACTAAACGAGTGGAGAGGTCATTTTTCTGTCTTATTGAACTAATCCTTACTATTTTGTAGTTATGGTGGATAATGAAAGTTTACTAACTCCGCCTTCACCCAGACCATTGGCAATAAGGCTACAAGTAGAGGGAATAACACAAAGATTTGAGAGAATGTTTGAGAGGCAAAATGAAGAGATAAGCGCGATACATGAGAGATTGGAAAATAGGGAGGAAAGATCTGTCCATGGGGGCACTAGCCATGGTGCATCTTCTTACGATGAGGAAGAATTTAATAGAAGGAGAGAAAGAAGGCATCATAGAAGAGATGACAAAAGGAGAAACCATGAAATGAGGGAAAAAGGAAATGAGAGAATCAATAGGGTAAAAATGATAGTTCTTACTTTTAGTGGGCGAAATGATGTTGAGGCTTACTTGGAGTGGGAGTTAAAGATTGAACAAGTGTTTGCATTCAACAATTACAGTGCAAAAAGAAAGTTAAGGTGGCTTCTCTAGAGTTTTATGACTATGCTTTGGTATGGGGGGATCAACTCCAAAAGGAGAGAAGGAGGTTTGATGAACAACCAGTAGTTACAAAAAAGGAAATGAAGAGGTTGATGAGAAGGAAATTTGTTCCTACATATTATACTAGAGATCTTCATACCAGGCTTCAAAGCTTGAAGCAAGGAACAAGAAGTGTTGATGAGTATTATAAAGAGATAGAAGTTACTATGATAAGAGCAAATGTGAATATAGAGAAGGAAGCAACTCTTGCACGTTTTCTAAATGGTTTGAACCATGATATTTGCGACATTGTATAGCTTCATCATTATGTGGAGATTGAAGATTTGGTTCACCAAACCATCAAAGTGGAGGCACAACTCAAAAGAAAAAGGACTTTGAAAAGAACCAGCACTTCCTACAATTCTAGAAGATGGAAAGAAGGTGTGAAGAATGAGGGATCCTCATCCAAGGAAGGTACTCAAGCTGGTAAATCATCCTCTAATTCTATTTTCAATCCTACTAATGCTTCTAATTCTTCTCATAAGCAAAGTAGCATCAAGTGTTTCAAGTGTCTTGGAAAAGGACATATTGCTTCATAATGTCCAAATAAGAAAACTATGATCTTAGTAGAGAATGGTGAAATTACAAGTGAGAGTTCATCCTCATCATCATCATCAAATGAGGAAGAAAGTGAAACTAAAATCTACTACCAAAAAGGTGACCTACTCATGGTAATGAGACTCATGGGAAGTTTAGTGAAGGAAAATGATGACTCTCAAAGAGAAAACATTTTTCACTCAAGGTGCTTGGTCAAGGGCAAAATCTGTTCTTTGATTATTGATGGAGGAAGTTGTGCTGATGTTGCTAGCACAAGAATTGTGGAGAAATTGAAATCTTGCTACTACTACTACTCATCTAAAGCCATATAAGCTTCAATGGCTAAGTGATAAAGGAGAATTGGTGGTCAAGAATCAAGTTCTAATTCCTTTTGCTATTGGCAAGTATGAAGATGAGGTGTTGTGCGATGTGTAGTTCCCATGGAGACAGGACACATGCTCTTAGGAAGACCTTGGCAGTTTGATAAGAAAACCATCATCATGGTTACATAAATAATTTTTCATTTGTACATATGGGCAGCAAAATAACTTTAGTGCCCATGACTCCTAGTCAAGTTTGTGCTGATCAACTGGCTGTGCAAATGAAGAGAGAGTGAAAGAGAAAAAATGGGAAGAGAAATGTCAAGAATAAAAATGTTGAGAGTGATTTAGTGAGTAATAACAAAAAAAAGAGTGAGTTTGAGGGCAAAACTCAAAAGAAAGAGGGAGAAGTAAGGACACTTAAACTAAGTGACAAAGAAGTGAGGACGCTTAAATTGAGTGAAAATAAGTGTGAAGAAAAGAGAGAAAATTTGTTTTTGAGGGACAAACAAGTGAGGAAAGCTTTGTTGGTGTCTACGCCCATGTACTTGCTTTTATGCAAGGAACGTGTGACTCACGAGTTGAATGATCCTCTGTTGCTTTACTCTTTGCCTAGAGTTGTTTCTTTTCTTGTGCAGGTATTTATTGATGCATTTCCTATGGATGTCCCTCATGGTCTACCTCTCTTAGAGGGATTGAGCATCAAATTGACCTTATTCTAAGGGCAACATTGGCAAATAGGCCAACATACAAGAGCAACCCACAAGAGACTCAAGAAATCCAAAAATAGGTTGAAGGTTTGATGGAGAAAGGATGGGTAAAGGAAAGTCTTAGTCCATGCGCTATAATAGTCATTCTTGTGCCAAAAAAGGATGGGAGCTGGAGGATGTGTACTGATTGTCGTGCCATCAACAATATCACTGTCAAGTATAGACATCCTATTCCTTATTCAGATGAGTTACTTGATGAATTGTTTGGTGCTTGTTGTTTTTCAAAAATTGATCTTAAAAGTAGATATCATCAAATAAGGATAAGAGAGGGTGATGAATGGAAAATTGCCTTTAAGACTAAGTATGGTCTTTATGAATGGTTGGTTATGCCATTTGGATTAACAAATGCACCTAGCACTTCCATGCGTTTGATGAATCACGTGCTTAGGAATTTTTTGGGAAAATTTGTTGTTTATTTTGATGACATTCTAATTTACAACAAATCTTTTGATGAGCATGTAATACATTTGAGGTGTATTTTAGAAGTCTTAAGGCATGAACAATTGTATGCTAACATTGAGAAATGTACATTGTAAAGATCATATAGTTTTTCTTGGTTTTGTGATTAACTTCGAAGGTGTACATGTAGACAAGGAAAAAATAAAAGCAATCCAAGATTGGCCTACCCCAAAAACAGTGAGTTAAGTGAGAAGTTTCCATGGTTTAGCGAGCTTTTATAAGAGGTTTGTGAGAGATTTCAGTACCATAGCTTCACCTTTGAATGAGATTGTTAAGAAAAATGTGGGATTCAATTAGGGAAAGGAACAACAGGATGCATTTGACTCTTTGAAGGATAAGCTTATGCATTCACCCATATTGTTACTCCCTGATTTTTCAAAATCTTTTGAATTGGAGTGTGATGCATCTAAGTAGTGATAAAGGCTGTTCTAATGCAAAAAGGACACTCTATAGCTTACTTTAGTGAAAAGCTTAATGGTGCTTGTTTGAAGTATCCTACTTATGATAATGAATTGTATGCTTTGACTAGGGCACTTCAAACTTGGCAGCATTACCTTCTTCCAAAAGAGTTCATGATACATAGTGACCATGAATCATTGAAATACCTCAAGGGTCAGGGAAAATTGAAAAGAGGCATACTAAATGGGTTGAGTTCTTAGAACAGTTTTCATATGTCATAAAGCATAAGAAAGGAACATTGAATGTTGTGGCTGATGCCTTGTCTAGAAGGCACAATTTACTTTCTATGCTTGATGTCAAATTGCTGGGATTTGAGCTTGTAAAAGAACTTTATGTGCATGATGAAGATTTTGCTCATTTGCATGCACTATGTGAAAAAGGATTTGTTTGAAGGGTATTTTGCTCATTTACTTTCTACAAGCATGAAGGGTATTTGTTTGAAAAAAATAGATTGTGTGTATCCAATAGTTCCATTCGTGACTTACTTGTGAAAGAGGCCCATGAGGGTGGACTAATGGGTCATTTTGGTGTACTTAAAACTTTGAATGTTTTGCATGAATATTTCTTTTGGCCTAATATAAAGCATCAGGTGCATCAATTTTGCCAACATGGTGTTGTGTGCAAGAAAGCCAAATCCAAGGTAAATCCTCATGGTCTCTACACTCTATTACCTGTTCTGGATTACCCTTGGGTTGATGTTTCTATGGACTTTATTGTAGGTTTGCTAAGAACAAAGACTGGTAAGGATTCCATTTTTGTGGTTGCTAATAGGTTTTCTAAAATGGCTCATTTTATTTCTTGTAGGAAGATGGATGTTGCTACTCATGTTGCTAATCTGCTCTTCAAAGAGATTGTAAGATTGCACGGACTGCCAAGGAGTATAGTTTCAGATAGAGACTCAGTTTTTGAGTCACTTTTGGAGAACTCTATGGCACAAACTTGGAACCAAGCTTCTGTTCTCCACCACTTGCCATCCATAAACTGGTGGGCAAACTGAGGTAGTAAATCAAATCTTGACTGCTCATCTTAGAGCATGATTAAAAGAATCTTAAATCTTAGGAGGAATGCTTACCACATACTGAGTTTGCATATAGCAGAACTTTCCATTCTACAGCATTGCATTCACCATTGAGGTTGTTTATGGATTTAATCCCCTAACTCCTCTTGATTTACTACTTTTGCCTAACAATTCATCATTAGTGCATATGGACAGCAAAGCCAAGCTGAATTTGTCAAGAAATTGCATGAAAAAGTGAAAGCACGGGTTGAGAAAAAAAGTTGAGCAATATGCCAAATATGCCAACAAAGGAAGAAAAAAAGGTGAAATTTGAACCTAGAAATATGGTTTGCGTTCATTTTCGGAAAGAAAGGTTTCCTACAAAAAGGAAATCTAAGTTATAACAAAGGGGAGATGGACCCTTCAAAATTCTAGAAAGGATTGGAGGCAATGCCTACAAAGTGGACTTACTAGGTGAGTATGGAGTTAGCGCTACTTTCAATGTTAGTGACTTATCTTCTTTTGATGTAGGTGATGAAGATTGCAATTCGAGGTCGAATTCTTTCGAAGAAAGAGGGAATGATGAAGATCAAGGAACCGACCTAAGCTTAGAGGCAATGGAAGGACTTCAAGGTTACATGACTAGGGATAAGAAGAGAAGGTCAAGAGAAGCTGTAGAGAGAATGATGGTTGCCATATTTGAAAAGAGGTCTATTTCAAAATTAGAAATATTGGAAGCTGCAACCATTGTCAATTGTGTTCATTTGGAAGAATAAAGGCCACATGTTTTATGGTTCATCGAAAGTTTATTTAGTTTGTTTACTTAGTGTTTATTTTTCAGAAATAAGCCCATGTTTTGGGCTTAGTTAAAAGAACAGCCCAAGATGGCTTCAAGATGAGTTTAGAAATGTAACACCCTAATATTTAACCTAACACGCCTAGGACGTATTCAAGTTAATTATTAGTTATTACTCTTTTATTCTAGATCTACATTTTAATTTTTGGAAAATACTTAACGAAAATATGAGTATTTTTTTTTTTGAAATAAGAGATGAAAACGTGAGTCGCACACAAGTTAAACACTACATCATTTGATTTGCGAATAATAACAAGGAAATATTCATGCTATGAATAAAAGCACAAGATTAAAACATAACAACCATCATATATATGTGTGTGTATATACATATATTATATATATATCATAAAGGTTTTGCTATACATCGGGTTAAATAGTAGCATTAATACAGTCATCTATATGAATACATAGAGAAATATAAAACACATAGACCAGGAACCTCGCCTACTCAAGTATGTCTAAAATAGATAACCTCTAAAGCAAAAGAAGGCTATCCTATGCAAAATATGTGCACTAGCACTATCACATCTACTGCCCACCCACTACTGCTGCGCGTCCTAAGAGGGAGGAACATAACCAACTCATTAAGCTAGTTTGGCCAGAGTGGCCAAATGATGAGAGGGTCAGGTGTGTGCTTCTTGGCGGGGTATCATCCTCACTCTGCCTCCTTGAATCGGCTGTGTCACTATAGGCTCACTACCACTACTGATCTCCATGGGCATGGCGGGGGAAGAACCGATGGATGGGATCTCTGTAGCTGAGTCCTTAGAGGGGTTAGTCTATGAGTGAGCCAAGGGAGAGCAGGGAACATACTCTGGGTAATCTAGTACAACTGAGGTGATGGTAGGGGCATGTCGAGTCTGCTCTTCACCAGGGCACTCACGCTCGAAGAGAAGCTCATAGTAGGAGTGAAACGGAAACTAGTGACGGGATGAGCAAATAGGTGGTCCAGAAAAATGAACATATGGACAAAACAACGGCCCACGAAATGGTATGGCTGGTGTGTGGCGTAAATGTAGCTCCCAAGTCGGCGCGTCAACGTAGATCACGAATGCCGCCATCGTCCTTTGAAGACACGATGGAAAGAAAAGATAGAGGGAGTAAGAAACTTGATAAAGGATCTCAGTAGGGTGTCCTTCTATCCTAGTGTCATCATCTATGTCCTTAGGAATCTTCGGTTTCATTATGAAATAGTGAGCATGCATAAGGTTCAATTATTAAGTTCTAAAATACTAATTTCCAAGGCTCGTTCATTTTAATATGCATCTTGGATGTTATGAATGCATCATACCTCATCATGCTATGCATGTCCAAGCATGATGCAACATTACTATATAGAATCATAAGTGATGCATATAGAACATGGAAAACATAGCATGAATTACTTCATTTTATCTTTTAGGTGACTTAAACCATTCTTTCTCTCATTGGGGCCGCCCTATTACTCTCTCTTCTTAAAAGTTCTAAATTATGAGCTCATACCTTACTAGTCATCGCTAGCATTTTCTTATCCTATGATAAGTTAACACCTGACTCTTAAGTATGGGATAGGGTGTTAGTATCACCTTTCATAACCTTTAACTCAGGGAGTCCAAAGGATCACTTCCTTGTTGGATCACCTCTCATAACCTTTAATTCAGGGAGTTTAAAGGATCATTTCCATGTGTTTTATGTCACCTTATCATTAACATGTTATATTTAAGATGCAATAACACAACATATTGTAACATCCTCCCAAGTACAACATCATTCTTAAGTCATGACATTATACTCGAGAGTTGTTACTTATAAATTAGTAGACCTTTCTTAAATATCTATAGCCATTTTGATTGATTCACGAGATAACTAGGTCATAATTCTGCTAAAATATATAGCAATGAAACCAAAATATTTATTTAATACAAAGTTCAGTAAATAAAGGAAGCTCTTTTTTGAGCTTTAAAACACCTTTGTCCTCTAACATATTTACATACATATCTATTCCCCTAAATACAACATAATAAAAGCATTAACTACTACACTATTGCACTTCCGAATTCTTTGGCATAGCAGTCTCTCGATTTTCTGCGTCAACCTGGAGACGACACGGGAACACAAAAACATAGGGGTGAGAATTATACAATTCTCAATAGAGTAACTCCCCCAAATACACAATCATAATGTCATCGTCATCTTGACCACTTCAGTTTATTAAGAAAAAGTGGTCATGCATTATATAATAACGATTTATTTTTAAAGTTCCAAATCAAACTTTCGAAATGGGTTACTTTTAACATCCAGTCACTTAAACATATTAGTTTCAATATCAATACTAAACTTTTTCACTTGGCATATAAGACAAAGGATTACTTAGAAAGTTTACTGCTTCAACTTGTCTTGGCCCTCGACTAATCCTGTCACGTCTAGGCGTTACGTACCGTCGTCCCCAGCGTGGTAATAATGGGTAATAGACTGCTTTTTAGGACTGACTCATTCCTATACATGATCACTGGATTTACTTTTTCCAATTCTCACACAGATCTATTCCTAGCCAGGTTTACTTTCCCCGACTCAATTCCAGGGTAGTCGAGTTTACTTTCCCCGACAGACCGGATTTACTTTCTCCAGCCCAAGGATTCTCAATCTTATGCTTTTCTTGGTAGTCAGGTTTACTTTTCCTAACAAACTGGATTTACTTTCTCCAGCCCAAGAAACATAATCCTATGTTTTCCTTTCACATATGAGCAATTGTAATAAGCATTCATATCTATGTATGCCTAACCTTATCAATAAGCTCACGTGCTCAATTATTCATATTCATATTCACGTACTCATGTCATACTAGTACAAGATGCTATTATTTC
The DNA here is from genome assembly GCA_031216125.1 of Dalbergia cochinchinensis. Lineage (NCBI taxonomy): Eukaryota > Viridiplantae > Streptophyta > Magnoliopsida > Fabales > Fabaceae > Dalbergia > Dalbergia cochinchinensis. The sequence continues at coordinate 5,863,710 of CM062376.1, forward strand.
ATCAATTCAAAACATCAATTCATTTTCAGCACAATGGCAAATTTCACATATTCGTAGCACAATTTATTTTGTATTTCGAACCATCAAATTCAATGCTATAAAAATTCTCAAAGACAATTCAATATGTCCCCAAGGTTCTTTGAAAATTTTGAAGTAAAGAGTTCCATAAGTATAATAACAAAATGCCACAAATTTAGTGGTTAGAAAATCTCATAATTTTTAACCCTAGCAAATGATTGAATCAATTCAAAAAAAAATCATGGTTATACTTCGAGATGTTATAACCACCCTGTAAAAATTTCAAAGGATAATTCAATCATTTGCTATGATAACAAAATTATACAAAATCACAGCTTCAGTTCCCATAATCCAGCCAGCATAGTTACAATCTCGGTTCATGAATTTTTAAACATAGAAAAGGTGCCCAGAATGGTTCCAAATTTTTACTAGAGACTCCTTAACATGTTAGATACATCCCATAAAATTTTCAGCTGAATCCAATATCTCTAAATATATCAGAAAATTCGACAAAATTCCCTGCTTGTTTCAAACCGGGATTTTCCGGCAACAATGTTCAAGAATCATGAAATTTTTTCAAGTAGAGAAAGTCCTTAACATGACCCAAGAAAAATCTTGGGGTTGTCTTAGGATGTTAAATTCAACATATAATTTTTATAGCTCATAAAAATGAACAGAATTGCACCAGAAAATTTGTGAACACCTGCCCTGTTGAAATTCGAAAATCCAGCAAACCAACTCAAAATCTCTTTTGATAAAAATGATTTTTTCACAACCCCAAACACTCCACCAAAATTAACACATCAATATCATCATATTATCAACCAATATATCCAGAAATTTTGGACCAAACACAATCAGAAAAGTCCAACATAAAATTGGAAAGAAAAGACCAAGGAAAACCCTACTTTGAAAGCTTTTGAGCTTGATACTTCAAAGGATGTTCTAAGTGATCTCCCTTCACTTCAAGACACCAATTTCAGTCCTAAACCTTCCTTAGGCAGTGGGGAAGTGAGGTATTAAGGTGAAGATTTGATATTTCAATCGGTTAGATTTGTAGGTATTGATGAGTAAAGTAAGTTTTGTGAAGGATGTTTGATGTTTTGACAAGTCTAGGACATGATTTTGAGAGATTAAAATCAAGTGTGAAGCTAGACGAATTTCTTCTTATTGTGCACAAGTGAAAACCGATTAGTGTATCCATTATGGATCACCCTATTGCTCCACCTTGATTACTTGAGGCACCATCTCTTGAAGTTCCACATAGTGATACAACTCCACAACATCAGCTATGTCTCAGTTAAGGCCATTAAGAAGCCGAGCCATGGTTGCTTCTTGATCCTCCAAAATGTTTGCTTGAATCATGGCCATGTCCATCTCCTTGTGATACTCATCCACACTCTTAAAACCTTGAGTGAAGCTCTGCAACTTGTTGTGGAGTTCCCCATGGAAATATGAAGGCACAAATATCCTTCTCATGATTGGCTTCATATCAGCCCATGTCCTAACTGGTTGCTCTCCATTCCTAGCTCTATCTTTCTGCAATTGATCCTACTAAACAAGAGCATAATCAATAAATTAAAGGGTAGCAAGCTTAAGTTTATTACCTTCAGAATATGTGTGACAAGAGAATATTTGCTCCACTCTCATTGCCCACTCCAAATAGGCTTGTGGATCAGACTTCCCTTGAAATAGAGGAATTTTGATGTTAATTCCTCTAAGTTCATTACTTGAATTTCTTCTCCTCCTATTGTGCCTAATAGTCCTTCTTCTCCTTGTGTTTTGATCACTTGTCTCTTCCTTTTCAGATTGGTAATTCATTTCATCTTGCGAAGTATGCTAACTACCAAGTGCATGGTTCTCCATCCTATCCATCCTCTTATGGAGCTCTTCAAATTTTGTATTGAATAGCTATTCTAGATGGCCGGTCAATACTTGCATCTGAAAAGCGGATAATTCTCCACCTTGTGATGAATTGTCATCTCCTGCCATGTTAGCTAACTGAAACTGAAAAATATAGGACCTCACAAGACTCACAAAGTGTTTACACTCTTGAAATATGACACTCACACCCGTGTATGTTACTCAAAATTCTCTTTTGACCAGAATGTGCTCTCTAGCCTTTTTCCACTCAAACTTCCTCTTATGAGTTCTTAAGAAAGAACCTGATCAATGGTCCTTTTAAGGCAACAGATTTTGATCAAAATAAAGAATTTAGAATAAGTGATGACTAGAAGAACAAAAACAAGGAATTTTGTCACAACGTACTAAAACATGTTCTGGCTTGTTTTCTTCTTCTCTCTCTTTTTTTTCATTTCTTTGTTTTTCTTTTTTTTCACATTTTTTTATAATGAAGACAAAATAAATAAGTCAAACAAGTTTAGACCTGAATTGCAAGGAAGCTGTGCTCTGAATACAAAATGATATGATTCAGCTTTGTTTGAGTTGAATGGCTTGAATCAATAACTAGTATAATCGAGATTGTCTTGCACTTTCAGGTTGGAGCTTAAGGTTGTGTTTGAGTTTGTTTGTGTTTAATCAAAAAGATATAGACGCCACACTCAAGAGAAGATGAGAAGGTGAGTTATAAGTCTTGGTTTGATGGCCACATGTTGCCTTAATAAGATCAGATTTAGTTCTTCGCCCAAGAACAAAAGGGAAGTTCTCACAATGAAAGAAAACTCAAAAGAAATCTATTCACAATCTACTTGTGTTTTATATTGTGTTCCTATTTATAATCTTGAGTGGACTGCAAAAACATTGAGTTGCAGTCTCTACATAATCTACTAAGCATTAAATTCTCACTATCATTGAAAATACAAGTAATTCACCCACTATCTATCATAATGGCCTAGGAACTCTTAAAACACTAAAAAGTGACTTGAAAACAACTAAAAAGCTTCTGAAATTGGAGACATTAAAAGATGCAAGAAAATAAAACAAATTACACCTAATTTAAACTAATTATTCCAGCCCAATCTGTTTGCAACTTGATCACTTGAATTGGGCTTCATCTTGGATCTACAAGTGACTTATTCATATTAGACTTGGCTATTTTTCAAATTGAATAAGAGTGATCCATTTTGGGAGTTCATGCTTAACTGTACTGCTCTTGGTCTTTGCTTCCATGACTAGGCCTTGCAAAGCTACTTTTAGCCCTTTTTGCTCTAGCTCTCTAGTCATTGGTCCATCCATGTGTTGTAATTGATCTTGAACATTGCTGATCTTGGTTGAATTCTTGTCACCTAGATGTTGGCTCTAGTATGTTTAGAGGTATGGTTTCTCTAGACTTTGACAATTTAGTCTCAAAGAACAACATTCGGAGCAGTAGATGGTGGAGTGTCATGTCCTCATTTTTTTTCTTTATTATAATTAGCTCATTTTTTTTTATTAACAACTAGTAAGATTAACTAAATGTTCTATGAATTATAAGGAGTTTCTAAGTTAATGAGATTAAAACTTAAAAAATAATAATAACAAAATAAGGGGAGAATAATAATTTATTAGAAGTTAATTATTTTATTAAATTATAACCATAAATTAAACCGAGAACCTAGAGATCTTAGGAACCTGCTCTACTATGATCATGTGGACAATGCCCGTAAATTTTGTTTATTTTTATTATTATTAATAACCGATCAAATTGACCCTAAATATTTAAAATTTAAAAGTAACAAACTTGGAACAAGAGACACTTAGAAACAATCTCTTTAGTCTTGATAGTATCTCAACCTGATTGTAACAAACAAGGAAAAAATTCAAGAGTTACATTATATGATCTTGATAGAAATAAATAAAATATATTCTCCTTAAAAAGTGTCTTAACAACCCCCACGATCACTCTTTCAAGATTCCCACTCCTCACAAACCCTAATCCTCTCAAGTGACACTAGAAAATCATAAGAACTCCCTCTATTTGTTTTGATTGTGGATATCTTGTTGGTTGAAGAAGGAAAACTTTTTAACAGCTTAGATCTCAAGACCAGAGTTCTTTACAAGGTAGGATTGTTTGTCTATTATTAACTTTTTTGTTTGTGAAAATTCTTGCCTACAGTTCCCATATGAGTGATTGGGTTTTTTCCAGAATTTTTAATGTTATATAAAGGATTCTTGTAGCTTTTCATTACTCTTCAATGCTATTTAAATTTATCAAATGCTGTATAAATCATTGGTCGGCCTTCGTTTTTCTTTATCCTTTTGAGTCTATTACTGTTCGATGCTCTTGAATTTTCCTTATCATACTAAATTAAAGTTACTGAATGAGAGATAAACCATCGAAACATTTCAATATTGGTCGAGACCACTCCATTACGTTGGTAATGGTTTTACGCTGCTTTTCCAAAGGTTAATAAATTCTAATGGATTGATCTTCATGTCTAGTCAACATTCTTTACAATTCAAATTACTAAATGCTATAAATCTTGCTTTCAAGTTCTTTTATTAGAGCCATCAAAATCAATTTTAAGCTGGTAACTCTTCGATTTCAATTCTTAGCTTTCTGTATTAATTTTAAACACAAAAGCTTGTAAAGTGGCAATCTACTATGATAACATAAATTGTGTAAGTAGTTTAATACATGAATAAAAAGAAACTATAATTATAATAGTAAGCTGACTAAAAAAATTGCCATGGAATTATCATTATTTTAAGATTTAGCTACAATCCTTGGTTAAAGAAAAGACTAAAATGAAAGGCTAATAGCTTTGGTAAATTAACGTTATTCTCACAAAACATAAGTTATGAATTTAGTGAATGCTAGGGGACCCATGGCTGTTGTAGGCAATGGTTGTTGCGTGATCCTTTGGGTTGTGCGAATGACATACAATTATCTGAATTTCTTATGTGAGTATATCCTATGTGACTTATGTGATTTAATTTAATTTATGATTTTATCTTTAACGTTGAATGTTGTTATTCCTATGAATGATGAAAGTATTGAGGTTATGTGCATGTATTTAATGAGACTTGTGATAATTATTAAAAAGTGGACATGACCCTTCGGTCCCTAGTTACTAGCATGGGGAAGGTGGACTTCTTCAACCTAGCTATACTAGGAAGGGAAGGCGATATTAAATATTGGATATGATCCTTTGGTCCTAGTTATCTGCCAGGAAGGTGGACTCCTTCAAACATCGGCCGTGCTAGGAAGGAAAGGTGATTCATACTATTCTAACACCTTATTTATCCCCACTGTACTTATCAATGATGATAAGCTTTTAGTATGAGCTCATTACCCCTACTTATTGGCTAAAGTGGGTGATCTAAGAAAAAGATATAGACCTAGACGATCAAATTAAAAGTAGCCGTAACTTGATACTCACCTGGAAGATCAAGCTTGTATTCATTGTCATTTATCTTTTTAATCACTTGGAAAGGTCTATTTTGTAGCTCGAAATGCCTCTGGGCAGGAATTCTTCTTTCTCAAGCCTCAGATTCTTAGCTTCTGACTTGGCCATTTCAAGTTCTAAAACTTTTGATGTTTCTTCTTCAAGTTGAGATTGTGGGAGGAAAGAGTCTGAGAATTTTCAAGGAACTCCTCATATAGAGCTAAAGTTCATCATAGGAAAAATTAGAGTTAGAGTTGTTTACCTCATATTCACTTTCAAAAGTATAGCCTGCTATGAAGCATAGGTTATGATGAGGACACTACTAGTGGCAAGGACAACAAGGCACTGGGAGAACTTGGGGGACCTATGACATGAGCAAGGGTTAGGAAAGCAAATGAGGCATTGCAACAAATTGTAGCTACAATTCTTGAGGTTGTGCCTAATTTGGAAGACTTGAAGCCCAAAATAGTATAGTGCATAACCCTACTTGAAGACCCCTGATGCTATATGGACTGCCACCATCTTTTTAAACCTTTTATGTTACTAAATAAAGTAATAAGTATATTTGGGCTGCCATATGGGCATACAAATTTAGCTTAGTCTTGGGTTGTTTTCTTGCATTTTTACAAAGTTTTTAAGTGGGCTGAATGGCCTATATGAATGGAACACAAATTTTAGGAAGCCTTGGTAGTTGAATGCTTTTATTTCATTTAGCTCATAAGGAGTTTTGCTTTTAGTTTGCATACTTTGGCCAACTCCAATCATATTTCTCTTTGCATTTTCATTTGCACCATAGGGAGGTTTCACATGTTAGTAATGGTGCATTTATTCTGAATTAGTATGGCTATTCATGGCCTTATTTATATGCACCCCCTTTGGAGGAATGATTAGATTGAAAATTTTTCTCAATTGCTTTGTGAGATAATTGTATTCTCCTAGGTTCTTGGCTGAACCATTTGAGGACTTATCAAGGGTTGCTCAGCACTCTTGTGGCATCCATTGAAGGCTTATCTTCTATCTTTGGAAGTGGTGCCTATCGCCACTATCACCATCTTCCATTTCTTTGAAATGTCCATCTTCTTCAACCCCAAAATTCTTTGCTGGTCATGCCCCCTTTTGGCACCAAAAACAACCCAATATTTTCTATTAAAACTCCATCAAAACCTTCCCTCACCAATTTCAATTGTTTCCTTATCAACTCATCAAATAAAGAACCTATTCAAATCAAATAAACTATCCTAATTAGCCCCATTTTGTGCATCCAATGCAACCCATCTAGGTCTAAATTTTTGGCTCTTATCAACCCCAAGGAGTCCTAATTTTGTGTGGCATCAACCCTAGAAGATCCTAAATCAGTCCTTCAAATCAAGGGACATATCAGGTTGGCAACATCTAGCTCCTCCTAGCCTTCTAATCCTTCCTTCTCTTCTTTTGAATTGCTCCAGGTGGCTAGCATGCCTTTCTTCTTGAAGTTGAACTTTTGTAGACCGTTGAGTTTGGGACATTCAGGTTTAAAGTGTCCTTTCTCACCACAATTGTTGAAAGTGATACTTTCCTACTTTCCCTTGCCTTTTATGTCCTTCTTGAGGTTGATGTCTCTTATTCTTTTTGTTTTTCCTCTACAGGCTTTGGACATCTTCCTTACCAGTATTGAGATCTTATCTCCATCTTCTTCTTCTGTCCCATCATCAAATTCTTCCTCTTTATCAAAGGTTTCAGCAGCTTTCATTGCCTTAGCCTTATTTTGCTTCTAATAAGACAACTTCAGGGCCATGGACTTGCTCTTTTTAATGGGTTCACCATGATTTTAGAGAGCACTACCTCATGGGTTTTAAGTGGCCCAATGAGTACATCCAGATTGAGAGTTTGAAGGTCTTTTCCTTCTGTAATGGTTGTGACCTTAGGCAGCCATTTGGCTAGGAGGCTTCTTAAGATTTTTCTAACCATTTCCGAGTTAGAATACCTTTTGTCAAGACCTTTTAGTTGGTTTATGATATGCATAAATCTTATAGTCATTTCATCAATACTGTCTTGATCAATCATTTTAAACATTTCATATTGATGAACAAACATACTGATCTTTGTCTCCTTGACTTGATCAGTGCCTTCGTGCAGCATGTGCAATCTATCCATATTTCCTTCGTTGTGTCAATAGCAATGATTTTGTCATATTCAGCCTTGCTTAGTGCACATGTGAGCAGATACTTAAATTTGGAGTTCAACTGAACTCTCGCTTTGTGTTGCTCTATCTATTTGCTCCTAGGGACTTCTCTTAAAGTTTAGGATGCATTATCAGTTCCTAGAACTTCTTCCTTTGGAACATAATCACCTTTCTATATGATTTACCACAAGTCAAGGCTTGTGTGTTTTATGAACAGCTCCATACAATCTCTCTAATAGGCATAGTCCCCACCGTCAAAAAATGATGATCTATTGATGGAGTATTCTTCTACTATATAAATATTGTGTGTCATACTCTTTAGGATCTTTGTCCTCTGCAATCGTTAGAATGCTCAAGCCTTTAGAGGCTTGAGCTCTTATGCCACTTGTAGGGAGAAAAGCACATGAGAAGGGGGTTGAATCGTGTTTTGCTTTTTCTACTTCCTTCTTTGCTTCTGAAAAACTTAAGCAATATACTATCAAGCTATAAACTTGAAGTACAACAGAAATAGCATTAGTTACTTCAGAAGTCTACTTTCTAAATGAAAACAAATATAATATCAGCATGTATAAGAGATTTAAACAAAAATACCGAAGAATAATTAGTAATGCAATAATATAAAGGAGTTAAAGGAGTGAGAGATACTGCACAGATATTTTTATACTAGTTTGGCCAATCCTGCCTACATCCAGTTCTCAACAACAGTTGAGTTCCACTAAAAATCTTTCTCCAACTGAGAAGGTTAAAAAAGATAGTCTTTACAGTAGCCTTCCCAAGCTCTTACCTACTAGTAGAAAAACTCTACTATCACAAACGAAGTTGTTTTGACCAGCCTCTCCAAGTTAAACTAGTGACCAGCAAGTACTCTTTGCTGTCACAACTTGAATAGTCTTGAACTAGCTTCTCCAAGCTAAACTTAAGTAGTCTTTAACCAGCCTCTCCAAGCTAAACCTGAGTAATCTCTAACCAGCCTCTCCAAGCTAAACCGTGACCAATAGCTAACTCTACTGTCATGTTGCAAGTAATCTTTAACTAGCCTCTCCATGCTAACTCACACCGATCATTACTGGATCGAGGATACAAAGGTTTGTGTCTAGGTTTTCCACTCAAACTAACCTGCATTTAAGTTTCTGTAAGATAGACAATGACAATCTGGGAAAAACTTGAATGACTTCTTTATATGATTCTTCCTTGGAAGAACGTATAATCTACTAAGAATGTAGAAAGAGAATTTTACAAGCAAAGAAGCTGATTATAAGATGTAATGAACTTTACAGGAGATGAGGAGAAATTTTCACAGTGTTTCAGCTCTTGTACAGCGTTGACATCTCTTTCTTTATAGTCACAGCATCTCTATTTATAGAAGGTCTTCATTTATGATCGTTGCCCTTGATCAGTTGTCCAAGTGACACATATTGATCATCTATTTCTGTCTTGGAAAAGCAGTCTAGAGGAGTAGCTCGTTGTCGGTCAGAGCTGTTCCAGAATCCATTGCAAAATAGAGGTTTTTGATGTTACCTTCAGAAGCTATTTTTTACTTTCTGAATGAGATTTCTGAACTTTTCCTTCTAGAAGCTGGAGTGCTCGATTCAGTTGGCAAAAGAGATGATGTACTAGTCTATAATTAGGTTTGCCTTTAAATTTGAAATTCAAATTTCCCTCCTTTTCCTGTAGAGTGCACCATTTCACTATGAAGTAAACTTTCTAAAGGTATCAGTTTCTTGATATATATATATATATATATATATATATATATATATATATATATATATATGATCATCTAGTCTTCACTCAAAGCTTGTAGATGATGAGATAATAGCAATCATGATAATTGAAGGTTGTAGAACACACTTGCTTCAGAGTTGGCTTGAAATCTTCATTTAAAGTGTACTTTCTGAAGTCACATCTTACTTTCTAAAGACCCGTGCCTTGGTTCCTTGTATACGATTTTCTTTAGTCCGTTAAATATATATAAATTAATTCACAATATAATTTTCACTTTTATTGAGTTCCTATCTCTTTAAACGAGATAAATCATGGTTACACATATAAAGTGAAATTACTTTTACTTCAAGAAACGTGTTATGCAAATTGAAGAACTTGTTTGCTATTTCAAGAAAACTCGAGGGAGATATTAGTTGATCTTCAAAATATTTCTCTAAATTGATTTTATTATCACTCAAAACATTTTGCATTGTGCTTTCTAAAGGGTTCTAGAGCTAATAGATAGAGCTTTTATGCTAATAATGTGCTGTAAAATAATAGTAAGAGAAAAAAAAATAATAGAGAGGAAGATGGAATCCTCAACTATTTATAAAATGGAGCACCCAAAGGACTATTGATAGCCAAAGAGTGGGAGGTACAATATCATATCAAATCATCACAGAATCGACTAAAGATATGGATATTAATAACCAAATATTCCATAACACATTTTAAGTCTTTTAATTTTAATTTTATTTTTATTTTTATTTTTTATATTTTTTCCAACATATCATTTTAAATTTTGGTTCCTATAATTTTATTTTTTTGTAATTTTTTTAATTCTTATAAATATAGAAAATTTTGTTTTTTGTGATAATAAATATTTATAAATTCTTACAAATTACATCACTTCATAGTATTTGACTAACTATATAGATAAAGAGACCTAAAATTTTAAAAAAATTAATGGAGACACTAAATGTTAAGGAAGATTTTTTTACAGTGATAAAAAATATATCTAAACTATTTAAGCAAATTCAAGCACCCAAAGTTAGAAGAAATCACTGAAATTGGATTAGTACTGAACGGTTTGATTAGTAAGCATGAGGTCAAAGATTGAAATTTCATTGTTTATTAAAAAAACTAAAATAAAATAAAAAATTGAACACCCAAGGTCAGAAGAAGACTCTTGTGTGCTTGATTATACATTTTATATACTAGATGGACACGTAGATATGTATTTTTTTTCATGGAAAAGAAAAAAAGTTCATTAATTAAAAGCCCCAATGACAATTACAAATGAAACAGATACATTAGGTCTAAATTGAATAAAAAATTAATGTTTTCCACACTCTAAACTAACAACCGATAGGTGACTTTGCTTATTGTCCAAAAATTATCAATGTCTGAGCATCTTTCTTGTCAAAGGCAAGCGTTGCAGCTTGAAGAAACTTTCATGCCTTTTTTCAACATAGATCTAAATACCTTGGTATTTTGTAAGACCATAAAAAATGAAAGGATAAATTACACTTATCTTCCCTGAGATTTGTAGAAATACAACTCACACCCCTTCTAATTGTATTTTTATAAACCTCAGAGGAGGTGGGTGTAATTTACCCAAAATGAAAACACCCACAATGAGAAACTAAAACATCCATAAAAAGGGAAAACAAAACACCCACAAAGATGTGCTACAAAAGTGATAATGAAAATACTACAAAGGAATAATAAAACAAAAACACAATGAACATAAAAAGGAGAAAATAGTGATATTGTCACCAAAGAATAGAGATGGTAACCCGTCAATAGTACTTACACAAGAGAAGACCAGAGAAAAAGAATAAGGATTGGGGTTTTGTGAAAAACTCTTTCTAACAACCCACAAGTTTAGATGCATGTAGATATCTTTGCAGCTCCACCATATATAGAAAAACATATTAATTCTTGTATAACCCTTTTCTTTCTTTTGATGATGGCTTTTTGTGCATTCGATTGCTTAACTTTGGTTTCAGCTTTAAGCTGATTCATATCATATTATATAAGAAAAAGAAAAGAACCCATAAAGGGAAAAGTGTTTGGGAGGTTGCCACTTATCAAAAGACAAATCTTCAGGAGAACCACTTTTGCAAACCCTGTCAAATCTACAGATTAGCAATACGAAAAGAAATGGTGAATTTATTATGAGATCAAAGTTGAAAGTGATCTTGCTCAAGTATTACTCAATTATTCTGTAAAGCTTTCAGAAAGTAACAGAAGTTTTATCGAGGCATTTATTTATTTTATATGTGCGTAGAATTAAACATAATTTTTAACAACAATATTGCTAACTTTCAAGGAATAAAAATGTCAACAACGCAGCGGTAGGGTGGGCAAGCAAATTAAAATCCTCTACAGGGATCGAGATGTATCTATTCCATCCATTATGGTTGTACCACTTTTTATATTCTTTCTTCGCCATGCACCTTATTCTTTTTACAATAATCTTACATGCACACCACCTAACCAAACACCTACGGTTGCACCGTAGGTTATGTGGTGAAAGAAGACAAAATACAAGTATGATCGTGTTTTATATATTAATGGCATTGAAATAATTTTAACAAAATTTCAAAATATTTGTTTCTAAAATACAAATTGAACAACAAAATAGATATCCTCTCCCTCCCTCCGTCAACTACCACTTTGCATGGACTCTAGTCTCAAAACTTGCCAGCTCCCTCTCTCATTGTGTCTAACTCCTGCTCTGTCCTCTCCATTCAAGGGCTAGCAAGCACCGCCTCTGTTTTTCACTTTCAAATGCATGAAACTCTATCCTTCTCCTTCGAAAACCCGTGCAAGTACCGCTGTTCCTCGCCTTAAAGTGTCCTTCCCTTACAACAGCTTCGAACTCTAATTCCTAAGTAACTTACGGAAAATTCCTTGCAAATACATGCTAATACTAGATTGCTCATTATTTTGTTTGAATAAATTGGTTTAGGGGTTAGGGTTGGTGATTTATGTGCATATTGAACTCGTTTAGGGTTGTTAGAATGCATTTTTTTTATTGGAAGGAGTTATTTTGCTTAGCCATTGGAGTTGAAGTCATTCAAAGAATTTTTTTTGGTTGAGTTTAGAGCTTTTCAACACTAGTTTTTAAACTTTTTAACTTGTTTTTATGATTTACCATTGCTTTACAAGTTTTAGAAAATAGGTACAAGTTTTCAGCACTGAGTTCACAAGTTTATTGCACTAGGCTTACAAGTTTTTACACTTGGCTTAGACATTTGTTGCACTTGGTTTGTAAGCATAGATTTACAAGTTTTTTTTTCTATTAGTTTACAAGTTAATTTGCACAAGATTTACAAGTTTTTTGCTTTTTATTTACAAGTTTTAATAATAAGATTACAAATCTTGTAAACTAAGTGCATAAGACATGCAAAAGTAAGCTATGCATAAAACTTGTAAACCAATATGAAAAATCTTGTAAAGGATGTAAAAAAAACTTATAAACCTATTCTGAAAACTTGTAAACTAAATGTAAATAAACTTGTAAACCAAGTTTTATGCATAGATTAGTCTTTCTAGTTATTTACATTTGGTTTATATGCTTGTTGCACTTGGTTTGCATTTATCAGTGGTTTACAATTTCTTTGGCCCATGGTTTACAAGTGTTTTGCACTACTTTGCTTACAGGTTTTCATAATAGGTCTTATAAAACAAGTGCATAAGATATGTGAATGTAAGCTATGTATAAAACTTGTAAACCAATATATAATATTTGTAAACCATGTAAAAAAAATGTAAACTTGTTCTGAAAACTTATAAACAAATGTAAATAAACTTGTAAACCAAGTTTCATACATAGATTAGCCTTTCAATTTATTTGCACTTAGTTTACATGCTTATTGCACTTGATTTTATTTTGTTGTGGTTTATAGTTTCTTTTGGCCCATGATTTACAAGTTTTTGGCTCTTTGTTTACAAGCTATCATAAAAGGATTACAAGTCTTGTAAACCAGGTGCATAAGACATACAAAAGTAAGCTATGCATAAAACTTGTAAACCAGTGTGAAAATTCCTGTAAAGGATGTAAAAAAACTTATAAACCTATTCTAAAAACTTATAGATTAAATGAAAATAAACTTGTGAACCAAGTTTTATGCATAGATTAGCCTTTCTACTTATTTGCATTTGGTTTACATGCTTGTCGCACTTGGTTTGTATTTATTAGTGGTTTACAATTTCTTTGGCCCATGGTTTACAAGTGTTTTGCACTTTATTTACAAGTTTTCATAACAAGTCTTGTAAAACAAGTGTATAAGATGTGTGAATGTAAGCTATGTATAAAACTTGTAAACCAATATATAATATTTGTAAACCATCTAAAAAAAGTGTAAACTTGTTTTGAAAACTGGTAAACAAATGTAAATAAACTTGTAAACCAAGTTTTATACACAAATTAGCCTTTAATTTATTTGCACTTGGTTTACATGCTTATTGCACTTGGTTTTATTTTGCTGTGGTTTACAATGTCTTTGGCCCATGATTTACAAGTTTTTGGCTTTTTTGTTTACAAGTTTTCATAAAAGGATTACAAGTCTTGTAAACTAAGTGCATAAGACCTATTAAAGTAAGGTGTGCATATAACTTGCAATGGAATATGAAAAATCTTGTAAACCATGTAAATAACTTGTAAACCCATTCTAAAAACTTATAAATCAAGTGTAAATAAACTTGTAAACCAAGTTTTATGCAAAGAATAGCCTTTCAACTTATTTGCACCTAATTTTTATTTACCAATGGTTTACAATTTCTTTGGCCTATGGTTTATAAGTTTTTTGCTGTTCATTTGTAAGTTTATGAGTTGTCATAACATGATTACAAGTCTTGTAAACCAAGTGAATAAGATTTGTAAAAGTAAGGTGTGTATAAACTTGAAAAGCAATATGCAAAATCTTGTAAACTAAGTAAATAAACTTATAAAACCTGTTTGAAAACTTGTAAACTAAGTATAAATAAAATTGTAAACCAAGTTTTGTGCATAGATTATCCTTTCAACTAATTTGCTCTTGGTTTACGTGCTTATTGTACTTGGTTCTTATCTGCTAGTGGTTTACAAGTTCTTTAGCCCATGGTTTAAAATTTTTTTGCTCTTTGTTTACAACTCGTGAGCATGCAAGGATCAAGTAATTGAGTTCCCCATCCAACCTCTTCTTTGAATTTCTAACTTTAAATGCAAAACCCTTTTTATTAGAGTAAGCATTATGGAATAATTATACTTCTTATTTTTAATTAAACATTATCCCAACAGTAGGAACTGACAAGTCACAAAGCATTTATGGTCGCTACATCCTCCGTATTTTACATATAGTGTGAAGAAAAACCTATAACAAAATAAAAAAAAAACTAAATAAATTATATTAAAGTTGTGATATAACACCTACATATACAATATTTGCCACTAGGTTTACAAGACTTTTTGTAACATCCAAAAATTTATTCAAAAAATTTTATTTGAACTTTATTAATCAGAATTTCATAAATTGGATAAAATTAGTTTTGCTAAGAACGATTTAGTGAAAATAAATGTGAATAGTGACCATGCAGGGCTATCAAGACTACCAAAACCCTAGAATCGGGGCCAAGAGATGCTGGAGACTAAGAAAATATAGGATTAAGGTTAGAAATGGTTAGGAATGAATATTTTAGATGTGGAATTAAATTTTAGGCAATATATGTTTCTTGGGTATAATATTTTATCTGTTCAATAAAATTATAGTGTGCAGTTTCTTACACTGTATGAAATTTGCAGTATAAGTTTGCCACCTAATTAGACAAGTGTGTGGCTTAGGAGACGCCACACCATTGTCTTTTCTAAGAACCAATAAAAGGCTTACAAAAATTCACCATTTATCTTTAAAGAAAATATTTTTATGATAGAATTTAATGTGTATATTATCTCAAAATGAATAAAATCAAAATCCTATCATTTCTTCCCCAAAATTTTTGGCCAAGACCTCCTCCTCATAGACATCTTCATGTTCTTCTTCATCAAATATCATAACCTAGCTTGATACTTGAAGTTACAACACCAAATCTCCATAGCCAAAGCATAAACTCTAACCTAGCTTTTGAAATTGCTAAATCAAACACTAATAGAGAACCCTCACCTCATCATACTGTCAAGTTAGGTTCTGTTCTTGTTGTATTATAAGAGGATTTGAGAGGGTTAGATCAATAATTGGGTGTCAGAGCTCTTGAAAAAACCAAGAGCAAGAGCTTACAAGAGCAAAGTAGGGCTTTCTTTGGCCTCTTTTCTTTCTAAATTTACTCTAAAAATTTCTGATTGATTTAGGTTAGAATCTTTGGTTACATTGGTTGATAATACATAGATAAATTTGGTGGAGTGATTGGATGATGTTAGAAAATTATTTTTCTCAAAATATGTTTTGAACTATGTTGCTAGAAATCCTGATTTTAAGCATGCTAGTGAAATTATTTGATTTTTTGACCTGGTTAGAGACCTTATCTAGAGCTAAAAATTTTATTGATGCTCTAGTATTTTTCTTGAGTCATTTTGAGCACATTTACTATTTTTAAAAAAAAAAACCGAATTGGTAAGGGTTGTTGCCTAAATAGTCAATTCTAGGGCACTGAAATTGTCTAATTTTGCTACCATATCAAATGATCAAATTTTGAGCTACAATTTTTACAAGGTATTAAGGACATTCTGAAGTTCAACCTTGAATTTTTGTAGGATTTTATCTATTCATGCGATAGGGTAATAAAATCGAGACTTCTGACTGTTGGTTGAAATTGAGTAGTTTCTGACCTCCAAAATTGTGAAATTTTGTTAATATAGCTAGAGATCTTATTTTGCTTTGAAATTTTTACAAGTCTCATAGACATGATAAATTAACTATTAAAAATAGTTCAGCTTTATTTTGATGAGGTTCAACAGTTGATCCATAATTTTCTTTTAGACTGAAAATCTAGATAGCACACTAAACTAGCTAAAAATGTGATTAAATGAATATGACGTGATGTCATTTATGCTATATGAACTTATGGATGATATTAGGCACATATGAATACAAATACTTACTACAATTGCTTACACGTGAAAGAAAGCATGAGATTATGTTTCTTAGGCCAGAGAGTAAATTTGATCAGTTGGGGAAAGTAAACCTAACTACTCTTGAATTGAGTCTGGAAGTAAACTAGACTAGAAATATATCTATGTCTGAATTGGAGAAAAAATCCAAGGATCATGTAAAAGCAATCTATTACCCAGGAATGGTATAGCCGCCATAGTTGAGGGCCAAAATAGTTAAATTATAAATTGTTTTAAGTTACTCTTTGTGCTATGTGCTGTAAGAATGAGTTTTATTATTCTATTGAGATCAAATATGTATGTACTAAGTTGACATTATAAATTCCAAGAATGATGATTAGATAAAATGAACCTGTTTTGGATAAAGATTTTACAAACTAAGATAACTATTATTGATTCATTTATTTACATGCAATACTTTTATAGATAAACCGAAGCAGCTGACGTAGTTAGTGATGATAGTTGTATGTGTATGGGAGTACCTTATTGAGAATTTTAGAATTCTCATCCCTATTTGCATTCCATGTCTACCTCAGATACTGGAGATGGTTTTCATTAGAGGATGCAGTGACACTCAGGAGTTGACATCTGACTACACTATGTTAGGACTTATACCAGATATACCTGCCACTAGTATACTTGACTTGAATAGAACCTTTGTGAACATGTTCATTTGATGGGTTTCATACTAGAGTGGGTTATGATATGTATTTTGATGCATTTTAGGCAGTCCCTGTATGGACTTTTTGATATATACCTTACAATTAATGGATGATTGTATATTATACATGTACTGATAAGGCATGTTTGCCGCGTTATATATGAACAGATATACTAATGATATTAGAACTTTGAGAAAATCTAATAGGATTCATTTATACACTATTTTCTCTCTATTCATAAGGTTGCAACTATATGTTACCAAGCACTATCATTTCATACTATGAATATGAACAAGGAGTAATTTACTTGGATAAGAGCTTATAAATAAACGAGTCAATTATAACATGGCATATGAATATAATACATAGTACCACACTTTTAGTTATGGTGTCATAGCCTAGGTGGAACACTGTGATTAAAGGGGTTATACAAATTGGTATCAGAGCGGTTCTTCCTCGCATAGGCTAACAAATTGACCGACTATGCTTCAGCATACTTTGAGCATATTAGCGAATATCATGCAATCTAAGTTTTGATTGTTTGAGTTAGATCTAAGGTTTAGTAAGCATGACTGCTAGTTGTGAATGTTATGGGTTGCTATCGCACTTAGCTTAAATTGAGTCTGATCAACTCAATAGTTTTGTTTGGTATGACAGGGACAAATGGCTTCCAACAGGTGAAAGAGGAATAATAGGGATAATGTGAGCGAGCACGAATGATGGATACTTTTCTGGAAATGGTGGTTGCCATGAGAGAACAAATTGTAGTAGCCAATAAGATGATGGAAAGGTTGGACCAAAATGCTGAAGGAAACCTATTAGGAACCCTAGAAGAGCAGAAGTTGACATAGAATACAAAAAGCTTGTAGAATTCAGGAAAGCTAAACCAATACCCTTTAAAGGAGCCTTTAATCTAGGTAAGGCAGAAGAGTGGATAAAGGCAATAGAAAAGATTTTCTCAGTTTTAGCCTATATAGAAAGTAAGAAGGTACCTATATGCTAGAGGCTGATGTTGAGTTTTGGTGGAATAGGACTAGGAAGTTTCTTGAGGCTTCTCAAACTGAAATCACTTAGTATACTTTTAAGGAAGCCTTTTATCAAAAGTATTTTCCTACTTCGGTGAGAAATGCAAAGGAGCTAGAGTTTATGGGATCTAAGCAAGGGAATATGAGTGTGGTTGAGTATATTGTGAAGTTTGAGGAGCTATGTAAGTTCTCTACTATCTACCAAAAGGATCCTAATGAGACCTGGAAGTGTATCAAGTGCAAAGGTGGAATATAAGAGGATATAGAAGTTGCTATTGAAATTTTAGAAATTAGAGGCTATGCGACTTTGGTGCACAAATTGCCAAGTCTACTAAGGACAATTCTAAGAGAAGACTGCCACTTGAAAACCAAGACTATGAGGATGACTCGCCCTTAAAGAAGAATTCCAACCAAGTCCACATGAGGATAAACATCAATAGCAGACAACTATGGGAAAAAATTGCCCAAGAAGTGGGAAATATCATAAGAGTAGGCCTTACTTGGCTAGACAATATGTATGCTATTGCTATGAAAAACCAGGGCACAAGATTTGGGAGTGTCTAGATAAGTATCCAAAATAACCTGCAAAACCATAATACCAGAGAAAGGTCTTCACCCTAAGTACTAAAGGGACGTCACCACCGAAAAATCCGATTTAAGGTAGGAGCATTTTTACTACGTTATAGGACCTGATTGTTACCTTCTGATTGGTTGGGTGTGTATTATTTGTTTGATCTGTGTAAACTATTTTCAAGTCAATGTCAAATGAATTTTGAGGACAAAATTTTTTTAAGGAGGATAGTATCGTAACACTTTAAAATTTATTTCAAAAATTTTATTTAGACTTTATTAATTAGAATTTTACAATTCTGATAGGGTTAGTCAAGAATAAGAATAGCTTGATGAACAAAAAAAAAATGAATAGTGACTGTGCAAGCTCCGTAGGCCCGTCAGGACCATCAAAGCCCTAGAATCAGGACCAAGAGATGTTTGAGACTGAGAAAATATATGATTAAGATTAGAAAGGGCGAGGAATGAATTTTAGACCCGGAATTTAATTTTGAGTAATATCTATTTTACAAGTATGAAATTTTACTCGTTCAGTTAAATTACAGTGTGTAGTTTCTTACATCGTATGAAATTTATAGTGTAAGTAGGATACCTAAGGTGACAAGTGTTTAGGTTGAGATGTGCCACACAATTGCCTTTATGTCCAACCAATGAGAACATTACAAAATTTCATGTAATTATCTTTAAGGAAAATTATTTTATAATGGAAAATTAATATGCACAATGTTATAAATACACAAAATAACACATCTTACCATTTCTTCTTCAAGATTTTCAGCCAAGACCCCAAAATACAGCCCATTTCATCTTCTTCCTCTAGCAACACAAGAACCCTAGCTAGAAATTAAAATTTCATCAAAAAAAAAAACTCTATAACCAAAAGCTTAATCTGCATCCTATCCTTGTAACTTCAAATCAACTCCTATTAACAAACCCTCACCTCATCATATTATCAAGTTAGTTCCTGTTCCTCCTTGTGTTACGTGAGGATTTGAGAGGGTTAGGTCAAGAATTGGGGGTGTAAGAGCTCTTGAAGAAAGCCAAGAATAAGAGGAAGAATTTGCAAGAGCCGATGCAAGTAGGACTTTCTTTGGCCTCTTTTTTTCAAAATTTATTCTGAAAATTTCTAATTGATTTACATTGCAATCTTTGGTTATATTGGTTGATAATACATAGATATTACTGTACTTAATTTGGTGAAGTAATTGGATGATATTAGAAAATCATTTTGTGTATGGGAGTATCCTATTGAGAATGTTAGAATTTTCATCCCTATTTGCATTCAATGTCTATCTCAGATACTGGAGATGGTTTCATTAGAGGATTCAGTGACATCAGGAGCCGACATCTGACCACGCTGTGTTAGGACTTATACCAGAGATACTTGCCACTACGACACTTGACTTGAATAGAACCTTTGTGTATGCATTCATTTGATGGGTTTCATACTAGAGCGGGTTATGATTTGTATTTTGATGTATTTCGGGCAGTCCCTGCATGGACTTTTTGGTATATGCCCTATGATTAGTGGATGACTACATATTATATATGTATTGATAAGACATGTTTGCCTAGTTGCATATGAACAAATATACTGATGATATTAGTACTTTGAGAAAATCTAATAAGACTCGTTTATAACTATTTTTTCTCTATTCATAAGGTTGCAACTATATGCTACCAAGCGCTATCATTTCATACTATGAATATATATGAACAAGGAGTAATTTACTTAGGTAAGAGCTTACAAATAAACAGTCAATTATAACATGACATATGAATATGATACGTAGTATCACACTTTTAGTTATGTCACAGCCTAGGTGGAACATTGTAATCAAGGGGGTGTTGCACGGTCAACCCACCTTAGCCCATTGACCTACGCCCTAACACCTTGACCAATGCTGCTATTGACATGTCTGATGCTACCATCATGACTAACATGCAGTGCTAAAGTGGCACTCCAAGTACCTCTTTGCTTAGGCTTTTTAGTGAGATAATTCCATTTTAAAAGTCAATTTTCAGCAATTTTACTCTGAAAATACACTTTTCTCCTACTCCTTGATTTGTGTTTGTCTGCTATAATGAATAAAATAGATATTTCTCAGCCCATTTCAGTTATTCTCAATGGCTCCAACTATACTCACTGGGTTAAAGCTGTGGTGGTGGTTTCCTCATGGATCGAGATATGTGACTCGCGGTATTATCGTTCTCGTTAAATCTCACATGGATACTAATGACACCAATATTGATAAATTAGAAGATTGAGACATAGCAAGAATCACTAGATTATCATTTGCTTTTGCAATATTTTCACTCATAATACACATCTTTATTTTGGACATTATTTTGACACCAGTACAAAGGTACGTGGTCATTTGAAAAATCTTTACAATATTTTTAATTTATCTAAATAGGTTATATCGATTACGTATCCGCATCTTGTGCTAACAATATATTTTATTAGGATTAAAAAAAATTAGCGAATTTTCAGGTTTAGTTAAAAGCAGAAAAATGAGGAGAATCAATTTTAACTTTAGGACATGATTATATTAGAATTTAGACGACAACGATGTCGTTGGAGAGTTAGCTTAGTGGTTAAGAAACTCATGCTAGTTCCATTCTTCACTAATGAATGATGTTCCAATAGGGTATTCAAAATCAATTCAAACCAAATTAAAATCAAAAAATGATTAAAATTGATATAAATCAGTTTGAATTAGTCCTTAATTTGTGAAAATCAAACTGAACTGATCGGTTTTGGTTCTTATTTTCAGAACCAAATCGAACCAAACTGAATCAATAACATATTATTTTAATAATTATATATATTAATTAGATCTGTTACTTATCGAAATTTCCTATCCATATTTAAATTTGTATCATATTTTAACTCAATATTTTAAATTTTTAATTATATATGAATTCTTGTAATTTAATTGATATGATTTTCGTTCAAATCTTTTATTATTTGTTTAACTTATTAGGTAATAGTATTATATGATAGCATAAATTTTAAAAATTAGCTTAGATTTCAATTATATAGTTTTATAATAATGTTTAAGTCTAATTTAATATTGTATATATTTTTATAATTTTTTAGTGAAAATCGAAAATCGAACCAAAAATTTGTTGATTGGATTGGTTGGTTTTTATCTCAAAATCAAACCAAGGCGAACCACGAATACTCTATGTTCCAACCCATGACTACAACTCTCTTAACGATTAGGCCATCTATTTATACTACGAAATAAAAGGTTCTTTTAAATATGAGTTTTAATGCACTAATAGTGTAAAAAAAATTTATATTATCATTCAATCAAATATCTCTTTTGATTATTCAAGTAGTGAAAGAGGAAAGTAACAACCATATTTACCAATATATTATTATATAATTGGATAAATGTATAAAATTTATTTACTCTATCAGTATATTCCAATTAAATCCTTTAAAATTCACATATTTCTAATAAAAAATTTTCATCTTAAAATCATTAATCAGTGCCTAAGGAATTAAAATAAAACAAAATATTCAATTACTCGAGGAATTAATTCTCACATGTTATTCATAGTCTTGAATTTTACATTACATAAAATTAATTTTAATACATTAATCATGTAAAATATAGGAGCTTTATATTATTATCCAATCACATATATTCTTTTATATGACTTTTTAAATAGTATATGTGTAAAAAATAATTATATTTGTTGATATGAGATTATATGATGATGTGATGAATGTATAAAGCTTTTTTACATTATCAATCTATTCTAATTAATTCAGCCTTACATAACATCGATACATATTTATTATACAATTATAAATGTTATATCATCGTATAATAAATATAAATATAATATGAATCATTATTGCATATAAAAAATTATTCCAACACTTAAAAATAAGTATCTAATTAGGATATCTAATTAATTATTATTGAATATAATTATAGTTATTATTATTTTTATCTATTTATTATATTTAATAATAATAGAATGAGGTATTCAATTTAGAGATACTGTATTTGAATAACAATGTTGTTATCTCACACAGCATGGGAATAAAGCACAAAGAGGAGAGGGAAAAAAGCAACAGAAATCACCCCCTTCTGATCCCTTCCTATCCAGTGGACAGCGCGGGAAGTAGCAGCCAGCTAATTCGTTCGACGTCGACCTCGCACCAACCTTCCCTTTTTTACTACAAAAACACGTACCACACGATTGCTTAATTCACTCACTCTCACACTCAGACAACACTCTCTCTCTCTCTCTCCCACTCTTAAAGCACCGTCATTCATATAAAGTAGTAGTACATCTTTCCTCGTCAATTAGAAAGAAACCAGTAACTACCCCTACTCCCTCTTATTCACAGTTTCTCAAACCCAATTAACCTCTCCAATAGCACAATGGAAAAATTTGGAACGCTTGGGCCCACCGACCCAGGTGGCTCCTCTCGGCGCTCCACCGCTCCACTCACCGAATCATCCTCAGCCTCCTCTTCCTCACGAAGCAAGAAGAAGCTCATCATGCTCTCCGTTCTCGCCGCCGTACTAATCATTGCCTCCGCCGTCTCTGCCGCTGTCGTCACCGTCATTCGCTCCCGCGTCTCGGCGGGGAACCAAAATTCACCGAACCTCCGCCGTGAACCGACCCAGGCAATATCCAAGACCTGCAGCAAGACCCAGTTCCCCACCCTCTGCATAAACTCCCTCCTCGAATTCCCTGGCTCCACAACCGCATCAGAGCAAGACCTCGTCCACATCTCCTTTAACATGACCCTAAGCCACCTCAGCAGGGCCTTCTACGCCTCCACCGGTATCCTTCAGCAGCGTAGCGGACTCTCGAGTCCGCGCCGCCTACAACGACTGCCTCGAGCTTCTAGAGGATTCTGTAGACGCGCTCGCTCTGTCACTGGCCTCCGTCTCGCAGCCATCCGATGGCGGCGGAGGTATCAGACCCGCCGCCGTGGGATCTAATGATGACGTGCTGACGTGGCTCAGCGCCGCGCTGACTAACCAGGACACCTGCTCGGAGGGGCTCGAGGACACGACGGGGGCCCTGAAAGACCAGATGGTTAATAATTTGAAGGACTTGTCGGAACTCGTGAGCAACTGTCTCGCGATATTCTCGGCCAGCGGGGGCGGTGACTTTTCCGGGGTACCAATACAGAACAGGAGACGATTGATGGAAAGGGGAGAGAATGTTAATAATTTCGATGTCTCGGGGAATAATCGTTTCCCGAGATGGTTAAGCAAAAGAGATAGGAGACTGTTAAGTTTGCCAGTATCGGCAATACAAGCAGATATAATCGTGTCTAAGAACGGTAACGGAACGGTGAAGACAGTATCCGATGCGATTAAGAAGGCGCCAGAGAAGAGTAGCCGCCGGTTCATAATATACGTCAGGAAAGGAAGGTAAGTTAGTAAATTTCTAAGTATTGTTGTTGGGTACTTACTATATGTGCTTTCTTTGTACAGGGGTGCCTTTTTTTCCTTCTCATTTTACGAGATAACGAACATCGCACTTTTTAGTTACTCTCTTTTGTTCTTATTTAACGGACTGCATTATTGAAGTGACGGTGATATGATGTCTACCAAGAAAAAGGACCCACGGTCGGTGATGGGTTATTATTGTTATTAAAAGGTTTTTCTTTCTGCATTTATTCACAACCGAAATCTCATCACCAAAAAATAAATAAATAAAATTCACAACTGTAATCTTGAATTTTCTTTCCTGCATTAATTTCAGTACAATATTTATGGCTCTGATTCCTTTAATTTATTTGAGTAATGCTATTTTCATACTTAAAAAATGGTTATTTATTTAGACATTTATTTTATAACCACTGAATATGATGGATGATACCACCATCACATTCAATGAATATAAAATGGATGTCTGGATAGATAACTATTTTTTGGATGTCAAAATATCATTACGAAGTTTATTTTGACTTTTAACAAGGAAAATACTGTTTAGCCCGAGGGGTTTTCCTGACTGAATAACTGTCAGAACATGGTTTCTTTGCATTTATATTTTTATTTTTTTTTCTTTCGCCAATAATATGTAGACACGTTATTCTGGCAGATGAATGTTGGCGTCCCTCTTCCTCTTCTGGCCATGTAACAATTCTCTTAAATTATATCCTGTCCTCTGTCAACAGGAGGTGCATTTATCTAACTTTTAAAATTACTTTATGATATCACCTTTTAAAAGTATATCAAAAAAATTGGTCCTTTAATCTTTTTAAAAGATTAATTATTTTTATATAGGTTTTTTGTGTTTGGATAGAATTTTTGTTCAATCGCTGATAGAAAAATACTTCATAACTTTTTTCAAATTAATATTTTATGAACGCTGAGTAGATTGTCAATGAAAGAATTAAATAGCTAACATATACTTCCCTTACATAATTCTTGCATTTTTTTTTCAATTTAACTGGTATTATTAAAACAGTGGTTAATTATTTCCTCCCCTCCACCAAATTAATCATGTTTTATGCTGATGCATGATAGCAATAGATATAAAGCGTTCGAACGAAGAATAACCAAAAAAGAAAAAAGCGTTCGAACCAAAAAAAATAAAAAAAGGCGTCATATGCGCACTGAGAGACTTTTTGGATGTGATGGAATTTTCAGGTATGAGGAGAATAATTTAAAGGTTGGGAGAAAGAAAACCAATCTAATGGTCATAGGGGATGGAAAGGGCAAAACCGTCATCACAGGTAGCAAAAATGTTGTGGATGGCATGACAACATTCCATACCGCATCCTTCGGTAAATTCATTTTCACCTGTCTTCCTATTTCTTATGTTTCTTTTCATAATTACAACCATTTTAATTTGATCTTCTTCTTTATCATAATTTTACTGTTTTGTACAAAGTAAGAGAGGAAGGTAAAAAACATGAAACAACACCATATACAACAAAATGCATGAGACAGAACAGAACAAATTGCACTTAATTGGCCTGCAATTCTAGTTAATTTGTCATGCTTCTAGTAGGATTCCTATCTGTCTGGCGACATGTCTATTCCAAGCCCAAGTGAGTGTTAACGTGGGCAGGATTATCTGCCACCATAGGTTTCTGGATGATTGAACAAAATACGACTCCCTGTTTTCTTTCTTTCTTTCTTTCTTTCTTTCATTTTTAAGACTTCCTGTTTTTCAGGTAACGAAAATAACATTATTTTTAGCAAACAAAATAGCATATCGATCTTGATACGTATGCCATTAGTGTATGCATTATTGATCCAGTATAATTCGTCTTACGCACTTAGGTCCAGTCATTCTTTACAAATTCCGAACTTTCAAAATCACAAAAGTGAAAAAGTACTAGGTGATAAACCAAAAATTAAAGTACTAGGTGAATTCTACCCAAAAAAATCTAGAAAGAAAGGCTTGCTAAGGTCTTTAAGTAATTCCATTGCGCTAATTAATTTGAACAATATTTTATTTTATCGGCTGACATATAAGTTCCTAGATAAATGGCAGTTGGTTATTGTTGTTTCAAGTAACGTAGCTCAACAGTCAACATATAAGCTATGTTAATTTCTTGTTAAACTTTATTTAAAGCGTGCCACCGAAGGAATCTTATGCATTCTCTGTCATCATAAAATTGGAGCTTTCACTATCTTGACTTTTATTATCACTATTCCATATTCGTAATTGATAACATACTCCATATAGTTCAAAGAAAAATATGGTAGCGCATACAACCAAACGTTATTAAACGCCTCCAGATGAAAGTAGCAAAATAATGTTTTCCCTTGCACGTCCTTTACCATAAAAAAAATCCTTAATTTTGTCCCCGCAAAAATAGAGTTAAACAATTTGATTCCTTAAAAGAACAACACATTTCCAACTTTTTTCCTTTCAATTAAAAATTTACAATAAGATGGTCTCTGGTCATTATTTTGATGAATTTATTTGCACTATTTATTTTTTTATTAATAACTAATTTAAATTATATTATTATAAATAATTAGAAATCAATTTGTTTTATAGATCCTATTGAAAACAATTCATTCGTTGTGCACTCTTAATTATGAAGAACTAGAAAATGAATTTTTCCTCTAGAAGTTTAATTTATCCGGTATTGTTTTTGTTGGCCACCAGCCCACCATATTTGCAGTTTACTGAAAAAAATAGAAAAATAAAATCATTGGTTACGTCTGAATCATTCATTGCAAGCTGAAATCACCGATAATACGATATTCTTCACTTCAATTTATCACAAAATTTCCTAACTCAATTTATTCAATGTATGGTCCATATTTCTTACTGTAATCATCCTTTGCAGCTGCTAGCGGTGCCGGTTTCATTGCACGAGACATCACGTTCGAGAACCATGCCGGACCAGAGAAGCACCAGGCTGTTGCGCTCCGTGTCGGAGCAGACCACGCGGTGGTGTACCGTTGTAGCATCATCGGGTACCAGGACTCATGCTACGTGCACTCCAACCGTCAGTTCTTTCGCGAATGCGACATTTACGGCACCGTAGATTTCATATTCGGCAACGCCGCTGTGGTCTTCCAAAAGTGCAACCTTTATGCTAGAAAGCCAATGGCCCAACAGAAAAACACCATCACGGCCCAAAACAGGAAGGACCCCAATCAGAACACGGGTATATCCATCCACGACTGTCGGATCCTACCCGCCCCAGATCTTGTGCCAGTGAAGGGCAGCGTCCCAACCTATCTGGGCCGTCCATGGAAATTGTACTCTAGAACGGTGTACATGTTATCTTACATGGGCGATCACATACATCCTCGTGGATGGTTGGAGTGGAATGGGGGATTTGCGTTGGACACATTGTATTATGGTGAGTACATGAATTATGGGCCGGGTGCAGCTGTGGGTCAACGAGTTAAATGGCCGGGGTACCGGGTCATCACTTCCACTGTTGAGGCTAATAGATTCACGGTGGGTAAATTCATATCCGGTTCGGCATGGTTGCCATCCACGGGAGTGGCGTTTTTGGCCGGCTTATCCACCTAAATTCCACAACAGCTATATAGGGAGGCTTGACATTGTTACAAACTCCAAACCTTGTCAATTGAGGGATTGAATTGGATTCTATCTTCTTCTTTTTTCGGTCAAGGCATTCTATCTTTATAGTTCTTATGTTGTTATAATTGTGCCAAAAATATAGATTTTTGGGCTATCATTATTTCCAATTGATGATAATAATAAATATAGTAGTTAGCAGCGCATTTTGATCGACCAAAAAAAAAAGGCAATGCATTGTATTCTAGTTAGTTTTTTCTAACTCAAAATCAAAGGCGATATAATTAACTCATGAATTAATAAATCAAATTATTTTATTATGACATATATTACCATACCTAATAAATACTATAAATCCATTCATCAATACGATCAATTAATCACAATCTGTCACAACCCAACCCGAGTTGTGACTGGTGTATAGGGTGCATATCCTCTATGCAAGCCTAAGTATAGAAGAATTGGATAGTCCCCCCAATATTTTTGGCAAACAAAATGACATATCCATTTTGATACTTATGTCATCGGTGCATGAATTATTGAGCCACACTACAAAAAATAGCGTTGCTTTGCAACGGTTTTAGAACCCTGCAAAATACTTTGTCGTGGTTTCCAAACACCCCCCCAGACTACAGAAAAACAAGTAAATTGTGACAGTTGAATTAGGACGGTTCTTTGGAATCGCCATAATTTACGTAAATTAAGGCGGTTTTCTTAACCGCCACAATTTTAAGGAAGAAATGGCGATTGAAGAAGGGTATAATGGTGGGTTGGCATTTCAGCCTCTTAAAAAAAATTAGAACATGAAAACAAAAAAGGGGATTAGGGATGCTATCCCTCACTTTCCCTTCATACTTCTCTCCCAAGGGCCACTGGTGACTAGTCCCTCCTTGTTGACAACCCGATTGCCTCGCCGCCACCAGCGTCGCCTTCTAGCGGGACCTCGCCACCCAGCTCAACCTTCGCCACCTCTCCTCCCATTGTCTCCGAACTCAAGGCCAAACGCGACGCCGAGATCCCCCAAATCTATGAGAAGTCCCTCAAGCTCAATGTCGACACCCGCGCAATCGCAGCCATGTCCGCCTACCTCAACCAAGTCCACTTTGATGTGCGTGAGGAGCTCGCCATGCAGCTCAGCGACGCCAAGAGTGAACACGCTAGGGTGTGTGCCGAGGCGTAGGCCGTGCCGGTGATTAAGGCAGATATCGAAGCCATGCACCTTGAACTTCAACAAGGAAGGTATAAGAATTTTTTTTTCTTGCTCCATTTTGTGTTTTGGTGTAGTGTTTTTTTTCCCCTAATTTGATTGGTGCTTTTTTTTTGTTATGGTTGTTGTTTGTGTTAATGGCATTGTTTAATTGTATGCATGCTCTTTTGGATTATAATTGGTTATGTGAATTGGGGCTTGTGTTTCTGAAATCTGGTAGTGAGGTATGTGTGAAATTGCATTTGCTCTATTTTCTTAATGGCGATTATGACTTTTTTTCTAGTACAATTATTAGTGTCATTGCATTTGCTCTTTTCTTAATGGCAATTATGAGTCAATAGTTTTGAAGTGTTTCAACCAAAAAGAAAAAATTCATGTGCAAAGTACCTGCCCAAACTTTCAACTAGTTACTCATTGTTACAATTGTTCCATCTGTGCAAAAGGACCCAAAAGAGCAAGGTTAGTCTTCTATTACTCTTGAAAGTGGCATTTGAAGACACTTCAACTTTTTAAATATAAATTTGGCTGAACTGTATATATTTGTGCTATGGTATCCTCCCCAAGCTTCTTATATCATAAATGTAACAAATCAATATTATTAGTTGAAGAGGTGATCAATGCAATAGCCATACCCATGCTATACTATGCATTCCATGTAAGACGCTAGTTTTGAAGATTTTAACTTAAGTATTGTGACGCATGAAACCAAAGAGTGTTTAGTCAGATTTCAATCTGTATTAGTGATTATAGGTGATTATGCATAGTGGTTATAGTAAATTATTCTTTCACAGTGACTGCAATTTTTATTTTGATTCATCAAAACTATATCCTCTCGCTAATTTTTGGAGTCTGATCCTTGAATAATACTTACTAAAAAATAGATATGGTCATTGTAGCCAACTCTATCTAGTGGGACAAGTCTTAGATGCTATTGTATTGTGACACACATGCTTAGAACTAGAGTTGAGAATGTTCCATTAGTGTTGGTGCCTTTGTATAGAATAATTTGAACTTTTAGGTTGACATGTGCCTGTTGCTTTCAACTTTGGATGTTTACTATATTCCATGTAGGCAAGTT
Source organism: Dalbergia cochinchinensis (assembly GCA_031216125.1). Lineage (NCBI taxonomy): Eukaryota > Viridiplantae > Streptophyta > Magnoliopsida > Fabales > Fabaceae > Dalbergia > Dalbergia cochinchinensis. The sequence continues at coordinate 5,893,564 of CM062376.1, forward strand.
TACAATATATGCTGGTGTGTGTAAAATTAAATTGAACTTATCCCATAAATGAATTTGATTGTTGTCTCTGTGTTTGGTTATATCATATAAATGATTAGTTAACAATTAAATGATAAACTAAAAATATAAATGTAATTTGTTAAAGCAACACAATTACATATAAATATTGCTGTGGCATTTTTCAGTCATGTTTAATTGTGTAGTTTCTTCATGGAGACTCTTCATGTGTTTCTATTAAGCTCTAATAGAATTTTCTGCTTGTGTTTCTTTAGGCTTGAACTGAATTTTTTGTTATTGTTAATTTTCTGGATGTGTTTGTAAATATAAGGACTGGTGAGAAATTTATGATGATTAAAATTATGTTGGTGATCATTGCTGAAACTATCTTTGTCAACTGCCTGATTCAGCATATTTCATCTTACTTCCTAGAAGTATGCTTTCTCACCTCCGGCACAGGCAATAGAGCTTGGAGTAAGGGAGGTTAGAGAAGTTTTTTTCAAGGCTACACGTGTCACTTATAGGTACAAAAGTTATTTTAAAGTAAGAGATTAGATTTTAAGTAGTCATGGAAGGATTCATACTCTTTTAGTAATTAATTTTCAAGTTTGTATGAAATTATTCAGTGGAATCATCATGATGAAGGGGAGCTATTCTTTCTCACTTATATGCTCATATGGTCTTTCTTGAAACCTTCGTGTGTAAGATTGGTTTTGTTTTCTCTGTGTGATGTGAAAGAGAATGATATTTTACTGATTTATGGAGTTGCTAAGTTTAGGAATACATACACAGATTTGCTGTGAATTTATGTCAACCTTTAAATTTTGAAGAATTGACTTTGGTTTAATTTTTGTGCATGACGTTTTACTAAGCTATGGAGTTACTACTTAATTATAAGTTTTAGGAGTACGTGTCAAGCTTGTTATCTCCATTGTTTCTTTGCTTGGTATTGGGCTTTATATTGGATTTCTGAAGAATACTCCTTTGCGGAAGATATTTTTCACAACTACCTTTGTAGGAACAGTTCTTGGAATGACTCAGGTTTGTCGCATGTTTCAATTAAGTGTATAGTTTTACTTAGAAATTAGAATTGACAATTCTAAACGCATTTTTATTGTCTTTTCCTTATATTGTCAGGTATTCCTGGTTACTAGACTAAACCAGAAATTTGGCATAAGTGATGAGTGGTTTGCGATTAAGGTTCATTGATTCTCTTTGTTTTGAGTCAGGTGATCATCATCTTTTGTTCATTAATTATTCTGCTGGTGGTCTAGAAATAGATCTAACTTAATACCTCTCTACTTTAGTTGTTATAAATTACATCTCTTGTATTCAATCATCATTTACTCTCACTTTAAGCACGGTAATTTTTTTCATTGCTATAGAAGCCAATAACTTCTTAGTTCTCACTGCAATATTAGATATTCAGGCTAATATTTTTGACACTCTAGTAGAAGTCTAATATTGTCTCATTTTAATGTTAGATATCAAGGGTAAGTTTGATATTGTTGGTGGTTTTTCTTTAAGAAGCTAATGATAAAAATGAAAAATTACAACAAAAGAAGAACAAGGTTCAGTAATATTTTAATATTGTTGAAAGGACCTCTCAGAAAGAACTAGGCACCCAACAATTTTTAAAATGTTGCTTCTGAGGAAAATTTTCCTTTTTGGATGCTAGATTTGCAGAAATAGATTGCAATTAAATCTTATATGTTTGTTAGCAGGCATTTATAGTTCCCATTAATTTTTCAGGAACTTAGGTTGAAATATCACTATCCTTTTTTAACTTCCTTTCTGTGGTAAGAAAGTATTCCTATCATACCTTTCATATGGTAAGTTTTGTTTTTGAAGTAGGAATGACAACAGTAGTTTTGATTTCAGTTCAAATTATTTTTGGTTCTTTATCTGATTCTAGATATAACTAAAGTCAGTCCATGCCATGAAATAATCAATACAAGTGTGCACCTCACGAACATAACTCTTGTGCTTTGATTCTTCTATTCAACCATTATTCTTGTTTGTGCAAAATTTGTCTTGCATCATGATTACTTGTGTATTTCAGGTTTCACTCATGCTTGTTACTTGTGTATATCATTTTCACTAAGCTATGGAGTTACTACTTAATTATAAGCTTTTACCTAAATTTGTCAGAAAAATGAATTTGGAATGATACGCCATGTACTTTTCATTCTGTTTAATATTGTCACTTTAAGAAGCAAAATTCCTTTGAAAGTTGTCATATTAGCTACCTTAAGCTAGCTAACAGCTTTTGTGTTTGTGTTAGGTGCCAAGGTTGCGAAGGTATGGAAAGTAGAACTTAAGTTTGACATGAAGCCACATGATGAAAACATTGAAGAGTATGGCTTTGTATTATACCTTTGCTTTATGATTATATTAGTATCTTTGTATTATGGTTAAATTGACGGAGTTTGTATTTTAGATATCTCATTATCATTGACATATAGACAAAAGTTCTTAGAACTCAATTTTTTCTGAATGCAAACATGAAGCTAGTGTCTTTTACCTCCAGTGTTTGCAGTTGATCCTAATTTGAGCCTAAGTAAAGAATATGAATAGAATAATTATTTCATTTTTATATTAAGACTGATGTATCTTTATATATTCTAGTTATGTGATTTAGCTTAATTTGAAACTTATCTCTGCTTAATTTATTTACTTTATCTTACTAGATTAATATGAAGCTGAAGTTGGTTTTATTAAATCATGTGGCATTATTATTACAATGACAGGAATTATTTTTTTTATCAATTGGAAAGGAAATTATGACGGTTTCAATCTGCCATAATTGACTTTTTTTTAAAAAAAATCATGGCAAATTATGGCTGTTCTGCCATAATTAATAATTTTTTTTAATTTTGTTGAAAGTTGCCGCGGTTCTTAACTGCCATAATTAAAAATGAATTTTTTAATTTGATCGAAAGTTATGGCGGTTTCAAACTGCCATAATTAGCCTATGTGAATTGTGGCGGTCCAAAAGAAACCGCTGTAATTAACCGAATGGCATTGGTAATTATGGCGGTTTGGAGAACCGTCTTTATTGTGAAAAACGGCGGTTGAAAACCGCCATAATTTGCAAAAATAACCACCTCAATTTACCATTTTTTTTGTAGTGCCCCCCAACAGTTGTGTGCCACTATCAATTTGCAGTAGTTTTGATCATGCATTGTAACTTTCGTGTATTTTGTAGGGGTTATAAACCACCACTACCTAGAGGCGATTGTTGCTTTTAGCGGCTAGTTTAACCCTCCACGATATAGTTAAAATTTTAACAAAGAAATTCTTTTTGGAGGTTAAAAACTGCCACAATATAGATTTTTATTTTTTTAAAATAGATATCGCCGTTGCATTATTTATTTTCATTTTGTAATTTCAGTTTCAACTTTTAAAGAGAATAAAACTCTCACATATAATCTAATTTATTCTCAAGTATTTCTAATACAAATAATATTTATCTCCTTTAATTCAAGTATTGTTTCTCACAATGAGTATTAATAACTACCACATATAATCTAGCTTATTATGTTAAGTATTCCTTATACAAATAATAAAAAATTCACAATGGGTATTTAATAAAGAAGAAATTCGAAATAGCTATCATAACTATCATATGTTCAAAGCCATAATAAAGTTGACATTGTAACTTAAGCATTGTACGTAGCTGCAAATCCATAATAAGTTGATAAGAGATCTAATAGCTAGTTGATAAACATAAAACATTAACACTAAAACACTCTCTTTGTGATTTGTGTTGTTGCCACCTGATGATCTTCTTCCATCTGCTGGAGTAGTGGGCTCACTTGCATTATCGCTTGGCTAAAAAATCAAAAGAACAAAAAAAATCTTACAGTTTTTTTAATAGAAACAGTACATTAAGACACATCAAATCGCCAATATGCATTAAGACAATCCAGTCTAACAAATATATTGTTACCATTGAATTTTTGAATAGAAATAGTACATGTTGCAAGAACAAAATATCGGAGGATCATTCTCATGCATGCCTTATTTCTTTTTGAATATGATTATTTTTATACTTAGCAAAATGCTATAACAGTACTGCTAAATATACAATTGCACTTTTTCTGTCTCACATTTGTATGAAGTGATGTGTGAATATATTTGTATATGAAGCCCTATTCATATAGAAACACACATACACAAAAGCTTGTAAAAATCTTACATATTTTTTCCTTTTTCACTTTTGTATCAATGATATGCCATGAATTTTATGTGACTTTGAGTGGGAAAAGAATTTTTGGGTTACAGAGTGTTTTGGGCATGAGGTTGGGCATTTCACTACGAGGCAAAAGAAGCTCCCTTTAACTGAAAGAGAAAATTAGGAGTCAGTGTGTGTGGTTTGGAAAAAATGGTAGAGATGAGAGTTCAGGCGTGAGAATAATGAAACTCTCTCCCTTCATTAATGTTGGTGTCTCCCACCCCCTAGCCCTCTATTAATTTATAAAGAAAAGGTTCCCATCGCCTGTAGGGGTTGGAGAGAGGGCTTCACCTCGAAGGAAGCTCCCGCTTTTCCTTTTATTGTCTTTTCATGTCACATCATGTGTAACCCTTTTATTCATCAGGTAATAACACCTATGTCTATTGAACAATAAGCAGAGCTAGATAATTGTGACCAATCTTTCAAGAGGCTTTAGTGACACGCCTCCATTATTTAGATGGTTATTCCATCAAGTCCGCTTCAAGCTGTAACATCCTAATTTACAACCCAATACTCCTAGAACGTATTCATGTTGACTATTAGTCTATTACTCTCTTAGTCTCATTCTTTAAATCGTTTCTTTAAAATAATTGGCGGAAAATACGGGTAAAATTTTTTTTGAAATGTAAATGCAAAGTAAGAGCCATGCATATTGCAAACGAGCGTTATCATAAAGTGTATTGCATACAAAAGAAAGCGCAAGATAAGAGCATCAAATAGTTGCATAACCTTAGACAATTATGTGCACACCAATAGTAATATTATATTAATATAATAAACTACCCACCTATGAAAGGCGGGATGAGTTTGATACATCATAGGTGCGAATACAACTGAAAGGAAAAATACAAGGAAAGCATAAAGGAAATCATCCCTACCCTAGTACACCTAAGATGGATAACCTCTAGAGTAAAAGAAGGCTATCCTAGTCTATGTGTGGTGTGTGCACACACCAAGAGCCTCTACTGCTGCGGTCCTGGAAGGGACAGGACATAACCAACCCACTAGCGTATCTCGGCCGGAGTGGCCAAGTGAAGTGGCTGGACGTGAGCTCCACAACGGGGGCACATAGCCGGCCTCCTGGCCAATCTCGACTGAATCACGGTCTCCTCACTACCCTCTCTCATGAGCGGGGGAGAGGGGGTAGAGCTCTCACTATACCGGTGGGTCGGTGGGTCCTCTGAGGGCTCTGAAGACTGTGAGCGGGGCACATAGTCTGGAAAGTCACATACAGCTGATACAGTGGTGTAGGTACAAAGAATCCTCTCGTTGCACGTTCGAGCATGCTCAAAAACCATGTCGTCTCCATAGGGGGATGTTGGGAAAAAGCGATAGTTGGGTATTGGGTGTGCAACGGGGAGTCTTACGAACATGAAGACTCTGACGGCGCAACACCCCTCAAAATGGTAGGACTGGTGCTTTGGATCAAAGTGGACCTCCCACACCGGGGTGTCAATAAAGACCACAAACGTCGCCATCGAAATATGAAGACGTGATAGAAAAGAAAGAGAGAAAGAGAGGGAGTGAGAATCTTACTAAAGAATCTCAGTAGGGAACCTCCTATCTAAGTGATATCGTCAACGTCCCTAGGAACCTTGGGTTTATTATAAAAAGGTGTGCATGCACAAAGTTTGTTATTAGGTTTTAAACATAATTATCCAAGGCCCATTCATTTTAGAATGAATCTTAATGTCATGTATGCAACATAGCAAAGCATGAATGCATGATAATACATTATGCAAGAGAACAAACACAACATCAAGAAACATCGTATAAGTGGCATAAAGTGGCATGTAACTTCTCATGCCGAACTTTCTCTTTCCTTAAGCATGTGACATTAAACATTATACTTTGCATCATGGGGGCCACCCTAAAAACATCTCTAGGTTATGAGCTCATATCTAACTAGTCGTCACTAGTTCTTACTTATCCTATGATAAGCATAACATAATAATAATCCCGACCTCAAGAGTACGGGCTAGGGGGCATAAGGATCACCTATCATAATCTTTAATTCGGGGAGTCTATAGGAATATTCCTTCTTTGAAACGCTCTACTGGTATCCAATATGCAACGAATTATCCATTTTGGCAAGTTCAATGTCAATACCCTCACAGATTTGCTTTCTCCCTACCGAAGCGAGAGAAATGCATCTCAGTATTATGTTACATTTAAAATCTCATGGAGTTTTCAAAAAATTTCTTAAGTCTCCAAATTTGACGGAAATTCAGTAGCATAACGGCGATACACCGAATTTCCTTCAAATTTGCTTTATGCCACAAGAACTACTGGTGCATGTGCTTTCACATTCAAAGTTGGAAATCAAATGAATTATCAATGTCATACAACATATCCATTCATGGTTCATGCATCAACACATCGTAACATGCCATGATTCAAGAATAATTATACCTAGTTCTTCATATATCTTTAGCATATGCATCTCTAATATTCCATATGAAACTATAATATACAAAGGATGAGTTCTATCTCTAGAGATCAATGCCTCATAAAATAAACATGCTTATGATTCATGAATAGTCATATCTATCTCATTAGTTTATGTTAGGCAACTCATAGATTCATGTGTAAACAAGATCATGAATTCATATCATATAAAATCATAGATATAAGCAACATAAGATCATGGCTTTATGTCATTCAAGTGGGGAAAATGTTTATTGCATACTTGGGGCTCTGGTAATAGATTACATGAGTCTTGTAATCGATTACACCTATTGAAAATACTCTATGGGGCTCCAAGAATATCCGAGTAATCGATTACATGGAATGGTAATCGATTACTTGAGTCCAGAATGTGTAATCGATTAAATGATGATGTAATCGATTACGTAGGTCAAAAGTTCTTATCCGAGTATGGAAAAACTCTCTGGTAATCGATTACATGGGCCTTGTAATCGATTACCCGCACCTTCAAAATGTGAAAATTTAAGTCTAAAACACCTTCTAAGTTATTCCTTCCTTCTCAAACCATTTTGAACCTTGTTCCAATACTCTTTTTGAAATCAAAACGTCTTTGTAAAGATAAATGCCCATAGTTTCAAGATTAAGTTGAAAAAGTTAGGTCTTGAGCCTTAGATCTTTAGGTGATGACATAAACGTAAACATGCTAACGCAAGTTTCATTTTAATCTCAGCATTATCAAGTGATGGCAAGGAAAAGTAAATGTGCAAGGCTTGAAAATAAACATGAGAATGCAACTTCATTCTTAATCTTTAAGTTTTGGCGATGGTTTGAAACATAAACATGCTAGACAAGAAATGTAAACATGAAATGCAAGTTCATTTCTTATCCTTGAGCTTTAGGTGATGGCTTGAAAAATAAATATGATATGCAAGTTTAATTCTTTATTTTAGTGCTCTAGACCCCTTAGATTTTCACTCTAAATCAACAATCAACTTTAAGGTTGAAATAGATAGGCTTTGAGATTAATCGTTAAAGTGATAGCAAGGAAAATAAATATAAATGCAATCCATTTCTTATCTATTTGAGTCTTAGGCTCAAGATTACTCTTACAATAACATAGTTTCTTTATTTGTTATAAACCTCTTTAAAAAGTGAAACCTTCAAGCTTTGGAGGTCAAATAAATGACAGTTTTGCAACCAACACTCAAGATCCTCATCATCAAGCCGTGGTTTCTCATTGTGTAGGCCATTGAGGCCGAAAACCAAAGAGAAGGAAAAGGATGAACAAAAACCAAAAGGGAAGTGGAGAGGGAAAGAAGAATCAACAAAAGAAAGGAATATAAATCATTGAATCACTCCCTACCTTGGATGTGCCTTTTGTTGGAAGAGGGTTTGATCTTCGAAAGAGAAGAAAAGGAAGAAGAACTCTTTGAGATTGAAGAAGAGAAGCTTGGAGTTACAAGAATGAGCAAAGTTCTTGCAAGCTTCCTTAGATGCCTATTTATAGGAAAATGAAACATAAGGGGTGAGAATTGGGGGGAGGGAGGAGAGGTAGCCGGTCAAAGAGGAAGGAAGAGAGAGGGAAAAATATCTCTTTCAATGTGTCATTCAAAGGCATGGTTCAAGGCATGGTGGAGTATGATGCAAAGCATGGTGAGATATGGCTCAAAATATGGCTATTTGTGTGTCAAAATAAATCACCATGTGATGAAGAGGGCGCTGGCTTCTTCATGCAATAGGGGAGGAAAATCTTGTATTTAATTGTGGTTTAGAGATTTGTTTAGGCGTATCATTGACTAAGCTCATGATTAGAAATTTGTAAGTAAGTGTTTAGGTGAGGTAATGGGTAGTTAAGGATGTCAAGACATGATTAGGGAGTGTTCTTGCTTCATTAGAGGGATTAAAACTTATTTTAAAGTGTCAATAATTGTAGACACAATTCCTTAATTTAAGGAATTTGAGAGAGAAAATACTATTTAAGATTCCATGACTTGGAATCTTGAGTTTTAAAAAGAGATTTAAGTTTAATTTAAGTAATTTTAAGTTCTAATTAACTTTAATAGATTATTTGGCTCTAGATTAATTATGAAAATTAATTAATCTTCGATTAGAGCCTAATATTGCTTAGGTTTGCTTAATTTCATCATTAGGCCTAGAATGCACTATGCAAGGGTAAAATCGTAATTTTATACAAAAACTGGTAGGGACCACCAGGACTTAAACAGACATGCCCAGACTCATGAAAACGTCATTAAAAACCTTTGGGTGAAGTTGGGGCTCAATTGGCTCATCAATCAGTGTTAAACAGCCACAGGGGCATTTTGGTCATTTAGCGTATCGGAACTCAAAAATGAGATTTTTCTGCTCTATTAGCATACATACCACACATAATCCCCTTTGAACATTGAGTTGATCCTTTGAGGATTGCCGGGTCAGCTATCCTTGAATTCTGGGTGAGAAATGACCTCAGGGGCATTTTGGTCATTTTTGCTCAGACAGAAAAATTGGGGTATTACATTACTCCCCCCTTAAAATGAATTTTGTCCTTGAAATTGGTTACCTTAGAACAGATCTGGGTACTTTGTCCTCATCTCTGACTCCAGTTCCCATGTGTTCTCCTTTGACTTCCCACGCCCCCCTCCACTTTCACCAAAGGAACAGACTTATTCCTTAACTGCTTGACTCTGTGGCCCACGATCCTCATTGGCGGCAGATTGAAAGTTAGGTCCTCCCTTAACTGTACTTGTTCTGGTTCTAAAACATGGCTAGGGTTGGACTCATATTTTCTTAACTGAGAGACATGAAAGACGTCGTGGAGATTGGAAAGGTTAGGGAGTAAAGCTATTTTGTAAGCTACTGAACCGACTCTTTGAAGAATCTCAAAGAGATCAAGGAATCGGGGGCTCAATTTTTTGACTTTCATGGCTCTTCCTATGCCTGTAGTGGGGGTGATCCTAAGGAACACATGTTCACCCTCGTTAAACTCCAAAGGCTTTTGCCGCCTGTCCGCATAGCTCTTTTGTCTACTTTGAGCAGCCAGCATCCTATCCCGTATCTTTTTGATCTGCTCCGTCATCTCCTCCACTATCTCCAGTCCTAACAGACTTTGCTCCCCAGGTTCATACCAGCATAGGGGAGACTGACATCTTCGTCCATACAAGGCTTCATAGGGTGCCATGCCGATACTCGCGTGATAATTGTTGTTATACACAAATTCGATCAGTGGTAAATACCTATCCCAGTTTCCCCTTTGGTCCAAAACATAGGCTCTCAACATGTCCTCCAAGGTTTGGATCATTCTTTCTGATTGGCCATCTGTTTGTGGGTGGTATGCTGTTCTTAAGCACAACTTTGAACCAAACGCCTTTTGAAAGGCTCCCCAAAAATGTGATGTGAATCGCGGATCCCTATCCGAAATTATCGTCGATGGCACTCCATGTAGTCTCATGATCTCTTGGATGTATAACTGCGCTAACTTATCCAAAGAGTAGGTTACTCTAATAGGCAAAAAGTGAGTTAACTTGGTCAATCGATCCACAATCACCTATACAGCATCGTGGCCAGTTTGGGTCCTAGGCAATCTTGTCACAAAATCCATAGATATACTTTTCCATTTCCCCTCGGGGATTGGCAGGGGTTTTAACATACCTGAAGGCTTTTAGTGCTCGATTTTCACCTTTTGGCAAACGAAGCACTTACTAACCCATGTGACCACATCTTTCTTTAATCCGGGCCACCAGAATATCTTCTTCAAGTCCTGATACATCTTGGTAGTGCCAGGATAAATGGTGAAATGACTCTTGTGAGCCTCCTCCAAAATCTTCTCTCGGGGGTCACCTTCCTGTGGCACACAGATTTGCCCTTCGAACCTCCAGAAACCATCAGGGCCTTGCTCGAAACTTTTCAACTTGCCTGCCTTGACTGCTTCTAGGGTCTCCTTAAACTCCTTGTTCTCCCTTTGAGCTAGGGTAACTCTTTGCTTAAACCCACTTGTAACGCTAAGGTGACACATCTTCATACCTCCGTCGGTCAAAGACATGCCCATATTCATATTTCTAAACTGCTCTATTAACTCGACTTCTTCAACCATCATGTAAGACAGATGTAAAGATTTTCGACTCAAGGCGTCGGTGACTACATTAGCCTTGCCGGGGTGGTAACTTAAGCCGAAATCATAGTCCTTCAAAAACTCTATCCACCTTCTCTACCTCATGTTCAACTCCTTTTGATCAAAGAGGTACTTGAGACTCTTATGATCGGAGAAAACCTTAAACCTTACACCATAAAAATAGTTCCTCCACATCTTCAAAGCAAACACGATGGCTGCCAGCTCTAGGTCATGGGTGAGGTAAAACACCTCATGTGGCTAGAGTTGTCTGGATGCACAAGCTACCACTTGCCTATTTTGCATTAACACACAGCCTAAACCTTTGCTCGAAGCATCACAATATACCTCGAAAGGTACACTGGGGTCAACCTCCCCCTTTAGCTCTTAGAAGCTTTTCTTGCACTCAGGGTTCCACACAAAAGGGGTGTTTTTCCTAGTGAGCTTGGTTAGGGGTAAGGCAATATGAGAAAATCCTTTTATGAACCTACGGTAATAGCCTGCTAAACCTAAAAAGCTTTGTATTTTTGTTACGGTGGTTGGTTTTTCCCAATTCATTACTGCCTCAATCTTACAAGGGTCGATGGCTATACCTTCTTTTGACACTACATGCCCTAAAAATTTCACCTCTTCTAGCCAGAATTCACACTTAGACAGCTTAGCATACAACTTCTTCTCCTTCAAAATCTCTAAAACCAGTCTTAGATGACACTCATGCTCCTCATGGGTCTTCGAATAGATGAGTATGTCATCTATGAAAACAACCACGAACTGATCCAAATAGGGTCTAAAGATCCTATTCATATAATCCATAAACACCGCGAGAGCATTCGTCAGTCCAAACGACATAACAGTGAACTCAAAATGTCTATATTGAGTTCTAAATGCGGTTTTGGATATATCCCGGTCTCTTACTCTAATTTGGTGGTATCCCAACCTTAAATCAATCTTGGAGAATACCACCGCTCCTTTTAACTGGTCCATCAGATCATCAATCCTAGGCATGGGGTACTTATTTTTCACCGTCACTCGATTCAACTGCCTATAGTCTATGCACAATCTCATAATCTCATCCTTCTTCTTGATAAATAAGATCGAGGCTCGCCAGGGTGAAGCACTAGGTCTTATAAAGCTCTTCTCTAATAGCCCTTCCAACTGGGTTTTCAACTCGGCCAACTCTAGGGGTGACATCTAATATGGGGCTATAGAGATTGGTCTGCTCCAGGAACCAACTATATGGAGAACTCCACTTTTCTCTCAGGAGGGAACTCGGGTATTTCATCCGAAAATACCTCGGGATAGTCTCTTACTACCGAAATGTATTCTAGGTTTTGCTCAAAGTCTACTTCACCAGCGGCTAGGAGAACATATCCCTTAGTTTTCTTCCCACTACAGTTGACCTCTATAGAATTTAAATATAGCCTCAAAGGTTGATTGGTTTCACTAGGGGTGGAAAGGAAGATGACAGACTTGGTATAACAGTTTAGCAATACATAGTTTGCATAAAGCCAATCCATGCCAAGGATTATGTCTATGCCTTTCATGGGCAAACAAATTAAATCTATGATAAAGGATTTATTCTCAATGATGGGTGACAATTCAAGCAGCAATTGCAAGTATTTACAGGGCGATTAGTGGGGGTTGCAACAATGATATCAAAAGGGAGTTTAGAAACTTTTAAATTTAGAGACTCGACACTAGCATGTGAAATGAAAGAATGGGTTGCACCAGAGTCATACAGTACAGTTAAAGTTTTACCATTTAATTCACACTTACCTTCGATGAGGTCGTGGGACTTCTCCGCGTCCTCAGCGTTGAGGGTGAAGACCCTCAGTGTTGTGGCCTGGGATTCTGGTTCATTGGCCTCCCATTTGTGCAATCCTTTGCATAGTGGCCAGGTTTGCCACACTCGAAGTAGACTCCTTGCCCGGCTAGGCGGGGGCGATTCCTGTGGTTCTTCTCGCATTGGGGGCATACTACGACAGGTGCGGGTTTGGAGAAAGCTGCCAGGGGCTCCTTGTGGTGCCTTGTTATTAGCCTCGTCGGGCCTTCCTTGGTGTTGGTTGTTATTGTTCTGAGGACCTCCCAATCCTCCTTGTTGGTTGTTGTTGTTTCAGTGGCCGTTATGCTTGAATGGGGGTCTTTGGTTTTGTTTGGATTGTTGATTTGTGGGTGCCCTTTGCTGTTGTTGTTGTTATTGTGGCTTGAACTGGTTGTGGTTGTGATATAGGTTGTAGTAATTCCTTGACTAATTTTGATGTTGCGGCTTGAACCTTGGGGCTTGTGGTCCTAACCCTTTAGCACACTCCACCCTCACAGTATTAAGCTTCCGTTGCCCTTCCTCCAAGATCTGGCACTTGTTGACCAAGATAGGGTAATCCCTGATCTCCATGTGTACCATTTCAAAATTCAGCTTTGCCTTCAGACCGGCTTTATACTTCGTGCATTTTCACACTTCATCAGGGTTCCCTTGTAACACCCGTGAAAACTTGATTAGTTCTTCAAATTTCGTCATATATTGGGCGATAGTAGACCCTCCCTGGGTTAGTTGTATGAATTCAATGTCCTTGGCGTTTCTCACAGACTTCGAGAAGTATTTCTTGTAGAAATACATCTTGAACGACTCGATTGATGGCGGTGCTGGAAGCCTCAAGTAGTCTTCGAGTGCCGGTCCACCAGAACTCGGCATCGGACTCCATCATGTAAGCGGCAAACATGACCTTTTGCTCCTTCGAATAGGCAACCATGGTATAGATCTTCTCCATGTTCTTTATCTATTCGTCAGCCTTGTCGGGATCCATGGCTCCCCGAAAGGCAAGCGGGTTAGCCTTGCAGAATTCGTCGAAACAGGCTTGCTCGATCATTTCCACAATAGGGGGAGCACATCCAGCGTCTCCCTACTGGTTCATTCATTCAAACATGTGTTCTATAGCCCTCGCCATGTCTCGAATAGCCGTGGCAGTTTCCTTGTCTTGGTTCCCCTCGGTTGGGGTCCTAGTCTGTCGTCTAGGTTGTAACACCCCGATTTCTCTGTCCGAGGGAAATGACCAAAATGCCCCTGAGGTCATTTCCTGACCCGAACTCGAGGGTAACCAACTCGGTCGTCCTCGAAGGGTCAACTCAATGTTTGAAGGGGATTAAATGGCCTTTGAATGCTTTCGGAAGCGAAAATTTCGTTTTCCGCAGTTTCGGGTCAAAATGACCAAAATACCCCTATAGCGTTTTTACGCGGGTAAAGGTGCCGTTTGAGCCCGGAACTTTCCTCAGAGGTTTAAAAACATGTTTTCATGTGTCTAGAGGTCTCTGTTCAAGTCCCGGTGGTCCCGGGCAGTTTTAGTGTAAAATTACGATTTTGCCCCTAGAATAGTGTTTTTGAGCTTAATGACGTAATTAAGCAAACCTAAGCAATATTAGGCTCTAAACGAAGATTAATTTATTTCCCTAATTAATCTAGAGTCAAAATAATTTATTAAAGTTAATTAGAACCTAAAATTGCTTAGATTAAACATTAAATCCCTTTTTAGAACTCAAGACTCCTAGTCTTGGAATCTTGAATAGTGTTTTCTCTTTCCAATTCCTTAAATCAAGGAAATGTGTCTAGAGTTGTTTAGACTCTAAATTGAGGATTTAACTCTCTAATGGTGCAAGACCACTCCTTAATTATGTCTAGACCACCTTAATTACCCATTTACCTTACCTAAACACTTTCTTACAAATTCCTAATCTTAAGCATAATCAAAGATACACCTAAACACAACTCTAAACCACAATTAAAATGCAAAGAAACCTCCCCCATGGGCTGATGCATATTCGGCCATCTCTCTCCAATTACCACACATATTAAATTGTTTTCTCATTCAAAGAACCATGCTTGAGCCATACCTTGAACCATACCTCACCATGCTTTGAACCATACCTCACCATACCTCAAGAACACATTATCTCACCTCATGGAACTCATGGAAAGCCTCCAATCTGCACCCTCATGGCCGAAACCTCTTCCTCCATGAGCTCCCTCCATTTGTTTCATTTCTCTATAAATAGAATGCCTTGAGGAGCTTGCACCACTTTTAGATCATTTGCCAAGTTTAGGAAACACTCAAAGCTTTTCTTTTCTCTCAAAGTTCTAGTGTTCTTCAAGTTCTTCAAGCTTTTCAAAGTTCTTCATCATCTTCATCTTCTTCTTCCATCTTCAAGTTCATCACACCAAGTAGGGATTTTCTTTCATGTATTCTTTTCTTTAAAGTTCTTGTTTCAAGCTTGATGTTCATAGTTTCTCTTGTTTCTCTTTAGAACTTGATTTCCACTCCTTTTTCCTTTTCATTTTTGGCCATAGGCCTTGGAGAACAAAGGAATGAGAGCTTGATGATGAGAGTTTCATGATGATGTTCATCACTTGAAACAAACTCTAGAGCTTGATCTTTGTTCTTGAGCAAAAATGTTTCTAGTTTTTCTTTTCTTGAACTCTTAAGAACTTTAGCTTTGATGATGTTTTTAAATGGCTCTATGAACCCAATGATGAGGACTCATGATGTTGGTGTTAATATATCACCAAGATCATGAACTCTAGAGTTTTAAAATGTTCCTTTTCTTCTTGATGATTTCGGCCAAATCCATTAATTTTCTAAGTTTCATGGTTGATTTCCTAAAAATATTATGTTGAGTTTTAAGAACTCTAAGCTTGACCTTACCTTGTTTGGATGAGTTTGGGTTATGGTTTAAATTCCTTTAAAGTCTTGTTAAGAGCTCTAGAAAGATAAAATGAACTTGCATAATTTATTTTATGCTTACATCCATATTTACATTCTTGCTATGCATCTTTGCTTTCTAGCTATCACCTAAGAACATAAAGATTAAAATGAAACTTGTATCATCACTTAATCTAATTCTCAATGCCTTTCTATTTCGGCCTTAAAGTCGATTGTTGTTGGGCCTAGAGCACTAAAATAAAGAATTGAACTTGCATTACCACCTAATTAATTTCTCGAATACCTATGTATTTCGGCCTTAAAGTCGATTGTTGTTGGGCCAAGAGCACTAAAATAAAGAATTGAACCATGCATATTTACCTTCAAGCTTGCACGTTTAAGTTTATGCCTCGCATATTTACTTTCAAGCTTGCACGTTTAAGTTTATGCCTTGCATATTTAAATTTAAGTCATCACTTTACTTTGTAAGCAAGATTTAAAATGAAAAGCATGAGCACGTTTAGCTTATGTCGTAACTTAAGAACCTAGAGCTCAAAGACTTGCCCATTTCATTCCAAGTTAAAGTTTAATGTGAATACATTCCTTGAATGCATAATTTCGGCCAAGTAGTGATGATGGACTTGCAATGAGTTTTCATCTAGCTACTAGGACCAATAGTCTATGTTTAAGTTTTCCTCAAAGCTTTACAAATCGTTATAAGGTTATGTCATCACAAGTTGTGGTTTTATTATCTTTTAGGGGATGGAATATGTTTTGGTCAGTAACCTAAGGCTTCACTTAGCCCCTTGATGGATTAAAATGTTTCGCAAAGAGTTTTAGAAGTTCTAGAATGATTCCAAGAGAAACTAGTTAACTTATGTACCTAGAAATGTCAATTTAACTCTCTCATTTAAGTTAAATGTTTTCGGTTCTGATGTGATGAGTGTGATGCTATATAATGATGTTTTGATGTGTTGGAATGTGTGAAAATATCATGTGATGATGTAGAAGCGAACCTATGCATGATAGGTAAGAAACTAGCTAACTAGAAATACCGTAAAGCTAGAATTTAACATAGTTTTGACCCATTTGTTTATGGAACTAATCCAAACTGTTTTAATGGGGACATAATCAGATTTAGATTGTTTAGACATGAAAAACTTGGTATCATTTGGATTAGAAACAAATTCTAGCACCTACGGGGAAACTAGTAACTAGAAAATCGTAAAAATGCAAATATAGAACTCTTAGAACATTTAATTTTCTGGATTCTGTCCAGCACCCTTACAACATGGTAAACATGATTAATAATTAGTCCTTAAGCATAGGAATGCCTCATAATTGATTTAGATTTAACATATAGCGCTTTCGGCGAAAACGGAACCAAGAAAGGGTCTAAAACGTAAGTTCTAGAACCCCGTATTCACATGTTAGGACTTCCACCCTATGTAACATCCTTAAATTCATAAATAACATAAATATCGATTAATGCTAATTAGAAATTAGATAAAATATAGCAAAAACCAAGAGAACCTGGACCAGTTTTATGAAACATAACAAATATTATTAGAATATTCTTGTGTTTCTAGAGAAAAATGCAAAGAATTACAAAAATGCCATCATTTAACAGAAATAACGAAAATACCCTTGCTATGTAAAGGAAATCACCAAACTACCCTTGCTTTATTAGTAAATGACAAAGATACCCTTACTCTGTAAATAGAATTACAAGAATACCATTGTCATTGTATAATTACAAAAGTATCCTTGTCTTAGTTAAAGAAATTACTACAATGACAATTACAACAATGCCATTGCACAAATCCCTAGATTTGTCTTTAGGCAAGAATGAATCTAAGCCATTGGATTAAGATGACAATACAATAATTCAACCACATACATCATACACATTCTTAATCACATACATGCACATAGATAATCTCATGCTAAAAATTAAAAACACTTATTAAAGCATAAGAACACATGATATAAATCTATGATGCATACATTAAAGGTTAGAAAATTTCCACTAACATTTTTGCATAAAACATGGAACATGATTTCATAAAACTAGGCCAACATGTTTCCATAAAACATGGAGTGTTTTCATCCAAAGTTTGGCCAACATGTTTCCATAAATCATGCTCCAAGAATTAATTCTCTAAATGTTTCTTGTCTTGATCCTTCCACTATAAATACTCTTCAAACTCTTTTCCATTCCTTACATTTCCAAAACACAAAGAGGCCTTACATGCTTTGCAAGAGATACATTCTCTAGCTCTTGTAAAATACATACACTTTTACTAGTTTCCATGCCTTAGAAACTCCCTAAGTGCTCTTTCTTTCTTATATTTTTCTCTACCATTCTTCTTATGTTCTCCTCTTCAAAGATGTCTCTTAACCCTCTAAACCTTATTTTAAACACTTAAATTCTAAACTCAAACCTTCACTAGCTCTCATAAGAGTTACAATCTTTAACTCTGGTGAGAAATATTTTCTTAAGCACTCAAGTTCTAGAGCCAAGATTCAAGGAGGGTCATCTACTCCAAGGACTCTTGCTTAAGCCCAAGAAAGAAGAGAAAGACTATTTTTAGACCCTACATAAGAGGTAGGAGTTTCTTCTTTATTTGTTCAAGCATTATTGGCTTCTAACCATGGATAGAATGCCTCAACCTTGAGTTATTGTCAAAAGTTTTGAATGATTATTTGTAAAATATATTTTTAGATAGCACAATATATTCCATTATGTTCTTAGCACTTCTATGATGCTATCATACTCAAATATAACATAAAATGATAGTATGTGAAACTTGATTTTTAATAAAAATTACTAAAGACATAAAAATGGTAGGTGCTGGAATTTCTGGTTGATTCTGGCAGCAGACACTTCGAAATGTAATGATCATAAAATATGAAGTATCCCGAAATAAAAATATTTTTATCATAAACTAGACTCATTATAGAAGACTCTCCAAAAAGAATCACCCAAAACGGAGTTCTTTAGCTCAAGATATAAATTTTCAAAGCTAAGCCAAAAAACTGAAACTCTACATATGACCCTGCAGTAGTAAAATAAGTGTAACTCACTATATAAAAATCCAAATGGACTGATTTCAACTCCTTAGGAAAGCTAACACATAGAGAAACACATCTATGTATGTTATACATAATGCTTTGCACCACGTAAATATAGAATGAGAAATAAATTTTCAGGACACTGTGCTGTGAGAGTGTAGTTTGGAACGGTTCTGGCTAAGGAAAAACTTGGTATTTAAGCGTGTCCATTGTGACCCACCTCTCTTTCCTGGGAACCCTCCTGTGCACAGATTCATGAGCTGAAGGAATCTAAAACTACCTTTTCTAGGCTGAGATAACAAGTATATAGAGAGCTACAAACTTTTTCTTCTAAAAGATGTTAGAAACTGAAATAAAAGATTCAAGTCTTGCAAGAAATCTTAAATATTTAAGTAGTAATAATTGTCGAGAGGAAATATATATATATAAAAGTCATAGAGGAGCTTTAAAATATGTAAAGAACATTTAATAATATTTTAAGGTGCGTTAATGTATTACTAAAAATTAAGTGTACAAAGAAGACTAAGAGAATCTATATGAGATCTTATATAAGTCTATCCACTAAATACACCTTTAACATGAATACTATTTTTTATTTACCATGAGACTTAGTATGAAATGTCTACTACTTGATATAAGATTGTGTATGAAATGTTTCTATGATATCCAAGCTGATATATAGTATTATGAATATATATTGATGAGTTATGAAATGATAAGAATGGATGATTGATTGTACCATGATCTATTTATGATTGCATGATTATTATTTTTACTCAATGAGAATAAAGTAAAGCGTGAAAAAGTAGCAATGATAGTCTGGAAAAGTGGACTTGAGCTAAGCTCACGGCTTAACCCTAAACCGTTGAGATCACTGCAACGGAAAGAAAACCAAAAGGTTGTGGCGACGCCACAGTATGAGCTCATTACCCTTTAGGGTGGTCTAAGGCATTGATGTATTCATCCCGTGAGTAATTATGAGACATGTCAATAAAAGAGAATAAAGTGTCATGCATGAATACTACTAGTAGAAATGCTTGTATGATTACAAAAAAAAAAAAAAAAAGAGATGCATGAAATCATTAAGTAATGTGTTGACTTGTAATTGATGAGTTAAGTTAGATATGTATGACTCTGCTAATAAGAATAGTTTAAAAGTAACTCTACCTCGGCTAATCACGTTTGCGAAAATCTTGATAAATGAACCTTTACCTGTCCATCACTTTGTAAATAAACCCGAGGTGGCTGGAGTGACAACGATGACACGATCGATACCAAGTTGAAATTCCTACTGAGAAATCCAGCATTTCTCACTCCTATGTATGTTCCGTTGTCACCACCAGATACTGATGGATCCCAACTATTCGAGAAGGGGAAGTCTCGCCTCCCGAGTCAAGATGCACTGAGTCCTGGGAGCTAGGAGAATGACCACTACTAGCCTAGCCTCATATTAGACATCCGATGAGGCTAAGAACCACTGCCACCACCTCTGTAGTTATCTATGCTAGAAATTTTCACTTCTCCACTGTTGCTATTCGTATGCTGTACTTTCTTCTATGTACTATTTATTAGAAGTACAAAAAGCCAGTACTGTATTTACCCATGTAGGTGCTACTCTGTAAACTCATGTATAATTATTCCATGTTATGTTAAGTATTCTAAATTTCTACAATGATATTACTGCTTAGTAAACTTCAATTTTAGAAATTATATTATATCGGAACTATGGCGCACATACCATTCACATTACAGGCTTAGTTTTTAAAAGTAGATTCGTATAAAAAAAATTACCCTTATCTTCTTATCATTAATTTAAAAATAAAATTGATTAAAGAATATAGGTAACAGCTAATAGAGTCCGGGTCTATTAGAGTGTTACACCCTATGCTATTCAGATTTAAAAGTAAAATGAGAGGATTATGAATGATGTTTAATTATGAGCCTTAGGTGCTTAAAATATGAATCCAGCGGACGTAGAGAACTATATCTCAAGATTAAGACCCGTAAGGGTCAAAGCATAAGCTACCGTAAGGGTAAGCGTTTGGATGATTTATGATGATGCATGAAGTATGCTAATGATGATGATGTTATTCATATGAGGAATTTATGAGATTATATGTTTATGTGGCATAAAGCAAATTTGGAAGGAAATTCGGTGTAATGACCGTTTGGGCCGCCAAATTTCCGACAAATTTGGGGACTTAAAGAGATTTTGAAAATTAAGGTACTAAGATGGGTTCTAGGATGACACCGGTTCGGCCGAGCACCTCCATAGAACTCATGTGACATCGGTACCATCTTATACTCTTAGGTGACACCGGTTCGGCCGAGCACCCCTAAGAGTTTTGCCCCCTAACCTGTACTCAGATAGTCGGGATTTATGATTTATGATACGCTTATCGTTAAGTGGTAAGTAAGAACTAGTGACGACTAGTTAAGGTATGAGCTCATAACCTAGATGTATGACACGTTCTGGGTGACACCGGTTCGCCGAGCACCCCATTCGATTGTCTTTTAGGGTGGCCCATGAGGAAGAGAAGTTTCATGATTATGATTATGTCACTAAGTTTTGTCCCATATGAATGTTACTATTGCCACTTTATGCCACCAAGAATGATGATGCTTGATGTTATGTTTTATGTATGTGCATTAGGTAGTGCCATGCATACATTGTCTATTATGTTGCATTCATGACATTAAGATCATCCTAAAATGAATGGACCTTGGCTAAAATATATTTTAAAGTTTAAAATGAACCTAATACATGCTCAGTCATTTTGTATAAATAAACCCAAGGTTCCTGAGGACGTAGATGATGACACCTAGGTAGTAGGAGGCCCTACTGAGATTCTTTAGCAAGATTCTCACTCCCTCTATCTCTTTCTTTCTGTCACGTCTTCAGATGGCGACGTTCGTAGTGTTCGTGGACATCCCGACATGGGAGGTGCACTATGACCCAGCTCACGGGTCATACCATCTTGAGGGACAGTGCACGGTGCGGGTTTTCATGTTCGTAGGACGCCCCTTCGCTCATCCCGTGCACACCCATCGCTTCTCCCGGCTGCACCCTATGGCGACGACGGCGGGTTTTGAGCGTCTTGGCGTCACGCCATGAGAGAGTGCTTCGCATGCACACCGCCGCCTTAGCCATGCGAGACTATCCCGATTACGTGCCCCGGACCTACTTCTCGGAGACCGACCCGTCCGAGGACCCGCCTACTCATCCGTATAGCGAGAGCTCTGCCCCCTCTCCACCATTGATGAGGGAGGGCAGTGAGGATACCGTGACTCAGCCCCGACTTGCATGACGATCGAGATGCGCCACACCGCGGGGTCATTCTCGATCCCGTTCCGCCTCTTTACTGCCGAGGAGCTCGCACGCTTCCGGATACTTGCCTCGTTCACGAGACGGACGTCGATGGAGGTGATGATCGACCGATGGAGTACCCGGTTAGAGCACACACCACTTAGATGGGGATAAACCTTCTTTTGTTTAGAGGTTATCCTATTAGGTGCACTCGGGTAGGGGAGTAGATTATGTTCATGTTTTATGTTGTATTTTCTTTTATGCATTTCCCCTGTACTAAACTAAGTCCCACATTTATAAGTGGGCAAATTATATATATATGAAATGATATTCAGTGATGTTCATGTTGTGCCTCATGTTATGATGTTGTGAGATAATTGTCTTACCATACGTGGTTTACCGCTTATCGCATCACGCGGCTCTCACTTTTATTTCAAAAAAATTTACCCGTATTTTCCGCTAAGTAATTCAAAGTTAAATGAGAACTATGAAGTAATAGACTAATGATTAACCTAAATATGTTCTAGAGTATTGGGTTAAAAATTAGGATGTTACATAGGTGCCATTGGTTCCTTAACACATGAGACAACAAACACTAAGTTGATCAGGCTCAATATTTCATGCGAAATGAGCTAGTTACCATGGCACACACAAACAAACAGGGGTCATGCATACCTAACCTTATAGCTTATCTCTATCAAGCACTACACATGACATGACTACCACATTATACTTATGAAGCATAGTCAGTCCAATCCTCAGGCTCCGTGAGAACCGAATTGCTCTGATACCAAAATATAACATCCTAATTTACAACTCAATACTCCTAGAACATATTTAGGTTGACCATTAGTCTATTACTCTCTTAGTCTCATTCTTTAAATTGTTTCTTTAAAATACTTAGCTGAAAATATGGGTAAATTTTTTTAAAAAACATAAATACAAAGTAAGAGCCACGCGTATCTCAAACTAGCATTATCATAAAGCGCATCGTATAGAAAAGAAAGAGCAAGATAAGAGCATCAAATAACTGCATAACCTTAGACAATCATGTGCACACCAACAGTAATATTATATTAATATAATAAACTGCCCACCTATGAAAGGTGGGATGAGTTTGATACATCATATGTGCGAATACAACTGAAAGGAAAAATACAAGAAAAGCATAAAGGAAATCACCCTACCCTAGTACACCTAAGATGGATAACCTCTAGAACAAAAGAAGGCTATCCTAGTCTATGCGTGGTATGTGCACTAACACTTCCCAAGAGCCTCTACTGATGCAGTCCCGGAAAGGGCGGGACATAACTAACCCACGGTCGTATCTCGGTCGGAGTGGCCACGTGAAGTAGCTGGACGTGAGCTCCGCGACGAGGGCACATGGTCGGCCTCCGGGCCAATCTCGGCTGAGTCACGATTTCCTCGCTACTCTCTTTCATAAGCGGGGGTGAGGGGGCAGAGCTCTCACTGTACGGGTGGGTCTGTGGGTCCTTCGACGGTTCCAAAGGCTGTGAGCGGGGCACATAGTCTAGAAAGTCACGTACAACTGATGCAGTGGTGTGGGTACGGAGAATCCTCTTGTTGCGCGTTTGAGTGCGCTCAAAAACTATGTTGTCTCCATAAGGCGATGTGGGGGAAAAACGATAGCTGGATACTGGGTATGCAAAGGGGCGTCCTACGAACATGAAGACTCCGACAGCGCAACGTCCCGCAAAATGGTAGGACTGGTGCTCTGGATCAAAGTGAACCTCCTACACCGGGGTGTTGATGAAGACCACAAATGTCGCCATCGAAATCTAAAGACGTGACGGAAAAGAAAGAAAGAAAGAAAGAGAGGGAGTGAGAATCTTACTAAAGAATCTCAGTAGGGAACCTCCTATCTAAGTGACATCGTCAACGTCCCTAGGAATCTTGGGTTTATCATAAAGGTGTGCATGCATAAAGTTTGTTATTAGGTTTTAAACATAATTATTCAAGGCCCATTCATTTTAGAATGAATCTTAATATCATATATGCAACATAGCAAAGCATGAATGCATGATAATACATTATGCAAGAGAGCAGTAGAACACAACATCAAGAAACATCATATAAGTGGCATAAAGTGGTATGTAACTTCTCATGTGGAACTTTCTCTTTTCTTAAGCATGTGACATTAAACATTATACTCTGCATCATGGGGGCCACTCTAAAAACATCTCTAGGTTATGAGCTCATATCTAACTAGTCGTCACTAGTTCTTACTTATCCTATGATAAGCGTAACATAATAATAATCCCAAACTCAAGAGTACGGGCTAGGAGGCGTAAGGATCACCTATCATAACCTTTAATTCGGGGAGTCCATAGGAATATTTCCTTCTTTGAAATGCTCTACTGGTATCCAGTACGCAGCAAATTGTTAGCTTTGGCAAGCTCAATGTCAATACCCTCACGGATTTGCTTTTGCCCCACCAAAGCGGGAGAAATGTGTCTCAGTATTATGTTACATTTAAAATCTCATAGAGTTTTTAAAAACTTTCTTAAGTCTCCAAATTTGATGGAAATTCGGCAGTTTAACAGTGGTACACCAAATTTCCTTCAAATTTGCTTTATGCCACAAGAACTACTGGTGCATGTGCTTTCACATTCAAAGTTGGAAATCAAACGAATTATCAATGTCATACAACATATCCATTCATGGTTCATGCATCAACACATCATAACATGCCATGATTCAAGTATAATCACACCTAGTTCTTCATATATCTCTAGCATATACATCTCTAATATTCCATATGAAACTATAATATGCAAATGATGAGTTCTATCTCTAGAGATCATTGCCTCATAAAATAAATATGCTTATGATTCATGAATAGTCATATCTATCTCATCAGTTTATGTCAGGCAACTCATAGATTCATGTGTAAACAAGATCAAGAATTCATATCATATAAAATCATAGATTTAAGCAACATAAGATCATGGCTTCATGTCATTCAAGTGGGGAAAATGTTTATTGCATACTTGGGTTTTTGGTAAACGATTACATGAGCCTTGTAATCGATTATACAGATTTGAGTTTCAAAATAGGTAAATTGAGGGCTCTAGTAATCGATTACATGAGCCTTGTAATAGATTACACCTGTTGAAAATACTCTCTCGGGCTCCAAGAACATCTGAGTAATCGATTACATGGAATGGTAATCGATTACTTGAGTCCAGAATGTGTAATCGATTAAACGATATTGTAATCGATTACTTAGGTCAAAAGTTCTTATCCGAGTATGGCAAAACTCTGAGGTAATCGATTACATGGGCTTTGTAATCGATTACCAGCACCTTCAAAATATGAAAATTTAAGTTTAAAACACCTTCTAAGTTATTCCTTCCTTCTTAAACCATTTTGAACCTTGTTCCAACACTTTTTTTGAAATCAAAACATCTTTGTAATGATAAATGCCCATAGTTTCAAGATTAAGTTGAAAGAGTTAGGTCTTGAGCCTTAGATCTTTAGGTGATGGCATAAATGTAAACATGCTAATGCAAGTTTCATTTTAATCTCAACATTATCAAGTGATGGCAAGGAAAAGTAAATGTGCAAGGCTTGAAAAAAAACATGAGAATGCAACTTCATTCTTAATCTTTAAGTTTTGGCGATGGTTTGAAATATAAACATGCTAGACAAGAAATGCAAACATAAAATGCAAGTTCATTTCTTATCCTTGAGCTTTAGGTGATAGCTTGAAAAATAAATATGATATGCAAGTTCAATTATTTATTTCAGTGCTCTAGGCCCTTTAGATT
The DNA here is from genome assembly GCA_031216125.1 of Dalbergia cochinchinensis. Lineage (NCBI taxonomy): Eukaryota > Viridiplantae > Streptophyta > Magnoliopsida > Fabales > Fabaceae > Dalbergia > Dalbergia cochinchinensis. The sequence continues at coordinate 5,919,191 of CM062376.1, forward strand.
TTCACTCTAAATCAACAATCAATTTTAACGTTGAAATAGGTAGGCTTTGAGATTAATTGTTAAGGTGATAGCAAGGAAAATAAATTTGAATGCAATCCATTTCTTATCTATTTGAGTCCTAGGCTCAAGATTACTCTTACAACAACATAGTTTCTTTATTTGTTAAAAACCTCTTTAAAAAGTGAAACCTTCAAGCTTTGGAGGTCAAATAAATGATGGTTTTGCAATTAACACCCAAGATCCTCATCATCAAGCCATGGTTTCTCATTGTGTAGGTCATTGAGGCCGAAAACCAAAGAGAAGGAAAACGATGAACAAAAACCAAAAGGGAAGTGGAGAAGGAAAGAAGAATCAACAAAAGAAAAGAATATAAATCATTGAATCACTCCCTACCTTGGATGTGCCTTTTGTTGGAAGAGGGTTTGATCTTGGAAAGAGGAGAAGAGGAGAAGAGGAAGAAGAACTCTTTGAGATTAAAGAAGAGAAGCTTGGAGTTGTAAGAATAAGCAATGTTCTTGCAAGCTTCCTTAGATGCCTATTTATAAGAAAATGAAACATAAGGGGGGTGAGAATGGGGAGGAGGTGGCCGGCTGTAACATCCCATGCTGCTTTATGGATTGACGACTGTCCCCACAAACCAACACAGGTCTTTTCAGCATACTTTGTCCTCACTCGCACGCTTCCTAGGAAAACTTCCCAGGAGGTCACCCATCCCAAAATTGCTCCAAGTCAAGCACGCTTAACTGTGGAGTTCTTTCAGTTTGGGCTACCGAAAAGAAGATGCACCATGTAGGTATAGGTAGTACAAATCAATTCATATAAGCCCTCCTTAACTGTATAGTCCCATACCTATACAGTCTCAGGATCCCTCTCATTCGGGTGTGTAATCGGTTCATTCATGTACCCCTCCGCTTTCGAAGTCTGCCAGGAGCCGCTCCTTGTCCGTGCCTCTTTGCACCGGCGATCACTCCCCGACTTTGCAATCCCCGGGCGTTACACCGGCCAAAGGGGAAGGAAGAGAGAGGGAAAAATATCTCTTTCAATGTGTCATTCAAAGGCATGGTTCAAGGTATGGTGGAGTATGGTGCAAAGCATGGTGAGGTATGGCTCAAAGTATGGCTATTTGTGTGTAAAAATAAATCACCATGTGATGAAAAATAGGGGAGAGGATGCCGGCTTCTTCATGCAATGGGGGAGGAAAATCTTGTATTTAATTATGGTTTAGAGATGTGTTTAGGTGTATCATTGACTAGGCTCATGATTAGAAGTTTGTAAGTAAGTGTTTAGGTAAGGTAATGAGTAGTTAAGGATGTCAAGACATGGTTAGGGAGTGTTCTTGCTTCATTAGAGAGATTAAAACTTATTTTAAAGTGTAAACAATTGTAGACACAATTCCTTAATTTAAGGAATTGGAGAGAGAAAACACTATTCAAGATTCCATGACTTGGAATCTTGAGTTTTAAAAAGAGATTTAAGTTTAATCTAAGCAATTTTAGGTTCTAATTAACTTTAATAGATTATTTGACTCTAGATTAATTATGGAAATTAATTAATCTTTGATTAGAGTCTAATATTGCTTAGGTTTGCTTAATTTCATCATTAGGCCCAGAATGCACTATGGAGGGACAAAATCGTAATTTTGTACAAAAACTGCCTGGGACTACTTGGACTTAAACAGACATGCCTAGACTCATGAAAATATCATTTAAAACCTTTAGGGTGAAGTTGGGGCTCAATTGGCTCATCAATCGGTGTTAAACAACCACAGGGGCATTTTGGTCATTTAGCACATCGAAACTCAAAAATGAGATTATTCTACTCTATTAGCATACATACCATACATAATCCCCTTTGAACATTGAGTTGACCCTTCGAGGACTGCCGGGTCGGCTATCCTCGAATTCCACCTCAGGGGTATTTTGGTCATTTTCGCTCAGACATAAAAATTGGGATGTTACAGAGGCTACTTAAGGTGCCTAGGCGAAAATATTCTTCTTTTATTTTACTCCAAGACATTAGCCCCCTGCTCAACTAAGAGGTATGGCTCTTTGTTGAGCATAGTTCATTCCTTCATTTTCACTAATTATTTACTCTTTTGCTGCTATTGTACACCTAGGCTATGTTGTTGTTGTTGTTATTGTAATCTCCCATGGGTCCTGACCTAGGGGAGTTCAAGTTATCTGTGCTTGAGGGTCTCTGCCTAGAGGTTTGCACCTAGGCTCCCTATCGAGGGTCACCACATTAATGCCTGGGTCTCTACCCAAGAGTCCCTGCCTAGGGATCTCCGCTCAGGAGAACCTCCTTGGGATAACTGTCGAGCGATCATCGCCAGTGTCACCACCCAAGAGTCTTGCTTAGGGGGTTATGTAACATCTATCACACCTAGGCATTATGTATCACCATCCTTAGTGTGAGTGTAACACCTGGAATGCAGATATTATCGGCTTTGGGGCCTAACTGGGTGCCCCTCGCGGATTTGCCCTTGCACCCTTCAAGGGGAAAATGCGTCTGCATGGGGAAGGTACCACACCCTTATAAGACATACTTTGTTCCCCTCCCTAATTGATGTGGGACTAGTTCCACCCCTTCTATTGGGGGCCCAGTGCCATCACTGGCTAGCACATCAACCCCGAGACTAGCTCTAATACCATCTGTAATATCTGTCATATTTGGGTGCGCTACAGATCGCCATCCCCAGTGTGAGTCTAACACCCAACATGTAGTTATTGTTTGGTTTGGGGCCTAACTAGGTGCCCCCACGGATTGGAATCAATCTCACATTGGTTGGGGAGGGGAACGAAGCATGTCTTATAAGGGTATGGATACTTCTCCCATGCATACGCATTTTACCTTGAGAGAAGGGAAAAGCAAATCCATGAGGGACGCCTAGTTACGCCCCAAAATGGATAATATCTGCATGCCAGGTGTTAGATTCACATTGGGAATAGCGATACGTAGCGCTTCCAAATATGATAGATATTATAGATGGTATCAGAGCCAGTCCTGGAATTGGTTTGCCAGCCAGCGAGGATGCTGGCATTGCTACAAATAAGGGGACTTGCGGCAATCCATCCACGGCTGTTTAACGGATGGTCATCGTGACCATTAAAAGCACATTTCCTTGCAGTTCATCCAATCGCCGTCACTTGCCAGTGAAATTTTGGTGCAAAGCTCTCCTGCTTTTCCATTGCTCTCCCACGTCAGCCCTAATCTCTCTTTTGTGTTGCTCACTCTTTAAACCAACAAGGTTAGTGTTTGCTTTCCTCCAAAGGCTCCAAGTTCAGTGCTTGCTCTCAACCAAGGCTCCAAGGTAATGACTTTGCTTCCCGCGGTGCTTCAAGGTTGCTGCTTTCTGGCGCGAGACACTCTAAGGTCTCTGGTTTCTAGAACGTGAGACACTCCAAGGTCACCACCAGCTTCGAGGTCGTCACCAGCTCCGAGGTCACCGGCTACTCCAAGGTCATTGCTTTCTCTTTTATGAGGCTCCGAGGTCTCTGGTTTCTCACATGTAACGCTCTAAGGCCACTCGTTCCGAGATCGACTTCAGCTCTGAGGTTGCCTTCTGGTCGCTACTTTCCCTCGTGCGAGACTCCAAGGCCGCCACTTTTTCTTGCTGCCTTGTTCACCCCCCTGCTCAGCAACATAAAGGTTACTGGTTGCTTCTTCTTCACCTCCCAGCTCAGCATCAAGGTAGCTCTTTCGTCACCTTCCATCTTAGAGTCAAGGCAGCTTCTCTCACTATTGCGCCTTCATTAGTGTTTATAATTTCCTTATACAGAGATTTCAAGGTTCAATTTTCCTTAAGGGTTATTTTTGTTTTGCAGTTAACGAAGGTCAATTTTTCATATAACAACACAGAATCAGATTGCTCAAGGTTTGTGTTTGGATACCGCATTTTATATTTATTTTATATTCATTTGATTTGGTCTGTTTCACAATGTATTTAGATCACACATAGACCTCAATCTGTTAATAAAACTTTGTTTTATCTGAAATACTTGTTCAGAAGTGAAAATACATGACTGCCATTTTTCTTTTAGTGGCTAATGGAACATAAATTGCTTTATCCTTTCATTGTTTGTTAGTTTTTGTGACCCCCTTTGTTTACTTAATTACTCACTTTTATGGTCAGTTTTTTAATAAAGAAAGTAGTGGATGGTTAAGAATTTTATGTGCTTCTGGTTGCATGAGGAATAGCCTCTGTAGTGAACTTCTTATGCAATGGACTATCTTGATGTTCTCTTTTGAAGCATGGGCATTGTAACGCCCCGATTTTTCCTACTGTGTAAAATTATCAAAATGCCCCTAACTTTTGCATGAGAATTGAGGTCGAACAATCCTTAATAGGGAATTTTAACATTTGGACAATATTATATGAGACTTGGATCGCAATTTGTGTAAAAATCGCAAATCCCAATTTTTTCATGTGCAAAATGACCAAAATGCCCCTGAGATCATTTTCACCCGGAAATTGAAGGTAGCCAATCCCGATTATCCTCAAGGGGTTAGGTTTATGTTTGAAGGGGATTATTTGTGTTATGTTGATGTTGTTGTAAAAATTTCAACTCCCAGTTTTTACCATACATAAAATTACCAAATTACCCTTGTGGTGATTTAACACATGATTGAGTAATCTTTGAACCCAGTTATCACCCTGGGAGTTCAAAATGTTTTGTTACAAGTATGATTTGATATCTAGAAATGTTCAGGTAATTCCGAGAAGTTTTTACATGCAATTACCTTTTTACCCCTAGTTAGTGCTAAGTGAGTTTATTTAAGTAATTAAGACAATATTAGGCTCTAATTCAATTCAAATTGTTTTCATTCATTAACCTTGGGTTAAAAATAATTACTTGAGATTAAAAATAATTGAGGTAATTAGAGCCTAAGAATTGTTTAAGAAAAATTTAATTTCCTCTCTTAATGACAAGTGCTCATAAAATCAATAATGTTTTAGGATTAAGGTGAAGTCTAGTGCATTTTCTTTCTTTATCTTAAGATTAGGACTTATGTAACTAATTGATTTTCAAATCAATTGAGATTAACCCCATCACTAGTGTAAGATTAACCTTTAACCTTGTCTTGGTAAGTCTTACATAATTGATTTTTACCATTTACACAAAATTACCAATTCCTAACATACCACCTAATTAAATATCCTATCCTACATGACCTACCATACATGATAAAAGAATTTGTGTCTCTCACTATACCATGCTGATTACCATGGCCTCCATACCCTCATTATCACCTTCATATTTTATTTTTATTCCACAAACAATGACCAAGAACACATCATTGCCATTACCTTATGTTTTGTTGGAAGTTGTCTTGGACATTTGATCAAAAATTTCAGCACAACACCAAGTTCCATCTCCTTCCTCCTCTATCTCCAAGAGACTCTATTCTTGACATTCATCTACGTCCTCAAGTTCAAACAAACACATACACACACCATAAATCAACTCCTAAGCACCTAAACTTTCCATTCCTAAACACAAAAACACAAGAAAAATCCTTCCTCCATTCCAATCTTCCTTGGCCGAAACCACATCACCCTTAGAATCAGAATTTTGGTTCTTGTTACTCAAAGAAGATCAAGCATTCTCTTTATTAAATAAGAAATAACGTGGTAGGGATTTTATTTCATGTTCTATCTTGTGTTTCTTCCTTTGTTTTTTGGTTCCTATGACTTGAGAATGACCATGGCTTGATGATGAGGAATGGTGGTGGTTGTGGATCCATCATTTAAATGACCTCTAAAGCTCAAGGTTTAATTCTTGATGTCAAAAGATTTATGAACTATTTGTTGTTTTCTTTGATTTGATTCTTTTTGGAGCTTGATGATGAGTTCAAAATGAAATAAGGTTCTTGGAACCATGGTAACAAAGAACTCCAAAGCTCATTTCCTTTTGTTAAGATTAATTGGAATTAAGGAGTTTTATTCTCTAAAAGTCTTGAGTTTTGAGCTTAATAAGATGTAAAAATGAACTTGCATCATGTTTATATTCCAAGCTTTGCATAATCATGTTTATATCCCAAGTTATCACCTTAAATCTTGAAGACAACAATATGGTCTTGCATAATCATGTTTATTTTCCAAGTTATCACCTTAATTTTTGAAGATAATAACATGGACTTGCATATTCATGTTTATGTTTCAAGTTATCACTTAAATCTTGAAGATTAAGAAATGAACTTGCATCTCCATGTTTGTATTCCCAAGTTATCACCTTATAATGACAAAGATTAAAATGGATTGCATGGCATGTTCATGATCTAAATCATCATCTAAATCTCTAAAGTTCAAGACTTGCTCCTTTTATCTTAAATGAAAATTTTGATCATAGACACATTTCATCTATATATTTTTGGCCTTCATGAGTTTCTGATTTGAAGTTTGTTTTATTTTTATTTTAAGGCTTAGATCTTGTCTTTAAGATGTACAAAGAATTTTGAAAGACTTAGAAATTGAAAAGGATTAAGAAGATGGTCTTTCTCATGAATTTAAAAGCTAAAGTTTTGGTTTCTAATCCGATCTTTTAAATCTAGAATGATTACTGATTTGAGATGTTTAGATGAGTGTAAATCACTAATTATTGCTATAAAAATTGTTTTCATCATTTTGAGAAAAACTAGTAACTAGAAAGGATAAAAAAAAATCAATTTTTATGAAGTTTTTAGAAGGCTAGTTTTTCTGGTATTGTTTGACCCTGTTCACCACTGTTTATTGCTGTTCACACACTTGAGGATTACTAATAATTATTATAAAAATTGTTTTTAGCAATTTGGGAAGGACTAGTAGTTAGAAAGAATTAAAATTGTGATTTTATAAAGCTTTAAGAAGACTAATTTTCTGATTCTATTCAAGGGTTGTTCAAGGCTGTTCTTGCTGTTAACATACTTAAAAACTACTAACATTTTTTGTAAAAATTATTTTTGATATCCTAGAGGCATAAGAGTGTAATTACAAGTGTTAGTTCGGATTGTTTTGCAAAATGTAAAAAGTTGTATTTTGAACTATCGATTATGTGATTTCAGCCAAATGAGTTAAAAGTGTTAGTAATGATGTTCAATATGTCCATGTATTCAAAATACCATTTATGATATTTAGAAAAAAGTTTTAGAAGTTTCAGTTTTTGTTAAGTATTAAAAATGAGCAATTTTGCACTTTGATCCCTAAAATATAGTGTAACACCCTAATATTCGACCTAATACTACTAGTACGTACTTAGGCCAAATATTAGTCATTACTTACTATCATGGTTCTTCTTACTTGGGCAAATAGCTTAACGAAAATACGAGCCAATTTTTCTTTTTTAAAAAAACATTACTTAAAATAGAAGCCGCGCGTATCTTACGAGGTCGGTATCATAAAGTGCAGAATTATAAACATAGAAGTGGCTCCATATCATAGCATCATCACAACTGAATTACTTCATATATATAATATGCCTACCCTAAAGGGCAGGACTCTTCAAGTACATAGTAACATGAATACGGCAGAAAAATAGAATACATGGAAAAGAACTGGAAAGAAGCATCCCTACCCATGTGCAACCTAAGATGGATAACCTCAACACAAAAGGGGTATCATCCATACTATGTGACGTGCGTGCACTAAGGACTACCCTCCAATCTCCATAGCAGACTCACGGGTACGGAGGAACATAGCCAATCCACGGGCGGAGCTCGGTGAGCATGCCCTGTGGATCAACGTATCGTCCATGTCGGGTCGTGGTCCGCACCAAAGCCCTCCGACGCCGAAAGGACTGTCTCCTCGCTGCCTATCCGCCGCAGAGGCGGGTGAGGCGAGCCCTCATGGTCCATGGGGATTCTCTGAAGGTCCTCCTCCGAGTGCCGCGATGATGGCATCGTCTTTGCGCGCGTCCGCCCGAACCGGGCAGAGTGGGTCCGCAGTTCCTCTCTTGTCGTGGCTGCATGCTCAAAGATCGCGGGGTCACCATAGGGAGATCTTTGGAGAAGCGATAACTGTACAAGGGGTGTGCGAATGGCCGTCCTAAAAACATGAAGATGTGCACAGTACACCGGCCCTCAAAATGAAATGACCCGTGCTCCGGGTCATGGTGGATCTCCCACCGTGGCGTGTCAATGAATAGGATGAAGGTCGCCATCTCGCTCTGAAGACGTAATGGAAAGGAAAAGATAGAGGGAATGAGATTCTTACTAAAGAAACTCAATAGGGTTTTCCTTCTATCCTAGGTGTCATCATATACGTCTCCAGGAATCTCGGGTTATTTATAAAATAATGGACATACATAGGTTCAATTATGAGTTTTCCAAAATCTCATTTTCCAAGAATCCGTTCTTCTTAACATGGCACTTGTGTTACATATGCTATATACTAAAATCATAGACATAAATCATGTAGCTTGGTACGTAGAACAGGAATCATATAACTGGTACATGGAACATAAATCATATAACTGGTACATGAAACATGAATCATATAACTGGTACTTGAAACATAAATCATATAACTGGTTTACTTGAAACATAAATCATATAACTGGTTTACTTAGGTGACATAAATCATATAACTGGTTTACTTAGGTGACATAAATCATATAACTGGTTTACTTAGGTGACATAAATCATATAACTGGTTTACTTAGGTGACATAAGAACCTTTACTTAACTGGGCCGCCCTAATATTTCTCCCTTTTGAGAAAACTCTAGGTTATGAGCTCATACCACGCTAGTCGTCACTAGCATCTAGACTTTATCCATTTGGATAAGTCAACTTCCCGACTTTAAGTACGGGTTTAGGGGGCTAGCATCACATTGTCCCCACCCTTAATTCGGTGATTTCAAAGGATTACATTCTTATGTTCTAAGTCATCCTAAGTTTAACATGATTCTTTAAGATGCCACATAATTAATGCATAACACATAATTACTACCTCGGCATCTCTAAAGTTCTTTTACAGAAATAATGACATGTTAATACAAGCTATCACATAGGGATAATAGTTCACATGGTATCATCATAAGGTAAGCAAGAGCAATAAGCCTCTTAACTTGATCATGTTTGAAATCGAACATATAAGATCATGTATTCATGTTAGGCTAAAGCATAGACTAATGTCATAACAATTCTCAGATTCAGGCAATGCAAGATCATAGCTTCAAGTCATTAAATCAGACAAGCATTCTGTTTGTAAACTTGGAGTTACGTAATCGATTACATAAGTCTTGTAATCGATTACCCAGCCTCGAGATTTCAAAACATGGAGGTCAGGGGGTTCTGGTAATCGATTACATGGGACTTGTAATCGATTACACAGCTTCGAGATTTCGAATCAAGGCAGATAGGGAGTTACGTAATCGATTACATGGAATTGTAATCGATTATTTTGTTTAAAACACTTTGCTGGGCCCCTAGAACATCTGGGTAATCGATTACATGATTAGGTAATCAATTACTAGAATCCAGAATGTGTAATCGATTACACTATATAGTAATCGATTACACTATATAGTAATCGATTACTTTGGGCAAAAGTTCATGTTTGAGCTCGTCCGAGCTCTCTGGTAATCGATTACATGAATTTGGGTAATCGATTACCAGCATCTTAAAAACCGAAATATGAGGTCTAAACATATTTGAGTCATTCCTTTAAAATGCTTATAGTGGCTAGTTTCTCTTGGAACAATTTTTGAACTTCAAAAACATCTTGTCAAACATTTTAACTTGTCAAAACCCTTATAAATCTAAGAACATACCCAAAATGTTTTTGAGTACAACATATGTTTTAGAAAGACTTAAAACATGAGCTATAGGCTCTTGTGACTAAATAAACTCCTCTTGGAGCTATCTTTATCACATGGCCAAGATGTACATTCCAAGAATGTTTTCCATGGTTAACCTCTTCTCAAGATGAAATGGGCAAATCTTTGAGCTCTAGTATCTTAGATGATGACATAAAATAAGCGTGCTATGCACTTCATTTTAGAGTCCTTTAGAAAGTAAAGTGATAGCTCAAAGTAAATATGAAATGCATATCCATTTTCATTCTTTGAGTTTAGTGAGCACTTGAAATATAAAATGAGATGCAAAGCTTGGAATTTAAACGTGCATAATGCAAGTTCATTCTTAGTCTTGGGGTTTAGTGGTTGCATAGAAATAAACGTGCTATGCAAAGCGTAAAGTAAATGTGAATGCAAGTTTCTTTTGTATCTTGTCTAGAGCTCTTATAAGATTTTAAGGAGGAACATAGTCCCAACCCAAAACTCATCTTCACAAGAAAAGAAACCATTGGTACCAAGGCATCAAGAGAAAACATGACTTCAAGAGTCATGGGAGTGGTCAAGTCTTAACAAAGGAAGGAACCATTTTTAAATCTCTAGGGACCAAGATCTTGATGATCCAAGCATCAACATCCTAAGTCCTCATCATTGAGTACATGGCTCCCTTCAAAACAAATATTTAAACAAAGTTCATGATAAAGGAGAAAGCAAAACCAAAACCATGCTTGGTTTAGGGCCAAAGCTTCAAGCTTTAGAGTTTGTTCATGTGACAAGCATCAACATGAAGCTCTCATCATCAAGCTTACATTTTTCCCATGTAAAAAGGCTCCATGGCCAAAGCATAAGAAGGAAAATGAAGAAGATCCAAAATGTTCAAGAGAAACATAAACTCCTTTAACTAAACTTGTAAAGAATGAAACTTTCTTTAAGAAAAACTCAAGCTTTAGAGGTCTCATGGACTCATGGTCACATCTAGAGAACACTCATCATCAAGCCATCATATTCAAGGCCTTAAGGCCGAAAAACTAAGGGGAGAAAAGGAAGAAACCAAAAAGAAAGCAACATAGAGGTTCAACCATTCATCAACTCCCAAACAAGATTCAAGCATAAGAATCAAAGACATGTTTAGAAAGAGTTCCCTACCTTGTGTCTTGGAAAAGGAGGAGAGAACTTGAGCTTGAGGAACTCTTGGGAACTTGAGGGGAAAAGAAATGAGAAAGCTTGAGACTTTGAGAGAAAACTAGCACCTACTCTTGGCTCAAACCTTTGCAAAAGACCAAAGTGATCAAAGGCTCACCAAGGCAAGCTATTTATAGACAACTAAACCATGGATGTGTGGATGGGAAGGCTGGCCGAATTTGTGGCCACAAGGAGAAGGAAAACCTCTTTGAGTTGTCATTCCAAAGTATGGTCATAAGTGTAGCTAGGTGTAGCCTATGACATGTCTTGAAAATGTGACCTATTTTTTAAAATCTTGAATGAACAAAATCACTAAAATTGGGACTGCAAAAAGGAGGAGGAAACCGTGTGGTTTCATAGCCCAAGAAGAAGAAAATATCTTCTTGACTTGTCAACTCAAAGCATGGTTTAGAGGTAAAGGAAGCATAGTCTATGTATAGCCTTTTAAGAAAACTTTGAATGACTAGATAAAATATAGTTCTTTTTGAATCTTGAAAGACATAAATATTTAAATTTAGAAATGAATTGAAAACCTTGATTGACTATATACTTTATTCTTTAAATCTTTGAATGACATTTTTCTTGAAAGATGGACATTGATTGAAAAGAGTACAAGACATGTGTCATAGGGTAGCTTGACAACCTAGTCTAACCTTTATTGACTTCTAAAGAGAGGGTGGTGCCAATTGGGCAACCTTGGGGAGGAAGGATATATCCTCAAACCATGTTCTAGAAGTGTGCTTTGGTGTGACATAGATTAGTCTTAGGATTAAAAGTTCTTTGAGTAGGTACTTAGGTGCACTAATAGGTTAATTAAAACCACAATTCCTAGGTTAGAGGTGGTCTAGAAGGATTAGGGGAGTCAACACCTCTAAGACTAGTGATGTAGGTGTGACAACTTGTCTTGAAAAGAAAAGTTGATGTGAATAGTGGAAACACTATTCGACACTATTCACACATTCTTATTCCTTTTTAAAGAATAAGACTAGGATGAGATTTGAATTTTCTCTAAGCAATTTTAGGTTCCAATTAATTCTAAATGATGGTTTTGGCTCTAGATTAATTATGGAAATTAATTAACCTTTAATTAGAGCATAATATTGCTTAGGTTTGGAGTTAAACGGCTCATTAAGCCGAAAATGCAATATGCAGGGGCAAAACCATAATTTTTACCAAAAGTTGCCCGGGATCTCCGGGACTTAAACCAACATAGTTTATGCCTTAAAATCATTGTTTTGAACCTCAGAACAAAGTCTGGGTCAAAACGGAACTTAATACTGCCTTAATCCTGTTACAGGGGTATTTTGGTCATTTACGCCCAGAAATCTTAGAAATGAGGTTTTGCCGCTTTGTTAGGCACTCATGCTCATACAATCCCCTTCATATAACATATGAACCCTATGAGGATGGCCAAGGCCGGCCGTCCTCGTGTTTCAGGTGAAAATGACCTCAGGGGCATTTTGGTCATTATGTAAGTTTAGCGAAAATCGGGGCGTTACATATAGCATAATTTGACCTATGGTCCGAAATGGTTTTTATGATGAATTTATATGATTTCTAAGTGGTACGGGTCTCTTGAAAATATAGAGAAGTTTTAAGAATCATTAGTTTGAGAAAATGTGTTAAAAAGGAAAATTATGTTTTGACTCGTAATCTTTGAGGAATTGCAGTTTTGGCCCTCTTTTGGGCTTAAGCATAAATGTTGATAACATGATGAGATCAGTGTGGTTTATATCTTATGGAAACTATATTCATGTATTTTAGTTGAAATTTATGTGACTTGTGATAAATGTGCAAAGTTACTAATCAAGGACTATGCATGCTTAATTCTTGATTTATGCAAGTGATGATTATTAGTAAGTTACACTTATCCTATTGAGTATGGCATATGCATTAGCTGAGTTTGGTCTTTAATTTCGGCATACTGGTTGGGAGCGTGTTTATTTTTAATGAGATTTTGATAACGACTTGCTTACGGATTTATGCAATGAATATTGTACATGCTTATGTGATCAATTACATGATGAGTGATGGCGTGATATAATTATGTTTGAATGATTGAGATGCATGATTTATGAAGATCATGAGCATGACATGTTAAATGATAGATTATAATTCCATGTTCATGTTTGCATCTCTAAATAACATGCTAAGATTAAAAGTGACATAATACACTCGGAAATGATCCTTTCGTAACGGGCTGGGCTCGGTGTAAGGTGATCCAGGGAGATGATCCTTTTATAACGGGCTAGGCCCAGCGTAAGGTGATCCAAGGAGGTGATCTTTTCGTAATAGGCCGGGCCCAGCAAAAAGTGATCCAATGCCCCCTAACCCGCACTCTACGAGTTGGGAATTTAGCTTATTGAGTTGATAGGCATAAACTAGTGACGATTAGTGAGGTATGAGCTCATAACCTAGAACTGTCGAGAGGAGAGAAAATATAGGCCAGCCCCCAATGAAAAAGATTAAGAAATTTAAGTCACCTAAGAAAATAATGATGAGAAATCATGTTAGATGGATATATATATATATATATATATATATATATATATGTATGTGTATTTATTGTGTATCCTATTATATATTATGGTATTGACATGCATTCATGATATAGGATGTTGTATCCATAACATTAAGATTCATGCTAAAAGATACGGGCCTCGGCTAATGGTATTTAGAACTTAAGAAATGAACTTTATATATGCTCACATTTTTATAAAGAAACCCGAGGTTCCTGGGGATGATTACGATGACACTTGTATTAGAGTCGAGAAGCCCTACTGAGAATCTTGAATAAGTTTCTCATCCCTTTTTCTTTCTTTCGTGTCGTCTCTAAACGAGAATGATGGTGTAGCTCGTGATCTTCTCTGAGACGTGGACTAGGGAGTGGCGCTACAAAAGGAATTAGGAGGGTTGCAGTGGTAGTACGAAAATAATTTTCTTTCAGACATTGGCTTTTGATGAATATGTAGTTATGCCTTTATGTGTAGAGGACGTTGCTATTATGATATAGTACTGATATGTTAATATTGTTTGCGTTATGTTATGCCATGGTTTATAAATATTTTGTGATGTTATATGTACTTATGATTTGTTTTTATCCTTTCTTATTTATAGGCAATGCGAACGGTGTTAGTTACTTAGCATGCACGGCTCATGTTTTGTATTTATTTAAAAAAAAAATTACCCATATTTTCACTAAGGTATTTTCAAGAGTTTAAGTTAAAAACTAGAACAATAGAGTAATGACTAATAATTAACTTAAATGCATCCTGGGCAGATTGGGTTAAATATTAGGGTGTTACAGGCATCATAGCAAATGGTTGGGGAGTTTGGGTACAACTTGGATAGGCATGGCACTAGTTACAATCACTTAGATATGTAACATTGTTTTGCTGCAAAATTCCTACTAGCAAAACACATGCTGTGCAAGGTCATAGACTGAGATAATACTTTCTGCTCTGCTTTAAACTTCTATCATCCCCATTTTCTTATTTCTTTCCCAGATTTGCATTTATGCATCTTGCAGTTTGCAGTAGATTTGTTCAACCTTTGGCTTGATAGATCTTCTCTTTATTTCAATATATATATCCATTTGAGAAATTTAAAATAAAACCATTTTTCTATAAATGAAATTAAAATTAAACCATTGGTGATTTGTAGGATTTGACTGTTATTCTGTCAACACTTCTACCCGTAGTTTCTATCAATAATGACAGCAAAGATCAATCAGATTTCTCTGTTGGACTTAAGGTAATTCTACAAGTCTCATTTGTTGGAATTATTTTCGCATAAGAACTTAAGTAGTTGTTGACTGTTGTTATAGTATAATTCCAGCTCTATTTCTTGGTTCTAATCTGGATTTTTTAATTCTTTGAATTTGGTTGGACGTGTCTTTCTAGTGTCTATGGGTTATGTTGTGTATTCTTCCTCAGATTTAGTCATTATTTGTGACTTTTCTGTGTTGGAGTTCAATTCCAGTTGAAGGCATACTTGTGTACTTATTTCTGGAGCTTTTTGCAATGAAAGTGGATTGTGGCCAGTAGCTTAGTGCACTTTGTCATTGGTATTTTGTGGATATGTTTTTTGTCTATAGGGATTGTTGTGTTTGGCTAGAGTTCAATCTTAAAGTTTTTGCAGCACCTCTTGATCATGTCTCTGATTTTGGAATAGATGTTTAATAACCCTACTCATGTGGTGTTTTGTTACAAATTATTTTGCGTGGTCTTGGTCCCAAGTTTGAAATAAGAGAGGGGTTGTGTTATGTAGTGAAGAATGTAACATCCTAATATTTAACCCAACATGCCTAGGACACATTTAAGTTAATTATTAGTTATTACTCTTTTGTTCCAGTTTTTAACTCAAAACTTCTTGAAAATACTTTAGTGAAAATATGGGTAAAATTTTTTCGAACTTAAATATCAAAACATGAGCCGCACATACTAAGTATCTAACATCATTTATCTTGCATGTGTAAGAGAGATGTTAGAAACAAATAACAGGTAAATAGATAACACAAACGTGGCATAACATAAGTCAAATAATAATAACATCTCAATAACTGTATCATAATAGTGATGTCCTATAAACATAAGGACATCAATATATATTCATCAATAGAATACAAACTGATAAACAACATACGATCACTCTAAAGGCATATATCCAAAGGGAAACTATCTCCATTAAATCTCTTGTTTATAACATTGCTCTCTTGTCCACGTCTCAAAGAAAATCATGAACTACTCCATCATCCTTGTCTGGAGACGACATGGAAAAGAAGAGGGATAAGAAACTTATACAAGAATCTCAGTAGGGCTTCTCGACTCTAACACAAGTGTCATCATCATCGTCCCCAGGAATCTCGGGTTTAATTATGAAAATGGTGGACATATATATAAGGTTCATTTATTAAGTTCTAAATATCATTAGTTGAGATCCGTATCTTTTAGCATGAATCTTAATGTCATGAATGCATGTCAATATCATATACAAAATATCTTAGAATTCATAAAACATTGCATATGATATAAAGAACATAGAATCATGATCATCATTCTTACAGGTAACTTCTTATTCTCTTTTGCTTGGGGGCCACCCTATATTCTCTCTTTTCTCTAGAGTTCTAAGTTATGAGCTCATACCTCACTAGTCGTCACTAGTATAATCCTATCCCTTTTGATAAGTTAAATTCCCGACTCTTAAGGAATGGGATAGGGGGCATTAGGATCACCTTTCATAACCTTTAATTCGATGAGTCCAAAGGATCACTTCCTATTTGGATCACCTCTTGTAACCTTTAATTCAAGGAGTCTAGAAGATCATTTTTATGTGTTTTATGTCACCTTTAATCTTGGCATGATATATAGAGGTGCAAACATGAATAACTCATCCTTTCAACATTTCATGCTCATAAACTTCACGAACTTATGCATCTCAATGAATCTAACATAACCATAACATGCCATAATTCAAATTACATAAACATGCATCTAAGCCATATAAATTTCAATATATGAACATAGCCTTAACAAGATATCAATCTCATCAAATTATCAATATTTATACTTAAGCCCCAAAGGGGTCAAATCGCAATTTCTCAAAGGTTACGGGTCAAAATATAAATACCCCTTTTAACACATTCTCATGAACTATAGATCTTTAATATTAACCAATACTTTCAAGAGACATATAACCACTAGAACTATTTAAAACTCATCATAAAAACCTTTTAAGGCTATAGACCAAATTTTAACATACTTTAGTGGTCAAAGTGCAAAATCACTTGTTTTTAATGTTTAACAACAACCGAAATTTCTAAAACTTTATCTAAACTTCATAAATGGTATTTTGGACTCATGGACACATTCAACATCATTAGTAGCTCTAAATAAAATCATTTGGCTGAAATAACATAGTTGATAGTTCAAAACACAACTTTTCGCATTTTGCAAAACAGACCAAACTAACACTTGTAATTACCCTTTTTTGCATCTATGGTACCAAAAACAATTTTGACAACAAATATTAGTAGTTTTTAAGTATGTGAATAACATGAACAGCTTTGAACAATTCTTGAACAGAATCAGAAAATTAATCTCTTAAAACTCTATAAAATCACAACTTTGATCCTTCCTAGTTACTAGACATTCCCAAAATGCTAAAAATAATTTTTATAACAATTATTAGTGATTCTTAAGTGTGTGAACATAAATAAAAAGTGGTGAATAGTAATGAACAATGTAACGCCTGATTTTTCTGTCTGAGGAAAATGACCAAAATGCCTTAAGGTCATTTCCAGACCGGAATTCGAGGATAGTCGGCCCGGTAGTCCTCGAAGGGTCAACTCAATGGTTAAAGGGGATTGGATGATCCTTGAGTGTTTTCGGAAACGAAAAACCTATTTTCTGCATTTTCGGGTCAAAATGATCAAAATACCCCTATAGCGTTTTTACGCAAGTAAAGGTGCTATTGAGCTCGAAACTTTCCCTGAAGGTTTAAAACAACGTTTTCATGTGTTTAAAAGTGTCTGTTTAAGTCCTGGTGGTTCAGGGCAGTTTTGTGCAAAATTACAATTTTGCCCCCGGGGTAGTGCCATTTGAGCTTAATGACATAATTAAGCAAACCTAAGCAATATTAGGCTCTAATCGAAGATTAGTTAATTTTCATAATTAATCTAAAGTCAAAATAGGTTAATAAAATTAATTAGGACCTAAAATTGCTTAGATTAAACCTAAATCTCTTTTTAAAACTCAAGATTCCTAGTCTTTGAATCTTGAATAGTGTTTTCTCTCTCCAATTTCCCTAAATCAAGGAATTGTGTTGGCATTGGATTCCTTGTTAATGGAGTTTGACTCCATTAATTTAGCAAGACCACCTCCTAAACCTAGTCTTACAAGCCTCTAATTAACCATTACCTTACCTAAATACTTTTCTACAAATTCCTAATCTTAAACATAATCTAAAACATATCTAAACACACTTCTAAACCACAATTAAATGGAAGAAATCCCTCCCCCATGGCTGATGCATTTCGGCCACATCATCTAAGTTTCATCACATGTTTTAAATTTTAAACACTCCTTGAGCCATGCTTTGAGCCATACCTTGAACTATACCTCACCATGCCTCAAGATCACAACATCTCACCTCATGGAACTCATGGGCTGCCTTGACCATGGCCGAAATTCTCCTCTCCCTTTGTACCTTTCATTTGTTTCATTTCTCTATAAATAGCACACTTGAGTGAACTTGAAACACCTTTAGTTCATTTGCTAAGTTTAGAGCACTCAAAACTTTCCTTTTCTCTCAAAGACCAAGAGTTCTTCTTCTTCAAACTTCTTCATCTTCTTCATCCTCTTCAATATCATTTCACTTGGTAGGGATTTTGTTTTAAATGTTTTAGCCATTAAAGTTCTTGTTTAAGTTATGTGCTTTATAGTTTCTCTTGAATCTTTTAGAACTTCTTTCTTCCTCTTTGTTTCTTTTTCCATTTTCGGCCATGGGCCTTTGGGGAGCTTGGAAATGAGAGCTTGATGATAGGGATTGCATGATGATGTTCATCACTTGAGCAACCCCTAAAGCTTGACCTTTGTTCTTGAGGAAAAAATGTTTTTAGTTTCTTTCTTTTTATCTTGAAAATTTTACTTTGATGTTGTTCTAAAATAAGTGCATGAACTCAATGATGAGAACACATGATCTTGGTGTTAATACATTATCAAGATCATGGTCTCTAGAGTTTCAAAATGGTTCTTTTCTTGTTCATGGCTTCGGCCCCATTTTCCTTTTTCTTTCTCTAAAAATTCGGCCATCATTGATGGTTCAACATGGAAGCTTGATGATGAGAGTTTCTAGATGATGGCCATGTGTTCATCACAATGAGACCTCTAGAGCTTGAGTTTTAACAAAAATGCTATTTATGATCTTGCTTCAAGGAATGATATTTACTTTAGCTTGTTGTGATAAATTCGGGTTATGGCTTAAGTTCCTTCAAAGTCTTGTAAGAGCTCTAGTAAAGATATAAAAATGGACTTGCATATTCTAGCACCTCATATTTATATTTCAAGCTCTTGCATCTCATATTTACCTTCCTATGTTATCACTAAACTCTAGAGATTAAAGAAAAGGACTTGCATTATCACATTTAAATTCAAGCCTCACATTGCACATTTATATTTCAAATCATCACTTAAAGAACTTAAAGATTTAAAATGAGAGCTTGCATATCACCTAATTAATCTCAAAGCCTTTCTATTTCAGCCTTAAAGTCGATTGTTGCTGGGCCTAAAGAACTAAAATAAAGAATTAAACTTGCATATTTACTTTCAAGTTTCGTATATTTACTTTGTGCCTTGCATATTTAATTTCAAGTTCTTGCATTCCATATTTACTTTGAAGCTCTCACTTTACTTTATAATGAAAAATAAAATGGAATGCATAGCACATTTATATTTTGTCATCACTTAAGGATCCTAGAGCTCAAAGACTTGCCCTCTTTATCTCAAGTTAAAGTTTGATTATGGAAACATCCCCAAGGATGTAAATTTGGCCATGTGATGTTGATAAACTCAAAATGAATTTCATCTAGTTCCAAAGGCCAACAATCTATGTTCAAAAGTTCTCCTACATTTTTAAGAGTTCTATAAGATCATAATTGACAAGATTTGTAAATTAAATCTCTTCTAAGAGTGTTTTAAATTAATTACTGCCCCATGATTGTTCTTAGCCTCTTTTACGAGATAAAATGTTTTGCAAAAGAGTTTTAGAAGTCCTAAAATGATTTAAGGAGAAACTAGCAACCTATGCTTGTTGAAAATGAGATTTTATGCAAGATATGTATATGCATGAATTCGGTTCTGCCATGACATGTTTGCTGTTGTATGATGATGTTTTGACATGTTAGAATGTGTGAAATTTTTATGTGTTGAGGTAGAAACCTTTCTATGCATGTTAGGAAAGAACCTAGTCTAACAGAAAAACCGTAAGGTCAAGTTTTAACATAGTTATGACCCATTTATTTTTAGTTTCTGTCCAAACTGTTTTAGTGGGATAATAATCAGATTAGGATTGTTTAATCATGAAAAACTTGGTAACATTTGATGTAGGATTAATTTTTAGAGCCCATAGAGAAACTAGCAACTAAAAAACCGTAAAAAAACAATTCTAGAACTCTTAGAACATTTAATTCTCTGATTTTGTACAGCACCCTTATAATGTAGTAAACATGATTTATAATTAGTTCAAAGGCTTAGGGATACCTCATAATTGGTTTAGATCTAATTTATAACACCCTGGGCCAAGTCGGAACTAAGAAAGGGTCTAAAACGTAAGTTCTAGAACCCCGTAATTTTAAAGATGTAAATCTACCCTTAGAGTATGATGCTGCCCAGATTTGTTAATAGGTATAAGTGCTAGTAAAAGTCAGTAGTTGTGAATCCTTAGGTGTATAAGAGGTTGGTAGAGGACAATATAATAATTATATCTCAAGTTTAAGGCCCTTAAGGGTCAAAGCATAAGACACCGTGGGTCAAGAGCATAACGAGCTATAATGTTTCATGAGAATGTATGTTTTATCTAAGAATGATTATGTATACGTGTGAAATTATGATTGAGGATACATGTTCTAATTGTTTATGTGGCATAAAGTAAATTTGGAAGAAATCCGGCATGCCGCTGTTATGCTGCCGAATTTCTGACAAATTTGGGGACTTAGAAAGTTTTTGAAAAAACCTATGAGATTTTCTTTAAAAGATATGAGGTACTAAGATGTGTTCTTGGATGACACCGGTTTGGCCGAGCACCTCCAAGAACTCATGTGACATCGGTACCAAAATGTATTCTTGGGTGACACCGGTTCGACCGAGCACCTCCAAGAAAATGCCCCCTAAGCCCGTACTAGAGAGTCGGGATTTATTTATGATACGCTTATCGGTAAGAGATAAGTAAGAACTAGTGACGACTAGTTAGGTATAAGCTCATAACCTAGAGATGTGACACGTTTTGGGTGACACCGGATCGGCCGAGCACCCCCAGAACAAATGTCTTTTAGGGTGGCCCCATGAGAAAGTAATGTATAATGATTACACACTAAACCCAAGGTTCCTGAGGACGTGGATGATGACACTTAGGTAGTAGGAGGCCCGATTGAGATTCTTTAGCAAGATTCTCACTCCCTCTATCTTTTCCTTCCGTCATGTCTTCAGATGGTGACGTTCGTGATTTTTGTGGACGCCCTGACATGGGAGGTGCATCATGATCTGGACCACAGGTCATACCATTTTGTGGGTTGCTGTGTCATTCGTGTATTCATGTTCGTTGGATGACCCTTCAGTCACCCTGTACATTCTCACCAATTCTCTCCTG
Source organism: Dalbergia cochinchinensis (assembly GCA_031216125.1). Taxonomy (NCBI): domain Eukaryota; kingdom Viridiplantae; phylum Streptophyta; class Magnoliopsida; order Fabales; family Fabaceae; genus Dalbergia; species Dalbergia cochinchinensis. The sequence goes on from CM062376.1 coordinate 5,940,503, forward strand.
CCTCACCATTCAGCTACGATTTCGTGTTTGAGCACACACGCCCTCCAGAGTAACGGATCCGCCGCACCCCACCGACAGCTTCTGCCATCCGGGACTACCCGCAGTATGTGCCCCGCTCCCCCTTATCATTCTCTGAGATGAACCCTTCAGAGGACTCGGCCACTCAGGTACTTTCCGAGGGATCCTCCTCCACTGTACCGATGGACTTTGGGGAGGGTAGCGAGGCTTCTGTCACTCATCCTATACATGGAGGACAAGTGAGGATGATTCCCAGCTGTGAAGCTCATGCCCAGCCGATGCAGCGTATAGCTACCCCAGCGGAGATAGCCTAGTGGATCGGGTACGTCCCTCCTTTCCAGAGAGGCCCGTAGTAGGAGATGACAGTCGTGTTCTAGTGCCCGAGCTCTAACTAGAGTAGGATAGCCTCCTTTTGCCTTAAGGTTATCTATTTGTAGGCGCACTAGAGTAGGAGAGTTTCTTTTTACGCCTTTTGTTGTACTTTCATTTTCCATGTATTTCTGTTTCGGTTGTATTCGTTTTATGTTGTGCTAAACTAAGTCCCGCCTTTCTTAGGTGGGCATAATATATATATATCCACTTATGCAGTTTGCTATATTATTCTGTGCATTTTCATGTTTTATGATCAGATATTCATGATGTGTTTATTTGGATTGCGTTTTATTCCTTTCATGCTTCATCATTTGTCAAGTCGCGCGGTTCTCACCTTGCTTTTATAATTCAAAAAAAAGTTACCTGTATTTTCCGCTAAGTATTTTAAAGTAAATAGGAAACTATCATGTAATAGACTAATGATTAACCTGAATATGTTCTAGAGTATTGGGTTAAAAATTAGGATGTTACAAACAGGGCCAAACAGTAATCAGAAAAAAATTAGCATTCTAAAAGCTTCATAAAAACACAATTTTGATCCTTTTTAGTTATTAGTTTTTCCTAAAACACTAAAAAAAATTTTACAATAACTATTAGTGATTTAAGCTCATTTGAACATCCTAAATCAGTAACCATTCCAATTCTAAAAGATTAGATCAGAATACTAAAACTTTAGCATTTAAAATCATGAGGAAAACCATATTCTTAATCTTTTGTAATTTCTAGGTCTTTCAAAATTTCTTTGCATAACTTTAAAGACAAGATCATACCTAAAAATAAAATATATCAAGCTTTAAATCAGAATTATATAAGGGCAAAATATAAATAGATGAGAAGTGTCCATGATCAAAATTGCCATTTAAGATAAAAGAAGTAAGTCTTGAACTTTAGGATTTAAGTGATGACTAGAATCATAAAATTGTCTTGCAACCTTATTATTATCATTATAAGGTGATAACTTGGAAATATAAATATGAAATGCAAGGCTAGAAATATAAATATGAAGATGCAAATTCATTCTTAGGTCTTTATGATTTAGGTGATAACTTGAAATGTAAATATGAATATGCAAGTTCATATTATTATCTTCAAGAATTAAAGTGATAACTTGAAATATAAATATGATTATGCAAAGCTTGAATATAAATATGATGTGCAAGAACTTATAACATAAATATGGATGCAAGTTCATTTTTATATCTTATTAAGTTTAAAACTTAAGACTTAGCAATTCCTTTATTAATCTTTTAACATCAAGAATTAAACCTTGGGCTTTAGAGGTCATTTAAATGATGGATTCACAACCGCCACCATCATTCCTCATCATCAAGCCATAGTCAATATCAAGTCATAAAAACCAAAAATATAAAGAAAGAACAAGAGAAAGAACATGAAATAAAATCCCTACCAAGTTATTTCTTGTTCTTAAAAGTTAAAGCTTGATATCTTGAGAAGCAAAAAGAAGAAAAATATCCTCTAGATGATGATGATAGTTTCGGCCAAGTGATGATGGAATGGTTGAAGAATTTTTGTTATGTTCTTGTGTTTGATAATGGAAAGGTTATGTGTTTAGGAGTTGATTTGTGGTTGGCATGTGTATGCTTGAGGTTTAGAGCTTGGTTAGAGGTTGGGAATAAAGTCTCTTGGATGTGAATGAGGAAGAAGAAGAAAGCTTGAAGGATTGAGAGAATTAGAGAACTTTGAGCAAACATTGAGTAGGAAAACTGTCAAGTATGCAAAGCTAAGGCTAAGAGTGTTTGTTTGTGCATTTAGGCAATGGAAGAGCATGTATTTATAGGCCAAGGAGGGCTGTATGGCCACTGCATTGTGGCTAGAAATTGGAGGTTTTATTTCATTTTTCAATTAAAGAAAACATAGAAAAAGAATGCTTTTATTCTTGTAATAATTTTGTTCATGCATAATGGATGAAAACACTAAAATATGATGCTAATGGGAGACGTTGTTGCTGATCACATCATGGCTGAAATGGGTGGGTTTTTGTTTGATTAAACATAGCCAAAAATAATGGAAAAGAAAGCTAAAGGTATGGTGTTATGGTTGGATATGTTTCTTTGTTGGAAAAACAATAAAATATGGTGAAAAAGAAGCAACTTGGCCACTGGTTTTTGATCCTTTTTTGATCAGATTTCTCATCATTTGCAAGTGGTAAAACATGTATTAGATGTGTAATTACTTAAGTAAAAGGTTAGGAATTGATAGATTAGTGAAAATGGTAAAAGGTTAAGTGTTTAGGACAATTTAAGACAAGGTAATAAGAATAATCATACACTAGTAAATGAAGTCAATCTCATATGAGTTAAAATCAATTTGTAATATAAGTCTTAAACTTAGGATAAGAAACTGTAAATGTACTAGATTTTACCTAAACCGTAATCTTAACTTTGATCTCAACATCACTAATTTTATGAGCTTTTATAATTAAGGAAAGGTAATTTAATTTTACCTTTAGTAATCTTAGGCTCTAATTACCTTAAGTAATTATTTTTAACCTTGAGTAATTAATTTTTAACTCAAGGTTAATGAATGAAATCAATTAGAGTTCAATTACAGCTTAATATTGCCTTAATTACATAAATAAACTTATTTAGCATAATTAGGGGTAAAAAGGTAATTTCATGTAAAAACTCCTGTAAATGCTGGACATTCTCAAATCATACTTGAAATAGTCATTTTGAACTTTTGGGTGAAAACCGAATTCAAAGATTATATAATTTCATGTAAAATTACTATAGGGGTAAAACAATAATTTTATGTACGGTAAAAATTGAGAATTGAGATTTTTACCTCTAAGGCACATATAATCCCCATCAAGCATTAAACTAACCTCTCAAAGATAATCTAGATTGGTTATCTTTGACTTTTTAGGTAAAATGGCCTCAGGGGCATTTTAGTTATTTTACACATACAGAAAGATCGAGGTTTGCCACTTTCGCAGAAATCACTACTCAAATTTCTCATAACGTTTCTCTAATGTTACATTCCTTTATCGAGGATTATTCGACCTCGAATTATATGCAAAAATTACCTTGGGGCATTTTGGTAATTTTTACTGATAGTAAAATTAGGCGTTATATTTCTCCCCTCTTTAAAAAGAATTTCGGCCTCGAAATTCGTTACCTGTAAAAAGCTCAGGGTATTGCATTTTCATATCCGATTCCAATTCCCATGTGAATTCTTCTGTCTTTCCCCGCCCTCATGCTACCTTGACCAAAGGTACGGTCTTGTTCCTTAGTTGCTTGACTCCTTTGTCTACGATTCTCGTAGGTGGCAGGTTAAATGTTAAGTTTTCCCTTAATTGTACTTGCTCTAACTTTAATACATGGCTAGGGTCAGACTGGTACTTCTTTAATTGAGAGACATGAAAGACATCATGGAGGTTGAATAGGTTGGGTGGTAAGGCTATTCGGTATGCTACAGGCCCAACTCGACTAAGGATTTCAAATGGACCAAGGAATCTGGGGCTCAATTTCTTCACTCTCATTGCTCGACTTATGCTTGTGGTAGGGGTGATCCTAAGCAATACGTTTTCTCCCTCTTGAAATTCTAACGGCTTTAGCCGTTTGTCCGCATAGCTTTTCTGTTGACTTTGAGCGGTGAAAATTAGATTTGTTTCATGGTTTCCCTCACAACATCGGGTTCTAACAAACTTTGTTCTCTAGGGTCATACCAACAAAGAGGGGATTGGCACTTTCTACCATATAGGGCCTTATATGGTGCCATACCGATACTTGGATAACTATTGTTATATGCAAACTCAATCAATGGCAAGTACTTATCCCAGCTCCCCTTTTGGTCCAACACATAAGCCCTCAACATATCTTCCAAGGTTTGTCTGGTTCTCTCCAATTGCCATCCGTTTGAGGGTTATAAGCCATGCTTAAGCATAGCTTCGAACCAAACGCCTTTTAAAACGCTCCCAAAAAATGTGACGTAAACTGCGGATCTCGATCCAAGATTATCGTTGATGGCACTCCATGCAACCTTACTATCTCTTGGATGTACAACTAAGCTAACCTATCTAGGGAATAAGTCACCTTGATAGGTAAAAAATGGGCCAACTTAGTTAGCCGATCCACGATTACCCATATGGCGTCATAACCTACTTGGGTCCTAGGTAGCCCTGTCACAAAATCCATTGAAATGCTATCCCACTTCCATTCAAGAATTGACAGGGGTTGCAACATATCAGAGGGTTTTTGATGCTCAATCTTCACTTTTTGGCAAACTAAGCACTTACTTACCCACATCCCCACAACTTCCTTTAATCCAGGCTACCAGAACATTTTCTACAAATCTTGGTACATATTGGTGGTACCAGGATGAATAGTGAAATGGCTCTTATGAGCCTACTCCAAAATTTCTTTTTGAAGGTTACCATTTGCTGGCACACAAATCCGTCCTTCAAACCTCCAAAACTTATCAGCTCCTTGGGTAAAACCTGTCAATTTTCCTGCCTTTACTGCCTCTAAAGTCTCCTTGAACTTTTCATCCCTTTGCTGGGCTTGAGCGATTCTTTCCTTGAAGTCACTTATTACACTGAGATGACATGCCTTTATGCTCTCAGTGGTCAATGTCATTCCCAGGTTTAGGTCCGTAAACTTCTCAATTAATTCTGCTTGCTTAACCATTAGGTGAGACAAGTGTAATGATTTCCTACTCAAGGCATCAGCCACCACATTAGCTTTACCAAATGATAGTTCAGCCCAAAATCATAATTTTTTAAGAATTCCATCCACCTCCTCTGCCTCATATTTAACTCCTTTTGATCAAAGAAGTACTTGAGACTTTTATGATCGGAGACCACTTCAAATTTCACCCTATACAGATGGTGTCTCCACACCTTTAAAGCAATCATCACATTTTGCTAATTCAAGGTCATGGGTGGGGTAGTTTGCTTCGTAAGGCTTGAGTTGCCTAGATGTATAGGCCACCACTTGCCTATTTTGCATCAATACACAACCCAAACCTTTCCTCGAAGCGTCATAATATACCTCAAAAGACATCTTAGGATCAGGCAAAACTAGCACTGGGGTTATAAGCAATTTTACTTTAAGCTCTTGGAAACTCTTCTCACATTTAGGAGTCCAAACAAAAGGGGCATTCTTCCTAGTAAGCTTGGTAAAGGTAAGGAAATCTAAGAAAATCCCTTAATAAACCTACGGTAATATCCAGCAAGTCCTAAAAAGCTTCGTATTTCCATCATCGTAGTAGGTTCTCCTAACTCATCACAGCTTCTATTTTACTAGGATCCACCACGATTCTCCCTTTTGACACTACATGCCCTAAGAACTTCACTTCCTCCAACTAGAATTCACACTTAGATAATTTGGCATATAGTTTCTTTTCCTTCAAAATCTCCAAAACTGTCCTTAAATGATGTTCATGCTCCTCGTAGGTTTTCGAATAGATGTGTATATCATCTATGAAAACAACCACAAACTGATCCAAATAGGGTCTAAAGATTCTATTCATATAATCCATAAACACAGCAAGAGCATTGGTCAGTCCAAACGACATCACTGTGAACTCAAAGTGGCCGTATCAAGTTCGAAAAGCTGTCTTTGGTATGTCCTCTTCTCTCATTCTAATTTGATGATACCCTGACCTCAAGCCTATATTCGAGAACACCACCGCCCTTCTCAACTGATCCATTAAATCATCAATCCTAGGCAAAGGGTACTTGTTCTTTACTGTTACTCGGTTCAATTGCCTATAATTGATGCATAACCTCATACTTCCATCCTTTTTCTTAACATATAGGACTGGGGCTCCCCATAGTGAAACACTTCATCTCACAAACTTCTTTTCTAAAAGCTCCTCTAATTGAGTTTTTAACTCAACTAATTCTAGAGGTGACATCCTATAGGGTGCTATGGATATTGGTCTTGTCCCCAAAACCAACTCTACGGAGAACTCAATTTCTCTTTTTGGAGGGAATTCGGGTATATCATCGGGGAACACCTCAGGATATTCTCTCACAACGGGTATGTCATCAAGATTTTGCTCAAAGTCTACATTACTAGTGTAACATCCTCCTAAGTATAACGTCATCCTTAAGTCATGACATTAGACTCGAGAGTTGTTACTTTTAAATTATCAGATCTTTCTTAAATAACTATAGTAAATGCGATAAGATCGTGTAATAACTAGCATAATTTGATTAATATGTATAACAAAGACACAAGTCAATTATATAAGGAAGCTCTACTATGAGCTTGAATATATATACAATCTCTATTACATTCACCTACACATATACCTACAACTATATACCACATAAGAAAAGCATCAACTACTTAACTATTGCAAATCCCCAGTTTCTTGCACGTAGCAGCTACATCGTTCTTTGGATCAACCTGGAGGTGACATGGGAACACAAAACACATAGGGGTAACAATTATACAATTCTTAGTAGGGCAACTCCCCAAAAACTAACTTATAATATCATCACCATCACCCCAGCCACTTCGGTTTATTAGAAAAAGAGTGTCATGCACTTCATACCAATGGTTCATTTTTAAAGTTTCAAATCGTACTTCCGAAGTGGATAGCTTTTAATAATCAATCACTTAATGCATATGTATTATAATGTCAAACATCTAGTAAATCATCCTAAGCAGACATTCAAAAATAATAACCAAAACATAAGCAGAAATTTCATTCTTACAAACGTTATCAAGTAAACTTATATGCATATGCAGAAATAATAATAAATTATGCGTTCCCTTTTGTGGCCAATGAACTTAATCTAGTGTATTTTTCACTTTTCATTGACATAGGAAAGACTTAGCTTATATCATGCTGTAAAACTCAATTTAGTGCAACTTTCGCTCTTCATTGACATAGAAAGACTTATCTGCCGTGGACAACTCCACAATAAAGAGTTTATACTAAATGGTATTTAGAGTGGATCACACCACACAAGGGAAATAGACTGCTTATCAAGACTGAGCTCATTCCTATACTTGATCATCGGACTTCAATTTTTTCCTTTTTCGAATCACACACAGTTCTATTCCTAGCCGATACGTCTACTGATTCATAATATCTCGGGAAAAGTTTCTCTTTTTTCCTTTCCTTTAATTCAATCTAAGTCTTGTTTCTGTTTTCTCCATATGTCAGAATAGACACATCATAGTATTTTGGGAAAGTTCCTAGTTTTGCCTTCCCCTCATTCAATCTAAGTCTTGTTTCTATTTTCTCCATATGTCAGATCATGTACGATTAAAGTTCATATATTCTCTTTTGCCACATGTGTATATCATTCACTTTACTTTTCCAAATGCATGCATGAGGCATATATACATATTCATTCACACTATGATTCCAACCATGCCTCAAACTATTCCTTAAAGTCACTCACACGCATTCATATATCTTACTTGAACCCAATGTCATTATTTTATTAATTCGAAGCATCAATACATTTTCAGCACAATGACAGATTTCACGTATCCATAACACAAATTATTGTGCATTTCAAACCATCAAATTCAAGGCTACAAAAATTATCCAAGATAATTCAATATGTCCCCAATGTCCTCTAAAAATTTTGGAGTTGAAAGAGTTCTCTAAGTATGATAACAAAATTCAACAATTTTAGTGGTTAGAGACCACTTATACTTAGCTTAGAACCAGAAATGCATAATTTTTAACTATAGCAAATGAACCCAGAAAATTTGAAATAAAAATCTTGGTAAAACCTCAAGGTGTCTATAATATCCTGTAAAAATTTAAAAGGATAATTCAATCATTTACTATAGTAACAAAATTAGACAAATTTACAGCTTCAATTCCAATAATTGATGACATTGATACACTTTCGGTTCATGATTTTTCTCAGGCAGTTAGAGTGTTTATCATACTCCACGAAAATTCTCAAAGTTTTTCTTAGGATGTTAACTTTAACATATAATATATATAGCTGATAAAAATGACCACAATTACACCAGAAAATTCATGAACAAATCCTGCCCTGTTGAAATTCAAAAATCCAGTTGCATGTGTCAAATTCTCTTTTGATAAAAACCACTTTTCACAACATCAAACCACTCCGCCAAAACTAATACATCAATATGTAATCAAACAATTTAACTAACAATATTCAGCAAAATCAGTAGGCAAATCATAAAAATGGAGTTGAATGTAAAAGAGGTTTAAAATGCCCTACTTTGGTGGCTTTAAGGATCTTGGCTTCAAGGATATTCCAAGAATGATCTTGCTCACTTCAAGGCCACCGATTGAACATCAAATCCTTCCTTAGGTAGTGAGGAAATGATATGTCCAGGTGAGGATTGATGGAGAATTGAAATTTCAATTAGTTAGATTTGTAGGTTTTGATGTGTAGAACAAGTTTAGTGAAAGAAACTTATGGATTCAACGAGTCTTGGTGTAACATCCCTAAATTCATAAATAAGATAAATATCGATTAATGCTAATTAGCAATTAGATAAAATAGGGCAAAAACCAAGAGAACCTGGACCAGTTTTATAAAACATAACAAATATTATTAGAATATTCAAGTATTTCTAGAGAAAAATGCAAAGAATTACAAAAATGTCATCATTTAATAGAAATAACGAAAATACCCTTGCTATGTAAAGGAAATTACCAAACTACCCTTGCTTTATTAGTAAATGACAAAGATACCCTTACTCTGTAAATAGAATTACAAGAATACCATTGTCATTGTATAATTACAAAAGTATCCTTGTCTTAGTTAAAGAAATTACAACAATGCCATTGCACAAATCCCTAGATTTGCCTTTAGGCAAGAATGAATCTAAGCCATTGAATTAAGATGACAATACAATAATTCAACCATATACATCATACCCATTCTTAATCACATACATGCACATAGATAATCTCATGCTAAAAAAAAAATTAAAAAACACTTATTAAAGCATAAGATCACATGATGTAAATCTATGATGCATACATACATTAAAGGTTAGAAATTTTCCACTAACAACATTTTTGCATAAAACATGGAACATGATTTCATAAAACATGGAGCATTTTCATCCCAAAATTAAGCCAACATGTTTGCATAAAACATGGAGTGTTTTCATCCAAAGTTTGGCCAACATGTTTCCATAAATCATGCTCTAAGAATTAATTCTCTAAATGTTTCTTGTCTTGATCCTTCCACTATAAATACTCTTCAAACTCTTTTCCATTCCTTACATTTCCAAAACACAAAGAGGCCTTACCATGCTTTGCAAGAGATACATTCTCTAGCTCTTGTAAAATACATACACTTTTACTAGTTTCCAAGCCTTAGAAACTCCCTAAGTGCTCTTTCTTTCTTATTTTTCCCTACCATTCTTCTTATGTTCTCCTCTTCAAATATTTCTCTTAACCCTCAAAACCTTATTTAAACACTAAAATTCTAAACTCAAACCTTCACTAGCTCTCATAAGAGTTACAATCTTTAACTCTGGTGAGAAATATTTTCTTAAGCACTCAAGTTTTAGAGCCAAGATTCAAGAAGGGTCATCCACTCCAAGGACTCTTGCTTAAGCTCAAGAAAGAAGAGAAGGACTCTTTTTTTTTAGACCCTACATAAGAGGTAGGAGTTTCGCCTTTATTTGTTCAAGCATTATTGGCTTCTAACCATAGATAGAATGCCTCAACCTTGAGTTATTGTCAAAAGTTTTGAATGATTATTTGTAAAATATATTTTTTAGATAGCACAATATATTTTATTATGTTCTTAGCACTTCTATGATGTTATCATACTCAAATATAACATAAAAAGATAGTGTGTGAAACTTGATTTTTAATAAAAATTACTAAAGACATAAAAATGGTAGGTGCTGGAATTTACGGTTGATTAAGCGTGCAGGCACTTCGGAATGTAATGATCATAAAATATGAAGTATCCCGAAATAAAAATATTTTTATCATAAACTAGACTCATTATAGAAGACTCTCCGAAAAGAATCACCCAAAACGGAGTTCTCTAGCTCAAGATATAAATTTTCAAAGCTAACCCAAAAACTGAAACTCTACATATGACCTTGCAGTAGTAAAATAAGTGTAACTCACTGTATAAAAATCCAAATGGACTGATTTCAACTCCTTAGGAAAGCTAACACATAGAGAAACACATCTATGTATGTTATACATAATTCTTTGCACCACGTAAATATAGAATGAGAAATAAATTTTCAGGACACTTTGTCTTTGTGAGAGTGTAGTTTGGAGCAGTTACAGCTAAGGAAAGACTTGGTATTTAAGCGTGTCCATTGTGACCCACCTCTCTTTCACAGGAACCCTCACATGTACTTACGGATTACAGTTGAATTACACTAAAACTTAATGAATTAGGAATCTAAAACTACCTTTTCTAGGCTGAGATAACAAGTATATAGAGAGCTACAAATTTTTCTCCTAAAAGATGTTAGAAGCGAAATAGAAGATTCAAATCTTGCTAGAAAACTTAAATATTTAAGTAGTAATAATCTTGAAGAGGAAATATATATATATAAAAGTCATAGAGGAGCTTGAAAATATGTAAAGAATATTTAATAATATTTTAAAGTGCATTAATGTATTACTAAAAATTAAGTGTACAAAGAAGACTAAGAGAATCTATATGAGATCTTATATAAGTCTATCCGCTAAATACCTGCTTAACATGAATACTATTTTTACCATGAGACTTAGTATGAAATGTCTATTATTTGATATAAGATTGTGTATGAAATGTTTCTATGATATCCAAGCTGATATATAGTATTATGAATATATATTGATGAGTTATGAAATGATAAGAATGGATGATTGATTGTACCATGATTTATTTATGATGGCATGATTATTTTTCACTCAATGAGAATAAAAGTAAAGCCTGAAAAAGTAGCAATGATAGTCTGGAAAAGTGGACTTGAGCTAAACTCACGGCTTAACCCCCTAAACCGTTGAGATCACGACAACGGAAAGAAAACCAAAAGGTTATGGCGACGGCCACGGTATGAGCTCATTACCCTTTTAGGGTGGTCTAAGGCATTGATGTATTCATCCCGTGAGTAATTATGAGACATGTCAATAAAAAAGGATAAAGTGTCATGCATGAATACTACTAGTAGAAATGCTTGTATGATTACAAAAAGGATGCATGAAATCATTAAGTGATGTGTTGACTTGTAATTGATGAGTTAAGTTAGATATGTATGACTTTGCTAATAAGAATAGTTTAAAAGTAACTCTACCTCGGCTAATCACGTTTGCGAAAATCTTGATAAATGAACCTTTACCTGTCCATCACTTTGTAAACAAACCCGAGGTAGCTGGAGTGACAATGATGACACGATCGATACCAAGTTGAAATTCCTACTGAGAAATCCAGCATTTCTCACTCCTATGTATGTTTAGTTGTCACCACCAGATCTTGATGGATCCCAACTATTGAGAAGGGGAAGTCTCGCTTCCTTGAGTAAAAATGCTGCAGTCTGGGGAGCTAGGGAGAAAGACCACTACTAGCCTAGCCTCAGTTAGACATCGATGGGTTGAGAACCACTACCACCACCTCTGTAGTAATCTATGCTAGAGATTTTTACTTTTCCACTGTTGCTATTTGTATGCTGTATTTTCTTCTATGTACTATTTTATGAGATGTATCAAAAGCCAATAATGTATTTACTCGTGTAGGTGCTACTATGTAAACTCATGTTGGTAACAATGATATTACTACTCAATAAACTTCAATTTTAGAAATTATATTAAATCGGAACTATGGCGCACATATCATTCACATTTCAGGCTTAATTTTTAAAAGTAGATTTGTATAAAAAAAAAATTACCCCTATCTTCTTATCATTAATTTAAAAATAAAATTGATTAAAGAATATAGGTAACAGCTAATAGAGTCCGGGTCTATTAGGATGTTACACTTGGCTTAGAAATTTGAGGTTGGAAATAAGGCTTCAAGGTTTTTGTGAAGAGAAAAATGGAGTTCTTTGTTTTAGATGCTGGCCGAGAATGGTTGATAAAGAGATAAGGTTAGTTGTGTTATATTTATCTTATATTAGGTTAGAAACATCTATTTAATTACAAAAGATAATTCTTTCTGAAAGAAAATAAGATGCATGGCTAGGATTTGATCTTGTAATTCAAGATTAAATCCTAGCCTTACTAACTCTAAAGGATAAACATTATCCTTTTACAAATATTAAACTATCTTTCGGTGTTAGAAACCGCACACCAAAATTTCACCAAACGAGTGAAACAGTGTACCCAGGAAATCAAACATTGCCTGAAAAATAATTTTGGGTATAAAATATTTATTTCTACCTATTTCTAACCATAATCTTATAATTTCTCAATTTTGGACATCTCTGGGGTCCAATTCTAGGGTTTCGGCTGTCCCGATGGATCGGTAGGGCCCACAGGTTACTATTCATTTTTTTTTTACAAATCCCTTGAACCATCCTCATTATTACTAAAACTATCAAATTTTTGAAATTACGACTAGTAAAACCCAAATTAATTTTTAAATATTTTTTAGAGTGTTACAACTAGTAGCTAGGAGAACATATTCCTTGCTCTCTCCCTCACCACAGTTTATTTCTACAGCATTTATGTATAAACTTAGGGGTTTTCTAGGTTCACTAGGAACAGGAAGAAAAATGATAGACTTGTCATAACAATTTAACATTACACGGTTGGTGTAAAGCCAATCTATGTCGAGGATTATATCTAGACCTTACATAGGTAGACAGACTAAATCTAGAACAAAAGATCTACCTTCAATAATGAAACAACAGTTTAGGCAACATCTACACGTCCTAATAGGTTTTTCAGTAGGGGTAGAAACAGTAAGATCAAAAGGGAGTTCTGACACATGCAATTTTAGGGATTTAGCACAAGTATGGGATATGAATGAATGAGTAGTGCCAGAGTCAAATAGTATAATTAAGGTTCTACCATTCATCTCACACTTACCTTCCATGAGGTTCCGAGACTTTGTCGAGTCATCTGCACTGAAGGTGAAGACCCTTCTTTGGCATTGCGGCTTGGGGTTGGGGCTATCGGGTTCCTCTCTGTGCATTCCCGTGAGTAGTGACCGGGCTTCCTACATCGGTAGCAAACATTCTGGCCTAACAAGTAAGGCTGGTCCCCATGTTGCTTCCCACATTTTGGACATTGATGCCGAGCGGAGTCTTGGAGAGTGCAATTTGGGGTCCATTGGGGTGCCTTGCCTTTGGTTCCACTTAATCCTCCTTGGTGAAAGTCCTTCCTAGGGCCTTGTGGCCTAAACTGCGGCCTGGGTTGTGGTCTCGGTTGTGGTCTAAAAGGTGGTTGATTTTGCGGCTAGAACTTTGGGACTTGTGATGCCAGCTTCTTTGGAAAAATTGTTTGTTCTTGATGTACTCAGCTTCTTTTGACCGTCTTCAATGATACGACATTTGTTGACTAAGGTAGGAAAATCCCTAATCTCTAAGTGAGCAACAGCGACATTTATCTCCGCTTTTAGTCTGAATTCATACTTCATGCACTTCCAATATTCATCTGGGTTGCCTTGGAATATTCTTGAGAACTTGATCAGCTCCTCACATTTTGCAATGTGTACTGAACAATGTTCATACCCCCTTGAGTCAGCTGTATAAAATTTATGTCCTTAGCATTCCTCATGGACTCGAGGAAGTACTTCTCATAGAAGTGAGCTTTGAACAATTCCTAATTAATGTGGGTACCAAACTCTTCTAATAGCCTTCGAGTGCCAGTCTACCAGAACTCGGCATCTGCTTCCAGCATGTATGTAGCAAAGGTCACCTTTTGTTCCTCAGAGCATATGACCACCATGAAGATCTTCTCTATATTCTTTATCCATTCATCAACATAATTTGGGTTTAGAGCTCCTCTAAACAATGATGGATTTGCCCTGCGCAATTCTCCAAATCAGGCGTGCTCAAGGCCTTCAGCAGTAACAGAACAGCATCCATTTTTGCCTTGGCGATCCATTCTTTCGAACATCATTTGCATGCTCTCGCCATGTCCTTCAGGGCTTCAGCAGTTGCATTATTTTGCTCATCACTGTTTGAAGTCCTATTCTGTCTTGAGGGTGCCATTGGATCTTGAGCACACAAAACAGCAAACACTGAGGTGATCAGGCTCAATACTTAATGTTAAGTGAGCTAGTTACCATGGCACCTCCAAATACAACAGTCATGCATCTCTATCCTATAGCTTATTCCAACAACAAGACAACTACACATGACATAATTATCACATTACGCTTGAGAAGCATAGTCAGTCCAATCCTCAGGCTCCATAAGAATCGAACTGCTCCGATACCAAAATGTAACACCCTAATATTTAACTCAATACGCCTAGGATGCATTTAAGTTAATTATTAGTTATTACTCTTTTGTTCCAGTTTTTAACTCAAAACTTCTTAAAAATACTTTAGTGAAAATATGGCTAAAATTTTTGTGAACTTAAATACCAAAATGTGAGCCGCGCACACTGAGTATCTAACGTCATTCATCTTGTCTGCGTAAGAGAGATGTTAGAAACAAATAACAGGTAAATACATAATATAATCATGGCATAGCATAACTCAAATAATAATAACATATCAATAACTGTATCATAATAGTGATGTCCTATAAACATAAGGACATCAATATATATCCATCAATAGAATACAAACTGAAAAACGAGATACGATCACTCTAAAGGCATATATCCAAAAGGAAACTATCTCCTTTAAATATTTTGTCTATAACATAGCTCCCTCATCCATGTCTCAAAGAAAATCACGAACTACTCCATCATCCTTATCTGGAGACAACACGGAAAAGAAGAGGGATGAGAAACTTATACAAGAATCTCAGTAGGGCTTCTCGACTCTAACACAAGTGTCATCGTCATCGTCCCTAGGAGCCTTAGGTTTAATTATGAAAATGATGGACATATATATAAGGTTCATTTATTAAGTTCTAAATACCATTAGCCAAGACCCATATTTTTAGCATGAATCTTAATGTCATGAATGCTTACTAGTCATGAATGCATGTCGATATCATATACAAAATATCTTAGAATTCATAAAACATTGCATATGATATAACGAACATAGAATCATGATCATCATTCTTACAGGTGACTTCTTATTCTCTTTTCCTTGGGGGCTACCCTATATTCTCTCTTTTCTTGAGAGTTCTAGGCTATGAGCTCATACCTCACTAGTTGTCACTAGCGTAATTTTATCCATTTTGATAAGGTAAATTCTTGACTCTTAAAGTACGGGATAGGGGGCATTAGGATCACCTCTCATAACCTTTAATTTGAGGAGTCTAAAGGATCACTTTCTATTTGGATCACCTTTTATAACCTTTAATTTGGGGAGTCTAGAGGATCATTTTCATGTGTTTTATGTCACCTTTAATCTTGGCATGATATATAGAGATGCAAACATGAATAACTCATCATTTCAACATTTCATGCTCTTAAGCTTCATGAACTTATACATCTCAATGAATCTAACATAACCATAACATGCCATAATTCAAATTACATAAACATGCATCTAAGCCATATAAATTTTCAATATATGAACATAGCCTTAACAAGATATCGATCATATTCATTTCATCAAATTATCAATATTTACACTTAAGCCCCAAATGGGTCAAATCTCAATTTCTCAAAGGTTACGGGTCAAAACGTAAATACCCCTTTTTAACACATTCTCACGAACTATAGATCTCTAATATTAACCAATACTTTCAAGCGACATATAACTACTAGAACCATTTAAAACTTATTATAAAAACCTTTTAGGGCTATAGACCAAATTTTAACATATTTTAGGGGTCAAAGTGCATAATCGCTTGTTTTTAATGTTTAACAATAACCGAAATTTCTAAAACTTTATCTAAACTTCATAAATGGTATTTTGGACTCATGGACACATTCAACATCATTAGTAGCTCTAAATAAAATCATTTGGCTGAAATAGCATAGTTGATAGTTCAAAACAACTTTTTGTATTTTGCAAAATGGGCCAAACTAACACTTGTAATTACCCTTTTATGCATCTATGGTACCAAAAATAATTTTTACAACAAATATTAGTAGTTTTTAAGTATGTGAACAACATGAACAGCCTTGAACAACTCTTGAACAGAATCAGAAAATTAATCTCTCAAAACTCCATAAAATCACAACTTTGATCCTTCCTAGTTACTAGACATTCCCAAAATGCTAAAAACAATTTGTATAACAATTATTAACGATTCTTAAGTGTGTGAACAACAATGAACAATGGTGAACAGTAATAAATAGGGCCAAATAGTAATCAGAAAAGAAATTAGCATTCTAAAAGCTTCATAAAAACACAATTTTCATCCTTTTCAGTTACTAGTTTTTTCTTAAAACACTAACAATAACTATTAGTGATTTAAACTCATCTAAACATCCTAAATCAGTAACCATTCCAATTCTAAAAGATTAGATCGGAATACTAAAATTTTAGCATTTAAAATCATGAGAAAAACTAAATTCTTAATCTTTTGCAATTTTTAGGTCTTTCAAAATTTCTTCCTACAACTTTAAAGACAAGATCATACCTAAAAATAAAATATATCAAGCTTTAAATCAGAATTATATAAGGCCAAAAATAAATAGATGAGAAGTGTCCATGATCAAACGTGTCTTGTAAGTGATGATCAAACTTAAGAACTATAAGTGATGACTAGAATCATAAATGTAACACCCTAATATTTAACTCAACACGCCTAGGACGCGTTTA
Organism: Dalbergia cochinchinensis; assembly: GCA_031216125.1. Lineage (NCBI taxonomy): Eukaryota > Viridiplantae > Streptophyta > Magnoliopsida > Fabales > Fabaceae > Dalbergia > Dalbergia cochinchinensis. The sequence goes on from CM062376.1 coordinate 5,957,679, forward strand.
AGTTAATTATTAGTTATTACTCTTTTGCTCCAGATTTAAATCAACTTCTTTAAAATACTTTAGTGAAAATATGAGTAAATCTTTTTTTGAACTTAAATACCAAAATGTGAGCCGCGCATCCTAAGTATCTAACATCGTTCACCTTTTCTGCATAAGAGAAGTGTTAGAAACAAATGACAAGTAAACACATAATACAATCATGGCATAACATAACTCAAATAATAATATCATATCAATAAGTGTGTCATAATAATGATGTCCTATAAACGTAAGGACATACATATCCATAAATAGAAATACAAACTGATAAATAAGATGCAATCACTCTAAAGGCACATATCCAATGAGAAACTATCTTCGTTAAATCTCTTGTTCTATAGCAAAGCTCCCACGACCATTACTCAAAGCCCACGAACTACTTCATCATGCTTGTGCAGGCGACCACGGAAAAGAAAAGGGATGAGAAACTTATACAAGAGTCTCGGTAGGGCTTCCGACTCTAACACAAGTGTCATCGTCATCGTCCCGGGAACCTCGGGTTTAATTATGAAAATGGTGAACATATATATATAAGGTTCATTTATTAAGTTCTAAATATCATTAGCGAGGCCGTATCTTTTAGCATGAATCTTAATGTCATGAATGCAACATATTAGTCATGGATGCATGTCAATTTCATATACATAATATCATAAAATCCATAAAGCGATGCATATAATATAAAGAACATCATGATCATTATTCTTACAGGTGACTTAAACTTCTTCATTCTCTTTTCCTTGGGGTCCGCCCTATAATTCTCTCTTTTCTCGAGAGTTCTAGGTTATGAGCTCATACCTCACTAGTCGTCACTAGCGTATTCTTATTCCTTTTGATAAGATAAATTCCGACTCTTAAGGTACGGGATAGGGGCATTAGGATCACCTTTCATAACCTTTAATTCGGGGAGTCCAAAGGATCACTTCCTATTCGGATCACCTCTCATAACCTTTAATTCGGGGAGTCTAGAGGATCATTTCCATGTGTCTTATGTCACCTTTAATCTTGGCATGTTATATGGAGATGTAAACATGAATATCACAATTATAACTCATTGATTCATTATTTCATGTGCATATCAATGAATCAAACATAATTATAACATGCCATAATGTAAATCGCATAAACATGCATCATATGTCATTGCAAATATCCATAAGCCATATAAATTTCAGCACATCAACTCATTCTTCACAACACATCATTCACATTCATCTCATCATATTGTCAATATTTACGTTTAAGCCCCAAAGGGTCAAATCACAATTTCTCAAAGATTACAGGTCAAAACATAATTACCCCTTTTTAACATCTACTAATAAATTAAAGATCTCTAACATTAACCAATACAATTCAAGAGGCATATAACTATTAGAAACCATCAAAACTCATCATAAAAACCTTTTAGGGCCATAGACTAAATTTAACACATTATAGGGGTCAAAGTATAAAGTTACTTATTTTGACACTTATCAAAAACCAATACTTGTAAAACTTTTTCTAAGCATTATAAATAGTATTTTGAACACATAATAACATCAGATATTATTACTAACCCTAATTAAAATCCTTTCATCAAAATTACATAATTGATAGTTTAGAAACACAACTTTCTACATTTTACAAAATGGTCAAAACTAACACTTATAATTATCCTTTTCAACCTCTAAGATACCAAAAACAATTTTTACATCTAATACTAATAATTCTAAGGTATATAAAACATATGATCAGTATCTAATCAGTGAGGAATTAATTCAGAAAATTCATTGTCTAAAGCTTTGTAGAATTACGATTTTGATCCTTTTTATCTACTAGTTTATCACAAAAATGCTAAAAACAATTCTTACATCAATTATAAGTAATTTATAAACATTCAAAGCCTTTAAATCAATATCCTAACTATTTTATTTAAATCAGGTCAGTAGCATAATTTTCAAATCATAAAGCTTGAGAAAAGCATAAATTCAAACATCTTTAGATTTCTAACTCTAACAAAATTATTTAAGTAGCTTAAAGACAATATCAAAGCCTTAGAAATAAAATAAGCCAACCTTAATATCAAGAGCATCAAGAGGCAAGAAATAACATAATTTAAATATATCCACAAAAATAAAATTCCTATTTAAGATTAAAGAGGTAAGTTTTGAGCTTTAAAGGTTTAGGTGATGGCAAGAATCATAAACATGCTATACAATCCATTTTTATCATTATAAAGTGATATCTTGGAAATATAAATATGATGTGCAATACTTGAAATATAACTATGATTATGCAAAGCTTGAAGTATGAATATGAAGATGCAATTCATTCTTACGTCTTTATAATTTACGTGATAACTTGAAAGTAAATATGAATATGCAAGTCCATATTATTATCTTCAAGAATTAAAATGATAACTTGAAATATAAATATGAAGATGCAAAACTTGAAATATAAATATAATTGTGCAAAGCTTGAAATATAAATATGAATATGCAAGCTTATTTTTAGATCTTTAGTGATAACTTGAATCATAAAATGCATTACTTGAATTTAAACATGAGAATGCAAATTTATATTATTATCTTCAAGATTTAAGGTGATGACTTGAAATTAAATATGATTATGCAATGCTTGAAATTTAAATATGATATGCAAGAGCTTGAAACATAAACAATGGATATAGTTTCATTTGATTATCTTGTTAAGCTCAAAACTTTTAGAGAATTAAACTCTTTAACCTCAATCAATCTTAAATAAAGGAAGTTAGCATTAGAGTCCTTATTATCAAGATCCCAAGAACCATATTCCATAGTCTTATCATTAAGCCATAAATTAGAAGTCATTAGGAGGAAATAAAGGAAAGAACATGAAATAAAATCCCTACCAAGTTGTTTCTTGTTCTCAAATGTTAAAGCTTGATGTCTTAAGAAGTGAAAAGAAGAAAATCTCCTCTAGATGATGATGATGGCTTGGCCAAGACAAGAGCTAATGGAGAAAGGATTTTTCTTGTGATTTGTGTTTGATAATGGAAAGGTTATGTGTCTAGGAGTTGGTTTATGGTTGGAATGTGTATGCTTGAGGTTTAGAGCTTGGTTAGAGGTTGGGAATGGAGGCTCTTGAATGTGAATAAGGAAGAAGAAGAAAGCTTGAAGTATTGAGAGAATTTGAGAACTTTGAGCAAACTTTGATCAAGAAAACTATCAAGTAACTAAGCACCAAGGCTATGGATGTTTGTGTGTACATTTTAGCAATGGAAGAGCTCTTATTTATAGGCCAAGGAAGGCCATAAAACCGTGCATCTAAGGCTGGAAAAATGGGATTTTAATTTCATTTTTTCAATTAAAGAAACATAGAGAAAGAAAGCATAATGTGTAGTCATAATTGTGTTCATGTATCATGGCTTGAAAATGCATAAAATATTATGTAAATGGGAGGCAAGGAATCATGGCTGATGAGGCTGAACATGGATGGATTTCTTTTGATTATATTTAGCCAAAAAATAATGAAAAAGAAAGCTAAAGGTATGGTGTCATGTTGGATATGTTTTCATGTTGAAAGAAAAGCAATAAAATATGGTTATTTGGGCTGATCATGGGTGCTGGTTTCTGATGCTTTCATGATCAGATTTGTGTTATTTTATAAGTGATAAATCATGTATTAGATGTGTATTTACTTAGGTAAAAGATTAGTAATTGATAGGTTAGTGAAAAGGGAAAAAGGTCAAGTGGATAGGACAAATCAAGACAAGGTAAAAGAGAAATCTTACGCTAGTAAATGAGGTTAATTTCAAATGTGTAAAAACCAATTTGTAACTTAGGTTCTAATCTTAGGATAAGAAAATGTAAATGTACAAGATTTTACCGAAACCGTAATTTTAATTTTGACCTAAAACATCACTAACTTTATGAGCTTCTAAAAAGACAAGGAAAGGTAATTTAAATTTATCTTAGGTAAATCTTGACTCTAATTACCTCAAGTAATTATTTTTAACCTTGGGTAATTAATTTTAAACTCCAGGTTAATGAATAAAATCAATTTGAGTTCAAATAGAGTTTTAATACTACCTTAATTACACAAGTAAACCTATTTTACCACAACTAGGGGTAAAAAGGTAATTTCACATAAAAACACTCAGTAAATATTGGACAATCTCAAATCATACTTGAAATAGCTATTTTGAATCTTTGAGTGAAAATCAAATTCAGAAATTATGTAATTTCATGAAAAATTACTGCAGGGGTAAAATGGTAATTTTACTTACGATAAAAATTGAGAATTGAGATTTTTACCTCTAAGGCATATATAATCCCCATCAAGCCTTAAACTAACCCCTCAAAGATAATCTAGATTGGTTATCTTTGACTTTCTAGGTAAAAATGACCTCAGGGGCATTTTGGTCATTTTACACGTACAGAAAAATCGGGGTTTGCGACTTTTGCAGGAATCGCTAAACAAGTCTCCTATGATGTTTCTCTAATGTTATATTCCTTTATTGAGAATTATTTGACCTCGAATAATGTATAAAAATTACCTAGGGGTATTTTGGTAATCTTAACATAGCAGTAAAAACTGGGGCGTTACATTTCTCCCCTCCTTAAAAAGAATTTCGCCCTCGAAATTCGTTACCTGTAAAAAGCTCGGGATACTGCATCTTCATATCTGATTCCAATTCCCATGTGTATTCTTCTAACTTTCCTCGTCCCCATGCTACCTTGACCAAGTGCAGTCTTGTTTCTCAGTTGCTTGACTCCTTTGTCTATGATTCTCGTAGGTGGCAGGTTGAAAGTCAGGTCTTCCCTTAATTGTACTTGCTCTGGCTCTAATACATGGCTAGGATCTGACTGGTACTTTCTTAATTGAGAGACATGAAAAACATCATGGAGGTTGGATAAGTTGGGTGGTAAAGCTATTCGGTATGCTACAGGCCCGACTCGACTAAGGATTTCAAATGGACCAAGAAATCCGGGGCTCAATTTCTTGACTCTCATAGCCCGACCTATGCCTGTGGTAGGGGTGATCCTAAGGAATACATGTTCTCCCTCTTGAAATTCTAGCGGCTTTCGCCGTTTGTCCGCATAGCTTTTCTGTCGACTTTGAGCAGTGAGAATTCTATCCCTAATCCTTTTGATTTGTTCCGTGGTTTCCCTCACAACATCAGGTCCTAACAGACTTTGTTCTCCGGGTTCATACCAACATAGAGGGGATTGGCACTTTCTACCATATAGGGCCTCATACGGTGCCATACCAATACTTGCATGGTAACTATTGTTATATGAAAACTCAATCAATGGCAAGTATCTATCCCAGCTCCCCTTTTGGTCCAACACACAAGCCCTTAACATATCCTCAAAGGTTTGAATGGTTCTCTCTGATTGACCATCCGTTTGAGGGTGATAAGCCGTGCTTAAGCATAGCTTTGAACCAAATGCCTTTTGAAAGGCTCCCCAAAAACGTGACGTAAATCGCGGATCTCGATCCGAAATTATCGTCGATGGTACTCCATGCAACCTTACTATCTCTTGGATGTATAAGCGAGCTAACCTATCCAAGGAGTAAGTCACTTTAACGAGTAAGAAATGAGTGACTTAGTTAATCGGTCCACGATTACCCATACTGCATCGTGACTCGCTTGGGTCCTTGGTAGTCGATCCACGAAATCCATTGAGATACTATCCCATTTCCACTCGAGGGATTGATAAGGGTTGCAACATTCCGTAGGGTTTTTGGTGCTCAATCTTCACCTTTTGACAAACTAAGCACTTGCTTACCCAGGCACTCACATCCTTCTTTAACCGGGCCACCAAAACATCTTTTTCAAGTCCTGGTACATCTTGGTGGTACCAGGATGGATGGTAAAATAGCTTTTATGGGCTTCCTCCAAGATTTCTTTTGAAGGTGACCAATTGCTTTGGTACACAAATCCTTCCTTCAAACCTCCATATACCATCGGTACCTTGGGCGAATTCTTTTAATTTTCCTGCTCGTACCGTCTCTAAGGTCTCTTGAAACTCTCTATCCTCTTGTTGGGCTTGAGTAATCCTTTCCCTAAAGTCACTTGTTACACTAAGATGGCATGCCTTTATGCTCTTACTGGTCAAGGTCATCCCTAGGTTTAGGTCTCTAAACTTTTCAATCAATTCAATTTCCTTAACCATCATGTGGGATAGGTGTAATGATTTCCTACTTAAGGCATCTGCCACTACATTAGCCTTGCCAGGGTGGTAGTTCAACTCAAAGTCATAATCCTTCATAGACTCGATCCACCTTCTCTGTCTCATGTTTAGCTCTTTTTGATCAAAGAGATACTTTAGACTCTTGTGATCGGAAAACACCTCGAATTTTACTCCATACAAGTGGTGTCTCCATACTTTTAGAGCAAACACTACGGCGGCTAACTCTAGGTCATGGGTGGGGTAGTTTGCCTCGTGAGGCTTGAGTTGCCGCGATGCATAGGCTACCACTTGCCTATTCTGCATCAATACACAACCTAATCCTTTCCCGGAAGCATCGCAATATACCTCAAAAGGTTCATTGGGGTCAGGCAGCACTAAAACTGGGGTTGAGGTTAACTTGTGTTTCAGCACTTGAAAGCTCTTTTCACACGCTGGGGTCCAAGTAAAAGAGGCATTCTTCCTAGTAAGCTTAGTCAAGGGTAAAGAAATGCAGGAAAATCCTTTAATAAACCTACGATAATAACACTGCTAGGCCCAAAAGCTCCTAATCTCCGATTCTGATGGTAGGTCTTTCCCAATTCATCACAGCCTCTATCTTACTAGGGTCACATGACAATACCCCTTTTGACACTACATGCCCTAAAAACTTTACTTCCTCCGGCGAATTCACACTTAGGCAGTTTGGCATATAGTTTCTTCTCCTTTAAGATTTCCAAAACTATCCTCAAATGACGCTCATGCTCCTCGTGGGTCTTGAATAGATGAGAATATCATCTATGAAAACAACCACGCAATTGGTCTAAATAGGGCCTGAAGATCCTATTCATATAGTCCATAAACACAAGCGGAGCATTAGTCAGTCAAATGACATAGCTGCGAACTCAAAGTGTCCGTACTTAGGGTTCTAAAAGCAGTCTTAGGTATGTCCTCATCCCTAACTCTAATCTGATGGTAACGACCTCAAGTCTATCTTTGAGAACATCACCGCTCCTCTCAATTGATCCATTAAATCATCAATCCTAGGCAAAGGGTATTTGTTCTTTATTGTTACTCGGTTCAATTGCCTATAATCAATGCATAACCTCATACTTCCATCCTTCTTTTTAACAAATAGGACCGGGGCTCCCCATGGTGAAACACTTGGTCTCACAAACTTCTTCTCTAAGAGCTCCTCCAATTGAGTTTTTAACTCGATTAACTCAAGAGGTGACATCCTATAGGGTGCTATGGATATTGGTCCTGCTCAGGAACTAACTCTATGGAGAACTCAATTTCTCTTTTGGAGGAAACTCGGGTATATCATCGAAACACCTCAGGATAGTCTCTCACAACAGGTATCTCATCAAGATTTTGCTCAAAGTCTACATCGCTAGCGGCTAGGAGAACATATCCCTTACTTTCATCCTTACCACAATTTATTTCTACAAACATTTATGTACGGACTTAGGGGTTTTCTAGGTTCACTAGGGATAGGAAGAAAAATGATAGACTTCTCATAACAATTTAACATTACAGTTAGCATAAAGCCAATCCATGCCAAGAATTATGTCTAGACCTGCATAGGTAAGCAGACTAAATCTAGGACAAAAGATCTACCTTCAACAGTAAAATAACGATTTAGGCAACATCTACAAGTCCTAACGAGGTTTTCCGGTGGGTGGAAAGCAGTAAGATCAAAGGGAAGTTCTGACACATGCAATTTCAGGACTTAGCACAAGCATGGGATATGAATGAGTGAGTAGCGCTTGAGTCAAATAGTACAATTAAGGTTCTACCATTCATCTCACACTTACCTTCTATGAGGTTCCGTGACTTTATTGAGTCCTCTGCACTAAGGGTGAAGACTCTTCCTTGGCGTTGTGGCTTGGGGTTAGAGGCTATTGGGTTCCTCTCTGTGCATTCCCGTGAGTAGTGACCAGGGCTTTCCACACCGATAGCAAACATTCTGGCCCAACAAGCAAGGTCGGTCACCGTGTTGCTTTCCACACTTTGGACATTCAGCACCAGGGGTAGGTCTTGGAGGTGCGGCTGGGGTCCATTGGGGTGCTTTTCCTTTGGTTCCACTTGATCCTCCTTGATGAAAGTCCTTCTTAGGGCCTTGTGGCCTAAACTGCGGCCTGGCCTGTGGTCTCATTTGTGGCACGAAGGGGGCCGATTTTGCGGCTTGAACCTTGGGGCTTGGGGTGCCAGCTTCTTCTTATAGTCCTCCACCTTTGCTAAGCTCAGCCTCTTGTTACCTTCCTCGATAATGCGACATTTATTGACCAGGGTAGAAAAATCTCTAATCTCCAAATGAGCAACAGCGACATTTATCTCCGCCTTTAACCTGGACTCGTTTTTCACGCACTTCCAAAACTCATCAGGGTTACCTTGAAAGATCCTTGAAAATTTGATCAACTCTTCGAATTTTGCAGTGTATTGCGCAATGTTCATATCCCTTTGGGTTAGCTGCATGAACTCTATGTCTTTGGCATTTCTTATGGACTCTGGGAAGTACTTTTGATAGAAGTGGGTCTTGACCAGCTCCCAATCAATTGGTGTCCGGCGCCTCTAGTAACCTCCGTGTGCGATCCACCAAAACTCGGCATCTGCCTCCAAAGATGTAGGTGGCAAAGGTCACTTCTACGTTCCTCGGTGCAAGCAATCACTGAAAAGATCTTCTCGATGTTCTTAATTCATTCATCAGCGTGATTTGGATCCAGAGCTCGTGTAAAGCATGGTGGGTTCGCTCTCTCTGAAATTCTCCAAATCTTGAATGCTCAAGGCCTTCGTGATAGCAGGCAGCGTCCATTTTTCGTTTTGGCGATCCATTCTCTCGAACATCATTTGCATGGCCCTTGCCATGTCCCTAGAAACTTCGGCCGATTGCATTGTTACGCTCATCAACATTAGAAGTCCTATTACATCTGGGCGTGCCATTGGTTCCTAAGTACACAAAGCAGCAAACAACGAGGTGATCGGGCTCAATACTTAATGTTTAGTGAGCTAGTTCCCATGGCACCTCCCAATCTGGCGATCATGCATATCTACCCTATAGCTTATTCTAACAACAAGACAACTACACATGACATAACTATCGCATTATGCATGAGAAGCATAGTTAGTCCAATCCTCAGGCTCCATGAGAATCGAACTGCTCTGATACCAAAATGTAACACCCTAATATTTAACTCAACAAGCCTACGGCGCGTTTAAGTTAATTATTAGTTATTACTCTTTTGCTCGATTTAAATCAACTTCTTTAAAATACTTTAGTGAAAATATGAGTAAATCTTTTTTTGAACTTAAATACCAAAATGTGAGCCACGCATCCTAAGTATCTAACATCGTTCACCTTTTCTGCATAAGAGAAGTGTTAGAAACAAATGACAAGTAAACACATAATACAATCATGGCATAACATAACTCAAATAATAATATCATATCAATAAGTGTGTCATAATAATGATGTCCTATATTCGTAAGGACATACATATCCATAAATAGAAATACAAAGCGATAAATAAGATGCAATCACTCTAAAGGCACATATCCAATGAGAAACTATCTTCGTTAAATCTCTTGTTCTATAGCAAAGCTCCCGACCACTACACAAAGCCACGAACTACTTCATCATGCTTGTCTGGAGACGACACGGAAAAGAAAAGGGATGAGAAACTTATACAAGAGTCTCGATGGGGCTTCCGACTCTAACACAAGTGTCATCGTCATCGTCCCAGGAACCTGGGTTTTAATTATGAAAATGGTGAACATATATATATAAGGTTCATTTATTAAGTTCTAAATATCATTAGCCGAGGCCCGTATCTTTTAGCATGAATCTTAATGTCATGAATGCAACATATTAGTCATGGATGCATGTCAATTTCATATACATAATATCATAAAATCCATAAAGCGATGCATATAATATAAAGAACATCATGATCATTATTCTTACAGTGACTTAAACTTCTTCATTCTCTTTTCCTTGGGGTCCGCCTATAATTCTCTCTTTTCTCGAGAGTTCTAGGTTATGAGCTCATACCTCACTAGTCGTCACTAGCGTATTCTTATTCCTTTTGATAAGATAAATTCCGACTCTTAAGGTGCGGGATAGGGGCATTAGGATCACCTTTCATAACCTTTAATTCGAGTCCAAAGGATCACTTCCTATTCGGATCACCTCTCATAACCTTTAATTCGGGGAGTCTAGAGGATCATTTCCATGTGTCTTATGTCACCTTTAATCTTGGCATGTTATATGGAGATGTAAACATGAATATCACAATTATAACTCATTGATTCATTATTTCATGTGCATATCAATGAATCAAACATAATTATAACATGCCATAATGTAAATCGCATAAACATGCATCATATGTCATTGCAAATATCCATAAGCCATATAAATTTCAGCACATCAACTCATTCTTCACAACACATCATTCACATTCATCTCATCATATTGTCAATATTTACGTTTAAGCCCCAAAGGTCAAATCACAATTTCTCAAAGATTACGGGTCAAAACATAATTACCCTTTTTAACATCTACTAATAAATTAAAGATCTCTAACATTAACCAATACAATTCAAGAGGCATATAACTATTAGAAACCATCAAAACTCATCATAAAAACCTTTTAGGGCCATAGACTAAATTTAACACATTATAGGGGTCAAAGTATAAAGTTACTTATTTTGACACTTATCAAAAACCAATACTTGTAAAACTTTTTCTAAGCATTATAAATAGTATTTTGAACACATAATAACATCAGATATTATTACTAACCCTAATTAAAATCCTTTCATCAAAATTACATAATTGATAGTTTAGAAACACAACTTTCTACATTTTACAAAATGGTCAAAACTAACACTTATAATTATCCTTTTCAACCTCTAAGATACCAAAAACAATTTTTACATCTAATACTAATAATTCTAAGGTATATAAAACATATGATCAGTATCTAATCAGTGAGGAATTAATTCAGAAAATTCATTGTCTAAAGCTTTGTAGAATTACGATTTTGATCCTTTTTATCTACTAGTTTATCACAAAAATGCTAAAAACAATTCTTACATCAATTATAAGTAATTTATAAACATTCAAAGCCTTTAAATCAATATCCTAACTATTTTATTTAAATCAGGTCAGTAGCATAATTTTCAAATCATAAAGCTTGAGAAAAGCATAAATTCAAACATCTTTAGATTTCTAACTCTAACAAAATTATTTAAGTAGCTTAAAGACAATATCAAAGCCTTAGAAATAAAATAAGCCAACCTTAATATCAAGAGCATCAAGAGGCAAGAAATAACATAATTTAAATATATCCACAAAAATAAAATTCCTATTTAAGATTAAAGAGGTAAGTTTTGAGCTTTAAAGGTTTAGGTGATGGCAAGAATCATAAACATGCTATACAATCCATTTTTATCATTATAAAGTGATATCTTGGAAATATAAATATGATGTGCAATACTTGAAATATAACTATGATTATGCAAAGCTTGAAGTATGAATATGAAGATGCAATTCATTCTTACGTCTTTATAATTTACGTGATAACTTGAAAGTAAATATGAATATGCAAGTCCATATTATTATCTTCAAGAATTAAAATGATAACTTGAAATATAAATATGAAGATGCAAAACTTGAAATATAAATATAATTGTGCAAAGCTTGAAATATAAATATGAATATGCAAGCTTATTTTTAGATCTTTAGTGATAACTTGAATCATAAAATGCATTACTTGAATTTAAACATGAGAATGCAAATTTATATTATTATCTTCAAGATTTAAGGTGATGACTTGAAATTAAATATGATTATGCAATGCTTGAAATTTAAATATGATATGCAAGAGCTTGAAACATAAACAATGGATATAGTTTCATTTGATTATCTTGTTAAGCTCAAAACTTTTAGAGAATTAAACTCTTTAACCTCAATCAATCTTAAATAAAGGAAGTTAGCATTAGAGTCCTTATTATCAAGATCCCAAGAACCATATTCCATAGTCTTATCATTAAGCCATAAATTAGAAGTCATTAGGAGGAAATAAAGGAAAGAACATGAAATAAAATCCCTACCAAGTTGTTTCTTGTTCTCAAATGTTAAAGCTTGATGTCTTAAGAAGTGAAAAGAAGAAAATCTCCTCTAGATGATGATGATGGCTTGGCCAAGACAAGAGCTAATGGAGAAAGGATTTTTCTTGTGATTTGTGTTTGATAATGGAAAGGTTATGTGTCTAGGAGTTGGTTTATGGTTGGAATGTGTATGCTTGAGGTTTAGAGCTTGGTTAGAGGTTGGGAATGGAGGCTCTTGAATGTGAATAAGGAAGAAGAAGAAAGCTTGAAGTATTGAGAGAATTTGAGAACTTTGAGCAAACTTTGATCAAGAAAACTATCAAGTAACTAAGCACCAAGGCTATGGATGTTTGTGTGTACATTTTAGCAATGGAAGAGCTCTTATTTATAGGCCAAGGAAGGCCATAAAACCGTGCATCTAAGGCTGGAAAAATGGGATTTTAATTTCATTTTTCAATTAAAGAAACATAGAGAAAGAAAGCATAATGTGTAGTCATAATTGTGTTCATGTATCATGGCTTGAAAATGCATAAAATATTATGTAAATGGGAGGCAAGGAATCATGGCTGATGAGGCTGAACATGGATGGATTTCTTTTGATTATATTTAGCCAAAAAAATAATGAAAAAGAAAGCTAAAGGTATGGTGTCATGTTGGATATGTTTTCATGTTGAAAGAAAAGCAATAAAATATGGTTATTTGGGCTGATCATGGGTGCTGGTTTCTGATGCTTTCATGATCAGATTTGTGTTATTTTATAAGTGATAAATCATGTATTAGATGTGTATTTACTTAGGTAAAAGATTAGTAATTGATAGGTTAGTGAAAGCGGTAAAGGTCAAGTGTTTAGGACAAATCAAGACAAGGTAAAAGAGAAATCTTACGCTAGTAAATGAGGTTAATTTCAAATGTGTAAAAACCAATTTGTAACTTAGGTTCTAATCTTAGGATAAGAAAATGTAAATGTACAAGATTTTACCGAAACCGTAATTTTAATTTTGACCTAAAACATCACTAACTTTATGAGCTTCTAAAAAGACAAGGAAAGGTAATTTAAATTTATCTTAGGTAAATCTTGACTCTAATTACCTCAAGTAATTATTTTTAACCTTGGGTAATTAATTTTAAACTCCAGGTTAATGAATAAAATCAATTTGAGTTCAAATAGAGTTTTAATACTACCTTAATTACACAAGTAAACCTATTTTACCACAACTAGGGGTAAAAAGGTAATTTCACATAAAAACACTCAGTAAATATTGGACAATCTCAAATCATACTTGAAATAGCTATTTTGAATCTTTGAGTGAAAATCAAATTCGAAATTATGTAATTTCATGAAAAATTCTACTTGAGGGTAAAATGGTAATTTTACTTACGGTAAAAATTGAGAATTGAGATTTTTACCTCTAAGGCATATATAATCCCCATCAAGCCTTAAACTAACCCCTCAAAGATAATCTAGATTGGTTATCTTTGACTTTCTAGGTAAAAATGACCTCAGGGGCATTTTGGTCATGTTACACGTATAGAAAAATCGGGGTTTGCGACTTTTGCAGGAATCGCTAAACAAGTCTCCTATGATGTTTCTCTAATGTTATATTCCTTTATTGAGAATTATTTGACCTCGAATAATGTATAAAAATTACCTAGGGGTATTTTGGTAATCTTAACATAGCAGTAAAAACTGGGGCGTTACAATAAACGTGTCTTGTAACCTTATTATTATCATTATAAGGTGATAACTTGGAAATATAAATATGAAATGCAAGGCTAGAAATATAAATATGAAGATGCAAATTCATTCTTAAGTTTTTATGATTCAGGTGATAACTTGAAATGTAAATATGAATATGCAAGTTCATATTATTATCTTCAAAAATTAAAGTGATAACATGAAATATAAATATGATTATGCAAAATTTGAAATATAAATATGATGTGCAAGAACTTATAACATAAATATGGATGCAAGTTCATTTTTATGTCTTATTAAGCTTAAAACTCAAGACTTAGCAATTCCTTTATTAATCTTTTAACATCAAGAATTAAACTTTGGGCTTTAGAGGTCATTTAAATGATGGATTCACAACCACCGCCATGATTCCTCATCATCAAGCCATGGTCAATACCAAGTCATATAAACATAAAATATAAAGAAAGAACATGAAATAAAATCCCTACCAAGTTGTTTCTTGTTCTCAAAAGTAAAAGCTTGATATCTTAAGAAGAAAAGAGAAGAAAAATCTCCTCTAGATAATGATGATAGTTTCAGCCAAGTGATGATGGAATGGTGGAAGAATTTTTGTTATGTTCTTGTGTTTGATAATGGAAAGGTTATGTATTTAGGAATTGATTTGTGGTTGGCATGTGTATGCTTGAGGTTTAGAGCTTGGTTAGAGGTTAGGAATGGAGTGTGAGGAAGAAGAAGAAAGCTTGAAGTATTGAGAGAATTAGAGAATTTTGAGCAAACTTTGAGTAAGAAAACTATCAAGTATGCAAATGCTAAGACTAAGAGTGTTTGTGTATGCATTTAGGAAATGGAAGAGCATGTATTTATAGGCCAATGATGGCTGTATGGCTGCTGCGTTGTGGCTGGAAATTGGAGGTTTTATTTCATTTTTCAATTAGAGAAAACATAGAAAAAGAATGCTTTTATTCTTGTAATAATTTTGTTCATGCATAATGGATGAAAACACTAAAATATGATGCTAATGGGAGACATTGTTACTGATCACATCATTGCTGAAATGGGTGGGTTTTCTTTTGATTAATCAAAGAATAAAATATGGCAAAAGAAAGCTAAAGCTATGGTGTTATAGTTGGATATGTTTCTTTGTTGGAAAAACAATAAAATATGGTGAAAAAGAAGCAACTTGGCCGCTGGTTTCTGATCCTTTTATGATCAGATTTCTTATCATTTGCAAGTGGTAAAACATGTATTAGATGTGTAATTACTTAAGTAAAAGGTTAGGAATTGATAGATTAGTGAAAATGGTAAAAGGTTAAGTGTTTAGGACAATTCAAGATAAGGTAAAAAGAATAATCATACACTAGTAAATGAAGTCAATCTCATGAGTTAAAATCAATTTGTAAAATAAGTCTTAAACTTAGGATAAGAAAATGTAAATGTACTAGATTTTACCTAAACTGTAATCTTAACTTTGATCTCAACATCACTAATTTTATGAGCTTTTGTAATTAAGGAAAGGTAATTTAATTTTACCTTTGATAATCTTATCCTCTAATTACCTCAAGTAATTAATTTTAACCTTGGGTAATTAATTTTTAACTCAAGGTTAATGAATGAAATCAATTTGAGTTCAATCAGAGCTTATTAATATTGCCTTAATTACATAAATAAACTCATTTAGCATAATTAGGGGTAAAAAGGTAATTTCATATAAAAACTCCTTGTAAATACTGGACATTCTCAAATCATACTTGAAATAGTCATTTTGAACTTTTGGGTGAAAATCGAATTCAAAGATTATATAATTTCATGTAAAATTACTACAGGGGTAAAACAATAATTTTACATACAGTAAAAATTGAGAATTGAGATTTTTACCTCTAAGGCGCATATAAAGCATCAGCCGCTATATTCCCCTTCCCCTTTTTGTGCTTAATGACATATGGAAATTGTTCTAAAAACTCAACCTATTTGCATGCCTTTATTCAAATTTTGCCTTGTCCTTTCAACTATTTTAGGGACTGATGATCACTATGAATTACAAATTATTTGGGGAACAAACAATGCTATCAGGTTTTTAAAGCATGCACCAAGGCATACAATTCCTTATCATAAGTGGGATAATTTAGGGCTGCCCCATTTAACTTCTCACTAAAATAAGCAATCAGATGGCCTTCTTGCAACAAAATAGCCCCAATGCCCACGTTTGATGCATCACATTCAAGTTCAAAAGATTTAACAAAATTGGGCAAAGCAAGAACGGGTGCATTAGTTAGCCTAACCTTAAGGCAGCGAAGGCTTGCCCTTGTTTCTCGCAGCCAAGGTGCTAAAGTCCCTAACAAACCTCTTATAGAAACTAGCTAAACCATGGAAACTTCTCACTTCACTCACATTCTTAGGTGTAGGCCACTCTTGAATGGCCAT
The DNA here is from genome assembly GCA_031216125.1 of Dalbergia cochinchinensis. NCBI lineage: Eukaryota > Viridiplantae > Streptophyta > Magnoliopsida > Fabales > Fabaceae > Dalbergia > Dalbergia cochinchinensis. The sequence goes on from CM062376.1 coordinate 5,974,083, forward strand.
AACCTTTTCTTCATCAACTTGCACTCCTTTTGCACTCACAATAAAGCCTAAGAACACTACTAGATTAGTGCAAAAGTGCGTTTCTCAAGATTAGCATACAATTTTTCTATTCTAAGCACATGCATGACAGCTCTCAAATGTTCAATATGCAAGTCAAAACTAGTGCTATAAATCAGAATGTTATCAAAGTAAACAATAACAAACTTGCTAATAAAATCTTTGAAGACATGGTGTATTAATCTCATAAAAGTGCTTGGGGCATTAGTTAGCCCAAAAGGCATAACCAACCACTCATACAAACCATATTTAGTTTTAAAGGCAGTTTTCCATTCATCCCCTTCCCTTATCCTAATCTGATGATACCCAATTTTTAAATCAATTTTAGAAAAATAACAGGTACCATAGAGTTTATCAAGAAGGTCATCTAACGTAGGAATAAGGTGTCGATACTTGATTGTGATCTTGTTGATTGCTCTACAGTCACTGCACATCCTCCAAGTCCTATCCTTTTAGGCACTAGAATCACAGGAACAACACACGGACTCAAGCTTTCTTGCACCCAACCTTTTGTCATCAACTCCCCAACCTTGTGATCTTGATGATTGCTCCTATAAGCTGGCCGATTGGGTAAAGATGGACCAGGGATGAGATCAATATGATGCTCAATCCCTTTTAAAGGTGGCAATCCACTTGGAACCTCCTTTGGAAACACATCCTTGTATTTCTACAAAAGAAACTCAACACTAGCAGGGGCGATACTTTTATTAGAGTTATCAGCAGTTAAAACATTTTCTTACAATAAAGTAAGTAAAGTGGCTTGTTGGTAAGCAGCAGCTTCTTCACCTCACTTTCTTTTACTAAACAACTCAGTTTGCTCTCAAGTGTTTCACTCTTTTTCTTTCCACTCTGTTTTTTAATAAAGTTTTTCACTCTTTTGTGTGTTACTCATCTCTTTTCTCTCTTGCACTCTCTTTTCTCTCAATTTTATTTGATCCTCACACACCTCTCTAGGAGATGAAGGGTTAAGTACAATTTCCTCCCATTGTGCATAAGAGAAATCTTGTTTGTGAACCCGTCATGACCAGTTTTGGTGCCATATTGCCATGGCCTCCCTATGAGAATATGGCTTGCTTCTATTGGAACCACAGCACATATCACTTTGTCATTGTATTATCCCATGGAAATGTGTAGCTCCACTTGCTTGCTCACTTTCATCTCTCCATCTTCACTAAGCCATTGGAGTTTGTATGGCCTAGGATATGGCTTGGTCTCCAAATTTAATTTGCACACTAATCTAGAGCTGGCCACATTGGTGTAACTCCTTCCATCCATAATGAAAGAACATAGTTTCCTATTGATTGAACACCTAGAGTGAAAGATGTTTTCTCTTTGGGAATCATCAAGAGCTTGCATTTGACCTCCAAGCAAACAATCATCAATAAATCTCCTTCTTGGGCCTCCATAATGATCTCCTTATCTACCTCTTCTTCTTCCTCAGCTTCACTAGCTGAAAACTCACTAGTAATTTCTCCATCTTCCTTAAGCAACATAGCCTTCTTGGTTAGACACTCTGAAGCTATCTCTCCCCAAACACTTAAAGCATTTTATCTCACTACTCCTTGTTTTTTTTTGGGGGTCTTATTGGACTTGAATTGAGTCCTTTGAGGTGCAATCATGGTATTGTTAGAAGCAATACATCCCTCTTCTTATTTCTTTCCTTCCAATTTGAAAAATTGAAATTAGAAGAACTCCTCCTCATGGTACCTTTTCTCTTGAGTTGCTGCCCCACTTTGGTAGCTTGATGTACCAAGCCTTCCAACTTTACATAATTTTGTAGCTCAACCACATCTCTAATATCATTATTCAGCCCATTTAGAAACACAGGTCATAGTAGCCTCCCTATCCTTATTCACATTGGCTCTAATCAAAGACACCTCCATCTCCTTGTAATATTCATCAACGCTCCTACTACCTTATGTGAGTCTTTGGAGCTTGTTATAAAGGTCCCTATGATAATAGGAAGGGACAAATCTCCTTCTCATCAACCTCTTCATTTCAACCCAAGTATCCACCAAAGGTTCTTCATATCTAAGTCACTCTTTTTGCAAGTAGTTCCACTAAATAAGAGCATAGTCCATGAACTCCATGACTATTACCTTTACTTTCTTTTTTTCATTGTAGTTGTGGAATGAGAATAACTGCTCAATTTTCATTTCCCACTCAAGATAAGCCTCTGGATCACTCTTCCCTTTGAAAAGTGGGATATTAAGCTTCACTCCTTTAATTCAATCATCTCTAGCATCACCTTCATTATCTCTTCTCCTCCTTCCATCATTCCTCCTTCTACTTCCATCATCATCACGATGTTCTTAACTCTCTAACCGCACAATTCTCTCATATAACTCCTCTATATGCTCCCACATCATCCTTTGCATTTGAGTTGTAATAGCCTCTACTAACAATTTGTTGTTTCCTTGAGGAGGAGGGATACCATCACCACCTGTTTCTGCCATAATTCGTGTAAAAAGAACAAAAAAAATATATGAAAGCAATAGGACCTCACTACATTTCTCAAGTGTTTACTGTAACATCTTCCCAAGTACAACATCATCCTTAAGTCATGACATCAGACTCGAGAGTTGTTACTTATAAATTAGTGGACCTTTCTTAAATATCTATAGCCAGTTTAATTGATTTGCAAGATAACTATGTCATAATTCTATTGAAATATATATATATATATATATATATATATATATATGTATATATATATATATAGCAAGGAAAACCAAAACATTTATTTAATACAAGGTTAAGTACACAAGGGAAGCTCTTCTATGAGCTTAACACATCTGTTCTCTATTACATTTACATATATATAACTAAAATAAAGTTACGGTAAAATAAATACATCCACTTCTAAACTACTGCAACTCTAGTATAGTTTTCTTGTAGTGTCTTTGTAATGCCCCAATTTTTACTGTAATTTTTACTGTCATTAGAAATTACTCAATTACCGAATTACCGTAGGTAATTATTACATAAGATTTGAGGCCGAACAATCCTCAATAAAGGAATATAACATTAGAAGAGAGGTTAGGAACGATTCATGCGAGAGTCGCAAATCCCGAATTTCTGTACGTATAAAATGACCAAAACGTCCCTGCGGCTGTTTTAACTCCGATGTGCGTGACTGAGAGCCCGAACCTCACTAAAATGTTTTAAAATGTGTTTTTAAGCCATGATTAACCATTGGTTAAGCTCGGGTGGCCTCGGGCAATTTTTAAGTGAAAGTACGATTTTGCCCTGTTTTGAGCGATTTGCGAATTCGGGATTTTTGATTCGTATACCGAAACCTAAGCAATATTAGGCTCAAATTAAAGCTTATTAAATTCTAAATATTAATCTAGAGTCAAAATTATGTATTTAGATTGATTAGAACCCAAAATTGCTCAAAAACACCCAAATTGCTTACTAATTCACTTAAACCCTTAGCCGTAAATTCTCTAAATTACATGAATACCTTGCCTACACCTAAATAATGCATGGAACACACAAATTTCACTTCTTTGGGCTGTAATGGACGAAATTATTGATGCCATTATGCAGCTGAATTATTGCCAAAAGTTGCACTAAAACAAAATGCCAAAATGTCACCATAAGAGACATAATTCCTTAATTTCATACAACTTTGTCTAAAATGATTTTTCCTCCCTTATTTCTCCTGCAAAATTCCGTCCACTACCTCATCATTTTGGCCAATTAGAAGCCTCAAAATCTTCTATAAATAGGCTTGCTTGAGTGGTCTTGGAATGCTTGGTTCATAACTAGTTTTTAGGAGCACCAAAAACTTTCTTTCTTCCTCCTCTTTGGCTGAATTCTTTCTTCAATTTTTCAAAGAGATTTTGTTTCATTTCACTTCAAGAAACCAAGTTCTCTTCCTCTTCTTCAACTCAGATTAGGTAGGGAGTAGTTTCTAAATTTATTTCTATGCTTTGAGGAGTTGTGTTTTTAGCTCAAAATGATGAAATTATGAACTTGCCTTAGCTTTTCATTTTGGTTTTCCTCTTCAATTTTTCTTTAACCAATTCAACCATATGGCCTAGGTGGAACTAAGATGATGGCTTGATGATGAGGACCTTGAGGGTGGGTTGTAAATCCATCACAAGTTAGGCCTCTAAAGCTTGAAAATTCCACTTGATGCAAAACCTTAAAGAATAATGCTTTATGATGCTAAAACAAAGATTTTTAGTTTAGAACTTGAAAGATGTATTTTTTCCTTTTATGTTTATTTCTTGTTAAGATATGTATTGGGTTGAATTTATAATTCTTTTAAAGTCTTGAAGGAGCTCTAGTAAAGAAACAAAATGAATTTGCATCCATGATTAAGTTTATGCTTTGCATAACCATGTTTACCTTCTATGTCATCACTAAATTTTCAAGAATGAATAAATGAACTTGCATTTCTCATGTTTAAATTCCAAGCTTGTATTTCATGTTTATGTTTCAAGTCATCACTTAATCTTTCAAGATAATAAAGAGGTTGCATCTCATATTTAATTTATGCTCTCACTATATTTTATAATGGCTAAAAGAATCAGCATGGCATGTTTATTTTATGCCATCACCTAAAGATCCTAGAGCTCAAAGACTTGCCCATGTATCACAAGCAAAGAAATATGATTATTGGAGTTAAAGAATTTATTCTTTAAAAAGTCTTGAGATTGGAGCTTAAAAGATGTAATAATAATATTCTCTTCTCCCTCTCTTGGTCTGTGCGGACTACATGCTCAGGTTTCTTAATATTCTCTTCTCTCTCTCTCGGTCTGTGCGGTCTACCGCCGCTCCGGTATCCTAATAATGTCTCCTCCCTCTACTAGTCACATGCGGATTACACGCCTCCGATTTCTTGTATCATGTTTATATTTCAAGTTCTTGCATCATGTTTAATTTTCAAGTCATCACCTTAAATCTTAAAGATAAAGAAATGGAATTGCATATCATGTTTATAATTCCAAGCTATCACCTTATCAAGATAAGATTAAAATAAGGTTGCATAGCATGTTTATAATTCTAAGATGTCACCTAAATCTCTAAAGCTCAAGACTTACTCCTTTTATCTTAAGTGAGAATTTTAATTGTGAAGATCCTCCCAAATTTGACAAAAGAACTAGTTTCTAAATGAGTTTTAAGGCTTTGCAAGGATTTTATGGGGAACTAGTATTTTATATGCACTTAAAATATGATTCTATGTAATTGCATGAGGTTCATGATTCGCCACCGATCTGAGTTTAGTATCAATGTGTGATAATGATTTGATATGATTGAAGTTGTGATAATTATGGTTTATTGTTAAGAGAATGATTCATAATTGGTTTATTAACTAATTAGTTCTATAATTGATAATTCTATGTAAGGATTGGATGCTTATTAAGTACTTGATATCATTGAATGATTTCCTGGCTTGCATGTTATAGTTGCTTTATTGCAAATAATAAGAATGCTTATACATGAAATGTTCTTTATTATGTAAAATTCACCTTTGTTGCTAGAAGAAAGTGTATCATTGTAAAAGTGTAATTTGGAAAGGTTCTGGCTAAGGAAAGACTTGGTATTTAAGCGTGTCCATTGTGACCCACCTCTCTTTCTGGGAATCTCCCATATGCATGATTCTGATTGATATATATTATTCTAGCTTAAGACTATAAATGAGAAAATGTTATGATGTTTATGAATTGTATTATGATATAACATGCAAAGATTTAATGGTGACTTAAACTTATAAGAAAATGATCCTTTGGAACCATCAGACTATAGATGGTGAAAAGGTGATTTTAGCCCCCTAACCCGTTCTCTCAAAAGGGTAGAGTCGGGACTTTAGCTTATCAAAAGGGATAAGTATATGCTAGTGACGACTAGTAAAGTATGAGCTCATAACCTAAATTACTCCCAAAAGGGTGGAGTAAGGGTGGCCCAAGGAAAATAATGATGATGATAAGATTTTAAGTCACCAAAGGCACTAAAGAAATGAAATATGTGCACTGTGTCCATGTGTAGCTAATATTATATGACGTTCTTTTATGCATGTTATTTTGATAATGATGATGAGGAATATGATGTAATGATAAAGGAAATGTTCATTGTAAATATGACATGTTAAGAATAAGATGCATTATAAGGCATAATTAAAAATTGACGAACCTCGGTTAAGTATTTGTCAGAACTTAAAATGAATCTTTGCATGCTCACTATTTTAGAATAATCCCGAGGTTCTGGGGACTTTGATGATGACACTATAGAAGGAGGTACCCTCATGAGAATTCTTTAGCAAGATTCTCACTCCCTTTTCTTTATTTCCGTCATTGTCTCCAGATTCAAATGGCGACATTCGTCTGTTCGTTGATACCCCTACTTGGGAATTCCACTATGATCCGGTGCATCGCTCGTATCATTTTGAAGGGAGGTCTTGTGATTCGTGTTTTTATTTACATAGGTCGTCCATTTGCACATCCTGTCCCTAGTTATCGATTTTCTCCTACTTCTCCCTATGGCGATGAAATGGTTTCGAACATGCACGTCCACTTGATGAAAGGATGTTACGTTCTTATCCCGCTTCATCTGCTGTCCATGGATTTCGAGTATGTTCCGAGGCGAGATATTACAAACCGATCCTTGAGAGGACACTCCTACTCATGTATATTCTGAGAGCTCTGCTCCTACTCCCACACGTGTAAGAGAGAGTAGTCAGGAAAGCTGTTCAGCCAGGAGGTTAGCGAGAAGGCCGTCCATGCGACCCGACTGGTGCATCTCGTGTGTCCCCTCAGGGAGCTCATCGATGGATCGGATTTATTCCCCCATTTCCAGGACAGTGGCCATAGAAGGTTCTTAGTAGATTTATGTGTGATCATGCACCCTAGTTTTAGGATAACCTTCCCGGCTTATGGAGTTATCTAGTTTAGGGGCATGTATTTCCTTAAGTATATTTTCTTTTAAGGGTTTGCATAAGATAATGATGTATGAACATAACCCACCCTTTGAGAGAGGTTATTGTATGTAAATATATGCTATAATGTGCTATTGGATGTTATATGATGGAGCCTAAGTGATATGATGTGATATATTCCTAAACGTCTTATTATACCCCGCTTACTCGTTCACGTTGTACTTGGCTCACGTTTTCAATTATGTGTTTAAAAAAAAAAAATGGCTCGTAATTTCACTAAGTATTTTCAAATTATGAAGAAAGAACCAAAGTAAGGAGTAAAGTCTAGTCATTAATCAGATTCAACCTAGGTGTATCTGGTTAATTACTAGGGTGTTACAGTCTTCACCATTTTTTGGATCAACCTGGAGACAACACGGGAACACACAAAATAAGGGTGAGAATTATATAATTCTTAGTAGGGCAACTCCCCTAATACACAATCATAATATCATCGTCATCACCCCAGCCACTTTGGTTTATAAAAAAAATGATCAAGCATTACATAATAATGGTTCATTTTTAAAGTTTCAAATCATTTTTCCGAAGTGGGTTATTTTTAAGAATCAATCACTTTGTGCACATTTATCACAAGCTCATAATCATAGTAGATAATGTCAATCAAAATGATTCGATATGATACAAATATGTATATACCAAATGTAGGGAAATTATCTTTAATTGCCCCTGATAAATCGAAGAGGATCTCATCTATCTTTATTTTCCCTCAATAAGTCGAAAAGATTTCATTGTTCTCTCTATTTGCCCTTGACAAGTCAAAAAGATCTCATCAATCTCTAATTTCCCTCGACAAGTCGAAAGGATCTTATTTTTCTCTATTTGCCCTTGACAAGTCATAGAGGATCTCGTGTTTCTTATTTGCCCTTGACAAGTCAAAAAGGATCTCATGTTTCTTATTTGCCCTTGACAAGTCAAAGAGGATCTTATTTTTAGTTATGGTTACAGAACTTAATTCAATATATCATTCACTTTCTTTCCAATGCGTGTATAAAACACATATAGGCATCCATTCACATTGTGATTTCAATCATGCCTCATAAACCAATCTTTACTTCCTTTAGTATGCATTTATACATCACAAGTCACATGGCCAAATATTTAACATCAAGTATTCATGTTATACTAGAACCAAAATACCATTACATTATCAATTCAAGTCTTTGGTTCATTTCCAGCAAGTGGGCAGATTTCACACTATTGTAGCACAAATTTATATGCACATCAAACAATCAATCTAGAGGCTATAAAAATTATTCAAGACATTTCAATGTATCCCCAAGGTGCTGTGAAAATTTCAGAGTAAAAAGAGTTATCTAACTATGTTAACAAAATTAGACAAATTTGGTGGTCAGAAACCACTCAATCTCAGCTCAAGAATCAAAATTCATAATTTTTAACCCTAGCAATTGTACCCAGAAAATTCGAAATGAAAATCCTGGTGAAACCTCAACATGTCTCTAATACCCTTAAAAATTTCAAGTGATAATTCCATCATTTGATATGGTAACAAAATTAGCAAAATTTACAGCTTCTGTTCCAGCACTTCAGGCAGCATATGCTTAATTTCGGTTCTTGATTTTTTTAAAGCAGTTTGACTCAAAATAAGAACCCAAGAAAATTTGTGGGACTAACTCAAGATGTTAGATCCAACATATATTTTTTCCAGATCATGAAAATGTACACAACAGGCCCAGAAAATTTGTGATCACACACTGCCTGTAAGAAAATCGAAAATCCAGCAAGTATCACTCAACATTTTTTGACAAAATGATCTTTCTAACCTTATCCAAACACTTCACCAAAATTCATACATCAATATCAACATAATATCAACCAAATTAACTAGAAATTTTGAATTGAAACCAGCAAGAATTCCTCAGAAGAATTTTGAAAGAAAAAGGCCAAAGAAAACCCTACTTTTGGTGTCTTTTGGATCCTTGGCTCCAAGGTGCTCCAAGATTGATTCCTTCCACTTCAAAGCTCCTAAACCCACACCAAACCCTTCTTTAGGCAAGGAGTATGAGATATCAAAGTGAGGAATTGAAATTTCAATTGGTTAGAATGGTAGATATTGATGTGTAGAACAAGTTTTATGAAGGAACTTAGAAATTTTAACAACTCTAGGCTAAGGTATTTGGGCTTGGAATGAAAACTATGGAGCTCTTTGAGAATGGAGATGGAGTTGCTGCCTTCCTCTATTGATGGCTGAAACTTTTGGCTTCTTAAAGAAGCTTTAGCTTGTGTTAATCTTCTTATTAAATGCCATGAATATCTTATATTATATTTGGATAATTCATAATCTAAGAAAACAAAATGCATGGCTAGGATTGGATCTTATTATTCAAGATTGAATCTTAGCCATTCATTTAAGTCAAATGGATGAGCATTCTCTTTTTGTAAAGGTCAAACTAACTTTTGGTGCTAGAAATCACACATCGAAATTTTACCGAACGGGTAAAACAGTGTATCCGGGTAATCAAACATTGCCCAAAAAATAATTTCGGTTATAAAATCTTTATTTCTACCTATTTCTAACCTTATTTCCATGTTTTCCTAATTTCGGGCACCTTCGGGTCCCGAATCAAGGGTTTTAGCTGTCTCGGTGGGCCTGCAGGGCCCGTAAGTTACTATTCACATTTTTTAAAAAAAAATCCGTTGGGTTGTCCTCATCATTGTTCAAACTATCAGATTTTTGAAATTATGATTAGTAAAGCCTAAATTAATTTTTAAATAATTTTTTAGGGTGTTACATTTACACTCTTAGAGATACATCACTCGTGTTTGTTGCTCTCTAATAGGCTCTTGTGTAAAGTTCTCTTTTGCCTTTTACCACTCAAGTGTTCTTGTAGGCTCTTAAATGGAATCTCAGGTCAATTCAAAGACAAACTCCAACAACTCCAATGTTTAACCACAAAACAACAAGAGGTCAAACAAAAGGAAACACTAAGACAAAACTTTAGATAAGCAAGAAAAATGAAACAAGGATAAGCACACTCAAATGGCCAAACAAGACAAGAATAAGCTAAAGGTTCGAAGAACAAAAGAAACCACTGTTCTGACTTTTTTCTTTGGGGCCAAATTCTTTTTTTTTTTATTCTGTTTTTGATGATTATAGACGAACAGACAAAATGGAATCACATCAAAACAAGCACATATTTAACAACTAAACATCAAACTAAAAAAAGCCTAGAAAGATTGAAATGAAATAGTTCTCAAAAACATCAAGAACACATGATGAACATTCTGCACCTTTTTTTTAACCCACTAATCCAATGTAACATTAAACAAAGACAAAAATAGAAACTAGAAGAAATATCACAAAATTAAGCAAAAAGATGAGGATGCAAAAACAAATTCACAGGTTGCACCAATTTGAGCTCGTTAAAAAAGAGTCACTATATCTCAAGCTGGAAAATTCATATTGCAATGATTGCAAAACGAGGTGAAAACTGAGACTCTAAAATTCAAAAATGACCTAAAAACACCGAAAGATGATACATAAAACTCGAGATATGAACCAAAGAAAACTGACCAATTCTACAGAATTAGAATCGAGCTCTGATTACCAAATGTTATGATCCAGAATGGAATTGCTCGAAGGCGCCACAATCAAGAATGATTGATAAGCCAAGGGAGATCGCCACAAGAGCAATTGGATACTCTTGATAAGACCTAGGGTTCCAAGCAAGAACCAAAGAGACACTCTTACCAAAAAAGGTAATCTGCTCTGAATATTGCAAAAATCCCCTCTAAAAGGTGTTAACAAGGTTTATAAACTAAATAATAGCTCAGTAAGTGAGCTGTAATACTTAGCCCATGATTAAATTCTAAACTAAATAAAATATAAAATTAACAAGTGTTAGGCTGTATAAAATCCACAAACCCAATTACATAATTAAAAAAACAAAACTTTAGTTAGTAACATAAAAGGCTTAAAAAAGATGGTGGCAGTCCATATAACATCAAGGGTCTTCAAGTGGGATTAGGCAATGCACCATTTTGGGCTTTGTAATATCCCCTGCTGCTTTATGGATTGACGACTATCCCCACAAATCAACAAGGGTCTTTCAGCGTGCTTTGTCCTCACTCGTACGCTTCCTAGGAAAACTTCCCAGGAGGTCACCCATCCCAAAATTGCTTCAAGTCAAGCACGCTTAATTGTGGAGTTCTTTCAGTTTGGGCTACCAAAAAGAAGATGCATCTTGTTGGTATAGGTAGTACAAATCAATTCATATAAGCCCTCTTTAACTGTATAGTCCCATACCTATACAGTCTCAGGATCCCTCTCATTGGTGTATTATGTCCGGTTCATTCATGTACCCTTAGCTCTCGAAGTCTACCCAGAACCGCTCCTTGTCAGTGCCTCCTTACCTGCAGCGATCACTCCCCGACTTCGCAATCCCCGGGCGTTACAGGCTTCAAGTCTTCCAAATTAGGGGCAGCCTCAAGAATTATTGCTACAACTTGTTGCTATGCCTCCTTTGCCTTCCTAGCCCTTCCTTTTGTCATTTGTAACACCCCGATTTTTCTGTCTGAGAGGAAAATGACCAAAATGCCCCTGAGGTCATTTTCTGCCCGAAATTCGAGGATGGCCGGCCTGGCGGTCCTCGAAGGGCCAACTCAATGTTTGAAGGGGATTGGATGACCCTTGAATGGTTTCGGAGGCGAAAATTTCATTTTCTGCAGTTTCAGGTCAAAATGACCAAAATACCCCTATAGCGTTTCTACGTGGGTAAAGGTGTCGTTTGAACCCGAAACTTTCTCTGAAGGTCTAAAACAATGTTTTTACATGTTTAAAAGTGTCTGTTTAAGTCCCGGTGGTCCCAGGAAGTTTTTTCACAAAATTACGATTTTGCCCCTGGAATAGTGTTTTTGAGCTTAATGACAAAATTAAGCAAACCTAAGCAATATTAGGCTTTAATCGAAGAATAATTAATTTCCATAATTAATCTAGAGTCAAAATAGGCTATTAAAATTAATTAGGACCTAAAATTGCTTAGATTAAACTTAAATTTCTTTTTAAAACTCAAGATTCCAATCTTGGAATCTTGAATAGTATTTTCTCTTTCCAATTCCTTAAATCATGGAATTGTGTCTAGAATTGTTTATGAACTAAAATGAATTTATAACTCACTAATAATGAAAGACCACTCCTTAAACATGTCTTAACAACCTTGATTACCCATTTTCTCACCTAAACACTTTCTTACAAATTCCTAATCTTAATCCTAATCAAAGCTACACCTAAACACAACTCTAAACCACAATTAAAATGCAAGAAATCCTCCCCATGGCTGATGCATGTTTCGGCCACCTCCTCCCCCAATTGCATCACATGTTGACTTGTTTCTCACTCAAAGAACCATGCTTGACCCATACTTGCACCCATACTTGAACCCATACCTAGCCATGCCTTCCACCATGCCTTAAACCACACCTTGGAAAAGATATTTTCTCTTCTCCATCGCTGTAAATGGCCCAAGCCTTCCTCCCCATTTACACCTCTCATTTTGTTTCATTTCTCTATAAATAGCATGCTTGGGTGAACTTGCATCATTTTGGGCTCATTTGCTAAGTGTAAGTTGTAATGCTTGATTTTTCTTGTCATTAGAAATTACTGATCTGTCAGAGGGTAATTATTACATAAGATTTGAGGCCGAACAATCCTCAATAAAGGAATATAACATTAGAAGAGAGGTTAGGAGCGATTCATGCGAGAGTCGCAAATCCCGAATTTCTGTACGTATAAAATGACCAAAACACCCCTGCGGATGTTTTAACTCCGATGTGCGTGCCGACTGAGCCCGAACCTCACTAAAATGTTTTAAAATTTGTTTTTAAGCCATGATTAACCATTGGTTAAGCTCGGGTGGCCTCGGGCAGTTTTTAAGTGAAAGTACAATTTTGCCCCTATTTTTGGGTAGTTTTGCGAATTTCGGGATTTTTGATTTGTATACTGAAACCTAAGCAATACTAGGCTCAAATTAAAGCTTATTAAATTCTAAATATTAATCTAGAGTCAAAATTATGTATTTAGATTGATTAGAACCCAAAATTGCTCAAAAACACCCAAATTGCTTACTAATTCACTTAAGCCCTTAACCGTAAATTCTCTAAATTACATGAATACCTTGCCTACACCTAAATAATGCATGGAACACACAAATTTCACTTCTTTGGGCTGTAATGGACGAAATTATTGATGCCATTATGCAGCTGAATTATTGTCAAAAGTTGCACTAAAACAAAATGCCAAAATGTCACCATAAGAGACATAATTTCTTAATTTCATACAACTTTGTCTAAAATGATTTTTCCTCCCTTATTTCTCCTGCAAAATTCTGCCAACTACCTCCTCATTTTGGCCAATTAGAAGCCTCAAAATCTTCTATAAATAGGCTTGCTTGAGTGGTCTTGGAATGCTTTGTTCATAACTAGTTTTTAGGAGCACCAAAAACTTTCTTTCTTCCTCCTCTTTGGCTGAATTCTTTCTTCAATTTTTCAAAGAGATTTTGTTTCATTTCACTTCAAGAAATCAAGTTCTCTTCCTCTTCTTCAACTCAGATTAGGTAGGGAGTAGTTTCTAAATTTATTTCTATGCTTTGAGGAGTTGTGTTTTTAGCTCAAAATGATGAAATTATGAACTTACCTTAGCTTTTCATTTGGTTTTCCTCTTCATTTTCTTTAACCAATTCGGCCATATGGCCTAGGTGGAACTAAGATGATGGCTTGATGATGAGGACCTTGAGGGTGGGTTGTAAATCCATCACAAGTTAGGCCTCTAAAGCTTGAAAATTCCACTTGATGAAAAACTTTAAAGAATAATGCTTTATGATGCTAAAACAAAGATTTTTAGTTTAGAACTTGAAAGATGTATTTTCCAAGCTTGTATTTCATGTTTATGTTTCAAGTCATCACTTAATCTTTCAAGATAATAAAGAGGTTGCATCTCATATTTAATTTATGCTCTCACTTTATTTTATAATGGCTAAAAGAATCAATGCATGGCATGTTTATTTTATGCCGTCACCTAAAGATCCTAGAGGTCAAAGACTTGGCCATGTATCACAAGCAAAGAAATATGATTATTGGAGTTAAAGAATTTATTCTTTAAAAAGTCTTGAGATTGGAGCTTAAAGATGTAATAATAATTCTCTTCTCCCTTCACCGGTCACCATGCGGACTACCGCCTTTCAGGTTTCTTAATATTCTCTTCTCCCTCTACTGGTCCTGTGCGGATTACTGCCGCTCCAGTTTCTTGCATCATGTTTATATTTCAAGTTCTTGCATCATGTTAAATTTTCAAGTCATCACCTTAAATCTTAAAGATAAAGAAATGGAATTGCATATCATGTTTATAATTCCAAGCTATCACCTTATAAAGATAAGATTAAAATAAGGTTGCATAGCATGTTTATAATTCTAAGATGTCACCTAAATCTCTAAAGCTCAAGACTTACTCCTTTTATCTTAAGTGAGAATTTTAATTGTGAAGATCCTCCCAAGTTTGACAAAAGAACTAATTTCTAAATGAGTTTTAAGACTTTGCAAGGATTTTACGGGGAACTAGTATTTTATATGCACTCAAAATATGATTCTATGTAATTGCATGAGGTTCATGATTCGGCCACTGATCTGAGTTTAGTATCAATGTATGATAATGATTTGATATGTTTGAAGTTGTGATAATTATGGTTTATTGTTAAGAGAATGATTCACTGCATTTTAGAGTATCATTGTAAAAGTGTAATTTGGAAAGGTTCTGGCTAAGGAAAGACTTGGTATTTAAGCATGTCCATTGTGACCCACCTCTCTTTCCTGGGAATCTCCCAGATGCATGATTATAGTTGATATATATTATTCTAGCTTAAGACTATAAATGAGAAAATGCTATGATGTTTATGAATTGTATTGTGATATAACATGCAAAGATTTAATGGTGACTTAAACTTATAAGAAAATGATCCTTTGGAACCATCAGACTATAGGTGGTGAAAAGGTGATTTTAGCCCCCTAATGTAACGCCCCGATTTTCTGCTAGAGTGAAAATGACCAAAATGCCCCTGAGGTCATTATCAGCCCGGAATTCGAGGAAAGCCAGGTCCGGCAGTACTCGAAGGGCAAGCTCAATGTTGGAAGGGGATTGGATGACTTGTGTTTCTTTCCGGGATCGAAAATCTCGTTTTTCGAGTTTTCAGGTCAAAATGACCAAAATGCCCCTGTGGCGTTTTACCCTTTTGCAAGTGCCAGATGAACCCGAAACCTCTCCAGATGGGTTTAAAAGACATTTTTATGTATTCTGTGGTCTCAGTTTTGGTCCCGGAGGTCCCGGGCAAAATAAGTGCAAAATTACGGTTTTGCCCGTAGTTTCGTATGTTTACACCTAATCACACGGTTAAGCGAAACCTAAGCAATATTAGGCTCTAATCGAAGGTTAATTAATTTCCATAATTAATCTAAGGTCAAAATAATTTAATAAGGATGATTAGAACCTAAAATTGCTTAGATAAACTTAAAACCCTATCTTTAAATTCAAGGACTTTGAGTGTAGGAATCAATGAATAGTGTGCAAATAGTGCACAAATAGTGTTTTCTCTCTCTTTCCTTAAATCATGGGATTGTGATACACATTATTTATTCACAAATGAGTTTTAAATTCTCTAATGATGTAAGAGCACTCCTAACCTTGTCATAAAATTCCTAATACACATGCTTAGTTACCTAAACTTAAGCTTAATTACTCCTAACCTTGTACCTAAACTAACCCACACTTAATCCTATCATTAACACCCAATTACATGGAAGATTTTTCCTCTCTCCTTGCTGCCCAAATCTGACCAAAAATCATCCCCCATTTTCATGAATTATTTCATTTCAAACTTAAAGGAAAATCACCTCAAATCACCTTACTTGTCATGCCTTGTCATAATTTCAATCAAGCTTGCTTTCCCAAATGAATAACCAAGTAAAATAAATCATTCTCTTCAATTATTTATGGCTGAAAAACTTCCAGCCATGTTGGTCTTCTAGAAGCTTAATTTCATCCACAATTTAAAGAAAAGATCACTCAAAAACCCATGCTTGAAGCCATACCTTGTGTCATGAGCTCCATGCTTCAAACCATGCTTGTATGACACCATCAAAGAGATATTTTCTCTTTCTTACCATCAGCAATGCTTTCCATTCTCTCACCTATCACTTTGTTTTTCTATAAATAGGGAGCTTGTGTTAGCATTGGATGCACATTGAGCATTTGCTAAAGCTTAGAGTAGTCTTGCTAGTTTCTTTCTTTCTCTCTGGTCCCAAAGAGTTCCTTTCTTTTTCATCTTCATCTTTTTCATCTCTTTACTTCATCATCATCATCTCATAACCTTCACACATCACCCCATAACCTTGAATCACCATCAAACCTCTCAAATATTTCATCTCAAACACAACCTCACCTCAAACACAACTCTAACCTCCTTATCTTCCCTTGGCCGAAAACATCAAGCCTTTTGGAGGAGCTCATCATCTTGTTTTCTTCTCTCAAAGTTCAAGCTCTTTGTCTTCACTCTAGGTAGGAGTGTTTCTTTGCATTTCATTTCCATGAAAAATGAGTTTTTCTCTAGCTACCTCTTGGAATTTCTTTTTAAAACTCTCTTGGTTTCCTTCTTGAGTTTTTGGCCTTCATGACCTTTAAACTCATACATGATGGCTTGATGATGGGGACCCCTAGATGATGACTATGTGTTCATCATAATGAGACCCCTAAAGCTTGAGTTTTCTTTAGTTTTTATTATTATGCTATGAAGTTCACTAAAGTTTTCAACTTAAGAAAATAAGAATGATTTCAAAAAGGAATATGGATTACTTTCTCTTGGCCTCATGATTTCGGCCATAATTCCCTTTCTTGAAAATATGGAGATTTCTTTTAGTTCCATTCTCTTGACTTGATGAGACTATGTTGGGGTTGTGAATATTGGTTCTTTAAAGTCTTGGACAAGCTCTAGTTATTAAACCAAAATGAACTTGCATTCATATTTAGTTTATGCCTTGCATAGCATGATTTATTTTTATGTCATCACTAATGCTCTAAGACTAAAATAGAACTTGCATATTCATATTTAATTTCCAAGCATTGCATTTCACGTTTATTATTCAAGTCATCACTTAAAATCCAAGATAATAACAAGTTGCATCTCATACTTATTTTGAGCTATTTACTTTTCAAGTTCTCACTTTATTTCCCTAATGAACAATCAAAATGAAGTGCATGGCATGTTTATGTTTTGTCATCACCTAAAGCTCTAGAGCTCAAAGATTTGTCCCAAGGTCTCAAATGAGAGTTAGACATGGAAAGCATTCTCTTAGAATGCCCACTTCGGCTATGTGAGATGAATGAACTTAGGATAAGTTTCATTTGATCACAAATGCCCGTAAGTTATGCTTTATAATTTTTCTAAGTCTATGTGGATTCAAAGAACATATAGAACTAAGTTTTATGGATTTAGTACCTCTTGAAATAAATTCAACTTAGCTACTGCCCTTATAAATATCTTGATGATTTTAGATGTTAAAAATGTTTACAAAAGAGTTTTGAAGGTTTTAAAAAGGTTCCAAGAGAAACTAGTATCCTATGTGCTTTACAAAGTATGTTTTATGCCTTTGTATGGAGAGTGTTGTTTTGGTTCCGCCTTGCTATGTTTGGCCACTGTATGAGCTGTTTTAACGATGATAACATGCTTATGTTTAAGTATGATCAATGGAAAAACTCATAAGTAAAAGATAAGAAAGGTTAGAAACTAGAAAAGAATTAATTTGAGAGTTCTAGATCCCTTAATGTTAGAATTTTCTGGATTCTGTCCAGCAAGGTTTAGTAATGATAATCATGGTTCTAAATTAGTTTAAATGTGTAGAAATGACTCATAATTGGTTTAGGACTTGATCTTGGTGCCTTAGGAGCAAATCGAACTTAGAAAGGGTCATTGTCGTGACTCCTAGGTACCCGTAAAGTTGAAATTATGAATTCTGCACCTTTGAGATTGAGAGATATTCTTGACCATAGTATGAAGAGAGATATACATTAGTCATAACCTCCTAAGTACCCAAGAGGTTAGCTTTGAATGATTCATAACTTAGGCGTGAGTTAAAGACCATAGCGGTCAATGCATAAGACATTAAGAATATGAGAATGATATTTATATGATACTAAGGTATGTTAAGATGTTTTACGATGATGCATATGTTATGTAAAGGATGATGACGTTATTCATATGAGGAATTCATGAGGATATATGTTTATGTGGCATAAAACAAATTTGGAAGAAATTCGGCGTGATGCCATCGTGCTTGAATTTCCGACAAATTTGGGGACTTAAAGATTTTGAAAATTAAGGTACTAAGATGGGTTCTAGGATGGCACCGGTTTGGCCGAGCACCTCCATAGAACTCATGTGACATCGGTACCCATTTTTTTACTCTTAGGTGACACCGGTTCGGCCGAGCACCCCTAAGAGATTTGCCCCCTAACCCGTACTCAGATGGTCGGGATTTATGATTTATGATACGCTTATCATTAAATGGTAAGTAAGAACTAGTGACGACTAGTTAAGGTATGAGCTCATAACCTAGAGATGTGACACGTTACGGGTGACACCGGTTGACCGAGCACCCCCAGTTCGATTGTCTTTTAGGGTGGCCCATAAGGAAGAGAAGTTTTATGATTATGATTATGTCACTAAGTTTGTCCCATATGAATGTGTTCTAATTGCCACTTAATACCACTAAGTATGATGATGATTGATGTATGTGCATTAAGTAGCGCCACGCATACATTCTTTATTATGTTGCATTCATGACATTAAGATCATCCTAAAATGAATGGACCTTGGCTAAAATACACTTTAGAACTTAAAATGAACTTGATATATGCTCACTTGTCTTTATGAAATAAACCCAAGGTTCCTGGGGATGTGAACGATGTAACCCTAGGATAGGAGACTCCTACTGAGATTCTTTACTAAGAATTCTCACTCCTCTCTCTCTTCTCCCGTCACATCTTCAAAGAGCGATGGCGATGTTCGTTGACTTCATTGACACGCCAGCCAGGGAGGTGCACTACACCCCGGTGGAGCTTTCGAGTACACAAGTGTTGCAAGGATATTCCCTTCAATTTGTATCTTTTGGGAGGGGTGGTGGATTTATACTCGTAGCTCACTAGAAGGGTAGCATTTTGGATTTTTATCGTAGTCGCACCCTACACTTGTGTTTCTTGTTGTATTTTATTTCTTCTTTATTACAAGCTCTGCCTGTACCTATGCGGGTATGACTACCTATGTACTCTAAATATATTATTAATGAAATGTTTCTCTTGTTATGATGATTTCTGCTCCACTATTATATGTTTTCCTTTTTGAGTTCTCTCTATGAGTGTTAATCATGTCTCACGTTTCTGTTATTCGAATAGTTAAGTTCGCGGCTCTCACTTTGTTTTATACTTTCAAAAAAAATTTTACCGTAATTTCCGCTAAATATTTTCAAGAAAAAGATGAGACTATGAGGTAATAGCCTAATGTTTAACCTAATGTGTTCTAGAAAGTTGGGTTAAAATTAGGGTGTTACATTATGGTATCAGAGCAGTTCGATTCTCACGGAGCCTGAGGATTGGACTGACCATGCTTTAGAAGCATGATACGATAGTTATGTCATGTGTAGCGCTTGATAGAGATAAGCTATAGGATTAGAGATGCATGACTTCTGTTGCTTGCAAGTGCCATGGTAACTAGCTCATTTTGCATGAATATTGAGCCTGATCAACTTGATGTTCATTGTCTCATGTGTTTAGGGACCAATGGCAGCGCGGCAATGACCTAGGACTATGCCCAATCTTTGATCAAGACAACGCAATCTGCATTGCTGTCCGGCAAATGGCAACAGCCATGGCACGATTTTTTGATCGAATGGATCAATGTGAGAATGCTATACCTGCTCCCCCTGCTGCCGAGGTGGTTGAGCAGGCACGCTTCGGCGAGTTTCGCAAGGCAAACCCGCCTGCCTTTAGGGGAGCCATGGACCCCGACAAGGCCGACGAATGGATCAAGAATATGGAAAAGATTTACTGCAGTGATTGCACCTCGAGAGGAAGCAGAAGGTGACTTTCGCCTCCTACATGATGGAGTCCGATGTCGAGTTTTGGTGGACCGGCACCCGAAGGATGCTTGAAGCCGTCGGTACGGCTATCAACTGGGAACTGTTCAAGACTTACTTCTATGAGAAGTACTTTCCCGAGTCCGTAAGAAATGCTAAGGATATAGAATTCATGCAGTTGACCCAGGGAGGGTCTACTGTGGCACAATACACTACCAAGTTCGAAGAACTGATCAAGTTCTCTCGGGTGTTCCAAGGGAACCCCGATGAGATATGGAAATGTGTGAAGTACGAGGCCGGTCTCAAAGCGGAGTTAAACTTCGCCGTTGCTCACATGGAAATCAGGGATTTCCCAATGCTGGTCAACAAGTGTCGAATTTTGGAAGAAGGCCAGAAGAAACTCAATGCCGCGAGGGCGGAAAGAGCCAAGGGGTTGGGACCACAAACCCCAAGGTTCAAACCGCAACATCAGAACCAATCAAGGAGCCACTACACTCCACACAACAACAACAACAATAACAACCAGTTCAAGCCACAACAACAACAACAACAAAGGACTCCCTACAACCAACAATCCAAACAGAACCAAAGGCCCCCGTTCAAAAACAATGGCCAGAGGAATAGCAATCACCAAGGAGGACAAGGCGGTCCTCGAAACGGCAATAGCCAAGGAGGGGCAAATGGAGCTAAGAATAAGGCGTACCAAGGAACCCCGCCACCTCTTCGAGTTCCATAGCAGTGCTTTGTATGCCCTCAATGCGGGGAGAATCATGGGAACCGCCCATGCCTAGCCAGGCAGAATGTCTGTTTCAAGTGTGGCAGGCCCGGCCACTACGCATAAGCGTGCATGAGGGCCATCAAGCTAGGACCCCCGTCCACAACACCAAGGGAGAGTCTTTACCCTCAACGCCGAAGATGCCAAGAAGTCTAACGACCTCATCGAAGGTAAGTGCGAACTTAATGGTAGAACCTTAACTGTACTTTTTGATTCTGGCGCTACTCATTCCTTCATTTCACTTGCTAGTGTCGAGTCTTTAAATTTGAAAGTCTCTAAACTTCCCTTTGATCTCATTGTTTCTACTCCTACAAATCGCCCTGTTAATACCTGCCATTGTTGCCTGAACTGTCATCTTGTAGTGGAAAATAGGTCTTTTATCATGGATTTTATTTGTTTACCCCTGAAAGACATAGGAATCATCTTAGGCATGGATTGGCTTCACGCCAACCGTGTGTTGTTAGATTGTGGAACCCAAACAGTAGTCTTTCCTTCTCTTCCCAAAGATATCACTCAACCTCTTAGGTTATACCTAAACTCCATAGAAGTCTTCTGTAGTGGGGAGAAAACTAAGGGATATGTTCTCCTAGCCGCCTGCGATGTAGACTTTGAGCAAAACATAGATGAGATACCTGTGGTAAGAGACTATCCCGAGGTATTCCCAGAGGAAATACCCGAATTCCCTCCCGAAAGAGAAGTAGAGTTTTCCATAGAACTAGTACCCGGAACGGGACCGATCTCTATAGCCCCATATAGAATGTCACCCTTGGAGTTAGCTGAGTTAAAAACCCAGTTAGAGGAGTTATTGGAGAAGAGATTCATAAGGCCGAGTGCTTCGCCTTGGGGTGCTCCGGTCTTATTTGTAAAGAAAAAGGATGGAAGTATGAGAATGTGTATAGACTATAGGCAGTTGAACCGAGTGACCATAAAGAATAAGTACCCGTTGCCTAGGATTGATGATCTTATGGACCAATTGAAAGAAGTTGTAGTGTTTTCTAAGATTGATTTGAGGTCCGGTTACCATCAGATTAGGGTTAGAGATTTGGACATTCCAAAACCGCCTTTCGAACTCGGTATGGACACTTTGAGTTCAATGTGATGTCGTTTGGTTTGACGAATGCTCCCGCAGTTTTTATGGATTACATGAATAGGATCTTTCGACCCTATTTAGATCAGTTCGTGGTTGTGTTCATAGATGATATTCTCATATATTCGAAGACCCACGAGGAGCATGAGCGTCATTTAAAGTTGGTTTTAGAAGTATTAAAAGAAAAGAAGCTATATGCCAAGCTCTCTAAGTGTGAATTCTGGTTGGATGAGGTGAAATTCTTAGGACATGTTGTGTCAAAAGGTGGCATAGCTGTCGACCCAAGTAAAATAGAGGCCATAATGAATTGGGATAGACCAACCTCCGTGACCGAGATTAGAAGCTTTTTGGGTTTAGCTGGCTATTATCATAGGTTTATCAAAGGATTTTCCCAGTTAGCCCTACCCTTGACCAAGCTCACTAGGAAGAATGCCCCGTTTGAGTGGAGCCCTGAGTGTGAAAAGAGTTTCCTAGAGCTTAAGGAAAAGCTCGCCTCAACCCTAGTTTTGGTATTACCTGAACCCAATGTGCCCTTTGAGGTATATTGTGACGCGTCAAGCAAGGGTTTAGGTTGTATGTTGATACAAAATAGGCAAGTGGTAGCCTATGCGTCCAGACAACTCAAGCCTCACGAGGTAACCTACCCCATCCATGACCTAGAACTAGCAGCCATCGTTTTTGCCCTTAAGATATGGAGACAACATTTATATGGTGTAAGGTTTGAAGTTTTCTCCGATCATAAGAGTCTCAAGCATCTCTTTGATCAAAAGGAGTTGAATATGAGACAGAGGAGATGGATGGAATTCCTCAAGGATTACGATTTCGGCTTAAGTTACCACCCCGGCAAGGCTAATGTAGTCGCCGATGCCTTGAGTCGAAAGTCGTTACGTCTGTCTTGTATGATAATCAATGAAGTTGGGTTAATAGAGCAGTTTAGGAATATGAATTTGGGGATGGCAACAACGGAAAATGGCATCGTGATGAGCCATCTCACGGTGACCAGTGGGTTTAAGCAAAGGATTATGCTTGCCCAAAGAGAAAATGAGGACTTTATGGAGACAATAGAGGCGGTTAAGGCCAGAAAATTGAAGGGTTTTGAGTAAGGCCCCAACTGGTTGTGGAGGTATGAGGGGCGGATCTGTGTACCACCTGATGGCGACCTCCGAGAGAAAATCTTGGAGGAGGCTCATAAGAGCCACTTTGCCATCCATCCTCGTGCGACCAAGATGTATCGGGACACGAAGAAGATGTCGTGGTGGCCCGGATTGAAAAAGGATGTGGTCGCCTGGGTGAGTAAGTGTTTGGTCTGCCAAAAGGTAAAGATCGAACACCAAAAACCTTCTGGCATGTTGCAACCCCTGTCAATTCCCGAGTGGAAGTGGGAGAGTATATCAATGGATTTCGTGACAGGATTGCCAAGGACCCAAGCTGGCCATGATGCCGTATGGGTAATCGTGGATCGACTGACCAAGTCGGCTCACTTTCTACCTATTCGAGTCACGTACTCATTAGATAAGTTGGCTCAGCTTTACATCCAAGAAATAGTGAGGCTGCATGGAGTGTCGTCGACGATAATCTCGGATCAAGATCCGCGGTTTACGTCATGTTTTTGGGGAGCTTTCCAAAAGGCATTTGGTTCGAAGCTGTGCTTAAGCACGGCCTACCACCCACAAACGGATGGCCAATCTGAGAGAACCATTCAAACCCTAGAAGATATGTTGAGAGCCTGTGTTTTAGATCAGAAGGGGAGTTGGGATAAGTACTTGCCTTTGATCGAGTTTGCGTATAACAACAGTTATCACGCGAGCATCGGTATGGCACCGTACGAGGCGTTGTATGGAAGGAAGTGCCAATCACCTTTGTGTTGGTACGAGTCTGGGGAGCAAAGTGTCTTAGGACTCGATGTAGTGAGGGAAACAACGGAACAAATCAAAAGGATTAGGGATAGAATCTTAACCGCTCAAAGTCGGTAGAAAAGCTACGCGGACAAAAGGCGTAAGCCCTTAGAATTCCAAGAGGGAGAACATGTATTTCTAAGAATCACCCCCACTACAGGAATAGGTAGAGCCATGAAAGTCAAGAAGTTGAGTCCCCGATTCCTCGGTCCTTTTGAAATTCTTCAGAGAATCGGATCCGTAGCCTATAGAATAGCCTTGCCACCTAATCTGTCAAACCTTCATGACGTCTTTCACGTCTCTCAGTTGCGTAAATACGAGTTCGACCCTAGCCATGTCTTAGAGCCAGAACATGTACAGTTAAGGGAGGACCTGACATTCAAACTACCACCGACGAGAATCGTGGACCAAGGTGTTAAACAGTTAAGGAATAAGTCTGTTCCTTTGGTGAAGGTCGCATGGGGACGAGGAAACACCGAGGAGTTTACATGGGAACTTGAGTCCGAGATGAAGTCAAAGTACCCCGAATTATTCTAAGGTACGAATTTCGAGGGCGAAATTCTTTTTAAGGAGGGGAGTAACATGTAACGCCCGGGGATCGCGAAGTCGGGGAGTGATCGCCGGTGCAAAGAGGCACGGACAAGGAGCGGCTCCTGGCAGACTTCAAAAGCGGAGGGGTACATGAATGAACCGATTACACATCCGAATGAGAGGGATCCTAAGACTGTATAGGTATGGGACTATACAGTTGAGGAGGCTTATATGAATTGATTTGTACTACCTATACCAACAAGATGCATCTTCTTTCAGAGCTCCAAATCGAAAGAACTCCACGCTTAAGCGTGCTTGACTTGGAGCAATTTTGGGATAGGTGACCTCCGGGAAGTTTTCCCAGAAGTGTGCGATGAGACAAAGCACGCTGAAAAGACTCGTGTTGGTTTGTGGGGACAGTCATCAATCCATAAAGCAGCAGGGGATGTTACAAATGGTATCAGAGCCTGCACCTCTCCCAGTACTGTAACGCCCCAATTTTTACTGTAATTTTTACTGTCATTAGAAATTACTCAATTACCGAATTACCGTAGGTAATTATTACATAAGATTTGAGGCCGAACAATCCTCAATAAAGGAATATAACATTAGAAGAGAGGTTAGGAACGATTCATGCGAGAGTCGTAAATCGCGAATTTCTGTACGTATAAAATGACCAAAATGCCCCTGAAGTTATTTTACTCAGAAAATGAGGATCGTGGGCCCCACCTATTCTCAAGGGGATATTTTGAGGATAATAAGGGATTGTTTGTGTTATGTGTGTTAATAGAGCAGAAGGATCTCAATTTTGAGTTCCGTTGCGAAATGACCAAAGCGCCCTGTTGGTGTTTTAACTCCGATGTGCGTGCCGACTGAGCCCGAACCTCACTAAAATGTTTTAAAATGTGTTTTTAAGCCATGATTAACCATTGGTTAAGCTCGGGTGGCCTGGGCAGTTTTTAAGTGAAAGTACGATTTTGCCCTGTTTTGGCGGCTTTTGCGAATTTTGGCATTTTTGATTAGATAATCACAGGAAACCTAAGCAATATTAGGCTCAAATTAAAGCTTATTAAATTCTAAATATTAATCTAGAGTCAAAATTATGTATTTAGATTGATTAGAACCCAAAATTGCTCAAAAACACCCAAATTGCTTACTAATTCACTTAAACCCTTAACCGTAAATTCTCTAAATTACATGAATACCTTGCCTACACCTAAATAATGCATGGAACACGCAAATTTCACTTCTTTGGGCTGTAATGGACGAAATTATTGATGCCATTATGCAGCTGAATTATTGCTAAAAGTTGCACTAAAACAAAATGCCAAAATGTCACCATAAGAGACATAATTCCTTAATTTCATACAACTTTGTCTAAAATGATTTTCCTCCCTTATTTCTCCTGCAAAATTCCGTCCACTACCTCATCATTTTGGCCAATTAGAAGCCTCAAAATCTTCTATAAATAGGCTTGCTTGAGTGGTCTTGGAATGCTTAGTTCATAACTAGTTTTTAAGAGCACCAAAAACTTTCTTTCTTCCTCTTTTTTGGCTGAATTCTTTCTTCAATTTTTTCAAAGAGATTTTGTTTCATTTCACTTCAAGAAACCAAGTTCTCTTCCTCTTCTTCAACTCAGATTAGGTAGGGAGTAGTTTCTAAATTTATTTCTATGCTTTGAGGGTTGTGTTTTTAGCTCAAAATGATGAAATTATGAACTTACCTTAGCTTTTCATTTTGGTTTTCTTCTTCAATTTTTTCTTTAACCAATTCAACCATATGGCCTAGGTGGAACTAAGATGATGGCTTGATGATGAGGACCTTGAGGGTGGATTGTAAATCCATCACAAGTTAGGCCTCTAAAGCTTGAAAATTCCACTTGATGCAAAACTTTAAAGAATAATCTTTGTATGATGCTAAAACAAAGATTTTTAGTTTAGAACTTGAAAGATGTATTTTCCTTTTATGTTTTATTTCTTGTTAAGATATGTATTGGGTTGAATTTATAATTCTTTTAAAGTCTTTAAGGAGCTCTAGTAAAGAAACAAGATGAATTTGCATCCATGATTAAGTTTATGCTTTGCATAACCATGTTTACCTTCTATGTCATCATTAAATTTTCAAGTCATCACTTAATCTTTCAAGATAATAAAGAGGTTGCATCTCATATTTAATTTATGCTCTCACTATATTTTATAATGGCTAAAAGAGTCAACACATGACATGTTTATTTTATGCCATCACCTAAAGATCCTAGAACTCAAAGACTTGCCCATGTATCACAAGCAAAGAAATATGATTATTGGAGTTAAAGAATTTATTCTTTAAAAAGTCTTGAGATTGGAGCTTAAAAAGATGTAATAATAATTCTCTTCTCCCTCTATCTGATCCATGTGGACTACATGGCTCCGGTTTCTTAATATTCTCTTCTCCCTCTCTCTTGGTCTAATGCGGACTACGCATAGCTCCGGTTTCTTAATATTCTCTTCTCCTCTATGGTCTGTGGATTACACGCTCCGATTTCTTGTATCATGTTTATATTTCAAGTTCTTGCATCATGTTAAATTTTCAAGTCATCACCTTAAATCTTAAAGATAAAGAAATGGAATTGCATATCATGTTTATAATTCCAAGCTATCACCTTATAAAGATAAGATTAAAAATAAGGTTGCATAGCATGTTTATAATTCTAAGATGTCACCTAAATCTCTAAAGCTCAAGACTTATTCCTTTTATCTTAAGTGAGAATTTTAATTGTGAAGATCCTCCCAAATTTGACAAAAGAACTAGTTTCTAAATGAGTTTTAAGGCTTTGCAAGGATTTTACAGGGAACTAGTATTTTATATGCACTTAAAATATGATTCTATGTAATTGCATGAGGTTCATGATTCGGCCACTAATCTGAGTTTAGTATCAATATGTGATAATGATTTGATATGATTGAAGTTGTGATAATTATGGTTTATTGTTAAGAGAATGATTCATAATTGGTTTAGTAACTAATTAGTCCTATAATTGATAATTCTATGTAAGGATTGGATGCTTATTAAGTACTTGATATCATTGAATGATTTCTGGCTTGCATGTTATAGTTCTTTATTGCAAATAATGAGAATGCTTATACATGAAATGCTCTTTATTATGTAAAATTTACCTTTGTTGCTAGAAGAAAGTGTATCATTGTAAAAGTGTAATTTGGAAAGGTTACGGCTAAGGAAAGACTTGGTATTTAAGCGTGTCCATTGTGACCCACCTCTCTGGGAATCTCCCATATGCATGATTACAGTTGATATATATTATTCTAGCTTAAGACTATAAATGAGAAAATGTTATGATGTTTATGAATTGTATTATGATATAACATGCAAAGATTTAATGGTGACTTAAACTTATAAGAAAATGATCCTTTGGAACCATCGGACTATAGGTGGTGAAAAGGTGATTTTAGCCCCCTAACCCGTTCTCTCAAAAGGGTAGAGTCGGGACTTTAGCTTATCAAAAGGGATAAGTATATGCTAGTGACGACTAGTAAAGTATGAGCTCATAACCTAAATTACTCCCAAAAGGGTGGAGTATAGGGTGGCCTAAGGAAAATAATGATGATGATAAGATTTTAAGTCATCTAAGGCACTAAAGAAATGAAATATGTGCACTATGTCCACATGTAGCTAATATTATATGACGTTCTTTTATGCATGTTATTTGATAATGATGATGAGGAAAATGATGTAATGATAAAGGAAAAGTTCATTGTAAATATGACATGTTAAGATTATGATGCATTATAAGGCGATGATTAAAACTTGACGAACCTCGGTTAAGTATTTGTCCTAACTTAAAATGAATCTTTGCATGCTCACTATTTTAGAACAATCCCGAGGTTCCCGGGACTTTGATGATGACACGTAGAAGGAGGTACCTTATTGAGAATTCTTTAGCAAGATTCTCACTCCCTTTTCTTTATTTCCGCCATTGTCTCCAGATTCAGATGACGACATTCGTCTGTTCGTTGATACCCCTACTTGGGAATTTCACTATGATCCGCATCGCTCGTATCATTTTGAAAGGAGGTGCGCAGATTCGTGTTTTTATTTACATAGGTCAGTCCATTTGCACATCCTGTCCCTAGTTATCGATTTTCTCCTACTTCTCTCCCTATGGCGATGAAATGGTTTTCGAACATGCACG
Source organism: Dalbergia cochinchinensis (assembly GCA_031216125.1). Taxonomy (NCBI): domain Eukaryota; kingdom Viridiplantae; phylum Streptophyta; class Magnoliopsida; order Fabales; family Fabaceae; genus Dalbergia; species Dalbergia cochinchinensis. The sequence goes on from CM062376.1 coordinate 6,002,691, forward strand.
TCCACTTGATGAAAGGATGTTACGTTCTTATCCCGCTTCATCTGCTTTGTCCATGGATTTCAGTATGTTCAGAGACGAGATATTCTGAAACTGATCCTTCGTGAGGACACTCCTACTCATGTATATTCTAGAGCTCTGCTCCTACTCCCACACGTGTAAGAGAGGGTAGTGAGGAAGCAGTTGTTCAGCCGAGGTTAGCAAGAAGGCGGCCGTCCATGCGACTCACTGGTGCATCTCGTGTGTCCCTCTCAGGAGCTCATCGATGGATCGGATTTAATCCCCATTTCCAGGACGATGGCCATAGAGGGTTCTGAGTAGATTTATGTGTGATCATGCACCCTAGTTTTAGGGTAACCTTCCGGCTTATGGAGTTATCTAGTTTAGGGGCATGTATTTCCTTAAGTATATTTTCTTCTATGGGTTTGCATAAGATAATGATGTATGAACATAACTCACCTTTTGATTGAGGTTATTGTATGTAAATATATGCTATAATGTGCTTATGGATGTTATATGATGGAGCCTAAGTGATATGATGTGATATATTCTTAAACGTCTTATTATACTCCGCTTACTGCGTTCACGTTGTACTTTCGGCTCACGCTTTCAATTATGTGTTTAAAAAAAAAATGGCTCGTAATTTCACTAAGTATTTTCAAATTATGAAGAAAGAACCAAAGCAAGGAGTAAAGTCTAGTCATTAATCAGATTCAACCTAGGTGTATCTGGTTAATTACTAGGGTGTTACATTTTGGTATCAGAGCAGTTCGATTTTCATGGAGCCTGAGGATTGGACTAGCTATGCTTCTAAAGCATAATATGTTAGTGACGTCATGTGTAGATGTTTATCATTAGGATGAGCTTGAGGATTAGAAATACATGACTACTGTATGTTGAAAGTGCCATGGTAACTTGCTCACTTTGCATGGAATATTGGAGTCCGATCACCTCGATTGTTGCTTTGTTTGTGTGTATAGGGACCAATGGCACGTCGACAACAGGACTAGGAGTGCAAAGATCTGAGAATAATCAAGACAACGAGACAGCTGAAGCACTCCGTGACGTAGCAAGGACCATGAGAATGATGATGGAACGAATGGATCAGGATCGTCAAGCCAATATGAATCAGGGACATGAGATTCCTGAACATGCCTGTTTCGGGGAGTTTCGTAAGGCAAACCCACCAGTTTTCAAGGGGACACTGAATCCAAATATTGCAGATGAATGGATTCGGAATATTGAGAAGGTCTTTGCTGTAGTCCCAAGCTCGGAGGAGCAAAAGGTCACCTTCGCTACTCATATGCTTGAGGGTGATGCCAGTTTCTGGTGGACAGGTGTTCGAAGACTCCTGGAGACGACCAACGTGGACATTGATTGGGAACTATTCAAGGTCCATTTTTACGAAAAGTACTTTCCAGAGTCAGTTAGAAATGCTAAGGACATTGAATTCATGCAACTTGTCCAGGGGAATATGAATGTGGCCCAAAGACATCGCTGCAGTTTGAAGAACTCATTAAGTTCTCAAGAATGTACCAAGGAAATCCTGACGAGTACTGGAAATGCATTAAATACGAGTCAGGGTTGAAGGCGGAACTTAATGTGGCAGTTGCACATTTGGAGATTAGGGATTTCTCTACCTTAGTTAACAAATGTCGGATTATTGAAGAAGGTCAGAGAAAACTAAACACCCCAAAGTCAGATAATATTACCAAAAAGTTCACACCTCAAGGTCAGCAGTTCAAGAGGCAGAATCGACCTCCATTTCCCCCTCAATCAAGACCACAAGGGACACAAAGAAATTTTCAACAAGGAAGGCCAAACGACAACAACCGCTATAATAACAACCGCTACAATAATAACCCCAGTAACAATCGCAACAACAACAATAACAACAATAAAGGGAAAGCACCACAAAGAGGTCCAGCAGTACCTCCACGGCCTGCCCCATCCATGGAATGTCCCAAGTGCGGCAAGAATCATGGGAGCATGCCATGTCGAGCCGGAACAAACGTGTGCTATCGGTGTGGAAAACCAGGTCATTACTCTCGAGAATGCATGGAAAGGAAGCCGCCAACCCCCAATCCCAAGCCGCAATACCAGGGAAGGGTATTTCTATTAATCTTTGAAGAAACAACGAAGTCACGAAATCTCGTGGAAGGTAAGGGTAATATGCATGGTAAAGACTTAATTGTACTATATGATTCTGGCGCTTCTCATTCTTTTATCTCCCATTCATGTGTTAAAAGCCTTAATTTACCTATGGTGAGCTTCCTTTTGACCTTATTGTTTCTACCTTTGGAAAACCCGTTAGGACTTGTAAATGTTGTTTAGATTGTAGTTTTATTATAGATAATACATCCTTTGTTTTAGATCTTATTTGCTTACCCATGCGAGGTTTAGATGTGATTCTTGGCATGGATTGGCTTGAGGCCAACCGTGTCTTTGTTAAACTGTTATGAGAAAAGCATCACTTTTCTTCCTGTTCCTATTGGACCTAAGAAACCCATAAGTCTTTACATAAGTGCTGTGGAAATGGACTGTGGTAAGGGTGAGAGTAAAGGTTACATTTTCTTAGCCGCTAGTGATGTAGACTTTGAGCAAAGTATCGATGAGATACCAATAGTAAGAAATTATCCTGAAGTATTTCCAGATGAGATACCAGAGTTTCCCAAGAGAGATAGCGTTTTCCATAGAACTGCTTCGGGCTGCGGGACCTATATCCATAGCCCCATACAGGATGTCCCTATTAGAATTGACCGAGTTAAAAACTCAATTGGAAGATTTATTGGAGAAAAAGTTTGTTAGGCCTAGTGCATCACCTTGGGAGCCCTGTGTTGTTTGTAAAGAAAAAGGATGGGAGTATGAGGATGTGTGTAGATTATAGGCAGTTGAATAAAGTAACGGTGAAAAACAAGTATCCTCCGCCTAGGATCGATGATTTGATGGACCAAGCTGAAAGGTGCGGTAGTGTTTTCTAAGATAGATTTGAGGTCAGGCTACCATCAAATTAGAGTGAGAGATGAAGACATACCTAAAACGGCCTTTCGTGACTCGTCGGCCATTTTGAGTTTGCAAGAATGTCCTTTGGGTTAACCAATGCTCCAGCTATTTTTATGGATTACATGAATAGGATCTTTCGACCCTATTTAGATCAGTTTGTAGTTGTCTTTATAGATGACATTCTCATATATTCTAAGACCCATGAAGAGCATGAATGCCACCTGACCATAGTACTGGAGATCTTGAAGGAAAAGAAACTATATGCCAAGATTTCCAAGTGTGAGTTTTGGTTGGATAAGGTGCAATTTTTAGGGCATGTAGTATCTAAGAAAGGAATTGCTGTAGATCCTAGTAAGGTAGAAGCGGTAGTAAACTGGGAAAGACCAACCACGATGGCGAAGTAAGGAGCTTTTTGGGTTTAGCCGGTTATTACCGTCGATTTATCAAGGGATTTTCCCAGATTTCCCTACCTTTGACCAAGTTGACTAGGAAGAACACCCCTTTTTCATGTACCCTGGAGTGTGAAAAGTGCTTTCAAGAGTTAAAACACAAGCTAACCTCGACCCCTGTTTTAGTGTTACCCGACCCCAATATGCCTTTCAAGGTGTATTGTGATGCTTCAAAAAAGGGTTTAGGTTGTGTATTGATGCAAGATAGGCAAGTGGTGGCCTATGCATCAAGACAACTCAAGCCACATGAGGCAAACTACCCTACCCATGACCTTGAGTTAGCTGCCGTCGTGTTTGCTCTAAAGATTTGGAGACACCATTTATATGGAGTTAAGTTTGAGGTGTTTTCCGATCACAAGAGTTTGAAATATCTCTTTGATCAAAAAGAGCTAAACATGAGGCAAAGGCGATGGATGGAGTTCTTGAAAGATTATGATTTTGGATTGAACTACCATCCTGGTAAAGCTAATGTAGTAGCTGATGCTTTGAGTAGGAAGTCCTTACAAGTGTCCCGGTTGATGGTGAAGGAGGTTGAATTGATTGAGCAATTTAGGGACTTAAACCTAGGAATGACTTTGACCACTAAGGGCATCAGAGCTTGTCATCTTAGAGTGACAAGTGAGTTCAAAGAAAGGATTGTTCAAACTCAAGGGGACGATCTTTGAGTTTCAAGAGACTTTAGGGGCAGTGAAGGCAGGAAAGTTGATAGGTTTTACCCAAGGAATGGACGATTTGTGGAGGTTTAAAGATCGAATATGTGTACCTGCTAGTGGTGGCCTCCGAAAAGATATTTTGGAGGAAGCCCATAAGAGCCATTTTACTCTTCATCCTGGTGCCACCAAGATGTATCAAGATTTGAAAAAGATGTTCTGGTGGCCTGGAATGAAGAAAGATGTGTGCACATGGGTGAGTAAGTGCTTGGTGTGTCAAAAGGTGAAGATTGAACACCAAAAACCCTCTGGAATGCTGCAACCTCTGTCAATCCCTGAGTGGAAGTGGGATAGTATCTCCATGGATTTTGTGACTGGATTACCGAGGACCCAAATGAATCATGATACCATATAGGTAATCGTGGATCGATTGACGAAGTCAGCCCACTTTTTACCTATTAAGGTGACTTATTCCTTGGATAGGTTAGCACAATTATATATTCAGGAGATAGTAAGGTTACATGGGGTGCCATCGACGATAATCTCGGACCGGGATCCGCGATTTACGTCACGATTTTGGGGAGCCTTTCAAAAGGCGTTTGGTTCAAAGCTGTGTCTAAGCACGGCCTATCAGCCACAAACAGATGGTCAATCTGAAAGAACTATCCAAACCTTGGAGGATATGTTAAGGGCATGTGTTTTAGATCAAAGGGGAAGTTGGGATAAGTACACACTTAATCGATTGAATTTACATATAACAACAGCTTATCATGCAAGTATCGGTATGGCAATCGTGATGAGGCCCTCTATGGACGGAAATGTCAATCTCCCTTATGTTGGTATGAACCGGAGAGCAAAGTTTACTCGGACTGATATTGTGAGGGAAACAACGGAACAAATCAAGAAGATTAGGGATAAGATTCTTCTTGCTCAAAGTCGACGTAAAAACTATGCGGACAAGCGCTAAAAACCGCTAGATTTTCAAGAAGGGGACCACGTGTTCCTAAGGATCACCCCACCAGGCATAGGCCGAGCAATAAAAGTAAAGAAATTGAGCCCTAGATTTCTTGGTCCGCTTGAAATCCTTACCAAAGTAGGACCTGTAGCCTCAGTATAGCCCTACCCCGAGTCTATCCAACCTTCATGATGTTTTCCATGTCTCTCGATTAAGAAAGTATCAATCGACCGAGTCATGTACTAGAGCGTAACATGTACAATTAAGAGATAACCCGACATTTAACTTACTACCCACGAGAATCGTCGGCGAGGAGTTAAGCGATTAAGGAACAAGGTCGTACCCTGGTCAAAGTAGCATGGGGACAGGGTGAAACCGAAGAACTTACATGGGAGCTGGAATCAAACATGAAAGCACAATACCCGAAGTTGTTCTCAGGTAACGAATTTCGCGAAATTCTTTTAAGGAGGAGTAATGTAACGCCCCAATTTTCTTGTAATTTTTACTGTCATTAGAAATTACTCAATTCTTGAATTACCGTAGGTAATTATTACATAAGATTTGAGGCCGAACAATCCTCAATAAAGGAATATAACATTAGAAGAGAGGTTAGGAGCGATTCATGCGAGAGTCGTAAATCCTAATTTCAGACGTATAAAATGACCAAAATGCCCTGGAAGTTATTTTACTCGGAAAATGAGGATCGTGGGCCACCTATTCTCAAGGGGATATTTTGAGGATAATAAGGGATTGTTTGTGTTATGTGTGTTAATAGAGCAGAAGGATCTCAATTTTGAGTTCCGGCGAAATGACCAAACGCCTCAAGGTCGCTTTAACTCCGATGTGCGTGTGACCGAGCCCGAACCTCACTAAAATGTTTTAAAATGTGTTTTTAAGCCATGATTAACCATTGGTTAAGCTCGGGTGGCCTCGGCGCTTTTAAGTGAAAGTACGATTTTGCCCATGTTTTGGGCGCTTTATGAATTTTGGGATTTTTGATTCAGATATCAAACCTAAGCAATATTAGGCTCAAATTAAAGCTTATTAAATTCTAAATATTAATCTAGAGTCAAAATTATGTATTTAGATTGATTAGAACCCAAAATTGCTCAAAAACACCCAAATTGCTTACTAATTCACTTAAACCCTTAACCGTAAATTCTCTAAATTACATGAATACCTTGCCTACACCTAAATAATGCATGGAACACGCAAATTTCACTTCTTTGGGCTGTAATGGACGAAATTATTGATGCCATTATGCAGCTGAATTATTGCCAAAAGTTGCACTAAAACAAAATGCCAAAATGTCACCATAAGAGACATAATTCCTTAATTTCATACAACTTTGTCTAAAATGATTTTTCCTCCCTTATTTCTCCTGCAAAATTCCGTCCACTACCTCATCATTTTGGCCAATTAGAAGCCTCAAAATCTTCTATAAATAGGCTTGCTTGAGTGGTCTTGGAATGCTTAGTTCATAACTAGTTTTTAAGAGCACCAAAAACTTTCTTTCTTCCTCTTTTTTGGCTGAATTCTTTCTTCAATTTTTTCAAAGAGATTTTGTTTCATTTCACTTCAAGAAACCAAGTTCTCTTCCTCTTCTTCAACTCAGATTAGGTAGGGAGTAGTTTCTAAATTTATTTCTATGCTTTGAGGGGTTGTGTTTTTAGCTCAAAATGATGAAATTATGAACTTACCTTAGCTTTTCATTTTGGTTTTCTTCTTCAATTTTTCTTTAACCAATTCAACCATATGGCCTAGGTGGAACTAAGATGATGGCTTGATGATGAGGACCTTGAGGGTGGATTGTAAATCCATCACAAGTTAGGCCTCTAAAGCTTGAAAATTCCACTTGATGCAAAACTTTAAAGAATAATGTCAGATGATGCTAAAACAAAGATTTTTAGTTTAGAACTTGAAAGATGTATTTTCCTTTTATGTTTTATTTCTTGTTAAGATATGTATTGGGTTGAATTTATAATTCTTTTAAAGTCTTTAAGGAGCTCTAGTAAAGAAACAAGATGAAGTTGCATCCATGATTAAGTTTATGCTTTGCATAACCATGTTTACCTTCTATGTCATCATTAAATTTTCAAGTCATCACTTAATCTTTCAAGATAATAAAGAGGTTGTATCTCATATTTAATTTATGCTCTCACTATATTTTATAATGGCTAAAAGAATCAACACATGACATGTTTATTTTATGCCATCACCTAAAGATCCTAGAGCTCAAAGACTTGCCCATGTATCACAAGCAAAGAAATATGATTATTGGAGTTAAAGAATTTATTCTTTAAAAAGTCTTGAGATTGGAGCTTAAAAAGATGTAATAATAATTCTCTTCTCCCTCTACTGGTCCTGTGCGGACTACCGCTCCGGTTTCTTAATATTCTCTTCTCCTCTCTCTTGGTCTGTGCGGACTACCGCTCCGGTTTCTTAATATTCTCTTCTCCCTCTCTTGGTCTGTGCGGATTACCGCGCTCCAGTTTCTTGTATCATGTTTATATTTCAAGTTCTTGCATCATGTTAAATTTTCAAGTCATCACCTTAAATCTTAAAGATAAAGAAATGGAATTGCATATCATGTTTATAATTCCAAGCTATCACCTTATAAAGATAAGATTAAAATAAGGTTGCATAGCATGTTTATAATTCTAAGATGTCACCTAAATCTCTAAAGCTCAAGACTTATTCCTTTTATCTTAAGTGAGAATTTTAATTGTGAAGATCCTCCCAAATTTGACAAAAGAACTAGTTTCTAAATGAGTTTTAAGGCTTTGCAAGGATTTTACGAGTGAACTAGTATTTTATATGCACTTAAAATATGATTCTATGTAATTGCATGAGGTTCATGATTCGCCACTAATCTGAGTTTAGTATCAATGTGTGATAATGATTTGATATGATTGAAGTTGTGATAATTATGGTTTATTGTTAAGAGAATGATTCATAATTGGTTTAGTAACTAATTAGTCCTATAATTGATAATTCTATGTAAGGATTGGATGCTTATTAAGTACTTGATATCATTGAATGATTTCTGGCTTGCATGTTATAGTTCTTTGTTGCAAATAATGAGAATGCTTATACATGAAATGTTCTTTATTATGTAAAATTTACCTTTGTTGCTAGAAGAAAGTGTATCATTGTAAAAGTGTAATTTGGAAAGGTTCGCTAAGGAAAGACTTGGTATTTAAGCGTGTCCATTGTGACCCACCTCTCTTCCTGGGAATCGCCCATATGCATGATTACGTTTCATATATATTATTCTAGCTTAAGACTATAAATGAGAAAATGTTATGATGTTTATGAATTGTATTATGATATAACATGCAAAGATTTAATGGTGACTTAAACTTATAAGAAAATGATCCTTTGGAACCATCGACTATAGGTGGTGAAAAGCTGATTTTAGCCCCCTAACCGCTTCTCTCAAAAGGGTAGAGTCGGGACTTTAGCTTATCAAAAGGGATAAGTATATGCTAGTGACGACTAGTAAAGTATGAGCTCATAACCTAAATTACTCCCAAAAGGGTGGAGTATAGGGTGGCCTAAGGAAAATAATGATGATGATAAGATTTTAAGTCATCTAAGGCACTAAAGAAATGAAATATGTGCACTATGTCCACATGTAGCTAATATTATATGACGTTCTTTTATGCATGTTATTTGATAATGATGATGAGGAAAATGATGTAATGATAAAGGAAAAGTTCATTGTAAATATGACATGTTAAGATTATGATGCATTATAAGACGCATGATTAAAACTTGACGAACCTCGGTTAAGTATTTGTCCGAACTTAAAATGAATCTTTGCATGCTCACTATTTTAGAACAATCCCGAGGTTCCTGGGGACTTTGATGATGACACTGTAGAAGGAGGTACCTTACTGAGAATTCTTTAGCAAGATTCTCACTCCCTTTTCTTTATTTCCGTCATTGTCTCCAGATTCAGATGGCGACATTCGTCCTGTTCGTTGATACCCCTACTTGGGAATTTCACTATGATCCGGTGCATCGCTCGTATCATTTTGAAAGGAGGTGCGTAGTTCGTGTTTTTATTTACATAGGTCGTCCATTTGCACATCCTGTCCCTAGTTATCGATTTTCTCCTACTTCTCCCTATGGCGATGAAATGGTTTTCGAACATGCACGTCCACTTGATGAAAGGATGTTACGTTCTTATCCCGCTTCATCTTTGTCCATGGATTTCAGAGTATGTTGCCGAGATCAGATATTCTGAAACAGGTCCTTCAGAGGACACTCCTACTCATGTATATTCTGAGAGCTCTGCTCCTACTCCCACACGTGTAAGAGAGGGTAGTGAGGAAACAGCTGTTCAGCCGAGGTTAGCAAGAAGGCCGTCCATGCGACCTCACTGGTGCATCTCGTGTGTCCCTCCCGAGGAGCTCATCGATGGATCGGATTTAATCCCCATTTCCAAAGACAAAGGGCCATAGAGGGTTCTTAGTAGATTTATGTGTGTTCATGCACCCTAGTTTTAGGATAACCTTCCTACTTATGGAGTTATCTAGTTTAGGGGCATGTATTTCCTTAAGTATATTTTCTTCTATGGGTTTGCATAAGATAATGATGTATGAACATAACTCACCTTTTGAGTGAGGTTATTGTATGTAAATATATGCTATAATGTGCTTATGGATGTTATATGATGGAGCCTAAGTGATATGATGTGATATATTCTTAAACGTCTTATTATACTCCGCTTACTCGTTCACGTTGTACTCGGCTCACGTTTTCAATTATGTGTTTAAAAAAAAAATGGCTCGTAATTTCACTAAGTATTTTCAAATTATGAAGAAAGAACCAAAGCAAGGAGTAAAGTCTAGTCATTAATCAGATTCAACCTAGGTGTATCTGGTTAATTACTAGGGTGTTACAAGTACGGTGTGATTCGGGGACGAACCAGGCGGAAGCTGGTGGGCATGTAACGCCCGGGGATCGCGAAGTCGAGGAGTGATCGCCGGTGCAAAGAGGCACGGACAAGGAGCGGCTCCTGGCAGACTTCGAAAGCGGAGGGGTACATGAATGAACCGTTTACACATCCGAATGAGAGGGATCCTAAGACTGTATAGGTATGGGACTATACAGTTGAGGAGGGCTTATATGAATTGATTTGTACTACCTATACCAACAAGATGCATCTTCTTTTCGGTAGCCCAAACTGAAAGAACTCCACAGTTAAGCGTGCTTGACTTGGAGCAATTTTGGGATAGGTGACCTCCTGGGATGTTTTCCCAGGAAGTGTGCGAGTGAGGACAAAGCACGCTGAAAAGACTCGTGTTGGTTTGTGGGGACAGTCGTCAATCCATAAAGCAGCAGGGGATGTTACACCTAACCCATTCTCTCAAAAGGGTAGAGTCGGGACTTTAGCTTATCAAAAGGGATAAGTATATGCTAGTGACGACTAGTAAAGTATGAGCTCATAACCTAAATTACTCCCAAAAGGGTGGAGTATAGGGTGGCCCAAGGAAAATAATGATGATGATAAGATTTTAAGTCACCTAAGGCACTAAAGAAATGAAATATATGCACTGTGTCCATGTGTAGCTAATATTATATGACGTTCTTTTATGCATGTTATTTTGATAATGATGATGAGGAATATGATGTAATGATAAAGGAAAAGTTCATTGTAAATATGACATGTTAAGATTATGATGCATTATAAGACGCATGATTAAAAATTGACGAACCTCGGTTAAGTATTTGTCCGAACATAAAATGAATCTTTGCATGCTCACTATTTTAGAATAATCCCGAGGTTCCTGGGGACTTTGATGATGACACTGTAGAAGGAGGTACCCTATTGAGAATTCTTTAGTAAGATTCTCACTCCCTTTTCTTTATTTCCGTCATTGTCTCCAGATTCAAATGGCGACATTCGTCCTGTTCGTTGATACCCCTACTTGGGAATTCCACTATGATCCGGTGCATCGCTCGTATCATTTTGAAGGAGGTCTTGTGATTCGTGTTTTTATTTACATAGGTCGTCCATTTGCACATCCTGTCCCTAGTTATCGATTTTCTCCTACTTCTCCCTATGGCGATGAAATGGTTTTCGAGCATGCACGTCCACTTGATGAAAGGATGTTACGTTCTTATCCCGCTTCATCTACTGTCCATGGATTTCCAGAATATGTTCCCGAGACGAGATATTCTGAAACTGATCCTTCAGAGGACACTCCTACTCATGTATATTCTGAGAGCTCTGCTCCTACTCCCACGTGTAAGAGAGGGTAGTGAGGAAACAGTTGTTCAGCCGAGGTTAGCAAGAAGGCTGTCCATGCGACCCCAGCCTGGTGCATCTCGTGTGTCCCCTCCCGAGGGAGCTCATCAATGGATCAGATTTATTCCCCCATTTCGGGACAAGGGCCATAGAAGGTTCTTAGTAGATTTATGTGTGTTCATGCACCCTAGTTTTAGGATAACCTTCCCGGCTTATGGAGTTATCTAGTTTAGGGGCATGTATTTCCTTATGTATATTTTCTTTTATGGGTTTGCATAAGACAATGATGTATGATCATAACCCACCCTTTGAGTGAGGTTATTGTATGTAAATATATGTTATAATGTGCTTATGGATGTTATATGATGGAGCCAAAGTGATATGATGTGATATATTCTTAAACGTCTTATTATACTCCGCTTACTCGTTCACGTTGTACTCGGCTCACGTTTTCAATTATGTTTTTTTTAAAAAAAAAAAATGGCTCAAAGAGCACTTCAAAGTTTTCTTTTTCTCTCAAAGTTAAGTGTCCAAGTTCTTCAAGTTCTTCATCCTCCTCACTCATCTCAACCTCTAATCACTTGGTAGGGATTTTCTTTCAAATGTTTCTTTCATTTAAGTTCTTAATCTAGTTATGTATTCATGGTTTCTCTTGAATTTTTTTGGAACTTCTTTTCTTCTTCTCCTCCTTCTTCATTTTCGGCCATGAGCCTTTGAAAACAAAGGAATGAGAGCTTGATGATGAGGGTTTCATGATGATGTTCATCACTTGAACAACCTCTAAAGCTTGATCTTTGTTCTTAAGCAAAAGGTGTTTATAGTTCTTTCTTTTTTGAACCTTGAAATCTTTAACTTTGATTACGTTTTTAAATGGTTACATGAACTCAATGATGAGGACCCATGGTGTCAATGTTAATACAACATCAAGATCATGGTCTCTAGAGTTTCGAAATGGTTCTTTCTTGCTCTTAAGTTTCGGTTTCTTTCCTTTCCTCTTTCTCTAAAATTTCAGCCAACCAACTTGGGTGGTCCAACATGATAGCTTGATGATGAGAGCTCTAGTTGGTAACTTTATGTTCACCACAAAGAAATCTGTAAAGCTTGAGTTTTCATAAAAGTGTTATAAAGTTCATTTACGGTCATATTTTTAAGGAATATTATCTTGAGTTCTAAGAACTCTAGACCTCACTTTATCTTGTCATGATGAGTTTGATTTAAGGTTCAAGATCCTCCAAAGTCTTGAATGAGCTCTAATAAGATATAAATGAACTTGCATATTTATTTTGAGGTTGTACTCATGTTTATGTTCTTGCTTTGCATCTTTATTTTTAAGTCATCACCTAAGGACTCAAAGATTAAAACAAGACTTACATTATCACCTAATTAATTCTCAAAGCCTTTCTATTTTGGCCTTAAAGTCGATTGTTGCTGGGCCTAGAGCACTAAAATAAAGAAATCAATTTGCATGGCATATTTACTTCAAGTCTTGCATATTAAAATTTCAAGCGTTGCATATTTGCTTCAAGTCTTGCATATTTAAATTTCAAGCCTTGCATATTTACTTCCAAGTATTGCATATTTACTTTAAAGTTCTCACTTTACTTTGTAATGAAGAATAAAAATGAAGTGCATAACATGTTAATATTATGTCATCACTTAAAGACCTTAGAGCTCAAAGACTTGCCCATTTTATCTCAAGTTAAAGTTCAATATGGAAGCATTCTTTGAATGAATACTTTCGGCCAAGTAATAATGATGAGCTTGGAATGAGTTCCATCTAATTACAAGGGCCAACAACCTATGTTCTAGGATTTTCTTTAAGCTTGATGAGTTTTATAAAGTTATGACCAACAAGATTTATGATTTTAATCCTCTTCTAAAGAAGAATTAAATTGGTTACTGACCTAAGGTTGTTGTTAGCCTCTTGATAAAATAAAATGGTTTGTAAAGAGTTTTAGAAGTCCTAAAATGATTCCAAGGGAAACTAGCAACTTATATGCTTTAGAGATGTCAAATTATGTGTCTTTTGGACTTGACCAATTTTGTAACACCCCGATTTCTCTGTCCGAGGGAAATGACCAAAATGCCCCTGAGGTCATTTCCTGACCCGAACTCGAGGGTAACCAACTCGGTCGTCCTTGAAGGGTCAACTCAATGTTTGAAGGGGATTAAATGGCCTTTGAATGCTTTCGGAAGCGAAAATTTTGTTTTTCATGATTTGGTCAAAATGACCAAAATACCCCTATAGCGTTTTTACGCGGGTAATGGTGCCTTTTGAGCCCGGAACTTTCCCCAGAGGTTTAAAAACATGTTTTCATGTGTCTAGAGGTCTCTATTCAAGTCCCGGTGGCCCCGGGCAGTTTTAGTGCAAAATTACGATTTTGCCCCTAGAATAGTGTTTTTGAGCTTAATGACGTAATTAAGCAAACCTAAGCAATATTAGGCTCTAAACGAAGATTAATTTATTTCCCTAATTAATCTAGAGTCAAAATAATTTATTAAAGTTAATTAGAACCTAAAATTGCTTAGATTAAACTTAAATCCCTTTTTAGAACTCAAGACTCCTAGTCTTGGAATCTTGAATAGTGTTTTCTCTCTCCAATTCCTTAAATCAAGGAAATGTGTCTAGAGTTGTTTAGACTCTAAATTGAGGATTTAACTCTCTAATGGTGCAAGACCACTCCTTAATTATGTCTAGACCACCTTAATTACCCATTTACCTTACCTAAACACTTTCTTACAAATTCCTAATCTTAAGCATAATCAAAGATACACCTAAACACAACTCTAAACCACAATTAAAATGCAAAGAAACCTCCCCCATGGGCTGATGCATATTCGGCCATCACTCTCTAATTACCACACATATTAAATTGTTTTCTCACTCAAAGAGCCATGCTTGAGCCATACCTTGAGCCATACCTCACCATGCTTTGAACCATACCTCACCATACCTCAAGAACACATTATCTCACCTCATGGAACTCATGGAAAGCCTCCAATCTGCACCCTCATGGCCGAAACCTCTTCCTCCATGAGCTCCCTCCATTTGTTTCATTTCTCTATAAATAGAATGCCTTGAGGAGCTTGCACCACTTTTAGATCATTTGCCAAGTTTAGGAAACACTCAAAGCTTTTCTTTTCTCTCAAAGTTCTAGTGTTCTTCAAGTTCTTCAAGCTCTTCAAAGTTCTTCATCATCTTCATCTTCTTCTTCCATCTTCAAGTTCATCACACCAAGTAGGGATTTTCTTTCATGTATTCTTTTCTTTAAAGTTCTTGTTTCAAGCTTGATGTTCATAGTTTCTCTTGTTTCTCTTTAGAACTTCATTTCCACTCCTTTTTCCTTTTCATTTTTGCCATAGGCCTTGGAGAACAAAGGAATGAGAGCTTGATGATGAGAGTTTCATGACGATGTTCATCACTTGAAACAAACTCTAGAGCTTGATCTTTGTTCTTGAGCAAAAATGTTTCTAGTTTTTCTTTTCTTGAACTCTTAAGAACTTTAGCTTTGATGATGTTTTTAAATGGCTCTATGAACCCAATGATGAGGACTCATGATGTTGGTGTTAATATATCACCAAGATCATGAACTCTAGAGTTTTAAAATGTTCCTTTTCTTCTTGATGATTTCGGCCAAATCCATTAATTTTCTAAGTTTCATGGTTGATTTCCTAAAAATATTATGTTGAGTTTTAAGAACTCTAAGCTTGACCTTACCTTGTTTGGATGAGTTTGGGTTATGGTTTAAATTCCTTTAAAGTCTTGTTAAGAGCTCTAGAAAGATAAAATGAACTTGCATAATTTATTTTATGCTTACATCCATATTTACATTCTTGCTATGCATCTTTGCTTTCTAGCTATCACCTAAGAACATAAAGATTAAAATGAAACTTGTATCATCACTTAATCTAATTCTCGAAGCCTTTCTATTTCAGCCTTAAAGTCGATTGTTGTTGGGCCTAGAGCACTAAAATAAAGAATTGAACTTGCATTATCACCTAATTAATTTCTCGAATGCCTATCTATTTCGGCCTTAAAGTCGATTGTTGTTGGGCCAAGAGCACTAAAATAAAGAATTGAACCAGGCATATTTACCTTCAAGCTTGCACGTTTAAGTTTATGCCTCGCATATTTACTTTCAAGCTTGCACGTTTAAGTTTATGCCTCGCATATTTACTTTCAAGCTTGCACGTTTAAGTTTATGCCTTGCATATTTAATTTTAAGTCATCACTTTACTTTGTAAGCAAGATTAAAAACGAAAAGCATGAGCACGTTTAGTTTATGTCATAACTTAAGAACCTAGAGCTCAAATGTAACATCCTAATTTTTAACCCAATACTCTAGAACATATTTAGGTTAATCATTAGTCTGTTACTTCATAGTTCTCATTTAACTTTGAATTACTTAGCGGAAAATACGGGTAATTTTTTTTTTGAAATGAAAGTGAGAGCCGCGTGATGCGATATAACTTGCGACGGACAAAACATACATCTCATAACGTCATAGCATAAAGCATATAAGGGCACATCATGAGAGACACTGAATAACATCTCATATATAATTATAATTTGCCCACTTATAAGCGTGGGACTTGGTTTAGTACATGGAAATACATGAAAGAAAATACAACATAAACATAAACATAATCTACTCCCCTACCCGAGTGCATCTAATAGGATAACCTCTAAACAAAAGAAGGTTTATCCCCATCTAAGTGGTGTGTGTGCTCTAATCGGGTACTCCATCGGACGATCGTCACCTCCTACTGGCGTCCATCTCGCGAACGAGGCAGATATCCGGAAGCTGGCGAGCTCCTCGGACGTGAAGAGGCGGAATGGGGATCGAGGGTGACCCGCTCGGTATGGTCGCATCTCCGGTCGTCGCGCAAGGCGTGGCTGAGTCACGGTATCCTCACTGCCCTCCCTTATCTGTGGTGGAGAGGGGGCAGAGTTCTCGCTATACGGATGGGTAGGCGGGTCCTCGGATGCGTCGGTCTCCGAGAAATAGGTCCGGGGCACGTAGTCGGGATAATCTCGCATGGCTAAGGCGGCGGTGTGCCTACGGAGTACTCTCTCGTCATGTGTACGCGCACGCTCAAAAACCCGCTCGTCGTCGCCATAGGGTGCAGTCGGGGAGAAGTGATGGGTGTGCACGGGATGAGCGAAGGGGCGTCCTACGAACATGAAAATCCGCACCGTGCACCGCCCCTCAAAATGGTATGACCCGTGAGTCGGGTCATAGTGCACCTCCCATGTCGGGTTGTCCACGAACACTACGAACGTCGCCATCTGAAGACGTGACGGAAAGAAAGAGATAGAGGAAGTGAGAATCTTGCTAAAGAATCTCAGTAGGGCCTCCTACTACCTAGGTGTCATCATCTACGTCCTCAGGAACCTTGGGTTTATTTATACAAAATGACTGAGCATGTATTCGGTTCATTTTAAACTTTAAAATATATTTTAGCCAAGGTCTATTTATTTTAGGATGATCTTAATGTCATGGATGCAACATAATAGAGAATGTATGCATGACACTACCTAATGCACATACATAAAACATAACATCAAGCATCATCATTCTTGGTGGCATAAAGTGGCAATAGTAACATTCATATGGGACAAAACTTAGTGACATAATCATAATCATGAAACTTCTCTTCCTCATGGGCCACCCTAAAAGACAATCGAACTGGGGGTGCTCGGCCGAACCGGTGTCACCCAGAACGTGTCATACATCTAGGTTATGAGCTCATACCTTAACTAGTCGTCACTAGTTCTTACTTACCACTTAACGATAAGCGTATCATAAATCCCGACTATCTGAGTACGGGTTAGGGGGCAAAACTCTTAGGGGTGCTCGGCCGAACCGGTGTCACCTAAGAGTATAAAATGGTACCAATGTCACATGAGTTCTATGGAGGTGCTCGGCCGAACCGGTGTCATCCTAGAACCCATCTTAGTACCTTAATTTTCAAAATCTCTTTAAGTCCCCAAATTTGTCGGAAATTCGGCGGCCAAAACGGTCATTACACCGATTTCCTTCCAAATTTGCTTTATGCCACATTAACATATAATCTCATAAGTTCCTCATATGAATAACATCATCATCATTAGCATACTTCATGCATCATCATAAATCATCCAAACGCTTACCCTTACGGTAGCTTATGCTTTGACCCTTACCGGTCTTAATCTTCAGATATAGTTCTCTACATCCGCTGCTCATATTTTAAGCACCTAAGGCTCATAATTAAACATCATTCATAATCCTCTCATTTTACTTTTGAATCTGAATAGCATAGGGTGGAAATCCTAACAGGTGAATACGGGATTCTAGAACTTACGTTTTAGTCCCTTTCTTGGTTCCGCTACTTGAAGGCGCTATGGATTAAATCTAAATCAATTATGAGGCATTCCTATGTTTAAGGACTAATTATTAATCATGTTTATCATGTTGTAAGGGTGCTGGACAGAATCCAGAAAATTAAATGTTCTAAGAGTTCTACATTTGCATTTTTACGGTTTTCTAGTTACTAGTTTCCCCATAGGTGCTAGAATTCAATTCTAACTCAAATGATACCAAATTTTTCATGTCTAAACAATCTAAATCTGATTATGTCCCCATTAAAACAGTTTGGATTAGTTCCATAAACAAATGGGTCAAAACTATGTTAAATTCTAGCTTTTCGGTATTTCTAGTTAGCTAGTTTTTCACCTATCATGCATAGGATCGCTTCTACATCATCATACGATATTTTCACACATTCCAACACATGAAAACATCATCATACAGCATCACATTCACCACATCAGAACCGAAAACATCTTGCCTCAATAAGAGAAGTAAATTGACATTTCTAGGTACATAAGTTAACTAGTTTCTCTCGGAATCAATCTAGAATTTCTAAAACTCTTTGCAAAACATTTTAATTCATCAAGAGGCTAAGTGAAGCCTTAGGTCGGTGACCAAAACATATTCCATCCCCTAAAGGAGATTGGAATCACATCTTATAATGACATAACCTTATGAAGATTTGTAAAACTTTAAGGAACACTTAAAACATAGACTATTGGTCCTAGTAGCTAGATGAAAACTCATTGGAAGTCCATCATCACTACTTGGCCGAAAAACATACATTCAATGTATGGTTTACATTAAACTTTGACTTGGAATGAAATGGGCAAGTCTTTGAGCTCTAGGTTCTTAAGTTACGACATAAACTAAACGTGCTCATGCTTTTCATTTTTAATCTTGCTTACAAAGTAAAGTGATGACTTAAAATTAAATATGCAAGGCATAACTTAAACGTGCAAGCTTGAAAGTAAATATGCGAGGCATAATCTTAAATGTGCAAGCTTGAAAGTAAATATGCAAGATTCAATTCTTTATTTTAGTGCTCTTGGCCCAACAACAATCGACTTTAAGGCCGAAATAGATAGGCATTCGAGAAATTAATTAGGTGATAATGCAAGTTCAATTCTTTATTTTAGTGCTCTAGGCCCAACAACAATCGACTTTAAGGCCGAAATAGAAAGGCTTCGAGAATTAAATTAAGTGATGATACAAGTTCCATTTTAATCTTTATGTTCTTAGGTGATGGCTTGAAAGTAAAGATGCATAGCAAGAATGTAAATATGAATGCAAGCATAAAATAAATTATGCAAGTTCATTTTATCCTTCTAGAGCTCTTAACAAGACTTTAAAGGAACTTAAATCTTAACCCAAACTCATTCAAACAAGGTAAAGTCAAGCTTGGAGTTCTTAGCACTCAACCTAACATCTTTGGGAATCAAACTATGAAACTTAGAAAATCTCAAGGAAATGGCCGAAATCTCCAAGAAGAGAAAAGTGCATTTTAAAACTCTAGAGTTCATGATCTTGATGATATATTAACACCAACATCATGAGTCCTCATCATTGAGTTCATAGAGCCATTTTAAAACACCATCAAAGTTAAAGTTCTCAAAAGTTCAAGAAAGGAAAATCTAGAAACACTTTCGCTCAAGAACAAAAATCAAGCTCTAGAGTTTGTTTCAAGTGATGAACATCATCATGAAACTCTCATCATCAAGCTCTCATTTCTTTGAACTCCAAGGCCCATGGCGAAAAGAGCAAGAACAAGGAAAGGAAAAGAAGTTCTAAAAAGAATCAAGAGAAACTATGAACATTAAGCTTAGAACAAGAACTTTAAAGAAAGAATACATGAAAGAAAATCCCTACTTGGTGTGATGAACTTGAAGATGGAAGAAGAAGATGAAGAAGATGGAGAACTTGAAGAACTCCAAGAACTTGAAGAACACAAAGACTTTGAGAGAAAAAGAAAAGCTTTGAGTGTTTCCTAAACTTAGCAAATGATCTAAAAGTGGTGCAAGCTCCTCAAGGCATTCTATTTATAGAGAATTGAAACAAATGGAGGGAGCTCATGGAGGAGGAGGTTTCGGCCATGAGGGTGCAGATTGGAGGCTTTCCATGAGTTCCATGAGGTGAGATAATGTGTTCTTGAGGTATGGTGAGGTATGGCTTAAGGTATGGTGAGGTATGGTTCAAGGTATGGCCTCAAGCATGGTTCTTTGAGTGAGAAAATAATTAAACATGTGGCCAATGTGGAGTGTGCTAGCCGAAACTTCATTAGCCAAGGGAGGAGAGTTTCTTGCATTTTAATTGTGGTTTAGAGGTGTGTTTAGGTGTATCTTGGATTATGCTTAAGATTAGGAATTTGTAAGTGTTTAGGTAAGGGAAATGGGTAATTAAGGTGGTCTAGACATAATTAAGGAGTGGTCTTGCACCATTAGAGAGTTAAATCCTCAATTTAGAGTCTAAACAACTCTAGACACATTTCCTTGATTTAAGGAATTGGAGAGAGAAAACACTATTTAAGATTCCAAGACTAGGAATCTTGAGTTCTAAAAAGGGATTTAAGTTTAATCTAAGCAATTTTAGGTTCTAATTAACTTTAATAAATTATTTTGACTCTAGATTAATTAGGGAAATAAATTAATCTTCGTTTAGAGCCTAATATTGCTTAGGTTTGCTTAATTACGTCATTAAGCTCAAAAACACTATTCTAGGGGCAAAATCCTAATTTTGCACAAAAACTGCCAGGACCTCCGGGACTTGAACAGAGACCCTAGACACATGAAAACATGTTTTTAAACCTCTGGGAAAGTTCCGGCTCAAACGGCACCATTACCCGTAAAAACGCTTATAGGGGTATTTTGGTCATTTTGACTCGAAATCATGAAACGAAATTTTCGCTTCCGAAAGCATTCAAAGGCCATTCAATCCCCTTCAAACATTGAGTTGACCCTTCGAGGATGACCGAGTTGGTTACCCTCGAGTTCGGGTCAGGAAATGACCTCAGGGGCATTTTGGTCATTTCCCTCGGACAGAAAAATCGGGGTGTTACATCAAAGACTTGCCCATTTCATTCCAAGTTAAAGTTATATGTGAATGTATTCCTTGAATGAATAATTTCGGCCAAGTAGTAATGATGGACTTGCAATGAGTTTTCATCTAGCTACTAGGACCAATAGTCTATGTTTTAAGTTTTCCTTAAAGCTTTACAAATCTTTATAAGGTTTTGTCATCACAAGTTGTGATTTTATTATCTTTTAGGGGATGGAATATGTTTTGGTCAGTGACCTAAGGCTTCACTTAGCCTCTTGATGAATTAAAATGTTTTGCAAAAAGTTTTAGAAGTTCTAGATCGATTCCAAGAGAAACTAGTTAACTTATGTACCTAGAAATGTCAATTTAACTCCCTCATTTAAGTTAGATGTTTTCGGTTCTGATGTGATGAGTGTGATGCTGTGTGATGATGTTTTGATGTGTTGGAATGTGTGGAAATATCATATGATGATGTAGAAGCGATCCTATGCATGATAGGTAAGAAACTAGCTAACTAGAAATACCGTAAAGCTAGAATTTAACATAGTTTTGACCCATTTGTTTATGGAACTTTTCCAAACTGTTTTAATGGGGACATAATCAGATTTAGATTGTTTAGACATGAAAAACTTGGTATCATTTGAGTTAGAATTGAATTCTAGCACCTATGGGGAAACTAGTAACTAGAAAACCGTAAAACTGCAAATGTAGAACTCTTAGAACATTTAATTTTCTGGATTCGGTCCAGCACCCTTACAACATGGTAAACATGATTAATAATTATTCCTTAAGCATAGGAATGCCTCATAATTGATTTAGATTTAATATATAGCTTTCTCGCTAAAAACGGAACCAAGAAAGGGTCTAAAACGTAAGTTCTAGAACCCCGTATTCACATGTTAGGACTTCCACCCTATGCTATTCAGATTTAAAAGTAAGATGAGAAGATTATGAATGATGTTTAATTATGAGCCTTAGGTGCTTAAAATATGAACGACGGATGTTAGAGAACTATATCTCAAGATTAAGACCCGTAAGGGTCAAAGCATAAGCTACCGTAAGGGTAAGCGTTTGGATGTTTTATGATGATGCATGAAGT
This sequence comes from Dalbergia cochinchinensis, assembly GCA_031216125.1. Classification (NCBI taxonomy): domain Eukaryota; kingdom Viridiplantae; phylum Streptophyta; class Magnoliopsida; order Fabales; family Fabaceae; genus Dalbergia; species Dalbergia cochinchinensis. The sequence goes on from CM062376.1 coordinate 6,024,492, forward strand.
ATGCTAATGATGATGATGTTATTCATATGAGGAATTTATGAGGTTATATGTTTATGTGGCATAAAGCAAATTTGGAAGGAAATTCGGTGTAATGACCCGTTGTCTTGCCAATTTCCGACAAATTTGGGGACTTAAAGAAATTTTGAAAATTAAGGTACTAAGATGGGTTCTAGGATGACACCGGTTCGGCCGAGCACCTCCATAGAACTCATGTGACATCGGTACCATTTTATACTCTTAGGTGACACCGGTTTGGCCGAGCACCCCTAAGAGGTTTGCCCCCTAACCCGTACTCAGATAGTCGGGATTTATGATTTATGATACGCTTATCGTTAAGTGGTAAGTAAGAACTAGTGACGACTAGTTAAGGTATGAGCTCATAACCTAGATGTATGACACGTTCTGGGTGACACCGGTTCGGCCGAGCACCCCCAGTTCGATTGTCTTTTAGGGTGGCCCATGAGGAAGAGAAGTTTCATGATTATGATTATGTCACTAAGTTTTGTCCCATATGAATGTTACTATTGCCACTTTATGCCACCAAGAATGATGATGCTTGATGTTATGTTTTATGTATGTGCATTAGGTAGTGCCATGCATACATTGTCTATTATGTTGCATTCATGACATTAAGATCATCCTAAAATGAATGGACCTTGGCTAAAATATATTTTAAAGTTTAAAATGAACTTAATACATGCTCAGTCATTTTGTATAAATAAACCCAAGGTTCCTGAGGACGTAGATGATGACACCTAGGTAGTAGGAGGCCCTACTGAGATTCTTTAGCAAGATTCTCACTCCCTCTATCTCTTTCTTTCTGTCACGTCTTCAGATGGCGACGTTCGTGGTGTTCGTGGACACGCCGACATGGGAGGTGCACCATGACCCGGACCACGGGTCATTCCATTTTGTGGGTCGATGCACGGTTAGAGTATTCATGTTTATGGGTCGACCCTTCACTCCCCCTGTACATTCCCATCGTTTCTCCCCCGTCTCACCTTTTGGCGATGACCTGGTGTTCGAGCGCGCACGTCCCCTAGAGGAGAGGCTTCGCCGTACCCCATCATCCACGTCCGCCGCTCGAGACTACCCCCAGTATGTGCCCCGTTGCCCGTCGTCTTTTTCGGAGACGGATCCTTCCGAGGATTCGGCAACCCAGGCACCCTCCGAGGGATCTTCCCCCTCTATACCCATGGACCTTGGGGAAGGTAGTGAGCCTTCCGTGACTCAGCCGAGGCTTGCACGACGACCGGAGATGAGGCCACGCCGTGGAGGTCACTTCCGAGCCCCGTCCCGTCTATTCACGCCGGAGGAGCTTGCTCAGTTTCCTGGTTACTTGCCACGCTCGAGGGATAGTCGCCAGTAGGAGGTTGTAGATGCCCGAAATAGAGTACACACCACTTAGATGGGGATAAACCTTCTTTTGTTTAGGGGTTATCCTATTAGGTGCACTCGGGTAGGGGAGTAGATTATGTTCATGTTTTATGTTGTATTTTCTTTTATGCATTTCCCCTGTACTAAACTAAGTCCCACATTTATAAGTGGGCAAATTATATATATATATATGAAATGATATTCAGTGATGTTCATGTTGTGCCTCATGTTATGATGTTGTGAGACAATTGTCTTACCATACGTGGTTTACCGCTTATCGCATCACGCGGCTCTCACTTTTATTTCAAAAAAAAATTTTACCCGTATTTTCCGCTAAGTAATTCAAAGTTAAACGAGAACTATGAAGTAACAGACTAATGATTAACCTAAATATGTTCTAGAGTATTGGGTTAAAAATTAGGATGTTACAAATTTGGTTTTGCCTTGATGTGTTTGTTGCTGTATGATGATGTTTTGATGTGTTAGAATATGTGAAAATGGTATATGATGAGGTAGGAATACTTCTATGTATGTTAAGGGAAAGACTAGCTTCATAGAAAAATCATAAAGTTGGAATTTAACTTGTGCTTAACCTCTTTAATCTTAATCAATGCCAAAACTATTTTAGTATGATAACAATCAATTCAGGATTGATTAATCATGAAAAATTTGGTTACATTTGAAGTAGGATTAAATTTTAACACCTATAGAGAAACTAGTAACTAGAAAACCGTAAAAGTACAATCCTAGAACTCCTAGAACATTTAATTTCTGGATTCTGTCCAGCAACCTCATAATATGGAAAACATGGTTTATAATTAGTTCTTAGGTATAGGAATGCCTCATAATTGGTTTAGATTTAATTTATAGCATCTTAGGCAAAGACAGAACCGAGAAAGGGTCTAAAACGTAAGTTCTAGAACCCTGTAATCATAAATGTATAACTCTGCCCTTGAAGAATGGTGCTGCCCAGATTTATTAAAGAGCATAAATGATAGTAAGATTTGTTAGAAGAGAATCCTTTTGTGCATAAGAGGTCGATAAAGAATGATATAATAATTACATCTCAAGTTTAAAGCCCGTAAAGGTCAAAGCATAAGATACCGTAGAATCAAGAGCATAATAAGTTTCAATATTACATGTGAACGTATGTTTTATTTGGGAATGATTATGTAAACGTATGGGATTATGATTGAGGATGCATGTTTTATTTGTTTATGTGGCATAAAGTAAATTTGGAAGAAATTCGACGTGCTGCTGTTGAACTGCCGAATTTCTGACAAATTTGGTGACTTAGAAAGTTTTTGAAAAACCCATGAGATTTTCTTTATGAGATGTGAGGTACTAAGATGAGTTCTTGGATGACATTGGTTTGGCCGAGCACCTCCAAAGAACTCATGTGACATCGGTACCAAGATGTATTCTTGGGTGACACTAGTTCGGCCGAACACCCCCCAGAAATGCCCCCTAGCCCATACTGTAACTCCCCAATTTTTACTGTAATTTTTACTGTCATTAGAAATTACTCAATTACCGAATTACCGTAGGTAATTATTACATAAGATTTGAGGTCGAACAATCCTCAATAAAGGAATATAACATTAGAAGAGAGGTTAGGAACGATTCATGCAAGAGTCGCAAATCCCGAATTTCTGTACGTATAAAATGACCAAAATGCCCCTGAAGTTATTTTACTCAGAAAATGAGGATCGTGGGCCCTACCTATTCTCAAGGGGATATTTTGAGGATAATAAGGGATTGTTTGTGTTATGTGTGTTAATAGAGCAGAAGGATCTCAATTTTGAGTTTCGACGCGCGAAATGACCAAAACGCCCCTGCAGCTGTTTTAACTCTGATGTGCGTGCCGACTGAGCCCAAACCTCACTAAAATGTTTTAAAATGTGTTTTTAAGCCATGATTAACCATTGGTTAAGCTCGGGTGGCATCGGGCGCTTTAAGTGAAAGTACGATTTTGCCCTATTTTTGGGCGCTTTGAATTTAGATTTTTTATTCAGATATACGAAACCTAGGCAATATTAGGCTCAAATTAAAGCTTATTAAATTCTAAATATTAATCTAGAATCAAAATTATGTATTTAGATTGATTAGAACCCAAAATTGCTCAAAAACACCCAAATTGCTTACTAATTCACTTAAACCCTTAACCGTAAATTCTCTAAATTACATGAATACCTTGCCTACACCTAAATAATGCATGGAACACACAAATTTCACTTCTTTGGGCTGTAATGGACGAAATTATTGATGCCATTATGCAGCTGAATTATTGCCAAAAGTTGCACTAAAACAAAATGCCAAAATGTCACCATAAGAGACATAATTCCTTAATTTCATACAACTTTGTCTAAAATGATTTTTCCTCCCTTATTTCTCCTGCAAAATTCCGTCCACTACCTCATCATTTTGGCCAATTAGAAGCCTCAAAATCTTCTATAAATAGGCTTGCTTGAGTGGTCTTGGAATGCTTGGTTCATAACTAGTTTTTAAGAGCACCAAAAACTTTCTTTCTTCCTCCTCTTTGGCTGAATTCTTTCTTCAATTTTTCAAAGAGATTTTGTTTCATTTCACTTCAAGAAACCAAGTTCTCTTCCTCTTCTTCAACTCAGATTAGGTAGGGAGTAGTTTCTAAATTTATTTCTATGCTTTGAGGAGTTGTGTTTTTAGCTCAAAATGATGAAATTATGAACTTGCCTTAGCTTTTCATTTTGGTTTTCCTCTTCAATTTTTCTTTAACCAATTCAACCATATGGCCTAGGTGGAACCAAGATGATGGCTTGATAATGAGGACCTTGAGGGTGGGTTATAAATCCATCACAAGTTAGGCCTCTAAAGCTTGAAAATTCCACTTGATGCAAAACTTTAAAGAATAATGCTTTATGATGCTAAAACAAAGATTTTTAGTTTAGAACTTGAAAGATGTATTTTTTTCCTTTTATGTTTTATTTCTTGTTAAGATATGTATTGGGTTGAATTTATAATTCTTTTAAAGTCTTGAAGGAGCTCTAGTAAAGAAACAAAATGAATTTGCATCCATGATTAAGTTTATGCTTTGCATAACCATGTTTACCTTCTATGTCATCACTAAATTTTCAAGAATGAATAAATGAACTTGCATTTCTCATGTTTAAATTCCAAGCTTGTATTTCATGTTTATGTTTCAAGTCATCACTTAATCTTTCAAGATAATAAAGAGGTTGCATCTCATATTTAATTTATGCTCTCACTATATTTTATAATGGCTAAAAGAATCAACGCATGGCATGCTTATTTTATGCCATCACCTAAAGATCCTAGAGCTCAAAGACTTGCCCATGTATCACAAGCAAAGAAATATGATTATTGGAGTTAAAGAATTTATTCTTTAAAAAGTCTTGAGATTGGAGCTTAAAAAGATGTAATAATAATTCTCTTCTCCTCTATCGGGTCCTCAGTGGGACTCACCGCCTCCGGTTTCTTAATATTCTCTTCTCTCTCTCGTCCTCTGTGCGGATTACCGCCGCTCCAGTTTCTTGTATCATGTTTATATTTCAAGTTCTTGCATCATGTTTAATTTTCAAGTCATCACCTTCAATCTTAAAGATAAAGAAATGGAATTGCATATCATGTTTATAATTCCAAGCTATCACCTTATATAAGACTAAAATAAGGTTGCATAGCATGTTTATAATTCTAAGATGTCACCTAAATCTCTAAAGCTCAAGACTTACTCCTTTTATCTTAAGTGAGAATTTTAATTGTGAAGATCCTCCCAAATTTGACAAAAGAACTAGTTTCTAAATGAGTTTTAAGGCTTTGCAAGGATTTTACGGGGAACTAGTATTTTATATGCACTTAAAATATGATTCTATGTAATTGCATGAGGTTCATGATTCGGCCACTGATCTGAGTTTAGTATCAATGTATGATAATGATTTGATATGATTGAAGTTGTGATAATTATGGTTTATTGTTAAGAGAATGATTCATAATTGGTTTAGTAACTAATTAGTTCTATAATTGATAATTCTATGTAAGGATTGGATGCTTATTAAGTACTTGATATCATTGAATGATTTCCTGGCTTGCATGTTATAGTTGTTGTTGCAAATAATGAGAATGCTTATACATGAAATGTTCTTTATTATGTAAAATTTACCTTTGTTGCTAGAAGAAAGTGTATCATTGTAAAAGTGTAATTTGGAAAGGTTCTGGCTAAGGAAAGACTTGGTATTTAAGCGTGTCCATTGTAACCCACCTCTCTTTCCTGGGAATCTCCCATATGCATGATTAGAGTTAATATATATTATTCTAGCTTAAGACTATAAATGAGAAAATGTTATGATGTTTATGAATTGTATTATGATATAACATGCAAAGATATAATGGTGACTTAAACTTATAAGAAAATGATCCTTTGGAACCATCAGACTATAGGTGGTGAAAAGGTGATTTTAGCCCCCTAACCCGTTCTCTCAAAAGGGTAGAGTCGGGACTTTAGCTTATCAAAAGAGATAAGTATATGCTAGTGACGACTAGTAAAGTATGAGCTCATAACCTAAATTACTCCCAAAAGGGTGGAGTATAGGGTGGCCTAAGGAAAATAATGATGATGATAAGATTTTAAGTCACCTAAGGCACTAAAGAAATGAAATATGTGCACTATGTCCACGTGTAGCTAATATTATATGACGTTCTTTTATGCATGTTATTTGATAATGATGATGAGGAAAATGATGTAATGATAAAGGAAAAGTTCATCGTAAATATGACATGTTAAGATTATGATGCATTATAAGACGCATGATTAAAAATTGACGAACCTCGGTTAAGTATTTGTCCGAACTTAAAATGAATCTTTGCATGCTCACTATTTTAGAATAATCCCGAGGTTCTGGGGACTTTGATGATGACATCGTAGAATGAGGTACCTTCATCGAGAATTCTTTAGCAAGATTCTCACTCCTTTTCTTTATTTCCGTCATTATCTCCAGATTCAGATGGCGACATTCGTCTGTTCGTTGATACCCCTACTTGGGAATTTCACTATGATCCTGCATCGCTCGTATCATTTTGAAGGGAGTCTTGTGATTCGTGTTTTTATTTACATAGGTCGTCTATTTGCACATCCTGTCCCCAGTTATCGATTTTCTCTTACTTCTCCCTATGGCGATGAAATGGTTTTCGAACATGCACGTCCACTTGATGAAAGGATGTTACGTTCTTATCCCGCTTCATCTGCTGTCCATGGATTTCCAGAGTATGTTCCCGAGACGACATATTCTCAAACTGATCCTTCAGAGGACACTCCTACTCATGTATATTCTGAGAGCTCTGCTCCTACTCCCACACGTGTAAGAGAAGGTAGTGAGGAAACAGTTGTTCAGCCGAGGTTAGCAAGAAGGCCGTCCATGCGACCCTGACTGGTGCATCTCGTGTGTCCCTCCCGAGGGAGCTCATCGATGGATCGGATTTATTCCCCCATTTCCAGGACAGTGGCCATAGAGGGTTCTTAGTAGATTTATGTGTGATCATGCACCCTAGTTTTAGGATAACCTTCCCGACTTATGGAGTTATCTAGTTTAGGGGCATGTATTTCCTTATGTATATTTTCTTTTATGGGTTTGCATAAGATAATGATGTATGAACATAACCCACCCTTTGAGTGAGGTTATTGTATGTAAATATATGCTATAATATGCTTATGGATGTTATATGATGGAGCCTAAGTGATATGATGTGATATATTCTTAAACGTCTTATTATATTCCGCTTACTCGTTCACGTTGTACTCGGCTCACGTTTTCAATTATGTGTTTAAAAAAAAAAATGGCTCGTAATTTCACTAAGTATTTTCAAATTATGAAGAAAGAACCAAAGCAAGGAGTAAAGTCTAGTCATTAATCAGATTCAACCTAGGTGTATCTGGTTAATTACTAGGGTGTTACACATACTAGATAGTCGGGATTATGATTATGATACGCTTATCGGGATTGATAAGTAAGAACTAATGACGACTAGTTAGGTATGAGCTCATAACCTAGAGATGTGGCACGTTCTGGGTGACACCGGTTCAGCCGAGCACCCCCAGAACGAATGTCTTTTAGGGTGCCCCATGAGGAAGAAAAGTATGATGATTAATGTCACAAAGTTTTCCCATATGAGATTTCAATTGCCACTTTATGTCACTGTTGTGATGTTCTTAATGTTATGATTACTATTCTTGCACTGAGTAGAGCCATGCATACATTCTTTACTATGTTGCATCCATGACATTAAGAATCATACTAAAATGAACGGACCTTGGCTAACTATGTTTCAAAAGCTTAAAAATGAACTTAATGCATGCTCACTTATTTTATACACTAAACCCAAGGTTCCTAAGGACGTAGATGATGACACTTGGGTAGTAGGAGGCCCTACTGAGATTCTTTAGCAAGATTCTTACTCCCTCTATCTTTTCTTCCAGTCACGTCTTCAGATGGTGACGTTCGTGATTTTTGTGCATCATGATCCGGACCACAGGTCATACCATTTTGTGGGTCACTGTGTTGTTCGTGTATTCATGTTCGTTGGACGGCCCTTCAGTCACCTTGTACATACTCATCGATTCTCTCCCACCTCACCATTCGGCGATGACTTCGTGTTCGAGTGCGCACACCCTCGAGAGGAGCGGATCCGCCGTACTCCACTGATAGCTTCTACTATCCAGGACTACCTGCAGTACGTGCCCCGCTCGCCCTCAGGTTCCTTCCAAGGGATCCTCCCCCATTGTATCAATGGACTTTGGGGAGGGTAGCAAGGCTTCTGTCACTCAGCCGGTACGTGGAGGACGGGTAAGAATGATTCCCCGCCGTGGAGCTCATGCCTGACCGATGCAGCGTATAGCCACCCCGGCAAAGATAGCCCAGTGGATCAGATATGTCCCTCCTTTCCAGAGAGGCCCGCAGTAGGAGATGACCGTCACGTTCTGGTGCCTGAGCTTTGACTAGACCAGGATAGCCTCCTTTTGTCTTAAGGCTATCTATTTGTAGGCACACTAGAGTTAGGAGAGTTTCTTTTTATGCCTTCTGTTGTACTTTCATTTTCCATGTATTTCTATTTCGGTTGTACCAAACTAGGTCCCACTCTTCATAAGTGGGCATATCATATTATATAAATATGTTGTTCAGTTTTATCGTGATGTGCCTTTACTTGCTTTATGTTATGATGTTTATGAGATGCTTGCTTTATTTCCTTACGTGCTTCCTTGCTTATCGTGTCGCGTGGCTCTCACTTTGCTTTTATAATTCAAAAAAAATTTTACCAGTATTTTTCCGCTAAGTACTTTAAAGTAAAAAGGAAACTATGACGTAATAGACTAATGATTAACCTAAATATGTTCTAGAATATTGGGTTAAAAATTGATGTTACATCATAGGTCCCCGAAGTCCGCCAAGCGCCTTGTTGTCCTTGCTACTAGTCATGTCCTTATCATAAAGAAAGTTGTATTTGAACCTGGAGATTGGGTTTGGGTGCACATGAGGAAAGAAAGGTTCCTTGAACAAAGGAAGTCCAAACTCCAACCTATAGGGGACAGTCCTCTCAAAATGTTGGAGAGGATCAATGATAATGCCTACAAAATTGATTTTCCTGGTGAGTATAATATCAGTGCCACTTTTAATGTTACTTATTTATCTCTTTTTGATGCAGGTGATGAGGCCTTGGATTTGAGGTCAAATCCTTTTCAAGAAGGAGGGGGTGATGAGGACATGGCTAGTGGCAAGGACAGCAAGGTGCTTGGAGGACTTGGGGGATCTATGGCAAGAGGAAGGGCTAGGAAGGCAAAGGAGGCATTGCAACAAGTTGTAGCAACAATTCTTGAGGCTGCCCCTAATTTGGAAAACTTGAAGCCCAAAATAGTGCATTGCATAATCCCACTTGAAGACCCTTGATGTTATATGGACTGCCACCATCTTTTTTAAGCCTTTTATGTTACTAACTAAAGTTTTGTCTTTTTAATAATGTAATTGGGTTTGTGAATTTTGTACAGCCCATCACTTGTTAATTTTATATTTCATTTAGTTTAGATTTTAATCATAGGCTAAGTATTACAGCCCACTGGAGAGTTTTAGGTCATGAGCTCATACTTCACTAGTTGTCACTAGCGTAATCTTATCCTTTTTGATATGTTAGATTCTTGACTTTTAAGGTACGAGATAGGGAGCATTAGATCACCTTTCATAACCTTTAATTCAAGGAGTCCAAAGGATCACTTCCTATTTGGATCACCTCTCATAACCTTTAATTCGGGGTGTCTAGAGGATCATTTCCATGTGTCTTATGTAACTTTTAATCTTGGCATATCATGTAGAGATGCAAATATGAGCATATAATCATGAAATATATATTCACAAGCATGTCCTCAATCAACAACTTATAACAATAACATGCTCCTACCCAGTATGCCAGAATTTAAGAACCGGACTCAGCTAATGCATATGTCGTGTTTGACAGGAACTATTCAATATATTAGAGATCATTACTTAACATATACTTGTCTTACTACTCAACATCATAATAATTCATTCTCCAAAGAAATGAAAATAAAATAAAATTAAGGAAAGAAGAATCAAATAATAATAACAATAATAAAAGGAGAGTAAAATTTTAGGAAAAATTAATTTTAGCTTGATAGCTGTTAACTATGCCGACATATCCCCTGGTGTAATGAGGAACTCAAAGCCACATCGTTCTTAATAAAAAAAATTTAGTGATTGATTTTTATTTTCTTTGGAAAGGAATTAAGAATACCAAACTGCTGACCAAAAATATTAAGCGTTAATAGAAAGTAAATTACATTAGCATTGCAGAATACATGTAGATTTATGATAATATTATAATTATGGACGAAAATAGCATATTTAATATTCGATCATACAGTTTTAAATAATAAACAATCCCTAGCATAATAATAATAATAATAATAATAACAATAATAATAATAATAATAATAATAATAATAATAATAATTATTATTATTATTATTATTATTATTATTATTATTATTAGCAATTACTGAGATTTCAGCAGGATGTTGGGTCAGCCCAAAATTATACTTAAAAAAATTTCAAATGCAAAGGGGTACATGTGAATGAAGTAATTGTAACAATTGCAAAGATTAATCCATTTCATGAAATTAATTTGTAGCTTGAAAGCTACATGTAAAGTAAATAAAAATACAACTAGTTAGCTAAGGGACAAGAATGAAATCCAACGTATGTGTTAACAATCTAATGCTGACAATATGCTATCAAAACTAATGGGGACAAGACAATGGGTCCACATTTCATAAGTTCAAAATATTCATTCACATGCATATGTACTATACTGAAAGCGATCTCCACTCACATAAAATGATAACATGCAAATGAGGACAGCAAGATAATTAAAAAAGAACATGGGACCTTTGGGGGTTGAGTTTCACAGTTTTAAGGGATGGTCAAACACTGGTTTTATATTTATTTAAACAACCAAAGTTCTTTCTCCCTCTCTAACTCCTGAATGCTACACACACATAAAAGAAAAGGAAAGAAATCATGATTAGTTCACTGAAGTGTGGGTTAAAAATCGCTAGCTATTGTACATTCAACTAGCAAGAGTTTCTTCCTTTCTTTGGGTTTGTGGGCTATCCTACACTCATTGTACAGTGAGGCATACATACAATCACACATAAAATAATGGGTTTAAAGGCAAGCAAAAGGGAATGGGGGCATGAGGCTGTTCGAAAAGAAGTTTACTCATAAAATAATGGAGCAAAACAACAAGCCAGTAAGGGAGTTCCTATATCAACAATGCATAAAATAATGGAGTGAAAATAACCAAGCAAGTAAAGAGGTCTGAAACATTTGGGAACTTTGAACTAAAGTGTGGGTTTTTATGAGGAGTGCTGCACACACACATACTGGTCCCTTACTCTCTCACCCAAAGCTAGACACACACACGCAAAATAATAGATTAAAAGCAAATGCAGGAATTAAAGCTGTCCATAAAGGACATAAAATAATGGACAAAAAGGCAATAAAGAGTAAAAAGAGTGGGGCTTCTGCATTTGAAGCATGGGTTTCTTGAGGGTGTGCTTGCTCAGAGAGGGGATTGGGATTTCATTGTTTTCTTTCATCTGGGAGGGGCTGCACAACACACCCACACATACTCACACTCATATTCACACACGATTCCTCCTCTCTCTTATACTCACACAATTCCTTCTCTCCCTTACACACATACTCGGTCACTGAGAGGAAGAGAGAGATAGAGAAGGGGGCGAAAAGGGGAAGGCCGAATGGAAAGAGTACGGTGCGGTTAGGGAGGGAAAGCAGGGGAAACTAGTCACCACACGGTGTGGTTTGGTCTGTCATACATACACCCACCCATACACGCCGAGACACACACACACATTGCAAGGGTGAGAGATGTAGGGGTCTCAAAGGCTAGCCACCACTGCGATAGGAGGTGCGCGGTGAGGGCTAGCCAGGCACTCGTGACAGAGAGGCTGTTCTGGTTCATTAGGCACGCGACGTGGAGAGGGAGGCTGGCCGTCGTGGTTGAGGGACTAGGTTGGTCAAGGGAAGGCCGCGACCTCCCTTCCCCTCATTCTCTTATTTCAAGTTCTGTTCTCCCCCCTTTAACCATGGATTTCTTTTGTCTTGAAAGATTGGGACCTGATTTCATATAATTGTGTTTCATTATGCCCTTTGTATCTAAGGTGTGACTTGTGCTATTTTGTGTTTGATTTAGGTGTTTGCATGGTGATGGAAGGGAGATGGGGCCAGCCGGGTAGCATTGGGTGCACTGGAAGAGCTCATGGCAGTGGTGAACAACATCAAGGTTCATGACTACATGGTAGTAGTGAAGGTAAACCATCACACTTTTTTTTGTATTTCTCACATTCTTCCCTTGTTTTATTTGTATTAATATGGACTTTTGAGCCCTTTGGTTGTGTTTGGCTGTGAATGGTTGAGTATTGGATTTGTTTCTTGTGACTGCAAAAATGAAATTGTTTATGGCTTGGTTAATTATAATAATGTAGGACTATTTGGTTTGATACTATTTACTGATAGGTTTTGGTTTGTGATTTGAGAATAGAAGAGCTATGGTGTACGTTGGTGCATGTGTGATTTGTGATATCAGAATAGAGGAACCTAAAATTAGGCAATAACAAATAGGAGAACACATGGCTCCTTACTTCTATTTTTCTTCTCTAGAATCCTACTCTTTTCCTCCATTTTGTTTATCACAATGCCTACATTCTTTGCTCCTACAATTTCTCTTTTTAAAGCAAATGTGGTAATGAATGATCTTAATAAACAATAATTTCTTTTTCCCATGCTTTAGTCTTGCCCATCCTTTTTGCTTCATGGTGTTGGCAGGATGGAATCTCGCCCATCATTACTGGGACAGGAAAGGGCAGGGGATGTCAAAGAGGTGTGGCATCATGGCCATATGTCCTTTGGGGAAACGAACACATGGATATCAATGAAAGAAAGAAATGTTGCACTATCACAGGAGTAGGGAATGTTTTCTTTTCTTTGAAAAAGAGTCAAATACAAAAAATCAGCATTTCTTGTAACTTGCAATGTGAGATTTGGCTTTTAATATTGTCTCTCTCTTTTTCTAAAGACACAGACACGTATAGAGAGGATGACACACATATATAGGGAGAATGACACGTATGGAGAGAATGACTCACATAAAATTTTGAATGAAAATTTGTTGTCTAGAAGGTATGGCAGAATTTCTTCATATAAATATCAAAAGCAAAACAAAAGTTTCATTCGATCAATAAAACGAAAGCAAGAATAGAAACCAAACCAATGCACTTGAATATAATTCATGATATCCATTCCATTCATAATTGAATTTTTAGTAACAATGATGCTATGGAATAGAATGATGGAGTTGGATGTTGTCACGACCCAACTTGGGAACGTGACCGGCACGTGAGGAATCTCATCTCCACGTAAGCCTCGAGACCTATGAGTTTCTCTATATGCATAAAATAATGTATATATTTTGATTTTGAAGTCTTATCTTCATCTAAATCTCTATTTAAACTTCATGTTTGAAATTATAAAACAGAAATACTATGAAACTTTGTAAACATCTTAATCATGCTCTGAAAAGTAATTCAACATGTGAACTAAATCTTAAATACATCTGTGGTTTATTATGTAATGCCCCAATTTTTACTGTAATTTTTACTGTCATTAGAAATTACTCAATTATCGAATTACCGTAGGTAATTATTACATAAGATTTGAGGCCGAACAATCCTCAATAAAGGAATATAACATTAGAAGAGAGGTTAGGAACGATTCATGCGAGAGTCGCAAATCCCGATTTGCATGCGTATAAAATGACCAATATGCCCCTGAAGTTATTTTACTCAGAAAATGAGGATCGTGGGCCCCACCTATTCTCAAGGGGATATTTTGAGGATAATAAGGGATTGTTTGTGTTATGTGTGTTAATAGAGCAGAAGGATCTCAATTTTGAGTTCCGACACAATAAATGACCAAAACGCCCTCAATTTGTTTTAACTCCGATGTGCGTGCCGACTGAGCCCGAACCTCACTAAAATGTTTTAAAATGTATTCTTAAGCCATGATTAACCATTGGTTAAGCTCGGGTGGCCTCGGGCAATTTTTAAGTGAAAGTATGATTTTGCCCCTGTTTTGGCGCTTTGCGAATTCGGGATTTTTGATTCAGATATCGAAACCTAAGCAATATTAGGCTCAAATTAAAGCTTATTAAATTCTAAATATTAATCTAGAGTCAAAATTATGTATTTAGATTGATTAGAACCCAAAATTGCTCAAAAACACCCAAATTGCTTACTAATTCACTTAAACCCTTAACCGTAAATTCTCTAAATTACATGAATACCTTGCCTACACCTAAATAATGCATGGAACACACAAATTTCACTTCTTTGGGCTGTAATGGACGAAATTATTGATGCCATTATGCAGCTGAATTATTGCCAAAAGTTGCACTAAAACAAAATGCCAAAATGTCACCATAAGAGACATAATTCCTTAATTTCATACAACTTTGTCTAAAATGATTTTTCCTCCCTTATTTCTCCTGCAAAATTCCGTCCACTACCTCATCATTTTGGCCAATTAGAAGCCTCAAAATCTTCTATAAATAGGCTTGCTTGAGTGGTCTTGGAATGCTTGGTTCATAACTAGTTTTTAAGAGCACCAAAAACTTTCTTTCTTCCTCCTCTTTGGCTGAATTCTTTCTTCAATTTTTCAAAGAGATTTTGTTTCATTTCACTTCAAGAAACCAAGTTCTCTTCCTCTTCTTCAACTCAGATTAGGTAGGGAGTAGTTTCTAAATTTATTTCTATGCTTTGAGGAGTTGTGTTTTTAGCTCAAAATGATGAAATTATGAACTTGTCTTAGCTTTTCATTTTGGTTTTCCTCTTCAATTTTACTTTAACCAATTCAACCATATGGCCTAGGTGGAACTAAGATGATGGCTTGATGATGAGGACCTTGAGGGTGGGTTGTAAATCCATCACAAGTTAGGCCTCTAAAGCTTGAAAATTCCACTTGATGCAAAACTTTAAAGAATAATGCTTTATGATGCTAAAACAAAGATTTTTAGTTTAGAACTTGAAAGATGTATTTTTTCCCTTTTATGTTTTATTTCTTGTTAAGATATGTATTGGGTTGAATTTATAATTCTTTTAAAGTCTTGAAGGAGCTCTAGTAAAGAAACAAAATGAATTTGCATCCATGATTAAGTTTATGCTTTGCATAACCATGTTTACCTTCTATGTCATCACTAAATTTTCAAGAATGAATAAATGAACTTGCATTTCTCATGTTTAAATTCCAAGCTTGTATTTCATGTTTATGTTTCAAGTCATCACTTAATCTTTCAAGATAATAAAGAGGTTGCATCTCATATTTAATTTATGCTCTCACTATATTTTATAATGGCTAAAAGAATCAACGCATGGCATGTTTATTTTATGCCATCACCTAAAGATCCTAGAGCTCAAAGACTTGCCCATGTATCACAAGCAAAGAAATATGATTATTGGAGTTAAAGAATTTATTCTTTAAAAAGTCTTGAGATTGGAGCTTAAAAAGATGTAATAATAATATTCTCTTCTCCCTCTCTGGTCACTTGCGGACTACCGCCACTCCGGTTTCTTAATATTCTCTTCTCCTCTCTATCGTCTGTGCGGACTACCGCCGCTCCGGTTTTTTAATATTTTCTTCTCCCTCTACTGGTCCTGTGCGGATTACCACCGCTCCAATTTCTTGTATCATGTTTATATTTCAAGTTCTTGCATCATGTTTAATTTTCAAGTCATCACCTTAAATCTTAAAGATAAAGAAATGGAATTGCATATCATGTTTATAATTCCAAGCTATTACCTTATAAAGATAAGATTAAAATAAGGTTGCATAGCATGTTTATAATTCTAAGATGTCACCTAAATCTCTAAAGCTCAAGACTTACTCCTTTTATCTTAAGTGAGAATTTTAATTGTGAAGATCCTCCAAAATTTGACAAAAGAACTAGTTTCTAAATGAGTTTTAAGGCTTTGCAAGGATTTTACGGGGAACTAGTATTTTATATGCACTTAAAATATGATTCTATGTAATTGCATGAGGTTCATGATTCGCCCTTTGATCTGAGTTTAGTATCAATGTGTGATAATGATTTGATATGATTGAAGTTGTGATAATTATGGTTTATTGTTAAGAGAATGATTCATAATTGGTTTAGTAACTAATTAGTTCTATAATTGATAATTCTATGTAAGGATTGGATGCTTATTAAGTACTTGATATCATTGAATGATTTCTGGCTTGCATGTTATAGTTCCTGTTGCAAATAATGAGAATGCTTGTACATGAAATGCTCTTTATTATGTAAAATTTACCTTTGTTGCTAGAAGAAAGTGTATCATTGTAAAAGTGTAATTTGGAAAGGTTCGGCTAAGGAAAGACTTGGTATTTAAGCGTGTCCATTGTGACCCACCTCTTTCCGGGAATCTCCCGGATGCATGATTACAGATTGATATATATTATTCTAGCTTAAGACTATAAATGAGAAAATGTTATGATGTTTATGAATTGTATTATGATATAACATGCAAAGATTTAATGGTGACTTAAACTTATAAGAAAATGATCCTTTGGAACCATCAGACTATAGGTGGTGAAAAGGTGATTTTAGCCCCCTAACCCGTTCTCTCAAAAGGGTAGAGTCGGGACTTTAGCTTATCAAAAGGGATAAGTATATGCTAGTGACGACTAGTAAAGTATGAGCTCATAACCTAAATTACTCCCAAAAGGGTGGAGTATAGGGTGGCCCAAGGAAAATAATGATGATGATAAGATTTTAAGTCACCAAAGGCACTAAAGAAATGAAATATGTGCCTTTGTGTCCATGTGTAGCTAATATTATATGACGTTCTTTTATGCATGTTATTTTGATAATGATGATGAGGAATATGATGTCATGATAAAGGCAATGTTCATTGTAAATATGACATGTTAAGAATAAGATGCATTATAAGACGCATGATTAAGAATTGACGAACCTCGGTTAAGTATTTGTCCGAACTTAAAATGAATCTTTGCATGCTCACTATTTTAGAATAATCCCGAGGTTCCTGGGGACTTTGATGATGACACTGGAGAAGGAGGTACCCTACTGAGAATTCTTTAGCAAGATTCTCACTCCCTTTTCTTTATTTCCGTTATTGTCTCCAGATTCAAATGGCGACATTCGTCCTGTTCGTTGATACCCCTACTTGGGAATTCCACTATGATCCGATTGCATCGCTCGTATCATTTTGAAGGAGGTGCTTGTGATTCGTGTTTTTATTTACATAGGTCGTCCATTTGCACATCCTGTCCCTAGTTATCGATTTTCTCCTACTTCTCCCTATGGCGATGAAATGGTTTTCGAACATGCACGTCCACTTGATGAAAGGATGTTACGTTCTTATCCCGCTTCATCTGCTGTCCATGGATTTCCGGAGTATGTTCCCGAGACGAGATATTCTCAAACTGATCCTTGAAATGACACTCCTACTCATGTATATTCTCCGAGAGCTCGCTCCTACTCCCACACGTGTAAGAGAGGGTAGTGAGGAAACAGTTGTTCAGCCGAGGTTAGCGAGAAGGTCGTCCATGCGACCTGACTGGTGCATCTCGTGTGTCCCTCCCGAGGGAGCTCATCGATGGATCGGATTTATTCCCCTATTTCGGGGACAAGGGCCATAGAGGGTTCTTAGTAGATTTATGTGTGATCATGCACCCTAGTTTTAGGATAACCTTCCCGGCTTATGGAGTTATCTAGTTTAGGGGCATGTATTTCCTTAAGTATATTTTCTTTTATGGGTTTGCATAAGATAATGATGTATGAACATAACCCACCCTTTGAGTGAGGTTATTGTATGTAAATATATGCTATAATGTGCTTATGGATGTTATATGATGGAGCCTAAGTGATATGATGTGATATATTCTTAAACGTCTTATTATACCCCGCTTACTCGTTCACGTTGTACTCGGCTCACGTTTTCAATTATGTGTTTAAAAAAAAAAATGGCTCGTAATTTCATTAAGTATTTTCAAATTATGAAGAAAGAACCAAAGCAAGGAGTAAAGTCTAGTCATTAATCAGATTCAACCTAGGTGTATCTGGTTAATTACTAGGGTGTTACATATTACATAAACTCTAATCAAACTCTATAATTTCAAATCCATAATTATGAACTGAAAATACATAGCTGTTCATATACTGAAATCAAATACATAATCTGAAAATAATGCATGGCTCGGATCCTGCCTGCACATCTACTAGAGTACTCTACTCTAACAAGACGCCAAACTAAATCTTACTCCAAAGTAAGACTCACCACTAAAAAACAACTGCATCCACCAAACTGGAGTCTGGAGTCTGAGCTACATCTGTACATGTATCTATGAGGAGGAAAGGAGAGGGGTAAGTTAACGGACTCAATAAGTAAGTTCTTATCCATCACCCACATGGGACAACAAAGAATCCATATATAGATATACATGCATTGGCAAAACATTTTCAATATTTACATAACATAGCTACTCTAAGGAAAACATCTTCCATTCCACAATTTCATTTATTCGTAGAAAATATCTCTAAGTTCTTACACTGACAAGAAAACCATTTTCTCATCTACATAATGGCTTTTAAATCAAATACTCTTTTAAATCCATCCATAATCTCTGAAAAACATTAATACTTTCTGAAAACATAAAGAACAATGTTCTAATAGAGAAACAGGAATATCTGTATGAAATTCTATGAATACATCTGGGCATTACATATCACCGTCCCTAGTGTATCATCAAACTCTCTTATTGTAAATCTCGAATGACATCTAGACATTACATATCACCGTCCCCAGTGTGGTAAGGGTTTCTTTGTTTACTCTACCTGGGGTTACTTGGTACCAAGGTTAACAGATCAACTATCAACTGCAGTTAACATACAGTCTGTTTCTCTATAGCTACCGTCTAAACTAATTTGTACTTAATTCATATAATCTGAAAACCCTTTAAAATCTTTTAAAGTTCTAGAAACTCTGAAACTTTGGATTCATATAACTCTAACAATCTGGCTTTAGCATAATTATGACTATGAAGTCATACCCAAGGGATCACCACTTGTAGGCATTTTGATTTCAAGAGCCCATAGAATATGTATCTGGCAGTTGCTACGGATCATACTCAACTCCATATTTCTGAGTATCATGAAAACATGATTTTCAAGACTCTTGTTTCTCAAGCTAACCTCTATTCATAAACTAGGTATCTCTAGGTTCATACTTCAAAATCATGAAAACTCTAAAATCATAATGTCACTTTTGTTCACGAAACTAAATCATACTTTGTTCTACATTTTTCCATATATCTTAACAAGAAAAATAAAAGGCATTATCTGAAATCTTGAAATCATACCGATATCATAAACTATAATACATATTTGACAACTCTCATAATTCTTTTGAAATTATAAATTTTTCTCAATGATCATTCCAGTAGCACATAAAACATTTTTGTAACATACATCAATCCAAATCATGGTCTCATGGTCTTGTAAAACTTTTTCTTTTACGCTATTATCGTAATTCCTAATTTTTCTAATTTAACATAATCATATAAAATCATATTCGCTATTTTTGGTCATCTCAAATTTCATATTTATAACAACATAATACATAAAACATAGCTAAAATGATGAAACTAAGGTCATGAGTTTGAACCCACTCACCGTTTGGAGCCGGGAGTATGTAGGCACCACCAACTTGACCTCCGAAATATGGAATGACACTAACAATTACCATAGAACAACATTGACTCAAGATTAGTCTCCACTAGTCTCTAAGTAACTCTAATCTAGCTCTAACAATATTGGGGGAGTACCCCCACTTGACAATAATGAGAGAAAAACACACCCAAACCAAGAACCTGAAAGAATAGGAAGAACAGAGACAAATCTATCAATAAACATACCTTGATGACTTGGGGGAGCTAAACTTGAATGAGATTGAGAAAATAGGTGAGAAGAGGGTTTGAGAGTGAAGAGAATTCGGATTTTGGGGAAGAAATCTGAAGAAAAGGGTTTTATAGGGGTGAGGGGTGTCTTGTAAGTGAAACGGCGCCATTTTGCACTGTTTCAAACCTCCTAACACCGCTATAGTGGTCCGCCTGGCCGTGCGCACCCCCGAAGACCCATTTACGACCGCTACAGCGGACCCCAGAGCACTAAAAACACTGCTGCCACTAACTGTGACCGGTATAGTAGTCCTGGACCGCTATACTGGTGACACTAGCTAATACTCTAGGAGATGATGCCATTCTAAAGGCCACTGCTCTATTACTCTAAGGGTGCCAGTTGTCACATCTGAGTGGCTTTACCACCTAGGGTAGCCCTTTCCCATCAAGGTGATACTAGCTCTGATCATGACACTTATATCCGGCGGCTTCGCCGCTAAAGGCAGCCCTTTCCACGGTACGAGTCCTGGGTGAGCATCTATGCTCCGCCACCTTATGCATAGATGAGCCCACAAGGATGGGGCTACATGAAAACTCTCGTCCTTGCTTTGGTTCTCTTTCTCTAGTGTCTAACATCAATTGATACCATAGGGACTCCCAGTCCTTGGTTTCTAAACTTTCTCACTCTCTACGTGCATCTCATGCATGGAAAACAAACTGCTCTCTCTATATGCTCACATAGAAAGATACAAAACAAGACGGCATTCATATATATTATTCTCTATCAGCATGTTCCAACTTTCCAACACATGTTCATCAACTACATGCCTATACTTCTAGCATCTATATATGCAACACGTCTATCACACTCATCATACAAGCCAATCAAATAGTCATAGCTTGCTCTAAGAACTCTAAAACATCATGCCATAATAACATGCCTCTTGCCTATCAACGTCGTGTTATTAGATTACTAAGCCGTAGCTTAAACTTGATTGATTTCATTTAAATCCCTTTCATCTAGCTTACATGCATAGGTTAGGGGAAGGGAACATACATCCTGTACCTACGAGTTCCTTAAGTTACTCTAATCATGTTTCTATAACGCTATCTCAAGCAAAGCTATCATGCAAACACATGAGGTTCTATTTTATATTACACAACTTTTTGAAAACACTACATCATGAACCAAGCTATTCGTTGTGGGCATAAAACAAAACAGTCTGAGAAACTTGTATTCAAATCTCTTAAATCTCATTCAAACAAAAGACATTTCCAAATTCTCTTTTCCATAAAATAAGCTAGTCATGGAAATGCAAGGTTAATAAAACTCTGAGAAAAAGAAAATCCTTTGATCTAGATTTTGCAAAACTTTGGTCAAGCCTCAATTGTTCATAAAACTCCTTTCAAGGTATTAACAAGGTTCTCAAACCACATTCCAAACTCATAAAACATAACAACATGATAGTACTAAGGGAAACCAGATCTCATTAAATATGAATTTTCAACATCATGAAAAGCTATTTTGCTCTTTGTTCCAAAAGGTATATTAGAATGAGCATGCACATGCGTAAGACCACATGCTTATCAAACATAAACACACCATTCATTCACCCAAGTCATCATGATGACAAAACATGATGGATTATCATAAGGACATGTAACACCATGCACCAGGGTTCCAAATGTCATACCATGAACAACTATCCCCTAGTTCAACTTTTCAATCTATGGAGTTCAAAACTAACTATCCATGTGCTTGTTGCAGATCAATAGAACTCACAAAGAAAACACTAAGCATGAAAAACCCATTACCTTGCAAAAATATTTTCTTGGCATCACATTCCTTTCACTACTTATTCATGCATATAAAATCTTGCAACATTCTTATTTTAGGCATATGATCGGGAAAAAGAAAACAAGAGGTAGTTAAAACATTCTATACGCATAATCACTCACCATGGATGGTCAAAACTAGTCTAGGAACTCATTATGTTATTATCATACAGGGCGTGCATATTATACTCATGGCATACAAAGGCACAAGTACAATAATATGTTCAGAAACATGATGCGTAAGATGTTCATGGCATCCAAAGTTGCTCCAAATAATTTAACACATGACAGACAAAGCATCGGTCCTACAGTATGCCTATATGCATGATTTGTGCTCTCATTGGGGTTCTACCCAATAACTCTGGGTCATTCTCATGCAAACTCTCTTCCTCTACATATTGAGTTTCTCTACTTTTTAGCCCATAACCCTCTGAGATAATAGGAAATCGTTCCTCTTGTGCTCTTTGTGAATCTACTTGTAGCTAGTGGGTATGCATTATAGGCACCAACCTCCACAGATTCTCTGCTCGTCTAACAACTAAGTGTGACCAATCGGTCCGCACTGAACTCTACCATTCTAGCTAACCTTTGTCTTATCCTCTTCATGATAATGGGACACATCGGGGAAGGCACTAAGAGGGGTGACCCTGGCTAACGGTACCCATGACTGACCTCTGTCTGAGCTAACCATTTCTGCTTTTTCTTCCTCTTAATACACTCCAGCTTGGACGTGCCCACTGACTATCTCTGACATATTCGAAAATACGTAACTAATACAACCGATGTAGTGCTGCTACGGTGATGATAATCATCGGGTGGCATAGCATACCCGAAAAGGATAGATAAGGATAGGAGGTTGAATCAAGTATTTCAAGGAAATGACAAGGATACTAATTGAACCTTGACATAACTGACTTTTCTATAGGCCTCAAATAACATTAGATCGATGCAAATGGCTACAGTTCCATTTACATAAATGTCATGCTACTTGTGGACACTTGCTCCAGTACCATGCAAGGAAACCTAACGCTCTAATACCACTTTGTCATGACCCGACCTGGGAACATGACCGGCACGTGAGGAATCTCATCCCCACGTAAGCCTAGAGACCTCTGAGTTTCTCTATATGCATAAGATAATATATACATATTTTGATTCTGAAATCTTATCTTTATCTAAATCTCTATTTAAACTTCATGTTTGAAATTATAAAATAGAAATACTTGATATATGAAACTTTGTATACATCTTAATTATGCTCTGAAAAGCAATTCAACATGTGAACTAAATCTTAAATACATCTGTGGTTTATTACATAAACTCTAATCAAGCTCTGCAATTTCAAATCCATAATTATGAACTGAAGATATACATAGCTGTTCATATATTGAAATCAAATACATAATCTAAAAATAATGCATGGCTTGGATCCTGCCTGCACATCTACTGGAGCACTCTACTCTTACAAGACGCCAAACTAAGTCTTACTCCAAAGTAAGACTCACCGATGAAAAACAACTGCATCTACCAAACCGGAGTCTAGGCTATATCTGTACCTGTATCTATGAGGAGGAAATGAGAGGGGTGAGTCAACGGACTCAGTGAGTGAGTTCTCACCCATCACCCACATGGGACAACAACAATCGCATATATAGATATACATGCACTGGTAAAAATTTTCAATATTTACATAACACAGCTACTCTAGGGAAAACATCTTCCATTCCACAATTTCATTTGTTCGTAGAAAATATCTTTGAGTTCTTACACTAATAAGAAAATCATTTTCTCATATACATAATGGCTCTTAAAACAAATAACCTCTTAAATCCATCCATAATCTCTGAAAAACATTAATACTTTCTGAAAACATAAACAACAATATTCTAATAGAGAAACGAAAATATCTGTATAAAATTCTATTAATACATCTAGGCGTTATGTATTGCCATCCCCAGTTTATCATCAAATTCTCTTATTGTAAATCTCGAATCATATCTGTACGATACGTATCGCCACCCCAGTGTGGTAAGGGTTTCTTTGTTTACTCTACCCAGGGTTACTTGATACCAAGGTTAATAGATCAACTGCCGTTAAAACACAGACTGTTTTCCTATAGCTACCATCTAAACTAATTTGTACTTAATTCATACAATCTAAAAACCCTTTAAAATCTCTTAAAGTTCTGGAAACTTTGAAACTTTGAATTCATACAACTCTAACAATCTGGTTTTAGCATAACTGTGACTATGAAGTCATGCCCAAGGGATCACCACTTGTAGGCATTTCAATTTCAAGAGCCAATAGAATATGTATCTGGCAATTGCTATGAATCATACTCAACTCCATATTTTTGAGTATCATGAAAACATGAATTTCAAGACTCAAAGCTAACCTTTTTTTCATAAACTAGGTATCTCTAGGTTCATACTTCAAAATCATGAAAACTCTAAAATCATAATATTACTTTTGTTTATGAAACTAAATCATACTTTGTTCAACATCTTTCCATATATCTCAACAAGATAAATAAAAGGCATAATCTAAAATCTTTAAATCATAGCGATATCATAAACTATAATACATATTTGACAACTCTCATAATTCTTTTTAAATCGTACATTTTTCTCAATGATCATTCCAGTAGCACATAAAATATTTTCGTAACATACATCAATCCAAATCATGGTCCCATGGTCTTGTAACACTTTTTATTTTATGCTATTATCATAAATCCTAATTTTTCTAATTTAACATAATCATATAAAATCATATTCGCTATTTTTGGTCATCTCAAATTTCATATTTATAATAACATAATGCATAATACTTAGCTATAATGATGAAACTAAGGTCATGAGTTTGAACCCACTCACCGTTTGGAGCCGGGAGTATGTGGGCTGATATGATCCAAACTCCATGAATCATGCAACACGGATCTACCAAGGTTGGGAAACGCAGGTTCAGTACAAAGTTAACTCTACCCCGTATCCCGTGCTACAGGTCTCAGAATTGGACGATTCAAAAATGAGAAGAAAATTTACGTTCTGAAACATAATTTAGGCTCAAGAATCACCAAAATCTGATTCGTATATCATGAGATATGGACGAGGGTTAATGGACATTTTGGATTAAACGTAAATCCTAGAAAGAATAGACAACAAAGAACAAGGAGTGACAATCAAGAGATTGATAAGCCTAGGAATGCTACAAGGATGAGAACCCTTGATAAGTTCAGAGATTCTATGAAGAACCAAGAGAGAGCAAGTCTCACACTTAAGATAAAAATGTTCTGAAAAAAAGTTCTCTTCCAAAAGTTAGGGTTATCCTTTTATAATGGGCAACACCTTTCAAATTTGCTTAAACCAGACCTAACTCAGGTACACTATAATATCGCCCAAAATCAGTTTACTAATTTAGCCCACCACTATTAGTAAACTAATAAGAATGTTCAGCCCATTTTAACACATACCAAAAAAAATAAAAGAAAAACTAAGCCTCTATTCCTTCAATTTGCATTAAGCAATTCACCATCTTGGGCTGCAATTCCCCAAGACTCGGGGCTTCAAATAAAGTTGCCACAAGTTTATTTAGAGCCTCTTTAGCCTTCTTAGATCTCGCCCTCGTCATTGGACCTCCAAGTTCACTAAGTGCCTTGTTATCCTTGTCACTGGTCGTGTCCTCATCATTCCCTCCCTCATGAAGAGGATTTGACCTCAAATCTAAGGCCTCATCATCTGTATCAAAAAGAGATAAATCAGCAACATTAAAAGTGGCATTGATATTATACTCACCAGGCAAGTCAATTTTGTAGGCATTATCATTGATCCTTTCCAACACTTGGAAAGGACCGTCCCCTCTTGGTTGGAGTTTGGACTTCCTTTGTTCAGGGAACCTCTCTTTCCTCATGTGCACCCAAACCCAATCTCTGAGTTCAAATACAACTTTCTTTCTTCCCTTGTTAGCTTGCTTGGCATAGCTCTTAATTTTCTTCTCAATCTAAGCTTTCACACGCTCATGCAGCTTTCTTACATAGTCAGCCTTAGCCTGTGCATCCTTACGCTTAAAAATAGTAACATTAGGCATAGGCAATAAATCTGATGGTGTCATAGGATTAAATCCATACACAATTTCAAATGGTGAACAATTAGTTGTGCTATGGACAGCCCTATTATAAGCAAATTCTACATGAGGTAAACATTCTTCCCAAGACTTAAGATTCTTCTTTAAAATAGTCCTAAGCAAAGTTCCTAAAGTCCTATTCGCTACCTCAGTTTGCCCATCAGTTTGTGGGTGACAAGTAGTAGAGAAAAGTAATTTAGTACCAAGCTTACCCTACAATATTCTCCAAAAGTGTATGAGGAACTTAGTGTCCCTATCACTTACAATGCTCCTAGGCAACCCATGGAGTCTCACCACTTCACGAAAAAATAAGTCAGCTACATGGCAAGCATCATCAACCTTTTTGCAAGGCACAAAATGTGCCATTTTTGAAAACCTGTCCATAACCACGAAAATAGAATCCTTGCCATTCTTTATTCTAGGCAACCCCAAAACAAAATCCATAGATATATCAATCCAAGGAAAATCAGGAACAGGCAGAGGAGTATATAAACTATGTGGCATCACTTTTAATTTTGCCTTTTTACAAACAATGCAATGCTCACAATATTTATGCACATCATGTTTCATATGGGGCCAATAAAAATGTTCATGCAATATATCCAAAGTTTTATGCACCCCAAAATGTCTCATTAATCCTCCCTCATGCGCCTCTTTCACAAGCAAATTTCTTATGGAACACTTAGGCATACACAATCTTTTTTTCTTTAAAGAAATATCCATTGTACCTATAGTAACCATTTTGAGACACATTTTCACAAGCAACGTATATCTCAGAAAATTTAGCATCATGCAAATATATTTCTCTCAAAGTCTCAAGTCCAAAAATTTTTGTTTCAAGAGTAGAAAGTAATGCATGCCTCCTAGATAAAGCATCAGCCACTATGTTCCCCTTCCCCTTTTTACGCTTAATGACATATGGAAATTGTTCTAAAAACTCAACCCATTTGGCATGCCTTTTATTTAGCTTGCCTTGTCCTTTCAAGTATTTTAGGGACTCATGATCACTATGAATTATAAATTCTTTAGGGAACAAATAATGCTGCCAAGTTTGCAAAGCATGCACTAAGGCATACAATTCCTCATCATAAGTGAGATAGTTTAGAGCAGCTCCATTTAATTTCTCACTAAAATAAGCAATTGGATGGTCTTTTTGCATCAAAACAGCCCCAATGCCCACGTTTGAAGCATCACATTCAAGTTCAAAAGATTTAGCAAAGTTGGGCAAAGCAAGAATAGGTGCATTAGTTAACCTATGCTTAAGGGCAGCAAAGGCTTGCTCATGTTTTTCTCCCCATTTGAAACCCACATGCTTTTTAACTATCTTATGAAGAGGCGCAGCCAAGGTGCTAAAGTCCCTAACAAACCTCCTATAGAAAATAGCTAAACCATGGAAACTTCTCACTTCACTCACAGTCTTAGGCGTAGGCCACTCTTGAATAGCCTTAACCTTTTCCTCATCAACTCGCACTCCTTTTGCACTTACAACAAAGCCTAAGAACACTACATGATCGGTGCAAAAAGTGCATTTCTCAAAATTAGCATACAATTTTTCTTTTCTAATCACATGCATAACAGCCCTCAAATATTCAATATGCAAGTCAAAACTAGTGCTATAAATCAGAATGTCATCAAAGTAAACAACAACAAACTTGCCAATAAAATCTCTGGTGATATGGTTCATTAATCTCATAAAAGTGCTTATGGCATTAGTTAGCCCGAAAGGCATAACTAGCCACTCATACAAACCATAATTTTAAAGGTAGTTTTCCATTCATCCCATTCCCTTATCCTAATCTGATGATACCCGCTTTTTAAATCAATTTTAGAAAAATAACAAGCA
Organism: Dalbergia cochinchinensis; assembly: GCA_031216125.1. Taxonomy (NCBI): domain Eukaryota; kingdom Viridiplantae; phylum Streptophyta; class Magnoliopsida; order Fabales; family Fabaceae; genus Dalbergia; species Dalbergia cochinchinensis. The sequence goes on from CM062376.1 coordinate 6,052,221, forward strand.
CCATACAATTCATCAAGAAGATCATCTAACTTGGGAATAGGGTGTCGATACTTCACTGTGATGTTATTGATTGCTCTATAGTCACTGCACATCCTCCAAGTCTCATTCTTTTTAGGCACCAGAATCACTGGAACAACACATGGACTCAAGCTTTCTTGCACCCAACCTTTTGTCATCAACTCCTCAACTTACTTTTGTATTTCTTTGGTCTCTTGCGAGTTGCTCCTATAAGCTAGCCGATTGGGTAAAGATGCACCGGGGATAAGATCAATATGATGCTCAATCCCTCTCAAATGTGGCAATCCTCTTGGAACCTTCTTTGGAAACACATCCTTGTATTCCTGCAAAAGAAACTCAACACGAGTAGGGGTAACACTTTTATTAAATTTATCAGCAATTAAAATATTTTTCTTGCAATAAAGTAAATAAAGTGGCTTGTTGGCAAGCAGTAACTTCTTCACCTCACTTTTCTTTACTGAACAACTCTGTTTGCTCTCAAGTGTTTCACTCAATCCTACAAGTGTTTCACTCTTTTTTTTTACTCTTTTTTTTATCAAATGTCTCACTCTTTTGTGTGTCACTTATCTATTTTTTCTCTTGCACTCTCTTTTCTCTCAATGTTATTTGATCCTCACAAACCTCTCTAGGAGATAAAGGTTTGAGCACAATTTTCCTCCCATTATGAATGAAAGAAATCTTGTTTGTGAACCCATCATGAATAGCTTTGGTGTCATATTGCCACGACCTCCCTAAGAGAATATGGCTTGCTTCCATTGGAACCACATTGTATATCACTTGGTCATTGTATTGTCCTATGGAAATGTGCAGCTCCACTTGCTTGCTCACGATCATCTCTCCATCTTCACTAAGCCATTGGAGTTTGTATGGCCTAGGATGTGCCTTCATTTCAACCCAAGTATCCACCATAGGTTCTTCATATCAAAGTCGTTCTTTTTGCAATTGGTTTCACCAAATAAGAGCATATCCATGAATTCCATGGCTGTCACCTTTACTTTCTTTTCTTCAGTGTAATTATGGCATGAGAACAACAGCTCAATTTTCATCTCCTACTCAAGATAAGCCTCAGGATGGATCATTTTTCCCTTTGAAAGATGGAATATTAAGCTTGACTCCCTCAATTCGGTCTTCTCTAGCATCACCTTGATTATCTCTTCTCCTCCTTCCATTAATCCTCCTTCTACCTTCATCATCATCATGATGACCTTGATTTTCTAACCACTCAATTCTCTCATATAACTTCTCTGTATGCTCCCTCATCATCCTTTGCATTTGAGCTGTAATAGCCTCTACTAACAATCTGTTATTTCCTTGAGGAGGAGGGGTACCATCACCACCTATTCCTACCATAATTCAAGCAAAAAGAAAAAAAAAAGAAAAAGCAATAGCACCTCACCACACTTCTCACGTGTTTGCACTCTTAGAGATGTATTACTCGTTTTTGTTGCTCTCTAATAGGCTTTTGTGTAAAGTTCTCTCTTGTCTTTTTCCACTCAAGAGCTCTCTTTAAATTCTCAGTAGATTCTCCAAGAATACACATGAGTACTTACTGAAGACTCATCAATGTGATGACACACAAAAGAATAGCTAAGTGATGATAGACTGAAGAAAAAAATAAAAAAAAATAAAAAGACTTAGCAAGACACTTAGGAACTTTATCAAGTAAGCAATGTGCATTGAAATTATAGAAAGAAAAAAAAAGCTAATGTCTCTGTTAAACTTCTTTCTATCTTTTTTTTTCTTTTTTAGTTCAAATTTTTTTAACTCTTTTGTTTTCTATTTCAATTTTTTTGTGTATTTTTGCTTCTAACTCAACAGTTTACAATAGTAAGCTAATGCAGAATTTGAGAGAATAAAATGTTGGAATTTGCAATAATTGAGGACAATTGATAAACAGGTGCTGCACAAATTATAGGAAACAAATCCAGCACTCAAAAATGTAAGAAGACAAGACAAACAATGGAAATAGACAATAGACACAAAAGACACAAAGCCGGACAAGGAGGAAAAAAAATCAGTACCAAATTAGCCAACCTTATAACCTGGCTCTGATACCACATGATATGATCCAAACTCCATGAATCAGGCAACACGGATCTACCAAGGTTGGGAAATGCAGGTTCAGTACAAAGTTTACTCTACCACGTATCTCATGCTACAGGTCTTGGAATTGGACGATTCAAAAATGAGAAGAAAATTCACGTTCTGAAACACAATTTAGGCTCAAGAATCACTGAAATCTGATTCGTATATCTTGAGATGTGGATGAGGGTTAATGTACGTTTTGGATTAAACTTAAATCCTAGCAAGAACAGAAAAAAAAGAACAAGGGAGCACAATCAAGAGATTGATAAGCCTAGGAAAGCCACAAAGATGAGCACCTTTGATAAGTTCAGAGATTCTATGAAGAACCAAGAGAGAGCAAGTCTCACACTTAAGATAAAAATGTTCTGAAAAAAAGTTCTGTTCCAAAAGTTAGGGTTTGCCTTTTATAATGGGCAACACCTTTCAAGTTTGCTTAAACCGGACCTAACTCAGGTACATTATAATAAGGCCCAAAATCAGTTTACTAATTCAGCCCACCACTATTAGTAAACTAATAAGAATGTTCAGCCCATTTTAACACGTACCAAAAAAAAAAAATAAAAGAAAAACTAAGCCTCTATTCCTTCAATTTGCATTAAGCAATTCACCATCTTGGGCTACAATTCCCCAAGACTAAGGGCTTCAAATAAAGTTGGCACAAGTTTATTTAGAGCCTCTTTAGCCTTCTTAGATCTTGCCCTTATCATTGGACCTCCAAGTTCACCAAGCGCCTTGCTATCCTTGTCACTAGCTGTGTCCTCATCATGGGCACTACCAACTTGACTTTCGACGTATGGAATAGCACTAACAACTACCATAGAGCAACATTGACTCAAGATTAGTCTCCGCTAATCTCTAAATAACTCTAATCTAGCTCTAAAAACATTGGGAGAGTCCCCCACTTGACAACAATGAGAGAAAACCACAACCTAAACCAAGAACCTAAAAGAATAGTAAGAACAGAAACAAAATCTATCAATAAACATACCTTGATGACTTGGGGGAGCTAAACTTGAATGAGATTGAGAAAAGAGGTGAGAAGAGGGTTTGAGAGTGAAGAGAATTCAGATTTTGGGGAAGAAATCCGAAGGGATGGGTTTTATAGGGGTGAAGGGTGTCTTGTAAGTGAAACGGTGCCATTTTGCACTGTTTCAAACCTCCTAACACCGCTATAGCGGTCTGCTTGGCCATGTGCAACCCCAAAGACCTACTTACGACCACTATGGTGATCCCTAGAGCGCTAAAAACACTGCTACCGCCAACTGTGACTAGTATAGCAGTCCAGGATCGCTATACCGATGATGGGGCCACTGTATTTATTTCATAAAGGATCCTTCATGCATCCTGGAACTTCCCAGCAACACGAGTAGGTCCTAGGGGACCCTAGGACAGTACAAAACTTTCCCAATGACACGTGTACCTAGGGTATTACATTTTTCCCCCTTAAAAGATTTGGTCTCGAAATCTAAACTTGCATAATTGGAAAGATCAACAAAATGAAACACATAACCCACTTGGGGTTTCAAGGATGGGCTTGAATGCCCGAAACACTCTGACATGATACTTTAACTGCACAACTGATACTCTAACTACACTGGCTAATACTCTGGGAGACAGTGCCATTTTGAAGGCCACTGCTCCATTACTCTAGCTAAGGGTGCCAGTTGTCACATCTAAGTGGCTCCACTACCGAGGGCAGCCTTTTCCCATCAAGGTGACACTGGCTCTGATCGTGACACTTATATCTGGCGGGTTCACCTATAAAGCAGCCCTTTCCACGGTGCGAGTCCTAGGTGAGCATCTATGCTCCGCCACCTCATGCGTACGTGAGCCCACAAGGATGGGGCTACACGAAACTCTCGTCCTTCCTCTGGTTCTCTTTCTCTTGTATTTGACATCAACTGATACCATAGGGACTCCCAGTCCTTGGTTTCTAAACTTTCTCACTCTCTATGTGCATCTCATGTATGGAAAACAAACTGCTCTATATGCTCACATAGAAAGATACAAAACAACATGGCATTCATATATATTATTCTCTATTAGCATGTTCCAACTTTCCAACTCATGTTCATCAACTACATGCCTATACTTCTAGCATCCGTATATGCAACACGTCGATCACACTCATCATACAAGCCAATCAAATAGTCATAGCTTGCTCTAAGAACTCTAAAACATCATGCCAAAATAACATGCCTCTTGCCTATCAACATCTTGTTATTAGATTACTAAGCCATAGCTTAAACTTGACTGATTTCATTTAAATCCCTTTCATCTAGCTTACATGCATAGGTTAGCGAAGGGAACATGCATCCTATACCTACGAGTTCCTCAATTTACTCTAATCGTGTTTCTGTAATGCTATCTCAAGCAAAGCTATCACGCAAACACAACTTTTTGAAAACACTTCATCATGAACCAAGCTATTCACTGTGGGCATAAAACAAAATAGTCTAAGAAACTTGTATTCAAATCCCTTAAACCTCGTTCAAGTAAAACATATTTCCAAATTCTCTTTTCCATAAAATAAACTAGTCATGGAAATGCAAGGTTAATAAAACTCTGAGAAAAAGAAAATCCTTTGATCTAGATTTTGCAAAACTTTGGTCAAAAGCCTCAATTGTTCATAAAAATCCTTTCAAGGTATTAACGAGGTTCTCAAGCCACATTCCAAACTCATAAAACATAACAACATGATAGTACTAAAGGAAATCAGATCTCATTAAATATGAATTTTCAACATCATGAAAAGCTATTTTGCTCTTTGTTCCAAAAGGTATATTAGAATGAGCATGCACATGCGTAAGACCACATGCTTATCAAACATTAACACAGCATTCATTCACCCAAGTCATCATGATGACAAAACATGCTGGATTATCATAAGGATAGCAAAACCATGCACCAGGTTTCCAAATGTCATACCATGCACAAGTATCCCCTAGTTCAACTTTTCAATCTATGGAGTTCAAAACTAACTTTCCATGTGCTTGTTGTAGATCAATAGAACTCACACAGCAAACACTAAGCATGAAAAACCCATTACCTTGCAAAAATATTTTCTTGGCATCACATTCCTCTCACTGCTTATTCATGCATATAAAATCTTGCAACATTCTTATTTTAGGTATATAATCGGGAAAAAGAAAACAAGAGGTACTTAAAACATTCTATATGCATAATCACTCACCATGGATGCTCAAAGGTAGTCTAGCAACTCATTATGTTGTTATCATACAAGGCGTGCATATTATACTCATGGCAAACAAAGGCACAAGCTTTAACACAAATCATACAATATGTTCAGAAACATGACACGTAAGATGTTCATGGCATCCAAGGTTGCTCCAAATAATTTAACACTCACAAACAAAGTATCAGTCCTATAGTACACCTATATGCATGATTCGCGCTCTCATTGGGGTTCTATGCAATAACTCTGGGTCATTCTCATGCGAACTTTCTTCCTATGGATATCGAGTTTCTCTACTTTTGGCCCGTAACCCTTTGAGATAATAAGAAATCATTCCTCTTCTGTTCTTTGTGACTCTACTTGTAGCTGGTGGGTATGCATTATAGGCACCAACCTCCATGGACTCTCTGCATGTCTAACAACTAGGTGTGACCAATCGGTCTGTACTGAACTTTACCATTTTGGCTGACCTCTGTCTTATCCTCTTCATAATAATGGGACACATCAGGGAGGGCACTGAGAGGGGTGGCCCTGGCCAACAGTACCCATGACTGTATTCTATCTGAGCTAACCATTTTTTATTTTTCTTCCTCGTAATGTACTCTAGCTTGGACATGCCCACTGACTATCTCTGACATGTTCGAAATGGCCCATTCTAGGCACCATACATAACTGATACAACTGATGTAGTACTACTACGGTGGTGACAATTATCAGGTGGCCTAGCACACCCAAAAAGGACAAATAAGGATAGAAGGCTGAATCAAGAATTCCAAGGAAATGACAAGGACACTAATTGAACCTTAACATAACTGACTTTTCTATATAGGTCTCAAATAACATTACGTTTGTAACACCCTAATATTCGACCTAATACTACTAGTACGTACTTAGGCCAAATATTAGTCATTACTTACTATCATGGTTCTTCTTACTTGGGCAAATAGCTTAACGAAAATACGAGCCAATTTTTTTTTAAAAAAAAACATTACTTAAAATAGAAGCCGCGCGTATCTTATGGTGTCGGTATCATAAAGTGCAGAATTATAAACATAGAAGTGGCTCCATATCATAGCATCATCACAACTGAATTACTTCATATATATAATATGCCTACCCTACAGGGCAGGACTCTTCAAGTACATAGTAACATGAATACGGCAGAAAAACAGAATACAGGGAAAAGAACTGGAAAGAAGCATCCCTACCCATGTGCAACCTAAGATGGATAACCTCAACACAAAAGAGGTATCATCCATACTATGTGACGTGCGTGCACTAAGGACTACCCTCCAATCTCCATAGCAGACTCACGGGTACGGAGGAACGTAGCCAATCCACGGGCGAAGCTCGGTGCGTGCATGCCCTGTGGATCAACGTGTCATCCACGCCGGGGTCGTAGTTCGCACCGGCCCTCCGACGCCAGTGACTGTCTCTCGCCGCCTATCCGTCGCAAAGGCGGAGTGGGGCAGAGCCCTCATGGTCCATGGGGAATCCTCCGAAGGGTCCTCCTCCGAGTGCCGCGATGATGGCACGTCGCGGGCGCGTCCGCTGAACCGGCAGAGTGAGTCCGTAGGTTCCTCTCATGTCGTGGCCGCGCATGCTCAAAGATCGCGGGGTCACCATAGGGGGATGCCGGGAGAAGCGATAATCGCATAAGGGGTGTGCGAATGGCCATCCTAAAAACATGAAGATGCGCCGCAGACATCTACCCTCAAAATGAAATGACCCATGCTCCGGGTCATGGTGGATCTCCCACCATGGCGTGTCAATGAATAGGACGAAGGTCGCCATCTCGCTCTGAAGACGTAATGGAAAGGAAAAGATAGAGGGAGTGAGATTCTTACTAAAGAAACTCAGTAGGGTTTTCCTTCTATCCTAGGTGTCATCATATACGTCTCCAGGAATCTCGGGTTTATTTATAAAATAATGGACATACATAGGTTCAATTATGAGTTTTCCAAAATCTCACTTTTCGAGAATCCGTTCTTTTTAACATGGCACTTGTGTTACATAGGCTATATACTAAAATCATAGACATAAATCATGTAGCTTGGTACGTAGAATATGAATCATATAACTGGTACATGGAACATAAATCATATAACTGGCATATGGAACATAAATCATATAATTGGGTTACTTAGGTGACATAAGAACCTTTACTTAACTGGGCCGCCCTAATATTTCTCCCTTTTGAGAAAACTCTAGGTTATGAGCTCATACCACACTAGTCGTCACTAGCATCTAGACTTTATCCATTTGGATAAGTCAACTTCCCGACTTTAAGTATGGGTTTAGGGGGCTAGAATCACATTGTCCCCACCCTTAATTCGGTGGTTTCAAAGGATTACATTCTTATGTTCTAAGTCATCCTAAGTTTAACATGTTTCTTTAAGATGCCACATAATTAATGCATAGCACATAATTACTACCTCGGCATCTCCAAGGTTCTTTTAAAGAAATAATAACATGTTAATACAAGCTATCACATAGGGATAATAGTTCACATGGCACCATACACGTCATGAGCTAACACATCAATTCATCATCAAACTTAGAGGCGCATAATCATCCCTTAAGGTAAAAATCCCTAAATCGGGTAACCTCAAACTTTCCCATTACTTTCTAGTATGTTTATGGGATTGATTAACCTCATTACCATAATCCATTAAGTTCTAAATCCTAATTAATTATGGTTGGACAGCTTTATGTAGTTGTTCATATTTGATGAATTACGTGTTCTAGAAAATGCGTTTTAAGCCCTTTCTCACTTCCGACTTTTTCTATGGTGCAATAATTAATACCTAGGCCAATTATGAGTCACTCCCACACATCTAGACATAATCTAATGTGATTCTAAATATTTTATCAAGGCTGGGCAGAAACTCATTTTGCCATTCTTTATAGTTCTAGAATTCACATATTAAACAAACAAAGTCACTAATAATGCTTTAAAGAGTCTAGAACAATTATCATATACTTGGCAAGGTATTACAACATATTTAGACCACCCAAAACAGAATTTAAGGTGCTGGAATTACTAAGGCAGAACCGAAAACCTTTAAGGCATAAAATCATGAGAAAAACCTTTCTTTCAACCATATAATTTGCTAGTTTCTCTTGGAACCTTTTTGGGACTTCCAAGACCATGAAAAATCAAAGTTTATTTTGCCAAAACTCATCATGGAACATCAAGGGCAGCAGCCATTTCGGCTTGCTCTTGACAATGATTCAAAACTTGAAAACATGTTTAAAACCTTGGTTAAGTGCATCAAAGCTTAGAAAAATTCTAAGACATGCATTATAGGCCCTTGTAGTTAAATGAAACTCATCCTAGAGCCATTTACACCACATGGCCGAATGATGTTCAAGGAGATACCTCCTTGATTTAATTCTTTTCTTAAGATGAAATGGGCAAGTCTTTGAGCTCTAAAGTTTCAAGTGATGACATAGAATAAACGTGCTATGCATTTCATTTTATAGTCCTTTAGAAAATAAAATGATAGCACAAAGTAAAAGATGAAATGCATCTCCATTCTTATTCTTAGAGTTTAGTGATGACTTGAAATATAAAATGAGATGCAAAGCTTGAAACATAAACGTGCATTGTGCAAGTTCATTCATTATCTTGGGTCTTAGTGATGGCATAAGAAATAAACGTGCTAATGCAAAGCATAAACGTAAACGTGGATGCAACTTCTTTTATATCTTGTTTAGAGCCCTTGCAAGACTTAAAAGGAAACAAGGTTTCAACCCATAACTCATCCTCACAAGAAGAGAAAACACTAGTGTTGCTAAGTTGTATAAAAGAAGATCATATCCTCAAAGTCCATGAGGTGGCCGAATCCTCATCATGAGGAAACAACCTTATTTTTGAACTCTAGGGACCAAGATCTTGGTGGTTCAAACACCAACATCTCAAGTCTTCATCATTGAGTATTCTTACAATGCTCTACATTTATTAACAACACAAAACTCATGACCAACATAAAGGAAAGAAACCGAAACATACTTGGCCTAGAAACCAAATTTATGCTCTAGAGTTTTGTTCATGTGACATACATCAACATGAAGCCCTCATCATCAAGCTACTATTTTTCTAAGTCCCAAAGGCCTTCAAGGCCGAAACCTCAAGGGAAAAGAAATGAGGTTTTCAAGGATCCAAGAGAAACATAACTATGTCTTGAGCAAAACTTGAAAATAATAAACTTATTTTTAGAAAACTCAAGCTTTAGAGGTTGTTCATGTGACAAACATCATCACACAACTCTCATCATCAAGCTCCTCATGTTTCAAGTCCAAGAGGCCTTCATGGCCGAAAACTAACAAAAAGAAAAGGAAAGTTTCAAGGCATCAAAGAAACATAACTCATTCTTTGACCAAGACTTGAAAAGAGAAACCTTTCTTGGAAAAACTCAAACTTTAGAGTTTGATCATGTGACAAAGGCCAACATGAAGTACTCATTACAAAGCTACCATTTTTCCAAGCTCTTTAAGCCTTCATGGCCGAAAACATCAAGGAACAAAAGCTCAAAAAGAGTTTTCATGAAAAACATAGCCTTGTCTTAACCAAGACATGAAAAAGATGAAACTTTTCTCAAACAAAACTCAAGCTTTAGAGGTCTCATGTTAGGATGAACACATGGTCATCCCAAAAGGACACTCATCATCAAGCTTTCCTCATTTTGGTCTTGAGGCCGAAAATGAAGAGGAAGAGAAAAGAAGAAACCGAAAATGTTTGAGAGAAAAACTTGCTAACAACACAATTTTCAAACAAGATAAACATTAATCATGAAAGTAAAAGAAAGCATTCTTGAAGAGCTCCCTACCTAGAGTTTGAGATTGAGAGGAAGTGAAGAAGATGAAGAAGTTCGAGAGGATGAGCTCTTGAACTTGAGAGAAAGAAACTCAAAGTGCTCTAACTCAAAGCTTTAGTGAAAAATGAACAAAGGTGCTTCAAGTTCCCTAAGCTACCTATTTATAGAGAAGTGAAATGAATTAAATATTGGAGGCTTTTTGGGGGGGGGGGGAATTCGGCCACATTTTAGCCACAAGAAGGAAGAAATATCTTTGTTCAAAGCATGGTGTTGGTCATTCAAAGTATGGTGAAAAGTCTAGCTATGCATGTCCTAAAGCATGGCTAGAATGTACCTTATTTTCCAACCTTTAAAAATGCATGAAAACACAAAATTTTGGGCTGCACAAGGGTGAAGAAAACCGTGCTCCTCATGCCCAAAAAGAAGAGAAAATTTTCTAGACTTAAATTCCCAAAGCATAGGTAATGTGTTGTAAGACATGTTGTCTTGAAAAAGTTTGATAGAAAGCTTGAATGACCACAAAAACAAATCATTCTTTTTGAATTTGAAAGACATAAATTAATTCATTTTAGAAATGAATTGAAAACCTTGATTGACCATATAAAATATTCTTTGAGTCTTGAGTGACAATTTTTCTTGAAAGTTGACCATTGATTGAAAGTGTTCAAGACACATGTCACAAGATAGCTTGAACACATAGACTAATTTTTGATGATTTCTAGAGAAAATGGTGCCATTCTTGGCAGCCTTGGGGAGGAGAAATATCTCCTTAAACCATATTCTAGAAGTGTGTTTTGGTGTGACATAGATTAGGCTTAGGATTAAAAATTGCGAAGTAGGTACTTAGGTGCACTAATAGGTTAATTAAAACCATAAATCCCTAGGTTTAGAGGTGGTCTAGAAGGATTAGGGAGTCAACACCTCTAGGACTAGTGATGTGAGTGTGACAACTTGTCTCAAAAAGAAAAGTTGATGTGAATAGTGGAAACACTATTCGACACTATTCACATATTCTTTTTCCTTTTTAAAGAATAAGACTATGATGAGATTTGAATTTTTCCTAAGCAATTTTAGGTTCCAATTAATTCTAAATGATGGTTTTGGCTCTGGATTAATTATGAAAATTAATTAACCTTTAATTAGAGCCTAATATTGCTTAGGTTTGGAGTTAAACGGCTCATTAAGCCGGAAATGCAATATGCAGGGGCAAAACCGTAATTTTTATCAAAAGTTGCCCGAGATCTCCGGGACTTAAACCAACATAGTTTATGCCTTAAAATCATTGTTTTGAACCTCAGAACAAAGTCCGGGTCAAAACGGAACTTAAATCGCCTTTAATTCTGCATTACGGGTATTTTGGTCATTTACGCGCAGAAATCTCATAAATGAGGTTTTCCTGCTTTGTTAGGCACTCATGCTCATACAATCCCCTTCATATAACATATGAACCCTATGAGGATGGCCAAAGCCGGCCATCCTCGTGTTTCGGGTAAAAATGACCTCAAGGGCATTTTGGTCATTATGAAAGTTTTAGCGAAAATCGGGGCGTTACAACGTTGATGTAAATGGCTGTAGTTCCATTTACATAAACACCATGCTACTTGTGGACAATTGCTCCAGTACCATGCAGGGAAACCTAACACTCTGATACCACTTTATCACGACCCGAGCTGGGAACATGACCAGCACGTGAGGAATCCCATTCCCACGTAAGCCTCTAGGCCTCTTATTCTCTGTATGCATAAAATATAATATATATATATATATATATATATATATATATATATATATTGATTCTGAAATCTTATCTTCATCTAAATATCTATTTAAACTTCATGTTTGAAATTAAAAAGTAGAAGTACTTGATATATGAAACTTTGTAAACATCTTAATTATGCTCTGAAAAGCAATTCAATATGTGAACTAAATCTTAAATACATCTCTATTTTATTACATAAACTCTAATCAAGCTCTACAATTTCAAATCCATAATTATGAACTGAAAATATACATAGCTGTTCATATACTGAAATCAAATTCATAATCTGAAAATAATGCATGGCTCAAATCCTACCTGCACATCTACTGGAGCATTCTACTCTAACAAGATTGTAAACTAAGTCTTACTTACTCCAAAGTAAGACTTACCGCTCAAAAATAACTACATCCACCAAACCAGAGTCTAGGCTACATCTGTAACTGTATCTATGAGGAGAAAAGGAGAGGGGTGAGTCAACGGATTTAGTGAGTGAGTTTTCACCCATCACCCACATGGGACAACAACAACCACATATATAGATACTCACCCCTACACTGGCAAAACATTTTCAATATTTACATAACATAGCTACTCTAGGGAAAACATCTTCTATTCCACAATTTTATTTATTCGTAGAAAATATCTCTGAGTTCTTACACTAACAAGAAAATCATTTTCTCATATACATAATGGCTCTTAAATCAAATACTCTCTTAAATCTATCCATAATCTCTAAAAAATATTAATACTTTCTGAAAACATAAAGAACAATATTCTAATAGAGAAACGGGAATATCTGTATGAAATTCTATCAATACATATGGGTGTTACGTATCACCATCCCCAGTATGGTAAGGGTTTCTTTGTTTACTCTACCCGGGGTTACTAGGTACCAAGGTTAACGGATCAACTGCCATTAACACACAGTCTGTTTCTCTATAACTACCATCTAAACTAATTTGTACTTAATTCATATAATCTGAAAACTCTTTAAAATCTCTTAAAGTTCTGGAAACTCTGAAACTTTAGATTTATACAACTCAACAATCTGGCTTTAGCATAACTGTGACTATGAAGTCATGCCCAAGGGATCACCACTTGTAAGCATTTCAATTTCAAGAGCCCACAGAATATATATCTGGCAGTTGCTATGAATCATACTCAACTCCATATTTCTGAGTATCATGAAAACATGAATTTCAAGACTCTTATTTCTCAAGCTAACCTCTTTTCATAAACTAGGTATCTCTAGGTTCATACGTCAAAATCATGAAAACTCTAAAATCATAATATCACTTTTGTTCACAAAACTAAATCATACTTTGTTCAACATTTTTCCATATATCTCAACAAGATAAATAAAAGGCATAATATGAAATCTTTAAATCATAGCGATATCATAAACTATAATACATACTTGACAACTCTCATAATTCTTTTTAAATCGTACATTTTCCTCAATGATCATTCCAGTAGCACATAAAACATTTTCATAACATACATCAATCCAAATCATGGTCCCATGGTCTTTTAAAACTTTTTCTTTTATGCTATTATCATAAATCCTAATTTTTCTAATTTAACATAATCATATAAAATCGTATTCACTATTTTTACTCATCTCAAATTTCATATTTATAACAACATAATGCGTAAAACATAGCTATAATAATGAAACTAAGGTCATAAGTTTGAACCCACTCACCGTTTGGAGCCAAGAGTATGTGGGCACTACTAACTTGACTTCTGAAGTATGGAATGACACTAACAACTACCATAGAGCAACATTGACTCAAGATTAGTCTCCGCTAATCTCTAAGTAACTCTAATCTAACTCTAACAATATTGGGGAACACTCTCCCCACTTGACAACAATGAGAGAAAACCACACCCAAACCAAGAACCTGAAAGAATAGGAAGAACGGCTACAAAATCTATTAATAAACATACCTTGATGACTTGGGGGAGCTAAACTTGAATGAGATTGAGAAAAGAGGTGAGAAGAGGGTTTGAGAGTGAAGAGAATTCAGATTTTGGGGAAGAAATCCAAAGTGAAGGGTTTTATAAGGGTAAAGGGTGTCCTATAAGTGAAACGGCACCGTTTTGCACTGTTTCAAACCTCCTGAACTGCCTGGCCACGCGCACCCCCGAAGACCCACTTACGACAGCTATAACGATCCTCAGAGCGCTAAAATCAATGCTGCCACCAACTGTAACAGCTATAGTGGTGACAGTTCACCAGATTTGCTGCATAAAGGGTCCTTCATGCATCCTGGGACTTCCCGACAACACAAGTGGGTCCAAAAGGACCCTAGGATAGTACGAAACTTGCCCAACGACATGTGTACTCGGGGTATCATAGATGTTAAATTATTTATCATGAATGATAGATAATTAGTAAGCCCCACACGAAGACATCATATAACTTTTAAAATCAATATTCCCCACTTTCGACTAATGACCGGGTTCGGTGATCACCTAATTCCCGCATTAAATTATCTTGGGGACATCTTGGTAATTTTTGCATAGTAGCAAAAAAATTGGGGTATTACAGAATTCAATTAATATAGGCCTTCCTTAACTGTATAGTTCCATACCTACACAGTCTCAAGATCCCCCTCTCATTCGAGTGTGTAATCGGTTCATTCATGTATCCCTCCACTTAGAGGTCTTACTAGGAGTTGTTCCTTGTCTGTGCCTTCTTCCACTGGCGATCACTCATGCCCTCGTCATTAGGTGTAACACCCGGTGACGAAGTTAGGGAGTGATAGCCAGTGGAAAGAAGGCATTGACAAGAAGTAGTTCCTGGCAGGCTTCTAAATGGAGGGGTACATGAATGAACTGATTACACACCCGAATAATAAGGATCCTAAGAGTGTGTAGGTATAGGACTATACAGTTAATGAGGGCTTATGTGAATTGATTTGTACTACCTATACCAACAAGATGTATCTTCTTTTTGATAACCCATCACTAAAGAACTCCATAGTTAAGCGTGCTTGACTTGGAGCAATTTTTGGATGGATGACCTCCTAGAAAGTTTTTATAGGAAGCGTGTAAGTGAGGACAAAGCACGCTGAAAAGACCCATATTGGTTTATGGGATAGTCGTCAATCCATAGAGCAGTGGGGGATGTTACAAATAGTATCAAAGCCTATACCTCCCCCCATACGGTGTGGTTCGAGGACGAATCAAGTGGAATCTAGTGGGCATGTAACGTCCGGTGACAAAGTTGAGGAGTGATCGCTGGTGCAAACAAGGCACGGACAACGAGCCGCTCCTGGCAGACTTCTAAGTGGAGGAGTACATGAATAAACTGATTACATACCTGAATGAGAGGGATCTTGAGACTATGTAGGTATAGGACTATACAGTTAAAAAGGGCTAATATGAATTGATTTCTACTACCTATACCAATAAGATGTAACTTCTTTTTGGTAGCCCATCATTACAGAACTCCACAATTAAGTGTGCTTGACTTGGAGCAATTTTGGGAAGGGTGACCTCCTGGGAAGTTTTCCCAAGAAGCGTGTGAGTAAGGATAAGACACACTGAAAAGGCCTGTATTGATTTGTGGGAATAGTCATCAATCCATAAAGTAGCAGGGGATGTTACACCTTCTTGCACCAAAACAGCCCCAATGCCCACGTTTGAAGCACCATATTCAAGTTCAAAAGATTTAGCAAAATTGGGCAAAGCAAGAATGGGTGCATTGGTTAGCCTATGCTTAAGGGCAGCAAAGGCTTGCTCTTATTTCTCTCCCCATTTGAAACCTACATGCTTTTTAACTATCTCATTAAAAAGCGCAGCCAAGGTGCTAAAGTCCCTAACAAACCTCGTATAGAAACTAGATAAATCATGGAAACTTCTCACTTCACTTACATTCTTAGGCATAGGCCACTCTTGAATGGCCTTAACCTTTTCCTCATCAACTTGCACTCCTTTTGCACTTACAACAAAGCCTAAGAACACTACATGATTGATGCAAAAAGTTCATTTCTCAAGATTAGCATACAATTTTTCCTTTCTAAGCACATGCATGACAGCCCTCAAATGTTCAATATGCAAGTCAAAACTAGTGCAATAAATCAGAATGTCATCTAAGTAAACAGCAACAAATTTGCTAATAAAATCTTGTAAGACACGGTTCATTATTCTCATAAAAGTGCTTGGGGCATTAGTTAGCCCGAAACGCATAACCAGCCACTCATACAAACCATACTTAGTTTTAAAGGTAGTTTTCCATTCATCGTCTTCCCTTATCCTAATCTGATGATACCCACTTTTTAAATCAATTTTAGGAAAATAATAGGCACTATACAGTTCATCAAGAAGGTCATCTAACCTAGAAATAAGGTGTCAGTACTTGACTGTGATGTTGTTGATTGCTCTACAGTCACTATGCATTCTCCAAGTCCTATCCTTTTTAGGCACCAGAATCACTGGAACAGCACATGGACTCAAGCTTTCTTGCACCCAAACTTTTGTCATCAACTCCTCAACTTGCTTTTGTATTTCTTTGGTCTCTTGAGGATTGCTTCTATAAGCTGGTTGATTGGGTAAAGATGTACTAGGGATGAGATCAATATGATGTTCAATCCCTCTCAAAGGTGGCAATGCGCTTGATACTTCCTTTGGAAACACATCCTTGTATTCCTACAAAAGAAACTCAACACTAGCAGAGAAAACACTTTTATTAGAGTTATCAGCAGTTCAAACATTTTCCCTATAATAAAGTAAATAAAGTTGGCTTGTTGGCAAGCAGCAACTTCTTCACCTCATTTTCTTTTACTAAGCAACTTTGTTTGCTTTCAAGTGTTTCACTCAATCCCACAAGTGTTTCACTCTTTTGTGTGTCACTCAAAACAAGCATTGTGAGAACATCAAAACAAGCACACTTTTAACAACTAAACTTCAAACTGACAAAGCCTAGAAGGATTAAAATGAAACAATTCCCAAGAACATCAACAGCACTTGATGAAAATTTTGCACCCTTTTTTTTTAGGCCTACTAATCCAATCTAACATCAAACAAAGACAGAAAAGGAAATTATAAGAACATCACAAAATTAAGCAAAATGATGAATCAAACAAGGACTAAAAAAAAAACAAATTTCAGGATTGCACCAGATTGAGCTAGGAAAATAATTCACTATATCTCACGCTGCAAAAGTCAGAGTGCAACGATTCCAAAACGAGATGAAAATTGAGATTGTGAAATTCAGAAATGACCCAAGAAACACCGAAATATGATATGCATAACTCCATATATGAACCAAGGAAAACTGGCTAATTCCGCAGAATTTGAACCAAGCTCTGATTACCAAATGTTATGTTCCAGGATGGAAAGATGAGGAATGGAATTGGTTGGAGGTGCCACAATCAAGAATGATTGATAAGCTAAGGGAGATCACCACAGAGCAATTGGATACTCTTGATAAGATCTAGGGTTCCAAGCAAAAACCAAAGAGATACTCTTACCAAAAAAGGTAATCTGATCTGAATATTGCAAAAATCCCCTCTAAAAGGTGTTTATAAGGTTTATAAACTAAATAATAGCTTAGCAAGTGGGTTGTAATACTTAGCCCATGATTAAAATCTAAAATAAATATTGCAATGCGTCCTTTGATTTCCTAGCCCTTGCTCTTGTCATAGGTGCCCTAAGTCCTCCAAGTGCCTTATTGTCCTTTCCACTAGCCGTGTCCTTATTACCTATACTCTTGGTGAAAAACAAGGACAAAGGTATGAGGCTATATGTTGACTACAGATAACTGAATAAGGTGACGATCAAGAATAAGTATCCTCTTCCAAGGATTGATAATCCTATGGATCAATTGAGAGGAGTGACAGTATTCTCCAGGATTGATTTAAGAAAGAGATACCACCATATCAAGTTCGAGAAGAAGATATTCCAAAGCATGCTATGGACATTCCGAATATATAGTTATATCTTTCGAGATAACTAATGCCCTAATAATATTCATGGACTGCATGGATCGAATCTTCTGACCTTTTCTCAACAAGTTCATGGTTGTTTTCATAGATGGTATTCTCATATATTTGAGGACTGAGGAAGAAAGCGATTAGCATCTTAGAACAGTGCTACAAATTCTTCATGCTAAGAAATCCAAGTGCAAGTTATGGCTATAGGAAATAAGATTTCTAGGTCTTGTAGTATCACAGGGGGAATCACAGTTGACCCAACAAAGATTGAAGTAGTACTAAAGTGGAAAGGACTAACTACTACCATGGAGATTTGAAGTTTTTGGGATTAGATGATTATTATATAAGGTTTATCAAGGGATTCATCGAGATAGTGTAATACCCTAAAAATTATTTAAAAATAATTTAGGCTTTATTAATCGTAATTTTAAAAATCAGACAGTTTTAATAATGATGAGGATGGTTCAACAAATTTTGTAAAAAAAAAAAGAAAAAGCAAAAGTGTGAATAGTAACCTGTGGGCCCCACCGGCCCATCAGGATAGCTAAAACTCTAGAATCGGGACTCAGAGATACCCGAAACTGAGAAATTAGAGGATTGAGATTAGAAATAGTAAGGAATGAGGATTGTATAGAGCTTCCTTATGTAATTGACTTTATAGTAAATAAATATTTTGTATTTTTATTATATATTTTAATCGAATTACGCTAATCATTACACGAACCCATTGGATTTGCTATAGTTATTTAAGAAATGTCCACTAATTTATATAACAACTCTCGAGTCTGATGTCATGACTTAAGGATGACGTTGTAAAAGGGAGGATGTTACATTATGGTATCAGAGCAATTCATCCTAGTAGGACCTTGGGGAATAGACTGGCTATGTTTCCAAAGCGTAGATAAGTCATGCCTTGAATCTTATCTATATGATAGGATATAGGGTTTAGATGTGCATGATAGTCTAGTGGTATTATTCTTGGTTGTTATCACACTTAGCATAGTGTTGAGCCTGATCAACTCAATATCTTTGTTTGGTGTGTTCAGAAACCAATGGAAAACCACAAATGTACTAGGAATAAGAATGATGACCATGAAGACATAATGGATACTTCTCATGAGATGGCTGCGGCTATGAAAGAGCAAGTTGAGATGGCCAATTGGATTACAGAAAGATTGAATTAGGATGTGAAGGAGCTGGAGTTCGTGGCACTCATGCAAGGATCATTACCGGTGGTAGGACAAGAGTGTCCTAAATGTGGAAAATAAAAATCACAGCACCAAGCCTTGCTGAAAAGCCACAACAACAAAGTATTGTTTTCACCATAATAGCTAAGGGGACATCACCATTGACCCTCTGATTAGAGGTAGGAACATTTTAGGATTTTATTGTTACCTTTTTGGCTGAACTAATTGAGCTATGTGTGAATTCCTTCTCTGACTTATGATATTGTCTTTTGAAACTATTTTCAAAAGAATTTTGAGAGCAAAATTCTTTTTAAGATGGGTGGTAATGTAATACCCTAAAAATTATTTAAAAACTAATTTAGGCTTTACTACTCGTAATTTTAAAAATTAGACAGTTTTAACAATGATGAGGATAGTTCAACAGATTTGTAAAAAAAAAAAATGAAACTGTGAATAGTAACCTACGAGCCCCACCAGCTGGTCGGGACAGCCGAAACTCTAGAATTGGGACTCGGAGATACCCGAAACTGAGAAATTAGAGGATTGAGATTAGAAATAGTAAGGAATGAGGATTGTATAGAGCTTCCTTATGTAATTGACTTTATAGTAAATAGATATTTTGTATCTTTATCATATATTTTAATCAAATTACGCTAGTCATTACACGAACCCATCAGATTTGCTATAGTTATTTAAGAAAGGTCCGCTAATTTATAAGTAACAACTCTCGAGTCTAATGTCATGACTTAAGGATGACATTGTAAAAGGGAGGATGTTACAAATAACCTTACCCTTAACCAAAAGATATAGATAGAACATTAGAAGCCACTAGATATGCTGCAACCCTTGGAGATTCTCAATGTAAAAGGGAAAACATTTCAATGGATTTTGTAATGGGATTGCCAAGGACACAATTAAGATACGATGCTATATGGGTTATCCGAGATAGACTAACTAAGTCTGCACATTTTCTACCAATCAAAGTTACTTCTTCTCTTGAGAAATAGGTTAAGTTTTATATAGAAGGATTAGTGAGACTACATGGTGTTCTTTCTACTATAATCTTAGACTGAGGTTCGCAATTCACTTCAAGATTTTAGGGAGCTTTTCAGAAAGCTTTTGGAAGTAAACTTTGTTTGAGCATGGCTTATCATCCTCAAACTGATAGAAGACTTTTCAGATGCTGGAAGATATGATAAGAGCATGTGTATTGGAACATCATGGGAGTTGGGACACCTGTTTGCCATTAATTGAATTCTCCTACAACATCAGCTATCACGCAAGTATCAGAATGGCTTCTTATGAAGCTCTATATGGAAGAAAGTGTCAATCGCCTCTATGTTGGTATGAATTAGGTGAGACTAGTCTTTTGGGACCAGACCTCATCCTACAGACTACCGAGCAGATAAAGAAGATTCGAAGTAAGATTTTGACTACTCAAAGTTGATAGAAAAGCTGACAAAAGGAGAAGGCCATTAGAGATTTGAGAAGGTGGTCACATATTTTTGGAAGTTACCCCTATGATCGGGATAGGTAGAGCTTAGAAACTAAATCCTTGTTTTATAGGTACTTTTCAGATCCTACGTCCTATCAGTTCAGTAGCATACCAGATAGCTTTACCTCCACATCTGTCAAACCTTCATGACATGTTCCAATTGTCACAACTTTGGAAACACAACCCTAATTCTAGTCATATACTAGAGCCTGAATCAATATAGATAAGGGATGACTTGATTTTTGAGTTATCACCAATACAAATAGTAGATCAAAGCAGAGAAATTTCAAAGAAGATTAATCTCTTTTGTAAAGATTGCATGGGGGCAGAGAAAGATTAAGGAGTATACGTGGGAGTTAGAGTCAAGTATACAATAGGACTATTTCGTGCTTTGTACAGGTACTAAATTTTGAGGGCAAATTTTTTTTAAGGGAGGTAGAATGTAACGACTCGTTTTTATAGTATTCTTTTATAATAAAATAATTAATTGTGAATGAACTACAGAGATTTTGAAATTTTCAGCAGACACGGTTTATTACAATAATATGACGATTCTGTAAAAAAAATTAATTAAATATTATTAAAAATTAAAAATAATAATTTTGATGAAGCTATATTAAGGCATTTTCAGTATTTTCCTTGGGTCTTCAAAATGCCTTCTACTATTTTCTAAAAATCAGAAACCAAGACAATTTTGGTTTTTATTTGCATAGTCAAATTTGAAGCTATAAAATTGTCTAATTTTGTCACTATACCAAATAATTGAATTTTGACTTGAAAATTTTATAGGGTGTTGAGGACGTCTTGAAGTCCAACCCTGAATTTTTGTAGGATTTTATATGATCATTTGATATGGTAATAAAATTGATACTTTTGGCTGTGATTGAAAAGTTTCTGACCTTCAAATTTGTACAATTTTGCTAGCATAGCTAAAGACTCTGAAATTTTTATAGAACCTTATGGGCACATTGAAGTGTCATGGATAATTTTTGTAGCCTTGGAATTGGTTGTCTAATATGCAAACTAGTTTTTGCTACATAAATGTGAAATCTGCCAATGTGCTAGAATTGAACCAATGCTTTGAATTAGTGATATAATGGTATTTGATTCTAGTATGACATGAATACTTCATTGTGAATATTTGAGCATGGGACTTGTGATATATAAATGCATATTAGAGGAAGTAAAGATTAGTTGATGAGGCATGATTGAAATTACATTGTAAGTGAATGCCTATATGTGCTTTATGCATGCATTTGATTAAAGAAAAGTAAATTATTCATATATGTGATAAAAGAGAATGTATGAACTTCAATCATGCATGTTATAACATATGGATAAAACAGAAACAACACTTATATTGGATGAAGAGGAAGGCAAAAAGAGGAACTTCATTAAAGATATTATGAGTTGGTAGACCTATCAGCTAAGAATAAATCTATGTGAGATTCGAAAAAGAAAAAAATGAAGCCCGATGATCACGAAAAGGAATGAGCTTAGTCTTGATAAGTAGTCTATTACCCATTGTAGACTTGTCCATTGCAGATACCATTTGGTATGAATTACCCATTGTGGAGTTATCCACTGTAGATACCATTTGATATAAACTAAGTCTTTCCTATGTCGATGAAAAGAGAAAAATGCATGGAATTGAGTTCTATGGACACAAGTAAAACCAGGGCACCTTAAGATAATTTCATTGCATTTATCACATGCATACTCATGTCATGTTGAATTATTTGCGTATGATGATTTACTATGTACTTGAACATTGTGATACATGTGAATTAGGTGTTTGCATACTAAAAGAAACCTACTGTGAAAGGATGATTTTGAACTTTAAAATGTTCCGTTGTTATGTAGTGCATGATCACATTTTTCCAAACAAATTAAAGTGATTGGAATGATGACAATGACATTTATAATCGTATTTGGAAAATGCCCTATTGAGAATTTTACAATTCTCACCCCTATGTTGTGTGTTCCCGTGTCATTTCCAAATAACACAAAAGAATAAAGAAGTTGCTTGTACTAGAAATGCATGTATCAGGGTAGCTCAATGGCTGAAGATCACTAGTAGTTTTCTATTGTATAAATGTTTAAGTGAGATAGCTATGTATCAAAGCTCATAGAAAAGCTTCTTCTTGTACTTGACTTTGTACTCAATAAATGTTTTGTTTCTTTGTTATATATATTCTAATAGAATTATGAATTAGTTATTACACGAATCAATCAAATTTACTATAGATACTAAAGTAAGGTTTGCTAATTTATAAGTAACAACTCTCAAGTCTGATGTCATGACTGAAGGCTAATGTTGTACTTGGAAAGGTGTTACATGAGTTGCCAATAACTTTGACATTTCTCACAACTTTAGCCAATAAGTCAAGACCAATAATCAAGGCTTCATATTTGACTTTGTTATTTGAACACGAGAACTTGAGCTCGAACATGAACTTAGTAGGGATGTTATTTGGAGAGATCAACGTCATCTTGCCCCAGCACCTTGACAATGTCTTGAACCATCAAAGTATAATTTCCATGGAGCTATACCCACATAATTCACCATTTATTCGTCAAACTCATCACTAGGATAGTCAATGAGGAAATCAGCCAATATTTGTCCTTTGATAGCCTTGGCTGGCACATATTTAATTGTGAACTCAAGCAAAGCAAGCATCCATTTGTCAATTTGACCTTGCAAAATTGGGTAGGATAACATATGTTTTATTGTATCAGCTTTTGAAATTACATGGACCTCTCTAAAAATCAAATAGCACTTGAGTTTGGTACAAGCAAAGTATAATGAGAAACATAACTTTTCCAAAGGACTATATCTAGATTTGACATTTGTCAGCACTCTACTAACATAATATACAACTTGTTCATTTCCATTATTATCTTCTTGTGCCAACATACTTCCCATGGTAGCCTCAGAAGCAGCGATATAGAGTTTGATAGGCTTACCAGCCTTAGGAGATGTCATCACTGGAGTATTTGTCGAACATTGTTTGATTGTGTTGAATGCCTTTTGATGGTCATTCGTCTAGACGAAGTCCTCTTCCTTCTTCAGTTTGACTAATGGTGCCAATATCCTTGTTTTGCTAGAAAAATTAGCAATGAAGTGTCGGATGAAGTTCACCTTCAAAAGGCTGCAATTATTTCTTATTCCTTAGGGGACAAAGCTTCCATAATTTCCTTGGCTTTATTTTGGTCGATGGCAATCCCTTTCTTCTGAACTAGAAAACCTAGAAAATTTCTTGCAATCACATCAAAAGCATACTTTAACGGATTCATTTTTAAACCATTCTTTCTCATCCTGTCAAAGGCACTTCTTAAATATTCGAGATGTGTTGTGTTTTTGCCTTATCTGATTTGACAATCACATCATTTATATATGCTTCCATGATGGTGTTCATGGCTCTTTGATATGTCAAGCCAGCATTCTTAAGTCCAAAAGCATGACTACCCATTCATAGGTGTGAAGAGTACCTGGACATCTAAATGCTATTTTCGACACATTCTTTTTAGCAATAAAAATATGTTCATAGCCAAAATAATCATCTATGAAACTAAGTATTTCGTTACCCCCTTCAATGTCAACTAACATGTCTGTGATAGGCATATGATACTCGTTTTTTGGCATTGAATTATTTAGATCTCAAAAATCTATACACACCTTAATTTGTTATTCTTTTTCATAACAGGAATAATGTTAGAAACCCAATCAACATACCTGGCCATTCGAATGAACTTTGCTTTAAGTGGCCTCTCGATTTCTTCTTTAATCTTGGTCATCACTTTTAGAGTGAATCGTCAAGGTGCTTGTTTGACAGGTCAACTATTGGGCTTCAATGGCAATCTATGTTTGACAAGCTGACGGCTAAGTCTTGGCATTTCGTCATACTCCCATGCAAAGCAGTCCTTGTCCCCCTTAAGCAGTTCCACTAACTCTTCTTTGAAATCTTTTAGCAGTAATTGGCTCACATATGTTGTTCTTGTCTCAACAGCTTTAGCTAAGTCGATCTCTTCGATAGGGTCATGCACTTCACATCTTTTATTTCTATTCCTAAGATTGTTAGATAAAAAATAGAAGTATTCTCGAATCCTAAAAGTTCAAAATCATAAATATAGCCTAATAATGCACTGTCAATAGTTTGCAGAAATTATTTGACCATATAGGCCTACAATTGAGCCATTTGGCTCGACCAATCCAAAAACTATTCTAGATCTAGGACCATTTTGACCCCAGTCTTGGGTATCAACTTCAAACCCTCATTGCCAATGACACACCTGTCAATCTTCTCTAGGTCGAATTAGCCTTATACTTCTAAGGGTTTGATCTTCTTGTTGTAAATCTTGAAATCAACATGAAGTTGCTTGATATAGCAAAAGCTATCATCTACTCTGACTGCTTCAATACTTCCCACTTGATTCCAAAGTATGAGTTTTTGGTGTAGTGTCAATGGTACTACGCTATTTCCATAGATCCAATAATGTCTAAGCAATACATCAACAAACATGGTTAAGACCACTACCCCTTTAGCAGTAGAAGGCTTACCATTGTAGTTAGTTACAACAACGTTAGTCTTTACCAAATCTTTGATAATATGCCCAGATTTTGTTAGCACACTTTCTGGCATCAGACTAATTGTTGGTCCCCCATTAATCAACACTCTATTGACCAACTTGCGTTCAATTGTTGCCTTGATATACAATGGTCGCAAATGTGCCTTTATCACTTGGTCAGGTTTTTCAAAGTCCTATCACTGCAGAAATCTTCATAGACAAAAACACATTCGTCTCCTACAATGACATCTTCAAAATCATCTTCTAATTTGGCATATGCTCCTTCAACAGCATATTCTACAGGCAAGACATACACCGCTCTAACCAAGTTTGTGTTGAAGATGGTATGGAGATCATCGTTGAAACTTGTCTCAAAATTGTTTGTCAGCAAGTCATCCATAGTCAGCGGATGGTATTCTAGCATTACTATGTCATTTTGATCAGCCCTTGGCAATGGGTGATATTTTGGTACCACCTTGTCATTCTGCCCAATCTCTGAGTGTTTTGTTGGTGCTGATTGTGCCAAATACTTGTTCTCTATGACCTTTGACATTTGAGCCTCAGGGTTGGAAGCTTGACCTTTTGGACTTGCATGACATCTCTCAGAGGAACAAAACCTTTGCCACTAGTAGACTTGGGCTTGCTCACTTGAGAACCAGCTCAACTATCAGCTTTCTTTTTGTTAACTCTTTTTCCAGACATAACGGTTCGAGTTGACTTGTTACCCTTAATTGTGCCTTCTCCTTGCCCTTCTCTTCTTTCTTGATGATGAAGCCTCATTGACATGGTGGACATTTTTTATCCATTGATTTGGGCAACTCTTACTGCGGGAACTTGAGTTCGACCAGACATATTGTTAGGCTTGCCATCCATCATAATGACTATCTTTAGTTTCTGATTGACTTGTCCTGTTCCAAATTTGAAAAACTTAGCATCAAAATGGCCAAAATAAAATTTTGACTTACCTGCCACTTTCCTTTTCAATTCCAAGTTTTCCTTCTCTTTTCAAAGAATCAGCCGATTGCTTGCTTCTCGTATGTCCTGCAGCAGTGCAATCAAACACAGCCCTGCACCTTGTACAAAGGGAAACATCTCAACCATTGTCTTTTTGCTTGATCAGGAATGTCAGAAGATCTTCTCCCACTTTTGGCTAAACTATTTATTCGATAGCCTCGAAAAAGTCAAAACTTCTTTTCAGGATCATGGTTACAATTCCTAATCTGGCAACATTGATGTCCATGGAAGCTAGTTCGACAAAGCTTGAATTACTTGAAAAGGGTTAGTGTTCACTTTCATGGGCTTTTCCTTTCCTTCGAATGTCAAACATACTTCATCAATTGCCTTCTGAATTAAGTCCTCGAAATGAACACAATATTAGTAGCATGTCCAGTTGATTGATGAAACTTATGAAACTTTGGTCCCTTCAACTTTGATAACGAAGGAATTTTCTTTCCTTCAAGAAGAACAATTTGTTTGTCTTTTAAAAGAACGTCAAATATTTGTTCAGCTTTAGTAATGTCAAAAGAATAAATTTTCAATGATGGCATCTTTTCTTTATTTCTAGTAGGCCTTAGGGACTGACAAACATATGTTGGTCCCAATTTTAATTCGGCCACATTTACTTCATCACTGCTACCATCAACCTCATCATCAGACTGGTCGACTTCGACATAAGCAACTTTTTTGTGTCGAAGTGTTTTCCTTTTTATTTTCTCTTTTTCACTTTTTAGTTGTTCTATTTGAACCACTTTCTTTGCCAATTGGCCAAGATCTATGAAATGCAAATTGATAATTTTTTTCCTTATGCCAAAATATAAACCATTAATGGCCATTTTGATAACTTCAAACTTTGTACAGGAGTAAAAATGATTTCTCGTATTCCTAAATATAGACGAACAATCATAAATAATTACTCATAAGAAATGTCAATAAGTTAGTTAGGTCGACTTTGGTCTCTCAATAAAGAACCGATTATGGAAACTGCTTTCTAATGGAGCCCATGTTAAAATAGAATTGGGCTTTAAATTTAACAACCACGTGAAAGCATTCTTTGTCAAAGAAGAAGGGAAAAAAATGACTTTCAAATACTCATTTGATGCTATTTTCTATATTTAGATTGTATATTGAGCAATAAGCTCGACTGTCGATTCCCTCTTTTCCCTAGAGAACTTTGTCAGGGATTTAGTAATTTTTCAACCCTTAGGCACTTTAGCCCGTTGACTGTAATATAGGAATGCAGACACAGAGGTTAGTTGGCAAAGCCAACATTGAAGTCGAATCTGTTTAAGATATTTTTGGACAGGACATATGATACTTTGGTTTTACTAAAAATTTTGAATTTGGCGCGCATGGTGCCTCCTACATTTTGTTGTTGAACCCTTTATATTTCATTGTTAGCGTCTTGTCCTCGACGGACAAGGTTGATGGTTGGGTCAACATTGTCATTTTCATTTAGAGGTGGGTTATTGCTTTTGTCACAGGGTTAATTTTCACAGCATTGCCTAAGCCACTCTCCTCATTTGTCGAGCAAGTTGCTCGAATCTTGAGTTATTTGTTTCGATCAAAGGCGTCATTATCATCGTCATTACGATCAAAGGTGTCAAAATATTGATGAGGTCCTAATGATTTTCAACAACATGGCTGTTGAATCGAGCATATGTGTAGGAGTTCACGTCGCATCCATTCTAGGCATGTTAGGGAAAATTAGAGCTATGTTTAGTTGTCGTGTGGTAGTTGGTTCTGCTGCTGACATGTTCCTTACTCCAACCATAGAAGGGCCCATCAATTGAGGGTTGACAAAACCAAATTACGGCAAATGTGTGCCAAATTGAGGCAAATTTGACACAAAGGGCATACTTTAACTCTAAAAAAAGGAATTATGCAGATATACATTGCTAAACACACCACCAATCCCAATATTCGATGGATTCCCCAAGTTTGGTGGATTTCCCATGTTTGTTGGTAGAGGGAGAATGTACCCTCAAGGTACATAGCTTGGAAGAAGACCATATGGAGGCCATGTTGTTGTGACAATAATACTCATACTTGTTTATGGTACAATATCGTTTGTTTGACTAATAGGAGTCAAGATAGGCTCCAAAGTATGAGGGGAATTATTCTTTCCCTTATTTCATCCATCCTCTGAAGATGATGCTCTTGACATGTTTGACACAATGGTGCCACTAAGTTAGCACATACACTTTGTTTTTTTCTTAGTTTGACACATTTTTCTTTTCAACTAGTATGTCCCACTATGCATGCCAATTTGTTTATTACAGATTTTGACACTTGTTCACCGACAACAAATGATCGATCATTTTCTTTGTATAGGAGGTCAAACTACTTTAAACCAGGTGTTTACTGACAAACCTAGAAATTTGGACACTAACCTTTGCTTTTCAAGATCTCAATTTGGGGAGCAAAAAGCTACTCCTCTTGGATTCCACATTAAACAATCAAGTGTCAAACATGTTTAAATGGAATGAGGATGGAATGAGTGAAGTGATTTGCATGTTGTGTATGACATATGATTGACAGACTGAAATGTAGAAAAGTTGTATAAATGTAAAGGAATTGATTGATAAAGAGTAAATAAAGTACAAAAATTGTAAAGAAATTCAAAGACAGTCTAATCCTAAGAAAGCAAGAAAATGGAGTTGAGAACAATTACTCAAGGCACTTAGATTTTGTTTTGTCATCTGGTGAGTTTTGTAGAGTGTGTGTAAGTAAAAATTCCATCCTTTTACAAATATATAGAACTAGTATTTATAGACATCTTAAGACTCTAAGATTGTGACACTTGTCTTTTGCTACATCATTGGATGTTGTCCATGTGTCTTTGAGTTTCTTTATTTGTCACACACTTTCATAATTGAACAATTAACATTTTGTCATGTCTTCACGAAACTCTTGCCAGCAATTGTTGATAACCGCTATTAACCATCGATTGACAAATATCTGCCTCCCACGAGTCTTAATGACAATCTTCTCAAAATCTTCATAATTTTCTAAGTTCTTAGATGATGAACTTCAATTTTGACCCGGCACGCGTTGGCATGAGGACATTGTCAGTGTTAACTTACCGTCTTGGGTGTTTAGATTTTGTCACAAACTACTACCATAGGATTTGTCATGTTGACTAATGAGTCAAAAGCTGTCAGCTTTGTCAAACCACATAGCTTTGGTTAGTTTGTCATGCCAAACATCTATTGTAAGTGGAACCTGCATGTTTTGACAACCAAAACTTTTTACAATGCCTTTGGCCTCCTAAGGTCGAATCTCAGTTTGACATTTGGTGAAATTTGGTGCCAACAGAATGTATCTATCTTAGTGTAGTCCAGACCAAGTTTGCTAATTATTTTCTTGGCCTCATAAAAGGAAGGAGGAAACTTTGCTTCTTCAGATGTGTCTCTTAACAAATCTTGTATCATAGTCATTGCCTTGTCAGATTACACAAGACCAATATGATACAAATTTATAATAAATTCAAGCTTTGTGTTGTTGTTCTCTTCATACAATGTTTCATTTCCATCTTTGAAAAACTCATAAAAGTCACTTAGATCCTCCCTAGGTTGTCATTTAATGTTTCATCAGCAGTGACTTCAGGACTATAGTGGCCAAATGCATCATTAATCATTGCATCTATTGGATTTCTTGGTGTGATGGCTCTTGCATAACATCTATATTTCTAGCAAGCTCCAAAACTTGTTTCTGACCATGAAGATTCCAAATAACGTAGTTTTTAGGACTATATCTCACTATATCTCCAATTTGCCATCTTCCATAGGGACTTTGGACATGGACAATGTATTGTATCCCTAATGTACCACTTTTTCAAAGCCACTTTTTCAAATCCTAAATCAAGGAATTTATTTAAGCCAATTGAGTACTCAATTGTGTTTTGTGGCTTTTCAATCCAAGACACCCATTTGTACCTACTAACTCCAAAGTCTTAGCCAAACTAGGTTTCCATAGAGATATGAGAAATCGACTTGAAATCACTTGGGCTTTGATTCAATTAAAATACACCTAAGCATAAATTTTAGAAGTAAGCCAAATGTGTAATCATAATGATGATGATTCTAACATAAAAAGTTGTACAAAAGTGACAATGAGCGGTTAACACTAGGCTACTTAGCTAATAGTCATACCTCACACTCCAAAAGCAATTTCAACCAATTAATTCAACCAGAAAATAGTCGCCTACAAAATTCCAAACAAGAGAATTGAAACCTTTGGAAATCAATTTACATTTCAATTCTCACACACAAGAAAACTAGAAACAAGCAATAACAAATTCCAGAAGGTAAAACACAAGAAAACCGAGAAAAAAAAAAGAATTAGCAGAAGTAGAATGTGTTCAAAATTTAGAATTCCCCTAACCAAGAAGCATGAATCCAGAAGAAATCAAAACCATAGAATTAACCCTAACATATAAAATCCAAATCAAAATAAGAAAAAAATGCCTCTGGAAAATTGTAAGAGACAAACTGACGAAGTGGTAAAATCATAGGCAAAAACAACTACCAATTAAGCACCACAAAATTCATAGCAAGAACACAATCAGTGTTTCTACCAAATTTTTACACCTAATCAAAAGACAAACATCACAATTCGCAAACCTCCACAACAAATCCTTCAAACACATCATGATAGCCAATTAGCCATATTCAACCACCGCAGGATCCTACATAATCCAAATGATAAAAACCAAAACAATTCACAACAACAGTAAATAAAAACTTATAGCATTCCTCAATCGTCAACTATATAAAAAATAAACAAATCTAAGAAAAAGGAAGAAACAATCATGAAATCAAATTACAATATAGAATTGAAAGGATCTACATAGGGATCTGATCAGATCTAAAACGTGAAGAGAGATAAAGAAAGAGAGAGAGGGAGAAAGAGAATAAATTCATGGCATAGAGAGAAAAACAAACACACTTGCGACAAAGCTGAGAACGAAGTAGACAAACAAAATCATCAAGACCAATTAAAGAGGATGCAAGCTTGGCGATGGCAGATGAATGAATGGCAAAGAAAGATGAAGCTCAAAGGTCAAGGCAGGGAGCTTCTCAGTAGAGGAGATGAAGTGTACAAAGAGGAGAAATTTCAGGAGTCGAGGAGATGGAGAGGGCCCGTAACTAGAGGTAATACCTATGTTTGTGAGCTCTACGACTCGAGAATTAGTTATTGTTTTTTATAATGGATACTCTTAGTTGATCTAATATATATATATATATATATATATATATATATATATATATATATATATATATATATATATATATCGATATGGATCCGTTTACACTAGGTATACAAGACTTACACTCTTTAATAACTCTTCACAGAAATTGAATTTGATTAATTCGACTATTGAATTATTTGATATTATATTAACAGTCAAACATTCCAAATTTCAGAAAAATCAAATAACAATAGACATGTATTCTAATGATTGATATTTACTACTATTTTCAAAAAATATATTATCTGTCAAAATAAAGTGACACAATGAAGTATCAAATCATTTTCAAGCTATATGAAATTTGATATATTTGATCTTCTAAGTAAGAACTTTGAATTAAATAGTTAGATTGATTAAATTTTATACCTTTAAAATTTTGTTGAAGGATGTAAGAGTATTAAGACTTGCAGTTTGTGTATATGTGTGTGTGTGTGTGAGCTATGATTATTACTTGTTAAACCTTATTTAAAGTGTGCAGCTGAAGGAATCTTTTACATTCTTAGTCATCATAAAAATGGATCATTCACTTATTGGCTTTTATTATCACTATTCCCATTCCTATTTTTCCTGGTTTGGCTGACTGCTTGGGTTGGACTACTTTTGTTTATAGGGTTTATTCAATCAACCTCTTCTTGTTATCATTGACTTATGGCCTTAAATGTTATTAACAAGGATAACTCCTCTTGGAGATGGATTTAGCGTCTGAAAGTTTCATATAAATTTTTTTTTATGGTTTGGATGGCGGTTCAGTAATGTCTTCCAGTGACTAATTCCCTAAGATTTCAGTGCCATCTTACTCACTCAGATTTCAGTGCCATCTTCTGATCAAATGAAATTCGCTTCCACTCAATTCTCTTACTTTTCTTTGAATCATAACTCTAACATGGTATTAGTGAATTAATCTTTCTTGCTTTTGCACATCATCCTTTTTTTGACTTTCTTGCCTTTTCCTCTATTTCTTGCCTTCTCAAGCTTCCTCCATGGTGAATCTAAAACTTGGCTTGTACCTTCTTACTTCTTCAGATCAACCTGCCTGGTTCTCATCTCTCAACAACTCATTGAGGAGAACTACCATTCATGGGGTCCCGCCATGTGAAAAGCTCTCAATGGCAAGTGTAAACTTGATTTTGGCACTAGTTCCATTGCTCGACCAAATCCTATTGAACAACCAGATTTGTTTAGGTTTGGCGATGCATCAATGATGAATTCCTGGATTCTCAATTCCGTCTCAAAGGAAATTGCTAGTTCTCTTGTTTAAGTGGATTCAGCCGTTGAGATCTAGAATGATTTCCAAGAGAACTTTCAACACAGCAACGAGCCACATATCTGCAAGTTGAAACATAAGCTTTTCACTCTTCATCAAGGTTCGATGATGGTGTCCCAGTACTTCACCAGAGTCAAGACTCTCTCGGAAAAACTCAGTTCTTTTAGACCTACACTCAATTGCAATAGTAATGGTACTCGTTCCCTTCAAGATTTTCTTATGTTCACTATTTTCTGATGGGCCTTGATGATTCTTATTCATGAATTCAAGGTCAGATCTTACTCATGGAACCTTTACCTTCAATCAGCAAGGTCCTTGCTCTCATTACTTTGGAAGAGCAACAGTGCCTTGTTGGTTCATCCTCTGCAACTCAACCTCAACTTGCATTCAATGTTCAGAAGAGTAATCTGAAGTCAAACCAAGATTCCAAGCAGAAAGGAAAGAAAGATCATCCTTATTGCACGAAATGCAATTTACACGACCATTCCATTGACATATGTTTTTGCATTATTGGATTCCCTCTTGGTTATGGTCGAGGAAAGGGAAAGGCTTCGGTTAATCTTGTTACATCTGATCGGTCTCTGCCTAGTGACAACACTCCTCTACAATTAACAACTACTTAGGTCCAACAGTTAGTGGCTTTGTTGAATGATTAAGCTATTAATCCCATTCTAGATGTGAAAGATTCTGCTACTAATGCAGGTGTGGTATTTTCAACATCAAATTCAAGATTTTACAATCTTTATTCTTGGATTGTAGATAGTGGAGCCACATCTCATGTTGCATGTGATTTGTCCCTTTTTTCTCAATCAACACCTTTGAAAAATTTCTTTGTTAATTTTCCAAATGGAATAAGAGTTTTAGTTCACTCTATTGGTACTATTCCACTGAATGACAATATCACATTACAAATGTGTACTACATATCACAATTTTGGGTTACCTCATGTCAATTTCATCTCTCATAAAGCATTCTTCCCTCATATTTACTTTCTTACCCTCTTTCTTTTTCATGCAGACCATGAATCCATTGCAGGTGATTGGGAAAGGTAATATGCATGAAGGTTGTAACGCCCGGGGATTGCGAAGTTGGGGAGTGATCGCCGGTGCAAGGAGGCACGGACAAGGAGCGGCTCTTGGCAGACTTCGAAAGCGGAGGGGTACATGAATGAACCGATTACACACCCGAATGAGAAGGATCCTAGGACTGTATAGGTATGGGACTATACAGTTAAGGAGGGCTTATATGAATTGATTTGTACTACCTATACCAACAAGATGCATCTTCTTTTCGGTAGTCTAAATCGAAAGAACTCCACAGTTAAGCGTGCTTGACTTGGAGCAATTTTGGGATGGGTGACCTCTTGGGAAGTTTTCCCAGGAAGCGTGTGAGTGAGGACAAAGCACGCTGGAAAGACCCGTGTTGGTTTGTGGGGACAGTCGTCAATCCATAAAGCAGCAGGGGATGTTACAAAGGTCTCTATGTCTTTCACTCAGATGACTCTTCACTCATGGACAATGCTTTGGTGCCTCCTACTATCTGCCATGTACAAACATCATCTCAACTGTGGCACTCTAGACTAGGCCATGTTTCAAATAAAGTCTCACATAAAATGTCTTCTACTCTTTCTTCGAATGATTCTTTTACTGATAATTCTTGTACAATTTGTCCTCTTGCAAAGTTTCGTAGATTGTCATTCATTTCTAATAATAACATGTCACTAGCTCCATTTGACCTTGTACATTGCAATGTTTGGGGACCATACCATATTCCCACTTATAAAGGAAAGAAATATTTCTTGATTGTTGATGATTGTGCTCATTTTTCATGGCTTTATCTCCTTTCTAACAAATCTGAGGCTACAACATGTTTGATCTAATTTTTTAGCTTAATTGAGACTCAAGTTAGGTCTGATAATTCAAAGGAGTTGGCTATTACTGATTTTTTTGCAAAAGAAAGGTGTCTTGCATGAATTTTCCTGTGTTCACAAACCACAATAAAATGCTGTGGTTGAAAGGAAACATCAGCACCTATTGAATGTGGTAGAGCTTTGTATTTTCAATCCCAGGTTCCCTCCAACATCTGGGGAGATTGTGTACTCACTGCTGCCTTTCTAGTTAATAGAACCCTTAGCCCTCTACTGAAGCATAAGTCTCCTTATGAATTGCTATGTGGGAAAGCTCCAAATTATACACAGTTAAGAGTGTTTGGTTGCTTAGCTTATGTAGTAACAATTTCTGCTACTAGGATAAAGTTCTATCCACGAGTTGACCTTACAATCTTTGTGGGATATCCAGTGTATAGGTTATAAGCTATACAACTTCAAGACAAGGCAATTTATTATCTCTAAAGATGTTATTTTCATGAGAACACCATGCCCTTTACATCCAAAGATCCTATATATAACCTTTTTCTCGATATAGGTCTGCCATCTCCTATATCATTACCCCCAAATACTAACCCAATACTTGCTACTCCAGAAACTCGTGCATCCCCTACACCCCTCAACATTGAACCCGAGATCATAGAGCCTATACCACAACCTGTCCCAAAACTGAGGAGAACCGCTAGGGTCCCTAACCCTCCTAGGTACCTTCAGGACTACGTTTGTAACACCACTGTCATTACTAATCCCTATCCTATTTCTGACCACCTTAGCTACCATAAGCTTTCCCCTTCATATTCTCAGTTCATCATGAATATCAATTCTGTCCCTGAACCTCTGTTCTACCATCAAGCAGTTAAGTAAGTTGAGGGGAGGAAAGCAATGGATAAGGAATTGAAAGCTTTGGAGAATAATCATACCTTGGAACTTGTCACACTTCCACCTAACAAACATACCATAGGGTGTGAGTGGGTTTATAACAAAAAATATTTGGCTGATAGGACACTTGATAAGTATAAGGCTAGATTAGTTGCAAAAGGGTATACACAACAGGTTGGTGTAGATTTTCATGATACATTCTCACCTATGGCTAAGTTGACAACAAAGAAAGGTCCTTTTTATCCATAGCTGCAATTCAAAACTAGAGTCTTTTGCAATTAGATATCAACAACACTTTTCTCAATGGGGAGTTATTTGAGGAAGTATACATGGATTTACCTTTGGGGCACCCTAGAAAGGGGGAAGATTAGTTTCTAGACTAACTAAATCCCTTTATGGCTTGAAACAAGCCTCAAGGCAATGGTTTCAGAAGTTCTCATCCACATTACTCAGTCAAGGCTTCACTCAATGCAAGAGTGATTATTTTCTCTTCTCAATAGGTTAGGTGACTCAGTATCCTACCTCTTAGTTTTTGTGGATGACATCATAATTGCAAGCCCCAATTCTGCTGTTATAGCCCAGGTTCAACAGAAACTGCAATAATTATTCAAGTTAGAAGTCCTTGGTGATTTGAAGTATTTCCTTGGCTTGGAAATAGCAAAATCTGAAGCTGGAATTTTCCTTAATCAGAGGAAGTATACTTTGTCTATACATAGGTTTCTCATCTTCTAAACCTACAACACTCCCTATGGAACAGAATCTAAAGTTGAGTGCTTTAGATGGAGAATTACTTGATCCCACTATGTATCAAAGGCTTATTGGTAGATTAATGTATCTTTCCATTTCCAGGCCTAACATTACCTATTCAGTTACCAAACTAGCTCAATTCATGTCTAATGCAAGAGTACCTCACATAGATGCTTTGCACCAGTTGCTAAGATATTTGAAGCATGCTCCCAATCAGGGAATCCTCTTTCCTGCTGCTGCCAAGTTTACTCTAACAGCATATGTGTAACGCCCGGGGATTGCAAAGTCGGGGAGTGATCGCCGGTGCAAGGAGGCACGGACAAGGAGCGGCTCCTGGCAGACTTCGAAAGCGGAGGGGTACATGAATGAACCGATTACACACCCGAATGAGAGGGATCCTAAGACTGTATAGGTATGGGACTATACAATTGAGGAGGGCTTATATGAATTGATTTGTACTACCTATACCAACAAGATGCATCTTCTTTTCGGTAGCCCAAACTGAAAGAACTCCACAGTTAAGCGTGCTTGACTTGGAGCAATTTTGGGATGGGTGACCTCCTGGGAAGTTTTCCCAGGAAGTGTGCGAGTGAGGACAAAGCACGCTGAAAAGACTCGTGTTGGTTTGTGGGGACAGTCGTCAATCCATAAAGCAACAGGGGATGTTACAAATGGTATCAGAGCCTGCACCTCTCCCAGTACGGTGTGGTTCGGGACTAACCAAGCGAGCTGGTGGGCATGTAATGCCCGGATTGCAGTCGGGAGTGATTGCGGTGCAAGGAGGCACGGACAAGGAGCGGCTCTGGCAGACTTCGAAGCGGAGGGTACATGAATGAACCGATTACACACCCGAATGAGAGGGATCCTAAGACCAGATAGGTATGGGACTATACAATGAGGAGGGCTTATATGAATTGATTTGTACTACCTATACCAACAAGATGCATCTTCTTTTGTAGCCCAATCGAAAGAACTCCACAGTTAAGCGTGCTTGACTTGGAGCAATTTTGGGATGGGTGACCTCCTGGGAAGTTTTCCCAGGAAGTGTGCGAGTGAGGACAAAGCACGCTGAAAAGACTCGTGTTGGTTTGTGGGGACAGTCGTCAATCCATAAAGCAGCAGGGGATGTTACAATATGTCACTGATTGTGGCAACTTTTTGGATACAAAGAGAAGTACCACGGGCTATTGTGTGTTCCTTGGTGAAGCTTTGATCTCTCGGAAAAGCAAGAAATAACCAACAATATCAAGGAGTTCAGTAGAAGTTGAACATAGAGCTCTTGCAAATGCCTCCAGTGAGTTGACATGGCTGGTTCAATTGCTAAAGTTTTTCTGCATCAAAGTCTCACCTGCTATGGTTTTCTGTGACAACATGGCAGCCATCCACCTATCCTCCAATCCCACATTTCATGAAAGATCAAAGCATGTGGAAATTGACTACCACTTTGTTAAAGAGAAAGTCCATTCTGGTTTAATTAAGCTCATTCATGTGCCTTCTCATCACCAATTAGCATATTTGCTCACCAAACCTGTTACTGCATTTCAATTCAAAGTCTTAATGGGCAAGTTGGGTTTACTAAGCATTTTTGCTCCAACTTGAAGGGGAGTATTAAGTATATTCTTTTTATAACTGAAGTTAGTTGTATTCTATTTGTATTCTATTAGTAGTCATAAACATTAGGGAGGCTAATTAACTTAGCAATTATGACTACTAACAGAACACAAACAGAATACAACTAACTTCAGTTATAATTACAATATACTTAATATCAGGAGAATTTCTTTTTTGGTAGATGGGTGCTCCAAAGCCTTTTTTTTCCCATGTTGCTCATAGTTCCACTATGTTGGTTAGTTGGAACCCCCCTCCCCCCCTCTCTCTCTGCTCTAACAGCCTCCAGATTATCCATCTTATTGATCAGGATTTGGTCTCTACTTGTCTTTATGCTAGGGTCATTTTTGATATTATATCAGTTGCCATTGGCCCTACTTTGTCTTGCTGACTTTTTGCCAAATTGGGTGCTAGTTCCTTTGACATGGATCGTGTTTGGGAGACTCCACCTTCAAGAATGGAGCTGATTCTCCTTGCTGATACTGTTAGAGCTTCTCACTTGAGATAGTTTCTTCTTTTCTTTTCTTTCTTTGCTTTGTACCAAAAAAATAAAATAAAACAAAATATGCTAGCGCATACATCTGAGCGTTATTAAATGCCTCGAAATGAAAGTAGCAAAATAATGTAAACCTTGGCACATCCTTTACCACAAAAAAGAAAAAATCCTTGATTTGGTCCCCACAAAAATAAAGTTAAACAACTTGATTCCTTTTTTGGGTACAAACAATGTGATACCTTAAAAGAAAAACACATTTCCTTCTTTTTTTTCAATTAAAAATTTAGAATTAGATGATCCTTTCTCATTATTTTGATGAATTTATCTATTTGTGTTTTTTATTAATAACTAATTTAAACAACATTATAAATAATTAGAAATTAATTTGTTTTATAGATCCTATTGAAAAAAATTCAATTGTTCTGCACTCGTAATTATGAAGAAATACAAAATGCATTTTTTCCTAGAAGTCTAATTTATCTTTTTTTTTTGTTGGCCACCATCCTACCATATTTGCAGTTTACTGAAAAAATAGAAAAACAAAATTATTGGTTACGCCTGAATCATTCATTGCAATTGAAATCACCAATAACATGATATTCTTCACCTCTCTAATTCTCACAAAATTTCCAAACTCAATTTGTTCAATGTATGGTCAATATTTCTTACTATAATCACCCTGAAGCTGCCAGCAGTGCTGGTTTGATTGCACGAGACATCACATGCCAGATTAGAGAAGCACCAGGCCATTGCTCTTTCTGTAACACCCTAATTTTAACCCAACTTTCTAGAACACATTAGGTTAAACGTTAGGCTATTACCTCATAGTCTCTTCCTTTTCTGAAAAATATTTAGCGGAAATTATGGTAAATTTTTTTTTTTTTTGAAAGTATAAAACAAAGTGAGCCGCAAACTTAACTATTCGAATAACAGAGACGTGAGACATGACTAACACTCATAGAGAGAACTCAAAAAGGAAAACATATAATAGTGGAGCAGAAATCATCATAACAAGAGAAACATTTCATTAATAATATATTTAGAGTACATAGGTAGTCATACCCGCATAGGTACAGGCAGAGCTTGTGATAAAGAAGAAATAAAATACAACAAGAAACACAAGTGTAGGGTGCGACTACAATAAAAATCCAAAATGCTACCCTTCTAGTAAGCTACGAGTATAAATCCACCACCCCTCCCAAAAGATACAGCCGAAGGGAATATCCTTGCAACGCTTGTGTACTCGAAAGCTCCATCGGGGTATAGTGCACCTCCTGCATCAGCGTGTCAATGAAGTCAACGAACATCGCCATCGCTCTCTGAAGATGTGACGGGAGAAGAGAGAGAGGAGTGAGAATTCTTAGTAAAGAATCTCAGTAGGAGTCTCCTATCCTAGGGTTACATCGTTCACATCCCCAGGAACCTTGGGTTTATTTCATAAAGACAAGTGAGCATACATCAAGTTCATTTTAAGTTCTAAGGTGTATTTTAGCCAAGGTCTATTCATTTTAGGATGATCTTAATGTCATGAATGCAACATAATAAAGAATGTATGCGTGGCACTACTTAATGCACATACATCAATCATCATCATACTTAGTGGTATTAAGTGGCAATTAGAACACATTCATATGGGACAAACTTAGTGACATAATCATAATAATAAAACTTCTCTTCCTTATGGGCCACCCTAAAAGACAATCGAACTGGGGGTGCTCGGCCTAACCGGTGTCACCCAGAACGTGTCACATCTCTAGGTTATGAGCTCATACCTTAACTAGTCGTCACTAGTTCTTACTTACCATTTAATGATAAGCGTATCATAAATCATAAATCCCGACTATCTGAGTACGGGTTGGGGGCAAATCTCTTAGGGGTGCTCGACCGAACCGGTGTCACCTAAGAGTAAAAAAAATGGGTACCGATGTCACATGAGTTCTATGGAGTGCTCGGCCAAACCGGTGTCATCCTAGAACCCATCTTAGTACCTTAATTTTCAAAATCTTTAAGTCCCCAAATTTGTCGGAAATTCGGCGGCACGATGGCATCACGCCGAATTTCTTCCAAATTTGTTTTATGCCACATAAACATATATCCTCATGAATTCCTCATATGAATAACGTCATCATCCTTCACATAACATATGCATCATCGTAAAACATCTTAACATACCTTAGTATCATATAAATATCATTCTCATATTCTTAATGTCTTATGCATTGACCGCTATGGTCTTTAACTCACAGTCTATGTAACGCCCCGATTTCTGCTAGAGTGAAAATGACCAAAATGCCCCTGTGGCGTTTTTACCTTTTTGCAAGTGCCAGATGAACCCGAAACCTCTCCAGATGGGTTTAAAAGACGTTTTTATGTATTCCGTGGTCTCAGTTTTGGTCCCGGAGGTCCCGGGCAAAATAAGTGCAAAATTACGGTTTTGCCCGTAGTTTCGTATGTTTACACCTAATCACACGGTTAAGCGAAACCTAAGCAATATTAGGCTCTAATCAAAGGTTAATTAATTTCTATAATTAATCTAAGGTCAAAATAATTTAATAAGGATTATTGGAACCTAAAATTGCTTAGATAAACTTAAAACCCTATCTTTAAATTCAAGGACTTTGAGTGTATGAATCAATGAATAGTGTGCAAATAGTGCATAAATAGTGTTTTCTCTCTCTTTCCTTAAATCATGGGATTGTGATACACATTGTTTACTCACAAATGAGTTTTAAATTCTCTAATGATGTAAGAGCACTCCTAACCTTGTCATAAAATTCCTAATACACATGCTTAGTTACCTAAACTTAAGCTTAATTACTCCTAACCTTGTACCTAAACTAACTTACACTTAATCCTATCATTAACACCCAATTACATGGAAGATTTTTCCTCTCTCCTTGCTGCCCAAATCTGACCAAAAATCATCCCCCATTTTCATGAATTATTTTATTTCAAACTTAAAGGAAAATCACCTCAAATCACCTTACTTGTCATGCCTTGTCATAATTTTAATCAAGCTTGCTTTTCCAAATGAATAACCAAGTAAAATAAATCATTCTCTTCAATTATTTGTGGCTGAAAAACTTCCAGCCATGTTGGTCTTCTAGAAGCCTAATTTCATCCACAATTTAAAGAAAAGATCACTCAAAAACCCATGCTTGAAGCCATACCTTGTGTCATGAGCTCCATGCTTCAAACCATGCTTGTATGACACCATCAAAGAGATATTTTCTCTTTCTTACCATCAGCCATGCTTTCCATTCTCTCACCTATCACTTTGTTTTTCTATAAATAGGGAGATTGTGTTAGCATTGGATGCACATTGAGCATTTGCTAAAGCTTAGAGTAGTCTTGCTAGTTTCTTTCTTTCTCTCTAGTCCCAAAGAGTTCCTTTCTTTTTCATCTTCATCTTTTTCATCTCTTTACTTCGTCATCATCATCTCATAACCTTCACACATCACCCCATAACCTTGAATCACCATCAAACCTCTCAAATATTTCATCTCAAACACAACCTCACCTCAAACACAACTCTAACCTCCTTATCTCCCTTGGCCGAAAACATCAAGCCTTTTGGAGGAGCTCATCATCTTGTTTTCTTCTCTCAAAGTTCAAGCTCTTTGTCTTCACTCTAGGTAGGAGTGTTTCTTTGCATCTCATTTCCATGAAAAATGAGTTTTTCTCTAGCTACCTCTTGGAATTTCTTTTTAAAACTCTCTTGGTTTCCTTCTTGAGTTTTTGGCCTTCATGACCTTTAAACTCATACATGATGGCTTGATGATGGGGACCCCTAGATGATGACTATGTGTTCATCATAATGAGACCCCTAAAGCTTGAGTTTTCTTTAGTTTTTATTATTATGCTATGAAGTTCACTAAAGTTTTCAACTTAAGAAAATAAGAATGATTTCAAAAAGGAATATGGATTACTTTCTCTTGGCCTCATGATTTCGGCCATAATTCCCTTTCTTGAAAATATGGAGATTTCTTTTAGTTCCATTCTCTTGACTTGATGAGACTATGTTGGGGTTGTGAATATTGGTTCTTTAAAGTCTTGGACGAGCTCTAGTTATTAAACCAAAATGAACTTGCATTCATATTTAGTTTATGCCTTGCATAGCATGATTTATTTTTATGTCATCACTAATGCTCTAAGACTAAAAAAATGAACTTGCATATTCATATTTAATTTCCAAGCATTGCATTTCACGTTTATTATTCAAGTCATCACTTAAAATCCAAGATAATAACAAGTTGCATCTCATATTTATTTTGAGCTATTTACTTTTCAAGTTCTCACTTTATTTCCCTAATGAACAATAAAAATGAAGTGCATGGCATGTTTATGTTTTGTCATCACCTAAAGCTCTAGAGCTCAAAGATTTGTCCCAAGGTCTCAAATGAGAGTTAGACATGGAAAGCATTCTCTTAGAATGCCCACTTCGGCTATGTGAGATGAATGAACTTAGGATAAGTTTCATTTGATCACAAATGCCCGTAAGTTATGCTTTATAATTTTTCTAAGTCTATGTGGATTCAAAGAACATATAGAACTAAGTTTTATGGATTTAGTACCTCTTGAAATAAATTCAACTTAGCTACTGCCCTTATAAATATCTTGATGATTTTAGATGTTAAAAATGTTTACAAAAGAGTTTTGAAGGTTTTAAAAAGGTTCCAAGAGAAACTAGTATCCTATGTGCTTTAAAAAGTATGTTTTATGCCTTTGTATGGAGAGTGTTGTTTTGGTTCCGCCTTGCTATGTTTGGCCACTGTATGAGCTGTTTTAACGATGATAACATGCTTATGTTTAAGTATGATCAATGGAAAAACTCATAAGTAAAAGATAAGAAAGGTTAGAAACTAGAAAAGAATTAATTTGAGAGTTCTGGATCCCTTAATGTTAGAATTTTCTGGATTCTGTCCAGCAAGGTTTAGTAATGATAATCATGGTTCTAAATTAGTTTAAATGTGTAGAAATGACTCATAATTGGTTTAGGACTTGATCTTGGTGCCTTAGGAGCAAACCGAACTTAGAAAGGGTCATTGTCGTGACTCCTAGGTACCCGTAAAGTTGAAATTATGAATTCTGCACCTTTGAGATTGAGAGATATTCTTGACCATAGTATGAAGAGAGATATACATTAGTCATAACCTCCTAAGTACCCGAGAGGTTAGCTTTGAATGATTCATAACTTAGACTGTGAGTTAAAGACCATAGCGGTCAGTGCATAAGACATTAAGAATATGAGAATGATATTTATATGATACTAAGGTATGTTAAGATGTTTTACGATGATGCATATGTTATGTGAAGGATGATGACGTTATT
This sequence comes from Dalbergia cochinchinensis, assembly GCA_031216125.1. Taxonomy (NCBI): domain Eukaryota; kingdom Viridiplantae; phylum Streptophyta; class Magnoliopsida; order Fabales; family Fabaceae; genus Dalbergia; species Dalbergia cochinchinensis. The sequence goes on from CM062376.1 coordinate 6,095,752, forward strand.
CATATGAGGAATTCATGAGGATATATGTTTATGTGGCATAAAACAAATTTGGAAGAAATTGGGCATGATGCGATCGTGTCGAATTTCCGACAAATTTGGGGACTTAAAGATTTTGAAAATTAAGGTACTAAGATGGGTTCTAGGATGACACGGTATGGCCGAGCACCTCCATAGAACTCATGTGACATCGGTACCCATTTTTTTACTCTTAGGTGACACCGCTTCGGCCGAGCACCCCTAAGAGATTTGCCCTAACCCGTACTCAGATAGTCGGGATTTATGATTTATGATACGCTTATCATTAAATGGTAAGTAAGAACTAGTGACGACTAGTTAAGGTATGAGCTCATAACCTAGAGATGTGACACGCGTTCGGGTGACACCGTTCGGCCGAGCACCCCCAGCTCGATTGTCTTTTAGGTGGCCCATAAGGAAGAGAAGTTTTATGATTATGATTATGTCACTAAGTTTGTCCCATATGAATGTGTTCTAATTGCCACTTAATACCACTAAGTATGATGATGATTGATGTATGTGCATTAAGTAGCGCCACGCATACATTCTTTATTATGTTGCATTCATGATATTAAGATCATCCTAAAATGAATGGACCTTGGCTAAAATACACTTTAGAACTTAAAATGAACTTGATATATGCTCACTTGTCTTTATGAAATAAACCCAAGGTTCCCGGGATGTGAACGATGTAACCCTAGGATAGGAGACTCCTACTGAGATTCTTTACTAAGAATTATTACTCCTCTCTCTCTTCTCCCGTCACATCTTCAGAGAGCGATGGCGATGTTCGTTGACTTCATTGACACGCCAGCCAGGGAGGTGCACTACACCTATGGAGCTTTCAGTACACAAGTGTTGCAAGGATATTCCCTTCACTGTATCTTTGGGAGGGTGGTGGATTTATACTGTAGCTTACTAGAAGGGTAGCATTTTGGATTTTTATTGTAGTCGCACCCTACACTTGTGTTTCTTGTTGTATTTTATTTCTTCTTTATCACAAGCTCACTGTACCTATGCGGTATGACTACCTATGTACTCTAAATATATTATTAATGAAATGTTTCTCTTGTTATGATGATTTCTCTGCTCCACTATTATATGTTTTCCTTTTTGAGTTCTCTCTATGAGTGTTAATCATGTCTCACGTTTCTGTTATTCGAATAGTTAAGTTCGCGGCTCTCACTTTGTTTTATACTTTCAAAAAAAATTTTACCGTAATTTCCGCTAAATATTTTCAAGAAAAATATGAGACTATGAGGTAATAGCCTAATGTTTAACCTAATGTGTTCTAGAAAGTTGGGTTAAAATTAGGGTGTTACAGTCTAAGTTATGAATCGTTCAAAGCTAACCTCTCGGGTACTTAGGAGGTTATGACTAAGTATATCTCTCTTCATACTATGGTCAAGAATATCTCTCAATCTCAAAGGTGCAGAATTCATAATTTCAACTTTACGGGTACCTAGGAGTCACGACAATGACCCTTTCTAAGTTCGGTTTGCTCCTAAGGCACCAAGATCAAGTCCTAAACCAATTATGAGTCATTTCTACACATTTAAACTAATTTAGAACCATGATTATCATTACTAAATCTTGCTGGACAGAATCCAGAAAATTCTAATATTAAGGGATCTAGAACTCTCAAATTAATTCTTTCTAGTTTCTAACCTTTCTTATCTTTTACTCATGAGTTTTTCCATTGATCATACTTAAACATAAGCATGTTATCATCGTTAAAACAGCTCATACAGTGGCCAATCATAGCAAGGCGGAACCGAAACAACACTCTCCATACAAAGGCATAAAACATACTTTTTAAAGCACATAGGATACTAGTTTCTCTTGGAACCTTTTTAAAACCTTCAAAACTCTTTTGTAAACATTTTTAACATCTAAAATCATCAAGATATTTATAAGGGCAGTAGCTAAGTTGAATTTATTTCAAGAGGTCCTAAATTCATAAAACTTAGTTCTATATGTTCCTTGAATCCACATAGACTTAGAAAATTATAAAGCATAGCTTATAGGCATTTGTGATCAAATGAAACTTATCCTAAGTTCATTCATCTCACATAGTCAAGTGGGCATTCTAAGAGAATGCTTTCCATGTCTAACTCTCATTTGAGACCTTGGGACAAATCTTTGAGCTCTAGAGCTTTAGGTGATGACAAAACATAAACATGCCATGCACTTCATTTTTATTGTTCATTAGGGAAATAAAGTGAGAACTTGAAAAGTAAATAGCTCAAAATAAATATGAGATGCAACTTGTTATTATCTTGGATTTTAAGTGATGACTTGAATAATAAACGTGAAATGCAATGCTTGGAAATTAAATATGAATATGCAAGTTCATTTTTAGTCTTAGAGCATTAGTGATGACATAAAAATAAATCATGCTAGGCAAGGCATAAACTAAATATGAATGCAAGTTCATTTTGGTTTAATAACTAGAGCTCGTCCAAGACTTTAAAGAACCAATATTCACAACCCCAACATAGTCTCATCAAGTCAAGAGAATGGAACTAAAAGAAATCTCCATATTTTCAAGAAAAGGAATTATGGCCGAAATCATGAGGCCAAGAGAAAGCAATCCATATTCCTTTTTGAAATCATTCTTATCTTCTTAAGTTGAAAACTTTAGTGAACTTCATAGCATAATAATAAAAACTAAAGAAAACTCAAGCATTAAGGGTCTCATTATGATGAACACATAGTCATCATCTAGAGGTCCCCATCATCAAGCCATCATGTATGAGTTTAAAGGTCATGAAGGCCAAAAACTCAAGAAGGAAACCAAGAGAGTTTTAAAAAGAAATTCCAAGAGGTAGCTAGAGAAAAACTCATTTTTCATGGAAATGAGATGCAAAGAAACACTCCTACCTAGAGTGAAGACAAAGAGCTTGAACTTTGAGAGAAGAAAACAAGATGATGAGCTCCTCCAAAAGGCTTGATGTTTTCGGCCAAGGGGAGATAAGGAGGTTAGAGTTGTGTTTGAGGTGAGGTTGTGTTTGAGATGAAATATTTGAGAGGTTTGATGGTGATTCAAGGTTATGGGGTGATGTGTGAAGGTTATGAGATGATGATGATGAAGTAAAGAGTTGAAAAAGATGAAGATGAAAAAGAAAGGAACTCTTTGGGATTTGAGAGAAAGAAAGAAACTAGCAAGACTACTCTAAGCTTTAGCAAATGCTCAATGTGCATCCAATGCTAACACAAGCTCCCTATTTATAGAAAAACAAAGTGATAGGTGAGAGAATGGAAAGCATGGCTGATGGTAAGAAAGAGAAAATATCTCTTTGATGGTGTCATACAAGCATGGTTTGAAGCATGGAGCTCATGACACAAGGTATGGCTTCAAGCATGGGTTTTTGAGTGATCTTTTCTTTAAATTGTGGATGAAATTAGGCTTCTAGAAGACCAACATGGTTGGAAGTTTTTCAGCCACAAATAATTGAAGGGAATGATTTATTTTACTTGGTTATTCATTTGGAAAAGCAAGCTTGATTGAAATTATGACAAGGCATGACAAGTGAGGTGATTTAGGGTGATTTTCCTTCAAGTTTGAAATGAAATAATTCATGAAAATGGGGGATGATTTCGGTCAGATTTGGGCAGCAAGGAGAGAGGAAAAATCTTCCATGTAATTGGGTGCTAATGATAGGATTAAGTGTAGGTTAGTTTAGGTACAAGGTTAGGAGTAATTAAGCTTAAGTTTAGGTAACTAAGCATGTGTATTAGGAATTTTATGACAAGGTTAGGAGTGCTCTTACATCATTAGAGAATTTAAAACTCATTTGTGAATAAACAATGTGTATCACAATCCCATGATTTGAGGAAAGAGAGAGAAAACACTATTTGTGCACTATTTGCACACTATTCATTGATTCCTACACTCAAAGTCCTTGAATTTAAAGATAGGGTTTTAAGTTTATCTAAGCAATTTTAGGTTCTAATCATCCTTATTAAATTATTTTGACCTTAGATTAATTATGGAAATTAATTAACCTTCGAATAGAGCCTAATATTACTTAGGTTTCGCTTAAACGTGTGATTAGGTGTAAACATACGAAACTACGGGCAAAATCGTAATTTTGCACTTATTTTGCCCGGGACCTCCGGGACCAAAACTGAGACAACTGAATACATAAAAACGTCTTTTAAACCCATCTGGAGAGGTTTCGGGTTCATCCGACACTTGCAAAAGGGTAAAATGCCACAGGGCGTTTTGGTCATTTTGACCTGAAAACTCGAAAAACGAGATTTTCGATCTCGGAAAGAAACACAAGTCATCCAATCCCCTTCCAACATTGAGTTTGCCCTTCTAGTACTGCCGGACCTGGCTTTCCTCGAATTCCGGGCTGATAATGATCTCAGGGGAATTTTGGTCATTTTTACTCTAGCAGAAAATCGAGGCGTTACACTTTCCATCAGAGCAGACCACGCGGTGGTGTATCGCTGCAACATCATCGAGTACCAAGACTCATGCTACATGCACTCTAACCGTTAGTTCTTTTGTGAATGCGACATTTACGAGACCATAGATTTCATATTCGGTAGCAACACATTGGTCTTCCAAAAGTACAACCTTTATGCTAGAAAGCTAATGGCCCCACAGAAAAATGAATGCAAATCGTCTGTCTCATATTGGCATCCCCAACCATGTCCGGCCAGTAAAATTCAACTATGCAGCTAAACCTTTGTTTATTGCAGATTTTGGCACTTAGATTGTCAACAACAAATAATTGACAATTTCCTTGTGTAGGAAGCCAAATTGCGCTAAACCAGGCTTATATCAACAAACTCTAGGAGTTTGGATGAGAGCCTTTGCTTTTAAAGATCTCGATTCGGGGAGCGAAAAGCTACTCCTCTTAGGTTCACCACCAAAAAAAGAATCGAATGTCAAACTATGTTTTGTGAATAAGGATGGAATGTAAAGTGATTGTAACATGATTTGTGTCATGACAATGTAAATGAAATGTTTGACAGATTAAAGAAGAAGAAGAACTTGTAGAATGTAAATTGATTGAAAAACTTAAGATAAAGTATAGAAATTGTAAAGAAAATAAGAACTTAAAAGAAAGACAGATTAATCCTAAGAAAGCAAGAAATGGGTTAAGAACAATTACTCAATGAACTCATGCCTTTGTTCTGTCATTGGAGACGTGTAAGAGAGAGTGTTTGAGTAAAAATTTCCACCCTTTACAATGTGTACAAAATTAGTATTTATAGACAGTCTAAGACTCTAGGATTTTGGCGCTTGTCTTTTGGCTGCCCTCGGATGTTGTCCACATGGCATTGGCACGTTCTCATCAGACCATTTCGACTTGTTGAATCCTCGAATGTGAAGTTTGGTCGTTCTTAGCCTAAATTGGTCTCGTCCCGTTGTCTTAACATGGCAAACTTCAATCTCAACCTATCAAACGTTGAATGAATGGATTTTGTCAATGTCGAGCCATCAAGTTCAGATGTTTGATAAACCATAGATTTATCAATTTCTTCAATCTCGTCAACTCTTTTTATGTCAAACCTTTGACCACCTTTCAAGCTGTCAAAATTGAATGTCAATTTGACAATCTGGCACTTAATAAAATTTGGTGCCAACATGATGCCCCCCACAACCCTCACTTCGAAGAGCAATTCCGTCTATAAGAAGTTGAGGATTTTTTATTTTAAATTTCAAATATTTATCCTTTAACTAAAATAATTATCTTCCAGCAACAATTAATGCTGCACGATAATCGAAACAGTTTCTGCCAATCAGTCCATATCTCATCATGGGCCTACTTTCTAAAAGCCTTTCAGCTCCAAGGCCTCCGATTAGGCTTATAAATATCTCTGTCATTCTCTATCGTGGTTACACTTCCATTGCTAACTGTTCATCCTTTTCTTCTTTGGAAACCTATGAGGCATTTTTCTTCTTCCTCATTTTATCATCCCCTCATCATTCACCATTGATGGCTTCTAATCCTAGAAGCGCTTCACCTAGAAGTGAGGCTCCTGTAGTTCCTAAATTAGAAGAACCCAGAAATCCTCTTCTTGTGGCCTCAATGCTAGAACCCGAGCTGGAAGAAACTGAAGGTTTTTACATAGGCCCAGACCCAAAAGAGTCCTCTATTCTTTCCACACAGGTACTTCTCCCTTATTGCATAGATAATCATGTTCATGCTTATGTTGGCCCTGCATTATCTTTTTCTCAAGCTAGCCAAGTAGGTACTTTCTTTCTTTATTCAAAAGGTGAAAAGATATTAGCTAGTCGTGAAAGAATTTTTCGTAAATATTTCAATACAAATGCTAGAATGTTCAGGAGCTAACTAAAAAACTCCAAAGCTTTTATCAAATGGTTAGACAGGATACAACCCTCTAAGAATGCATTGTGGAGGCAATTAGGAATTTATGACTTGCTCCAATTAGCTAGGTATGCTATTAAGTATAATGCCTCTATGCTTGGGTCTGTATTTTATTTTTGGAACTCGACTACCAATTGTCTTCAACTTCCTTGTGGAATGATCGACCTTACTCTCTTTGAAGTGTTAGCAATTACTGGTCTTCAACCCTCCGAGATTGACATTTTGCCACATATGGAACCTCGCGACCCCTCAAAGTATACACTTGATTTGTTTGACATGTCATACTTTTGTTTCATTAAGAATAACAAAGGTCGAGGTGCCATTAGTGACAATGAAAATGTCACATTTCTCTATTATTGGCTCAACTCTATAGTGTTTTACTCGAGAAGCATCAAGATGCAAGCCATGTACCTCCTTTTGGCCATTCTGTTGCACCAAGGTAACAAACTCTGCCTCGCCAAACTCCTATTAGCCCACCTTTATGAAGAAATTGGTTTGTTTGTCAAGAAGTTAAATCAAAATGAGTCGATTAACCCTGGGGGTCCCATCTGGCTTCTTCAACTTTGGCTAAATACCATTTTCGAACCTTAATTGAATTTTTCTCCACCAACTACTTTATATCGAGGTTGCAATGGTTCTCGCCTTTGTTTCTTATCTCGACCAAAAATAAAAAATTCAAAGCCCTTTGATGAATTCTGACATTTCTTTGAAGCTTTCCATAGAACCTCTTTTTCTGATGACAATAAATTGAACTTGAGCCCTTTTGCTGATCGTTGCTTTACCCTACCTTGGTTTGTCAATCTTATTTTTTGTGATAATGATGTTGGTCAAAGTCGAAGTAACGACATATTGGCCAATTTTCTCTGCGTTCAGGCTATTCCTTATGGTCTCCCTGGATCCAACTATCTCGGCATTGTCCTCCATGTGCCAAATTTCATGGTTTGGTAATTTGGGTTTTCCCAAACCATTCCTGCACCTTTAACCTTTGATCCAAAAGAACAAATCTGCCATTCCGAGGTATCCAGTTTGGATGAATTTGATGCTTGGTTAACTGACAACGAAGAGAGGAGAGGGCTTTATTCCCCAATTGATGTCAAGTCAAGTTTTTATCCAAGTCTCTCTTCTGTCGAATGGTGGTGAAAATATTATCATGCCTATCATTTTGACATTAATTAAGTAAAAACGAGAGTTTTTATTGACTTTTCTGGCGATTTGCAATAGGATCATGGAGAAAATGACGACCAAGGTACTAATTACTTTCCATATTTGTTTTTTTTATATTCTCCTGTTAAAAATTCTTCTATTATTATAGGTGGCAAAGATTTTGGCGACCAGGGTCAAAAGAGAAAGGCTGGAGCTTTAAAAGGTAAGAAATCCATAGCCAAGGCAGCTTCGACTAAACCTGGTGCATCAACCAAGACTACGAAACCCTCGAAGGTTTCAAAATCAATTCTTCCATCTCGTTCTAGATCATCGACTCCTTCAAACCTCAGTAAGGTATAACATGGTGTTTATTACTTTTGACAACTTAAATCAACAATCGTTGGAACTCGACTCCTGATTCTCGTTATTAGCCAAAGGTCGAGTTCATGACTTGGTTGACATTGAGGATGATAAAGAAGGTGACTCATCAAATTCCCCTATTCACAAGGTATTTCCCATCACTTCACTATCCATATATTAACTATCAAATGTCTAAGTGGCCGTTATCAACTGTTTAATATAATTTTGTGACAGCGTGCCCGTCTGGATCAAGATACAATAATAATTCTTGACAAGGCCGTAGATGAAACCATGGTAAATGAAGAGGGCTTATCAGTTGATGATTACACCATTGATGATGTCACTAATCCTTCTGTCGAACACCAAGCCAGTCATGATCTAGCAACAGTATTTGCTTTTGCCGGTCCTTTTGCTCAAATAACTACTGTCCAGACTACTGTGCCTCTCACTATCATCCTTCCATCTCTAAATCAGAGTGGGGATGAAGGCAGTGATGATGACGATGAAGAGTTCGACATGGAATTCCTTAATACACTGAATCAAGCTCTGTCGGACTCCATTATTGCCAAAGATACTCCTTCCGTTTCCAAAGCCAGGAGTATGAAGAACACCATTACTACAACTCCTGAAATGTTGAAAAGTCCAACTCCAACTTCAAATATTCTGCCTATTGCTGATCTTTCTGTTGACCAACTATCAACCATTTTGAGTCTACTTAACCACCCTTTCGAGGCATTGGTCATGGATGGTGACTTGAAACAAAAGCTCCTTGAAGCTGCTTTAACCTTGTCCCAGACCCCTTTGCCAGAACAGCACCAATACTTGATTAGTTCCCTACAAATTTTTATTGCCCAGTCTTTTGATTCTATTGCAATGATACAGTGACTGAACAAAGGCAAAAGTGCTTGGAAACTGTCGACTCCATTCGTAAAAACATCAAAAAAATGAATAGTTAGAAGACCATGATTGTTGACAACTTGCAACAAGGTGAAGCTCGTGAAAAAGCTCTGACCGAGGAGATTCAACACCTTCGGGCTTGAATTCAGGAATTGTCACCCAAGAAACATAACTTTACCAAGGTTTTGACAATAGGGAAGTAGCATGTGGGAAAATTTGACAAGAAACTCGAAAAATTGTCAAATGAAGAGAAAGTGGTGAATGAACAACTTGCCAGAATTAATTCAAACCTTGAGAGGGCTGAGTCGAATAAAGAGACTACTTTGCAAGTACAATAAAATCTGAAGCTGAAATTTCGCAGTCTTCTCCCTTAGCCCTTCTATTTGCTGGTTGCATCGAGCTTTATTTTGTCTTCTTTTATGTTTCTACCAACTTGACAATCACTCGCCTCGTCAAGTTTCTTTCTTTTGATCTGGTTAGACAATCTAGCAATTATTTTGCTTTAATTAAATTTCATGCTTTATCATATGACCAATACCTGCATGTTTGTCAATTGTTTATCTTGACTTGGTACATAACTGGTTTGTATACTTTCAAGTATTTGCCATTAATCGATGCTACTTTCTGCCCATTGTCAAGATTGACTAAGCCATAAGCATTACCAGAAAATGTCTTGTCGACTCGAAAGGGTCCATCCTAACTTGGGGACCATTTGCCAAATATCCTTGGTTTCTTTTCAAATGGCAAAATAGCTTTCCAAACCAAGTCTCCAATGTCGAAACGTTTAATTTTCACATGATGATTATAAAATTTTGCCATCATATCTTTTTGTCGCATCATATTCTCTAATGCAACAATCCGCTGTTGTTCCAAACCATTTAACTCATCGAACATAGAACTCCAATAATCGTTGATGGGTAGTTCATTTTGTCTTGACACTCTTACAATTTGCAAATTAATTTCAATAGGTAAAACTGCGTCGTGCCCATAGACAAGCTTATAAGGACTTGTACTTGTCGAATGTTTGGGTGAATTACAACATGCCCATAAAATTTGCTTAAATGTATTATGCCAATTGCGAGGTTGTCAACCTATATGCTTTTTAATCAGAGCAATGATGCTTTTATTAACAGCTTTGACTTGGCCATTAGCCTGTGCATAATGTAACATCCTAATTTTCAACCCAATACTCCTAAAACGTATTTAGGTTGACCATTAGTCTATTACTCTTTTAGTCTCATTCTTTAAAATGTAGCATCCTAATTTTTAACCCAATACTCTAGAACATATTTAGGTTAATCATTAGTCTGTTACTTCATAGTTCTCATTTAACTTTGAATTACTTAGCGGAAAATATGGGTAATTTTTTTTTGAAATGAAAGTGAGAGCCGCGTGACGCGATATAACTTGCAACGGACAAAACATACATCTCATAACGTCATAGCATAAAGCATATAAGGGCACATCATGAGAGACACTGAATAACATCTCATATATAATTATAATTTGCCCACTTATAAGCGTGGGACTTGATTTAGTACATGGAAATACATGAAAGAAAATACAACATAAACATAAACATAATCTACTCCCCTACCCGAGTGCATCTAATAGGATAACCTCTAAACAAAAGGAAGTTTATCCCCATCTAAGTGGTGTGTGCTCTAACCGGGTACTCCATCGGACGATCGTCACCTCCTACTGGCGTCCATCTCGCGAACGAGGCAGATATCCGGGAAATTGGGCGAGCTCCTCGGACGTGAAGAGGCGGAATGGGGATCGAGGGTGACCCCCACGGTATGGTCGCATCTCCGGTCGTCGCGCAAGCCGTGGCTGAGTCACGGTATCCTCACTGCCCTCCCTTATCTGTGGTGGAGAGGGGGCAGAGTTCTCGCTATACGGATGGGTAGGCGGGTCCTCGGATCGGTCGGTCTCAGAAGTAGGTCCGGGCACGTGGTCGGGATAATCTCGCATGGCTAAAGGCGGCGGTGTGCCTACTGAGTACTCTCGTCATGCGTCTGGCGCCGCGCTCAAAAACCCGCTCGTCGTCGCCATAGGGTGTAGTCGGGGAGAAGTGATGGGTGTGCACGGGATGAGCGAAGGGGCATCCTACGAACATGAAAATCCGCACCGTGCACTGCCCCTCAAAATGGTATGACCCGTGAGTCGGGTCATAGTGCACCTCCCATGTCGGGGTGTCCACGAACACTACGGACGTCGCCATCTGAAGACGTGACGGAAAGAAAGAGATAGAGGGAGTGAGAATCTTGCTAAAGAATCTCAGTAGGGCCTCCTACTACCTAGGTGCCATCATCTACGTCCTCAGGAACCTTGGGTTTAATTATACGAAATGTCTGAACATGCATTTAGTTCATTTTAAACTTCAAAATATACGTTAGCCAAGGTCCATTCATTTTAAGATGATCTTAATGTCATGAATGCAACATAATAGAAAATGTATGCATGGCACTACCTAATGCACATACATAAAACATAACATCAAGCATCATCATCATTGGTGGCATAAAGTGGCAATAGTAACATTCATATGGGACAAAACTGAGTGACATAATCATAATCATGAACTTCTCTTCCTCATGGGCCACCCTAAAAGACAATCGAGCTGGGGTGCTCAATAACCGGTGTCACCCGAGCGTGTCATACATCTAGGTTATGAGCTCATACCTTAACTAGTCGTCACTAGTTCTTACTTACCACTTAACGATAAGCGTATCATAAATCCCGACTATCTGAGTACGGGTTAGGGGGCAAAACTCTTAGGGGTGCTCGGCCGAACCGGTGTCACCTAAGAGTATAAAATGGTACCGATGTCACATGAGTTCTATGGAGGTGCTCGGCCGAACCGGTGTCATCCTAGAACCCATCTTAGTACCTTAATTTTCAAAATCTCTTTAAGTCCCCAAATTTGTCGGAAATTCGGCGGCACCATAGCATTACACCGAATTTCCTTCCAAATTTGCTTTATGCCACATAAACATATAACCTCATGAATTCCTCATATGAATAACATCATCATCATTTGCATACTACATGCATCATCATAAAACATTCAAACGCTTACCCTTACGGGTCTTAATCTTGAGATATAGTTCTCTAACATCCGTTGCTCATATCTTTATGCATCGAAGGGCTCATAATTAATCATCATTCCTAATCCTCATGTTCATACTTAAATCTGAAAAGCATAGGGCAGAATCTCTAACTTGTATTTACGGGGTTCTAGAACTTACGTTTTAGACCCTTTCTCAGTTAAAGTCTTCTTACTAAGGCTATATATTAAATCTAAATCAATTATGAGACATTCCTATGCTTAAGGGCTAATTATTAATCATGTTTATCATGTTGTAAGGGTGCTGGACAGAATCCAGAAAATTAAATGTTCTAAGAGTTCTACACTTGCATTTTTACAGTTTTCTAGTTACTAGTTTCCCTATAGGTGCTAGAATTCGATTCTAATCCAAATGATACCAAGTTTTTCATGTCTAAACAATCTAAATCTGATTATGTTCCCATTAAAACAGTTTGGAAAGAATCCATAAACAAATGGGTTAAAACTATGTCAAATTCCAACTTTACGGTATTTCTAGTTAGCTAGTTTCTTACCTATTATGCATAGGATCGCTTCTACATCATCATATGATATTTTCACACATTCCAACACATCAAAACATCATCATACAACATCACACTCATCATATCAGAACCGAAAACATTTAACTTTAATCAGAGAGTTAAATTGACATTTCTAGGTACATAAGTTAACTAGTTTCTCTCGGAATCAATCTAGAACTTCTAAAACTCTTTGCAAAACATTTTAGTTCATCAAGAGGCTATGTGAAGCCTTAGGTCAGTGACCAAAACATATTCCATCCCCTAAAAGAGATTGGAATCACATCTTATAATGACATAACCTTATAAAGAATTTGTAAAACTTTAAGGAACACTTAAAACATAGACTATTGGTCCTAGTAGCTAGATGAAAACTCATTGGAAGTCCATCATCACTACTTGGCTGAAAAACATACATTCAAAGTATGGTTTACATTAAACTTTAACTTGGAATGAAATGGGCAAGTCTTTGAGCTCTAGGTTCTTAAGTTACGACATAAACTAAACGTGCTCATGCTTTTCATTTTTAATCTTGCTTACAAAGTAAAGTGATGACTTAAAATTAAATATGCAAGGCATAACTTAAACGTGCAAGCTTGAAAGTAAATATGTGAGGCATAATCTTAAATGTGCAAGCTTGAAAGTAAATGTGCAAGATTCAATTCTTTATTTTAGTGCTCTTGGCCCAACAACAATCGACTTTAAGGCCGAAATAGATAGGCATTCGAGAGATTAATTAGGTGATAATGCAAGTTCAATTCTTTATTTTAGTGCTCTAGGCCCAACAACAATCGACTTTAAGGCCGAAATAGAAAGGCCTCGAGAATTAAATTAAGTGATGATACAAGTTCCATTTTAATCTTTATGTTCTTAGGTGATGGCTTGAAAGTAAAGATGCATAGCAAGAATGTAAATATGAATGCAAGCATAAAATAAATTATGCAAGTTCATTTTATCTTTCTAGAGCTCTTAACAAGACTTTAAAGGAATTTAAAACTTAACCCAAACTCATTCAAACAAGGTAAAGTCAAGCTTGGAGTTCTTAGAACTCAACATAATATCTTTGGGAATCAAACTATGAAACTTAGAAGATCTCAAGGAAATGGCCGAAATCTCCAAGAAGAGAAAAGTGCATTTTAAAACTCTAGAGTTCATGATCTTGATGATATATTAACACCAACATCATGAGTCCTCATCATTGAGTTCATAGAGCCATTTTAAAACACCATCAAAGTTAAAGTTCTCAAAAGTTCAAGAAAGGAAAATCTAGAAACACTTTTGCTCAAGAACAAAAATCAAGCTCTAGAGTTTGTTTCAAGTGATGAACATCATCATGAAACTCTCATCATCAAGCTCTCATTCCTTTGTTCTCCAAGGCCCATGGCCGAAAATGAAAAGGTAAAGGAAAGAAAAAGAAGTTCTAAAAAGAATCAAGAGAAACTATGAACATTAAGCTTAGAACAAGAACTTTAAAGAAAGAATACATGAAAGAAAATCCCTACTTGGTGTGATGAACTTGAAGATGGAAGAAGAAGATGAAGAAGATGGAGAACTTGAAGAACTCCAAGAACTTGAAGAACACAAAGACTTTGAGAGAAAAAGAAAAGCTTTGAGTGTTTCATAAACTTGGCAAATGATCTAAAAGTGGTGCAAGCTCTTCAAGGCATTCTATTTATAGAGAAATGAAACAAATGGAGGGAGCTCATGGAGGAGGAGGTTTCGGCCATGAGGGTGCAGATTGGAGGCTTTCCATGAGTTCCATGAGGTGAGATAATGTGTTCTTGAGGTATGGTGAGGTATGGTTCAAAGCATGGTGAGGTATGGCTCAAGGTATGGCTCAAGCATGATTCTTTGAGTGAGAAAACAATTTAATATGTGTGGTAATTAGGGAGTGATGGCCGAATATGCATCAGCCCATGGGGGAGGTTTCTTTGCATTTTAATTGTGGTTTAGAGTTGTGTTTAGGTGCATCTTTGATTATGCTTAAGATTAGAAATTTGTAAGAAAGTGTTTAGGTAAGGTAAATGGGTAATTAAGGTGGTCTAGACATAATTAAGGAGTGGTCTTGCACCATTAGAGAGTTAAATCCTCAATTTAGAGTCTAAACAACTCTAGACACATTTCCTTGATTTAAGGAATTGGAGAGAGAAAACACTATTCAAGATTCCAAGACTAGGAATCTTGAGTTCTAAAAAGGGATTTAAGTTTAATCTAAGCAATTTTAGGTTCTAATTAACTTTAATAAATTATTTTGACTCTAGATTAATTAGGGAAATAAATTAATCTTCGTTTAGAGCCTAATATTGCTTAGGTTTGCTTAATTACGTCATTAAGCTCAAAAACACTATTCTAGGGGCAAAATCGTAATTTTGCACTAAAACTGCCCGGGACCACCGGGACTTGAACAGAGACCTCTAGACACATGAAATCATGTTTTTAAACCTCTGGGGAAAGTTCCGGGCTCAAACGGCACCTTTACCCCCGTAAAAACGCTATAGGGGTATTTTGGTCATTTTGACCCGAAACTGCGGAAAACGAAATTTTCGCTTCCGAAAGCATTCAAAGGCCATTCAATCCCCTTCAAACATTGAGTTGACCCTTCGAGGATGACCAAGTTGGTTACCCTCGAGTTCGGGTCAGGAAATGACCTCAGGGGCATTTTGGTCATTTCCCTCGGACAGAAAAATCGGGGTGTTACATAAAACGTTTCTTTAAAATACTTAGTGAAAAATACAAGTAGAATTTTTCTTTTTGAAAGTAAAGACAAAACGTGAGCCATACGCATGGGCTAAGCAAACTACGTCGTCGTCTTGCAAGAAAATCAAGAAGGAAACACGTCATTTCATAATATCATAAAAGAAACTATATCATGATTTAAATACATAAATAATCACACCATAAACCAGAATAGTAGTAGTTAATACAGTTATCCATACATCATAAGGAAAATATAAAGAAGGTACATCTGGAACTCCCATCTACAACAGTGCATCTAAAAATAGATAACCTCTAAAACAAAAGAAAGCTACTCCAGTCATGAAGGTGTGTGGGCACTAAAGCCAGCTACCAGCTCTTACTCCTGCACATCAACGAGAGGTACATATCCAACCCACAGGGCCAACTCAGTCGAGGTGGCCAAGTGGTGAGAGGGTCGGGCATGTGCTTCGTGGTGAGGTACCATCCTCACTCTACCTCCTAGAGTGGCTACGTCACGGTATCCTCACTACCAACTCCATGGGTATGGTAGAGGAGGAACCCACAAATGGGATGTCCGTCTTGGAGGGGTCGGTCTCGAAGAAGGTTGGGGGTGAATAGGGAACGTACTCCGGATAGGCGTGGATGGCGGAAGCAGCGTCGAGGGTGTGATGGACACGCCTTCCTCGAGGGAAAGCGCGCTCAAAGAGTAGGTCATCGGTGAAGGGCGAAGTCAGTGTGAACCGGAAACTCGTAACTGGCTGAGCAAATGGCGATCCAAAAATATGAACATGTGGATGGAACATCAGCCTACGAAATGATAGGACTAGAGCGTGGCGTTAAAATGCAGCTCCCATGTCGGTGCGTCAACGTATATCACGAAGGATGCCATCGTCCTCTGAAGACATGATGGAAAGAAGATAGAGGGGGTGAGAAACTTTCTAAAGAATCTCAGTAAGGAAATCCTCCTATCCTAGTGTCATAATCCACGTCCTCAGGAACCTTGGGTTTATTATGAAAAGGTGTGCATGCATAGAGTTTGTTATTAGGTTTTAAACATAATTATCCAAGGCCCGTTTATTTTAGAATGAATCTTAATGTCATGTATGCAATATAGCAAAGCATGAATGCATGATATAATACATTATGCAAGAAAGCAATAGAACACAACTTCGAGAAACATCATATAAGTGGCATAAAGTGGTATGTAACTCTCATGTGAAACTTTCTCTTTTCTTAACTGTGTGATATTAAACTTTACACTTTGTATCATGGAGGCCACCCTAAAAACATCTCTAGGTTATGATCTCATACCTGATTAGTCGTCACTAGTTCTTATTTATCCTATGATAAGCATAACATAATAATCCCAACTTCTAGAGTACGGGCTAGAAAACATAAGGATCACCTATCATAACCTTTAATTCGGGGAGTCCATAGGAATATTTCGTTCTTTGAAATGCTCTACTGGTATCTAGCACACAGTGAATTGTCCGCTTTGGCAAACTCAATGTCAATACCCTCACGGATTTGCTTTCTCCCTACCAGAGCGAGAGAAATGCATCTCAGTATGATGTCACATTTAAAATCTCATGGAGTTTTCAAAAACTTTCTTAAGTCTCCAAATTTGATGGAAATTTGGCAGCGTAATGGCAGTACACCGAATTTCCTTCAAATTTGCTTTATGCCACAAGAACTAATGGTGCATGTACTTTTTCATTCTGAGTTCAAAATCAAATCAAGTTATCAATGTCATACAACATATTCATTCATGGTTCATGCATCAACACATCATAACATGCCATGATTCAAGAATGATCACACCTAGTTCTTCATATATCTCTAGCATATGCATCTCTAATGTTCCATATGAAACTATAACATGCATAGAATGAGTTCTATCTCTAGAAATCAATGCCTTATAAAATAAACATGCTTATGATTCATGAATAGTCATACATATCTTATCAGTTTATGTCAGGCAAACTCATAGATTCATGTGTAAACAAGATCATGGATTCATATCATATAAAATCATAGACTTGAGTAACATAAAATCATTGCTTTATGTCATTCAAGTAGGGAAAATGTTTATTGCATACTTTTGGGTTCTAGCAATCGATTACATGAGCCTTCTAATCGATTACACAACTTCAAATTTGTAAAACAGGAAAGTTGAGGGCTCTAATAATTGATTACATGAGCCTTGTAATCGATTACAACAAACTTGGGCCCCAAGAACATCTAAGTAATCGATTACATGGAATGGTAATCGATTACTAAAGCTCCAGCACGTGTAATTGATTACATGATGCTGTAATCGATTACTCAGGCCTAAAAGTTCATATTTGAGTCTGGCAAAGCTCTCTGGTAGTCGATTACATGAACCTAGTAATCGATTACCAATACCTTTAAAATGCAAAATTTTAAGTCTAAAACATCTTTTAAGTTATTCCTTCCTTCTCGCACCATTTTGAACCATGTTCCAACACTTGCTTTGAAATCTAAACATTTTTGTAAAGGTAAATGCCCATAAATTCAAGGTTAACTAGAAAGAGTTAGGTCTTGAGCCTTAGATCTTTAGGTGATGACATAACCATAAACATGCTAATGCAAGTTTTATTTTTAATCTTTAGCATTATAAAGTGATGGCAAGGAAAAGAAAATATGCAAGGCTTGAAATTAAACATGAAAATGCAAGTTTATTCTTAATCTTTAAATTTAGGTGATGGCTTGAAACATAAACATGCAAGACAAAAAAGGTAAACATGAAATACAAGTTTATTTCTTATCTTTGAGCTTTAGGTGATGACTTGAAAAATAAATATGATATGCAAGTTTAATTCTTTATTTTAGTACTCTAGGCCCCTTAGAGTTTTCACTCTAAATCAACAATCAACTTTAAGGTTGAAATAGGTAGGCTTTGAGATTAATTATTAAGGTGATAGCAAGGAAAATAAATATGAATGCAATCCATTTCTTATCTATTTGAGTCCTAGGCTCAAGATCACTCTTTACAACCACATAGTTTCTTTGTTTGCTAAAAGCCTTTTTAAAAGTGAAACCTTCAAGCTTTAGAGGTCCAATAAATGATGGTTTTGCAACCAATACTCAAGATCCTTATCATCAAGCCATGGTTTCTTCCAAATGTAGGCCATTTGCTGAAAACAAAGGGAAGGAAAAGCAAAAGGGAAAAGAAAAAAAAAGTGAAGAAGGAAAGAAGAATCAACATTGTATCTTTACAAACCAAGAGTTAAGCAATAAAGAAATAATACAACTTCCTACCTTAGATGTGCTTCTTGATTGAGAGAGAGTTTGGTCTTTGAAAAGAGTAGTGGAGGAAGAAGAAGAAGAAGAAGAGCTCTTTGAGATGAGAGAAAGAAAACTTTGGAGGTGTAAGAGAAATGAGCAAAGAGATTTCATGGGAGGCTTCTCCTATTTATAGGAAATTTCATCATGAGGAGAGCAACGAGTGGAGGTGGCCAGCCATTATGGAGGGAAAAGGAGGAAAAATATCTCTTGTATGTGTTATTTCAAGGTATGGCTAGGTATAGTTGAAGGTATGGTTGGAGGTATGGTTCTTTGTGTGTGAAATGTTATTAAAATAAATCAACATGTGATGAATTGGAGGGGGAGTGACTGTGCGGTTTAATAGCCTTGGGGGAGGAGATTTTTCTCATTTATTTTGTGTTATGATGTGGTTTAGGGGATAGGTTTGATTAGATATTTGATTAGGAGTTTGTGGTTAAGTGTTTGAATGAGAAAGTGGGCAATTAAGGTAATTCAAGACATGGTTAACAAGCATTCTTGCCCATTAGGAGAGTCAAACCATATTTGATCAAGATTCTCAATCACATCCAAGGTTCCTTAAATCATGGAAATTGAAAGGAAGAATACTATTCATTAATTCATGACATAATGTCTTTATTTTGAGAAAGGGGTTTTGAGTTTCTCTAAGCAATCTTAGGTTCTAATTAATCTCAATTAATTATTTTGACTCTAGATTAGTAATTAAAATTTACTAACAATTAATTAAAGCCTAATATTGCTTAGGTTTTGTTAATCGTATGATTAAGCTTATTAGTTGCTTAATTAAGGACAAAATCATAATTTTACACAAAAACTGCCCGAGACCACCAGGACATAAACAGACATGCCTTAACTCATAAAAACATCATTTAAAATCTTTGGGTGGAGTTCAGGCTTAATCGGCTCATCAAATGGTGTTAAACAGCCATAGGAACGTTTTGGTCATTTGGTGCATCGAAACTCAAAATGAGATTCTTCTGCTCTATTAGCATTGTGAACACCATATTTTGTCCATCATTTTTATTTTGATCTTATTTGTTTATTTATTTTATTTGATTTTATCTGTTCAGCCAGTTTTTATTACAACCCATTCCTATTACTTTTTTTAGCCCATTACCTTTTCAGCCCGTTTTCAAAAAAAAAAAGAAAAAAGGAAAAAAGAGGGAACGTTGGATTCCCTAAAATAAAAATAAAAAATAAAAATAAAAAGGGACATTGGATCCCTTGGCCGTTCAAGAAAAAAAAAGGGAAAATGGAGCATTGGATTCTTCTTCCAAATTTTGACCGTTTCTCAAACGGGGAGAGGAAACGGACAGCATCATGAGTTCCTCTCCCCAGCAACATCATTCCTTCCCTTTGTGATGATTACAGGTTTACTGGCTAGCTGTAAAATGGAATCAAGGCAATAATTTTGAGAGACCAAGAACATGATAAATGATCCAAAAACAACCGAGGGAAGGGGGATGGTAATTTTTCAGATCGGCAACAATTTTCAATCAACCATCAAAAATCGAACCAAAAAAATCAAAAACACATCCTGATACATCAACCAGCCAGCAACAATTCTAGCAAGATCCCAGCAACAATTCCAGCAACAATAAAAGAAGAAGAACAAGGTAAATCCAACAATAACAGTTTCATCATCATTAGAAATAAATAAAAAAAACTAAAGAGAGCAAAGGAAGGAGGAGGCAACGGCGGCCTCCACCCCAGCCGCGGCCTCCATGGATTACATCATCATCATCTTCAACCTTCAGCACTTCTTCACCGCCACCAGTCTCTCCTCTTCCTTCGCCTCCACCGCGCCTCCTTCCCACCGCCGACGCCGATCCTGCCTTTCCTGCGAACTCACCAAGCCGCCGGCCACCATCGCACACCAGCAGTGGCAGATCGGGCCATTGCCGGTATCCATCATCGCGCGGCCAGCCTCTTAAAGCCACCGTAAAACTCAGCCACTACACCTCCACCATTATCGCGGCGTCCCCCCCCTCACGGCTTCATCTTCATTCTCCATTTCACAACCACCACAACCATCATCAAACTCCACCCCTTTCCTCACCTTGAACCTCCATGGCTCACATCATCATCACTGAAACTGCCTCATTATCTAACCGTGTCATACTCCTTCACCACGCCGTCACCATCACAAGCTCTCACCTGGAAAGAAATCAAACTACAACCCATTACCATACAACTAAAAAATCAAAAAACGAAAGGGAGAAGTAGATGCAACCGTGACGGTCACTGCCACCATCCTTTGCGGTGGATTTTCGCTGCTTAGCGCCATGAAGCCTGCACCCATATGCATCTCAATCTTCCTCTCCTCCCGGCCATATCCCGAACCACCGCGGATCTCTCACTCCAACCAGCAGTGCTCGCTGACCGTTGAAGTCCCGGTCTTCCCTGCAAGCTCACCGACCGCCGAAGTCCCGATCCGCGCTCACGCCTCTTTGCCATCCTCACCCTTGCCGGATCCCAGCCCGTTTCCGCCTCCAGCACCATCCATTCACAAGATCGGCCGCGAAATCATCAACCACCGTGCCGATTCCCCTTCCTCGGCCATGATCCGTGGCCTGCTATTCCTTTCCGTCATGAAGCCCAGTCGTGCGCATCACAGCCACCACCGCGGCCTCCCTTTCTCAGTCTCGCTCTCTCTCGATCCCTCACTCTCTCTATCTTTCTCTTGGTCTCTCTCTCCCTCTCTGTTTTCTTCTCTCTCCGTGTGTGTGTGTGTGTGTTAATATGGGTATGAGTGCGTGCGGGTAGGGAGGGAAGAAGAATAAAGTGTATACGTGTGTGCGTGTGTTTATGTGCGTGAGAGACAGAGGGAATGGGGTTGTGTGTGTGCGTGTGTTTTCTTTTCTCTCTATCTTATTTTCTTGTTTCTTTTTATGTTTTTTGTTCGGGACTATTTTTTTGTGCAAAAAAAATATATACATGTGATAACAAAAAAATCAAAAAAGAGGAAACAGGACAAAAAAATATTAAAAAACCAAAATATATTAAAAAAAATGTTTTTTTTTCTTTTCTTTTAATGTGTTAAGTTTTTTTTATTAAAATCAATTAACTTTTTTTCTTTCTCTAATTAAAATCAATCAACACACACTTATTTTTTACAGAACTACGTGGCTTTGAGTTCCTCATTGCACCAGAGGATACGTAGGCGTAGCCAACAACTATCAAGCCAAAATCCTTTTTCATAAAATTTGTCCTTTATTTCTTGTTTTAATTTTAATTTTATTTCTTTGTAAATATGTAATTGTCATAAGTTTTGGGAAAAATAAATATTATAAAATTATAATCAATTTGCATAATAAGCTCTAGGGTAACCGTATTTATACGGATGTATTAGGGGTGCAGTGGGATTAAGTTTCCACCCTTCTCTAATCATAATCAGACTCCCGAACCTCAAATCTCTTTTAAAAGACCAGTTTGCAAATCAAAAGGTTTTCCAATTTTAACCAGAATTAAAATTGGTGGCGACTCCTGTTTTTATTTTAAAAATCGGTTGTCATTCCCGTCGTGGCGCGCTCCGGGCACGTTGTGACAAGCATACATACCACACATAATCCCCTTTGAACATTGAGTTGGCCCTTTGAGGACTGCTAGGTTGGTTGTCCTCAAAATCCGGGTAAAAAATGACCTCAGGGGCATTTTGGTCATTTTCACTCAGACAGAAAAATCAAGGTGTTACATTACTCCCCTCCTTAAAAAGAATTTCGTCCTCAAAATTCGTAACCTTAGAATAGCTCTGGGTACTTTGTCTTCATCTCTGACTCCAGTTCCACGTGTACTCCTCTAACTTGCCACGTCCCCACGCCACTTTCACCAAAGGAATTGACTTGTTCCTCAATTGCTTGACTTCGTGATCCACGATCCTCGTTAGCGGCAGATTGAAGGTTAGGTCCTCCCTTAACTGTACTTGCTCTGGATCTAAAACATGGCTGGGGTCGAACTCATATTTTCTTAACTGAGAGACGTGAAAGACGTCGTGGAGATTAGAAAGGTTAGGAGGTAAGGCTATTTTGTAAGCTACTAAATCGATTCTTTGAAGAATCTCAAAAGGGCCAAGGAATCGGGGGCTCAATTTTTTGACTTTCATGGCTCTTCCTATGCCTATAGTGGGGGTGATCCTAAGGAACACATGTTCTCCTTTGTTAAACTCCAATAGCTTTCGCTGCTGGTTCGCATAGCTCTTTTGTCTACTTTGAGTGGTAAGCATCCTATCCTATATCTTTTTTATCTGCTCTATCGTCTTCTCTACTATTTCCGGTCCTAATAGACTTTGCTCCCCAGGTTCATACCAGCATAGTGGAGATTGACACTTCCGTCCATACAAGGCTTCATAGGGTGCCATGCCGATACTAATGTGATAACTGTTGTTGTATGCAAATTCGATCAGTGGCAGATACCTATCCTAGTTTCCCTTTTAGTCCAAAACACAGGCTCTCAACATGTCCTCTAGGGTTTGGATCATTCTTTCCGATTGGCCATCTATTTGTGGGTGGTATGCTGCGCTTAAGCACAACTTTGAACCAAACGCCTTTTGAAAGGCTCCCTAAAAACACAATGTAAATTGTGGATCTCTATCCGAAATTATCGTTGACTGCACTCCATGTAGTCTTACAATCTCTTGGATGTATAAATGCGCTAACTTATCCAAAGAGTAGGTTACTCTAATAGGTAGAAAGTAGGCCGACTTGGTCAATCGATCCATAATCATCCATATGGCATCGTGGCCAGTTTGGGTCCTAGGCAATCCCGTCACAAAATCCATAGATATACTTTCCCATTTTTACTTGGGAATTGACAGGGGTTGCAACATACCTAAAGGTTTTTTGTGCTTGATTTTCACCTTTTGGCAAAACAAGCACTTACTAACCCAGGTGACCACATCCTTCTTTAATATGGGCCACCAGAACATCTTCTTCAAGTCCTGATACATCTTGGTATTACCAGGATGAATGGTGAAATGGCTCTTGTGAGCCTTCTCCAAAAATTTTTCTTGGAAGTCACCTTCCTGTGGCACATAGATTCGCCCTTCAAAGCTCCAAAGACCATTAGAGCCTTGCTTGAAACCTTTCAACTTGCCTGCCTTGACTGCCTCCAGGGTCTCCCTAAACTCCTCGTTCTCCCTTTGAGCTAGGGCAACTCTTTGCTTAAACCCACTTGTCATGCGAAGGTGACACACCTTCATTCCTCCATTGGCCAAAGACATGCTCAGATTCATATCCCTAAATTGCTCTATTAACTCAACTTCTTTAACCATCATGTGAGATAGGTGTAAAGATTTTTGACTCAAGGCATCGACGACTACATTAGCTTTGCCGGGGTGGTAACTTAAGCCGAAATCATAGTCCTTCAAAAACTCCATCCACCTTCTCTGCCTCATGGTCAACTCCTTTTGATCAAAAGGGTACTTGAGACTCTTATGATCGGAAAAAACCTTAAACCTTACACCATACAAATGGTGCCTCCTACATCTTCAAGGCAAATACTATGGCTGCTAGTTCTAGGTCGTGAGTGGGGTAACACACCTCATGAGGCTTGAGTTGTCTGGATGCATAGGCTACCACTTGCTTATTTTGCATCAACACACAGCCTAAAACTTTACTTGAAGCGTCATAATATACCTTGAAAGGTACATTGGGGTCGGGTAAAACCAAAATTAGGGTTGAAGTTAGCTTTTCCTCCAGCTCTTGAAAGCTTTTCTCATACTTAGGGTTCCATAAAATGGGGTGTTTTTCCTAGTGAGCTTGGTTAAGGGTAGGGCAATTTGGGAAAATCCATTTATGAACCTACAATAGTAGCCTGCTAAACGCAAAAAGCTTCATATTTTCATTAGGATGGTTGGCCTTTCCCAATCCATCACTGCCTCAATCTTACAGGGGTCAACGGCTATATCTCCTTTTGACACTATATGCCCTAAAAATTTTACCTCTTCTAGCTAGAATTCACACTTAGCCAGCTTAGTGTACAACTTCTTCTCCTTTAGAATCTCTAAAACCAGCCTTAGATGGTGCTCATGCTGTAACATCCTAATTTTTAACCTAATATTCCTAGAACGTATTTAGGTTAACCATTAGTCTATTACTCTTTTAGTCTCATTCTCTAAAACCTTTTATTAAAATACTTAGTGGAAAGCATGAATAAATTTTTCTTTTTGAAACTTGAAGACAAAACGCGAGCCGCACGCTAACCTAATGTTTTTCATAGCCATAACGTGCAAGAAGGTAATCACACCATTCATAATCATGAAACATAGTATTATACATAATGATCATAATATCATCACATCTTCATAGACACCTAGATTACTAGCATCATGGTACCATCATTTACATCAAAACATGCCCATATATATATGATGTGATCCTTATCCACCTATGAGGTTAGATAAGTGTCCACCCAAAAGCTAAGCTATCTATGCTCCCGCAACTACCCTTTGCTCCGTTTGCTAGTGTGACCCTTAAGCACGAGCCTTAGAAGAAGTCACGAACTTCATTGTAATCCTAGTCTAGAGACAACATGGAAGAAGAGAAAGGGATGAAAAACTCATTCAAGATTCTCAGTAGGGATTCCCGACTCTAACATAAGTGTCATCGTCGTCATCCCCAGCCACCTCGGTTTTAATTATGAAAAATGTGTACATGCATAAGGTTTGGTTTTAGACTTTTCAAATATATTTATCCGAAGTGGGTTTCTTTTAGTATGAGTCTTAATGACATGAATGCAAGAGATATTCGATAAATGCATGGCAATATCATATGCACTTTAACATGAAAATCATAATACTTGGGCACATCATAAGGAAACATAAATCATATACCTGGCATAAAAAAGCATAGTACTTTTCATGTGACATCTTTCTCATAAGTCAAACTCTTGAATTCTTTTTCTTAAAAACTACCCTCTTAACATATCCACCAACAGTCCAACCAACTTACCGGCCCCGGCGATAATCTGGTCACCAAACTACATCTCACCTATCGCCTAGGAATGAGCTCAATCCTAACTAATCGTCACTAGATTTAATATGGGGTAATAGAGGGGGTATACATAACTTTCTTGGATCACCTATCTTGGGATCATTTCCTTCTTTGAAATGCTCTACTAGTATCTAGTACACAACGAATTGTCCGCTTTGGCAAGCTCAATGTCAATACCCTCACGGGAGGAATGCGTCTCAGTGTTATGTCACATTTGTTCTGGGGGTGCTCGGTCGAACCGGTGTCACCCAGGAGTTTTCACAAACTTTTCTCAAATCCTCAAGTTTGATGGAAAATTCGGCAGCGTAACGGCGTACACTGGATTTCCTTCAAGCTTGCTTTATCCCACGAAACATATAGAACATGCATAGCCATTCAACATCACCATAAGACATCAAGTCATATAGTCAAACTCATCATATCATGTACGTCATCACATCATTCCTTTAACGTTCTTAAAAGATAGCTTGTTCCTAACCAGTTTGCCAGAATCAAAGACCGGGCTCAGCTAATGCATATGCCATGCTTAAGTCATTCTTATAATTAAACATACATCTACTTGAAGTCATAAAGTTTATTATGTCTTGGGACCTATGGTGTCTTATACTTTGACCCTTACGGGTCTTAACTCAAGATATAATTATTCTAACATTCTCTATAAACCTTTTATGCACCTAAGGATTCTCAACAAATGATTCTTACTAATATTTATGTTCATCAACGAATCTGGACAGCATTATGCTTTAAGGGTAGAAATTACATCTTGTGATTACGGGGGTTCTAGAAACTACATTTTAGACCCTTTCTACGTTTCATCTTCACCTAAGGCGGTACAAATCAAATCTAAACCAATTATGAGGCATTCCTACCCTTATGAACTAATTATAGACCATGTTTACTACATTATAAGGTTGCTGGGCAGAAACAGAAAGTCAAATAATCTAAGTGTTCTAGAATTGCACTTTTATGGTTTTCTAGTTACTAGTTTCTTTATAGGCGCTAAAAATCAATCCTACATCAAATGTTACCAACTTTTTCATATTTAAACAATCCTAATCTGATTATCATCCCACTAAAACAGTTTGGTCAGTGTCTAACAATAAATGGGTCAAAACCATGCTAAAACTTGACTTTACGATTTTTCTGTAACAAGCATAGAAAGCTTCCTACTTCAACACATATAATTTTTTACACATTCTAACATGTCAAAACATCATCATACAGCAGCAAACATGTCATGGCAGAATCGAAAAGAATAGATTCCATAGAACACATAATCTCACATTTTCAAGATATATAAATTGCTAGTTTCTCTTGGAATTGTTTTAGGATTTCTAAAACTCTTTGAAAACCATTTTATTTCACAAAAGGGACTAAGAATGGCCATAGGACAGTAGCTAGTTTAAAACATTCCTAGGAGAGGTTTAATTCATAAATCTCATTGGTAATAATTTTCTAAAACTCTTGAGGTCTAAAGAAAATCTTAGAATATAAATTGTTGGCTCTTGTGACTAGATGAGACTTACACCAAGCTCATTATCATCACATGGCCGAAATATGCATCCATGAGGATGTTTCCATAACCACCTTTATCTTGAGATAAAAAGGGCAAGTCTTTGAGCTCTAGGTTCTTTAAGTGATGACAAAAATATAAACGTGCTATGCATTCCATTTTATTTTTCATTATAAAGTAAAGTGAGAGCTTTAAAGTAAATATGAAATGCAAGAACTTGAAATTAAATATGCAAGACTTAAAAATAAATATGCAAGTTCAATTCTTTATTTTAGTGCTCTAGGCCCAGCAACAATCGACTTTAAGACCGAAATAGAAAGACTTTGAGATTAATTAGGTGATATGCAAGCTCTCGTTTTAAATCTTTAAGTTCTTAAGTGATGACTTGAAATATAAATATGAAATGCAAAGCTTGAAACTTAAATGTGATAATGCAAGTCCTTTTCTTTAATCTTTAGAGTTTAGTGATGACATAGGAAAGTAAATATGAGATGCAAGAACTTGAAATATAAATATACAAGACTTGGAATATAAATATGCAAGGCTTGAAATATAAATATGTAAGTTCATTTTATATCTTGCTAGAGCTCATTCAAGACTTTAAAGGAGTATAAACCTCAACACCAACTTATCTTAACAAGGTAAAGCAAGCTTTAGAGTTCTTGTACCGAGGTTACAAGGAAACCTTATGGTTTGAACATCATCATCAAGCTCAAGGAAATGGACTTAAAGAAACAAATTAAACATTAATATTATTTAAAGAACCGAAAATGGATCAAGTTAGAAAACCAAGCTTTGAGTTTTAGAAACCATCTCACCATGTCTTTGGTGACAAAACCAAAATATCAAAGAAAAGGAAACCATAGCCGAAACCATGAAGGAGAAAGGATGAAACTTTGAAACTCTAGAGGCCATGATCTTGATGATACATCAACACCAACATCATGTGCTCTCATCCTTGAGTCATTTTCCAACCAAAACAAGTTTTAAAAACCAAAACTAGAACCAAAGGAAAGGAAAGGAAAAATCGAAATGCTTCTTGGTTCAAAAACCAAGTTTTCAAGCTTTAGAGGTTACATAAGTGGTGATTCTCATGATCAACCCCTTGAACCCTCATCATCAAGCCAATATTTTTCTTTGAAGAAAGGCTCTAAGGCCGAAACATAAAGGAGGAAAAGAAGTTCCAAGAAGTCAAGAGAAACTAACAAAACTCATTTTAAACAAGACTTTAAAGGATAAAGAAATTTAATAAAACAAATCCCTACCAAGGTATGTTTTCTTAGAGATGAAAAGGACTTGATCTTGAGAGGAGGATGAAAGGAAAATCTCCCTTGGAGCTTGATGATATTTTCGGCCAAGGAGGAAAAAGAAAGGAAGAAAGTTGTGATTCTTGAACTTGATCCTTAGAAAGGCAAGGCTAAATGTTTAGAAGGTTGTGTATGGTTGAGAAGTAGTGGTTCTTGGTGAGTAAGAAGAAGAAGAAGATGAAAGAACTCTTGAACTCTTGAGAGAAAAAGAAAGAACTTAGAACTACTTTTGAAGCCAAACTTAGCAAATGAACCAAAGTGGAACCAAGTCCATCTAGACATGTTATTTATAGAAAAACAACATCAAGGGTGTAAGAATGGAGGGAATGGCCGAAATCTTCATGGAGGGAAAGGAAGAAAATATCTCTTCAAAGTATGGTTGTGGTCATTTAAAGGTATGGCCAAGTATGGGCTTAAGCATGGTGTAAGGCATGGTGTGGTATGGGTAGCCATGAGGGAGGTATGGGTGGCCATGCTTTTCTAGAAGAACTTGGGGAACAAGTTGTTCCTTAATTGTGGGTCAGGATGTGTGCTTAGGTGTAACTTTGATTAGACTTAGGATTAGGAATTTGTAAGAAAGTGTTTAGGTGACTAAGGATGTAATTAGAGACTTGTAAGACTAGATTTAGGATGTGGTTTTACTAAATTAATGAAGTCAAACTTCATAAACTTGGAATCCAATGCCAACATGTTTCCTTGATTTAGGGAACTGGAGAGAGAAAATACTATTTCTAAATTCCTTTCTCAAAGAATTAAAACTAGAAAAGAGCTTTGAGTTTCTCTAAGCAATCTTAGGTTCTAATTAACCCCAATTAATTATTTTGATCTAAATTAGTTATTAGAATTTACTAATCTTTAATTAGAGCCTAATATTGCTTAGGTTTTGCTTATCATATCATTAGGCCCAAAATGCATTACATAGGGGTAAAATCGTAATTTTTCACAAAACTACCCAGGACCACCAGGACTTAAACAGATACTTTTAAATACCTGAAAACATCATTTTAAACCTTTGGGGAAAGTTTTGGGTTCGAACGACACCTTTACCCACGTAAAAATGCTATAGGGGTATTTTGGTCATTTTAACCTGAAACTGCAAAAAACAAGTTTTTCATTTCTGAAATCACTCAAGGATCATCCAATCCCCTTCAAACATTGAGTTGACCCTTCGAGGACTGTTGGGCCAGCTATCCTCGAATTCTGGGTGGAAAATGACCTTAGGGGTATTTTGGTCATTTTCTCTCAGACAGAAAAATTGGGCTATTACACATGCTCCTCGTGGGTCTTTGAATAGATAAGTATATCATCTATGAAAACAACCACGAACTGATCTAAATAGGGTCTAAAGATCCTATTCATATAATCCATAAACATCGCGGGAGCATTCGTCAGTCCAAACGACATAACGTTGAACTCAAAATGTCCATACCGAGTTCTAAAGGCGGTTTTGGATATATCCTGATCTCTTACCCTAATCTGGTGGTATTCCGACCTTAGATCAATCTTGGAGAATACTACGGCTCCTTTCAATTAGTCCATCAGATCATCAATCCTAGGCAGAGGGTACTTATTTTTCACCGTCACTCGATTCAACTGCCTATAGTCTATGCACAATCTCATACTTCTATCCTTCTTTTTGACAAATAAGACCGGGGCTTCCCAAGCTCCTCTCTAACAGCTCTTCCAACTGGGTTTTCAACTTGGCCAACTCCAGGGGTGACATTCGATATGGGGCTATGGAGATAGATCCTACTCTAGGAACCAACTCTATGGAGAATTCCACTCTTTCTCAGGAGGGAACTCGAGTGTCTCATCCAAAAATACCCGGGGATAGTCTCTTACTATCGGTATATCTTCTAGGTTTTGCTCAAAGTCTACCTCACTAGTGGCTAGGAGAACATATCCCTCAGTTTCCTTCCCACTAAAGTTGACTTCTACAGAATTTAAATACAATCTCAAAGGTTGACTGGTTTCACTAAGGGTGGAAAGGAAGGTGATAGACTTGGTATAACAGTCTAACAATACACAGTTGGCATAAAGCCAATCCATGCCAAGGATTATATGCCTATGCCTTTCATGGGCAAACAAATTAAATCTATAATAAGGGATCTATTTTCAATAGTAAGGTGACAATTTAAACAGCAATTGTAGGTATTTACAGGCCGATTAGTAGGGGTTGCAACAATGAGATCAAAGGGAGTTTAGAAACTTTTCAATTTAGGGACTCGACACTAGCATGTGAAATAAAAGAATGGGTTGCAGTAGAGTCATACAGTACAGTTAAAGTTTTACCATTTAATTCGCACTTACCTTTGATGAGGTCATGGGACTTCTTCACGTCCTCGGCGTTGAGGGTAAAGACCCTCCCTTGGTGTTGTGGCCTGGGGTTCTGGTTCATCGACCTCCCATTTGTGCAGTCCTTTGCATAGTGGCTGGGCTTGCCACACTTGAAATAGACTCCTTGCCCAGCTAAGCAGAGGCGATTCCCGTGTTCTTTCCCACACTAGGGGCACACTATGGCCAATGCAGGTCTGGAGAAAGCAGCAGGGGCTCCTTGTGGTGCCTTGTTATTGGCCCTGTC
This sequence comes from Dalbergia cochinchinensis, assembly GCA_031216125.1. NCBI lineage: Eukaryota > Viridiplantae > Streptophyta > Magnoliopsida > Fabales > Fabaceae > Dalbergia > Dalbergia cochinchinensis. The sequence continues at coordinate 6,126,540 of CM062376.1, forward strand.
GGACCTTCCTTGGTGATGGTTGTTGTTGTTCTGGTGGCCGTTATGCTTAAACAAGGGTCTTTGGTTTTGTTTGGATTGTTTATTTGCGGGTGCCCTCTGTTGTTGTTGTTGTGGTTTGAACTAGTTGTTGTTATGATATGGGTTGCAGTGATTCCTTGACTAATTTTGATGTTGTGGCTTTAACCTTGGGGCTTGTGGTCTTAGCCCCTTGGCACGCTCCGCCCTTGCAGTGCTGAGCTTCTATTGCCCTTCCTCCAAGATTCGGCACTTGTTGACCAGGGTAGGGAAGTCCCTGATCTCCATGTGTGCCACTGCGAAGTTCAGCTCCACCTTCAGTTCGGCTTCATACTTTACACATTTCCACACTTCATCGAGGTTCCCTTGGAACACCCGTGAAAACTTGATCAGTTCCTCAAATTTTGTTGTGTATTGGGCGACAGTAGACCCACCCTGGGTTAGTTGCATGAATTCAATGTCCTTGGTGTTTCTTACAGATTCTGGGAAGTATTTCTCATAGAAATACATCTTGAATAACTCCCAATTGATGGTGGTACCGGAAGCCTCAAGCAATCTCCGAGTGCCGGTCCACTAGAACTCGGCATTGGACTCCATCATGTAGGCGGCAAATGTGACCTTCTGCTCCTCCGAATAGGCAACCACGGTATAGATCTTCTCCATGTTCTTTATCCATTCATCGGCCTTGTCAGGATCCATGGCTCCCCAAAAGGCAGGCGGGTTAGCCTTGTGGAATTCGCCGAAATGGGCTTACTCGATCATTTCCACGATAGGGGGAGCACGCCCAGCGTCTCCCTGTTGGTTCATTCATTCAAACATGCATTCCATAGCCCTCGCTATGTCTAGAACAGCCGTGGTAGTTGCGTTGTCTTGGCTCCCCTCGGTTGGGGCCCTAGTCTGTCGTCTAGGTGTCATTGGTTCCTTAACACATAACAAACATTGAGTTGATCAGGCTCAATATTTTATGCGAAATGAGCTAGTTATCATGGCACACATGAACAAACAGGGGTCATGCATACCTAACCTTATAGCTTGTTTCTATCAAGCACTACACATGACATGACTACTGCATTATGCCTATGAAGCATAGTCAATCCAATCCTCAGGCTCCGTGAGAATCGAACTGCTTTGATACCAAAATGTAACATCTTAATTTTTAACCCAATACTCCTAGAATGTATTTAGGTTGACCAATAGTCTATTACTCTTTTAGTCTCATTCTTTAAAATGTTTCTTTAAAATACTTAGCGAAAAATACGGGTAGAATTTTTCTTTTTGAAAGTAAAGACAAAATGTGAGCCATACGCATGCGCTAAGCAAACTACGTCGTCGTCTTGCAAGAAAATCAAGAGGAAAACACGTCATTTCATAATATCATAAAAGAAACTGCATTATGATTTAAATACATAAACAGTCACACCATAAACCAGAATAGTAGTTGTTAATACAGTCATCCATACATCATAAGGAAAATATAAAGAAGGTACATCTGGAACTCCCATCTACAAAGTGCATTTAAAAATAGATAGCCTCTAAAACAAAAAAAGGCTACCCTGGTCATGAAGGTGTGTGGGCACTAAAGTCAGATACTAGCTCCTACTCCTGCTCATCGACAGGAGGTACATATCCAACCCACTGGGCCAACTCAGCCAAGGTGGTAAGCGGTGAGAGGGTCGAGCGTGTGCTCCACGGTGGGGTACCATCCTCACTCTACCTTCTTAGAGTGGCTGCGTCATGGTATCCTCACTACCTAACTCCATGGGTATGGTAGGGGAGGAACCCATAGATGGGATGTCCGTCTCAAATAGGTCGGTCTCGGGGAAGACCGAGGGTGAATGGGGAACATACTTTGGATAGGCGAGGATGGCGAAAGCAACATCAGGGGTCGAGGTAGGTCGTTGGCGAAGGGCGAAGTCGGTGTGAACCGGAAGCTCATAACTGGCTAAGCAAAAAGGCGATCCAGAAATATGAACATGTGGACGGAACATCGGCCTACGAAATGATAGGACTGGTGCGTGGCATCAAAATACAACTCCCATGTCGGTGCGTGTGTATATCACGAAGGATGCCATTGTCCTCTGAAGACGTGATGGAAAGAAAAGGTAGAGGGAGTGAGAAACTTTCTAAAGAATCTTAGTAAGGAAATCTTCCTATCTTAGTGTCATCATCCACGTCCTTAGGAACCTTGGATTTATTATAAAAAGGTGTGCATGCATAGAGTTTATTATTAGGTTTTAAACATAATTATAAATTATCCAAGACCCCTTCATTTTAGAATAAATCTTAATGTCATGTATGCAACATAGCAAAGTATGAATGCATGATAATACATTATGCAAGAAAGCAATAGAACATAACTTCGAGAAACATCATATAAGTGGCATAAAGTGGCATGTAACTTCTCTTGTGAAACTCTCTTTTCTTAACTGTGTGACATTAAGCTTTACACTTTGTATCATGGGGGCCACCCTAAAAACATCTTTAGGTTATGAGCTCATACTTAACCAGTCATCACTAGTTCTTACTTATCCTATGATAAGCGTAACATAATAATCCTGACTTCTAAAGTACGGGCTAGGGGGCATAAGGATCACCTATCATAACCTTTAATTTGGGGAGTCCATAGGAATATTTCGTTCTTTGAAACGCTCTACTGGTATCTACCACACAGTGAATTGTCCGCTTTGGCAAGCTCAATGTCAATACCCTCACTGATTTGCTTTCTCCCCACCAGAGCGGGAGAAATGCATCTCAGTATGATGTCACATTTAAAATCTCATGGAGTTTTCAAAAAATTTCTTAAGTCTCCAAATTTGATGGAAATTTGGCAGTGTAATGGCGGTACACCGAATTTCCTTCAAATTTGCTTTATGCCACAAGACTAATGGTGCATGTACTTTCTCATTCCGAGTTCAAAATCAAATCAAGTTATCAATGTCATACAACATATTCATTCATAGTTCATGAATCAACACATCATAACATGCCATGATTCAAGAATGATCACACCTAGTTCTTCATATATCTCTAGCATATGTATCTCTAATGCTCTATATGAAACTATAACATGCATAGAATGAGTTCTATCTCTAGAGATCAATGCCTCATAAAATAAACATGCTTATGATTCATGAATAGTCATACATATCTCATCAGTTTATGTCAAGCAAACTCATAGATTCATGTGTAAACAAGATCATGGATTCATATCATATAAAATCATATATTTGAGTAACATAAGATCATGGCTTTATGTCATTCAAGTAGGGAAAATGCTTATTGCATACTTTTGGGTTCTGGTAATCGATTACATGAGCCTTCTAATCGATTACACAGCTTCGAATTTGTAAAACAGGAAAGTTGAGGGCTCTGGTAATCGATTACATGGGCCTTGTAATTGATTACAACAAACTTGGGCCCCAAGAACATCTGAGTAATCGATTACATGGAATGGTAATCAATTACTAGAGTTCTGAAGACGCAATCGATTACATGATGCTGTAATCGATTACTCAGGCCTAAACGTTCATATTTGAGTCTGGCAAAGCTCTTTAGTAATTGATTACATGAACCTCGTAATCGATTACCAGTACCTTTAAAATGCAAAATTTTAAGTCTAAAACATCTTCTAAGTTATTCCTTCCTTCTTGCACCTTTTTGAACGTTGTTCCAACACTTGCTTTGAAATCTAAACATTTTTGTAAAGGTAAATGCCCATAGATTCAAGATTAAGTAGAAAGAGTTAAGTCTTGAGCCTTAGATCTTTAGGTGATGACATAACCATAAATATGCTAATGCAACTTTTATTTTTAATCTTTAGCATTATAAAGTGATGGCAAGGAAAAGAAAAATGTAAAGCTTGAAATTAAACATGAAAATGCAAGTTCATTCTTAATCTTTAAATTTAGGTGATGGCTTGAAACATAAACATGCAAAACAAGAAAGGCAAACATGAAATACAAGTTTATTTCTTATCTTTGAGCTTTAGGTGATGAATTAAAAAATAAATATGATATGCAAGTTCAATTCTTTATTTTAGTGCTCTAGGCTGCTTAGAGTTTTCACTATAAATGAACAGTCAACTTTAAGGTTGAAATAGGTAGGCTTTGAGATTAATTATTAAGGTGATAGCAAGGAAAATAAATATGAATGCAATCCATTTCTTATCTATTTGAGTTTGAGGCTCAAGATCACTCTTTACAACCACATAGTTTCTTTGTTTGCTAAAAACCTTTTTAAAAGTTGAACCTTTGAGCTTTAGAGGTCCAATAAATGATAGTTTTGCAGCCAACACTCAAGATCCTTATCATCAAGTCATGGTTTCTTCCAATGTAGGCCATTTCCGAAAACAAAGGGAAGGAAAAGGACAAGCAAAAACCAAAAAGAAAGTGGAGAAGGAAAGAAGAATCAACATTGTATCTTTACAAACCAAGAGTTAAGCAACAAAGAAAGAATACAACTCCCTACTTTGGATGTGCTTTGTAACGCCCCAATTTTTACTGTAATTTTTACTGTTATTAGAAATTACTCAATTATCGAATTACCGTAGGTAATTATTACATAAGATTTGAGGCCGAACAATCCTCAATAAAGGAATATAACATTAGAAGAGAAGTTAGGAACGATTCATGCGAGAGTCGCAAATCCCGAATTTCTGTACGTATAAAATGACCAAAATGCCCCTGAAGTTATTTTACTCAGAAAATGAGGATCGTGGGCCCCACCTATTCTCAAGGGGATATTTTGAGGATAATAAGGGATTGTTTGTGTTATGTGTGTTAATAGAGCAGAAGGATCTCAATTTTGAGTTCCGACGCGCGAAATGACCAAAACGCTTCTTGGTCGCTTTTAACTCCGATGTGCGTGCCGACAGAGCCCGAACCTCACTAAAATGTTTTAAAATGTGTTTTTAAGCCATGATTAACCATTGGTTAAGCTCGGGTGGCCTCGGGCAATTTTTAAGTGAAAGTACGATTTTGCCCCCTGCTTTTGGGGCGCTTTGAATTTCGGGATTTTTGATTCAGATAATCTAAACCTAAGCAATATTAGGCTCAAATTAAAGCTTATTAAATTCTAAATATTAATCTAGAGTCAAAATTATGTATTTAGATTGATTAGAACCCAAAATTGCTCAAAAACACCCAAATTGCTTACTAATTCACTTAAACCCTTAACCGTAAATTCTCTAAATTACATGAATACCTTGCCTACACCTAAATAATGCATGGAACACACAAATTTCACTTCTTTGGGCTGTAATGGACGAAATTATTGATGCCATTATGCAGCTGAATTATTGCCAAAAGTTGCACTAAAACAAAATGCCAAAATGTCACCATAAGAGACATAATTCCTTAATTTCATACAACTTTGTCTAAAATGATTTTTCCTCCCTTATTTCTCTTGCAAAATTCCGTCCACTACCTCATCATTTTGGCCAATTAGAAGCCTCAAAATCTTCTATAAATAGGCTTGCTTGAGTGGTCTTGGAATGCTTGGTTCATAACTAGTTTTTAAGAGCACCAAAAACTTTCTTTCTTCCTCCTCTTTGGCTGAATTCTTTCTTCAATTTTTCAAAGAGATTTTGTTTCATTTCACTTCAAGAAACCAAGTTCTCTTCCTCTTCTTCAACTCAGATTAGGTAGGGAGTAGTTTCTAAATTTATTTCTATGCTTTGAGGAGTTGTGTTTTTAGCTCAAAATGATGAAATTATGAACTTGCCTTAGCTTTTCATTTTGATTTTCCTCTTCAATTTTTCTTTAACCAATTCAACCATATGGCCTAGGTGGAACTAAGATGATGGCTTGATGATGAGGACCTTGAGGGTGGGTTGTAAATCCATCACAAGTTAGGCCTCTAAAGCTTGAAAATTCCACTTGATGCAAAACTTTAAAGAATAATGCTTTATGATGCTAAAACAAAGATTTTTAGTTTAGAACTTGAAAGATGTATTTTTTTCCTTTTATGTTTTATTTCTTGTTAAGATATGTATTGGGTTGAATTTATAATTCTTTTAAAGTCTTGAAGGAGCTCTAGTAAAGAAACAAAATGAATTTGCATCCATGATTAAGTTTATGCTTTGCATAACCATGTTTACCTTCTATGTCATCACTAAATTTTCAAGAATGAATAAATGAACTTGCATTTCTCATGTTTAAATTCCAAGCTTGTATTTCATGTTTATGTTTCAAGTCATCACTTAATCTTTCAAGATAATAAAGAGGTTGCATCTCATATTTAATTTATGCTCTCACTATATTTTATAATGGCTAAAAGAATCAACGCATGGCATGTTTATTTTATGCCATCACCTAAAGATCCTAGAGCTCAAAGACTTGCCCATGTATCACAAGCAAAGAAATATGATTATTGGAGTTAAAGAATTTATTCTTTAAAAAGTCTTGAGATTGGAGCTTAAAAAGATGTAATAATAATATTCTCTTCTCCCTCTACTGGTCCTGTGCGGACTACCGCCGCTCCGGTTTCTTAATATTCTCTTCTCCCTCTACTGGTCCTGTGCGGACTAGTATTTTATATGCACTTAAAATATGATTCTATGTAATTGCATGAGGTTCATGATTCGGCCACTGATCTGAGTTTAGTATCAATGTGTGATAATGATTTGATATGATTGAAGTTGTGATAATTATGGTTTATTGTTAAGAGAATGATTCATAATTGGTTTAGTAACTAATTAGTTCTATAATTGATAATTCTATGTAAGGATTGGATGCTTATTAAGTACTTGATATCATTGAATGATTTTCTGGCTTGCATGTTATAGTTGCTGTTGCAAATAATGAGAATGCTTGTACATGAAATGCTCTTTATTATGTAAAATTTACCTTTGTTGCTAGAAGAAAGTGTATCATTGTAAAAGTGTAATTTGGAAAGGTTCTGGCTAAGGAAAGAGTTGGTATTTAAGCGTGTCCATTGTGACCCACCTTTCTTTCCTGGGAATCTCCCAGATGCATGATTACAGTTGATATATATTATTCTAGCTTAAGACTATAAATGAGAAAATGTTATGATGTTTATGAATTGTATTATGATATAACATGCAAAGATTTAATGGTGACTTAAACTTATAAGAAAATGATCCTTTGGAACCATCAGACTATAGGTGGTGAAAAGGTGATTTTAGCCCCCTAACCCGTTCTCTCAAAAGGGTAGAGTCGGGACTTTAGCTTATCAAAAGGGATAAGTATATGCTAGTGACGACTAGTAAAGTATGAGCTCATAACCTAAATTACTCCCAAAAGGGTGGAGTATAGGGTGGCCCAAGGAAAATAATGATGATGATAAGATTTTAAGTCACCAAAAGCACTAAAGAAATGAAATATGTGCACTGTGTCCATGTGTAGCTAATATTATATGACGTTCTTTTATGCATGTTATTTTGATAATGATGATGAGGAATATGATGTAATGATAAAGGAAATGTTCATTGTAAATATGACATGTTAAGAATAAGATGCATTATAAGACGCATGATTAAAAATTGACGAACCTCGGTTAAGTATTTGTCCGAACTTAAAATGAATCTTTGCATGCTCACTATTTTAGAATAATCCCGAGGTTCCTGGGGACTTTGATGATGACATCAGAAGGAGGTACCTACCGAGAATTCTTTAGCAAGATTCTCACTCCCTTTTCTTTATTTCCGTCATTGTCTCCAGATTCAAATGGCGACATTCGTCTGCTCGTTGATACCCCTACTTGGGAATTCCACTATGATCCGGTGCATCGCTCGTATCATTTTGAAGGGTGGTCCGCAGTTCGTGTTTTTATTTACATAGGTCATCCATTTGCACATCCTGTCCCTAGTTATCGATTTTCTCCTACTTCTCCCTATGGCGATGAAATGGTTTTCGAACATGCACGTCCACTTGATGAAAGGATGTTACGTTCTTATCCCGCTTCATCTGCTGTCCATGGATTTCCAGAGTATGTTCCCAAGACGAGATATTCTGAAACTGATCCTTCAGAGGACACTCCTACTCATGTATATTCTGAGAGCTCGCTCTCTACTCCCACACGTAAGAGAGGGTAGTGAGGAAACAGCTTGTTCAGTAGAGGTTAGCGAGAAGGTCAGCCCATGCGACCCCATCCTGGTGCATCTCGTGTGTCCCCTCCCGAGGGAGCTCATCAGTGGATCGGATTTATTCCCCTATTTCAAGGACAGTGGCCATAGAAGGTTCTTAGTAGATTTATGTGTGATCATGCACCCTAGTTTTAGAATAACCTTCCCGGCTTATGGAGTTATCTAGTTTAGGGGCATGTATTTCCTTAAGTATATTTTCTTTTATGGGTTTGCATAAGATAATGATGTATGAACATAACCCACCCTTTGAGTGAGGTTATTGTATGTAAATATATGCTATAATGTGCTTATGGATGTTATATGATGGAGCCTAAGTGATATGATGTGATATATTCTTAAACGTCTTATTATACCCCGCTTACTCGTTCACGTTGTACTCGGCTCACGTTTTCAATTATGTGTTCAAAAAAAAAATGGCTCGTAATTTCATTAAGTATTTTCAAATTATGAAGAAAGAACCAAAGCAAGGAGTAAAGTCTAGTCATTAATCAGATTCAACCTAGGTGTATCTGGTTAATTACTAGGGTGTTACATGCTTCTTGATTGAGAGAGAGTTTGGTCTTTGAAAAGAGTAGAGGAAGAAGAAGAAAAGAGCTTTTTGAGATGAGAGAAAGAAAACTTTGGAGGTGTAAGAGAAATAGGCAAAGAGATTTCATTGGAGGCTTCTCCTATTTATAGGAAATTTCATCATGGCAAGAGTGAGGGGGTGGAAGTGGCTGGCCATTATGGAGGGAAAAGGAGGAAAAATATCTCTTGTATGTGTCATTTCAGGGTATGGCTAGGAATGGTTGGAGGTATGGTTAGAGGTATAGTTCTTTGAGTGTGAAATGTTATTAAAATAAATCAACATGTAATGAATTGGAGGGGGAGTGGCTGTGTGGTTTAATAGCCTTGGGGGAGGAGATTTTTCTCATTTCTTTTGTGTTATGATGTGGTTTAGGGGATAGGTTTGATTAAATATTTGATTAGGAGTTTTGTGGTTAAGTGTTTGAATGAGAAAGTGAGCAATTAAGGTAATTCAAGACATGGTTAATGAGCATTCTTGCCCATTAGGAGAGTCAAACCATATTTGATCAAGATTCTCAATCATATCCAAAGTTCCTTAAATCATGGAAATTGAAAGGAAGAACACTATTCATTGATTCATGACATAATGTCTTGATTTTGAGAAAGGGGTTTTGAGTTTCTCTAAACAATCTTAGGTTCTAATTATCTTAATTAATTATTTTGACTCTAGATTAGTAATTAAAATTTACTAACATTTAATTAAAGCCTAATATTGCTTAGGTTTTGTTAATCATATGATTAAGCTTATTAGTTGCTTAATTAAGGACAAAATCATAATTTTACATAAAAACTGCCTGAGAACTCTGGGATATAAACAGACATGCCCAGACTCATAAAAACATCATTTAAAACCTTTGGGTGGAGTTCGGGCTTAATCAGCTCATCAAACGGTGTTAAACAACCACATGGGCGTTTTGGTTATTTGGCACATCGAAATTCAAAATGAGATTCTTCTGCTCTGTTAGCATACATACCACACCTAATCCCCTTTGAACATTGAGTTGACCCTTCGAGTACTGCTGGGTCGGCTATCCTCGAATTCTAGGTGTAAAATGATCTCAGGGGCATTTTGATCATTTTCACTCAAACAGAAAAATCGGGGTGTTACACATAATAAGGCGTCAAAGTGATGATTTTAATTGCTCTTGAACTAACATAGTCAAGTACTTTGCGACCTGTGAACATAGTTCCTTGGTCTATGGTCAAAGTTTCAAGAATCCCAAAACGATAAATAATTCTTTTTTCAATAAAATCAATTATTTCATTTTGGGTTACATCTTTTAATACAATTGCCTCGACCGATTTAGTAAAATAGTCGACAGCTACCAGAATGAATTTATGCCTTTTTGATGAAGGAGGGTGAATCTAACTAATGAGATCTAATGCCCATTCTCTAAAATGGCCATGGTTTGACAATGGCATGCAATTCTAAAGCTGGGACATGTTGTATATTGCCATGTCTTTGATAATCTTGGCAAGCCTTCGCATATTGCATATAATCTTTAGCCATTGTTGGCCAAAATAACCTTTGTCGTCGAAGGGACCATCTCATTTTTTGTCCTGCTTGATGAGCACCACAAATTCGTTCATGAATTTCTGCCAAAGCAATGTAAGCTTCAGATTCCCCTAAACAAGACAATAGATCACCTTCGACACCTTTCTTAAACAAAGTGTCACCGAGAATGACATAATTCAAAGCTTGATATTTTAGTTTACGATCAAACACTTTGGTTTGGTTATTTTAAATACTCAATAATTGGCTTCCTCCAATCACTATCATCTAAATCATCAATGACAAACACTTCTCGTTTGTCAAAGGGGACTAGGATCTGCTCAATTGTGATGAATGATTCCAAAGTCGATGGCCTTATTTTATACCTCAAAGCTATTGGGGCAAGTTCATTTGCCTCTAAATTCAAATTTCGAGATACATGTCGAAGTGTAACAGTGTCGAATTCACATAACAATCTTGCAGCTGTCACAAAATATTTGAATAAATTTTCACTAATACATCTGAATTCCCTTGACAACTATTTTATGACTAACTGCAAGTCACCAATAATTTCAACATCTTTTACTCCTTTAGCCAATAATGTAACACCCCGATTTTTCTGTTTGAGAGGAAAATGACCAAAATGTTAAGCAAACCTAAGCAATATTAGGCTCTAATCAAAGATTAATTAATTTTCATAATTAATCTAGAGTCAAAATAAGTTAATAAAATTAATTAGGACCTAAAATTGCTTAGATTAAACCTAAATCTCTTTTTAAAACTCAAGATTCCTATAATGGTAGAACCTTAACTGTACTTTTTGATTCTGGCGCTACTCATTCCTTCATTTCACTTGCTAGTGTCGAGTCTTTAAATTTGAAAGTCTCTAAACTTCCCTTTGATCTCATTGTTTCTACTCCTACAAATCGCCCTGTTAATACCTGCCATTGTTGCCTGAACTGTCATCTTGTAGTGGAAAATAGGTCTTTTATCATGGATTTTATTTGTTTACCCCTGAAAGACATAGGAATCATCTTAGGCATGGATTGGCTTCATGCCAACCGTGTGTTGTTAGATTGTGGAACCCAAACAATAGTCTTTCCTTCTCTTCCCAAAGATATCACTCAACCTCTTAGGTTATACCTAAACTCCGTAGAGGTCTTCTGTAGTGGGGAGAAAACTAAGGGATATGTTCTCCTAGCCGCCTGCGATGTAGACTTTGAGCAAAACATAGATGAGATACCTGTGGTAAGAGACTATCCCGAGGTATTCCCAGAGGAAATACCCGAATTCCCTCCTGAAAGAGAAGTAGAGTTTTCCATAGAACTAGTACCCGGAACGGGACCGATCTCTATAGCCCCATATAGAATGTCACCCTTGGAGTTAGCTGAGTTAAAAACCCAGTTAGAGGAGTTATTGGAGAAGAGATTCATAAGGCCGAGTGCTTCGCCTTGGGGTGCTCCGGTCTTATTTGTAAAGAAAAAGGATGGAAGTATGAGAATGTGTATAGACTATAGGCAGTTGAACCGAGTGACCATAAAGAATAAGTACCCGTTGCCTAGGATTGATGATCTTATGGACCAATTGAAAGGAGTCAGAGTGTTTTCTAAGATTGATTTGAGGTCCGGTTACCATCAGATTAGGGTTAGAGATTTGGACATTCCAAAAATCGCCTTTCAAACTCGGTATGGACACTTTGAGTTCAATGTGATGTCGTTTGGTTTGACGAATGCTCCCGCAGTTTTTATGGATTACATGAATAGGATCTTTCGACCCTATTTAGATCAGTTCGTGGTTGTGTTCATAGATGATATTCTCATCTATTCGAAGACCCACGAGGAGCATGAGCGTCATTTAAAGCTGGTTTTAGAAGTATTAAAAGAAAAGAAGCTATATGCCAAGCTCTCTAAGTGTGAATTCTGGTTGGATGAGGTGAAATTCTTAGGACATGTTGTGTCAAAAGGTGGCATAGCTGTCGACCCAAGTAAAATAGAGGCCGTAATGAATTGGGATAGACCAACCTCCGTGGATCGAGATTAGAAGCTTTTTGGGTTTAGTGGCTATTATCGTAGGTTTATCAAAGGATTTTTCCCAGCTTAGCCCTACCCTTGACCAAGCTCACTAGGAAGAATGCCCCGTTTGAGTGGAGCCCTGAGTGTGAAAAGAGTTTCCTAGAGCTTAAGGAAAAGCTCACCTCAACCCCAGTTCTGGTATTACCTGACCCCAATGTGCCCTTTGAGGTATATTGTGACGCGTCAAGCAAGGGTTTAGGTTGTGTGTTGATGCAAAATAGGCAAGTGGTAGCCTATGCGTCCAGACAACTCAAGCCTCACGAGGTAACCTACCCCACCCATGACCTAGAACTAGCAGCCATCGTTTTTGCCCTTAAGATATGGAGACACCATTTATATGGTGTAAGGTTTGAAGTTTTCTCTGATCATAAGAGTCTCAAGCATCTCTTTGATCAAAAGGAGTTGAATATGAGACAGAGGAGATGGATGGAATTCCTCAAGGATTACGATTTCGGCTTAAGTTACCACCCCGGCAAGGCTAATGTAGTCGCCGATGCCTTGAGTCGAAAGTCGTTACGTCTGTCTTGTATGATGATCAATAAAGTTGGGTTAATAGAGCAGTTTAGGAATATGAATTTAGGGATGGCAACAACGGAAAATGGCATCGTGATGAGCCATCTCACGGTGACCAGTGGGTTTAAGCAAAGGATTATGCTTGCCCAAAGAGAAAATGAGGACTTTATGGAGACAATAGAGGCGGTTAAGGCCGGAAAATTGAAGGGTTTTGAGCAAGGCCCCGACTGGTTGTGGAGGTATGAGGGGCGGATCTGTGTACCACTTGATGGTGACCTCCGAGAGAAAATCTTGGAGGAGGCTCATAAGAGCCACTTTGCCATCCATCCTGGTGCCACCAAGATGTATCAGGACCTGAAGAAGATGTTCTGGTGGCCCAGATTGAAAAAGGATGTGGTCGCTTGGGTGAGTAAGTGTTTGGTCTGCCAAAAGGTAAAGATCGAACACCAAAAACCTTCTGGCATGTTGCAACCCCTGTCAATTCCCGAGTGGAAGTGGGAGAGTATATCAATGGATTTCGTGACAGGATTGCCAAGGACCCAAGCCGCCATGATGCCGTATGGGTAATCGTGGATCGACTGACCAAGTCGGCTCACTTTCTACCTATTCGAGTCACGTACTCATTAGATAAGTTGGCTCAGCTTTACATCCAAGAAATAGTGAGGTTGCATGGAGTGCCATCGACGATAATCTCGGATCGAGATCCGCGGTTTATGTCACGTTTTTGGGGAGCTTTCAGAAGGCATTTGGTTTGGTCGCGCTTACACGGCCTACCACCCACAAACGGATGGCCAATAACTGAGAGAACCATTCAAACCCTAGAAGATATGTTGAGAGCCTGTGTTTTAGATCGGAAGGGAATTGGGATAAGTACTTGCCTTTGATCGAAGTTTGCGATAACAACGCTTATCACGCGAGTATCGTGATGGCACCGCATTTATATGCGTTGTATGGAAGGAAGTGCCAATCACCTTTGTGTTGGTACGAGTCTGGGGAGCAAAGTGTCTTAGGACCCGATGTAGTGAGGGAAACGACGGAGCAAATCAAAAGGATTAGGGATAGAATCTTAACCACTCAAAGTCGGCAGAAAAGCTACGCGGACAAAAGGCGTAAGCCCTTGGAATTCCAAGAGGGAGAACATGTATTTCTAAGAATCACCCCCACTACAGGAATAGGTAGAGCCATGAAAGTCAAGAAGTTGAGTCCCCGATTCCTCGGTCCTTTTGAAATTCTTCAGAGAATCGGATCCGTAGCCTGTAGAATAGCCTTGCCACCTAATCTGTCAAACCTTCATGACGTCTTTCACGTCTCTCGCCATGTAAATACGAAGTTCGACCCTAGCCATGTCTTAGAGCCGTAACATGTACAGCTAAGGAGGACCTGACATTCAAACTACCATTGACGAGAATCGTGGACCAAGGTGTTAAACAGTTGAGGAATAAGTCTGTTCCTTTGGTGAAGGTCGCATGGGGACGAGGAAACACCGAGGAGTTTACATGGGAACTTGAGTCCGAGATGAAGTCAAAGTACCCCGAATTATTCTAAGGTACGAATTTCGAGGGCGAAATTCTTTTTAAGGAGGGGAGTAATGTAACGCCCCGATTTCTGCTAGAGTGAAAATGACCAAAATGCCCCTGAGGTCATTATCAGCCCGGAATTCGAGGAAAGTCAGGTCCCGCAGACTAAGGGCAAACTCAATGTTGGAAGGGATTGGATGACTTGTGTTTCTTTCCGGGATCGAAAATCTCGCTGAAGTTTTCAGTCAAAATGACCAAAATGCCCCCTGTGGCGTTTTACCCTTTGCAAGTGCCGATGAACCCGAAACCTCTCTAGATGGGTTTAAAAGACGCTTATGTATTCTGTGGTCTCAGCTTTGGTCCCGAAGGTCCCGGAAAATAAGTGCAAAATTACTGCTTTGCCCGTAGTTTCGTATGTTTACGCCTAATCACACTAAGTTAAACCTAAGCAATATTAGGCTCTAATCGAAGGTTAATTAATTTCCATAATTAATCTAAGGTCAAAATAATTTAATAAGGATGATTAGAACCTAAAATTGCTTAGATAAACTTAAAACCCTATCTTTAAATTCAAGGACTTTGAGTGTAGGAATCAATGAATAGTGTACAAATAGTGCACAAATAGTGTTTTCTCTCTTTCCTTAAATCATGGGATTGTGATACACATTGTTTATTCACAAATGAGTTTTAAATTCTCTAATGATGTAAGAGCACTCCTAACCTTGTCATAAAATTCCTAATACACATGCTTAGTTACCTAAACTTAAGCTTAATTACTCCTAACCTTGTACCTAAACTAACCTACACTTAATCCTATCATTAACACCCAATTACATGGAAGATTTTTCCTCTCTCCTTGCTGCCCAAATCTGACCAAAAATCATCCCCCATTTTCATGAATTATTTCATTTCAAACTTAAAGGAAAATCACCTCAAATCACCTTACTTGTCATGCCTTGTCATAATTTCAATCAAGCTTGCTTTTCCAAATGAATAACCAAGTAAAATAAATCATTCCTTCCAATTATTTGTGGCTGAAAAACTTCCAGCCATGTTGGTCTTCTAGAAGCCTAATTTCATCCACAATTTAAAGAAAAGATCACTCAAAAACCCATGCTTGAAGCCATACCTTGTGTCATGAGCTCCATGCTTCAAACCATGCTTGTATGACACCATCAAAGAGATATTTTCTCTTTCTTACCATCAGCCATGCTTTCCATTCTCTCACCTATCACTTTGTTTTTCTATAAATAGGAGCTTGTGTTAGCATTGCATGCACATTGAGCATTTGCTAAAGCTTAGAGTAGTCTTGCTAGTTTCTTTTCTTCTCTAGTGCCAAAG
Organism: Dalbergia cochinchinensis; assembly: GCA_031216125.1. Classification (NCBI taxonomy): domain Eukaryota; kingdom Viridiplantae; phylum Streptophyta; class Magnoliopsida; order Fabales; family Fabaceae; genus Dalbergia; species Dalbergia cochinchinensis. Next base: position 6,142,161 of record CM062376.1, read on the forward strand.
AGTTCTTTTCTTTTTCATCTTCATCTTTTTCATCTCTTTACTTCATCATCATCATCTCATAACCTTCACACATCACCCCATAACCTTGAATCACCATCAAACCTCTCAAATATTTCATCTCAAACACAACCTCACCTCAAACACAACTCTAACCTCCTTATCTCCCTTGGCCTAAAACATCAAGCCTTTGGAGGAGCTCATCATCTTGTTTTCTTCTCTCAAAGTTCAAGCTCTATGTCTTCACTCTAGGTAGGAGTGTATCATTGCATCTTATTTCCATGAAAATGAGTTTTTCTCTAGCTACCTCTTGGAATTTCTTTTTAAAACTCTCTTGGTTTCCTTCTTGAGTTTTTGGCCTTCATGACCTTTAAACTCATACATGAAGGGTTGATGATGGGGACCTCTAGATGATGACTATGTGTTCATCATAATGAGACCCCTAAAGCTTGAGTTTTCTTTAGTTTTTATTATTATGCTATGAAGTTCACTAAAGTTTTCAACTTAAGAAAATAAGAATGATTTCAAAAAGGAATATGGATTACTTTCTCTTGGCCTCATGATTCCGCGCATAATTCCTTTTCTTGAAAATATGGAGATTTCTTTTAGTTCCATTCTCTTGACTTGATGAGACTATGTTGGGGTTGTGAATAAAGTCTTGGACGAGCTCTAGTTATTAAACCAAAATGAACTTGCATTCATATTTAGTTTATGCCTTGCATAGCATGATTTATTTTTATGTCATCGCTAATGCTCTAAGACTAAAAATGAACTTGCATATTCATATTTAATTTCCAAGCATTACATTTCACGTTTATTATTCAAGTCATCACTTAAAATCCAAGATAATAACAAGTTGCATCTCATATTTATTTTGAGCTATTTACTTTTCAAGTTCTCACTTTAATTCCCTAATGAACAATAAAAATGAAGTGCATGGCATGTTTATGATTTGTCATCACCTAAAGCTCTAGAGCTCAAAGATTTTTCCCAAGGTCTCAAATGAGAGTTAGATATTGAAAGCATTCTCTTAGAATGCCCACTTCGGCTATGTGAGATGAATGAACTTAGGATAAGTTTCATTTGATCACAAATGCCCATAAGCTATGCTTTATAATTTTTCTAAGTCTATGTGGATTCAAAGAACATATAGAACTAAGTTTTATGGATTTAGTACCTCTTGAAATAAATTCAACTTAGCTACTGCCCTTATAAATATCTTGATGATTTTAGATGTTAAAAATGTTTACAAAAGAGTTTTGAAGGTTTTAAAAAGGTTCCAAGAGAAACTAGTATCCTATGTGCTTTAAAAAGTATATTTTATGCCTTTGTATGGAGAGTGTTGTTTCGGTTCCGCTTTGCTATGTTTGGCCACTGTATGAGCTGTTTTAACGATGATAACATGCTTATGTTTAAGTATGATCAATGGAAAAACTCATAAGTAAAAGATAAGAAAGGTTAGAAACTAGAAAAGAATTAATTTGAGAGTTCTAGATCCTTTAATGTTAGAATTTTCTGGATTCTATCCAGCAAGGTTTAGTAATGATAATCATGGTTCTAAATTAGTTTAAATGTGTAGAAATGACTCATAATTGGTTTAGGACTTGATCTTGGTGCCTTAGGAGCAAACCGAACTTAGAAAGGGTCATTGTCGTGACTCCTAGGTACCCGTAGTTGAAATTATGAATTCTGCACCTTTGAGATTGAGAGATATTCTTGACCATAGTATGAAGAGAGATATACTTAGTCATAACCTCCTAAGTACCCGAGAGGTTAGCTTTGAATGATTCATAACTTAGATCGTGAGTTAAAGACCATAGCGGTCAATGCATAAGACATTAAGAATATGAGAATGATATTTATATGATACTAAGGTATGTTAAGATGTTTTACGATGATGCATATGTTATGTGAAGGATGATGACGTTATTCATATGAGGAATTCATGAGGATATATGTTTATGTGACATAAAACAAATTTGGAAGAAATTCATGTGATGCCATCGTGTCAATTTCCGACAAATTTGGGGACTTAAAGATTTTGAAAATTAAGGTACTAAGATGGGTTCTAGGATGACACTGGTTTGGCCGAGCACCTCCATAGAACTCATGTGACATCTGTACCCATTTTTTTACTCTTAGGTGACACCGGTTCGGCCGAGCACCCCTAAGAGATTTGCCCCTAACCCGCACTCGGATAGTCGGGATTTATGATTTATGATACGCTATCATTAAATGGTAAGTAAGAACTAGTGACGACTAGTTAAGGTATGAGCTCATAACCTAGAGATGGACACGCTCGGGTGACACGGTTCGACCGAGCACCCCCAGTTCGATTGTCTTTTAGCGTGGCCCATAAGGAAGAGAAGTTTTATGATTATGATTATGTCACTAAGTTTGTCCCATATGAATGTGTTCTAATTGCCACTTAATACCACTAAGTATGATGATGATTGATGTATGTGCATTAAGTAGCGCCACGCATACATTCTTTATTATGTTGCATTCATGACATTAAGATCATCCTAAAATGAATGGACCTTGGCTAAAATACACTTTAGAACTTAAAATGAACTTGATATATGCTCACTTGTCTTTATGAAATAAACCCAAGGTTCCCGGGATGTGAACGATGTAACCCTAGGATAGGAGACTCCTACTGAGATTCTTTACTAAGAATTCTCACTCTTCTCTCTCTTCTCCCGTCACATCTTCAGAGAGCGATGGCGATGTTCGTTGACTTCATTGACACGCCAGTCTGGGAGGTGCACTATACCCCGGTGGAGCTTTGGAGTACACAAGCGTTGCAAGGATATTCCCTTCACCTGTATCTTTTGGGAGGGGTGGTGGATTTATACTCGTAGCTTACTAGAAGGGTAGCATTTTGGATTTTTATTGTAGTCGCACCCTACACTTGTGTTTCTTGTTGTATTTTATTTCTTCTTTATCACAAGCTCACTTTGTCAGACCTATGCGGGTATGACTACCTATGTACTCTAAATATATTATTAATGAAATGTTTCTCTTGTTATGATGATTTCTGCTCCACTATTATATGTTTTCCTTTTTGAGTTCTCTCTATGAGTGTTAATCATGTCTCACGTTTCTGTTATTCAAATAGTTAAGTTCGCGGCTCTCACTTTGTTTTATACTTTCAAAAAAAAATTTTACCATAATTTCCGCTAAATATTTTTAAGAAAAGGATGAGACTATGAGGTAATAGCCTAATGTATAACCTAATGTGTTCTAGAAAGTTGGGTTAAAATTAGGGTGTTACACAATATATGCATCTAAATTACTTTATTTCATTTCATTCGTCTAGTATGGATTATGAATGTAAGTAATACTTTTCTAATTACTATGTTAACACTTGAGTAAAACATGGTAGTTAGAAGGGTGTTTCAAGATTTTTCAAACCTTTCAAGATATTCTTCAAGAGTTAATGTAACATTCCCTCAATTATAGTGTCCCACTAATACACTGTAACTAAAGGTGTGCTACTATATACCATCTTTGTATAGTGTATCATAAAATTTATACTTATCTAGTTGTAAGCTCGTACTCAAATTAATTGTCTGTTATTTACCTCTTAATAGTACAAAGCATTGGTATGTAGTATATTGGTAGAAGGTTATATAAAACAGAGTAGCATATGGTTTCAGGTAAATACTAAAAACATTGAAGTACTTTTGTTTGTGAACACTAGGGCATAAAGGTCATTCAAGTACATATTTATAATATACAGTACATCAAAGTGTCAAGTCCATGCAGGGACTGTCAAAGTACATCAAAATATGAAAACATGCTACTGCCTTATACAAACCCATAAAAAACTATGTACAAAAGGTATCCTGATTAATTAAGCTTAATCATCAGCAAGCATGTATCATACTAGTACAACATAATATAAACATCTGGCAGATCCTGCATGATACAGAAACACTATAGAAATCCATTTTCCATCGGGGCAATGGCATCACCTCCTAAAGGGGAATCAAGGTTAAATGCAGAACTATCATTAGGGGTGTATGGTGGTGCTGGCATAGGGGCAGGATCAGGAGAAGGAGGAGGCATAGCTACATCGGGTACTGGTGCTACGAGTGGTGGCTGGACAATCATAAGATGTGCCATATGGAGAGGAACGCCATCAAATAGAAACTCAGGGTCAAACAGAGGGCTCAAACACCGAACTAGCAAATGAACAAAGGAAGAAAATATATACACGTAGTTGCGCATGTGCAAGGGCGAAGAAAGAGTCTAAAGTTGGGTTGTAGTGCCACTCTAGTGTGGCGAGTAAAGAAGGAAGACCATCGATGCCATCACCTAGATCTGAGATAGACATGGAATGTAAAGAGGGATGAGAATTCTAAAATCCTCAGTAGGGTATTCCTATACATAGAAAACTATCATCACTGTCTACCTAACTACTTTGGTTTATTTATAAACATTTTAATGAGAATTAAATAACTAGAAATAATAGTCTGAGCTGGTAAAACCTTTTTTTGAAGCAGTCCATTTTAAGCATCTATCATTCTTGAACTTAAAATGGTAACTTAACATATAAACATTTTGGTCTCAATCAAAATATTAAAGTATCATTCTCATATAGCACATAAAGTAAAGTAATTTAGAACAAATTGCAACTTTGATTATCTAGGCCCTTGACTAAAATGGCTTAGACCACTCTAAGATAATGGACTCTATGTTCGAATTGAGCTCATTCCTATTTGTAATCATTGGATTCTCTCTCCAACTCATATACAAACCTATTTCTAGCCAAGTTCACTCCTCGACTCAACTCAAGGGTAGTTTAGGTTTACTCCCTAACCAAACTGTGATTTACTCTCTAGCCAAATAATACCTGTGTTATCATGCTTTTTTCACATATATAAGAAACTGTAATAAGTACTCATATTTCCATGTGCCTAGTATCATCAATAAGTTCAAATATCCTGAATGAGATCAAATCATGAGCTTCTTATCATTTCTTTAGCAAATTCAACATGTCAAAATTTTGACTCTCAAGAAAAATATGGCTAAATTACTAAACATCATTAGAACACAGCAACACTATTTTTCAGAGTTAATTCTTTTAACGACGTTCTATAAAAAAGGTCTCTAGTTATATTAATAAAATCCCACAATTTCGTAAGTCGAACTGCACTATTTTAGCCAATAGCCAGAAGTCTCAATTTTTCTACCCCATCAAATGATCTCAGAACTTCATACAAAAAATTAGAGTAAGACCTCAATGTGTCCTTAACATCTTGTAAAAATTTCAGCTAATAATTCGATCATTTTCCAGGGTAAAAAAAATTAGAAAAATTCAATGCTACAAACTAGACTGTGTAGGAAGCAACCCTGACCTGTTCAGTCTTTAATTTTTGTCTAAGAAAATAAAAATGATTTTTATGACACAAGAAAATTTCTATAAACACTTTCATATGTTGGCTTTATCACATAAAAATTTTGGCTCAAGATCATGTCTTTAAATCTGTGAGAAATTGTTCAAAATGGGATTCCCAGCAGCATGAATCCTAACAAGTTTTAGCAAAAAGGATTTCCTAACATCATCAAAACTCTCTACCAAAATTCATACATCAATATGTTATCAACCAATAAAACTAAAAATTTCAACCTCAATCAAATTAGAAATTTCTAGAATAATTTTGAAAGAAAAGTGGATGAATAAATCCCTACTTGGCTTCAAACTCTAACTCTTGTTCTTGCTTCCTTCAAGAGTTCCTACACCAAATTTTCAATCTAAATTAGCTAATCCTTCCTATAAGATAGTAATATAACAGCTACTTCTTGATGGTGTGATGGAAGAAAAAGCCTTGGAAAAAGGTTGATTCAAAGATTTCAAGTGCTAGTCTTATGTTTGTGCTAAATATATGGATACTTGATGTTATAGCTTAAGGTTTTGGTAAGTTTATGATGGTTTTGAGGAAGAACAGAATGGAGAGATGGATGTAGGAATTGATTGCCGAGAACTTCCTAGAGAAATGTGTTGAATGTTGTCTTTATAATGTTTTGGTGTAACACCCTAGTAATTAACCAGATACACCTAGGTTGAATCTGATTAATGACTAGACTTTACTCCTTGCTTTGGTTCTTTCTTCATAATTTGAAAATACTTAGTGAAATTACGAGCCATTTTTTTTTAAACACATAATTGAAAACGTGAGCCGAGTATAACGTGAACGAGTAAGCGGAGTATAATAAGACGTTTAAGAATATATCACATCATTATCACACATTGATACTAAACTCAGATCAGTGGCCGAATCATGAACCTCATGCAATTACATAGAATCATATTTTAAGTGCATATAAAATACTAGTTCCCTGTAAAATCCTTGCAAAGCCTTAAAACTCATTTAGAAACTAGTTCTTTTGTCAAATTTGGGAGGATCTTCACAATTAAAATTCTCACTTAAGATAAAAGGAGTAAGTCTTGAGCTTTAGAGATTTAGGTGACATCTTAGAATTATAAACATGCTATGCAACCTTATTTTAATCTTATCTTTATAAGATGATAGCTTGGAATTATAAACATGATATGCAATTCCATTTCTTTATCTTTAAGATTTAAGGTGATGACTTGAAAATTAAACATGATGCAAGAACTTGAAATATAAACATGATACAAGAAACTGGAGCATGTAATCCATACAGACCAAAGAGAGGAGAAGAGAATATTAAGAAACCTGAGCGGCAGAGTCCGCACAGACCGGTGAGCTTACTGTGACCGCAGAGGGAGAAGAGAATATTAAGAAACCGGAGCGGTAGTCCGCACAGACCAAAGAGAGGGAGAAGAGAATTATTATTACATCTTTTTAAGCTCCAATCTCAAGACTTTTTAAAGAATAAATTCTTTAACTCCAATAATCATATTTCTTTGCTTGTGATACATGGGCAAGTCTTTAAGCTCTAGGATCTTTAGGTGATGGCATAAAATAAACATGTCATGCGTTGATTCTTTTAGCCATTATAAAATATAGTGAGAGCATAAATTAAATATGAGATGCAACCTCTTAATTATCTTGAAAGATTAAGTGATGACTTGAAACATAAACATGAAATACAAGCTTGGAATTTAAACATGAGAAATGCAAGTTCATTTATTCATTCTTGAAAATTTAGTGATGACATAGAAGTTAATCATGGATGCAAATTCATTTTGTTTCTTTACTAGAGCTCCTTCAAGACTTTAAAAGAATTATAAATTCAACCCAATACATATCTTAACAAGAAATAAAACATAAAAGGAAAATACATCTTTCAAGTTCTAAACTAAAAATCTTTGTTTTAGCATCATAAAGCATTATTCTTTAAAGTTTTGCATCAAGTGGAATTTTCAAGCTTTAGAGGCCTAACTTGTGATGGATTTACAACCCACCCTCAAGGTCCTCATCATCAAGCCATCATCTTAGTTCCACCTAGGCCATATGGTTGAATTGGTTAAAGAAAAATTGAAGAGGGAAAACCAAAATGAAAAGCTAAGGTAAGTTCATAATTTCATCATTTTGAGCTGAAAACACAACTCCTCAAAGCATAGAAATAAATTTAGAAACTACTCCCTACCTGATCTGAGTTGAAGAAGAGGAAGAGAACTTGGTTTCTTGAAGTGAAATGAAACAAAATCTCTTTGAAAAAATTGAAGAAAGAATTCAGCCAAAGAGGAGGAAGAAAGAAAGTTTTCGTGCTCCTAAAAACTAGTTATGAACCAAGCATTCCAAGACCACTCAAGCAAGCCTATTTATAGAAGATTTTGAGGCTTCTAATTGGCCAAAATGATGAGGTAGTGGACGGAATTTTGCAGGAGAAATAAGGGAGGAAAATCATTTTAGACAAAGTTGTATGAAATTAAGGAATTATGTCTCTTATGGTGACATTTTGGCATTTTGTTTTAGTGCAACTTTTGGCAATAATTCAGCTGCATAATGGCATCAATAATTTCATCCATTACAGCCCAAAGAAGTGAAATTTGTGTGTTCCATGCATTATTTAGGTGTAGGCAAGATATTCATGTAATTTACAGAATTTACCCTTAACGGTTTAAGTGAATTAGTAAGCAATTTGGGTGTTTTTGAGCAATTTTGGGTTCTAATCAATCTAAATACATAATTTTGACTCTAGATTAATATTTAGAATTTAATAAGCTTTAATTTGAGCCTAATATTGCTTAGGTTTCGGTATACCAATCAAAAATCCTGAAATTCGCAAAATTGCCCAAAAACAAAAAGGCAAAATCGCACTTTCACTTAAAAACTGCCCGAGGCCACCCGAGCTTAACCAATGGTTAATCATGGCTTAAAAACACATTTTAAAACATTTTAGTGAGGTTCGGGCTCACTCGCCACGCACATCGGGGATAAAACAAACATGTATGCGTTTGGTCATTTCGCGCGTCGGAACTCAAAATTGAGATCCTTCTGCTCTATTAACACACATAACACAAACAATCCCTTATTATCCTCAAAATATCCCCTTGAGAATAGGTGGGGCCCACGATCCTCATTTTCTGAGTAAAATAACTTCAGGGGCATTTTGGTCATTTTGTACGCATGTAAATTAGGATTTGCGACTCTCGCATGAATCGTTCCTAACCTCTCTTCTAACGTTATATTCCTTTATTGAGGATTGTTTGGCCTCAAATCTTATGTAATAATTACCTACGGTAATTGAGTAATTTCTAATGACAGTAAAAATTACAGTAAAAATTGGGGCGTTACATTTGGAGTAATAAATGAAATTAGAAAAATGATTTTTCCTTAAGATAATTTCATGCAATTTTGGTGGCTTCTCATTGGTTCCTAGAAAAGACAATGGTGTGGCTTCCTCTAAGCTACACACTTGTCTTGCTAGGCGTCTTTCTTATATTGAGAAACTATACATCGTAATTTAATCGAATGGGTAAAATACCGTGCCTATAAAATATATAGATTGAAATTTTATTCCGGATCTAACCTTTTTATTCTTAATCCTTTTTAACCTAAATCTCACATTTTCTCAATCTTGGACTTTTTCAGGCCCAATTCCAGGGCTTTAATGATCGTGGCAGGCCTGCGAGACTCACAATGGTACTATTCACATTTTTTTGCCCTCATTAAGTCATTCATATCTCGACTAACGTTATCAGAATTTAGAATTAGTAAAGTCTAGATAAAATTTCTAAAATAACCTTGGGGGTTACAGTTAAGACGTTGAGGCTGGTGATGGTGTTCTTAGCTTCTAGCACACCTCCTTTTTGCTGATGTCAAAAAGAGGAACAGATAATAGAAGAAAATCTTGTGCTAGGAAAGATAGGTAGAGTACGCTGAGGGATAGCCACTCAGAAATTTATTTTTCTTTTTAGTATTTGCATTTTTTTTTATTTTCATGTTGAGATAGAAATTTTGTTGGTTACTTAAGTATTATTTCAATTTTATTTCATCTGTTCTGATATTTCCTTTCTACTTTGATACTCTTTTAGCATATATATATATATATATATATATATATCAGTGTACGAGTTTGGTTGAAAAGCATGTCATATGTTTTAAGCTTTGTTGTATAAAATTTCATGCTTCAATACCTATGTGAAGAATTTCGTAACTTATAATACAAGCTCAAAATTGCTTTTGCTCTAATTTAATTGGGATTGATCCCTATTGAGCTTCAGAAACCTAGGGTAGCATATGCTGATAATATTTATTTTAAAGTTTCTTTAAGCATCAAAAACTACATCTGTATCAGTTTGTTTGTATTCTCCTTTCACATGCTATAATACATCTTTTTCATACAAACATGAGCATCCGGTTTGAAAATGAGTTTGGATAAAGATGTGCTGAATAAAATTAATCAAGATAAAATATCACAAATATTACTTTCCTATTATTCAAGCATGTGAACTTTCAGAAAGTTTTTTTCAATGACTGAAAATCAAGTTGTTCTTGTAAAAAGCACTTAAACGATAATATCATTTTCTATACTGCCCTGATACCTCTTAGAAAGTATGCTGAGTAGTTTCAGAAAGTTCATAGACAATTAAAATAGTTATGGTTTAAGTCACTTAAGGCTATAAAACGTTTTTGGTCTTATCCATATCATGCCTTAAGAAAAGGACTTCCTGAAAATCACATCATGTGATAAGTTGAAAGAATACTGATTACATGCTACATTCTCTGTAATATTTCTTTCAATATCTCTTCAAAAGATTTTCTTCAAATTGGTTTGTTATCATCAAAAAAGGGGAGATGTTAGCTCCAAAACTCTTCAAAGAGCTTCAAGCTAATACGTTTGAACAACAACAAAACCAATTCAAGGAAAATATTTTGAAGAATGACTAATGTCTATCTTGAGTTTCTCAAAGTAGTAAATAGGTTCTTTTGTTAGCATAGCATAGGTCCATTAGCAAGAATAATTTCACTTTACATATACAAACATGTTTTATCTCATATTAAGATATGAGAACTACATGGAAATGATAATTATATTGAAAATCGAGCATATAGATAGATGCCTAAAGGATTAAAGAAAAATAACCAGTATAAGAAACCAAGACTCGGACTTTAGAAAGTATACTTAGATTGAAGATATCAATGAAACTTTGAAGCTAATGTGTTCTACAATCTTCAATCATCATGCTTGCAATCATTTTATCATCTACAAGCTCTAATTGAAGGCTAGAAGATCAAAGATTCATCTAAGATCTGATATTGTATATCAAAAAGCTTAATTATAGTGAAATAGTGCATTCTACAAGAAAATGAGAGAAATTTGAAATTCAAATTTAAAGTCAAACACAGTGACAAACTAGCGTGTCATCTCTTCTGCCAATTTGGTCAACTATCCCAACTTTTAAAAGGAAGAATTCAGAAACCATGTTCAGAAAGTAAAAAGTAGTTTCTAAAGGGACATCAGAAACCTCAACTTTGCAACGGCTTCTGCAACAACTCTGACAAATAGACAGATTACTCTTCTAGACTGCATTTCCAAGACACAAATAGATTATCAACATGTGTCACTTTGAGAACTGATCAAGAGCAATGGTCATAAATGAGACCATCTATAAATAGAGATGTTGTACTTTCAAATAGATATGATAGAGCACTACACAAAGAGCTGAAACTCAGTGAAAATTTCTCCTCATCTTCTTGTAAAGTTCATTACAACTTGTGATCAGTTTCAGTGTTTGTAAAAATCTTATTTCTACATTCCTAACTAGTATATTTGTTCTTCCAAGGAGGAATTGTTAGAAAGAAGTCATTCAAGTTATCCCAGGTTATTCCTTGTATATCTTAAGGAAACTTAAGTGCAGGTTAGTTTGTGTTGCAAACCCAAACACAAACCTTTGTATCCTTAATCCAATAGTGATCGTGTGAGTTTAGCTTAGAGAGACTAGTTAAAGACTACTTATAATATGACGGTAAAGGTGTTTTACTGCTCACGATTTAGCTTGGAGAGGCTGGTCAAAGAGTACTCGGCTCAACTTGAGGAGGCTACTGAATAACTACTTGGTTTGTGACAGTAGGGGTTGTCTACTTGTCACTGCTCAGCTTGGAAAGGCTAGTGAATAACTATTTGGTTTGTGATAGTAGGGTTTTCTATTAGTCATAGGTTAGAGCTTAGGAAGGCTATTGTAAAGACTATCCAATTTCTTTCTAGGGTTAAGGAAGGTTTTAGTGAAACTCAATGATGGTTAAGAACTAGATGTAGACAATGCTTTTAGAAAGTGGTTTATCAAAAAGTTTTTAAGCAGAGGCTGTGAACACCTCATGCTATATACAAAATAGAATCTTTCTAAGGCCAATCCTCAAGAAAACTCCCTATGAGTTATGGAAGGGTAGGAAACCCAACATTTGATATTTTCACATTTCTGGCTCATCATGTTTTATCCTTAACACTAGGGACAAACTTGCAAAGTTTGATCCAAAATCTAATGATGGTATTTTCCTAGGATACTCTTTTGTCTCTAGAGCTTATAGAGTGCACAATAAGAGAATGCTATGTATTGAAGACACTATTTACATCAAGTTCAAGGAGCTCAAGGAGGACCTTGCTGATGATGATCTTGAAGAACTGGAAGAAAGTCTTGAAAGAATAAGTCTAAAGGAAACTTCTAATAGAAATAAAATAAAAGACAAACTCTCAGAAAGTAAACTCCAGAACAAGAGAGTTTCTGATTTAAAGGTAGTTTCTCAAAATAGAGTTCTTGGAGACATTTCCAAAGGAGTGAGAACCATGCCATCTCTTAGAAATGTGTCAAATTGTGTTTTCATCTCCACCATTGAACCTAAATGCATTGAAGAAGCTTTAAGTGATCAAAGTTTTGTGGATGCTATGCAAGAAAAGCTAGACCAGTTCGAGAAAAGCAAAGTTTGGATGCTTGTTGAAAGACTGAAGGGAAAAACTGTCATTGGCACAAAGTGAGTGTTTAGGAATAAGCTTGATTAAGTTAGAAAAGTCAATAGAAACAAAGCAAAATTGGTTACACAAGGTTATAATCAATAAGAAGGAATTGATTATGATGAAACCTTTGCACCAGTAGCTAGGCTTGAAGCTATAAGAATGCTACTTGCTTTTGCTGCCTTCAAAGGATTCACTCTCTACCCAATGGATGTGAAGTATGCATTTCTAAATGGATTCCTTTCTAAGGAAGTATATGTAAAGCAGCCTCTTAGTTTTGAGATTTTTCCAACCATGTCTTAAAGCTAACGAAGGCTCTCTATGGTTTGAAACAAGCTCCTCGAGCTTGGTACGATAGACTGAGCACCTTCTTGCTGAAGAATTGGTTCAAGAGAGCTAAAATTGATATTACTCTATTTACTCTTGAACAAGATAATAACTTTCTACTAGTTCAAATATATGTTGATGACATCATATTTGATACTATTTATCATTCTCTCTATGGAAAATTTTCAAAATTAATGCAGAGTGAGTTTGGTGTAGATGAGAATAGGGAGAAGGTTTCAGGAAGTATTTATCGTGGAATGATTGGTGTTAGCTCCATCACCTTATCAAGATGCGCTTATTTGTTTTGAATGACAACAAAGCCAATTTAAAGAAAATGCTTTGAAGTTTCTTGTAAGTATATAACAAGTTTCTATCATGTAATAAGATCAAGGCTTACTCAAATGAGAATATATTTTACTATGCATGTGTAAATATATTTATCTCATGTTACAAGATTTGAATTGAAATAGAAGTGAAATTATATCCTTATTCAAGCAATTGATAGCTAACGATTAGAAGAAGATTTCAATGGTACAAGAACCAAGTCGTGAGACTTCAAAAAGTAACACTAGACTTTAGAAAGTACATTCAAGATGAAGAAATCAACTCATGTCCAAGAGCAACATGTTACTTAATCTTCAATCATCACAATCACAAAAAATCATTAGCAAAGAAGACTGGATTGAAGACTAGAAGATTGAAGAATCTTCAAGGGAGTGATTACGACTTCAGAAAGCTCACCTATGAGTAGAACATTTGAACGCTACAGGAAAATAAGATAAATTTGAATTTTGAAATTCAAATTTTGATCCAAGTCTAACCCAGTTGTCAAATTAGTATGTCATCTTTTCTGCCTAAATGATCAACCACCTTGGCTTCACGAAGGAGGAGTTCAGAAAGCATGTTCAGAAAGTAGAAAAGTAGTTTCCAAAGAGAGATTAGAAAAGTAGCTTCTGCAACCCATATGACAGATCTGTCAACCTCTCTTCTAGCTTATTCTTCCAAGACACAACTGATGATCAACACGTGTCACTAGGAGATCTGATCAAAGGCAACGATCATGAGGAAGACCACTATATATAGAGAGATGTTGTGCTCTAAAAATTAAGAGAGAAACTACGCTTAAAAGAGAGGAAACTTTGTTTAAATCTCTCCTTATCCTATAAAGTTCATTATCTTTTTGTAACCAGATTCCTTACATGTAAAGAATCTTCTTTCCTATCCTTATAATGTTAAATGCTCTTCTTAGGAAGAAATGCATAAATGAGTTGCTCTTGTTTCCCAAGTCTGTTTTCAATGTATAAGCTTTAAGGAAACTTGAGTGTAGGTTAGTTTGAGTAGTAACCTAAACACTTAACCTTTGTATCATCGACCCAGTAGTGATTGCTATGAGATAGCTTGGAAAGGCTATTGTAAACCTACTTGCAACATAATAGTAAGGTGTTCTTACTAATCACGGTTTAGCTTGGAGAGGCTAGTCAAAGACTGACTACTTACAGCTTGGAGAGGTTGGAGTAAGACTACTTGTAGCTTGGAGAGGCTGGGGCAAGACTACTTTCAATGTGACAATAGAAGTTGCTACTAGTCACAGGTTTTAGGCTTGGAGAGGCCAATGTCAATAATACTCAGTTGGATTTAGAAAGACCAGTGTCAATAATACTCGATTAGGCTTGGAGAGACCAGTGTTAATATTACTTGATTAAGCTTGGAGAGGCTGGTGAAGAACTACTAAATTTGTGGCTGTAGGTGATTTTTAAAGGTCACAAATGAGAGTTTGGGAAGGCTAATGTAAAGACTATCCAATTGCTCTTTTTCAGGTTGAGAAAGATGATTTTAGTGGAACCTCAATAGTTGTTAAGTACTAGATGTAGGCAGTTTGGCCGAACCAGTATAAACCTTTGTGTCTCTTCTTTCTCTCTCTCTGATCTTCTTCATATTTATTTGTTGTGTTTTTATTATTCATATGCTGAAATATTGTTCTTGCTTGTTTGTTATCTATTTTAATGATGAACGTTTACCAACAAGCTCTAGAGAACTACTTTCTAAAATCACTAATTATGTTTCTATTGTGCTGCAATAGTTTTACGCTTGATAGTATTTGTTTTCAAGTATTTCAAAAAACGCAAACAGGAATATATGTATAATTCAACCCCCTCTTCTCGTGCACATTTCCACCTATAAGTGGTATCAGAGCAAGGCCTCTAAGGGGTTGAGCAATCCAATGATTGTAGAGGACAAAGATCTGAAGGACAGAATAGCAAACATCCTTTTCACAAGATCAATCTACCAACTAACCATCTTTTGCTGATAAGATTCTAGGATCTGGCTTAGTCCGCTCCAATGGTGAAAAGGATTCCAAAGAAACCTGTGGACAAGAACTTTACAAAGAAGAAAATTCGATTGTTCCACTAAGTCAAGCCTTTGTTCATATATGCCCTGAGCTAAAGCTGTATATGCTACATATGTATTGCTTGTTACATAAGAAAGGCTATATGAAGTAGATTGTACATAATGTTTGAAGATCTTAAATTGTCTCTAGATATCTCTGATCTTGAGGTTGTCACAGATGCAATGCAATGCTAAAGCAATGAAATTGCTAAAACTTCTTTCGAAGTAGAAAGATATGATATTAATATCTGCGATTGAATCTGGAGATGAGATCTCTTTCTGTGAAAAATGTCAAAAGTCTGTAATGACTAAAACAAGTAGACATTAATCTCATGAATGAAAAATCAGGACAAAGATCATCTTGAGAAAGCAATTTGCTTATCCCGGTAAGAATAAAAATCATGCATCAGGATTTTCAAGCCGAGGTCTTAAAGGACATAGATGCAAAAAAGAAGAATATTCCAGACATCTAGAAATATTTTTCAAGAGGTCTTGATGTGTTAAAACTTGCTGCCATTATGTGCTTCATGGCCAAAGAACACTAACAGAGATAAGTGAGGTAAATATTTCTGCATCTCATCCTTCTTATAATATATTATCTGCTTTACGTGATGGGTTGCTAGAAGTTTATCAAGCCTATTAGTGTGTATATCTCAAACCAATCAAAGAACTCATAAAGTTGCCATGAAAACTTGAGAAGATCAAGCTTAAAGTAGGAAAGCTGAAAGTAAGATATTCTCCAAGGAGATTTTATTCTTCTCAAGTTCTATAAAACTAAAGCCTCAAAAAAAAAAAAGGTTATATGGAAATGTCAGAAAGCTATTTTTGAATTCTTGAAAGAACTTCATGGTTTTTAAAGATTCGACCAGCAACATTTGACATATTTCAAAAACTTTATTTTTGTGAAAATGGTCAACATCTATAGTTTAGAAAACTGATCTGAGATATACAGAAGAAACTGAAGAAGAAAAAGCTATGCAACTTCATCTTTTATATCTATTCTCTATTTTTTTTTTCTTCTTGCTAAGTGAAGAGATACCTTCCTATGAAATGATTCTTGAAAAAGAATTCCATTAAAAAGTTGAAGCATCTTTTTCTCTAAAGCTAACCAGAAAGGACCTATGAAAGTCTGGGTACCAGAATCAAATTTGTTATTGCAGGCTTATCTAAAAAGTCTCTCTGGCTAAAATTTCAAGAAGCAAATTGATGATAATCATTCTAGATATCATGTTCTGAACCTGAGAGTTATTATATATCCTGAAGGATAATCTCCTCAAGTACGATGATGAAAAAGGCTTAAAGAAGATCTTGCTGCCAATCTCGATGATCTTAAGGAAAGCCATGAGAAAATTATAGCTCAAGGAAGTTCTAGAAAGCTAGTAGATGAAAGCCAAAGCATCAAAAAGTAGGCTCCAAAACCTCAACCCTTCAGAAAGTATGCTTGGACCTTTCAAGATGATTAGAAAGGAATCTTTCTAGACTATGATATAAGCAATATGAAGATGACATAGAAGCTAAAGAATTTGAATGTACAGAAACTTCATGGAAGCTTATGTTTTAAAGACTATCTTCTATTGTCTAAGTTCATAGATTGACTCCCAAGGGTATGAGGACCAAGTCACTCCTTAGTTATATATAAATTGTGCTTTCATCACCACCATTGTATCTGAATATATTGAAAAGGTTTTGAGTAATCAAAGTTGGATGGAAGCTATGCTAAATGTGCTGAAATAGTTTGAGAGAGAAAGGCAAGGTCTACACATCATGAATGAAACATCATCATTAGTACAAAGAAGACGGTCAAAGACAATCTAAATAATGTTGACATCATTAGGGCAAACGTGGTTGCACAAGGTTTTATATATCAACAGATAAAAATTTATGATGAAGCCTTTGCATAGGTAGGCTACTTGCTACTGTTAACTTCTCCAAAGAAAGGACTGAAAGAAAAAGGACAAGTAATGCTACAACCTTTGCACTCGAATACTGCAAATAAAGAATCAACTAAAAGGCCATCTCTTGAGCTAATTCTTTTTTTTTAATCTTCTAAGATAATATTGTGCTAATTATTCTATCTAGAATCTTTTTACCACTCTAAATCCAAGTCTACTTTACAAAAAAAAAAATTGTTATCTTATTTAAAAATGGAGATATGAAGTTATAGATATGATTACCAAAGACCTTGTGTCAAGAAGTATTCATGACATCTATTGCTAAAGATCTCTTCAATGTTTTTCTGTTTTAGTTAAAGTCTTCTTCTCTTCTAAATGTTTTCACATTTGCATAAGCTTTTTGTGTAAAACATTTCTGGAGATTCCCTCTTCATAACTCCTTTCTGAAGATCTAGCAAAGCTATCAGAAATCATTAGACAATATATCCTCTTAAAGACATTGCATATCAGTTTGCAAGAACAGTAGAAGTTGAATCTATGTGGTCGATGGTTAATCATAGCATCGTAAAGTTAGTATATAATATCAAGAGCACAGTTTGCAAAATAGAGAATCAGCGGGTATATCAAATATTAGTTTGCAAGACCACAAATCTCTGTGAGGAATAATTTATCAGCTTGCATGTAACGCCCCAATTTTTACTGTAATTTTTACTATCATTAGAAATTACCGAATTACTGTAAGTAATTATTACATAAGATTTGAGGCCGAACAATCCTCAATAAAGGAATATAACATTAGAAGAGAGGTTAGGAGCGATTCATGCGAGAGTCGCAAATCCCGAATTTCTGTACGTATAAAATGACCAAAATGCCCCTGAAGTTATTTTACTCAGAAAATGAGGATCGTGGGCCCCACCTATTCTCAAGGGGATGTTTTGATGATAATAAGGGATTGTTTGTGTTATGTGTGTTAATAGAGCAGAAGGATCTCAATTTTGAGTTCCGACGTGCGAAATGACCAAAAGCCTCTGCGGCTGTTTTAACTCCGATGTGCGTGCGACTGAGCCCGAACTTCACTAAAATGTTTTAAAATTTGTTTTTAAGCCATGATTAACCATTGGTTAAGCTTGGTTGGCCTCGGGCAGTTTTTAAGTGAAAGTACGATTTTGCCCCTGTTTTTGGGCAGTTTTGCGAATTTCGGAATTTTTGATTCAGATATCAAACCTAAGCAATATTAGGCTCAAATTAAAGCTTATTAAATTCTAAATATTAATATAGAGTCAAAATTATGTATTTAGATTGATTAGAACCCAAAATTGCTCAAAACACCCAAATTGCTTACTAATTCACTTAAGCCCTTAACCGCAAATTCTCTAAATTACATGAATACCTTGCCTACACCTAAATAATGCATGGAACACACAAATTTCACTTCTTTGGGCTGTAATGGATGAAATTATTGATGCCATTATGCAGCTGAATTATTGCCAAAAATTGCACTAAAACAAAATGTCAAAATGTCACCATAAGAGACATAATTCCTTAATTTCATACAACTTTGTCTAAAATGATTTTTCCTCCCTTATTTCTCCTGCAAAATTCCACCAACTACCTCCTCATTTTGGCCAATTAGAAGCCTCAAAATCTTCTATAAATAGGCTTGCTTGAGTGGTCTTGGAATGCTTTGTTCATAACTAGTTTTTAGGAGCACCAAAAACTTTCTTTCTTCCTCCTCTTTGGTTGAATTCTTTCTTCAACTTTTCAAAGAGATTTTGTTTCATTTCGCTTTAAGAAATCAAGTTCTCTTCCTCTTCTTCAACTCAGATTAGGTAGGGAGTAGTTTCTAAATTTATTTCTATGCTTTGAGGAGTTGTGTTTTTAGCTCAAAATGATGAAATTATGAACTTACCTTAGCTTTTCATTTCGGTTTTCCTCTTCATTTTTCTTTAACCAATTCGGCCATATGGCCTAGGTGGAACTAAGATGACTTGATGATGAGGACCTTGAGGGTGGGTTGTAAATCCATCACAAGTTAGGCCTCTAAAGCTTGAAAATTCCACTTGATGCAAAACTTTAAAGAATAATGCTTTATGATGCTAAAACAAAGATTTTTAGTTTAGAACTTGAAAGATGTATTTTCCAAGCTTGTATTTCATGTTTATGTTTCAAGTCATCACTTAATCTTTCAAGATAATAAAGAGGTTGCATCTCATATTTAATTTATGCTCTCACTTTATTTTATAATGGCTAAAAGAATCAACGCATGGCATGTTTATTTTATGCTATCACCTAAAGATCCTAGAGGTCAAAGACTTGGCCATGTATCACAAGCAAAGAAATATGATTATTGGAGTTAAAAAATTTATTCTTTAAAAAGTCTTGAGATTGGAGCTTAAAAAGATGTAATAATAATTCTCTTCTGCCTTCACGGTCTGTGACTACCGCCGCTCCGGTTTCTTAATATTCTCTTCTCCCTCTACTGGTCCTGTGCGGATTACCGCTGCTCTAGTTTCTTGCATCATGTTTATATTTCAAGTTCTTGCATCATGTTAAATTTTCAAGTCATCACCTTAAATCTTAAAGATAAAGAAATGGAATTGCATATCATGTTTATAATTCCAAGCTATCACCTTATAAAGATAAGATTAAAATAAGGTTGCATAGCATGTTTAAAATTCTAAGATGTCACCTAAATCTCTAAAGCTCAAGACTTACTCCTTTTATCTTAAGTGAGAATTTTAATGGTGAAGATCCTCCCAAGTTTGACAAAAGAACTAGTTTCTAAATGAGTTTTAAGACTTTGCAAGGATTTTACGGGGAACTAGTATTTTATATGCACTTAAAATATGATTCTATGTAATTGCATGAGGTTCATGATTCGGCCACTGATCTGAGTTTAGTATCAATGTATGATAATTATTTGATATGTTTGAAGTTGTGATAATTATGGTTTATTGTTAAGAGAATGATTCACTGCATGTTAGAGATAAAACTAGCTCCCTAGAACAATCGAAGAGCTAGAATTTACCTAGTTTTTGACCCCTTTAAGTTTAGCCAATGCCAAATCTGTTTTAGTATGTTATAATTCTGTCTAGGATTAGTTAGCCACGAAAAATTTGGTATCAATTAGACTAGGATTGATCCCGAACACTAAAAATGAACTTAGCAACTGGAAACCATAAAAACAAGATTTCTAGAACTCTAGGGAATGAAATTTATGCATTCTATCCAGAATCTTTAGCAACAATAAGAACCAGGTTTTATTATGTTTAAATAAGGGAGAATGATTCATAATTGGTTTAGTAACTAATTTCAGCATCATAGGGAAAGCTGGTAACAAGAAAGGATTTAAAACATAACTTCTAGCATATCGTAAAACCTTAGGAACAACTTACTACCTATGCTACCCCATTTGATTTAATAGTGTTCTTAAGGCCTATAAATAATCGTAAGGATGGTAATAAATCCCTTAGGTGCATAACTAATTAGTTCTATAATTGAATGATTTCTGGCTTGCATGTTATAGTTCTTTGTTGCAAATAATGAGAATGCTTATGCATGAAATATTCTTTATTATGTAAAATTTACCTTTGTTACTAGAAGAAAGTGTATCATTGTAAAAGTGTAATTTGGAAAGGTTCTGGCTAAGGAAAGACTTGTTATTTAAGCGTGTCCATTGTGACCCACCTCTCTTTCCTGGGAATCTCCCAGATGCATGATTATAGTTGATATATATTTCTAGCTTAAGACTATAAATGAGAAAATGCTATGATGTTTATGAATTGTATTGTGATATAACATGCAAAGATTTAATGGTGACTTAAACTTATAAGAAAATGATCCTTTGGAACCATCAGACTATAGGTGGTGAAAGGGTGATTTTAGCCCCCTAACCCGTTCTCTCAAAAGGGTAGAGTCGGGACTTTAGCTTATCAAAAGGGATAAGTATATGCTAGTGGCGACTAGTAAAGTATGAGCTCATAACCTAAATTACTCCCAAAAGGGTGGAGTATAGGGTGGCCCAAGGAAAATAATGATGATGATAAGATTTTAAGTCACCTAAGGCACTAAAGAAATGAAATATGTGCACTGTGTCCATGTGTAGCTAATATTATATGACGTTCTTTTATGCATGTTATTTTGATAATGATGATGAGGAATATGATGTAATGATAAAGGAAAAGTTCATTGTAAATATGACATGTCAAGATTATGATGCATTATAAGACGCATGATTAAAAATTGACGAACCTCGGTTAAGTATTTGTCCGAACTTAAAATGAATCTTTGCATGCTCACTATTTTAGAATAATCCCGAGGTTCCTGGGGACTTTGATGATGTCACTGTAGAAGGAGGTACACTACTGAGAATTCTTTAGCAAGATTCTCACTCCCTTTTCTTTATTTCCGTCATTGTCTCCAGATTCAAATGGCGACATTTGTTCTGTTCGTTGATACCCCTACTTAGGAATTCCACTATGATCCGGTGCATCACTCATATCATTTTGAAGGGAGGTGCGCAGTTCGTGTTTTTATTTACATAGGTCGTCCATTTGCACATCCTGTCCCTAGTTATCGATTTTCTCCTACTTCTCCCCATGGCGATGAAATGGTTTTCGAACATGCACGTCCACTTGATGAAAGGATGTTACGTTCTTATCCCGCTTCATCTGCTGTCCATGGATTTCCAGAGTATGTTCCCGAGACGAGATATTCTGAAACTGATCCTTCAAAGGACACTCCTACTCATGTATATTCTGCGAGCTCTGCTCCTACTCCCATACGTGTAAGAGAGGGTAGTGAGGAAACAGTTGTTCAGCCGAGGTTAGCAAGAAGGCCGTCCATGCGACCCCAGCCTAGTGCATCTCGTGTGTCCCCTCCCAAGGGAGCTCATCAGTGGATCGGATTTATTCCCCCATTTCCAGGACAGTGGCCATAGAAGGTTCTTAGTAGATTTATGTGTGTTCATGCACCCTAGTTTTAGGATAACCTTCCTGGCTTATGGAGTTATCTAGTTTAGGGGCATGTATTTCCTTATGTATATTTTCTTTTATGGGTTTGCATAAGACAATGATGTATGATCATAACCCACCCTTTGAGTGAGGTTATTGTATGTAAATATATGTTATAATGTGCTTATGGATGTTATATGATGGAGCCAAAGTGATATGATGTGATATATTCTTAAACGTCTTATTATACTCCGCTTACTCGTTCACGTTGTACTCGGCTCACGTTTTCAATTATGTTTTTTTTAAAAAAAAAAATGGCTCGTAATTTCACTAAGTATTTTCAAATTATGAAGAAAGAACCAAAGCAAGGAGTAAAGTCTAGTCATTAATCAGATTCAACCTAGGTGTATTTGGTTAATTACTAGGGTGTTACATTGCAAGATCAGAAAGAAGACGATTTCATCAGAAAGAAGATAATTTGTTCAAAAAGAAGAATTTGAGAATCAGAAAATAATGGATATATGGGGGCATATAATTCGATGCTGAACAATGACCTTGTAATGAGTTTATAAAGCTTCTCCAGAGGATTAGAAAGTAACTTGGGAGGTTCAGGAAGTGATGTCAAGTTGACTCCTTTTCTAAAACAAGGATGAAAAGGCAAGATAATTCCTACTGCTTTGAGTTTGTCTTTCCCACGTCGCTTCAGCTCTCTTTTAAACCCCATGTCTCACACATCACCTTACCTTTCTTTAACAAGTCACCTCTCTCACTTTCACCTTTAACCTCAGACACTTTATCATTTCTATGTAACCTCAACCGTTTCTTTCTCCTTAACCACAATTGTTTCCTTTCAAACCTTCACCTCTGCCTCGTTAATTGCTCTCCTTTACATCTAAATCCGCTTATTTCTAGTTTCTTTAATCATCTTCAAAATTCTATC
The DNA here is from genome assembly GCA_031216125.1 of Dalbergia cochinchinensis. Lineage (NCBI taxonomy): Eukaryota > Viridiplantae > Streptophyta > Magnoliopsida > Fabales > Fabaceae > Dalbergia > Dalbergia cochinchinensis. The sequence goes on from CM062376.1 coordinate 6,165,050, forward strand.
TCTCAACCTCTTCCTCACAAACATACCTATAGATTGCTCCAATGGCATAAGAAAAAAATGTGGCTCTATCTACCTCTGGGAAGTTATCTTTTCATATGTATGATGACGTTGGCATGCAGGATCGCTATGAAAGATTCTTCATCTCTAGAAAAATGGCAACTAGAAAGTCTTTTGAGAAAAAACTTATGTGAAGAAATCACCATTCTTGATGAAGTCTTTTCTTTCTAGAAGTGGGAGGATTTTTTGGAAATGAATGAACTAATCTTTCCACATTTGGTCAATGCCTTTTATTCTCATTTGGAGAGACCATTACAATCCTATGTTGGAGGGATGATCAGAGATTGCTCCATCAAGATCATAGCCTTGGAACTTGCCAAAATCATCAAAGCTCCATGTGATTGGATCATATGCAAATCTTCACTAGACTAGGCAAAATCTCTTGGTGTAAATGGAAGAGATGTGTCTAGGTATCTCACTAATTCCATCCTTCACAAGCCCAGTGAAACTACCACTATCATACTAAGTGCTAGGGCAAGAAAAGTGTACACAGTGATTCAATTCTCTACTATTCCATAGATTGGTAGCATAGATGCTCTTGTTGGAATAGACTACATGCTTCTTTATTGCCTGATGGCCAAAAGAAAAGTGAACCTGCCTATGCTCATTCTAGATTACATGATGAGTGCAGCAATAAAGGAGACATGAAGAGCTGCAAGTGTTCCCTATGGCATGCTTTTAACAAGGGTGCTTTAACGTCTGAACTTCCCTCTTCTCACCGAAAGCTAAGAGGTTTTGGAGGGAACCATGTTTACACTTTCCTACTTTAGAACTTCAAAAAAAAGGTTAATCCTCTAAATTACTAAGCCAACAAGGCAGAGCCCCAAAATAAGAGGTGAACAAGCTCAAGAGGCCTCCTGGAAGTTTGAATCCAATGAAGAAAAGACAAAAAAGAAAAGAAAACTTGTCCTCATCGAGAGTGAATCTGAAGAAGAGGATGTCCTTTTAATTCACCACGTTGAAAGAAAGACAAAAAAAGAAAGGAGTCAGCCACTCAAGCATCACAAGTTGTGACCAAACCTGAAAAAATTATGAGTAGAAAAGAAATTGAGCTAAGATGCAAAAAGAAGCACAAGAATGTGTCAAGTGTCACCATTGTATGGGAGGAAGTTAAAAAATATCAAGAGGAGGGGTATCATGTAACTGTGCTTAATGACAATGAAGAAGAAGAAGAAGCAGAAAAAGAACAGGCTGAAACATCGTCATTTGAAGAAGAGGAAAGTTTGTTGAGTAGTGAGAAGGCTAGAGACTGTGTGCTATATTCAGTTCCAAGCCCATAGATAAAGAAATTTAGATGGAGCCTATTATTAAAGAACCTGATGAGAAGAACCATGCAACATGTTTTTCTCTTATTCCTATGGTACCATAGCCCCCCTCTTCCATTCATATTTCACCAGTGGAAGAAGAAAATAGAACATCTGAAGGTGCAACACCTCTTGTTCTAAAAGCTGATGCCTTTGCATTGGTTCAGAATGTTCCTACCACCTCTGCTCTAGCTCAAGATAATCCTGCTTGATGAGGACACGGCGAGTGACAAGGATAACAAGGCGCTTGGTGAACTTGGAGGTCCAATGACAAGGGCGAGATCTACGCAGGCTAAAGAGACTCTAAATAAACTTGTGGAAACTTTATTTGAAGCCCCGAGTCTTGGGGAATTGTAGCCCAAGATGGTGAATTGCTCAATGCAAATTGAAAGAATGGAGGCTTAGTTTTCTTTTATTTTCTTTGGTACGTGTTAAAATAGGCTGAACATTCTTATTAGTTTACTAATAGTGGTGGGCTGAATTAATAAACTAATTTTAGGCCTTATTATAATGTACCTAAGTTAGGTTCAATTTAAGCAAACTTGGAAGGTGTTGCCCATTATAAAGGCAAACCCTAACTTTTGGAAGAGAACTTTTCAAAACATTTTTATCTTAAGTGTGAGACTTGCTCTCTCTTGGTTCTTTATAAAATCTCTGAACTTATCAAGTGTGCTCATCCTTCTAGCATTCCTAGGCTTATCAATCTCTTGATTGTGGTGCCTTCTTCTTTCTTTTCTGTTCTTTCCAGGATTTATGTTTGATCCAAAATATCCATTAACCCTCGTCCATATCTCAAGATATAATAATCAGATTTCAGTGATTCTTGAGCCTAAATTGTGTTTCAGAACGTGAGTTTTCTTCTCATTTTTGATTCGTCCAATTCCAAGACCTGTAGCACGAGATACAGGGTAGAGTTAACTTTGTACTGAACCTGCGTTTCCCAAACTTGGTAGATCCGTGTTGCATGATTCATGGAGTTTGGATCATATCATGTGGTATCAGAGCTCAGTTCTAAGGTTGGCTAATTTGGTACTGATTTTTTTTCCTCCTTGTCCAGCTGTGTCTTTTGTGTCTATTGTCTATTTCCATTGTTTGTCTTGTCTTTTTACATTTTTGGGTGCTGGTTTTGTTTCCTATAATTTGTGCAGCACCTGTTTGTCAATTGTCCTCAATTATTGCAAATTCCAACATTTTGTTTTCTCAAATTCTGCATTTGTTTGCTGTTATTAATTGTTGAGTTAGAAGCAAAAATACACACAAAAAAATTGAAATAGAAAACAAAAGAGTTAAAAAAAAATTGAACTAGAAAAGAAAAAAAAGACAAAAAGAAGTTTAATAGAGGAGACAGTAGCTTTTTTTTTCTTTCTATAATTTCAATGCACATTGCTTGCTTGATACAGTTCCTAAGTGTCTTGCTACGTCTTTTTTTCTATTTTTTATTTTTTTCTTCAGTCTATCATCACTTAGCTGTTCTTTTGTGTGTCATCACATTGTTGAGTCTTCAGTAAATACTCTTGTGTATTCTTGGAGAATCTACTAAGAATTTGAAGAGAGCTCTTGAGTGGAAAAAGGCAAGAGAGAACTTTACACAAAAAAAGTAAAAGTGGCAGCCATGGAATTCACGGACTATGCTCTTATTTGGTGGAACCAATTGCAAAAAGAACGACTTTGATATGAAGATCCTTTGGTGGATACTTGGGTTGAAATGAAGAGGTTGATGAGAAGGAGATTTGTCCCTTCCTATTATCATAGGGACCTTCATAAGAAGCTCCAAAGGCTCACATAAGGTAGTAGGAGTGTTGATGAATATCACAAGGAGATAGAGGTGTCTTTGATTAGAGCCAACATGCATGAAGATAGGGAGGCTACTATGGCACGTTTTCTGAATGGGTTGAATAATGACATTAGAGATGTGGTTGAGTTATAAAATTATGTGGAGTTGGAAAACTTGGTACATCAAGCTACTAAAGTGGAGCAGCAACTTAAGAGAAAGGTACCATGAGAAGGAGTTCTTCTAATTTTAATTCTTCAAATTGGAAGGAAAGAAATAAAGAGGGAGGTGCTTCTTCTAACAATACCACTATTGCACCGCAAAGGACTCAATTCAAGTCTAACGAGATCCCTAAAAAGACAAGGAGTAGTGAGATAAAATGCTTCAAGTGTTTGGGGAGAGGTCACATAGCTTCGGAGTGTCCAACCAGGAAGACTATGTTACTTAAAGAGAGTGGAGAAATTACTAGTAAGTCTTCAGCTAGTGAAGCCGAGGAAGAGGTAGATGAAGAGATCATTGTGGAGGCCAAAGAAGGAGATTTATTGATGATTAGGAGGTTGCTTGGAAGTTAGATGATTCCCATAGAGAGAACATTTTTCACTCTTGGTGTTCAATCAATAGGAAACTATGTTCTTTGATTGTGGATAGAGGGAGTTGCACTAATGTGGCCAGCTCTAGATTAGTGTCCAAATTAAATTTGGAGACTAAGCCACATCCTAGGCCATACAAACTCCAATGGCTTAGTAAAGATAGAGAGATGACCGTGAGCAAGCAAGTGGAGCTGCACATTTCCATGGGATAATACAATGACTAAGTGATATGCGATGTGGTTCCAATGGAGGCAAGCCATATTCTCTTAAGGAGGTCGTGGCAATATGACACCAAAGCTATTCATGATGGGTTCACAAACAAGATTTCTTTCATGCATAATGGGAGGAAAATTGTTCTCAAACCTTTATCTCCTAGAGAGGTGTGTAAGGATCAAATAACATTGAGAGAAAAGAGAGTGCAAGAAAAAAAAGAGATGAGTGACACATAAAAGAGTGAGACATTTGATTACAAAAAGAGTAAAAAAAAAAGAGTGAAACACTTATGGGATTGAGTAAAACACTTGAGAGCAAACAGAGTTGTTTAGTAAAGGAAAGTGAGGTGAAGAAGTTGCTGCTTGCCAACAAGCCACTTTATTTACTTTATTGCAAGAAAAATGTTTTAACTATTGATAACTCTAATAAAAGTGTTGCCATTGCTCATGTTGAGTTTCTTTTGCAGGAATACGAGGATGTGTTTCCAAAGGAGGTTCCAAGCAGATTGCCACCATTAAGAGGGATTGAGCATCATATTGATCTCATCCCTGGTGCATCTTTACCCAATCGGCCAGCTTATAGAAGCAACCCGCAAGAGACCAAAGAAATACAAAAGCAAGTTGAGGAGTTGATGACAAAAGGTTGGGTGCAAGAAAGCTTGAGTCCATGTGCTATTCTAGTGATTCTGGTGCCTAAAAAGAATGGCACTTTGAGGATGTACAGTGACTGTAGAGCAATCAACAACATCATAGTCAAGTACCGACACCTTATTCCTAGGTTAGATGATCTTCTTGATGAACTGTATGGTGCTTGTTATTTTTTCTAAAATTGATTTAAAAAGTGGGTATCATTAGATTAGGATAAGGGAGGGGGATGAATGGAAAACTGCCTTTAAAACTAAGTACGATTTGTATGAGTGGTTGGTTATGCCTTTCGGGCTAACTAATGCCCCAAGCACTTTTTTGAGATTAATGAACCATATCTTCAGAGATTTTATTGGCAAGTTTGTTGTTTACTTTGATGACATTCTGATTTATAGCACTAGTTTTGACTTGCATATTGAACATTTGAGGGCTGTTATGCATGTGCTTAGAAAAGAAAAATTATATGCTAATTTTGAGAAATGCACTTTTTGCACCGATCATGTAGTGTTCTTAGGCTTTGTTGTGAGAGCAAAAGGAGTGCAAGTTGATGAGGAAAAGGTTAAGGCCATTCAAGAGTGGCCTACACCTAAGACTGTGAGTGAATTGAGAAGTTTCCATGGCCTACACCTAGGAGGTTTGTTAGGGACTTTAGCACCTTGGCTGTGCCTCTTAATGAGATAGTTAAAAATCATGGGAAATGGGGAGAGAAACAAGAGCAAGCCTTTGCTGCCCTTAAGCATAGGTTAACTAACGTGAGTGATACATCTCTAAGAGTGCAAACACGTGATATTTCTTTAAACTTGAATTATGGTAGGAACAGGTGCTAATGGTACCCCTCCTCCTTAGGGAAACAATAGATTGTTCGTGGACGCTATCACAACTCAATGTAAAGGATGATGAGGGAGTATACAGAGGAGTTATATGGGAGATTCAGTAATTAAAAAGTCAAGAACATTGTGATGGTGAAGGAAGTAGAAGAAGGATTGATGGAAGAAGGAGAAGAGATAATGAGGATGATGTTAGAAAGGGCCAAATTGAGGGAGTGAAGCTTAATATCCCACCTTTCAAAGGGAAAAATGATCCAGAGGCTTATCTTAAGTAGGAGATGAAAATTGAGTAGTTATTCTCATGCCACAATTACAATGAAGAAAACAAAGTAAAGGTGTTAGCCATGGAGTTCATGGACTATGCTCTTATTTGGTGGAACCAATTGCAAAAGGAGTGACTTAGATATGAAGAACCTTTGGTGGATACTTGGGGTGAAATGAAGAGGTTGATGAGAAGGAGATTTGTCCCTTCCTATTATCATAGGGACCTTTATAACAAGCTCCAAAGACTCATGCGGGGTAGTACGAGTGTTGATGAATATTACATGGAGATAGAGGTGTCTTTGATTAAAGCCAATGTGAATAAAGATAGGGAGGCTACTATGGCACGCTTTCTGAATGGGCTAAATAATGGCATTAGGGATATGGTTGAGCTACAAAATTATGTGCAATTGGAAGACTTGGTACATCAAGCTACCAAAGCAGAGTAGCAGCTTAAGAGAAAAGGTACCATGAGGAGGAGTTCTTCTAATTTCAATTCTTCAAATTGGAAAGAAAGAAATAAGGAGGGAGGTATTTCTTCTAACAATGCCACAGTTGCATCTTTAAGGACTCAATTCAAGTCCAATGAGACCACTAAAAAGACAAGGAATAGTGAGATAAAATGCTTCAAGTGTTTGGGGAGAGATCACACAGCTTCGGAATGTCCAATTACTTAAGGAGGATGGGGAAATTACTAGTGAATCATCATCAGAATCTGCACCACAAAGTAGGGAAGAGTATGATGAGGAAATTGCACCTGAAGGAAATTGATTCATGGTGAAGATGTAACATCCTTAAATTCATAAATAACATAAATATCGATTAATGCTAATTAGAAATTAGATAAAATATAGCAAAAACCAAGAGAACCTGGACCAGTTTTATGAAACATAACAAATATTATTAGAATATTCTTGTGTTTCTAGAGAAAAATACAAAGAATTACAAAAATGTCATCATTTAATAGAAATAACGAAAATACCCTTGCTATGTAAAGGAAATTACCAAACTACCCTTGCTTTATTAGTAAATGACAAAGATACCCTTACTCTGTAAATAGAATTACAAGAATACCATTGTCATTGTATAATTACAAAAGTATCCTTGTCTTAGTTAAAGAAATTACTACAATGACAATTACAACAATGCCATTGCACAAATCCCTAGATTTGTCTTTAGGCAAGAATGAATCTAAGCCATTGGATTAAGATGACAATACAATAATTCAACCACATACATCATACACATTCTTAATCACATACATGCACATAGATAATCTCATGCTAAAAAAATTAAAAACACTTATTAAAGCATAAGAACACATGATATAAATCTATGATGCGTACATTAAAGGTTAGAAAATTTCCACTAACATTTTTGCATAAAACATGGAACATGATTTCATAAAACTAGGCCAACATGTTTCCATAAAACATGGAGTGTTTTCATCCAAAGTTTGGCCAACATGTTTCCATAAAACATGGAGTGTTTTCATCCAAAGTTTGGCCAACATGTTTCCATAAATCATGCTCCAAGAATTAATTCTCTAAATGTTTCTTGTCTTGATCCTTCCACTATAAATACTCTTCAAACTCTTTTCCATTCCTTACATTTCCAAAACACAAAGAGGCCTTACATGCTTTGCAAGAGATACATTCTCTAGCTCTTGTAAAATACATACACTTTTACTAGTTTCCATGCCTTAGAAACTCCCTAAGTGCTCTTTCTTTCTTATATTTTTCTCTACCATTCTTCTTATGTTCTCCTCTTCAAAGATGTCTCTTAACCCTCTAAACCTTATTTTAAACACTTAAATTCTAAACTCAAACCTTCACTAGCTCTCATAAGAGTTACAATCTTTAACTCCGTGAGAAATATTTTCTTAAGCACTCAAGTTCTAGAGCCAAGATTCAAGGAGGGTCATCTACTCCAAGGACTCTTGCTTAAGCCCAAGAAAGAAGAGAAGGACTATTTTTAGACCCTACATAAGAGGTAGGAGTTTCTTCTTTATTTGTTCAAGCATTATTGGCTTCTAACCATGGATAGAATGCCTCAACCTTGAGTTATTGTCAAAAGTTTTGAATGATTATTTGTAAAATATATTTTTAGATAGCACAATATATTCCATTATGTTCTTAGCACTTCTATGATGCTATCATACTCAAATATAACATAAAATGATAGTATGTGAAACTTGATTTTTAATAAAAATTACTAAAGACATAAAAATGGTAGGTGCTGGAATTTCTGGTTGATTCTGGCAGCAGGCACTTCGAAATGTAATGATCATAAAATATGAAGTATCCCGAAATAAAAATATTTTTATCATAAACTAGACTCATTATAGAAGACTCTCCAAAAAGAATCACCCAAAACGGAGTTCTCTAGCTCAAGATATAAATTTTCAAAGCTAAGCCAAAAACTGAAACTCTACATATGACCTTGCAGTAGTAAAATAAGTGTAACTCACTATATAAAAATCCAAATGGACTGATTTCAACTCCTTAGGAAAGCTAACACATAGAGAAACACATCTATGTATGTTATACATAATGCTTTGCACCACGTAAATATAGGATGAGAAATAAATTTTCAGGACACTGTCTTTGTGAGAGTGTAGTTTGGAACGATTCTGGCTAAGGAAAGACTTGGTATTTAAGCGTGTCCATTGTGACCCACCTCTTTCTTGGGAACCCTCCTGTAATGACATTACAGTTGAAGGAATCTAAAACTACCTTTTCTAGGCTGAGATAACAAGTATATAGAGAGCTACAAACTTTTTCTTCTAAAAGATGTTAGAAAGTGAAATAAAAGATTCAAGTCTTGCAAGAAAACTTAAATATTTAAGTAGTAATAATTGTTTCGAGAGGAAATATATATATATATATATATATATATATATATATATATATAAGTCATAGGGGAGCTTTAAAATATGTAAAGAACATTTAATAATATTTTAAAGTGCATTAATGTATTACTAAAAATTAAGTGTACAAAGAAGACTAAGAGAATCTATATGAGATCTTATATAAGTCTATCCACTAAATACCGCTTAACATGAATACTATTTTTATTTACCATGAGACTTAGTATGAAATGTCTACTACTTGATATAAGATTGTGTATGAAATGTTTCTATGATATCCAAGCTGATATATAGTATTATGAATATATATTGACGAGTTATGAAATGATAAGAATGGATGATTGATTGTACCATGATCTATTTATGATTGCATGATTATTATTCTTACTCAATGAGAATAAAGTAAAGCCTGAAAAAGTAGCAATGATAGTCCTGGAAAGTGGACTTGAGCTAAGCTCACGGCTTAACCCCTAAAACCGTTGAGATCACTAAGAACGGAAAGAAAACCAAAAGGTTGTGGGCGACGCCACGGTATGAGCTCATTACCCTTTAGGGTGGTCTAAGGCATTGATGTATTCATCCCGTGAGTAATTATGAGACATGTCAATAAAAGAGAATAAAGTGTCATGCATGAATACTACTAGTAGAAATGCTTGTATGATTACAAAAAAGAGATGCATGAAATCATTAAGTAATGTGTTGACTTGTAATTGATGAGTTAAGTTAGATATGTATGACTCGCTAATAAGAATAGTTTAAAAGTAACTCTACCTCGGCTAATCACGTTTATGAAAATCTTGATAAATGAACCTTTACTGTCCATCACTTTGTAAATAAACCCGAGGTGGTGGAGTGACAATGATGACACGATCGATACCAAGTTGAAATTCCTACTGAGAAATCCAGCATTTCTCACTCCTATGTATGTTCCGTTGTCACCACCAGATACTGATGGATCCCAACTATTCGAGAAGGGGGAAGTCTCGCTTCCCTGAGTCAAGATGCACGGAGTCCTGGGAGCTAGGAGAATGACCACTACTAGCCTAGCCTCATATTAGACATCTGATAGGCTAAGAACCACTGCCACCACCTCTGTAGTTATCTATGCTAGAGATTTTCACTTCTCCACTGTTGCTATTCGTATGCTATACTTTCTTCTATGTACTATTTATTAGAAGTACAAAAAGCCAAGATCTTGTATTTACCCATGTAGGTGCTACTCTGTAAACTCATGTTGGTAACAATGTATAATTATTCCATGTTATGTTAAATATTCTAAATTTCTACAATGATATTACTGCTCAGTAAACTTCAATTTTAGAAATTATATTATATCGGAACTATGGCGCACATACCATTCACATTACAGGCTTAGTTTTTAAAAGTAGATTCGTATATAAAAAAAAAAATTACCCTTATCTTCTTATCATTAATTTAAAAATAAAATTGATTAAAGAATATAGGTAACAGCTAATAGAGTCCGGGTCTATTAGGGTGTTACAGAAGAGGTTGTTGGGTGTAACGCCTCGTTTTTCTCTAAACTTTTAAATGACCAAAATGCCCCTGAGGTCATTTTTACCCGAAACACGAGGACGGCCGGCCTTGGCCATCCTCATAGGGTTTATATGTTATATGAAGGGAATTGTATGATTGTGAATGTCCAACGGAGCAGAAAAACCTCATTTCTGAGATTTCTGTGCACAAATGACCAAAATACCCCTAACTTAATTTAAGGCCATTTTAAGTTTCGACTCCGACCCGGACTTGTTCCGGAGATCAAACATGATGTTTTAAGGCATGAACCATGTTGGTCTAAGTCCCGGAGGTCCCGGGCAACTTTTGGTAAAAATTATGATTTTACCCCTGCTTAGTGCATTTTAAGCCTAACGAGTTATTTAACTCAAACCTAAGCAATATTAGACTCTAATGAAAGGTTAATTAATTTTCTCAATTAATCTAAAGCTAAAATAATTATTTAAGGTTAATTAGAACCTAAAATTTGCTTAGGGAAATTTGCAACTCAATTCTAATTCTTTCCTTTCTTTAAAGAAAATGCAACTATGAATAGTATTTTCACTATTCACATTTCCTTTCAATGCTTTCTCTTCCAAGAAAAGTTGTCATACATCAATCAAGGTTTTCAATTCATTTCTAAATTAAAAATATTTATGTCATTCAAATTCAAAAAGAATGAATTGTTTTTATGGTCATTCAAGCTTTCAATCAAACTTTTCAAGACATTATGTCTTATACCACCTTACCTATGCTTTGGAAATTCAAAATTTGAAAATATTTTCTTCTTTTTTTGACATGGAAGGCATGGTTTTTTCCACTCCTTTACAGCCCAAAATTTTATGATTTTATTCATTTAAAAGGTTTGGAAATAAGCTACATTGTTAGCCATACCTTAGGCTATGCATAGCTAGACTTTTTACCATGCTTTGAATGACTAACACCATGCTTTGAACAAAGATATTTCCTCCCCCATGTGGCTATAAAGTGGCCGAATTCCCCCCCCCCCCCAAAAGGCCACCATCATTTTACTTCTCTATAAATAGGTAGCTTAGGGAACTTGAAGCACCTTTGTTCATTTTACTAAAGCTTAGAGTTTAGAGCACTTTGAGGTTTTCTCTCAAGCTTCCAAGAGTTCTTCAAGCTCAAGTTCTTCCTCTTCTTTTCAAAAACCACAAGGTGGGGAACCTTTCTCAATATGTTTTTCATTTCTATATTGAATCTTGTTGGGAAATGATGCAAGGTGGAACCTCCATGTTGCTTCTTCATTTTTCGGTTTCTTCCTTTTCTTTTCCTTTCATTTTTGGCCTCAAGGCCTTGAACATGAGAGCTTGATGATGAGTGCTCTCCAAGATGAAACCATGAGTTCATCTTAAAGTAAGGCCTCTAAAGCTTGAACCTTTCTTAAGGAAAAGTTCCATTCTTTCTCCTTTTCTTTCTTCTTCGGCCTCAAGGCCAAGATAAGGAGAGCTTGATGATGAGTGCTCTCTTGAGATGACCATGTGTTCATCCCAACATGAGACCTCTAAAGCTTGAATCTTGTTTGTGAAAAGTTTCATCTTTTTCAAGTTTTGGTCAAGACAAGGTTGTGTTTTTCATGAAACCTTTTTGGAACTTTTGTTTCTTGATGTTTCGGCCATAAAGGCCTAAGGTACTTGGAAAAATGGTAGCTTGATGATGAGGGCTTCATGTTGATGTTTGTCACATGAACAACCTCTAAAGCTTGAGTATTCTTAAGAAAAGTTTATTATTTCCAAGTTTTACTCAAGAAATAGTTGTGTTTCTCTTGAACCTTTAAAAACTCCATCTCATTTCTTTGAGGTTTCGGCCATGAAGGCCTTTGGAACTTGAAAAAAATGGTAGCTTGATGATGAGGACTTCATGTTGATGTATGTCACATGAACAAAACTCTAGAGCTTGAACTTGGTTCCTAGACCAAGTATGTTTTCGGTTTTGTTCTTTTATGTTTACCATGAGTTTGGTTTTGATGGAAGTTTAAAGCATAGTAAAATACTCAATGATGAGGACTTGAGTTGTTGGTGTTTGAATCATCAAGATCTTGGTCCCTAGAGTTCAATAATGGTTTATTCTTCTTAATGAAGATTCAGCCATCTTCAAGTTTTATGGTCATGATTCATTTTAAGTATTCAAGCACTAGTAGTTTCCTTTTCTTGTGAGGATGAGGTTTGGGTTGGAACTATGTTCTTTTTAAAAGTCTTGCAAGAGCTCTAGACAAGATAAAAGTAATTTGCATTCACGTTTACTTTATGCTTTGCATAGCATGTTTATTTCTATGCTATCACTAAACCCCAAGATAAGGAATGAACTTGCATAATGCACGTTTAAATTCCAAGCTTCGTATTCCATGTTATATTTCAAGTCATCACTTAAGAACTTAAAGATGTAAAACGAGAGCTTGCATATCACCTAAAATAATCTCGAAGCCTTTCTATTTCGGCCTTAAAGTTGATTGTTGCTGGGCCTAGAGCACTAAAATAAAGAATGGAACTTGCATATTTACTTTCAAGTTTTGCATATTTACTTTGAGCTTTGCACATTTAATTTCAAGTTCTAGCATTTCATATTTACGTTGAAGCTCTCACTTCCCTCTCTAATGAAGAATAAAATGGAATGCATAGCACGTTTACTTTTATGCCATCACCTAAGAGACTAGAGCTCAAAGACTTGCCCATTTCATCTTGAGAAAAGTTAAATCAAGAGGTATTCTCTTGAAATGTACTCGGCCATGTGATGATGAAAGCTCTAGGATGAGTTTTTCATTAGTTACAAGAGCCTATAGTTTATGTTTTAAGTTTTTCCTAAACATAAGTGACATTTGAAAGTATTTTTGAGTATGTTCTTACATTTAGAATTTCAACCATGAGTAAATTTAAAGAGTTGTTGCCCTATGTATTTTATGAAAGTTCTTGACAAGTTAAATTGATTTCCAAGGAATTTTTGAAGTCTTAAAATTGTTCCAAGAGAAACTAGTTACCTATGTACATGAAAAAAGAAAGTTTACACATGATTTGATGACTTACCAATTTCGGTTCTGCCATGATCATTTCCAGCACCTTAAATTATGTTTTGGGTGGTCTAAATACGTTTGAATACCTTGCCAAGTATATGCTAATTGTTTTAGACATTTTAGAGCATGTTTGGTTACCTTAATTGCTTGAAATGTGAATTCTAGAACCCCATAGGTACAGAAAATATGAATTCTGTCCAGATTGATTAACACCCATAGAATCACATTATATGATGTCTAGATCAGTGAGAGTGACTCATAATTGGCTTAGGTATTAATTGTTGCATCATAGAAAAAGTTGGATGTGAGAAAGGGTTTAAAACGCATCTTCTAGAACACTGTAATTCATCTAATACAAGCTTACTGCCAAGGCTGTCCAGCCATGATTAATTAGGTTTTAGGACTTAATAAATCATGGTAATGAGGTTAATCAATCCCTTAGAGGTATAAGAAAATAATTTGGAAGTTTGAGGTTACCCGATTTAGGGATTTCTACCTTAAGGGATGATTATGTGCCTCACATTTAATGATGAATTGGTGTGTTAGCTCATGACGTATGTGATGTCATGTGAACTATTACTCTTATGTGATGGTTTGTAATCTCATGTTATTGCTTCTTTAAAAGAACCTTAGAGATGCCGAAGTGGTAATTATGTGTTATGCATTAATTATGTGGCATCTTAAAGAAACATGTTAAACTTAGGGTGACTTAAAATATGAGAATGTAATCCTTTGAAACCCCCAAACTAAGGGTGGGGACAATGTGATTCTAGCCCCCCTAAACCCGTACTTAAAGTCGGGAAGTTGACTTACCCCAAGGGATAAAAGTCTAGATACTAGTGACGACTAGTGTGGTATGAGCTCATAACCTAGAGATTTCTCAAAAGGGAGAAATATGAGGGCGGCCCCAGTTTAAGTGAAAGTTTAATGTCACCTAAGTAACCAAGATAAGTCACCATGTGCCAAGTACGAAGTTATATGATTTATGTTCTATGATCCAAGTTATATGATTGAAGTCCCACAGTTTATTTCCCATGATTTATGTAAATACAAGTGATATGTTAAAAGGAACAGATCTCGGAGATTGAGACTTTAGAAAACTCATAATTGAATCAATATATGTCCATGGTTTTATAAATAACCCGAGATACCTAGAGACGTAAATGATGACACCTAGGATAGGAGGAGAGCCCTACTGAGTTTCTTTAGTAAGAATCTCACTCCCTCTATCTCTTTCTTTCCATTACGTCTTGAGCGAGATGGCGACGTCAGTCTGCTCGTTGACACACCCGGTGGGAGGTCTACCATGACCCGAGCATGGGTCATTCCATTTTGAGGGCCGATGTCATGCGCATCTTCATGTTTTTGGGACGGCCGTTTGCACACCCCGTATATAGTTATCGCTTCTCCCCGACATCCCCCTATGGTGACCACACGATCTTTGAGCATGCACGGCCACGACATGAGAGGAACTTACGGACCCACTCTGCCGGTTCAGCGGACATACCGGAGTATGTGCCACTATCGCAGCACTCAGAAGAGGACCCTGTGGAGGACTCCCCCATGGACCATGAGGGCTCTGCCCCCACTCTGCCTCTGCGACCGATGGGCAGCGAGGAGACAGTCACTCAGCGTCGGAGGGCTTCGGTGCCCGGACCACGACCCCGACGTGGACGACACGTTCAGTCACAGGGCATGCTTGCACCTGCCGAGCTCCGCCATGGATTGGCTACGTTCCTCCGTACCCGTGAGTCTGCTATGGAGATTGGACGGTAGCCCTTAGTGCACGCACGACACATAGTATGGATGAAACCTCTTTTGTATTGAGGTTATCCACCTTAGGTTGCACGTGGGTAGGGATGTTTCTTTCTAGTTCTTTTCTATGTATTCTGTATTTCCGTTGTATTCCTGTTTACCATGTACTTGAAGAGTCCTGCCCCGTAGGGTAGGCATACTATATATGAGATATTCTAGTTGTGATTATGTTATGATTTTGGAGCCACTTCTATGTTTATATTTCTGCACTTTATGATACCGACCCGGTAAGATACTGTGTGACTTCTATTTTAAGTAATGTTTTGAAAAAAAAAAAATTGGCTCAGATTTTAGTTTATTTTTTCCAAGTAAAAAGAACCATGACAGTAAGTAATGACTAATATTTGGCCTAAGTACGTACTAGTAGTATTGGGTCAAATATTAGGGTGTTACATTGGGCACCCAAGCAAAGGTTTTGGATGAAAGCCAAAGGGAAAATACTTTCCACACAAGGTGTATTATACAAGGGAAGGTTTGTTCTTTAATTGTTAATGGAGGGAGCTGCACTAATTTGCTAGTGCAAGGATGGTCTCAAAACTGAATTTGGAGACTAAGCCACACTCATGGCCATATAAGCTTTAATGGGTGAGGATGGTTAAATGACTATAAGTAAACAAGTAGAGGTGGAATTCTCCATAGGGAAGTATGATGATGCAGTTTTGTGTGATGTAGTGCCTATGGAGGCTTGGCATTTCTTCTTGGTAGAACTTGGCAATATAATAAGAAAGCTTTGTATGATGGGTACACAACTAAATTTTCATTTGTACATAAAGAGCGCAAGACTATTCTTGCCCCTTTGTCGCCAAGAAAGGTTGGTGAGAATCAATCTAAAATGAGAGATAAATGAAAATAGAAAAGAAAAGAAAAAGGAAAAAGGAAGTGAAAAGAAAAAGGAAAAACAGAGGGAAAATTGTAAAATCTATTTATTAGAGAAAAAGAGGCGAAAAGGGCGATGTTCATGAAAAATCCAATGCTTTTACTTTGAGTAAGGAAAGTAAATTAAATGAAGCATGTGCTATTAACTCTCTTCCTTGTGAAGTTTCTTCTTTGTTGTAGGAATTTGAAGATGTCTTTCCCAAGGAGGTACCTGATGGTTTACCCTCTCTACGAGGAATAGAACATCAAATTAATCTCATTCCAAGAGCTTCATTGCCTAATAGACCAGCCTATAGGAGTAATCCCCATGAGACCAAGGAGATCCAAAAGCAAGTTGAAGATTTGATGCAAAAGGGATGGATGCAAGAAAGTTTAAGTCCATGTGCGGTTCCAATTATTCTATTGCGTAAGAAAGATGGAACTTGGAGGATGTGCACTAATTGTAGAGCCATCAATAACATCATGGTAAAGTATAGACATCTCATTCCTAGATTAGATGATTCATTAAATGAATTACATGGTACTTGTGTGTTTTCTAAAATTAATCTGAAAAGCAGATATCAATAGATTAGGATTAGAGAATGGGATGAATGGAAAATTGCATTTAAAACAAAGTATGGATTGTATGAATGGTTGGTTATGCCCTTTGGATTAATAAATTGCTCCTAGTACCTTCATGAGATTGATGAATCATGTGTGAAAGGAATTCCTAGGAAAGTTTGTTGTGGTTTATTTTGATGACATTTTGATTTTTAGCAAATCCTATGATGATCATTGTGTGCATTTAAGGAGTGTTTTGGAAGCTCTTAGGTGTGAGAATTGTATGCCAACATGGAAAAATGTATTTTTTGTACAGATCATGTAGTTTTCTTGGTTTTGTTGTTAGCTCACAAGGAGTGCAAGTTGATCAAGAGAAGGTGAAAGGTATTCAAGAGTGGCCAACTCCTAAGAATGTTAGTGCAGTAACAAGCTTTCATGGTTTAGCTAGTTTCAATGGGAGATTTGTTAAAGATTTTAGTACGTTGATTGCACCTTTGAATGATGCAATTAAAACGCATGTGGAATTTAAATGGGGTGAAAAACTAGAACAAGCCTTTGCTATCCTCAAAGATAAATTAACTCATGCACCTATTCTTGCATTGCTTAATTTTGCTAAATCTTTTGAGATTGAATGTGATGCATTTGGTGTGGGAATAGAGGCTGTTTTGACCCAAGAAAGGCACCCAATTGCTTTTTTCAGTGAAAAGTTGTAACATCCTAATTTTTAACTCAATACTCCTAGAACACATTTAGGTTAAACATTAGTCTATTACCTTTTTAGTCCCATTCTTTAGAACCTTTCAGTAAAATACTTAGTAAAAAATACGAATAAATTTTTCTTTTTGAAACTTGAAAGCAAAACGCGAGCCGCACGCTAATCTAATGTTTGTCAAAACCATAATGTGCAAGAAAAGTAATCACACCATTTGTAATCATGAAACATAGTATTATACTTACCAATCATAATGTCACTATGTAACGCCCCAATTTTTACTGTAATTTTTACTGTCATTAGAAATTACCGAATTACTGTAGGTAATTATTACATAATATTTGAGGCCGAACAATCCTCAATAAAGGAATATAACATTAGAAGAGAGGTTAGGAGCGATTCATGCGAGAGTCGCAAATCCCAAATTTCTGTACGTATCAAATGACCAAAATGCCCCTGAAGTTATTTTACTCAGAAAATGAGGATCGTGGGCCCCACCTATTCTCAAGGGGATGTTTTGATGATAATAAGGGATTGTTTGTATTATGTGTGTTAATAGAGTAGAAGGATCTCAATTTTGAGTTCCGACGCGCGAAATGACCAAAACGCCTCTGCGGCTGTTTTAACTCTGATGTGCGTGCCGACTGAGCCCGAACCTCACTAAAATGTTTTAAAACTTGTTTTTAAGCCATGATTAACCATTGGTTAAGCTTGGGTGGCCTCGGGCAGTTTTAAGTGAAAGTACGATTTTGCCCCTGTTTTTGGACAGTTTTGCGAATTTTGGGATTTTTGATTCGTATACCGAAACCTAAGCAATATTAGGCTCAAACTAAAGCTTATTAAATTCTAAATATTAATCTAGAGTCAAAATTATGTATTTAGATTGATTAAAACCCAAAATTGCTCAAAAACACCCAAATTGCTTACTAATTCACTTAAGCCCTTAACCGTAAATTCTCTAAATTACATGAATACCTTGCCTACACCTAAATAATGCATGGAACACACAAATTTCACTTCTTTGGGCTGTAATGGATGAAATTATTGATGCCATTATGTAGCTGAATTATTGCCAAAAGTTGCACTAAAACAAAATGCCAAAATGTCACCATAAGAGACATAATTCCTTAATTTCATACAACTTTGTCGAAAATGATTTTTCCTCCCTTATTTCTCCTGCAAAATTCCGCCAACTACCTCCTCATTTTGGCCAATTAGAAGCCTCAAAATCTTCTATAAATAGGCTTGCTTGAGTGGTCTTGGAATGCTTTGTTCATAACTAGTTTTTAGGAGCACCAAAAACTTTCTTTCTTCCTCCTCTTTGGCTGAATTCTTTCTTCAATTTTTCAAAGAGATTTTGTTTCATTTCACTTCAAGAAATCAAGTTCTCTTCCTCTTCTTCAACTCATATTAGGTAGGGAGTAGTTTCTAAATTTATTTCTATGTTTGAGGAGTTGTGTTTTTAGCTCAAAATGATGAAATTATGAACTTACCTTAGCTTTTCATTTCGGTTTTCCTCTTCATTTTTCTTTAACCAATTCGGCCATATGGCCTAGGTGGAACTAAGATGATGGCTTGATGATGAGGACCTTGAGGGTGGGTTGTAAATCCATCACAAGTTAGGCCTCTAAAGCTTGACAATTCCACTTGATGCAAAACTTTAAAGAATAATGCTTTATGATGCTAAAATAAAGATTTTTAGTTTAGAACTTGAAAGATGTATTTTCCAAGCTTGTATTTCATGTTTTTGTTTCAAGTCATCACTTAATCTTTCAAGATAATAAAGAGGTTGCATCTCATATTTAATTTATGCTCTCACTTTATTTTATAATGGCTAAAAGAATCAATGCATGGCATGTTTATTTTATGCCATCACCTAAAGATCCTAGAGGTCAAAGACTTGGCCATGTATCACAAGCAAAGAAATATGATTATTGGAGTTAAAGAATTTATTCTTTAAAAAGTCTTGAGATTGGAGCTTAAAAAGATGTAATAATAATTCTCTTCTCCGTCGACCGGTCCTGTGCGGACTACCGCCGCTCCGGTTTCTTAATATTCTCTTCTCCCTCTACTGGTCTTGTGCGGATTACCGCCGCTCCAGTTTCTTGCATCATGTTTATATTTCAAGTTCTTGTATCATGCTAAATTTTCAAGTCATCAACTTAAATCTTAAAGATAAAGAAATGGAATTGCATATCATGTTTATAATTCCAAGCTATCACCTTATAAAGATAAGATTAAAATAAGGTTGCATAGCATGTTTATAATTCTAAGATGTCACCTAAATCTCTAAAGCTCAAGACTTACTCCTTTTATCTTAAGTGAGAATTTTAATTGTGAAGATCCTCCCAAGTTTGACAAAAGAACTAGTTTCTAAATGAGTTTTAAGACTTTGCAAGGATTTTACGAGGAACTAGTATTTTATATGCACTTAAAATATGATTCTATGTAATTGCATGAGGTTCATGATTCGGCCACTGATCTGAGTTTAGTATCAATGTATGATAATGATTTGATATGTTTGAAGTCGTGATAATTATGGTTTATTGTTAAGAGAATGATTCACTGCATGTTAGAGATAAAACCAGCTCCCTAGAACAACCGAAGAGCTAGAATTTACCTAGTTTTTGACCCATTTAAGTTTAGCCAATGCCAAATCTGTTTTAGTATGTTATAATTCTGTCTAGGATTAGTTAGCCACGAAAAATTTGGTATCAATTAGACTAGGATTGATCCCGAACACTAAAAATGAACTTAGCAACTAGAAATCGTAAAAACAAGATTTCTAGATCTCTAGGGAATGAAATTTATGCATTCTATCCAGAATCTTTAGCAACGATAAGAACCAAGTTTTATTATGTTTAAATAAGGGAGAATGATTCATAATTGGTTTAGTAACTAATTTCAGCATCATAGGGAAAGCTGGTAACAAGAAAGGATTTAAAACATAACTTCTAGCATACCGTAAAACCTTAGGAACAACTTACTACCTATGCTACCCCATTTGATTTAATAGTGTTCTTAAGGCCTATAAATAATCGTAAGGATGGTACTAAATCCCTTAGGTGCATAACTAATTAGTTCTATAATTGAATGATTTCCTGGCTTGCATGTTATAGTTGCTGTTGCAAATAATGAGAATGCTTATGCATGAAATATTCTTTATTATGTAAAATTTACCTTTGTTGCTAGAAGAAAGTGTATCATTGTAAAAGTGTAATTTGGAAAGGTTCTGGCTAAGGAAAGACTTGGTATTTAAGCATGTCCATTGTGACCCACCTCTCTTTCCTGGGAATCTCCCAGATGCATGATTATAGTTGATATATATTATTCTAGCTTAAGACTATAAATGAGAAAATGCTATGATGTTTATGAATTGTATTGTGATATAACATGCAAAGATTTAATGGTGACTTAAACTTATAAGAAAATGATCCTTTGGAACCATCAGACTATAGGTGGTGAAAGGGTGATTTTAGCCTCCTAACCCGTTCTCTCAAAAGGGTAGAGTCGGGACTTTAGCTTATCAAAAGGGATAAGTATATGCTAGTGACGACTAGTAAAGTATGAGCTCATAACCTAAATTACTCCCAAAAGGGTGGAGTATAAGGTGGCCCAAGGAAAATAATGATGATGATAAGATTTTAAGTCACCTAAGGCACTAAAGAAATGAAATATGTGCCTTTGTGTCCATGTGTAGCTAATATTATATGACGTTCTTTTATGCATGTTATTTTGATAATGATGATGAGGAATATGATGTAATGATAAAGGAAAAGTTCATTGTAAACATGACATGTCAAGATTATGATGCATTATAAGACGCATGATTAAAAATTGACGAACCTCGGTTAAGTATTTGTCCGAACTTAAAATGAATCTTTGCATGCTCACTATTTTAGAATAATCCCGAGGTTCCTGGGGACTTTGATGATGTCACTGTAGAAGGAGGTACCCTACTGAGAATTCTTTAGCAAGATTCTCACTCCCTTTTCTTTATTTCCGTCATTGTCTCCAGATTCAAATGGCGACATTCGTTCTGTTCGTTGATACCCCTACTTGGCAATTCCACTATGATTCGGTGCATCACTCGTATCATTTTGAAGGGAGGTGCACAGTTCGTGTTTTTATTTACATAGGTCGTCCATTTGCACATCCTGTCCCTAGTTATCGATTTTCTCCTACTTCTCCCTATGGCGATGAAATGGTTTTCGAACATGCACGTCCACTTGATGAAAGGATGTTACGTTCTTATCCCGCTTCATCTGCTGTCCATGGATTTCCAGAGTATGTTCCCGAGATGAGATATTCTGAAACTGATCCTTGAGAGGACACTCCTACTCATGTATATACTGCGAGCACTGCTCCTACTCCCACACATGTAAGAGAGGTAGTGAGGAAGCAGTTGTTCGTAGAGGTTAGTAAGAAGGCCGTCCATGCGACCCCAGCCTGGTGCATCTCGTGTGTCCCCTCCCGAGGGAGCTCATCAGTGGATCGGATTTATTCCCCCATTTCCAGGACAGTGTGTAACACCCCGATTTTTCTGTCCGAGGGAAATGACCAAAATGCCCCTGAGGTCATTTCCTGACCCGAACTCGAGGGTAACCAACTCGGTCATCCTCGAAGGGTCAACTCAATGTTTGAAGGGGATTGAATGGCCTTTGAATGCTTTCGGAAGCGAAAATTTCATTTTCCGCAGTTTCGAGTCAAAATGACCAAAATACCCCTATAGCGTTTTACGCGGGTAAAGGTGCCGTTTGAGCCCGAAACTTCCCCCAGAGGTTCAAAAACATGTTTTCATGTGTCTAGAGGTCTCTGTTCAAGTCCCGGAGGTCCCGGGCAGTTTTAGTGCAAAATTACGATTTTGCCCCTAGAATAGTGTTTTTGAGCTTAATGACGTAATTAAGCAAACCTAAGCAATATTAGGCTCTAAACGAAGATTAATTTATTTCCCTAATTAATCTAGAGTCAAAATAATTTATTAAAGTTAATTAGAACCTAAAATTGCTTAGATTAAACTTAAATCCCTTTTTAGAACTCAAGATTCCTAGTCTTGGAATCTTGAATAGTGTTTTCTCTCTCCAATTCCTTAAATCAAGGAAATGTGTCTAGAGTTGTTTAGACTCTAAATTGAGGATTTAACTCTCTAATGGTGCAAGACCACTCCTTAATTATGTCTAGACCACCTTAATTACCCATTTCCCTTACCTAAACACTTTCTTACAAATTCCTAATCTTAAGCATAATCCAAGATACACCTAAACACACCTCTAAACCACAATTAAAATGCAAGAAACTCTCCTCCCTTGGCTAATGAAGTTTAGCCAGCACACTCCACATTGGCCACATGTTTAATTATTTTCTCACTCAAAGAACCATGCTTGAGGCCATACCTTGAACCATACCTCACCATACCTTAAGCCATACCTCACCATACCTCAAGAACACATTATCTCACCTCATGGAACTCATGGAAAGCCTCCAATCTGCACCCTCATGGCGAAACCTCCTCCTCCTCCATGAGCTCCCTCCATTTGTTTCAATTCTCTATAAATAGAATGCCTTGAGGAGCTTGCACCACTTTTAGATCATTTGCTAAGTTTAGGAAACACTCAAAGCTTTTCTTTTTCTCTCAAAGTCTTTGTGTTCTTCAAGTTCTTGGAGTTCTTCAAGTTCTTCATCTTCTTTATCTTCTTCTTCCATCTTCAAGTTCATCACACCAAGTAGGGATTTTCTTTCATGTATTCTTTCTTTAAAGTTCTTGTTCTAAGCTTAATGTTCATAGTTTCTCTTGATTCTTTTTAGAACTTCTTTTCCTTTCCTTGTTCTTGCTCTTTTTCGGCCATGGGCCTTGGAGTTCAAAGAAATGAGAGCTTGATGATGAGAGTTTCATGATGATGTTCATCACTTGAAACAAACTCTAGAGCTTGATCTTTGTTCTTGAGCAAAAATGTTTTTAGTTTTTCTTTTCTTGAACTCTTAAGAACTTTAGCTTTGATGATGGTTTTAAATGGCTCTATGAACTCAATGATGAGGACTCATGATGTTGGTGTTAATATATCACCAAGATCATGAACTCTAGAGTTTTAAAATGTTCCTTTTTCTTCTTGAAGATTTCGGCCATTTCCTTAAATTTTTCTAAGCTTCATGGTTTGATTTCCTAAAAATATTATGTTGAGTTTTAAAGAACTCTAAGCTTGACTTTACCTTGTTTGGATGAGTTTGGGTTATGGTTTAAGTTCCTTTAAAGTCTTGTTAAGAGCTCTAGAAAGATAAAATGAACTTGCATAATTTATTTTATGCTTACATCTATATTTATATTCTTGCTATGCATCTTTGCTTTCTAGCTATCACTTAAGAACATAAAGATTAAAATGGAACTTGTATCATCACTTAATTTAATTCTCGAATGCCTATCTATTTCGGCCTTAAAGTCGATTGTTGTTGGGCCTAGAGCACTAAAATAAAGAATTGAACTTGCATTACCACCTAATTAATTTCTCGAATGCCTATCTATTTCGGCCTTAAAGTCGATTGTTGTTGGGCCAAGAGCACTAAAATAAAGAATTGAACCATGCATATTTACCTTCAAGCTTGCACGTTTAAGTTTATGCCTCGCATATTTACTTTCAAGCTTGCACGTTTAAGTTTATGCCTTGCATATTTAAATTTAAGTCATCACTTTACTTTGTAAGCAAGATTAAAAACGAAAAGCATGAGCACGTTTAGTTTATGTCATAACTTAAGAACCTAGAGCTCAAAGACTTGCCCATTTCATTCCAAGTTAAAGTTATATGTGAATGTATTCCTTGAATGAATAATTTCGGCCAAGTAGTGATGATGGACTTGCAATGAGTTTTCATCTAGCTACTAGGACCAATAGTCTATGTTTTAAGTTTTCCTTAAAGCTTTACAAATCTTTATAAGGTTTTGTCATCACAAGTTGTGATTTTATTATCCTTTAGGGGATGGAATATGTTTTGGTCAGTGACCTAAGGCTTCACTTAGCCTCTTGATGAATTAAAGTGTTTTGCAAAACGTTTTAGAAGTTCTAGATCAATTCCAAGAGAAACTAGTTAACTTATGTACCTAGAATGTCAATTTAATTCTCTTATTGAGGCAAGATGTTTTCGGTTCTGATGTGATGAATGTGATGCTGTATGATGATGTTTTAATGTGTTGGAATGTGTGAAAATATCATATGATGATGTAGAAGCGATCCTATGCATGATAGGTAAGAAACTAGCTAACTAGAAATACCGTAAAGCTAGAATTTAACATAGTTTTGACCCATTTGTTTATGGAACTAATCCAAACTGTTTTAATGGGGACATAATCAGATTTAGAATGTTTAGACATGAAAAACTTGGTATCATTTGAGTTAGAATTGAATTCTAGCACCTATGGGGAAACTAGTAACTAGAAAACCGTAAAAATGCAAATGTAGAACTCTTAGAACATTTAATTTTCTGGATTCTGTCCAGCACCCTTACAACATGATAAACATGATTAATAATTAGTCCTTAAACATAGGAATGCCTCATAATTGATTTAGATTTAATCCATAGCGCATTCGGCGAAAACGGAACCAAGAAAGGGACTAAAACGTAAGTTCTAGAATCCCGTATTCACCTGTTAGGATTTCCACCCTATGCTATTCAGATTCAAAAGTAAAATGAGAGGATTATGAATGATGTTTAATTATGAGCCTTAGGTGCTTAAAATATGAGCAGCGGATGTAGAGAACTATATCTCAAGATTAAGACCCGTAAGGGTCAAAGCATAAGCTACCGTAAGGGTAAGCGTTTGGATGATTTATGATGATGCATGAAGTATGCTAATGATGATGATGTTATTCATATGAGGAACTTATGAGATTATATGTTAATGTGGCATAAAGCAAATTTGGAAGGAAATTCGGTGTAATGACCGTTTTGTGCTTAATTTCCCACAAATTTGGGGACTTAAAGAGATTTTGAAAATTAAGGTACTAAGATGGGTTCTAGGATGACACCGGTTCGGCCGAGCACCCCTAAGAGTTTTGCCCCCTAACCCGTACTCAGATAGTCGGGATTTATGATACGCTTATCGTTAAGTGGTAAGTAAGAACAAGTGACGACTAGTTAAGGTATGAGCTCATAACCTAGATGTATGACACGTTACGGGTGACACCGGTTCGCCGAGCACCCCGATTCGATTGTCTTTTAGGGTGGCCCATGAGGAAGAGAAGTTTCATGATTATGATTATGTCACTAAGTTTTGTCCCATATGAATGTTACTATTGCCACTTTATGCCACCAAGAATGATGATGCTTGATGTTATGTTTTATGTATGTGCATTAGGTAGTGCCATGCATACATTCTCTATTATGTTGCATCCATGACATTAAGATCATCCTAAAATGAATGGACCTTGGCTAAAATATATTTTAAAGTTTAAAATGAACCGAATACATGCTCAGTCATTTTGTATAAATAAACCCAAGGTTCCTGAGGACGTAGATGATGACACCTAGGTAGTAGGAGGCCCTACTGAGATTCTTTAGCAAGATTCTCACTCCCTCTATCTCTTTCTTTCCGTCACGTCTTCAGATGGCGACGTTCGTAGTGTTCGTGGACACCCCGGCATGGGAGGTGCACTATGACCCGACTCACGGGTCATACCATTTTGAGGGGCAGTGCACGGTGCGGATTTTCATGTTCGTAGGACGCCCCTTCGCTCATCCCGTGTGTAACGCCCTAATATTTAACTCAACACGCCTAAGACGCATTTAAGTTAATTATTAGTCATTACTCTTTTGTTTCAGTTTTTAACTCAAACTTCTTTAAAATACTTTAGTAAAAATATGGGTAAAATTTTTTTTTGAACTTAAATAACAAATCGTGAGCCGCGCATACTAAATACCTAACGTCATTACCTTACCTGCATAAGAGAGATGTTAGAAACGAATATCAGGTAAATACAGAATACAACCATAACATAACATAACTCAAATAATGATGACATATCAATAACTGTATCATAATAGTGATGTCTTGTAATCTTAAGGACATCAATATATATCCGTCAATAATATACAAAGTGATAAGTGAGATACAATTACTCTAAGGGAAAAATATCCAAAGGAAGTTATCTCCGTAGCTCCTCGTCCACTCTCAAGACAAATCACGAACTACACCTTCATTCATGTCTGGAGGCGACACGGAAAAGAAAAGGGATGAGAAACTTATACAAGAATCTCAGTGGGGCTTCCCGACTATAACACAAGTGTCATCGTCATCGTCCCGGGAATCTCGGGTTTAATTATGAAAATGGTGAACATATATATAAGGTTCATTTATTAAGTTCTAAATATCATTAGCCGAGACCCGTATCTTTTAGCATGAATCTTAATGTCATGAATGCAACATATTAATCATGGATGCATGTCAATATCATATACATAGTATCATAAAATTCATAAAACAATGCATATGATATAAAGAACATCATGATCATCATTCTTACAAGTGACTTATACTTCTTTTTTTCTCTTTTCCTTGGGGCAGCCTATAATTCTCTCTTTTCTCGAGAGTTCTAGGTTATGAGCTCATACCTCACTAGTCGTCACTAGCGTATTCTTATCCCTTTTGATAAGATAAATTCCCGACTCTTAAGTTACGGGATAGGGGGCATTAGGATCACCTTTCATAACCTTTAATTCAGGTAGTCTAAACGATCATTTCCTATTTGCAACACCTCTCATAACCTTTAATTCAGTGAGTCTAGAGGATCATTTCCATGTGTCTTATGTCACCTTTAAACTTGGCATGTTATATAGAGATGCAAATATGAATAACTCATCATTTCAACATTTCATGCTCATAAACTTCATGGAATCATGCATCTCAATTTATCAAGCATAATTATAACATACCATAACTTAAACCACATAAACATGTATCATACTTCATTGCATATATCCATAAGCCATATGAGTTTCAACACATGAATATAGCCTTCACAAGATATCAACCGCATTCATGTCATCAAATTTATCAACATTTACGCTTAAGCCCCAAAGGGTCAAATCACAATTTCTCAAAGGTTACGGGTCAAAATGCAAATACCCCTTTGTAACACCTTCTCACAAACTAGAGATCTTTAACATTAACCAATACTTTTAATAGACATATAACTATTAGAAACCGTTATAAACTCATCGTAAAAACCTTTTAAGGCCATAAACCAAATTTCAATACATTTTAGGGGTCAAAGTGCAAAATCGCTTGTTTTTAATATTTAACGACGATCGAAATTTCTAAAACTTTATATAAACTTCATAAATGGTATTTTGGACTCATGGACACATTCAACATCATTAGTAGCTTAAAATAAAATCATTTAGCTGAAATAACATAGTTGATAGTTCAAAACACAACTTTCTGCATTTTGCAAAAGCCCAAACTAACACTTGTAACTACCCTTTTATGCATCTATGGTACCAAAAATAATTTTTACAATAACTACTAGCGATTTAAACTCATCTAAACATCCTAAATCAGTAACCTTTTCAGTTCTAAAGGATTAGATCAGAATACTACAATTTTAGCATTTAAAATCATGAGAAAAATCGTATTCTTAATCCTTTATAATTTCTAGGTCTTTCAAAATTTCTTTGTACAAATTTAAAGACAAGATCATGCCTAAAAATAAAGTATATCAAGATTTAAATCAGAATTATATAAGTGCCAAAAATAAATAGATGAGAAGTGTCCATGATCAAAGTTGTCATTTAAAATAAAACAAGTAAAATCTTGAACTTTAGGATTTAAATGATAACTAGAATCATAAACTTGTCTTGTAACCTTATTATTATCATTATAAGGTGATAACTTGGAAAGATAATATGAAATGCAAGGCTTGAGATATAAATATAAAGATACAAATTCATTCTTAGGTATTTATGATTTAGGTGACAACTTGAAAGTAAATATGAATATGCAAGTTTATATTATTATCTTCAAGATTTAAAGTGATAACTTGGAATATAAATATGATTATGAAAAACTTGAAATATAAATATGATATGCAAGAACTTATAACATAAATATGGATGCAAGTTCATTTTTATGTCTTATTAAGCTTAAAACTCAAGACTTAGTAACTCCTTTAGAAATCTTTTGTCATCAAGAATTAAATCTTGGGCTTTAGAGGACATTTAAATGATGGATTCACAACCACCACCATGATTCCTCATCATCAAGCCATGGTCATTATCAAATCATAAAAATCGAAAATATAAAGGAAGAACAAAAGAAAGTACATGAAATAAAATCCCTACCAAGTTGTTTCTTTGTTAATTAGAGTAAGAGCTTGATCTTGTATGAGATATCAATGACAAAAATCTGATCTTAGTGATGGTATATATTTGGCCAAGTGAAGATGAAATGGTGGGAGGATTTTTGTTGTGTTCTTGTGTTTGGATATGGAAAGTTTAGGTGCTTAGGGGTTGGTTTACGGTATGTATGTGTTTGTTTGAGCTTGGGAACTTGGATGGATATCAAGAATGGAGTCTCTTGGAGGTGGAGAAGGAAGAAGAAGAGAGCTTTGTATTTAGAGAGAGAAGAGAGGATTTTTGGCTAATTTTTGTGAGCAAGACTACAACCAAAAATACAAATGGTAAGAATGAATGTTTGTGTGTGATTTAGGCTTGGAAAACACATATTTATAGGGATTTTGGGGGGTGAGGCAGCTGCATTAATGGCTATAATGGGGAGTATTTTTTTCAATTTTTGTGAGTGGTAGGACATATATTTGATGGGTATTTAATTTGTAATGGTTTAGAAATGATAAATTAGTGTAAGTGGCTTAACCATCAAGAGTTTAAAATTCCTCAAGACAAAATTAAATGGCCAACACTTATAGTGGAAATTTTAGTGCTAATAATCTGAAGTAATAAAATAAAAATAAATCTAAAATATATTTTATTTTTGAGAAAAAGAAATTGTTAGTGGAAAAGAAATTGATAAACTAAAGTAAGTGCTTAATAATCAAATATTTAAGGTGCTCCACTACAAAATTAAATGGCCAACATATGTAGTGGAATTTTTAGTGCAAATAATCTGAAGTAATAAAAAAATAAATAAATATAAAATATATTTTATTTTTAAGAAAAAGAAATTTAATACACTAATTTCCTATTATGTGTCTTAAGAACCCCTTTTTAATTAAGAAAGAAAAACAATCTTTTCTAAAATAATCTTATGCTTTAAAATTACCTCAAATAATTATTTTGACTCAAGATAAATAAATAAAATTAATTTATCTTTAATTAGACCCTAATATTGCCTATATTTATTTGATTACGTAAATAAGCTCATTTATTGTTAATTAGGGCAAAATGGTAATTTCAGTAAAAATTCCCGGAAACCACCCGAACATTTTGAAATATCAAATTACACATGTAATAAACATTTTGAACTCCGGGGCGATGACTAGGTTCAGAAATTAGCTAATCTCGTGTTAAATTACCACAGGGTATTTTGGTAATTTCACTATGATAAAGATTTGAAGTTGATATTTTCACATCTACAATATCCATAACACACATAATCCCCTTCAAGCATAAAACTAACCCCTTGAGGATAGCACAGGTGGCCGTCCTTGATTTGAGGCAAAAATGACCTTAGGGGCATTTTGGTCATTTGCACACTGAAAAATTGAAAATCGCGATTTTTGCACATATTGCTATTTAATCACCATATAATGTTATTCTAATATCAAAATATCCTATTGAAGATGGCCTGGACCATTTTGGCCTCAAATCTTGTGTAGAAATGACCTAGGGGTATTTTGGTCATTTTGCATAGCAATAAAAATCGAGGCGTTACACCGTGCACACCCATCACTTCTCCCCGACTGCACCCTATGGCGACGACGAGCGGGTTTTTGAGCGTGCGCGTACGCATGACGAGAGAGTACTCCGTAGGCACACCGCCGCCTTAGCCATGCGAGATTATCCCGACTACGTGCCCCGGACCTATTTCTCGGAGACCGACCCATCCGAGGACCCGCCTACCCATCCGTATAGCGAGAACTCTGCCCCCTCTCCACCACAGATAAGGGAGGGCAGTGAGGATACCGTGACTCAGCCACGGCTTGCGCGACGACCGGAGATGCGACCATACCGTGGGGGTCACCCTCGATCCCCATTCCGCCTCTTCACGTCCGAGGAGCTCGCCCAGTTTCCCGGATATCTGCCTCGTTCGCGAGATGGACGCCAGTAGGAGGTGACGATCGTCCGATGGAGTACCCGGTTAGAGCACACACACCACTTAGATGGGGATAAACCTTCTTTTGTTTAGAGGTTATCCTATTAGATGCACTCGGGTAGGGGAGTAGATTATGTTTATGTTTATGTTGTATTTTCTTTCATGTATTTCCATGTACTAAACCAAGTCCCACGCTTATAAGTGGGCAAATTATAATTATATATGAGATGTTATTCAGTGTCTCTCATGATGTGCCCTTATATGCTTTATGCTATGTCGTTATGAGATGTATGTTTTGTCCGTCGGAAGTTATCTCGCATCACGCGGCTCTCACTTTCATTTCAAAACAATATTACCCGTATTTTCCGCTAAGTAATTCAAAGTTAAATGAGAACTATGAAGTAACGGACTAATGATTAACCTAAATATGTTCTAGAGTATTGGGTTAAAAATTAGGATGTTACATTATGGTATCGAGCGATTCGATTCTCATGGAGCACGAGGATTGGGTGACTATGCTTTCTAAAGCGTAGTACGATAGCTATGTCATGCGTAGTGCTTAGTTAGAGATAAGCTATAGGATAGAAGTGCATGACCCTTTGTCTACTTGCGTGTGCCATGGTAACTAGCTCATCTTACATGGAATATTGAGCCTGATCACCTCAGTGTTTATTGTCTCATGTGTTTAGGGACCAATAGCACCTGGGAGACAACCTAGGACCCGACCGAGGGGACCAAAGCGATGCCCCTTCTGCTTCTTTGTTCGTGACATGGCAAGAGCCATGGAACGAATGTTCGAGAGGATGAACCAACAAGGGAACACCGGACGTGCTCCCCCTACTGCCGAAATGATCGAGCAAGCAAGGTTTGGTGAGTTTCGGAAGGCGAACCCGCCAACCTTCCGAGGAGCCATGGACCCCGACCAAGCTGATGAGTGGATCAAAAACATGGAGAAGATCTACTCCGTGGTGGCTTGCTCGGAGGAGCAGAAGGTCACCTTTGCGGCCTATATGATGGAATCGGATACCGAGTTTGGTGGACCGGCACCCGAAGACTGCTAGAAGCTTCTGGTGCTGCTGTCAACTGGGAGCTGTTCAAGACCTACTTCTATGAGAAGTACTTCCCGGAGTCCGTGAGGAACGCAAAAGATATTGAGTTCATGCAACTGACTCAAGGAGGGTCTACTGTCGCCCAGTACACGGCAAAATTCGAGGAGCTGATCAAGTTCTCTAGGGTGTTTCAAGGGAACCCCGACGAGGTGTGGAAGTGCGTCAAGTATGAGGCCGGACTAACGGCAGAGCTCAACTATGCTGTGGCGCACATGGAGATTAGGGACTTTCCAACCCTAGTCAACAAGTGCCGAATCATGGAAGAGGGACAGAAGAAAATCAATGCTGCAAGGGCAGCACGGAACAAGGGGCTAGCACCTCAAGCCCCAAAATTCAAGCCCTAATATCCAAACCAATCCCGAAATCACTATAATCCCTACCAAACCAACCAGTTCAGACCACAAAGAACCCCCTTCCACCAACAACCCAAGCAACCATACCGACCACAATTCCAGAACAACAACAACAACCGCAACAACAACAACAACAACCGACAAGGAGGGTCGGGCGGCCCCCGAAACAACCAAGGAGGGTCAAGTGGGACTAAGAACAAGGCACCTCAAGGAACCCCCGCCCAAGCTATCCCAGCCGTGCTATGTCCCAAGTGCGGGAAGGATCATGGCAACCGTCCCTGCCTGGCGGGGCAGAATATCTGCTTCCGATGCGGAAAGCCTGGCCACTACGCCAACAACTGCACTAATGGGAGGCCAGCAAGCCAGAATTCCCGGCCGCAACACCATGGGAGGGTCTTCACCCTCAATGTAGACGAAGCGGACACATCCAACGGTCTCATAGAAGGTAAGTGCGAAATAGATGGTAGAACCTTAACTGTGCTATATGACTCTGGTGCAACACATTCTTTCATTTCGTATGCTAGTGTCGAGACTCTAAATTTGAGAACTTCCAAACTTCCTTTTGATCTTATTGTTTCCACCCCTACAAATCATCCTGTGAATACTTGTTATTGTTGTCTAAATTGTCACCTCACCACTGAAAATAGGCCATATGTTATGGATTTAATTTGTTTACCCATGAAAGGTATAGGAGTAGTTCTTGGCATGGATTGGCTTCACGCCAACCGTGTATTGTTAGACTGTGACACCAAAACAGTTATCTTTCCTTCTCCCCCTAGGGAAATAAGTCAACCTTTGAGACTTTATCTCAATGCCGTAGAGGTCCACTGTAGTGGGAAAAAGACTAAGGGATATGTTCTCCTAGCCGCTAGCGAAGTACACTTTGAGCAGAATTTGGAGAATATACCTATAGTGAGAGACTATCCCGAGGTGTTTCCGGAAGATATACCCGAGTTCCCTCCCGAGCGAGAAGTGGAGTTCTCCGTTGAGTTGGTTCTGGAGCGGGACCAATCTCCATTGCCCCCTATAGAATGTCACCCCTAGAACTAGCCGAGCTTAAAACCCAACTTGAGGAACTTTTAGAGAAGAGCTTTATAAGACCTAGTGCTTCACCATGGGGAGCCCCGGTCTTGTTTGTGAAAAAGAAGGACGGGAGTATGAGGTTGTGCATAGATTATAGGCAATTAAATCGTGTGACAGTGAAAAACAAATACCCTTTGCCTAGGATTGATGATCTCATGGACCAATTGAGAGGAGCGGTAGTGTTTTCCAAGATCGACCTAAGGTCAGGATACCACCAAATTAGAGTGAGAGATCAAGATATACCAAAGACCGCCTTTAGAACTTCGGTATGGACACTTTGAGTTCAGCGGTGATGTCTTTTGGGTTGACAAATGCTCTGCAGTATTTATGGATTACATGAATAGGATCTTTAGACCCTATTTAGATCAGTTAAGTGGTCGTTTTCATAGATGATATACTCATCTATTCGAAGACCCACGAGGAGCATGGCGACATTTGAGGATAGTTTTGGAAATTTTGAAGGAGAAAAAGCTGTATGCAAAACTCTCTAAGTGTGAATTTTGGTTAGAGGAGGTCAAGTTTTTAGGGCACGTTGTGTCAAAAGGAGGCATAGCCGTTGATCCTAGTAAGGTAGAAGTCGTAATGAATTGGGATAGACCGACCACCGTAACGGAAATACGGAGCTTTTTGGGCTTAGCAGGCTACTACCGTAGGTTTATCAAAGGATTTTCCCAGTTAGCCCTACCCTTGACCAAGCTCACTAGGAAGAATGCCCCGTTTGAGTGGAGCCCCGAATGTGAGAAGAGTTTTCAAGAGCTTAAGGAAAGGTTAACCACGACCCCAGTCTTAGTCTTACCTAGCCCCAATGTACCCTTGAGGTATATTGCGATGCTTGAACAAAGGACTAGGGTGTGTGTTGATGCAAAATAGGCAAGTGGTAGCCTATGCATCACGACAACTCAAGCCTCACGAGGCTAACTACCCCACCCATGACCTAGAGTTAGCTGCCGTAGTGTTTGCCTTAAAGATGTGGAGACACCATTTGTATGGTGTAAGGTTTGAAGTTTTCTCCGATCATAAGAGTCTCAAGTACCTCTTTGATCAAAAGGAGTTAAACATGAGGCAAAGAAGATGGATGGAATTCCTCAAAGACTACGATTTCGGTTTAAGTTACCACCCCGGCAAGGCTAATGTAGTCGCCGACGCCTTGAGCCGAAAGTCGTTACACCTGTCCCACATGATGATCAAAGAAGTTGAGTTGATAGAGAAGTTTAGGGATATGAATCTAGGGATGTCGACCAGATAAAGGAATAAAAATGTGCTATCTTAGTGTGACAAGTGGATTTAAGCGAGAGAATCATGTTAGCTGCTTGAGAGAATGAGGAGTTCGAAGAGATCATAGATGCTGTTAAGGCGGGAAAGTTGAAAGGTTTTGAAAGAGGCGAAGATTGGATATGGAGGTTCGAAGGAAGAATCTGCGTACCCCAAGATGGTGACCTCCGAGAAAAGATCTTGGAGGAAGCTCACAAAAGCTATTTCACCATCCATCCCGGTGTTACCAAGATGTACCAAGACTTGAAAAAGATGTTTTGGTGGCCCGGAATGAAGAAGGATGTAGTCGCCTGGGTTAGTAAGTGCTTGGTATGTCAGAAAGTGAAAATCGAGCACCAAAAACCTTCAGGTTTGTTGCAACCCCTGTCAATCCCCGAATGGAAGTGGGAATGCATATCTATGGATTTCGTGACAGGATTGCCTAAGACGCAAGCTGGCCATGATGCTATATGGGTGATAGTGGATCGACTAACCAAGTCGGCACACTTTCTACCTATTAGAGTGACGTACTCTTTAGATAAATTGGCTCAGTTATACATCCAAGAGATCGTAAGATTGCATGGAGTACCGTCGGCGATAATCTCGGATAGAGATCCGCGGATTACGTCGCGTTTTGGGAGCCTTTCAAAGGCGTTTGGTTCAAAGCTATGCTTGAGCAACGCTTACCACCCACAAGCAGCAGACGGACAATCCGAAAGGACGATCCAAACCCTAGAGGATATGCTAAGAGCTTGTGTGTTAGACCAGAGGGGAAGTTGGGATAAGTACTTGCCTTTGATCGAGTTTGTGTATAACAATAGTTATCACGCGTGCATCGGTATGGCACCGTACGAGGCGTTGTATGGAAGGAACTGCCAATCACCTTTGTGGTGGTACGAGCACTGGGAGCAAAGTGTCTTAGGACCGATGTAGTGAGGGAAGCGACGGAACAAATCAAGAGGATCCGGGATAGGATGCTCACCGCTCAAAGTAGACAAAAGAGCTATGCGGACAAGAGGCGCAAGCCCTTGGAGTTCGAAGAGGGAGAACATGTGTTCCTTAGAATTACCCCCACTACAGGCATAGGGAGAGCCATGAAAGTCAAAAAGTTGAGCCCCCGATTCCTTGGTCCTTTCCAAATTCTTCAAAGGATAGGAACAGTTGCCTACAAAATAGCCTTACCCCCTAATCTTTCTAATCTCCATGACGTCTTTCACGTCTCTCAGCTAAGGAAATATGAGTCCGACCCTAGCCACGTTTTAGAGCCAGAGCATGTTGATTAAGGGACGACCTAACTTTCAATCTTCCCCCTACGAGAATCGTGGACCGCGGAGTCAAGCAGCTGAGGAACAAGTCTGTTCCATTAGTAAAGGTAGCATGGGGACGCGACAAGTCTGAAGAATTCACATGGGAGCTAGAGACAGAAATGCAAGACAAGTATCCCGAGATTTTCCAAGGTAACGAATTTCGAGGGCGAAATTCTTTTTAAGGAGGGGAGTAATGTAACACCCCGATTTTTTCTCGTCCGAGGAAATGACCAAAATGCCCTGAGGTCATTTCTGACCGAACTTCGAGGGTAACCAACTCGGTCATCCTCGAAGGGTCAACTCAATGTTTGAAGGATTGAATGGCCTTTGAATGCTTTCGAAGCGAAAATTTCGTTTTCCGCAGCTTTCGGTCAAAATGACCAAAATACCCTATAGCGTTTCTGCGCGGGTAAAGGTGCCGTTTGAGCCCGGAACTTCCCCCAGAGGTTCAAAAACATGTTTTCATGTGTCTAGAGGTCTCTGTTCAAGTCCCGGAGGTCCCGGGCAGTTTTAGTGCAAAATTACGATTTTGCCCCTAGAATAGTGTTTTTGAGCTTAATGACGTAATTAAGCAAACCTAAGCAATATTAGGCTCTAAGCGAAGATTAATTTATTTCCCTAATTAATCTAGAGTCAAAATAATTTATTAAAGTTAATTAGAACCTAAAATTGCTTAGATTAAACTTAAATCCCTTTTTAGAACTCAAGATTCCTAGTCTTGGAATCTTGAATAGTGTTTTCTCTCTCCAATTCCTTAAATCAAGGAAATGTGTCTAGAGTTGGTTAGACTCTAAATTGAGGATTTAACTCTCTAATGGTGCAAGACCACTCCTTAATTATGTCTAGACCACCTTAATTACCCATTTCCCTTACCTAAACACTTTCTTACAAATTCCTAATCTTAAGCATAATCCAAGATACACCTAAACACACCTCTAAACCACAATTAAAATGCAAGAAACTCTCCTCCCTTGGCTAATGAAGTTTCGGCCAGCACACTCCACATTGGCCACATGTTTAATTATTTTCTCACTCAAAGAACCATGCTTGAGGCCATACCTTGAACCATACCTCACCATACCTTAAGCCATACCTCACCATACCTCAAGAACACATTATCTCACCTCATGGAACTCATGGAAAGCCTCCAATCTGCACCCTCATGGCCGAAACCTCCTCCTCCATGAGCTCCCTCCATTTGTTTCAATTCTCTATAAATAGAATGCCTTGAGGAGCTTGCACCACTTTTAGATCATTTGCTAAGTTTAGGAAACACTCAAAGCTTTTCTTTTTCTCTCAAAGTCTTTGTGTTCTTCAAGTTCTTGGAGTTCTTCAAGTTCTTCATCTTCTTCATCTTCTTCTTCCATCTTCAAGTTCATCACACCAAGTAGGGATTTTCTTTCATGTATTCTTTCTTTAAAGTTCTTGTTCTAAGCTTAATGTTCATAGTTTCTCTTGATTCTTTTTAGAACTTCTTTTCCTTTCCTTGTTCTTGCTCTTTTTCGGCCATGGGCCTTGGAGTTCAAAGAAATGAGAGCTTGATGATGAGAGTTTCATGATGATGTTCATCACTTGAAACAAACTCTAGAGCTTGATCTTTGTTCTTGAGCAAAAATGTTTTTAGTTTTTCTTTTCTTGAACTCTTAAGAACTTTAGCTTTGATGATGGTTTTAAATGGCTCTATGAACTCAATGATGAGGACTCATGATGTTGGTGTTAATATATCACCAAGATCATGAACTCTAGAGTTTTAAAATGTTCCTTTTTCTTCTTGAAGATTTCGGCCATTTCCTTAAATTTTTCTAAGCTTCATGGTTTGATTTCCTAAAAATATTATGTTGAGTTTTAAAGAACTCTAAGCTTGACTTTACCTTGTTTGGATGAGTTTGGGTTATGGTTTAAGTTCCTTTAAAGTCTTGTTAAGAGCTCTAGAAAGATAAAATGAACTTGCATAATTTATTTTATGCTTACATCTATATTTATATTCTTGCTATGCATCTTTGCTTTCTAGCTATCACTTAAGAACATAAAGATTAAAATGGAACTTGTATCATCACTTAATTTAATTCTCGAATGCCTATCTATTTCGGCCTTAAAGTCGATTGTTGTTGGGCCTAGAGCACTAAAATAAAGAATTGAACTTGCATTACCACCTAATTAATTTCTCGAATGCCTATCTATTTCGGCCTTAAAGTCGATTGTTGTTGGGCCAAGAGCACTAAAATAAAGAATTGAACCATGCATATTTACCTTCAAGCTTGCACGTTTAAGTTTATGCCTCGCATATTTACTTTCAAGCTTGCACGTTTAAGTTTATGCCTTGCATATTTAAATTTAAGTCATCACTTTACTTTGTAAGCAAGATTAAAAACGAAAAGCATGAGCACGTTTAGTTTATGTCATAACTTAAGAACCTAGAGCTCAAAGACTTGCCCATTTCATTCCAAGTTAAAGTTATATGTGAATGTATTCCTTGAATGAATAATTTCGGCCAAGTAGTGATGATGGACTTGCAATGAGTTTTCATCTAGCTACTAGGACCAATAGTCTATGTTTTAAGTTTTCCTTAAAGCTTTACAAATCTTTATAAGGTTTTGTCATCACAAGTTGTGATTTTATTATCCTTTAGGGGATGGAATATGTTTTGGTCAGTGACCTAAGGCTTCACTTAGCCTCTTGATGAATTAAAGTGTTTTGCAAAACGTTTTAGAAGTTCTAGATCAATTCCAAGAGAAACTAGTTAACTTATGTACCTAGAAATGTCAATTTAATTCTCTTATTGAGGCAAGATGTTTTCGGTTCTGATGTGATGAATGTGATGCTGTATGATGATGTTTTAATGTGTTGGAATGTGTGAAAATATCATATGATGATGTAGAAGCGATCCTATGCATGATAGGTAAGAAACTAGCTAACTAGAAATACCGTAAAGCTAGAATTTAACATAGTTTTGACCCATTTGTTTATGGAACTAATCCAAACTGTTTTAATGGGGACATAATCAGATTTAGAATGTTTACACATGAAAAACTTGGTATCATTTGAGTTAGAATTGAATTCTAGCACCTATGGGGAAACTAGTAACTAGAAAACCGTAAAAATGCAAATGTAGAACTCTTAGAACA
The DNA here is from genome assembly GCA_031216125.1 of Dalbergia cochinchinensis. Taxonomy (NCBI): domain Eukaryota; kingdom Viridiplantae; phylum Streptophyta; class Magnoliopsida; order Fabales; family Fabaceae; genus Dalbergia; species Dalbergia cochinchinensis. The sequence goes on from CM062376.1 coordinate 6,203,551, forward strand.
TTTAATTTTCTGGATTCTGTCCAGCACCCTTACAACATGATAAACATGATTAATAATTAGTCCTTAAACATAGGAATGCCTCATAATTGATTTAGATTTAATCCATAGCGCCTTAGTAGCGGAACCAAGAAAGGGACTAAAACGTAAGTTCTAGAATCCCGTATTCACCTGTTAGGATTTCCACCCTATGCTATTCAGATTCAAAAGTAAAATGAGAGGATTATGAATGATGTTTAATTATGAGCCTTAGGTGCTTAAAATATGAGCAGCGGATGTAGAGAACTATATCTCAAGATTAAGACCCGTAAGGGTCAAAGCATAAGCTACCGTAAGGGTAAGCGTTTGGATGATTTATGATGATGCATGAAGTATGCTAATGATGATGATGTTATTCATATGAGGAACTTATGAGATTATATGTTAATGTGGCATAAAGCAAATTTGGAAGGAAATTCGGTGTAATGACCGTTTTGGCTGCCGAATTTCCGACAAATTTGGGGACTTAAAGAGATTTTGAAAATTAAGGTACTAAGATGGGTTCTAGGATGACACCGGTTCGGCCGAGCACCCCTAAGAGTTTTGCCCCCTAACCCGTACTCAGATAGTCGGGATTTATGATACGCTTATCGTTAAGTGGTAAGTAAGAACTAGTGACGACTAGTTAAGGTATGAGCTCATAACCTAGATGTATGACACGTTAGGTGACACCGGTTCGGCCGAGCACCCCCATTCGATTGTCTTTTAGGGTGGCCCATGAGGAAGAAGTTTCATGATTATGATTATGTCACTAAGTTTTGTCCCATATGAATGTTACTATTGCCACTTTATGCCACCAAGAATGATGATGCTTGATGTTATGTTTTATGTATGTGCATTAGGTAGTGCCATGCATACATTCTCTATTATGTTGCATCCATGACATTAAGATCATCCTAAAATGAATGGACCTTGGCTAAAATATATTTTAAAGTTTAAAATGAACCGAATACATGCTCAGTCATTTTGTATAAATAAACCCAAGGTTCCTGAGGACGTAGATGATGACACCTAGGTAGTAGGAGGCCCTTGAGATTCTTTAGCAAGATTCTCACTCCCTCTATCTCTTTCTTTCCGTCACGTCTTGAGATGGCGGCGTTACGTAGTGTTCGTGGACACCCGACATGGGAGGTGCACTATGACCCGACTCACGGGTCATACCATTTTGAGGCGAGTGCACGGTGCGGATTTTCATGTTCAGGACGCCCCTTCGCTTCATCCCGCACACCCATCACTTCTCCCGATCGCACCCTATGGCGACGGCGGCGGGTTTTGAGCGTGCGCGTGACGCATGACGAAGAGAGTACTCCGTAGGCACACCGCCTTAGCCATGCGAGATTATCCCGACTACGTGCCCCGGACCTATTTCTCGGAGACCGACCCATCCGAGGACCCGCCTACCCATCCGTATAGCGAGAACTCTGCCCCCTCTCCACCACAGATAAGGGAGGGCAGTGAGGATACCGTGACTCAGCCACGGCTTGCGCGCGACCGGAGATGCGACCATACCGTGGGGTCACCCTCGATCCCCATTCCGCTTCTTCACGTCCGGGAGAGCTCGCCCGCTTCTGGATATCGCCTCGTTCGCGAGATGGACGCCTTGATGAGAGGTGACGATCGTCCGATGGAGTACTCGGTTAGAGCACACACACCACTTAGATGGGGATAAACCTTCTTTTGTTTAGAGGTTATCCCATTAGATGCACTCGGATAGGGGAGTAGATTATGTTTATGTTTATGTTGTATTTTCTTTCATGTATTTCCATGTACTAAACCAAGTCCCACGCTTATAAGTGGGCAAATTATAATTATATATGAGATGTTATTCAGTGTCTCTCATGATGTGCCCTTATATGCTTTATGCTATGACGTTATGAGATGTATGTTTTGTCCGTCGCAAGTTATATCGCATCACGCGGCTCTCACTTTCATTTCAAAAAAAATTACCCGTATTTTCCGCTAAGTAATTCAAAGTTAAATGAGAACTATGAAGTAACAGACTAATGATTAACCTAAATATGTTCTAGAGTATTGGGTTAAAAATTAGGATGTTACACAGTGGCCATAGAAGGTTCTTAGTAGATTATGTGTGTTCATGCACCCTAGTTTTAGGATAACCTTCCCGGCTTATGGAGTTATCTAGTTTAGGGGCATGTACTTCCTTATGTATATTTTCTTTTATGGGTTTGCATAAGACAATGATGTATGATCATAACCCACCCTTTGAGTGAGGTTATTGTATGTAAATATATGTTATAATGTTCTTATGGATGTTATATGATGGAGCCAAAGTGATATGATGTGATATATTCTTAAACGTCTTATTATACTTCGCTTACTCGTTCACGTTGTACTCGGCTCACGTTTTCAATTATGTTTTTTTTTTTTAAAAAAATGGCTCGTAATTTCACTAAGTATTTTCAAATTATGAAGAAAGAACCAAAGCAAGGAGTAAAGTCTAGTCATTAATCAGATTCAACCTAGGTGTATTTGGTTAATTACTAGGGTGTTACACACTACATCTTCATAGATACATAATTTACTAGCATCCTTGTAACTCATTTACATCAAAACATGCACATATATATGTAGTGTTACTTATCTGCCTGTGAGGATAGATAAGTATCAATCCAAAAAGCTAAACTATCTATGCTTCCGCAGCAACCCTTTGCTCCATTTGCTGGTGTGACCCTTAAGCACGAGCCTTAGAAGAAGTAACGAACCTCATTGTAATCCTCATCTAGAGAAGACAAGGAAGAAAAGAGAGGGATGAGAAACTCATTCAAGATTCTCAGTAGGGACTCCCGACTCTAACACAAGTGTCATTGTTGTCATCCCCAGCTACCTCGGTTTTAATTATGAAAAATGTGTACATGCATAAGGATTGATTTTAGACTTTTCAAATCTATTTATCCGAAGTGGGTGTCTTTTAGTATGTGTTTTAATGTCATGAATGCAACAGATATTTGATGAATGCATGACAATACCATATGCACATTAACATGAAAATCATTGCTCTTGGGCTCAACATAAAGAAACATAAATCATATACGTGGCATAAAAGGCACAGTACTTTTCACGTGACATCTTTCTCATAAGTCAAACTCTTAAGTTCTTTTCTTAAAGACCACCCTCTTAACGTATCCACGAAAAATCCAACCAACATGCCAGCCCAATCTAGTCACCAAACTACATCTCACTTATCGCCTAGGAATGAGCTCAATCCTAACTGGTCATCACTAGATTTAATATGGGATAATAGAGGGGGTATACATAAATTTCTTGGATCACCTATCTTAGGATCATTTCCTTCTTTGAAATGCTCTACTGGTATCTAGTGCACAATAATTATGCCTTTGGCAAGCTCAACGTGAATACCCTTACGGATTTGTTTCCTCCCCATTGTAGCGGGAAGAATGCGTCTCAGTGTTATGTCACATCTGTTCTGGGGGTGTTCGGCCGAACCGATGTCACCCAGAACCTTTCCTGGGGGTGCTCGACCGAACCGATGTCGCCTAGGAGTTTTCACAAACTTTTCTCAAATCCTCAAGTTTGATGGGAAATTCGGCAGCATAATGGCGTACACCGAATTTCCTTCAAACTTGGTTTATGTCACGAAACATATAGAACATGCATAGTGATTCATCATCACCATAAGACATCAAATCATATAGTCAAACTCATCATAGCATATATGTCATCACATTATTGCTTTAACGTTCTTAAAAGATAGCATACTCCTAACCAGTTTGTTGGAATCAAGGGCCGAGCTCAACTAATGCATATGCTATGCTGAAGTCATTCTCATAATTAAACATACATCTTCTTGAAGTCGTGAAGCTCGTTATGTCTTGGGACCTATGGTGTCTTATGCTTTGACCCTTACGGATCTTAATCGTGAAAACCAATTATACTAACATCCGTTTTTATTCTTTTATACACCTATAGGTTCACCACTGATAATCCTTACTCATTTTTATGATCATAAACAAATCTGGACAGTATCATAAGGATGTGGACTGAATTAGTATCATATACTTACGGCGTTCTAGAATCTACGTCTTAGACCCTTTCTAAGTTCCGTCTTCGCCTAAGGCGCTATAAATTAAATCTAAACCAATTATGAGGCATTCCTCCCCTTATGAACTAATTATAAACCATGTTTACTACATTATAAGGTTTCTAGACAGAAACAAAAAATTAAATATTCTAAGAGTTCTAGAATTGCATTTTTATGGTTTTCTAGTTACTAGTTTCTCTACGAATGCTAAAATTCAATCCTACATCAAATGTTACCAAGTTTTTCATATTTAAAAAATCCTAATCTGATTATCATCCCACTAAAACAGTTTGGTTAGTGTCTAAAAATAAATAGGTCAAAACTACGCTAAAACTTGACTTTACAGTTTTTCTTAAGACTAGTTTCTTTCCTAACAAGCATAGAAAGGTTCCTACCTCAACACATATAATTTTTACACATTCTTAGCATATCAAAATAACATCATACAGCACCAAACACACCATGGCAGAACCGAACTCATATACATACATATCATGCATAAAATTTTATTTTCAACAAGCATAAGTTACTAGTTTCTCTTTGAATCATTCTAGGACTTCTAAAACTCTTTTGCAAAACATTTATCTTGTAAAAGGGGCTAAGAACAATCATAGGGCAGTAACTAATTTGAAACACTCTTGGAAGAGGTTTAATTTACAAATCTTGTTGGTAATGACCTTATAGAATTCTTAAAACATAGGAAAACTTTTACACATAGATTGTTGGCCCTTGTAACTAGATGAAACTTATATTATGTTCATCGTCATCACATAGCCGAAATATGCATCCATGGAGATGTCTCCATATCCAAACTTTATCTTGAGACAATAAGGGCAAGTCTTTAGCTCTTAGAGTTTTTAAGTGATGACAAAAAGTAAACGTGCTATGCATTCCATTTTATTTTTTATTGTAAAGTAAAGTGAGAACCTCAAAGTAAATATGTAAGACTTGAAAATAAATATACAAAACTTGATAATAAATATGCAAGTTCAATTCTTTATTTTAGTGCTCTAAACTCAAAGAACAATCGACTTTAAGGCCGAAATAGAAAGGCTTCGAGATTAATTAGGTGATATGTAAGCTCTCATTTTAAATCTTTAAGTTCTTAAGTGATGACTTGAAAAGTAAACGTGCTAGACAAGAACATAAATATGAGATGCTCTTCATTCCTTATCTTTAATTTTAAGAGATAGCTTGGAAGGTAAACATGAATGCAAAGCTCAAAAGTAAATATGCAAATGCCCAAGCTTGAAGATAAACATGTGTGCAAGTTCATTTTATTTCTTATTAGAGCTCATCCAAGACTTTAGAGGAACTTAAACCTCAACCCAAAACTTATCATAGCAAGGTAAAGCAAGCTTTAGAGTTCCTTGCACCAAGGTTTACAAAGAAACCATATGGTATGAACAACATCATCAAGCTTTAAGGAAATGGATTAAAAGAACAAACCAAGTCAACATTCCTTTATAACTTTGAAATGAAAGCTCAATAACTTAAGGAAAAGGGAAAAAATGGCCGAATCCATAGGGAGGAGGAATAGGACTTTAAAGCTCTAGAGGCCATGATCTTGATGATGCAACCACATCAACATCATGAGCTCCCATCCTTGAGTCATTTTTGTCCAAGAACAAGCCTTCATAAACCAAAATCATAACAAGGAAAAGAGAAGGAAAAACCAAAGCAAGAAAAGGAAAAGAAGCCGAAATCTTGAGAAGAAAAGAAAGAGATACCCAAAAAGTGTTGAAATCAAGACTAAGTTCCAAGCTTTAGAGGTTTCCCAAGTGATGAGTATCATCATGAAATCCTCATCATCAAGCTCTCATTTCCAAGTCTCTCAAGGCCCTTGGCCGAAAAATTAAGAGAAATAAGGATGAAGAAAGAAGTTCTAAAAGATTCAAGAGAAACCATAAAACACATAACCAGTAAGAAATTTTAATGAAAGAAACATTTGAAATAAAATCCCTACCAAAGGTATGTCTCTTGGAGGATGAACAAGGCTTGGTCTTGAGAGGAGAATAAAAGAAAAATCCTCCCTAAAGCTTGATAGAGCTTCAGCCAAGAAGAAAGGAAAAGGAAAGGAAGTTGTGTTTCTTGAGCTTAATCTTGAGAATGATATGGCTAAGTGTTTTAAGGAAGATTTAATGGTGGTTGTGTGGTGGTGGAAAGGATGCAGAAGATGAGAGGAAGAAAGAACTCTTGAGTTCTTTGAAATAAAAGAAAGAAACCAAGACACTCTTGAAAACTCAAAGCTAGCAAATGAACTAAAGGTTCTTACAAGTTTATTTACATGTGGATTTAACTATTTATAAAAAACAAAACCAAGGGTGCCAGGAGGGAGTGTTGGCCGAATTTTGAGGAAGGAAAGGAAGGAAAATATATTCTTCAAATAGTCATTCCAAGGCATGGTGAGGTATAGCCTAAAGCATGGTGAAGTATGGCTAGGTATGGGTTCAAGTATATGGTCTTAGGCATGGTGTAGGCATGATGTGGTATGGGTGGCCATGCCTTTCTAGAAGAACTTGGGGAACAAGTTGTTCCTTAATTGTGGGTTAGGATGTGTGTTTAGGTGTAGCTTTGATTAGACTTAGGATTAGGATTTGCTAAGTAAGTGTTTAGGTAAAGTAATGGTTAATTAGGGACTTGTAAGACTAAATTTAGGAGGTGGTCTTACTAAATTAGGAAGATTAGAGAGAGAAAACACTATTTAAACTATTCAAGATTCCAAAACTAGGAATCTTGAGTTTTAAAAAGAGATTTAGGTTTAAACTAAGCAATTTTAGATTCTAATTAATTTTAATAACTTATTTTGACTCTAGATTAATCATGGAAATTAATTAATCTTTGATTAGAGCCTAATATTGCTTAGGCTTGCTTAATTACATCATTAAGCTCAAATGGCACTATGCCAAGGGCAAAATCATAATTTTGCACAAAAACTGCCCAGGACCACCGGGACTCAAACAGATACTTTTAAACATATGAAAACATCATTTAAAATCCTCGGGGAAAGTTTCAGGCTCGAATGACACCTTTATCCTCGTAAAAACGCTATAGGGGTATTTTGGTTATTTTGACCAAAGCTATGAGAAAATAAGATTTTCATTTTCGAAATCACTCAAGGACCATCTAATCCCTTTCAAACATTGAGTTGACCCTTCGAGGACTGCCAGACCGGCTATCCTCGAATTTTGGTCAGAAAATTACCTCAGAGGCATTTTGGACATTTCCCTCAGGCAGAAAAATCAAGGCGTTACAAAAGTTCAATAGTGCTATTCTTAACTATCCCACATATGATAAAGAGTTGTATGCATTCGCAAGGGCATTACAAACATGGCAGCATTACCTTTTACCTAAGGAATTTGTGATTCATAGTGACCATGAGTCCTTGAAGTATTTAAAAGGACAAGGAAGCTGAATAAGAGGCATGCCAGGTGGGTTGAGTACCTTGAGCAATTTCCCTATGTGATAAAATATAAAAAAAGTAAGACCAATGTGGTTGCTGATGCGCTTTCAAGAAGGTATGCTTTGTTCTCTACTCTTGAAACTAAATTCATTAGTTTTGAGAATATAAAGGAATTGTATGAGCATGATCAGGATTTTTCTCAAATTTATAAGAATTGTGTGCATGCTACCCAAAATGGATACTTTAGGCATAAGGATTATTTGTTTAAAGAGAAAAGGTTATGTGTGCCTAAAAGTTCCATTAGAGAGTTGCTTGTGAGAGAAGCATGTAAAGGGGGTTTAATGGGGCATTTTGGTGTCAAAAAGACTTTAGATATACTGCATGGCCATTTTTATTGGCCACACATGAAACATGATGTGCATAAATTTTGTGAAAGATGTATTGCTTGCAAGAAGTCTAAGTCAAAGATATTACCTCATGGACTCTATACTCCTTTACCAATTCCTGATTTTCCTTGTATTGATTTATCTATGGACTTTGTTTTAGGATTGCCTTGAACAAAGAATGGCAAGGATTCCATTTTTGTGGTGGTGGATAGGTTCTCCAAGATGGCTCATTTCATACCTAAGAGCATTGTGAATGACAGGGACACCAAGTTCCTAAGTCACTTTTGGAGGATACTATGGGGTAAGATTGGTACTAAATTGCTTTTCTCAACTACTTGTCACCCCCAAATTCATAGGCAAACTGAGATCGTTAATAGGACTCTTTCTACTCTCCTTAGGGATGTTATAAAGAAGAATATTAAGTCATGGGAAGAATGTTTGCCTCATGTAGAATTTGTATATAATAGGCCTGTCCATAGCACTACTAATTGTTCTCCTTTTGAGATAGTGTATGGATTTAATCCCTGACTCCTCTTTGATTTACTGCTTGTGCCTAAAATTTCTATTTTTAAGCATAAAAATGCATAGGCTAAGGCTGACTTTATAAAAAAGCTGCATGAGTAAGCATCAAAGGTCAAATTGAGAACAAAATGGACAGTTATGCAAAGCAAGCCAATAAGAACAGAAAGAAGGTTGTATTTAAACCCAGTGATTAGGTTTGGGTATACATAAGAATAGAGAGATTTCTGTCTCAAAAGCTCTAACCTAGGGGTGATTGACCCTTCCCAGCCTTGGAAAGAATAAATGACAATGCTTACAAGATTGACTTACCTAGTGATTATGGGGTAAGTACTACTTTTAATATTGGTAACTTGTCCTTATTTGATGTAGGTAATAAGGAGCTAAATTCAAGGATGGATTCTCTTGAAGAAGGAAGGGATGATGTGATCATGGAAGATAAATTAGACTCAAACAAGAAAAGGCAAGGAAGAGATCCTTTGGAAAGACTTGGTGGACCAACGACTAGATCCAAAACAAAGAAAGCTATGATTGGGCCAAATGATTTCAAGTTTGTTTGAGGCAAAGCCCATTCAAGAAGATAAAGATCCAATACTAGTCCATTGTATTCACATGGTTGATGAAGCTTAATTTGGGCTTGTTAATTTTATGTTAGTAATAATGTAACTGGGCTTATTAATTTTATACAGTCCATCACTTGTTAATTTTACATTTTTTTTTTTAAGTTTAGGTTTTAGTTTTAGGCTAAGTGTTACAACCTACTTGCTAAACTTTAGTTTACAAACCTTGTAAACACCTTTGGAAGGGGATTTTTTCGGCTAATTAAAATCAGAAACCTTTTAGTGAGATTCTCTCTCTAGTTCTTGCTTGGAACCCTAGGTCTTATCAAGAGTTTCCAATAACTCTTGTGGTGGTCACCCTTCGCTTATCAATCATCCTTGATTGTGGCGCCCTCCAACCATTTCCATTCCTCATCTCTTCCATCCTTTGCCCTTGTTTCAATTTTGACCAAGTTAAAACTGAAATCATATCACATTATCTCCAATCCTTTCCAGAATTTTGAAGGGTCCATCTACTTTTGTTACAGCTTAGATTTCCTTTTTATGGGAAACTTCTCTTTCTAAAAATGATCTTAAACTATATTGCCAGGTTCAAATTTCACCTTTTTTCTTCCTTTGTTTGCATATTTGGCATATTGCTCAACTTTTTTCTTAACCTGCACTTTCACTTTTTCATGCAATTTCTTGAAAAATTAAGCTTTGGCTTTACCATCCTTATGCACTAATGATGAATTGTTAGGCAAAGGAACTAAATCAAGAGGAGTTAGGGGATTAAATCCATAAACAACCTCAAATGGTGAATGCAATATGTTAGACTAGAAAGTTCTATTATATGCAAACTCAACATGTGGCAAGCATTCCTCCCAAGGATTCTTTTTAATTATTGCTCTAAGAAGAGTAGTCAAGGTTCGGTTTACTACCTCAATTCACCCATCCGTTTGTGGGTGGCAAGTGGTGGAGAAAAGAAGCTTGGTTCCAAGTTTGTGCCATAAAGTTCTCCAAAAGTGACTCATAAACCTTGAGTCTCTATCTGAAACTATACTCCTTGGCAATCCATGCAATCTCACAATCTCTTTAAAGAACAGATTAGCAACATGAGTAGCATCATCCACCTTTCTATAAGAAATAAAATGAGCCATTTTAGAAAATCTATCAATAACCACAAAATGGAATCCTTACAGTCTTGGTTGTTGCCAAGCCCACAATAAAGTCCATAGAAACATCAACCCAAGGGTAATTGAGCAGGTAAATTCAGAACACAATGCAATGTTAACAAAAAATGATGCATCTGATGCTTCATATTAGGCCAAAAGAAATGTTCATGCAAAACATTCAAAGTTTTAAGTGCACCAAAGTGACCCATTAGTCCACCCTCATGGGCTTCTTTCACAAGCAAGTCATGAATGGAATTTGTGGGTATCCACAATCTATTTTCCTTAAACAAATACCCTTCATGCTTGTAGAAACCTTTATGTGCACCTTTTTCACATGATGCATACAAATGAGAAAAATAGAATCATGCACATAAAGTTCTACAAGCTCAAATCCCAGCATTGTAACACTAAGCATAGAAAGTAAATTGTGCCTTCTAGACAAGGCATCATCCACAATATTCAATTTGCCTTTCTTATGCTTTATGATGTATGGAAACTGTTCCAAGAACTTAACTTATTTAGCATGTCTCTTATTCAATTTTCCTTAACTCTTGAGGTATTTCAATGATTCATGGTCGCAATGTATCACAAACTCTTTTGGAAGAAGGTAATGCTGCTAAGTTTGAAGTGCCCTAATCAAAGCATATAGTTCCTTATAATAAGTAGTATACTTCAAACTAGCACCATTAAGCTTTTTAGTAAAGTAAGCTATAGGGTGTCCCTCTTGCATTAGAATAGCCACTATCCCTACATTAGATACATCACACTCCAACTCAAAAGATTTTGAAAAATCAGGAAGTGACAATAGGGGTGCATGCATAAGCTTATCCTTCAAAGAGTCAAATGCATCATGTTGTTCCTTTCCCCATTTGAATCCCACATTTTTCTTGACAATCTCATTCAATAGTGAAGGTATGGTGCTGAAATCTCCCACAAACCTCCTATAAAAGCTCGCTAACCCATAGAAACTCCTCACTTCACTCACTGTTCTTTACAAAATTAATCATAAAACCAAGAAAAACTACATGATCTTTACAAAATGTACATTTCTCAATTTTAGCATCAATTGTTCATGTCTCAGACTTCCAACACACACCTCAAATGCATTACATGCTCATCAAAAGATTTTCTGTAAATCAAGATGTTATCAAAATAAACAACAAATTTTCCTAAAAGATTCCTAAGCACATGATTCATGAAATGCATGAAAGTGGTTGGTGTATTTGTGAATCCAAATGGCATAACCAAATATTCATAAAGACCATATTTAATCTTAAAGCCAATTGTCCATTCATCACTGTCTTTTATCCTGATTTGACGATATCCACTTTTAAGATCAATTTTTGGAAAACAGCAAGCATCAAACAATTTGTCAAGTAAGTTATCTAAATGAGGAATGGGATGTCTATATTTTACAATGATATTGTTGATGGCACAAAAATCAGTGCATATCCTCCAGCTCTTATCCTTTTTTGGCACATAAATGATCGACATAGCACAAGTACTAAGGTTTTCTCCTTCACCCACCTTTTCTCCTTTAAGCCTTTGACCTGTTTTTGAATTTCTTGGGTCTGTTGTAGGTTATTCCTATATGCTGACCTATTTGGCAATGTTGCCCCTGGAATGAGGTCAATTTGATGCTCAGTCCTTCTAAGAGGAGGTAAGCCATGAGGTACATCAGTCGAAAATACATCTACAAATTTCTGCATAAGGGAAGAAATAGCTCTAGGCAAAGAGTTAATCAACAAAGGATCAATCACCTTGTTAGGCCCATGCTCCTTGTATAAAAGCAAGTGCATGGGCCGAGAGGCTAACAAAGCTTTCCTTACTTCTTTTCTCTCATAAACAGATTTTCTCTCTTTTCTTCACACTAATTTTCACTCAGTTTAAGTGTCCTTACTTCTCCCTCTTTCTTTTGGGCTTTTGCCTTCATTCCTTTTTTTGTTATCACTCACTAAATCACTCTCATCATTTTTATTCTTGACATATTTCTCTTCTCACCTTTTCTCTCTTGCTCTCTTCTCATTTGCATAGCCACTTGATCAGCACAAACTTGACTAGCAGTCATAAGCACTAAAGCGATTTTGCTGCCCTTATGTACAAATGAGAGCTTATTTGTGTGACCATCATGATGGGTCTTCTTATCAAACTGCCAAGGTCTTCCCAAGAGTGTGTATCCTACCCCCATGGGAACTACATCACACAACACCTCATCTTCATGCATGCCAATAGCAAAATGAATTATGACTTGTTTTTTGACCACCAATTCTCTTTATTACTTAGCCACTGAAGCAAGCTTATATGGCTTTGGATAAACAACATTTAATTTCTCCATAATTCTTATGCTAGCAACATTAGCACAACTTCCTCCATAAATAATCAAATAATAGATTTTATCATTTACAAAGCATCTTGAGTGAAAAATGTTCTTTCTTTGTGAGTCATCATTTTCTTTCACTACACTTCCCATGAGTCTGCGCACTATAAGTAAGTCACGTTCTTGGCAGTAGATTTCAGTTTCAATTCCTTCATTACTTGATGATAAGGATGAACTCTTACTTATAACTTCACCATTCTCCAGTAAGATCATAGTCTTGTTTGGATATTGTGAAGCATATGCCCTTTTTCCAAGACACTTGATGTTACTTTGCTTAGGAGAAGAATTAGAAGCATTAGTAGGATAAAAAATAGACTTAGAAGATGATTTACTAGCTTGAGCGCCTTCCTTAGATGAGGATCCCTCCTTCTTCACTCTTTCCTTCCATCCTCTAGAATTGTAGGAAGTGTCGGTTCTCTTCAAAGTCAATTTTCTTTTGAGTTGTGCCTCCACTTTCATGGCTTGGTGAACCAAATCTTCAACCTCCAAAATGATGCAGCTCTACAATGTCATAGATATCATGGTTCAAACCATTCAGAAAACATGCAAGAGTTGCTTCCCTCTCCTCATTCACATTTGCTCTTATCATAGCAACTTCCATCTCTTTATAATACTCATCAACACTTCTCGTTCCTTGCTTCAAGCTTTGAAGCTTGGCATGAAGATCTCTAGTATAATATGTAGGAACAAATCTCATTCTCATCAACCTTTTCATTTTCTCCCATGTAACTACTAGTTGTTCTTCAAACCTTCTTCTCTCCTTTTGGAGTTGATCCCACCATACCAAAGCATAGTCATGAAACTCCAGAGAAGCCACCTTAACTTCCTTTTATTCACTCTTTAATCTTTAACTCCCACTCCAAGTAAGCCTCAACATCATTTCTTTCGTGAAAAGTAGGAACTTTTATTTTTACCCCGCTGATTCTCTCATTTCCTCCTTTCCTCCTTTCATGGTTTCTCCTTTTGTCATCTCTCCTATGATGCCTTCTTTCTCTCCTTCCATCAAATTCTTGCTCATCCGAAGAAGATTCACCACGGCTGGTGCACCCAGGGATAGATCGTTCCTCCCTGTTTTCCAATCTCTCATGTGCCTTTAGTTCTTCATTCAGCCTCTCAAATCTTTGTTTTATTCCCTCCACTTGCAGCTGTATTGCCAATCTTCAAGGTGAGGGCGGACTTTCTGATCCTCATTATTAGCCATAATTACAAAATAGTAAGGATTAGTTAAATAAGATAGAAAAAAAGGACCTCTCCACTCAACTAAGTGTTTCACTCGATTGATGGTGCCTCTCATTTTTCACTCAATATTGGCTTTTGTGTAATGATTACTCTCTCGGCTTTTTGCTCTCAGGTTCCCTCAATAGTTCTTAAGGAAGTCAAAATCAAATCTTTCAATCAACCACAACCAACCAACAAAGTATCAAGGAATACAGCAGAGTTGCAATCAACAAGATTATCAGGGAAAACCAACAGATAGGAACACCAAAAGGTAACTATTGTGACCAAAACAGAGATGATAAAGCCACTCTCTAAATTGTTTTTTTCTATATTTTCTTTTGTTTTGTTTCTGTCCTTTTTTTCACTTCTTTTAACATTTTTTTTTTTACATATAGAAGATGAAAAGACTTAAACACAAATGCAACAAGCACAGAATCCTTTCAGTAGCTGATGATTAATTTAGATGATCAAGATATTCAGAAATGTAGATATGACATCAAAACAAGTTCAGCAACAAGAATTGAAGTGAAATTCAATGAAATCAAAAGTATGCAGCACTTAGATCATTCTGCATACTCAGGAATTCAAACAGTTTCATTCCAACACCAATAAGCTCTAAGATACCAATTGATGAAAACTCAGGTTCTGAGTTTAAAATCTGATCTAGGAGTTGGAACTAGGATCAAAATATAATCAGATTCCCAAAGAGAAAAAACAAGAAATAAATGAAAACATGATAAAAGTGAGAATAAAAGAACATAAGAAGAAGATGGATAAGACAGAGGATGGAGGGTGCCATAATTAGAGGATTGATAAACCTTGGTTGAAGATCGCCACAAGAGTATGATCTCTTGATAAGATCAAAGACTCTGGCTCACTCAAGAACCTAGAGAAGAACACTCTCACAAGTTTCTCAATCAGATTTTTTTGTATATTTTATCCCCAATACAGAAGTGTTTACAAACTTAAATAGTTAAGTTACCTACACTTAAGCATAAGCCATCTTTGGGCTGTGTAGCTAACTAAGCCCATATCATGGTTTTTTTTGTCCTTAAAATACTAAGTAAGCAAACTAAAATAAACTTCTAATGGACCATAAATAGCTGGCCCACATTCTAGACTTTATTCCTCCAATTGAACACAATTGTTAATGCTTGCAACTTCTAAATCTTCTAAGTCAGGAATAGGCCTCTTTTTAAATATGGCAGCCACCATTCTCTCCAAAGCTTCTATTGGCCTTCTTTCCTTTGCCCTAGTCATGTAACCTTGAAGTCCTTCCATTGCCTCCAAGCTTAGGTTAGTTCCTTGATCTTCATCAGCAGCCCTACAAGATTATCAAAGGTCATCAAGCCCTTTGTAAAGACCTTATCTACTCTTCCTCACCCACTTGGGCTCGCTCCCTACGGATAAATGAAGGAGATGTGTCAAGGTACCTAACTGACTCTATCCTTTATAAACCTAGTGAGATTACCATTGCTATGCTTAGTGCAAGGGTAGAAAAGTTTATAGTAGTGTAATTCTCCATCCTGCCTCGAATAGGAAGCACAGATGCATTGGTAGGCATGGATTGCATGCTCCTATATTTTCTTATGGCCAAAAGAAAAGTAAATCTGTCGAGACTTATAATGAATTACATGCTCAGCTCAATCACCAAAGATAAAAGAAAGACAGCAAGTGCACCATATGGTATGTTGTTAACAAAGCTGTTTCAGCACGTATGTCTTCCTCTCATTGAGGAATGTTTTGAATTCATGGAAAGTACTGTATACTCACTTGCCTCCTTTAGAACCTCAAGGAAAAAGTCCACAACCTTAGAGTTTGAGGCAATAAAGCTGAGTCCTGTGACAAGAGGAGAGCAAGCCAGGACAACTTCTAAAAGGGCCGAGTCTGAAATGGCAAAGGGAAAAGGCAAGAGGAGGCTGATTCTTTTGGAAAGTGAGACTGAGAACTCAAAGGAAGAGGAGTTAGCAGAAGTTCCTCTAAACAGAGAAAGGAAAATGAAGCTGAGATAGGAAAGAATGAAACAACAAGAACACGAATGCCTCCACCTTTTTCAGAAAATCAACAAAGATTCTTTTGAACCAAAGAATATGCCTAGTAAACCAATGGAAATCATCAAAAGAAGAGATATTGAGTCAAAATTCAAAAATATTCCAAAATATGAAACTAGAATCTCTATGCTTCTAAAAGAGGTTACGAGATATCAATAGGCTAGTTATGAGGTTTTCTTGATTGACTTTGAAGAGGATGAAGATAAAGAAGAACAACCACAGCTCAGTTTCTAAGAATGGAGATGAATATCACAAGGAGATGGAGATGGCCATGATTCAAGCAAACATTGTGGAGGATCAAGAAGCAACCATGGCTCGGTTTCTCAATGGCCTTAAATGAGACATAGCTGATGTTGTGGAGATGTATCACTTTAAGAGATGGTGCATCAAGCAATCAAGGTGGAGCAGCAATTGAAGAGAAAAAATAGAAGAAATTCTTCTAGTTCGAATTCAATTCCTTGGAAAAACAAGCCAAAGAAAGAGCAATCAATTGCAATTCAATCCAAAGTGGCTGAATTAAAGAAAATTCAACCATGAACAAGCACCTCAAAGAACCGAAACATAAAGTGCTTTAAGTGTCTTGGAAGTGGTCACATTGCTTCTCAATGTCCTAGCAAGAAAGGAATGATTTTGAAGGATAATGGTGAGGTGGAGACCGAGGAGGAGTCTGATGCATTATTAGAGGATGAAAGTGAAGGTGAGGAAATTAGGCCTCATGATGGTGATTTTCTAGTTGTTAGAAGGATTTTGAATATGCAGGGCAAAGAAGAAGATGATACACAAACGGAAAACATTTTCCATTCTAGATGTCTTGCTCAAGGAAAATTATGCAGCATGATCATTGGAATTTGAGAACTTCCAAGCATCCTAGGCCATATAGGTTGCAATGGCTTAGTAATAATGGAGAATTGAAGGTGTACAAGCAAGTTTTAGTACCATTCACTATTGGAGATTATGTGGATGAGGAACTTATGGAGGCTGCACACAAACTTCTTGGAAGACAATGGCAATTTGACCACAAGGGATACACAAATCGATTTTCACTTGTGCATAATAAGAAGAAATTAACTCTTGCACTTTTGTCTCCAAGACAAGTTTTTGAAGATCAAGTAAAAATGAGGCAGTCTTGAGAGCGTCAGGCATCCAATAAAAAGGAGAGTGAAAAGAAACTTTTTAGTGAAAAAAGAAAGGTAAATACCAAGAGAGTGGTGAGCAAGCAAAAGAAAGTAAACACATGAGTGTCATTGCACAAGAAAGTTATATCAAGAGAGCTTGTTTTTCTTATCAACCTACGCTTGTACTTCCATACAAGGAGGCTTGTTTAAACTCTAACAATGATCAAACTTCTTCGACTAGTTCTTTTATATCGCTTTTGCAAGAATTCAAGGATGTGTTCTTGGATAAAGTTCCAAGTGGTTTGCCACCCTTGAGAGGAATTGAGTATCAAATTGATCTCATTCCTGGTGCTACTCCCTAACAGGCCTACCTATAGAACTAATCCTAAGAAAGCCAAAAAACTTAAGTTGGAAAGCTGATGGAAAAAGGATGATAAGGGAAAGCATGAGTCCTTGCGTTGTACCCATTATTCTTGTACGAAAGAAAGATGGATCATGGAGGATATGTATGGATTGCAAAGCCATCAACAAAATCGTGGTAAAGTATAGAAATTCAATTCCTAAATTAGATGATATGCTTGATGAATTGCATGGTTCTTGCTATTTTTCCAAAATTGATTTGAAAAGTTGTTATCATCAAATTAGGATGAAAGAAGGGGATGAATGCAAAACTGCATTCAAAACAAACTATGGATTGTATGAATGGCTAGTTAATGCCTTTTGGTTTAACAAATGCTCCTAATACTTTCATGCATCTCATTAATCATGTTTTGCGTGCTTTTCTTGGAGGATTTGTTGTTGTTTATTTTGATGATATCCTCATCTATAGCAAGAGCTTAGGTGAACATCTTGAACACTTGAGGAGTGTCTTGCTTGCATTGAGAGAAGAGAAATTGTATGCTAACCTGAAAAAATGTTCTTTTTGCACTCAACAAGTAAATTTTCTTGGATTCATTGTTAGTTCAAGAGGTGTAGAAGTGGATGAAGAAAAAGTAAGAGCAATTAAAGAATGGCGTACACATAAAAATCTGAGTGATGTAAGAAGTTTTCATGGATTAGCTAACTTCCATAGGAGATTTGTCAAAGACTTTAGTACATTAGCTACACCCTTAACTGAGGTTGTCAAAAAAATGTGGGATTCAAATGGGAAAAGGAGCAAGAGGTGGCCATCAATACCCTTAAAGAGAGGTTGAGTAATGTACCATTACTTGTTTTGCCTGATTTCACTAAATCTTTTGAAATTGAATGTGATGCTTTAGGTATAGTATTAGCGCTATTTTGATGCAAGAAGGGTAACCTATTGCTTATTTCAATGAGAAATTAAGTGGCACTAACCTTAATTATTCCACATATGACAAAGAATTGTATGCCTTAGTGAGAACCTTGCAGACATGGCAACCAAAAGAGTTTGTGGTGCATTCTAATCATGAATCTTTGAAGCATTTGAAAGGGCAAGGTAAGGTGAACAAGAGGCATGGGAAGTTGATTGATTTTCCAGAGCAATTTCCATATGTGATCAAATACTAGCAAGGAAAGGAGAATGTGGTTGCTGATGCACTTTCTAGGAGGTATGCACTTCTTTCTACTTTAGATGCAAAATTGCTTGGTTTTGAGCATTTGAAAGACTTGTACATAACTGATTTTGGTTTTGCACAATTGTATATAGCTTGTGAAAAAAGGGCAAAAAGGGATTTCTTTAGGCATGATGGTTATTCATTTAAGGGAGATAGACTTCGTGTGCCTAATTGCTCCTTGCGTGAATTGTTTGTTAGAGAGGCTTATGGAGGGGGTTTGATGGGTCATTTTGGGGTTAGTAAGACTTTAAGTATCTTGGTTGAACATTTCTTTTGGCCTCAAATGAAAAACATGTAGAAAAAATTTGTGATAATTGTGTTACTTGCAAAAAGGCCAAGTCCAAAGTTAATCCTCATGGTTTGTATATTCCATTGCCAAATCCTGATTCTCCTTAGACTGACTTGTCCATGGACTTTGTGTTAGGATTGCCTTGGACCAAAAGAAGCAAAGATTCTGTTATTGTTATTGTGGACAGGTTTTCAAAGATGGCACATTTCATAGATTGCCACAAAACAGATGATACGACTCAAATTCCTGTATTGTTTTTCAAAGAAGTGGTGAGATTGCAGGGCATGCCAAGAAGCATTGTCTCTAACCGTGATACTAAATTCTTAAGTCACTTTTGGAGGACCTTGTGGAACAAGTTAGGAACCAAACTCCTTTTCTCTACAATTTGTGATCCATAAACTGATGTACAACATTTTTAAGCCGTCAAGAATATAAGGTGATGGCTTGTAATATAAACATAAAATGCAAGACTTGAAATATAAATATGCCACGCAAGTTCATATTTTAGCCATCATAATATTAGAGCCTCAAGAACCAACGACGTCAAAAGTGTGAAACTTTAACCCCGTCAATCTCAACAAAATAAAGACTTTCCTTACAAAATAAATAATCGATGGACTTTATGTAACACCCTGATTTTCTCTAAGCGTAAAAATGACCAAAACGCCCCTGAGGTCATTTTTACCTGAAAATCGAGGACGGCCGACCTCGGCCATCCTCATAGGGCTATTGTAATGTTTGAAGGGGATTATATGTGATGGCATGTTTAATAGAGCAGAAGAATCTCATTTTTGAGGTTTCTGCGTGTAAATGACCAAAATATCCTTACAGTAATTTAAGGCAGTTTTAAGTTCCGTTTTGACCCGGACTTTGCCCGGATGTTCAAAAAAATGATTTTAAAGCATGAACTATGTTTGTTTAAGTCCCGGTGGTCCCGGGCAGTTTTTGAGTAAAATTACGATTTTGCCCATGCTTAGTGCATTTTGGGCTTAATGAGTTATCTAACTCAGAACCTAGGCAATATTAGGCTTTAATTAAAGGTTAATTAATTTTCATAATTAATCTAGAGCCAAAATCATTATTTAAAACTAATTGGAAGCTAGAATTGCTTAAGGAAATTCAAACTTAATTATAGTCTCTTCCTTTAAAGAGAGAAAGTATCTATGAATAGTGTTTTCACTATTCACGCTCCCATTTCCAAGAAAGGTTGTCACACTCACATCACTAGTCATAGAGGTTTTGACTCCATTAAACCTACAAGACCACTTCTAACCTAAGGAATTATAGCTTTAATTAACTAATTAGTTTACTTAAAGTACCTACTTAACAACCCTTAATCCTAAGTCTAATCCATAACACACCTAAACACACCTTTAAACCATGATTAGCGGAGATGAATTTTGGCCGCATGGCTGCCCAAAAATGACGCCATTTTTCTCTCCACTTTGCATCACATGTTGTTTGAATGTGTGGCACACAAATGGCCATGTCTCCAAGACAACTTCTCATTCATTCTCCTCCACACACTTCCCTCATTCTAGAAGAAAACCACATGGCCTCTTCCCCTCCACTCATTCATGACTCAAGGCTCTATATATAGCTTGCCTTGGTGAACATTTTGCTACTTTAGTTCATTTGCAAAGTTTAAACTTCCAAGAGCAAGTTCTAGTCTCTCCAAGTTCTCTCAAATTTTCCTTTCTTCCTCCTTGTCCAAGCCAAAACCGCCACCTTCTCCACCTCCAATCTTCATCTCTTTTTCTTCTAAACACACATCCAAGTCCAAACACAAGCCAACAACACATCCTTCCTCCATTTCCTTGTTTGGCCGAAAATACATACCCAAGTTCAAAGGAGATTTCTTCTTCTTGTTTTTCAAGATCAAACCTTTCTCCATCTTCAAGAGCACAAGTACTAGGTAGGGAGTTTTTCTAAAAATGCTTTCCTTGTTCTCTATGTCTTGATCTTGTTGGAAAAATGTTGTTTGGATGAACATCCATGAAGTTTTATTTTCGGTTTCATCCTTTTCCTTTTCTTTTATTTTCGGCCTCAAGGCCAAGATGATGATGGCTTGATGATGAGTGCTCTCCAAGATGTAACTATGAGTTCATCTCAACATGAGGCCTCTAAAGCTTGAATCTTTTTGAAGAAAAGCCTCACCTTTTTTCAAGTTTTAGTCAAGTATGAGCTATGTTTCTCTTGAATCTCTTGGAACCTCACTTTCCTTTCCTTGAATGTTTCGGCCATGTAGGCCTTGGATGCTTGGAAAAATGGAAGCTTGATGATGAGGGTTTCATGTTGATGCTTGTCACATGAACAACCTCTAAAGCTTGAGGTTTTAAAAAGAAAAGTTTCATCTTTTTCAAGATTTATTCAAGAATGGGTTATGTTTCCTTTGAACCCTTAAAAACCTCATTTCTTTCTCTCAAGGTTTCGGCCATGAAGGCCTTTGAAACTTGGAAAAATGTAAGCTTGATGATGAGGGTTTCATGATGGTGCTTAGCACTTGAACAACCTTTAGAGCTTGATCTATGTTTCAAACAAACATGGTTTTCGGTTTTCTCCTTTCCTTAACTTGTCATGAACTTTGTTTTGATGATGGTTGAGAATGATGTTAAGTACTCAATGATGAGGACTCATGATGTTAGTGTTAACACATCACCAAGGTCTTGGTCCCTAGAGTTTAAAAATGGTCCATTATTCCTTGCTAGGATTCGGCCATTTCCATTCTTTTGAGGTTACCACCTCTATGAGTTCATTCTCTTTATGTTTTGCTTAACTCACCATGGTTTTATCCAAGAAAAAAAAGAAATTAATAAGGTTTTCAAAAAGTCCATAACCTACCCTTGTCAACCTTAAAGTTGGCCGGCACGTTCTAGAGTTCTCTCTAGATAGGGGTTATTAGGCATTAATAAAGAATATGACATAGGTCCCTTTATGTTTATATCTTTAAGGCTTAGTAAAGCTTCTTATCTTTTCTTGTGAGGATGAGTTTTGGGTTGGAACTTAGTTCTTTTTAAAGTCTTAAAAGAGCTCTAGTCAAGATGTAAAAGTAACTTGCATTCACGTTTATTTCACGCTTTGCATAGCACGTTTATTTTCTATGCCATCACTAAAACCCAAGATAAAGAATGAACTTGCATTATGCACGTTTAAATTCCAAGCTTTGCATCTCATTTTATATTTCAAGTCCTCACTAAACTCAAAGAATGAAAATGAATATGCACTTCATATTTACTTTGAGCTATCACTTTACTTTCTAAAGGACTCTAGAATGAAATGCATAGCATGTTTATTTTATGTCATCACCTAAGATACTAGAGCTCAAAGACTTGCCCATTTCATCTTGAGAAAAGATCTATCAAGGAGGTATTTCTTGGATATGCATTCGGCCATGTGATGACAATGGCTCAAGCATGAGTTTCACTTAGTTACAAGGGCCTATAACCTATGTTTTAGGATTTTCTTAAGCATAGGTAGTCTTGAAGAATGCTTCAAGCATATTTTTATGATTTAAATCCTAACCATGAAAGAAAATAGATAGGTACTGCCCCATGTCTTTTGTAAAGGTTTTTGACAAGATAAATTGATTTCCAAAGAGTTTTAGAAGTTTCAAAAGTGTTCCAAGAGAAACTAGCAAACTATGTGAACTAGAAATGTTTTATTTTGAGCATTTACATGCCTTCAAGTTTCGATTCTGCCCTTTTATTTTCCAGCACCTTAAATTCTGTTTTTGGTGGTCTATATGTGTTTAAATACCTTGCCTTATGTATGATAAAAGTTCTACGCATCTTAGGCATGCCTAGTAACTTGAAATGCTTGAAAATGTGAATTCTAGAACACTTAGAATCAAAAGTAAAACTGTTTCTGTCCAGCAACCCTTAGGTACAGAAATCATGTTTTATAATTAGTTTATATGTATAGGAATCCCTTACAATTGGTTTAGGGATGATTTATAGCGCTTTAGGCGAAGATAGAACTTAAAAAGGGTCTAAAACGTAGTTTCTAGAACCCCTGCGAAACTAAACTTATACATTCTGTTCCAGCCTTGTTTAAGTGTATAGAATCACATTATATGATGTCTAGATGAGTGAGGGTGACTCATAATTGGCTTAGGTATTAATTCTTGCATCATAGGAAAAGTCGGTAAAGAGAAAGGATCTAAAACGCAACTTCTAGAACATCGTAATCCATCAAAACTATGCTTACTGCCTATGCTGCCCAGCCATAATAAATTAGGTTCTAGGACCTAATAAATTATGGTAATGAGATTAATCAATCCCTTAGAGGCATAAGGAAATAATTTGGAAGTTTGAGGTTACCCAATTTAGGGGTTTATTCTTAAGGGAATGATTTATATGTTCTATGTGAATGATGACGGATTATTGTGTTGTCTCATGACCACTATGATGCTATGCGAGTTATTGCTCTTAAATGATGATTGTATCATTTGCATGTTATGGTTCCCTTTAGAACTTTAAAGATGCCTATGTTAGAATTACATGAGATATGTGACATGCATGAAATATGTAGCATCTTGCTATGACTAAACTATGAGAAAATGATCCTTTGGAACCATCAAACCATAGGTGGGGATGAGGTGATTCATATGTAACATGCATGAACTATGGGGCATCTTGTCATAACATGCTAAGACTTAAGGTGATATTAAACTATGAAAAAATGATCCTTTGGAACCATCAAACTATAGGTGGGGATGAGGTGATTCTATGCCCCCTAGACCCGTACTTTAAGTCGGGATTTTTAACTTATCACAATGTGATAAGTCCAGATGCTAGTGACGACTAGCTGGGTATGAGCTCATAACCTAGAGATTTCTCAAAAGGGAGAAATATTAGGGTGGCCCCAGGAAGAAAAGAATAATATGTCAACGTCACCTAAGTAACCAAGTTAAGCTACCATGCACCATGTTTTATGTACCAAGTTCTACGTTCCACGATTCATGTTTTATGTACCATGTACTATGTATCAAGTTCCATGTTCTATGTTTTATGATCTATGTTTTTATGACCCATGTATCATGCACTATGTCTATGAATGCTATACTTGCTAAAAAGCTAGTACTGTTTGCATATGGTATTGACATGCATTCATTCAATATCTATTGCATTCATATCATTAAGACTCATGTTAAAAGACACCCACTTCGAATAAATAGATTTAAGAAGTTTAAAATCGATCCTTATGTATGCACACCCTTTTTATAATGAAAACCGGAGTGGCTGGGGACGATGACGATGACATTTGTGTTAGAGTCGGAAATCCCTACTGAGAATCTTGAATAAGTTTCTCATCCCTCTCTTTTCTTCCGTGTCGTCTCCAGACAAGGATAGTAACGAGGTTCGTGACTTCTTCTGAGGTTCGTGCTTAAAGGTCACTTCAGCAAACGGATGCCGAGGGTCGTTGCGGAAGAATAGATAGGATAGTCTCTAGGTTGTTACTTATCCAACCTCGTAGGTGGATAAGAAGTATTTCATATATATATATGCATGTTTTGGTGTGAACACTGATGCTAGTACTATGTAACTATAATGATGTGGTTATGATATGTGGTTAATATAATGTTGTATTTCATGTTTATATGTGATTTCTTTTCCTTGTAAGTTATGTTTATGACGAACGAAAGGTTTTATATTAATGCGAGGCTCACGTTTTTGTTTTCAAGTTCAAAAAGAAAAATTTATTCGTATTTTCCGCTAAGTAATTTAAAGAAAAGATGAAACTAAGAAGTAATAGACTAATGGTTAACCTAAATACGTTCTATGAGTATTGGATTAAAAATTAAGATTTTACACTTTATCCCTCAAAGGACATGAATGAGCTTTAGAATCTCTCATTTTCATGGTTCCAAGAACCTTGTTGTCCTTAGATTCATCATCAAGCTCAAAATATACAAAAGAAGAAATCTGCATTCTTTCTCTGTTTTCTTTTAAACAAAGGATCAAGCTTTGAGCTGTAGAGGTCAAAAAACATCATCAAGCTTTAGAAAGAAAAGATCAAAAACCATCATCAAGAACCCTCATCATCAAGCCATATATTAGATCACAACAAAAACAAAAAGAAAAGAGAAGAAATAAGAGGGAAAACATAAAACAAGTCCCTCCTTAAAGATTCTTCTTGCTTGAGGTTTAGAAAGCTTGTTCTTGCAAATAAAGGAGAAGAAAAATCTTCTCTTTGACAAGGAATGTGTTTTCGGTCAAAGGGGAAAAGAAATAGGAGGAGAGATGTTTGTTGTGGCTTTGTGTATGGAGGTGAAAGATTATGGTTTTAGGGTATGATCAATGATGGTTGTATATTTGTTTAAGGTTTAAAGCTTGAATAGAGAGCAACAATGGAGGTTCTTGATGAAGAAGAAAAAGAAAGTTTAGGATAGAAAGAATGAGAGGATTTTTTGTAACACCCTCCCAAGTGTAACATCATCCTTAAGTCATAACATTAGACTCAGGAGTTGTTATTTATACATTAGCAGATTTTTCTTAAATATCTATTACAAAGTTGATTGCATCATACAATAACTAATTCGTAATTCTATTGAAATATATAGAAAGATGACATAATATTTATTAAGTACAAATTCAAATACAAGAAATATCTTCTATGAATTTTCATATTCATCTATCTATTATAACCATTACAAATATATATACATAACAAAATTAAATTGATAAGAGACTTCAACTATTGGGGTAATATGTATCATATTCTTTTATGGTGGCAACTACATAATTCTATTGAACAATCTCAAGACGACATAGAAATACAAAATATAGGGGTAAGAATCCTAAAATTCTCAGTAGGGTATCCCAAAATGCATAATAAAAATCTATGTCATTATCATCATCTCAGCCACTTCCGTTTATTAAGAAAATGTGATCATATGATATATATTGAAGGTCCATTTTTAAGTTCAAAATCATCATCCCAAAGTGGGTTACTTTTATTATTCAATCACTTAATATACATCATAATGATAATTAATCGTAATCATTTTGTTCAAATATCATCATATATAACATATTGTCAAATTTCAACTTAAACATATTGGTTTCAACATAGATGCTAAAATCATTCACTTAGCGCATAATATAAAGGATTACTTAGGACAATTGTTATTTTAACTATCTTGGCCCTTGACTATGGAGGATAATTCCACTCCTGGGTAATAGATTATTTTTTAGGATTGAGCTCATTCCTATACAAATGGATCTTCTGAGCCCATTCCTGTACATGATCATTAGATTTTCTCTCCAATTCACACACAGATCTTCTAAGCCCATTCATGTACATATGGATCTTCTGAGTTCATTTCTATACATGATCATTGGATTTACTTTCTCCAATTCTCACACAGACCTATTCCTAGTTGGGTTTATTTTTCCCTACTCAATTCAAGGGTAGTCAGGTTTACTTTCCCTGAATGACCGAATTCACTTTCTCTGGCCTAAGAAAATATAATCTTATTCTTTTTATGATATAGAGGCAATAAAAGCATTCACAATTATATGCACTTAACATCTTCAATAGATTCACATAGCATTATCAAATCATAGTCATTTGATCATCTTTTTAGCCAATCTAGTATGCTACTAGAATTTCAATTTTAAAGAAAATTATGGAACTGCTACTAAATCTCATCAAAACAGAACCAAATAAATTTTTAGAGTTAGTTTAAATTGTCTATGAGACACTGTAAAATTTTCAAGCAAAATAAGATCTCTAGATATATTAACAAAATTCAACAAATTGAAAGGTCAAAACTTCTTAGTTTTAGCTAATAGCTAGAAGTCTTGATTTTTCTACCCCATCAAATGAACAGATAAAATCCTACAAAAATTTAGGATTAGACTTCAGTTGTCCTCAACACCCTGTAAAATTTTCAGCTCGAAATCCAATCATTTGATATATTAAAAAAATTAGACAAATTCAGTGATCTAGAATTAACTGTGCAGGCAAAAACCCTAACCAGCTAGGTTCTTGAATTTTTAAAAATAGTTAAAATGCTCAAAATAACTCAATATAATACTAAGAACAACATAATATGTTAGCTTTATCACATAAAAATTTTAGCTCAGGAAAAAGTCTCTAACCAAATTAGAAAAATCAAATAATTTCATCTTCTTGCTTAAAACCAGAATTTCCAGCAACATGATTCAAAACATATTTTGAGAAAAAGGATTTCCTAACATTATCCAAACACTCTGCCAAATTAAACACTTCAATATCTATGTATAATCAGCCAATAAAACCAAAGATTTTAGGACAAAACAATCAGAAAATTTCAGAGTAATTTTTGAAAGAAAAGATGCTAAAGAAAGCCTTACTTGGCTCTTGGAAGCTCTAATCCTTGTTCTTAGCTTCCTTCAAGAGTTCTCCACCAAATTATTGATCTAACCCTCTCCAATCCTCTTGTAACACAAATTGGAACAGAAGAAAACTTTCTAATATGATGAGGTGAGGGTTTGAAATAAGGAGTTGATTTGATGCTACAAGGATAGTATGTAAGCCTTTGGTTATGGAGTTTATTTGCATGAAATTTCTAGCTAAGGTTCTTGTTTTGCTACAGGAGGAAGATGAAGATGAATTTTTCTGCATATGGAGGGGTGGTGGCCGAATATGCTTTGGGGAAGAAATGAGAAGTTTTAATTTCATTAATTTAAGGTGCATGTATACAATTTTGCTACCATAGGAATTACTTCCTTCAAGAAAATATTGCAATTTTGTACTATTCCTATTAGCTCTAGGAAAAAGGCATTGGTGTGTCTCTTTTTAAGCTATACACTTGTCACACTAGGTGGCAAGCTTGTACTGCCAGTGTCATACGGTGTAAAAAACTGCACATTGATATTTTATTGAACGGATAAAATACCATACTCCAGAAAACAAATATTGCGTGAAATTAAAATTCGAGTCTAAATTCTTCATTCCTAACCATTTCTAACCTAAATCCTACATTTTTTTCAATCTTGAGCATCTGTTGGTCCCAATTCTAGGGTTTCAGTGGTCCTAATGGGCCTGCAGGGCCCGTGCGATCACTATTCATTTTTTTTTAGCCATTCTCCTTATGAATAATTCTATTTAATTCATGAAAAATCTAATTAATAAAGCTCAAATAAATTTTTTAAATAATTTTTGGGATGGTGCATTTTTTACACAAGATGGTACTCAAGTTTGGCAAAAAAAAAAGGTGATGGGAAAGAGAAAGTATGTGAGTGTGTATGTTTTGAAACAAAAAAAGTAAGAGGACCCGTCAATGACAACACCAAATATGCAAAAAGGAGTCATATTTCAAAATTGAGTGCAGGGAGGTTTAGTTGTAATTTCCTATTAAATTATGGAAGCTAAATTACATGCAAAAGTACCTAGTGTAAGAGGAAAATTCTTTACAAAATGTGAGTTTATCAAAGGCCAAGATTAATCTATGTCATCCACTGGGCTCAACATGAGTGGGTTAGTTTAATTTAGTGAGCAAGTTACTTTTTTGTGTTAAAATTGCACACCGAAATTTCACCAAATAGGTAAAATATTGTGCACAAAAAACTTAAAATACATGCACCTGAGCCTAAATATTCTATTCTGGTCCTCGAGTCTAAGTTCCTCTGGCCCCGAGATCACCTTTGGTCTTCCTCTAGTCTCAATCCTAGAGTTACTATTCATATGCTAGCCCAAACAAGTACTATTCACTTTTTTTTTTCTACTCTTCCATTGATTCATCCTCATCGTCACCAAGTCTATCAGAATACTGAAATTCGGGGTGTTACAATACCACCTACCTTAAAAGGAAATTTTGCTTTCAAAATTTCATGCATGGGAACAGTCCTAGGTGATCCTTCTTCATGTCTGACCATTGATGCCCAAGTGTTTTCCTTACTTTCTGAACTACCTTAAGCTGCTTAAATTCTCTATTGACGTTCTGGACTAGAAGGGTTTAGAATATTAGGCCATCCCTTAACTATATGAAGTAGGGTTCTAACCAATGTATTAAAAATCGACTCAGACTGGCTGGTTCGATCGGAAAATCGGTGAATTGGTCGCGATACTAGTCTGAGCTACTATTTGGACCAACCTTGCATCAGAACCGGTGAGACTCGGTTCAACTCGGCAAGTTTAAATCAAAATCGGTAACCCGACCAATTTTCAAGAATCAGACTTAGTCATGCTTATTTTTTTTAACTCCAAAATGGCGTCGTTTTGATGCCCAAGAAAAAAAAATAAAAAAGCCTAAACTAAAAACACGGTCATTTCACCTTTCACGATTTCAGCCTTCACTTTAGCAGCAAGTGACCAAACACAAACCTAATCCCTTGAGCTGTGACTGTGTGACTACTTGAGAAGCAAACCCAGCCACCACTGCCAAACCTCGCCAGAGGGGGAGAGGACCGCGACACCTGCCCCTGTGCCTGTCCCCACTCCTGCGCTCACCCTTCTTTGTTCTTTGGAAGCTTTGATCTTTGATAGTGAAAGTGAAAAGTAAATTCTACACTTCCACTATTCTCTGTTCTTGTCTTCTTGATTTTTTTTTAATAATTTATGTTTGATTGATAAATTAATGAGTTGATGATGGATCTTCATTCCACTGTTTTTGATTTCCTTTTGTTTATTTTTTTCTGGTTATATAGATAGGAGATCTATACAATTACAAATGAATTTGTCACTCTTCCAAAAATAGTAAAACATTTGTTGTTGTCCCTTTGAGTAAGAAATAAATTATGTTATTACTATTAGTAGCCTTAAATTATCCATTTGTTGTTGTCCCTTTTGGTAAGAAATGAATTATGTAAATTTCTTGCTATATTACTTTGTTGTTATTACTGGTTGGTATTGTGCTTATTTTTGTTTGTTTTGAACTTTGTGACTTTATTTGTTGAATCTGTTAGTACTGGCTGGTATTATGTTTATTTTTGTTTATTTTGAACTGTGACTTTATTTGTTTAATTATGTTTTAATTATGTATGCTTTGTATTTGGAGTTTTGAACCTCTTAAAAAGTGTCAAATTGCTAATTAGTTTTCATTTTTATTTTTTTCAATTTTTATTATTTTTTAATATAAATCTGGTTCAAATGGTTCGATCAGTGATCCACCGGTTGAACCAGTGACCCAATGCCTCGATTGAGTCGATCATCGAGCCGACTTTTAAAACCATGGTTCTAACACATGACTTCCTTTTCCTGGATCATACCAGTATAAATGAGATTAGCATTTTCTTTCATACAAAACTTCATATGGGGTAATGCCAATACTAGTGTGATGCTTATTGTTATAAGCATTTCAACCCATGATAGCAACTTGTCTCAACTCCCTTTTTGTACGGATCAAGCAAAAACTATGAGCACTCTCATGGATCCATCTCAAGTGATTGATGCAAACAAGAATGGAGAAAATGTATCAAAAAGTAATTATAAAGGAATAATTGATTCACTTCTATACCTTACATCAAGAAGACCGGACATTCAACTAAATGTGAAAATTTGTGCTAGATTTGAGTCTAACCCAAAACAATCATACTTGAATGCTGTTAAAAGAATCTTGAGATATTTATTAGGTACTACTAATCTTGGCTTACAGTACAAGAAAGGTACATCTTGCAAGATTGTAGGATTCTGTGATGCTGATTTTGTTGGAGATAGAGTGGATAGAAAAGCACAAGTGGACGTTATTATTTCTTTGGAAAAAGTCTCCTCACTTGGTCATGCAAGAAGTAAAACACCATTGCTCTTTCAATAGCTAAAGCTGAATATATAGTTGCTGCAAATTGTTGCATCCAATACTATGGATAAGGAACTAACTAGAATATTATCATCTAAGGTATTCCAAAATCCCTATCCTTTATGATAATGCTAGTGCTATTAATCTTGTAAAGAATCCTATTCAGCACTCTAGATCCAAGAACATTGATGTTAAGCATCATTTTATTAGAGATCATGTTCAGAAAGGAGATCTTTGGAAGTTAATGTTTGTGAATACTAAAAATTAAGTGTCTGATATATTCACCAAGTCATTAGCTTAAGATCATTTCTACTATTTGAAAAGACTTTTAAATCTTAAAAGTTTTTAAAATTTGCATAACATACATGCATGACATCTTTGGAGTCTCTCCAAATAAAACTCTAAACTAAGGCCCAAACAAAGATATCAAGGCAAGCTCAAAAGGTCAGCGTGTAAGTTCTGAAGAAACATCAAAGGTTCAGAGAATGGATCAGAAGTTGGGTTGAGTTTAGAAAGTGGTTCTATGGTTTAGAAACCACTTACTCTGGAAGACATAAAAAAGGCAAGACAATTCTTATTCTTTTTGAGTTTCTCTCTCCTATTTTAACTTATCTTCTATACTTTAAGTCACATCCCATTAACAACTTCCCTTACCTCATCAACTTCAAACATTTTCCCTCAACCTGAAACAGTTCCATCTTCTCCCCTATAAACCGCTTTTCTTGCAATCTCTCACAGATCCTAATACCCTAAATTTCTTGCCTTCAATCCTCTCAAACCTTACTTACCATGTTGAAAGAAAGCAACTCGATAGAAATGTTGCCAAAAAAGGGGCCTATTCCACATACAACTAACCTCTAATGTAGGAATTTCATGTAGACAACTTTTCCCAAAGGAAGGTTGCTCAAGGAAAAAGACTTAGCAACCATCTGATGAAACCCATCATGAAAGAAGTCTTTACCTTTCAAGGATAGGAGGAATTCTTGGATATCTCTGACAGGATGTTTCTTGGTATGGTCACTGCCTTCTACTGTCACTTAGAGGCAAAAACATACACCACCCTCAAGACCACCATCCATGATACATACATGGAAATAGGACTATCTAAGCCATCCTGTAGTGGTTAGGGCTCCTGTTGCTAGAGTAATATATTTGGCTTAGAGTGACGGATTCAAATCCCTTGGAGTAAGTGCTGAAGAAGTCTCCAAGTGTCTAACGAATTCTCCCAGATACAGGCTAAGTGAGATCACCACTGGATTACTGAGTTCCAAGATAAAAAAGGTATTTACTATTGTTTAGTTTACCATTCAACCCAGATTAGGGAGCATTGATGTGCTACTAGGGATAGATTCCATGCTGCTGTATTGCCTTATGGCAATAAGGAAATTAAATTTGCTAAGCATGATCATGGATTTTATGTTTACTGCCATCACTAAGGAAAAAAAGAGAATGGATGGAGTCCCATGTGGGATGTTTATTAACATGGGTTTTACAACACATGAGATACCCTCTTAGTGAAGAATGGTTTGAGTTTATGACCAGCACAGAATACACCATGATTTATTTCAAAACCATGAAAAGAACTAAATTTATGCCTGTTAAAACTTATTCCAAAAGACGGAGCTCCTGAATCAGGGATGCAAAAGCTGAAAAGGCTGCAATAGAGGCCAAGAAGAAGAAGAAGGAAGAGAAAGACGAAAAAAATAAAAAAGATTACCCTTTTTGAAAGCAGCTCAGAGAATACTGAATTTGTAGAACAAGAGTATGAGAAAAGTAGGTTTGAAGAAGTTCCTCACAATACTAAAGTGAAAAGCAAGTAGAGACAGGACAAAAGGTAGAAGAAAGTAAAGTCTTCCAAGCCCTCTATACCTTTAGAAACTAAGGCAGAGACCTCAGAAAGTGAGCTTTACAAGGGAAGGCCTAACAAACTTCCTATCAAAAGGAAAGATGTTGACCATAAATATAGAAACTTGCCCAAGGATGTGCCTAGGGCTATTCTTATCTTAAAAAAAATGCTTGAAGTTGAACAAGCTAGGGTTACTACTAAAGATAAAACTTATTCTAAAGAAGAGGATAAGGAGGAAGCCGAGAGAGTTCTCTAGGAGTAGAGGATTCTATAAAAGTAAAGAAGGTTGGAAGAAGCACAAGGATTGGAAAGGGCCAAAAAGATTCAGGGCTCAAGCAGAAGAAGGAGAAAATCATCAGTTCCTGAACCATTTGTGGTGATTAAAGAACCATCAAGCATGCCAATGACCCACCAATTTGGGTATATTTCCTTCCCAATTTCTATTTTACCTCCAAGAAGTTAGATACTTTAGAAACTAACTACACCACCGAATCCACCACTACTCAAATAGAACAGTTGATGCTAAAATTGAGGTGGCTCCCAAAGGCACCAATGATGACTCTCTGACTATAAAGCAAATGCTGAAATCTATGACAAAAGAGTCACAGCTTGAAAGGGAAGCCTCTAAGGAACTCAATATGTATATGAGTGAGCTTTCTCAAGTCCAACCCATAGTAGAAGAGCTTGCAAAGGAAGCTACTGAACCAGAAAATGCTCTTATTCTGATGGTGCCTCAACCCCCTCCTTCCATAAGAATAACTCCTATGGAAGAAGAAGACAAAGCCTTAGAGACAAGCTTTCAAGTTGATGTTACTACCACTGCTCCTACTAAAGCTGTTTCTATGTCTATCCCTACTGTTGATCCTGTACATGATACTACTCCTACTGCTGCCACTATTTCTGAATCAATAATTCCACCTACTAAAGTTCTACCAGCTCCCACACACATTGCTGCCCCAATTACTTCACTTGTTTGTGAACCACCATCCACTCCACCTAATGCTACTGATGCTACTGTTGAAGAAGACATCTCTTCAAAATCTGGGGGCACTATTTCCCTAGACATTCCTGAGCCTACTCCACAAGCTACCCTAACAATAACCAGAACCATCCATCTTACAAGCTAGCCTTCCACAACCAACTTTTCTAGAGGTCCAGCTTTTTCTACACAATCAAAGAGATATGGCCTCAAGGTTAGATAGAGTTGAAGCCTCCAACAGGGACATTTGTCCCCAATTAAAAAGGCATGAAGAGTTGCTACTACAACTTCCTCAATAACTCATAAAGAGGGGCCAATGATGGTAATGGTTT
Organism: Dalbergia cochinchinensis; assembly: GCA_031216125.1. Lineage (NCBI taxonomy): Eukaryota > Viridiplantae > Streptophyta > Magnoliopsida > Fabales > Fabaceae > Dalbergia > Dalbergia cochinchinensis. The sequence goes on from CM062376.1 coordinate 6,237,172, forward strand.
CTTGCACATCCTTTTTTGTTGAGGACAAAAGGGGGAGAAGAGAAGAAGAAAAGAAAATGAAGAAAATTCTTTTGTGTGCTGAGAAAATCAAAGGTCCAGCTAAGGGGGAGTGCTTCAAAGACTCCATTCATTCTTCATTCATGCATGCTCAGCATTTTGACTTTCTTTTGTTATCGTAATTATATTCTGAACATTATTTTCTCTTATGTTATTGCTCTAATTCATTTTGTTTTAAGCTCCTTATCATATACTGTGACATTAATGCTTTATCTTACTTAACTAGCTTTTGGCCTTTGAGCATTGATATATATATATATATATATATATCTATATATATATATATATATATATATATATATATATGTATGTTAAAACTTATGATTCCATCATGCTCAAACATACTACATATGCTTAAAGTTTTATCATATGATCTCATATATGTCTCATGAGCTCTAAGTTTATACTTTGGTATCTATATCTTTCCTCCAGTTTTGCTCTAATAAATATACCTCATCATCTAGTATGTTTTGACACATAGCATATTTGAAAAATGGCTTTTAGAAACTCCTATGTGGTTTACCAGCTTATTAGTTACATGTTTTATGCGCTTTGACTATGGATTTAGTTTTGAAAATGTCTTGGATAAAATTGTGCCATGTATGGATTCCATATCAAGAATGAATATCTCACATATTATATTTTTTTCAAAATGATTAAGTTTAGAAAGTCAATTGACTTAAAGTCAAGCTGTTTTGTTTTGAGAGCTCAAATGCTCCAACATGTTCCAAAAATTGCCTTGATATATTTCAGAAAATATTCTGATATACTTCAGAAACCTTCTTTAAAATAAAATAGCTCTGATTCTAGTCACTTAAGATTGCTAAATGACTTATTCATATCTATAACACACCTTAACGAAGAGACTTTCTGAAACTCTATTAGTGTGTTTTGAAAGAATATCAAGTTTCTTTGATCCAATATCTATGTTAAATAATTCTTTCAAAATCTCTTCAAAAGATCTTCTCAAAATTTGGTTTGTCATCGTCAAAAAAGGGGGAGATTGTTAGCTCTAGAACCCTCAGAAAGCATTAACGCTTAATGTTCTGTGACAACAAACCAATTTTGTTGAAATACTTTGAAGAAGGACTAATCATTTACTTGAGTTTCTTGAGTATACAAATAGGACCATTCTCATTAGCATATTGCTTGATGAATAAGTTTTATTTTCACAATATCATGTGCAAACATATTTAATCTCATTCAAACAAATTTAGAACTTAAAAAAATGAAAAATAATCCTTGAAATGAATGTTACTATGTTCAACATGTGAAGGAATGACATTAGACTCGATAGTTGTTACTTCTAAATTATCGAACCTTTCTTAAATAACTATAGCAAATGCGATAAGATCATGTAATAACTAGTGTAATTTGGTTAACATGTATAACAAAGATACAAGCCAATTACATAAGGAAGCTCTACTATGAGCTTGAATACATATACAATCACTATTACATTCACCTACACATATACCTACAACTATATACCACATAAGAAAAACATCAACTACCAAACTACTGCAAATCCCGAGTTTCTTGCACATAGCAGCCACATCGTTCTCTGGATCAACCTAGAGGGGACACAGGAACACAAAACACATAGGGGTGAGAATTATACAATTCTCACTAGGGCAACTCCCCAAAACCTCACTCATAATGTCATCGTCATCGCCCTAGCCACTTTGGTTTATTAGAAAAAGAGTGATCATGCACTTCATACCAATGGTTCATTTTTAAAGTTCCAAATCATACTTCCGAAGTGGGTAGCTTTTAATAATCAATCACTTGATGTAGATGTATTATAATGTCAAGCATTTAGTAAATCATCCCAAGCAGACATTCAAAAATAACAACCAAAACATAAGTGGAAATTTCATTCTTACAAGCGTTATCAAATAAACTTATATGCAGAAATAATAATAAATTATGCATTCCTTTTCGTGGCCAAGGAACTTAATCTAGTGCATTTTTCTCTTTTCATTGACAAAAGACTTAGCTTATATCATGCTGTAAAACTCATTTCAGTGCAACTTTCGCTCTTTATTGACATAGGAAAGACTTAGTTTATACCCAATGGGTAGATGCCATGGACAACTCCACAATAGATAGTTTATACCAAATGGCATTTATAGTGGATCACATCACATAAGGGAAATAGATTGCTTATCAGGACTAAGCTCATTCTTATACGTGATCATCGGACTTCATTTTTTTCCATTTTCGAATCACACGCAGTTCTATTCCTAGCCGATACGTCTATCGACTCATAATATCTTGGGGAAAGTTCCTCTTTTTGCCTTCCCCTTAATGCAATCTAAGTCTTATTTCTGTTTTCTCCATATGTCATAATTGGCACACTCAGTATTTTGGGAAAGTTCCTACTTTTGCCTTCCCCTCATTCAATCTAAGTTTTGTTTCTGTTTTCTACATATGTCAGAACATGCAAGATTAAAGTTCATATATTCTCTTTTGCTACCTTTGTACATCATTCACTTTACTTTTCCAAATGCATGCATGAGGCACATATACACATTCATTCACAATATGATTCCAACCATTCCTCAAAGTCACTCACATGAATTCATATATATCATACTTGAACCAATGTCATTATTTCATCAGTTCAAAACGTCAATTCATTTTCAGCATAATGACAGATTTTACATATCCATAACAAATTATTGTGTATTTCAAACCATCAAATCCAAGGCTATAAAAATTGTCAAGGACACTTCAATATGTCCCCAAGGTTTTCTAAAAATTTCGGAGTAAACAGAGTTCTGTAAATATGATAACAAAATTCAACAATTTTAGTGGTCAGAGACCACTTATTCCTAACTTAGAACCAGAAATGCAGAATTTTTAACCATAGCAAATGAACCTAGAAAATTTGAAATAAGAATCCTGGTAAAACCTCAAGGTGTCTCTAATATCCTGTAAAAATTTCAAAAGATAATTCAATCATTTGCTATGATAACAAAATTAGAAAAATTCACAGCTTCAGTTCCAAGAGTTCGGCCAGCATAGGTACCAGTTCAGTCCCAGATTTTTTTGAGGCAGTATAAGTCGAAATTAAAGCTCAAGAAAATTCATGGAACTAGATTAACATGTTAGTTTCAATACATAATTTTTATAGCTCATAAAAATACCCATAATTCACCTAGAAAATTCGTGATTATCTGCTGCCTAGAACAGAACCAAAAATCCAGCATGCATATTTCAGCTTCTCTTTAGCAAAAATGATTTTTCCACAACAACATATCAATCCGCCAAAGCAAATACATCTATATATATGTGTAATCAAAGAATAGAACCAGAAAACTTTAATTTTAAACCATCAAAATCTGCAAGAAACAGAATTTTATTAAAGAAGACAACAAACCCTACTTTGAAGACTTTAAAGCTTTATACTCCAAAGGTGTTCCAATTGATTTCTCTTCACTTCAAAGCCACCAATTCAGGCCCCAAACCTTCCTTAGGCAGTGAGGAAGTTGTAACATCCTAATTTTTAACCCAATACTCTAGAGCATATTTAGGTTAATCATTAGTCTGTTACTTCATAGTTCTCATTTAACTTTGAATTACTTAGCGGAAAATACGGGTAAATTTTTTTTTGAAATAAAAGTGAGAGCCACGTGATGCGATAAGCGGTAAACCATGTATGGTAAACAAATGTCTCACAACATCATAACATAAGGCACAACATGAACATCACTGAATATCATCTTATAGATATATAACTTGCCCACTTATAAGTGTGGGACTTAATTTAGTACAAGGAAAGTACAGGAAAGGAACTACAACATAAACATAAACATGATCTACTCCCCTACCCGAGTGCACCTAATGGGATAACCTCTAAACAAAAGAAGGTCTATCCCCATCTTAGTGGTGTGTGCTCTAACCGGGTACTCCATCGGTCGATCGTCACCTCCTACTAACGTCCGTCTCGTGAACGAGGCAAGTGTCCGGGAAACTGTGCGAGCTCCTCGGGCGTAAAGAGGCGGAACGGGGATCGAGAGTGACCCCGCGGTGTGGCCGCATCTCCGGTCGTCGTACAAGTCGGGGCTGAGTCACGGTATCCTCACTGCCCTCCCTCATCAATGGTGGAGAGGGGGTAGAGCTCTCGCTATACGGATGGGTAGCGGGTCCTCGGGCCAGGTCGGTCTCAGAGAAGTAGGTCCGGAACGCGTGTCGGGATAGTCTCGCATGGCTAAAGCGGCCGGTGTGCATGCGGAGCACTCTCGTCATCGCGTCTGCGCCACGCTCAAAAACCCGCTAAATCGTCGCCATAGGGTGCGGTCGGGAGGCGATGGGTGTGCACGGGATGAGCGAAGGGCGTCCTACGAACATGAAAACCCGCACTGCACTTTGTCCCTCAAAATGGTATGACCCGTGAGCTAGGTCATAGTGCACCTCCCATGTCGGGGTGTCCACGAACACCACGAACGTCGCCATCTGAAGACGTGGTGGAAAGAAAGAGATAGAAGGAGTGAGAATCTTGCTAAAGAATCTCAGTAGGGCCTTCTACTACCTAGGTGTCATCATCTACGTCCTCAGGAACCTTGGGTTTATTTATACAAAATGACTGAGCATGTATTAGGTTCATTTTAAACTTTAAAATATATTTTAGCCAAGGTCCATTCATTTTAGGATGATCTTAATGTCATGGATGCAACATAATAGAAAATGTATGCATGGCACTACCTAATGCACATACATAAAACATAACATCAAGCATCATCATTCTTGGTGGCATAAAGTGGCAATAGTAACATTCATATGGGACAAAACATAGTGACATAATCATAATCATGAAACTTCTCTTCCTCATGGGCCACCCTAAAAGACAATCGAACTGGGGTCACCCAGAACGTGTCACATATCTAGGTTATGAGCTCATACCTTAACTAGTCGTCACTAGTTCTTACTTACCACTTAACGATAAGCGTATCATAAATCATAAATCCCGACTATCTGAGTACGGGTTAGGGGGCAAAACTCTTAGGGGTGCTCGGCCGAACCGGTGTCACCTAAGAGTGTAAAATGGTACCGATGTCACATGAGTTCTATGGAGGTGCTCGGCCGAACCGGTGTCATCCTAGAACCCATCTTAGTACCTTAATTTTCAAAATCTCTTTAAGTCCCCAAATTTGTTGGAAATTCGGCGGCACAATGGTCATTACACCGAATTTCCTTCCAAATTTGCTTTATGCCACATAAACATATAGTCTCATAAATTCCTCATATGAATAACATCATCATCATTAGCATACTTCATGCATCATCATAAAACATCCAAACGCTTACCCTTACGGTAGCTTATGCTTTGACCCTTACGGGTCTTAATCTTGAGATATAGTTCTCTACATCCGTCGCTCATATCTTTATGCACCTAAGGGCTCATATTTAATCATCATTCCTAATCCTCATGTTCATACTTAAATCTGAAAAGCATAGGGCAGAATTTCTAACTTGTATTTACGGGGTTCTAGAACTTACGTTTTAGACCCTTTCTCGGTTCTGTTTTACTTGAAGCGCTATATATTAAATCTAAATCAATTATGAGGCATTCCTATGCTTAAGGAGTAATTATTCATCATGTTTATCATGTTGTAAGGGTGCTGGACAGAATCTAGAAAATTAAATGTTCTAAGAGTTCTACATTTGCATTTTTACGGTTTTCTAGTTACTAGTTTCCCCGTAGGTGCTAGAATTCGATTCTAATCCAAATGATACCAAGTTTTTCATGTCTAAACAATCTAAATCTGATTATGTCCCCATTAAAATAGTTTGGATTAGTTCCATAAACAAATGGGTCAAAACTATGTTAAATTCTAGCTTTACAGTATTTCTAGTTAGCTAGTTTCTTACCTATCATGCATAGGTTCGCTTCTACATCATCACATGATATTTTCACACATTCCAACACATCAAAACATCATCATACAGCATCACACTCATCACATCAGAACCGAAAACATTTAACTTAAATGAGAGAGTTAATTTGACATTTCTAGGTACATGAGTTAACTAGTTTCTCTTGGAATCGATCTAGAACTTCTAAAACTCTTTGCAAAACATTTTAATTCATCAAGAGGCTAAGTGAAGCCTTAGGTCACTGACCAAAACATATTCCATCCCCTAAAAGATAATAAAATCACAACTTGTGATGACATAACCTTATAAAGATTTGTAAAGTTTTAAGGAAAACTTGAAACATAGACTATTGGTCCTAGTAGTTAGATGAAAACTCATTGCAAGTCCATCATCACTACTTGGCCGAAATTATGCATTCAAGGAATACATTCATATTTAACTTTATCTTGGAATGAAACAGGAAAGTCTTTGAGCTCTAGGTTCTTAAGTTATGACATAAACTAAACGTGCTCATGCTTTTCATTTTTAATCTTGCTTACAAAGTAAAGTGATGACTTGAATTTAAATATGCAAGGCATAAACTTAAACGTGCAAGCTTGAAGGTAAATATGCGAAGCATAAACTTAGACGTGCAAGCTTGAAGGTAAATATGCATGGTTCAATTCTTTATTTTAGTGCTCTTGGCCCAACAACAATCGACTTTAAGGCCGAAATAGATAGGCATTCGAGAAATTAATTAGGTGATAATGCAAGTTCAATTCTTTATTTTAGTGCTCTAGGCCCAACAACAATCGACTTTAAGGCCGAAATAGAAAGGCTTCGAGAATTAAATTAAGTGATGATACAAGTTCCATTTTAATCTTTATGTTCTTAAGTGATAGCTAGAAAGTAAAGATGCATAGCAAGAATGTAAGTATGAATGCAAGCATAAAATAAATTATGCAAGTTCATTTTATCTTTCTAGAGCTCTTAACAAGACTTTAAAGGAATTTAAACCATAACCCAAACTCATCCAAACAAGGTAAAGTCAAGCTTAGAGTTCTTAAAACTCAACATAATATTCTTAGGAAATCAAACCATGAAGCTTAGAAAAATTAAGGAAATGGCCGAAATCTTCAAGAAGAAAAAGGAACATTTTAAAACTCTAAAGTTCATGATCTTGATGATATATTAACACCAACATCATGAGTCCTCATCATTGAGTTCATAGAGCCATTTTAAAACATCATTAAAGCTAAAGTTCTCAAGAGTTCAAGAAAGGAAGAACTAGAAACATTTTTTTGTTCAAGAACAAAGATCAAGCTCTAGAGTTTGTTTCAAGTGATGAACATCATCATGAAACTCTCATCATCAAGCTCTCATTCCTTCATTCCCAAAGGCCCATGGCCGAAACATAAAGAGGGAGAAGGAGAAGAAAAGAAGTTCTAAAAGGAACCAAGAGGAACTATGAACATCAAGCTTAAAACAAGAACTTTAAAGAAAGGAATACATGAAAGAAAATCCCTACTTGGTGTGATGAACTTGAAGATGGAAGAAGAAGATGAAGATGATGAAGAACTTTGAAGAGCTTGAAGAACTTGAAGAACACTAGAACTTTGAGAGAAAAGAAAAGCTTTGAGTGTTTCATAAACTTAGCAAATGATCTAAAAGTGGTGCAAGCTCCTCAAGGCATTCTATTTATAGAGAAATAAAACAAATGGAGGGAGCTCATGGTGATGAAGAGCTTCGGCCATGAGGTGCAGATTGGAGGCATTCCATGAGTTCCATGAGGTGAGATAATGTGTTCTTGAGGTATGGTGAGGTATGGTTCAAAGCATGGTGAGGTATGGCTCAAGGTATGGCTCAAGCATGGCTCTTTGAGTGAGAAAACAATTTAATATGTGTGGTAATTGGAGAGAGGTGGCCGAATATGCATCAGCCCATGGGGGAGGGTTCTTTGCATTTTAATTGTGGTTTAGAGTTGTGTTTAGGTGTATCTTTGATTATGCTTAAGATTAGGAATTTGTAAGAAAGTGTTTAGGTAAGGAAAATGGGTAATTAAGGTGGTCTAGACATAATTAAGGAGTGGTCTTGCACCATTAGTGAGTTAAATCCTCAATTTAGAGTGTAAACAACTCTAGACACATTTCCTTGATTTAAGGAATTGGAGAGAGAAAACACTATTCAAGATTCCAAGACTAGGAGTCTTGAGTTCTAAAAAGGGATTTAAGTTTAATCTAAGCAATTTTAGATTCTAATTAACTTTAATAAATTATCTTGACTCTAGATTAATTAGGGAAATAAATTAATCTTCGTTTAGAGCCTAATATTGCTTAGGTTTGCTTAATTACGTCATTAAGCTCAAAAGCACTATTCTAGGGGCAAAATCGTAATTTTGCACTAAAACTGCCCGGGACCACCGGGACTTGAACAGAGACCTCTAGACACATGAAAACATGTTTTTGAACCTCTGGGGAAAGTTCCGGGCTCAAACGGCACCTTTACCCGCGTAAAAACGCTATAGGGGTATTTTGGTCATTTTGACCCAAAACTGTGGAAAACGAAATTTTCGCTTCCGAAAGCATTCAAGGGCCATTTAATCCCCTTCAAACATTGAGTTGACCCTTCGAGGACGACCGAGTTGGTTACCCTCGAGTTCGGGTCAGGAAATGACCTCAGGGGCATTTTGGTCATTTCCCTCGGACAGAGAAATCAGGGTGTTACAGAAGTGATATGTAAAGGTGAGGATTGATGGAGAATTGAGATTTTAATAGGTTAGAATTGTAGGTTTTGATGTGTAGAACAAGTTTTGTGAAGAGAGTTTGTGATTTTAGGAACTTTAGGCAAGTGTTTTGGTGATTTGAAATTAAAACTTGAGCTTATGAAGAAGATAACAATAGTGGCTGTTTGCTCTTTGAAATGGACGAGAATTGCAAGCTTCAAAGGTAAGTTTTATGGCTTTTAATGATATAAAATTAGGTTGTAAGAATTATTTAATATGAAGTGTGTATTCTTTTTAAAAGAAAACAAGATGAATGGCTAGGATTTGATCTTGTAATCCAAGATTAAATCCTAGCCTTACACTTGGCTCTAAAGGATAAACATTATCCTTTTATAAAGATTTAACTATCTTTAGGTGTTAAAAATCGCCCACCGAAATTTTACGGAACGGGTAAAACAGTGTACCAGGGTAATAAGACATTGCCCAAAAATTAATTTTGGGTATAAAACCTTTATTTCTTCCTATTTCTAACCATAATCTTATAATTTCTCAATTTTGGACATCTCTGGGGTCCAATTCTAGGGTTTCGACTGTCCTGACAAACCGATAGGGCCCGTAGGTTACTATTCACCTTTTTTTTTTACAAATCTCTTGGACTGTCCTTATTATTGCTAAAACTATCAGATTTTTTAAATTATGACTAGTAAAGCCCAAAATAATTTTAAATAATTTTTAGGGTGTTACAAAGCCAACAAGTTTCAAATCTTTAGAAAGTAACCTTCACCTTTAGAAATTGATATACAATGAAGAATTCTATTATCCTCTTAAGCAATTTGTGGTTACTATCTTCAATCATAATGATTTATTCACCAACAAGCTTTGATTGAAGCAAATGAAGAACAAAGGAACATCCAAAAATTGAATTAGGACTTTAGAAATCATGTTTACTGTTAAACAGTGCACTTTACAAAAATAGGAGGGAAAATTCAAAATTCAAAATTCAAATTAAAAGTCAAAACCAAACAAGGGCTGACAGTAACATCTTGGGTTTTCACTTGGTCAAGCATCCCAGCTTCTAGAAGAAAAAGTTCATAAACCTCATTTAGAAAGCAAAAAGTAGTTTCTGAAGATGGACTCAAAACAATGGTCTTTGCAACTACAAAAGTAGCTCTAGCACACCCGAACTACTCTTCTAGATTGCACTTCCAAGACACAAAATGAAGATCAACATATGTCACTAGGAAAACATATCAAGGGCAACAGTCATAAAGAGATATCAAGTATAAAAGGAGATCATATGCTTACAACTTAAGACTTTTGATCAAGTCTTTACACTAAATCTTTGAAAAACTCAAGAACTGTCCTTCATCTTCTGTAAAGTTATTACTACTTATAATCAGTTTAATCTCTTGTAAAAATCTTCTTACTAAGTTCTTATTAGATAACACTTTCTTCCTAGGAAGAATAGTTAGAAAGAAGTCACCCAAGTTTTCAACTCATACACTGTTTCATCTTAAGAAAACTTAAGTGATTGTTGGAGTAACCCAACCCTGTAAAATCTTTGTACCCTGATCCAGTAGTGATCATTGTGAGGTAGCTTAGAGAGGCTAGTCAAAGACTACTTCGAAGTGATAGTAAAGTATGCTATTGGTCATGTGAGATAGCTTGAGAAGGCTATAGAAAGACTATTTGACTTTCTCAAAGCTGAGAAAAGGTTGTTTACTGCAACTCGACAAGTTGATGAGAACTAGATGTAGGCAGGTTGGCTAAACCAGTATAAAATCCCTTGTGCAATTTCTCTTTTGCTTGAATCTCCTTTATATTCCGCTCTGTGTTTCTTATCAACACTCCTTTGAAAAATGGCTATATATTATTTTTCACATCTTTGTTTTAAATTCAGAAAATTACTTTCTAATACTCAGTAAGAATATTTTCGTGCACTTCAAATTGACACTTGATAGTATTTGTTTTTGTTTTTCAAAAAACAAAGGGAAAGCAAAGTAAAGATACCATTTAACCCCCCCTTTTTGTGTACTCTTCAACCTACAACATTCACCTATACTGAACCAGTCTACACACTTATGCTTTATATGCAAGTGTATGGGCAAGTGTTTTATTGAATCAAAGAACTAAAGAGGAAATATTCTTTTTAATTTGCACATAATTGGGGAAATGATTTTTCCCATGACAAGCACATCATCAATGCTAAGAGTAGAAGAGCATAAATCCTTAAAATATTGCCTCAACTTGATTAGGGCTTTCAGACAATATTACATAGCTCTTTGAATGCAATTGGAAGTAAACACTCCATAAAGACGTGACAATCGTGGCTTTTCATGCCAGCAAGCTTACCTTGTGCAATATTGATGCACCTATCTAAGTTAGAAGCATAATCATTGACCATTCTCAACTCCTTAAGCCACTAACAAATAGTTTGTTTCTGAGTGGAATTCAAAGCATATTTGGCCTTTGGTTTATAGAAACAACCATCTCTTAATTCTCATAAATGCAAATCAAGTTGTGTGTAATACTTGGCCTTGTCTTGTCATTGTCTTTGGTTCAATCTATATCTATTATAGTATTCATAATGGTTTCAAAAACATTGTTCTCAATATGCATTACATCTAAACAATGATGTACCAAATTATCCTTCCAATATGGCAACTCATAGAAAATACTTTCCTTGGTCCAAGTATGGTATACCCCATAGCCTAGCAATTGCACTACCTTTGACTTCTATTATTTTTGTGAAATCCTTAACTCAATCCCACATTTGGCTACCACTTAGTCTAACTAGAGGCTCATCATATTCAATACAATTACTTTTAAAGTCATATTTACTTTGCCTATATGGATGATCAACATCTAAGAACATTCTATGATAATCAACCAAAAGTTCTTCCTTCCAAGCTTCAAAGTGAATGCCTTAGTATCCTCCATACAAATCAATCATGCTAATTTGTTTTGTGTTATCCATCAAAACAGCATTTGATAGGCTGGAAAGTCATTGATGGGCCACATTAATGCTGCCCTCGTTATGAAATTATGCTTTGTTGAAATGTCGTAAGTAAGAACACTTGCACCATAACTCATTCAATTAATCAATTAGGGGTTGAAATTACATATTAATCAAAGCTTTTGGATTATCAGGGCTAGGGATTATACATATTAAAAATAAGAGAGGATCTTTCATGCACATTTCGAGAGTGAGATGCTATGGCGTAACAACTATAGGACAACACGAATAGGGTTTGCTAAATCAGTTATCTAGTGTAAATCCATATAAATAGAGTCCCAATCTAACATTTTGAGGGTCAAAGGCAATCTTAGCATACTGTCGATCAAATTATTTCCACACTTCACCACGCAAAGGATGAGCCATCACACCGCCACTCCTTTGACTTTTACTATGCTACCTCATATGATAAGCCAAGCTTATTAATGCATAGTCTCTTTAGCCTAGTCGCGAAGTCGGGGAGTGATCGCCGGTGCAAAGAGGCACGGACAAGGAGCGGCTCCTGGCAGACTTCGAAAGCGGAGGGGTACATGAATGAACCGATTACACACCCGAATGAGAGGGATCCTAAGACTGTATAGGTATGGGACTATACAGTTGAGGAGGGCTTATATGAATTGATTTGTACTACCTATACCAACAAGATGCATCTTCTTTTCGGTAGCCTAAACTGACAGAACTCCACAGTTAAGCGTGCTTGACTTGGAGCAATTTTGGGATGGGTGACCTCCTGGGAAGTTTTCCCAGGAAGTGTGCGAGTGAGGACAAAGCACGCTGAAAAGACCCGTGTTGGTTTGTGGGGACAGTCGTCAATCCATAAAGCAGCAGGGGATGTTACAGATGGTATCAGAGCCTGCACCTCTCCCGAAGACGGTGTGGTTGAGGGACGAACCAGGCGGAAGTCGTGGGCATGTAACGCCGGGGATCGCGAAGTCGGGAGTGATCGCCGGTGCAAAGAGGCACGGACAAGGAGCTCTGGCAGACTTCGAAAGCGGAGGGGTACATGAATGAACCGATTACACACCCGAATGAGAGGGATCCTAAGACTGTATAGGTATGGGACTATACAGTTGAGGAGGGCTTATATGAATTGATTTGTACTACCTATACCAACAAGATGCATCTTCTTTTCGGTAGCCCAAACTGAAAGAACTCCACAGTTAAGCGTGCTTGACTTGGAGCAATTTTGGGATGGGTGACCTCCTGGGAAGTTTTCCCAGGAAGTGTGCGAGTGAGGACAAAGCACGCTGAAAAGACCCGTGTTGGTTTGTGGGGACAGTCGTCAATCCATAAAGCAGCAGGGGATGTTACACTAGGGATTAAGCGTACATAGTGCATTATTTTCTAAGGGACATCCTTATACCTCCCACTTCCATATCTCTTGGGTTTAAACCTGGGCACTTGGAATAACTTACACTAAATCAATGCAACATTATCTTTGCAATAAAGCATGTAGCCTTTCAAACAGCAATCAACCTTTATTTTCTTCAACCTATGTTGATGTGATCATGGAAGATAAATTAGACTCAAGTAAGAAAAGGCAAGGAGGAGATCCTCTGGAAGGACTTGGTGGACCAATGACTAGATCCAAAACAAAGAGAGCTAAGTAAACTTTGGACCAAATGACTAGTCCATTGTGTTCACATGACTGATCAAGCTTAATTTGCTTGTTAATTGCATACAGCCATTACTTGTTAATTTCACATTTTTTTTAAAGTTTAGGTTTTATTTTTTTGGGCTAAGTGTTACAGCCCACTTGCTGAATATTACTTTAGTTTATAAACCTTGTAAGCACCTTTAAGGAAAAACTTTTTGCCAATTGAAATCAGAAACCCTTTTTTTTTTGTGAGATTGTCTCTCTGGTTCTTGCTTGGAACCCTAGGTCTTATCAAGAGTTTCCAATAGCTCTTGTGGCGATCACCCTTGGCTTATCAGTCATCCTTGATTGTGGCGCCCTCCAACCATTTCCATTCCTCTCTCTTCCATCCTTTTTTTTATTTTGTGATTATTTCTTCTCCTTATTTTCAATTCTGACCAAGTTAGAACAAAAAATCATATCAGTTGGTTATCAGAGCACGGTTCAATTTCTGTGGAATTGGTCAGTTTTCTTTGGTTCATATCTGAAGTTTTACGTATCATATTTCAGTGTTTCTTAGGTCATTTCTGAATTTTGGAGTCTTAGTTTTCACCTCATTTTGGAATTGTTGCAATCTAAATTTTCTAGCTTGAGATACAGCGCATTTCTTTTTAACGAGCTCAAATTGGTGCAACCTGCGAATTTGTTTTTGAGTCCTCATCTTTTTGTTTAATTTTGTGATGCTCTTCTAGTTTCCATTTCTGTCTTTGTTTGATGTTACATTCAATCTGTGGGTAAAAAGAAAAAGGTGCAGAATGTTCATCATGTGTTCTTGATGTTCTTGGGAATTGTTTGATTTCAATCTTTCTAGGCTTTGTTAGTTTTATGTTTAGTTGTTAAATATGTGCTTGCTTTGATGTGATTCCATTTAGTCTGTTCATCTACAACCATCAAGAATAGATTTAAAAAAAAAACAGAATTTGACAACAAAAAAAAAGAGTCAGAACAGTAGCTTGTTTCATTTGTTCTTCAAACCTTTAGCTTGTTCTTGTCTTCGTTGGCCTCTGATTTGAGTGTGCTTATCCTTGTTAAGTTTTTCCTACTTGTCACTTTTGGATCTGATTTGACTGTTTTCTTTTGTTTGACCTCTTATTGTTCTGTGATTGAACATTGGAGTTGTTGGAGTTTCTCTCTGAATTGACCTGTGATTCCATTTAAGAGTCTACTAGAGCACTTGAATGGTAAAAGGCAAGAGAGAACTTTACACCAAAGCCTATTAGAGAGCAACAAACACATGAGAAGTGTGGTGAGGTCCAATTGTTTTCATTTTCATTTGTTCTTTTACTTGAATTATGGCAAGAACAGGTGGTGATGGTACCCCTCCTCCTCAAGGATACAACAGATTGTTAGCGGAGGCTATCACAGCTCAAATGCAAAGGATGATGAGGGAACATACAAAGGAGTTATATGAGAGAATTGAGTGGTTAGAAAGTCAAGAACATTGTGATGATGATGGAAGTAGAAGGAGAAATGATAGAAGGAGAAGAGAATGAAGGTGATGCTAGAGACGACCAAATTGAAGGGTTAAAGCTTAATATCCCACCTTTCAAAAGGAAAAGTGATCTAGAGGCTTATCTTGAGTGGGAGATGAAAATTGAGCAATTATTCTCATGCTATAACTACAATGAAGAAAAGAAAGTAAAGGTGACAGCCATGGAGTTCATAGACTATGCTCTTATTTGGTGGAACCAATTGTAAAAGGCACGACTTAGATATGAAGAACCTTTGATGGATACTTGGGTTGAAATGAAAAGATTGATGAGAAGGAGATTTGTTCCTTCCTATTATCATAGGAACCTTCATAACAAGCTCCAAAGACTCACACAAGGTAGTAAGAGTGTTGATGAATAACACAAGGAGATGGAAGTGTCTTTGATTAAAGCCAATGTGAATGAAGATAAGGAGGCTACTATGGAACGTTTTCTGAATGGGCTAAATAATGACATTAGAGATGTGGTTGAGTTATAAAATTATCTGGAGATGGAAGACTTGGTACATCCAGCAACCAAAGTAGAGTAGCAACTCAAGAGAAAAGGTACCATGACAAGGAGTTCTTCTAATTTCAATTCTTCAAGTTAGGAGGAAAGAAATAAGAAGGAGGGAAGTACTTCTTCTAACAACACCTCTATTGCACCTCAAAGGACTCATTTCAAGTCCAATCAGACCCCTAAAAAGACAAGGAGTAGTGAGATAAAATGCTTCAAGTGCTTGGGGAAAGGTCACATAGCTTCGGAGTGTCCAACCAAGAAGACTATGTTACTTAAGAAATGTAACGCCCCAATTTTTACTGTAATTTTTACTGTAATTTTTACTGTCATTAGAAATTACTCAATTACCGAATTACCGTAGGTAATTATTACATAAGATTTGAGGCCGAACAATCCTCAATAAAGGAATATAACATTAGAAGAGAGGTTAGGAACGATTCATGCGAGAGTCGCAAATCCCGAATTTCTGTACGTATAAAATGACCAAAATGTCCCTGAAGTTATTTTACTCAGAAAATGAGGATTGTGGGCCCCACATATTCTCAAGGGGATGTTTTGAGAATAATAAGGGATTGTTTGTGTTATGAGTGTTAATAGAGCAGAAGAATCTCAATTTTGAGTTCCGACGCACGAAAAGACCAAAACGCCCCTGCGGCTGTTTTAACTCTGATGTGCGTGCCGACTGAGCCCGAACCTCACTAATGTAACACCCTAGTAATTAACCAGATACACCTAGGTTGAATCTGATTAATGACTAGACTTTACTCCTTGCTTTGGTTCTTTCTTCATAATTTGAAAATACTTAGTGAAATTACGAGCCTTTTTTTTTTTTTTTAAAACACATAATTGAAAACGTGAGCCGAGTACAACGTGAACGAGTAAGCGGAGTATAATAAGACGTTTAAGAATATATCACATCATATCACTTAGGCTCCATCATATAACATCCATAAGCACATTATAGCATATATTTACATACAATAACCTCACTCAAAGGGGGGGTTATGTTCATACATCATTATCTTATGCAAACCCATAAAAGAAAATATACTTAAGGAAATTCATGCCCTAAACTAGATAACTCCATAAGCCGGGAAGGTTATCCTAAAACTAGGTGCATGATCACACATAAGTCTACTAAGAACCTTCTATGGCCACCGTCTCCGAAAATGGGGAATAAATCCGATCCATCGATGAGCTCCCTCGGGAGGGACATACGAGATGCACCAGTGGGTCGCATGGACGGCCTTCTCGCTAACCTCGGCTGAACAACTGCTTCCTCACTACCTCTCTTACACGTGTGGGAGTAGGAGCGAGCTCTCGAATATACATGAGTAGGAGTGTCCTCTGAAGGATCAGTTTGAATATCTCGTCTCGGGAACATACTGAAATCCATGGACAGCAGATGAAGCGGGATAAGAACGTAACATCCTTTCATCAAGTGGACGTGCATGTTCGAAAACCATTTCATCGCCATAGGGAGAAGTAGGAGAAAATCGATAACTAGGGACAGGATGTGCAAATGGACGACCTATGTAAATAAAAACACGAATCACAAGACCTCCCTTCAAAATGATACGAGCGATGCACCGGATCATAGTGGAATTCCCAAGTAAGGGTATCAACGAACAGGACGAATGTCGCCATTTGAATCTGGAGACAATGACGGAAATAAAGAAAAGGGAGTGAGAATCTTGCTAAAGAATTCTCAATAAGGTACCTCCTTCTACTGATGTCATCATCAAAGTCCCCAGGAACCTCGGGATTATTCTAAAATAGTGAGCATGCAAAGATTCATTTTAAGTTCGGACAAATACTTAACCGAGGTTCGCCAATTTTTAATCATGCGTCTTATAATGCATCTTATTCTTAACATGTCATATTTACAATGAACTTTTCCTTTATCATTACATCATATTCCTCATCATCATTATCAAAATAACATGCATAAAAGAACGTCATATAATATTAGCTACACAAGGACACAGTGCACATATTTCATTTCTTTAGTGCCTTAGGTGACTTAAAATCTTATCATCATCATTATTTTCCTTGGGCCACCCTATACTCCACCCTTTTGGGAGTAATTTAGGTTATGAGCTCATACTTTACTAGTCGTCACTAGCATATACTTATCCCTTTTGATAAGCTAAAGTCCCGACTCTACCCTTTTGAGAGAACGGGTTAGGGGGCTAAAATCACCTTTTCACCACCTATAGTCTGATGGTTCCAAAGGATCATTTTCTTATAAGTTTAAGTCACCATTAAATCTTTGCATGTTATATCATAATACAATTCATAAACATCATAACATTTTCTCATTTATAGTCTTAAGCTAGAATAATATATATCAATCAGTAATCATGCATATGGGAGATTCCCAGAAAGAGAGGTGGGTCACAATGGACACGCTTAAATACCAAGTCTTTCCTTAGCCGTAACCTTTCCAAATTACACTTTTACAATCATACACTTTCTTCTAGCAACAAAGGTGAATTTTACATAAGATCATTTCATGTATAAGCATTCTTATTATTTGCAACAAAGCAACTATAACATGCAAGTCAAATCATTCAATGATATCAAGTACTTAATAAGCATCCAATCCTTACATAGAATTATCAATTATAGAACTAATTAGTTACTAAACCAATTATGAATCATTCTCTTAACAATAAACCATAATTATCACAACTTCAATCATATCAAATCATTATCACACATTGATACTAAACTCAGATCAAGGCGAATCATGAACCTCATGCAATTACATAGAATCATATTTTAAGTGCATATAAAATACTAGTTCTTTTGTCAAATTTGGGAGGATCTTCACAATTAAAATTCTCACTTAAGATAAAAGGAGTAAGTCTTGAGCTTTAGAGATTTAGGTGACATCTTAGAATTATAAACATGCTATGCAACCTTATTTTAATCTTATCTTTATAAGGTGATAGCTTGGAATTATAAACATGATATGCAATTCCATTTCTTTATCTTTAAGATTTAAGGTGATGACTTGAAAATTAAACATGATGCAAGAACTTGAAATATAAACATGATACAAGAAAGCTGGAGCGCTGTAATCCGCACAGACCAGAGAGGGAGAAGAGAATATTAAGAAACCGGAGCGGTAGTCCGCACAGACCGATAGAGGGAGAAGAGAATTATTATTACATCTTTTTAAGCTCCAATCTCAAGACTTTTTAAAGAATAAATTCTTTAACTCCAATAATCATATTTCTTTGCTTGTGATACATGGGCAAGTCTTTAAGCTCTAGGATCTTTAGGTGATGGCATAAAATAAACATGTCATGCGTTGATTCTTTTAGCCATTATAAAATATAGTGAGAGCATAAATTAAATATGAGATGCAACCTCTTAATTATCTTGAAAGATTAAGTGATGACTTGAAACATAAACATGAAATACAAGCTTGGAATTTAAACATGAGAAATGCAAGTTCCTTTATTCATTCTTGAAAATTTAGTGATGACATAGAAGGTAAACATGGTTATGCAAAGCATAAACTTAATCATGGATGCAAATTCATTTTGTTTCTTTACTAGAGCTCCTTCAAGACTTTAAAAGAATTATAAATTCAACCCAATACATATCTTAACAAGAAATAAAACATAAAAGGAAAAAATACATCTTTCAAGTTCTAAACTAAAAATCTTTGTTTTAGCATCATAAAGCATTATTCTTTAAGGTTTTGCATCAAGTGGAATTTTCAAGCTTTAGAGGCCTAACTTGTGATGGATTTACAACCCACCCTCAAGGTCCTCATCATCAAGCCATCATCTTAGTTCCACCTAGGCCATATGGTTGAATTGGTTAAAGAAAAATTGAAGAGGAAAACCAAAATGAAAAGCTAAGGTAAGTTCATAATTTCATCATTTTGAGCTAAAAACACAACTCCTCAAAGCATAGAAATAAATTTAGAAACTACTCCCTACCTAATCTGAGTTGAAGAAGAGGAAGAGAACTTGATTTCTTGAAGTGAAATGACACAAAATCTCTTTGAAAAAATGAAGAAAGAATTCAGCCAAAGAGGAGGAAGAAAGAAAGTTTTTGGTGCTCCTAAAAACTAGTTATGAACCAAGCATTCCAAGACCACTCAAGCAAGCCTATTTATAGAAGATTTTGAGGCTTCTAATTGGCCAAAATGAGGAGGTAGTTGTCAGAATTTTTCAGGAGAAATAATGGAGGAAAAATCATTTTAGACAAAGTTGTATGAAATTAAGGAATTATGTCTCTTATGGTGACATTTTGGCATTTTGTTTTAGTGCAACTTTTGGAAATAATACAGCTGCATAATGGCATCAATAATTTCGTGCATTACAGCCCAAAGAAGTGAAATTTGTGTGTTCCATGCATTATTTAGGTGTAGGCAAGGTATTCATGTAATATAGAGAATTTACTGCTAAGGGCTTAAGTGAATTAGTCAGCAATTTGGGTGTTTTTGAGCAAATTTGGTTCCTAATCAACCTAAATACATAATTTTGAATCTAGATTAACAATTAGAATTTAATAAGCTTTAATTTGAGCCTAATATTGCTTAGGTTTCGATATATGAATCGAAAATCCCGAATTCGCAAATCGCCCAAAAACGGGGGCAAAATCGTATTTTCACTTAAAAACTGCCCGAGGCCACCGAGCTTAACCAATGGTTAATCATGGCTTAAAAACACATTTTAAAACATTTTAGTGAGGTTCGGGCTCAGTCGGCACGCACATCTGAGTTAAACACCCTTGAGGGCGTTTGGTCATTTCACGTCGAAACTCAAAATTGAGATTCTTCTGTTCTATTAACACACATAACACAAACAATCCTTTATTATTCTGAAAACATCCCCTTGAGAATATGTGGGGCTGACAATCGTCATTTTCGAGTAAAATAACTTCAGGGACATTTTGGTCATTTTACACGTACAGAAATTCGGGATTTGCGACTCTCGCATGAATCGCTCCTAACCTATCTTCTAATGTTATATTCCTTTATTAAGGATTGTTCGGCCTCAAATCTTATGTAATAATTACCTATGGTAATTCAAGAATTTCAATGACAAGAAAAATTACAAGAAAAATTAGGCGTTACATTACTCCTCCTTACAAAGAATTTCGCCAGGAAATTGCTACTCCGAGAACAACTCAGGTATTGTGCTTTCATGTTCGATTCCAGCCCCATGTAAGTTCTTCTGTTTCACCCGTCCCATGCTACTTTGACCAGGGTACACCTTGTTCCTTAACCGCTTAACTCCTCGGTCGACGATTCTCGTGGGTAGTAAGTTAAATGTCGTTATCTCTTAATTGTACATGCTTTGGCTCTAGTACATGACTCGGGTCAGATTG
The DNA here is from genome assembly GCA_031216125.1 of Dalbergia cochinchinensis. Lineage (NCBI taxonomy): Eukaryota > Viridiplantae > Streptophyta > Magnoliopsida > Fabales > Fabaceae > Dalbergia > Dalbergia cochinchinensis. Next base: position 6,257,808 of record CM062376.1, read on the forward strand.
ATACTTTCTTAACTGAGAGACATGGAAAACATCATGAAGGTTGGATAGACTCGGGGGTAGGGCTATACGGTAGGCTACAGGTCCTACTTTGGTAAGGATTTCAAACGGACCAAGAAATCTGGGGCTCAATTTCTTTACTTTTATTGCTCGGCCTATGCCTGTGGTGGGGGTGATCCTTAGGAACACGTGGTCCCCTTCTTGAAAATCTAGCGGTTTTCGCCGCTTGTCCGCATAGTTTTTCTATCGACTTTGAGCAGTAAGAATCTTATCCCTAATCTTTTTGATTTGTTCCGTTGTTTCCCTCACAATATCAGGTCCGAGTAAACTTTGCTCTCCGGGTTCATACCAACATAAGGGAGATTGACATTTCCGTCCATAGAGGGCCTCATACGGTGCCATACCGATACTTGCATGATAACTGTTGTTATATGCAAATTCAATCAGTGGCAGGTACTTATCCCAACTTCCCTTTTGATCTAAAACACATGCCCTTAACATATCCTCCAAGGTTTGGATAGTTCTTTCAGATTGACCATCTGTTTGGGGGTGATAGGTCGTGCTTAGACACAGCTTTGAACCAAATGCCTTTTGAAAGGCTCCCCAAAATCGTGACGTAAATCGCGGATCTCGGTCCGAGATTATCGTCGACGGCACCCCATGTAACCTCACTATCTCCTGAATATATAATTGTGCTAACCTATCCAAGGAATAAGTCACCTTAATAGGTAAAAAGTGGGCTGACTTTGTCAATCGATCCACGATTACCCATATGGTATCATGATTCCTTTGGGTCCTTGGTAATCCAGTCACAAAATCCATGGAGATACTATCCCACTTCCACTCAGGGATCGACAGAGGTTGCAGCATTCCGCAGGTTTTGGTGTTCAATCTTCACCTTTGACACACCAAGCACTTACTCACCCATGTGCACACATCTTTCTTCATTCCAGGCCACCGTAACATCTTCTTCAAATCTTGATACATCTTGGTGGCACCAGGATGAAGGGTAAATGGCTCTTATGGGCTTCCTCCAAAATATCCTTTCGAGGCCACCACTAGCAGTACACATATTCGACCTTTAAACCTCCACAAATCGCCCATTCCTTGGGTAAAACCTATCAACTTTCCCGCCTTCATCGCCTCTAAAGTCTCTTGAAACTCAAAGATCGCCCCTTGAGCTTGAACAATCCTTTCTTTGAACTCACTTGTCACTCTAAGATGACAAGCTCTGATGCCCTTAGTGGTCAAAGTCATTCCTAGGTTTAAGTCCCTAAATTGCTCAATCAATTCAACCTCCTTCACCATCATACCCGACACTTGTAAGGACTTCCTACTCAAAGCATCAGCTACTACATTAGCTTTACCAGGATGGTAGTTCAATCCAAAATCATAATCTTTCAAGAACTCCATCCATCGCTTTGCCTCATGTTTAGCTCTTTTTGATCAAAGAGATATTTCAAACTCTTGTGATCGGAAAACACCTCAAACTTAACTCCATATAAATGGTGTCTCCAAATCTTTAGAGCAAACACGACGGCAGCCTAACTCAAGGTCATGGGTAGGGTAGTTTGCCTCATGTGGCTTGAGTTGTCTTGATGCATAGGCCACCACTTGCCTATCTTGCATCAATACACAACCTAAACCCTTTTTTGAAGCATCACAATACACCTCGAAGGCACATTGGGGTCGGGTAACACTAAAACAGGGTCGAGGTTAGCTTGTGTTTTAACTCTTGAAAGCTCTTTTCACACTCCGGTCCATGAAAAAGGGGTGTTCTTCCTAGTCACTTGGTCAAAGGTAGGGAAATCTGGGAAAATCCCTTGATAAATCGACGGTAATAACCGCTAAACCCAAAAAGCTCCTTACTTCGCTATCGTGGTTGGTCTTTCCCAGCTTTACTACCGCTTCTACCTTACTAGGATCTACAAAGCAATTCCTTTCTTAGATACTACATGCCCTAAAAATTGCACCTTATCCAACCAAAACTCACACTTGGAAATCTTGGCATATAGTTTCTTTTCCTTCAAGATCTCTAGTACTATGGTTAGGTGGCATTCATGCTCTTCATGGGTCTTAGAATATATGAGAATGTCATCTATAAAGACAACTACAAACTGATCTAAATAGGGTCGAAAGATCCTATTCATGTAATCCATAAAAATAGCTGGAGCATTGGTTAACCCAAAGGACATTATCGCAAACTCAAAATGGCCGTGATCGAGTGCGAAAGGCCGATTTAGGTATGTCTTCATCTCTCACTCTAATTTGATGGTAGCCTGACCTCAAATCTATCTTAGAAAACACTACCGCACCTTTCGCTTGGTCCATCAAATCATCGATGGTAGGCAGAGGAAACTTGTTTTTCAGCGCTACTTTATTCCACTGCGTATAACCTACAGACACGCTCATAGTCCCATCCTTTTTCTTTACAAACAACACAGGGCTCCCAAGGTGATGCACTAGGCCTAACAAACTTTTTCTCCAATAAATCTTCCAATTGAGTTTTTAACTCGGTCAATTCTAATGGGGACATCCTGTATGGGGCTATGGATATAGGTCTCGCACCCGGAAGCAACTCTATGGAAAATTCTATCTCTCTCTTGGGAAACTCGTATCTCATCTGGAAATACTTCGGGATAATTTCTTACTATTGGTATCTCATCGATACTTTGCTCAAAGTCTACATCACTAGCGGCTAAGAAAATGTAACCTTTACTCTCACCCTTACCACAGTCCATTTCACAAAGCAGTTATCTAAAGACTTATGGGTTTCTTAGGTTCAATAGGAATAGGAACAAAAGTGATGGTTTTCTCATAACAGTTTAACAGTACACGGTTGGCCTCAAGCCAATCCATGCCAAGAATCACATCTAAACCTCGCATGGGTAAGCAAATAAGATCTAAAACAAAGGATCTATTATCTATAATAAAACTACAATCTAAACAACATTTACAAGTCCTAACGGGTTTTCCAATGGGTAGAAACAATAAGGTCAAAAGGAAGCTCACTCATAGGTAAATTAAGGCTTTTAACACATGAATGGGAGATAAAAGAATGAGAAGCGCCAGAATCATATAGTACAATTAAGTCTTTACCATGCATATTACCCTTACCTTCCACGAGATTTCGTGACTTCGTTGTTTCTTCAAAGATTACAAGAAATACCCTTCCCTGGTATTGCGGCTTGGGATTGGGGTTGGCGGGTTCCTTTCAGGCATTCTCGGAGTAATGACCTGGTTTTCCACACCGATAGCACACGTTTGTTCCGGCTCGACATGGCATGCTCCCATGATTCTTGCCGCACTTGGGACATTCCATGGATGGCGCAGGCCGTGGAGGTACTGCTGGACCTCTTTGTGGTGCTTTCCCTTTATTGTTGTTATTGTTGTTGTTGCGATTGTTACTGGGTTATTGTTGTAGCGATTGTTATTATAGCGGTTGTTGTTGTTTGGCCTTCCTTGTTGAAAATTTCTTTGTGGCCCTTGTGGTCTTGATTGAGGGGGAAATGGAGGTCGATTCTGCCCTTTTGAACTACTGACCTTGAGGTGTCAACTTTTTGGTAATATTATCTGATTTTAGGGTGTTTAGTTTCGTCTGACCTTCTTCAATAATCCGACATTTGTTAACTAGGGTAGAGAAATCCCTAATCTCCAAATGTGCAACTGCCACATTAAGTTCCGCCTTCAACCCCGACTGTATTTAATGCATTTCCAGACTCATCAGGATTTCCTTGCTACATTCTTGTCATCTTAATGCGTTCTTCAAATCGCAAAGCATCGGGCCACATTCATATTCCCTTGGACAAGTTGCATGAATTCAATGTCCTTGGCATTTCTAACTGACTCTGGAAAGTACTTTTCATAAAAATGGACCTTGAATAGTTCCCAATCAATGTCCATGTCGGTCGTCTCCAGGAGTCTTCGAACACCTCTCCACCAGAAACTGGCATCACCCTCAAGCATATGAGTAGCGAAGGTGACCTTTTGCTCCTCCGAGCATGGGACTACAGCAAAGACCTTCTCAATATTCCGAATCCATTCATCTGCAATATTTGGATTCAGGGTCCCCTTGAAAACTGGTGGGTTCGCCTTACGAAACTCTCCGAAACGGGCATGTTCAGGAATTTCATGTCCTTGATTCATATTGGCTTGACGATCCTGATCCATTCGTTCCATCATCATTCTCATGGTCCTTGCTACATCGCGAGTGCTTCACTGTCTCGTTGTCTTGATTATTCTCTGTCAAGCGCCCTAGTCCGTTGTCGACGTGCCATTGGTCCCTATACACACAAAACAAGCAACACCGAGGTGATCAAAGCCCAATATTCCATGCAAAGTGAGCAAGTTACCATGGCACTTTCAACATACAGTAGTCATGTATTTCTAATCCTTAGGCTCATCCTAATGATAAACATCTACACATGACGTCACTAACGTATTATGCTTTAGAAGCATAGCTAGTCCAATCCTCAGGCTCCATGAGAGTCGAATCGCCTGATACCAAAATAACACTTAGTAATTAACCAGATACACCTAGGTTGAATCTGATTAATGACTAGACTTTACTCCTTGCTTTGGTTCTTTCTTCATAATTTGAAAATACTTAGTGAAATTACGAGCCTTTTTTTTTTTTTTTTAAAACACATAATTGAAAACGTGAGCCGAGTACAACGTGAACGAGTAAGCGGAGTATAATAAGACGTTTAAGAATATATCACATCATATCACTTAGGCTCCATCATATAACATCCATAAGCACATTATAGCATATATTTACATACAATAACCTCACTCAAAGGGGGGTTATGTTCATACATCATTATCTTATGCAAACCCATAAAAGAAAATATACTTAAGGAAATTCATGCCCTAAACTAGATAACTCCATAAGTCGGAAGGTTATCCTAAAACTAGGGTGCATGATCACACATAAGTCTACTAAGAACCTTCTATGGCCACCGTCCCGAAATGGGGGAATAAATCCGATCCATCGATGAGCTCCTCTGAGGGGACATACGAGATGCACCAGTCAGGTCGCATGGACGGCCTTCTCGCTAACCTCACTGAACAACTGCTTTCTCACTACCCTCTCTTACACGCAGGGGAGTAGGAGCAGAGCTCTCGTAATATACATGAGTAGGAGTGTCCTCAAGGATCGGGCCGTAATATCTCGCCTCGGGAACATACTGAAATCCATGGACAGCAGATGAAGCGGGATAAGAACGTAACATCCTTTCATCAAGTGGACGTGCATGTTCGAAACCATTTCATCGCCATAGGGAGAAGTAGGAGAAAATCGATAACTAGGGACAGATGTGCAAATGGACGACCTATGTAAATAAAAACACGAATCACAAGACCTCCTTCAAAATGATACGAGCGATGCAATCGATCATAGTGGAATTCCTAAGTAGGGGTATCAACGAACAGACGAATGTCGCCATTTGAATCGAGACAATGACGGAAATAAAGAAAAGGGAGTGAGAATCTTGCTAAAGAATTCTCAATAAGGTACCTCCTTCTACAAAGGTCATCATCAAAGTCCCCAGAACCTCGGGATTATTCTAAAATAGTGAGCATGCAAAGATTCATTTTAAGTTCTGACAAATACTTAACCGAGGTTCGCTAATTTTTAATCATGCCTTATAATGCATCTTATTCTTAACATGTCATATTTACAATGAACTTTTCCTTTATCATTACATCATATTCCTCATCATCATTATCAAAATAACATGCATAAAAGAACGCTATATAATATTAGCTACACAAGGACACAAAGGCACATATTTCATTTCTTTAGTGCCTTAGGTGACTTAAAATCTTATCATCATCATTATTTTCCTTGGGCCACCCTATACTCCACCCTTTTGGGAGTAATTTAGGTTATGAGCTCATACTTTACTAGTCGTCACTAGCATATACTTATCCCTTTGATAAGCTAAAGTCCCGACTCTACCCTTTTGAGAGAACGGGTTAGGGGCTAAAATCACCTTTTCACCACCTATAGTCCGATGGTTCCAAAGGATCATTTTCTTATAAGTTTAAGTCACCATTAAATCTTTGCATGTTATATCATAATACAATTCATAAACATCATAACATTTTCTCATTTATAGTCTTAAGCTAGAATAATATATATCAATCAGAATCATGCATATGGGAGATTCCCAGAAAGAGAGGTGGGTCACAATGGACACGCTTAAATACCAAGTCTTTCCTTAGCCGTAACCTTTCCAAATTACACTTTTACAATGATACACTTTCTTCTAGCAACAAAGGTGAATTTTACATAAGAACATTTCATGTATAAGCATTCTTATTATTTGCAACAAAGAACTATAACATGCAAGTCAGAAATCATTCAATGATATCAAGTACTTAATAAGCATCCAATCCTTACATAGAATTATCAATTATAGAACTAATTAGTTACTAAACCAATTATGAATCATTCTCTTAACAATAAACCATAATTATCACAACTTCAATCATATCAAATCATTATCACACATTGATACTAAACTCAGATCAAGTGGCGAATCATGAACCTCATGCAATTACATAGAATCATATTTTAAGTGCATATAAAATACTAGTTCTTTTGTCAAATTTGGGAGGATCTTCACAATTAAAATTCTCACTTAAGATAAAAGGAGTAAGTCTTGAGCTTTAGAGATTTAGGTGACATCTTAGAATTATAAACATGCTATGCAACCTTATTTTAATCTTATCTTTATAAGGTGATAGCTTGGAATTATAAACATGATATGCAATTCCATTTCTTTATCTTTAAGATTTAAGGTGATGACTTGAAAATTAAACATGATGCAAGAACTTGAAATATAAACATGATACAAGAAACTGAGCGCGGTAATCCGCACAGACCAAGAGAGGAGAAGAGAATATTAAGAAACCTGAGCATGTGTAGTCCGCACAGACCAGAGAGAGGAGAAGAGAATTATTATTACATCTTTTTAAGCTCCAATCTCAAGACTTTTTAAAGAATAAATTCTTTAACTCCAATAATCATATTTCTTTGCTTGTGATACATGGGCAAGTCTTTAAGCTCTAGGATCTTTAGGTGATGCCATAAAATAAACATGTCATGCTGATTCTTGTAGCCATTATAAAATATAGTGAGAGCATAAATTAAATATGAGATGCAACCTCTTAATTATCTTGAAAGATTAAGTGATGACTTGAAACATAAACATGAAATACAAGCTTGGAATTTAAACATGAGAAATGCAAGTTCCTTTATTCATTCTTGAAAATTTAGTGATGACATAGAAGGTAAACATGGTTATGCAAAGCATAAACTTAATCATGGATGCAAATTCATTTTGTTTCTTTACTAGAGCTCCTTCAAGACTTTAAAAGAATTATAAATTCAACCCAATACATATCTTAACAAGAAATAAAACATAAAAGGAAAAAAATACATCTTTCAAGTTCTAAACTAAAAATCTTTGTTTTAGCATCATAAAGCATTATTCTTTAAGGTTTTGCATCAAGTGGAATTTTCAAGCTTTAGAGGCCTAACTTGTGATGGATTTACAACCCACCCTCAAGGTCCTCATCATCAAGCCATCATCTTAGTTCCACCTAGGCCATATGGTTGAATTGGTTAAAAAAAATTGAAGAGGAAAACCAAAATGAAAAGCTAAGGTAAGTTCATAATTTCATCATTTTGAGCTAAAAACACAACTCCTCAAAGCATAGAAATAAATTTAGAAACTACTCCCTACCTAATCTGAGTTGAAGAAGAGGAAGAGAACTTGATTTCTTGAAGTGAAATGACACAAAATCTCTTTGAAAAAATGAAGAAAGAATTCAGCCAAAGAGGAGGAAGAAAGAAAGTTTTTGGTGCTCCTAAAAACTAGTTATGAACCAAGCATTCCAAGACCACTCAAGCAAGCCTATTTATAGAAGATTTTGAGGCTTCTAATTGGCCAAAATGAGGAGGTAGTTGTCAGAATTTTTCAGGAGAAATAATGGAGGAAAAATCATTTTAGACAAAGTTGTATGAAATTAAGGAATTATGTCTCTTATGGTGACATTTTGGCATTTTGTTTTAGTGCAACTTTTGGAAATAATACAGCTGCATAATGGCATCAATAATTTCGTGCATTACAGCCCAAAGAAGTGAAATTTGTGTGTTCCATGCATTATTTAGGTGTAGGCAAGGTATTCATGTAATATAGAGAATTTATGGCTAAGGGCTTAAGTGAATTAGTAAGCAATTTGGGTGTTTTTGAGCAATTTTGGGTTCTAATCAATCTAAATACATAATTTTGAATCTAGATTAATATTTAGAATTTAATAAGCTTTAATTTGAGCCTAATATTGCTTAGGTTTCGGTATATGAATCGAAAATCCCAATTCGCAAAATCGCCAAAAACGGGGGCAAAATCGTATTTTCACTTAAAAACTGCCCGAGGCCACCCGAGCTTAACCAATGGTTAATCATGGCTTAAAAACACATTTTAAAACATTTTAGTGAGGTTCGGCTCAGTCGGCACGCACATCGGAGTTAAAACAAATTGGCGCTTTGGTCATTTCACAGCCGAACTCAAAATTGAGATTCTTCGCTCTATTAACACACATAACACAAACAATCCCTTATTATTCTCAAAACATCCCCTTGAGAATATGTGGGCCCACAATCCTCATTTTCTCGAGTAAAATAACTTCAGTGGACATTTTGGTCATTTTACACGCATTAAATTCGATTTGCGACTCTGCATGAATCGCCCTAACCTATCTTCTAATGTTATATTCCTTTATTAAGGATTGTTCGCCTCAAATCTTATGTAATAATTACCTATGGTAATTCAAGAATTTCCAATGACAAGAAAATTACAAGAAAATTGGGGCGTTACATTACTCCCTCCTTACAAAGAATTTCGCCTTAAATTGCACCCGAGAACAACTCTGGGTATTGTGCTTTCATGTTCGATTCCAGCTCCCATGTAAGTTCTTCGGTTTCACCCTCCCCATGCTACTTTGACCAGGGTACAAACTTTGTTCCTTAACTCGCTTAACTCCTCGATTGACGATTCTCGTGGGTAGTAAGTTAAATGTCGTTATCTCTTAATTGTACATGTTCGCTCTAGTACATGACTCGGTCGATTGATACTTTCTTAATCGAGAGACATGGAAAACATCATGAAGGTTGGATAGACTCTGGGTAGGGCTATACGGTGAGGCTGTGTCCTACTTTGGTAAGGATTTCAAACGGACCAAGAAACTGGGCTCAATTTCTTTACTTTTATTGCTCGGCCTATGCCTGGGTGGGGTGATCCTTAGGAACACGTGGTCCCCTTCTTGAAAATCTAGCGGTTTTCGCCGCTTGTCCGCATAGTTTTTCTCTGGTCGACTTTGAGCAAAGAAGAATCTTATCCCTAATCTTTTTGATTTGTTCCGTTGTTTCCTCACAATATCAGTCCGAGTAAACTTTGTTCTCCTGGTTCATACCAACATAAGGGAGATTGACATTTCCGGCCCATAGAGGGCCTCATACGGCATATATCGATACTTGCATGATAATCAAGTTGTTATATGCAAATTCAATAAGTGGCGTGTACTTATCCCAACTTCCTTTGATCTAAAACACATGCCCTTAACATATCCTCCAAGGTTTGGATAGTTCTTTCAGATTGACCATCTGTTTTGGGGTGATAGGTCGTGCTTAGACACAATTTGAACCAAATGCCTTTTGAAAGGCTCCCAAAATCGCGGACGTAAATCGCGGATCTCGGTCCGAGATTATCGCCGACGGCACCCCATGTAACCTCACTATCTCCTGAATATATAATTGTGCTAACCTATCCAAGGAATAAGTCACCTTAATAGGTAAAAAGTGGGCTGACTTTGTCAATCGATCCACGATTACCCATATGGTATCATGATTCCTTTGGGTCCTTGGTAATCCAAATACAAAATCCATGGAGATACTATCCCACTTCCACTCAGGGATCGACAGAGGTTGCAAGATTCCGCAGGGTTTTTGGTGTTCAATCTTCACCTTTGACACACCAAGCACTTACTCACCCATGTGCACACATCTTTCTTCATTCCAGGCCACCGTAACATCTTCTTCAAATCTTGATACATCTTGGTGGCACCAGGATGAAGGGTAAAATGGCTCTTATGGGCTTCCTCCAAAATATCCTTTCGGAGGCCACCACTAGCAGTACACATATTCGACCTTTAAACCTCCACAAATCGCCCATTCCTTGGGTAAAACCTATCAACTTTCCCCGCTTTCATCGCCTCTAAAGTCTCTTTGAAACTCAAAGATCGCCCCTTGAGCTTGAACAATCCTTTCTTTTGAACTCACTTGTCACTCTAAGATGACAAGCTCGATGCCCTTAGTGGTCAAAGTCATTCCTAGGTTTAAGTCCCTAAATTGCTCAATCAATTCAACCTCCTTCACCATCAAACTGACACTTGTAAGGACTTCCTACTCAAAGCATCAGCTACTACATTAGCTTTACCAGGATGGTAGTTCAATCCAAAATCATAATCTTTCAAGAACTCCATCCATCGCCTTTGCCTCATGTTTAGCTCTATATGATCAAAGAGATATTTCAAACTCTTGTGATCGGAAAACACCTCAAACTTAACTCCATATAAATGGTGTCTCCAAATCTTTAGAGCAAACACGACGGCAGCTAACTCAAGGTCATGGGTAGGGTAGTTTGCCTCATGTGGCTTGAGTTGTCTTGATGCATAGGCCACCACTTGCCTATCTTGCATCAATACACAACCTAAACCCCCTTTTGAAGCATCACAATACACCTCGAAAGGCACATTGGGGTCGGGTAACACTAAAACAGGGGTCGAGGTTAGCTTGTGTTTTAACTCTTGAAAGCTCTTTTCACACTCCGGGGTCCATGAAAAAGGGGTGTTCTTCCTAGTCAGCTTGGTCAAAGGTAGGGAAATCTGGGAAAATCCCTTGATAAATCGACGGTAATAACCGGCTAAACCCAAAAAGCTCCTTACTTCAGTTACAGTGGTTGGTCTTTCCCAGTTTACTACCGCTTCTACCTTACTAGGATCTACAGCAATTCCTTTCTTAGATACTACATGCCCTAAAAATTGCACCTTATCCAACCAAAACTCACACTTGGAAATCTTGGCATATAGTTTCTTTTCCTTCAAGATCTCTAGTACTATGGTTAGGTGGCATTCATGCTCTTCATGGGTCTTAGAATATATGAGAATGTCATCTATAAAGACAACTACAAACTGATCTAAATAGGGTCGAAAGATCCTATTCATGTAATCCATAAAAATAGCTGGAGCATTGGTTAACCCAAAGGACATTACTGCAAACTCAAAATGGCCGTATCGAAAAGAAAGGCCGCTTTAGGTATGTCTTCATCTCTCACTCTAATTTGATGGTAGCCTGACCTCAAATCTATCTTAGAAAACACTACCGCACCTTTCAGCTTGGTCCATCAAATCATCGATCCTAGGCAAGAGGATACTTGTTTTTCACCGTTACTTTATTCAACTGCCTATAATCTACACACATCCTCATACTCCCATCCTTTTTCTTTACAAACAACACAGTGGCTCCCCAAGGTGATGCACTAGGCCTAACAAACTTTTTCTCCAATAAATCTTCCAATTGAGTTTTTAACGCGGTCAATTCTAATGGGGACATCCCAGATGGGGCTATGGATATAGGTCTCGCACCCTAAGCAACTCTATGGAAAATTCTATCTCTCTGGGGGAAACTCGTATGTCATCTCGAAATACTTCGGGATAATTTCTTACTATTGGTATCTCATCGATACTTTGCTCAAAGTCTACATCACTAGCGGCTAAGAAAATGTAACCTTTACTCTCACCCTTACCACACCCATTTCCACAAAGAGCTATGTAAAGACTTATGGGTTTCTTAGGTTCAATAGGAATAGGAAGAAAAGTGATGGTTTTCATAATAGCTTAACAAAGACACGGTTGGCCTCAAGCCAATCCATGCCAAGAATCACATCTAAACCTCGCATGGGTAAGCAAATAAGATCTAAAACAAAGGATCTATTATCTATAATAAAACTACAATCTAAACAACATTTACAAGTCCTAACGGGTTTTCCAAATGGGTAGAAACAATAAGGTCAAAAGGAAGCTCACCATAGGTAAATTAAGGCTTTAACACATGAATGGGAGATAAAAGAATCTGAATCGCTTGAATCATATAGTACAATTAAGTCTTTACCATGCATATTACCCTTACCTTCCACGAGATTTCGTGACTTCGTGGTTTCTTCAAAGATTAACAAAGAAATACCCTTCCCTGGTATTGCGGCTTGGGATTGGGGTTGGCGGGTTCCTTTCAAAGGCATTCCCGGAGTAATGACCTGGTTTTCCACACCGATAGCACACGTTTGTTCCGGCTCGACATGGCATGCTCCCATGATTCTTGCCGCACTTGGGACATTCCATGGATGGCGTAGGCCGTGGAGGTACTGCTGGACCTCTTTGTGGTGCTTTCCCTTTATTGTTGTTATTGTTGTTGTTGCGATTGTTACTGGGGTTATTGTTGTAGCGATTGTTATTATAGCGGTTGTTGTTGTTTGGCCTTCCTTGTTGAAAATTTCTTTGTGGCCCTTGTGGTCTTGATTGAGGGGGAAATGGAGGTCGATTCTGCCTTTTGAACTGCTGACCTTGAGGTGTCAACTTTTTGGTAATATTATCTGATTTTAGGGTGTTTAGTTTTCTCTGACCTTCTTCAATAATCCGACATTTGTTAACTAGGGTAGAGAAATCCCTAATCTCCAAATGTGCAACTGCCACATTAAGTTCCGCCTTCAACCCTGACTCGTATTTAATGCATTTCCAGTACTCATCAGGATTTCCTTGGTACATTCTTGAGAACTTAATGAGTTCTTCAAATCTGGCAGTGTACTGGGCCACATTCATATTGCCGTGGACAAGTTGCATGAATCCAATGCCCTTGGCACTTCTAACTGACTGAAAGTACTTTTCATAAAAATGGACCTTGAATAGTTCCCAATCAATGTCCATGTTGCCGCCTCCAGGAGTCTTCGAACACCTCTCCACCAGAAACTGGCATCACCCTCAAGCATATGAGTAGCGAAGGTGACCTTTTGCTCCTCCGAGCATGGGACTACAAAGAAAGACCTTTCTCAATATTCCTAATCCATTCATCTCGCAATATTTGGATTCAGTGGTCCCTTGAAAACCGTGGGTTCGCCTTACGAAACTCTCCAAACGCATGTTCAGAATTTCATGTCCTTGATTCATATTGGCTTGACGATCCTGATCCATTCGTTCCATCATCATTCTCATGGTCCTTGCTACATCGCGGAGTGCTTCTACTGCCTCGTTGTCTTGATTATTCTGTGTCGCGCTCCTAGTCCGTTGTCGACGTGCCATTGGTCCCTATACACACAAAACAAAGAACACCGAGGTGATCGTGCCCAATATTCCATGCAAAGTGAGCAAGTTACCATGGCACTTTCAACATACAAGAGTCATGTATTTCTAATCCTTAGGCTCATCCTAATGATAAACATCTACACATGACGCCACTAACGTATTATGCTTTAGAAGCATAGCTAGTCCAATCCTCAGCTCCATGAGAATCGAATCGCCTGATACCAAAATGTAACACTCCTAGTAATTAACCGATACACCTAGGTTGAATCTGATTAATGACTAGACTTTACTCCTTGCTTTGGTTCTTTCTTCATAATTTGAAAATACTTAGTGAAATTACGAGCCTTTTTTTTTTTTTAAAACACATAATTGAAAACGTGAGCCGAGTACAACGTGAACGAGTAAGCGGAGTATAATAAGACGTTTAAGAATATATCACATCATATCACTTAGGCTCTATCATATAACATCCATAAGCACATTATAGCATATATTTACATACAATAACCTCACTCAAAGGGGGGTTATGTTCATACATCATTATCTTATGCAAACCCATAAAAGAAAATATACTTAAGGAAATTCATGCCCCTAAACTAGATAACTCCATAAGCGGGAAGGTTATCCTAAAACTAGGGTGCATGATCACACATAAGTCTACTAAGAACCTTCTATGGCCACCGTCCCAAAATGGGGAATAAATCCGATCCATCGATGAGCTCCCTGAGGAGGGACATACGAGATGCACCAGTCGGGTCGCATGGACGGCCTTCTCGCTAACCTCGGCTGAACAATCTGCTTCCTCACTACCCTCTCTTACACGTGTGGGAGTAGGAGCAGAGCTCTCAGAATATACATGAGTAGGAGTGTCCTCTCAAGGATCAGTTTGAGAATATCTCGCCTCGGAACATACTGAAATCCATGGACAGCAGATGAAGCGGGATAAGAACGTAACATCCTTTCATCAAGTGGACGTGCATGTTCGAAACCATTTCATCGCCATAGGGAGAAGTAGGAGAAAATCGATAACTAGGGACAGGATGTGCAAATGGACGACCTATGTAAATAAAAACACGAATCACAAGACCTCCCTTCAAAATGATACGAGCGATGCACCCATCATAGTGGAATTCCCAAGTAGGGTATCAACGAACAGACGAATGTCGCCATTTGAATCTGGAGACAATGACGGAAATAAAGAAAAGGGAGTGAGAATCTTGCTAAAGAATTCTCAATAAGGTACCTCCTTCTACAGTGTCATCATCGAAGACCCCAGAGACCTCGGGATTATTCTAAAATAGTGAGCATGCAAAGATTCATTTTAACTTCCCACAAATACTTAACCGAGGTTCGCCAATTTTTAATCATGCGTCTTATAATGCATCTTATTCTTAACATGTCATATTTACAATGAACTTTTCCTTTATCATTACATCATATTCCTCATCATCATTATCAAAATAACATGCATAAAAGAACGCCATATAATATTAGCTACACAAGGACACAAAGGTACATATTTCATTTCTTTAGTGCCTTAGGTGACTTAAAATCTTATCATCATCATTATTTTCCTTGGGCCACCCTATACTCCACCCTTTTGGGAGTAATTTAGGTTATGAGCTCATACTTTACTAGTCGTCACTAGCATATACTTATCCCTTTTGATAAGCTAAAGTCCCGACTCTACCCTTTTGAGAGAACGGGTTAGGGGTCTAAAGTCACCTTTTCACCACCTATAGTCTGATGGTTCCAAAGGATCATTTTCTTATAAGTTTAAGTCACCATTAAATCTTTGCATGTTATATCATAATACAATTCATAAACATCATAACATTTTCTCATTTATAGTCTTAAGCTAGAATAATATATATCAACTGTAATCATGCATATGGGAGATTCCCAGAAAGAGAGGTGGGTCACAATGGACACGCTAAATACCAAGTCTTTCCTTAGCCAGAACCTTTCCAAATTACACTTTTACAATGATACACTTTCTTCTAGCAACAAAGGTGAATTTTACATAAGAACATTTCATGTATAAGCATTCTTATTATTTGCAACAAGAACTATAACATGCAAGTCAGAAATCATTCAATGATATCAAGTACTTAATAAGCATCCAATCCTTACATAGAATTATCAATTATAGAACTAATTAGTTACTAAACCAATTATGAATCATTCTCTTAACAATAAACCATAATTATCACAACTTCAATCATATCAAATCATTATCACACATTGATACTAAACTCAGATCAGTGGTCGAATCATGAACCTCATGCAATTACATAGAATCATATTTTAAGTGCATATAAAATACTAGTTCTTTTGTCAAATTTGGGAGGATCTTCACAATTAAAATTCTCACTTAAGATAAAAGGAGTAAGTCTTGAGCTTTAGAGATTTAGGTGACATCTTAGAATTATAAACATGCTATGCAACCTTATTTTAATCTTATCTTTATAAGGTGATAGCTTGGAATTATAAACATGATATGCAATTCCATTTCTTTATCTTTAAGATTTAAGGTGATGACTTGAAAATTAAACATGATGCAAGAACTTGAAATATAAACATGATACAAGAAACTGGAGCGGTAATCCGCAGGACCAAGAGAGGAGAAGAGAATATTAAGAAACCGGAGCTGGTAGTCCGCACAGACCAGAGAGGGAGAAGAGAATTATTATTACATCTTTTTAAGCTCCAATCTCAAGACTTTTTAAAGAATAAATTCTTTAACTCCAATAATCATATTTCTTTGCTTGTGATACATGGGCAAGTCTTTAAGCTCTAGGATCTTTAGGTGATGGCATAAAATAAACATGTCATGCGTTGATTCTTTTAGCCATTATAAAATATAGTGAGAGCATAAATTAAATATGAGATGCAACCTCTTAATTATCTTGAAAGATTAAGTGATGACTTGAAACATAAACATGAAATACAAGCTTGGAATTTAAACATGAGAAATGCAAGTTCCTTTATTCATTCTTGAAAATTTAGTGATGACATAGAAGGTAAACATGGTTATGCAAAGCATAAACTTAATCATGGATGCAAATTCATTTTGTTTCTTTACTAGAGCTCCTTCAAGACTTTAAAAGAATTATAAATTCAACCCAATACATATCTTAACAAGAAATAAAACATAAAAGGAAAAAAAAATACATCTTTCAAGTTCTAAACTAAAAATCTTTGTTTTAGCATCATAAAGCATTATTCTTTAAGGTTTTGCATCAAGTGGAATTTTCAAGCTTTAGAGGCCTAACTTGTGATGGATTTACAACCCACCCTCAAGGTCCTCATCATCAAGCCATCATCTTAGTTCCACCTAGGCCATATGGTTGAATTGGTTAAAGAAAAATTGAAGAGGAAAACCAAAATGAAAAGCTAAGGTAAGTTCATAATTTCATCATTTTGAGCTAAAAACACAACTCCTCAAAGCATAGAAATAAATTTAGAAACTACTCCCTACCTAATCTGAGTTGAAGAAGAGGAAGAGAACTTGATTTCTTGAAGTGAAATGACACAAAATCTCTTTGAAAAAATGAAGAAAGAATTCAGCCAAAGAGGAGGAAGAAAGAAAGTTTTTGGTGCTCCTAAAAACTAGTTATGAACCAAGCATTCCAAGACCACTCAAGCAAGCCTATTTATAGAAGATTTTGAGGCTTCTAATTGGCCAAAATGAGGAGGTAGTTGTCAGAATTTTTCAGGAGAAATAATGGAGGAAAAATCATTTTAGACAAAGTTGTATGAAATTAAGGAATTATGTCTCTTATGGTGACATTTTGGCATTTTGTTTTAGTGCAACTTTTGGAAATAATACAGCTGCATAATGGCATCAATAATTTCGTGCATTACAGCCCAAAGAAGTGAAATTTGTGTGTTCCATGCATTATTTAGGTGTAGGCAAGGTATTCATGTAATATAGAGAATTTACGGTTAAGGGCTTAAGTGAATTAGTAAGCAATTTGGGTGTTTTTGAGCAATTTTGGGTTCTAATCAATCTAAATACATAATTTTGAATCTAGATTAATATTTAGAATTTAATAAGCTTTAATTTGAGCCTAATATTGCTTAGGTTTCGGTATATGAATCGAAAATCCCGAAATTCGCAAAACTGCCCAAAAACGGGGGCAAAATCGTATTTTCACTTAAAAACTGCCCGAGGCCACCCGAGCTTAACCAATGGTTAATCATGGCTTAAAAACACATTTTAAAACATTTTAGTGAGGTTCGGGCTCAGTCGGCACGCACATCGGAGTTAAAACAGCCGCAGGGGCGTTTTGGTCATTTCGCGCGTCGAAACTCAAAATTGAGATTCTTCTGCTCTATTAACACACATAACACAAACAATCCCTTATTATTCTCAAAACATCCCCTTGAGAATATGTGGGGCCCACAATCCTCATTTTCTGAGTAAAATAACTTCAGGGACATTTTGGTCATTTTACACGTACAGAAATTCGGGATTTGCGACTCTCGCATGAATCGCTCCTAACCTATCTTCTAATGTTATATTCCTTTATTAAGGATTGTTCGGCCTCAAATCTTATGTAATAATTACCTATGGTAATTCAGTAATTTCCAATGACAGTAAAAATTGGGGCGTTACAACTAAAATGTTTTAAAATGTGTTTTTAAGCCATGATTAACCATTGGTTAAGCTCGGGTGGCCTTGGGCAGTTTTTAAGTGAAAGTACGATTTTGCCCTGCTTTGGGCAGCTTTGCAATTTCGATTTTCGATTCATATACCGAAACCTAAGCAATATTAGGCTCAAATTAAAGCTTATTAAATTCTAAATATTAATCTAGATTCAAAATTATGTATTTAGATTGATTAGAACCCAAAATTGCTCAAAAACACCCAAATTGCTTACTAATTCACTTAAGCCCTTAACCGTAAATTCTCTAAATTACATGAATACCTTGCCTACACCTAAATAATGCATGGAACACACAAATTTCACTTCTTTGGGCTGTAATGCACGAAATTATTGATGCCATTATGCAGCTGAATTATTTCCAAAAGTTGCACTAAAACAAAATGCCAAAATGTCACCATAAGAGACATAATTCCTTAATTTCATACAACTTTGTCTAAAATGATTTTTCCTCCATTATTACTCCTGAAAAATTCTGACAACTACCTCCTCATTTTGGCCAATTAGAAGCCTCAAAATCTTCTATAAATAGGCTTGCTTGAGTGGTCTTGGAATGCTTGGTTAATAACTAGTTTTTAGGAGCACCAAAAACTTTCTTTCTTCCTCCTCTTTGGCTGAATTCTTTCTTCAATTTTTCAAAGAGATTTTGTGTCATTTCACTTCAAGAAATCAAGTTCTCTTCCTCTTCTTCAACTCAGATTAGGTAGGGAGTAGTTTCTAAATTTATTTCTATGCTTTGAGGAGTTGTGTTTTTAGCTCAAAATGATGAAATTATGAACTTGCCTTAGCTTTTCATTTTGGTTTTCCTCTTCAATTTTTCTTTAACCAATTCAACCATATGGCCTAGGTGGAACTAAGATGATGGCTTGATGATGAGGACCTTGAGGGTGGGTTGTAAATCCATCACAAGTTAGGCCTCTAAAGCTTGAAAATTCCACTTGATGCAAAACCTTAAAGAATAATGCTTTATGATGCTAAAACAAAGATTTTTAGTTTAGAACTTGAAAGATGTATTTTTTCCTTTTATGTTTTATTTCTTGTTAAGATATGTATTGGGTTGAATTTATAATTCTTTTAAAGTCTTGAAGGAGCTCTAGTAAAGAAACAAAATGAATTTGCATCCATGATTAAGTTTATGCTTTGCATAACCATGTTTACCTTCTATGTCATCACTAAATTTTCAAGAATGAATAAATGAACTTGCATTTCTCATGTTTAAATTCCAAGCTTGTATTTCATGTTTATGTTTCAAGTCATCACTTAATCTTTCAAGATAATTAAGAGGTTGCATCTCATATTTAATTTATGCTCTCACTATATTTTATAATGGCTAAAAGAATCAACGCATGACATGTTTATTTTATGCCATCACCTAAAGATCCTAGAGCTTAAAGACTTGCCCATGTATCACAAGCAAAGAAATATGATTATTGGAGTTAAAGAATTTATTCTTTAAAAAGTCTTGAGATTGGAGCTTAAAAAGATGTAATAATAATTCTCTTCTCCCTCTATCGTCCTCTGTGCGGACTACCGCCGCCTCCGGTTTCTTAATATTCTCTTCTCCTCTATTGGTCCCATGGACTACCGCCGCCCGGTTTCTTAATATTCTCTTCTCCCTCTATCGTCCTGTATGGATTACCGCCTCCAGCTTTCTTGTATCATGTTTATATTTCAAGTTCTTGCATCATGTTTAATTTTCAAGTCATCACCTTAAATCTTAAAGATAAAGAAATGGAATTGCATATCATGTTTATAATTCCAAGCTATCACCTTATAAAGATAAGATTAAAATAAGGTTGCATAGCATGTTTATAATTCTAAGATGTCACCTAAATCTCTAAAGCTCAAGACTTACTCCTTTTATCTTAAGTGAGAATTTTAATTGTGAAGATCCTCCCAAATTTGACAAAAGAACTAGTTTCTAAATGAGTTTTAAGGCTTTGCAAGGATTTTACTAGAACTAGTATTTTATATGCACTTAAAATATGATTCTATGTAATTGCATGAGGTTCATGATTCGCCACTGATCCGAGTTTAGTATCAATGTGTGATAATGATTTGATATGATTGAAGTTGTGATAATTATGGTTTATTGTTAAGAGAATGATTCATAATTGATAATTCTTTGTAAGGATTGGATGCTTATTAAGTACTTGATATCATTGAATGATTTCGTGACTTGCATGTTATAGTTGCTGTTGCAAATAATAAGAATGCTTATACATGAAATGTTCTTATGTAAAATTCACCTTTGTTGCTAGAAGAAAGTGTATCATTGTAAAAGTGTAATTTGGAAAGGTTCTGGCTAAGGAAAGACTTGGTATTTAAGCGTGTCCATTTGACCCACCTCTCTTTCCTGGGAATCTCCCATATGCATGATTACAGTTGATATATATTATTCTAGCTTAAGACTATAAATGAGAAAATGTTATGATGTTTATGAATTGTATTATGATATAACATGCAAAGATTTAATGGTGACTTAAACTTATAAGAAAATGATCCTTTGGAACCATCAGACTATAGGTGGTGAAAAGGTGATTTTAGCCCCCTAACCCGTTCTCTCAAAAGGGTAGAGTCGGGACTTTAGCTTATCAAAAGGGATAAGTATATGCTAGTGACGACTAGTAAAGTATGAGCTCATAACCTAAATTACTCCCAAAAGGGTGGAGTATAGGGTGGCCCAAGGAAAATAATGATGATGATAAGATTTTAAGTCACCTAAGGCACTAAAGAAATGAAATATGTGCACTTTGTGTCCATGTGTAGCTAATATTATATGACGTTCTTTTATGCATGTTATTTTGATAATGATGATGAGGAATATGATGTAATGATAAAGGAAAAGTTCATTGTAAATATGACATGTTAAGAATAAGATGCATTATAAGACGCATGATTAAAAATTGACGAACCTCGGTTAAGTATTTGTCCGAACTTAAAATGAATCTTTGCATGCTCACTATTTTAGAATAATCCCGAGGTTCCTGGGGACTTTGATGATGACACTGTAGAAGGAGGTACCTTATCGAGAATTCTTTAGCAAGATTCTCACTCCCTTTTCTTTATTTCCGCCATTGTCTCCAGATTCAAATGGCGACATTCGCCCTGTTCGTTGATACCCCTACTTGGGAATTCCACTATGATCCGGTGCATCGCTCGTATCATTTTGAAGGGAGGTGCGCTTTGTGTTTTTATTTACATAGGTCGTCCATTTGTACATCCTGTCCCTAGTTATCGATTTTCTCCTACTTCTCCCTATGGCGATGAAATGGTTTTCGAACATGCACGTCCACTTGATGAAAGGATGTTACGTTCTTAATCCGCTTCATCTTCTCTGGCCCATGGATTTCAGAGTATGTTCCTGAGACGAGATATTCTCAAACTGATCCTTCAGAGGACACTCCTACTCATGTATATTCTGAGAGCTCGCTCCTACTCCCACACGTAAGAGAGGGTAGTGAGGAAACAGTTGTTCAGCCGAGGTTAGCGAGAAGGCCGTCCATGCGACCCCAGCCTGGTGCATCTCGTGTGTCCCCTCCCGAGGGAGCTCATCTGTGGATCGGATTTATTCCCCCATTTTCAGATAAATGGCCATAGAAGGTTCTTAGTAGACTTATGTGTGGTCATGCACCCTAGTTTTAGGATAACCTTCCCGGCTTATGGAGTTATCTAGTTTAGGGGCATGAATTTCCTTAAGTATATTTTCTTTTATGGGTTTGCATAAGATAATGATGTATGAACATAATCCACCCTTTGAGTGAGGTTATTGTATGTAAATATATGCTATAATGTGCTTATGGATGTTATATGATGGAGCCTAAGTGATATGATGTGATATATTCTTAAACGTCTTATTATACTGGCTTACTCGTTCACGTTGTACTCGGCTCACGTTTTCAATTATGTGTTTAAAAAAAAAAAAAAAAGGCTCGTAATTTCACTAAGTATTTTCAAATTATGAAGAAAGAACCAAAGCAAGGAGTAAAGTCTAGTCATTAATCAGATTCAACCTAGGTGTATCTGGTTAATTACTAGGTGTTGGCCCACATTTTGGTATCGTGAGCAGTTCGATTCTCATGGAGCCTGAGGATTGGACTAGCTATGCTTCTAAAGCATAATACGTTAGTGACGTCATGTGTAGATGTTTATCATTAGGATGAGCTTGGGGAGTAGAAATACATGACTATCAATGTTGAAAGTGCCATGGTAACTTGCTCACTTTGCATGGAATATTGGGCCTGATCACCTCAGTGTTGCTGTTTTGTGTGTATAGGGACCAATGGCACGTCGACAACAGACTAGGAGCGTAGCACAAAATAATCACGACAACGAGACAGCCCAAGCACTCCGCGACGTAGCAAGGACCATGAGAATGATGATGGAACGAATGGATCAGGATCGTCAAGCCAATATGAATCAGCGACATGAGATTCCTGAACATGCCTGTTTCGGGGAGTTTCGTAAGGCAAACCCACCGGTTTTCAAGGGGACACTGAATCCAAATATTGCAGATGAATGGATTCGGAATATTGAGAAGGTCTTTGCTGTAGTCCCATGCTCGGAGGAGCAAAAGGTCACCTTCGCTACTCATATGCTTGAGGGTGATGCCAGTTTGTGGTGGACAGGTGTTCGAAGACTCCTGGAGACGACCGATGTGGACATTGATTGGGAACTATTCAAGGTCCATTTTTACGAAAAGTACTTTCCAGTCGTCGCTAGAAATGCCAAGGACATTGAATTCATGCAACTTGTCCAGGAATATGAATGTGGCCCAAGACATCGCCAGATTTGAAGAACTCATTAAGTTCTCAAGAATGTACCAAGGAAACTCGTGAGTACCGGAAATGCATTAAATACGAGTCGTGGTTGAAGGCGGAACTTAATGTGGCGATTGCACATTTGGAGATTTAGAATTTCTCTACCCTAGTTAACAAATGTCGGATTATTGAAGAAGGTCAGAGAAAACTAAACACCCCAAAGTCAGATAATATTACCAAAAAGTTGACACCTCAAGGTCAGCAGTTCAAGAGGCAGAATCGACCTCCATTTCCCCCTCAATCAAGACCACAAGGGACACAAAGAAATTTTCAACAAGGAAGGCCAAACAACAACAATCGCTATAATAACAACCGCTACAACAATAACCCCAAAGAATAATCACAACAACAACAATAACAACAATAAAGGGAAAGCACCACAAAGAGGTCCAGCAGTACCTCCACGGCCTGCGCCATCCATGGAATGTCCCAAGTGCGGCAAGAATCATGGGAGCATGCCATGTCGAGCCGGAACAAACGTGTGCTATCGGTGTGGAAAACCAGGTCATTACTCCCGAGAATGCACTGAAAGGAACCCGCCAACCCCCAATCCCAAGCCGCAATACCAGGAAGGGTATTTATCGTTAATGTGAAGAAACAACGAAGTCACGAAATCTCGTGGAAGGTAAGGGTAATATGCATGGTAAAGACTTAATTGTACTATATGATTCTGGCGCTTCTCATTCTTTTATCTCCCATTCATGTGTTAAAAGCCTTAATTTACCTATGACTGAGCTTCCTTTTGACCTTATTGTTTCTACCCCGACTGGAAAACCCGTTAGGACTTGTAAATGTTGTTTAGATTGTAGTTTTATTATAGATAATAGATCCTTTGTTTTAGATCTTATTTGCTTACCCATGCGAGGTTTAGATGTGATTCTTGGCATGGATTGGCTTGAGGCCAACCGTGTACTGTTAAAGTGTTATGAGAAAACCATCACTTTTCTTCCTATTCCTATTGAACCTAAGAAACCCATAAGTCTTTACATAAGTGCTGTGGAAATGGACTGTGGTAAGGGTGAGAGTAAAGGTTACATTTTCTTAGCCGCTAGTGATGTAGACTTTGAGCAAAGTATCGATGAGATACCAATAGTAAGAAATTATCCCAAGTATTTCGGATGAGATACTGCAGTTTCCCCAGAGAGAGATAGAATTTTCCATAGAGTTGCTTCCAAAAGGGACCTATATCCATAGCCCCATACAGGATGTCCCCATTAGAATTGACCGAGTTAAAAACTCAATTGGAAGATTTATTGGAGAAAAAGTTTGTTAGGCCTAGTGCATCACCTTGGGAGCCCCCTGTGTTGTTTGTAAAGAAAAAGGATGGGAGTATGAGGATGTGTGTAGATTATAGGCGAGTTGAATAAAGTAACGGTGAAAAACAAGTATCCTCTGCCTAGGATCGATGATTTGATGGACCAACCGAAAGGTGCGGTAGTGTTTTCTAAGATAGATTTGAGGTCAGGCTACCATCAAATTAGAGTGAGAGATGAAGACATACCTAAAGCGGCCTTTCGTGACTCGACACGCCATTTTGAGTTTGGCAAGAATGTCCTTTGGGTTAACCAATGCTCCAGCTATTTTTATGGATTACATGAATAGGATCTTTCGACCCTATTTAGATCAGTTTGTAGTTGTCTTTATAGATGACATTCTCATATATTCTAAGACCCATGAAGAGCATGAATGCCACCTAACCATAGTACTAGAGATCTTGAAGGAAAAGAAACTATATGCCAAGATTTCCAAGTGTGAGTTTTGGTTGGATAAGGTGCAATTTTTAGGGCATGTAGTATCTAAGAAAGGAATTGTCTGTAGATCCTAGTAAGGTAGAAGCGGTAGTAAAGCTGGGAAAGACCAACCACAGAATCAAGTAAGGAGCTTTTTGGGTTTAGCCTGTTATTACTGGGCGATTTATCAAGGGATTTTCCCAGATTTCCCTACCTTTGACCAAGTGACTAGGAAGAACACCCTTTTTCATGGACCCTGAGTGTGAAAAGAGCTTTCAAGAGTTAAAACACAAGCTAACCTCGACCCCCTGCTTTAGTGTTACCCGACCCCAATGTGCCTTTCGAGGTGTATTGTGATGCTTCAAAAAAGGGTTTAGGTTGTGTATTGATGCAAGATAGGCAAGTGGTGGCCTATGCATCAAGACAACTCAAGCCACATGAGGCAAACTACCCTACCCATGACCTTGAGTTAGGCTGCCAGTCGTGTTTGCTCTAAAGATTTGGAGACACCATTTATATGGAGTTAAGTTTGAGGTGTTTTCCGATCACAAGAGTTTGAAATATCTCTTTGATCAAAAAGAGCTAAACATGAGGCAAAGGCGATGGATGGAGTTCTTGAAAGATTATGATTTTGGATTGAACTACCATCCCGGTAAAGCTAATGTAGTAGCCGATGCTTTGAGTAGGAAGTCCTTACAAGTGTCCCGTTTGATGGTGAAGGAGGTTGAATTGATTGAGCAATTTAGGGACTTAAACCTAGGAATGACTTTGACCACTAAGGGCATCAGAGCTTGTCATCTTAGAGTGACAAGTGAGTTCAAAGAAAGGATTGTTCAAGCTCAAGGGACGATCTTTGAGTTTCAAGAGACTTTAGGGCGATGAAGGCGGGGAAAGTTGATAGGTTTTACCCAAGGAATGGACGATTTGTGGAGGTTTAAAGGTCGAATATGTGTACTGCTAGTGGTGGCCTCAGAAAGGATATTTTGGAGGAAGCCCATAAGAGCCATTTTGCCACTTCATCCTGGTGCCACCAAGATGTATCAAGATTTGAAGAAGATGTTACGGTGGCCTGAATGAAGAAAGATGTGTGCACATGGGTGAGTAAGTGCTTGGTGTGTCAAAAGGTGAAGATTGAACACCAAAAACCCTGCGGAATGCTGCAACCTCTGTGGATCCCTGAGTGGAAGTGGGATAGTATCTCCATGGATTTTGTGACTGGATTACCAAGGACCCAAATGAATCATGATACCATATGGGTAATCGTGGATCGATTGACAAAGTCACCCACTTTTTACCTATTAAGGTGACTTATTCCTTGGATAGGTTAGCACAATTATATATTCAGGAGATAGTGAGGTTACATGGGGTGCCGCCGACGATAATCTCTGATCGAGATCCGCGATTTACGTCGCGATTTTGGGAGCCTTTCAAAAGGCATTTGGTTCAAAGTCGTGTCTAAGCACGACCTATCACCCCCAAACAGACGGTCAATCTGAAAGAACTATCCAAACCTTGGAGGATATGTTAAGGGCATGTGTTTTAGATCAAAGGGGAAGTTGGGATAAGTACCTGCCACTTATTGAATTTGCATATAACAACAGTTATCATGCAAGTATCGTATGGCAATCGTATGAGGCCCTCTATGGACGGAAATGTCAATCTCCCTTATGTTGGTATGAACCCGAGAGCAAAGTTTACTTGGACCTGATATTGTGGGAAACAACGGAACAAATCAAAAAGATTAGGGATAAGATTCTTCCGCTCAAAGTCGACAGAAAAACTATGCGGACAAGCGGCTAAACCGCTAGATTTTCAAGAAGGGGACCACGTGTTCCTAAGGATCACCCCACCACGGCATAGGCCGAGCAATAAAAGTAAAGAAATTGAGCCCCAGATTTCTTGGTCCGCTTGAAATCCTTACCAAAGTAGGACTCAGAGCCTACCGTATAGCCCTACCCCGAGTTTATCCAACCTTCATGATGTTTTCCATGTCTCTCGCTAAGAAAGTATCAATCGACCCGAGTCATGTACTAGAGCCAGAACATGGACAATTAAGAGATAACCTGACATTCAACTTACTACCCACGAGAATCGACGACCGAGGAGATAAGCGATTAAGGAACAAAATTTGTACCCCTGGTCAAAGTAGCATGGGGACAGGTGAAACCGAAGAACTTACATGGAGCTGGAATCAAACATGAAAGCACAATACCCGAAGTTGTTCTCAGTAACTAATTTCCAGGCGAAATTCTTTTAAGGAGGGAGTAATGTAACGCCTAATTTTCTTGTAATTTTACTGTAATTTTTTGTCATTAGAAATTACTCAATTACCGAATTACCGTAGGTAATTATTACATAAGATTTGAGGCCGAACAATCCTCAATAAAGGAATATAACATTAGAAGAGAGGTTAGGAACGATTCATGCGAGAGTCGCAAATCCCGAATTTCTGTACGTATAAAATGACCAAAATGCGGCTGAAGTTATTTTACTCAGAAAATGAGGATTGTGGGCCCCACATATTCTCAAGGGGATGTTTTGAGAATAATAAGGGATTGTTTGTGTTATGAGTGTTAATAGAGCAGAAGAATCTCAATTTTGAGTTCCGACGCACGAAAAGACCAAAACGCCGCTGCAATTTGTTTAACTCTGATGTGCGTGCCGACTGAGCCCGAACCTCACTAAAATGTTTTAAAATGTGTTTTTAAGCCATGATTAACCATTGGTTAAGCTCGGGTGGCCTTGGGCAGTTTTAAAGTGAAAGTACGATTTTGCCCCCGTTTTTGGGCAGTTTTGCGAATTTCGGGATTTTCGATTCATATACCCAAACCTAAGCAATATTAGGCTCAAATTAAAGCTTATTAAATTCTAAATATTAATCTAGATTCAAAATTATGTATTTAGATTGATTAGAACCCAAAATTGCTCAAAAACACCCAAATTGCTTACTAATTCACTTAAGCCCTTAACCGTAAATTCTCTAAATTACATGAATACCTTGCCTACACCTAAATAATGCATGGAACACACAAATTTCACTTCTTTGGGCTGTAATGCACGAAATTATTGATGCCATTATGCAGCTGAATTATTTCCAAAAGTTGCACTAAAACAAAATGCCAAAATGTCACCATAAGAGACATAATTCCTTAATTTCATACAACTTTGTCTAAAATGATTTTTCCTCCATTATTACTCCTGAAAAATTCTGACAACTACCTCCTCATTTTGGCCAATTAGAAGCCTCAAAATCTTCTATAAATAGGCTTGCTTGAGTGGTCTTGGAATGCTTGGTTCATAACTAGTTTTTAGGAGCACCAAAAACTTTCTTTCTTCCTCCTCTTTGGCTGAATTCTTTCTTCAATTTTTCAAAGAGATTTTGTGTCATTTCACTTCAAGAAATCAAGTTCTCTTCCTCTTCTTCAACTCAGATTAGGTAGGAGTAGTTTCTAAATTTATTTCTATGCTTTGAGGAGTTGTGTTTTTAGCTCAAAATGATGAAATTATGAACTTGCCTTAGCTTTTCATTTTGGTTTTCCTCTTCAATTTTTCTTTAACCAATTCAACCATATGGCCTAGGTGGAACTAAGATGATGGCTTGATGATGAGGACCTTGAGGGTGGGTTGTAAATCCATCACAAGTTAGGCCTCTAAAGCTTGAAAATTCCACTTGATGCAAAACCTTAAAGAATAATGCTTTATGATGCTAAAACAAAGATTTTTAGTTTAGAACTTGAAAGATGTATTTTTTCCTTTTATGTTTTATTTCTTGTTAAGATATGTATTGGGTTGAATTTATAATTCTTTTAAAGTCTTGAAGGAGCTCTAGTAAAGAAACAAAATGAATTTGCATCCATGATTAAGTTTATGCTTTGCATAACCATGTTTACCTTCTATGTCATCACTAAATTTTCAAGAATGAATAAATGAACTTGCATTTCTCATGTTTAAATTCCAAGCTTGTATTTCATGTTTATGTTTCAAGTCATCACTTAATCTTTCAAGATAATTAAGAGGTTGCATCTCATATTTAATTTATGCTCTCACTATATTTTATAATGGCTAAAAGAATCAACGCATGACATGTTTATTTTATGCCATCACCTAAAGATCCTAGAGCTTAAAGACTTGCCCATGTATCACAAGCAAAGAAATATGATTATTGGAGTTAAAGAATTTATTCTTTAAAAGTCTTGAGAATGGACCTTAAAAAGATGTAATAATAATTCTCTTCTCCTCTCTATCGTCCTGTGTATGGACTACCGGCCACGGTTTCTTAATATTCTCTTCTCCTCTATCTGGTCCTGTATGGACTACCGCCGCTCCGGTTTCTTAATATTCTCTTCTCCCTCTATCGTCCTGTGCGGATTACCGCTGCTCCAGCTTTCTTGTATCATGTTTATATTTCAAGTTCTTGCATCATGTTTAATTTTCAAGTCATCACCTTAAATCTTAAAGATAAAGAAATGGAATTGCATATCATGTTTATAATTCCAAGCTATCACCTTATAAAGATAAGATTAAAATAAGGTTGCATAGCATGTTTATAATTCTAAGATGTCACCTAAATCTCTAAAGCTCAAGACTTACTCCTTTTATCTTAAGTGAGAATTTTAATTGTGAAGATCCTCCCAAATTTGACAAAAGAACTAGTTTCTAAATGAGTTTTAAGGCTTTGCAAGGATTTTACGGGGAACTAGTATTTTATATGCACTTAAAATATGATTCTATGTAATTGCATGAGGTTCATGATTCTGCCACTGATCTGAGTTTAGTATCAATGTGTGATAATGATTTGATATGATTGAAGTTGTGATAATTATGGTTTATTGTTAAGAGAATGATTCATAATTGATAATTCTTTGTAAGGATTGGATGCTTATTAAGTACTTGATATCATTGAATGATTTCCTGACTTGCATGTTATAGTTGCTGTTGCAAATAATAAGAATGCTTATACATGAAATGTTCTTATGTAAAATTCACCTTTGTTGCTAGAAGAAAGTGTATCATTGTAAAAGTGTAATTTGGAAAGGTTCTGGCTAAGGAAAGACTTGGTATTTAAGCGTGTCCATTGTGACCCACCTCTCTTTCCTGGGAATCTCCCATATGCATGATTACAGTTGATATATATTATTCTAGCTTAAGACTATAAATGAGAAAATGTTATGATGTTTATGAATTGTATTATGATATAACATGCAAAGATTTAATGGTGACTTAAACTTATAAGAAAATGATCCTTTGGAACCATCGACTATAGGTGGTGAAAAGGTGATTTTAGCCCCTAACCCGTTCTCTCAAAAGGGTAGAGTCGGGACTTTAGCTTATCAAAAGGGATAAGTATATGCTAGTGACGACTAGTAAAGTATGAGCTCATAACCTAAATTACTCCCAAAAGGGTGGAGTATAGGGTGGCCCAAGGAAAATAATGATGATGATAAGATTTTAAGTCACCTAAGGCACTAAAGAAATGAAATATGTGCACTGTGACCATGTGTAGCTAATATTATATGACGTTCTTTTATGCATGTTATTTTGATAATGATGATGAGGAATATGATGTAATGATAAAGGAAAAGTTCATTGTAAATATGACATGTTAAGAATAAGATGCATTATAAGACGCATGATTAAAAATTGACGAACCTCAGTTAAGTATTTGTCCGAACTTAAAATGAATCTTTGCATGCTCACTATTTTAGAATAATCCCGAGGTTCCTGGGGACTTTGATGATGACACTGTAGAAGGAGGTACCTTCATCGAGAATTCTTTAGCAAGATTCTCACTCCCTTTTCTTTATTTCCGCCATTGTCTCCAGATTCAAATGGCGACATTCGTCTGTTCGTTGATACCCCTACTTGGGAATTCCACTATGATCCGTGCATCGCTCGTATCATTTTGAAGGAGGTCTTGTGAGTTAGTGTTTTTATTTACATAGGTCGTCCATTTGTACATCCCGTCCCTAGTTATCGATTTTCTCCTACTTCTCCCTATGGCGATGAAATGGTTTTCGAACATGCACGTCCACTTGATGAAAGGATGTTACATTCTTATCCCGCTTCATCTTCCTGGCCCATGGATTTCCAGTATGTTCCTGAGACGAGATATTCAAAACTGATCCTTCAGAGGACACTCCTACTCATGTATATTCCGAGAGCTCTGCTCCTACTCCCACACGTGTAAGAGAGGGTAGTGAGGAAACAGTTGTTCAGCCGAGGTTAGCGAGAAGGCCGTCCATGCGACTCCAGCCTGGTGCTTCTGGTGTGTCCTCCTCAGAGGAGCTCATCGATGGATCGGATTTATTCCCCATTTTCAGGACAAGTGGCCATAGAAGGTTCTTAGTAGACTTATGAGTGATCATGCACCCTAGTTTTAGGATAACCTTCCCGGCTTATGGTGTTATCTAGTTTAGGGGCATGAATTTCCTTAAGTATATTTTCTTTTATGGGTTTGCATAAGATAATGATGTATGAACATAACCCACCCTTTGAGTGAGGTTATTGTATGTAAATATATGCTATAATGTGCTTATGGATGTTATATGATGGAGCCTAAGTGATATGATGTGATATATTCTTAAACGTCTTATTATACTCAAACTTACTGCGTTCACGTTGTACTCGGCTCACGTTTTCAATTATGTGTTTAAAAAAAAAAAAAAAAGGCTCGTAATTTCACTAAGTATTTTCAAATTATGAAGAAAGAACCAAAGCAAGGAGTAAAGTCTAGTCATTAATCAGATTCAACCTAGGTGTATCTGGTTAATTACTAGGGTGTTACAAGAAAGATGGAGAAATTACTAGTGAGTCTTCAACTAGCAAAGCCAAGGAAGAGGAAGAGGTAGATGAGGAGATCATTGTGGAGGCCCAAGAAGGAGATTTATTTATGATTAGAAGATTGCTTGGAAGTCGGATACAAGCTCTTGATGATTCTCAAAGAGAGAACATCTTTCATTCTAGGTGGTCAATCAATGGGAAACTATGTTCTTTGATTGTGGATAGAGAGAGTTGCACCGATGTGGCTAGCTCTATATTAGTGTCCAAATTAAATTTGGAGACCAAGCCATATCCTAAACGATACAAACTCCAATGGCTTAATGAAGATGGAGAAATGAAAGTGAGCAAACAAGTGGAGTTGCACATTTTCATGGGACAATACAATGACAAAGTGATATGTGATGTGGTTCCAATGGAGGCAAGCCATATTCCCTTAGGGAGGCCATGGCAATATGACACCAAAGCTATTCATGATGAGTTCATAAACAAGATTTCTTTCATGCACAATGGGAGGAAAATTTTACTTAAACCTTTATCTCTTAGAGAGGTGTGTGAGGATCAAATAAAATTGAGAGAAAAGAGAGTGCAAGAGAGAAAAGAAATTAGTGACACACAAAAGAGTGAAAAACTTGATAAAAAAAAGAGTGGAAAGAAAAAATGTTGAAACACTTGTGGGATTGAGTAAAACACTCGAGAGTAAATAGAATTGTTTAGCAAAAGAAAGTGAGGTGAAGAGTGATATGATTCAGCTTGGTTAGAGTTGAAAGGCTTGAATCAACAACTAGAATAAACGAGGATCACCTTGCACTTTTAGGTTGGAGTCTAGAGATATGTGTTTGAGTCTGTTTGTGTCTTCAGAAAGATATAGATGCCACACTCAAGAGAAGACGAGAAGGTGAGTGATAAGTCTTGTTTTGGTCCAATTTGACATCTCATGCTCAATCTGATTGCTCTTGGTCTTTGCTTCCATGACTAGGCCTTGCAAAGCTTCTTTTAGCCTTTTTACTCTAGCTCTAGTCATTAGTCCATCCATGTGTTGTAATTGATCCTGAACTTTGTTGGTCTTGGTTGAATTCTCATCATTCCCTCCCTCTTGAAAAGGATTCGTCCTGGAATGAAGCTTATTGTCTGCGTCAAACAAAGATAAATCAGTCACATTAAAAGTAGCACTAACTTGGTACTCACTTGGAAGATCAAGTTTGTAGGCATTAGCATTTATCTTCTCGATCACTTGGAAAGGACCATCGCCTCGTGGTTGCAATTTGGAATATCTTTGAGCTGGAAACCTTTCCTTCCTCATATGAAGCCAAACCCAATCTTCCGGTTCAAAAGTCACCTTCTTACGCTTTTTGTTGGCTTGATGAGCATACCGCCATGTTTTCTTCTCAATTTGTTGTCTCACTTTCTCGTGGAGTTGCTGGACAAATTCGGCCTTCTTTTTGCCATCTAGATTACCTTGCTCTTTTATCGGTAAAGGAATTAAATCTAATGGAGTCAAAGGATTGAAACCATAGACCACTTCAAAAGGAGAGTGATTAGTAGTGGAGTATGTTGCCCTATTATAAGTAAATTTGACATGAGGCAAACATTCTTCCCAAGATTTTAGATTCTTACTAATCACAGCCCTTAACAAGGTTGAGAAAGTTCTATTCACTACCTCAGTTTGTCCATCAGTTTGTGGATGACAAGTTGTAGAGAAAAGGAGCTTGGTTCCTAACTTGTTCCACAAGGTCCTCCAAAAGTGACTTAAGAATTTGGTGTCAGTGGTCAGAGACAATGCTTCTTGGTATGCCATGCAATATCACCACTTCTTTGAAAAATAATTCAGCAATTTGAGTGGCATCATCCATTTTGTGGCAACCTATGAAGTATGCCATTTTTGAAAACCGGTCCACAAAACAAAAACCGAATCTTTGCCCCTCTTGGTCCGAGGCAAGCCTAATACAAAGTCCATAGATAAATCGGTCCAAAGGGAATCAGGAATAGGCAATAGAGTATACAATCCATGAGGCATAACCTTGGATTTGGCCTTTTTACAAGTGATACAATTACCACAATTTTTTTACTTGCTTTTTCATTTGAGGCCAAAAGAAATGTTCAACCAAAATACTCAAAGTCTTACTAACCCCAAAGTGACCCATTAATCCCCCTCCATGAGCCTCTCTAACAAGCAATTCACGCAAGGAACAATTAGGCACACAAAGTCTATTACCCTTGAACAAGTAACCATCTTGCCCAAAGAAATCCTTTGCTGCCCCCTTTTCACAAGCAATGTACAATTATGAAAAATCAGAATCATTTATGTACAGGTCTTTCAAATGCTCAAAACCAAGCAATTTTGGATCTAAAGTGGAAAGAAGTGCATACCTCCTAAAACGCATTACATCCGCTGCCACAACATTTTCTTTCCTTTGCTTGTATTTGATCACATAGGGGAATTGTTCCAGAAATTCAATCCACTTACCATGCCTTTTGTTTACCTTTCCTTGTCCCTTCAAATGTTTCAAAGATTCATGATCTGTGTGCACTACAAATTCTTTTGGCAAAAAATAATGTTGCCAAACCTGCAAAGTTCTCACCAAAGCATACAACTCTTTGTCGTAAGTAGAGTAATTAAGTTTAGCACCACTTAATTTCTCACTAAAATAAGACGCAGGTTGCCCCTCTTGCATCAAAATAGCACCAATACTTATACCTGAAGCATCACATTCAATTTCAAAAGATTTAGTGAAATCAGGCAAAATAAGTAATGGTGCATTACTCAACCTCTCCTTAAGGGTATTGAAAGCTACTTCTTCCTGTTTTTCCCACTTGAATCCCACATTTTTCTTGACAACCACAATTAAGGGTGCAGCTAGTGTACTAAAGTCTTTGACAAACCTCCTATAGAAACTAGCTAACCCATGAAAACTTCTAACATCACTCAAATTTTTAGGTGTAGGCCATTCCTTAATTGCTATTACTTTCTCTTCATCCATTTCTACAGCTTTCGAACTAACAATGAATCCAAGAAAATTTACTTGTTGAGTGCAAAAAGAACATTTCTTTAGATTAGCATACAATCTCTCTTCTCTCAGTGCAAGTAAGACACACCTCAAATGCTCAAGATGATCATCTAAGTTGTTGCTGTAGATAAGGATATCATCAAAATAAACAACAACTGATTTTCTAAGAAAAGCACGCAAAACATAATTCATGAGACACATGAAAGTACTTGGAGCATTAGTTAAACCAAAAGGCATAACTAGCCATTCATACAACCCATACTTAGTTTTGAATGCAGTTATTCATCCCCTTCATTCATCCTAATTTGACGATAACCATTTTTCAAATCAATTTTGGAAAAATAACAAGAACCATGCAATTCATCAAGCATATCATCTAATCGAGGAATTGGATGTCTATACTTTACAGTGATTTTGTTGATGACTCTACAATTTGTACACATCCTCCATGATTCATCTTTCTTTGGTACAAGGATAACTGGTAAAGCACAAGGACTCATGCTTTCTCTCACCCATCCTTTTTGCATTAGCTCTTCAACTTGTTTTTGAAGTTCTTTTGCTTACTCAGGATTAGTCCTATAGGCTGGCCTATTAGGGAGTACAACCCCAGGAATGAGATCAATTTGGTGCTCAATTCCTCTCAAGGGTGGCAAACCACTTGGAACACATCCTCAAATTCCTGCAAAAGAGATACAAAAGAGTTAGGCAAAGAAGTTTGATCAATGTTATAGTTTAAACAAGTCTCCTTGTACAGAAGTACAAGCATAGGTTGATGAGAAAAACAAGCTCTCTTGATCTCACTTTCTTTTGCAATGACAGTCATGTGTTTACTCTCTTTTTCTTGTTCACCACTCTCTTGGTGTTTACCTTTCTTTTTTTCACTCAAAAGTTTCTTTTCACTCTTTTTTTTATTGGATACCTCATGCTCTCTAGACTGCCTCATTTTTACTTGATCTTCAAAAACTTGTCTTGGAGACAAAGGTGCAAGAGTGAACTTCTTCTTGTTGTACACAAGTGAAAATCAATTAGTGTATCCATTATGGATCACCTTATGGTCAAATTGCCATGGTCTTCCAAGAAGTATGTGTGCAGCCTCCATGGGGACCACATCACAAAGTACCTCATCCACATAATCTCCAATAGTGAATGGTACTAGAACTTGCTTATTCACCTTCAATTCTCCATCATTACTAAGCCATTGCAACCTATATGGCCTAGGGTGCTTAGAAGTGCTCAAATTCAATTTTTCCATCAAATTTATACTGGCCACATTGGTGCAACTCCCTCCATCAATGATCATGCTGCATACTTTTCCTTGAACAAGACATCTAGTATGGAAAATGTTTTCCTATAATGTGATCTTCTTCTTTGCCCTGCACATTCAAAATCCTTCTAACAACTAGCAGATCAGCATCATGAGGCCTAATTTCCTCACCTTCACTTTCATCCTCTGGTGAAGCATTAGATTCTTCTTCAGTCTCCACCTTGCCATTATCCTTCATAATCATTGCTCTCTTGTTAAGACATTGAGAAGCAATGTGACTTCTTCCAAGACACTTAAAGCACTTTATGTCTTGGTTCTTTGAAGTGCCTGTTGATGGTTGAATTCTCTTAATTAATTCAGCCTCTTTGGACTGAATTGCAATTGGTTGCTCCTTCCTTGCATTGTTTCTCCAAGGAATTGAATTGGAACTTGAAGAATTTCTTCTATTCCTCCTCTTCAATTGTTGCTCCACCTTAATTGCTTGGTGCACCATCTCTTGAAGTTCCACGTAGTGATTCATCTCCACAGCATCAGTTATGTCTCGATTAAGACCATTAAGGAATCGAGCCATGGTTGCTTCTTGGTCCTCCACAATGTTTGCTTGAATCATGGCCATCTTTGTCTCCTTGTGATACTCATCCACACTCTTAGAACCTTGATTGAGGCTTTGTAACTTATTGTGGAGTTCCCTATGGAAATATGAAGGCACAAATCTCCTTCTCATGATTGCCTTCATCTTTACCCATGTCTGAATTGGTTGCTCTCCATTCCTAGCTCTATCTTTCTGCAATTGATCCCACCAAACAAGAGCATAGTCAGTGAATTCAAGGGCAGCAAGCTTAACCTTATTACCTTCAGAATATGTGTGACAAGAGAATATTTCCTCCACTCTCATTGGCCACTCCAAATAGGCTTGCGGATCAGACTTCCCTTGAAATGGAGAAATTTTGATGTTAATTCCTCTAAGTTCATCACCATAATTTCTTCTTCTCCTATTGTGTCTAATAATCCTTCTTCTCCTTGGGTTTTGATCACTTGTCTCTTCCTCTCCAGATTGGTAATTTGTTTCATCTTGAGAAGCATGATGACTTCCAGGTGCATGGTTTTCCATCCTATCCATCCTCTCATGGAGCTCTTCAAATTTTCTATTGAATAGCCGTTCTAGATGGCCAGTTAATGCTTGCATCTGAAAAGTGGATAATCCTCCATCTTGTGAAAAATTTTCATCTTTTGCCATGTTAGTTAGTTGAAATAGAAAAATATAAGACCTCACAAAACTCACAAAGTGTTTACACTCTTGAAATATGACACTCACACTCGTGTATGTCACTCAATATTGGCTTTTGACTAGAATGTTCACTCTAGCCTTTTTCCACTAAAAACTTCCTCTTATGAGTTCTTAAGAAGGAACCTAATCAATGATTCTCTTAAGGTAACAAAGTTTTGCCCAAAACGAGGCAATCAAAATAAGGGATGACTAGAAGAACTGAAACAAGGAATTTTTGTTAAGACTTACTTAGAACAGGTTCTGGTTTGTTTCCTCTTCTTTCCTTTTTTTTTACGTTTTTCTTAATGATGAAGACAAAAAATAAATAAAACAAGGTCAGGCCTGAATAACAAGGAAATTGTGCTCTGATTACCAAATGATATGATTCAACTTGGTTAGAGTTGAATGGCTTGAATCAACAACTAGAATAAACCAGGATCACCTTGCACTTTCAGGTTGGAGTCTAGAGATATGTGTTTGAGTCTATTTGTGTCTTCAGAAGGATATAGATGCCACACTCAAGAGAAGACAAGAAGGTGAGTGATAAGTCTTGTTTTGATTGCCACAAGTTACCTTGATAAGATTAGATTTAGTTCTTTGCCTAAGAACAAAGGGAAGTTCTCACTAGGAAGAAAACTCAAGAAATGTAGTTCATAATCTGATTTGTGTATTACATTGAGTTCCTATTTATAATTTTATATTGGCTGTATTGAAGTCCTACTATCTATCATATTGGCCTAGGAACTCTAAAAACACTTAAAACTGACTTGAAAACAAGTAAAAGGCATCTGAATTGAAAGACATTAAAAGGTGCAATGAAAATTACAAGAAAATAAGACAAATTGCACTAATTATTCCAGCCCAATCTGTTTGCAACTTGATCATGTGAATTGGGCTCATTCTTTGGGTCTTCAAGTGACTTCTTCATGTTGGACTTGGGTATTCATCAAACTTAATAAGATTGGTCCAATTTGACATCTCATGCTCAATCTGATTGCTCTTGGTCTTTGCTTCCATGACTAGGCCTTGCAAAGCTTCTTTTAGCCTTTTTACTCTAGCTCTAGTCATTGGTCCATCCATGTGTTGTAATTGATCTTGAACTTTGTTGGTCTTAGTTGAATTCTCATCAAAAAGGCTACTGCTTGCCAACAAGCCACTTTATTTACTTTATTGTAAGAAAAATGTTTTAACTACTGTTAACTCTAATAAAATTGTTATCCCTACTAGTGTTGAGTTTCTTTTGCAGGAATACAAGGACGTGATTCCAAAAGAGGTTCCAAGCGGATTGCTGTAACGCCCCGATTTTTCTGTTTGAGCGAAAATGACCAAAATATACTTGCTATGATTAAGTACGGTTTTGATTTCTAAATTGACCCGGACTTTGCTCGAAAGTCTAAAGCTATGTTTTCAAGGCATATTTAAGGTTTGATTTAGTCCCGGAGGTCCCAGACAGTTTTTTAGGACAATTATGATTTTGCCCCTACGTAGTGCATTTTGGGCTTAATAATGTGTTTAGCAAAACCTAAGCAATATTAGGCTCTAATTAAAGGTTAGTAAATTATAATTACTAATTTAGAGTCAAAATAATTAATTGAGATTAATTAGAACTAAAGATTGCTTAGAAAAAACTCAAAACTCTTTTCTAGTTTTAATTCTTTGAGAAAGAAATCTAAAAATAGTATTTTTTCTCTCCAATCCCTAAATCAAGGAAACATGTTGGCATTGGATTCCTACTTAATGAAGTTTGACTTCACTGTGTGAGCAAGACAACTCTCTAATCATGTCTTGAGTAGGTTAATCACTTACCTACTAGCCCAAATACTCCATTAACAATTCCTAATCATGTTTCCTCTAAACTCCATTCCTAACACAAAAGAAAGAAAAATATCTCCTCATGCCCATACTTCGATGATGGTCACCCATACCTCCATCATGGGCACCCATATCTTCCACCACACCTTCACATGTGGAAATTACACACTCAAGAAACCATGCCTAAGCCCATACCCAAGGTCATACCTAGCTATGCCTACACCATACCTTACAAAGAGATATTTTCTTCCTTTTCCCTCCATGTATGTCATGGCCTCCCCCTCCATTCATTCACCCTTGATGTTGTTTTTCTATAAATATCATGCTTGGAAGAACTTGGGCACATTTGGAGCATTTGCTAAGAGAAAGTTTCAAAGAGTATTCTTGAGTTTCTCTCATTTTCTCTCAAGGGTTCAAAGAGTTCTTTTCCTCTCATCTTCTTTATCTTGTTC
Organism: Dalbergia cochinchinensis; assembly: GCA_031216125.1. NCBI lineage: Eukaryota > Viridiplantae > Streptophyta > Magnoliopsida > Fabales > Fabaceae > Dalbergia > Dalbergia cochinchinensis. The sequence goes on from CM062376.1 coordinate 6,297,027, forward strand.
TTCATCTTTTCTTACCCACCAAGAGCCACCTCCTCTCAACCATACACTTAGCCTTACCAAAGATCAAACTCAAGAAACACAACTTTCTTCCTTTCTTTTTCCTCTTGGCCAAATCTTCCTCTCCACTTCAAGGAAGAATTTTCTTCTTGTTCTCTTCAAAGGATCAAGCTCTACATCTTGCTAAAGAAAAGTTCTTGTGGTAGGGAATCTTGTTCTAAATTGTTTTAATCCTTTGATGTTTGTTTAAAGACAAGTTTTGTTAGTTTTTCTTGGCTTTTTGAACTTCTCTCTCTCTTTGTTTTTCTACCTTGGAGCCTTTAGAACTTGAAAATGTTGGCTTGATGATGAGGGTTTCAAAATGATGATCATGAGAGTAATCAATTGTGTAACCTCTAAAGCTTGGAACTTGGTTCTTGGACCTAGAATGCTTTTAGTTTCTCCTTTTCTTTTCTTGTAAAGGATTTGGTTTTGATGTTTGATTTGAAGGAAAAAAAACTCAAGGATGAGAGCACATGATGATGGTGTTAGTATATCACTAAGTCATGGCCTCTAGAGTCCCAAAGATTTCTCTTTTCTTCCTCCTTGGCTTCAGCCATGTTTCCTCTTCTTCAAGTTTGGGGTTTTTATTTTAAAAGAATATGGAAGGTTAATAGTTTGATTTATTCTTTCCAATCTATTTCCTTGAGCTTGATGATGAGGTTCACACCATAAGGTTTTATTTGAAACCTTGGTACAAAGAACTCTAAAACTTGCTTTATCTTGCTAAGATATGTTTCGGGTTGAAGTTTATGTTCCTTTAAAGTCTTGAATGAGCTCTAGTAAGACATAAAATGAACTTGCATTCATATTTATATTTCAAGTCCTTGCATGACATATTTATATTCAAGCTTTGCATTCATGTTTATATTTCCTTGTCATCACCTAATAATTAATCTCGAAACCTACCTATTTCAACCTTAAAGTTTATAGTTGATTTAGAGTGAATACTCTAAGGGGTCTAGAGCACTAAAATAAAGAATTGGACTTGTATATCATATTTATTTCCAAGTTATCACTTAAAGCTTAAAGATAATAAATGAACTTGCATTTTATATTTATATTTCTTCTCTAGCATGTTTATATTTCAAGCAATCACCTAAACTCAAGGATTAAAAATGAACTTGCATCTCATATTTACTTTGAAGCTCACTTTATTTTATAATGAAGAATAAAATGAAGTGCATGGCATGTTTATGATTTTGTCATCACTAAAAGTTCCTAAAGCTCAAAGACTTGCTCTTTGTATCTCAAGAAAAAAAAATTGGATGTGGAGGTATTCTTGTGAATGCATAATCTCGGCTATGATATGATAAGCTTGGTATAAGTTTCATTTAGTCACAAAGGCCAATAATCTATGTCCTAAGATTTTTCTTAGGTAGTAAGAGTTTAAAGAAAGCTACAAATATGATTTCATGGATTAAACCTCTTTCAAGAATGTTTTAATTTAGCTACTACCCTATGGCCCTTTTTTTATCACCCTTGAGAAAATAAAATTGGCTTTCAAGAGTTTTAGAAGTTCTAAATTGATTCCAAGAAAAACTAGTAATTTATATGCCTTAGAAACGTGATTTTATGTGTTCTTTACAATTGAACTTTTCGGTTACTGTCTTGGCAAGTTTGCTACTATATGATACTGTTTTGATGTGTTGGAATGTGTAAAATTATAATTATTGACGTAGGAACCATTCTATGCATGTTAGGAAAGAAACTAGCTTTTAGAAAGACCATAAAGCTAGGATTTTGCAAGTCATTGACCCATTTAATTTTAGCCGCTGCCAAAACTGTTTTAATATGATGAAATTCTGTTTGGGATTGTTCGATCATGAAAAAATTGGTAACATTTGGTGTAAGATTGATCCTTGGCACTAAAAGTGAAACTAGTAACTAGGAAACTGTAAAAATGTGATTTCTAGAACTCCTAAGGAAAACAATCATGCATTCTATTTCAGCACCTTTAAAGTTTGTAAAATCATGTTATACCATGTTTACTTGAGAGAGAATGACTCATAAATAGTTTAGGAATTAATTTTAGCATAATAAGAAAAGCTGGTAACTAGAAAGGGCGTAAAACGCAACTTCTAGAACACCTTAAATCATAGAAATTCATTTACTGCCTATGCTGTCCAACTGTGATTGATGGTGTTCTTGAAGTTAATAATTAGTGGTAATGATGGTAATTAGTCCCTTAGATGCATAAGAAAATGATTTGACATTTAAGTTACTCGATTTAGGGGTTTGGCTATTTAAGGGAATATTTATGTGATGATGATTTGAGATGATGTATTCATGTGATATTTGATGTTATGTGAGGTATTGTTATAGAGTTCATCATTTGCATGTTATGGTTCCATTTGAAATGCTAGAGATGCATATGCTAGAGATACATGAAGAAATGCAACATTTATGAATTTTGTATTGCATCTTGTTATAACATACTAAGACTTAAAGTGACTTAAAATATGAGAAAATGATCCTTTGGACTCATCAAACTATAGGTGATGAAAAGCTAATTCTTGGCCCTAACCCGTACTTATTAAGTTGGGACTTTAACTTATCAAAAGGGATAAGTATATGCTAGTGACGACTAGTGACGTATGAGCTCATAACCTAGAACTCATAGGAGAGATTAATAGGGTGGCCCCATAGAGAGGGATGAGAAATTTACCCCACAGAGAGGGATGAGAAGTTTAAACCCCCACAGAGAGGGGTGAGATATTTTAGTCACCTAAAGAATAAAAAGAAAAAGATCATGCTAGAAGAGTTTGCATTCTTTATTACATGATGTGTAATTGTGGCATTACTTATGCGGTTATAGCATGTCATTTTGCATCCTTGTATTAAAACGCATTCTAAAATAGACGAGTGTCGGATAATAATATTTGAAACATAATAATTGAATCTTATCCATGCCCACTACTTCATAAAGAAATCCGAGGTTCCTGAGGATGTAGATGATAACACTTGTTAGGAGGTGAATTCCCTATTGAGTTTCTTTTATATAAGATTCTCATCCCCTCTTTCTTTCTTCCATCACATCTTCAGAGGACGATTTGCTTTGTTCATGAGCAGCAGTAGGAGGTGACCATGGATCTCATCAAGAACCTATGCACTGTCATGTGAAGGATGGCCTCCCTTTGCTCGAGGGGCTATCTAATTAGATGCAAAGGGTGTGGATACCTTAACTAGCTATGACTATTACTCCTTTTTATGTTTTTATATGATTGTACCATCCCAACCATTATTGGTGGGTGTAACTCCATTATGTTAAAGTACTTATGTAATGTGAACCTCTGATAATATTTATAAATGTTTTCATGATGCTGTGTTATGTTTTGAGTTTTGCTTTAATCCTTGAATGCTTATGGCGAGTCTTGTTCCTTATCGACTTTTTGGGCGTATCATACAATGTAGTTCTCTTAAGTTACGCGGCTCAAGATTTGTTTTAAATTTCAAAAAATTTTACCCATATTTTCCACTTAGTATTAAAGGAACATTTTAAAGGACGAGACTAAAAGAGTAATAGACTAATGGTTAACCTAAATACATTCTAGGAGTATTGGGTTGAAAATTAGGATGTTACAATGGCCACCTTTGAGAGGATTAAGCATCATATTGATCTCATCCCTGGTGCATCTTTACCCAATCAGCCAGCTTATAGAGCAATCCTCAAGAAACCAAAGAAATACAAAAGCAAGTTGAGGAGTTGATGACCAAAGGTAGGGTGCAAGAAAGCTTGAGTCCGTGTGCTGTCCCAGTGATTTTGGTGCGTAAAAAGGATGAGACTTGGAGGATGTGCAGTGATTATAGAGCAATCAACAACATCACAGTCAAATATCGACACCTTATTCCCAGGTTAGATGACCTTCTTGATGAAATGTATGGTGCCTGTTATTTTTTTAAAATTGATTTAAAAAGTGGGTATCATCAGATTAGGATAAAGGAAGGGGATGAGTGGAAAACTGCCTTTAAAACTAAGTATGGTTTGTATGAGTGGTTGGTTATGCCTTTCGGGCTAACTAATGCCCCAAGTACTTTTATGAGATTAATGAAACATGTCTTAAGATATTTTATTGGCAAGTTTGTTGTTGTTTACTTTGATGACATTTTGATCTATAGCACTACTTTTGACTTGCATATTGAACATTTGAGAGCTATCATACATGTGATTAGAAAAGAAAAATTGCATGCTAATCTTGAGAAATGCACTTTTTGCACCGATCTTGTAGTGTTCTTAGGCTTTGTTGTGAGTGCAAAACAAGTGCAAGTTGATGAGGAAAAAGTTAAGGCCATTCAAGAGTGGCCTATGCCTAAGAATGTGAGTGAAGTGAGAAGTTTTCATGACTTAGCTGGTTTCTAGGAGGTTTGTTAAGGACTTTAGCACCTTGGCTATGCCTCTTAATGAGATAGTTAAAAAGCATGTGATTTTCAAATTAGGAGAGAAAAAAAGAGCAAGCCTTTGCTGCCCTTAAGCAAAGGCTAACTAATGCACCCATTCTTGCTTTACCTAATTTTGCTAAATCTTTTGAACTTGAATGTGATGCATCAAATGTGGGCACTGGGGCTGTTTTGATGCAAGAAGTTCATCCAATTGCTTATTTAAGTGAGAAGTTAAATAGGGCTACCCTAAACCATCCCACTTATGATAAAGAATTATATGCCTTAGTGCGTGCTTTGAAAACTTGGCAGCATTATTTGTCCCCCAAAGAATTCGTAATTCATGGTGATCATGAGTCCCTAAAATACTTGAAAGGACAAGGCAAGATGAATAAAAGGCATGCCAAATGGGTTGAGTTTTTAGAACAATTCCCATATGTTATTAAGCATTGAAAAGGGAAAGGGAACATAGTGGCTGATGCTTTATCTAAAAGGCATGCATTATTTTCTACTCTTGGAACTAAAATTTTTTGACTTGAGACTTTGAGAGAAATGTATTTGCATGATACTGAATTTTTTGCGATATATGCTGCTTGTGAAAATGTGTCTCAAAATGGTTACTATAGGTACAATAGATACTTGTTTAAAGGAAAAATATTGTGTGTGCCTAAGTGTTCCATAAGATATTTTGCTTATGAAAGAAGCGCATGAGGGTGGATTAATGAGAAATTTTGGGGTGCATAAAACTTTAAATGTATTGCATGAACATTTTTATTGGCCCCATATGAAACATGATATGCATAAATATTGTAAGCATTGCATTGTTTGTAAAAATGCAAAATCAAAAGCGATGTCACATGGTTTATATACTCCTCTGCCTGTTCCTAATTTTCCCTGGATTGATATATCTATGGACTTTGTTTTGGGGCTGCCTAGAATAAGGAATGACAAGGATTTGTTTTTGTTGTTGTGGATAGGTTTTCAAAAATGGCACATTTTATACCTTGCAAAAAGGTTGATAATGCTTGCTATGTAGCTGATTTATTTTTCAATGAAGCAGTGAGACTCCATGGGCTGCCTAGGAGCATTGTAAGTGATAGGGACACTAAGTTCCTATGTTACTTTTGAAGAACATTGTGGGGTAAGCTTGGTACTAAATTTCTTTTCTCTACTACTCGTCACCCACAAACTGATGTAGGACCTTGGGAACTTTGCTTAGGATTGTTTTAAAGAAAAATCTTAAGTCTTGGGAAGAATGTTTGCCTTATGTAGAATTTGCTTATAATAGGGTTGTCCATAGCACAACTAATTGTTCACCATTTGAAATTGTATGTGGATTTAATCCTATGCACCACTTGATTTATTGCCTATGCTTAATATTACTATTTTTAAGCATAAGGATGAACAGGCTAAGGCTAACTATGTGAGAAAGTTGCATGGGTGCATGAAAGCTCAAATTGAGAACAATGCCAAGCAAGCTAACAAGGGAAGAAAGAAAGTTGTATTTGAACCCGGAGATTGGATTTGGGTGCACACGAGGAAAGAGACATTCCCTGAACAAAGAAAGTCCAAACTCCAACCTAAAGGGGATGGTCCTTTCCAAGTGTTGGAGAGGATCAATGACAATGCTTACAAAATTGATTTGCCTGGTGAGTATGGGCTAAGTGCTACTTTTAATGTTGCTGACTTGTCCTTATTTGATGTAGGCAATGAGGAGCTAAATTTGAGGAAGAATTCTCTTGAAGAAGGAGGGGATGATGTGATCATGGAAGATAAATTAGACTTAAGAAAGAAAAGGCAAGGAGGATATCTTTTGGAAGGACTTGGTGGACCAACGACTAAATCCAAAACAAAGAGAGTTAAGGAAGGTTTGGACCAAATGATTTCAAGTTTGCTAGAGGCAAAGCCTATTCAAGAAGATAAATATCCAAGACTAGTCCATTGTGTTCACATGACAGACCAAGTTTAATTTGGGCTTGTTAATTTTAAGTTAGTAATAATGTAACTGAGCTTGTTAATTTCATACAACCATTACTTGTTAGTTTCACAATTTTTTAAAAGTTTAGGTTTTATTTTTTTTGGGCTAAGTATTACAGCCCACTTGCTGCACTTTACTTTAGTTTATAAACCTTGTAAACACCTTTGAAGGAAAAACTTTTTGCCAATTGAAATCAGAAACCTTTTTTTGTGAGATTCTCTCTCTGGATCTTGCTTGGAACCCTAAGTCTTATCTAGAGTTTCCAATGCTCTTGCGGCGATCACCTTTGGCTTATTAGTCATCCTTGATTATGGCACCCTCCAACCATTTCCATTCCTCATCTCTTCTATCCTTTTTTTTATTTTGTGATTATTTCTTCTCCTTGTTTTCAATTTTGACCAAGTTAGAACAGAAAATCATATCACAAGTTTAGAAACTAATTTTTTAGCTTGATAAAAATCTTTTAGAATTATGTTGAGATTCAAACTTAGCTCACTGATTAGTGTGGCCCATTCATCAAGAGAACTTTAGCTTTGGTTCCTTTCAGATTCAATACTCAACATCCAAATTGCTAATGATAACTCAGAGTGCACTTAATCTTCTGATAAAGGTTGATTGGCAGCCTCTAGCAAATTATAACACCTAGCAGCACCTTGGTTAGGCTCCTTAATAGAAGGCTACGAATAATGAACTGCAAATTCAAGACCAGCAGTATCAAAAATCATATATTGATATCTACCCAGATTATCCTCCCACAACACATTACCTACATCATGCTAAGCTACGTGGACCCTACTAGAACTATCTCTAGTCTAAAATATATCCACTTGCTTCCCTGCATTAACTACCTACCCATGCTCAGTCTAAATCCAATAATCAAGCATGAATCCCTACTTGTACAAATGAACCTTCATGGTATTAACATCTAAATGCTTCCTACATTTGTGCTTATTACATGGACACCAAACTTTTGCCACATCAATGAATTATTGTGTTTGATATGCTACACTCATAAATTCTTCAATACCACTATAAAATTCCAGTTTAATCCCTCCTATAATAGGATACAATCTATCATACATTCATGACAAGGAAGCATTGCATGTGTGATTAACCCTAAAGCTTATAATATTTTAAAAATGTCAAATTATTACTTTCAAACACATTCAATTTATCTTTTAAATTTTTTTAGTTCAGTTGTTTTTAATTTTGTTTCCTTAACAAAAATTTCACAAAATTTTGACAGCATTTTCACTTAAATTAGGAGCTTCTGTCATCAAATAGTTCAGTGCATTCAAGAGTATAATCCCTTCCCCTCTTTCTATCTCTCATGTTGATTCTTAATTCTTATTGCTTTTTGCTGCTATTTGTAGGGCTGTTTAGACTATATTTGTTGTTTAGAACTGTGAATGTTATATTGGAACTATTGAGATTGATTTTCTAATTTGGTCTATGATTTATGGGTCTTGCATGGTTGGTTTTGGATGATGATTTGAGTATAGTTCTAAGGATTATTTTTCTTCTGGCTGGGGTTTGATATTTTTTATTGTGGACTGGGAATGGAATCCATTTCGGTTTGTGTTTGTTCATGGTTCAGGGGACACTATGTTTGCTGGGATGAGGAATAGATTCTGAATCAAGTTGGCTTCAAGAAAAAAATAAATGGCAGATGAAACACCAGAAATATAGGATGAATTGAATCTTGATTGCTTACTTCTCCTTGTGTTTTGATCTCCCCAAACTCTAAATCCCTATGATTTCTTTACTTTTAACCTCTCTCGTTTTTTTGAAAGTGAAGATAACAATTAGAAATGAAGTATTGATGATGAAAGTGTGGTGAGAGGGAACAGGTTAAGGGTTTAGATTTTTCTCGTGATAGATAATGAAGATGGATACAAGGGCTTTTGTACATTCATCATAGGGTTCTTAGCCTCCTCAAATACTGATGCTCCCTCTAAACTTGTTTTTGGTAATTAATAATTCATTCCATGCTTTGCAGGAAAGCCAGTGGACCTGTCATCCATGTTCAGTCTTGCCCATCATTCTCGTTCTATTGTCTTGACAAGGGGCCCATCGTTGCAGTAAGTGGGAAGTGCAAGGGATGGGAAAGAAATGTTGCATTATTTGAATGGCCATATATTCTTTGTTGTTAAAAATTTTAATAGTGTATCCTTGTAACAGCATGATATGGTGTTATGTTTGTGCTTTTAGTATAATATCTGTAAATCTTCCTTGGAAGTATATGAATTGTAACACCCTAATAGACCCGGACTCTATTAGCTGTTACCTATATTCTTTAATCAATTTTATTTTTAAATTAATGATAAGAAGATAAGGGTAATTTTTTTTTTATACGAATCTACTTTTAAAAACTAAGCCTGAAATGTGAATGGTATGTGCGCCATAGTTCCGATATAATATAATTTCTAAAATTGAAGTTTACTGAGCAGTAATATCATTGTAGAAATTTAGAATACTTAACATAACATGGAATAATTATACATTGTTACCAACATGAGTTTACAGAGTAGCACCTACATGGGTAAATACAGTACTGGCTTTTTGTACTTCTAATAAATAGTACATAGAAGAAAGTACAGCATACGAATAGCAACAGTGGAGAAGTGAAAATTTCTAGCATAGATAACTACAGAGGTGGTGGCAGTGGTTCTTAGCCTATCAGATGTCTAATATGAGGCTAGGCTAGTAGTGGTCATTCTCCCTAGCTCCCTAGACTCCGTGCATCTTGACTCGTGGAAGCGAGACTTCCCCTTCTCGAATAGTTGGGATCCATCAAGATCTGGTGGTGACAACGGAACATACATAGGAGTGAGAAATGCTGGATTTCTCGAGGAATTTCAACTTGGTATCGATCGTGTCTTCCTTGTCACTCCAGCCACGTCCAGTTTATTTACAAACTGATGGACAGTAAAGGTTCATTTATCAAGATTTTCGCAAACGTGATTAGCCGAGGTAGAGTTACTTTTAAACTATTCTTATTAGCAGAGTCATACATATCTAACTTAACTCATCAATTACAAGTCAACACATTACTTAATGATTTCATGCATCTCTTTTTTTTTTGTAATCATACAAGCATTTCTACTAGTAGTATTCATGCATGACACTTTATTCTCTTTTATTGACATGTCTCATAATTACTCACTGGATGAATACATCAATGCCTTAGACCACCCTAAAAGGGTAATGAGCTCATACCGTGGCCGTCGCCACAACCTTTTGGTTTTCTTTCGCTTGCCGTGATCTCAACGGTTTTAGGGGGTTAAGCCGTGTGCTTAGCTCAAGTCCACTTTTCCAGACTATCATTGCTACTTTTTCAGGCTTTACTTTATTCTCATTGAGTAAGAATAATAATCATGCAATCATAAATAGATCATGGTACAATCAATCATCCATTCTTATCATTTCATAACTCATCAATATATATTCATAATACTATATATCAGCTTGGATATCATAGAAACATTTCATACACAATCTTATATCAAGTAGTAGACATTTCATACTAAGTCTCATGGTAAATAAAAATAGTATTCATGTTAAGCAGGTATTTAGTGGATAGACTTATATAAGATCTCATATAGATTCTCTTAGTCTTCTTTGTACACTTAATTTTTAGTAATACATTAATGCACTTTAAAATATTATTAAATGTTCTTTACATATTTTAAAGCTCCCCTATGACTTATATATATATATATATATACTCGACAATTATTACTACTTAAATATTTAAGTTTTCTTGCAAGACTTGAATCTTTTATTTCAGTTTCTAACATCTTTTAGAAGAAAAAGTTTGTAGCTCTCTATATACTTGTTATCTCAGCCTAGAAAAGGTAGTTTTAGATTCCTTCAACTGTAATCTGTGCACAGGAGGGTTCCCAGGAAAGAGAGGTGGGTCACAATGGACACGCTTAAATACCAAGTCTTTCCTTAGCTGTAACTGCTCCAAACTACACTCTCACAAAGACAAAGTGTCCTGAAAATTTATTTCTCATCCTATATTTACGTGGTGCAAAGCATTATGTATAACATACATAGATGTGTTTCTCTATGTGTTAGCTTTCCTAAGGAGTTGAAATCAGTCCATTTGGATTTTTATATAGTGAGTTACACTTATTTTACTACTGCAAGGTCATATGTAGAGTTTCAGTTTTTTGGCTTAGCTTTGAAAATTTATATCTTGAGCTAGAGAACTCCGTTTTGGGTGATTCTTTTTGGAGAGTCTTCTATAATGAGTCTAGTTTATGATAAAAATATTTTTATTTCGGGATACTTCATATTTTATGATCATTACATTTCGAAGTGCCTGCTGCCAGAATCAACTAGAAATTCCAGCACCTCCGATTTTTATGTCTTTAGTAATTTTTATTTAAAAACAAGTTTCACATACTATCATTTTATGTTATATTTGAGTATGATAGCATCATAGAAGTGCTAAGAACATAATGGAATATATTGTGCTATCTAAAAATATATTTTACAAATAATCATTCAAAACTTTTGACAATAACTCAAGGTTGAGGCATTCTATCCATGGTTAGAAGCCAATAATGCTTGAACAAATAAAGAAGAAACTCCTACCTCTTATGTAGGGTCTAAAAATAGTCCTTCTCTTCTTTCTTGAGCTTAAGCAAGAGTCCTTGGAGTAGATGACCCTCCTTGAATCTTGGCTCTAGAACTTGAGTGCTTAAGAAAATATTTCTCACCAGGAGTTAAAGATTGTAACTCTTATGAGAGCTAGTGAAGGTTTGAGTTTAGAATTTAAGTGTTTAAAATAAGGTTTAGAGGGTTAAGAGACATCTTTGAAGAGGAGAACATAAGAAGAATGGTAGAGAAAATATAAGAAAGAAAGAGCACTTAGGGAGTTTCTAAGGCATGGAAACTAGTAAAAGTGTATGTATTTTACAAGAGCTAGAGAATGTATCTCTTGCAAAGCATGTAAGGCCTCTTTGTGTTTTGGAAATGTAAGGAATGGAAAAGAGTTTGAAGAGTATTTATAGTGGAAGGATCAAGACAAGAAACATTTAGAGAATTAATTCTTGGAGCATGATTTATGGAAACATGTTGGCCAAACTTTGGATGAAAACACTCCATGTTTTATGGAAACATGTTGGCCAAACTTTGGATGAAAACACTCCATGTTTTATGGAAACATGTTGGCCTAGTTTTATGAAATCATGTTCCATGTTTTATGCAAAAATGTTAGTGGAAATTTTCTAACCTTTAATGTATGCATCATAGATTTATATCATGTGTTCTTATGCTTTAATAAGTATTTTTAATTTTTTTAGCATGAGATTATCTATGTGCATGTATGTGATTAAGAATGTGTATGATGTATGTGGTTGAATTATTGTATTGTCATCTTAATCCAATGGCTTAGATTCATTCTTGCCTAAAGACAAATCTAGGGATTTGTGCAATGGCATTGTTGTAATTGTCATTGTAGTAATTTCTTTAACTAAGACAAGGATACTTTTGTAATTATACAATGACAATGGTATTCTTGTAATTCTATTTACAGAGTAAGGGTATCTTTGTCATTTACTAATAAAGCAAGGGTAGTTTGGTAATTTCCTTTACATAGCAAGGGTATTTTCGTTATTTCTGTTAAATGATGGCATTTTTGTAATTCTTTGCATTTTTCTCTAGAAACACAAGAATATTCTAATAATATTTGTTATGTTTCATAAAACTGGTCCAGGTTCTCTTGGTTTTTGCTATATTTTATCTAATTTCTAATTAGCATTAATCGATATTTATGTTATTTATGAATTTAAGGATGTTACATGAATAGCTTAATATATGAATTAAAACCTTAAACAATAATAATGTGCATGACATTTTATAGCAAGTGATGAAACAGATCATCTTGAGACAAAGAAAAAGAATATATGCTGCTCATAGATATGTGTTAGATTTAGATACCACTATTCTTGCTGAGACAAAAAAAAAAAAGAGTGAGAGAATAAATGTATGGTAGACTACATATGTTATTCTACAATCTTTTAAAGATAGTAAATTTATATGTTATAAAACCAAGAGAAGACATCACTTTTTAATTTATGCAAGTGCTAAATCCGTACATGTTTTCATGCCATAAGCCATATTATCATGTTCCTAACTAGAAACCTTAGACTTTAATACTAGACCTCCATTATAAGTGCTTCATTAGTAAACTTAATGGCCTTTAAAACAACTTGATGCCGAAAGATATAAAGATATAGGCACATAATAATTTAAATTATCTTTTACTTAGGTCCTTGCTTTATATTCTATTGTGACTTCTAGCACATTGACTCTATAAACATAATTCTAAGACAGTAGAACCAGTTTTGAGCGTAGAAAATAATGAACTCTATTAATTTCTAGCATATTTGGGCATCGTATATGACACCCACAGTAGTAACTTTTTATCACAGTCTTAAGTGCTAAAATTTGGCAATTATACAAGAACAAAACCAACTATTTCACACTCGCTTTTAGTCATTAAAGGCTTGTAGGGACAATAAAATGACATCCATTAAAACTGATTGTCTCACACCATCATCAACAAGTTTCAAGCAGGAATTTGTAAAGTAAAGTGTCAAGAACTTATTTTTACAATAGATAGATAAGACTATAGTAACTAGAAGTTTATAAAGATGCATTCTTTAGTAAACAAAATCAAGAAAAGACAAGGTCCCCTACTTTCGGGTAATGATCGGGTTCATTCATTACTTGGTTCCCGTGTTAAATTATCTCAGGGGTATTTTGGTCATTTTGCACAGCCACAAAAATTCGGGTTGTTACATTTCTCCCCTCCTTAAAAAGAATTTTATCCTCAAAATTCATTACCTGTGAATAGCTCAAGGTACTGTGACTTCATCTCCAACTCCAACTCCCATGTAGACTCTTCTACTCTCTACTCTCCCCAAGCCACTTTGATCAAAGGTACAGTCCTATTCCTCAATTGCTTGACTCCTTTGTTCACAATCCTCGTGGCCAGCAAATTAAAGGTCAAGTCCTCCCTTAGCTATACTTGTTCTGGGTTTAGCACATGGCTAGGGTCGGATTGATATTTTCTCAACTGAGAGACATGGAAAACATTATGAAGGTTCGCACGAATTTGATGGCAAGGCTATCCGATATGCCACCAACTCGACTTTATTGAGAATTTTGAAGGAACCAAGCAATCTGGGGCTTAACTTTTTTGCTCTCATGGCTTGTCCTATTCCTGTTGTGGGGGTGATCCTAAGGAATACATCCTCTCCCTCTTAGAATTCCAACAGCTTTCGCCATTTATCCGCATAGCTTTTCTGTCAACTTTGAGCAGTAAGGATCCTACCCCTAATCCTCTTGATTTGTTCTGTTGTTTCCCTTACAACTTTGGGTCCTAACATGCTTTGTTCACTAGGCTCATACCAACACAAAGGGGATTGACACTTTCTTCCATACAAGGCCTCATACGGCGCCATACTGATGCTTGTATAATAACTATTGTTATATGTAGACTCGATCAATGGTAAGTATTTATCTTCTAAGGCTTGTATTGTCCTCCCTGATTGCCCATCCATTTGAGGGTGGTAAGCTGTGTTTAAGCACAACTTCGAACCAAATGCCTTCTGAAGGGCTCCCCAAAAACATGATGTGAATCGCGGATTACAATTCGAGATTATCATTGACGACACTCCATGCAATCTCACAATCTCTTAGATATACAACTGAGCCAACTTGTCCAATGAGTATGTCACCTTAATGGATAGAAAGTGAGCCAACTTTTTCAATCGATCCACAATCACCCACATGTCATCATGGCCAGCTTGGGTCTTCGGTAGACTCGTCATGAAACTTCTATTCAAGAATCAACAAGGGTTGTAACATTTTAGAAGGTTTCTGATGCTCAATCTTTATCTTTTGACAGACTAAGCACTTGCTCACCCATGTGACCATATCTCGCTTTAATCTAAGCCACCAAAACATATTCTTCAAATCATGATAGATTTTGTTAGTACTAGGGTGACTAGTGAAATGGCTCTTATGAGCCTCCTCCAAAATCTCCTTTCAGAGGTCATCACTGACCTGCACACAAATTTTGCCTTCAAACCTCCATAGTTTATCAGTTCAAGAGAAAATCCCTTTAACTTTCCTCGCTTCAGAACACCCTAATTTTAACCCAACTTTCTAGAACACATTAGGTTATACATTAGGCTATTACCTCATAGTCTCATCCTTTTCTTAAAAATATTTAGTGGAAATTATGGTAAAAAATTTTTTTTTTTTGAAAGTATAAAACAAAGTGAGAGCCGCGAACTTAACTATTCGAATAACAGAAACGTGAGACATGATTAACACTCATAGAGAGAACTCAAAAAGGAAAACATATAATGGTGGAGCAGAAATCATCATAACAAGAGAAACATTTCATTAATAATATATTTAGAGTACATAGGTAGTCATACCCGCATAGGTACAGGCAGAGCTTGTGATAAAGAAGAAATAAAATACAACAAGAAACACAAGTGTAGGGTGCGACTACAATAAAAATCCAAAATGCTACCCTTCTAGTAAGCTACGAGTATAAATCCACCACCCCTCCCAAAAGATACAGTAAGGGAATATCCTTGCAACGCTTGTGTACTCAAAAGCTCCACCGGGGTATAGTGCACCTCCCAGACTGGCGTGTCAATGAAGTCAACGAACATCGCCATTGCTCTCTGAAGATGTGACGAGAGAAGAGAGAGAGGAGTGAGAATTCTTAGTAAAGAATCTCAGTAGGAGTCTCCTATCCTAGGGTTACATCATTCACATCCCCAGGAACCTTGGGTTTATTTCATAAAGACAAGTGAGCATACATCAAGTTCATTTTAAGTTCTAAAGTGTATTTTAGCCAAGGTCCATTCATTTTAGGATGATCTTAATGTCATGAATGCAACATAATAAAGAATGTATGCATGGCGCTACTTAATGCACATACATCAATCATCATCATACTTAGTGGTATTAAGTGGCAATTAGAACACATTCATATGGGACAAACTTAGTGACATAATCATAACCATAAAACTTCTCTTCCTTATGGGCCACCCTAAAAGACAATCGAGGCCCAGGGTGCTCGGCCGAACCGGTGTCACCCAGAACGTGTCCATCTCTAGGTTATGAGCTCATACTTTAACTAGTCGTCACTAGTTCTTACTTACCATTTAATGATAAGCGTATCATAAATCATAAATCCCAACTATCTGAGTACGGGTGAGGGGCAAATCTCTTAGGGGTGCTCGGCCGAACCGGTGTCACCTAAGAGTAAAAAAAATGGGTACCGATGTCACATGAGTTCTATGGGGGTGCTCGGCCAAACCGGTGTCATCCTAGAACCCATCTTAGTACCTTAATTTTCAAAATCTTTAAGTCCCCAAATTTGTCGGAAATTCGGCGGCACGATGGCATCACGCCGAATTTCTTCCAAATTTGTTTTATGCCACATAAACATATATTCTCATGAATTCCTCATATGAATAACATCATCATCCTTCACATAACATATGCATCATCATAAAACATCTTAACATACCTTAGTATCATATAAATATCATTCTCATATTCTTAATGTCTTATGCATTGACCACTATGGTCTTTAACTCACAGTCTAAGTTATGAATCATTCAAAGCTAACCTCTCGGGTACTTAGGAGGTTATGACTAAGTATATCTCTCTTCATACTATGGTCAAGAATATCTCTCAATCTCAAAGGTGCAGAATTCATAATTTCAACTTTACGGGTACCTAGGAGTCACGACAATGACCCTTTCTAAGTTCAGTTTGCTCTTAAGGCACCAAGATCAAGTCCTAAACCAATTATGAGTCATTTCTACACATTTAAACTAATTTAGAACCATGATTATCATTACTAAACCTTGCTGGACAGAATCCACAAAATTCTAATATTAAGGGATCTAGAACTCTCAAATTAATTCTTTTCTAGTTTCTAACCTTTCTTATCCTTTACTCATGAGTTTTTCCATTGATCATACTTAAACATAAGCATGTTATCATCGTTAAAACAGCTCATACAGTGGCCAAACATAGCAAGGCGGAACCGAAACAACACTCTCCATACAAAGGCATAAAACATACTTTTAAAGCACATAGGATACTAGTTTCTCTTGGAACCTTTTTAAAACCTTCAAAACTCTTTTGTAAACATTTTTAACATCTAAAATCATCAAGATATTTATAAGGGCAGTAGCTAAGTTGAATTTATTTCAAGAGGTCCTAAATTCATAAAACTTAGTTCTATATGTTCCTTGAATCCCACATAGACTTAGAAAAATTATAAAGCATAGCTTATAGGCATTTGTGATCAAATGAAACTTATCCTAAGTTCATTCATCTCACATAGTCAAGTGGGCATTCTAAGAGAATGCTTTCCATGTCTAACTCTCATTTGAGACCTTGGGACAAATCTTTGAGCTCTAGAGCTTTAGGTGATGACAAAACATAAACATGCTATGCACTTCATTTTTATTGTTCATTAGGGAAATAAAGTGAGAACTTGAAAAGTAAATAGCTCAAAATAAATATGAGATGCAACTTGTTATTATCTTGGATTTTAAGTGATGACTTGAATAATAAACGTGAAATGCAATGCTTGGAAATTAAATATGAATATGCAAGTTCATTTTTTAGTCTTAGAGCATTAGTGATGACATAAAAATAAATCATGCTATGCAAGGCATAAACTAAATATGAATGCAAGTTCATTTTGGTTTAATAACTAGAGCTCGTCCAAGACTTTAAAGAACCAATATTCACAACCCCAACATAGTCTCATCAAGTCAAGAGAATGGAACTAAAAGAAATCTCCATATTTTCAAGAAAAGGAATTATGGCCGAAATCATGAGGCCAAGAGAAAGTAATCCATATTCCTTTTTGAAATCATTCTTATTTTCTTAAGTTGAAAACTTTAGTGAACTTCATAGCATAATAATAAAAACTAAAGAAAACTCAAGCTTTAGGGGTCTCATTATGATGAACACATAGTCATCATCTAGAGGTCCCCATCATCAAGCCATCATGTATGAGTTTAAAGGTCATGAAGGCCAAAAACTCAAGAAGGAAACCATGAGAGTTTTAAAATGAAATTCCAAGAGGTAGCTAGAGAAAAACTCATTTTTCATGGAAATGAGATGCAAAGAAACACTCCTACCTAGAGTGAAGACAAAGAGCTTGAACTTTGAGAGAAGAAAACAAGATGATGAGCTCCTCCAAAAGGCTTGATGTTTTCGGCCAAGGGGAGATAAGGAGGTTAGAGTTGTGTTTGAGGTGAGGTTGTGTTTGAGATGAAATATTTGAGAGGTTTGATGGTGATTCAAGGTTATGGGGTGATGTGTGAAGGTTATGAGATGATGATGATGAAGTAAAGAGATGAAAAAGATGAAGATGAAAAAGAAAGGAACTCTTTGGCACTAGAGAGAAAGAAAGAAACTAGCAAGACTACTCTAAGCTTTAGCAAATGCTCAATGTGCATCCAATGCTAACACAAGCTCCCTATTTATAGAAAAACAAAGTGATAGGTGAGAGAATGGAAAGCATGGCTGATGGTAAGAAAGAGAAAATATCTCTTTGATGGTGTCATACAAGCATGGTTTGAAGCATGGAGCTCATGACACAAGGTATGGCTTCAAGCATGGGTTTTTGAGTGATCTTTTCTTTAAATTGTGGATGAAATTAGGCTTCTAGAAGACCAACATGGCTGGAAGTTTTTCAGCCACAAATAATTGAAGGGAATGATTTATTTTACTTGGTTATTCATTTGGAAAAGCAAGCTTGATTGAAATTATGACAAGGCATGACAAGTGAGGTGATTTGAGGTGATTTTCCTTTAAGTTTGAAATGAAATAATTCATGAAAATGGGGGATGGGGCTGGCTGATTTTGAGCCACAAAAATGAGAGAAGAAGTCTTCTAGAAGATGTCCTATGAAGCATGGATGAAAGCATGGAGGTTATGACACAAAGCATGGTTCTTTGTGAGATGGAAGCATGGTCTTTGGAGTGTCAAAAATTTGCACATGTGATGGATAATCGGGGGATGATTTCGGTCAGATTTGGGCAGCAAGGAGAGAGGAAAAATCTTCCATGTAATTGGGTGCTAATGATAGGATTAAGTGTAGGTTAGTTTAGGTACAAGGTTAGGAGTAATTAAGCTTAAGTTTAGGTAACTAAGCATGTGTATTAGGAATTTTATGACAAGGTTAGGAGTGCTCTTACATCATTAGAGAATTTAAAACTCATTTGTGAATAAACAATGTGTATCACAATCCCATGATTTAAGGAAAGAGAGAGAAAACACTATTTGTACACTATTTGCACACTATTCATTGATTCCTACACTCAAAATCCTTGAATTTAAAGATAGGGTTTTAAGTTTATCTAAGCAATTTTAGGTTCTAATCATCCTTATTAAATTATTTTGACCTTAGATTAATTATGGAAATTAATTAACCTTCGATTAGAGCCTAATATTGCTTAGGTTTCGCTTAACCGTGTGATTAGGTGTAAACATACGAAACTATGGGCAAAATTGTAATTTTGCACTTATTTTGTCCGGGACCTCCGGGACCAAAACTGAGACCACGGAATACATAAAAACGTCTTTTAAACCCATCTGGAGAGGTTTCGGTTCATCCAAGACTTGCAAAGGGTAAAACGCCACAGGCGTTTTGGTCATTTTGACTAAAACTTCAAAACGAGATTTTCGATCCCGGAAAGAAACACAAGTCATCCAATCCCCTTCCAACATTGAGTTTGCCCTTCGAGTACTGCCGGACCTGGCTTTCCTCGAATTCCGGGCTGATAATGACCTCAGGGGCATTTTGGTCATTTTCACTCTAGCAGAAAATCGGGGCGTTACAGCTTCTATTGCCTCTAAGGTCTCCTTAAACTCTCCATCCTCTTGTTGAGCTCGAGTGATTCTTTCCTTGAAGTTAGTCATCACACTAAGATGACACATCCTCATGCCTTCAGTAGTCAACGTCATCCCCAAGTTCAGGTCTCTAATCCTTTCAATCAACTCCACCTCTTTAACTATCATCTGAGACAAGTGTAATGACTTTCAACGCAATGCATCAGCTACCACATTAGCCTTGCCATGATGATAGTTTAACCCAAAATCATAATCCTTCAAGAAGTCCAGCCACCTTCTCTACCTCATATTCAACTCTTTCTAATCAAAGAAGTACTTGAGACTCTTATTGTAACATCCTTAAATTCATAAATAACATAAATATCGATTAATGCTAATTAGAAATTAGATAAAATATAGCAAAAACCAAGAGAACCTGGACCAGTTTTATGAAACATAACAAATATTATTAGAATATTCTTGTGTTTCTAGAGAAAAATGCAAAGAATTACAAAAATGCCATCATTTAACAGAAATAACGAAAATACCCTTGCTATGTAAAGGAAATTACCAAACTACCCTTGCTTTATTAGTAAATGACAAAGATACCCTTACTCTGTAAATAGAATTACAAGAATACCATTGTCATTGTATAATTACAAAAGTATCCTTGTCTTAGTTAAAGAAATTACTACAATGACAATTACAACAATGCCATTGCACAAATCCCTAGATTTGTCTTTAGGCAAGAATGAATCTAAGCCATTGGATTAAGATGACAATACAATAATTCAACCACATACATCATACACATTCTTAATCACATACATGCACATAGATAATCTCATGCTCAAAAAATTAAAAACACTTATTAAAGCATAAGAACACATGATATAAATCTATGATGCATACATTAAAGGTTAGAAAATTTCCACTAACATTTTTGCATAAAACATGGAACATGATTTCATAAAACTAGGCCAACATGTTTCCATAAAACATGGAGTGTTTTCATCCAAAGTTTGGCCAACATGTTTCCATAAAACATGGAGTGTTTTCATCCAAAGTTTGGCCAACATGTTTCCATAAATCATGCTCCAAGAATTAATTCTCTAAATGTTTCTTGTCTTGATCCTTCCACTATAAATACTCTTCAAACTCTTTTCCATTCCTTACATTTCCAAAACACAAAGAGGCCTTACATGCTTTGCAAGAGATACATTCTCTAGCTCTTGTAAAATACATACACTTTTACTAGTTTCCATGCCTTAGAAACTCCCTAAGTGCTCTTTCTTTCTTATATTTTTCTCTACCATTCTTCTTATGTTCTCCTCTTCAAAGATGTCTCTTAACCCTCTAAACCTTATTTTAAACACTTAAATTCTAAACTCAAACCTTCACTAGCTCTCATAAGAGTTACAATCTTTAACTCTGGTGAGAAATATTTTCTTAAGCACTCAAGTTCTAGAGCCAAGATTCAAGGAGGGTCATCTACTCCAAGGACTCTTGCTTAAGCTCAAGAAAGAAGAGAAGGACTATTTTTAGACCCTACATAAGAGGTAGGAGTTTCTTCTTTATTTGTTCAAGCATTATTGGCTTCTAACCATGGATAGAATGCCTCAACCTTGAGTTATTGTCAAAAGTTTTGAATGATTATTTGTAAAATATATTTTTAGATAGCACAATATATTCCATTATGTTCTTAGCACTTCTATGATGCTATCATACTCAAATATAACATAAAATGATAGTATGTGAAACTTGTTTTTTTAATAAAAATTACTAAAAACATAAAAATGGTAGGTGCTGGAATTTCTGGTTGATTCTGGCAGCAGGCACTTCGAAATGTAATGATCATAAAATATGAAGTATCCCGAAATAAAAATATTTTTATCATAAACTAGACTCATTATAGAAGACTCTCCAAAAAGAATCACCCAAAACGGAGTTCTCTAGCTCAAGATATAAATTTTCAAAGCTAAGCCAAAAACTGAAACTCTACATATGACCTTGCAGTAGTAAAATAAGTGTAACTCACTATATAAAAATCCAAATGGACTGATTTCAACTCCTTAGGAAAGCTAACACATAGAGAAACACATCTATGTATGTTATACATAATGCTTTGCACCACGTAAATATAGGATGAGAAATAAATTTTCAGGACACTGTGCTGTGAGAGTGTAGTTTGGAACGGTTCTGGCTAAGGAAAGACTTGGTATTTAAGCGTGTCCATTGTGACCCACCTCTCTTTCCTGGGAACCCTCCTGTGCACAGATTACAGTTGAAGGAATCTAAAACTACCTTTTCTAGGCTGAGATAACAACTATATAGAGAGCTACAAACTTTTTCTTCTAAAAGATGTTAGAAACTGAAATAAAAGATTCAAGTCTTGCAAGAAAACTTAAATATTTAAGTAGTAATAATTGTCGAGTATATATATATATATATAAGTCATAGGGGAGCTTTAAAATATGTAAAGAACATTTAATAATATTTTAAAGTGCATTAATGTATTACTAAAAATTAAGTGTACAAAGAAGACTAAGAGAATCTATATGAGATCTTATATAAGTCTATCCACTAAATACACCTTAACATGAATACTATTTTTATTTACCATGAGACTTAGTATGAAATGTCTACTACTTGATATAAGATTGTGTATGAAATGTTTCTATGATATCCAAGCTGATATATAGTATTATGAATATATATTGATGAGTTATGAAATGATAAGAATGGATGATTGATTGTACCATGATCTATTTATGATTGCATGATTATTATTCTTACTCAATGAGAATAAAGTAAAGCCTGAAAAAGTAGCAATGATAGTTTGGAAAAGTGGACTTAAGCTAAGCTCACGGCTTAACCCCCTAAAACCGTTGAGATCACTAAGCAGCGAAAGAAAACCAAAAGGTTGTGGGGACGGCCACGGTATGAGCTCATTACCCTTTTAGGGTGGTCTAAGGCATTGATGTATTCATCCCGTGAGTAATTATGAGACATGTCAATAAAAGAGAATAAAGTGTCATGCATGAATACTACTAGTAGAAATGCTTGTATGATTACAAAAAAAAAGAGATGCATGAAATCATTAAGTAATGTGTTGACTTGTAATTGATGAGTTAAGTTAGATATGTATGACTCTGCTAATAAGAATAGTTTAAAAGTAACTCTACCTCGGCTAATCACGTTTGCGAAAATCTTGATAAATGAACCTTTACCTGTCCATCACTTTGTAAATAAACCCGAAGTGGTGGGTGACAACGATGACACGATCGATACCAAGTTGAAATTGCTCCTGAGAAATCCAGCCTTTCTCACTCCTATGTATGTTCCGTTGCCACCACCAGACCCTGATCGATCCCAACTATTCGAGAAGGAAGTCTCGCTTCCCCGAGTCAAGATGCACTGAGTCTGGGAGCTAGGGAGAATGACCACTACTAGCCTAGCCTCATATTAGACATCCGATAGGCTAAGAACCACCGCCACCACCTCTGTAGTTATCTATGCTAGAAATTTTCACTTCTCCCACTGTTGCTATTCAGTATCTTTGTACTTTCTTCTATGTACTATTTATTAGAAGTACAAAAAGCCAGTACTGTATTTACCCATGTAGGTGCTACTCTGTAAACTCATGTTGGTAACAATGTATAATTATTCCATGTTATGTTAAGTATTCTAAATTTCTACAATGATATTACTGCTCAGTAAACTTCAATTTTAGAAATTATATTATATCGGAACTATGGCGCACATACCATTCACATTACAGGCTTAGTTTTTAAAAGTAGATTCGTATAAAAAAAAATTACCCTTATCTTCTTATCATTAATTTAAAAATAAAATTGATTAAAGAATATAGGTAACAGCTAATAGAGTCCGGGTCTATTAGGGTGTTACATTATGGTATCAGAGAAGTTCATCCTGTTTAAGCCTGGGGAATGGACTGACTTTGCTTCTATCATGCTATTAACCTTATCTATATGATAAGATATAGGATTTAGAAATGCATGATCGTCTTGTGATACTGCCATAGTTGCTACCATGCTTAGCTATAGTATTGAGCCTGATCAACTCGATGACTGTTGTTTGGTGTGTCTAGGAACTAATGGCAGCAAATAGACATACGCACGGGACACGTGATAGGGGAAATCGTGATGAACTGGCAAATGCACTCCAGGAGATGGCTAGGGCTATGCAAGCACAAGCGACAGTGATGATGGAACAAATGAATAGGAGGTCAGAGGAGTCGGTTGGAAACCAAGAACATGGAAAATTCTCAGAATTCAAGAGGGCTGGACCCCCAGAATTCAAAGGGACAACTAACCCTGAAATAGCTGATGGATGGATTCAAGAAATGGAGAAAGTTTTCTCAGTAGTGGAATGCTCAGATGAACAAAAAGTGGCATTCTCCACTTACATGTTGAAAGGAGAGGCTGCCGCTTGGTGGAAAGGTGCCAAAGGTTTGCTTGAAAATACCGAAACGCAGGTTACGTGGGAGGTTTTCTGTGCTACATTCTATAAAGTATTTTTCCAGACCAGAAAGAAGGCAAAGGAAGTAGAATTTCTACTGCTAACACAGGGAAACCGAAGTGTGGCTGAGTACACAGCCAAGTTCGAAGAATTAATAAAACATTCAACTAGCTATCAAAGGGATCCCAATGAAGTTTGGAAGTGTATGAAGTATGAGAGTGGCTTGAGGCCAGACATTCTAGCATCTGTAGCCCCGTTGGAAGTTACTGACTATGCATCTTTAGTCGACCAAAGCCAAGTGGCTGAAAATTGGAATCGCCAGTTGAACACCCATCGAGTTGAAGAGAATAATAAGAGATCTGCTCCACAAGGCTACCAAGCGTTCCCACCCCCTCATAAGAAACCGTACCAAGGAAGTGGATTCAAGGGGAAACGACCTCAACACCCTATGACTAACCGACCTAGGATGCAAGCGTCAATCGACCTAGGACGATCGGCATTCCCGAACACCGCTAGTAGACCACCTTGTGCCACTTGTGGAAAACAACATGGAGGAGAATGTAGATTTGGGAAGAATGTCCATTATCGGTGTGGGCGATCAGGGCACTATTCTAGGGATTGCCCAAAGATCAACCAGCCTTCTACACCTAAGCCAAGGGCACGAGGGCGTGTGTTTGCTATCACCGCTAAGATGGCCTCAGAATCCAAGCGATCTCATTCAAGGTAAGTGTATAATTAATGGAAAATCCTTAATTGTATTGTTTGACTACAGCGCCAACGCATTCATTCATTTCATATGGTGTGCACATAAGTTGAAACTTCATATATCCCACTTGAACATTCTCTTAGTTGTTTCTATACCTACTATAGATGCTGTTAGGATTGATCAAGCATGTCTAAACTGTGAATTTGAAGTAGCTGATAGGATTTTTCATCATGATTTAATATGTCTCCGCCCGTTTGGCTTTGATGTAATTTTGGGCATGGATTGGCTTTCTGCTAACCATGTGCTACTACATTGTCCAAATAAGACAATAGTGTTTCTTCCTAAACCCAAGCCTTCTACACCCAATAGAAAGCTACGGCTATACCTGAACTCCATAATCATGGCGGATAGTAGGAATAAAAAGCGAGGGTATGTTTTCCTAATGACAAGTGAGGAAGAAGTGAAACAAGACCTAAATGAGATTTCTGTGGTAAAGGAATTTCCGGATGTATTCCCTGATGACATACCCGAATTTCCCCCACAAAGGCAGATTGTGTTTTCTATAGATTTGGTGCGAGAGCAGGACCCATATCTATAGCTCCTTATAGGATGTCACTTCTTTGAGTTGTGAATTGAAGAAACAATTGGAGGAATTACTAGAGAAGAAATTTATTAGGCCAAGTGCTTACGCCATGGGGAGCTCGATCTTTGTTCGTGAAAAAGAAGGACGGGAGCATGCGATTATGTGTGGATTATAGGCAACTCAACAAGGTAACCATTAAGAATAAGTACCCTTTGCCTAGAATAGATGACCTCATGGATCAATTGAGAGGAGCCCAGATTTTTTCTAAAATAGACCTACGATCAGGATACCACCAGATCCAGCGTAAAGGAGGAAGATGTACCAAAGACGGCCTTTAGGACTAGATATGGACACTATGAGTTTAATGTGATGTCATTTGGGTTAACCAATGCACCGGCAGTGTTTATGGACTATATGAATAGGATTTTTAGACCATACTTGGACAAGTTTGTAATAGTGTTCATCGATGACATTCTAGTCTACTCTAGAACAGAGAAGGAGCATGAAGAACACTTACAAGTGGTGTTGGAGGTGTTGAGGAATAAGAAACTTTATGCAAAGTTGTCAAAGTGTGAATTTTGGATGAAGGAAGTTAAGTTCTTGGGTCATGTGGTTTCACATGGGGGAATAGCAATGGACCCAAACAAGATAGAAGCGGTGCAACAATGGGAAACCCCTACATCTGTGACGGAGATTAGGAGTTTTCTAGGGTTGGCCGGGTACTATCGAAGGTTCATTAGAGGCTTTTCCCAAATTGCTTTACCCCTCACTAAGCTAACAAGGAAGAATTCAGCTTTTATATGGAGCCCAGAATGTGAAGAAAGTTTCCAAGAACTAAAAAAGAAGTTGACCACTACCCCTGTCCTAATCCTACCCGACCCAAAGGAAAAATTTGAGGTGTATTGTGATGCCTCGGGAAAAGGACTAGGATGTGTTTTAATGCAAAATAGGAATGTTGTAGCCTATGCCTCTAGACAACTCAAACCTCATGAAGTTAATTATCCAACCCATGACTTAGAACTAGCAGCTATTGTCTTTGCTTTAAAAATCTGGAGACATCATCTTTATGGTGTAAGGTTTGAAGTCTTTTCCGACCACAAAAGTTTGAGATACCTCTTCAACCAAAAGGAACTCAATATGAGACAAAGGCGTTGGATGGAATTTCTCAATGACTATGACTTTGGGTTGAACTACCACCCAGGAAAAGCAAATGTGGTAGCAGATGCTTTAAGTCGTAAGTCTTTGCATGCCGCATGGCTCATGGTGAAGGAAGGCGAGCTGATAGAAAATTTTAGGAACCTCAACTTAGGGCATAGGGAAACTTCTGGACAAATTTGGTTAAGTCAACTAAGCATAACTAGTAGTTTTAAGGATCAAATAATCCAAGCTCAAAGAGAAGACGAGGATTTCCTTAGAACCTTAAGCCTTGTAGAGGCGGGAAAGGTGAAAGAGTTTGTTCAAGATAGGGAAGGAGTGTGGAGATACCAAGGGAGAATCTGTGTACCAGCAAAGGAAGGATTGAGAACCAAGATTTTGGAAGAAGCCCACAAGAGTCAATTTAGTATACACCTCGGTATAACCAAGATGTACTATGACCTTAAAAGAATGTTTTGGTGGCCAAAGATGAAAGCAGATGTAGCAAATATAGTGGGAAAATGTTTGGTATGCCAGAAAGTGAAGATAGAACATCAAAAACCCTGCGAGTATCGCAACCTCTCGAAATGCCTGAATGGAAGTGGGAAGGAATATCCATGGATTTCGTGATGGGATTGCCAAGAACGCTTACCGGACATGACTCCATATGGGTAATTGTGGATAGATTGACCAAATCTGCTCACTTTTTACCCATCCGAGCAAACTACCCCTTGGAAAAGTTAGCTCAGCTATACATCCAAGAGATAGTAAGACTCCATGGAGTACCCAAGACTATTGTCTCAGATAGGGATCCAAGGTTCACCTCGAGATTTTGGGGAGCCTTGCAAAAGGCATTTGGCTCAAGATTGTGTTTAAGCACTCCCTATCACCCTCAAACCGATGGACAATCGGAAAGAACAATTCAAACCCTTGAGGATATGCTAGGCGTGTGTCTTAGACCAACCAAAAAGTTGGGAGAAACAGCTTCCATTGATTGAGTTTGCATATAATACCTGTTACCACACTAGCATTGGGATGGCACCCTATGAAGCCTTGTATGGCAGGAAGTGTCAATCGCCACTTTGTTGGTATGATCCGGGCGAGCAAAGCATTTTGGGCCCAGATTTGGTAGAGGAGACAACCAAACAAATAAGGAGAATTAGGAAAGAATCCTCCTTTGCTCAAAGCGGTGAGAAGAGCTATCTTGTGAGGAAGAAGGAAGCCTCTCGAATTTCAAGAAGGAGAACACATATTCTTGCGAATTACTCCTACTACAGGTATAGGCCGTGCAATAAAGGTCAAAAAGCTAAGCCCTAGGTTCTTAGGACCCTTTCAAATACTCAAAAAGATAGGTCCCTGTGCCTACGAAATTGCATTACCTCCAAATCATCCAACCTACACAATGTTTTTCATGTGTCCCAATTAAGAAAGTATCGTGAGACCCTAGTCATGTGTTTGGGGCCGAGTCTATACAATTAAGAGATGACCTAACTTTTGATTTACCGCCAATGAGGATCGTGGATCATGGCACCAAGCGACTAAGAAGCAAATCCAGTATCTACAGTCCGAGTGGCACTGGGAAAACATGGAATGGAAGAACACACGTGCGAGCTCGAGGAAGACATGGTAAAACAATTTCCCAACCTATTCACACGTATCAAATTTTGAGGACAAAATTTTTTAATAAGAAGGGAGAAATGTAACATCCTTAAATTCATAAATAAAATAAATATCGATTAATGCTAATTAGAAATTAGATAAAATATAGCAAAAACCAACAGAACTGGACCAGTTTATGAAACATAACAAATATTATTAGAATATTCTTGTGTTTCTAGAGAAAAATGCAAAGAATTACAAAAATGCCATCATTTAACAGAAATAACTTGAAAATACCCTTGCTATGTAAAGGAAATTACCAAACTACCCTTGCTTTATTAGTAAATGACAAAGATACCCTTACTCTGTAAATAGAATTACAAGAATACCATTGTCATTGTATAATTACAAAAGTATCCTTGTCTTAGTTAAAGAAACTACTACAATGACAATTACAACAATGCCATTGCACAAATCCCTAGATTTGTCTTTAGGCAAGAATGAATCTAAGCCATTGGATTAAGATGACAATACAATAATTCAACCACATACATCATACACATTCTTAATCACATACATGCACATAGATAATCTCATGCTAAAAATTAAAAACACTTATTAAAGCATAAGAACACATGATATAAATCTATGATGCATACATTAAAGGTTAGAAAATTTCCACTAACATTTTTGCATAAAACATGGAACATGATTTCATAAAACTAGGCCAACATGTTTCCATAAAACATGGAGTGTTTTCATCCAAAGTTTGGCCAACATGTTTCCATAAAACATGGAGTGTTTTCATCCAAAGTTTGGCCAACATGTTTCCATAAATCATGCTCCAAGAATTAATTCTCTAAATGTTTCTTGTCTTGATCCTTCCACTATAAATACTCTTCAAACTCTTTTCCATTCCTTACATTTCCAAAACACAAAGAGGCCTTACATGCTTTGCAAGAGATACATTCTCTAGCTCTTGTAAAATACATACACTTTTACTAGTTTCCATGCCTTAGAAACTCCTAAGTGCTCTTTCTTTCTTATATTTTTCTCTACCATTCTTCTTATGTTCTCCTCTTCAAAGATGTCTCTTAACCCTCTAAACCTTATTTTAAACACTTAAATTCTAAACTCAAACCTTCACTAGCTCTCATAAGAGTTACAATCTTTAACTCCGTGAGAAATATTTTCTTAAGCACTCAAGTTCTAGAGCCAAGATTCAAGGAGGGTCATCTACTCCAAGGACTCTTGCTTAAGCTCAAGAAAGAAGAGAAGGACTATTTTTAGACCCTACATAAGAGGTAGGAGTTTCTTCTTTATTTGTTCAAGCATTATTGGCTTCTAACCATGGATAGAATGCCTCAACCTTGAGTTATTGTCAAAAGTTTTGAATGATTATTTGTAAAATATATTTTTAGATAGCACAATATATTCCATTATGTTCTTAGCACTTCTATGATGCTATCATACTCAAATATAACATAAAATGATAGTATGTGAAACTTGTTTTTTTAATAAAAATTACTAAAAACATAAAAATGGTAGGTGCTGGAATTTCTGGTTGATTCTGGCAGCAGGCACTTCGAAATGTAATGATCATAAAATATGAAGTATCCCGAAATAAAAATATTTTTATCATAAACTAGACTCATTATAGAAGACTCTCCAAAAAGAATCACCCAAAACGGAGTTCTCTAGCTAAAGATATAAATTTTCAAAGCTAAGCCAAAAGCGAAACTCTACATATGACCTTGCAGTAGTAAAATAAGTGTAACTCACTATATAAAAATCCAAATGGACTGATTTCAACTCCTTAGGAAAGCTAACACATAGAGAAACACATCTATGTATGTTATACATAATGCTTTGCACCACGTAAATATAGGATGAGAAATAAATTTTCAGGACACTGTCTTTGTGAGAGTGTAGTTTGGAGCAGTTACAGCTAAGGAAAGACTTGGTATTTAAGCGTGTCCATTGTGACCCACCTCTCTTTCCTGGGAACCCTCCACATTGTGATTACAGTTGAAGGAATCTAAAACTACCTTTTCTAGGCTGAGATAACAACTATATAGAGAGCTACAAACTTTTTCTTCTAAAAGATGTTAGAAAGCTGAAATAAAAGATTCAAGTCTTGCAAGAAAACTTAAATATTTAAGTAGTAATAATTGTCGAGAGGAAATATATATATATATATATATATATATATATATATATATATATATATATATAAAAGTCATAGGGAGGTTTAAAATATGTAAAGAACATTTAATAATATTTTAAAGTGCATTAATGTATTACTAAAAATTAAGTGTACAAAGAAGACTAAGAGAATCTATATGAGATCTTATATAAGTCTATCCACTAAATACACCTTAACATGAATACTATTTTTATTTACCATGAGACTTAGTATGAAATGTCTACTACTTGATATAAGATTGTGTATGAAATGTTTCTATGATATCCAAGCTGATATATAGTATTATGAATATATATTGATGAGTTATGAAATGATAAGAATGGATGATTGATTGTACCATGATCTATTTATGATTGCATGATTATTATTCTTACTCAATGAGAATAAAGTAAAGCCTGAAAAAGTAGCAATGATAGTCCTGAAAAGTGGACTTGAGCTAAGCTCACGGCTTAACCCCCTAAAACCGTTGAGATCACGGCAGCGGAAAGAAAACCAAAAGGTTGTGGCGGCGGCCACAGTATGAGCTCATTACCCTTTTAGGGTGGTCTAAGGCATTGATGTATTCATCCCGTGAGTAATTATGAGACATGTCAATAAAAGAGAATAAAGTGTCATGCATGAATACTACTAGTAGAAATGCTTGTATGATTACAAAAAAAAGAGATGCATGAAATCATTAAGTAATGTGTTGACTTGTAATTGATGAGTTAAGTTAGATATGTATAACTCGCTAATAAGAATAGTTTAAAAGTAACTCTACCTCGGCTAATCACGTTTGCGAAAATCTTGCTAAATGAACCTTTACCTGTCCATCACTTTGTAAATAAACCCGAGGTGGCTGGGGTGGCAACGATGACACGATCGATACCAAGTTGAAATTCCTCTTGAGAAATCCAGCATTTCTCACTCCTATGTATGTTCCGTTGTCACCACCAGATCTTGATGGATCCCAACTATTCGAGAAGGGAAGTCTCGCTTCCCTGAGTCAAGATGCACTGAGTCCTGGGAGCTAGGAGAATGACCACTACTAGCCTAGCCTCATATTAGACATCGATAGGCTAAGAACCACCGCCACCACCTCTGTAGTTATCTATGCTAGAAAT
Organism: Dalbergia cochinchinensis; assembly: GCA_031216125.1. Classification (NCBI taxonomy): domain Eukaryota; kingdom Viridiplantae; phylum Streptophyta; class Magnoliopsida; order Fabales; family Fabaceae; genus Dalbergia; species Dalbergia cochinchinensis. The sequence goes on from CM062376.1 coordinate 6,328,137, forward strand.
TTTCACTTCTCCACTTTGTTGCTATTCAGTATCTTTGTACTTTCTTCTATGTACTATTTATTAGAAGTACAAAAAGCCAGTACTGTATTTACCCATGTAGGTGCTACTCTGTAAACTCATGTTGGTAACAATGTATAATTATTCCATGTTATGTTAAGTATTCTAAATTTCTACAATGATATTACTGCTCAGTAAACTTCAATTTTAGAAATTATATTATATCGGAACTATGGCGCACATACCATTCACATTACAGGCTTAGTTTTTAAAAGTAGATTCGTATAAAAAAAAATTACCCTTATCTTCTTATCATTAATTTAAAAATAAAATTGATTAAAGAATATAGGTAACAGCTAATAGAGTCCGGGTCTATTAGGGTGTTACACTTATGATCAGAGAACACCTCAAACTTTACTCCATACAAATGGTGCCTCCACACCTTTAAAGCAAACACTACAGTTGCTAACTCTAGGTCATGGGTGGGGGGTAGTTTGCTTTGTGAGGCTTAAGTTGTCTAGACGCATAGGCCATAACCTACCTATTTTGCATTGACACTCAGCTCAAACTTTTCCTAAAGCATCACAATACACCTCAAAGGGTGCATTGGGGTCAGGCAAAACTAACACCGGGGTTATGGTTAACTTCATCTTTAGCTCTTGGAAGCTCTTTTCACACTCTGGAGTCCATGAAAAAGGAGCATGCTTCCTAGTAAGCTTGGTCAAGGGTAAAAAAATCTGAGAAAATTTCTTAATGAATCTATGGCAATATCCACCAAAACTAAAAAGTTTCAGATCTCTGTCACTATAGTAGGTCTCTCCCAGCTCATCACAGCTTCTATCTTACTAGGGTCTACTATGATATCCCTTTTTGGCACATGCCCTAAAAATTTCACTTCCTCTAGCTAGAATTCACACTTAGATAGCCTCATGTGCAACTTCTTTTCCTTCAAAATCTCTAAAACTACCCTCAAATGACGCTTATGCTCCTCATGATTCTTTGAATAGATGAGTATATCATCTATAAAAACAACCATGAATTGATGTAAATAGGGTCTAAAGATCCTATTCATATAGTCCATAAGCACAGTAGGAGCATTGGTCAAACCAAATGACATAACTGTGAACTCAAAATCGCTATACTAGGTCCTAAAGGCAGTCTTGGTGATGAGAATTCAATCAAGGCCAACAAAGTTCAAAATCAATTACAATGCATGGATGGACTAATGACTAGAGCTAAAACAAAAGGCTAAAAGAAACTTTACAAGGCCTAGTCATGGAAGCAAAGAGCAAGAGCAATCTAGTTGAGTGTGAGCTCCCAAAATGGACTACTCTTATTCAGTTTGAAGAATAGTCAAGTCCAACATGAAGAAGTCACTTTAAGACCCAAAGATGAAGCCCAATTCAAGTGATCAAGTTGCAAACAGATTGGGTTGGAATAATTAGTTTAAGTTAGGTGTAATTTATCTTATTTTCTTGTAATTTTCGTGCAACTTTTGATGTGTCCTATTTCAGATTTTTTTAGTTGTTTTCAAGTCAGTTTTAAGTGTTTTAAGAGTTCCTAAATAATTATGATAGACAATAGGTGAAGTATGAACGATAGTAAGACTTTAATGCTTAATGGGAATAATAGTGGGTGTAGAGGCTGCAACTTAATGCTTAGTGGGTTTTGTAGTGGGACTTTTCTACAGTCCACTTAAGATTATAAATAGGAACTCAATGTAATATACAAGTCAGATTATGAATAGTTTTCTTTTGAGTTTTCTCCCCATTGTGAGAACTTCCCTTTTGTTCTTGGGCAAAGAACTAAATCTGATTTTATCAAGCCAACTTGTGGTGATCAAAACAAGACTTATCACTCACTTTCCCATCTTCTCTTGAGTGTGGTATCTATATCTTTCTGAAACACAAACAAATTCAAACACATCTCTAAACTCTAACCTAAAAGTGCAAGGTGATCCAGGTTTATTCTAGTTATTGAATCAAGCCATTCAACTCCAACCAAGCTGAATCATATCACTTGGGTATGTTCTCATCCCTTACTCTAATTTGATGGTATCCCGACCTCAAGTCAATCTTTGAGAATACCACTGCACCCCTCAACTGATCCATCAAATCATTAATCCTAAGCAAAGGGTACTTATTCTTCACTGTCACTCGATTCAACTATCTATAGTCTATGTAAAGCCTCATACTCCCCTCTTTCTTTTTAACAAACAAAACCGAGGCTCCCTATGGTGATGCACTAGGTCTCACAAACTTCTTCTCTAAAAGCTCCTCTAACTAAGTCTTCAACTCGATCAACTCTAAGTGTGACATCCTATAGGGTGCTATGGAGGTAGGCCCCATCCCTAGGACCAACTCTATAGAGAATTCTATCTCTCTCTCCGGAGGGAACTCAGGTATCTCATCTGGAAATACCTCAGGATAGTCTCTTACGATGGGCACATCATCAATGTTCTGCTCAAGGTCCACATCGCTAGTGGCTAGGAGAACATATCCTTTACTCTCTTTTGTGTAACAGTTGTAACACCCTAATTTTAACCCAACTTTCTAGAACACATTAGGTTATACATTAGGCTATTACCTCATAGTCTCATCCTTTTCTTAAAAATATTTAGCGGAAATTATGGTAAATTTTTTTTTTGAAAGTATAAAACAAAGTGAGAGCCGCGAACTTAACTATTTGAATAACAGAAACGTGAGACATGATTAACACTCATAGAGAGAACTCAAAAAGGAAAACATATAATAGTGGAGCAGAAATCATCATAACAAGAGAAACATTTCATTAATAATATATTTAGAGTACATAGGTAGTCATACCCGCATAGGTACAGGCAGAGCTTGTGATAAAGAAGAAATAAAATACAACAAGAAACACAAGTGTAGGGTGCGACTACAATAAAAATCCAAAATGCTACCCTTCTAGTAAGCTACGAGTATAAATCCACCACCCCTCCCAAAAGATACAGCCGAAGGGAATATCCTTGCAACGCTTGTGTACTCGAAATCTCCACCGGGGTATAGTGCACCTCCCTGGCTGGCGTGTCAATGAAGTCAACGAACATCGCAATCGCTCTCTGAAGATGTGACGGGAGAAGAGAGAGAGGAGTGAGAATTCTTAGTAAAGAATCTCAGTAGGAGTCTCCTATCCTAGGGTTACATCGTTCACATCCCCAGGAACCTTGGGCTTATTTCATAAAGACAAGTGAGCATATATCAAGTTCATTTTAAGTTCTAAAGTGTATTTTAGCCAAGGTCCATTCATTTTAGGATGATCTTAATGTCATGAATGCAACATATTAATGCACATACATCAATCATCATCATACTTAGTGGTATTAAGTGGCAATTAGAACACATTCATATGGGACAAACTTAGTGACATAATCATAATCATAAAACTTCTCTTCCTTATGGGCCACCCTAAAAGACAATCAAACTGGGGGTGCTCGGCCGAACCGGTGTCACCCAGAACGTGTCCATCTCTAGGTTATGAGCTCATACCTTAACTAGTCGTCACTAGTTCTTACTTACCATTTAATGATAAGCGTATCATAAATCATAAATCCCGACTATCTGAGTACGGGTTAGGGGGCAAATCTCTTAGGGGTGCTCGGCCGAACCGGTGTCACCTAAGAGTAAAAAAAGATGGGTACCGATGTCACATGAGTTCTATGGAGGTGCTCGGCCAAACCGGTGTCATCCTAGAACCCATCTTAGTACCTTAATTTTCAAAATCTTTAAGTCCCCAAATTTGTCGAAAATTCGGTGGCACGATGGCATCACGCCGAATTTCTTCCAAATTTGTTTTATGCCACATAAACATATATCCTCATGAATTCCTCATATGAATAACGTCATCATCCTTCACATAACACATGCATCATCGCAAAACATCTTAACATACCTTAGTATCATATAAATATCGTTCTCATATTCTTAATGTCTTATGCATTGACCGCTATGGTCTTTAACTCACAGTCTAAGTTATGAATCATTCAAAGCTAACCTCTCGGGTACTTAGGAGGTTATGAGTAATGTATATCTCTCTTCATACTATGGTCAAGAATATCTCTCAATCTCAAAGGTGCAGAATTCATAATTTCAACTTTACGGGTACCTAGGAGTCACGACAATGACCCTTTCTAAGTTCGGTTTGCTCCTAAGGCACCAAGATCAAGTCCTAAACCAATTATGAGTCATTTCTACACATTTAAACTAATTTAGAACCATGATTATCATTACTAAACCTTGCTGGACAGAATCCAGAAAATTCTAACATTAAGGGATCTAGAACTCTCAAATTAATTCTTTTCTAGTTTCTAACCTTTCTTATCTTTTACTTATGAGTTTTTCCATTGATCATACTTAAACATAAGCATGTTATCATCGTTAAAACAGCTCATACAGTGGCCAAACATAGCAAGGCGGAACCGAAACAACACTCTCCATACAAAGGCATAAAACATACTTTTTAAAGCACATAGGATACTAGTTTCTCTTGGAACCTTTTTAAAACCTTCAAAACTCTTTTTGTAAACATTTTTAACATCTAAAATCATCAAGATATTTATAAGGGCAGTAGCTAAGTCGAATTTATTTCAAGAGGTCCTAAATTCATAAAACTTAGTTCTATATGTTCCTTGAATCCACATAGACTTAGAAAAATTATAAAGCACAACTTATAGGCATTTGTGATCAAATGAAACTTATCCTAAGTTCATTCATCTCACATAGCCGAAGTGGGCATTCTAAGAGAATGCTTTCCATGTCTAACTCTCATTTGAGACCTTGGGACAAATCTTTGAGCTCTAGAGCTTTAGGTGATGACAAAACATAAACATGCCATGCACTTCATTTTTATTGTTCATTAGGGAAATAAAGTGAGAACTTGAAAAGTAAATAGCTCAAAATAAATATGAGATGCAACTTGTTATTATCTTGGATTTTAAGTGATGACTTGAATAATAAGCGTGAAATGCAATGCTTGGAAATTAAATATGAATATGCAAGTTCATTTTTAGTCTTAGAGCATTAGTGATGACATAAAAATAAATCATGCTATGCAAGGCATAAACTAAATATGAATGCAAGTTCATTTTGGTTTAATAACTAGAGCTCGTCCAAGACTTTAAAGAACCAATATTCACAACCCCAACATAGTCTCATCAAGTCAAGAGAATGGAACTAAAAGAAATCTCCATATTTTCAAGGAAAGGAATTATGGCGAAATCATGAGGCCAAGAGAAAGTAATCCATATTCCTTTTTGAAATCATTCTTATTTTCTTAAGTTGAAAACTTTAGTGAACTTCATAGCATAATAATAAAAACTAAAGAAAACTCAAGCTTTAGGGGTCTCATTATGATGAACACATAGTCGACATCTAGAGGTCCCCATCATCAAGCCATCATGTATGAGTTTAAAGGTCATGAAGGCCAAAAACTCAAGAAGGAAACCATGAGAGTTTTAAAAAGAAATTCCAAGAGGTAGCTAGAGAAAAACTCATTTTCATGGAAATGAGATGCAAAGAAACACTCCTACCTAGAGTGAAGACAAAGAGCTTGAACTTTGAGAGAAGAAAACAAGATGATGAGCTCCTCCAAAAGGCTTGATGTTTTTCGGCCAAGGGAGATAAGGAGGTTAGAGTTGTGTTTGAGGTGAGGTTGTGTTTGAGATGAAATATTTGAGAGGTTTGATGGTGATTCAAGGTTATGGGGTGATGTGTGAAGGTTATGAGATGATGATGATGAAGTAAAGAGATGAAAAAGATGAAGATGAAAAAGAAAGGAACTCTTTGGCACTAGAGAGAAAGAAAGAAACTAGCAAGACTACTCTAAGCTTTAGCAAATGCTCAATGTGCATCCAATGCTAACACAAGCTCCTATTTATAGAAAAACAAAGTGATAGGTGAGAGAATGGAAAGCATGGCTGATGGTAAGAAAGAGAAAATATCTCTTTGATGGTGTCATACAAGCATGGTTTGAAGCATGGAGCTCATGACACAAGGTATGGCTTCAAGCATGGGTTTTTGAGTGATCTTTTCTTTAAATTGTGGATGAAATTAGGCTTCTAGAAGACCAACATGGCTGGAAGTTTTTCAGCCACAAATAATTGAAGGGAATGATTTATTTTACTTGGTTATTCATTTGGAAAAGCAAGCTTGATTGAAATTATGACAAGGCATGACAAGTAAGGTGATTTGAGGTGATTTTCTTTTAAGTTTGAAATGAAATAATTCATGAAAATGGGGGATGATTTTTGGTCAGATTTGGGCAGCCAGGAGAGAGGAAAAATCTTCCATGTAATTGGGTGTTAATGATAGGATTAAGTGTAGGTTAGTTTAGGTACAAGGTTAGGAGTAATTAAGCTTAAGTTTAGGTAACTAAGCATGTGTATTAGGAATTTTATGACAAGGTTAGGAGTGCTCTTACATCATTAGAGAATTTAAAACTCATTTGTGAATAAACAATGTGTATCACAATCCCATGATTTAAGAAAGAGAAAACACTATTTGTGCACTATTTGCACACTATTCATTGATTCCTACACTCAAAGTCCTTGAATTTAAGATAGGGTTTTAAGTTTATCTAAGCAATTTTAGGTTCTAATCATCCTTATTAAATTATTTTGACCTTAGATTAATTATGGAAATTAATTAACCTTCGATTAGAGCCTAATATTGCTTAGGTTTCGCTTAACCGTGTGATTAGGTGTAAACATAGGAAACTACGGGCAAAACCGTAATTTTGCACTTATTTTGCCCGGGACCTCCGGGACCAAAATTGAGACCACAGAATACATAAAAACATCTTTTAAACCCATCTAGAGAGGTTTCGGGTTCATCCGGCACTTGCAAAAGGGTAAAACGCCACAGGGGCGTTTTGGTCGTTTTGACCTGAAAACTCGAAAAACGAGATTTTTGATCCTGGAAAGAAACACAAGTCATCCAATCCCCTTCCAACATTGAGTTTGCCCTTCGAGTACTGCCGGACCTGGCTTTCCTCAAATTCCGGGCTGATAATGACCTAAGGGGCATTTTAGTCATTTTCACTCTAGCAGAAAATCGGGGCATTACAACAGTTGACCTCTACAGCACTTAGGTAAAGGCTTAAAGGCTTACTAGGTACACTAAGTATGGGGGAAAAGATGATAGACTTTGTGTAACAATCTATCAGTACACGGTTAGCGTAAAGTCAATCCATGCCAAGAATCATGTCTAGACCATGCATGGGTACACGATCAAATCTAAGACAAAAGGTCTACCTTGAGTGATAAAATGACAATTTAGACAACATCTACTTATCCTAACAAGGCCACCAGTAGGTGTGGAAATAGTAAGGTCATAAGGAAGTTCTGACTCAAGCAATTGCAAGGACTTGACACTATCATGTGATATGAATGAATGAGTTATGCCAGAGTCATACAGTACAATTAAGGTCCTACCATTCATTTCACACTTACCTTCTATGAGGTCGCTGGACTTTGCCGAGTCTTCCCTATTGAGGGTAAAGACCCTTTCTTGATGTTGTGGTCTAATAGCAGGGGCTGTTGGGTTCCTCCTGGGACACTCTCTAGCATAATGGCCTAGCCTTTTGCACTTGAAACAAACTCCCTGGCCCATCAAGCAAGTTCAATCTCCATGTGACTTCCTACACTTGGGGAATAGTGCAATAGATGTAGACTATGGGGGTGCAATCGGGGCCCTCTGGAGTGCCTTGCCTTTGGGATCACTTGATCTCCCATAATGAAAAGTCTTCCTGGGGCCCAATGGTCTGAATTGTAGCCTGAGTTGCGACTTGAATTGTGGCTTGAACCTCGAAGCTTGCGATGCCAACTTCTTAGTGAAGTTCTCGGCCCTTGACACGTTCAGCTTATTGTGGCCCTCTTCAATGATGCGGCATTTGTTGACTAGGATAGGAAAGTCCCTAATCTCCAAATGTGCAATGGTGATGTTGATCTCCACCTTCAGCCCAGCTTCATACTTAACACACTTCCAGAGATTATTAGCTCTTATGACCAAATGAAACTTATACTAAGCTCATCATCATCACATGACCGAAATTATGCATTCACAAAAATGCCTCTGCATCCACACTCTTTCTTGAGACAAAAAGGGCAAGTCTTTAAGCTCTAGGAACTTTTAGTGATGGCAAAATCATAAACATTCTATGCACTTCAGTTTATTCTTCGTTGTAAAATAAAGTGAAGGCTTCAAAGTAAATATGAGATGCAAGTTCATTTTTAATCCTTGGGTTTAGGTAATGGCTTGAAATATAAACATGCTAGACAAGAAATATAAATATGAAATGTAAGTTCATTTCTTATCTTTGAGCTTTAAGTGATAACTTGGAAATAAATATGATATGCAAGTCCAATTCTTTATTTTAGTGCTCTAGGCCCCTTAGAGTATTTACTCTAAATCAGCAATCAACTTCAAGGTTGAAATAGGTGGGTTTCAAGATTAATTATTAGGTGATGACATGGAAATATAAACATGAATGCAAAGCTTGAATATAAATATGCCATGCAACGACTTGAAATATAAATATGAATGCAAGTTCATTTCCTATCTTGCTAGAGCTCATTCAAGATTTTAAAGGAATATAAATAATACTCCAAAAATAGTGGCAATACCTAAAGTAAACTTTATTTAACATTCTTGAGATTATCATTCCTTTCCAAGGGTATCATAAAACACAAGTCTTGAAACAAAGTATAAAGAGACCTACACCATATTCTTTATTTTATGCCCAAGAGCTCCTATCTAGAGCAAACTCTAGAACATGCCGGCCAACTTTAAGGTTGACAAGGGTAAGCTTTAGGCTCTTTGAAAACCAAGTGACATATTTTCTTAAGTAAAACCTTTAGTGAGCTACCTAGCATTTTCATCAAACTTTGTAACCAGTAAAACTCAAACTCTAGAGGTCTCATTGTGATGAACTCACAGTCATCATTTAGAAACTCTCATCATCAAGCTATCATGAGAAACCAACAAAGCCTTGAAGGCCAAATGCATAAGAAAAGAAAAAAGAAGAAACCAAAATGATAAAGCATAGGGTTCATCAAAACATCATTTCAAACCAAGAACAAAGCTTAACAAGGCAAGGAAATAATTTTCAAAGTAACTCCCTACAAATGTATGTTTTCTAGGAGGTGAAAAAGACTTGATATTAAGGGAAGGATGAAAGAAAAATCTTTCTTGGAGCTTGAACATGTTTCAGCCAAGGAGAAAAGAAAGAAAGAAAGTTGTGTTTCTTGAGTTTGATCTTTGGAAAGGTAAGGCTAAGTGTTTAGGAGTTAGTGTATGGTTAAGAGGTGGTTCTTTGTGAGTAAGAAGAAGATGAAGAAGATGGAAAGAACTCTTGAACTTTGAGAGGAAAAGAGAGAACTTAGAATTACTCTTTGAAGCTAAACTTAGCAAATGAACAAAGTGTAACCAAGTCCATCTAGGCATGGTATTTATAGAGAAATGAAGCAAATGAAGATGCATTGAGGGGGAGGATTCCATGGCCTCATGGAGCATGAGGTGAGAGAATTTGCTTCATGAAGGCATGGTGAGGTATGGTGGTGAGTATGGGCAAGCATGGTCTCAAGGATGGCTCCAAGCATGGCCAAGTATGGCCTTTGAGTGTTCATTTTGAATTGAAGTAAATTAAATCTTTTGAATGGAGGAAGAAGAGGAGGGGGAGTGGCCAATGGTCTTCTTCTTAATTAAGGGGAGGAAATCACAATTTATTGTGTATTTGGAGTAAGCTTAGGGGTAGTATTTGATTATGCCAAAAATTAGAGATTGGTGACTAAGTGTTTAGGTAAGTAAGTAGGTAATTAGGGCCATGTAAGACTAGATTAGAAGGTAGTCTTTCTAAATTAATGAAGTCAAACTTTATTAACTTGGAATCCAATGCCAACAACATTCCTTGATTTAGGGAAATAAGTGAAAGAAAACACTATTCATAGATACCTTTCTTAAAGAATTAAAACTAGAAAAGAGCTTTGAGTTTTCATAAGCAATCTTAGGTCCTAATTAACCTCAATAATTATTTTGGCCCAAAATTAATTAATCTTTAGTTAGAACCTAATATTGCTTAGGTTTTGCTAATAACATCTTTAAACCCAAAATACACTATGCAAGGCAAAATCATAATTTTTCTCAAAAGGTACCCGAGACCTCCTGGACTTAAACAAACCTTAAATATGCCTTGAAAACATAGCTTTAGACTTCCAGGCAAAGTCCGGGTCAACTCAGAAATCAAAACCGTACTTATTCACAGTAAGAGTATTTTGGTTATTTTTGCACAGAAACCCCAAAAATGAGATTTTTCTGCTCTATTAACATTCATCCACATATAATCCCCTTCTAACATTTCAACAGCCTTTTGAGGATGGCCAGGGCCGACTATCCTTATTTTACTGGTAAAAATGACCTCAAGGGCATTTTGGTTATTTGTACACTTAGAGAAAAATTAAGGCGTTACACATGGCCGAGAATGGAAGGCTTCAAGGACAAGTTTTGTGGCCTTTTAATGATCTTTGATTGGTTATAATAATTATTTAACATAAAGTCAACATTCTTTCTAAAAGCAAATAAGATGAATGGCTAGGATTTGATCTTGTAATTCAAGATTGAATCTTAGCCATTCATTTGATTTAAATGGATAAACATTCTCCTTTTGTAAAGGTCAAACTAGCTTTCGGTATTAGAAATTACACACCGAAAATTTACCAAATGGGTAAAATAATGTACCCGAGTAATCAAATATTGCCCGAAAATTAATTCCATATACAAAATATTTATTTCCAACTTTAACCCCATATTTTCTCAGTTTCAGGTATCTTTGGGTCCTGAATTTTGGGTTTCGGCTGTCCCTACAGGCCTGGGGCCCACTAGGTTATTATTTTTTTTTTGGAAAAATCGTTGGACTATCCTCATCATTATTAAAACCGTCAGATTTTTGAAATTATAACTAATAAACCTCAAATTAATTTTTAAATAATTTTTAGGGTGTTACGTCTGTCGTGGTCATACCATCGGGCCCCTAAGCACATAGAACAACAAACACTAAGGTGATCAGGCTTAATACTTCATGCAAAATAAGCTAGTTACCATGGCACACACATATACAGGGGTCATGTGTAACATCCCTAAATTCATAAATAAGATAAATATCGATTAATGCTAATTAGCAATTAGATAAAATAGGGCAAAAACCAAGAGAACTCGGACTGACTTTATGAAACATAACAAATATTATTAGAATATTCAAGTATTTCTAGAGAAAAATGCAAAGAATTACAAAAATGCCATCATTTAATAGAAATAACGAAAATACCCTTGCTATGTAAAGGAAATTACCAAACTACCCTTGCTTTATTAGTAAATGACAAAGATACCCTTACTCTGTAAATAGAATTACAAAAATACCATTGTCATTGTATAATTACAAAAGTATCCTTGTCTTAGTTAAAGAAATTACTACAATGCCAATTACAACAATGCCATTGCACAAATCCCTAGATTTGCCTTTAGGCAAGAATGAATCTAAGCCATTGAATTAAGATGACAATACAATAATTCAACCACATACATCATACCCATTCTTAATCACATACATGCACATAGATAATCTCATGCTAAAAAAAATAAATAAATTAAAAACACTTATTAAAGCATAAGATCACATGATGTAAATCTATGATGCATACATACATTAAAGGTTAGAAATTTTCCACTAACAACATTTTTGCATAAAACATGGAACATGTTTGCATAAAACATGGAGTATTTTCATCCCAAAATTAAGCTAACATGTTTGCATAAAACATGGAGTGTTTTCATCCAAAGTTTGGCCAACATGTTTCCATAAATCATGCTCCAAGAATTAATTCTCTAAATGTTTCTTGTCTTGATCCTTCCACTATAAATACTCTTCAAACTCTTTTCCATTCCTTACATTTCCAAAACACAAAGAGGCCTTACCATGCTTTGCAAGAGATACATTCTCTAGCTCTTGTAAAATACATACACTTTTACTAGTTTCCAAGCCTTAGAAACTCCCTAAGTGCTCTTTCTTTCTTATTTTTTTTCTACCATTCTTCTTATGTTCTCCTCTTCAAAGATTTCTCTTAATCCTCTAAACCTTATTTAAACACTTAAATTCTAAACTCAAACCTTCACTAGCTCTCATAAGAGTTACAATCTTTAACTCTGGTGAGAAATATTTTCTTAAGCACTCAAGTTCTAGAGTCAAGATTCAAGGAGGGTCATCCACTCCAAGGACTCTTGCATAAGCTCAAGAAAGAAGAGAAGGACTCTTTTTTAGACCCTACATAAGAGGTAGGAGTTTCTTCTTTATTTGTTCAATCATGATTGGCTTCTAACCATGGATAGAATGCCTCAACCTTGAGTTATTGTCAAAAGTTTTGAATGATTAGTTGTAAAATATATTTTTAGATAGCACAATATATTCTATTATGTTCTTAGCACTTCTATGATGTTATCATACTCAAATATAACATAAAAAGATAGTATGTGAAACTTGATTTTTTTTTAATAAAAATTACTAAAGACATAAAAATGGTAGGTGCTGGAATTTACAGTTGATTCTGGCAGCAGGCACTTCGGAATGTAATGATCATAAAATATGAAGTATCCCGAAATAAAAACATTTTTATCATAAACTAGACTCATTATAGAAGACTCTCCAAAAGAATCACCCAAAGCGGAGTTCTCTAGCTCAAGATATAAATTTTCAAAGCTAAGCCAAAAGCGAAACTCTACATACGACCTTGCAGTAGTAAAATAAGTGTAACTCACTATATAAAAATCCAAATGGACTGATTTCAACTCCTTAGGAAAGCTAACACATAGAGAAACACATGTATGTATGTTATACATAATGCTTTGCACCACGTAAATATAGAATGAGAAATAAATTTTAAGGACACTGTCTTTGTGAGAGTGTAGTTTGGAGCAGTTACGGCTAAGGAAAGACTTGGTATTTAAGCGTGTCCATTGTGACCCACCTCTCTTTGCTGGGAACCCTCCTGTGCACGCATTACAGTTGAATTACACTAAAACTTAATGAATTAGGAATCTAAAACTACCTTTTCTAGGCTGAGATAACAAGTATATAGAGAGCTACAAATTTTTCTCCTAAAAGATGTTAGAAATTGAAATAGAAGATTCAAGTCTTGCAAGAAAACTTAAATATTTAAGTAGTAATAATCTTCAAGAGGAAATATATATATATAAAAGTCATAGGGGAGCTTTAAAATATGTAAAGAATATTTAATAATATTTTAAAGTGCATTAATGTATTACTAAAAAATTAAGTGTACAAAGAAGACTAAGAGATTCTATATAAGATCTTATATAAGTCTATCCGCAAAATACCTGCATAACATGAATACTATTTTTACCATGAGACTTAGTATGAAATGTCTACTATTTGATATAAGATTGTGTATGAAATGTTTCTATGATATCCAAGCTGATATATAGTATTATGAATATATATTGATGAGTTATGAAATGATAAGAATGGATGATTGATTGTACCATGATTTATTTATGATTGCATGATTATTTTTCACTCAATGAGAATAAAAGTAAAGCCTGAAAAAGTAGCAATGATAGTCTGGAAAAGTGGACTTGAGCTAAGCTCACCGCTTAACCCCCTAAACCGTTGAGATCACGGCAACGGAAAGAAAACCAAAAGGTTATGGCGACGACCACGGTATGAGCTCATTACCCTTTTAGGGTGGTCTAAGGCATTGATGTATTCATCCCGTGAGTAATTATGAGACATGTCAATAAAAGAGGATAAAGTGTCATGCATGAATACTACTAGTAGAAATGCTTGTATGATTACAAAAAGGATGCATGAAATCATTAAGTGATGTGTTGACTTGTAATTGATGAGTTAAGTTAGATATGTATGACTCTGCTAATAAGAATAGTTTAAAAGTAACTCTACCTCGGCTAATCACGTTTACGAAAATCTTGATAAATGAACCTTTACCTGTCCATCACTTTGTAAACAAACCCGAGGTAGCTGGAGTGACAATGATGACACGATCGATACCAAGTTGAAATTCCTACTGAGAAATCCAGCATTTCTCACTCCTATGTATGTTTCCGTTGTCACCACCAGATACTGATGGATCCCAATTATTCGAGAAGGGGGAAGTCTCGCTTCCCTGAGTAAAGATGCATGGAGTCTGGGGAGCTAGAGAGAAAGACCACTACTAGGCTAGCCTCAGATTAGACATCTGATAGGTTAAGAACCACTACCACCACCTCTGTAGTAATCTATGCTAGAGATTTGTACTTTTCCACTGTTGCTATTCGTATGCTGTATTTTCTTCTATGTACTATTTTATGAGATGTATCAAAAGCCAGTAATGTATTTACTCGTGTAGGTGCTACTATGTAAACTCATGTTGGTAACAATGATATTACTGCTCAGTAAACTTCAATGTTAGAAATTATATTAAATCGGAACTATGGCACACATATTATTCACATTTCAGGCTTAATTTTTAAAAGTAGATTTGTATAAAAAAAATTACCCCTATCTTCTTATCATTAATTTAAAAATAAAATTGATTAAAGAATATAGGTAACAGCTAATAGAGTCCGGGTCTATTAGGGTGTTACATCATGCATCTCTATCCTATAGCTTATCTTTCAGAAAAAGCACTACACATGACATAACTATCGCATCATGCTTAAGAAGCATAGTCAGTCCAATCCTTAGGCTCCATAAGGACCGAATTGCTCTGATACCAAAATATAACGCCCTAATATTTAACCTAACATGCCTAGGATGCGTTCAAGTTAATTATTAGTTATACTTTTTTGTTTCAGTTCTTATCTTTTGACTTGGAAATACTTTAGTAAAAAATGGGTAAATTTTTTTTTTGAACTTTTTAAAACAAAACTTGAGTCGCGTGTATATGTAAAACACGTCATTCGTCTATCATAACACGAAGAAAAATAAAAACTCTTTGCGAGCATATATAGAATATAAACACAATAACCTTATGAACATAATCACACCGTCATATAAATGTAGGTAGCATAAGTGTTAACCGTTCCATGACTCGCACCAAAACAAACCACTAAGATAGTATTATGCCCCCCACCAATAGGGGTTAGGCCAAGTGCAGCCATCCGAAGAAATATAAACAGTATGTACATAGAAACTAATATCATCCTACTAAAGCTTCTCCACTCACTACTCCTACTAGGCCACACCTAGAGTAGATAACCTCTAACAAAACATCAAAAGGTCCTTTCCGTGAGATCAGCACAAGCGATTCAAGAGGCCTTATCATCAACACTTACTAACGACGCTCCTGAGAAGGAGGAAGTAGCCAAGCCCACGAGTAAGGTCGGTGGGGGGAGTGAGATGACCCACGGGATGAACCTGAGCTCCCTGGCATGCACGAGTGGCTCCTCTACCAGTGATGTACTCTCCTCATAAGCTGCGTCACTGTAGCCTCTCCATCGTTGCTACTTCCCACCTCCCTGGGAACGATGGGTGCAGAACCGCCTGAAGAGTGCTGGGAAGGAGACTCTTCCAATGGATCCGACCATGGTTTGATAAGCCGAGGGGGTGATTAGGTTGTGTAGACAGGGAAGTCACAGATAGCTAATGCGACAGGGTAGCCATGAGGAAACTACTCTATACGTGGACAGGCATGCTCAAAAATAAAGTCATCAATGAAAAGAGTAGTGGTGGAGAACCAAAAGTTGGTAACTAGGTGTGTGAAGGGACGGTCCAAGAAAACGAATGGGCAAATGGCACATCGACCGACAAAATGATAAGACCGGTTGGTAGGATCAAAGTGCATCTCCCAGATGGGCACATCAACATAAATCACGAACGTTGCCATCACCCTCTAAAGACGATATAGAAAGAAAAGAGAGGAGCGAGAAACTTGAACAAGGATCTCAGGAGGGTGTACTCAATAGCATCTCTATAAAAAATTTCAAAAAATTTCAACAACAACTCTATTTAAATTGGGAGCTTCTATCACAAATATTTGAGTGTATTCAACAATCATAGACATACAATTTTTTAAAAACGTCAAATTATTACTTTCAAACACGTTCAATTGGTCTTTAAATATTTTTAGTTCAATTAATTTAAATTTTATTTCCTTAACAAAAATTTTACAAAATTTTGATAGCATCTCTGCTCAATTTAGGAGCTTCCATCATCAAATCTTTTAATGCATTCAACAATCATAGATAGACAATATTTTAAAGACATCAAATTATTACTTTCAAACAAATTCAATTGGTCTTTAACTTTTTTTAATTCAATTACTTTTAACGTTATTTCCATAACAAAAATTTCATAAAATTTTGACAGCATCTCTTCTTAAATTAAGAGCTTCCGTCATCAAATATTTTAGTGCATTCAACAATCACAGGCATACAATTTTTTAAAGACATCAAATTGTTACTTTCAAAACATTCAATTACTTTTAATGTTATATCCCTAACAAAAATTTCACAAAATTTTGACAACCGCTTAAATTAGGAGTTTCCATCATCAAATATTTCAATGCATTCAACAATCATAGACATTATTAAAAGTCAACAACATAATAGACATAGTTAAGCAATTACATCTTAACAATAACATGCAATTCATATAATTCTAAAGATCATTCTAGAGCGTATCCCCTTTTAACTTCACAACATGTATATCTTGCAATCTTTTTCCTAGTCATGCAATCCCCATTTCCTACAATTCTACCGTAAAAATTGTAAGGTTCTATTCTACATGCATATTAAAGGATATAAATAACTTAGAATTTCATTACTAACCTCTACTGTAGTGCAAAAAATAAAGAATGAAAAGCTCTCTGCATACAACCAAATCCAATTCTGAAAATCCAATATGAACAAATATTTTTTTTCGCACTTATAAACATTGATACATAAAAAAACACAAAATAAAAGTAGGAAAAAATTGGCAAACCTAGATTCTCAATGTTAACACAGTCAATGCCACCTTCCAACACAGCTCTTACATTAATAAAATAGCAATAATAATTACTCTCTAATGCATTAAAAAATAACACTATGGCAACCAAAATGAACAGAAAAACTAAACCAAATAAAAAAAAAAAACTAAGCTGATTAAAAAGTTCACAGACATCCTTAGATTGCAATGGTAGTCTTGATTTTACAAACGGAGCTCCAAGTGTGGCAAATAGTAGCAAAGAAGGTGCTAGTAGTGTGGAGAGAAAGATGGATGAAAAAGAGGGGCTGCAGAAATAGGGAAGGAGAAGGATGTTGTTTGATAATATCCATGGGTTACTGACGGGTTCAATGGAATAACCCATCAGTAACCAATAAATGAAATGGTGCATTTTGTCTTCACTAATTCTCGATAAGTTTACCAATAGGTATATAGGAATTCCAAGAGTTGCACGCCAACATTCTAATATTTCAAAAACTCATCGATACACCCATTGGTAAATGTAAGAAAGAATAACAAAAATTTACTTACCTGTTGATAAATTAAGGAAGAAAATAATCTTTTAAAATTCTTGATTATCCTTCTGTAAACTCATCGATAATTTATTTAAATTAAAAAATAAAAACTTATTTTATTTTCATTTTTGCCCATCAATAAACCCGTTGGAAGGGACTTCATGGCGAGAATGCATGTATTGATGACCAACGAGCTTTAAATTATTAGTCAACCAATCAGTAAACTCATTGGAAAGTGCGTACGCCATAGCATATAGTGGTATCATCAATTAGCAACAAGTTTACCAACAGGTTTACCAATGGGTTATCATCTAAATTAATTTTCAAAAGCTTAATAATGAAAAAACATGTCAACCCGTCAAAAAACCTATTGAAAATTATTGACAGGCTCGAAACCATCAATAACACTCGTCAGTATCTCACGGATTTCTAGTAATGAAGTATCCTCTCAACACACATCACATCATCTTCCCCTAACACTCATGGGATGGTGGAAGGATATATCCAATCACTCTTGCTAGGGTTTTATAAGGGACTTGTGCTCCTCGATGTGGAATCACATGGGTACGAGACAATTGAACTGCAGGCTCTCCATCTCTACAAGCCCTCACACGACTTTATTGTGTCTACCTCCCACAAGGGAGATGAATCACTTTAGGAGTGCTAAATGGTGGGTCCCAAGTACTAAAAATGTAAAAGTTGATTTTCCCAAAAGTAAAATTTCCTCTTTTACTTCCTTAATCCATAAAATTTAGCCAATTGTAGTCTTTATCCATTCCCTCTTTAGATCAATTGTTTGACACTTAAATCAAAGGACTTTGGGATGATCAAATGACATTTGGAGTTCAGCCGATTTTTAGGTTTGACACTTTGCACCCTCATACCAACATTGTATTTGCTGAAAATAGCCCAACAAAATGATAATATTGTAAAAGTGACACATCTTTTAATTAAAATCTATTAAATAAATGTACATAGAATATTTATTTATAATATGTTAAAATTCAAGACATTAAATTATTATTTAATGGTATAATCAGTATGTTTTGATTTGTATAGACACATATTTTAGATCCTAATTTACGTGGCAGAGTCTAATAAAGTTGGTATGTATGTCTAGTTTGAAATAATAGAACTTCAAGAAAGAATGACTGAAAATGCTATTTTAACACCCCATTGGGGTGTCTATACAATCACCGTATGCAACTGTAGTGGAGTGTGTGTATGGAGAAATAAAAAGCAGCACACCACAGTGGATCCAAAATTCATTTTCACTTTACTTCATCTCCATCTTGTTTCCCTCCCAATCTCTCATATCCATTTGCTTCTCCCTCTTAAATCCTATCCACTCTAAATCTCATCAAACCTGCACTCCCTCAAGCTAGGTGAAAACTAGCTTTGTTCCCAAAGTTCATGCACTCTCGCTCTCCCTTAACCCATGGTCTGAAGGTTATGCTACTCTGCACTCTCAATCTCCCTCCACTTTCCATTGTTGAAGCCCTCGGTCTCCCTCTTTCAAGCTCATGGTCTCTAAAAAGCAGTCACGGTCACTAAAGCCCTCGATCTCCCTCTCTCTCATAGGGTGGGTTTCAGATTTGTTGGGGGGTTACATGTTTATTGTAATCTAACCTTGTTTTGGATCAACATTTTGTTCGGTTAGAAAGTCGTAACAACTATCTATATATTTACTACATATTGAATTATAATTTTTGGAATGTTTTCCTAGATTTGTAAATGAAAAGTGGCTATTTTATTTTTAAAAGATAAATTAATTCATTGTATTGGAATGTATGTTGTGATTGGGTAGTATCCATGTCTTTTTAGTTGTGCTAGGTCTTCAGTCTTGTTATATTCACGATTTATGAATTTTAATTATTGTTCTTGTAGTTTTGGTATTAAAAATAGTCTCTTTGTTATTGAGTTTGTATTTCCCTAAGTGTTGGTTCATTTCATTTTGACTTTATTTATTATATAATTTGTCACTCTTGTATCAGTCTTATGGATCTCTTTTTTGAACCATTGGCTAGCCATTGATGTTCTTTGGGGGTTGCAAAGCTCTTTGTCTTAGAGCTTTGCATATTCGAGAAAGCTTAATCTAGTTGTATTTTCACTACAATTTAATTGTGTTCTTGACTTTTGTTTTTGTTAATGACTGTGTTGTTGAGTGTGGTTGAGAGATGCCGATTTATCCTTGTGAGTAAAATTCTTGGGCTAGAGGATTGGTTTATGTTGGTATGTTGAATTTGTAATTGTATACTACTTGAAATATTTTTGTGAATTTGTGACATATGATTGGAGTTAAGTATCTATTCAATTAGTGTATTTTAATTTGGTTGCTAACTCATTTGCAAGAGATTCTAGAATTGTGTAACCAGACTTTACTTAATTCTAGGCATTGTTGTGATTGCTTTTAAGCTTGATTAACTTGACTAATTAATTCGATTTAAATTTGCTAAAGCAAATTAGTGTAAGCATAATTCATCTCCATTGCACTACTAGGATTTTCAAGCTCAATCTCGCTTGCATTGTTGTTTGTTTTTGTTTGATAGGGTATTTTCCTTTTGTTTTCATTTGCTTGGTGATTTTCTTGAGAATTTTACTCTTTTCATTCATTTTTTGTAGCTGGGTGGTTGATAAAGATTCAAATTTGAAGGAAGGAGCTAAAATTCAAAGCCGTTGCATGATGTGATAGAAGAACATGTGGTGTAGGCTATAAAGAATGTGATGCTTGCTCCTTTATATCATGTTTTCCATAAGTTTACTCAATTTCCTTTATTTATTTATTTTTTTCGCTTTTGAATTGGGCAACTATGCAGAAATGTATATACCAATGGGTAGTTAGTTTCAAATATATTTTTTTGGATCTGCTTTTGTTCTGTTGAAAGGGAGTTTAGAAGCTTCACCTTAACATATGTAGAATAACGTATTACTTATCCGAGTTCTTTATTGAATAGAGTAACGGAAACAGTAAGAGAAGTCTGGAAATGGAAATATGGCATGACTTGGCAAACTTGTATATAGCCTTATCATAGTGGCGGGATGCTGAAGTTCATCTTGCAATGTCTAAGACCATTAATCCTTATTACCTTCTAAATGGCACTCCACAAGTGTATTGCTTTTCTTCTTTTCCTCTTTAACTTAGCATTCAATCTTTATATGTGTTCAACTTCCTTCTTGTCATTAATATATTTGAAGATCTACATTGTCAGTTCCTGATAAGTGGCCAACATTTTGCACAAATCTGATGGTGCAGATTATAGGGTTAGAATTTTGATTATACTAATAGTGAATGAACTAATATTCTTTTTTATTTAGTTCATGTCAACAAAAGGAAAGATTTATTGTTGTAGCTTGTACTTTCTTAACAAAATCTTCAATGTATTTTGTTATAGAGAATTTTGTTGGTCACTGACCCATAACAAAGATAAAATCAAAATTTTATAGAAGCTTAAGTGCTTAACATGTTTTTACATTTCAATGTTGAAACTACCTTGTAGGTCCTTCAATAACATCTTGTTAAGGTAGTCACTAGCATTCTTGATGTAGCAAAAACTCATTAGTATTGTGTATGATAGGTCTACTTTTCAAAGCCAGAGGTCTGCATCAAGAAGCATTGAAATTATTTAGGAAATCATTAGACATTAAGCCAAACCATGTGCAAGTTTGATATCCCCAGCATCTGTACTCACACATCTTGGTGGCCAATCATCCTCAATTGTTTAGAAGCCGTCTCACAGATGCACTGAGGCTGGACATAACAAACCCATACAATGTATGACTGCTCTACAAAGCTGATTTTGGGACATCAGCACTTGAAGCTATTAAGTGCATCAAGGCAACAGCTCTCCTTGAATAATCTTCTCCCATTGAACCCTTCAGATAGCCAATTTCAACATACATTCTCTTTTCTTTTCTTTTCTTTTCTTTTTTTGTGGGATTCAAGACATGGTATATTTAGTTATAGGTCTACTCGTAAATTTTAGGTTTTTAACTATGTTTATGAAAAGTGAAATGGAAAAATGAAAAATTTATGTCTCTATGCATTATCTATTATTCTGTTAGTTTCTCCATGAAGTAGAATATACATAATAACATATAGTGCCTAAAATTGCTTTGTATTACAATGAGGAGATAAAGAGTGGTGTGTTTAGGGTCTATGGTGTAGATTATAGCCTTTTAATGTTGACATGCATGAAAATAATTTAAGACAATTAGATGATTTGTTTAAAAATTGAAAGTTCTCAAAAAATTATTTTTGTACTTGTTTTTCACAAGTTGGAAGATTTTTTTCCTAAGAAAAACTTAAAAAATAATTAAATTAGATCCATTCATATTCATAGCACTATTAGGATTGGATATTGAATTTACACTTTTCATTTTTTACATTTTAATGAATCTGAATTTGCTAAAATAAGTATTATTGTAAAGTGAAAAAAGAATTAATGATCTTTAATCTTTAAATCAATGATTTGTACATAATGGCAAATACTTACCAAATGACTCAAGTTACAAATATTTTTATTATTAATCAAAATCTTTCATTCTAATATACCAGCCCTAGTGTTATTTTTATATACCGAGGCCTAATATACCAACTATGTACAGTCCATTACAAGCTTCATTCTAATATTGTTAGCTGTGTGTCATTTTTATTTGTGTGAATTGACCCCAAAAGAGGCTGCAGACTTAAATGGGACTTATGGGATTGGAGAAAAAAATCTAAAGACACCTACAAAGTTATCAGCATTTTCTAATAATTACTAGCGACTTTAAAAAAATTACCAGCAATGGACGGTCCAATTTAAGGAAATTCTGATCATTTTAGTATTGGTCCTAAAACAGGGCTACAGGATAAAGAAGCTTTTAATTAAGTTGAGTAAGACTTATGAGATTTGTCAAAAAAATTTAGAAGAGACCTACAAGATTACTAGCATTTTAAAGTAATTACCAGCGCTTCTAGGAAGACTTACTAGTGAATCATGCAAAATTACGAGCATCTGTTAGTCTAATTCAAGAGGAATTCTAATCATTTTAGCACCACTGTCATTTGTATTTATTGATATTGGTATCAAAAAAGAGATACATGCTAAAGAAGCCTTTAATCAAGTTGAGTAAGGCTTATGGGATTGGGGAAAAAAAATTTAGAAGATAACTGCAACATTACTAGCTTTAGCATTAATTACCAGCGCTTTTAAGAATATTTACTAGCGAATCATGTTAAAGAACTACTACCTATCGGCTCAATTCAAGGTAAATTTTAATCATCTTAGCACTAGTATCATTTTTATTTGTTGGTATTGGTCCCAAAAATGGGCGACTGCCTAAGAACGCCTTTAATTAAGTTGAGTAAGACTTATAGGATTGAGGAAAACAATTTAGAAGATACTGCAGCATTACTAGCATTTAGCGTAATTACTAGCGAATCATGCAAAAAATTACTAGCATCTCTTAGTTCAATTTAAGGGAAATTGTAATCATTTTAGTGTTAGTGTCATTTGTATTTGTTGGTATTGGTCTTAAAAAAGGGGCTACTAAATAGAAAATCCTTTAATTAAGTTGAGTAAATCAAAACAAAAATTTGAATAGACCAGCTTGATAGCTAGCTTTCTCCAAAAATTACCAACACTTTCAAACAAGAGTTGCCAGCGAACACTGCAAAATTACTAGCATTTGTCAGTCCAATTTAGGGGGAATTGTAATAATTTTAAAACTAGTGTCATTTGTGTTTGTTGATATTGGTATCAAAAAAGAGCTATAGGTTAAAGAAGCTTTTAATCAAGTTGAGTAAGACTTATGAGATTAGGGAAAAAATTTAGAAGATACCTACAACATTACTAGCGGTTAGCATTAATTACCAGCAATTTTAAGAATATTTACCAATGAATCATGTAAAATTACTAGCATCTATCTATTCAATTCAAGGGAAATTTTAATCATTTTAGCACTAGTGTTATTTTTATTTATTAGTATTGGTCCCAAAAATAGGTGGCTACCTAAGAACGCCTTTAATCATGTTGAGTAAGACTTATAGGATTGGGGAAAAAAATTTTGAAGATACTTCAGCATTACTAGCATTCAGTGCTAATTACCAACGCTTATAAGAATAATTATCAATGAATCATGCAAAATTACTAGCATCTCTCATTTCAATTTAAGGGGAATTGTAATCATTTTAGCATTAGTGTCATTTGTATTTGTTGGTATTGGTCCTAAAAATGGGCTACTGGATAGGCGATCCTTTAATTAAGTTGAATAAATCAAAAACAAAAATTTGAATAGACCAACTTAATAACTAGCTTTCTCCAAAAATTACCAACACTTTCAAACAAGAGTTGCCAACGAACATACAAAATTACCAGCATCTGTCAGTCCAATTCAAGGAGGATTGTAATAATTTTAGAACTAGTGTCATTTGTATTTGTTGATATTGGTATAAAAAAAAAAAAGGAGCTACAGGCTAAAGAAGAAGCCTTTAATCAAGCTGAATAAGACTTATGAGATTGGAGAAAAAAATTTAGAAGACACCGCAACATTACTAGCGGTTAGCATTAATTACCGACACTAGTGCACTGTCAGTCGCTTTTTTATTGGTGTTGGTTTGTGAAATAAAGAGAGAAACATGAGGGTAGCTTAGATTCACCTTTTTTATTTTCTAGAAATTATTATAATTAACGCTAAATATTACATATGGTAACTTTACAAAAATAAAAATAAATATTTAAATATAACGTAAGATGTCCAAATATCAAACTAAAAAAGAGTAAAAGAAATTAATACTAATTTTACACACTCAAGTAATGTGTTTTGCTAAGTTATGTAATATTTTTTTTTCAAATGTTATTCCAATCATACTTGATAGTACTTAGATTTAATTGGGAAGTAAAAAATTATTGAATACCTGAAATGTTCTTCAATTTTCAATAGCACAAATTGTATAAATCTATTTACTGCCCAAAATAAAAATTTCTAAAACGATTGATTCTGTTACAAACTCCAACAAAACTGCAGTGGCAGCAATAGACATGTAAAACATGCTGAATATGCCACGAGGTGCAGAAGCAAAAGAGTTATTCAATTGAAACCGTTCTCTTAATCATTGTTTCCATCCTTCAAAAGTCAAGCTGAATTCAACCATGGTTCCTTCATTCCACTGACACCAATTCTATTGCTCGATACTTGAACATGGGACACACATAACCAAACACTAAAGTAATAAAATACAATGGTAAGTAAAAAGGCCAACCTGCAACCACTATCAAACACGTGATACATAAACAAATATTGATATATACACAAATTCCCAGGAAATAGAAGCATTATGTCACAAACGGTCTTTCTTGAGGGGTCTTTGAATTCTTGAAAGAACTTCATGGTTTTTAAAGATTCAACCAGTAACATTTGACATATTTCAAAAACTTTATTTTTGTGAAAATGGTCAACATCTATAGTTTAGAAAACTGATCTGAGATATACAGAAGAAACTGAAGAAGAAAAAGCTATGCAACTTCATCTTTTATATCTATTCTCTATTTTTGTTCTTCTTGCTAAGTGAAGAGATACCTTCCTATGAAATGATTCTTGAAAAAGAATTCCATTAAAAAGTTGAAGCATCTTTTTCTCTAAAGCTAACCAGAAAGGACCCATGAAAGTCTAGGTACCAGAATCAAATTTGTTATTGCAGGCTTATCTAAAAAGTCTCTCTGGCTAAAATTTCAAGAAGCAAATTGATGATAATCATTCTAGATATCATGTTCTGAACCTGAGAGTTATTATATATCCTGAAGGATAATCTCCTCAAGTACGATGATGAAAAATGCTTAAAGAAGATCTTGCTGCCAATCTCGATGATCTTAAGGAAAGCCATGAGAAAATTATAGCTCAAGGAAGTTCTAGAAAGCTAGTAGATGAAAGCCAAAGCATCAAAAAGTAGGCTCCAAAACCTCAACCCTTCAGAAAGTATGCTTGGACCTTTCAAGATGATTAGAAAGGAATCTTTCTAGACTATGATATGAGCAATATGAAGATGACATAGAAGCTAAAGAATTTGAATGTACAGAAACTTCATGGAAGCTTATGTTTTAAAGACTATCTTCTATTGTCTAAGTTCATAGATTGACTCCCAAGGGTATGAGGACCAAGTCACTCCTTAGTTATATATAAATTGTGCTTTCATCACCACCATTATATCTGAATATATTGAAAAGGTTTTGAGTAATCAAAGTTGGATGGAAGCTATGCTAAATGTGCTGAAATAGTTTGAGAGAGAAAGGCAAGGTCTACACATCATGAATGAAACATCATCATTAGTACAAAGAAGATGGTCAAAGACAATCTAAATAATGTTGACATCATTAGGGCAAACGTGGTTGCACAAGGTTTTATATATCAACAGATAAAAATTTATGATGAAGCCTTTGCATAGGTAGGCTACTTGCTACTGTTAACTTCTCCAAAGAAAGGACTGAAAGAAAAAGGACAAGTAATGCTACAACCTTTGCACTCGAATCTGCAAATAAAGAATCAACTAAAGGCCATCTCTTGAGCTAATTCTTTTTTTTTAATCTTCTAAGATAATATTGTGCTAATTATTCTATCTAGAATCTTTTTACCACTCTAAATCCAAGTCTACTTTACAAAAAAAAAAATTGTTATCTTATTTAAAAATGGAGATATGAAGTTATAGATATGATTACCAAAGACCTTGTGTCAAGAAGTATTCATGATATCTATTGCTAAAGATCTCTTCAATGTTTTTCTGTTTTAGTTAAAGTCTTCTTCTCTTCTAAATGTTTTCACATTTGCATAAGCTTTTTGTGTAAAACATTTCTGGAGATTCCCTCTCCATAACTCCTTTCTGAAGATCTAGCAAAGCTATCAGAAATCATTAGACAATATATCCTCTTAAAGACATTGCATATCAGTTTGCAAGAACAGTAGAAGTTGAATCTATGTGGTCAGATGGTTAATCATAGCATCAGAAAGTTAGTATATAATATCAAGAGCACAGTTTGCAAAATAGAGAATCAGCGGGTATATCAAATATTAGTTTGCAAGACCACAAATCTCTGTGAGGAATAATTTATCAGCTTGCATGTAACGCCCCAATTTTTACTGTAATTTTTACTATCATTAGAAATTACCGAATTACTGTAAGTAATTATTACATAAGATTTGAGGCCGAACAATCCTCAATAAAGGAATATAACATTAGAAGAGAGGTTAGGAGCGATTCATGCAAGAGTCGCAAATCCCGAATTTCTGTACGTATAAAATGACCAAAATGCCCCTGAAGTTATTTTACTCAGAAAATGAGGATCGTGGGCCCCACCTATTCTCAAGGGGATGTTTTGATGATAATAAGGGATTGTTTGTGTTATGTGTGTTAATAGAGCAGAAGGATCTCAATTTTGAGTTCCGACGCGCGAAATGACCAAAAGCCTCTGCGGCTGTTTTAACTCCGATGTGCGTGCGACTGAGCCCGAACTTCACTAAAATGTTTTAAAATTTGTTTTTAAGCCATGATTAACCATTGGTTAAGCTCGGGTGGCCTCGGGCAGTTTTTAAGTAAAAGTACGATTTTGCCCCTGTTTTTGGCGATTTTGCGAATTTCGGGATTTTTGATTCGTATACCGAAACCTAAGCAATATTAGGCTCAAATTAAAGCTTATTAAATTCTAAATATTAATATAGAGTCAAAATTATGTATTTAGATTGATTAGAACCCAAAATTGCTCAAAACACCCAAATTGCTTACTAATTTACTAAGCCCTTAACCGTAAATTCTCTAAATTACATGAATACCTTGCCTACACCTAAATAATGCATGGAACACACAAATTTCACTTCTTTGGGCTGTAATGGACGAAATTATTGATGCCATTATGCAGCTGAATTATTGCCAAAAATTGCACTAAAACAAAATGCCAAAATGTCACCATAAGAGACATAATTCCTTAATTTCATACAACTTTGTCTAAAATGATTTTTCCTCCCTTATTTCTCCTGCAAAATTCCACCAACTACCTCCTCATTTTGGCCAATTAGAAGCCTCAAAATCTTCTATAAATAGGCTTGCTTGAGTGGTCTTGGAATGCTTTGTTCATAACTAGTTTTTAGGAGCACCAAAAACTTTCTTTCTTCCTCCTCTTTGGCTGAATTCTTTCTTCAATTTTTCAAAGAGATTTTGTTTCATTTCACTTCAAGAAATCAAGTTCTCTTCCTCTTCTTCAACTCAGATTAGGTAGGGAGTAGTTTCTAAATTTATTTCTATGCTTTGAGCAGTTGTGTTTTTAGCTCAAAATGATGAAATTATGAACTTACCTTAGCTTTTCATTTCGATTTTCCTCTTCATTTTTCTTTAACCAATTCGGCCATATGGCCTAGGGGAACTAAGATGACTTGATGATGAGGACCTTGAGGGTGGGTTGTAAATCCATCACAAGTTAGGCCTCTAAAGCTTGAAAATTCCACTTGATGCAAAACTTTAAAGAATAATGCTTTATGATGCTAAAACAAAGATTTTTAGTTTAGAACTTGAAAGATGTATTTTCCAAGCTTGTATTTCATGTTTATGTTTCAAGTCATCACTTAATCTTTCAAGATAATAAAGAGGTTGCATCTCATATTTAATTTATGCTCTCACTTTATTTTATAATGGCTAAAAGAATCAACGCATGGCATGTTTATTTTATGCCATCACCTAAAGATCCTAGAGGTCAAAGACTTGGCCATGTATCACAAGCAAAGAAATATGATTATTGGAGTTAAAAAATTTATTCTTTAAAAAGTCTTGAGATTGGAGCTTAAAAAGATGTAATAATAATTCTCTTCTCCCTTCACCGGTCCTATGCGGACTACCGCCGCTCCGGTTTCTTAATATTCTCTTCTCCCTCTACTGGTCCTGTGCGGATTACCGCCGCTCTAGTTTCTTGCATCATGTTTATATTTCAAGTTCTTGCATCATGTTAAATTTTCAAGTCATCACCTTAAATCTTAAAGATAAAGAAATGGAATTGCCTATCATGTTTATAATTCCAAGCTATCACCTTATAAAGATAAGATTAAAATAAGGTTGCATAGCATGTTTAAAATTCTAAGATGTCACCTAAATCTCTAAAGCTCAAGACTTACTCCTTTTATCTTAAGTGAGAATTTTAATTGTGAAGATCCTCCCAAGTTTGACAAAAGAACTAGTTTCTAAATGAGTTTTAAGACTTTGCAAGGATTTTACGGGGAACTAGTATTTTATATGCACTTAAAATATGATTCTATGTAATTACATGAGGTTCATGATTCGGCCACTGATCTGAGTTTAGTATCAATGTATGATAATGATTTGATATGTTTGAAGTTGTGATAATTATGGTTTATTATTAAGAGAATGATTCACTGCATGTTAGAGATAAAACTAGCTCCCTAGAACAATCGAAAAGCTAGAATTTACCTAGTTTTTGACCCCTTTAAGTTTAGCCAATGCCAAATCTATTTTAGTATGTTATAATTCTGTCTAGGATTAGTTAACCACGAAAAATTTGGTATCAATTAGACTAGGATTGATCCCGAACACTAAAAATGAACTTAGCAACTGGAAACCGTAAAAACAAGATTTCTAGAACTCTAGGGAATGAAATTTATGCATTCTATCCAGAATCTTTAGCAACAATAAGAACCAGGTTTTATTATGTTTAAATAAGGGAGAATGATTCATAATTGGTTTAGTAACTAATTTCAGCATCATAGGGAAAGCTGGTAACAAGAAAGGATTTAAAACATAACTTCTAGCATACCGTAAAACCTTAGGAACAACTTACTACCTATGCTACCCCATTTGATTTAATAGTGTTCTTAAGGCCTATAAATAATCGTAAGGATGGTAATAAATCCCTTAGGTGCATAACTAATTAGTTCTATAATTGAATGATTTCCTGGCTTGCATGTTATAGTTCTTGTTGCAAATAATGAGAATGCTTATGCATGAAATATTCTTTATTATGTAAAATTTACCTTTGTTGCTAGAAGAAAGTATATCATTGTAAAAGTGTAATTTGGAAAGGTTCTGGCTAAGGAAAGACTTGGTATTTAAGCGTGTCCATTGTGACCCACCTCTCTTTCTGGGAATCTCCCAGATGCATGATTATAGTTGATATATATTATTCTAGCTTAAGACTATAAATGAGAAAATGCTATGATGTTTATGAATTGTATTGTGATATAACATGCAAAGATTTAATGGTGACTTAAACTTATAAGAAAATGATCCTTTGGAACCATCAGACTATAGGTGGTGAAAGGGTGATTTTAGCCCCCTAACCCGTTCTCTCAAAAGGGTAGAGTCGGGACTTTAGCTTATCAAAAGGGATAAGTATATGCTAGTGACAACTAGTAAAGTATGAGCTCATAACCTAAATTACTCCCAAATGGGGGGAGTATAGGGTGGCCCAAGGAAAATAATGATGATGATAAGATTTTAAGTCACCTAAGGCACTAAAGAAATGAAATATGTGCCTTTGTGTCCATGTGTAGCTAATATTATATGACGTTCTTTTATGCATGTTATTTTGATAATGATGATGAGGAATATGATGTAATGATAAAGGAAAAATTCATTGTAAATATGACATGTCAAGATTATGATGCATTATAAGACGGATGATTAAAAATTGTGAACCTCGGTTAAGTATTTGTCCAGAACTTAAAATGAATCTTTGCATGCTCACTATTTTAGAATAATCCCGAGGTTCTGGGGACTTTGATGATGTCAGCTAGAAGGAGGTACCCTACTGAGAATTCTTTAGCAAGATTCTCACTCCCTTTTCTTTATTTCCGTCATTGTCTCCAGATTCAAATGGCGACATTCGTTCTGTTCGTTGATACCCCTACTTGGGAATTCCACTATGATCCGGTGCATCACTCGTATCATTTTGAAGGGAGGTCTTGTGATTCGTGTTTTTATTTACATAGGTCATCCATTTGCACATCCTGTCCCTAGTTATTGATTTTCTCCTAGTTCTCCCCATGGCGATGAAATGGTTTTCGAACATGCACGTCCACTTGATGAAAGGATGTTACGTTCTTATCTCGCTTCATCTGCTATCCATGGATTTCCAGAGTATGTTCCCGAGACGAGATATTCTGAAACTGATTCTTCAAAGGACACTCCTACTCATGTATATTCTGAGAGCTCTGCTCCTACTTTCACACGTGTAAGAGAGGGTAGTGAGGAAACAGTTGTTCAGCCGAGGTTAGCAAGAAGGCCGTCCATGCGACCCGAGCCTGGTGCATCTCGTGTGTCCCCTCCCGAGGGAGCTCATCAGTGGATCGGATTTATTCCCCCATTTCTAGGACAGTGGCCATAGAAGGTTCTTAGTAGATTTATGTGTGTTCATGCACCCTAGTTTTAGGATAACCTTCCTGGCTTATGGAGTTATCTAGTTTAGGGGCATGTATTTCCTTATGTATATTTTCTTTTATGGGTTTGCATAAGACAATGATGTATGATCATAACCCACCCTTTGAGTGAGGTTATTGTATGTAAATATATGTTATAATGTGCTTATGGATGTTATATGATGGAGCCAAAGTGATATGATGTGATATATTCTTAAACGTCTTATTATACTCCGCTTACTCATTCACGTTGTACTCGGCTCACGTTTTCAATTATGTTTTTTTTTAAAAAAAAAAATGGCTCGTAATTTCACTAAGTATTTTCAAATTATGAAGAAAGAACCAAAACAAGGAGTAAAATCTAGTCATTAATCAGATTCAACCTAGGTGTATTTGGTTAATTACTAGGGTGTTACATTACAAGATCAGAAAGAAGACGATTTCATCAAAAAGAAGATAATTTGTTCAAAAAGAAGAATTTGAGAATCAGAAAATAATGGATATATGGGGGCATATAATTCGATGCTGAACAATGACCTTGTAATGAGTTTATAAAGCTTCTCCAGAGGATTAGAAAGTAACTTGGGAGGTTCAGGAAGTGATGTCAAGTTAGAAAACTCCTTTTCTAAAACAAGGATGAAAAGGCAAGATAATTCCTACTGCTTTGAGTTTCTCTTTCCCATGTCGCTTCAGCTCTCTTTTAAACCCCATGTCTCACACATCACCTTACCTTTCTTTAACAAGTCACCTTTCTCACTTTCACCTTTAACCTCAGACACTTTATCATTTCTATGTAACCTCAATCGTTTCTTTCTCCTTAACCACAATTGTTTCCTTTCAAACCTTCACCTCTGCCTCGATTAATCGCTCTCCTTTACATCTAAATCCGCTTATTTCTAGTTTCTTTAATCATCTTCAAAATTCTATCTCTCAACCTCTTCCTCACAAACATACCTATAGATTGCTCCAATGGCATAAGAAAAAAATGTGGCTCTATCTACCTCTGGGAAGTTATCTTTTCATATGTATGATGACGTTGGCATGCAGGATCACTATGAAAGATTCTTCATCTCTAGAAAAATGGCAACTAGAAAGTCTTTTGAGAAAAAACCTATGTGAAGAAATCACCATTCTTGATGAAATCTTTTCTTTCTAGAAGTGGGAGGATTTTTTGGAAATGAATGAACTAATCTTTCCACATTTGGTCAATGCCTTTTATTCTCATTTGGAGAGACCATTACAATCCTATGTTGGAGGGATGATCAGAGATTGCTCCATCAAGATCATAGCCTTGGAACTTGCCAAATCATCAAAGCTCCATGTGATTGGATCATCTGCAAATCTTCACTAGACTAGGCAAAATCTCTTGGTGTAAATGGAAGAGATGTGTCTAGGTATCTCACTAATTCCATCCTTCACAAGCCCAGTGAAACTACCACTATCATACTAAGTGCTAGGGCAAGAAAAGTGTACACAGTGATTCAATTCTCTACTATTCCATAGATTGGTAGCATAGATGCTCTTGTTGGAATAGACTACATGCTTCTTTATTGCCTGATGGCCAAAAGAAAAGTGAACCTGCCTATGCTCATTCTAGATTACATGATGAGTGCAGCAATAAAGGAGACACGAAGAGCTGCAAGTGTTCCCTATGGCATGCTTTTAACAAGGGTGCTTTAACGTTTGAACTTCCCTCTTCTCACTGAAAGCTAAGAGGTTTTGGAGGGAACCATGTTTACACCTTCCTACTTCAGAACTTCAAAAAAAAGGTTAATCCTCTAAATTACTAAGCCAACAAGGCAGAGCCCCAAAACAAGAGGTGAACAAGCTCAAGAGGCCTCCTGGAAGTTTGAATCCAATGAAGAAAAGACAAAAAAGAAAAGAAAACTTGTCCTCATCGAGAGTGAATCTGAAGAAGAGGATGTCCTTTTAATTCACCACGTTGAAAGAAAGACAAAAAAAGAAAGGAGCCAGCCACTCAAGCATCACAAGTTGTGACCAAACCTGAAAAAATTATGAGTAGAAAAGAAATTGAGCTAAGATGCAAAAAGAAGCACAAGAATGTGTCAAGTGTCACCATTGTATGGGAGGAAGTTAAAAGAGGGGTATCATGTAACTGTGCTTAATGACAATGAAGAAGAAGAAGAAGCAGAAAAAGAACAGGCTGAAACATCATCGTTTGAAGAAGAGGAAAGTTTGTTGAGTAGTGAGAAGGCTAGACTGTGTGCTATATTCAGTTCCAAGCCCATAGATAAAGAAATTTAGTGGAGCCTATTATTAAAGAACCTGATGAGAAGAACCATGCAACATGTTTTTCTCTTATTCCTATGGTACCATAGCCCCCCTCTTCCATTCATATTTCACCAGTGGAAGAAGAAAATAGAACATCTGAAGGCGCAACACCTCTTGTTCTAAAAGCTAATGCCTTTTCATTGGTTCAGAATGTTCCTACCACCTCTGCTCTAGCTCAAGATAATCCTGCTTGATGAGGACACGGCGAGTGACAAGGATAACAAGGCGCTTGGTGAACTTGGAGGTCCAATGACAAGGGCGAGATCTACGCAAGCTAAAGAGACTCTAAATAAACTTGTGGAAACTTTATTTGAAGCCCCGAGTCTTGGGGAATTGTAGCCCAAGATGGTGAATTGCTCAATGCAAATTGAAAGAATGGAGGCTTAGTTTTCTTTTATTTTCTTTGGTACGTGTTAAAATGGGCTGAACATTCTATTAGTTTACTAATAGTGGTGGGCTGAATTAATAAACTAATTTTAGGCCTTATTATAATGTACCTAAGTTAGGTTCAATTTAAGCAAACTTGGAAGGTGTTGCCTATTATAAAAGGCAAACCCTAACTTTTGGAAGAGAACTTTTCAGAACATTTTTATCTTAAGTGTGAGACTTGCTCTCTCTTGGTTCTTTATAAAATCTCTGAACTTATCAAGTGTGCTCATCCTTCTAGCATTCCTAGGCTTATCAATCTCTTGATTGTGGTGCCTTCTTCTTTCTTTTCTGTTCTTTCCAGGATTTATGTTTAATCCAAAATGTCCATTGACCCTCGTCCATATCTCAAGATATAATAATCAGATTTCAGTGATTCTTGAGCCTAAATTGTGTTTCAGAACGTGAGTTTTCTTCTCATTTTTGATTCGTCCAATTCCAAGACCTGTAGCACGAGATACGGGGTAGAGTTAACTTTGTACTGAACCTGCGTTTCCCAAACTTGGTAGATCCGTGTTGCATGATTCATGGAGTTTGGATCATATCATGTGGTATCAGAGCTCAGTTCTAAGGTTGGCTAATTTGGTACTGATTTTTTTTCCTCCTTGTCCAGCTGTGTCTTTTGTGTCTATTGTCTATTTCCATTGTTTGTCTTGTCTTTTTACATTTTTGGGTGCTGGTTTTGTTTCCTATAATTTGTGCAGCACCTGTTTGTCAATTGTCCTCAATTATTGCAAATTCCAACATTTTGTTTTCTCAAATTCTGCATTTGTTTGCTGTTATTAATTGTTGAGTTAGAAGCAAAAATACACAAAAAAAAATTGAAATAGAAAACAAAAGAGTTAAAAAAAATTGAACTAGAAAAGAAAAAAAAGACAAAAAGAAGTTTAATAGAGGAGACAGTAGCTTTTTTTTTCTTTCTATAACTTCAATGCACATTGCTTGCTTGATACAGTTCCTAAGTGTCTTGCTACGTCTTTTTTTCTATTTTTTATTTTTTTCTTCAGTCTATCATCACTTAGCTGTTCTTTTGTGTGTCATCACATTGTTGAGTCTTCAGTAAATACTCTTGTGTATTCCTGGAGAATGTACTAAGAATTTGAAGAGAGCTCTTGAGTGGAAAAAGGCAAGAGAGAACTTTACACAAAAAAAGTAAAAGTGGCAGCCATGGAATTCACGGACTATGCTCTTATTTGGTGGAACCAATTGCAAAAAGAATGACTTTGATATGAAGATCCTTTGGTGGATACTTGGGTTGAAATGAAGAGGTTGATGAGAAGGAGATTTGTCCCTTCCTATTATCATAGGGACCTTCATAAGAAGCTCCAAAGGCTCACATAAGGTAGTAGGAGTGTTGATGAATATTACAAGGAGATAGAGGTGTCTTTGATTAGAGCCAACATGCATGAAGATAGGGAGGCTACTATGGCACGTTTTCTGAATGGGTTGAATAATGACATTAGAGATGTGGTCGAGTTACAAAATTATGTGGAGTTGGAAAACTTGGTACATCAAGCTACTAAAGTGGAGCAGCAACTTAAGAGAAAGGTACCATGAGAAGGAGTTCTTCTAATTTTAATTCTTCAAATTGGAAGGAAAGAAATAAGGAGGGAGGTGCTTCTTCTAACAATACCACTATTGCACCGCAAAGGACTCAGTTCAAGTCTAACGAGATCCCTAAAAAGACAAGGAGTAGTGAGATAAAATGCTTCAAGTGTTTGGGGAGAGGTCACATAGCTTCGGAGTGTCCAACCAGGAAGACTATGTTACTTATAGAGAGTGGAGAAATTACTAGTAAGTCTTCAGCTAGTGAAGCCGAGGAAGAGGAAGAGGTAGATGAAGAGATCATTGTGGAGGCCAAAGAAGGAGATTTATTGATGATTAGGAGGTTGCTTGGAAGTTAGATGATTCCCAAAGAGAGAACATTTTTCACTCTTGGTGTTCAATCAATAGGAAACTATGTTCTTTGATTGTGGATGGAGGGAGTTGCACTAATGTGGCCAGCTCTAGATTAGTGTCCAAATTAAATTTGGAGACTAAGCCATATCCTAGGCCATACAAACTCCAATGGCTTAGTAAAGATAGAGAGATGACCGTGAGCAAGCAAGTGGAGCTGCACATTTCCATGGGATAATACAATGACTAAGTGATATGCGATGTGGTTCCAATGTAGGCAAGCCATATTCTCTTGAGGAGGTCGTGGCAATATGACACCAAAGCTATTCATGATGGGTTCACAAACAAGATTTCTTTCATGCATAATGGGAGGAAAATTGTTCTCAAACCTTTATCTCCTAGAGAGGTGTGTAAGGATCAAATAACATTGAGAGAAAAAAGAGTGCAAGAAAAAAAAGAGATGAGTGACACATAAAAGAGTGAGACATTTGATTACAAAAAGAGTAAAAAAAAAAAGAATGAAACACTTGTGGGATTGAGTAAAACACTTGAGAGCAAATAGAGTTGTTTAGTAAAGGAAAGTGAGGTGAAGAAGTTGCTGCTTGCCAACAAGCCACTTTATTTACTTTATTGCAAGAAAAATGTTTTAACTACTGATAACTCTAATAAAAGTGTTGCCATTGCTCATGTTGAGTTTCTTTTGCAGGAATACGAGGATGTGTTTCCAAAGGAGGTTCCAAGCAGATTGCCACCATTAAGAGGGATTGAGCATCATATTGATCTCATCCCTGGTGCATCTTTACCCAATCGGCCAACTTATAAAAGCAACCTGCAAGAGACCAAAGAAATACAAAAGCAAGTTGAGGAGTTGATGACAAAAGGTTGGGTGCAAGAAAGCTTGAGTCCATGTGCTATTCTAGTGATTCTAGTGCCTAAAAAGAATGGCACTTTGAGGATGTGCAGTGACTGTAGAGCAATCAACAACATCATAGTCAAGTACCGACACCTTATTCCCAGGTTAGATGATCTTCTTGATGAACTGTATGGTGCTTGTTATTTTTTCTAAAATTGATTTAAAAAGTGGGTATCATTAGATTAGGATAAGGGAGGGGGATGAATGGAAAACTGCCTTTAAAACTAAGTACGATTTGTATGAGTGGTTGGTTATGCCTTTCGGGCTAACTAATGCTCCAAGCACTTTTTTGAGATTAATGAACCATATCTTCAGAGATTTTATTGGCAAGTTTGTTGTTTACTTTGATGACATTCTGATTTATAGCACTAGTTTTGACTTGCATATTGAACATTTGAGGGCTGTTATACATGTGCTTAGAAAAGAAAAATTATATGCTAATTTTGAGAAATGCACTTTTTGCAGCGATCATGTAGTGTTCTTAGGCTTTGTTGTGAGAGCAAAAGGAGTGCAAGTTGATGAGGAAAAGGTTAAGGCCATTCAAGAGTGGCCTACACCTAAGACTGTGAGTGAATTGAGAAGTTTCCATGGCCTACACCTAGGAGGTTTGTTAGGGACTTTAGCACCTTGGCTGTGCCTCTTAATGAGATAGTTAAAAATCATGGGAAATGGGGAGAGAAACAAGAGCAAGCCTTTGCTGCCCTTAAGCATAGGTTAACTAACGTGAGTGATACATCTCTAAGAGTGCAAACACGTGATATTTCTTTAAACTTGAATTATGGTAGGAACAGGTGCTAATGGTACCCCTCCTCCTTAGGGAAACAATAGATTGTTTGTGGACGCTATCATAACTCAATGTAAAGGATGATGAGGGAGTATACAGAGGAGTTATATGGGAGATTCAGTAATTAAAAAGTCAAGAACATTGTGATGGTGAAGGAAGTAGAAGAAGGATTGATGGAAGAAGGAGAAGAGATAATGAGGATGATGTTAGAAAGGGCCAAATTGAGGGAGTGAAGCTT
Source organism: Dalbergia cochinchinensis (assembly GCA_031216125.1). Lineage (NCBI taxonomy): Eukaryota > Viridiplantae > Streptophyta > Magnoliopsida > Fabales > Fabaceae > Dalbergia > Dalbergia cochinchinensis. The sequence goes on from CM062376.1 coordinate 6,365,591, forward strand.
AATATCCCACCTTTCAAAGGGAAAAATGATCCAGAGGCTTATCTTAAGTAGGAGATGAAAATTGAGTAGTTATTCTCATGCCACAATTACAATGAAGAAAACAAAGTAAAGGTGTTAGCCATGGAGTTCATGGACTATGCTCTTATTTGGTGGAACCAATTGCAAAAGGAGTGACTTAGATATGAAGAACCTTTGGTGGATACTTGGGGTGAAATGAAGAGGTTGATGAGAAGCAGATTTGTCCCTTCCTATTATCATAGGGACCTTTATAACAAGCTCCAAAGACTCATGCGAGGTAGTACGAGTGTTGATGAATATTACAAGGAGATAGAGGTGTCTTTGATTAAAGCCAATGTGAATAAAGATAGGGAGGCTACTATGGCACGCTTTCTGAATGGGCTAAATAATGGCATTAGGGATATGGTTGAGCTACAAAATTATGTGCAATTGGAAGACTTGGTACATCAAGCTACCAAAGCAGAGTAGCAGCTTAAGAGAAAAGGTACCATGAGGAGGAGTTCTTCTAATTTCAATTCTTCAAATTGGAAAGAAAGAAATAAGGAGGGAGGTATTTCTTCTAACAATGCCACAGTTGCATCTGTAAGGGCTCAATTCAAGTCCAATGAGACCACTAAAAAGACAAGGAATAGTGAGATAAAATGCTTCAAGTGTTTGGGGAGAGATCACACAGCTTCGGAATGTCCAATTGCTTAAGGAGGATGGGGAAATTACTAGTGAATCATCATCAGAATCTGCACCACAAAGTAGGGAAGAGTATGATGAGAAAATTGCACCTGAAGGAAATTGATTCATGGTGAAGAGGTTGTTGGGTGTAACGCCCCGTTTTTCTCTAAACTTTTAAATGACCAAAATGCCCCTAAGGTCATTTTTACCCGAAACACGAGGACGGCCGGCCTTGGCCATCCTCATAGGGTTCATATGTTATATGAAGGGAATTGTATGATTGTGAATGTCCAACGGAGCAGAAAAACCTCATTTCTGAGATTTCTGTGCACAAATGACCAAAATACCCTTAACTTAATTTAAGGCCGTTTTAAGTTTCGACTCCGACCCGGACTCGTTCCGGAGATCAAACATGATGTTTTAAGGCATGAACCATGTTGGTCTAAGTCCCGGAGGTCCCGGGCAACTTTTGGTAAAAATTACGATTTTACCCCTGCTTAGTGCATTTTAAGCCTAATGAGTTATTTAACTCAAACCTAAGCAATATTAGACTCTAATAAAAGGTTAATTAATTTTCTCAATTAATCTAAAGCTAAAATAATTATTTAAGGTTAATTAGAACCTAAAATTTGCTTAGGGAAATTTGCAACTCAATTCTAATTCTTTCATTTCTTTAAAGAAAAAGCAACTATGAATAGTATTTTCACTATTCACATTTCCTTTCAATGCTTTCTCTTCCAAGAAAAGTTGTCATACATCAATCAAGGTTTTCAATTCATTTCTAAATTAAAAATATTTATGTCATTCAAATTCAAAAAGAATGAATTGTTTTTGTGGTCATTCAAGCTTTCAATCAAACTTTTCAAGACATTATGTCTTGCACCACCTTACCTATGCTTTGGAAATTCAAAATTTGAAAATATTTTCTTCTTTTTTTGACATGGAAGGCATGGTTTTTTCCACTCCTTTACAGCCCAAAATTTTATGATTTTATTCATTTAAAAGGTTTGGAAATAAGCTACATTGTTAGCCATACCTTAGGCCATGCATAGCTAGACTTTTTACCATGCTTTGAACAAAGATATTTCCTCCCCCATGTGGCTGTAAAGTGGCCGAATTCCCCCCCCCCCGAAAAGGCCACCATCATTTTACTTCTCTATAAATAGGTAGCTTAGGGAACTTGAAGCACCTTTGTTCATTTTACTAAAACTTAGAGTATAGAGCACTTTGAGGTTTTCTCTCAAGCTTCCAAGAGTTCTTCAAGCTCAAGTTCTTCCTCTTTTTTTCAAAAACCACAAGGTGGGGAACCTTTCTCAATATGTTTTTCATTTCTATATTGAATCTTGTTGGGAAATGATGCAAGGTGGAACCTCCATGTTGCTTCTTCATTTTTCGGTTTCTTCCTTTTCTTTTCCTTTCATTTTCGGCCTCAAGGCCTTGAACATGAGAGCTTGATGATGAGTGCTCTCCAAGATGAAACCATGAGTTCATCTTAAAGTGAGGCCTCTAAAGCTTGAACCTTTCTTAAGGAAAAGTTCCATTCTTTCTCCTTTTCTTTCTTCTTCGGCCTCAAGGCCAAGATGAGGAGAGCTTGATGATGAGTGCTCTCTTGAGATGACCATGTGTTCATCCCAACATGAGACCTCTAAAGCTTGAATCTTGTTTGTGAAAAGTTTCATCTTTTTCAAGTTTTGGTCAAGACAAGGTTGTGTTTTTCATGAAACCTTTTTGGAACTTTTGTTTCTTGATGTTTTGGCCATAAAGGCCTAAGGTACTTGGAAAAATGGTAGCTTGATGATGAGGGCTTCATGTTGATGTTTGTCACATGAACAACCTCTAAAGCTTGAGTATTCTTAAGAAAAGTTTATTATTTCCAAGTTTTACTCAAGAAATAGTTGTGTTTCTCTTGAACCTTTAAAAACTCCATCTCATTTCTTTGAGGTTTCGGCCATGAAGTGTAACGCCCCAATTTTTACTGTAATTTTTACTGTCATTAGAAATTAATCAATTACCGAATTACCGTAGGTAATTATTACATAAGATTTGAGGCCGAACAATCCTCAATAAAGGAATATAACATTAGAAGAGAGGTTAGGAACGATTCATGCGAGAGTCGCAAATCCCAATTTCAGACGTATAAAATGACCAAAATGCCCCTGAAGTTATTTTACTCAGAAAATGAGGATCGTGGGCCCCACCTATTCTCAAGGGGATATTTTGAGGATAATAAGGGATTGTTTATGTTATGTGTGTTAATAGAGCAGAAGGATCTCAATTTTGAGTTCCGACGCGCGAAATGACCAAAACGCCTCAAGTTGTAACTCTGATGTGCGTGCCGACTGAGCCCGAACCTCACTAAAATGTTTTAAAATGTGTTTTTAAGTCATGATTAACCATTGGTTAAGCTCGGGTGGCCTCGGGCAGTTTTTAAGTGAAAGTACGATTTTGCCCCTGTTTTTGGGCAGTTTTGCGAATTTCGGGATTTTTGATTCGTATACCGAAACCTAAGCAATATTAGGCTCAAATTAAAGCTTATTAAATTCTAAATATTAATCTAGAGTCAAAATTATGTATTTAGATTGATTAGAACCCAAAATTGCTCAAAAACACCCAAATTGCTTACTAATTCACTTAAACCCTTAACCGTAAATTCTCTAAATTACATGAATACCTTGCCTACACCTAAATAATGCATGGAACACACAAATTTCACTTCTTTGGGCTGTAATGGATGAAATTATTGATGCCATTATGCAGCTGAATTATTGCCAAAAGTTGCACTAAAACAAAATGCCAAAATGTCACCATAAGAGACATAATTCCTTAATTTCATACAACTTTGTCTAAAATAATTTTTCCTCCCTTATTTCTCCTGCAAAATTCCGTCCACTACCTCATCATGTTGGCCAATTAGAAGCCTCAAAATCTTCTATAAATAGGCTTGCTTGAGTGGTCTTGGAATGCTTGGTTCATAACTAGTTTTTAGGAGCACCAAAAACTTTCTTTCTTCCTCCTCTTTGGCTGAATTCTTTCTTCAATTTTTCAAAGAGATTTTGTTTCATTTCACTTCAAGAAACCAAGTTCTCTTCCTCTTCTTCAACTCAGATTAGGTAGGGAGTAGTTTTTAAATTTATTTCTATGCTTTGAGGAGTTGTGTTTTTAGCTCAAAATGATGAAATTATGAACTTACCTTAGCTTTTTATTTTGGTTTTCCTCTTCAATTTTTCTTTAACCAATCAACCATATGGCCTAGGTGGAACTAAGATGATGGCTTGATGATGAGGACCTTGAGGGTGGGTTGTAAATCCATCACAAGTTAGGCCTCTAAAGCTTGAAAATTCCACTTGATGCAAAAGTTTAAAGAATAATGCTTTATGATGCTAAAACAAAGATTTTTAGTTTAGAACTTGAAAGATGTATTTTCCTTTTATGTTTTATTTCTTGTTAAGATATGTATTGGGTTGAATTTATAATTCTTTTAAAGTCTTGAAGGAGCTCTAGTAAAGAAACAAAATGAATTTGCATCCATGATTAAGTTTATGCTTTGCATAACCATGTTTACCTTCTATGTCATCACTAAATTTTCAAGAATGAATAAATGAACTTGCATTTCTCATGTTTAAATTCCAAGCTTGTATTTCATGTTTATGTTTCAAGTCATCACTTAATCTTTCAAGATAATAAAGAGGTTGCATCTCATGTTTAATTTATGCTCTCACTATATTTTATAATGGCTAAAAGAATCAACGCATGGCATGTTTATTTTATGCCATCACCTAAAGATCCTAGAGCTCAAAGACTTGCCCATGTATCACAAGCAAAGAAATATGATTATTGGAGTTAAAGAATTTATTCTTTAAAAAGTCTTGAGATTGGAGCTTAAAAGATGTAATAATAATTCTCTTCTCCCTCTATCGGTCTGTGCGGACTACATCGCTCAGGTTTCTTAATATTCTCTTCTCCCTCTCTTGGTTAAATGCGGATTACACGCTCCGATTTCTTGTATCATGTTTATATTTCAAGTTCTTGCATCATGTTTAATTTTCAAGTCATCACCTTAAATCTTAAAGATAAAGAAATGGAATTGCATATCATGTTTATAATTCCAAGCTATCACCTTATAAAGATAAGATTAAAATAAGGTTGCATAGCATGTTTATAATTCTAAGATGTCACCTAAATCTCTAAAGCTCAAGACTTACTCCTTTTATCTTAAGTGAGAATTTTAATTGTGAAGATCCTCCCAAATTTGACAAAAGAACTAGTTTCTAAATGAGTTTTAAGGCTTTGCCAGGATTTTACGGGGAACTAGTAATTTATATGCACTTAAAATATGATTCTATGTAATTGCATGAGGTTCATGATTCGGCCACTGATCTGAGTTTAGTATCAATGTGTGATAATGATTTTATATGATTGAAGTTATGATAATTATGGTTTATTGTTAAGAGAATGATTCATAATTGGTTTAGTAACTAATTACTTCTATAATTGATAATTCTATGTAAGGATTGGATGCTTATTGAATGATTTGCTGGCTTGCATGTTATAGTTGCTGTTGCAAATAATGAGAATGCTTATACATGAAATGTTCTTTATTATGTAAAATTTACCTTTGTTGCTAGAAGAAAGTGTATCATTGTAAAAGTGTAATTTGGAAAGGTTACGGCTAAGGAAAGACTTGGTATTTAAGCGTGTCCATTGTGACCCACCTCTCTTTCCTGGGAATCTCCCATATGCATGATTATAATTGATATATATTATTCTAGCTTAAGACTATAAATGAGAAAATGTTATGATGTTTATGAATTGTATTATGATATAACATGCAAAGATTTAATGGTGACTTAAACTTATAAGAAAATGATCCTTTGGAACCATCAGACTATAAGTGGTGAAAAGGTGATTTTAGCCCCCTAACCCGTTCTCTCAAAAGGGTAGAGTCGGGACTTTAGCTTATCAAAAGGGATAAGTATATGCTAGTGACGACTAGTAAAGTATGAGCTCATAACCTAAATTACTCCCAAAAGGGTGGAGTATAGGGTGGCCTAAGGAAAATAATGATGATGATAAGATTTTAAGTCACCTAAGGAAATGAAATATGTGCACTATGTCCACATGTAGCTAATATTATATGACGTTCTTTTATGCATGTTATTTGATAATGATGATGAGGAAAATGATGTAATGATAAAGGAAAAGTTCATTGTAAATATGACATGTTAAGATTATGATGCATTATAAGACGCATGATTAAAAATTGACGAACCTCGGTTAAGTATTTGTCCGAACTTAAAATGAATCTTTGCATGCTCACTATTTTAGAATAATCCCGAGGTTCCTGGGGACTTTGATGATGACACTGTAGAAGGAGGTACCTTACTGAGAATTCTTTAGCAAGATTCTCACTTCCTTTTCTTTATTTCCGTCATTGTCTCCAGATTCAGATGGCGACATTCGTCCTGTTCGTTGATACCCCTACTTGGGAATTTCACTATGATCCGGTGCATCGCTCGTATCATTTTGAAGGGAGGTGCGCAGTTCGTGTTTTTATTTACATAGGTCGTCCATTTGCATATCCTGTCCCTAGTTATCGATTTTCTCCTACTTCTCCCTATAGCGATGAAATGGTTTTCGAACATGCACGTCCACTTGATGAAAGGATGTTACGTTCTTATCCCGCTTCATCTGCTGTCCATGGATTTTCAGAGTATGTTCCCGAGACGAGATATTCTGAAACTGATCCTTCGGAGGACACTCCTACTCATGTATATTCTGAGAGCTCTGCTCCTACTCCCACACGTGTAAGAGAGGGTAGTGAGGAAACAGTTGTTCAGCCGAGGTTAGCAAGAAGGTCGTCCATGCGACCCCAGCTTGGTGCATCTCGTGTGCCCCCTCCCGAGGGAGCTCATCAGTGGATCGGATTTATTCCCCTATTTCCAGGACAGTGGCCATAGAGGGTTCTTAGTAGATTTATGTGTGATCATGCACCCTAGTTTTAGGATAACCTTCCCGGCTTATGGAGTTATCTAGTTTAGGGGCATGTATTTCCTTAAGTATATGAACATAACCCACCCTTTGAGTGAGGTTATTGTATGTAAATATATGCTATAATGTGCTTATGGATGTTATATGATGGAGCCTAAGTGATATGATGTGATATATATTATTAAACGTCTTATTATACTCCGCTTACTCGTTCACGTTGTACTCGGCTCACGTTTTCAATTATGTGTTTAAAAAAAAATGGCTCGTAATTTCACTAAGTATTTTCAAATTACGAAGAAAGAACCAAAGCAAGGAGTAAAGTCTAATCATTAATCAGATTCAACCTAGGTGTATCTGGTTAATTACTAGGGTGTTACATGAAGGCCTTTGGAACTTGAAAAAAATGGTAGCTTGATGATGAGGGCTTCATGTTGATGTATGTCACATGAACAAAACTCTAGAGCTTGAACTTGGTTCCTAGACCAAGTATGTTTTTGGTTTTGTCCCTTTATGTTTACCATGAGTTTGGTTTTGATGGAAGTTTAAAGCATAGTAAAATACTCAATGATGAGGACTTGAGTTGTTGGTGTTTGAATCATCAAGATCTTGGTCCCTAGAGTTCAATAATGGTTTATTCTTCTTAATGAAGATTCAGCCATCTTCAAGTTTTATGGTCATGATTCATTTTAAGTATTCAAGCACTAGTAGTTTCCTTTTCTTGGGAGGATGAGGTTTGGGTTGGAACTATGTTCTTTTTAAAAGTCTTGCAAGAGCTCTAGACAAGATAAAAGTAATTTGCATTCACGTTTACTTTATGCTTTGCATAGCATGTTTATTTCTATGCTATCACTAAACCCCAAGATAAGGAATGAACTTGCATAATGCACGTTTAAATTCCAAGCTTCGTATTTCATGTTATATTTCAAGTCATCACTTAAGAACTCAAAGATGTAAAACGAGAGCTTGCATATCACCTAAAATAACCTCGAAGCCTTTCTATTTCGGCCTTAAAGTCGATTGTTGCTGGGCCTAGAGCACTAAAATAAAGAATGGAACTTGCATATTTACTTTCAAGTTTTGCATATTTACTTTGAGCCTTGCACATTTAATTTCAAGTTCTAGCATTTCATATTTACGCTGAAGCTCTCACTTCATTCTCTAATGAAGAATAAAATGGAATGCATAGCATGTTTACTTTTATGCCATCACCTAAGAGACTAGAGCTCAAAGACTTGCCCATTTCATCTTGAGAAAAGTTAAATCAAGAGGTATTCTCTTGAAATGTATTCGGCCATGTGATGATGAAAGCTCTAGGATGAGTTTTTCATTAGTTACAAGAGCCTATAGTTTATGTTTTAAGTTTTTCCTAAACATAAGTGACATTTGAAAGTATTTGAGTATGTTCTTACATTTAGAATTTCAACCATGAGTAAATTTAAAGAGTTGTTGCCCTATGTATTTTATGAAAGTTCTTGACAAGTTAAATTGATTTCCAAGGAATTTTTTAAGTCTTAAAATTGTTCCAAGAGAAATTAGTTACCTATGTACATGAAAAAAGAAAGTTTACACATGATTTGATGACTTACCAATTTCGGTTCTGCCATGATCATTTCCAACACCTTAAATTATGTTTTGGGTGGTCTAAATATGTTTGAATACCTTGCCAAGTATATGCTAATTGTTTTAGACATTTTAGAGCATGTTTGGTTACCTTAATTGCTTGAAATGTGAATTCTAGAACCCCATAGGTACAGAAAATATGAATTCTGTCCAGATTGATTAACACCCATAGAATCACATTATATGATGTCTAGATCAGTGAGAGTGACTCATAATTGGTGTAATGCCCCGATTTTCTGCTAGAGTGAAAATGACCAAAATGCCCCTGAGGTCATTATCAGCCCGGAATTCGAGGAAAGCCAGGTCCGGCAGTACTCGAAGGGCAAACTCAATGTTGGAAGGGGATTGGATGACTTGTGTTTCTTTCCGGGATCGAAAATCTCGTTTTTCGAGTTTTCAGGTCAAAATGACCAACACGCCCCTGTGGCGTTTTACCCTTTTGCAAGTGCCGGATGAACCCGAAACCTCTCTAGATGGGTTTAAAAGACGTTTTTATGTATTCTGTGGTCTCAGTTTTGGTCCCGGAGGTCCCGCGCAAAATAAGTGCAAAATTACGGTTTTACCCGTAGTTTCGTATGTTTACACCTAATCACACGGTTAAGTGAAACCTAAGCAATATTAGGCTCTAATCGAAGGTTAATTAATTTCCATAATTAATCTAAGGTCAAAATAATTTAATAAGGATGATTAGAACCTAAAATTGCTTAGATAAACTTAAAACCCTATCTTAAATTCAAGGACTTTGAGTGTAGGAATCAATGAATAGTGTGCAAATAGTGCACAAATAGTATTTTCTCTCTTTCCTTAAATCATGGGATTGTGATACATATTGTTTATTCACAAATGAGTTTTAAATTCTCTAATGATGTAAGAGCACTCCTAACCTTGTCATAAAATTCCTAATACACATGCTTAGTTACCTAAACTTAAGCTTAATTACTCCTAACCTTGTACCTAAACTAACCTACACTTAATCCTATCATTAACACCCAATTACATGGAAGATTTTTCCTCTCTCCTTGCTGCCCAAATCTGACCAAAAATCATCCCCCATTTTCATGAATTATTTCATTTCAAACTTAAAGGAAAATCACCTCAAATCACCTTACTTGTCATGCCTTGTCATAATTTCAATCAAGCTTGCTTTTCCAAATGAATAACCAAGTAAAATAAATCATTCTCTTCAATTATTTGTGGCTGAAAAACTTCCAGCCATGTTGGTCTTCTAGAAGCCTAATTTCATCCACAATTTAAAGAAAAGATCACTCAAAAACCCATGCTTGAAGCCATACCTTGTGTCATGAGCTCCATGCTTCAAACCATGCTTGTATGACACCATCAAAGAGATATTTTCTCTTTCTTACCATCAGCCATGCTTTCCATTCTCTCACCTATCACTTTGTTTTTCTATAAATAGGGAGCTTGTGTTAGCATTGGATGCACATTGAGCATTTGCTAAAGCTTAGAGTAGTCTTGCTAGTTTCTTTCTTTCTCTCTAGTCCCAAAGAGTTCCTTTCTTTTTCATCTTCATCTTTTTCATCTCTTTACTTCATCATCATCATCTCATAACCTTCACACATCACTCCATAACCTTGAATCACCATCAAACCTCTCAAATATTTCATCTCAAACACAACCTCACCTCAAACACAACTCTAACCTCCTTATCTCCCCTAGGCCGAAAACATCAAGCCTTTTGGAGGAGCTCATCATCTTGTTTTGTTCTCTCAAAGTTCAAGCTCTTTGTCTTTACTCTAGGTAGGAGTGTTTCTTTGCATCTCATTTCCATGAAAAATGAGTTTTTCTCTAGCTACCTCTTGGAATTTCTTTTTAAAACTCTATTGGTTTCCTTCTTGAGTTTTTGGCCTTCATGACCTTTAAACTCATACATGATGGCTTGATGATGGGGACCTCTAGATGATGACTATGTGTTCATCATAATAAGGCCCCTAAAGCTTGAGTTTTCTTTAGTTTTTATTATTATGCTATGAAGTTCACTAAAGTTTTCAACTTAAGAAAATAAGAATGATTTCAAAAAGGAATATGGATTACTTTCTCTTAGCCTCATGATTTCGGCCATAATTCCTTTTCTTGAAAATATGGAGATTTCTTTTAGTTCCATTCTCTTGACTTGATGAGACTATGTTGGGGTTGTGAATATTGGTTCTTTAAAGTCTTGGACGAGCTCTAGTTATTAAACCAAAATGAACTTGCATTCATATTTAGTTTATGCCTTGCATAGCATGATTTATTTTTATGTCATCACTAATGCTCTAAGACTAAAAATGAACTTGCATATTCATATTTAATTTCCAAGCATTGCATTTCACGTTTAATATTCAAGTCATCACTTAAAATCCAAGATAATAACAAGTTGCATCTCATATTTATTTTGAGCTACTTACTTTTCAAGTTCTCACTTTATTTCCCTAATGAACAATAAAAATGAAGTGCATGGCATGTTTATGTTTTGTCATCACCTAAAGCTCTAGAGCTCAAAGATTTGTCCCAAGGTCTCAAATGAGAGTTAGACATGGAAAGCATTCTCTTAGAATGCCCACTTCGGCTATGTGAGATGAATGAACTTAGGATAAGTTTCATTTGATCACAAATGCCTATAAGCTATGCTTTATAATTTTTCTAAGTCTATGTGGATTCAGGAACATATATAGAACTAAGTTTTATGAATTTAGGACCTCTTGAAATAAATTCAACTTAGCTACTGCCCTTATAAATATCTTGATGATTTTAGATGTTAAAAATGTTTACAAAAGAGTTTTGAAGGTTTTAAAAAGGTTCCAAGAGAAACTAGTGTCCTATGTGCTTTAAAAAAGTATGTTTTATGCCTTTGTATGGAGAGTGTTGTGTCGGTTCCGCCTTGCTATGTTTGGCCACTGTATGATCTGTTTTAACGATGATAACATGCTTATGTTTAAGTATGATCAATGGAAAAATTCATAAGTAAAAGATAAGAAAGGTTAGAAACTAGGAAAGAATTAATTTGAGAGTTCTAGATCCCTTAATGTTAGAATTTTTTGGATTCTGTCCAGCAAGGTTTAGTAATGATAATCATGGTTCTAAATTAGTTTAAATGTGTAGAAATGACTCATAATTGGTTTAGGACTTGATCTTGGTGCCTTTGGAGCAAACCGAACTTAGAAAGGGTCATTGTCGTAACTCCTAGGTACCCGTAAAGTTGAAATTATGAATTCTGCACCTTCGAGATTGAGAGATATTCTTGACCATAGTATGAAGAGAGATATACTTAGTCATAATCTCCTAAGTACCCGAGAGGTTAGCTTTGAATGATTCATAACTTAGACTGTGAGTTAAAGACCATAACGGTCAATGCATAAGACATTAAGAATATGAGAATGATATTTATATGATACTAAGGTATGTTAAGATGTTTCACGATGATGCATATGTTATGTGAAGGATGATGACGTTATTCATATGAGGAATACATGAGGATATATGTTTATGTGGCATAAAACAAATTTGGAAGAAATTATTGATGCCATCGTGTCACTGAATTTCCGACAAATTTGGGGACTTAAAGATTTTGAAAATTAAGGTACTAAGATGGGTTCTAGGATGACACCGGTTTAGCCGAGCACCTCCATAGAACTCATGTGACATCGGTACCCATTTTTTTTACTCTTAGGTGACACCGGTTCGGCCGAGCACCCCTAAGAGATTTGCCCCCTAACCCGTACTCAGATAGTCGGGATTTATGATTCATGATACGCTTATCATTAAATGGTAAGTAAGAACTAGTGACGACTAGTTAAGGTATGAGCTCATAACCTAGAGATGGACACGCTCGGGTGACACCGGTTCGCCGAGCACCCCAGCTCGATTGTCTTTTAGGGTGGCCCATAAGGAAGAGAAGTTTTATGATTATGATTATGTCACTAAGTTTGTCCCATATGAATGTGTTCTAATTGCCACTTAATACCACTAAGTATGATGATGATTGATGTATGTGCATTAAGTAGCGCCACGCATACATTCTTTATTATGTTGCATTCATGACATTAAGATCATCCTAAAATGAATGGACCTTGGCTAAAATACACTTTAGAACTTAAAATGAACTTGATATATGCTCACTTGTCTTTATGAAATAAACCCAAGGTTCCTGGGGATGTGAACGATGTAACCCTAGGATAGAGACTCCTACTGAGATTCTTTACTAAGAATTCTCACTCCTCTCTCTCTTCTCCCGTCACATCTTCAGAGAGCGATGGCGATGTTCGTTGACTTCATTGACACGCCAGCCAGGGAGGTGCACTACACCCCGGTGGAGCTTTCGAGTACACAAGCGTTGCAAGGATATTCCCTTCGGCTGTATCTTTTGGGAGGGGTGGTGGATTTATACTCGTAGCTTACTAGGAGGGTAGCATTTTGGATTTTTATTGTAGTCGCACCCTACACTTGTGTTTCTTGTTGTATTTTATTTCTTACAGACACAAGCTCACTTTGTTCCTATGCGGGTATGACTACCTATGTACTCTAAATATATTATTAATGAAATGTTTTCTCTTGTCATGATGATTTTTGCTCCACCATTATATGTTTTCCATTTTGAGTTCTCTCTATGAGTGTTAATCATGTCTCACGTTTCTGTTATTCGAATAGTTAAGTTCGCGGCTCTCACTTTGTTTTATACTTTCAAAAAAAAAATTTTTACCATAATTTCCGCTAAATATTTTTAAGAAAAGGATGAGACTATGAGGTAATAGCCTAATGTATAACCTAATGTGTTCTAGAAAGTTGGGTTAAAATTAGGGTGTTACAATTGGCTTAGGTATTAATTGTTGCATCATAGAAAAAGTCGGATGTGAGAAAGGGTTTAAAACGCATCTTCTAGAACACCGTAATTCATCTAATACAAGCTTACTGCCAAGGCTGTCCAGCCATGATTAATTAGGTTTTAGGACTTAATAAATCATGGTAATGAGGTTAATCAATCCCTTAGAGGTATAAGAAAATAATTTGGAAGTTTGAGGTTACCCGATTTAGGTATTTCTACCTTAAGGGATGATTATGTGCCTCACATTTAATGATGAATTGGTGTGTTAGCTCATGACGTATGTGATGCCATGTGAACTATTACTCTTATGTGATGGTTTGTAATCTCATGTTATTGCTTCTTTAAAAGAACCTTAGAGATGCCGAAGTGGTAATTATGTGTTATGCATTAATTATGTGGCATCTTAAAGAAACATGTTAAACTTAGGGTGACTTAAAATATGAGAATGTAATCCTTTGAAACCACCAAACTAAGGGTGGAGACAATGTGATTCTAGCCCCCCTAAACCCGTACTTAAAGTCGGGAAGTTGACTTATCCCAAGGGATAAAAGTCTAGATACTAGTGACGACTAGTGTGGTATGAGCTCATAACCTAGAGATTTCTCAAAAGGGAGAAATATGAGGGTGGCCCCAGTTTAAGTGAAAGTTTAATGTCACCTAAGTAACCAAGATAAGTCACCATGTGCCAAGTACCAAGTTATATGATTTATGTTCTATGATCCAAGTTATATGATTGAAGTCCCACAGTTTATTTCCCATGATTTATGTAAATACAAGTGATATGTTAAAAGGAACAGATCTCGGAGATTGAGACTTTAGAAAACTCATAATTGAACCAATATATGTCCATGGTTTTATAAATAACCCAAGATACCTGGAGACGTAAATGATGACACCTAGGATAGGAGGAGAGCCCTACTGAGTTTCTTTAGTAAGAATCTCACTCCCTCTATCTCTTTCTTTCCATTACGTCTTCAGAGTGAGATGGCGACGTTCGTGCTGTTCGTTGACACACCCCGGTGGGAGGTCTACCATGACCCGGAGCATAGGTCATTCCATTTTGAGGGCCGATGTACTGTGCGCATCTTCATGTTTTTGGGACGGCCGTTTGCACACCTCGTATATAGTTATCGCTTCTCCCCGACATCCCCCTATGGTGACCCCACGATCTTTGAGCATGCACGGCCACGACATGAGAGGAACTTACGGACCCACTCTGCCGGTTCAGCGGACATACCGGAGTATGTGCCACTATCGCAGCACTCGGAAGAGGACCCTGTGGAGGACTCCCCCATGGACCATGAGGGCTCTGCCCCCACTCCGCCTCTGCGACCGATGGGCAGCGAGGAGACAGTCACTCAGCGTCGGAGGGCTTCGGTGCCCGGACCACGACCCCGACGTGGACGACACGTTCAGTCACAGGGCATGCCTGCACCTGCCGAGCTCCGCCCATGGATTGGCTACGTTCCTCCGTACCCGTGAGTCTGCTATGGAGATTGGAGGGTAGCCCTTAGTGCACGCACGACACGTAGTATGGATGAAACCTCTTTTGTGTTGAGGTTATCCACCTTAGGTTGCACGTGGGTAGGGATGTTTCTTTCTAGTTCTTTTCTATGTATTCTGTATTTCCGTTGTATTCCTGTTTACCATGTACTTGAAGAGTCCTGCCCCGTAGGGTAGGCATACTATATATGAGATATTCCAGTTGTGATTATGTTATGATTTTGGAGCCACTTCTATGTTTATATTTCTGCACTTTATGATACCGACCCGGTAAGATACGCGCGGCTTCTATTTTAAGTAATGTTTTGAAAAAAAATTGGCTCGTATTTTCGTTAAGCTATTTTTTCCAAGTAAAAAGAACCATGACAGTAAGTAATGACTAATATTTGGCCTAAGTACGTACTAGTAGTATTGGGTCGAATATTAGGGTGTTACATTGGGCACCCAAGCAAAGGTTTTGGATGAAAGCCAAAGGGAAAATACTTTCCACACAAGGTGTATTATACAAGGGAAGGTTTGTTCTTTAATTGTTAATGGAGGGAGCTGCACTAATTTGCTAGTGCAAGGATGGTCTCAAAACTGAATTTGGAGACTAAGCCACACTCATGGCCATATAAGCTTTAATGGGTGAGGATGGTTAAATGACTATAAGTAAACAAGTAGAGGTGGAATTCTCCATAGGGAAGTATGATGATGCAGTTTTGTGTGATGTAGTGCCTATGGAGGCTTGGCATTTCTTCTTGGTAGAACTTGGCAATATAATAAGAAAGCTTTGTATGATGGGTACACAACTAAATTTTCATTTGTACATAAAGAGCGCAAGACTATTCTTGCCCCTTTGTCGCCAAGAAAGGTTGGTGAGAATCAATCTAAAATGAGAGATAAATGAAAACAGAAAAGAAAAGAAAAAGGAAAAACAGAGGGAAAAATGCAAAATCTATTTATTAGAGAAAAAGAGGCGAAAAGGGCGATGTTCATGAAAAATCCAATGCTTTTACTTTGAGTAAGGAAAGTAAATTAAATGAAGCATGTGCTATTAACTCTCTTCCTTGTGAAGTTTCTTCTTTGTTGTAGGAATTTGAAGATGTCTTTCCCAAGGAGGTACCTGATGGTTTACCCTCTCTGCGAGGAATAGAACATCAAATTAATCTCATTCCAAGAGCTTCATTGCCTAATAGACCAGCCTATAGGAGTAATCCCCATGAGACCAAGGAGATCCAAAAGCAAGTTGAAGATTTGATGCAAAAGGGATGGATGCAAGAAAGTTTAAGTCCATGTGCGGTTCCAATTATTCTATTGCGTAAGAAAGATGGAACTTGGAGGATGTGCACTAATTGTAGAGCCATCAATAACATCATGGTAAAGTATAGACATCTCATTCCTAGATTAGATGATTCATTAAATGAATTACATGGTACTTGTGTGTTTTCTAAAATTAATTTGAAAAGCAAATATCAATAGATTAGGATTAGAGAATGGGATGAATGGAAAACTGCATTTAAAACAAAGTATGGATTGTATGAATGGTTGGTTATGCCCTTTGGATTAATAAATTGCTCCTAGTACCTTCATGAGATTGATGAATCATGTGTGAAAGGAATTCCTAGGAAAGTTTGTTGTGGTTTATTTTGATGACATTTTGATTTTTAGCAAATCCTATGATGATCATTGTGTGCATTTAAGGAGTGTTTTGGAAGCTCTTAGGTGTGAGAATTGTATGCCAACATGGAAAAATGTATTTTTTGTACAGATCATGTAGTTTTCTTGGTTTTGTTGTTAGCTCACAAGGAGTGCAAGTTGATCAAGAGAAGGTGAAAGGTATTCAAGAGTGGCCAACTCCTAAGAATGTTAGTGCAGTAACAAGCTTTCATGGTTTAGCTAGTTTCAATAGGAGATTTGTTAAAGATTTTAGTACGTTGATTGCACCTTTGAATGATGCAATTAAAACGCATGTGGAATTTAAATGGGGTGAAAAACTAGAACAAGCCTTTGCTATCCTCAAAGATAAATTAACTCATGCACCTATTCTTGCATTGCTTAATTTTGCTAAATCTTTTGAGATTGAATGTGATGCATTTGGTGTGGGAATAGAGGCTGTTTTGATCCAAGAAAGGCACCCAATTGCTTTTTTCAATGAAAAGTTGTAACATCCTAATTTTTAACTCAATACTCCTAGAACACATTTAGGTTAAACATTAGTCTATTACCTTTTTAGTCCCATTCTTTAGAACCTTTCAGTAAAATACTTAGCAAAACGCGAGTCGCGCGCTAATCTAATGTTTGTCAAAACCATAATGTGCAAGAAAAGTAATCACACCATTTGTAATCATGAAACATAGTATTATACTTACCAATCATAATGTCACTATGTAACGCCCCAATTTTTACTGTAATTAGAAATTACAAAATTACTGTAGGTAATTATTACATAAGATTTGAGGCCGAACAATCCTCAATAAAGGAATATAACATTAGAAGAGAGGTTAGGAGCGATTCATGCGAGAGTCGCAAATCCCGAATTTCTGTACGTATAAAATGACCAAAATGCCCCTGAAGTTATTTTACTCAGAAAATGAGGATCGTGGGCCCCTCCTATTCTCAAGGGGATGTTTTGATGATAATAAGGGATTGTTTGTGTTATGTGTGTTAATAGAGCAGAAGGATCTCAATTTTGAGTTCCGACGCGCGAAATGACCAAAACGCCCTCAAGGGTGCTTTAACTCGATGTGCGTCTTGGCGACTGAGCCCGAACCTCACTAAAATGTTTTAAAACTTGTTTTTAAGCCATGATTAACCATTGGTTAAGCTTGGGTGGCCTCGGGCAGTTTTTAAGTGAAAGTACGATTTTGCCCCTGTTTTTGGGCAGTTGTGCGAATTTTGGGATTTTTGATTCAGATATCAAAACCTAAGCAATATTAGGCTCAAATTAAAGCTTATTAAATTCTAAATATTAATCTAGAGTCAAAATTATGTATTTAGATTGATTAAAACCCAAAATTGCTCAAAAACACCCAAATTGCTTACTAATTCACTTAAGCCCTTAACCGTAAATTCTCTAAATTACATGAATACCTTGCCTACACCTAAATAATGCATGGAACACACAAATTTCACTTCTTTGGGCTGTAATGGACGAAATTATTGATGCCATTATGCAGTTGAATTATTGCCAAAAGTTGCACTAAAACAAAATGCCAAAATGTCACCATAAGAGACATAATTCCTTAATTTCATACAACTTTGTCGAAAATGATTTTTCCTCCCTTATTTCTCCTGCAAAATTCCGCCAACTACTTCCTCATTTTGGCCAATTAGAAGCCTCAAAATCTTCTATAAATAGGCTTGCTTGAGTGGTCTTGGAATGCTTTGTTCATAACTAGTTTTTAGGAGCACCAAAAACTTTCTTTCTTCCTCCTCTTTGGCTGAATTCTTTCTTCAATTTTTCAAAGAGATTTTGTTTCATTTCACTTCAAGAAATCAAGTTCTCTTCCTCTTCTTCAACTCATATTAGGTAGGGAGTAGTTTCTAAATTTATTTCTATGCTTTGAGGAGTTGTGTTTTTAGCTCAAAATGATGAAATTATGAACTTACCTTAGCTTTTCATTTCGGTTTTCCTCTTCATTTTTCTTTAACCAATTCGGCCATATGGCCTAGGTGGAACTAAGATGATGGCTTGATGATGAGGACCTTGAGGGTGGGTTGTAAATCCATCACAAGTTAGGCCTCTAAAGCTTGAAAATTCCACTTGATGCAAAACTTTAAAGAATAATGATTTATGATGCTAAAATAAAGATTTTTAGTTTAGAACTTGAAAGATGTATTTTCCAAGCTTGTATTTCATGTTTATGTTTCAAGTCATCACTTAATCTTTCAAGATAATAAAGAGGTTGTATCTCATGGCTAAAAGAATCAACGCATGGCATGTTTATTTTATGCCATCACCTAAAGATCCTAGAGGTCAAAGACTTGGCCATGTATCACAAGCAAAGAAATATGATTATTGGAGTTAAAGAATTTATTCTTTAAAAAGTCTTGAGATTGGAGCTTAAAAAGATGTAATAATAATTCTCTTCTCCCTTCACGGTCTGTGCATCACTACCGCTCCGGTTTCTTAATATTCTCTTCTCCCTCTACTGGTCTTGTGCGGATTACCGCCGCTCCAGTTTCTTGCATCATGTTTATATTTCAAGTTCTTATATCATGTTAAATTTTCAAGTCATCACCTTAAATCTTAAAGATAAAGAAATGGAATTGCATATCATGTTTATAATTCCAAGCTATCACCTTATAAAGATAAGATTAAAATAAGGTTGCATAGCATGTTTATAATTCTAAGATGTCACCTAAATCTCTAAAGCTCAAGACTTACTCCTTTTATCTTAAGTGAGAATTTTAATTGTGAAGATCCTCCCAAGTTTGACAAAAGAACTAGTTTCTAAATGAGTTTTAAGACTTTGCAAGGATTTTACGGGGAACTAGTATTTTATATGCACTTAAAATATGATTCTATGTAATTGCATGAGGTTCATGATTTGGCCACTGATCTGAGTTTAGTATCAATGTATGATAATGATTTGATATGTTTGAAGTTGTGATAATTATGGTTTATTGTTAAGAGAATGATTCACTGCATGTTAGAGATAAAACTAGCTCCCTAGAACAATCGAAGAGCTAGAATTTACCTAGTTTTTGACCCCTTTAAGTTTAGCCAATGCCAAATCTATTTTAGTATGTTATAATTCTGTCTAGGATTAGTTAACCACGAAAAATTTGGTATCAATTAGACTAGGATTGATCCCGAACACTAAGAATGAACTTAGCAACTGGAAACCGTAAAAACAAGATTTCTAGAACTCTAGGGAATGAAATTTATGCATTCTATCCAGAATCTTTAGCAACAATAAGAACCAGGTTTTATTATGTTTAAATAAGGGAGAATGATTCATAATTGTTTTAGTAACTAATTTCAGCATCATAGGGAAAGCTGGTAACAAGAAAGGATTTAAAACATAACTTCTAGCATACCGTAAAACCTTAGGAACAACTTACTACCTATGCTACCCCATTTGATTTAATAGTGTTCTTAAGGCCTATAAATAATCGTAAGGATGGTAATAAATCCCTTAGGTGCATAACTAATTAGTTCTATAATTGAATGATTTCCTGGCTTGCATGTTATAGTTGCTGTTGCAAATAATGAGAATGCTTATGCATGAAATATTCTTTATTATGTAAAATTTACCTTTGTTGCTAGAAGAAAGTGTATCATTGTAAAAGTGTAATTTGGAAAGGTTCTGGCTAAGGAAAGACTTGGTATTTAAGCGTGTCCATTGTGACCCACCTCTCTTTCCTGGGAATCTCCCAGATGCATGATTATAGTTGATATATATTATTCTAGCTTAAGACTATAAATGAGAAAATGCTATGATGTTTATGAATTGTATTGTGATATAACATGCAAAGATTTAATGGTGACTTAAACTTATAAGAAAATGATCCTTTGGAACCATCAGACTATAGGTGGTGAAAGGGTGATTTTAGCCCCCTAACCCGTTCTCTCAAAAGGGTAGAGTCGGGACTTTAGCTTATCAAAAGGGATAAGTATATGCTAGTGACAACTAGTAAAGTATGAGCTCATAACCTAAATTACTCCCAAATGGGGGGAGTATAGGGTGGCCCAAGGAAAATAATGATGATGATAAGATTTTAAGTCACCTAAGGCACTAAAGAAATGAAATATGTGCACTGTGTCCATGTGTAGCTAATATTATATGACGTTCTTTTATGCATGTTATTTTGATAATGATGATGAGGAATATGATGTAATGATAAAGGAAAAGTTCATTGTAAATATGACATGTCAAGATTATGATGCATTATAAGACGCATGATTAAAAATTGACGAACCTCGGTTAAGTATTTGTCCGAACTTAAAATGAATCTTTGCATGCTCACTATTTTAGAATAATCCCGAGGTTCCTGGGGACTTTGATGATGTCATCAGAGAAGGAGGTACCCTCATCGAGAATTCTTTAGCAAGATTTTCACTCCTTTTCTTTATTTCCGTCATTGTCTCCAGATTCAAATGGCGACATTCGCTCGTTTCGTTGACACCCCTACTTGGGAATTCCACTATGATCTGGTGCATCGCTCGTATCATTTTGAAGGGAGGTGCACAGTTCGTGCTTTTATTTACATAGGTCGTCCATTTGCACATCCTGTCCCTAGTTATCGATTTTCTCCTACTTCTCCCTATGGCGATGAAATGGTTTTTGAACATGCACGTCCACTTGATGAAAGGATGTTACGTTCTTATCCCGCTTCATCTGCTGTCCATGGATTTCCAGAGTATGTTCCCGAGACGAGATATTCTGAAACTGATCCTTCAGAGGACACTCCTACTCATGTATATTCTGAGAGCTCTGCTCCTACTCCCACACGTGTAAGAGAGGGTAGTGAGGAAACAGTTGTTCAGCCGAGGTTAGCAAGAAGGCCGTCCATGTGACCCCAGCCTGGTGCATCTCGTGTGTCCCCTCCCGAGGGAGCTCATCAGTGGATCGGATTTATTCCCCCATTTCTAGGACAGTGGCCATAGAAGGTTCTTAGTAGATTTATGTGTGTTCATGCACCCTAGTTTTAGGATAACCTTCCTGGCTTATGGAGTTATCTAGTTTAAGGGCATGTACTTCCTTATGTATATTTTCTTTTATGGGTTTGCATAAGACAATAATGTATGATCATAACCCACCCTTTGAGTGAGCTTATTGTATGTAAATATATGTTATAATGTGCTTATGGATGTTATATGATGGAGCCAAAGTGATATGATGTGATATATTCTTAAACGTCTTATTATACTCCGCTTACTTGTTCACGTTGTACTCGGCTCACGTTTTCAATTATGTTTTTTTTAAAAAAAAAATGGCTCGTAATTTCACTAAGTATTTTCAAATTATGAAGAAAGAACCAAAGCAAGGAGTAAAGTCTAGTCATTAATCAGATTCAACCTAGGTGTATTTGGTTAATTACTAGGGTGTTACACACTACATCTTCATAGATACATAATTTACTAGCATCCTTGTAACTCATTTACATCAAAACATGCACATATATATGTAGTGTTACTTATCTGCCTGCGAGGATAGATAAGTATCAATCCCAAAAGCTAAACTGTCTATGCTTCCGCAGCAACCCTTTGCTCCATTTGCTGGTGTGACCCTTAAGCACGAGCCTTAGAAGAAGTAATGAACCTCATTGTAATCCTCATCTAGAGAAGACAAGGAAGAAAAGAGAGGGATGAGAAACTCATTCAAGATTCTCGATGGGACTCCCGACTCTAACACAAGTGTCATTGTTGTCATCCCCAGCTACCTCGGTTTTAATTATGAAAAATGTGTACATGCATAAGGATTGATTTTAGACTTTTCAAATCTATTTATCCGAAGTGGGTGTCTTTTAGTATGTGTTTTAATGTCATGAATGCAATAGATATTTGATGAATGCATGACAATACCATATGCACATTAACATGAAAATCATTGCTCTTGGGCTCAACATAAAGAAACATAAATCATATACGTGGCATAAAAGGCACAAGATTTTCACGTGACATCTTTCTCATAAGTCAAACTCTTAAGTTCTTTTCTTAAAGACCACCCTCTTAACGTATCCACCAAAAATCCAACCAACATGCCAGCCCAATCTAGTCACCAAACTACATCTCACTTATCGCCTAGGAATGAGCTCAATCCTAACTGGTCATCACTAGATTTAATATGGGATAATAGAAGGGGTATACATAAATTTCTTGGATCACCTATCTTAGGATCATTTCCTTCTTTGAAATGCTCTACTGGTATCTAGTGCACAGCGAATTGTCCGCTTTGGCAAGCTCAACGTGAATACCCTCACGGATTTGTTTCCTCCCCATTGTAGAGGGAAGAATGCGTCTCAGTGTTATGTCACATCTGTTCTGGGGGTGCTCGGCTGAACCGATGTCACCCAGAACCTTTCCTGGGGGTGCTCGACCGAACCGATGTCGCCTAGGAGTTTTCACAAACTTTTCTCAAATCCTCAAGTTTGATGGGAAATTCGGCAGCATAACGGCGTACACCGAATTTCCTTCAAACTTGCTTTATGCCACGAAACATATAGAACATGCATAGTGATTCATCATCACCATAAGACATCAAATCATATAGTCAAACTCATCATAGCATATACGTCATCACATTATTGCTTTAATGTTCTTAAAAGATAGCATACTCCTAACCAGTTTGCTGGAATCAAGGGCCGAGCTCAACTAATGCATATGCTATGCTCAAGTCATTCTCATAATTAAACATACATCTTCTTGAAGTCGTGAAGCTCGTTATGTCTTGGGACCTATGGTGTCTTATGCTTTGACCCTTACGGATCTTAATCGTGAAAACCAATTATACTAACATCCGTTTTTATTCTTTTATACACCTATAGGTTCACCACTGATAACCCTTACTCATTTTTATGATCATAAACAAATCTGGACAGTATCATAAGGATGTGGACTGAATTAGTATCATATACTTACGGCGTTCTAGAATCTACGTCTTAGACCCTTTCTAAGTTCCGTCTTCGCCTAAGGCGCTATAAATTAAATCTAAACCAATTATGAGGCATTTCTACCCTTATGAACTAATTATAAACTATGTTTACTACATTATAAGGTTTCTAGACAGAAACAAAAAATTAAATATTCTAAGAGTTCTAGAATTGCATTTTTATGGTTTTCTAGTTACTAGTTTCTCTACAAATGCTAAAATTCAATCCTACATCAAATGTTACCAAGTTTTTCATATTTAAAAAATCCTAATCTGATTATCATCCCACTAAAACAGTTTGGTTAGTGTCTAAAAATAAATAGGTCAAAACTACGCTAAAACTTGACTTTACAGTTTTTCTTAAGACTAGTTTCTTTCCTAACAAGCATAGAAAGATTCCTACCTCAACACATATAATTTTTACACATTCTTAGCATATCAAAATAACATCATACAGCACCAAACACACCATGGCAGAACCGAACTCATATATGTAACATCCTAATTTTTAACCCAATACTCTAGAACATATTTAGGTTAATCATTAGTCTATTACTCTTTTAGTCTCATTCCTTACAACCTTTCATTAAAATACTTAGCGGAAAATACGAATAAATTTTTCTTTTTGAAACTTGAAAGCAAAACGCGAGCCGCGCGCTAACCTAACGTTCGTCATAACCATAATGTGCAAGAAAGAGTAGCCACACCATTGATAATCATGAAACATAGTATTATACATAACAATCATAATATCATCACATCCTCATAGACACAGACTACTAACATCATTGTACCATCATTTACATCAAAACACGCCCATATATGTGAAGTCATCCTTATCCACCTAGGAGGTTGAATAAGTGTCTACCCAAAAAGCTAAGCTATCTATGCTCCCGCAGTGACCCTCTGCTCCGTCTGCTAGTGTGTCCCTTAAGCACGAGCCTTAGAAGAAGTCACGAACCTCATTGTAATCCTCGTCTAGAGACGACACAGAAGAAAAGGAAGGGGTGAGAAACTCATTCGAGATTCTCAGTAGGGATTCCCGACTCTAACACTAGTGTCATCGTCGTCGTCCCCAGCCAACTCGGTTTTAATTATGAAAAAGGTGTACATGCATAAGGATTGGTTTTAGGCTTTACAAATCTATTTATCCGAAGTGGGTGTCTTTTAGTATGTGTCTTAATGACATGAATGCAACAGATATTTGATGAATGCATGACAATACCATATGCACATTAACACGAAAATTGTAATACTTGGGCACATCATAAAGAAACGTAAATCATATACACGGCATAAAAAGGCATAGTACTTTTCTTGTAACATCTTTCTCATAAGTAAAACTCTTAAGTTCTTTTTCTTAAAGACCACCCTCTTAACATATCCACCAAAAATCCAACCGATTCACCGGCCCGGCGATAATCTGGTCACCAAACTACATCTCACCTATCGCCTAGGAATGAGCTCAATCCTAACTAGTCGTCACTAGATTTAATATGGGCTAATAGAGGGGGTATACATAACTTTCTTGGATCACCTATCTTAGGATCATTTCCTCCTTTGAAATGCTCTACTGGTATCTAGTACACAGCGAATTGTCCACTTTGGCTAGCTCAATGTCAATACCCTCATGGATTTGTTTCCTCCCCACCGTAGCGGGAGAAATGTGTCTCAGTACTTTGTCACATCTGTTCTGGGGGTGCTCGGCCGAACCGGTGTCACCCAGAACCTATCCTGGGGGTGCTCGGCGAACCGGTGTCACCCAGGAGTTTTCGCAAGCTTTTTCTCAAGTACTAAAGTTTGGTGGGGAAATCGGCAGCGTAACGGCATACACCGGATTTCCATCAAACTTGCTTTATGCCACCAAACATATAGAGCATGCATAGCCATTCAAAACCAACATAAGGCATTATCATCGTGTGCATCATAAGCATCATAATATCATAATTTTGCATAACGCATCATGGCGTGAGCATGAACATATCAACACTATGTACTCTCATAAACATACAACCTCATGAATTCCTCATATGAATAACATCATCATCATTTACATACCACATGCATCATCATAGAACATTCAAACGTTTACCCTTACGGTAGCTTATGCTTTGACCCTTACGGGTCTTAATCATGAGATATGGTTCTCTAACATCCGTCGCTCATATTTTATGCACCTAAGGGCTCATAATTAAACATCATTCATCATCCTCATGTTCACACTTAAATCTGAATAGCATAGGGCAGAATTCCTAACTTGTGATTACGGGGTTCTAGAACTTACGTTTTAGACCCTTTCTTGGTTCCGTCTTCGCCTAAGGCGCTATGAATTAAATCTAAATCAATTATGAGGCATTCCTATGCTTAAGGACTAATTATTAATCATGTTTATCATGTTGTAAGGGTGCTGGACAGAATCCAGAACAATAAATGTTCTAAGAGTTCTAAACTTGCACTTTTACGGTTTTCTAGTTACTAGTTTCCCTATAGGTGCTAGAATTCGATTCTAATCCAAATGTTACCAAGTTTTTCATGTCTAAACAATCCTAATCTGATTAAGCTCCCATTAAAACAGTTTGGATAAGTTCCATAAACAAATGGGTCAAAACTATGTTAAATTCTAGCTTTACGGTATTTCTAGTTAGCTAGTTTCTTACCTATTATGCATAGAATCATTTCTACATCATCGTATGATTTTTTTCACACATTCTAACACATCATAACATCATCATACAGCATCACACTCATCATATCAGAACCGAAAACATTTAGCTTTAGTAAAGGATTTAAATTGACATTTCTAGGTACATAAGTTAACTAGTTTCTCTTGGAATCAATTTAGAATTTCTAAAACTCTTTGCAAATCACTTTAATTCATCAAGAGGCTAAGAGAAGCCTTAGGTCAATGACCAAAATATATTTCATCTCCTAAAAGAGAATAAAGTCATATCTCATGACAACATAACCTTGAAAAGGGTTGTAAAGCTTTAAGAAAAACTTAGAACATAGACTATTGGTCCTTGTAGCTAGATGAAAACTCATTGCAAGTCCATCATCACTACTTGGCCGAAAATACGCATTCAAAGAATGGTTTCACATTAAACTTTAACTTGGAATGAAATGGGCAAGTCTTTGAGCTCTAGGTTCTTTAAGTTATAACATAAAATAAACGTGCTCATGCTTTTTGTTTTTAATCTTGCTTACAAAATAAAGTGATGACATAAATTAAATATGCAAGGCATAAACTTAAACGTGCAAGCTTGAAATTGAATATGCGAGGCATAAACTTTAAACGTGCAAGCTTGAAAGTAAAGATGCAAGGTTCAATTCTTTATTTTAGTGCTCTTGGCCCAACAACAATCGACTTTAAGGCTGAAATAGATAGGCATTCGAGAAATTAATTAAGTGATGATGCAAGTTCAATTCTTTATTTTAGTGCTCTAGGCCCAACAACAATCGACTTTAAGGCCGAAATAGAAAGGCTTTGAGAATTAAATTAAGTGATGATGCAAGTTCCATTTTAATCTTTATGTTCTTAGGTGATAGCTTGAAAGTAAAGGTGCATAACAAGAATGTAAATATCAGTGCAAGCATAAGATAAATTATGCAAGTTCATTTTATCTTTCTAGAGCTCTTAACAAGACTTTAAAGGAACATAAACCTCAACCCAAACTCATCAAACCAAGATAAAGTAAAGTCTAGAGTTCTTAGAACTCAAAATAACATCTTTAGAAAATCAAATCATAAGGCATATAAAAGAAAAGGAAATGGCCGAAACATCTAGGCAAGAAAAGAAATATTTGAAACTCTAGAGTCTATGATCTTGATGATATATTAACATCAACATCATGAGACCTCATCATTGAGTCCTTAGAACCATTTTAAATCACCATCAAAACTAAAGTTCTCAAGAGTTCAAGAAAGGAAAAACTAGAAACACTTTTGCTTAAGAACAAAGATCAAGCTCTAGAGTTTGTTTCAAGTGATGAACATCATCATGAAACTCTCATCATCAAGCTCGCATTTCTTTGAACTTCAAGGCCCATGGCCGAAAATGAGAAAGAAAAAGGAGAAGAAAAGAAGTTCTAAAAAGAATCAAGAGAAACTATGAACATAAAGCTAGAACAAGAACTTTAAAGAAAGGAATACTTGAAAGAAAATCCCTACTTGATGTGATGAACTTGAAGATGGAAGAAGAAGATGAAGATGATGAAGAACTCCAAGAACTTGAAGAACACAAGAGCTTTGAGAGAAAAAGAAAAGCTTTGAGTGTTCCTAAACTTAGCAAATGATCTAAAAGTGGTGCAAGCTCCTCAAGGCATTCTATTTATAGAGAAATGAAGCAAATGGAGGGGGTGAGGGGCTGATGTGTTTTTGGCCAAGGGGAGTGCAGCCCATGAGTTCCATGAGGTGAGATGTTGTGGTCTTGAAGCATGGTGAGGTATGGTTCAAAGCATGGTGAGGTATGGTTCAAGGTATGGCTTCAAGCATGGTTCTTTGAGTGAGAAATAATTCAACATGTGTTGTAAATGAGAGAGAGGGGGCTGAAATTGCTTCAGCCATGGGGAGGGTTTTCTTGCATTTTAATTGTAGTTTAGAGTTGTGTTTAGGTGTATCTTTGATTAGGATTAAGATTAGGAATTTGTAAGAAAGTGTTTAGGTGAGAAAATGGGTAATCAAGGTTGTCAAGACATAATTAAGGAGTGTTCTTGCATCATTAGTGAGTTATAAACTCATTTTAGTGTATAAACAATTCTAGACACAATTCCTTGATTTAAGGAATTGGAGAGAAAAAACACTATTCAAGATTCCAAGAGTGAAATCTTGAGTTTTAGAAAAGGGATTTAAATCTAATCTAAGCAATCTTAGGTTCTAATTAATTTTAATAATTTATTTTGACTCTAGATTAATTAGGGAAATTAATTAATCTTCGTTTAGAGCCTAATATTGCTTAGGTTTGCTTAATTACGTCATTAAGCTCAAAAACACTATTCTAGGGGCAAAATTGTAATTTTGCACTAAAACTGCCCGGTGTAACACCCCGATTTTCTGTCTGAGTGGAAAATGACCGAAATGCCCCTAAGGTCATTTTCGGCCCGGAATTCGAGGATGGCCGACCCGGCAGTCCTCGAAGGGCCAACTCAATGTTTGAAGGGGATCGAATGACCTTTGAATGCTCCCGGAAGCGAAAATCTCGTTTTCCGCAGTTTCGGGTCAAAATGACCAAAATACCCCTATAGCATTTTTACGCGGGTAAAGGTGCCGTTTGAGCCCTAACTTTCCCCGAGGTTTAAAAACATGTTTTCATGTGTCTAGAGGTCTCTGCTCAAGTCCGGTGGCCCTGGTAGCTTTAGTGCAAAATTATGATTTTGCCCCTAGAATAGTGTTTTTGAGCTTAATGACGTAATTAAGCAAACTTAAGCAATATTAGGCTCTAAACGAAGATTAATTAATTTCCCTAATTAATCTAGAGTCAAAATAATTTATTAAAGTTAATTAGAACCTAAAATTGCTTAGATTAAACTTAAATCCCTTTTTAGAACTCAAGACTCCTAGTCTTGGAATCTTGAATAGTATTTTCTCTCTCCAATTCCTTAAATCAAGGAAATGTGTCTAGAGTTGTTTAGACTCTAAATTGAGGATTTAACTCACTAATGGTGCAAGACCACTCCTTAATTATGTCTAGACCACCTTAATTACCCATTTTCCTTACCTAAACACTTTCTTACAAATTCCTAATCTTAAGCATAATCAAAGATACACCTAAACACAACTCTAAACCACAATTAAAATGCAACTAAACCTCTCCCAAATCTGATGCACATGGCCGAAATTCTCCTCTCCCATTGACCACATGTTTATTTATTTTCTCACTCAAAGAACCATGCTTGAGGCCATACCTTGAACCATACCTCACCATACTTTGAGCCATACCTCACCATGCCTCAAGAACACATTATCTCACCTCATGGAACTCATGGGCTGCACTCCCCTTGGCCGAAAATGCATCAGCCCTCACTCCCTCCATTTGCTTCATTTCTCTATAAATAGAATGCCTTGAGGAGCTTGTACCACTTTTAGATCATTTGCTAAGTTTAGGAGCACTCAAAGCTTTTCCTTTTCTCTCAAAGTTCTAGTGTTCTTCAAGTTCTTGGAGTTCTTCAAGTTCTTCATCTTCTTCATCTTCTTCTTCCATCTTCAAGTTCATCACATCAAGTAGGGATTTTCTTTCATGTATTCTTTTCTTTAAAGTTCTTGTTCAAGCTTAATGTTCATAGTTTCTCTTGTCTCTTTTTAGAACTTCTCTTCCATTCCTTTTTCCTTTCCATTTTCGGCCTTGGGCCTTTGGGAATGAAGAAATGAGAGCTTGATGATGAGAGTTTCATGATGATGTTCATCACTTGAAACAAACTCTGGAGCTTGATCTTTGTTCTTGAGCAAAAATGTTTTTAGTTTTTCCTTTCTTGAACTCTTGAGAACTTTAGCTTTAATGATGTTTTAAAATGGCTCTATGAACTCAATGATGAGGACTCATGATGTTGGTGTTAATATATCATCAAGATCATGAACTTTAGAGTTTTAAAATTGTTCCTTTTTCTTCTTGAAGATTTCGGCCATTTCCTTAAAATTTTTCTAAGCTTCATGGTTTGATTTCCTAAAAATATTATGTTGAGTTTTAAGAACTCTAAGCTTGACTTTACCTTGTTTGGATGAGTTTGGGTTATGGTTTAAATTCCTTTAAAGTCTTGTGAAGAGCTCTAGAAAGATTAAATGAACTTGCATAATTTATTTTATGCTTGCATTCATATTTACATTCTTGCTATGCATCTTTACTTTCAAGCTATCACCTAAGAACATAAAGATTAAAATGGAACTTGCATCTTCACTTAATTTAAATCTCAAAGCCTTTCTATTTCGGCCTTAAAGTCGATTGTTGTTGGGCCTAGAGCACTAAAATAAAGAATTGAACTTGCATTACCACCTAATTAATTCCTCGAATGCCTATCTATTTCGGCCTTAAAGTCGATTGTTGTTGGGCCAAGAGCACTAAAATAAAGAATTGAACCATGCATATTTACCTTCAAGCTTGCACGTCTAAGTTCATGCCTCGCATATTTACTTTCAAGCTTGCACGTTTAAGTTTATGCCTTGCATATTTAAATTTAAGTCATCACTTTACTTTGTAAGCAAGATTTAAAATGAAAAGCATGAGCACGTTTAGTTTATGTCGTAACTTAAGAACCTAGAGCTCAAAGACTTGCCCATTTCATTCCAAGTTAAAGTTTAATGTGAATGCATTCCTTGAATGCATAATTTCGGCCAAGTAGTGATGATGGACTTGCAATGAGTTTTCATCTAGCTACTAGGACCAATAGTCTATGTTTTAAGTTTTCCTTAAAGCTTTACAAATCTTTATAAGGTTATGTCATCACAAGTTGTGATTTTATTATCTTTAGGGGATGGAATATGTTTTGGTCAGTGACCTAAGGCTTCACTTAGCCTCTTGATGAATTAAAATGGTTTGCAAAGAGTTTCAGAAGTTCTAGATCGATTCCGAGAGAAACTAGTTAACTTATGAACCTAGAAATGTCAATTTAACTCTCTCATTTAAGTTAAATGTTTTCGTTTCTGATATGATGAGTGTGATGTTGTATGATGATGTCTTGATGTGTTGGAATGTGTGGAAATATCATATGATGATGTAGAAGCGATCCTATGCATGATAGGTAAGAAACTAGCTAACTAGAAATACCGTAAAGCTAGAATTTAACATAGTTTTGACCCATTTGTTTTTGGAACTTATCCAAACTGTTTTAATGGGAACATAATCAGATTTAGATTGTTTAGACATGAAAAACTTGGTAACATTTGGATTAGAATTGAATTCTAGCACCTACGGGGAAACTAGTAGCTAGAAAACCGTAAAAATGCAAATGTAGAACTCTTAGAACATTTAATTTTCTAGATTCTGTCCAGCACCCTTACAATCTAGTAGCTAGATTCTTGCATCATAGGAAAAGTCGGTAAAGAGAAAGGATCTAAAACGCAACTTCTAGAACATCGTAATCCATCAAAACTATGCTTACTGCCTATGCTGCCCAGCCATAATAAATTAGGTTCTAGGACCTAATAAATTATGGTAATGAGATTAATCAATCCCTTAGAGACATAAGGAAATAATTTGGAAGTTTGAGGTTACCCAGTTTAGGGGTTTATTCTTAAGGGAATGATTTATATGTTCTATGTGAATGATGATGGATTATTGTGTTGTCTCATGACCACTATGATGCTATGCGAGTTATTGCTCTTAAATGATGATTGTATCATTTGCATGTTATGGTTCCCTTTAGAACTTTAAAGATGCCTATGTTAGAATTACATGATATATGTGACATGCATGAAATATGTAGCATCTTGCTATGACTAAACTATGAGAAAATGATCCTTTGGAACCATCAAACCATAGGTGGGGATGAGGTGATTCATATGTAACATGCATGAACTATGGGGCATCTTGTCATAACATGCTAAGACTTAAGGTGATATTAAACTATGAAAAAATGATCCTTTGGAACCATCAAACTATAGGTGAGGATGAGGTGATTCTATGCCCCCTAGACCCGTACTTTAAGTCGGGATTTTTAACTTATCACAATGTGATAAATCCATATGCTAGTGACGACTAGCTGGGTATGAGTTCATAACCTAGAGATTTCTCAAAAGGGAGAAATATTAGGGTGGCCCCCAGGAAGAAAAGAATAATATGTCAACGTCACCTAAGTAACCAAGTTAAGCTACCATGCACCATGTTTTATGTACCAAGTTCTACGTTCCACGATTCATGTTTTATGTACCATGTACTATGTATCAAGTTCCATGTTCTATGTTTTATGATCTATGTTTTTATGACCCATGTATCATGCACTATGTCTATGAATGCTATACTTGCTAAAAAGCTAGTACTGTTTGCATATGGTATTGACATGCATTCATTCAATATCTATTGCATTCATATCATTAAGACTCATATTAAAAGACACCCACTTCGAATAAATAGATTTAAGAAGTTTAAAATTGATCCTTATGTATGCACACCCTTTTTATAATGAAACCGGAGTGGTCGGACGATGACGATGACATTTGTGTTAGAGTCGGAAATCCCTATCGAGAATCTTGAATAAGTTCTCATCCCTCTCTTTTCTTCCGTGTCGCTCTGCACAAGGATAATAACGAGGTTCGTGACTTTCCGAGGTTCGTGCTTAAAGGTCACTTCAAAGAACGGATGCCGAGGGTCATTGCGGAAGAATAGATAGGATAGTCTCTAGGTTGTTACTTATCCAACCTCGTAGGTGGATAAGAAGTATTTCATATATATATGCATGTTTTGGTGTGAACACTGATGCTAGTACTATGTAACTATAATGATGTGGTTATGATATGTGGTTAATATAATGTTGTATTTCATGTTTATATGTGATTTCTTTTCCTTGTAAGTTATGTTTATGACTAACTAAAGGTTTTATATTAATGCGAGGCCCACGCTTTTGGTTTCAAGTTCAAAAAGAAAAATTTATTCGTATTTTCCGCTAAGTAATTTAAAGAAAAGATGAAACTAAGAAGTAATAGACTAATGGTTAACCTAAATACGTTCTATGAGTATTGGATTAAAAATTAAGATTTTACACTTTATCCCTCAAAGGACATGAATGAGCTTTAGAATCTCTCATTTTCATGGTTCCAAGAACCTTGTTGTCCTTAGATTCATCATCAAGCTCAAAATATACAAAAGAAGAAATGTGCATTCTTTCTCTGCTTTTTTGAAACAAAGGATCAAGCTTTGAGTCAGAGGTCAGAAAACATCATCAAGCTTTAGAAAGAAAAGATCAAAAACCATCATCAAGAACCCTCATCATCAAGCCATATATTAGATCACAACAAAAACAAAAAGAAAAGAGAAGAAATAAGAGGGAAAACATAAAACAAGTCCCTCCTTAAAGATTCTTCTTGCTTGAGGTTTAGAAAGCTTGTTCTTGCAAATAAAGGAGAAGAAAAATCTTCTCTTTGACAAGGAATGTGTTTTCGGTCAAAGGGGAAAAGAAATAGGAGGAGAGATGTTTGTTGTGGCTTTGTGTATGGAGGTGAAAGATTATGGTTTTAGGGTATGATCAATGATGGTTGTATATTTGTTTAAGGTTTAAAGCTTGAATAGAGAGCAACAATGGAGGTTCTTGATGAAGAAGAAAAAGAAAGTTTAGGATAGAAAGAATGAGAGGATTTTTTGTAACACCCTCCCAAGTGTAACATCATCCTTAAGTCATGACATTAGACTCAGGAGTTATTACTTATACATTAGCAGATTTTTCTTAAATATCTATTACAAAGTTGATTGCATCATACAATAACTAATTCGTAATTCTATTGAAATATATAGAAAGATGACATAATATTTATTAAGTACAAATTCAAATACAAGAAATATCTTCTATGAATTTTCATATACATCTATCTATTATAACCATTACAAATATATATACATAACAAAATTAAATTGATAAGAGACTTCAACTATTGGGGTAATATGTATCATATTCTTTTATGGTGGCAACTACATAATTCTATTGAACAATCTCAAGACGACATAGAAATACAAAATATAGGGGTAAGAATCCTAAAATTCTCAGTAGGGTATCCCAAAATGCATAATAAAAATCTATGTCATTATCATCATCTCACCACTTCCGCTTATTAAGAAAATGTGATCATATGATATATATTGAAGGTCCATTTTTAAGTTCAAAATCATCATCCCAAAGTGGGTTACTTTTATTATTCAATCACTTAATATACATCATAATGATAATTAATCGTAATCATTTTGTTCAAATATCATCATATATAACATATTGTCAAATTTCAACTTAAACATATTGGTTTCAACATAGATGCTAAAATCATTCACTTAGCGCATAATATAAAGGATTACTTAGGACAATTGTTATTTTAACTATCTTGGCCCTTGACTATGGAGGATAATTCCACTCCTGGGTAATAGATTATTTTTTAGGATTGAGCTCATTCCTATACAAATGGATCTTCTGAGCCCATTCCCTGTACATGATCATTAGATTTTCTCTCCAATTCACACACGGATCTTCTAAGCCCATTCATGTACATATGGATCTTCTCGAGCTCATTTCTATACATGATCATTGGATTTACTTTCTCCAATTCTCACAGACCTATTCCTAGTTGGGTTTATTTTTCCCTACTCAATTCAAGGGTAGTCAGGTTTACTTTCCCTGAATGACCGAATTCACTTTCTCCGGCCTAAGAAAATATAATCTTATTCTTTTTATGATATAGAGGCAATAAAAGCATTCACAATTATATGCACTTAACATCTTCAATAGATTCACATAGCATTATCAAATCATAGTCATTTGATAATCTTTTTAGCCAATCTAGTATGCTACTAGAATTTCAATTTTAAAGAAAATTATGGAACTGTTACTAAATCTCATCAAAACAGAACCAAATAAATTTTTAGAGTTAGTTTAAATTGTCTATGAGACACTGTAAAATTTTCAAGCAAAATAAGATCTCTAGATATATTAACAAAATTCAACAAATTGAAAGGTCAAAACTTCTTGGTTTTAGCCAATAGCTAGAAGTCTTGATTTTTCTACCCCATCAAATGAACAGATAAAATCCTACAAAAATTTAGGATTAGACTTCAGTTGTCCTCAACACCCTGTAAAATTTTCAGCTCGAAATCCAATCATTTGATATATTAAAAAAATTAGACAAATTCAGTGATCTAGAATTAACTGTGCAGGCAAAAACCTTAACCAGCTAGGTTCTTGAATTTTTAAAAATAGTTAAAATGCTCAAAATAACTCAATATAATACTAAGAACAACACAATATGTTAGCTTTATCACATAAAAATTTTAGCTCAGGAAAAAGTCTCTAACCAAATTAGAAAAATCAAATAATTTCATCTTCTTGCTTAAAACCAGAATTTCCAGCAACATGATTCAAAACATATTTTGAGAAAAAGGATTTCCTAACATTATCCAAACACTCTACCAAATTAAACACTTCAATATCTATGTATAATCAGCCAATAAAACCAAAGATTTTAGGACAAAACAATCAGAAAATTTCAGAGTAATTTTTGAAAGAAAAGATGCTAAAGAAAGCCTTACTTGGCTCTTGGAAGCTCTAATCCTTGTTCTTAGCTTCCTTCAAGAGTTCTCCACCAAATTATTGATCTAACCCTCTCCAATCCTCTTGTAACACAAATTGGAACAGAAGAAAACTTTCTAATATGATGAGGTGAGGGTTTGAAATAAGGAGTTGATTTGATGCTACAAGGATAGTATGTAAGCCTTTGGTTATGGAGTTTATTTTCATGAAATTTCTAGCTAAGGTTCTTGTTTTGCTACAGGAGGAAGATGAAGATGAATTTTTCTGCATATGGAGGGGTGGTGGCCGAATATGCTTTGGGGAAGAAATGAGAAGTTTTAATTTCATTAATTTAAGGTGCATGTATACAATTTTGCTACCATAGGAATTACTTCCTTCAAGAAAATATTGCAATTTTGTACTATTCCTATTAGCTCTAGGAAAAAGGCATTGGTGTGTCTCTTTTTAAGCTATACACTTGTCACACTAGGTGGCAAGCTTGTACTGCCAGTCTCATACGGTGTAAAAAACTGCACATTGATATTTTATTGAACGGATAAAATACCATACTCCAGAAAACAAATATTGCGTGAAATTAAAATCCGAGTCTAAATTCTTCATTCCTAACCATTTCTAACCTAAATCCTACATTTTTTTCAATCTTGAGCATCTGTTGGTCCCAATTCTAGGGTTTCAGTGGTCCTAATGGGCTTGCAGGGCCCGTACGATCACTATTCATTTTTTTTTAGCCATTCTCCTTATGAATAATTCTATTTAATTCATGAAAAATCTAATTAATAAAGCTCAAATAAATTTTTTAAATAATTTTTGGGATGGTGCATTTTTTACACAAGTTGGTACTCAAGTTTGGCAAAAAAAAAAGGTGATGGGAAAGAGAAAGTGTGTGAGTGTGTGTTTTGAAACAAAAAAAGTAAGAGGACCCGTCAATGACAACACCAAATATGCAAAAAGGAGTCATATTTCAAAATTGAGTGCAGGGAGGTTTAGTTGCAATTTCCTATTAAATTATGGAAGCTAAATTACATGCAAAAGTACCTAGTGTAAAAGGAAAATTCTTTACAAAATGTGAGTTTATCAAAGGCCAAGATGAATCTATGTCATCCACTGGGCTCAACATGAGTGGGTTAGTTTAATTTAGTGAGCAAGTTACTTTTTTGTGTTAAAATTGCACACCGAAATTTCACCAAATAAGTAAAATATTGTGCACAAAAAACTTAAAATACATGCACCTGAGCCTAAATATTCTATTCTGGTCCTCGAGTCTAAGTTCCTCTGGCCCCGAGATCACCTTTGGTCTTCCTCTAGTCTCAATCCTAGAGTTACTATTCATATGCTAGCCCAAACAAGTACTATTCACTTTTTTTTTCTACTCTTCCATTGATTCATCCTCATCGTCACCAAGTCTATCAAAATACTGAAATTCGGGGTGTTACAATACCACCTACCTTAAAAGGAAATTTTGCTTTCAAAATTTCATGCATGGGAATAGTCCTAGGTGATCCTTCTTCATGTCTGACCATTGATGCCCAAGTGTTTTCCTTATTTTCTGAACTACCTTAAGCTGCTTAAATTCTCTATTGACGTTCTGGACTAGAAGGGTTTAGAATATTAGGCCATCCCTTAACTATATGAAGTAGGGTTCTAACCAATGTATTAAAAATCGACTCAGATCGGCCGTTCGATCGGAAAATCGGTGAATTGGTCGCGATACTAGTCTGAGCTACTATTTGGACCAACCTTGCATCAGAACCGGTGAGACTCGGTTCAACTCGGCAAGTTTAAATCAAAATCGGTAACCCGACCAATTTTCAAGAATCAGACTTAGTCATGCTTATTTTTTTTAACTCCAAAATGGCGTCGTGTTGATGCCCAAGAAAAAAATAAAAAGCCTAAACTAAAAACACGGCTGCTTCACCTTTCACGATTTCAGCCTTCACTTTAGCAGCAAGTGACCAAACACAAACCTAATCCCTTGAGCTGTGACTGTGTGACTACTTGAGAAGCAAACCCAGCCACCACTGCCCAACCTCGCCAGAGGGGGAGAGGACCGCGGCACCTGCCCCCACTCCTGCGCTCACCCTTCATTCGTTGTCGCAAGCTCGATGTCGATAAAGTGAAAGTGAAAAGTAAATTCTACACTTCCACTATTCTCTGTTCTTGTCTTCTTGATTTTTTTTAATAATTTATGTTTGATTAATAAATTAATGAGTTGATGATGGATCTTCATTCCACTGTTCCTGATTTCCTTTTTTTTATTTTTTTTCTGGTTATATAGATAGGAGATCTATACAATTACAAATGAATTTGTCACTCTTCCAAAAATAGTAAAACATTTGTTGTTGTCCCTTTGAGTAAGAAATAAATTATGTTATTACTATTAGTAGCCTTAAATTATCCATTTGTTGTTGTCCCTTTTGGTAAGAAATGAATTATGTAAATTTCTTGCTATATTACTTTGTTGTTATTACTGGTTGGTATTGTGCTTATTTTTGTTTGTTTTGAACTTTGTGACTTTATTTGTTGAATCTGTTAGTACTGGCTGGTATTATGTTTATTTTTGTTTATTTTGAACTGTGACTTTATTTGTTTAATTATGTTTTAATTATATATGCTTTGTATTTGGAGTTTTGAACCTCTTAAAAAGTGTCAAATTGCTAATTAGTTTTCATTTTTATTTTTTTCAATTTTTATTATTTTTAATATAAATCTGGTTCAAATGGTTCGATCAAGGATCCACCGGTTGAACCAAAGGACCCAATGCCTCGATTGAGTCGATCATCGAGCCGACTTTTAAAACCATGGTTCTAACACATGACTTCCTTTTCCTGGATCATACCAAAGATAAATGAGATTAGTATTTTCTTTCATACAAAACTTCATATGGGGTAATGCCAATACTAGTGTGATGCTTATTGTTATAAGCATTTCAACCCATGATAGCAACTTGTCTCAACTCCCTTTTTGTACGGATCAAGCAAAAACTATGAGCACTCTCATGGATCCATCTCAAGTGATTGATGCAAACAAGAATGGAGAAAATGTATCAAAAAGTAATTATAAAGGAATAATTGATTCACTTCTATACCTTACATCAAGAAGACCGGACATTCAACTAAATGTGAAAATTTGTGCTAGATTTGAGTCTAACCCAAAACAATCATACTTGAATGCTGTTAAAAGAATCTTGAGATATTTATTAGGTACTACTAATCTTGGCTTACAGTACAAGAAAGGTACATCTTGCAAGATTGTAGGATTCTGTGATGCTGATTTTGTTGGAGATAGAGTGGATAGAAAAGCACAAGTGGATGTTATTATTTCTTTGGAAAAAGTCTCCACACTTGGTCATGCAAGAAGTAAAACACCATTGCTCTTTCAATAGCTAAAGCTAAATATATAGTTGCTGCAAATTGTTGCATCCAAATACTATGGATAAGGAACTAACTAGAATATTATCATCTAAGGTATTCCAAAATCCCTATCTTTTATGATAATGCTAGTGCTATTAATCTTGTAAAGAATCCTATTCAGCACTCTAGATCCAAGAACATTGATGTT
This sequence comes from Dalbergia cochinchinensis, assembly GCA_031216125.1. NCBI lineage: Eukaryota > Viridiplantae > Streptophyta > Magnoliopsida > Fabales > Fabaceae > Dalbergia > Dalbergia cochinchinensis. Next base: position 6,404,551 of record CM062376.1, read on the forward strand.
AAGCATCATTTTATTAGAGATCATGTTCAGAAAGGAGATGCTGAGTTAATGTTTGTGAATACTAAAAATTAAGTGTCTGATATATTCACCAAGTCATTAGCTTAAGATCATTTCTACTATTTGAAAAGACTTTTAAATCTTAAAAGTTTTTAAAATTTGCATAACATACATGCATGACATCTTTGGAGTCTCTCCAAATAAAACTCTAAACTAAGGCCCAAACAAAGATATCAAGGCAAGCTCAAAAGGTCAGCGTGTAAGTTCTGAAGAAACATCAAACGTTCAGAGAATGGATCAAGTTGGGTTGAGTTTAGAAAGTGGTTCTATGGTTGAAACCACTTACTCTGGAAGACATAAAAAAGGCAGGACAATTCTTATTCTTTTTGAGTTTCTCTCTCCTATTTTAACTTATCTTCTATACTTTACGTCACATCTCATTAACAACTTCCCTTACCTCATCAACTTCAAACATTTTCCCTCAACCTGAAACAGTTCCATCTTCTCCTCTATAAACCGCTTTTCTTGCAATCTCTCATAGATCCTAATACCCTAAATTTCTTGCCTTCAATCCTCTCAAACCTTACTTACCATGTTGAAAGAAAGCAACTCGATAGAAATGTTGCCAAAAAAGGGGCCTATTCCACATACAACTAACCTCTAATGTAGGAATTTCATGTAGACAACTTTTCCCAAAGGAAGGTTGCTCAAGGAAAAAGACTTAGCAACCATCTGATGAAACCCATCATGAAAGAAGTCTTTACCTTTCAAGGATAGGAGGAATTCTTGGATATCTCTGACAGGATGTTTCTTGGTATGGTCATTGCCTTCTACTGTCACTTAGAGGCAAAAACATACATCACCCTCAAGACCACCATCCATGATACATACATGGAAATAGGACTATCTAAGTCATCTGTAGTGGTTAGGGCTCCTGTTGCTAGAGTAATATATTTGGCTTAGAGTGACGGATTCAAATCCCTTGGAGTAAGTGCTGAAGAAGTCTCCAAGTGTCTAATGAATTCTCCCAGATACAGGCTAAGCGAGATCACCACTGGATTACTGAGTTCCAAGATAAAAAAGGTATTTACTATTGTTTAGTTTACCATTCAACCCAGATTAGGGAGCATTGATGTGCTACTAGGGATAGATTCCATGCTGCTGTATTGCCTTATGGCAATAAGGAAATTAAATCTGCTAAGCATGATCATGGATTTTATGTTTACTGCCATCACTAAGGAAAAAAAGAGAATGGATGGAGTCCCATGTGGGATGTTTATTAACATGGGTTTTACAACACATGAGATACCCTCTTAGTGAAGAATGGTTTGAGTTTATGACCAGCACAGAATACACCATGATTTATTTCAAAACCATGAAAAGAACTAAATTTTTGCCTGTTAAAACTTATTCCAAAAGACGGAGCTCTTGAATCAGGGATGCAAAAGCTGAAAAGGCTGCAATAGAGGCCAAGAAGAAGAAGAAGGAAGAGAAAGACGAAAAAAATAAAAAAGATTACCCTTTTTGAGAGCAGCTCAGAGAATACTGAATTTGTAGAACAAGAGTATGAGAAAATTAGGTTTGAAGAAGTTCCTCACAATACTAAAGTGAAAAGCAAGTAGAGACAGGACAAAAGGTAGAAGAAAGTAAAGTCTTCCAAGCCCTCTATACCTTTAGAAACTAAGGCAGAGACCTCAGAAAGTGAGCTTTACAAGGGAAGGCCTAACAAACTTCCCATCAAAAGGAAAGATGTTGACCATAAATATAGAAACTTGCCCAAGGATGTGCCTAGGGCTATTCTTATCTTAAAAAAAATGCTTGAAGTTGAACAAGCTAGGGTTACTACTAAAGATAAAACTTATTCTAAAGAAGAGGATAAGGAGGAAGCTGAGAGAGTTCTCTAGGAGTAGAGGATTCTATAAAAGTAAAGAAGGTTGGAAAAAGCACAAGGATTGGAAAGGGCCAAAAAGATTCAGGGCTCAAGCAGAAGAAGGAGAAAATCATCAGTTCCTGAACCATTTGTGGTGATTAAAGAACCATCAAGCATGCCAATGACCCACCAATTTGGGTATATTTCCTTCCCAATTTCTATTTTACCTCCAAGAAGTTAGATACTTTAGAAACTAACTACACCACCGAATCCACCACTACTCAAATAGAACAGTTGATGCTAAAATTGAGGTGGCTCCCAAAGGCACCAATGATGACTCTCTGACTATAAAGCAAATGCTGAAATCTATGACAAAAGAGTCACAGCTTGAAAGGGAAGCCTCTAAGGAACTCAATATGTATATGAGTGAGCTTTCTCAAGTCCAACCCATAGTAGAAGAGCTTGCAAAGGAAGCTACTGAACCAGAAAATGCTCTTATTCTGACCTCAACCCCCTCCTTCCATAAGAATAACTCCTATGGAAGAAGAAGACAAAGCCTTAGAGACAAGCTTTCAAGTTGATGTTACTACCACTGCTCCTACTAAAGCTGTTTCTATGTCTATCCCTACTGTTGATCCTGTACATGATACTACTCCTACTGCTGCCACTATTTCTGAATCAATAATTCCACCTACTAAAGTTCTACTAGCTCCCACACACATTGCTGCCCCAATTACTTCACTTGTTTGTGAACCACCATCCACTCCACCTAATGCTATTGATGCTACTGTTGAAGAAGACATCTCTTCAAAATCTGGGGGCACTATTTCCCTAGACATTCCTGAGCCTACTCCACAAGCTACCCTAACAATAACCAGAACCATCCATCTTACAAGCTAGCCTTCCACAACCAACTTTTCTAGAGGTCCAGCTTTTTCTACACAATCAAAGAGATATGGCCTCAAGGTTAGATAGAGTTGAAGCCTCCAACAGGGACATTTGTCCCCAATTAAAAAGGCATGAAGAGTTGCTACTACAACTTCCTCAATAACTCATAAAGAGGGGCCAATGATGGTAATGGTTTCTTGCACATCCTTTTTTGTTGAGGACAAAAGGGGGAGAAGAGAAGAAGAAAAGAAAATGAAGAAAATTCTTTTGTGTGCTGAGAAAATCAAAGGTCCAGCTAAGGGGGTGTAACACCCTAATTTTAACCCAACTTTCTAGAACACATTAGGTTATACATTAGGCTATTACCTCATAGTCTCATCCTTTTCTTAAAAATATTTAGCGGAAATTATGGTAAAATTTTTTTTTGAAAGTATAAAACAAAGTGAGAGCCGCGAACTTAACTATTTGAATAACAGAAACGTGAGACATGATTAACACTCATAGAGAGAACTCAAAAAGGAAAACATATAATAGTGGAGCAGAAATCATCATAACAAGAGAAACATTTCATTAATAATATATTTAGAGTACATAGGTAGTCATACCCGCATAGGTACAGGCAGAGCTTGTGATAAAGAAGAAATAAAATACAACAAGAAACACAAGTGTAGGGTGCGACTACAATAAAAATCCAAAATGCTACCCTTCTAGTAAGCTACGAGTATAAATCCACCACCCCTCCCAAAAGATACAGCCGAAGGGAATATCCTTGCAACGCTTGTGTACTCGAAAGCTCCACCAGGGTATAGTGCACCTCCTGCATCAAGTGTCAATGAAGTCAACGAACATCGCCATCGCTCTCTGAAGATGTGACGGGAGAAGAGAGAGAGGAGTGAGAATTCTTAGTAAAGAATCTCAGTAGGAGTCTCCGATCCTAGGGTTACATCGCTCACATCCCCAAGAACCTTGGGTTTATTTCATAAAGACAAGTGAGCATATATCAAGTTCATTTTAAGTTCTAAAGTGTATTTTAGCCAAGGTCTATTCATTTTAGGATGATCTTAATGTCATGAATGCAACATAATAAAGAATGTATGCGTGGCGCTACTTAATGCACATACATCAATCATCATCATACTTAGTGGTATTAAGTGGCAATTAGAACACATTCATATGGGACAAACTTAGTGACATAATCATAATCATAAAACTTCTCTTCCTTATGGGCCACCCTAAAAGACAATCGAATCTGGGTGCTCGGCCAACCGGTGTCACCCAGAACGTGTCCATCTCTAGGTTATGAGCTCATACCTTAACTAGTCGTCACTAGTTCTTACTTACCATTTAATGATAAGCGTATCATAAATCATAAATCCCGACTATCTGAGTACGGGTTAGGGGGCAAATCTCTTAGGGGTGCTCGTAACCGGTGTCACCTAAGAGTAAAAAAATGGGTACCGATGTCACATGAGTTCTATGGAGGTGCTCGGCCAAACCGGTGTCATCCTAGAACCCATCTTAGTACCTTAATTTTCAAAATCTTTAAGTCCCCAAATTTGTCGGAAATTCGGCGGCACGATGGCATCACGCCGAATTTCTTCCAAATTTGTTTTATGTCACATAAACATATATCCTCATGAATTCCTCATATGAATAACGTCATCATCCTTCACATAACATATGCATCATCGTAAAACATCTTAACATACCTTAGTATCATATAAATATCATTCTCATATTCTTAATGTCTTATGCATTGACCGCTATGGTCTTTAACTCACAGCCTAAGTTATGAATCATTCAAAGCTAACCTCTCGGGTACTTAGGAGGTTATGACTAAGTATATCTCTCTTCATACTATGGTCAAGAATATCTCTCAATCTCAAAGGTGCAGAATTCATAATTTCAACTTTACGGGTACCTAGGAGTCACGACAATGACCCTTTCTAAGTTCGGTTTGCTCCTAAGGCACCAAGATCAAGTCCTAAACCAATTATGAGTCATTTCTACACATTTAAACTAATTTAGAACCATGATTATCATTACTAAACCTTGCTGGACAGAATCCAGAAAATTCTAACATTAAAGGATCTAGAACTCTCAAATTAATTCTTTTCTAGTTTCTAACCTTTCTTATCTTTTACTTATGAGTTTTTCCATTGATCATACTTAAACATAAGCATGTTATCATCGTTAAAACAGCTCATACAGTGGCCAAACATAGCAAGGCGGAACCGAAACAACACTCTCCATACAAAGGCATAAAATATACTTTTTAAAGCACATAGGATACTAGTTTCTCTTGGAACCTTTTTAAAACCTTCAAAACTCTTTTGTAAACATTTTTAACATCTAAAATCATCAAGATATTTATAAGGGCAGTAGCTAAGTTGAATTTATTTCAAGAGGTACTAAATCCATAAAACTTAGTTCTATATGTTCTTTGAATCCACATAGACTTAGAAAAATTATAAAGCATAGCTTATGGGCATTTGTGATCAAATGAAACTTATCCTAAGTTCATTCATCTCACATAGCCGAAGTGGGCATTCTAAGAGAATGCTTTCCATGTCTAACTCTCATTTGAGACCTTGGGAAAAATCTTTGAGCTCTAGAGCTTTAGGTGATGACAAATCATAAACATGCCATGCACTTCATTTTTATTGTTCATTAGGGAATTTAAGTGAGAACTTGAAAAGTAAATAGCTCAAAATAAATATGAGATGCAACTTGTTATTATCTTGGATTTTAAGTGATGACTTGAATAATAAACGTGAAATGCAATGCTTGGAAATTAAATATGAATATGCAAGTTCATTTTTAGTGTTAGAGCATTAGCGATGACATAAAAATAAATCATGCTATGCAAGGCATAAACTAAATATGAATGCAAGTTCATTTTGGTTTAATAACTAGAGCTCGTCCAAGACTTTATTCACAACCCCAACATAGTCTCATCAAGTCAAGAGAATGGAACTAAAAGAAATCTCCATATTTTCAAGAAAAGGAGTTATGGCCGAAATCATGAGGCCAAGAGAAAGTAATCCATATTCCTTTTTGAAATCATTCTTATTTTCTTAAGTTGAAAACTTTAGTGAACTTCATAGCATAATAATAAAAACTAAAGAAAACTCAAGCTTTAGGGGTCTCATTATGATGAACACATAGTCATCATCTAGAGGTCCCCATCATCAAGCCATCATGTATGAGTTTAAAGGTCATGAAGGCCAAAAACTCAAGAAGGAAACCAAGAGAGTTTTAAAAAGAAATTCCAAGAGGTAGCTAGAGAAAAACTCATTTTTCATGGAAATGAGATGCAAAGAAACACTCCTACCTAGAGTGAAGACAAAGAGCTTGAACTTTGAGAGAAGAAAACAAGATGATGAGCTCCTCCAAAAGGCTTGATGTTTTCGGCCAAGGGGAGATAAGGAGGTTAGAGTTGTGTTTGAGGTGAGGTTGTGTTTGAGATGAAATATTTGAGAGGTTTGATGGTGATTCAAGGTTATGGGGTGATGTGTGAAGGTTATGAGATGATGATGATGAAGTAAAGAGATGAAAAAGATGAAGATGAAAAAGAAAGGAACTCTTTGGCACTAGAGAGAAAGAAAGAAACTAGCAAGACTACTCTAAGCTTTAGCAAATGCTCAATGTGCATCCAATGCTAACACAAGCTCCCTATTTATAGAAAAACAAAGTGATAGGTGAGAGAATGGAAAGCATGGCTGATGGTAAGAAAGAGAAAATATCTCTTTGATGGTGTCATACAAGCATGGTTTGAAGCATGGAGCTCATGACACAAGGTATGGCTTCAAGCATGGGTTTATGAGTGATCTTTTCTTTAAATTGTGGATGAAATTAGGCTTCTAGAAGACCAACATGGCTGGAAGTTTTTCAGCCACAAATAATTGAAGGGAATGATTTATTTTACTTGGTTATTCATTTGGAAAAGCAAGCTTGATTGAAATTATGACAAGGCATGACAAATAAGGTGATTTGAGGTGATTTTCCTTTAAGTTTGAAATGAAATAATTCATGAAAATGGGCGATGATTTTTGGTCAGATTTGGGCAGCAAGGAGAGAGGAAAAATCTTCCATGTAATTGGGTGTTAATGATAGGATTAAGTGTAGGTTAGTTTAGGTACAAGGTTAGGAGTAATTAAGCTTAAGTTTAGGTAACTAAGCATGTGTATTAGGAATTTTATGACAAGGTTAGGAGTGCTCTTACATCATTAGAGAATTTAAAACTCATTTGTGAATAAACAATGTGTATCACAATCCCATGATTTAAGGAAAGAGAGAAAACACTATTTGTGCACTATTTGCACACTATTCATTGATTCCTACACTCAAAGTCCTTGAATTTAAAGATAGGGTTTTAAGTTTATCTAAGCAATTTTAGGTTCTAATCATCCTTATTAAATTATTTTGACCTTAGATTAATTATGAAAATTAATTAACCTTCGATTAGAGCCTAATATTGCTTAGGTTTCGCTTAACCGTGTGATTAGGCGTAAACATACGAAACTACGGGCAAAACCGTAATTTTGCACTTATTTTTCCCGGGACCTTCGGGACCAAAACTGAGACCACAGAATACATAAAAACGTCTTTTAAACCCATCTGGAGAGGTTTCGGGTTCATCTGGCACTTGCAAAAGGGTAAAACGCCACAGGGGCATTTTGGTCATTTTGATCTGAAAACTCGAAAAACGAGATTTTCGATCCCGGAAAGAAACACAAGTCATCCAATCCCCTTCCAACATTGAGTTTGCCCTTCGAGTACTGCCGGACCTGGCTTTCCTCGAATTCCGGGCTGATAATGACCTCAGGGGCATTCTGGTCATTTTCACTCTAGCAGAAATCGGGGCGTTACAGGGGGAGTGCTTCAAAGACTCCATTCATTCTTCATTCATGCATGCTCAGCATTTTGACTTTCTTTTGTTATCGTAATTATATTCTGAACATTATTTTCTCTTACGTTATTGCTCTAATTCATTTTATTTTAAGCTCCTTATCATATACTGTGACATTAATGCTTTATCTTACTTAACTAGCTTTTGGCCTTTGAGCATTGATATATACATATGTATGTTAAAACTTATGATTCCATCATGCTCAAACATACTACATATGCTTAAAGTTTTATCATATGATCTCATATATGTCTCATGAGCTCTAAGTTTATACTTTGGTATCTATATCTTTCCTCCAGTTTTGCTCTAATAAATATACCTTATCATCTAGTATGTTTTGACACATAGCATATCTGAAAAATGGCTTTTAGAAACTCCTATGTGGTTTACCAGCTTATTAGTTACATGTTTTATGCGCTTTGACTATGGATTTAGTTTTGAAAATGTCTTGGATAAAATTGTGCCATGTATGGATTCCATATCAAGAATGAATATCTCACATATTATATTTTTTTCAAAATGATTAAGTTTAGAAAGTCAATTGACTTAAAGTCAAGCTGTTTTGTTTTGAGAGCTCAAATGCTCCAACATGTTCCAAAAATTGCCTTGATATATTTCAGAAAATACTCTGATATACTTCAGAAACCTTCTTTAAAATAAAATAGCTCTGATTCTAGTCACTTAAGATTGCTAAATCACTTATTCATATCTATAACACACCTTAACGAAGAGACTTTCTGAAACTCTATTAGTGTGTTTTGAAAGAATATCAAGTTTCTTTGATCCAATATCTATGTTAAATAATTCTTTCAAAATCTCTTCAAAAGATCTTCTCAAAATTTGGTTTGTCATCGTCAAAAAAGGGGGAGATTGTTAGCTCTAGAACCCTCAGAAAGCATTAACGCTTAATGTTCTGTGACAACAAACCAATTTTGTTGAAATACTTTGAAGAAGGACTAATCATTTACTTGAGTTTCTTGAGTATACAAATAGGACCATTCTCATTAGCATATTGCTTGATGAATAAGTTTTATTTTCACAATATCATGTGCAAACATATTTAATCTCATTCAAACAAATTCAGAACTTAAAAAAATGAAAAATAATCCTTGAAATGAATGCTACTATGTTCAACATGTGAAGGAATGACATTAGACTCGATAGTTGTTACTTCTAAATTATCGAACCTTTCTTAAATAACTATAGCAAATGCGATAAGATCATGTAATAACTAGTGTAATTTGGTTAACATATATAACAAAGATACAAGCCAATTACATAAGGAAGCTCTACTATGAGCTTGAATACATATACAATCACTATTACATTCACCTACACATATACCTACAACTATATACCACATAAGAAAAACATCAACTACCAAACTACGCCAAACCCCGAGTTTCTTGCACATAGCAGCCACATCGTTCTCTGGATCAACCTAGAGGGGACACAGGAACACAAAACACATAGGGGTGAGAATTATACAATTCTCACTAGGGCAACTCCCCAAAACCTCACTCATAATGTCATCGTCATCGCCCTAGCCACTTTGGTTTATTAGAAAAAGAGTGATCATGCACTTCATACCAATGGTTCATTTTTAAAGTTCCAAATCATACTTCCGAAGTGGGTAGCTTTTAATAATCAATCACTTGATGTAGATGTATTATAATGTCAAGCATTTAGTAAATCATCCCAAGCAGACATTCAAAAATAACAACCAAAACATAAGTAGAAATTTCATTCTTACAAGCGTTATCAAATAAACTTATATGCAGAAATAATAATAAATTATGCATTCCTTTTCGTGGCCAAGGAACTTAATCTAGTGCATTTTTCTCTTTTCATTGACAAAAGACTTAGCTTATATCATGCTGTAAAACTCATTTCAGTGCAACTTTCGCTCTTTATTGACATAGGAAAGACTTAGTTTATACCCAATGGGTAGATGCCATGGACAACTCCACAATAGATAGTTTATACCAAATGGCATTTATAGTGGATCACATCACACAAGGGAAATAGATTGCTTATCAGGACTAAGCTCATTCTTATACGTGATCATCGGACTTCATTTTTTTCCATTTTCGAATCACACACAGTTCTATTCCTAGCCGATATGTCTATCGACTCATAATATCTCGGGGGAAGTTCCTCTTTTTGCCTTCCCCTTAATGCAATCTAAGTCTTATTTCTGTTTTCTCCATATGTCATAATTGGCACACTCAGTATTTTGGGAAAGTTCCTACTTTTGCCTTCCCCTCATTCAATCTAAGTTTTGTTTCTGTTTTCTACATATGTCAGAACATGCAAGATTAAAGTTCATATATTCTCTTTTGCTACCTTTGTACATCATTCACTTTACTTTTCCAAATGCATGCATGAGGCACATATACACATTCATTCACAATATGATTCCAACCATTCCTCAAAGTCACTTACATGAATTCATATATATCATACTTGAACCAATGTCATTATTTCATCAGTTCAAAACGTCAATTCATTTTCAGCATAATGACAGATTTTACATATCCATAACAAATTATTGTGTATTTCAAACCATCAAATCCAAGGCTATAAAAATTGTCAAGGACACTTCAATATGTCCCCAAGGTTTTCTAAAAATTTCGGAGTAAACAGAGTTCTGTAAATATGATAACAAAATTCAATAATTTTAGTGGTCAGAGACCACTTATTCCTAACTTAGAACCAGAAATGCAGAATTTTTAACCATAGCAAATGAACCTAGAAAATTTGAAATAAGAATCCTGGTAAAACCTCAAGGTGTCTCTAATATCCTGTAAAAATTTCAAAAGATAATTCAATCATTTGCTATGATAACAAAATTAGAAAAATTCACAGCTTCAGTTCCAAGAGTTCGGCCAGCATAGGTACCAGTTCAGTCCCAGATTTTTTTTGAGGCAGTATAAGTCGAAATTAAAGCTCAAGAAAATTCATGGAACTAGATTAACATGTTAGCTTCAATACATAACTTTTATAGCTCATAAAAATACCCATAATTCACCTAGAAAATTCGTGATTATCTGCTGCCTAGAACAGAACCGAAAATCCAGCATGCATATTTCAGCTTCTCTTTAGCAAAAATGATTTTTCCACAACAACATATCAATCCGCCAAAGCAAATACATCTATATATATGTGTAATCAAAGAATAGAACCAGAAAACTTCAATTTTAAACCATCAAAATCTGCAAGAAACAGAATTTTATTAAAGAAGACAACAAACCCTACTTTGAAGACTTTAAAGCTTTATACTCCAAAGGTGTTCCAATTGATTTCTCTTCACTTCAAAGCCACCAATTCAGGCCCCAAACCTTCCTTAGGCAGTGAGGAAGTGATATGTAAAGGTGAGGATTGATGGAGAATTGAGATTTTAATAGGTTAGAATTGTAGGTTTTAATGTGTAGAACAAGTTTTGTGAAGAGAGTTTGTGATTTTAGGAACTTTAGGCAAGTGTTTTGGTGATTTGAAATTAAAACTTGAGCTTATGAAGAAGATAACAATAGTGGCTGTTTGCTCTTTGAAATGGACGAGAATTGCAAGCTTCAAAGGTAAGTTTTATGGCTTTTAATGATATTAAATTAGGTTGTAAGAATTGTTTAATATGAAGTGTGTATTCTTTTTAAAAGAAAACAAGATGAATGGCTAGGATTTGATCTTGTAATCCAAGATTAAATCCTAGCCTTACACTTGGCTCTAAAGGATAAACATTATCCTTTTATAAAGATTTAACTATCTTTAGGTGTTAAAAATCGCCCACCGAAATTTTACGGAACGGATAAAACAGTGTACCAGGGTAATAAGACATTGCCCGAAAATTAATTTTGGGTATAAAACCTTTATTTCTTCCTATTTCTAACCATAATCTTATAATTTCTCAATTTTGGACATCTCCGGGGTCCAATTCTAGGGTTTCGACTGTCCTGACAAACCGATAGGGCCCGTAGGTTACTATTCACCTTTTTGTTTTTTACAAATCTCTTGGACCGTCCTCATTATTGCTAAAACTATCAGATTTTTTAAATTATGACTAGTAAAGCCCAAAATAATTTTAAATAATTTTTAAGGTGTTACAAAGCCAACAAGTTTCAAATCTTTAGAAAGTAACCTTCACCTTTAGAAATTGATATACAATGAAGAATTCTATTATCCTCTTAAGCAATTTGTGGTTACTATCTTCAATCATAATGATTTATTCACCAACAAGCTTTGATTGAAGCAAATGAAGAACAAAGGAACATCCAAAAATTGAATTAGGACTTTAGAAATCATGTTTACTGTTAAACAGTGCACTTTACAAAAATAGGAGGGAAAATTCAAATTTCAAATTTCAAATTAAAAGTCAAAACCAAACAAGGACTGACAGTAACATCTTGGGTTTTCACTTGGTCAAGCATCCCAGCTTCTAGAAGAAAAAGTTCATAAACCTCATTCAGAAAGCAAAAAGTAGTTTCTGAAGATGGACTCAAAACAATGGTCTTTGCAACTACAAAAGTAGCTCTAACACACCCGAACTACTCTTCTAGATTGCACTTCCAAGACACAAAATGAAGATCAACATATGTCACTAGGAAAACATATCAAGGGCAACAGTCATAAAGAGATATCAAGTATAAAAGGAGATCATATGCTTACAACTTAAGACTTTTGATCAAGTCTTTACACTAAATCTTTGAAAAACTCAAGAACTGTCCTTCATCTTCTGTAAAGTTATTACTACTTATAATCAGTTTAAGCTCTTGTAAAAATCTTCTTACTAAGTTCTTATTAGATAACACTTTCTTCCTAGGAAGAATAGTTAGAAAGAAGTCACCCAAGTTTTCAACTCATACACTGTTTCATCTTAAGAAAACTTAAGTGATTGTTGGAGTAACCCAACCCTGTAAAATCTTTGTACCCTGATCCAGTAGTGATCATTGTGAGGTAGCTTAGAGAGGCTAGTCAAAGACTACTTCGAAGTGATAGTAAAGTATGCTATTGGTCACATGAGATAGCTTGAGAAGGCTATAAAAAGACTATTTGACTTTCTCAAAGCTGAGAAAAGGTTGTTTACTGCAACTCAACAAGTTGATGAGAACTAGATGTAGGCAGGTTGGCTAAACCAGTATAAAATCCCTTGTGCAATTTCTCTTTTGCTTGAATCTCCTTTATATTCCGCTCTGTGTTTCTTATCAACACTCCTTTGAAAAATGGCTATATATTAGTTTTCACATCTTTGTTTTAAATTCAGAAAATTACTTTCTAATACTCAGTAAGAATATTTTCGTGCACTTCAAATTCACACTTGATAGTATTTGTTTTTGTTTTTCAAAAAACAAAGGGAAAGCAAACTAAAGATACCATTTAACCCCCCCTTTTTGTGTACTCTTCAACCTACAACATTCACCTATACTGAACCAGTCCACACACTTATGCTTTATATGCAAGTGTATGGGCAACTGTTTTATTGAATCAAAGAACTAAAGAGGAAATATTCTTTTTAATTTGCACATAATTGGGGAAATGATTTTTCCCATGACAAGCACATCATCAATGCTAAGAGTAGAAGAGCATAAATCCTTAAAATATTGCCTCAACTTGATTAGGGCTTTTAGACAATATTACATAGCTCTTTGAATGCAATTGGAAGTAAACACTCCATAAAGACGTGACAATCGTGGCTTTTCATGCCAACAAGCTTACCTTGTGCAATATTGATGCACCTACCTAAGTTAGAAGCATAACCATTGACCATTCTCAACTCCTTAAGCCACTAACAAATAGTTTGTTTCTGAGTGGAATTCAAAGCATATTTGGCCTTTGGTTTATAGAAACAACCATCTCTTAATTCTCATAAATGCAAATCAAGTTGTGTGTAATACTTGGCCTTGTCTTGTCATTGTCTTTGGTTCAATCTATATCTATTATAGTATTCATAATGGTTTCAAAAACATTGTTCTCAATATGCATTACATCTAAACAATGATGTACCAAATTATCCTTCCAATATGGCAACTCATAGAAAATACTTTCCTTGGTCCAAGTATGGTATACCCCATAGCCTAGCAATTGCACTACCTTTGACTTCTATTATTTTTGTGAAATCCTTAACTCAATCCCACATTTGGCTACCACTTAGTCTAACTAGAGGCTCATCATATTCAATACAATTACTTTTAAAGTCATATTTACTTTGCCTATATGGATGATCAACATCTAAGAACATTCTATGATAATCAACCAAAAGTTCTTCCTTCCAAGCTTCAAAGTGAATGCCTTAGTATCCTCCATACAAATCAATCATGCTAATTTGTTTTGGGTTATCCATCAAAACAGCATTTGATAGGCTGGAAAGTCATTGATGGTCCACATTAATGTTGCCCTCGTTATGAAATTATGCTTTGTTGAAATGTCGTAAGTAAGAACACTTGCACCATAACTCATTCAATTAATCAATTAGGGGTTGAAATTACATATTAATCAAAGCTTGTGGATTATCAGGGCTAGGGATTATACATATTAAAAATAAGAGAGGATCTTTCATGCACATTTCGAGAGTGAGATGCTATGGCGTAACAACTATAGGACAACACGAATAGGGTTTGCTAAATCAGTTATCTAGTGTAAATCCATATAAATAGAGTCCCAATCTAACATTTTGAGGGTCAAAGGCAATCTTAGCATACTGTCGATCAAATTATTTCCACACTTCACCACGCAAAGGATGAGCCATCACACCGCCACTCCTTTGACTTTTACTATGCTACCTCATATGATAAGCCAAGCTTATTAATGCATAGTCTCTTTAGCCTAGGGATTAAGCGTACATAGTGCATTATTTTCTAAGGGACATCCTTATACCTCCCACTTCCATATCTCTTGGGTTTAAACCTGGGCACTTGGAATAACTTACACTAAATCAATGCAACATTATCTTTGCAATAAAGCATGTAGCCTTTCAAACAGCAATCAACCTTTATTTTCTTCAACCTATGTTGATGTGATCATGGAAGATAAATTAGACTCAAGCAAGAAAAGGCAAGGAGGAGATCCTCTGGAAGGACTTGGTGGACCAATGACTAGATCCAAAACAAAGAGAGCTAAGGAAACTTTGGACCAAATGACTAGTCCATTGTGTTCACATGACTGATCAAGCTTAATTTGCTTGTTAATTGCATACAGCCATTACTTGTTAATTTCACATTTTTTTTAAAGTTTAGGTTTTATTTTTTTGGGCTAAGTGTTACAGCCCACTTGCTGAATATTACTTTAGTTTATAAACCTTGTAAGCACCTTTAAGCAAAAACTTTTTGCCAATTGAAATCAGAAACCCTTTTTTTTTGTGAGATTGTCTCTCTGGTTCTTGCTTGGAACCCTAGGTCTTATCAAGAGTTTCCAATAGCTCTTGTGGCGATCACCCTTGGCTTATCAGTCATCCTTGATTGTGGCGCCCTCCAACCATTTCCATTCCTCTCTCTTCCATCCTTTTTTTTATTTTGTGATTATTTCTTCTCCTTATTTTCAATTCTGACCAAGTTAGAACAGAAAATCATATCAGTTGGTTATCAGAGCACGGTTCAATTTCTGTGGAATTGGTCAGTTTTCTTTGGTTCATATCTGAAGTTTTACGTATCATATTTCAGTGTTTCTTAGGTCATTTCTGAATTTTGGAGTCTTAGTTTTCACCTCATTTTGGAATTGTTGCAATCTAAATTTTCTAGCTTGAGATACAGCGCATTTCTTTTTAACGAGCTCAAATTGGTGCAACCTGCGAATTTGTTTGAGTCCTCATCTTTTTGCTTAATTTTGTGATGCTCTTCTAGTTTCCATTTCTGTCTTTGTTTGATGTTACATTCAATCTGTGGGTAAAAAAAAAAAGGTGCAGAATGTTCATCATGTGTTCTTGATGTTCTTGGGAATTGTTTGATTTCAATCTTTCTAGGCTTTGTTAGTTTTATGTTTAGTTGTTAAATATGTGCTTGCTTTGATGTGATTCCATTTAGTCTGTTCATCTACAACCATCAAGAATAGATTTAAAAAAAAAACAGAATTTGACAACAAAAAAAAAGAGTCAGAACAGTAGCTTGTTTCATTTGTTCTTCAAACCTTTAGCTTGTTCTTGTCTTCGTTGGCCTCTGATTTGAGTGTGCTTATCCTTGTTAAGTTTTTCCTACTTGTCACTTTTGGATCTGATTTGACTGTTTTCTTTTGTTTGACCTCTTATTGTTCTGTGATTGAACATTGGAGTTGTTGGAGTTTCTCTCTGAATTGACCTGTGATTCCATTTAAGAGTCTACTAGAGCACTTGAATGGTAAAAGGCAAGAGAGAACTTTACACCAAAGCCTATTAGAGAGCAACAAACACATGAGAAGTGTGGTGAGGTCCAATTGTTTTCATTTTCATTTGTTCTTTTACTTGAATTATGGCAAGAACAGGTGGTGATGGTACCCCTCCTCCTCAAGGATACAACAGATTGTTAGTGGAGGCTATCACAGCTCAAATGCAAAGGATGATAAGGGAACATACAAAGGAGTTATATGAGAGAATTGAGTGGTTAGAAAGTCAAGAACATTGTGATATGATGGAAGTAGAAGGAGAAATGATAGAAGGAGAAGAGATAATGAAGGTGATGCTAGAGACGACCAAATTGAAGGGTTAAAGCTTAATATCCCACCTTTCAAAGGGAAAAGTGATCTAGAGGCTTATCTTGAGTGGGAGATGAAAATTGAGCAATTATTCTCATGCTATAACTACAATGAAGAAAAGAAAGTAAAGGTGACAGCCATGGAGTTCATAGACTATGCTCTTATTTGGTGGAACCAATTGTAAAAGGCACGACTTAGATATGAAGAACCTTTGATGGATACTTGGGTTGAAATGAAAAGATTGATGAGAAGGAGATTTGTTCCTTCCTATTATCATAGGAACCTTCATAACAAGCTCCAAAGACTCACACAAGGTAGTAAGAGTGTTGATGAATAACACAAGGAGATGGAGGTGTCTTTGATTAAAGCCAATGTGAATGAAGATAAGGAGGCTACTATGGAACGTTTTCTGAATGGGCTAAATAATGACATTAGAGATGTGGTTGAGTTATAAAATTATCTGGAGATGGAAGACTTGGTACATCCAGCAACCAAAGTAGAGTAGCAACTCAAGAGAAAAGGTACCATGACAAGGAGTTCTTCTAATTTCAATTCTTCAAGTTAGGAGGAAAGAAATAAGAAGGAGGGAAGTACTTCTTCTAACAACACCTCTATTGCACCTCAAAGGACTCATTTCAAGTCCAATCAGACCCCTAAAAAGACAAGGAGTAGTGAGATAAAATGCTTCAAGTGCTTGGGGAAAGGTCACATAGCTTCGGAGTGTCCAACCAAGAAGACTATGTTACTTAAGAAAGATGGAGAAATTACTAGTGAGTCTTCAACTAGCAAAGCCAAGGAAGAGGAAGAGGTAGATGAGGAGATCATTGTAGAGGCCCAAGAAGGAGATTTATTGATGATTAGAAGATTGCTTGGAAGTCGGATACAAGCTCTTGATGATTCTCAAAGAGAGAACATCTTTCATTCTAGGTGGTCAATCAATGGGAAACTATGTTCTTTGATTGTGGATAGAGAGAGTTGCACCGATGTGGCTAGCTCTATATTAGTGTCCAAATTAAATTTGGAGACCAAGCCATATCCTAAACGATACAAACTCCAATGGCTTAATGAAGATGGAGAGATGAAAGTGAGCAAACAAGTGGAGTTGCACATTTTCATGGGACAATACAATGACAAAGTGATATGTGATGTGGTTCCAATGGAGGCAAGCCATATTCCCTTAGGGAGGCCATGGCAATATGACACCAAAGCTATTCATGATGAGTTCATAAACAAGATTTCTTTCATGCACAATGGGAGGAAAATTTTACTTAAACCTTTATCTCTTAGAGAGGTGTGTGAGGATCAAATAAAATTGAGAGAAAAGAGAGTGCAAGAGAGAAAAGAAATTAGTGACACACAAAAGAGTGAAAAACTTGATAAAAAAAAGAGTGGAAAGAAAAAATGTTGAAACACTTGTGGGATTGAGTAAAACACTCGAGAGTAAATAGAATTGTTTAGCAAAAGAAAGTGAGGTGAAGAGTGATATGATTCAGCTTGGTTAGAGTTGAAAGGCTTGAATCAACAACTAGAATAAACGAGGATCACCTTGCACTTTTAGGTTGGAGTCTAGAGATATGTGTTTGAGTCTGTTTGTGTCTTCAGAAAGATATAGATGCCACACTCAAGAGAAGACGAGAAGGTGAGTGATAAGTCTTGTTTTGGTCCAATTTGACATCTCATGCTCAATCTGATTGCTCTTGGTCTTTGCTTCCATGACTAGGCCTTGCAAAGCTTCTTTTAGCCTTTTTACTCTAGCTCTAGTCATTAGTCCATCCATGTGTTGTAATTGATCCTGAACTTTGTTGGTCTTGGTTGAATTCTCATCATTCCCTCCCTCTTGAAAAGGATTCGTCCTGGAATGAAGCTTATTGTCTGCATCAAACAAAGATAAATCAGTCACATTAAAAGTAGCACTAACTTGGTACTCACTTGGAAGATCAAGTTTGTAGGCATTAGCATTTATCTTCTCGATCACTTGGAAAGGACCATCGCCTCGTGGTTGCAATTTGGAATATCTTTGAGCTGGAAACCTTTCCTTCCTCATATGAAGCCAAACCCAATCTCCCGGTTCAAAAGTCACCTTCTTACGCCTTTTGTTGGCTTGATGAGCATACCGCCATGTTTTCTTCTCAATTTGTTGTCTCACTTTCTCGTGGAGTTGCTGGACAAATTCGGCCTTCTTTTTGCCATCTAGATTACCTTGCTCTTTTATCGATAAAGGAATTAAATCTAATGGAGTCAAAGGATTGAAACCATAGACCACTTCAAAAGGAGAGTGATTAGTAGTGGAGTATGTTGCCCTATTATAAGTAAATTTGACATGAGGCAAACATTCTTCCCAAGATTTTAGATTCTTACTAATCACAGCCCTTAACAAGGTTGAGAGAGTTCTATTCACTACCTCAGTTTGTCCATCAGTTTGTGGATGACAAGTTGTAGAGAAAAGGAGCTTGGTTCCTAACTTGTTCCACAAGGTCCTCCAAAAGTGACTTAAGAATTTGGTGTCACGGTCAGAGACAATGCTTCTTGGTATGCCATGCAATATCACCACTTCTTTGAAAAATAATTCAGCAATTTGAGTGGCATCATCCATTTTGTGGCAAGCTATGAAGTATGCCATTTTTGAAAACCGGTCCACAAAACAAAAACCGAATCTTTGCCCCTCTTGGTCCGAGGCAAGCCTAATACAAAGTCCATAGATAAATCGGTCCAAAGGGAATCAGGAATAGGCAATAGAGTATACAATCCATGAGGCATAACCTTGGATTTGGCCTTTTTACAAGTGATACAATTACCACAATTTTTTTTTTACTTGCTTTTTCATTTGAGGCCAAAAGAAATGTTCAACCAAAATACTCAAAGTCTTACTAACCCCAAAGTGACCCATTAATCCCCCTCCATGAGCCTCTCTAACAAGCAATTCACGCAAGGAACAATTAGGCACACAAAGTCTATTACCCTTGAACAAGTAACCATCTTGCCCAAAGAAATCCTTTGCTGCCCCCTTTTCACAAGCAATGTACAATTATGAAAAATCAGAATCATTTATGTACAGGTCTTTCAAATGCTCAAAACCAAGCAATTTTGGATCTAAAGTGGAAAGAAGTGCATACCTCCTAAAACGTACATCTGCCACAACATTTTCTTTCCTTTGCTTGTATTTGATCACATAGGGGAATTGTTCCAGAAATTCAATCCACTTACCATGCCTTTTGTTTACCTTTCCTTGTCCCTTCAAATGTTTCAAAGATTCATGATCTGTGTGCACTACAAATTCTTTTGGCAAAAAATAATGTTGCCAAACCTGCAAAGTTCTCACCAAAGCATACAACTCTTTGTCGTAAGTAGAGTAATTAAGTTTAGCACCACTTAATTTCTCACTAAAATAAGACGCAGGTTGCCCCTCTTGCATCAAAATAGCGCCAATACTTATACCTGAAGCATCACATTCAATTTCAAAAGATTTAGTGAAATCAAGCAAAATAAGTAATGGTGCATTACTCAACCTCTCCTTAAGGGTATTGAAAGCTACTTTTTCCTGTTTTTCCCACTTGAATCCCACATTTTTCTTGACAACCACAATTAAGGGTGCAGCTAGTGTACTAAAGTCTTTGACAAACCTCCTATAGAAACTAGCTAACCCATGAAAACTTCTAACATCACTCAAATTTTTAGGTGTAGGCCATTCCTTAATTGCTATTACTTTCTCTTCATCCATTTCTACACCTTTCGAACTAACAATGAATCCAAGAAAATTTACTTGTTGAGTGCAAAAAGAACATTTCTTTAGATTAGCATACAATCTCTCTTCTCTCAGTGCAAGTAAGACACACCTCAAATGCTTAAGATGATCATCTAAGTTGTTGCTGTAGATAAGGATATCATCAAAATAAACAACAATTGATTTTCTAAGAAAAGCACGCAAAACATAATTCATGAGACACATGAAAGTACTTGGAGCATTAGTTAAACCAAAAGGCATAACTAGCTATTCATACAACCCATACTTAGTTTTGAATGCAGTTATTCATCCCCTTCATTCATCCTAATTTGACGATAACCACTTTTCAAATCAATTTTGGAAAAATAACAAGAACCATGCAATTCATCAAGCATATCATCTAATCTAGGAATTGGATGTCTATACTTTACAGTGATTTTGTTGATGACTCTACAATTTGTACACATCCTCCATGATTCATCTTTCTTTGGTACAAGGATAACTGGTAAAGCACAAGGACTCATGCTTTCTCTCACCCATCCTTTTTACATTAGCTTTTCAACTTGTTTTTGAAGTTCTTTTGCTTACTCAGGATTAGTCCTATAGGCTGGCCTATTAGGGAGTACAGCCCCAGGAATGAGATCAATTTGGTGCTCAATTCCTCTCAAGGGTGGCAAACCACTTGGAACTTCATCCGGGAACACATCCTCAAATTCCTGCAAAAGAGATACAAAAGAGTTAGGCAAAGAAGTTTGATCAATGTTATAGTTTAAACAAGTCTCCTTGTACAGAAGTACAAGCATAGGTTGATGAGAAAAACAAGCTCTCTTGATCTCACTTTCTTTTGCAATGACAGTCATGTGTTTACTCTCTTTTTCTTGTTCACCACTCTCTTGGTGTTTACCTTTCTTTTTTTCACTCAAAAGTTTCTTTTCACTCTTTTTTTTATTGGATACCTCATGCTCTCTAGACTGCCTCATTTTTACTTGATCTTCAAAAACTTGTCTTGGAGACAAAGGTGCAAGAGTGAACTTCTTCTTGTTGTACACAAGTGAAAATCGATTAGTGTATCCATTATGGATCACCTTATGGTCAAATTGCCATGGTCTTCCAAGAAGTATGTGTGCAGCCTCCATGGGGACCATATCACAAAGTACCTCATCCACATAATCTCCAATAGTGAATGGTACTAGAACTTGCTTATTCACCTTCAATTCTCCATCATTACTAAGCCATTGCAACCTATATGGCCTAGGGTGCTTAGAAGTGCTCAAATTCAATTTTTCCATCAAATTTATACTGGCCACATTGGTGCAACTCCCTCCATCAATGATCATGCTGCATACTTTTCCTTGAACAAGACATCTAGTATGGAAAATGTTTTCCCATTGTGCATCATCTTCTTCTTTGCCCTGCACATTCAAAATCCTTCTAACAACTAGCAGATCAGCATCATGAGGCCTAATTTCCTCACCTTCACTTTCATCCTCTGGTGAAGCATTAGATTCTTCTTCAGTCTCCACCTTGCCATTATCCTTCATAATCATTGCTCTCTTGTTAGGACATTGAGAAGCAATGTGACTTCTTCCAAGACACTTAAAGCACTTTATGTCTTGGTTCTTTGAAGTGCCTGTTGATGGTTGAATTCTCTTAATTAATTCAGCCTCTTTGGACTGAATTGCAATTGGTTGCTCCTTCCTTGCATTGTTTCTCCAAGGAATTGAATTGGAACTTGAAGAATTTCTTCTATTCCTCCTCTTCAATTGTTGCTCCACCTTAATTGCTTGGTGCACCATCTCTTGAAGTTCCACGTAGTGATACATATCCACGGCATCAGTTATGTCTCGATTAAGACCATTGAGGAATCGAGCCATGGTTGCTTCTTGGTCCTCCCCAATGTTTGCTTGAATCATGGCCATCTTTGTCTCCTTGTGATACTCATCCACACTCTTAGAACCTTGATTGAGGCTTTGTAACTTATTGTGGAGTTCCCTAGGAAATATGAAGGCACAAATCTCCTTCTCATGATTGCCTTCATCTTTACCCATGTCTGAATTGGTTGCTCTCCATTCCTAGCTCTATCTTTCTGCAATTGATCCCACCAAACAAGAGCATAGTCAGTGAATTCAAGGGCAGCAAGCTTAACCTTATTACCTTCATAATATGTGTGACAAGAGAATATTTCCTCCACTCTCATTGGCCACTCCAAATAGGCTTGCGGATCAGACTTCCCTTGAAATGGAGAAATTTTGATGTTAATTCCTCTAAGTTCATCACCAGAATTTCTTCTTCTCCTATTGTGTCTAATAATCCTTCTTCTCCTTGGGTTTTGATCACTTGTCTCTTCCTCTCCAGATTGGTAATTTGTTTCATCTTGAGAAGCATGATGACTTCCAGGTGCATGGTTTTCCATCCTATCCATCCTCTCATGGAGCTCTTCAAATTTTCTATTGAATAGCCGTTCTAGATGGCCAGTTAATGCTTGCATCTGAAAAGTGGATAATCCTCCATCTTGTGAAAAATTTTCATCTTTTGCCATGTTAGTTAGTTGAAATAGAAAAATATAAGACCTCACAAAACTCACAAAGTGTTTACACTCTTGAAATATGACACCCACACTCGTGTATGTCACTCAATATTGGCTTTTGACTAGAATGTTCACTCTAGCCTTTTTCCACTAAAAACTTCCTCTTATGAGTTCTTAAGAAGGAACCTAATCAATGATTCTCTTAAGGTAACAAAGTTTTGCCCAAAACGAGGAAATCAAAATAAGGGATGACTAGAAGAACTGAAACAAGGAATTTTTGTTAAGACTTACTTAGAACAGGTTCTGGTTTGTTTCCTCTTCTTTCCTTTTTTTTTACGTTTTTCTTAATGATGAAGACAAAAATAAATAAAACAAGTTTAGACCTGAATAACAAGGAAATTGTGCTCTGATTACCAAATGATATGATTCAACTTGGTTAGAGTTGAATGGCTTGAATCAACAACTAGAATAAACTAGGATCACCTTGCACTTTCAGGTTGGAGTCTAGAGATATGTGTTTGAGTCTATTTGTGTCTTCAGAAGGATATAGATGCCACACTCAAGAGAAGACAAGAAGGTGAGTGATAAGTCTTGTTTTGATTGCCACAAGTTACCTTGATAAGATTAGATTTAGTTCTTTGCCTAAGAACAAAGGGAAGTTCTCACTAGGAAGAAAACTCAAGAAATGTAGTTCATAATCTGATTTGTGTATTACATTGAGTTCCTATTTATAATTTTATATTGGCTGTATTGAAGTCCTACTATCTATCATATTGGCCTAGGAACTCTAAAAACACTTAAAACTGACTTGAAAACAAGTAAAAGGCATCTGAATTGAAAGACATTAAAAGGTGCACGAAAATTACAAGAAAATAAGACAAATTGCACTAATTATTCCAGCCCAATCTGTTTGCAACTTGATCATGTGAATTGGGCTCATTCTTTGGGTCTTCAAGTGACTTCTTCATGTTGGACTTGTTGGGTATTCATCAAACTTAATAAGATTGGTCCAATTTGACATCTCATGCTCAATCTGATTGCTCTTGGTCTTTGCTTCCATGACTAGGCCTTGTAAAGCTTCTTTTAGCCTTTTTACTCTAGCTCTAGTCATAGCTCTTGAACTTTGTTGGTCTTGGTTGAATTCTCATCAAAAAGGCTACTGCTTGCCAACAAGCCACTTTATTTACTTTATTGTAAGAAAAATGTTTTAACTACTGTTAACTCTAATAAAATTGTTATCCCTACTAGTGTTGAGTTTCTTTTGCAGGAATACAAGGACGTGGTTCCAAAAGAGGTTCCAAGCGGATTGCTGTAACGCCCCGATTTTTCTGTTTGAGCGAAAATGACCAAAATATACTTGCTATGATTAAGTACGGTTTTGATTTCTAAATTGACCCGGACTTTGCCCGAAAGTCTAAAGCTATGTTTTCAAGGCATATTTAAGGTTTGATTTAGTCCCAGAGGTCCCAGACAGTTTTTGAGGACAATTATGATTTTGCCCCTACGTAGTGCATTTTGGGCTTAATAATGTGTTTAGCAAAACCTAAGCAATATTAGGCTCTAATTAAAGGTTAGTAAATTATAATTACTAATTTAGAGTCAAAATAATTAATTGAGGTTAATTAGAACTAAAGATTGCTTAGAAAAAACTCAAAACTCTTTTCTAGTTTTAATTCTTTGAGAAAGGAATCTAAAAATAGTATTTTCTCTCTCCAATCCCTAAATCAAGGAAACATGTTGGCATTGGATTCCTACTTAATGAAGTTTGACTTCACTATGTGAGCAAGACAACTCTCTAATCATGTCTTGAGTAGGTTAATCACTTACCTACTAGCCCAAATACTCCATTAACAATTCCTAATCATGTTTCCTCTAAACTCCATTCCTAACACAAAAGAAAGAAAAATATCTCCTCATGCCCATACCTCCATGATGGTCACCCATACCTCCATCATGGGCACCCATATCTTCCACCACACCTTCACATGTGGAAATTACACACTCAAGAAATCATGCCTAAGCCCATACCTAGCCATGCCTACACCATACCTTACAAAGAGATATTTTCTTCCTTTTCCCTCCATGTATGTCATGGCCTCCCCCTCCATTCATTCACCCTTGATGTTGTTTTTCTATAAATATCATGCTTGGAAGAACTTGGGCACATTTGGAGCATTTGCTAAGAGAAAGTTTCAAAGAGTATTCTTGAGTTTCTCTCATTTTCTCTCAAGGGTTCAAAGAGTTCTTTTCCTCTCATCTTCTTTATCTTGTTCTTCATCTTTTCTTACCCCACCAAGAGCCACCTCCTCTCAACCATACACTTAGCCTTACCAAAGATCAAACTCAAGAAACACAACTTTCTTCCTTTCTTTTTCCTCTTGGCCAAATCTTCCTCTCCACTTCAAGGAGGAATTTTCTTCTTGTTCTCTTCAAAGGATCAAGCTCTACATCTTGCTAAAGAAAAGTTCTTGTGGTAGGGAATCTTGTTCTAAATTGTTTTAATCCTTTGATTTTTGTTTAAAGACAAGTTTTGTTAGTTTTTCTTGGCTTTTTGAACTTCTCTCTCTCTTTGTTTTTCTACCTTGGAGCCTTTAGAACTTGAAAATGTTGGCTTAATGATGAGGGTTTCAAAATGATGATCATGAGAGTAATCAATTGTGTAACCTCTAAAGCTTGGAACTTGGTTCTTGGACCTAGAATGTTTTTAGTTTCTCCTTTTCTTTCCTTGTAAAGGATTTGGTTTTGATGTTTGATTTGAAGGAAAAATAACTCAAGGATGAGAGCACATGATGATGGTGTTAGTATATCACTAAGTCATGGCCTCTAGAGTCCCAAAGATTTCTCTTTTCTTCCACCTTGGCTTCAGCCATGTTTCCTCTTCTTCAAGTTTGGGGTTTTTATTTTAAAAGAATATGGAAGGTTAATAGTTTGATTTATTCTTTCCAATCTATTTCCTTGAGCTTGATGATGAGGTTCACACCATAAGGTTTTATTTGAAACCTTGGTACAAAGAACTCTAAAACTTGCTTTATCTTGCTAAGATATGTTTTGGGTTGAAGTTTATGTTCCTTTAAAGTCTTGAATGAGCTCTAGTAAGACATAAAATGAACTTGCATTCATATTTATATTTCAAGTCCTTGCATGACATATTTATATTCAAGCTTTGCATTCATGTTTATATTTCCTTATCATCACCTAATAATTAATCTCGAAACCTACCTATTTCAACCTTAAAGTTTATAGTTGATTTAGAGTGAATACTCTAAGGGGCCTAGAGCACTAAAATAAAAAGAATTGGACTTGTATATCATATTTATTTCCAAGTTATCACTTAAAGCTTAAAGATAATAAATGAACTTGCATTTTATATTTATATTTCTTCTCTAGCATGTTTATATTTCAAGCAATCACCTAAACTCAAGGATTAAAAATGAACTTGCATCTCATATTTACTTTGAAGCTCTCACTTTATTTTATAATGAAGAATAAACTGAAGTGCATGGCATGTTTATGATTTTGTCATCACTAAAAGTTCCTAAAGCTCAAAGACTTGCTCTTTGTATCTCAAGAAAAAAAAAATGGATGTGGAGGTATTCTTGTGAATGCATAATCTCGGCTATGATATGATAAGCTTGGTATAAGTTTCATTTAGTCACAAAGGCCAATAATCTATGTCCTAAGATTTTTCTTAGGTAGTAAGAGTTTAAAGAAAGCTACAAACATGATTTCATGGATTAAACCTCTTTCAAGAATGTTTTAATTTAGCTACTACCCTATGGCCCTTTTTTTATCACCCTTGAGAAAATAAAATTGGCTTTCAAGAGTTTTAGAAGTTCTAAATTGATTCCAAGAAAAACTAGTAATTTATATGCCTTAGAAACGTGATTTTATGTGTTCTTTACAATTGAACTTTTCGGTTACTGTCTTGGCAAGTTTGCTACTATATGATACTGTTTTGATGTGTTGGAATGTGTAAAATTATAATTATTGACGTAGGAACCATTCTATGCATGTTAGGAAAGAAACTAGCTTTTAGAAAGACCGTAAAGCTAGGATTTTGCAAGTCCTTGACCCATTTAATTTTAGCCGCTGCCAAAACTATTTTAATATGATGAAATTCTAACTGTAAAAATGTGATTTCTAGAACTCCTAAGGAAAACAATTATGCATTCTATTTCAGCACCTTTAAAGTTTGTAAAATCATGTTATACCATGTTTACTTGAGAGAGAATGACTCATAAATAGTTTAGGAATTAATTTTAGCATAATAAGAAAAGCTGGTAACTAGAAAGGGCGTAAAACGCAACTTCTAGAACACCTTAAATCATAGAAATTCATTTACTGCCTATGCTGTCCAACTGTGATTGATGGTGTTCTTGAGGTTAATAATTAGTGGTAATGATGGTAATTAGTCCCTTAGATGCATAAGAAAATGATTTGACATTTGAGTTACTCGATTTAGGGGTTTGGCTATTTAAGGGAATATTTATGTGATGATGATTTGAGATGATGTATTCATGTGATATTTGATGTTATGTGAGGTATTGTTATAGAGTTCATCATTTGCATGTTATGGTTCCATTTGAAATGCTAGAGATGCATATGCTAGAGATATATGAAGAAATGCAACATTTATGAATTTTGTATTGCATCTTGTTATAACATACTAAGACTTAAAGTGACTTAAAATATGAGAAAATGATCCTTTGGACTCATCAAACTATAGGTGATGAAAAGCTGATTCTTGGCCCTAACCCGTACTTATTAAGTTGGGACTTTAACTTATCAAAAGGGATAAGTATATGCTAGTGACGACTAGTGACGTATGAGCTCATAACCTAGAACTCATAGGAGAGATTAATAGGGTGGCCCCATAGAGAGGGATGAGAAGTTTAAACCCCCACAGAGAGGGGTGAGATATTTAAGTCACCTAAAGAATAAAAAGAAAAAGATCATGCTAGAAGAGTTTGCATTCTTTATTACATGATGTTTAATTGTGGCATTACTTATGCGGTTATAGCATGTCATTTTGCATCCTTGTATTAAAACGCATTCTAAAATAGACGGGTCTCGGATAATAATATTTGAAACATAATAATTGAATCTTATCCATGCCCACTACTTCATAAAGAAATCCGAGGTTCCTGAGGATGTAGATGATAACACTTGTTAGGAGGTGAATTTCCTATTGAGTTTCTTTTATATAAGATTCTCATCCCCTCTTTCTTTCTTCCATCACATCTTCAGAGGACGATTTGCTTTGTTCATGAGCAGCAGTAGGAGGTGACCATGGATCTCATCAAGAACCTATGCACTGTCACGTAAAGGATGGCCTCCCTTTGCTCGAGGGGCTATCTAATTAGATGCAAAGGGTGTGGATACCTTAACTAGCTATGACTATTATTCCTTTTTATGTTTTTATATGATTGTACTATCCCAACCATTATTGGTGGGTGTAACTCCATTATGTTAAAGTACTTATGTAATGTAAACCTCTGATAATATTTATAAATGTTTTCATGATGCTGTGTTATGTTTTGAGTCTTGCTTTAATCCTTGAATGCTTATGGCGAGTCTTGTTCCTTATCGACTTTTTGGGCATATCATACAATGTAGTTCTCTTAAGTTACGCGGCTCAAGATTTGTTTTAAATTTCAAAAAATTTTACCCATATTTTCCACTTAGTATTAAAGGAACATTTTAAAGGACGAGACTAAAAGAGTAATAGACTAATGGTTAACCTAAATACGTTCTAGGAGTATTGGGTTGAAAATTAGGATGTTACAATGGCCACCTTTGAGAGGATTAAGCATCATATTGATCTCATCCCTGGTGCATCTTTACCCAATCAGCCAGCTTATAGAGCAATCCTCAAGAGACCAAAGAAATACAAAAGCAAGTTGAGGAGTTGATGACCAAAGGTAGGGTGCAAGAAAGCTTGAGTCCGTGTGCTGTCCCAGTGATTTTGGTGCGTAAAAAGGATGAGACTTGGAGGATGTGCAGTGATTATAGAGCAATCAACAACATCACAGTCAAATATCGACACCTTATTCCCAGGTTAGATGACCTTCTTGATGAAATGTATGGTGCCTGTTATTTTTTTAAAATTGATTTAAAAAGTGGGTATCATCATATTAGGATAAAGGAAGGGGATGAGTGGAAAACTGCCTTTAAAACTAAGTATGGTTTGTATGAGTGGTTGGTTATGCCTTTCGGGCTAACTAATGCCCCAAGTACTTTTATGAGATTAATGAAACATGTCTTAAGATATTTTATTGGCAAGTTTGTTGTTGTTTACTTTGATGACATTTTGATCTATAGCACTACTTTTAACTTGCATATTGAACATTTGAGAGCTATCATACATGTGCTTAGAAAAGAAAAATTGTATGCTAATCTTGAGAAATGCACTTTTTGCACCGATCTTGTAGTGTTCTTAGGCTTTGTTGTGAGTGCAAAACAAGTGCAAGTTGATGAGGAAAAAGTTAAGGCCATTCAAGAGTGGCCTATGCCTAAGAATGTGAGTGAAGTGAGAAGTTTTCATGACTTAGCTGGTTTCTAGGAGGTTTGTTAAGGACTTTAGCACCTTGGCTATGCCTCTTAATGAGATAGTTAAAAAGCATGTGATTTTCAAATTAGGAGAAAAAAAAAGAGCAAGCCTTTGCTGCCCTTAAGCAAAGGCTAACTAATGCACCCATTCTTGCTTTACCTAATTTTGCTAAATCTTTTGAACTTGAATGTGATGCATCAAATGTGGGCACTGGGGCTGTTTTGATGCAAGAAGTTCATCCAATTGCTTATTTAAGTGAGAAGTTGAATAGGGCTACCCTAAACCATCCCACTTATGATAAAGAATTATATGCCTTAGTGCGTGCTTTGAAAACTTGGCACCATTATTTGTCCCCCAAAGAATTCGTAATTCATGGTGATCATGAGTCCCTAAAATACTTGAAAGGACAAGGCAAGATGAATAAAAGGCATGCCAAATGGGTTGAGTTTTTAGAACAATTCCCATATGTTATTAAGCATTGAAAAGGGAAAGGGACTAGGCTGATGCTTTATCTAAAAGGCATGCATTATTTTCTACTCTTGGAACTAAAATTTTTGGACTTGAGACTTTGAGAGAAATGCATTTGCATGATACTGAATTTTTTGCGATATATGCTGCTTGTGAAAATGTGTCTCAAAATGGTTACTATAGGTACAATAGATACTTGTTTAAAGGAAAAATATTGTGTGTGCCTAAGTGTTCCATAAGATATTTTGCTTATGAAAGAGGCGCATGAGGGTGGATTAATGAGAAATTTTGGGGTGCATAAAACTTTAAATGTATTGCATGAACATTTTTATTGGCCCCATATGAAACATGATATGCATAAATATTGTAAGCATTGCATTGTTTGTAAAAATGCAAAATCAAAAGCGATGTCACATGGTTTATATACTCCTCTGCCTGTTCCTAATTTTCCCTGGATTGATATATCTATGGACTTTGTTTTGGGGCTGCCTAGAATAAGGAATGACAAGGATTTGTTTTTGTTGTTGTGGATAGGTTTTCAAAAATGGCACATTTTATACCTTGCAAAAAGGTTGATAATGCTTGCTATGTAGCTGATTTATTTTTCAATGAAGCAGTGAGACTCCATTGGCTGCCTAGGAGCATTGTAAGTGATAGGGACACTAAGTTCCTATGTTACTTTTGAAGAACATTGTGGGGTAAGCTTGGTACTAAATTTCTTTTCTCTACTACTCGTCACCCACAAACTGATGTAGGACCTTGGGAACTTTGCTTAGGATTGTTTTAAAGAAAAATCTGAAGTCTTGGGAAGAATGTTTGCCTTATGTAGAATTTGCTTATAATAGGGTTGTCCATAGCACAACTAATTGTTCACCATTTGAAATTGTATGTGGATTTAATCCTATGCACCACTTGATTTATTGCCTATGCTTAATATTACTATTTTTAAGCATAAGGATGAACAGGCTAAGGCTAACTATGTGAGAAAGTTGCATGAGTGCATGAAAGCTCAAATTGAGAACAATGCCAAGCAAGCTAACAAGGGAAGAAAGAAAGTTGTATTTGAACCCGGAGATTGGATTTGGGTGCACACGAGGAAAGAGACATTCCCTGAACAAAGAAAGTCCAAACTCCAACCTAAAGGGGATGGTCCTTTCCAAGTGTTGGAGAGGATCAATGACAATGCTTACAAAATTGATTTGCCTGGTGAGTATGGGCTAAGTGCTACTTTTAATGTTGCTGACTTGTCCTTATTTGATGTAGGCAATGAGGAGCTAAATTTGAGGACGAATTCTCTTGAAGAATGAGACTTAAGAAAGAAAAGGCAAGGAGGATATCTTTTGGAAGGACTTGGTGGACCAACGACTAAATCCAAAACAAAGAGAGTTAAGGAAGGTTTGGACCAAATGATTTCAAGTTTGCTAGAGGCAAAGCCTATTTAAGAAGATAAATATCCAAGACTAGTCCATTGTGTTCACATGACAGACCAAGTTTAATTTGGGCTTGTTAATTTTAAGTTAGTAATAATGTAACTGAGCTTGTTAATTTCATACAACCATTACTTGTTAGTTTCACATTTTTTTAAAAGTTTAGGTTTTATTTTTTTTGGGCTAAGTATTACAGCCCACTTGCTGCACTTTACTTTAGTTTATAAACCTTGTAAACACCTTTGAAGGAAAAACTTTTTGCCAATTGAAATCAGAAACCTTTTTTTGTGAGATTCTCTCTCTGGATCTTGCTTGGAACCCTAAGTCTTATCTAGAGTTTCCAATGCTCTTGCGGCGATCACCTTTGGCTTATTAGTCATCCTTGATTATGGCACCCTCCAACCATTTCCATTCCTCATCTCTTCTATCCTTTTTTTTATTTTGTGATTATTTCTTCTCCTTGTTTTCAATTTTGACCAAGTTAGAACAGAAAATCATATCACAAGTTTAGAAACTAATTTTTTAGCTTGATAAAAATCTTTTAGAATTATGTTGAGATTCAGACTTAGCTCACTGATTAGTGTGGCCCATTCATCAAGAGAACTTTAGCTTTGGTTCCTTTCAGATTCAATACTCAACATCCAAATTGCTAATGATAACTCAGAGTGCACTTAATCTTCTGATAAAGGTTGATTGGCAGCCTCTAGCAAATTATAACACCTAGCAGCACCTTGGTTAGGCTCCTTAATAGAAGACTACGAATAATGAACTGCAAATTCAAGACCAGCAGTATCAAAAATCATATATTGATATCTACCCAGATTATCCTCCCACAACACATTACCTACATCATGCTAAGCTACGTGGACCCTACTAGAACTATCTCCAGTCTAAAATATATCCACTTGCTTCCCTGCATTAACTACCTACCCATGCTCAGTCTAAATCCAATAATCGAGCATGAATCCCTACTTGTACAAATGAACCTTCATGGTATTAACATCTAAATGCTTCCTACATTTGTGCTTATTACATGGACACCAAACTTTTGCCTCATCAATGAACTATTGTGTTTGATATGCTACACTCATAAATTCTTCAATACCACTATAAAATTCCAGTTTAATCCCTCCTATAATAGGATACAATCTATCATACATTCATGACAAGGAAGCATTGCATGTGTGATTAACCCTAAAGCTTATAATATTTTAAAAATGTCAAATTATTACTTTCAAACACATTCAATTTATCTTTTAAATTTTTTTAGTTCAGTTGTTTTTAATTTTGTTTCCCTAACAAAAATTTCACAAAATTTTGACAGCATTTTCACTTAAATTAGGAGCTTCTGTCATCAAATAGTTCAGTGCATTCAAGAGTATAATCCCTTCCCCCTCTTTTCTATCTCTCATGTTGATTCTTAATTCTTATTGCTTTTTGCTGCTATTTGTAGGGCTGTTTAGACTATATTTGTTGTTTAGAATTGTGAATGTTATATTGGAACTATTGAGATTGATTTTCTAATTTGGTCTATGATTTATGGGTCTTGCATGGTTGGTTTTGGATGATGATTTGAGTATAGTTCTAAGGATTATTTTTCTTCTGGCTGGGGTTTGATATTTTTTATTGTGGACTGGGAATGGAATCCATTTCGGTTTGTGTTTGTTCATGGTTCAGGGGACACTATGTTTGCTGGGATGAGGAATAGATTCTGAATCAAGTTGGCTTCAAGAAAAAAATAAATGGCAGATGAAACACCAGAAATATAGGATGAATTGAATCTTGATTGCTTACTTCTCCTTGTGTTTTGATCTCCCCAAACTCTAAATCCCTATGATTTCTTTACTTTTAACCTCCCTTTTTTTTTGAAAGTGAAGATAACAATTAGAAATGAAGTATTGATGATGAAAGTGTGGTGAGAGGGAACAGGTTAAGGGTTTAGATTTTTCTCTTGTGATAGATAATGAAGATGGATACAAGGGCTTTTGTACATTCATCATAGGGTTCTTAGCCTCCTCAAATACTGATGCTCCCTCTAAACTTGTTTTTGGTAATTAATAATTCGTTCCATGCTTTGCAGGAAAGCCAGTGGACCTGTCATCCATGTTCAGTCTTGCCCATCATTCTCGTTCTATTGTCTTGACAAGGGGCCCATCGTTGCAGTAAGTGGGAAGTGCAAGGGATGGGAAAGAAATGTTGCATTATTTGAATGGCCATATATTCTTTGTTGTTAAAAATTTTAATAGTGTATCCTTGTAACAGCATGATATGGTGTTATGTTTGTGCTTTTAGTATAATATCTGTAAATCTTCCTTGGAAGTATATGAATTAAAACCTTAAACAATAATAATGTGCATGACATTTTATAGCAAGTGATGAAACAGATCATCTTGAGACAAAGATAAAGAATATATGCTGCTCATAGATATGTGTTAGATTTAGATACCACTATTCTTGCTGAGACAAAAAAAAAAAAAAAAAGAGTGAGAGAATAAATGTATGGTAGACTACATATGTTATTCTACAATCTTTTAAAGATAGTAAATTTATATGTTATAAAACCAAGAGAAGACATCACTTTTAATTTATGCAAGTGCTAAATCCGTACATGTTTTCATGCCATAAGCCATATTATCATGTTCCTAACTAGAAACCTTAGACTTTAATACTAGACCTCCATTATAAGTGCTTCATTAGTAAACTTAATGGCCTTTAAAACAACTTGATGCCGAAAGATATAAAGATATAGGCACATAATAATTTAAATTATCTTTTACTTAGGTCCTTGCTTTATATTCTATTGTGACTTCTAGCACATTGACTCTATAAACATAATTCTAAGACAGTAGAACCAGTTTTGAGCGTAGAAAATAATGAACTCTATTAATTTCTAGCATATTTGGGCATCGTATATGACACCCACAGTAGTAACTTTTCATCACAGTCTTAAGTGCTAAAATTTGGCAATTATACAAGAACAAAACCAACTATTTCACACTCGCTTTTAGTCATTAAAGGCTTGTAGGGACAATAAAATGACATCCATTAAAACTGATTGTCTCACACCATCATCAACAAGTTTCAAGCAGGAATTTGTAAAGTAAAGTGTCAAGAACTTATTTTTACAATAGATAGATAAGACTATATAGTAGCTAGAAGTTTATAAAGATGCATTCTTTAGTAAACAAAATCAAGAAAAGACAAGGTCCCCTACTTTCGGGTAATGATCGGGTTCATTCATTACTTGGTTCCCGTGTTAAATTATCTCAGGGGTATTTTGGTCATTTTGCACAGCCACAAAAATTCGGGTTGTTACATTTCTCCCCTCCTTAAAAAGAATTTTATCCTCAAAATTCATTACCTGTGAATAGCTCAAGGTACTGTGACTTCATCTCCAACTCCAACTCCCATGTAGACTCTTCTATCCTCTACTGTCCCCAAGCCACTTTGATCAAAGGTACAGTCCTATTCCTCAATTGCTTGACTCCTTTGTTCACAATCCTCGTGGCCAGCAAATTAAAGGTCAAGTCCTCCCTTAGCTATACTTGTTCTGGGTTTAGCACATGGCTAGGGTCGGATTGATATTTTCTCAACTGAGAGACATGGAAAACATTATGAAGGTTGCACGAATTTGATGGCAAGGCTATCCGATATGCCACCAACTCGACTTTATTGAGAATTTTGAAGGAACCAAGCAATCTGGGGCTTAACTTTTTTGCTCTCATGCCTTGTCCTATTCCTGTTGTGGGGGTGATCTTAAGGAATACATCCTCTCCCTCTTAGAATTCCAACAGCTTTCGCCATTTATCCGTATAGCTTTTCTGTCAACTTTGAGCAGTAAGGATCCTATCCCTAATCCTCTTTATTTGTTCTGTTGTTTCCCTTACAACTTTGGGTCCTAACATGCTTTGTTCACTAGGCTCATACCAACACAAAGGGGATTGACACTTTCTTCCATACAAGGCCTCATACGGCGCCATACTGATGCTTGTATAATAACTATTGTTATATGTAGACTCGATCAATGGTAAGTATTTATCTTCTAAGGCTTGTATTGTCCTCCCTGATTGCCCATCCATTTGAGGGTGGTAAGCTGTGTTTAAGCACAACTTCGAACCAAATGCCTTCTGAAGGGCTCCCCAAAAACATGATGTGAATCGCGGATCACAATTCGAGATTATCATTGACGACACTCCATGCAATCTCACAATCTCTTAGATATACAACTGAGCCAACTTGTCCAATGAGTATGTCACCTTAATGGATAGAAAGTGAGCCAACTTTTTCAATCGATCCACAATCACCCACATGTCATCATGGCCAGCTTGGGTCTTCGGTAGACTCGTCATGAAACTTCTATTCAAGAATCGACAAGGGTTGTAACATTTTAGAAGGTTTCTGATGCTCAATCTTTATCTTTTGACAGACTAAGCACTTGCTCACCCATGTGACCATATCTCGCTTTAATCTAAGCCACCAAAACATATTCTTCAAATCATGATAGATTTTGTTAGTACTAGGGTGACTAGTGAAATGGCTCTTATGAGCCTCCTCCAAAATCTCCTTTCAGAGGTCATCACTGACCTGCACACAAATTTTGCCTTCAAACCTCCATAGTTTATCAGTTCCAAGAGAAAATCCCTTTAACTTTCTCTGCTTCAGAACACCCTAATTTTAACCCAACTTTCTAGAACACATTAGGTTATACATTAGGCTATTACCTCATAGTCTCATCCTTTTCTTAAAAATATTTAGTGGAAATTATGGTAAAAATTTTTTTTTTGAAAGTATAAAACAAAGTGAGAGCCGCGAACTTAACTATTCGAATAACAGAAACGTGAGACATGATTAACACTCATAGAGAGAACTCAAAAAGGAAAACATATAATGGTGGAGCAGAAATCATCATAACAAGAGAAACATTTCATTAATAATATATTTAGAGTACATAGGTAGTCATACCCGCATAGGTACAGGCAAAGCTTGTGATAAAGAAGAAATAAAATACAACAAGAAACACAAGTGTAGGGTGCGACTACAATAAAAATCCAGAATGCTACCCTTCTAGTAAGCTATGAGTATAAATCCACCACCCCTCCCAAAAGATACAGCCGAAGGGAATATCCTTGCAACGCTTGTGTCAATGAAGTCAACGAACATCGCCATCGCTCTCTGAAGATGTGACGGGAGAAGAGAGAGAGGAGTGAGAATTCTTAGTAAAGAATCTCAGTAGGAGTCTCCTATCCTAGGGTTACATCATTCACATCCCCAGGAACCTTGGGTTTATTTCATAAAGACAAGTGAGCATACATCAAGTTCATTTTAAGTTCTAAAGTGTATTTTAGCCAAGGTCCATTCATTTTAGGATGATCTTAATGTCATGAATGCAACATAATAAAGAATGTATGCATGGCGCTACTTAATGCACATACATCAATCATCATCATACTTAGTGGTATTAAGTGGCAATTAGAACACATTCATATGGGACAAACTTAGTGACATAATCATAACCATAAAACTTCTCTTCCTTATGGGCCACCCTAAAAGACAATCGAACTGGGGGTGCTCGGCCGAATCGGTGTCACCCAGAACGTGTCCATCTCTAGGTTATGAGCTCATACTTTAACTAGTCGTCACTAGTTCTTACTTACCATTTAATGATAAGCGTATCATAAATCATAAATCCCAACTATCTGAGTACGGGTTAGGGGGCAAATCTCTTAGGGGTGCTCGGCCGAACCGGTGTCACCTAAGAGTAAAAAAAATGGGTACCGATGTCACATGAGTTCTATGGAGGTGCTCGCCAAACCGTGTCATCCTAGAACCCATCTTAGTACCTTAATTTTCAAAATCTTTAAGTCCCCAAATTTGTCGGAAATTCAGCAGCACGATGGCATCACGCCGAATTTCTTCCAAATTTGTTTTATGCCACATAAACATATATTCTCATGAATTCCTCATATGAATAACGTCATCATCCTTCACATAACATATGCATCATCATAAAACATCTTAACATACCTTAGTATCATATAAATATCATTCTCATATTCTTAATGTCTTATGCATTGACCGCTATGGTCTTTAACTCACAGTCTAAGTTATGAATCATTCAAAGCTAACCTCTCGAGTACTTAGGAGGTTATGACTAAGTATATCTCTCTTCATACTATGGTCAAGAATATCTCTCAATCTCAAAGGTGCAGAATTCATAATTTCAACTTTACGGGTACCTAGGAGTCACGACAATGACCCTTTCTAAGTTCAGTTTGCTCCTAAGGCACCAAGATCAAGTCCTAAACCAATTATGAGTCATTTCTACACATTTAAAATAATTTAGAACCATGATTATCATTACTAAACCTTGCTGGACAGAATCCAAAAAATTCTAATACTAAGGGATCTAGAACTCTCAAATTAATTCTTTTCTAGTTTCTAACCTTTCTTATCCTTTACTCATGAGTTTTTCCATTGATCATACTTAAACATAAGCATGTTATCATCGTTAAAACAGCTCATACAGTGGCCAAACATAGCAAGGCGGAACCGAAACAACACTCTCCATACAAAGGCATAAAACATACTTTTTAAAGCACATAGAATACTAGTTTCTCTTGGAACCTTTTTAAAACCTTCAAAACTCTTTTGTAAACATTTTTAACATCTAAAATCATCAAGATATTTATAAGGGCAGT
The DNA here is from genome assembly GCA_031216125.1 of Dalbergia cochinchinensis. Classification (NCBI taxonomy): domain Eukaryota; kingdom Viridiplantae; phylum Streptophyta; class Magnoliopsida; order Fabales; family Fabaceae; genus Dalbergia; species Dalbergia cochinchinensis. The sequence goes on from CM062376.1 coordinate 6,442,261, forward strand.
AGCTAAGTTGAATTTATTTCAAGAGGTCCTAAATTCATAAAACTTAGTTCTATATGTTCCTTGAATCCACATAGACTTAGAAAAATTATAAAGCATAGCTTATAGGCATTTGTGATCAAATGAAACTTATCCTAAGTTCATTCATCTCACATAGCGAGAGTGGGCATTCTAAGAGAATGCTTTCCATGTCTAACTCTCATTTGAGACCTTGGGACAAATCTTTGAGCTCTAGAGCTTTAGGTGATGACAAAACATAAACATGCCATGCACTTCATTTTTATTGTTCATTAGGGAAATAAAGTGAGAACTTGAAAAGTAAATAGCTCAAAATAAATATGAGATGCAACTTGTTATTATCTTGGATTTTAAGTGATGACTTGAATAATAAACGTGAAATGCAATGCTTGGAAATTAAATATGAATATGCAAGTTCATTTTTTAGTCTTAGAGCATTAGTGATGACATAAAAATAAATCATGCTATGCAAGGCATAAACTAAATATGAATGCAAGTTCATTTTGGTTTAATAACTAGAGCTCGTCCAAGACTTTAAAGAACCAATATTCACAACCCCAACATAGTCTCATCAAGTCAAGAGAATGGAACTAAAAGAAATCTCCATATTTTCAAGAAAAGTTATGGCCGAAATCATGAGGCCAAGAGAAAGTAATCCATATTCCTTTTTGAAATCATTCTTATTTTCTTAAGTTGAAAACTTTAGTGAACTTCATAGCATAATAATAAAAACTAAAGAAAACTCAAGCTTTAGGGGTCTCATTATGATGAACACATAGTCATCATCTAGAGGTCCCCATCATCAAGCCATCATGTATGAGTTTAAAGGTCATGAAGGCCAAAAACTCAAGAAGGAAACCAAGAGAGTTTTAAAAAGAAATTCCAAGAGGTAGCTAGAGAAAAACTCATTTTTCATGGAAATGAGATGCAAAGAAACACTCCTACCTAGAGTGAAGACAAAGAGCTTGAACTTTGAGAGAAGAAAACAAGATGATGAGCTCCTCCAAAAGGCTTGATGTTTTCGGCCAAGGGGAGATAAGGAGGTTAGAGTTGTGTTTGAGGTGAGGTTGTGTTTGAGATGAAATATTTAAGAGGTTTGATGGTGATTCAAGGTTATGGGGTGATGTGTGAAGGTTATGAGATGATGATGATGAAGTAAAGAGATGAAAAAGATGAAGATGAAAAAGAAAGGAACTCTTTGGGACTAGAGAGAAAGAAAGAAACTAGCAAGACTACTCTAAGCTTTAGCAAATGCTCAATGTGCATCCAATGCTAACACAAGCTCCCTATTTATAGAAAAACAAAGTGATAGGTGAGAGAATGGAAAGCATGGCTGATGGTAAGAAAGAGAAAATATCTCTTTGATGGTGTCATACAAGCATGGTTTGAAGCATGGAGCTCATGACACAAGGTATGGCTTCAAGCATGGGTTTTTGAGTGATCTTTTCTTTAAATTGTGGATGAAATTAGGCTTCTAGAAGACCAACATGGCTGGAAGTTTTTCAGCCACAAATAATTGAAGGGAATGATTTATTTTACTTGGTTATTCATTTGGAAAAGCAAGCTTGATTGAAATTATGACAAGGCATGACAAGTGAGGTGATTTGAGGTGATTTTCCTTTAAGTTTGAAATGAAATAATTCATAAAAATGGGGGAGGGGGCAGGCTGATTTTGAGCCACAAAAATGAGAGAAAAAGTCTTCTAGAAGATGTCCTATGAAGCATGGATGAAAGCATGGAGGTTATGACACAAAGCATGGTTCTTTGTGAGATGGAAGCATGGTCTTTGGAGTGTCAAAAATTTGCACATGTGATGGATAATGGGGGGATGATTTCGGTCAGATTTGGGCAGCAAGGAGAGAGGAAAAATCTTCCATGTAATTGGGTGCTAATGATAGGATTAAGTGTAGGTTAGTTTAGGTACAAGGTTAGGAGTAATTAAGCTTAAGTTTAGGTAACTAAGCATGTGTATTAGGAATTTTATGACAAGGTTAGGAGTGCTCTTACATCATTAGAGAATTTAAAACTCATTTGTGAATAAACAATGTGTATCGCAATCCCATGATTTAAGGAAAGAGAGAGAAAACACTATTTGTGCACTATTTGCATACTATTCATTGATTCCTACACTCAAAGTCCTTGAATTTAAAGATAGGGTTTTAAGTTTATCTAAGCAATTTTAGGTTCTAATCATCCTTATTAAATTATTTTGACCTTAGATTAATTATGAAAATTAATTAACCTTCGATTAGAGCCTAATATTGCTTAGGTTTTGCTTAACCGTGTGATTAGGTGTAAACATACAAAACTATGGGCAAAACTGTAATTTTGCACTTATTTTGCCCGGGACCTCCGGGACCAAAACTGAGACCACAGAATACATAAAAACGTCTTTTAAACCCATCTGGAGAGGTTTCGGGTTCATCCGGCACTTGCAAAGGGTAAACGCCACGCAGGCGTTTTGGTCATTTGACCAAAACTTCGAAACGAGATTTTCGATCCAGGAAAGAAACACAGGTCATCAATCCCTTCCAACATTGAGTTTGCCCTTGAGTACTGCGGACCTGGCTTTCCTCGGTCAGGCTGATAATGACCTCGGGGGCATTTTGGTCATTTTCACTCTAGCGTAAAAATCGGGCGTTCTGACTTCTATTGCCTCTAAGGTCTCCTTAAACTCTCCATCCTCTTGTTGAGCTCGAGTGATTCTTTCCTTGAAGTTAGTCATCACACTAAGATGACACATCCTCATGCCTTCAGTAGTCAACGTCATCCCCAAGTTCAGGTCTCTAATCCTTTCAATCAACTCCACCTCTTTAACTATCATCTGAGACAAGTGTAATGACTTTCAACGCAATGCATCAGCTACCGCATTAGCCTTGCCATGATGATAGTTTAACCCAAAATCATAATCCTTCAAGAAGTCCAGCCACCTTCTCTACCTCATATTCAACTCTTTCTAATCAAAGAAGTACTTGAGACTCTTATGATCAGAGAACACCTCAAACTTTACTCCATACAAATGGTGCCTCCACACCTTTAAAGCAAACACTACAGTTGCTAACTCTAGGTCATGGGTGGGGTAGTTTGCTTTGTGAGGCTTAAGTTGTCTAGACGCATAGGCCATAACCTACCTATTTTGCATTGACACTCAGCTCAAACTTTTCCTAAAGCGTCACAATACACCTCAAAGGGTGCATTGGGGTCAGGCAAAACTAACACCGGGGTTATGGTTAACTTCATCTTTAGCTCTTGGAAGCTCTTTTCACACTCTGGAGTCCATGAAAAAGGAGCATGCTTCCTAGTAAGCTTGGTCAAGGGTAAAAAAATCTGAGAAAATTTCTTAATGAGAATCTATGGCAATATCCACCAAAACTAAAAAGTTTCAGATCTCTGTCACTGTAGTAGGTCTCTCCCAGCTCATCACAGCTTCTATCTTACTAGGGTCTACTATGATATCCCTTTTTGGCACATGCCCTAAAAATTTCACTTCCTCTAGCTAGAATTCACACTTAGATAGCTTCATGTGCAACTTCTTTTCCTTCAAAATCTCTAAAACTACCCTCAAATGGCGCTTATGCTCCTCATGATTCTTTGAATAGATGAGTATATCATCTATAAAAACAACCATGAATTGATGTGAATAGGGTCTAAAGATCCTATTCATATAGTCCATAAGCACAGTAGGAGCATTGGTCAAACCAAATGACATAACTGTGAACTCAAAATGGCTATACTAGGTCCTAAAGGCAGTCTTGGTGATGAGAATTCAATCAAGACCAACAAAGTTCAAAATCAATTACAATGCATGGATGGACAAATGACTAGAGCTAAAACAAAAGGCTAAAAGAAACTTTACAAGGCCTAGTCATGGAAGCAAAGAGCAAGAGCAATCTAGTTGAGTGTGAGCTCCCAAAATGGACTACTCTTATTCAGTTTGAAGAATAGCCAAGTCCAACATGAAGAAGTCACTTTAAGACCCAAAGATGAAGCCCAATTCAAGTGATCAAGTTGCAAACAGATTGGGTTGGAATAATTAGTTTAAGTTAGGTGTAATTTATCTTATTTTCTTGTAATTTTCGTGCAACTTTTGATGTCTCCTATTTCAGATTTTTTTAGTTGTTTTCAAGTCTGTTTTAAGTGTTTTAAGAGTTCCTAAATAATTATGATAGACAATAGGTGAAGTATGAACGATAGTGGGACTTTAATGCTTAATGGGAATAATAGTGGGTGTAGAGGCTGCAACTTAATGCTTAGTGGGTTTTGTAGTGGGACTTTTCTACAGTCCACTTAAGATTATAAATAGGAACTCAATGTAATATACAAGTCAGATTATGAATAGTTTTCTTTTGAGTTTTCTCCCCATTGTGAGAACTTCCCTTTTGTTCTTGGGCAAAGAACTAAATCTGATTTTATCAAGCCAACTTGTGGTGATCAAAACAAGACTTATCACTCACTTTCCCATCTTCTCTTGAGTGTGGTATCTATATCTTTCTGAAACACAAACAAATTCAAACACATCTCTAAACTCTAACCTAAAAGTGCAAGGTGATCCAGGTTTATTCTAGTTATTGAATCAAGCCATTCAACTCCAACCAAGCTGAATCATATCACTTGGGTATGTTCTCATCCCTTACTCTAATTTGATGGTATCCCGACCTCAAGTCAATCTTTGAGAATACCACTGCACCCCTCAACTGATCCATCAAATCATTAATCCTAAGCAAAGGGTACTTATTCTTCACTGTCACTCGATTCAACTATCTATAGTCTATGTAAAGCCTCATACTCCCCTCTTTCTTTTTAACAAACAAAACCGAGGCTCCCTATGGTGATGCACTAGGTCTCACAAACTTCTTCTCTAAAAGCTCCTCTAACTAAGTCTTCAACTCGATCAACTCTAAGTGTGACATCCTATAGGGTGCTATGGAGGTAGGCCCCATCCCTAGGACCAACTCTATAGAGAATTCTATCTCTCTCCGGAGGGAACTCAGGTATCTCATCCGGAAATACCTCAGGATAGTCTCTTACGATGGGCACATCATCAATGTTCTGCTCAAGGTCCACATCGCTAGTGGCTAGGAGAACATATCCTTTACTCTCTTTTGTGTAACAGTTGACCTCTACAGCACTTAGGTAAAGGCTTAAAGGCTTACTAGGTACACTAGGTATGGGGGAAAAGATGATAGACTTTGTGTAACAATCTATCAGTACACGGTTAGCGTAAAGTCAATCCATGCCAAGAATCATGTCTAGACCATGCATGGGTACACAGATCAAATCTAAGACAAAAGGTCTACCTTGAGTGATAAAATGACAATTTAGACAACATCTACTTATCCTAACAAGGCCACCAGTAGGTGTGGAAATAGTAAGGTCATAAGGAAGTTCTGACTCAAGCAATTGCAAGGACTTGACACTATCATGTGATATGAATGAATGAGTTATGCCAGAGTCAAACAGTACAATTAAGGTCCTACCATTCATTTCACACTTACCTTCTATGAGGTCGCTGGACTTTGCCGAGTCTTCCCTATTGAGGGTAAAGACCCTCTCTTGATGCTGTGGTCTAATAGCAGGGGCTGTTGGGTTCCTCCTGGGACACTCTCTAGCATAATGGCCTAGCCTTTTGCACTTGAAACAAACTCCCTGGCCCATCAAGCAAGTTCAATCTCCATGTGACTTCCTACACTTGGGGAATAGTGCAGTAGATGTAGACTATGGGGGTCCAATCGGGGCCCTCTGGAGTGCCTTGCCTTTGGGATCACTTGATCTCCCATAATGAAAAGTCTTCCTGGGGCCCAATGGTCTGAATTGTAGCCTGAGTTGCGACTTGAATTGTGGCTTGAACCTCGAAGCTTGCGATGCCAACTTCTTAGTGAAGTTCTCGGCCCTTGACACGTTCAGCTTATTGTGGCCCTCTTCAATGATGCGGCATTTGTTGACTAGGATAGGAAAGTCCCTAATCTCCAAATGTGCAATGGTGATGTTGATCTCCACCTTCAGCCCAGCTTCATACTTAACACACTTCCAGAGATTATTGGCTCTTATGACCAAATGAAACTTATACTAAGCTCATCATCATCACATGACCGAAATTATGCATTCACAAAAATGCCTCTGCATCCACACTTTTTCTTGAGACAAAAAAGGCAAGTCTTTGAGCTCTAGGAACTTTTAGTGATGGCAAAATCATAAACATTCTATGCACTTCAGTTTATTCTTCGTTGTAAAATAAAGTGAAGGCTTCAAAGTAAATATGAGATGCAAGTTCATTTTTAATCCTTGGGTTTAGGTAATGGCTTGAAATATAAACATGCTAGACAAGAAATATAAATATGAAATGTAAGTTCATTTCTTATCTTTGAGCTTTAAGTGATAACTTGGAAATAAATATGATATGCAAGTCCAATTCTTTATTTTAGTGCTCTAGGCCCCTTAGAGTATTTACTCTAAATCAGCAATCAACTTCAAGGTTGAAATAGGTGGGTTTCGAGATTAATTATTAGGTGATGACATGGAAATATAAACATGAATGCAAAGCTTGAATATAAATATGCCATGCAACGACTTGAAATATAAATATGAATGCAAGTTCATTTTCTATCTTGCTAGAGCTCATTCAAGATTTTAAAGGAATATAAATAATACTCCAAAAATAGTGGCAATACCTAAAGTAAACTTTATTTAACATTCTTGAGATTATCATTCCTTTCCAAGGGTATCATAAAACACAAGTCTTGAAACAAAGTATAAAGAGACCCACACCATATTCTTTATTTTATGCCCCAGAGCTCCTATCTAGAGCAAACTCTAGAACATGCCGGCCAACTTTAAGGTTGACAAGGGTAAGCTTTAGGCTCTTTGAAAACCAAGTGACATATTTTCTTAAGTAAAACCTTTAGTGAGCTACCTAGCATTTTCATCAAACTTTGTAACCAGTAAAACTCAAACTCTAGAGGTCTCATTGTGATGAACTCACAGTCATCATTTAGAAACTCTCATCATCAAGCTATCATGAGAAACCAACAAAGCCTTGAAGGCCAAATGCATAAGAAAAGAAAAAAGAAGAAACCAAAATGATAAAGCATAGGGTTCATCAAAACATCATTTCAAACCAAGAACAAAGCTTAACAAGGCAAGGAAATAATTTTCAAAGTAACTCCCTACAAATGTATGTTTTCTAGGAGGTGAAAAAGACTTGATATTAAGGGAAGGATGAAAGAAAAATCTTTCTTGGAGCTTGAAGATGTTTCAGCCAAGGAGAAAAGAAAGAAAGAAAGTTGTGTTTCTTGAGTTTGATCTTTGGAAAGGTAAGGCTAAGTGTTTAGGAGTTAGTGTATGGTTAAGAGGTGGTTCTTTGTGAGTAAGAAGAAGATGAAGAAGATGGAAAGAACTCTTGAACTTTGAGAGGAAAAGAGAGAACTTAGAATTACTCTTTGAAGCTAAACTTAGTAAATGAACAAAGTGTAACCAAGTCCATCTAGGCATGGTATTTATAGAGAATGAAGCAAATGAAGATGCATTGAGGGGGAGGATTCCATGGCCTCATGGAGCATGAGGTGAGAGAATTTGCTTCATGAAGGCATGGTGAGGTATGGTGGTGAGTATGGGCAAGCATGGTCTCAAGGATGGCTCCAAGCATGGCCAAGTATGGCCTTTGAGTGTTCATTTTGAATTGAAGTAAATTAAATCTTTTGAATGGAGGAAGAGGAGGAGGGGGAGTGGCCAGCGGTCTTCTTCTTAATTAAGGGGAGGAAATCACAATTTATTGTGTATTTGGAGTAAGCTTAGGGGTAGTATTTGATTATGCCAAAAATTAGAGATTGGTGACAAAGTGTTTAGGTAAGTAAGTAGGTAATTAGGGCCATGTAAGACTAGATTAGAAGGTAGTCTTTCTAAATTAATGAAGTCAAACTTTATTAACTTGGAATCCAATGCCAACAACATTCCTTGATTTAGGGAAATAAGTGAAAGAAAACACTATTCATAGATACCTTTCTTAAAGAATTAAAACTAGAAAAGAGTTTTGAGTTTCCATAAGCAATCTTAGGTCCTATTTAACCTCAATAATTATTTTGGCCCAAAATTAATTAATCTTTAATTAGAATCTAATATTGCTTAGGTTTTGCTAATAACATCTTTAAACCCAAAATACACTATGCAAGGCAAAATGATAATTTTTCTCAAAAGGTACCCGAGATCTCCTGGACTTAAACAAACCTTAAATATGCCTTGAAAACATAGCTTTAGACTTCCAGGCAAAGTCCGGGTCAACTCAGAAATCAAAACCGTACTTATTCACAGTAAGAGTATTTTGGTTATTTTTGCACAGAAACCCCAAAAATGAGATTTTTCTGCTCTATTAACATTCATCCACATATAATCCCCTTCTAACATTTCAACAGCCTTTTGAGGATGGCCGGGGCTGACTATCCTTATTTTACTGGTAAAAATGACCTCAAGGGCATTTTGGTTATTTGTACACTTAGAGAAAAATTAAGGCGTTACACATGGCCGAGAATGGAAGGCTTCAAGGACAAGTTTTGTGGCCTTTTAATGATCTTTGATTGGTTATAATAATTATTTAACATAAAGTCAACATTCTTTCTAAAAGCAAATAAGATGAATGGCTAGGATTTGATCTTGTAATTCAATATTGAATCTTAGCCATTCATTTGATTTAAATGGATAAACATTCTCCTTTTGTAAAGGTCAAACTAGCTTTCGGTATTAGAAATTACACACCGAAAATTTACCAAACGGGTAAAATAATGTACTCGAGTAATCAAACATTGCCCGAAAATTAATTCCATATACAAAATATTTATTTCCAACTTTAACCCCATATTTTCTCAGTTTCAGGTATCTTTGGGTCCTGAATTTTGGGTTTCGGCTGTCCCTACAGGCCTGGGGCCCACTAGGTTATTATTTTTTTTTTGGAAAAATTGTTGGACTATCCTTATCATTATTAAAATCGTCAGATTTTTGAACTTATAACTAATAAACCTCAAATTAATTTTTAAATAATTTTTAGGGTGTTACGTCTGTCGTGATCATACCATCGGGCCCCTAAGCACATAGAACAACAAACACTAAGGTGATCTGGCTTAATACTTCATGCAAAATAAGCTAGTTACCATGGCACACACATATACAGGGGTCGTGCATCTCTATCCTATAGCTTATCTTTCAAAAAAAGCACTACACATGACATAACTATCGCATCATGCTTAAGAAGCATAGTCAGTCCAATCCTTAGGCTCCATGAGGACCGAATTGCTCTGATACCAAAATATAACGCCCTAATATTTAACCTAACATGCCTAGGATGCGTTCAAGTTAATTATTAGTTATACTTTTTTGTTTCAATTCTTATCTTTTGACTTGGAAATACTTTAGTAAAAAATGGGTAAATTTTTTTTTTTGAACTTTTTAAAACAAAACGTGAGCCGCGTGTATATGTAAAACACGTCATTCGTCTATCATAACACGAAGAAAAATAAAAACTCTTCATGGGCATATATAGAATATAAACACAATAACCTTATGAATATAATCACACCATTATATATATACAGGAAGCATAAGTATCAACCATTCCATGACTCGCACCAAAACAAACCACTAAGATAGTATTATGCCCCCACCAATAGGGGTTAGGCCAAGTGCAGCCATCCGAAGAAATATAAACAGTATGTACATAGAAACTAATATCATCCTACTAAAGCTTCTCCACTCACTACTCCTACTAGGCCACACCTAGAGTAGATAACCTCTAACAAAACATCAAAAGGATGTTATCCTTTCCGTGAGATCAGCACAAGCGATTCAAGAGGCCTTATCATCAACACTTACTAACGGCTGTAACGCCCCAATTTTTACTGTAATTTTTACTGTCATTAGAAATTACTCAATTACTGAATTACCGTAGGTAATTATTACATAAGATTTGAGGCCGAACAATCCTCAATAAAGGAATATAACATTAGAAGAGAGGTTAGGAACGATTCATGCGAGAGTTGCAAATCCCGAATTTCTGTACGTATAAAATGACCAAAATGCCCCTGAAGTTATTTTACTCAGAAAATGAGGATCATGGGCCCCACCTATTCTCAAGGGGATATTTTGAGGATAATAAAGGATTGTTTGTGTTATGTGTGTTAATAGAGCAGAAGGATCTCAATTTTGAGTTTCGACGTGCGAAATGACCAAAATGCCCCTTGCGGCTGTTTTAACTCCGATGTGCGTGCTGACTGAGCCCGAACCTCACTAAAATGTTTTAAAATGTGTTTTTAAGCCATGATTAACCATTGGTTAAGCTCGGGTGGCCTCAGGCAGTTTTTAAGTAAAGGTACGATTTTGCCCCTGTTTTTGGGCAGTTTTGCGAATTTTGGGATTTTTGATTCGTATACCGAAACCTAAGCAATATTCGGCTCAAATTAAAGCTTATTAAATTCTAAATATTAATCTAGAGTCAAAATTATGTATTTAGATTGATTAGAACCCAAAATTGCTCAAAAACACCCAAATTGCTTACTAATTCACTTAAACCCTTAACCGTAAATTCTCTAAATTACATGAATACCTTGCCTACACCTAAATAATGCATGGAACACACAAATTTCACTTCTTTGGGCTGTAATGGATGAAATTATTGATGCCATTATGCAGCTAAATTATTGCCAAAAGTTGCACTAAAACAAAATGCCAAAATGTCACCATAAGAGACATAATTCCTTAATTTCATACAACTTTGTCTAAAATGATTTTTCCTCCCTTATTTCTCCTGCAAAATTTCGTCCACTACCTCATCATTTTAACCAATTAGAAGCCTCAAAATCTTCTACAAATAGGCTTGCTTGAGTGGTCTTGGAATGCTTGGTTCATAACTAGTTTTTAGGAGCACCAAAAGCTTTCTTTCTTCCTCCTCTTTGGCTGAATTCTTTCTTCAATTTTTTTAAAGAGATTTTGTTTCATTTCACTTCAAGAAACCAAGTTCTCTTCCTCTTCTTCAACTCAGATTAGGTAGGGAGTAGTTTCTAAATTTATTTCTATGCTTTGAGGAGTTGTGTTTTTAGCTCAAAATGATGAAATTATGAACTTACCTTAGCTTTTCATTTTGGTTTTCCTCTTCAATTTTTCTTTAACCAATTCAACCATATGGCCTAAGTGGAACTAAGATGATGGCTTGATGATGAGGACCTTGAGGGTGGGTTGTAAATCCATCACAAGTTAGGCCTCTAAAGCTTGAAAATTCCACTTGATGCAAAACTTTAAAGAATAATGCTTTATGATGCTAAAACAAAGATTTTTAGTTTAGAACTTGAAAGATGAATTTTCCTTTTATGTTTTATTTCTTGTTAAGATATGTATTGAGTTGAATTTATAATTCTTTTAAAGTCTTGAAGGAGCTCTAGTAAAGAAACAAAATGAATTTGCATCCATGATTAAGTTTATGCTTTGCATAACCATGTTTACCTTCTATGTCATCACTAAATTTTCAAGAATGAATAAATGAACTTGCATTTCTCATGTTTAAATTCCAAGCTTGTATTTCATGTTTATGTTTCAAGTCATCACTTAATCTTTCAAGATAATAAAGAGGTTGCATCTCATATTTAATTTATGCTCTCACTATATTTTATAATGGCTAAAAGAATCAACGCATGGCATGTTTATTTTATGCCATCACCTAAAGATCCTAGAGCTCAAAGACTTGCCCATGTATCACAAGCAAAGAAATATGATTATTGGAGTTAAAGAATTTATTCTTTAAAAAGTCTTGAGATTGGAGCTTAAAAAGATGTAATAATAATTCTCTTCTCCTCTACTGGTCTGTGCGGACTACACCTCAGGTTTCTTAATATTCTCTTCTCCTCTCTACTGGTCCTGTGCGGATTACCACGCTCCACTTTCTTGTATCATGTTTATATTTCAAGTTCTTGCATCATGTTTAATTTTCAAGTCATCACCATAAATCTTAAAGATAAAGAAATGGAATTGCATATCATGTTTATAATTCCAAGCTATCACCTTATAAAGATAAGATCAAAATAAGGTTGCATAGCATGTTTATAATTCTAAGATGTCACCTAAATCTCTAAAGCTCAAGACTTACTCCTTTTATCTTAAATGAGAATTTTAATTGTGAAGATCCTCCCAAATTTGACAAAAGAACTAGTTTCTAAATGAGTTTTAAGGCTTTGCAAGGATTTTACGGGGAACTAGTATTTTATATGCACTTAAAATATGATTTTATGTAATTGCATGAGGTTCATGATTCGGCCACTGATCTGAGTTTAGTATCAATGTATGATAATGATTTGATATGTTTGAAGTTGTGATAATTCTATGTAAGTATTGGATGCTTATTAAGTACTTGATATCATTGAATGATTTCCTGGCTTGCATGTTATAGTTGCTGTTGCAAATAATGAAAATGCTTATACAAGAAATGTTCTTTATTATGTAAAATTTACCTTTGTTGCTAGAAGAAAGTGTATCATTGTAAAAGTGTAATTTGGAAAGGTTCTAGCTAAGGAAAGACTTGGTATTTAAGCGTGTCCATTGTGACCCACCTCTCTTTCCTGGGAATCTCCCAGATGCATGATTATAGTTGATATATATTATTCTAGCTTAAGACTATAAATGAGAAAATGCTATGATGTTTATGAATTGTATTGTGATATAACATGCAAAGATTTAATGGTGACTTAAACTTATAAGAAAATGATCCTTTGGAACCATCAGACTATAGGTGGTGAAAAGGTGATTTTAGCCCCCTAACTCGTTCTCTCAAAAGGGTAGAGTCGGGACTTTAGCTTATCAAAAGGGATAAGTATATGCTAGTGACGACTAGTAAAGTATGAGCTCATAACCTAAATTACTCCCAAAAGGGTGGAGTATAGGGTGGCCTAAGGAAAATAATGATGATGATAAGATTTTAAGTCACCTAAGGCACTAAAGAAATGAAATATGTGCACTATGTCCACGTGTAGCTAATATTATATGACGTTCTTTTATGCATGTTATTTGATAATGATGATGAGGAAAATGATGTAATGATAAAGGAAAAGTTCATTGTAAATATGACATGTTAAGATTATGATGCATTACAAGATGCATGATTAAAAATTGACGAACCTCGGTTAAGTATTTGTCCGAACTTAAAATGAATCTTTGCATGCTCACTATTTTAGAATAATCTCAAGGTTCCCGGGACTTTGATGATGACACTGTAGAAGGAGGTACCTTCGAGAATTCTTTAGCAAGATTCTCACTCCCTTTCTTTATTTCCGCCATTGTCTCCAGATTCAGATGGCGACATTCGCCCTGCTCGCTGATACCCCTACTTGGGAATTTCACTATGATCCGTGCATCGCTCGTATCATTTTGAAGGGAGGTCTTGTGATTCGTGTTTTTATTTACATAGGTCGCCCATTTGCACATCCCGTCCCTAGTTATCGATTTTCTCCTACTTCTCCCTATGGCGATGAAATGGTTTTCGAACATGCACGTCCACTTGATGAAAGGATGTTACGTTCTTATCCCGCTTCATCTGCTGTCCATGGGTTTCCAAAGTATGATGCCGAGACGAGATATTCTGAAACTGATCCTTCAGAGGACACTCATACTCATGTATATTCTGAGAGCTCTGCTCCTACTCCTACACGTGTAAGAGAGGGTAGTGAGGAAACAGTTGTTCACCGAGGTTAGCAAGAAGGCCGTCCATGCGACTCTCAGCCTGGTGCATCTCATGTGTCCCCTCCCGAGGGAGCTCATCAGTGGATCGGATTTATTCCCCCATTTCCAGGACAGTGGCCATAGAGGGTTCTTAGTAGATTTATGTGTGATCATGCACCCTAGTTTTAGGATAACCTTCCCAGCTTATGGAGTTATCTAGTTTAGGGGCATGTATTTCCTTAAGTATATTTTCTTTTATGGGTTTGCATAAGATAATGATGTATGAACATAACCCACCCTTTGAGTGAGGTTATTGTATGTAAATATATGCTATAATGTGCTTATGGATGTTATATGATGGAGCCTAAGTGATATGATGTGATATATTCTTAAACGTCTTATTATACTCCGCTTACTCGTTCACGTTGTACTCGGCTCACGTTTTCAATTATGTGTTTAAAAAAAAAATGGCTCGTAATTTCACTAAGTATTTTCAAATTATGAAGAAAGAACCAAAGCGAGGAGTAAAGTCTAGTCATTAATCAGACTCAACCTAGGTGTATCTGGTTAATTACTAGAGCTTTACAACGACGCTCCCGAGAGGGAGGAAGTAGCCAAGCCCACGAGTAAGGTCGGTGGGGGGAATGAGATGACCCACGGGATGAACCTGAGCTCCCTGGCATGCACGAGTGGCTCCTCTACCAGTGCTGTACTCTCCTCACAAGCTGCGTCACTGTAGCCTCTCCATCGCTGCTACTTCCCACCTCCCTGGGAACGATGGGTGCAGAACCGCCTGAAGAGTGCTGGGAAGGAGACTCTTCCAATGGATCCGACCATGGTTCGATAAGCCGAGGGGGTGATTAGGTTGTGTAGACAGGGAAGTCACAGATAGCTAATGCGACAGGGTAGCCATGAGGAAACTACTCTATACGCGGACAGGCATGCTCAAAAATAAAGTCATCAATGAAAAGAGTAGTGGTGGAGAACCAAAAGTTGGTAACTAGGTGTGTGAAGGGACGGTCCAAGAAAACGAATGGGCAAATGGCACATCGACCGACAAAATGATAAGACCGGTTGGTAGGATCAAAGTGCATCTCCCAGATGGGCACATCAACATAAATCACGAACGTTGCGATCACCCTCTAAAGACGATATAGAAAGAAAAGAGAAGGAACGAGAAACTTGAACAAGGATCTCAGGAGGGTGTACTCAATAGCATCTCTATAAAAAATTTCAAAAAATTTCAACAACAACTCTATTTAAATTGGGAGCTTCTATCACAAATATTTGAGTGTATTCAACAATCATAGACATACAATTTTTTAAAAACGTCAAATTATTATTTTTAAACACATTCACTTGTCTTTAAATTTTTTTTACTTCAATTAATTTTAATTTTATTTCCCTAATAAAATTCTCACAAAATTTTGACAGTATCTCTGCTCAATTTAGGAGCTTCCATCATCAAATCTTTTAATGCATTCAACAATCATAGATAGACAATTTTTTAAAGATATCAAATTATTTCTTTCAAACATATTCAATTCGTCTTTAAATTTTTTTAATTCAGTTACTTTTAATTTTATATCCCTAACATAAATTTCACAAGATTTCGACAGCATCTCTGCTTAAATTAAGAGCTTCCGTCATCAAATATTTCAGTGCATTCAACAATCACAGGCATACAATTTTTTAAAGACATCAAATTGTTACTTTCAAAACATTCAATTACTTTTAATGTTATATCCCTAACAAAAATTTCACAAAATTTTGACAACCGCTTAAATTAGGAGTTTCCATCATCAAGTATTTCAATGCATTCAATAATCATAGACATTATTAAAGGTCAACAACATAATAGACATAGTTAAACAATTACATCTTAACAATTATATACAATTCACATAATAATAAAAACCATTCTAGAGCGCATCCCCTGATAACTCCACAACATGTATATCTTGCAATCTTTGCAAACACAAAGAATCCTACAACAAATAATGCAAACAAATCGGGGAAAGACCTCTATGCCCTTTTTCCTAGTCATGCAATCCCCATTTCCTACAATTCTACCGTAAAAATTGTAAGGTTCTATTCTACATGCATATTAAAGGATATAAATAACTTAGAATTTCGTTACTAACCTCTCTCAGTAGTGCAAAAATAAAGAATGAAAAGCTCTCTGCATACAACCAAATCCAATTCTGAAAATCCAATATGAACAAATATTTTTTTTCGCACTTATAAACATTGATACATAAAAAATCACAAAATAAAAGTAGGAAAAAATTGGCAAACCTAGATTCTCAATGTTAACACAGTCAATGCCACCTTCCAACACAGCTCTTACATTAATAAAATAGCAATAATAATTACTCTCCAATGCATTAAAAAATAACACTATGGCAGCCAAAATGAACAGAAAAACTAAACCAAATAAAAAAAAAACTAAGCCGATTAAAAAGTTCACAAACATCCTTAGATTGCAATGGTAGTCTTGATTTTACAAACGGAGCTCCAAGTGTGGCAAACAGTAGCAAAGAAAGTGCTAGTAGTGTGGAGAGAAAGATGGATGAGAAAGAGGGGCTGCAGAAATAGGGAAGGAGAAGGATGTTGTTTGATAATATCCATGGGTTACTGACGGGTTCAATGGAATAACCCATCAGTAACCAATAAATGAAATGGTGCATTTCGTCTTCACTAATTCTCGATAAGTTTACCAATAGGTATATAGGAATTCCAAGAGTTGCACGCCAACATTCTAATATTTCAAAAACTCATCGATACACCCATTGGTAAATGTAAGAAAGAATAACAAAAATTTACTTACCTGTTGATAAATTAAGGAAGAAAATAATCTTTTAAAATTCTTGATTATCCTTCTGTAAACTCATCGATAATTTATTTAAATTAAAAAATAAAAACTTATTTTATTTTCATTTTTGCCCATCAATAAACCCGTTGGAAGGGACTTCATGGCGAGAATGCATGTATTGACGACCAACGAGCTTTAAATTATTAGTCAACCAATCAGTAAACTCATTGGAAAGTGCGTACGCCATAGCATATAGTGGTATCATCAATTAGCAACAAGTTTACCAACAGGTTTACCAATGGGTTATCATCTAAATTAATTTTCAAAAGCTTAATAATGAATAAACATGCCAACCCGTCAAAAAACCTATTGAAAATTATTGACAGGCTCGAAACCATCTATAACACTCACAAGATCTCACGGATTTCTAGTAATGAAGTATCCTCTCAACACACATCACATCATCTTCCCCTAACACTCATGGGATGGTGGAAGGATATATCCAATCACTCTTGCTAGGGTTTTATAAGGGACTTGTGCTCCTCGATGTGGAATCACATGGGTACGGGACAATTGAACTGCAGGCTCTCCATCTCTACAAGCCCTCACACGACTTTATTGTGTCTACCTCCCACAAGGGAGATGAATCACTTTAGGAGTGCTAAATGGTGGGTCCCAAGTACTAAAAATGTAAAAGTTGATTTTCCCAAAAGTAAAATTTCCTCTTTTACTTCCTTAATCCATAAAATTTAGCCAATTGTAGTCTTTATCCATTCCCTCTTTAGATCAATTGTTTGACACTTAAATCAAAGGACTTTGGGATGATCAAATGACATTTGGAGTTCAGCCGATTTTTAGGTTTGACACGCCTGCACCCTCATACCAACATTGTATTTGCTGAAAATAGCCCAACAAAATGATAATATTGTAAAAGTGACACATCTTTTAATTAAAATCTATTAAATAAATGTACATAGAATATTTATTTATAATATGTTAAAATTCAAGACATTAAATTATTATTTAATGGTATAATCAGTATGTTTTGATTTGTATAGACACATATTTTAGATCCTAATTTACGTGGCAGAGTCTAATAAAGTTGGTATGTATGTCTAGTTTGAAATAATAGAACTTCAAGAAAGAATGACTGAAAATGCTATTTTAACACCCCATTGGGGTGTCTATACAATCACCGTATGCAACTGTAGTGGAGTGTGTGTATGGAGAAATAAAAAGCAGCACACCACAGTGGATCCAAAATTCATTTTCACTTTACTTCATCTCCATCTTGTTTCCCTCCCAATCTCTCATATCCATTTGCTTCTCCCTCTTAAATCCTATCCACTCTAAATCTCATCAAACCTGCACTCCCTCAAGCTAGGTGAAAACTAGCTTTGTTCCCAAAGTTCATGCACTCTCGCTCTCCCTTATCCCATGGTCTGAAGGTTATGCTACTCTGCACTCTCAATCTCCCTCCACTTTCCATTGTTGAAGCCCTCGGTCTCCCTCTTTCAAGCTCATGGTCTCTAAAAAGCAGTCACGGTCACTAAAGCCCTCGATCTCCCTCTCTCTCGTATGGTGGGTTTCAGATTTGTTGGGGGGTTACATGTTTATTGTAATCTAACCTTGTTTTGGATCAACATTTTGTTCGGTTAGAAAGTCGTAACAACTATCTATATATTTCCTACATATTGAATTATAATTTTTGCAATGTTTTCCTAGATTTGTAAATGAACAGTGGCTATTTTATTTTTAAAAGATAAATTAATTCATTGTATTGGAATGTATGTTGTGATTGGGTAGTATCCATGTCTTTTTAGTTGTGCTAGGTCTTCGCCTTGTTATATTCACGATTTATGAATTTTAATTATTGTTCTTGTAGTTTTGGTATTAAAAATAGTCTCTTTGTTATTGAGTTTGTATTTCCCTAAGTGTTGGTTCATTTCATTTTGACTTTATTTATTATATAATTTGTCACTCTTGTATCAGTCTTATGGATCTCTTTTTTGAACCATTGGCTAGCCATTGATGTTCTTTGGGGGTTGCAAAGCTCTTTGTCTTAGAGCTTTGCATATTCGAGAAAGCTTAATCTAGTTGTATTTTCACTACAATTTAATTGTGTTCTTGACTTTTGTTTTTGTTAATGACTGTGTTGTTGAGTGTGGTTGAGAGATGTCGATTTATCCTTGTGAGTAAAATTCTTGGGCTAGAGGATTGGTTTATGTTGGTAAGTTGAATTTGTAATTGTATACTACTCGAAATATTTTTGTGAATTTGTGACATATGATTGGAGTTAAGTATCTATTCAATTAGTGTATTTTAATTTGGTTGCTAACTCATTTGCAAGAGATTCTAGAATTGTGTAACCAGACTTTACTTAATTCTAGGCATTGTTGTGATTGCTTAGAAGCTTGATTAACTTGACTAATTAATTCGATTTAAATTTGATAAAGGAAATTTGCTAAAGCAAATTAGTGTAAGCATAATTCATCTCCATTGCACTACTAGGATTTTCAAGCTCAATCTCGCTTGCATTGTTGTTTGTTTTTGTTTGATAGGGTATTTTCCTTTTGTTTTCATTTGCTTGGTGATTTTCTTGAGAATTTTACTCTTTTCATTCATTTTTTGTAGCTGGGTGGTTGATAAAGATTCAAATTTGAAGGAAGGAGCTAAAATTCAAAGCCGTTGCATGATGTGATAGAAGAACATGCGGTGTAGGCTATAAAGAATGTGATGCTTGCTCCTTTATATCATGTTTTCCATAAGTTTACTCAATTTCCTTTATTTATTTATTTTTTTCGCTTTTGAATTGGGCAACTATGCAGAAATGTATATACCAATGGGTAGTTAGTTTCAAATATATTTTTTTGGATCTGCTTTTGTTCTGTTGAAAGGGAGTTTAGAAGCTTCACCTTAACATATGTAGAATAACGACACTTATCCGAGTTCTTTATTGAATAGAGTAACTAAACAAGAAGAGAAGTCTGGAAATGGAAATATGGCATGACTTGGTAAACTTGTATATAGCCTTATCATAGTGGCGGGATGCTGAAGTTCATCTTGCAATGTCTAAGACCATTAATCCTTATTCTGCTTCTAAATGGCACTCCACAAGTGTATTGCTTTTCTTCTTTTCCTCTTTAACTTAGCATTCAATCTTTATATGTGTTCAACTTCCTTCTTGTCATTAATATATTTGAAGATCTACATTGTCAGCTCTCGATAAGTGGCCAACATTCTGCACAAATCTGATGGTGCAGATAATAGGCTTAGAATTTTGATTATACTAATAGTGAATGAACTAATATTCTTTTTTATTTAGTTCATGTCAACAAAAGGAAAGATTTATTGTTGTAGCTTGTACTTTCTTAACAAAATCTTCAATGTATTTTGTTATAGAGAATTTTGTTGGTCACAAATTTCATAACAAAGATAAAATCAAAATTTTATAGAAGCTTAAGTGCTTAACATGTTTTTACATTTCAATGTTGAAACTACCTTGTAGGTCCTTCAATAACATCTTGTTAAGGTAGTCACTAGCATTCTTGATGTAGCAAAAAACTCATTAGTATTGTGTATGATAGGTCTACTTTTCAAAGCCAAAGGTCTGCATCAAGAAGCATTGAAATTATTTAGGAAATCATTAGACATTAAGCCAAACCATGTGCAAGTTTGATATCCCCAGCATCTGTACTCACACATCTTGGTGGCCAATCATCCTCAATTGTTTAGAAGCCTTCTCACAGATGCACTGAGGCTGGACATAACAAACCCATACAATGTATGACTGCTCTACAAAGCTGATTTTGGGACATCAGCACTTGAAGCTATTAAGTGCATCAAGGCAACAGCTCTCCTTGAATAATCTTCTCCCATTGAACCCTTCAGATAGCCAATTTCAACATACATTCTCTTTTCTTTTCTTTTCTTTTCTTTTTTTGTGGGATTCAAGACATGGTATATTTAGTTATAGGTCTACTCGTAAATTTTAGGTTTTTAACTATGTTTATGAAAAGTGAAATGGAAAAATGAAAAATTTATGTCTCTATGCATTATCTATTATTCTGTTAGTTTCTCCATGAAGTAGAATATACATAATAACATATAGTGCCTAAAATTGCTTTGTATTACAATGAGGAGATAAAGAGTGGTGTGTTTAGGGTCTATGGTGCAGATTATAGCCTTTTAATGTTGACATGCATGAAAATAATTTAAGACAATTAGATGATTTGTTTAAAAATTGAAAGTTCTCAAAAAATTATTTTTGTACTTGTTTTTCACAAGTTGGAAGATTTTTTTCCTAAGAAAAACTTAAAAAATAATTAAATTAGATCCATTCATATTCAAAGCACTATTAGGATTGGATATTGAATTTACACTTTTCATTTTTTACATTTTAATGAATCTGAATTTGCTAAAATAAGTATTATTGTAAAGTAAAAAAAGAATTAATGATCTTTAATCTTTAAATCAATGATTTGTACATAATGGCAAATACTTACCAAATGACTCAAGTTACAAATATTTTTATTATTAATCAAAATCTTTCATTCTAATATACCAGCCCTAGTGTTATTTTTATATACCGAGGCCTAATATACCAACTATGTACAGTCCATTACAAGCTTCATTCTAATATTGTTAGCTGTGTGTCATTTTTATTTGTGTGAATTGACCCCAAAAGAGGCGGCAGACTTAAATGGGACTTATGGGATTGGAGAAAAAAATCTAAAGACACCTACAAAGTTATCAGCATTTTCTAATAATTACTAGCGACTTTAAAAAAATTACCAGCAATGGACGGTCCAATTTAAGGAAATTCTGATCATTTTAGTATTGGTCCTAAAACAGGGCTACAGGATAAAGAAGCTTTTAATTAAGTTGAGTAAGACTTATGAGATTTGTCAAAAAAATTTAGAAGAGACCTACAAGATTACTAGCATTTTAAAGTAATTACCAGCGCTTCTAGGAAGACTTACTAGTGAATCATGCAAAATTACGAGCATCTGTTAGTCTAATTCAAGAGGAATTCTAATCATTTTAGCACCACTGTCATTTGTATTTATTGATATTGGTATCAAAAAAGAGATACATGCTAAAGAAGCCTTTAATCAAGTTGAGTAAGGCTTATGGGATTGGGGAAAAAAAATTTAGAAGATAACTGCAACATTACTAGCTTTAGCATTAATTACCAGCGCTTTTAAGAATATTTACTAGCGAATCATGTTAAAGAACTACTACCTATCGGCTCAATTCAAGGTAAATTTTAATCATCTTAGCACTAGTATCATTTTTATTTGTTGGTATTGGTCCCAAAAATGGGCGACTGCCTAAGAACGCCTTTAATTAAGTTGAGTAAGACTTATAGGATTGAGGAAAACAATTTAGAAGATACTGCAGCATTACTAGCATTTAGCGTAATTACTAGCGAATCATGCAAAAAATTACTAGCATCTCTTAGTTCAATTTAAGGGAAATTGTAATCATTTTAGTGTTTGTAATGCCCCGATTTTCTGCTAGAGTGAAAATGACCAAAATGCCCCTTAGGTCATTATCAGCCCAGAATTCGAGGAAAGCCAGGTCCGGCAGTACTCGAAGGGCAAACTCAATGTTGGAAGGGGATTGGATGACTTGTGTTTCTTTCCGGGATCGAAAATCTCGTTTTGAAGTTTTCAAGTCAAATGACCAAAACGCCCCTGTATGCTTTACCCTTTGCAAGTGCCGGATGAACCCAAACCTCTCTAGATGGGTTTAAAAGACGCTTTATGTATTCTGTGGTCTCGCTTTGGTCCCGAGGTCCCGGCAAAATAAGTGCAAAATTACGGTTTTTCAGTAGTTTCGTATGTTTACACCTAATCACACGGTTAAGCGAAACCTAAGCAATATTAGGCTCTAATCGAAGGTTAATTAATTTCCATAATTAATCTAAGGTCAAAATAATTTAATAAGGATGATTAGAACCTAAAATTGCTTAGATAAACTTAAAACCCTATCTTAAATTCAAGGACTTTGAGTGTAGGAATCAATGAATAGTGTGCAAATAGTGCACAAATAGTGTTTTCTCTTTCTTTCCTTAAATCATGGGATTGTGATACACATTGTTTATTCACAAATGAGTTTTAAATTCTCTAATGATGTAAGAGCACTCCTAACCTTGTCATAAAATTCCTAATACACATGCTTAGTTACCTAAACTTAAGCTTAATTACTCCTAACCTTGTACCTAAACTAACCTATACTTAATCCTATCATTAACACCCAATTACATGGAAGATTTTTCCTCCCTCCTTGCTGCCCAAATCTGACCAAAAATCATCCCCCATTTTCATGAATTATTTCATTTCAAACTTAAAGGAAAATCACCTCAAATCACCTTACTTATCATGCCTTGTCATAGTTTCAATCAAGCTTGCTTTTCCAAATGAATAACCAAGTAAAATAAATCATTCTCTTCAATTATTTGTGGCTGAAAAACTTCCAGCCATGTTGGTCTTCTAGAAGCCTAATTTCATCCACAATTTAAAGAAAAGATCACTCAAAAACCCATGCTTGAAGCCATACCTTGTGTCATGAGCTCCATGCTTCAAACCATGCTTGTATGACACCATCAAAGATGTAACACCCTAGTAATTAACCAAATACACCTAGGTTGAATCTGATTAATGACTAGACTTTACTCCTTGCTTTGGTTCTTTCTTCATAATTTGAAAATACTTAGTGAAATTATGAGCCATTTTTTTTCTTAAAAAAACATAATTGAAAACGTGAGCCGAGTACAACGTGAACGAGTAAGCGGAGTATAATAAGACGTTTAAGAATATATCACATCATATCACTTAGGCTCCATCATATAACATTCATAAGCACATTATAGCATATATTTACATACAATAACCTCACTCAAAGGGTGGGTTATGTTCACACATCATTATCTTATGCAAACCCATAAAAGAAAATATACATAAGGAAATACATGCCCCTAAACTAGATAACTCCATAAGCCGGGAAGGTTTTCCTAAAACTAGGGTGCAT
The DNA here is from genome assembly GCA_031216125.1 of Dalbergia cochinchinensis. Lineage (NCBI taxonomy): Eukaryota > Viridiplantae > Streptophyta > Magnoliopsida > Fabales > Fabaceae > Dalbergia > Dalbergia cochinchinensis. The sequence goes on from CM062376.1 coordinate 6,465,809, forward strand.
GATCACACATAAATCTACTAAGAACCCTCTATGGCCACTGTCCCCGAAATGGGGAATAAATCCGATCCATCGATGAGCTCCCTCGAGGGGACACACGAGATGCACCAGTCAGTCGCATGGACGGCCTTCTTGTTAACCTCTACCAACAACTGCTTCCTCACTACCCTCTCTTACACGTGGGAGTAGGAGCAGAGCTCTCAGAATATACATGAGTAGGAGTGTCCTCTCAAGGATCAGCCGTAATATCTCGCCTCGAACATACTCTGGAAATCCATGGACAGCAGATGAAGCGGGATAAGAACGTAACATCCTTTCATCAAGAGGACGTGCATGTTCAAAAACCATTTCATCGCCATAGGGAGAAGTAGGAGAAAATCGATAACTAGGGACAAGATGTGCAAATGGACGACCTACGTAAATAAAAACACGAACTGCAAGACCTCCTTCAAAATGATACGAGCGATGCACCGGATCATAGTGAAATTCCCAAGTAGGGGTATCAACGAACAGGACGAATGTCGCCATCTGAATCTGGAGACAATGACGGAAATAAAGAAAAGGGAGTGAGAATCTTGCTAAAGAATTCTCAGTAAGGTACCTCCTTCTACAGTGTCATCATCAAAGTCCCTAGGAACCTCGGGATTATTCTAAAATAGTGAGCATGCAAAGATTCATTTTAAGTTCGGACAAATACTTAACCGAGGTTCGTCAATTTTTAATCATGCGCCTTATAATGCATCATAATCTTAACATGTCATATTTACAATGGATTTTTCCTTTATCATTACATCATTTTCCTCATCATCATTATCAAATAACATGCATAAAAGAACGTCATATAACATTAGCTACACATGGACACAGTGCACATATTTCATTTCTTTAGTGAAAAAATTTGGACCATTTCTCGATTTGTGCGTGTCATCCTTGCGCAGGGGCCATGCTAATCTTCTCTGTATGCGGACAAGCGGCGAAAACCGCTAGATTTTCAAGAAGGGGACCACGTGTTCCTAAGGATCACCCCCACCACAGGCATAGGCCGAGCAATAAAAGTAAAGAAATTGAGCCCCAGATTTCTTGGTCCGTTTGAAATCCTTACCAAAGTAGGACCTGTAGCCTACCGTATAGCCCTACCCCCAAGTCTATCCAACCTTCATGATGTTTTCCATGTCTCTCAGTTAAGAAAGTATCAATCTGACCTGAGTCATGTACTAGAGCCAGAACATGTACAATTAAGAGATAACCTGACATTTAACTTACTACCCATGAGAATCGTCGACCGAGGAGTTAAGCAGTTAAGAAACAAGGCTGTACCCCTAGTCAAAGTAGCATGGGGATAGGGTGAAACCGAAGAACTTACATGGGAGCTGGAATCGAACATGAAAGCACAATACCCCGAGTTGTTCTCAGGTAACGAATTTCCGGGGCGAAATTCTTTTTAAGGAGGGGTGTAATGTAACGCCCCAATTTTTACTGTAATTTTTACTATCATTAGAAATTACTCAATTACCGAATTATCGTAGGTAATTATTACATAAGATTTGAGGCCGAACAATCCTCAATAAAGAAATATAACATTAGAAGAGAGGTTAAGAGCGATTCATGCGAGAGTCGCAAATCCCGAATTTCTGTATGTATAAAATGACCAAAATGCCCCTGAAGTTATTTTACTCAGAAAATGAGGATCGTGGGCCCCACCTATTCTAAAGGGGATATTTTGAGGATAATAAGGGATTGTTTGTGTTATGTGTGTTAATAGAGCAGAAGGATCTCAATTTTGAGTTCCGACGAGCGAAATGACCAAAACACCCTCATTCGCTTTAACTCCGATGCGTGCCGACTGAGCCCGAACCTCACTAAAATGTTTTAAAATGTGTTTTTAAGCCATGATTAACCATTGGTTAAGCTCGGGTGGCCTCGGGCAGTTTTTAAGTGAAAGTACAATTTTGCCCCTGTTTTTGAGCAGTTTTGCAAATTTCGGAATTTTTTGATTCGTATACCGAAACCTAAGCAATATTAGGCTCAAATTAAAGCTTATTAAATTCTAAATATTAATCTAGAGTCAAAATTATGTATTTAGATTGATTAGAACCCAAAATTGCTCAAAAACACCCAAATTGCTTACTAATTCACTTAAACCCTTAACCGTAAATTCTCTAAATTACATGAATACCTTACCTACACCTAAATAATGCATGGAACACACAAATTTCACTTCTTTGGGCTGTAATGGATGAAATTATTGATGCCATTATGTAGCTGAATTATTGCCAAAAGTTGCACTAAAACAAAATGCCAAAATGTCACCATAAGAGACATAATTCCTTAATTTCATACAACTTTGTCTAAAATGATTTTTCCTCCCTTATTTCTCCTGCAAAATTCCATCCACTACCTCATCATTTTGGCCAATTAGAAACCTCAAAATCTTCCATAAATAGGCTTGCCTGAGTGGTCTTGGAATGCTTGGTTCATAACTAGTTTTTAGGAGCACCAAAAACTTTCTTTTTTCCTCCTCTTTGGCTGAATTCTTTCTTCAATTTTTTCAAAGAGATTTTGTTTCATTTCACTTCAAGAAACCAAGTTCTCTTCCTCTTCTTCAACTCAGATTAGGTAGGGAGTAGTTTCTAAATTTATTTCTATGCTTTGAGGAGTTGTGTTTTTAGCTCAAAATGATGAAATTATGAACTTACCTTAGCTTTTCATTTTGGTTTTCCTCTTCAATTTTTCTTTAACCAATTCAACCATATGGCCTAGGTGGAACTAAGATGATGGCTTGATGATGAGGACCTTGAGGGTGGGTTGTAAATCCATCACAAGTTAGGCCTCTAAAGCTTGAAAATTCCACTTGATGCAAAACTTTAAAGAATAATGCTTTATGATGCTAAAACAAAGATTTTTAGTTTAGAACTTGAAAGATGTATTTTCCTTTTATGTTTTATTTCTTGTTAAGATATGTATTGGGTTGAATTTATAATTCTTTTAAAGTCTTGAAGGAGCTCTAGTAAAGAAACAAAATGAATTTGCATCCATGATTAAGTTTATGTTTTGCATAACCATGCTTACCTTCTATGTCATCACTAAATTTTCAAGAATGAATAAATGAACTTGCATTTCTCATGTTTAAATTCCAAGCTTGTATTTCATGTTTATGTTTCAAGTCATCACTTAATCTTTCAAGATAATAAAGAGGTTGCATCTCATATTTAATTTATGCTCCCACTATATTTTATAATGGCTAAAAGAATCAACGCATGGCATGTTTATTTTATTCCATCACCTAAAGATCCTAGAGCTCAAAGACTTGCCCATGTATCACAAGCAAAGAAATATGATTATTGGAGTTAAAGAATTTATTCTTTAAAAAGTCTTGAGATTGGAGCTTAAAAAGATGTAATAATAATTCTCTTCTCCCTCTCTTGGTCCTGTATGACTACCGCCGCTCCGGTTTCTTAATATTCTCTTCTCCCTCTACTGGTCCTGTGCGGATTACCGCCCTTGCATCATGTTTAATTTTCAAGTCATCACCTTAAATCTTAAAAATAAAGAAATGGAATTGCATATCATGTTTATAATTCCAAGCTATCACCTTATAAAGATAAGATTAAAATAAGGTTGCATAGCATGTTTATAATTCTAAGATGTCACCTAAATCTCTAAAGCTCAAGACTTACTCCTTTTATCTTAAGTGAGAATTTTAATTGTGAAGATCCTCCCAAATTTGACAAAAGAACTAGTTTCTAAATGAGTTTTAAGGCTTTGCAAGGATTTTACGGGAAACTAGTATTTTATATGCACTTAAAATATGATTCTATGTAATTGCATGAGGTTCATGATTCGCCATCGATCCGAGTTTAGTATCAATGTGTGATAATGATTTGATATGATTGAAGTTGTGATAATTATGGTTTATTATTAAGAGAATGATTCATAATTGGTTTAGTAACTAATTAGTTCTATAATTGATAATTCTATGTAAGGATTGGATGCTTATTAAGTACTTGATATCATTGAATGATTTCCTGGCTTGCATGTTATAGTTGCTGTTGCAAATAATGAGAATGCTTATACATGAAATGTTCTTTATTATGTAAAATTTACCTTTGTTGCTAGAAGAAAATGTATCATTGTAAAAGTGTAATTTGGAAAGGTTCTGGCTAAGGAAAGACTTGGTATTTAAGTGTGTCCATTGTGACCCACTCTCTTTCCTGGGAATCTCCCAGATGCATGATTATAGTTGATATATATTATTCTAGCTTAAGACTATAAATGAGAAAATGCTATGATGTTTATGAATTGTATTGTGATATAACATGCAAAGATTTAATGGTGACTTAAACTTATAATAAAATGATCCTTTGGAATCATCAGACTATAGGTTGTGAAAAGGTGATTTTAGCCCCCTAACCCGTTCTCTCAAAAGGGTAGAGTCGGGACTTTAGCTTATCAAAAGGGATAAGTATATGCTAGTGACGACTAGTAAAGTATGAGCTCATAACCTAAATTACTCCCAAAAGGGTGGAGTATAGGGTGGCCCAAGGAAAATAATGATGATGATAAGATTTTAAGTCACCTAAGGCACTAAAGAAATGAAATATGTGCACTGTGTCCATGTGTAGCTAATGTTATATAACGTTCTTTTATGCATGTTATTTGATAATGATGATGAGGAAAATGATGTAATGATAAAGGAAAAATCCATTGTAAATATGACATGTTAAGATTATGATGCATTATAAGGCGCATGATTAAAAATTGACGAACCTCGGTTAAGTATTTGTCCGAACTTAAAATGAATCTTTGCATGCTCACTATTTTAGAATAATCCCGAGGTTCCTAGGGACTTTGATGATGACACTGTAGAAGGAGGTACCTTACTGAGAATTCTTTAGCAAGATTCTCACTCCCTTTTCTTTATTTCCGTCATTGTCTCCAGATTCAGATGGCGACATTCGTCCTGTTCGTTGATACCCCTACTTGGGAATTTCACTATGATCCGGTGCGTCGCTCGTATCATTTTGAAGGGAGGTGCGCAGTTCGTGTTTTTATTTACGTAGGTCGTCCATTTGCACATCCTGTCCCTAGTTATCGATTTTCTCCTACTTCTCCCTATGGCGATGAAATGGTTTTTGAACATGCACGTCCTGTTGATGAAAGGATGTTACGTTCTTATCCCGCTTCATCTGGTGTCCATGGATTTCCAGAGTATGTTCCCGAGACGAGATATTCTGAAACTGATCCTTCAGAGGACACTCCTACTCATGTATATTCTGAGAGCTCTGCTCCTACTCCCACACGTGTAAGAGAGGGTAGTGAGGAAACAGTTGTTCAGCCGAGGTTAACAAGAAGGCCATCCATGCGACCCCAGCCTGGTGCATCTCGTGTGTCCCCTCCCGAGGGAGCTCATCAGTGGATCGGATTTATTCCCCCATTTCCAGGACAAAGGCCATGAGGGTTCTTAGTAGATTTATGTGTGATCATGCACCTAGTTTTAGGATAACCTTCCCGGCTTATGGAGTTATCTAGTTTAGGGGCATGTATTTCCTTATGTATATTTTCTTTTATGGGTTTGCATAAGATAATGATGTGTGAACATAACCCACCCTTTGAGTGAGGTTATTGTATGTAAATATATGCTATAATGTGCTTATGAATGTTATATGATGGAGCCTAAGTGATATGATGTGATATATTCTTAAACGTCTTATTATACTCCGCTTACTCGTTCACGTTGTACGCGGCTCACGTTTTCAATTATGTTTTTTTAAGAAAAAAAATGGCTCGTAATTTCACTAAGTATTTTCAAATTATGAAGAAAGAACCAAAGCAAGGAGTAAAGTCTAGTCATTAATCAGATTCAACCTAGGTGTATTTGGTTAATTACTAGGGTGTTACAAAAGAGATATTTTCTCTTTCTTACCATCCGCCATGCTTTCCATTCTCTCACCTATCACTTTGTTTTTCTATAAATAGGGAGCTTGTGTTAGCATTGGATGCACATTGAGCATTTGCTAAAGCTTAGAGTAGTCTTGCTAGTTTCTTTCTTTCTCTCTAGTCCCAAAGAGTTCCTTTCTTTTTCATCTTCATCTTTTTCATCTCTTTACTTCATCATCATCATCTCATAACCTTCACACATCACTTCATAACCTTGAATCACCATCAAACCTCTCAAATATTTCATCTCAAACACAACCTCACCTCAAACACAACTCTAACCTCCTTATCTCCCCTTGGCCGAAAACATCAAGCCTTTTGGAGGAGCTCATCATCTTGTTTTCTTCTCTCAAAGTTCAAGCTCTTTGTCTTCACTCTAGGTAGGAGTGTTTCTTTGTATCTCATTTCCATGAAAAATGAGTTTTTCTCTAGCTACCTCTTGGAATTTCTTTTTAAAACTCTCTTGGTTTCCTTCTTGAGTTTTTGGCCTTCATGACCTTTAAACTCATACATGATGGCTTGATGATGGGGACCTCTAGATGATGACTATGTGTTCATCATAATGAGACCCCTAAAGCTTGAGTTTTCTTTAGTTTTTATTATTATGCTATGAAGTTCACTAAAGTTTTCAACTTAAGAAAATAAGAATGATTTCAAAAAGGAATATGGATTACTTTCTCTTGGCCTTATGATTTCGGCCATAATTCCTTTCCTTGAAAATATGGAGATTTCTTTTAGTTCCATTCTCTTGACTTGATGAGACTATGTTGGGGTTGTGAATATTGGTTCTTTAAAGTCTTGGACGAGCTCTAGTTATTAAACCAAAATGAACTTGCATTCATATTTAGTTTATGCCTTGCATAGCATGATTTATTTTTATGTCATCACTAATGCTCTAAGACTAAAAATGAACTTGCATATTCATATTTAATTTCCAAGCATTGCATTTCACGTTTATTATTCAAGTCATCACTTAAAATCCAAGATAATAACAAGTTGCATCTCATATTTATTTTGAGCTATTTACTTTTCAAGTTCTCACTTTATTTCCCTAATGAACAATAAAAATGAAGTGCATGACATGTTTATGTTTTGTCATCACCTAAAGCTCTAGAGCTCAAAGATTTGTCCCAAGGTCTCAAATGAGAGTTAGACATGGAAAGCATTCTCTTAGAATGCCCACTTCGGCTATGTGAGATGAATGAACTTAGGATAAGTTTCATTTGATCACAAATGCCTATAAGTTGTGCTTTATAATTTTTCTAAGTCTATGTGGATTCAAGGAACATATAGAACTAAGTTTTATGAATTTAGGACCTCTTGAAATAAATTCAACTTAGCTACTGCCCTTATAAATATCTTGATGATTTTAGATGTTAAAAATGTTTACAAAAGAGTTTTGAAGGTTTTAAAAAGGTTTCAAGAGAAACTAGTATCCTATGTGCTTTAAAAAGTATGTTTTATGCCTTTGTATGGAGAGTGTTGTTTCGGTTCCGCCTTGCTATGTTTGGCCACTGTATGAGCTGTTTTAACGATGATAACATGCTTATGTTTAAGTATGATCAATGGAAAAACTCATAAGTAAAAGATAAGAAAGGTTAGAAACTAGAAAAGAATTAATTTGAGAGTTCTAGATCCCTTAATGTTAGAATTTTCTGGATTCTGTCCAGCAAGGTTTAGTAATGATAATCATGGTTCTAAATTAGTTTAAATGTATAGAAATGACTCATAATTGGTTTAGGACTTGATCTTGGTGCCTTAGGAGCAAACCGAACTTAGAAAGGGTCATTGTCGTGACTCCTAGGTACCCGTAAAGTTGAAATTATGAATTCTGCACCTTTGAGATTGAGAGATATTCTTGACCATAGTATGAAGAGAGATATACATTACTCATAACCTCCTAAGTAACCGAGAGGTTAGCTTTGAATGATTCATAACTTAGACTGAGTTAAAGACCATAGCGGTCAATGCATAAGACATTAAGAATATGAGAACGATATTTATATGATACTAAGGTATGTTAAGATGTTTTGCGATGATGCATATGTTATGTGAACGATGATGACGTTATTCATATGAGGAATTTATGAGGATATATGTTTATGTGGCATAAAACAAATTTGGAAGAAATTCGGCGTGATGCCATCGTGCCACCGAATTTCCGACAAATTTGGGGACTTAAAGATTTTGAAAATTAAGGTACTAAGATGGGTTCTCGGATGACACTGGTTTGGCCGAGCACCTCCATAGAACTCATGTGACATCGGTACCCATCTTTTTTACTCTTAGGTGACACCGGTTCGGCCGAGCACCCCTAAGAGATTTGCCCCCTAACCCGTACTCAGATAGTCAGGATTTATGATTTATGATACGCTTATCATTAAATGGTAAGTAAGAACTGTAACGCCCCGATTTTCGCTAAACTTTCATAATGACCAAATTGCCCCTGAGGTCATTTTTACCCGAAACACGGGGACGGCCGGCTTTGGCCATCCTCATAGGGTTCATATGTTATATGAAAGGGATTGTATGAGCATGAGTGCCTAACAAAGCGGGAAAACCTCATTTCTGAGATTTCACACAGAATGACCAGAACACCCCCGTAACAGAATTAAGGCAGTATTAAGTTCCGTTTTGACCCGGACTTTGTTCTGAGGTTCAAAACCATGATTTTAAGGCAAAAACTATGTTGGTTTAAGTCCCGGAGATCCCGGGCAACTTTTGGTAAAAATTACGGTTTTGCCCCTCCATATTGCATTTTCGGCTTAATGAGCCGTTTAACTCCAAACCTAAGCAATATTAGGCTCTAATTAAAGGTTAATTAATTTCCATAATTAATCTAGAGCCAAAACCATCATTTAGAATTAAATTGGAAACTAAAATTGCTTAGGGAAAATTCAAATCTCATCATAGTCTTATTCTTTAAAAAGGAAAAAGAATATGTGAATAGTGTCGAATAGTGTTTCCACTATTCACATCAACTTTTCTTTTTGAGACAAGTTGTCACACTCACATCACTAGTCCTAGAGGTGTTGACTCCCTAATCCTTCTAGACCACCTCTAAACCTAGGGATTTATGGTTTTAATTAACCTATTAGTGCACCTAAGTACCTACTTAGCAATTTTTAATCCTAAGCCTAATCTATGTCACAGCCAAACACACTTCTAGAACATGGTTTAAGGAGATATTTCTCCTCCCCAAGGCTGCCAAGAATGGCACCATTTTCTCTAGAAATCATCAAAAAAAAATTAGTCTATGTGTTCAAGCTATCTTGTGACATGTGTCTTGAACACTTTCAATCAACGATCAACTTTCAAGAAAAATTGTCACTCAAGACTCAAAGAATATTTTATATGGTCAATCAAGGTTTTCAATTCATTTCTAAAATGAATTAAATTATGTCTTTCAAATTCAAAAAGAATGATTTGTTTTTGTGGTCATTCAAGCTTTCTATCAAACTTTTTCAAGACAACATGTCTTACAACACATTACCTATGCTTTGGGAATTTAAGTCTAGAAAATTTTCTCTTCTTTTTGGGCATGAGAAGCATGGTTTCTCTTCAGATTTTGCAGCCCAAAATTTTAAGTTTTTATGCATTTTTAAAGGTTTGAAAATAAGGTACATGCTAGCCATACTTTAGGACATGCATAGCTAGACTTTTCACCATACTTTGAATTACCAATACCATGCTTTGAACAAAGATATTTCTTCCTTCTTGTGGCTGAAAAGTGGCCGAAATCCTTCCCCCCAAAAGGCCTCCAATATTCAATTCATTTCACTTCTCTATAAATAGGTAGCTTAGGGAACTTGAAGCACCTTTGTTCATTTCACTAAAGCTTTGAGTTAGAGCACTTTGAGTTCCTTTCTCTCAAGTTCAAGAGCTCATCCTCTCCAACCTCTTCATCTTCTTCACTTCCTCTCAAATCTCAAACTCTAAGGTAGGGAGCTCCTCAAGAATGCTTTCTTTTACTTTCATGGTCAATGTTTATCTTGTTTGAAAGTTGTGTTGTTAGCAAGTTTTTCTCTCAAACATTTTCGGTTTCTTCTTTTCTCTTCCTTTTCATTTTCGGCCTTAAGGCCATGGTAGTGAGAGCTTGATGATGAGTGCTCTCAAAGATGAAACCATGAGTTCATCTTAAAGTGAGGCCTCTAAAGCTTGAACCTTTCCTAAGAAAAAGTTCCATCCTTTCTCCTTTTTCTTTCATTTTCGGCCTCTAGACCAAAATGAGGAGAGCTTGATGATGAGTGCTCTTTTGGGATGACCATGTGTTCATCCTAACATGAGACCTCTAAAGCTTGAGTTTTGTTTGAGAAAAGTTTCATCTTTTTCATGTCTTGGTTAAGACAAGGCTATGTTTTTCATGAAAACTCTTTTTGAGCTTTTGTTCCTTGATGTTTTCGGCCATGAAGGCTTAAAGAGCTTGGAAAAATGGTAGCTTTGTAATGAGCACTTCATGTTGGCCTTTGTCACATGATCAAACTCTAAAGTTTGAGTTTTTCCAAGAAAGGTTTCTCTTTTCAAGTCTTGGTCAAAGAATGAGTTATGTTTCTTTGATGCCTTGAAACTTTCCTATTCTTTTTGTTAGTTTTCGCCATGAAGGCCTCTTGGACTTGAAATATGAGGAGCTTGATGATGAGAGTTGTGTGATGATGTTTGTCACATGAACAACCTCTAAAGCTTGAGTTTTCTAAAAATAAGTTTATTATTTTCAAGTTTTGCTCAAGACATAGTTATGTTTCTCTTGGATCTTTGAAAACCCCATTTCTTTCCCCTTGAGTATTCGGCCATGAAAGGCTTTGGGACTTAGAAAAGTGGTAGCTTGATGATGAGGGCTTCATGTTGATGTATGTCACATGAACAAAGCTCTAGAGCATAGACTTGGTCCCTAGGCCAAGCATATTTCGGATTACTTTCTTCCATGTTGGTCATGAGTTTAGTTTTCTTTTCTTGTGAGGATGAGTTATGGGTTGAAACCTTGTTTCCTTAAAGTCTTGCAAGAGCTCTAAACAAGATATAAAAGAAGTTGCATCCACGCTACGCTTATGCTTCGCATTAGCACGCTTATTTCCTATCCCATCACTAAGACCCAAGATAATGAATGTACTTGCACAATGCACGTTTATGTTTCAAGCTTTGCATCTCATTTTATATTTCAAGTCATCACTAAACTCTAAGAATAAGAATGAAGATGCATTTCATCTTTACTTTGTGCTATCACTTTATTTTCTAAAGGACTATAAAATGAAATGCATAGCACGTTTATTTTATGTCACCACTTGAAACTTTAGAGCTCAAAGACTTGCCCATTTCATCTTAAGAAAAGAATTTAATCAAGGAGATATCTCCTTGAACATCATTCGGCCATGTGGTGTAAATGGCTCTAGGATGAGTTTCATTTAACTACAAGGGCCCATAATGCATGTCTTAGAATTTTTCTAAGCTTTGATGCACTTAACCAAGGTTTTAAATATGTTTTTAAGTTTTAAAGCCTTGCCAAGAGCAAGCCGAAATGGCTGCTGCCCTTGGTGTTCCATGATGAGTTTTGGCAAAATAAACTTTGATCTTACATAGTCTTGAAGTCCCAAAAAGGTTCCAAGAGAAACTAGCAAGTTATATGGTTGAAAGAAAGGTTTTTCTCATGATTTTATGCCTTAAGGATTTCGGTTCTGCCTTAGTAAATTCCAGCACCTTAAATTCTGTTTTGGGTGGTCTAAATATGTTGTAATACCTTGCCAAGTATGTGATAATTGTTCTAGACTCTTTAAAGCATTATTAGTGACTTTGTTTGCTTAATATGTGAATTCTAGAACTATAAAGAATGGCAAAATGAGTTTCTGCCCAGCCTTGATAAAATATTTAGAATCACATTATATTATGTCTAGATGTGTGGGAGTGACTCATAATTGGCTTAGGTATTAATTATTGCACCATAGAAAAAGTCGGATGCGAGAAAAGGGCTTAAAACGCATTTTCTAGAACACGTAATTCATCAAATATGAACAACTACATAAGGCTGTCCAACCATAATTAATTAGGAATTAGAACCTAATGGATTATGGTAATGAGGTTAATCAATCCCATAAATATACTAGAAAGTAATGGGAAAGTTTGAGGTTACCCGATTTAGGGATTTTTACCTTAAGGGATGATTATGCGCCTCTAAGTTTGATGATGAATTGATGTGTTAGCTCATGACGTGTATGGTGCCATGTTAACTATTATCCCTATGTGATAGCGTGTATTAACATGTTATTATTATTCTTTAAAAGGACTTAAAGATGCCGAGGTAGTAATTATGTGTTATGCATTAATTATGTGGCATCTTAAAGAAACATGTTAAACTTAGGATGACTTAGAACATCAGAATGCAATCCTTTGAAACCACCAAATTAAGGGTGGGGACAATGTGATTCTAGCCCCCTAAACCCGTACTTAAAGTCGGGAAGTTGACTTATCCAAATGGATAAAGTCTAGATGCTAGTGACGACTAGCGTGGTATGAGCTCATAACCTAGAGATTTCTCAAAAGGGAGAAATATCGTATGCCTGATTAAGTAAAGGTTCTTATGTCACCTAAGTAACCCAGTTATATGATTTATGTTTCATGTACCAGCTATATGATTTATGTTTCATGTACTAGTTATATGATTTATGTTTCATGTACCAGTTATATGATTTATATTCCATGTACCAGTTATATGATTTATGTTCCATGTACCAGTTATATGATTTATGTTCTATGTACCAAGATACATGATTTATGTCTATGATTTTAGTATATAGCCTATGTAACACAAGTGCCATGTTAAAAAGAACGGATTCTCGGAAAGTGAGATTTTTTTTGGAAAACTCATAATTGAACCTATGTATGTCCATTATTTTATAAATAACCCGAGATTCCTGGAGACGTATATGATGACACCTAGGATAGAAGGAAAACCCTACTGAGTTTCTTTAGTAAGAATCTCACTCCCTCTATCTTTTCCTTTCCATTACGTCTTCAGAGCGAGATGGCGACCTTCGCCCTATTCATTGACACGCCACGGTGGAGATCCACCATGACCCGAGCATGGGTCATTTCATTTTGAGGGCCTGCATCGGCGCATCTTCATGTTTTTAGGACGGCCATTCGCACCCCTTGTATAGTTATCGCTTCTCCCAAAGATCCCCTATGGTGACCCCGCGATCTTTGAGCATGCACGGCCCACGACATGAGAGGAACTCGCGGACCCACTCTGCCGGTTCAGCGGATGCGCCGCAAAGACGCGCCATCATCGCAAAGACTCGCAGGAGGACCCCTCGCAGGATTCCCCATGGACCATGAGGGCTCGCCCCACTCGCCTACGACAGATAGGCAGCGAGGAGACAACACTCGGCCTGAGGGCTTCGCGCCCGCACCACGACCCGACGTGGACGACACGTTCACCACAGGGCATGCTCGCACCGCCGAGCCCGCCTGTGGATTGGCTACGTTCCTCCGCACCGTGAGTCCGCTATGGAGATTGAGGGTAGTCCTTAGTGCACACACGTCACATAGTATGGATGATACCTCTTTTGTGTTGAGGTTATCCACCTTAGGTTGCACATGGGTAGGGATGCTTCTTTCCAGTTCTTTTCCATGTATTTTGTTTATCTGCCGGATTCATGTTACTATGTACTTGAAGAGTCCTGCCCTGTAGGGTAGGCATATTTTATCTATGAGGTATTTCAGTTATGATTGATGTTATGTTCGATGTTATGGTTTGGAGCCAATTCTATGTTATCGTTCCGTATACTATGATACTGACTCGTAAAGTTACGCGCGGCTTCTATTTTAAGTAACGATTTCAAAAAAAAAGTTAGCTCGTATTTTCGTTAAGTCTATTTCTCAAGAAGATGAACCATGCCAGTAAGTAACGACTAATATTTGGCCTAAGTACGTACTAGTAGTATTGGGTTGAATATTAGGGTGTTACAAGAACTAGTGACGACTAGTTAAGGTATGAGCTCATAACCTAGAGATGGACACGTTTTGGGTGACACCGGTTCGGCCGAGCACCCCGGCCGATTGTCTTTTAGGGTGGCCCATAAGGAAGAGAAGTTTTATGATTATGATTATGTCACTAAGTTTGTCCCATATGAATGTGTTCTAATTGCCACTTAATACCACTAAGTATGATGATGATTGATGTATGTGCATTAAGTAGCGCCACGCATACATTCTTTATTATGTTGCATTCATGACATTAAGATCATCCTAAAATGAATGGACCTTGGCTAAAATACACTTTAGAACTTAAAATGAACTTGATATATGCTCACTTGTCTTTATGAAATAAACCCAAGGTTCCTGGGGATGTGAACAATGTAACCCTAGGATAGGAGACTCCTACTGAGATTCTTTACTAAGAATTCTCACTCCTCTCTCTCTTCTCCCGTCACATCTTCAGAGAGCGATTGCGATGTTCGGTGACTTCATTGACACGCCAGCCAGGAGGTGCACTACACCCCTGGAGCTTTGAATACACAAGCGTTGCAAGGATATTCCCTTCGGCTGTATCTTTTGGGAGGGGTGGTGGATTTATACTCGTAGCTTACTAGGAGGGTAGCATTTTGGATTTTTATTGTAGTCGCACCCTACACTTGTGTTTCTTGTTGTATTTTATTTCTTACAGACATAAGCTCGCTGTACCTATGCGGGTATGACTACCTATGTACTCTAAATATATTATTAATGAAATGTTTCTCTTGTTATGATGATTTCTGCTCCACCATTATATGTTTTCCTTTTTGAGTTCTCTCTATGAGTGTTAATCATGCCTCACGTTTCTGTTATTCGAATAGTTAAGTTCGCGACTCTCACTTTGTTTTATACTTTCAAAAAAAAATTTTACCATAATTTCCGCTAAATATTTTTAAGAAAAGGATGAGACTATGAGGTAATAGCCTAATGTATAACCTAATGTGTACTAGAAAGTTGGGTTAAAATTAGGGTGTTACAGTGTTAGTGTCATTTGTATTTGTTGGTATTGGTCTTAAAAAAGGGGCTACTAAATAGAGAATCCTTTAATTAAGTTGAGTAAATCAAAACAAAAATTTGAATAGACCAGCTTGATAGCTAGCTTTCTCCAAAAATTACCAACACTTTCAAACAAGAGTTGCCAGCGAACACTGTAAAATTACTAGCATCTGTCAGTCCAATTTAGGGGGAATTGTAATAATTTTAAAACTAGTGTCATTTGTGTTTGTTGATATTGGTATCAAAAAAGAGCTATAGGTTAAAGAAGCTTTTAATCAAGTTGAGTAAGACTTATGAGATTAGGGAAAAAATTTAGAAGATACCTGCAACATTACTAGCGGTTAGCATTAATTACCAGCAATTTTAAGAATATTTACCAATGAATCATGTAAAATTACTAGCATCTATCTATTCAATTCAAGGGAAATTTTAATCATTTTAGCACTAGTGTCATTTTTATTTATTAGTATTGGTCCCAAAAATAGGTGGCTACCTAAGAACGCCTTTAATCATGTTGAGTAAGACTTATACGATTGGAGAAAAAAATTTTGAAGATACTTCAGCATTACTAGCATTCAGTGCTAATTACCAACGCTTATAAGAATAATTATCAATGAATCATGCAAAATTACTAGCATCTCTCAGTTCAATTTAAGGGGAATTGTAATCATTTTAGCATTAGTGTCATTTGTATTTGTTGGTATTGGTCCTAAAAATGGGCTACTGGATAGGGAATCCTTTAATTAAGTTGAATAAATCAAAAACAAAAATTTGAATAGACCAACTTAATAACTAGCTTTCTCCAAAAATTACCAACACTTTCAAACAAGAGTTGCCAACGAACATACAAAATTACCAGCATCTGTCAGTCCAATTCAAGGAGGATTGTAATAATTTTAGAACTAGTGTCATTTGTATTTGTTGATATTGGTATAAAAAAAAAAGGAGCTACAGGCTAAAGAAGAAGCCTTTAATCAAGCTGAATAAGACTTATGAGATTGGAGAAAAAAATTTAGAAGACACCTGCAACATTACTAGCGGTTAGCATTAATTACCAGCACTAGTGCCTGTCTTGTCGCTTTTTTTATTGGTGTTGGTTTGTGAAATAAAGAGAGAAACATGAGGGTAACTGCCAATTCACCTTTTTTATTTTCTAGAAATTATTATAATTAACGCTAAATATTACATATGGTAACTTTACAAAAATAAAAATAAATATTTAAATATAACGTAAGATGTCCAAATATCAAACTAAAAAAGAGTAAAAGAAATTAATACTAATTTTACACACTCAAGTAATGTGTTTTGCTAAGTTATGTAATATTTTTTTTTCAAATGTTATTCCAATCATACTTGATAGTACGTAGATTTAATTGGGAAGTAAAAAAATTATTGAATACCTGAAATGTTCTTCAATTTTCAATAGCACAAATTGTATAAATCTATTTACTGCCCAAAATAAAAATTTCTAAAACAATTGATTCTGTTACAAACTCCAACAAAACTGCAGTGGCAGCAATAGACATGTAAAACATGCTGAATATGCTACGAGGTGCAGAAGCAAAAGAGTTATTCAATTGAAACCGTTCTCTTAATCATTGTTTCCATCCTTCAAAAGTCAAGCTGAATTCAACCATGGTTCCTTCATTCCACTGACACCAATTCTATTGCTCGATACTTGAACATGGGACACACATAACCAAACACTAAAGTAATAAAATACAATGGTAAGTAAAAAGGCCAACCTGCAACCACTATCAAACACGTGATACATAAACAAATATTGATATATACACAAATTCCCAGGAAATAGAAGCATTATGTCACAAACGGTCTTTCTTGAGGGGTTAATAGACGGAAAATTGGAGAAATTCTGAAAGACCGTATGAAAATGTAGAATATTGTGGAACAGTGTAGAGTGCTCTAGAATGTTCCAGAAACTTGTAGAATTGTGTAGATAGTTCTAGAGAGTTCTAAATACTTCTGGAACCATGTAGAACCGTGTAGAATCATGTAGAACTTTCTAGAAGGATGAAGAGACATGAGGAAGTATCTAGAAGCATGTAGAGGCATGTAAGAGCTATCTAGAATGTCCTTAGTAGATATGTATAGGAGGTTCTAGAAACATGTAGAGATGTGTGGAATATAGGAAGGTTCTGGATAGAAAATCCAGACCGTCCATTAGAATCAATCTCCACCGTCCGTTGAGGAGGTGGAAGGCTATATATAGGGGGTGGCCATTCTTGGCCAAACCATCCAAGACTTTGAAGTCATTTGTAAGTATTCCATTGCGTAATACAAAGAGAGTTCTCTCTATCAAAGTTCTCTTGTTCTCTTGTGCCCTTAACTTCCGTTGCGAGTCATTTTGAGTAAGGCTGACTTGGTGCTTAGCTCAAGAAGTTGAGTAAGTCCAAGTGCCAACACGGTAGCGTTGGAGTGTG
Organism: Dalbergia cochinchinensis; assembly: GCA_031216125.1. Taxonomy (NCBI): domain Eukaryota; kingdom Viridiplantae; phylum Streptophyta; class Magnoliopsida; order Fabales; family Fabaceae; genus Dalbergia; species Dalbergia cochinchinensis. The sequence continues at coordinate 6,483,184 of CM062376.1, forward strand.
TCCAAGGCCGTGACAATTTTGGCATCAGAGCAAGGTTCGTGTGGGAGCACAAGTGATTTGTGTAGAGAAAATGGCTTCAAATGTGACTGAGGAACATGTTGAGGCTTCAAGGGGGAGGGATCTCATTCCTCCTCATGCCAAGAAGACCCGTGGGTCAAGTAGGCCAAGGGGCGAGGATTTTGCCACCTTCGAAGAACGGGTTTCTTTGTTGGAGAATGCTCTAACAAATATGGATGTCCGCATCCAAAGAGTGGAGCATGACAAGGAAACCTTAGAGGCTCATGTGCTGGGAGAGCTAGACATCATGAAGGAAGATGTCATGACTACTCTCAAGAATGGAGAGGAAAGGGATGAATGCCTCAACCAAGTTGAAGGCAAGCTTGAAGGTGTCATGAAGCTGCTTGAAGAAGCCCGAGCATCCCTTGAGGAGGTTAGGCTGCGACCTACTACTGGTACACAAGGTGGAGCAAGGGAGACTCCACGGGTTGATCTCCCAAAGCCAAAGGAATTCAAAGGCGTGAGGGACGCTCGAGAGGTGGAGAATTTTCTATGGCAAATGGAGAGGTACTTCGAATGCCAAGGGGTGACCGAAGAACAAATGAAGGTACGTACTGCTTCCCTCTATCTTGCTGATAATGCAATCTTATGGTGGAGAAGGAAGCATGCAGCATAGAGAAAGGCACTTGCAACATAACCACATGGGAAGACTTCAAGAGGGAATTGAAGAGACAATTCTTCCCTGAGAATGTGGTTTATGAAGCAAGAAAGAAGTTAAGGGAATTGAAGTATAGAAACACGATTAGTGACTATGTGAGGGAGTTCACTACACTCACGCTTCAAATCCCTAACTTAGCCTCAGAAGATGCATTGTTCTTTTTCATTGATGGACTCCAACCTTGGGCAAAGCAAGAGTTGCAAAGGCGGGGAGTCCAAGATGTAGATGAAGCCATTTTAGTGGCTGAGTCACTCACGGAGTCCCAACGAAGGGACTCCAAGTTCAAACCATCTTCCAAGGCTAGCTCCTTTAAAGGTAGGGGAGACATGGGGAAAAATATTCCTCCAAAGAAAGACTTCAAGTACTCCTCTAAGAGAGAGTATGAGGAGAAAAAGAAGGCTTTTGTGCCTAAAGGGGGATGTTTCGTGTGCAAGGGGCCACACCAAATGAAGGATTGTCCTAAGCTAGGGACATTGGCATCCATTGCTGAGGAACGGGTATCCCAAACATAGGAGGCTGAGTATGTTGGATCCGTCCAACTTTTGAATGCTTAAAAGGGTAAAGAAGCACGCCCTACGGAGAAGAAGAATGGATTGATGTACGTGGAAGTACTTATAAAAGGGAGGCCTGTTGTAGCTATGATTGACACTGGTGCTACACATAACTTCATCACACCCCAAGAAGCAGAGAGACTTCGGCTGAAGGTTATGGAGAAGAGTGGTTAGCTCAAGACCGTCAACTCCAAGGGATGACCTCTTAGAGGATCGGTAAAAGAGGTCGAGATGACTCTTGGCTCATGGAGAGGATTTGTAGATTTCTCAGTTGCACCCACGGAGTTCAAGATTGTTCTTGGATTGGACTTCTTGAGAAAAGTGAATGTGGTGCCTATGCCATATTGCGATGCAGTGTGTGTTATGGAGAAAGGGTCTTCATGCATGATCCCTACACTCTCCAAGCCTGGAGGAACTTCTATGCTATCTGCCATGCAACTAAAGAAAGAGGTCAAGAAAGGAGAGGTGACCTATTTGGCCTTACTCAAGGAAGAACCCATAGTAGAAGATAGGGATGTACCCTTACAAATCAAGAAAGTCCTTGAAGAAAATGAGGATATCATGCCTCCCGAGTTGCCGAAACAGCTCCCTCCAAGAAGGAAGGTGGATCACAAGATTGAGTTGGAACCAGGTACGAAACCACCTGCCTTAGCACCATACAGGATGGCACCACCTGAGTTAGAAGAGTTGAGGAAACAACTCAAGGAGTTGTTGGATGCTGGTCTTATCCGTCCATCCAAAGCACCATATGGAGCGCCGGTCTTATTCCAAAAGAAGCATGATGGTTCGTTGAGGCTATGCATTGATTATCGGGCACTTAACAAGGTAAGTATCAAGAACAAGTACCCTATTCCTTTGATAGCTGATTTGTTTGATCAATTAGGAAAAGCCAAGTGGTTTTCAAAGCTAGACTTAAGGTCGGGTTATCACCAAGTGAGGATTGCCGATGGTGATGAACCAAAGACCACTTGTGTGATAAGGTACGGTTCGTATAAGTAGTTGGTGATACCTTTGGCATAACCAATGCTCCCAAAACATTTGTACCTTGATGAATGAGATTTTCCATCCTTATCTTGATCGGTTCGTAGTGGTCTACTTGGATGACATTGTGATATATAGCAATACTCTTGAGGACCATGTGGATCACCTACGGATCGTGTTCAAGACATTAAGGGAGAATAGCTTATATGTGAAAAAGGAGAAGTGTTCCTTTGCCAAGGATGAAGTCCACTTCTTGGGACATATAATTAAGGATGGAACCCTCCGGATGGATGAGGAGAAGATTAAAGCTATCAAAGAATGGGAATCCCCAAGCAAGGTATCCGAGTTGAGATCATTTCTTGGACTGGCAAACTATTATAGGCGGTTCATCAAGGGATATTCTGCCAAGGCCGCACCATTAACTGATCTTCTCAAGAAGAATCACTCATGGGAATGGACGGAGAAATGTCAGGAAGCCTTTGATGAATTGAAGGCTGCTATCATGGAGGAACCTGTGTTATCCTTACCGGATCACTCTAAAGTGTTCAAGGTCCACACGGATGCTTCTGACTTTGCCACAGGAGGTGTTCTAATGCAAGAGGGACATCCTATCACTTTTGAAAGCCGCAAGTTGAATGACAAAGAGCGACGTTACACAGTGCAAGAAAAGGAAATGACGGTTGTGGTGCATTGCTTAAGGACATGGCATCACTACTTACTAGGGTCACACTTCATTGTCAAAATTGACAATGTGGCCACTAGTTACTTTTAGACTCAAAAGAAGTTAAGCCCTAAACAAGCTAGATGGCAAGACTTCTTAGCTGAATTTGATTTTGAGTTTGAGTACAAGCCAGGGAGGGCTAATGTAGTGGGCAGATAAAAAGAGGAGACATACGAGCTATAATGTAGGGGACAAAGTAATGGTCAAGCTTCTTCCCTAACAATTCAAGGCCTTTCGCAAGGTACATAAAGGCTTAATCTGTAAATATGAAGGACCGTATGAAGTTGTTGGGCGAATAGGGGAGGTGGCTTAAAAGTTAAACCTCCCTCCATCCATGAAGATTCACCCGGTCTTCCATGTAAGCATGCTCAAGCCATACCATAAAGATGCGGAAGAACCAACTAGAGGCGACTCAAGGCGAGCACCACCTATAATGATCAAGTCTTTTGACAAAGAAGTAGAGGAGGTGTTAGTAAATCGAGTCATAAGAAGAAGAGGGGTACCACCAAGTACCTAATACTTGATCAAATGGAAGGGACAACCAGTAAGCGAGGCTAGCTGGGAGACACGAGAAGATCTCTGGCAGTTCCAAGACGACCTAAAGCGCTACGATGACCAGAGCGCGACGAGGACGTCTGCGCAATAGGTGAGGGAGAATGTCACAAACGGTCTTCTTGAGGGGTTAATAGATGAAAAATTGTAGAAATTCTGAAAGACCGTATGAAAATGTAGAATATTGTGGAACAGTGTAGAGTGCTCTAGAATGTTCCAGAAACTTGTAGAATTGTGTAGATAGTTCTAGAGAGTTCTAAATACTTCTGGAACCATGTAGAACCATGTAGAATCATGTAGAACTTTCTAAAAGGATGAAGAGACATGAGGAAGTATCTAGAAGCATGTAGAGGCATGTAAGAGCTATCTAGAATGTCCTTAGTAGATATGTATAGGAGGTTCTAGAAACATGTAGAGATGTATGGAATATAGGAAGGTTCTGGATAGAAAATCCGGACCGTCCATTAGAATCAATCTCCACAGTCCGTTGAGGAGGTGGAAGGCTATATATAGGGGGTGGCCATTCTTGGCCAAACCATCCAAGACTTTGAAGTCATTTGTAAGTATTCCATTGCGTAATACAAAGAGAGTTCTCTCCACCAAAGTTATCTTGTTCTCTTGTGCTCTTAACTTCCGTTGCGAGTCATTTTGAGTGAGACTGACTTGGTGCTTAGCTCAAGAGGTTGAGTAAGTCCAAGTGCCGGCACGGTAGCGTTGGAGTGTGTCCAAGGCCGTGACAATTAGCCTAAATATAAGTTTATATAATGGTTACAAAAAAGCTTAAATTTGAACCTTTTTCTAAAATTGGTTACAGAATTATAAATCATATATAAATCACCAGAAGAAAATGGTAAAAATAACAAAAAAAAATAGAGATCACCGGTTCATTGCAAACAGTCCCTAAACATATGTCAGCGATTTGTCTTGCACAATCCAATTTCTTGAAAATAGAAAAAAAATTGCAGGAAGATAAAAAAAAAATCATCGAAGCTTCTCAGTTCTTCGAAAATGTAAAAGAAAAAGACGATCACAAACGCAAACAAAGAAATTGAACACACTGAAGCCGAAGTTGAAGTTGAAGTTGAGGTCGAAGAGAGCTTAAAAGCTAATCGAAGGAGAAAAAAAAACATAAGCGAGATTTCGAAAGTGTCGGTTTTCTCTCTCAATTTCTCAGGAAACATAAGGAAAATTCTCAGATCGAAAAGAAAATGAGAGAAAAAAAAAGGGAGCAAGTAATTTATGCAGTACCAAAAAGATTGCCAAAAAACCCGAACACATGAATTCTAAAATTTTTTAAAAAAAGGATGAATGCTTGGGCAAAACAATTACTCGCTTTGATCATAGATATGGTAAAATGATGAACTGAGAAGAGAAGAAGAGAACCTACCTGGTGACGACAACTGCGGCATACATAGAGAAGAGATGGAAGGCAAGTACCAGCAACCCTACCTGCATCTTTTTCGTTCGATCCTTGGCCTTTGCTAGCCAATCCGCAACCGTCTGAGCTCTCTCCAGCAAGATTTCACCGACGATCTCTTTCCGATCGATCAGGTGCACCATACCATTTCCTTACTTTAGGACCCCCTAAAAATAAAAGAAGAGTCGTGAACTACTCTTCATTGTATTGAAACAGGACTTTAAGAACAAAAATAGGGTATCCCCACCTTCAATGTAATCAAGAATTTGGTCGATGAAACTAGGTTTCTTCTTAGCATGACACACAACAGCCAGTGGAAAAAGAGAACTACTCTCTCTATGGGAAAGCGAAACCAAGTGATCTTACTGAACTTTCAGAATCCAAAGGAATGTACCTCTTTTGTTTGGTGTAGTGGATAATGGAAAATGTGTGTTGGTTTTAGAATGGGAAAAGGAGATTTCGTGAGTGGGGTTGGAGTTAGAACGTGTGGGTGTGGATGGACGTGGGGGTGTAGTTCCAGAAGTTTTATTTTTAAATAATTTTTTATTTTAAATTTTCAATATTCGCTCATTGATTCAAATGCAGAATGAATCAAATAAATTAAGAATAGTAAACGGACTTGAAACAAACTTTCAATGTGGCTAGGAGAAACCAAAAAATAGTTATTTTTGGAATTTTCTTTATCTAATGGTATAGATTTAGCAATGAATAATGCAAAATTACTAGCATCTATCAGTTCAATTCAAGGAAAATTTTAATCATTTTAGCACTAGTATCATTTTTATTTGTTGGTATTGGTCCCAACAATAGGTTACTGCCTAAGAACGCCTTTAATCAAGTTGAGTAAGACTTATGAAACTGGGGGAAAAAATTTAGAAGATACTGCAGCATTACTAGCATTTAGCACTAATTACTAGTGCTTATAAGAATAATTACCAACAAATCATACAAAATTACTAGTGTTTCTCAGTCCAATTTAAGGAGAATTATAATCATTTTAGCATTAGTGTCATTTATATTTGTTAGTATTGGCACTAAAAAAGGGCTACTGGATAAGGAATACTTTAATTAAGTTAAGTAAATCTTATCGGAGTTAGAAACAAAAATTTGAATAGACCAGCTTAATAACTAGCTCTTTCCAAAAAGTACCAGCACTTTCAAACAAGAGTTACCTGTGAACACTGCAAAATTGCCAGGATCTGGAATGCTGATAACTTAGCCTTTTATTCTGATGATTTCCCTTTATCAAGTTCCTCAATTTGTTGGTAACCATACAATTATTTTTTTCTAAATTTTCATTTTTTGCTGTTATAATATATTTTAGAAGGCCATAAGCTTTCTTAAATCTTTAGCTTTATCTTTTGGACCGTAATACACTAAGTAAAAATATATATGTTGACATTAAAATGGTTATTTATTAAAAACAAATAATACATCCACCATAACATAAGTCCAAATTCAAGTATAACTAGGTGCTTCATATGATTGGTTCTCATAGGCCATCTGTAATGCCCCGATTTTCTATCTGAGAGAAAATGACCAAAATGCCCCTGAAGTCATTTTCTGCCCGGAATTCGAGGATAGCCGACTCGACCGTCCTCGAAGGATCAACTCAATATTTGAAGGGGATTGGATGATCCTTAAGTGGTTTTGAAAATCGAAAACCTTGTTTCTGCAGTTTCGGGTCAAAATGACCAGAATACCCCTATAGCGTTTTACGCGGGTAATGGTGCCGTTCGAGCCCGAAACTTCCCCTAAAGGTTTAAAACAATGTTTTCATGTGTTTAAAAGTATCTAGTTGAGTCCTGGTGATCCCGGGCAGTTTTTACGAAAAATTACGATTTTGCCCCTAGCATAGTATCATTTAATCTTAATAATGTAATTAAGCAAACCTAAGCAATATTATGCTCTAATTGAAGGTTAATTATTTTTCATAATTAATCTAGAGTCAAAACAAGTTATTAAAATTAATTAGAATCTAAAATTGCTTAGATTAAACCTAAATCTCTTTTAAAACTCAAGATTCCTAGTTTTGGAATCTTGAATAGTATTTTCTCTTTCCAATTCCTTAAATTAAGGAATTTTGTCTAGAATTTTTTATGCACTAAAATGAGTTTTATCTCACTAATTGAGCAAGAGCACTCCCTAACCTTGTCTTGAAATCTTTAATTACATCCTTAGTCACCTAAACACTTTCTCACAAATTCCTAAACTTAAGCCTAATCAAAGACACACCTAAACACAATTCTAAACCACAATTAAAAGAAAGATTTTCCTCCTCCCTTGGCTAATGCAATTCGGCCACCTCTCCCCCTCATTTCCATCACATGTTTGAAATTTCAAACACTCAAAGAACCATGCTTTGAGACCATACCTCAAGCCATACCACACCATACCTCAAGCCACATCTCACCATGCCTCATTTGAGCCAATCTCTCACCTCATGGCCCATGAGGTCCACAGCCAAGAACCCTTCATTCACCCCTTCATGTTTTGTTTTTCTATAAATGCATTTAGAGAACTTGGTCACTTTTGATCAATTGCCAAAGTGTAAGTTTCAAGAAGCATTCCTAAGTACTTCCATATTCTCTCAAGTTCAAGAACTCATCTTCTTCAACTTCTTCACTCATCTCAACCTCAAGTCACAAGGTAGGGATCTTGTTCTAAGTGTTTAATTCATTAAAGTTTTATTTCTAGTAATGTGTTTTATGGTTTCTCTTGAAACTTTTAGAATTTCTTCTCTTATCCTTTGATTTTCGGCCAAGAGCCTTTGGGAACTTGGAAATGAGAGCTTGATGATGAGGATTCCATGATGATATTCATCACTTGGGTAACCTCTAAAGCTTGATCTTGGTTCTTGAGTAAACGATGTTTTTGGTTTCTTCCTTTCTTATTCTTGAGAAGCTTTATTTTGATGATGTCCTAAAATGAATATATGAACTCAATGATAAGGACACATGTTGTTGGTGCTAATACATCATCAACAAGGTCATGGTCTCTAAAGTTTCAAAATGGTTCTTTGTCTTCCTCATGATTTCGGTCTCTTTCCTTTTCTTTCCTCTAAATTTTTGGCCATCATTCCTTCTCTTTAAGTTTTTGAGTTTTCTTTTCTTTTAGGAATGTTAACTTGATTTGTTCTTTTAGTCCATCTCCTTAGAGCTTGATGATGAAGTTCACACCATATGTTTTCTTTGTAAACCTTGGTATAAGAACTCTAAAGCTTGCTTTATCTTGGTATGATAAGTTTTGGGTTGACTTTTAAGTTCCTTTAAAGTCTTGCAAGAGCTCTAGTAAAGACTATAAAATGAACTTGCATTCATATTTATTTTCCTTGCCTAGCATGTTTATTTTTTAGCTATCACCTAAAACATAAAGATTAAAACGAGAGATGCATTTTCATATCACTTAATAATTAATCTCGAAGCTCACCTATTTCGGCCTTAAAGTGGATTGTTGTGGAGTCTAGAGCACTAAAATAAAGAACCGAACTTGCATTCATATTTATATTTCAAGTCATCACTTAAATCCTAAAAGATAAAATGAACTTGCATATTTACTTTCAAGTTCTTGCATCTCATATTTACTTTGAAGTCCTCACTTTACCTTATAATGAAGAATAAAATGGGACGCATAGCACGTTTACATTTTGTCATCACTTAAAGACTCTAGAGTTCAAAGACTTGCCCTCTTTATCTCAAGTTAAAGTTTGGATATGGAGACATCCCCATGGATGCATATTTCGGCCATGTGATGATGATGAACTTGATGTGAATTTCATCTAGTCACAAGAGCCAACAATCTATGTTCTATGATTTTCTTTAGGCCTTAAGAGTCTTATAAGATTATTATCAATAAGATTTATGAGTTAAACCCCTTCTAAGCACGCTTTGAATTAGCTACCATCCTATGGTTACTTTGAGTCTCCTTTTATGAAACAAAAATGGGTTTTAATGAGTTTTAGAAGTCTTAAAATGATTTCAAGAGAAACTAGTAACTTGTGTGTATGTAAGGACATGATACTTGAATGATGCCTTGATATGTTAGAATGTGTGATTGATTTCAAGAAAGACGATGGAATGATGTAAAAAGGTTGTTAGAATGAATGGGCAATTTTAAGAATGTCAAAACTTGAGTTTTCACCATTTTGGGTTACTAGTAATCGATTACAAGGTTTATGTAATCGATTACCAGAGTGTCTTGCACACCTGGATATAAGTTTTTGACCTGTGCAATCGATTACAATATGATGTAATCGATTACACAATGTCCTGGGGAATCCAGAACATGTTTCTAGACCCTAGTAATCGATTATCACTCCTTGTAATTGATTACTCAGGTGTTCTTGAAACCCAGAATGCATTTTCAACCGAGGTAATCGATTACAAGACTCATGTAATCAATTACCAGAACCTCAAACTTCCCTATTTTGAAAAATGGAGCCAAGTAATCAATTACAAGGCCCATATAATCGATTACCAGTATCTAAAATGTGTAGATAAGTGTTCCTTCCTTCATGTTTTATTATGAGAATAACTTGAGTATGTGATCTCCTATTAGAGTAAATGATGTTGATATGCTAATACTCATGCTATGATGCCTTATGAAAGAATTATGACGATTATGATGTTTATGGCACATATGATTATGAATGACTATGAATATGTATGAATGTGGCATAAAGCAAATTTGGGAGAAATTCAGTGCGCTGTTGTTATGCTGCCAAATTTCTGACAAATTTGAGGACTTAGAAAGTTTTCAAAAAGATATGAGTTTTGAATGTGACATGGTACTGTGAAAACGCATTTTGGGGGACGATGATACGTAACGCCCCAGAAACAAATCCTTGAGGGGGACGGCGATACGTAAAGCCCCAAAGAGGACAATATTCACTGTGTATTTGATACTAGTGCGACGCATTTTGTTATGATTATTATTATTGTGATTACACTTATCAGATGATAAGTAAGAACTAGTGATGACTAGTTAAGGTATGAGCTTATAACCTAGAGATGATTTTAGGGTGATCCCTATGTTACAGTACGATACTTTGAATGTCACATAAGTTACAGAAAGAAAAATGTTTTTACATCAAAAGAATATGCCACTTTATGCTGTAACACCCTAAAAAATCATTTTGGACTTTATTAGTCATAATTTCAAAAATCTGAAAGTTTTAGAAATGATGAGGACGATCCAAGGGATTTGTAAAAAAAAACATGAATAGTAACCTTGCAGGCCCCACGGGCCCGTCAGGACAGCCGAAACCCTAGAATTGGGATCCGGAGGTGCCCAAAACTGAGAAATAATAGGATTGAGATTAGAAATAGTTAGAAATGAGGATTTTATACTTAGAATTAATTTTCGGGCAATGTCTTATTACCCAGGTACAGTGTTTTACCTATTTGGTAGAGTTTTTGATGTGCAGTTTTTAACACCGTACAAGTTACTTAGTGGTCAAGTAACCTTTACCAACCACTTTATGCCAAGTGGATGGCAAGGATTAAAACTTGAAAAGCAAGTTTTAATCATGACCTTTGATTTATTATATTTTACTCGGGAGCCAATAATTAATCCTTTCGGTGGAATTTTGGTGTGCGATTTTAACACCGAAAAAGCTATTTTCTCCCAAGTTAAAGTGAACCAATTGTCTTGAGCCAATTGGATGACCAAGATACATTCTTTGACCAAGGAAACAATCCTATCCATCCATTTTGTTAACTTTCTTTAAGAATTATCTTTTTACATTATAATAACTAAGCTTTCCTTACAAGCTTCCTTACAAGATGAATACAAAACCAATCTTCTCCATTAAGCTACCCTTATTTTCGTCCAACAAGAGGAGACTACATCAGCCACCATTTTCATCTTCTCAAGAGCTCAAAACTTGATTTAAGTTCCTAAACTCCTAGCCTAGACTTGTTAAAACCCTAAACTCCCTTTACAATACTTCTTTTACTCCTCAATACCTACAAATCTAACCGATTAGAATTTGAATCCATCACTTTTTCCATTTTTGAGAGCTCACCATCTGCTATTTAGGGAAGGGTTTGATGTTGAATTGGTGGCCTTGAAGTGAGCAAGATCACCCTTGGGACATGCTTGAAGCCAAGATCCTTCAAGCTACCAAAGTAGGGTTTTTGAACCTCTTCTTCTTCAAATCCGTTTTTCTGTGTTAATCACTGATTTAAATTGATATTTTTGGTTGTGTTGGTTGATGATATATGGATATTGATGTATTAATTTTGGTGGAGTGTTTGGATGATTCTAGAAATCATTTTTGTCAAAAGGAATATTAGACTATGCTACTGGATTTTTGGATTTCTTCTGGACAAGTTATGGTTCATGAATTTTATGATGTATTTGTAGATGTTTTTATAAGCTATAAAAATTATATGTTGAATCTAACATCCTAAGGCAACTCCATGATTTTTCTTGGATCCTAAAAATGAGTTTTACTATTTTATAAAAATAAAAAACTGAAACTATTCTTGAGTTATCTAAACAGCCAATTCTGAAGCTCTGAATTTGTCTAATTTTGTTACCACAACAAATGATTGATTTTTCCACTGAAATTTCTACAAGATATTGAGGACATGTTAAAGTCCAACCATGAATTTTTTTATGATTTGATATGATCATTTGATAGGGTAATAAGATGAGAACTTTGGCTGTTGGCTGCAAATAGGGGGTTTCTGGCCTCCTATTTTATTGAATTTTGTTATTATACTTATAGAACTCTTTTAACTTCGAAATTTTTACAGGACCTTGGGAACACATTGAAGTGTCTAGGATAATTTTTATAGCCTTGGATTTCAAGGTTTTAAATGCAAAATAATTTGTGCTATAGATATGTGAAATCTGCCATTGTGTTGAAAATGAATTGATGCTTTGAGTTGATGATATAATGACTCTTGATTTAAGTATGATGAGTATGAATGCATGCTAGACAATTTAAAGATTGATTTATGAGGCAAAAATGAGAATTACTTATGATTGAAAGCCTACATGTGGCTTATGCATGCATTTGAGAAACGAAAGTACATGATGCAATTATATGAGAAAAAAGAATGTATAAATTTCACTCGTGCATGTTCTGACATATGGAGAAAATAGAAACAAGACTTATGTGGAATGAGGGGAAGGCAAAAAGAGGAACTTCCCTAGAGATAAAATGGGAGGCAAAAAGAGAAACTTCCCTAGAGATAAAGGGGAAGACAAAAAAATGAACTTCCCTAGAGATAATATGAGTCGGTAGACGTATCGGCTAGGAATAGATCTGTGTAAGAATTAGAGAAAGTAAATCCAATGATCATGTATAGGAATGAGCTCAGTCTTGATAAGCAGTCTATTTCCCTTCTATGGTGTGAACCACTATAAATACCATATAGTATAAACTGTTCATTGTGGAGTTATCCATAGTAAATACCTGTCGGGTATACACTAAGTCTTTCCTATGTCAATGAAAAGAGAAAAATGCACCGAGTTGAGTTCTATGACCACAAGTAAAACTAGGTCACTTTGAGATAAGATCACTATATTTAGCATATGCATACTCATATCATATTTAATTTCTTGATTAGGATTATTAATTATATGTTTGAGCTTTATGATATGTGTGCATTAAGTGATTGATCATTAAAAACAACCCACTTCGGAAATATAATTTGGAACTTTAAAAATGAATCATTATTATGTAATGTTTAATCACATTTTCTTAATAAACGGAAGTGGCTGGGGCAATGATAATGACAGTATGGGTGAGTTTTTGGGGAGTTGCCCTACTGAGAATTGTATAATTCTCACCCATATGTGTTTTGTGTTCCCGTGTCGCCTCTAGGTTGATTCAGAGAACGATGTAGCTGCTACGTGAAAGAAACTTGGGATTGCAGTAGTTTAATAGCTGATATTTTTCTTATATGGTATATAGTTGTAGGTATATGTGTAGGTAAATGTAATAGAGATTGCATATATATTCAAGCTCCAAGTAGAGCTTCCTTATGTAATAGACTTGTATCTTTGTTAAATATTTTAATCTGATTACGCTAGTTATTACACGATCTTATTGCATTTGCTATAGTTATTTAAGACAGGTCCGATAATTTATAAGTAACAATTCTCAAGTCTGAGTCATGACTTAAGAATGACGTTATACTTGGGAGGATGTTACATATGCCACCTGTATGATGTTAATTCTATACACTGTAAAACTTTTTTTTACACTTTTATCCAATCATGTATTGCCATATCAATAAAAGTGGTTGGATCTTATAGTCACTATTTGAAAAGTCATACAAATGTGATAATTTGATTGGATGACAGCGTAAAAAAAGTTTAACACTATTAGTATATAGAAATTAAACTTATAATATTATCATTTATTTACAGATAATCCAAACTATGGATAAATATTAAATAAAATACAATAATAATTTTTATTAATTACTCAAATAAGTTTAAAAATATATTATCTTATCATTTGTTTAAAAATACCTCTCACAATAAATAAATATTAATAAAAATAATTTTTTTTGTCAGAAAAAATAAAATTTTTGTTTTTATTAGTTATTTAAATGTAATTTAAAAACATATTATTTTTTAAAAATATAATTATATTAAATTTTATTTATTTTAAAATTTTATAATTATTTTACTATTTAAATAAGTTATAAAAATATTTACTATTTATTTTAAGTATTTAAATTTTATTTTTATAATAAATATTAGATTAAATATTTTTATTATTAATCCTTAATTTTATGTATCACAATTATTATTATTTATATTTTTTGAAGTATATAATTTTTAATGCATTTAATATTAGATATTATTTATTTATTATTTTATATTAAATATTTATTTTTATACAACATTTATTCTTTACTATTTATTCTTTTTCATTTATATTAATTATTTTAATTTAAAATATTTATTATTTATTTTTTTTATTATTTGTTTGATAATTATTTATTATTATTTTATTAAATAAGAAAATAAACTTTATAAATTAAAAGCTAATCAGGCATTATTCTACTTTCTTAGATTTAATTAAATTATTTATCGTTTTAATGTATAAAGGAGATTTGATAAATAAATTTATAAGTTACATTATTCACAACAAATAATAGATAAATTCATCACATATTTTATTAATTTATTCTATCATATTTTATACTATGTGTGAAACGGGCCTATAGAAAATCTATAAATCATATAAAATTGATTTAAATTTAAAAGTTTCTACAAATTGACCGGTGATATCTTCGTTGAATTTTTTAAAATAATGTAGTCGTTAAAAAGATCTGATAATTAATATCTCTTGACAAATTGTAGTAATTAATATAATAAAATAGCATTATTTAACAAAAGTTAATGTGATAAAACCTATCTAACTATTGTATAAAAAATATGTTGCATCATAAAATTATATCTAACTTTTGGCCTTTTACCGAGATATACCCTTTGACATTGTTGTGAAAATAACTTAGGAACATTCTTGCGACTTAGAAGTCTTTATAACAACTATAAATAAAACAAAACTAATTTACATTTACAATAAATATTTGTCTATTGAATAAATACTAAATGGTGTAACTTTTATGCATTTTTATATTATTATTCAATTATGTATTGCTATATCAGTAAAAGCATGCACGTCTCACATTTACCACTTAAAAAGTCATCCAAATAGGATAATTTAATTGAATGACAGTATAAATTTTTTTTATAATATATATAAATTAAACTCTTAAATAAAATATTTATAAATATGGCTTATATGTATAAGACTGTCATCATCAGTATAAAAAGATTGCATGGTACATACAATTTTTTTTACACTAATCATATATAAAATTAAATTCAATTTAAAAAGATTTTAATCTCTGTACACATATTTTAATTGAAACTTCTGTTGAACATCTTCATTACACATATCGTATATTATTATTATTATTATTACAAGAAAAGCAAACACAACTTTCAGGTTTGTCATAAAAATAAGTCTTATGGGCTATAGCAAATTCACAGTTATGGCAGTTAAATTAAATAATAAAAGAGTTAAATTTCTTAGAATATAAATTCTTTTTATATTATTATTATTATTATTATTATTCAATTATATTATATATTATTATATCGATAGAGATAATTGAGTTTTAATTCACCATTTAAAATGTCATATATATATATATATATATATGGGTTTGACGCAATTCCATCCCATGTATAAAAGGCACCTTTTTAATTTTTAGTTTTTTAGATCTATGTCTTTCACATAGGTTGTGTGAGTTTCTTTGCCTCTTAATTTATTTTAGAGTTTCTAGATCAAATGAAGATAATTTGCCATGAAATTTGTAAGTATCCACAAATCCAAAAAAAAAAATGCAGATTGACAGGCACGATTGTGCCTGCTAAGCTGCCTTTTATTTTTTAGGTATTACTGTAATTAAATAAGCATGTACATATTAAATTTTATATTGTATCAATATTGATTGTATAATACCTATTAACAATATTGTCGTGTTTATCAAATCGTATTTTAATGTAACAAATTGTTCCAAACTATATTTTTTGGACAATTCACATCACATTACCTATACATACAAAATCCAAAATAAAAGTTTGGAACAATTTATTATATTCATTATTACACTAATTGCTTGATACAAATATATTACATCTCATTTTTGAGTAATCCGTTAACATGCATCAATACACATTTTAATTTGGTTAAGGCCTACAAAAGATAAAATGTTGATGTCCTAAATATTTGAAGGATTCAATTGTTATACATTGATAGTGTAAAATTTTTTTACACAGTTATCCAATTATGTATCACCACATAAGTCATGATAGTTGACTTTTATATCCACTACCTGAAAAGTCATTCAAACGAAATATTTTGGTTGGATGACAGTATAAAACTGTTTCATACTGTCAATGCATCAAAATTAAACTCATATTTGAAATAATATGATTAATTGTTTTGACACCAAACCAAAACAATCCTTTCATTTAGTTGATTATCACAACATAACTAAGAACAGTAGTAACTGTTATTAACAAAATTTTTATTGAAGAAAGAGTATAGACATGTTAAAAAAAAAAAAAGAAAGAAAGAAAGAAAAGGAATAGACAATAGAAAAACCTAGACAGAAATTTGTGGCACCTCTTTCTTCCTTTCTTTTAGATTTTTTGTGATTTTCCCAGCATCAAATGTCTAGACTCTAGACTTCTATCTTTCACTGACCTCGAAAACAGAATATGCTCCAATTGCATAACTAAACCCTCCTTGTCAGACCTTGGCATTTCTTCCTTGATATTCTCTGTTATGGTAGGGGATGGGTGTGTGTTTCCTATCTCTGTACCACAATATAATTGGAGAATGAGAGAGACCCAAACCGATTTAAGATGATGATGTTGGTCTCGGTCAATAAGGTGAAGAATAATTTGAGGATTTATTAGACAATTACTCATGCTGCGTAATACAAAAAAATGGAAGAAGTTTTCCAGTAAAGAGATAAAAGAAGAAGCAAAATGGAAGGGAAGGAAAAAAATGAAATAAAACTGTATTCAAAAGTGTAGTTAAAAAAAATGGGTTAAAAACCGCATGCGGAAGCGGGTTTGGATAATACAATAACTAAATCCCATTGCATAGTTTAATTAGAAGGACAAAAGTGGAAAAAAGAGTTGGATACCAAAAAATAGTTACCTCCCTCTATTCCCTTTATTATATTATTATCATATAGATTATTATTCGATTATATTATATATATATATATATATATATATATATATGTGGGTTTGACGCAATTTATAATAAAGACACATAATTTCATCAATAAAAAAATGTTTCTCACCCTCACATCCCGCCGATAAGATCAAATTCATTGCTCTCCCATTTGACTGCCAAAAGCAGTTACCTGGCATTTCTTTTCATTTTCCTATCCTATATACAAGCCTTCCAACACTATTGCACTCTGCCCCTGTTTGTAGCCAGTTACTATTCGTAACGAAACCACCGTTCTGAGAGCACTTTGCTACTTTCCACACTGAAGGATATCTCTCTAGTATCCAAACTTCAAGATCATGGATATTGCGCATTTCTTCTTCGGGATAATGGGTGGGTTCACGACCCTTTTTATATGGGTTAATTTCTCTTATATTCCTTGGTAGTTTGCTTGCCCTTCTTGTGAAGATTCTTGGCTCCCAGATTTGTACTTCCTCTGTTTCTGATTGTCATGTACTCATGTTTTTTGGGTGCAGGAAATGCTTCTGGTCTATTCCTCTTCTTGGCTCCAACGTACTCATCTTTATCACGGTTTTAAATTGTTCTTGATTTTTAGGGCCTACAATGGATCGTGTTAAGCTTTTTCATTCTTTTATTATCATTATTTTTTTCTTTTTCTATGTATGGCTAAGTGGAAGTTCAAGTAAAATTCTTGACATATTTGGCTTTTGGTAGAATCACATTCAAGAGGATTATCACGAACAAATCCACGGAGAAGTTCTCGGGAATTCCTTACCCTATGACACTTCTGAACTGTCTCCTTTCCGCTTGGTAATGAGCTTCTTACTAGTTCTTTCTTCTGCTTCATCCCCTCCATTTCCCCATATTTTCCATAATCTTGACGTAGATTTCTTATGCTCAGAATATTTTATAAGTACACATGCTTTGATCGAGAAAAAAAAATGAAAGTGTGCTGCACTCTTATTTATTTATTCTCAATTTGTTGGTAGTTGAGTTTTCCCTTTCAATTGCCAAATCTTGCATAGAAATCTATTCCCTATATTATATTCTTTACACGGGCACATCTTTGTGTTGATTTTCAAATCAGTTAGTTCCAAAGAAAAGAAAAAAGAAAATTTGGAATGGCTTGATTACATACAAGTAAAATTTTGAATTTTACGAGAGTCGTTCTAGTTCTATTCCGATCTGATTTGTTCAATCCACAGGTATGGTTTGCCGTTCGTGTCTCCACACAACATACTAGTAACAATCATAAACGGCACAGGAGCATTGATCGAGACCATATACGTTTTTATCTTCATCTTATTCGCACCGAAGAAGGAGAAGGCTAAAACTCTCGGCCTTTTCACATTCGTAGTAACAGTTTTCGCTGTTGTTGTCTTCTTGTCCCTCTTTGCCCTGCATGGAAATTCCAGGAAGATCTTTTTGTGGTTTCCCTGCCGCCATATTCTCCATTATCATGTATGGGTCACCTCTCTCAATTATGGTAAGCTAAGTTTACACTTGCATGTTAAGCCAGTTTGTCGTCGCCCCACATATATCCTTATCATGCCATACAGTCATAGTGGTCAAGTTGTCCTTTTCTCTTTCTCCTTTTCCCCCTTTCTTGCTTTGGTAATTTATTATATCAACAGCGAAAGAATGCCATTATGATTAAAGTTGTGTGATAATGACATGTTTATTTACCTAAATAATTTCAAATTAAATAACATATATAATATGTTTTGGCAATCCTCTAACGATTTTCCTGAAAACGGTAGTAATATCAAAGGAAGACTGCCCATTATTGTATTGAGTTTTAGGATTTTACACCTAAAAGTTAATTACTATTTGATCATTTAATAGAATCTACATATAATACAAGTTATTGATTTATTTTTGGTATATTTTCTATCCAAATCTCTTATCATTAGACTAATCCTAGTAGTTTATAGAGATTAGTGTTGATATTTATTTATTAAGAGATTAATTTTGATATAATGATAGTATAAAATCTTTTTATAAAAAATAGTTGGTGTGAAATTTAATCATTTTTATTGATATTATAATGATAATTCATAATTAAATAAAAGTGTAAAAAAATTTGACACATTAGTAGATAGAAACTAACTCTTAAAATATTACATAGAACTAAACTTTAATTTAAATCTTTGTACAAAACTTTAATTTAAATCTTTGTACTTTGTAATAAAAATAATATTTGCTCTCAAAACTTTCATATATTTTAGACTTATTAAGAGAGATGGCTAAAAAAAAAATAGACAGAAAGAGAAAAAGATGATGGCCCACCATCTTTGCATCAATCTATTCTAAAATTGAGTTCAAATTTTAGTTATAATTATATTATATCTCCTCTTATACTAGTTACGGCTGTGGACCTAACATAGAAATCTACTGCAGAGACTAGTGATCAGAACTAAGAGCGCGGAGTTCATGCCCTTCTTCCTTTCGCTCTCTGTGTTTATCTGTGGTACTTCCTGGTTTATCTTTGGACTGCTAGGCCGTGACCCATTTGTGGCGGTAAGCACACGACACAACCATCACTTGATTCACTTCATCATTTGAATTTTTGATTGAATAAGATGGAATGCCTGGTCACTTGTCATTAATGCAAGACTCAAGCGTAGGCTGTGTCTTGCAGGTACCGAATGGTGTGGGTTCCGCATTGGGGGCAGTGCAACTAATATTGTATTTCATTTACCGAGACAACAAAGGCAATCCAAAGAAGCCAACAACAGCAGAAGAGGAATCAATGGAGATGGGCACCGCGAAACCTCCACCATCAGGAGGTGAAATCCAATCCAATACACGTTGAACTCAGAGAGAACACGTCGAGGGACGCGTGTTGGCTCGTGTTAGATCCCATTTACCAACGTTTTCTTTGTTTCTATCTGCAAGCTAGCACCTCTTATGTTTGCACTCTGCTCTTATCTTGCTTATTTTGGGGTCCCATAATTGATTTGTAATTTTCTCTTCTTGCTTTGACGCCGGCAACTTTAGCCCATAGGGTTGCAAAGAGACTAAACATGTTTGTGATGTGTTGATTTTATTAGTCTCTTCTTTCTTTGAAACCAATTTAGGTGATGTTCTGTTTTGGTGGCTTTTTTAAGGTAGTGAATGAAAAGTTAAAAAAAAAAAAAAAAACCAAGCGCAGTTTACAAAGATGAACGGAAAAATTTGTCATTACGTATATAATGGAAACATTTTAGAAAACAACGTCGGGTTCCCTTTCCCAGTATTGCTGTCCTGCATTGGGATTGATATCAGAGATTGACAGCATCCGGAAAGGAAGACCATAATGAAACACAATGCGTTATCAGTTAACGATGAGTTAGCACCATATCAATACTCATAGGGTTATGTTATCAAAAATACTATTTAAACATTTAAGAAGTGGATATTTATTGAGACACCCACTTAACAATCATTAAATGAGATGGTGGATCCCACACACTTCATCTATCACATTACATCCAATGGTTATTAAGTGGGTATCCTAATAGACATCCACTTTTTGGGTGTTTAGATAGCATCACTCTTATGTTATTTATACTTACGAAGGGCGTATGATTCACAGAATGTTTGAACATTCCTGTGAGTGTGAGGTCTGTAATAGAGGATTCCTATGTTTAGTTTGTAACATAAAAAATATTTCCTAAAATGTTTTGTTTCTAAGAATGAAAACAATTCCTTTTTTTATTCCGACTCTATGGGAATGTTGGATTCCTATAGGGTGTCAAAACGAGCCGACCTGTAACATTTTAAAAATTATTTAAAAATTAATTTGGGCTTTATTAGTTGTAATTTTAAAAATCTAACAATTTTAGCAATGATGAGGACAGTCCAAAGGATATGCAAAAAAAAAAAAAAAGAATAGTGATTTGTGGGCACGCCAGGACAGCTGAAACCCTAGAATTGGGGCCCGAAGATACCCGAAACTGAGAAATTATAAGATTGAGAATAAAAATGATAAGGAATGAAAATTTTAGACCTGGAATTAATTTTTGATAATATATTGATAATGATGTGTTAATTTTGGTGGAGTGGTTTGATGTTGTAAAAAATCATTTTTTGCGGAAACCAATTTTGAACCATGCTGCTGGATTTTCAGTTTCCGTATGGACAGCCACTGATCACGAATTTTTTGAGTGAATTGTGGGCATTTTCATTAGTTATAAAAATTATATATTGAAGCTAACATTCTAAGGCAACTCTGAGAATTTTCGTGGATCATCATAAAGACTTTAATTGCCTAAAAAAAATCATGAACCGAGACTATATATGTGCTTCCTGACTTTCTCAAATTGAAGCTGTGAATTCGTCTAATTTTGTTACCATAGCAAATGATTGATTTTTCTTTTGAAATTTTTACAGGGTATTAGAAACATTTAATGTTTTACCAAGATTTTTATTTTGAATTTTCTGGGTTCACTTGCTTGGGTTAAAAATGATGAATTTTGGGTTTTGAGCTAAGGTTAAGTTATTTCTGACCACCAAATTTGTAGAATTTTGTTAACATAGTTGGGAAAACTCTTTTTCCTCTGAAATTTTTATGGAACCTTGTGGATATATTGACGTGTCTCAGATAATTTTTATAGCCTCCAAATTTGATTGTTTGATTGCAAATAAGTTTGTGTTACAATGGTGTGAAATCTACCCAATTACTGGAAATGAACCTAAGACTTGATTTGATAATGTAATGGCATGTTCGTTCTAGTATGACATGAATAATTGGTGTTAAATATTTGGCTATGTGACTTGTGATATATAAATGCATGCTAGAGGAAGTAAATATTGGTTTATGAGGCATGATTGAAATCACAGGGTGAATGAATGCTTATATATATTTTATGCATGCATTGGAAAAAGAAAAGTGAATGAT
Source organism: Dalbergia cochinchinensis (assembly GCA_031216125.1). Taxonomy (NCBI): domain Eukaryota; kingdom Viridiplantae; phylum Streptophyta; class Magnoliopsida; order Fabales; family Fabaceae; genus Dalbergia; species Dalbergia cochinchinensis. The sequence continues at coordinate 6,504,752 of CM062376.1, forward strand.
ATATTGAATTAAGTTCTATAGCCATGAGTAAAAATGAGATCTTCTTTGACTTGTCAAGGGCAAGTGAAGAAACATAAGATCCTTTTTGACTTGTCGAGGATAAATAAAGTTTCTTTTTGACTTGTCGAGGGTAAATAAAGAAACATAAGATCCTTTTTGACTTGTCGAGGGTAAATAAAGAGAGATGAGATCCTTTCAAATTATCGAAGACAAATAGAGAATGATGAGATCCTTTTCGAATTTTTGAGGGAAAATAAAGATAGATGAGGTCCTCTTCGATTTATCAAGGGCAATTAAAGATAATTTCCCTATATTTGGCATATACATGTTTGTATCATTAAGAATCATTTTGATTGATGTTATTTACTATGATTATGAGCTTATGATAAATGTGTACGAAGTGATTAATTTTTAAAATAACTCACTTGAGTATGGTTTTGAACTTTTAAAAAATGGCTGTTATGAACTGCATGATCACCTTTTTCTTAATAAACCAAAGTGGCTGGGATGATAACGATGACATTACAATTGTGTATTTGGGGAAATGCTCTATGGAAAATTATATAATTCTCACCTCTATGTTTTGTGTTCTCGTGTCATCTCCAGGTTGATGCAGAGAACTGAGAGGCTGCTATGTAAAAGAACTTGGAAGTGCAATAGTATAGTAGTTAATGCTTTTATTATGTTGTATTTAGTGGAATGGATATGTATGTAAATATGTTAGAGAACAAAGGTGTGTTAAAGCTCATAGAAGAGCTTCCCTTATGTATTTAACTTTGTATTAAACAAATGTTTTGGTTTCCTTGTTATATATTTTAATGGAATTATGACATAGTTATCTCGTAAGTCAATCGAGCTTGTTATAGATATTTGTCATTCCCGTCGTGGCGCCCTCCGGGTACGTTGTGACTGTTGCCCCTCTTTACTTGTTTCTTATTGAAAAATATAAAGTTCATGATTTTGATATTTTGCTATAAAAGACAAGTAAAGATATGAACACATGTTTTGTCCAAATACATGCTGAGAATGCATTGATGATCGTGAGTGTGTGATGACATAATGATGATGACAATGATGATGAATATATGATGAGGATGAATGTATGATAACAATGATGATGTGATAAATGATGCTATATGATTTTATGATGAATGAACACTGCTAATGTCAAGTGAGGAAGAAAATGTGTATGAAAATTTGTATGCAAAACTTAAAAGCATATGGGAAACAATGTGAAATTTAAATGCATGAGAGATGTGACAACATGTAAAGATGAAGCATAAGTATGTGAAATTAAAATGTATGAATGCAAATGTAAAAGCTATAAAGGCATCTGAAATTAAAATCTATGAAAGCAGAGTAAAGGACATGTGAAATTTAAAATCTATGAAAGCAGAGTAAATATTTGTGAAAGCCAGGTAAACAGATGTGAAAGCAGTAAATACATGTGAAATTAAAATTTGTGAAAGTGATATAAATACATGTGAAAATAAATGTGAAAGCAGTAAACACATGTGAAAGTAAATGTGAAAGCCGTAAATGCATGTGAAAGTAAAATTTGTGGAAGCAGTAAATATTTGTAAGCGATAGCATGTGAAAGTAAAATTTGTGAATGTAACGCCCGATTTTTACTGCAGTGGAAAATGACCAAAATGCCCTGAGGTCATTTTCGCCGAGAATCGAGAATGGCCGGCCTGACAGTCCTCGAAGGGCCAACTCAATGTTTGAAGGGGATTGAATGACCCTTGAGTGGCTTCGGAGGCGAAAGTCTCATTTTCTGCAATTTTGGGTCAAAATGACCAAAATACCCCTATAGCGTTTTTACGCGGGTAAAGGTGTCGTTTGAGCCCGAAACTTTCCCCAGAGATTTAAAACAATGTTTTTACATGTTTCAAAGCATCTGTTTCAGTCCCGGTGGTCCCGGGGCAGTTTTAGTGTAAAATTACGATTTTGCCCATAGAATAGTATTTTTGAGCTTAATGATGTAATTAAGCAAACCTAAGCAATATTAGGCTCTAATCGAAGATTAATTAATTTCCATAATTAATCTAGAGTCAAAATAAACTATTAAAATTAATTAGAACCTAAGATTGCTTAGATTAGATTTAAATCTCCTTTCTAAAACTCAAGATCTCACTCTTGGAATCTTGAATAATGTTTTCTTTTTCCAATTCCTTAAATCAAGGAATTGTGTCTAAAATTTTTTATGCACTAAAATGAGTTTATAACTCACTAATGATGCAAGACCACTCCTTAAATATGTTTTGACAACCTTGATTACCCATTTCCTCACCTAAACACTTTCTTACAAATTCCTAATCTTAATCCTAATCAAAGATACATCTAAACACAACTCTAAACCACAATTAAAATTGCAAGAAATCCTCCTCCCATGGCTGATGCACTTTCGGCCTTCTCCCCTTCAATTACATCACATGTTGATTTGTTTCTCACTCAGAGAACCATGCTTGAGTCATACCTTGAACCATACTTCACCATACTTTGAACCATACCTCACCATGCCCCAAGCTCACAACATCTCACCTCATGGAACTCATAGGGCTACTCATGCTTGGCCGAAACTTCATCCTCCCCCTTGCACCTTGCATTTGTTTCATTTCTCTATAAATAGCATGCTTGGGTGTACTTGCATCATTTTTGGTTCATTTGCTAAGTGTAAGTTTTCAAAGAGCACTTCAAAGTTTCCTTTTTCTCTCAAGTTCAAGTGTTCAAGTTCTTCAAGTTCTTCATCCTCTTCTCTCATCCCAATCTTCAAATCATTTGGTAGGGATTGTAACGCCCCAATTTTTACTGTAATTTTTACTGTCATTAGAAATTACTCAATTACTGAATTACCGTAGGTAATTATTACATAAGATTTGAGGCCGAACAATCCTCAATAAAGGAATATAACATTAGAAGAGAGGTTAGGAGCGATTCATGCAGAGTCGCAAATCCGAATTTACATGCGTATAAAATGACCAAAATGTCCCTGAAGTTATTTTACTCAGAAAATGAGGATTGTGGGCCCCACATATTCTCAAGGGGATGTTTTGAGAATAATAAGGGATTGTTTGTGTTATGTGTGTTAATAGAGCAGAAGAATCTCAATTTTGAGTTAGGCATGACGAAAAAGACCAAAACGCTCTGCTTTTTTAACTCGATGTGTGTGCCGACTGAGCCCGTACGTCACTAAAATGTTTTAAAATGTGTTTTTAAGCCATGATTGACCATTGGTTAAGCTCGGGTGGCCTTAGGCGATTTTTAAGTGAAAATGCGATTTTGCCCCGTTTTTGGCGCTTTGCGAATTTGGGATTTTCGATTCATATACAAAAACCTAAGCAATATTAGGCTCAAATTAAAGCTTATTAAATTCTAAATATTAATCTAGATTCAAAATTATGTATTTAGATTGATTAGAACCCAAAATTGCTCAAAAACACCCAAATTGCTTACTAATTCACTTAAGCCCTTAGCCGTAAATTCTCTAAATTACATGAATACCTTGCCTACACCTAAATAATGCATGGAACACACAAATTTCACTTCTTTGGGCTGTAATGCACGAAATTATTGATGCCATTATGCAGCTGAATTATTTCCAAAAGTTGCACTAAAACAAAATGCCAAAATGTCACCATAAGAGACATAATTCCTTAATTTCATACAACTTTGTCTAAAATGATTTTTCCTCCATTATTACTCCTGAAAAATTCTGACAACTACCTCCTCATTTTGGCCAATTAGAAGCCTCAAAATCTTCTATAAATAGGCTTGCTTGAGTGGTCTTGGAATGCTTGGTTCATAACTAGTTTTTAGGAGCACCAAAAACTTTCTTTCTTCCTCCTCTTTGGCTGAATTCTTTCTTCAATTTTTCAAAGAGATTTTGTGTCATTTCACTTCAAGAAATCAAGTTCTCTTCCTCTTCTTCAACCCAGATTAGGTAGGGAGTAGTTTCTAAATTTATTTCTATGCTTTGAGGAGTTGTGTTTTTAGCTCAAAATGATGAAATTATGAACTTGCCTTAGCTTTTCATTTTGGTTTTCCTCTTCAATTTTTCTTTAACCAATTCAACCATATGGTCTAGGTGGAACTAAGATGATGGCTTGATGATGAGGACCTTGAGGGTGGGTTGTAAATCCATCACAAGTTAGGCCTCTAAAGCTTGAAAATTCCACTTGATGCAAAACCTTAAAGAATAATGCTTTATGATGCTAAAACAAAGATTTTTAGTTTAGAACTTGAAAGATGTATTTTTTTTTCCTTTTATGTTTTATTTCTTGTTAAGATATGTATTGGGTTGAATTTATAATTCTTTTAAAGTCTTGAAGGAGCTCTAGTAAAGAAACAAAATGAATTTGCATCCATGATTAAGTTTATGCTTTGCATAACCATGTTTACCTTCTATGTCATCACTAAATTTTCAAGAATGAATAAATGAACTTGCATTTCTCATGTTTAAATTCCAAGCTTGTATTTCATGTTTATGTTTCAAGTCATCACTTAATCTTTCAAGATAATTAAGAGGTTGCATCTCATATTTAATTTATGCTCTCACTATATTTTATAATGGCTAAAAGAATCGGCATGACATGTTTATTTTATGTCATCACCTAAAGATCCTAGAGCTTAAAGACTTGCCCATGTATCACAAGCAAAGAAATATGATTATTGGAGTTAAAGAATTTATTCTTTAAAAAGTCTTGAGATTGGAGCTTAAAAGATGTAATAATAATTCTCTTCTCCCTCTCTCTGGTCTGCAATGCGGACTACAGCTCCGGTTTCTTAATATTCTCTTCTCCTCTCTATGGTCACATGCGGACTACCGCCAGCTCAGGTTTCTTAATATTCTCTTCTCCTCTCTCTTTGGTCTGTGCGGACTACCGCGCTCCAGGTTTCTTAATATTCTCTTCTCCCTCTCGGTCTGTGCGGATTACACCGCTCCAGTTTCTTGTATCATGTTTATATTTCAAGTTCTTGCATCATGTTTAATTTTCAAGTCATCACCTTAAATCTTAAAGATAAAGAAATGGAATTGCATATCATGTTTATAATTCCAAGCTATCACCTTATAAAGATAAGATTAAAATAAGGTTGCATAGCATGTTTATAATTCTAAGATGTCACCTAAATCTCTAAAGCTCAAGACTTACTCCTTTTATCTTAAGTGAGAATTTTAATTGTGAAGATCCTCCCAAATTTGACAAAAGAACTAGTTTCTAAATGAGTTTTAAGGCTTTGCAAGGATTTTCGGGGGAACTAGTATTTTATATGCACTTAAAATATGATTCTATGTAATTGCATGAGGTTCATGATTCCACGATCTGAGTTTAGTATCAATGTGTGATAATGATTTGATATGATTGAAGTTGTGATAATTATGGTTTATTGTTAAGAGAATGATTCATAATTGGTTTAGTAACTAATTAGTTCTATAATTGATAATTCTATGTAAGGATTGGATGCTTATTAAGTACTTGATATCATTGAATGATTTCACGACTTGCATGTTATAGTTGCTGTTGCAAATAATAAGAATGCTTATACATGAAATGTTCTTATGTAAAATTCACCTTTGTTGCTAGAAGAAAGTGTATCATTGTAAAAGTGTAATTTGGAAAGGTTAAGCTAAGGAAAGACTTGGTATTTAAGCGTGTCCATTGTGACCCACCTCTCTTTCTGGGAATCTCCCATATGCATGATTACGATTGATATATATTATTCTAGCTTAAGACTATAAATGAGAAAATGTTATGATGTTTATGAATTGTATTATGATATAACATGCAAAGATTTAATGGTGACTTAAACTTATAAGAAAATGATCCTTTGGAACCATCGACTATAGGTGGTGAAAAAGGTGATTTTAGCCCCTAACCCGTTCTCTCAAAAGGGTAGAGTCGGGACTTTAGCTTATCAAAAGGGATAAGTATATGCTAGTGACGACTAGTAAAGTATGAGCTCATAACCTAAATTACTCCCAAAAGGGTGGAGTATAGGGTGGCCCAAGGAAAATAATGATGATGATAAGATTTTAAGTCACCTAAGGCACTAAAGAAATGAAATATGTGCACTTTGTGTCCATGTGTAGCTAATATTATATGGCGTTCTTTTATGCATGTTATTTTGATAATGATGATGAGGAATATGATGTAATGATAAAGGAAAAGTTCATTGTAAATATGACATGTTAAGAATAAGATGCATTATAAGACGCATGATTAAAAATTGGCGAACCTCGGTTAAGTATTTGTCCGAACTTAAAATCGATCTTTGCATGCTCACTATTTTAGAATAATCCCGAGGTTCTGGGGACTTTGATGATGACTTTGTAGAAGGAGGTACCTTCTTTGAGAATTCTTTAGCAAGATTCTCACTCCCTTTTCTTTATTTCCGTCATTGTCTCCAGATTCAAATGGCGACATTCGTCTGTTCGTTGATACCCCTACTTGGGAATTCCACTATGATCAGGTGCATCGCTCGTATCATTTTGAAGGAGGTCTTGTGATTCGTGTTTTTATTTACATAGGTCGTCCATTTGCCCATGCTGTCCCTAGTTATTGATTTTCTCCTACTTCTCCCTATGGCGATGAAATGGTTTTCGAACATGCACGTCCACTTGATGAAAGGATGTTACGTTCTTATCCCGCTTCATCTTTGTCCATGGATTTCCGAGTATGTTCGAGGCGAGATATTACTGAAACTGATCCTTCAGAGGACACTCCTACTCATGTATATTACGAGAGCTCGCTCCTACTCCCTGCGTGTAAGAGAGGGTAGTGAGGAAAGCAGCTTGTTCAGTAGAGGTTAGCGAGAAGGCCGTCCATGCGACCCGACTGGTGCATCTCGTGTGTCCCTCAGAGGAGCTCATCGATGGATCGGATTTATTCCCCATTTTCAGACGGTGGCCATAGAAGGTTCTTAGTAGACTTATGTGTGATCATGCACCTAGTTTTAGGATAACCTTCCGCTTATGCAGTTATCTAGATTAGGGGCATCTATTTCCTTAAGTATATTTTCTTTTATGGGTTTGCATAAGATAATGATGTATGAACATAACTCACCCTTTGAGTGAGGTTATTGTATGTAAATATATGCTATAATGTGCTTATGGATGTTATATGATGGAGCCTAAGTGATATGATGTGATATATTCTTAAACGTCTTATTATACTCCGCTTACTCGTTCACGTTGTACTCGGCTCACGTTTTCAATTATGTGTTTAAAAAAAATGGCTCGTAATTTCACTAAGTATTTTCAAATTATGAAGAAAGAACCAAAGCAAGGACTAAAGTCTAGTCATTAATCAGATTCAACCTAGGTGTATCTGGTTAATTACTAAGTGTTACATTTTGGTATCGAGGCGATTCGATTCTCATGGAGCCTGAGGATTGGACTAGCTATGCTTCTAAAGCATAATACGTTAGTGACGTCATGTGTAGATGTTTATCATTAGGATGAGCTTGGGGAGTAGAAATACATGACTCTTTGTATGTTGAAAGTACCATGGTAACTTGCTCACTTTGCATGGAATATTGGGCCTGATCACCTCAGTGTTGCTGTTTTGTGTGTATAGGGACCAATGGCACGTCGACAACAGACTAGGAGCGCAGCACAAAATAATCACGACAACGAGACAGAAGCACTCGCGACGTAGCAAGGACCATGAGAATGATGATGGAACGAATGGATCAGGATCGTCAAGCCAATATGAATCAGCGACATGAGATTCCTGAACATGCCTGTTTCGGGGAGTTTCGTAAGGCAAACCCACCGGTTTTCAAGGGGACACTGAATCCAAATATTGCAGATGAATGGATTCGAATATTGAGAAGGTCTTTCTTTGTAGTCCCATGCTCGGAGGAGCAAAAGGTCACCTTCGCTACTCATATGCTTGAGGGTGATGCGGTTTACGGTGGGCCAGTGTTCGAAGACTCTGGAGACGGCCGATGTGGACATTGATTGGGAACTATTCAAGGTCCATTTTTACGAAAACTACTTTCCAGTGACAGTTAGAAATCCCAAGGACATTGAATTCATGCAACTTGTGCAGGGAATATGAATGTGGCCCAAAGACACGCTGCATTTGAAGAACTCATTAAGTTCTCAAGAATGTACCAAGGAAATCCTGATGAGTCTTGGAAATGCATTAAATCCGAGTCAGGGTTGAAGGCGGAACTTAATGTGGCAGTTGCACATTTGGAGATTAGGGATTTCTCTACCCTAGTTAACAAATGTCGGATTATTGAAGAAGGTCAGAGAAAACTAAACACCCCAAAGTCGATAATATTACCAAAAAGTTGACACCTCAAGGTCGGCAGTTCAAGAAGCGAAATCGACCTCCATTTCGGCCAGAATGAAGAGGACAAGGGAGACAAAGAAATTTACAAGAAGGAAGGCCAAACAACAAGAACCGGTATAATAACACCGGCTACAACAATAACTTGATAACAATCACAACAACAACAATAACAACAATAAAGGAAAGCACCACAAAGAGGTCGGCGGTACCTCCACGGCTGCGCCATTCATGGAATGTCCCAAGTGCGGCAAGAATCATGGGAGCTTGCCATGTCGAGCCGGAACAATCGTGTGCTATCGGTGTGGAAAACCAGGCCATTACTCCGGGAATGCACTGAAAGGAACCCGCCAACCCCAATCCCAAGCCACAATACCAGGGAAGGGTATTTATTGTTAATCTTGAAGAAACAACGAAGTCACGAAATCTCGTGGAAGGTAAGGGTAATATGCATGGTAAAGACTTAATTGTACTATATGATTCTGGCGCTTCTCATTCTTTTATCTCCCATTCATGTGTTAAAGCCTTAATTTACCTATGGTGAGCTTCCTTTTGACCTTATTGTTTCTACCCATTGGAAAACCCGTTAGGACTTGTAAATGTTGTTTAGATTGTAGTTTTATTATAGATAATAGATCCTTTGTTTTAGATCTTGTTGCTTACCCATGCGAGGTTTAGATGTGATTCTTGGCATGGATTGGCTTGAGGCCAACCGTGTCTTGTTAAAGCTATTATGAGAAAACCATCACTTTTCTTCCTATTCCTATTGAACCTAAGAAACCCATAAGTCTTTACATAAGCTGCTGTGGAAATGGGTGTGGTAAGGGTGAGAGTAAAGGTTACATTTTCGTAGCCGCTAGTGATGTAGACTTTAAGCAAAGTATCGATGAGATACCAATAGTAAGAAATTATCCCAAAGTATTTCCAGATGAGATACAACAGTTTCCCCCCAAGAGAGAGATAGAATTTTCCATAGAGTTGCTTAGGGTGCGGGACCTATATCCATAGCCCCATACAGATGTCCCCATTAGAATTGACCGAGTTAAAAACTCAATTGGAAGATTTATTGGAGAAAAAAAGTTTGTTAGGCCTAGTGCATCACCTTGGGAGCCCTGTGTTGTTTGTAAAGAAAAAGGATGGGAGTATGAGGATGTGTGTAGATTATAGGCTGTTGAATAAAGTAACGGTGAAAAACAAGTATCCTCTGCCTAGGATCGATGATTTGATGGACCAAGCTGAAAGGTGCGGTAGTGTTTTCTAAGATAGATTTGAGGTCAGGCTACCATCAAATTAGAGTGAGAGATGAAGACATACCTAAAAAGCGGCCTTTACTTTCGATACGGCCATTTTGAGTTTGCGATAATGTCCTTTGGGTTAACTAATGCTCCACTATTTTTATGGATTACATGAATAGGATCTTTCGACCCTATTTAGATCAGTTTGTAGTTGTCTTTATAGATGACATTCTCATATATTCTAAGACCCATGAAGAGCATGAATGCCACCTAACCATAGTACTAGAGATCTTGAAGGAAAAGAAACTATATGCCAAGATTTCCAAGTGTGAGTTTTGGTTGGATAAGGTGCAATTTTTAGGGCATGTAGTATCTAAGAAAGGAATTGCTGTAGATCCTAGTAAGGTAGAAGCGGTAGTAAGCGGGAAAGACCAACCACTGATGGCGAAGTAAGGAGCTTTTTGGGTTTAGCCGGTTATTACCGTCGATTTATCAAGGATTTTCCCAGATTTCCTACCTTTGACCAAGTCGACTAGGAAGAACACCCCTTTTCATGGACCGGAGTGTGAAAAAGAGCTTTCAAGAGTTAAAACACAAGCTAACCTCGACCCTGTTTTAGTGTTACCCGACCCCAATGTGCCTTTCGAGGTGTATTGTGATGCTTCAAAAAGGGTTTAGGTTGTGTATTGATGCAGGATAGGCAAGTGGTGGCCTATGCATCAAGACAACTCAAGCCACATGAGGCAAACTACCCTACCCATCACCTTGAGTTAGGCTGCCGTCGTGTTTGCTCTAAAGATTTGGAGACACAATTTATATGGAGTTAAGTTTGAGGTGTTTTCCGATCACAAGAGTTTGAAATATCTCTTTGATCAAAAGAGCTAAACATGAGGCAAAGGCGATGGATGGAGTTCTTGAAAGATTATGATTTTGGATTGAACTACCATCCTGGTAAAGCTAATGTAGTAGCCGATGCTTTGAGTAGGAAGTCCTTACAAGTGTCCCGCTTGATGGTGAAGGAGGTTGAATTGATTGAGCAATTTAGGGACTTAAACCTAGGAATGACTTTGACCACTAAGGGCATCGAGCTTGTCATCTTAGAGTGACAAGTGAGTTCAAAGAAAGGATTGTTCAAGCTCAAGGGGCGATCTTTGAGTTTCAAGAGACTTTAGGGCGTGAAGGCGGGGAAAGTTGATAGGTTTTACCCAAGGAATGGACGATTTGTGGAGGTTTAAAGGTCGAATATGTGTACTGCTAGTGGTGGCCTCCAAAGGATATTTTGGAGGAAGCCCATAAGAGCCATTTTACCACTTCATCCTGGTGCCACCAAGATGTATCAAGATTTGAAGAAGATGTTACGGTGGTCCTGAATGAAGAAAGATGTGTGCACATGGGTGAGTAAGTGCTTGGTGTGTCAAAAGGTGAAGATTGAACACCAAAAACCCTGCGGAATGCTGCAACCTCTGCCGATCCCTGAGTGGAAGTGGGATAGTATCTCCATGGATTTTGTGACTGGATTACCAAGGACCCAAATGAATCATGATACCATATGGGTAATCGTGGATCGATTGACAAAGTCGACCCAGTTTTTACCTATTAAGGTGACTTATTCCTTGGATACGTTAGCACAATTATATATTCAGCAGATAGTGAGGTTACATGGGGTGCCGCTCAGCGATAATCTCCCACCGAGATCCCCGATTTACGTCGGCATTTTGCGGGGCCTTACAATAAGCATTTGGTTCAAAGCTGTGTCTAAGCACGACCTATCACCCCCAAACAGACGGTCAATCTGAAAGAACTATCCAAACCTTGGAGGATATGTTAAGGGCATGTGTTTTAGATCAAAGGGGAAGTTGGGATAAGTACCTGCCACTTATTGAATTTGCATATAACACTTGATTATCATGCAAGTATCGATATGGCACCGTATGAGGCCCTCTATGGACGGAAATGTCAATCTCCCTTATGTTGGTATGAACCCGGAGAGCAAAGTTTACTTGGACCTGATATTGTGAGGGAAACAACGGAACAAATCAAAAAGATTAGGGATAAGATTCTTACTGCTCAAAGTCGACGGAAAAACTATCGCGGACAAGCGGCTAAGCCGCTAGATTTTCAAGAAGGGGACCACGTGTTCCTAAGGATCACCCCCACCACAGGCATAGGCCGAGCAATAAAAGTAAAGAAATTGAGCCCCAGATTTCTTGGTCCGTTTGAAATCCTTACCAAAGTAGGACCTGTAGCTCTCTGTATAGCCCTACCCCGAGTCTATCCAACCTTCATGATGTTTTCCATGTCTCTCGATTAAGAAAGTATCAATCGACCCGAGTCATGTACTAGAGCCGTAACATGTACAATTAAGAGATAACTGACATTTAACTTACTACCCACGAGAATCGTCGACCGAGAGAGTTAGCGAGTTAAGGAACAAGGTGTACCCTGGTCAAAGTAGCATGGGGACGAGGTGAAACCGAAGAACTTACATGGGAGCTGGAATCAAACATGAAAGCACAATACCCGAGTTGTTCTCTGTAGCAATTTCAGGCGAAATTCTTTTAAGGAGGGAGTAATGTAACGCCTCAATTTTCACTGTAATTTTTTCTGTCATTTGAAATTACTCTATTCTTGAATTACCGTAGGTAATTATTACATAAGATTTGAGGCAGACAATCCAGAATAAAGGAATATAACATTAGAAGAGAGGTTAGGAACGATTCATGCGAGAGTCGCAAATCCCGAATTTATGTACGTATAAAATGACCAAAATGTCCCTGAAGTTATTTTACTCAGAAAATGAGGATTGTGGGTCCCACATATTCTCAAGGGGATGTTTTGAGAATAATAAGGGATTGTTTGTGTTATGTGTGTTAATAGAGCAGAAGAATCTCAATTTTGAGTTCGACATGCAGAAAAAGACCAAACGCCCCTGCTTGGTGTTTTAACTCCGATGTGCGTGCTGACCAGGCCCGAACCTCACTAAAATGTTTTAAAATTTGTTTTTAAGCCATGATTAACCATTGGTTAAGCTCGGGTGGCCTTGGGCAGTTTTTAAGTGAAAATACGATTTTGCCCCGCTTTTGGCGAGTTTGCGAATTTTGGGATTTTCGATTCATATACCGAAACCTAAGCAATATTAGGCTCAAATTAAAGCTTATTAAATTCTAAATATTAATCTAGATTCAAAATTATGTATTTAGATTGATTAGAACCCAAAATTGCTCAAAAACACCCAAATTGCTTACTAATTCACTTAAGCCCTTAACCGTAAATTCTCTAAATTACATGAATACCTTGCCTACACCTAAATAATGCATGGAACACACAAATTTCACTTCTTTGGGCTGTAATGCACGAAATTATTGATGCCATTATGCAGCTGAATTATTTCCAAAAGTTGCACTAAAACAAAATGCCAAAATGTCACCATAAGAGACATAATTCCTTAATTTCATACAACTTTGTCTAAAATGATTTTTCCTCCATTATTACTCCTGAAAATTCTGACAACTACCTCCTCATTTTGGCCAATTAGAAGCCTCAAAATCTTCTATAAATAGGCTTGCTTGAGTGGTCTTGGAATGCTTGGTTCATAACTAGTTTTTAGGAGCACCAAAAACTTTCTTTCTTCCTCCTCTTTGGCTGAATTCTTTCTTCAATTTTTCAAAGAGATTTTGTGTCATTTCACTTCAAGAAATCAAGTTCTCTTCCTCTTCTTCAACTCAGATTAGGTAGGGAGTAGTTTCTAAATTTATTTCTATGCTTTGAGGAGTTGTGTTTTTAGCTCAAAATGATGAAATTATGAACTTGCCTTAGCTTTTCATTTTGGTTTTCCTCTTCAATTTTTCTTTAACCAATTCAACCATATGGTCTAGGTGGAACTAAGATGATGGCTTGATGATGAGGACCTTGAGGGTGGGTTGTAAATCCATCACAAGTTAGGCCTCTAAAGCTTGAAAATTCCACTTGATGCAAAACCTTAAAGAATAATGCTTTATGATGCTAAAACAAAGATTTTTAGTTTAGAACTTGAAAGATGTATTTTTTTTTCCTTTTATGTTTTATTTCTTGTTAAGATATGTATTGGGTTGAATTTATAATTCTTTTAAAGTCTTGAAGGAGCTCTAGTAAAGAAACAAAATGAATTTGCATCCATGATTAAGTTTATGCTTTGCATAACCATGTTTACCTTCTATGTCATCACTAAATTTTCAAGAATGAATAAATGAACTTGCATTTCTCATGTTTAAATTCCAAGCTTGTATTTCATGTTTATGTTTCAAGTCATCACTTAATCTTTCAAGATAATTAAGAGGTTGCATCTCATATTTAATTTATGCTCTCACTATATTTTATAATGGCTAAAAGAATCAACGCATGACATGTTTATTTTATGCCATCACCTAAAGATCCTAGAGCTTAAAGACTTGCCCATGTATCACAAGCAAAGAAATATGATTATTGGAGTTAAAGAATTTATTCTTTAAAAAGTCTTGAGATTGGAGCTTAAAAAGATGTAATAATAATTCTCTTCTCCCTCTAGTGGTCCTGTGCGGACTACCGCCGCTCCGGTTTCTTAATATTCTCTTCTCCCTCTACTGGTCCTGTGCGGACTACCGCCGCTCCGGTTTCTTAATATTCTCTTCTCCTTCTACTGGTCCTGTGCGGACTACACGCTCAGGTTTCTTAATATTCTCTTCTCCTCTCTTTGGTCTGTGCGGATTACCGCCGCCTCCAGTTTCTTGTATCATGTTTATATTTCAAGTTCTTGCATCATGTTTAATTTTCAAGTCATCACCTTAAATCTTAAAGATAAAGAAATGGAATTGCATATCATGTTTATAATTCCAAGCTATCACCTTATAAAGATAAGATTAAAATAAGGTTGCATAGCATGTTTATAATTCTAAGATGTCACCTAAATCTCTAAAGCTCAAGACTTACTCCTTTTATCTTAAGTGAGAATTTTAATTGTGAAGATCCTCCCAAATTTGACAAAAGAACTAGTTTCTAAATGAGTTTTAAGGCTTTGCAAGGATTTTACGGGGAACTAGTATTTTATATGCACTTAAAATATGATTCTATGTAATTGCATGAGGTTCATGATTCGGCCACTGATCTGAGTTTAGTATCAATGTGTGATAATGATTTGATATGATTGAAGTTGTGATAATTATGGTTTATTGTTAAGAGAATGATTCATAATTGGTTTAGTAACTAATTAGTTCTATAATTGATAATTCTATGTAAGGATTGGATGCTTATTAAGTACTTGATATCATTGAATGATTTCCTGACTTGTATGTTATAGTTGCTGTTGCAAATAATAAGAATGCTTATACATGAAATGTTCTTATGTAAAATTCACCTTTGTTGCTAGAAGAAAGTGTATCATTGTAAAAGTGTAATTTGGAAAGGTTCTGGCTAAGGAAAGACTTGGTATTTAAGCGTGTCCATTGTGACCCACCTCTCTTTCCTGGGAATCTCCCATATGGATGATTACAGTTGATATATATTATTCTAGCTTAAGACTATAAATGAGAAAATGTTATGATGTTTATGAATTGTATTATGATATAACATGCAAAGATTTAATGGTGACTTAAACTTATAAGAAAATGATCCTTTGGAACCATCAGACTATAGGTGGTGAAAAGGTGATTTTAGCCCCCTAACCCGTTCTCTCAAAAGGGTAGAGTCGGGACTTTAGCTTATCAAAAGGGATAAGTATATGCTAGTGACGACTAGTAAAGTATGAGCTCATAACCTAAATTACTCCCAAAAAGGGTGGAGTATAGGGTGGCCCAAGGAAAATAATGATGATGATAAGATTTTAAGTCACCTAAGGCACTAAAGAAATGAAATATGTGCACTTTGTGTCCATGTGTAGCTAATATTATATGACGTTCTTTTATGCATGTTATTTTGATAATGATGATGAGGAATATGATGTAATGATAAAGGAAAAGTTCATTGTAAATATGACATGTTAAGAATAAGATGCATTATAAGACGATGATTAAAAATTGACGAACCTCGGTTAAGTATTTGTCAGAACTTAAAATGAATCTTTGCATGCTCACTATTTTAGAATAATCCAGAGGTTCCTGGGGACTTTGATGATGACACTGTAGAAGGAGGTACCCTTCTGAGAATTCTTTAGCAAGATTCTCACTCCCTTTTCTTTATTTCCGTCATTGTCTCCACACTCAAATTGCGACATTCGTCTGCTCGTTGATACCCCTACTTGGGAATTCCACTATGATCCGTGCATCGTCGTATCATTTTGAAGGAGGTCTTGTGATTCGTGTTTTTATTTACATAGGTCGTCCATTTGCACATCCTGTCCCTAGTTATCGATTTTCTCCTACTTCTCCCTATGGCGATGAAATGGTTTTCGAACATGCACGTCCACTTGATGAAAGGATGTTACGTTCTTATCCCGCTTCATCTGCTGTCCATGGATTTCCAGAGTATGTTCCGAGACGAGATATTCTCAAACCCGATCCTTCGTGAGGACACTCCTACTCATGTATATTCTCGAGAGCTCTGCTCCTACTCCCACACGTGTAAGAGAGGGTAGTGAGGAAGCAGTTGTTCATTGAGGTTAGCGAGAAGGCCGTCCATGCGACCCCAGCCTGGTGCATCTCGTGTGTCCCCTCCCGAGGGAGCTCATCAGTGGATCGGATTTATTCCCCCATTTTCAGGACAGTGGCCATAGAAGGTTCTTAGTAGACTTATGTGTGATCATGCACCCTAGTTTTAGGATAACCTTCCCGGCTTATGGAGTTATCTAGTTTAGGGGCATGAATTTCCTTAAGTATATTTTCTTTTATGGGTTTGCATAAGATAATGATGTATGAACATAACCCACCCTTTGAGTGAGGTTATTGTATGTAAATATATGCTATAATGTGCTTATGGATGTTATATGATGGAGCCTAAGTGATATGATGTGATATATTCTTAAACGTCTTATTATACTCCGCTTACTCGTTCACGTTGTACTCGGCTCACGTTTTCAATTATGTGTTTAAAAAAAAAAAGGCTCGTAATTTCACTAAGTATTTTCAAATTATGAAGAAAGAACCAAAGCAAGGAGTAAAGTCTAGTCATTAATCAGATTCAACCTAGGTGTATCTGGTTAATTACTAGGGTGTTACATGGATTTTCTTTCAAGTATTTTCTTTATTTAAGTTCTATTTCTAGTTATGTGTTTATGGTTTCTCTTGAGTCTTTTTAGAACTTCTCTCCCTCTCCTTTTTCTTTCTCATTTTTGGCCATGGGCCTTTGAGAGCAAAGGAATGAGAGCTTGATGATGAGGTTCCATGATGATGATGTTCATTACTTGAACAATCTCTAAAGCCTGATATTTATTCTTAAGCTAAAGATGTTTTTAGTTTTTCTTCTTGAACCTTGAAACCTTTCACTTGATGATGTTTTAAAATGGTTACATAAACTCAATGATGAGGACTCATGATGTTGGTGTTAATGCATCATCAAGATCATGGTCTCTAGAGTTTGAAATGTTTCTTTTTCTTCTTAAAAGCTTCGGTTCCTTTCTTTTTCTTTCTTCACATTTTCGGCCATGTTGGCCAATAAGGTTCACAATGGCTTGATGATGAGAGCTTTTAGATGATGACTATATGTTCATCACAATGAGGCCTCTAGAGCTTGAGTTTTAATAAAAATGCTATTTATGACCACAT
The DNA here is from genome assembly GCA_031216125.1 of Dalbergia cochinchinensis. Taxonomy (NCBI): domain Eukaryota; kingdom Viridiplantae; phylum Streptophyta; class Magnoliopsida; order Fabales; family Fabaceae; genus Dalbergia; species Dalbergia cochinchinensis. The sequence goes on from CM062376.1 coordinate 6,521,996, forward strand.
TTCAAGAAAAGAAACTTTGTGTTTTAAAGAACCCTTGAGGTTCACTCTTGTCTTTACTTTATCTTGCCATGATAAGTTTGGGTTGAGGTTTGAGTTCCTTTAAAGTCTTGTATGAGCTCTAATAAGAAATAAAATGGACTAGCATTCATATTTAAATTCAAGCTTATGCATTACATATTTACTTTGAGCTTTGCATTCATATTTATTTTCCCAAGCCATCACTTAAAGTTAAAGGATAAAGAATGGATTGCACCTCATAGTTACATTCTTGTCTAGCATATTTACTTTTCATCACTAAAGAACATAAAGATTCAAAATAAGAGCTTGCACTATCACCTAACTAAATCTCAAAGCCTTTCTATTTCGGCCTTAAAGTCGATTGTTGTTGGACCTAGAGCACTAAAATAAAGAAATGAACTTGCTTCTCGCATATTTATTTCAAGCCTTGCATATTTATATTCAAGTCTTGCATATTTACTTTAAGCTCTCACTTTACTTTGTAATGAAGGATAAAAATGAAGTGCATAGCATGTTTAAATTATGTCATCACTTAAAGACCTTAGAGCTCAAAGACTTGCCCATTTTATCACAAGTTAAAATCTAATGTGGAAGCATTCTTTGAATGCATAATTTCGGCCATGTAGTGATGATGAACTTGGAAGGAGATTCATCTAGCTACAAGGGCCAACAATCTAAGTTTTAAGATTCTCTTTAAAACCTCATGAAGTTTATAAGATTAAGACGAACAAAATTTATGAATTTAATTCTCTTTTAAGGAGGGATTAAGTGGTCACTGACCTAAGGATGTTTTTAGTCCCTTTTACAAAATAAAATGGTTTGCAAAAGAGTCTTGAAGTCCTAAAAATGATTCCAAGAGAAACTAGCAACTTATGTGTTTTAAAAATATCAAGTTATGCATCTTTTTGGGGACTTAATGTTTCGGTTCTTCCATGATGAGTTTGCTGCTGTATGATGATGTTTTGATGTGTTTGAATGAGTAAAAATTATGTATGTTGAAGTAGGAACATTTCTATGCATGATAAGAGAGAAACTAGCTTTCTAGAAAAAAAACTGTAAAGTCAAGATTTAGCATAGTTTTAACCCATTTATTTTTGGACACTGCCCAAACTGTTTCAATGGGAATATAATCATATTAGAATTTTTTAATCATGCAAAATTTGGTTACAATTGAAGTAGGATTGAATTTTAGCACCTATAGAGAAACTAGTAACTAGAAAACCGTAAAACCGCAATTCTAGAACTCTTAGAACATTTAATTTTTAGAATCTGTCCAGCAACCTTATAATGTAGAGAACATAGCTTACAATTAGTTCTTAGGCATAGAAATGTCTCATAATTGGTTTAGGTCGAACTTATAACGCCTTAGGCGAAGACAGAACCAAGAAAAGGTCTAAAATGTAAGTTCTAGAGCCCCACAATTATAAGTTTATAATGCTGCCCCTAAGGAATGATGTTCAGATTTAATAGAGAGCATAAATAATAATAAGATTTGTTAGAAGAGAACCCTTAGGTGCATAAAAGGTTGATAGAAGATGATAGGTTAATTACATCACAAGTTTAAGGCCCGTAAGGGTCAAAGCATAAGATACCGTAAGACCAAGAGCATAATGAATTTTTAATGTTGCTTGTGAACGCATGAGAATGATTATGTGAATGCATGAAAATTATGATGAAGGATGCATGTTTGAATGACTTATGTGGCATAAAGAAGAATTTGGAAGAAATTCAGCATGCTGTAGTTATGCTGTTGAATTTTTGACAAATTCGGGGACTCAGAAAGTTTTTGAAAAACCTATAAGATTTTTATGAGGTACTAAGATGAGTTCTCGGATGACACCGGTTCGGCCGAGCACCTCCAGAGAACTCACGTGACATCGGTACCAAGATGAATTCTTGGGTGACACCGGTTCGGCCGAGTACCCCCAAGAAATGCCGCCTAGCCCGTCTTTGGATAAGTCGGGATTATGTTTATGATTATGTTACGCTTATCGGGATTGATAAGTAAGAACTAGTGACGACTAGTTAAGGTATGAGCTCATAACCTAGAGATATGACACGTTCTGGGTGACACCGGTTCGAGCACCCCCAGAGCGATTGTCTTTTAGGGTGGCCTATGAGGAAGTAAAGTATAATGTTTATGTCACAAAGATTCCCATATAAGTATTTAACTGCCACTTTATGCCACTATTATGATATTCTTAATGTTATGACTACTTTCTTGCATTAAGTAGAGCCATGCATACATTCTTTAATATGATTGCATCCATGACATTAAGAATCATGCTAAAATGAACGGACCTTGGCTAATTATGTTTTAGAACCTAAAAATAGACTTAATGCATGCTCACTTATTTCGTATACTACACCCAAGGTTCCTGAGGATGTAGATGATGACACCTAGGTAGTAGGAGGCCCTACTGAGATTCTTTAGCAAGATTCTCACTCCCTCTATCTCTTTCTTTCCGTCACGTCTTTTTCAGATGGCGACGTTCGTGGTTTTTGTGGACACCCCGACGTGGGAGGTGCACTATGATTCGGAGCATGGATTATACCATTTTGAGGGACAGTGCACGGTGCGAGTCTTCATGTTCGTTGGACGTCCCTTCGCTCACCCCGTACATTCCCATCGCTTCTCCCCGACAGCACCCCACGGTGACGACGAGCGGGTTTTTGAGCACGTGTGTATGCATAACGAGAGAGTGCTCCGTATGCACATCGTCGTCTCAGCCATGCGTGACTATCCCGACTATGTGCCCCGGACTTACTTCTCAGAGATCGATCCATCGGAGGACTCGCCTACCCATCCGTACAGCGAGAGCTCCGCCCCCACTCCACCACTGATGAGAGAGGGCAGTGAGGATACCGTGACTCAGCCACGGCTCACACGACGACCGGAGGAGCGGCCACGTCGCGGGGTCACTCTCGATCCCCGTTCCGCCTTTACACGCCAGGGGAGCTCGCCCAGTTTCCCAGATATGTGCCTCGCTCGCGAGATGGACGTCAGTAGGAGGTGACGTATGACCGATGGAGTACCCGGATGGACCTCCTTTTGTTTAGAGGATATCCCTTTAGTTGCACTTGGGTAGGGGAGTTGCTTTTATGTTTTTCGGCGTACTTTCCTTTGTATTTTCTTTTTAGTTGTATCTGTTCATGATGTACTAAACTAAGCCTCACTCTCCATGAGTGGGCATATCATATCATAATATATATAAATATGCAGTTCAGTTTTATTGTGATGTGCCTTCATTTGCCTTGTGTTATGACGAGATGTTTGCTTTATTTTCATCCATACTTTATTGCTTATCGTGTCACGCGGCTCTCACTTTGCTTTTAAAATTCAAAAAAAAATTTACCAGTATTTCCGCTAAGTATTTTAAAGTAATAAGGAAGCTATGACGTAACAAACTAATGATTAACCTAATTATTTTCTAGAGTATTGGGTTAAAAATTAGGATATTACAGTGAAAGCAGTAAACGCATGTGAAAGTAAATATTTGTGAAAGCAGTAAACGCCTGTGAAAGTAAATGTTTGTGAAAGCAGCAAACACATGTAAAAGTAAATGTTTGTAAAGTAGTAAACGTATGTGAAAGTAAAATTCGTGAAAGCAGTAAATGCATATGAAAGTAAAATTTGTGAAAGCAGTAAACGCATGTGAAAGTAAATGTTTGTAAAAGTAGTAAATGTTTGTGAAAATTAGTAAACGCATGTGAAAGTAAAATTTGTGAAAGCAGTAAACACATGTGAAAGTAAGTAAAATTTGTGAAAGTAGTAAATGCATGTGAAAGTAAAATTTGTGAAAGTAGTAAATACATGTGAAAGTAAAATTCGTGAAAGCATATAAAAAGTCTATGAAAGCATGTAAAAATCTATGAAAGCATTTCAATTTGTGAAAGCATACAAATGATTGTGACATGTGAAAAGAAAGCTTGTGAAAGTAGAGTGAATGCATATGAAAGTGAAAGCAGAATTTTATGAAGGTGTGAGAGAATTAGATGAATATGAAAACAAATGTAAATGAATGATTGGCAATTTTGATGAAATAATGATGTGAGATTAATGTGATGATGATATGAGTAATGCAAAATTAGTGCAATGATGATATGATGAATGAAGCAAAACTGGTGGAGTAATGGCCTGATGAATGAATTAATGGCAAACTGATGTTGTGGTAACGTGTTAAGTGACAAGAATGATGACAATAGCTCTCCAAAATTAAAATTTGCCCCAGTTTGAAGTGTCTTTGTATCGTCCTTTAAGAAAGCTTTTTATATCCCAAAATGAGCCATCTCTTTAAATGAGTAGCTCTATGAGCTTCTTCATTGTATATTCAAATATATTTCGCCTGGTAATGCTTCAACATCTTCTTATTGCCCCAGTTCTTGCATTTTTTTTTTCACTCGTCTCATTTCCTTTGTGATTCAATCTGATCCACGAGCCCCTTACTTGGCTTATCAATCATGAGCTTTGTTAGCAAATTAGTTCCTTGGTTATATTTCAATCATAACATCAAGATTATGCATGGTTTCAAAAGAGAATACAAAGATAAAGATTTTTGGTAGAAAATGAAGGATAATCAGAGACACAGAGAAAGAGAAAGACAATTTTATTGGATTTCAAACTGGAGAGTATTTATAGGATTTCAATAGCTGTTAAGAGATAAGGAATGAAGAAAGAAAGACTGGTAGTGATGCTTTCATGTGGTCAACCTATTTTATTGATCCATTGATTACACCAGACTCAAAATTCATGATAGCGATTGCAACCCTTCATTGTGTTTCCAACAATATCATGATCAAATTGCCCCAGTTTCGATATCTCATATCGCTTCCTAATCATTGTCTTGATCTTTCACCAATGCATAGGCTGCCTTTTCAGGTTTTCAACCTAGCACCTAGGACTTGCCATCCTCTTTTGGTTTGCTTTTTTGTGCTCTAATTTTTGCCTAGACCTCCTTTCTGGGTTTTTAACCTAGCGAGCATTTTCTTTTTTTTTTAAGGCAAAGTACTTCTTCACGGCACCTGAATTGATTGGTTTTGCGAGTGCATTGCCTTCCATGTCAGTTAAGATCAATGCTCCTCCAGAAAATGCATCTTTGATGATGTAAGGGCCTTCATGTGTGGGTGCCCACTTGCCTCGATTATCCTCTTAATTCGACAAGATTTTCTTTAGGACAAGATCGCCTGGCTGGAATGTTCGAGGACGAACATTTTTATTAAATGCTTCGGCCATCCTTTTCTGGTATAGCTGGTTGTGGCAGACTGCATTGAGCTATTTTTCTTCAAGCATATTCAACTGCTCATATCTTGTTTTGACCCACCTAGCTTCTTCTAATTCAGCTTCTACCAAGATCCTTAAGGACGATATTTCTACTTCTATGGGTGTTACTACCTCCATCCCATACACCAACGAATATGGAGTTGCCCCGGTTGAGGATTTGATAGAAGTACGATAGGCATGTAATGCATAAGGCAACATATCACTCCAATCCTTGTAGGTGACCACTATCTTCCCCAGGATCTTGTTGATGTTCTTGTTTGCTGCTTCCACAGCCCCATTCATCTTTGGTCGATAAGAAGCCGAGTTATGATGCTTAATCTTGAATTGCTTGCACAGTTTCTGTACATCTGCATTGTTGAAATTTGTGGCATTATCTGTGATGAGCCTCTCTGGCAACCCATACCTACAAATGATGTTGTTCTTCAGAAACTTCACTACCACTTTTCGTGTCACATTGGCATAAGAAGTGGCTTCTACCCATTTGGTGAAGTAATCAATAGCTACCAGAATGAATCGATGCCCATTGGAGGCTTTGGGGTTGATTGGTCCTATGACATCCATGCACTACATTGCAAATGACCAAGGCGATGTAAGAGTATGCAATGGAACAGGAGGAGAATGGATTCGATCAGCATAGATTTGGCACTTATGACATTTTCTGACAAACTATATGCAGTCTTTTTCCATGGTGAGCTAATAGTATCCTTGCCTGAGGATCTGTCGGGATAATGTGTGTCCGTTAGCATGAGTACCACAAACGCCCTCATGGACTTCTGATACAATGGAGTTCACTTTCCTAGCATCGACGCACCTTAACAAAACTCTGTTGTGGCTCCTTTTATACAATACTTCCCCTGAGAGGAAGAACAACATGGATAGTCGTCTGAGTGTCTTCCTGTCATTCTCATTTGCCACTGCAGGATATTTTCTTTCCTTAATGAACCTTTTAATATCAAGGAACCATGGTTGGCTGTCTGGCTCTTCTTCAATGTTAGCATAGTATGCTGGCTCTCTTCTAATAACCACTTGCAAAGGCCTTACTTCCACTTCCAGATCGAGCTTGATCATCACAACCAAGGTAGCTAAAGCATCCACAAACTGATTCTGGTCACGAGACAGGTAATGGAAACTGACATCCCTAAACTCATTTGTTAAGCTCATAAGATGCTCAAAGTATGACAGCAACCTATGCATTTTAACTCGCTATTCTCTGTTGACCTGGAAAATGATTAGGGCTAAGTTTCTGTAAACCTCCAAGTATTGCACTCCAAATGATATTGCTGCCTTCAGGCCTGTTATGCATGCTTCATATTCAGCCATGTTATTTGTACAATCAAATGCTAGTTTTACAGCAATTGAAAATTGTTTGCCGTTAGGGGATATTAAGACTGCTCTAACCCCATTTCCTTGGATGTTAACTGCACCGTCGAAGTACATATTCCACACCAAATTATCTTCTTCCTGATTTTCATTGTCTTTATCTACGATTGCTAGGACATCTTCATCGGGGAATTCAAGCTCCATTGATTGATAATCTTCAAGTGGGTTTTCGGCTAGGTGGTCAACTATCACACTCCCTTTTATAGATTTCCTGGTCACATACTTAATGTCAAATTCTGCTAAGCCTCAGAGAGATATGTGGGCTTTCAAATATGCATTTCATAGGATCTATCGGAGATATGAGCAAAGTTGCATAGTAGAGCATGTACTGTCGTAATCTTTTTATCGTCCACACTAGTGAACAACAAGTCTTCTCAATAGCCAGATACCTGGACTCACAGTCATTGAATTTCTTGCTCAAGTAGTAAATGGCTTGCACCTTTCGACCAGACTCATCATGCTGACCCAATCGCCCCATAGACTTATGCAATATCGTGAGGTATAGTATGAATGGTTGCCCTGGTGTTGGCGGAACTAAGAGAGGTGGATTTGAAAGGTAATTCTTGATTTTGTCAAAGGCCTCTTGACACTCGTCATCCCATTTGCTCGAATGATTTTTCTTTAATAGCTTGAATATCGGTTCACAAGTGTGTGCCAAATTGGAGATGAATCTTGCTATGTAATTCAGTCGGCCTACGAAACCTCGAACTTCCTTCTCTGTCTTGGGCGCTGGGATGTTCTCAATAGCTTTGATTTTGTCTGGGTCCACTTCAATACTTTTCTTGCTGACAATGAATCCCAACAATTTTCCTGTAGATGCTCCAAAGGTGCATTTTGCTAGATTCAGTTGAAGCTTGTAAATCCTCAACCGTTCAAATAGTTTCCTGAGTACTGCAACATGACTTTCTCCTTCTTCTGACTTTGCTACCATGTCATCCACATATACCTCTAACTCCTTGTGAATCATGTCATGGAAAAGAGTCACCATCGCTCGTTGATAGGTTGCACTAGCATTCTTTTAGTCCGAACGACATAACCCTGTAGCAAAATACTCCCCACTGAGTGACAAATGATGTCTTATCCTTATCTTCTTCTGCCATCAAGATCTGATTGTAACCTGAATAACCATCCATGAAAGAGAACCGATGGCCTCTAGCTGTATTATCAACCAGAACATCTATATGTGGGAGAGGAAAATTATCTTTTCGGCTTGCTTTGTTCAGGTCTCGATAATCCACACACATTCTGACCTTTCCATCTTTCTTTGGCACAAGTACTATATTGGCAATCCATTTCGGGTAGAGTGGAACCTCCAAGAAACCCGCATCAAGTTGCTTTCTTACTTCATCTTTGATTTTGAGCTATATTTCTGGACTCATTCTCCATAACTTTTGTTGCTTAGATTCCATTCCCTCAATCAAGGGGATGCTATGAGCCACTATCTCTAGATCCAAGCCAGGCATATCTATGTAAGACCAGGCAAAAATATCTATGAATTCACGGAATAGTGCAATCATCTCTTCCCTTTTTGGATTGTCGACTATGTTCACTTCTTTCTTGTCTTTATCAGTGCCCAAATTCACAGTTTCAACAACCTCATCATGTGGATTTATCCCTTTGTCCATTGAATTTATGATTTTGGCAAATTGTTGGCACAATTCAGGATCTTCATCTTGTTCATTTTCATTTAAGTCTGTTGTAACGCAATAATCAGTTAATGGGTTTTCACAATCATTTGCACGATATGAAGGTTCTGAAAGAGATGAGTCCTTAGAATTGAGATAAAGTCGAAATAAATAAAAGAAAAAAAATAAACAAGGAAATAAATAAAAGAAAAAAAATAAACAAGGAAAAGAGAATTGGAAAAGAGAAACCATGCATAATCATTTTATTATTCAATTGAAATACAAACAAAGGTGACTAAGCATCCATTACTTAAGGAAAAATAAATCATTCAGGGGTGTAGACTCCCAGTTGCTCAGTGGTTCGGAGCTAGGATATATTAGTTGAGGCGTTTCCCTAGCTCCTTCAAGAGTATTAATAGTTTCAACTCCTTCCACCACCATTACTGCTTCGGGTGCAGGAAATGTGTCCCTAATATGAGGGATTTTCTTCTTAGAGGGCTTAAAAGACTGCTGATCATTTGTGGCTTCATACCCAAGGCCAAACTTCCCAGGATTGTCAGGAAGTAAAATCGGATTCTTGATTCCTTGTAGCTGACTCCTTAACCCTTTTCCTTCCTCGAATCCATTTTTGCACATTATTCGAGCACCTACTTGATGCACATCACCTTTTGGTTCCACCGATTCAACTATCTCAAGGTTTTGGAATGAGACCTCAAGGATATCTTCAGCATAATCGATATATGGCACTGCCGCCGGTTTAGTCACCAACAATTCTTCTTCTCCTTTGACCATTATGAGTTTCCTATCATCTATGAACTTCACCCTTTGATAAAGCGTCGAGGGGACAGCACTTGCCTCATGAATCCAGTGTCTTCCTAATAGCATTGTGTACCCTGGTTCAATATCCATCACTTGAAATCTGGTCATGAAAGTAGTTGGCCCAATTTGTAGTTGAAGGTCAATGGCTCCCATGATCTCCCTCAATGACCCATCAAATGCTTTGACAATCATCCCATTTGGTTCAATTGTGGAAGGATCAATTGGGAGTTGTTGCAAAGTAGAATAAGGAAGCACATTGAAAGCTGATCCTCCATCGATCAATACCTTTGCAATATTGCAACCTTGGCATTTCAGGGTGAGCACCTTCGGGCGCCCTAGTGGATGAGCAAAAATCTCACTTTCAGTGAATGTCATGGCATTAGCTGTTCTGATAACACCCATAATTCCTTCAACCCTATCAGGGGTTATGTCTTTGGACACATATGCTTGATCCAGCACCTTTTTGATTGTGCTACGATGAGCCTCTGAAGATAAGATCAAGGAATAAAGTGAGATATTTGCTGGTGTCTTCTTCAACTGATCCACCACATCATACTCACTTTATTTCATTATCTTCAGAGATTCTTCTTCTTCTTTTTCATGGCTCTTTCCTTTGCTTTCTTTTACAGGCACCGCTTGGGAATCTATCACCCTGGGGGTTCTTTAATAACTTCTCAGAAGTATAACACCTGCCACTCCGAGTAATTCCCCCTATTCCCATAATATTTTTTATGGATTCCAATGTAGAGCCCTTCATTGCTAGGTTCTACACTTACTTCTGAGTACTCAGACTTTGGAAGATGAGGAGGTAATCTAAACACCTTGAAGACGGGTATTGCTCTTTGACAGGAAGATGCCATTCCAGACATCAATGAATTAGGTTCCACCAGGGTTTCATATCTCCACAGATTGCCACAGTCACTTTTGTAAGGAAATGGCTTGGGCACTTTGAAAATAAGTACTGGCTCTTGATTGTATACTTTAAAGGGAAGGTGCATGATGAATCATATTGATGCTTTGTTTGATACCCCTTGGCATCTCAAGTACCCCTAACTTAATCATCCTTTCAATATAGGACTTCAGCTTTAAACATTTTGCTATATGGTGTTTCCGCCCAGAACACTCACAGAACAGATCATCTTCATCCTCTTTTATCGTCTTTGTCCTTTCATCCCTTTAATTTCCATCTCATACCCTTCCTTAATGCATCCAAGATCTCTTTCATTGGCAGCTTGGTATTTTCTATTCTTTGACTTGTAGCTTCTCATAGCCAATAGAATTCACCTGTCCCCCACCATGATTGGGAAATGGGTTGTTTCTTATGTGCGATCTTGATTCTTCCTCCAGCTTAATGGCATTGCTGTCAATTAGACGCCATCTTCGCACTTGAACCCATACGCTTTTCAGCTGAATGTCTTGGGGAGTTGGAATGATAATCACAAGTTTGGTTTGGGTTGTACCACTGAGGATATGGCAGTACGAAAGTTTTCCTAGAACGTAGGGCTAGTAGGTTATTTCCACAGAAATGCCTGAACAGCTCAGAGTTGCTCATGTGGAAATCAGGCAAGGGATGATTATTCATGGGTGGTCTTGCAGTGGCATTGGTCTTAAGAGGTAATCGAGGAGGTATTATGGGTGGGTAGGTCATTTAGTGATTTGGGTTGGTCTAGTAGGATTTAGATGTCATAGGTGTATATGGTCTAGGGTAAGAAACATTGTTGACTTGGTATGGTTGAGGTTGATATGGAGGTAATGGATAAGATGGGTGTTGATATGATGAAATGGGTCTAGGTCGAAAGGTTAGTTAGTTGGATTAAGGTGGTCATTGTGGCTGTAACGCCCGGGGATTGCGAAGTCGGGGAGTGATCGCCGGTGCAAGGAGGCACGGACAAGGAGCGGCTCCTGGCAGGCTTCGAAAGCGGAGGGGTACATGAATGAACCGATTACACACCCGAATGAGAGGATCCCGAGGCTGTATAGGTATGGGACTATACGATTAAGGAGGGCTTATATGAATTGATTTGTACTACCTATACCAACAAGATGCATCTTCTTTCTGGTAGCCCAAATCGAAAGAACTCCACGCTTAAGCGTGCTTGACTTGGAGCAATTTTGGGATGGGTGACCTCCTGGGAAGTTTTCCCAGGAAGTGTGCGAGTGAGGACAAAGCACGCTGAAAAGACCCGTGTTGGTTTGTGGGGACAGTCGTCAATCCATAAGCAGCAGGGGATGTTACATAATGGTATCAGAGCCTGCACCTCTCCCAGTATGGTGTGGTTCGGGGACGAACCAAGCGGAAGCTGGTGGGCATGTAACGCCCGGGGATTGCGAAGTCGGGGAGTGATCGCCGGTGCAAGGAGGCACGGACAAGGAGCGGCTCTGGCGAGCCAGCGGAGGGTACATGAATGAACCGATTACACACCGAATGAGAGGATCCTGAGACTCAGTATAGGTATGGGACTATACAGGTAAGGAGGGCTTATATGAATTGATTTGTACTACCTATACCAACAAGATCCGTCTTCTTTTGTGAGTCTAAATCAAAGAACTCCACAGTTAAGCGTGCTTGACTTGGAGCAATTTTGGGATGGGTGACCTCCTGGGAAGTTTTCCCAGGAAGTGTGCGAGTGAGGACAAAGCACGCTGAAAAGACCCGTGTTGGTTTGTGGGGACAGTCGTCAATCCATAAGCAGCAGGGGATGTTACAGTGGCCGTATGAAATTGATGGTTCTGTCCTTCTTTTTATAGGATTGTCCCTTCCTGGTCCGAGTCTCACTTGTTTCTCCAGCAATTAACTCCACTTTGCCATCTTGAATGTCAACTTCAATCCTCTCCCCAATCTCTATCAAATCAACAAACTCTCCCACATGAGTTCTTAGCATGTTCTTGAAGAAAGGACCCTCCAAGGTACGGATAAAGTAGGAGCACATCTCCTGCTCCAACCATGGTGGGACGACTCTAGCCGCGAGAGCTCTCTACCTTTGAGCATACTCTTTGAATGATTCATCATTCTTCTTTTTCATCCCCTTGAGCTAGTCTCTTGTAGGCGTAGCATTCAGATTGAACTTATACTGGTTAGTGAATGACAAAGCCAAGTCTTCCCAACATTTGATTTGAGCCATGTCTAGTTGCATGTACCACTCCCAAGAGGCCCCTTCTAAGCTTTCGGAGAAGAAACTGATTAGAAAGTTTTCATCTTAAGACCACATACCCATCTTGGTGTGGTACATTTTCAGGTGCATGATGGGATTAGAATTGCCATTAAATTTGACAAGCTCTGGCATTTTAAAATCTTTAGGAATATTGACATTGGGAGCAAGACATAACTCCTTAATATTCATAGGACCAAATGACTCAATCCCCTTAATGCCCGGAATTGTTCTTGCATTTTCTCTTCTAGTTTTTCTCTTAGTTTAATCCGTTCCAACTCCCTTGCAGTTTCATTTGCAGAGCCAATTCCCTCGTCATTCTCATATCCCGCATGTGCTTCGTGCTCAATATTTTTACCATTTTCTTTTGCCATGTTTATAGTGTCAACGATGAATTTCTTAAGTTCTGGAGCAAACATTGACTTCATCATGTCTTTGAGGTCATCAATTTCTTGACTTAGACTGCAGCCACAACCTTTTCCTTGCCTTTACTCTTTTTAGCTTTCTCCGTCTCAATTCTAGGTCATAGCTCGTACGGATCTCTAGCCACCGCACTTGTATTAGATAGAGCTTTCTTTGAAGGAGCAATGTTTGACAACCTTGTGATAAAAATTAAAAAGATAAGAAAATAAATAAAAAACTTAAAGATCCTTTGATGGCGAAGAATCACATCTATTTTGACAGTATCGAACTTGATTCATATTCTATTCAGAGGACGTAATGTCCATAAGACAGGATCTATGATGGGTTTAAGTATAGGGGATTATCATTCCACAATATACTTTGTTAGGAGCACACTAGCAATATAGAACTTGATCTTCTTTCTTACATTCTACCCAGAAGAAAAAATTTCTATAAGGTAGAAATGTAATTGACAATATATCCAAGGGAGATGTTACTCCACGATAGATATAGTCTTACGCATTTACTTGAAGAGTAATAGGGAAAGTCGAAGAGTGAATTCATTTCATTTATTCAAAAGAGTGCAATTACATCACAGTTGGGTCAATAATGGCCATTCTCTTTCTCTTAAGACCTCTAGCAAGACCCTTGCTCATGTCCATGAAATCACTCATTTCACTTGGCAAATAAAGCTTGAAATTTTTTTGAACTTCTTTCTTTGCTTTTTCAAAATGGTAAATGAACTTCGGAATATGATGATCTAATTCCTCGGTTAATCTTTTGTATATTCCTTTCCATTATTTTGCCTTCATTGCCTAGTCACCATCTTGTTTCTTCCAAAATCTTCCTACATCTTCAGTGTTGAGAAGTTGATTTCGGCATTTCATGAAATGAGCCCATTCTTGATCACATTCTTCTTTAGCCTGGGCTAAGGATGCATTTAACTTTTCTATCTTCAACTGCAATTCTTCTTTTTGTCTTTGCATTTCAACTTCCAATTCTTCTTTCACTTGTTCTTGCTTACCAATCTTCATTTTCAATTCTTTGTTTTCTTTGTTTAGTTGGCTAATGTACTTCACAAATCTATTCTTCTCATTAGCCATCATTTGCACTTGCTTTTCAAGGTTTTGGATCTTCTGTCTTTGCTTCTCTTGATCAGGGACATCAGCAAACTCATCCTTCAGTTGTTCAATCAGCTTTTCTCTCTTCTCACATTGGCTTCGAGCAATGACAACTTCTAGTTCTGCTGCCTGCTTTTGTTGTTCCAAGAGCCTCATTTGTGCTTTCATGACCTCTATCTGTTTAGCAAATTGAGGATTATTCCTTTTTTCATGAAGGGAGATAGGAACACTTTAAGGTACTTTCCTTATTTCTCTCCATGTGACGTACTCACGAGTGTTGATCACGAGATGTTTTCCTAGCTCATCATCATCTCTTCCTGCCATATGAATATCTCTCCATGCCTCTTTAACTTCTCGTGATAATATCTTAGTATGCTCATCTTCCTTGTACCAGAAGTAAAGTCCGCCCAACTGCTCTTCTTGTGGCTTCTTTTATGTCCAACAAAGTTGTTTAAGTGCTATTGTTGGCGTGTATGATATGCAATCTCTTGGACCCATCAATGGTATGTTATGATATTTTCCACAGCTAAGAATGATATCACTTCTTTCATGTTCATACCATGGACAAACCCACTTGAATGACTGTTCCTTTATGCTATCAAATTCAGCTCTCCACTCGTGGTCTTCTTTTGGCTTTGTTGGAATACGATGAAAGCTCTTTAGTGGGTCTGAGACATTTCTGATGTGGTTTCCCGCATACATGTGTGTGATGATTTACACATATAAGAGGTGTAGACAACATCAGAGCTTTCCTTTTTGTTTCTGATGGCAGAAATTTAAAGTCAGAAATGTTTCAGCCAGTACAGCAGGAACTGGATTTCTTTGCTTATTTTCTACAGCAAACAAAACATCCATGGCAGCTTGGTCAACTATGTCCAGAGTGGAAGGAAGCAATATCAACCCATAAATAGCAAAAGCCAGCACTCTTGCAAAAGTAACCCACTCTTTTCGGTGCCCCAAGTCATTCTTCTATGAATATTTTAGTCACCCCTTTTGACTCTGAATGTCCTATCAACTTTACTTGAGTCACTGGTACGACCAATAATTCACCAAATTGCTCTACTACCTTTCCACCTGAAATAGGTTGTTCCAGAAGAAAATAAATGGAGGTGTTTTTTCTCACTAGTAATTTTAACATGCAGGCATATTCTTCAATGGTGGGAGTGATATCCATATTTGGTAGCTCAAAACATCTCAAAGTAGGGCTCCAATGCTGAGTAAGAATACTGAGGGTGGAAGTCTCTACTGATATAAATAATAGATCCAAAATTGACCCATATTTGTTTGAAAAAGCTTTTCTGTTTTCATTGGGTAGCAATTGACTCAACCGACGTAAATTTTTCAGAGAACTGGTATTTCCCCTGACATTGAAATGCTTCTGTTGGATACATTGCTAGTGTATTGTGCTCTTTCCATCATGTGCTGTCAAGTATGATGTTATTCTTCGACCGCCTAAGATCTTTCAAAGAGATAAATAAATAATCAAATAAACAAGTGAGTAAATAAGATGTATGCTGTAAATAAAATAAATATGGATGTTACATGAAAAGAATGCATGTGATGCCAATTGAAACATGGATTTTATTTTATTCTTCTTTTTCTTTTAAAGTAAATATGCCCAATGAGAAAAAAAATGGATGTTATGCATGATGGAGATATGAATTACTTATGCAAAAAGAACAAAAACTAATCATGCATGTTATAATGCTTACAATAAATGTTACATGATACATGATAAAAGAGGAAAAAGTACAGTCCCTTGTATCTTAACAGGGTGACACCTAATGCTTGGTGG
This sequence comes from Dalbergia cochinchinensis, assembly GCA_031216125.1. Taxonomy (NCBI): domain Eukaryota; kingdom Viridiplantae; phylum Streptophyta; class Magnoliopsida; order Fabales; family Fabaceae; genus Dalbergia; species Dalbergia cochinchinensis. The sequence goes on from CM062376.1 coordinate 6,537,586, forward strand.
TTCTATGGTCGACCCTATTTAAGGTGATCAACTAAGGTCGTTTTAATAGTGCACAGCTTTTGGGTGAATCTAGACCCCTAAAGGTTATGGTTCGCAGGTTGCCTTTATCAATAGGATAAGGACTAGTTCCATGAGTCAAACCATAAGGACGTGAAAGTCACAATATGGCAACCCATAGTTCTAGTAACAACCTAAGCGAGTGAGTCAACGACTGTCAGGGAAGCATAAGTTTCACAATAACAATGTCAAAATCCCTTCTTGCCCTATGGTTTCCCAAGGCTCGGGTATAGAGCCCAAATAGTGTGTGAGGACAGTGATAGTGAATGTGTGTGTAGGGTAGGGTGCATACAAACCTTTGAACCTCTATATACTATACACATTTCTGCAAAACAAAGCCAAAACACCGTATATATACAAAAGTCATCTACCCTAACGTTTGAGTAATAGATAATCATAAATAAGATAGACAATTATGTACAGAAAGAAATAAGAAGACAATTATGTACAGAAATAAAACAAAGATGTTATGGGGGGAAGATAAATATTATAAAGTTATAATTATTTGTATAATTTACTCTAATAGGCTTGACTTCCAAAATATCCCCAGTGGAGTCGCCAAACTGTCACAACGTACTCAGAGGACGCTGCGACGGGAATGACAACCGATTTTAAAATGAAACAAGAGTCGTCACCAATTTTAATTTTGGTTAAAACTAGAAAACTTTTTAATTTGTAAACTGGTCTTTTAAAAAAGATTGGAGGTTCGGGAGTCTAATTATGATTAGGGAAGGGTGGAAACTTAATCTCACTGCACCTCTAATGCATCCATATAAATACGGACCACCCTAGAGCTTATTATGCAAATTGATTATAATTTTATAATATTTATTTTCCCCCAAAAGGTATGACAATTACTTATTTACAAAGAAACAAAGCTAAAATTAAAATGAGAAACAAAGGACACATTTTATGAAAAAGGATTTTGGCTTGATAGTTGTTGGCTACGCCTACATATCCTCTGGTGCAATGAGGAACTCAAAGCCACATAGTTCTATAGAAAATGATTTTGTGTTGAATTGATTTTATTAAAGAAACCAATTTTTTTTAAAAACTAAAACCCACTCTTGCACAGGATTTAGGATAGTATGAACTACACAATAAACCCTTACATTCTTATGAAACTTAAGGATGGCAAGTCATACATTAATATCACAAGTTGTTGCGTGGATTTTAAAAAATGAAAATAATGAGAAGTGTGTTGGTTGATTTTAGTCTTTTGAAAAGGATTTTCATCATTAAAATAGAAGGAAAATATTTTTTTTGACAAGCTCTAATTTTAACGAGAATTGACAAAAAGAAATTAATCCATAAACACAAATACACAACTAGTATAAGCAAAACACATGAACACATAAAATAATTAAACTAAAAAACAAACTTAATTTACAAACATAATTACATAACTAATTTAAGCAAAGCACATAAACATACAAAATAATGAAAAGGAAAATTAATTTACAAACACAAGTACACAAGTAAACAAAACATAATTAAATAAAAGAGGTCCCAATTACTATAATTTTTTATCTTTTTTATTTTTAATTTCAAAGCCATTAACACAAGATTCAACAAAAAAAAATAAGCAATTAAAATCACACTTTTTATTTTTACTTTTCTAATTTTCCTCAAATTAAGATGACTACAACACAAACTCTTTCAGTAAATCAAACTATTCAAGTATTTATTTTGAACCCAAATAAAATAAATACTAACTAAATAAAGACACTAACCAAACCAAACAAATTCAAACCCAAATGAACAAATCTAAAAAAAAACTGATCTAACAAAATAAAATATTAACTAAAAAAAAACTAGAACTCCTTATCTATTTATCCTAACTTTATTAACTTAATTTCACTATCCTATACCCTTTAACTCTAATATACATATAATCTGTAACGCCCCAATTTTTACTGTAATTTTTACTGTCATTGGAAATTACTGAATTACCATAGGTAATTATTACATAAGATTTGAGGCCGAACAATCCTTAATAAAGGAATATAACATTAGAAGATAGGTTAGGAGCGATTCATGCGAGAGTCGCAAATCCCGAATTTCTGTACGTGTAAAATGACCAAAATGTCCCCTGGTTATTTTACTCAGAAAATGAGGATTGTGGGCCCCACATATTCTCAAGGGGATGTTTTGAGAATAATAAGGGATTGTTTGTGTTATGTGTGTTAATAGAGCAGAAGAATCTCAATTTTGAGTTCTGACGCGCGAAATGACCAAAACGCCTCGGTCGCTTTAACTCCGATGTGCGTGCCGACTGAGCCCGAACCTCACTAAAATGTTTTAAAATGTTTTTTTTAAGCCATGATTAACCATTGGTTAAGCTCGGGTGGCCTCGGGCAGTTTTTAAGTGAAAGTGCGATTTTGCCCCTGCTTTTGGGCGCTTTTGAATTTCGGGATTTTCGATTCATATACCAAACCTAAGCAATATTAGGCTCAAATTAAAGCTTATTAAATTCTAAATATTAATCTAGATTCAAAATTATGTATTTAGATTGATTAGAACCCAAAATTGCTCAAAAACACCCAAATTGCTTACTAATTCACTTAAGCCCTTAACCGTAAATTCTCTAAATTACATGAATACCTTGCCTACACCTAAATAATGCATGGAACACACAAATTTCACTTCTTTGGGCTGTAATGCACGAAATTATTGATGCCATTATGCAGCTGAATTATTTCCAAAAGTTGCACTAAAACAAAATGCCAAAATGTCACCATAAGAGACATAATTCCTTAATTTCATACAACTTTGTCTAAAATGACTTTTCCTCCATTATTTCTCCTGAAAAATTCTGACAACTACCTCCTCATTTTGGCCAATTAGAAGCCTCAAAATCTTCTATAAATAGGCTTGCTTGAGTGGTCTTGGAATGCTTGGTTCATAACTAGTTTTTAGGAGCACCAAAAACTTTCTTTCTTCCTCCTCTTTGGCTGAATTCTTTCTTCAATTTTTTCAAAGAGATTTTGTGTCATTTCACTTCAAGAAATCAAGTTCTCTTCCTCTTCTTCAACTCAGATTAGGTAGGGAGTAGTTTCTAAATTTATTTCTATGCTTTGAGGAGTTGTGTTTTTAGCTCAAAATGATGAAATTATGAATTTACCTTAGCTTTTCATTTTGGTTTTCCTCTTCTTTTTTTTTTAACCAATTTAGGCCATATGGCCTAGGTGGAACTAAGATGATGGCTTGATGATGAGGACCTTGAGGGTGGGTTGTAAATCCATCACAAGTTAGGCCTCTAAAGCTTGAAAATTCCACTTGATGCAAAACTTTAAAGAATAATACTTTATGATGCTAAAACAATGATTTTTTAGTTTAGAACTTGAAAGATGTATTTCCTTTTATGTTTTATTTCTTGTTAAGATATGTATTGGGTTGAATTTATAATTCTTTTAAAGTCTTGAAGGAGCTCTAGTAAAGAAACAAAATGAATTTGCATCCATGATTAAGTTTATGCTTTGCATAACCATGTTTACCTTCTATGTCATCACTAAATTTTCAAAGAATGAATAAATGAACTTGCATTTCTCATGTTTAAATTCCAAGCTTGTATTTCATATTTATGTTTCAAGTTATCACTTAATCTTTCAAGATAATAAAGAGGTTGCATCTCATATTTAATTTATGCTCTCACTTTATTTTATAATGGCTAAAAGAATCAACGCATGACATATTTATTTTATGCCATCACCTAACGATCCTAGAGCTCAAAGACTTGCCCATGTATCACAAGCAAAGAAATATGATTATTGGAGTTAAAGAATTTATTCTTTAAAAAGTCTTGAGATTGGAGCTTAAAAGATGTAATAATAATTCTCTTCTCCCTCTATCGGTCCTGGCGGACTACCGCCGCTCCGGTTTCTTAATATTCTCTTCTCCTCTTCTCTTCTCCCTCTATCGTCCATGCGGACTACCGCCGCCTCCGGTTTCTTAATATTCTCTTCTCCTCTCATCGGTCCTGTGCGGATTACCGCCTCCAGCTTTCTTGTATCATGTTTATATTTCAAGTTCTTGCATCATGTTTAATTTTCAAGTCATCACCTTAAATCTTAAAGATAAAGAAATGGAATTGCATATCATATGTATAATTCCAAGCTATCACCTTATAAAGATAAGATTAAAATAAGGTTGCATAGCATGTTTATAACTCTAAGATGTCACCAAAATCTCTAAAGCTCAAGACTTACTCCTTTTATCTTAAGTGAGAATTTTAATTGTGAAGATCCTCCCAAATTTGACAAGAGAACTAGTTTCTAAATGAGTTTTAAGGCTTTGCAAGGATTTTACGGGGAACTAGTATTTTATATGCACTTAAAATATGATTCTATGTAATTGCATGAGGTTCATGATTCGCCACTGATCTGAGTTTAGTATCAATGTGTGATAATTATGGTTTATTGTTAAGAGAATGATTCATAATTGGTTTAGTAACTAATTAGTTCTATAATTGATAATTCTATGTAAGGATTGGATGCTTATTAAGTACTTGATATCATTGAATGATTTCCTGGCTTGCATGTTATAGTTGCTGTTGCAAATAATGAGAATGCTTATACATGAAATATTCTTTATTATGTAAAATTTACCTTTGTTGCTAGAAGAAAGTGTATCATTGTAAAAGTGTAATTTGGAAAGGTTCTGACTAAGGAAAGACTTGGTATTTAAGCGTGTCCATTATGACCCACCTCTCTTTCCTGGGAAACTCCGATATGCATGATTACAGCAGATATATATTATTCTAGTTTAAGACTATAAATAAGAAAATGTTATGATGTTTATGAATTCTATTGTGATATAACATGCAAAGATTTAATGGTGACTTAAACTTATAAGAAAATGATCCTTTGGAACCATCACACTATAGGTGGTGAAAAGGTGATTTTAGCCCCCTAACCCGTTCTCTCAAAAGGGTAGAGTCGGGACTTTAGCTTATCAAAAGGGATAAGTATATGCTAGTGACGACTAGTAAAGTATGAGCTCATAACCTAAATTACTCCCAAAGGGTGGAGTATAGGGTGGCCTAAGGAAAATAATGATGATGATAAGATTTTAAGTCACCTAAGGCACTAAAGAAATGAAATATGTGCATTATGTCCACGTAGCTAATATTATATGACATTCTTTTATGCATGTTATTTGATAATGATGATGAGCAATATGATGTAATGATAAAGGAAAAGTTCATTGTAAATATGACATGTTAAGATTATGATGCATTATAAGACGCATGATTAAAAATTGACGAACCTCGGTTAAGTATTTGTCCGAATTTAAAATAAATCTTTGCATGCTCACTATTTTAGAATAATCCCGAGGTTCCCTGGGACTTTGATGATGACACTGTAGAAGGAGGTACCCTACCGAGAATTCTTTAGCAAGATTCTCACTCCCTTTTCTTTATTTCCGCCATTGTCTCCAGATTCAGATGGCGACATTCGCCCTGCTCGCTGATACCCCTACTTGGGAATTTCACTATGATCCTAAGCTTCGCCAGATCATTTTGAAGGGAGGTGCGCAGTGATTCGTGTTTTTATTTACATAGGTCGCCCTTTGCACATCCTGTCCCTAGTTATCGATTTTCTCCTACTTCTCCCTATGGCGATGAAATGGTTTTCGAACATGCACGCCCACTTGATGAAAGGATGTTACGTTCTTATCCCGCTTCATCTGCTGGGCCCACGGATTTCAGAGTATGTTCCCGAGACGAGATATTCTCAAACTGATCCTTCAGAGGACACTCCTACTCATGTATATTCTCGAGAGCTCGCTCCTACTCCCACACGCAAGAGAGGGTAGTGAGGAAACAATTGTTCAGCCGAGGTTAGCAAGAAGGCCGCCCATGCGACCCCAACATGGTGCATCTCGTGTGTCCCTCCCGAGGGAGCTCATCAAGGATCGGATTTATTCCCCATTTCCGTGACAAAGGGCCATAGAGGGTTCTTAGTAGACTTATGTGTGATCATGCACCCTAGTTTTAGGATAACCTTCCGCTTATAGAGTTATCTAGTTTAGGGGCATGTATTTCCTTATGTATATTTTCTTTTATGGGTTTGCATAAGACAATGATGTATGAACATAACCCACCCTTTGAGTGAGGTTATTGTATGTAAATATATGCTATAATGTGTTTATGGATGTTATATGATGGAGCCAAAGTGATATGATGTGATATATTCTTAAACGTCTTATTATACTCCACTTACTCGTTCACGTTGTACTCGGCTCACGTTTTCAATTATGTTTTTTTTTAAAAAAAAATGGCTCGTAATTTCACTAAGTATTTTCAAATTATGAAGAAGGAACCAAAGTAAGGAGTAAAGTCTAGTCATTAATTAGATTCAACCTAGGTGTATTTGGTTAATAACTAGGGTGTTACATTTTTGGTATCAGAGCAGTTCGATTCTCATGGAGCCTGAGGATTGGACTAGCTATGCTTCTAAAGCATAATACATTAGTGACGTCATGTGTAGATGTTTATCATTAGGATGAGCCTAAGGATTAGAAATACATGACTACTGTATGTTGAAAGTGCCATGGTAACTTGCTCACTTTGCATGGAATATTGGGCCTGATCACCTCAGTGTTGCTGTTTTGTGTGTATAGGGACCAATGGCACGTCGACAATGCACTAGGAGCGCAAAGACGTAATAATCAAGACAACGAGATAGCCGAAGCACTCCGCGATGTAGCAAGGACCATGAGAATGATGATGGAACGAATGGATCAGGATCGTCAAGCCAATATGAATCAAGGACATGAAATTCCTGAACATTACGAGCCATTTTGAAAATATTTAGTGAAATTACGAGCCATTTTTTTTTTAAACACATAATTGAAAACATGAGCCGAGTACAACGTGAACGAGTAAGCGGGGTATAATAAGACGTTTAAGAATATATCACATCATATCACTTAGGCTCCATCATATAACATCCATAAGCACATTATAAAATATAGTGAGAGCATAAATTAAATATGAGATGCAACCTCCTTATTATCTTGAAAGATTAAGTGATGACTTGAAACATAAACATGAGATACAAGCTTGGAATTTAAACATGAGAAATGCAAGTTCATTTATTCATTCTTGAAAATTTAGTGATGACATAGAAGGTAAACATGGTTATGCAAAGCATAAACTTAATCATGGATGCAAATTCATTTTGTTTCTTTACTAGAGCTCCTTCAAGACTTTAAAAGAATTATAAATTCAACCCAATACATATCTTAACAAGAAATAAAACATAAAAGGAAAAATACATCTTTCAAGTTCTAAACTAAAAATCTTTGTTTTAGCATCATAAAGCATTATTCTTTAAAGTTTTGCATCAAGTGGAATTTTCAAGCTTTAGAGGCCTAACTTGTGATGGATTTACAACCCACCCTCAAGGTCCTCATCATCAAGCCATCATCTTAGTTCCACCTAGGCCATATGGTTGAATTGGTTAAAGAAAAATTGAAGAGGAAAACCAAAATGAAAAGCTAAGGCAAGTTCATAATTTCATCATTTTGAGCTAAAAACACAACTCCTCAAAGCATAGAAATAAATTTAGAAACTACTCCCTACCTAATCTGAGTTGAAGAAGAGAAAGATAACTTGGTTTCTTGAAGTGAAATGAAACAAAATCTCTTTGAAAAATTGAAGAAAGAATTCAGCCAAAGAGGAGGAAGAAAGAAAGTTTTTGGTGCTCCTAAAAACTAGTTATGAACCAAGCATTCCAAGACCACTCAAGCAAGCCTATTTATAGAAGATTTTGAGGCTTCTAATTGGCCAAAATGATGAGGTAGTGGATGGAATTTTGCAGGAGAAATAAGGGAGGAAAAATCATTTTAAACAAAGTTGTATGAAATTAAGGAATTATGTCTCTTATGGTGACATTTTGGCATTTTGTTTTAGTGCAACTTTTGGCAATAATTCAGCTGCATAATGGCATCAATAATTTCGTCCATTACAGCCCAAAGAAGTGAAATTTGTGTGTTCCATGCATTATTTAGGTGTAGGCAAGGTATTCATGTAATTTAGAGAATTTACTGCTAAGGGTTTAAGTGAATTAGTAAGCAATTTGGGTGTTTTTGAGCAATTTTGGGTTCTAATCAATCTAAATACATAATTTTGACTCTAGATTAACATTTAGAATTTAATAAGCTTTAATTTGAGCCTAATATTGCTTAGGTTTTTGATACGAATCAAAAATCCCAAATTCGCAAATCGCCAAAAACAGGGGTAAAATCGTACTTTCACTTAAAAATTGCCCGAGGCCACCCGAGCTTAACCAATGGTAAATCATGGCTTAAAAACACATTTTAAAACATTTTAGTGAGGTTCGGCCTCAGTCGGCACGCACAACAGAGTTAAAACACCACAGGGCGTTTGTCATTTCAAGGCTTCGGAACTCAAAATTGAGATCCTTCTGCTCTATTAACACACATAACACAAACAATCCCTTATTATCCTCAAAATATCCCCTTGAGAATAGGTGGGGCCCACGATCCTCATTTTCTGAATAAAATAACTTCAGGGGCATTTTGGTCATTTTATACGTACAGAAATTCGGGATTTGCGACTCTCGCATGAATCGTTCCTAACCCCTCTTCTAATGTTATATTCCTTTATTGAGGATTGTTCGGCCTCAAATCTTATGTAATAATTACCTACGGTAATTCGGTAATTGAGTAATTTCTAATGACAGTAAAAATTACAGTAAAAATTGGGGCGTTACAGGTCTCATGGTGGCGATCTGGGTAGAGGAAGCGGACGGCAAAAGAGGAGGGGAAATCCATGGCGGCTGCGGCTAGTTCACGATGAAGGAGGGAGGCTAGGTGCGGCAGAGATTTTGGGGACTAGCATGGCGTAGCGGAGCTGAAAGCGGTAGCGGCCCAAATCTAGGCTTCCTTCGCGGTTGGTGCACATGGAGGAGCACAGTGGCTTCTCGTGTCGTGTAAGGGAGGAGCTTGCGGTGCCTGGAGAAGACAGAAACCGGAGATGCTGTCCCATGGCAGGGCGAAGGTTGAAGGGACGCGGTGGTTGGTGGTGGTCCGGGATCGGAGAGTGAATGAGATGAAGGGACCGATGGTGGTTGTGGGTGATGATGATGATGCTTCCCCGAGGTATGGGTGCCGGTAGCTGTTGAGATAAGGAAGATGGAGGTGAGGTGATGACTAGGGATGGTGGTGATAATGATGTGAGGCCGTGGCCTAGTGGCGGGAACGGAGCATCGCCGCGACCTTCTCCTCTTTTTTCCCCTCTTTGTTTTAAATTTCTGTTAAAATTTGATAATGATAATGTCTTTGACGCTACTATTTGTGTTGCTGGGATTTGTTTGAAATTTTCTTGCAGGTAATTGAGCAGGATTCTTGATGTATCAGTATGTAGCTGATTTTTGAGTTTTCTACTGATTCTGTAATTCTTGTTAATGGTCTGAAAAATTTCTCCTCCTGTCCTTTCTCACTGATGATGGATGATTATATCCTGCTATTGATCTCTTTGATCCAAAAAAAAAAATTGTCTCCAGCTCATCACCGAAAAACCACTTACCTTCTAGCCAAACGGTCAAAAAACATCATCATTTTTTCAGCCATGCTTGACTTCCTTTCTCTTTTTCCTTTTGGTTTTGCTCTGGCCATGGGTTAGTTTGTTGTGTGTCACGGGATGATTTTTCCATTTTCCTTCACCCTAAATGGCCAAATTAGACATGAGGAATCCAATGCCCCCTTCTTTTTTATTTTATTTTTTAAAAAAATAATTTTTTTAAGAACGATCAAATAAGGGATCCAATGTCCTTTTTTATTTACAACAAGAATGGGCTAAAAGGGTAAAAAAAAAGGTTTTATTTTTGTGTTTTTTAATTAACTAAGTGTAGGCTGTAATGAAAAAAAAATGAAATGCAATGGACTTGGACAAATTGAAATGGGCTGAACTCTTTTATGTAAATAAATATAAAAAAAATGAATGAAAAGATTGGACAAAATATGATGTTCACAATATTTAAGAACAAAGGTTCGTTAATCTATAAATAATAACTCTTGAGTCCAATGCCGTGGATTAAGATTAATGTTGCATTTGAGAGGATGTTACACGGCTTGCGCTGTTTGGGCTGGCTCCGCCAACTTGCGAAAAGCGAGACGGGACGAGTCAGACCAACTCGCCAAAATAAAATGGGTTGAAATAGTCAGCCTAATCCATTTTAGGGCCGATAAAAAAATTCAAAAAAAAATATTTTTTAATGTTTTGATGAATTTTTTTAAAAAAAGTTTTTACATAATATTTTTTATTTATGTATCCCCAATTTTTCATGGTCCATAACAATTATATATTAACTTAGACTAAAACATGTTACTGTTAATAGTGTTATTTGTGAGTTATGATACTGTTTTATTTCTAAGTTTTAATTTTGAGTAAATAGTGTCAACTATATAATGTTACTGTATTCGTGACTGTACATATTTCTTACTTTTTTCATTTTGGGTCACATGTTTCTTACATTTTTTACCACTAAATTATAAATTTTTCCTAAAAAAATAAGAAAGACTTGGCTCGTGGGCCAAGCTCACCTCAACCCACCAAAACTTGCCGGTTAGGCGAGTTGAAATTTTTTGGCAGAGTTAAAACTTTAACCCAGCCCGCTAAAAATGGCGGGTTTGGCGGACCAACCCGGTAGGCTCAACCCGTTTTGACATCTCTAATTCCCATGGGAAGGGAATCAGTCTGAAAATTTGAAAAGACAAAAATACTCCTTTCTAAACCTAAGAAAACCTCAATCTGGCCTTCTACTCATTTGATCTCTCACTCTATTTCACATCAACCCTAGTAAAACCTCCCTTTTTGCACTACCATCTCTACTATCTTGGCCGGTGACAGCTCCGATAGTGGTTGCCGCGCACTACACACTAGGTTCCCTCCTTCGCCTTTTCCTCTTCCTCCATCTTCGGCTTCTTCCATTCCTCTTTGTTTTTCATTTTCAATTCACGTGGTTTTATCAAGAACAAAACCTTGTTCAGTATCCCTGGCACACATTTTGGGTCTGCATATCTTTGCCCTCCCTTCCTTTATAGATGACATCATTTTCTAGAAGCTTCAACATCTTCTTTGCCGTGGAGGTGCTTAGGTTCAACTCCGACAAAAGCTTCGGGAAAGCCTTCAGGGCTTTGAGGAGGACAAGGAGCTCTCGATCATTGTCTGATCTTTGTCCTACATTATTAGGTTGAGCAGTTTTGAGACTAGGCCTTGTTCTTTTTCCGCTATCAAGAGCTTTGATTCCGCGTCCATGGCGACAAATTACAAAACCATAGCATACATGATTCTTGAATCGGAGCTTCCTTTTTGCAGAATGATAAGTAGAGAATCCAAGGAACTGTAATTGCTCTGGCTTTGGTTCTTGACCATCGTGTTTTTAAAAGCTTCGAGGTCTTCCATTTTATCAAGAACCAAAACCTTTCATTTTTTTTTTTGGTTTTGAGGGAAGGGGTGTTCTTGTGTTTATAAAAAAATTCTGAAAGAAAAAGGGGTAGATAAAATCTCTATTTTTTGTTTTTTTTTTGGTTCAACCTTTTTGAAGTATGAACATCAAGTTCTGTTGGTACTTGTAAGTTGTGCTTGGGTTGAAGGTGTTGTAGGGTTGATTTGTCGAGCAAGAGCATTGTTAAGGATTTGAAGAAGGTAAAATTTAGTATTTTGAATAATTCTACTAATTTATATTTGTAAGTAGCAATAGGAATTGATCACAAAGTTGTTTTGGCAGGAAGGTTAGAAATTTTTGGAGCATGGAGCAACAAATTTCTTTGGTTAGGGAATTATTGTTTTACTGGTGCTTTCAAGAGTTAGAGTATTCTGCTATTGTCATGATGGATTTTGCAATTCTATGTGAAATTTTGTTGCTAATTTTTATATATTGAAAAGTGCACAAAAAGGGGGGGTTGAATCATGCTTGGACTTTTCTTTCCTTTTTAGTTTTTGAAAAACTTAAATAAGTACTATCAAGTATGAAATTAAAGTGCAGCGAAAATAGCGTTAGCATATGTCAAAACGTAACTTCCTGAACTATAACAAAGATATTAAAAACGTGCTAAACATTTTTTTCCAGAAAAATAAATATAATAAGCATGAAACAGAAAATAAAGGAGATTCAAGAAAGGAGAAGATACTGTACATGAGTTTTTATATTGGTCAGCCAACCTGCCTATATCTAGTTCGTTGTTGAGTTCCACTAATTAAACGTTTCTCAACCTCGAGAAAGTTAGATGGTTTTTCTATAGCTTTCTCAAGTTATCTCCACATGTCTAGTAGCTTACTCTACTGTTACTTGTAGGTAGTCTTGGACCAGCTTCTTCAAGTTAACACAATGTGTCTATTAACTCATTCTACTATCACCTTTAAGTAGTCTTTGACTAGCCTCTTCAAGCTATCTCACAACAATCATTATTGAATCATGTTACAAAGGATGTGTTTGGGTTGGACAACTCAAACTATCAAACGCTCAAGTTTCCTCAGAATAAAACAATATCAGAGGTGAAAACTTGAATGACATCTTTCCATCTATTCTTCCTAGGAAGAATATATAATCTAATAATGTAGAAAGAAGATTTTTACAAAGATGAAACTGATTACAAGCTGTAATAGTTTTACAAAAGATGAGAGGAAATTTCTTTGGTGTTTCAGCACATGTAATGAACAAAAGTCTCTTCAATGTAAGCATACCATCTCCTTTTATACTTGATCTTCATCTATGACCATTTCCCTTGATCTGTTTTCCTCCTGACACTTGTTGATATTCTTTTTGTGTCTTGAGAATAAAGTTTAGAAGAGTAGCTCTTCGTGTCAAAGTTACTTTTTGTAGTTATGGAAGCCATTGTCTAATAGAGGTTTCTGAGTACACCTTCAGAAACTATTTTTGCTTTATGAACGAGGTTTCAAAAAACTTATTTTTCTAGAAGCTGAGATAGTTGACCAAGTTGAAAAGAGATGTCACTGTCAGTCCTTGACTAAGTTTGACTTTAAAATTTAAATTTCAAATTTTCCCTTTCATTTCCTTAAAGTGCACCATTTATAGTAAACGTGCTTTCTGAAATACTGTTTCAGTTTCTAGACAATCCTTAGATCTTCCTTTCTTCAATCAGAGCTTGTTGTAGAGGATATAATCACGTTCATGATGATTGAAGATGGCAACCACACTTTTCTTCATATTTGGATTGATATCTTTACTTGAAACTTGCTTTCTGAAGTCGTGGCATGCTTGTTAGCTCTAGAACCCTTCATAAAGCTTCAAGGTAATATGTTTTGAATGACAACAAGACTAATTTAAGGAAAACATTTTAAAGAATGACTAATGTCTATTTTGAGTTTCTTGAAGTAGAAAATAGTTCTTTCATTAGCATAACATGGCTCCATTAGTGAGAATAATTTCACTTTACATGTGCAAACATGTTTTGTCTCATATTAAGAGATGGGAACTAAATGGAAGTGATAATTATATTGAAAATTGAGCATATACATGCCTAACAAATTAAAGAAAAACAACCAGTATAAGAAACCAAGACTCGGGACTTCAGAAAGTATGCTTAGATTGAAGATATCAATGAAACTCTGATGCCAATGTGTTCTACAGTCTTTAATAATCACGATCGTAATCTTTTTATCATCAACAAGCTCCGATTGAAGACTAGAAGACCGAAGATTCATTAAAGAACTGATACCACAAATAAGAAAGCTCACTTAACAGTGAAACAGTGCGTTCTATAAGAAAATGAGAGAAATTTGAAATTCAAATTTAAAGTCAAATCTAGTGACAGATTGGTGTGTCATCTCTTCTGCCAACTTGGTCAACTACCCCAGCTTCTAGAAGGAAGAGTTTAGAAACCATGTTCAGAAAGTAAAAGTAGTTTCTAAAGGGACAACAAAAATCTCAACTTTATAACAGCTTCTGTAATAGCTCTGACAAACAGATAGGCTACTCTTCTAGATTGCATTTCCAAGAAACAAATAGATGATCAACACGTGTCACTTGGAGAACTGATCAAGGGCAACAGTCATAAGTGAAGACCATATATAAATAGAGATGTTGTGCTTTCAAATATATATGACAGAATGCTACAAAAAGTCCTGAAACTATGTGAAAATTTCTCCTTATATTCTTGTAAAGGTCATTATATCTTGTAATCAGTTTCTTTGTTTATAAAATCCTTCTTTCTATGTTCCTTCATAGTTTATACATTCTTCCAAGGAAGAATTGTTAGAAAGAAGTCATTGAAGTTATCCTAGGTCATTCATTGTACATCTTAAGGAAGCTTAAGTGTAGGTTTGCTTGAGTTGCAAATCCAAAGACAAACCTTTGTATCTTCGATCCAGTAGTGATTGGTGTGAGTTTAGCTTAGGGAGGCTAATCAAAGACTACTTGTAATGCGACAGTAAAGGTGTTTCACTGGTCATGGTTTAGTTGAAGAAGCTGGTTAAAGACTACTCGGCTTAGCTTGGAAAGGGTAGTCAATGACTACTCGATTCAGCTTGAAGAGGCTGGTGAATAACTAGTTGATTTGTGACAGTGGGGGTTGTCTACTGGCCACTGTTTAGCTTGAAATGGTTGGTGAATAACTACTTGATTTGTGACAGTAGGAGTTGTCTACTGGTTACAGGTTAGAGCTTGGGAAGGCTATTATAAAGACTATCTAGTTTCTTTCTCGGGTTGAGAAAGATTTTAGTGAAACTAAATAGTGGTTAAGAACTAGATGTAGGCGGGTTAGCTGAACTAGTAAAAAAAAATCTGTGCAGTTTCTTCCTCTCTCTTATCTTTTTTACATTCGCTGCTCAGTGATTATTTGTTTATATTTGCTTAAAGTCTATCTTTTTAGCTTTTTTGTTACTGACGCTATACTTTAGAAAGTTACTTTCTAAAACCTCTAACATTGTTTCTGTTGCATGTAACGCCCCGATTTTCTGTCTGAGTGGAAAATGACCGAATTGCCCCTGAGTTTATTTTTGGCCCGGAATTCGAGGATGGCCGACTCGGCAGTCCTCGAAGGGCCAACTCAATGTTTGAAGGGGATTAAATGGCCTTTGAATGCTTCCGGATCGAAAATCTCATTTTTCGAGTTTTCGGGTCAAAATGACCAAAACGCCCCTGTGGCGTTTTACCCTTTTGCAAGTGCCAGATGAACCCGAAACCTCTCCAGATGAGTTTAAAAGACGTTTTATGTATTCTGTGGTCTCAGTTTTGGTCCCGGAGGTCCCAGGCAAAATAAGTGCAAAATTACGGTTTTGCCCGTAGTTTCGTATGTTTACACCTAATCACACGGTTAAGCGAAACCTAAGCAATATTAGGCTATAATCGAAGGTTAATTAATTTCCATAATTAATCTAAGGTCAAAATAATTTAATAAGAATGATTAGAACCTAAAATTGCTTAGATAAACTTAAAACCCTATCTTTAAATTCAAGGACTTTTAGTGTAGGAATCAATGAATAGTGCACAAATAGTGTTTTCTCTCTCTTTCCTTAAATCATGGGATTGTGATACACATTGTTTATTCACAAATGAGTTTTAAATTCTCTAATGATGTAAGAGCACTCCTAACCTTGTCATAAAATTCCTAATACACATGCTTAGTTACCTAAACTTAAGCTTAATTACTCCTAACCTTGTACCTAAACTAACCTACACTTAATCCTATCATTAACACCCAATTACATGGAAGATTTTTCCTCTCTCCTTGCTGCCCAAATCTGACCGAAAATCATCCCCCATTTTCATGAATTATTTCATTTCAAACTTAAAGGAAAATCACCTCAAATCACCTTACTTGTCATGCCTTGTCATAATTTCAATCAAGCTTGCTTTTCCAAATGAATAACCAAGTAAAATAAATCATTCTCTTCAATTATTTGTGGCTGAAAAACTTCCAGCCATGTTGGTCTTCTAGAAGCCTAATTTCATCCACAATTTAAAGAAAAGATCACTCAAAAACCCATGCTTGAAGCCATACCTTGTGTCATGAGCTCCATGCTTCAAACCATGCTTGTATGACACCATCAAAGAGATATTTTCTCTTTCTTACCATCAGCCATGCTTTCTATTCTCTCACCTATCACTTTGTTTTTCTATAAATAGGGAGCTTGTGTTAGCATTGGATGCACATTGAGCATTTGCTAAAGCTTAGAGTAGTCTTGCTAGTTTCTTTCTTTCTCTCTAGTCCCAAAGAGTTCCTTTCTTTTTCATCTTCATCTTTTTCATCTCTTTACTTCATCATCATCATCTCATAACCTTCACACATCACCCCATAACCTTGAATCACCATCAAAACCTCTCAAATATTTCATCTCAAACACAACCTCACCTCAAACACAACTCTAACCTCCTTATCTCCCCTTGGCCGAAAACATCAAGCCTTTTGGAGGAGCTCATCATCTTGTTTTCTTCTCTCAAAGTTCAAGCTCTTTGTCTTCACTCTAGGTAGGAGTGTTTCTTTGCATCTCATTTCCATGAAAAATGAGTTTTTCTCTAGCTACCTCTTGGAATTTCTTTTTAAAACTCTCTTGGTTTCCTTCTTGAGTTTTTGGCCTTCATGACCTTTAAACTCATACATGATGGCTTGATGATGGGGACCTCTAGATGATGACTATGTGTTCATCACAATGAGACCCCTAAAGCTTGAGTTTTCTTTAGTTTTTATTATTATGCTATGAAGTTCACTAAAGTTTTCAACTTAAGAAAATAAGAATGATTTCAAAAAGGAATATGGATTACTTTCTCTTGGCCTCATGATTTCGGCCATAATTCCCTTTCTTGAAAATATGGAGATTTCTTTTAGTTCCATTCTCTTGACTTGATGAGACTATGTTGGGGTTATGAATATTGGTTCTTTAAAGTCTTGGACGAGCTCTAGTTATTAAACCAAAATGAACTTGCATTCATATTTAGTTTATGCCTTGCATAGCATGATTTATTTTTATGTCATCACTAATGCTCTAAGACTAAAAATGAACTTGCATATTCATATTTAATTTCCAAGCATTGCATTTCACGTTTATTATTCAAGTCATCACTTAAAATCCAAGATAATAACAAGTTGCATCTCATATTTATTTTGAGCTATTTACTTTTCAAGTTCTCACTTTATTTCCCTAATGAACAATAAAAATGAAGTGCATGGCATGTTTATGTTTTGTCATCACCTAAAGCTCTAGAGCTCAAAGATTTGTCCCAAGGTCTCAAATGAGAGTTAGACATGGAAAGCATTCTCTTAGAATGCCCACTTCGGCTATGTGAGATGAATGAACTTAGGATAAGTTTCATTTGATCACAAATGCCCGTAAGTTATGCTTTATAATTTTTCTAAGTCTATGTGGATTCAAAGAACATATAGAACTAAGTTTTATGAATTTAGGACCTCTTGAAATAAATTCAACTTAGCTACTGCCCTTATAAATATCTTGATGATTTTAGATGTTAAAAATGTTTACAAAAGAGTTTTGAAGGTTTTAAAAAGGTTCCAAGAGAAACTAGTATCCTATGTGCTTTAAAAAGTATGTTTTATGCCTTTGTATGGAGAGTGTTGTTTTGGTTCCGCCTTGCTATGTTTGGCCACTGTATGAGGTGTTTTAATGATGATAACATGCTTATGTTTAAGTATGATCAATGGAAAAACTCATAAGTAAAAGATAAGAAAGGTTAGAAACTAGAAAAGAATTAATTTGAGAGTTCTAGATCCCTTAATGTTAGAATTTTCTGGATTCTGTCCAGCAAGGTTTAGTAATGATAATCATGGTTCTAAATTAGTTTAAATGTGTAGAAATGACTCATAATTGGTTTAGGACTTGATCTTGGTGCCTTAGGAGCAAACCGAACTTAGAAAGGGTCATTGTCGTGACTCCTAGGTACCCGTAAAGTTGAAATTACGAATTCTGCACCTTTGAGATTGAGAGATATTCTTGACCATAGTATGAAGAGAGATATACTTAGTCATAACCTCCTAAGTACTCGAGAGGTTAGCTTTGAATGATTCATAACTTAGACTGTGAGTTAAAGACCATAGCGGTCAATGCATAAGACATTAAGAATATGAGAATGATATTTATATGATACTAAGATATGTCAAGATGTTTTACGATGACGCATATGTTATGTGAAGGATGATGACATTATTCATATGAGGAATTCATGAGGATATATGTTTTATTACGAGAATAACTTGAGCATGTGATCTCTGATGAGAGTGTATAGTATTGATGTGTTGATGCTCCCGCCATGAATGCGTTATGTAAAATTATGATATTATGATGCTTACGATGCATACGATGAATATGATGCCTTATGTGATGTTGAATGGCTATGCATGCTCTATATGTTTCGTGGCATAAAGCAAGTTTGAAGGAAATCCGGTGTATGCCGTTACGCTGCCGAATTTCCCATCAAACTTGAGAATTTGAGAAAAGTTTGTGAAAACTCCTGGGTGACACCGGTTCGACCGAGCACCCCCAGGAAAGGTTCTGGGTGACACCGGTTCGGCCGAGCACCCCCAGAACAGATGTGATAGAACACTGAGACGCATTTCTCCCGCTACGGTGGGGAGGAAGCAAATCCGTGAGGGTATTGACATTGAGCTTGCCAAAGCGGACAATTCGCTGTGTACTAGATACCAGTAGAGCGTTTCAAAGAGGGAAATGATCCTAAGATAGGTGATAAGAAAGTTATGTATACTCCCTCTATTAGCCCATATTAAATCTAGTGACGACTAGTTAGGATTGAGCTCATTCCTAGGCGATAGGAGAGATGTAGTTTGGTGACCAGATTATCGCCGGGCCGGTGAATCGGTTGGATTTTTGGTGGATATGTTAAGAGGGTGGTCTTTAAGAAAAAAGGAATTTAAGAGCTTGATTCATGATGAAGATGTCACATGAAAAGTACTATGCCTTTTTATGCCACGTATATGATTTATGTTCCTTTATGATGTGCCCAAGTATTACGATTTTCGTGTTAATGTGCATTTGGTATTGTCATGCATTCATCAAATATATGTTGCATTCATGACATTAAGATCATCCTAAAATGAATGGACCTTGGCTAAAATACACTTTAGAACCTAAAATGAACTTGATGTATGCTCACTTGTCTTTATGAAATAAACCCAAGGTTCCTGGGGATGTGAACGATGTAACCCTAGGATAGGAGACTCCTACTGAGATTCTTTACTAAGAATTCTCACTCCTCTCTCTCTTCTCCCGTCACATCTTCAGAGAGCAATGGCGATGTTCGTTGACTTCATTGACACGCCAGTCTGGGAGGTGCACTATACCCCGGTGGAGCTTTCGAGTTCACAAGCGTTGCAAGGATATTCCCTTCGGCTGTATCTTTTGGGAGGGGTGGTGGATTTATACTCGTAGCTTACTAAGAGGGTCGCATTTTGGGTTTTTATTGTAGTCGTACCCTACACTTGTGTTTCTTGTTGTAATTTATTCCTTCTGTATTACAAGCTCTGCCTGTACCTATGCGGGTATGACTACCTATGTACTCTAAATATATTATTAATGAAATGTTTCTCTTGTTATGATGATTTCTGCTCCACTATTATATGTTTTCCTTTTTGAGTTCTCTCTATGAGTGTTAATCATGTCTCACGTTTCTGTTATTCGAATAGTTAAGTTCGCGGCTCTCACTTTGTTTTATACTTTCAAAAAAATTTTACCATAATTTCCGCTAAATATTTTCAAGAAAAAGATGAGACTATGAGATAATAGCCTAATGTTTAACCTAATGTGTTCTAGAAAGTTGGGTTAAAATTAGGATGTTACATTGCACTTCAAGTTAAAGCTTGATAATATTTTGTTTGAGTTTTCAAAAGCTAGAAAGACAAAGAGAAGCAAAGCACGATTCAACTCGCTATCTCGTGTGCTTTTCCACTTACAAGTTGTGTTAGAGCTCAGACCTCTAAGTGTTGAGCACTCTAACAACTGCTGAGGACAAAGATCCATGGAACAAATGGCAAAATATATTCATATAGTAGAAAAACACTCTATTAGAAGGCCGTCATTCTTTGATAGTAGGGACTATGCCTATTGGAGAGATCGCATGGAGCTGTTCATAAAGTACACAAGCCTTGATCTATGGGAGATCATACAAGAAAAAGATTATGTTCCAATGGAGGAAGTTCTTGGAACCAATGATGCACCATCAACATTAAGAGAAGTCCCCTAGAGTAGATGGACAGAGCAACACAAGGCCAGAGTTCAACTAAACATAAAAGCTAAATACCTATTCACATGTACACTAAGCAAACTTGAATATGACAATTATTGCTTGTGACACAGCGAAGGAAATATGAGACAAGCTCCACAAGCTGCATGAAGGCACTGATCAAATAAAAGAAACAAAGATTGGTATTCTAGTTCATCAATACGAGATGTTTAAAATGACAGATCACAAAGGTATAGATGAAATGACCACAAGGTTTATGCATATCATAAAACCAACTAAAGGGATTAGGCAAAACATATTCTAACTTTGAAATGGTTAGAAAAATCTTAAGAAGCCTCTCTGTCAAATGGTTACCTAAGGTCATAGCCATTATAGAAGCTAAAGACCTTCAAACTCTTAGTCTGGATGTACTCATTAGGTCACTCAAAACCCATGAGGTAATGTTCTCCAAAATGCATGGTGAATTCATTAAGAAAAGCAAGTCCATGGCCTTGAATTCGTCTCAATAGAAGCTAAATAAAGCTAAAGCAATGAAAGTTGATGAAACCTCCAATAAAAAGGAAGAGTCTGATGATGAGACAGAAGAAGAAGATGAAGACGAGCTCTCCATGTTGGCGAAGAAGATGTCAAAGCCTAGAGAAGTAAGACAAAGAGAAGAGGGGCATCAACTTCATAAAGGACAGAAAAAGCAAAGTGAAGCCGAAAAGTGTCATTTGCCACAACTGTGGGGGAGAAAGGACACTTCAAACCAGAATGTCCTAAACTCAAGGGTCCACAGAAGAAGTTCATGCCAAGAAGAAAGGCGTGCTAGCTGCCTAGAGTGAATCAGAGAAAGAAAAGGAAGGATTAGAAGATCAAGAAGAGCTAGATGTTGCAAACCTATGCTTCATGGTCGGGTAATTCATCAGAAAGTGAACTTGAGGTAAATTATTCTGACTCTGATATTTCCTATGATGAACTTTTTAGCTTTGTATGAAGAGTTGCTTGAGGATCAAACTCTTTCCTCGTACTATTTCAACCTGAAAAACAAATATCAAAAGGTCATTTTAGAACTTGAAATAGCCAAAACAGAAGCTGAGAATCTAATGATTGAAAAAGAATATTTAAAAGGAGAAAACAAAGTTCTAAATGCAAAATCCAATGCTTTAGAATCTGAAGTCTTAAGTAAAAATGAAAACACTCAGAAAGTCATTTTTTGAGCTAGAGAGAATTTCAAAGCTTCTTAAATTTGACCTTGAAAAAATGATAAATGGATCAAAGAACCTCGATCTAATGCTTGGACCTCAAAGGCCATATTTTCAAAAGACTAGGTTGGGATATGAAGAGAAAATAGATAGGAAGAAAAAAGCCTATTCAGTTTAAGAAAGTAAAGAAAAAGGCTTTTTATACTTTCTATTTTAAGAAGAGACATCCACCTGACAAGTGTTTGAGAAAAAAGAAGACAGTCAAAAAGATTGGAAAACCTTCTCATAATACTAACCCAAGAGGACCCAACAAAGTCTAGGTACTTAAGTTGAAAACTGTGTTTGTTGCATGTTTGCCTGAGAATGCATGTGGAATCTAACAACATGTGGTAAATGGACAGTGGGTGCTCCAAGCACATGTCTAGATCCAGAAGATGGTTCAGAAACTTGTGCCCTAAATGTTCTAGATCAGTGATGTTTGTTGATAGAGGTAAGGCCAAGGTCATAAGCATAGAAAATGTTGGTAAGGATTTCCCAACAAATTTCTGATGTGTTATTTGTTGATGGTCTGAATCACAACTTGTTAAGTATCAGCCAGTTCTATGACCAAGGCTTTTAATGTTGTTTTTAATGCTTATGCATGTAAGATAGTTAGTCCTACTTCAGGACAAGTTATTCTGTCTGGTAAAAGGCATGATAACATATATGTGTTATCCTTGGATGACCTATGAGATCAAAATGTAAAATGTCTCGCATCCTTCATGAATAAAAAGTGGTGGTGGCATAAGAAGCTTGGGTGTACTCATATGAAACTTATTTCTGAGTTTTCTCAGAAAAACCTAGTTAAAGACCTACCAAATATCAGATTTGACAAGGTTCAACTTGTGATTTTTGTAAGAAAGGTAAGCAAACCAAAGCTTCTTTCCATAATAAGCATGTGGTTTCAACAACCAGACCTCTTTAGACCAACCAAGACTGCAAGTCTTGCTGGGAAAAGATATTGTCTTGTCATAGTGGATGACTACTCCAGATTTACATGGATTATCTTTCTAGCTTCTAAGGATGAGGTGGTTGAAAGTTTCAAAATTTTTGCAAAATGTATTTGCATAGAAAAAGATTCTCAAATCATCTCTATCAGATCTGATCATGGAGGAGGATTTGAGAATCATATTTTCAAAGAGTTTTGTTAAAACCATGGCATCCTTCATGAGTTTTCTACACCTAGACCTCCCTAAAAAAATAGGGTTATTGAAAGAAAAAACAGAAGCTTGCAAGAGATAGCAAGGACAATGCTTTTAGAAAGTGGTTTAGGGTTTAGGGTTTAGAGTTTAGGGTTTTGTTTATTTTGTTTGAAATGAGTTACATTCTAGGCTTTATTCTTCCAATTGAACACAATTGACAATGGTTGCAGTTCCAATATTTCTAAGTCTGAAATAGACCTTTTTTCAAACATGGCAGCCATCATTCTATTCAAAGCTTCTCTTGACCTTCTCTTTTTAGCCCTAGTCATGTAACCTTGAAGTCCTTCCATTGCCTCCAGGATTAGGTTGGTTCCTTGGTCTTTAGGGCTACATGACTAGTGCCAAGGAGAAAAGGTCAAGAGAAGCATTAGAGAGAATAATGGCTGCCATGTTTGAAAAGAGGTCTATTTTAGACTTAGAAATATTGGAAGCTGCAACCATTGTCAATTGTGTTCAATTGGAAGAATAAGGCCTAGAATGTAACTCATTTCAAACTGAATAAGGGCCACATGTTTTATGGTTCATTAGAAGTTTATTTTAGTTTGTTTTCTTAGTGTTTCTTTTTAAGAAATAAGCCCATATTTTGGGCTTAGTTAGAAGAACAGCCCAAGATAGCTTCAGGTTGAGTTTAGAAAACTTGTCTATTTAAGTTTGTAAACATTTTTGTTTTAAGAATAGATAGAAAAATACAAAAAGTCAGATTAAAAAAACTCCAAGAGAGTGTTCTTCTCTATGTTCTTAAGTGAGCCAAAACCTTTGATCTTATTAAGAGGCCATACTCTTGTGGTGATCCTCAACCAAGGCTTATCAATCCTCTAATTGTGGCGCCATCCATCCTCTATCTTTTCATCTTCTTCTTATGATTCTCTTTAATCCCACTTTACCGTGTTTTTGTTAATTTTTTTTGGAATTCTGATTCTATTTGATCCTGCTTCCAACTCCTAGATCTGAATCTTAAACTCATAGAGCTTGAGTTTTATTAATAAATGACCTCAAATGGTGAATGCAATGTTGTAGAATGGAAAGTTCTGTTATATGCAAACTCAATATGTGGCAAGCATTCCTCCCAAGACTTAAGATTCTTTTTAATCATTGCTCTAAGAAGAGTAGTCAAGGTTCGATTTACTACCTAAGTTTGCCCATCAGTTTGTGGATGGCAAGAAGTGAAGAAAAGAACCTTGGTTCCAATTTGTGCCATAGAGTTCTCCAAAAGTGACTCAAAAACTTTGAGTCTCTATTTGAAACTATACTCCTTGGCAGTCCATGCAATCTCACAATCTCTTTAAAGAATAGATTAGCAACATGGTAACCATCATTCTCTCTAAAGCTCCTCTTGACATTTTCTCCTTAGCCCTAGTCATGTAACCTTGAAGTCCTTCCATTGCCTCTAGGCTTAGGTTGGTTCCTTGGTCTTCATCAATCTCCACCATTGAACCTGAATGCATTAAAAAGGCTTTGAGTGATCAAAGTTAGGTGGATGCTATGTAAGAAGAACTGGACCAGTTCGAGAAAAGCAAAGTTTGGATGCTTGTTGAAAGACAAAAAGGAAAGACTATCATCAGTACAAAGTGGGTGTTCAATGTGACATCCTCCCAAGTACAACATCATCATTAAATCATGACATCAGACTCAAGAGTTGTTACTTATAATTTAATGGACCTTCCTTAAATAACTATAGCAAATTCGATGGGTTCGTGTAATAACTAGTGTAATTCGATCAAAATATATAACAAAGATACAAACTATTTATTTACTATAAAGTCAATTACATAAGGAAGCTCTACTGTGAGCTTTAATACATATACAATCTCTATTACATTTACCTATATATATACCTACAACTATATATCACATAAGAAAAGCACCAACTACTAAACTACTGTAATCCTGAGTTTCTTTGTGTAGCAGCCCATAGTTCTCTAGATCAACCTAGAAACGATACGGGAACACAAAACACATATGGGTGAGAATTATATAATTCTCACTAGGGCAACTCCTCAAAACTCACTCATAATGTTATCATCATTGCCCTAACCACTTTAGTTTATTAGAAAAAGAGTGATCATGCATTTTATAATAATGATTCATTTTTAGAGTTCCAAATCGTACTTCTGAAGTGGGGTAGTTTTTAATGATCAATCACTTAATGCATATATATTGTAATGTTCAAACATATAGTAAATCATCCTAAGGCATAATTAAAAATAACAACCAAAATATAAGTAGAAATTTCATTCTTACAAGCATTATCGAGTAAACTTATATGCAAAAATAATATAAATTATGCATTTCTTTTTGTGGCCGAGGAACTTAATCTAATGCATTTTTCTCTTTTCATTGACATAGGAAAGACTTAGCTTATATCATGCTGTAAAACTTAATTCAATGCAACTTTCTCTCTTTATTGACATAGGAAAGACTTAGTGTGTACAATTTATACCAAATGGTATTTATAGTGGATAACACCAAAAAAGGAAATAGACTGCTCATCAGGATGAGCTCAATCCTATACATGGTCATTGAACTTCATTTTTTTCCATTTCCGAATCACACAAAGTTCTATTCCTTGTCGGTACATCTATCGACTCACAATATCTTGAGGAAAGTTCCTATTTCTACCTTCCCCTCAATTCAATCTAAGTTTTGTTTATGTTTTCTCCATATGTCAGAATATGCACACTCATATTATCTTGAGGAAGTTCCTATTTTTTCCTTCCCCTCATTCAATCTAAGTCTTGTTTCTGTTTTCTTCATATGTCAGAACATGCATGATTAAAGTTCATATTTCTCTTTTGCCATATGTGTATATCATTCGCTTTTCTTTTCCAAATGCATACATGAGGCACATATACACATTCATTCACAATATGATTCCAATCATGCCTCAAACCATTCCTTAAAGTCACTAGCATGCATTCATATATATCATACTTGAACCAAAGGTCATTATTCCATCAATTCAAAGCATCAATTCATTCTCAACACAAATATAGCATGTTGGCAGAATTCATACCTAAGGAGTACAATTTATTTTGCACATCAAAAATCCATTGCAAGGGCTATAAAACTCCCTAAGACACCTCAATGTGTCCCCAAGGTTCTCTAAAAATTTCAGAGAAATTAGAGGTCTCTAATTGTGATAACAAAATTCAACAAATTTGGTGGTCAGAGACCACCTAATCTTAGCTCAGAACCGAAATCTCATAATTTTTAACCCCAGAAATGATTGAATCAACTCATAATAAAAATCATGGTTACACTTCAATATGTTATCAACTCCCTGTTAAAATTTCAAAGGAAAAATCAATTATTTGCTATAGTAACAAAATTAGCAAAATTCACAGCTTTAGAGTCAACATCTCAAGTAGCACAGTTACAACTTCGGTTCATGATTTTTCTTAGGTAGTAAAAGTCGTTATCATGCACCAAGAAAATCGTCAAAGTTTCGTTAATATGTTAGATTCAAATATAATTTTTATAGCTCATAAAAATGATTACAATTGAACCAGAAAATTTGTAAACAAACCCTATCCTATTGAAATATGAAAATCTAGTAGCATGTGTCAAATTCTCTTTTGACAAAAATCATTTTTCACAACATCAAACCACTCCACCAAAATTAACACATCAATATCAATATATAATCAACCAATTCAACTAAAAATATTCAGCCAAATCAGTAGGAAAATCATAAAAATAGAGTTGAATGTAAAAGAGGTTTAAAATGCCCTACTTTGGTGGCTTTAAGGATGTTGGCTTCAAGGATGCTCCAAGAGTGATCTTGCTCACTTCAAGGCCACCAAATCAACATCAAATCCTTCCTTAGGCAGTAAAGAATGATTTCTCAAGGTGGAAAAATATGATGGATTCAAATTCTAATCAGTTAGAATTGTAGATATCAATGAGAGGAAGAACTTTATTGAAGGGAGTTTGTGTTTTTATCAAGTCTAGGCTAGATGTTTAGGCATTTGAATCAAGTTTAGGACTCAAAGAAAATGGAGAGGAAGCTGGCTATTTCCTTGCTGGTTATGGCCAAAATGATGCTTCTTGGAGAAGAAAAGAGATTGTATTTATCTTATAATTAATGTAGGAATATAATAATATATATAGTTGGATAATTCTTAATCAAAAGAAGTAAAGTGGATGGCTAGGATTGAATCTTGTAATTCAAGACTGAATCTTAGCCATTCATTTTATATAAATGGATAAGCTCATTTATTTTGTAAAGATTAAATTAGCTTTTGGTGTTAACAATCACACATCGAAATCTTACCGAACGAGTAAAATACCGTACCTAAGTAATCAAACATTATTCAAAATTATTTTCCAGATATAAAATCCTCATTCCTTACTATTTCTAATCTTAATCCTATAATTTCTTAGTTTTGGGTGTCTCTGGACCCCAATTGTAAGGTTTCGGCTACCCCGATGGGCTCGCGAAGGCCGCAAGTTACTATTCATTTTTGTTTTACAAATCCGTTAAACCATCCTCATCATTATTGTCAGATTTTTGAAATTATATCTAATAAAGCTTAAATTAATTTTTAAATAATTTTTAGAGTGTTATATTCAAGAATACTCTCAATAAAGCTGTAAAAGTCACTCGAAACAAAGCAAGACTTCTGGCAGTCAACAAGAGGGAATTGATTATGATGAAACCTTAGCACCAGTAACTGGGCTAGAAGCCATCAGAATACTACTTGCTTTTGCTGCCTTCAAGGGATTCACTTTGTACCAAATATATGTTAAGTCCGAATTTCTAAATGGATTCCTCTCTGAGGAAATATACATGAAGCAACCTCTTGGTTTTGAGAGATTCACCTTTCCAACCATGTCTTCAACCCAACAAAAGCTTTTTATGGTCTGAAACAATCTCTTTAAGCTTGGTGTGAAAGACTGAGTACTTTCTTACTGAAGAATAGGTTCAAGAATGATAAAGTTGATATTACTCTTTTGAATAAGATAATCACTTTTTGATAGTTCAAATATATATTGATGACATTATATTTGGTGCCTCGAATCATTCTCTCTGTGAAAAGTTTTCAAAATTAATGCAGAGTGAATTTGAGATGAGCATGATGGGTGAACTCAAGTTTTTCCTTGGTCTGCAAATAAAACAACAAAAAGATGGAACCTTTATATAAATGAGATCTTGAAGAAGTTTAATATGGATTAAGTCAAACCAATGAGTACCCCTATGCATCTATTTCAAATCATTGATGCTGATGAGAATGGTGAAAATGTCTTAGAAAGTAATTATCATGGAATGATTAATTAGTTCACTACTGTACCTTACAACTAGTAGACTAGATATTCAATTAAGTGTGGGAATTTGTGCTAGATTTCAATATAACCTGAAGCAATCACACTTAAATGTTGTTAAGAGAATTTTTAGATATTTATCGGGTACAACTAATCTCGGCTTGTCATATGATAAAGGTACATCTTGTGAGACTGTAGGTTACTATGATGCTAACTTTGCTGGAGATAGTGTAGAAAGAAAAAACACCAGTAGTTACTGCTATTTCTTTGGAAAAAGCTTGATCACTTGGTTGTGCAAGAAACAGAATACAATTCACTCTCTACTATTGAAGTCGAATATGTAGCTGTTACAAATTGGTACACCCAGATGCTTTGGATAAGGAACCAACTAGAAGGTTATCACCTGAAGTATTCCAAAATCCTTATCTTCTGCGATAATACTAGTGCTATTAATCTTGCTAAGAATCCTATCCAGCACTGTAGATCTGAGTATGTTGATGTTAAATATCATTTTATTTAGGATCATGTTCAAAAAGGAGATATTGAGTTAATGTTTGTGAATACCAAGGACCAAGTGTTTGATATACTCACAAAACCATTAGCCGATGATCGCTTTTGTGTTTTGAAAAGGATTTTTTTAAAAGGCTTTTAAGCTTAAAGGTTTTTTAATCTACATAAGCAAACATACACAAACATCTCTAGGTACACTTTCTCTTCACTACTCCAACCTGAAGCCTAAAAGACAACATCAATTTGCAAGACCATCGAATCAGATTGAAGATCAATATTTCAGTTTGCAAGCTCAAAAAAAGATGGGATGACTAGAAAGAAGTTTTAAGGATTAGAAAATGAGGAACATATGGCCTCATAAAATTCAGAATATAAAGATGAATTTATGATGTAACCATGGTGAGATTCTGATGGGTCAGAAAGTGAAAAGTGAAACTCAGAAAGTAACCTCTTCAAAAAGTGATCTCAAGAGTTAGAAACCACATTTTTTGAAGAAGGATGGAAAAGGTAGGATAATTCCCACTCTTTTGACTTTCTCTCTCACATCGCTTCACCTTCAGCCACTCACGTCCTATCACTTAAATAACTCCCCACTCCTCACACTTCACATGTTACCTTCATCTTCAACCTCCAAACACTCAAACCAAAACTGTTTCATCTCCTCTCGTACTATTTTCCCTGTAACTGCAACTATGTTCTCACAAACCCTTACCTTCTAACCTTTCTCAAGCTTTAACCTTCCTTTCATTCTCAAAAACACATCCATCAATGGTTGAAGGAAAACACCATGCTAGTCACATTGTTAACATGGGAACACTTCTCATGTTTGATGAACCTATGCATCATGAGCACTATGCCAGGAACTTTTCTTAATGGCTAGTAGCTCATAGGAAAAAGCTAGGAAGGGAACTAATAACCCAAGTTCTCATACTATTGGAAGTTATCTACATCCAAGGATGGGAAGGTTTTCTCAACCTCACTGACCGGGTTTTTACTGGGATGGTCGTAGCCTTTTATTCCCAGATGGTGAAAGTATCAAAATCTATTCTGTCCTCCTACATCAAAGGCACTGACTTGGAGCTAAGCATTACTGACCTCTCAAAAATCACCAACGCTCCTGACAAGGGACTCGGATGCTCATATGAAGAATACTGGTTTATGACTCTTGGAATTTCAGCCAAAGAGGTTTCCAAATGTCTCACGGACCCTCCCAAACACCAATCTGGTAGGATTACTATAGCCACATTGAAATCCAAGGCAAGGTAGGTCTTCACCCTCATCCAGTTCTCTTTGTGTTACACCCTCCTAGCTACCATGTATTACTCGAGTGTGAACACAGTAGCTAGAAGAGTATCATTTCCTGATATGTTGCAAACACTCACACACACACACACATATGTACATCATATACAAGTTGTCAATATATACATCATACTGGAAAATAAGTCATTCCACTAGTAAGACCACTCAAGAACTAATTTAAAAAAAAAAAGCACATCCAGTGCCTAGTCTAACCTACCCAAATACCAAGGCGTAACAAAAATTAACATTTACATATAAATTGACCTCAAAATCATTTAACAATAACAGTCTACAAGCTCACAAGGTTCTAAAGCTAAGTGATAACAATGAACATGCAAAAAAGCCCCTGAATGTATCCCATCCACCTAGAGAAACCTGTTTACCATCAATATGATGGCATCACTTCCAGTGGGGGCATTGGGACTTACGGGTGGATCAGAATCTGACGAAAAAGATGAAGATGGGACATCTGTGTACGAGGTGCTAGCAGTGCAGGTGGGACATCAAATACAACTGGGTGTGCCAAGTTGAGGGGCACACCATGAAATGATCCAAACTCTATGAATCATGCAAGAAGGATCCACCAAGGTTAGGAAACAAAGATTCAACAAGAAGTTAACACAACCCTATATCTCATGCTACAAGTCTTAGAATTGGATGATTCAAAAGCAACAAGAAAACTCATGTTCTGAAACACAATTTATGCTCAAGAATAACAGGAATCTAATTTGTATATCTTGAGAAATGGATGAGATGAGGGTCAATGGACATTTCTGAGTGAAAAAAATTGAACATGAATCCTAACAAGAACAGAAGGGAAAGAATAATGCGCCACAATTAAGAGATTGATAAGCCTAGGAACGCCACGAGGATGGCACCTTTGATAAGTTCAAGGATTCTATGAAGAACCAAGAGAGAACAAGTCTCACACTTAAAGCAAATATGTTCTGAATACCCCCTTTCCAAAAGTTAGGGTTTGCCTTTTATAATAGGCAACACCCTCCAAGTTTACTTAGATCTGATCCTACTCAAGTCCATTACAATAAGGCCCAAAATCAGTTTACAAATTCAGCCCACCACTATTAGTAAACAAAAACAATAAAAGTAAGAATGTTCAGCCTATTTTAACACGTACTAAAAAGAAAAAAGTAAAGGTGTAGATTGGCCCAAACATAGACGTAGCCTTCATGCTCCATTTTACCAGTTTGGACTCAAGTAATTAGATGCAGAAATTGGGCTCACATTGAACATAGCCCTCAAGCCTTTCTATTCCTTCAATTTGCATTAAGCAATTCCCCATCTTGGGTTGCAATTTTTCAAGACTTGGACATGCTTCAAATAAAGTTGCCACAAGTTTATTTAGAGCCTCTTTAGCCTTCTTAGATCTCGCCCTTGTCATTGGACCTCCAAGGCCTTGTGATAAGGACACGGCTAGTGACAAGGATAACAACAAGACACTTGGTGAACTTGGAGGTCCAATGACAAGGGCGAGATCTAACAAGGTTAAAGAGGCTCTAAATAAACTTGTGGCAACTTTATTTGAAGCCCCGAGTCTTGGGGAATTGTAGCCCAAGATGGTGAATTGCTTAATGCAAATTGAGGGAATAGAGGTGTAGTTTTTCTTTTATTTTTTTTGGTATGTGTTAAAATGGGCTGAACATTCTTATTAGTTTACTAATAGTGGTGGGCTGAATTAGTAAACTGATTTTGGGCCTTATTATAATGTACCTGAGTTAGGTCCAGTTCAAGCAAACTTGGAAGATGTTGCCCATTATAAAAGCCAAACCCTAACTTTTGGAAAGAACTTATTCAGAACATTTTTATCTTAAGTGTAAGACTTGCTCTTTCTTGATTCTTCATAGAATCTCTGAACTTATCAAGGGTGCTTATCCTTGTGGCATTCCTAGGCTTATCAATCTCTTGATTGTGGCACCTTGTTCTTTCTTTTCTATTCTTGCTAGGATTTACCTTTAATCCAAAACGTCCATTAAGCCTCATCCATATCTCAAGATATACGAATCAGATTTTAGTGATTCTTGAACCTAAATTGTGTTTCAGAACATGAGTTTTCTTCTCATTTTTGAATCGTTCAATTCTAAGACTATAGCACCAGATACAGGGTAGAGTTAATTATGTACTGAACCTGCGTTTCCCAACCTTGGTAGATCCGTGTTGCATGATTCATGGAGTTTGGATCATATCACCTTGTAATTCATCCTTGCTACATTCCTTGGACTTTCTTCCATCCATGTTCTCATCATTCTCTTTTTCTTGAAGAGAATTTGTCCTCAAATTGGGAATTGAATCACCTACATCAAAAAAAGACAAATCAGCAACATTAAAAGTGGCACTTATATTATACTCACTAGGCAAATCAATTTTGTACACATTGTCAGTGATCCTCTCCAGTACTTGGAAAAGACCGTCCCCTCTAGGTTAGCATTTGGACTTCCTTTGTTCAGGGAACCTTTCTTTCCTCATGTATAGCCAAACCCAATCTCCGGGTTCAAATACAAATTTTTTGCTTCCCTTGTTAGCTTGCTTGGCATAGTTCGCAATTTTCTTCTCAAGTTGAGCTTTCACACACTCATGCAGCTTTCTCACATAGCCAGCCTTATCCTATGCATCCTTATGCTTAAAAACAGTAATATTAGGCATAGGCAATAAATCAAGTGGTGTCATAGGATTAAATCCATACAAAATTTCAAATGGTGAACAATTAGTCTTGTTATGGACAACCTTACTATAAACAAATTCTACATAAGGCAAACATTCTTCCTAAGACTTAAGATTTTTCTTTAAAATAGTCCTGAGCAAAGTGCCTAAAGTCCTATTACTACCTCAGTTTGCCTATCAATATGTGGGTGACAAGTAGTAGAGAAAAGCAATTTAGTACCAATCTTACCCTATAATGTTCTCCAAAAGTGACTTAGGAACTTAGTGTCCCTATCACTTACAGTTCTCCTAGGTAGCTCATAGAGTCTCACCACTTCCCTAAAAAATAAGTTAGCTACATGGCAAGTATATCAACCTTTTTGCAAGGTATAAAATATGCCATTTTTGAAAACCTGTCCACAACCACAAAAACAGAATTATTACTATTCTTTGTTCTGGGAATACTGGTTTTGCATTTCTGATCGTGATGTTGTTGATTGCTCTACAAGAATCGCATCTTGTAGGTCCCATCCTAGGAACAGAATCACCGGGATAGCACACAGACTCAAGCTTCCTTGCACCCAACCTTTTGTCATTAACTCCTTAACTTGCTTTTGTATTTCTTTAGTCTCTTGAGGATTGCTCTTATAAGTTGGCCAATTGGGTAAAAATGCACCAGGGATGAGATTAATATGATGCTCAATCCTTCTCAAAGGTAGCAATTTGCTTGGAACCTCCTTTGGAAACATATCCTTGTATTCCTGCAAAAAAAACTCAACACTAGCGGGGGCAACAATTTTATTAGAGTTATCAGCAATTAAAACATTTTTCTTGCAATAAAGTAAATAAAGTGGCTTGTTGGCAAGCAGCAGCCTCTTCACCTCACTTTCTTTTGTTAAACAACTTTGTTTGCTCTCAAGTGTTTTACTCAATCCCACACATGTTTTACTCTTTTTGTTTCCACTCTTTTGTTTATCAAGTGTTTCATTCTTTTGTGTGTCACTCATCTCTTTTCTCTCAATTTTATTTGATCCTCACACACTTCCCTAGGGAATAAAGGTTTGAGTACAATTTTCCTCCAATTGTGCATGAAAGAAATCTTGTTTGTGAACCCATTATGAACAGCTTTGATGTTATATTGCCACAGCCTCCATAAGAGAATATGGCTTGCCTCCATTGGAACCACATCACATATTACTTGTCATTTTATTGTCCCATGGAAATGTGCAGCACTACTTGCTTGCTCACAGTCATTTCTCCATCTTTACTAAGCCATTGGTGTTTGTATGGCCTAGGATGTGGCTTAGTCTCCAAATTTAATTTGGACACTAATCTAGAGCTGGCCACATTGGTGCAATTCCCTCCCTCCATAGTCAAAGAACATAGTTTCCTATTGATTAAACATCTAGAGTAAAAGATGTTCTCTTTTTGGGAATCATCAAGAGCTTGCATTTGACTTCCAA
Source organism: Dalbergia cochinchinensis (assembly GCA_031216125.1). Lineage (NCBI taxonomy): Eukaryota > Viridiplantae > Streptophyta > Magnoliopsida > Fabales > Fabaceae > Dalbergia > Dalbergia cochinchinensis. Next base: position 6,571,462 of record CM062376.1, read on the forward strand.
GCAACCTCCTAATCATCAATAAATCTCCTTCTTTAGCCTCCACAATGATCTCCTCATCTACCTCTTCCTCACTTTATAGTGCAAATTCTGAGGATGATTCATTAGTGATTTCCCCATCTTCCTTAAGTAGCATAGTCTCCTTAGTTGGACAATCTGAAGCTATGTGACCTCTTCCCAAACACTTAAAGCATTTTATCTCACTATTCCTTGTTTTTTTAGGGGTCTCATTGGACTTGAATTGAGTCCTTTGAGGTGCAATTGTGGTATTGTTAGAAGAATTATCTCCTTCCTTTTTATTTCTTTCCTTCCAATTTGAATAATTGAAATAAAAAGAACTCTTTCTCATGGTACCTTTTCTCTTAAGTTGCTACTCCACTTTAGTAGCTTAATGCACCAAGTCTTCCAACTCTACATAATCTTGTAACTCAACCACATCTCTAATGTCATTATTCAGCCCATTCAGAAAGTGTGCCATGGTAGCACCCCTATCTTCATTCACATTGGCTCTGTAACGCCCCGATTTTCACTAAACTTTCAAAATGACCAAAATACCCCTGAGGTCATTTTTACCCGAAACACGAGGACGGCCGGCTTTGGGCATCCTTATAGGGTTCATATGTTATATGAAGGGGATTGTATGATTGTGAATGTCCAACGGAGCAGAAAAACCTTATTTCTGAGATTTCACAAGATAAATAACCAAAATACCCCTGTAACAGATTTAAGGCAGTTTTAAAGTTCCGTTTTGACCCGGACGTTGTCCCGAGGTTTAAAACAATGATTTTAAGGCATGAACTATGTTTGTTTAAGTCTCGGAGGTTTCGGGCAACTTTTAGTGAAAATTATGATTTTGCCCTTGCATATTGCATTTTAAGCTTAATAAGTTATTTAACTCTAAACCTAAGCAATATTAGGCTCTAATTAAAGGTTAATTAATTTTCATAATTAATCTAGAGCCAAAATCATTATTTAAAATTAATTGGAGCCTAGAATTGCTTAGGGAAATTCAAACTTATTTCTAGTCTCTTTCTTTAAAGAGAAAAAGTATCTATAAATAGTGTTTTCACTATTCACGCTCCCTTTTCCAAGAAAGGTTGTCACACCCACATCACTAGTCATAGAGGTATTGACTCCATTAAACCTACAAGACCACTTCTAACCTAGGGGATTATAGCTTCAATTAACTAATTAGTTTACTTAAAGTACCTACTTAACAATCATTAATCCTAAGCCTAATCTATGTTACACCAAAGCACACTTCTAGAACATGATTTGAGGATATATTTTTCCTCTCCAAGGCTGCCCAAGTGGCGCCACCCTCCCCCTAGAAGTCAAATAAAAGTTAGTCTAAGTTGTCAAGCTACCCTATGACACATGTCTTGTACTCTTTCAATCAATGTCCAACTGTCAAGAAAAATGTCATTCAAAGATTTAAAGAATAAATTATATAGTCAATCAAGGTTTTCAATTCATTTCTAAATTAAAAATATTTATGTCATTCAAATTCAAAAAGAATGAATTGTTTTTGTGGTCATTCAAGCTTTCAATCAAACTTTTTCAAGACACCATGTCTTACACCACCTTACCTATGCTTTGGAAATTCAAGCCTAGAAAATATTTTCTTCTTTTTGGACATGGAATGCACGGTTTTTCCACTCCTTTACAGCCCAAAATTTTATGATTTTATTCATTTAAAAGGTTTGGAAATAAGCTACATTTTTAGCCATATTTTAGGACATGCATAGCTAGACTTTTCACCATGCTTTGAATGACTAACACCATGTTTTGAACAAAGATATTTCTTCCCTCTTGTGGCTGTAAAATGGCCGAGTTTTTCCCCCCAAAAAAAGACCACCATGTTTTCAATTCATGTTACTTCTCTATAAATAGGTAGCTTAGGGAACTTAAAGCACCTTTTGTTCATTTTACTAAAGCTTAGAGTTTAGAGCACTTTGAGGTTTTCTTTCTCTCTCAAGTTCAAGAGTTCATCCTCTCCAACTTCATCTTCTTCATTTCCTCTCAACCCCAAACACTAGGTAGGGAGCTTTTCAAATAATGCCTTTCCTTTTTTTTTTTTTTATCTTAATGCTTAATGCTTGATCTTGCTTGAATGTTGTGTTGTGGTGAGTTTTCTCACAAGTTTCATTTCGGTTTTCTCCTTCTCTTTTTCTTTCATTTTCGGCCTCAAGGCCAAGGTAATGAGAGCTCGATGATGAGTGCTCTCTTGAGATGACCATGTGTTCATCCTAACATGAGACCTCTAAAGCTTGAATCTTGTTTAAGAAAAGTTTCATCTTTTTCAAGTTTTGGTTAAGACAAGGTTATGTTTTTCATGAAACCTTTTTGGAACTTTTGTTTCTTTGAGGTTTTGGCCATGAAGGCCTTTGGGACTTGAAAAAAATGGTAGCTTGATGATGAGGGCTTTATGTTGATGTATGTCACATGAACAAAACTCTAGAGCTTGAACTTGGTTCCTAGACCAAGTATGATTTCGGTTTATTCCTTTATGTTTACCATGAGTTTGGTTTTGATGGAAGATTAAAGCATAGTAAAATACTCAATGATGAGGACTTGAGATGTTGGTGTTTGAATCATCAAGATCTTGGTCCCTAGAGTTCAAAAATGGTTTGTTTCTTCATGATGAGGATTCAGCCACCTCATGGTTTTTGAGGATATAACTTCTCTTTTTATGTATCTTGGTGTTATTAGTGTGTCTTTTCTTGTGAGGATGAGTTTTGAGTTGGACTTAGTTCCTTTTTAAAGTCTTTTAAGAGCTCTAGTTAAGATGTAAAAGAAACTTGCATTCATATTTACTTTATGCTTTGCATAGCATGTTTATTTTCTATGCTCTCACTAAGACCCAAGATAATGAATGAACTTGCATAATGCACGTTTATCTTTCGAGCTTTGCATCTCATTTTATGTTTTAAGTCCTCACTAAACTCCAAGAATAAAAATGAATATGCACATCATATTTACTTTGAGCTATTACTTTACTTTCTAAAGGACCCTAAAATGAAATGCATAGCACATTTATTTTATGTCATCACCTAAAATACTAGAGCTCAAAGACTTGCCCATTTCATCTTGAGAAAAGATTTATCAAGGAGATATTCCTTGAAAATGCATTCGGCCATGTGTATAGGAATGACTCAAAAATGAGTTCATTAAGTTACAAAGGCCTATAAGTGTATGTCTTAGAATTTTTCCTAAGAGTAGATGAACTTAGCAAAAGCTTTAAATGTGATTTCAAGTTTAGATTCTTTGTCAAGGGCAAGTTTAAATAGCTACTGCCCTTGGTGTTTTATGATGGGTTTTAGCAAAATAAACCTTGATTTTATGTAGTCTTGAAGTCCCAAAGAGGTTCCAAGAGAAACTAGTGAGTCATATGTTTGAAAGTGAAGTTTTCCCATGTTTCCATGCCTCAAGTTTTCAGTTCTGCCTTGTTAAAATTCCAGCACCTTAAAATCTGTTTTGGGTGGTCTAAATATGCTTGAATACCTTACCAAGTATGTGATAATTTTTCTAGGCATTCCAAAGCATCATTTGTAACTTTGTTTGCTTAACGTGTGGATTCTAGTGCTACTTAAAAACAGAAAAATTGAGGTTCTGTCCAGCATTGTTAAAGTAGTTGGAATCACATAATATGATGCTTAGATGAGTGAGAGTGACTCATAATTGGTTTAGGTATTAACTAATGTACCATAGAAAAAGTCGGAAGTGAGAAAGGGCTTAAAACGCATTTTCTAGGACACATAATTCATCAAAATTGATCAACTACCTAAAGCTGTCCAACCATAATTAATTAGGATTTAGAACTTAATGGATTATGGTAATGAGGTTAATCAATCCCATAAGCATACAAGAAAATAATGGGATAGTTTGAGGTTACCCGATTTAGGGATTTCTACCTTAAGGGATGATTATGTGCCTCTCATTTAATGATGAATTGATGTGTTAGCTCATGACGTATGTGGTGCCATGTGAACTATTACCCTTATGTGATGGTTTGTAATCTCATGTTATTGCTTCTTTAAAAGAACCTTAGAGATGCCGAAGTGGTAATTATGTGTTATGCATCAATTATGTGGCATCTTAAAGTAACATGTTAAACTTAGGGTGACTTAAAATATGAGAATGTAATCCTTTGAAACCACCAAACTAAGGGTGGGGACAATGTGATTCTAGCCCCCTAAACCCGTACTTAAAGTCGGGAAGTTGACTTATCCCAAGGGATAAAAGTCTAGATACTAGTGACGACTAGTGTGGTATGAGCTCATAGCCTAGAGATTTCTCAAAAGGGAGAAATATTAGGGCGGCCCCAGTTTAAGTAAAAGTTTTAATGTCACCTAAGTAACTAAGATAAGTCACCATGTGCCAAGTACCAAGTTATATGATTTATGTTCTATGATCCAAGTTATATGATTGAAGTCCCACAATTTATTTCCCATGATTTATGTAAATGCAAGTGATATGTTAAAAGGAACGGATCTCGGAATTGAGACTTTGGAAAACTCATAATTGAACCAATATATGTCCATGGTTTTATAAATAACCCAAGATTCCTGGAGACGTAGATGATGACACCTAGGATAGGAGGAGAACCCTACTGAGTTTCTTTAGTAAGAATCTCACTCCCTCTATCTCTTTCTTTCCATTACGTCTTCAGAGCGAGATAGGGACGTTCGAGCTGTTCGTTGATACACCCCGGTGGGAGGTCCACCATGACCCGGAGCACGGGTCATTCCATTTTGAGGGCCGATGTACTGTACGCATCTTCATGTTTTTGGGACGGCCATTTGCACACCCCGTATATAGTTATCGCTTCTCCCCGACATCCCCCTATGGTGACCCCACGATTTTTGAGCGTGCACGGGCACGACATGAGAGGAACCTATGGACCCACTCTGCCGGTTCAGCTGACATACCGGAGTACGTGCCACTATCGCAGCACTCGGAGGAGGAACCTTTAGAGGATTCCCCCATGGACCATGAGGACTCTGCCCCCACTCCGTCTCGGCGACCGATGGGCAGTGAGGAGACAAATACCAAAGATCGGAGGGCTTCGGTGCCCGGACCACGACCCTGACGTGGACGACACATTCAGTCACAGGGCATGCCTGCACCCGCCAAGCTCCGCCCGTGGATTGGCTACGTTCCTCCGTACCCGTGATTCTGCTGTATAGATTGGAGGGAAGTCCTTAGTGCACGCACGACACGTAGTATGGATGAAACCTCTTTTGTGTTGAGGTTATCCACCTTAGGTTGCACATGGGTAGGGACGTTTCTTTCTAGTTCATTTCCATGTATTTTGTATTTCCGCTGTATTTATGTTTATTATGTACTTGAAGAGTCCTGCCCCGTAGGGTAGGCATATTATATATGAAGTATTTCAGTTGTGATGATGCTATGATTTGGAGCCACTTCTATGTTTATATTTCTGCACTTTATGATACCGACCCGGTAAGATACGCGCGGCTTCTATTTTAAGTAATGTTTTGAAAAAAAAATTGGCTCGTATCTTCGTTAAGTATATTTTCCAAGTAAAAAGAACCATGATAGTAAGTAATGACTAATATTTGGCCTAAGTACGTACTAATAGTATTGGGTCGAATATTAGGGTGTTACAGATTCTAATAAAAAACACCTCCATCTCCTTGTAATATTAATCAACACTCCTACTACCTTTTGTGAGTCTTTGGAGCTTGTTATGAAGGTCCCAATGATAATAGGAATGGACAAATCTCCTTCTCATCAACCTCTAAATTTCAACCCAAGTATCCACCAAAGGTTCTTTATATCTAAGTTGCTCCTTTTGTAATTGATCCCACTAAATGAGAGCATAGTCCGTGAACTCCATGGCTGCCACCTTCACTTTTTTTTATCTTTAGTATAGTTATGGCAAGCAAAACGTTGCTCAATCTTCATTTCCCATTCTAAGTATGCCTCTGGATCACTTTTTCCTTTAAAAGAGGGAATGTTGAGTTTTACCCCCTCAATTCTATCCTCCCTAGCTTCACCATCATTATTTCTTCTCCTTCTTCGATCAAGCTGCCTTCTACCTCCATCATCATCATGATGTCCTTGATTTTTTGACTACTCAATTCTCTTACATAGCTCCTCTGTATGCTCCCTCATCATCCTCTGTATTTAAGCTGTAATAGCCTCCACTAACAATCTATTGTTTCCCTGAGGAGGAAGGTTACCATCACCTGTTCTTGCCATAATTCAAGTAAAGAAAACAAAAGAATAGCTAAGTGATGATAGACTGAAGGCACAAAAGACTCAGCAAGACACTTAAGAACTTTACCAAACAAGCGGTGTGCACTGAATTTACAGAAAAAAATACAACTGTTTTTTTTTCTACCTCAATTTTTTTTAACTCTTTTGTTTTCTATTTCAAATTTTTTTTTTGTGTACTTTTGCTTCTAACTTAACAGTTAATAACAGCAAGCTGATATTTGAGAAAAATAAAATGTTGGAATTTGTAATAATTGAGGACAATTGACAAACAGGGGCTGCACAAATTATAGGAAATAAAGGACTACAGAAATGTAATTGACTTCAAATAAATCCAGCACCTAATTAACAAAGAAGACAAGACAAACAATGAAAATAGACAATAGACACAAAAGAAACAAAAGCTGGACAAAGAAAAAAAATTCAGTACTAAATAATCCAACCTTAGAACTGAGCTCTGATTACCACATGATATCATCCAAACTCCATGAATCATGCAAGAAGGATCTACCAAGGTTGGGAAACGCAGATTTAGCACAAAGTTAACACAAACCCATATCTCATGATACAAGTCTCCGAATTGGACGATTCAAAATCGAGGAGAAAACTCACGATCCAAAAGACAATTTACGCTCAAGAATCATGGGAATCTGATTTTTATATCTTGAGATATGGATGAGGGTTAACGGACGTTTCTGAGTGAAAAAAATTGAATGTGAATCCTAAAAAGAACAGAAGGGAAAGAACAAGGCGCCACAATCAAGAGATTGATAAGCCTAGGAACACCACAAGGATAAGCACCCTTGATAAGTTTAGAGATTCTATGAAGAACCAAGAGAGAGCAAGTCTCACACTTAAAGCAAATATGTTCTGAATTCCACCTCTCCAAAAGTTAGGGTTCGCCTTTTATAATGGGCAACACTTTCCAAGTTTGCTTAGACCTGACCCTACTTAAGTCCATTAGGGTTTTCCTTTTATAATTGATAACACATAGGCTCAGAACTGTGAGTAGCCTACTACATATAGAGAATCTAGTACTGGGTGATAGTGCCACACTCATTGTGGCAAATCAAGGTAAAATATCCAGGACAACATTGGTAGAATTTGAATACAATACACCATGCATACAAACATAAGGATGAAAATATTTTATAATTCTCAGTAGGGTACTCCCTCAAATATAAATAGAAGATAACTAGTAATTTCATTAATATAAGAATTCTCATGTGAAATCAGGTGCATAGATAATAAGGTGTAATAAATCATGTACAAAAATAAATATCATTCATTGATTTTTTTTGTATCTCCATAGAACTCAATTCGGTGCATTTTTCTCTTTTCCTCAACATATGGAAGACTTAGTTCTATACCAAGTGGTATCTACAATGGATGACTCTACAATTAGTAATTTATACCTAATGGTATCTGCAGTAGATAACTCCACAATGGGTAATAGACTACTTATGAGGACATGAGCTCATTCCTATATGTGATCATTGGATTTCAATTTTTTTTCTTTCTCCGAATCTCACATAGTTCTATTCCTAGCCAAAACATCTACTGACTCATAATATCTATAGGGAAGTCCCTCTTTTTGCCTTCCCTTTTACCCAACATAAGTCTTGTCTCTATCTTACCCATATGTTAGAACGTGCACAATTTAAGTTCCTACATGCTCTTTAGTCACATATATTCATTTATCATCTTTCTTTTTACCAATGCATGCATTGATGACTTATAAACAATCCACCACATGAGATTCTCATTCATTTCCCATAAACTAAGCTTTAAAGTACATAGCATGTATTTATATTCATCATACCTAAATCAAAAGCATTATATTATAAACTAAGCTTTAAAGTACATAGCATGTATTTATATTCATCAAACCTAAATCAAAAGCATTATATTACCAAATCAAGAATTTAGTTCATTTCCAGCACATTGGTAGATTTTTCCCTTAAATAGCAAAATTTATTTTTCATATCAAATAATCAATTCAAAGGCTATAAAAATTCTCCTTGACACCTCAATGTGTTCCCAAGCTCTATAAAAACGTCAGAATAAAATTCATTCTCTAACTATATTAACAAAATTCTATAAATTTGGTAGTCAGAGGCCACCTAAGCTCAGCTCAACACTAGAATTCCATAATTTTAAACTCTAGCAAATGATTGATTAAATTCAGAATAAAATTCATGGTTACACCTTGAGATGTTTCCAACACCTGTAAAAATTTCAAAGGAAAATTCCATCATTTGCTGGGGTAACAAAATTAGCAAAATTCACAGCTTCCATTCCAACAATTTAGGCAGCACAGGTATAGTTTCGATTCTTTTTTTTTTTTCCCAGTGGTGAAAATCCTTGACATGACCTAAGAAAAATCATGGAGGTGCTTTAGGATGTTAGCTTTGACGAATAATTTTTCTAGCTCATAAAAATACCCACAAACACATCAGAGAATTCGAGACAAACCCCTGCTTACAATAAAATCAAAATTCCAGCAAGATAGTGCAAAATTCCTTTTGACAAAACTGATTTTTCAACAACACCAAACTACCCCACCAATGAAAATACTTCTATATCTATACGTAATCATGCCTTAGAACCAAGAATATCAAATTTAACCCATAAAAATCTGTAAGAAAACATTAAGACATCAAACAAGACACAAAAACCCTAACTTTTAGAGACTAATGGATCTTGGCTCCAAGGACGCCCCAAGATTGATTCCCTTCACTCCAAATCCCCCAAACCAACCTGAAACCCTTCCCTAATCAGTGAGGTATGAGGTATCAAGGTGAGGAATGATGAGGAATTGAAATTTCAATAAGTCAGTTTGGTAGATATTAATGAGTGGAACAAGTTTAGTGAAAGGAGTTTGCAGTTTTAACTAGTCTAGGCTTAGGATTTTTGAGGTTTGAATTCAAGTGTTCATGGTTTTTTGTGGAGCAAAAATGGAGGCTGATGGTTATGCTTGCTGGCCAGACAAGATAAGGAGAAATAATGACTTTGGTAGCTTATGTATGTCTTATACTAAGTGGAAATCATTAAAGTCTATTTCTTTATAAAAAGAAACTAAAATAGATGGTTAGGCTTTGATCTTGTTATTCAAGATTGAATCTTAGCCATTCATTTGATTTTAAATAGATAAACATCTTCTTTTTGCAAAGATCAAACTAACTTTTGGTATAAGAAATCGTATACTAAAATTTTATCGAATAGTGAAACATTGTGCCCAAGTAACTTTATGTTGTCCGAATTTAAATTCTAAGTATAAAATCTTTATTTCTAACTATTTCTAACCTTAACCCTTGGTTTTCTCAATTCTGAGCATCTCTGAGTCCCAGATCTAGGGTTTCGACTGTCCCAACGGTCGTGCAAGACCCACAAAATACTATTCACATTTTTTTCTACTCATCTATTGGGTCTCCTCATCATCATTACGTCTGTTAGAATATTGAAAATCTCTTTAATAAAGATCCAATTAATTTTTGAATAATTCCAAGGTGTTACATTACCACCCATCTTACAAAAAATTTTGTCCTTAAAACTTTGTACCTGGAAACAACTCTGGATGATCCTTCTTCATGTTTGATTCTAACTTCTATGTGTATTCTTCATTTCCCAATCCATTCCAAGCCACTTTCACTAGTTGCACAGATTTCTTTCTAAGTTTCCTGACTTCTTTATCAATGATCTGAACGGGAGGTACTTGAAATGTCAAGTCATTCCTTAACTGTATAGATTCAGGTTCTATAACATGGTTCAGATCTGGGTAATATTCTCTAAGTTGAGATATATGAAAGACATTATGAAGGTTGGATAGATGTAGGGGTAAGGCTATCTAGTAGTTGGCTGACCTAATTTGTCAAAGAAACCTATGAATCTAGGTGATAAATTTTTAACTCTTAGGGTTCCACCTACACTAGTAGTGGGAGTAACCTTTAGCAATACATGTTCTCCCTCTTGAAACTCTAAAGGATTTCTCTGAGCATCTGCATAGCTTTTCTGATGATTATGTATGATTAAGATTTCACTCCTAATTTTCTAGATCTGCTCAGTCATCTAATTAACAAGACCGGTTCCTAACACACTTGTTTCCCCTGAATCGTACCAGCATAAGGGAGATTGGCATTTTCTTCTATATAAAGCTTCATACAGAGCCATGCCGATGCTAGCGTGATGACTATTATTATAAATAAATTCAATTAATGGAAGCAACTTGTCCTAACTTCCTTTATGTTCGATCAAGCATGCCTTTAGCATATCTTCCAAGGTCTGTATAGTGTGTTTTGTTTGTCCATCAGTTTGAGGGTAATAGGCAGTACTTAAATAGAGGTGTATTGTATTGTACCTCCATATACCTCATTGGTCTTGGGCAAATCCTGGCAACTTCTTTATATGGACTGATCTTAAAGTTTCTTCAAACTCTAGATCTTCATGTTGTGCAGCCAAAATCTGTTCCTTGAATTCACTTGTCACCTTTATCTGACCCAACACAACTCCTCAAGGGGTCATAAACATACCCAAACTAAGATTCTTAAGCTCTCCACTGGCTCCGACTCTTTAATCATCAAACATGTTATACTTAAAGATTTCCTACTTAGTGCATTGGCAACAACATTCGCTTTGCCTGGATGGTAATTTAAGCTAAACTCATAATCCTTGAGAAACTCCATTCATATTCTTTGCCTCATCTTTAACTCTTTCTAATAAAAAGAGATACTTTATATTTTTATGATTATAGAAAACATTAAACTACACACCATAGAGAGATGATGTTGCCAAATCTTTTGAGAAAAAACCACAGTAGCTTGTTCAAGGTCATGAGTTGGATAGTTTACTTCGTGCGGTTTCAACTATCGAGAAGGATAGGCAACTAGATTTTGATTCTGCATCAACACATATCCTATGTAACATCCTAATTTTTAACCCAATACTCTAGAACATATTTAGGTTAATCATTAGTCTATTACTCTTTCAGTCTTATTCCTTACAACCTTTCATTACAATATTTAGCGAAAAATACGAATAAATTTTTCTTTTTGAAACTTGAAAGCAAAACGCGAGCCGCGCACTAACCTAACGTTCGTCATAGCCATAACATGCAAGAAAAAGTAACCACACCATTGATAATCATGAAACATAGTATTATACATAACAATCATAATATCATCACATCTTCATAGATACATAGACTACTAACATCATTGTACCATCATTTACATCAAAACACGCCCATATATGTGAAGTCATCTTTATCCACCTATGAGGTTGGATAAGTGTCAACCCAAAAAGCTAAGCTATCTATGCTCCCGCAGCAACCCTCCGCCCCGTCTTCTAGTGTGATCCTTAAGCACGAGCCTTAGCAGAAGTCACGAACCTCATTGTAATCCTCGTCTAGAGACGACATGGAAGAAGAGGAAGGGATGAGAAACTTATTCAAGATTCTCAGTAGGAATTCCAGACTCTAACACAAGTGTCATCGCTGCGTCCCTGACCACCTCGGTTTTAATTATGAAAAAGGTGTACATGCATAAGGATTGGTTTTAGGCTTTTCAAATCTACTTATCCGAAGTGGGTGTCTTTTAGTATGTGTCTTAATGACATGAATACAACAGATATTTGATGAATGTATGACAATACCATATGCACATTAACACGAAAGTCATAATACTTGGGCACATCATAAAGAAACAAGAATCATATATGTGGCATAAAGAGGCATAGTAATTTTCATGTGATATCTTTCTTATAAATAAAACTCTTAAGTTCTTTTTCTTAAAGACCACCCTCTTAACATATCCACCAAAAGTCCAACCGATTCACCAGCCCGGCGATAATCTGGTCACCAAACTACATCTCACCTATCGCCTAGGAATGAGCTCAATCCTAACTAGTCGTCACTAGATTTAATATGGGCTAATAGAGGGGGTATACATAACTTTCTTGGATCACCTATCTTAGGATCATTTCCTTCTTTGAAACGCTCTACTGGTATCTAGTACACAGCGAATTGTCCCCTTTGACAAGCTCAATGTCAATACCCTCACGGATTTGTTTCCTCCCCACCATAGCGGGAGAAATGCGTCTCAGTGTTATGTCACATCTGTTCTGGGGGTGCTCGGCCGAACCGGTGTCACCCAGAACCTTTCCTGGGGGTGCTTGGCCGAACCGGTGTCACCCAGGAGTTTTCACAAGCTTTTTCTCAAGTACTTAAGTTTGATGGGAAATTCAGCAGCGTAACGGCGTACACCGGATTTCCATCAAACTTGCTTTATGCCACCAAACATATAGAGCATGCATAGCCATTCAATACCAACATAAGGCATCATAATCATCGTGTGCATCATAAGCATCATAATATCATAATTTTGCATGATGCATCATGGCGTGAGCATCAACACATCAACACTATATACTCTCATAAGAGATCACATGCTCAAGTTGTTCTCATAATAAAACATACACTTGCATGAAACATTAAAGCTCATTATGCTCTTAAGCCTATGGTGTCTTATGCCTTGACCCTTACAGGTCTAAATCTTGAAAACTAATTACGCTATCATCCGTTTTTATCCTTTTATGCACCTATAGGCTCACGACTAATAATTCTTACTGATTTTTATGTTCATCGACGAATTTGGACAGCCTTACACTTTAAGGGCAGAAATTATATCTTGTGATTACGAGGGTTATAGAAACTACGTCTTAGACCCTTTCTCGATTTTGTTTTTGCCTAAAGCGCTATAAATTGAATCTAAACCAATTATGAAGTATTCCTAAGCCTTTGAACTAATTATAAACCATGTTTACTACATTGTAAGGGTGCTGGACAGAATCAGAAAACTAAATGTTCTAAGAGTTCTAGAGTTGCGGTTTTACGATTCTCGTGTTACTAGTTTCTCTATAGGTGCTAAAATTCATTCCTACTTCAAATGTAACCAAATTTTTCATGATTAATTAATCCTAATCTGATTATGTTCCCATTAAAACAGATTGGATAAGTTCCAAAAACCAATGGGTCTAAACTATGTTAAATTCTAGCTTTACGGTATTTCTAGTTATCTAGTTTCTTACCTATCATGCATAGAATCGTTTCTACATCATCATGTGATATTTTCACACATTCTAACACATCAAAACATCGTCATACAGCCACAAGCTCATCATGACAGTACCGAAAACATCTAACTTTAATAAGAGAACTAAATTGACATCTCTAGGTACATAAGTTAACTAGTTTCTCTTGGAATCAATTTAGAATCTCCAAAATTCTTTGCAAATCATTTTAATTCATCAAGAGGCTAAGAGAAGCCTTAGGTCAGTGACCAAAACATACTTCATCTTCAAAAAGGGAATAAAATTATAACTCATGATAACATAACCTTATAAAGATTTGTAAAGCTTCAGGAAAAACTTAGAACATAGATTATCGGCCCTTGTAACTAGATGAAAACTCATTGCAGTCCATCATCACTACTTGGCCGAAACATGCATTCAAAGAATGCATTCACATTAAACTTTAACTTGAAATGAAATGGGCAAGTCTTTGAGCTCTAGGTTCTTAAGTTATGACATAAAATAAACGTGCTCATGCATTTCATTTTTAATCTTGCTTACAAAATAAAGTGATGACTTAAATTGAATATGCAAGGCATAAACTTAAACGTGCAAGCTTGAAAGTAAATATGCAAGGTCCAATTCTTTATTGTAGTGCTCTTGGCCCAACAACAATCGACTTTAAGGCAGAAATAGAAAGGCATTTGAGAAATTAATTAGGTGATAATGCAAGTTCAATTCTTTATTTTAGTGCTCTTGGCCCAACAACAATCGACTTTAAGGCCAAAATAGAAAGGCCTTGAGAATTAAATTAAGTGATGATGCAAGTTCCATTTTAATCTTTATGTTCTTAGGTGATAGCTTGAAAGTAAAGGTGCATAGCAAGAATGTAAATATAAATGCAAGCATAAAATAAATTATGCAAGTTCATTTTATCTTTCTAGAGCTCTTAACAATACTTTAAAGGAACTTAAACCTCGACCCAAACTCATCAAACCAAGATCAAGTAAAGTCTAGAGTCCTTAGGACTCAACATAACATTTTTAGAAAATCAAAACATTTAGCATGTAAAAGACAAGGAAGTGGCCGAAACTTCAAGAAGGAAAAGGAACATTTTAAAACTCTAGGGTCCATGATCTTGATGATATATTAACACCAACATCATGAGACCTCATCATTGAGTGCTTAGAACCATTTTGAAACATCACCAAAGATAAAGTTCTCAAGAGTTCAAGAAAGGAAGAACTAGAAACATTTTTGCTCAAGAACAAAGATCAAGCTCTAGAGTTTGTTTCAAGTGATGAACATCATCATGAAACTCTCATCATCAAGCTCTCATTTCTCTATCCTCAAGGGCTCATGGCCGAAACAAGAAAGAAAAAGGAATAGAGAAGAAGTTCTAAAAAGAAAACAAGAGAAACCATAAACATCAAGCTTTAAAGAAGAACATTCATGGAAAGAAATCCCTACCTAAGGTATGTCTCTTGGAGAATGAACAAGGCTTGGTCTTGAGAGGAGAATGGAAGAAAAATCTTCCCTTGGGCTTGAAGGATGTTTCGGCTAAGAGAGAAGAAAAAGAAAGGATGTTGTGCTTCTTGAGTTTGATCTTGAGAATGATATGGCTAAGTGTTTTAAGGAGGATTTAATGGTGGTTATGTGGTGGTGGAAAGGATGAAGAAGATAAGAAGAAGAAAGAACTCTTGAGTTCTTTGAAAGAAAAGAAAGAAACCAAGACACTCTTGAAAACTCAAAGCTAGCAAATGAAGTAAAGGTTCTTACAAGTTCATTTGCATGTGTATTTATAGAAAAACAACCCAAGGGTGAAGGAATGGAGGGGGTGGCCGAAATTGAGGAAGGAAAGGAAGGAAATATCTTCATCAAATGGTCATTCAAAGGCATGGTTCAAGGTATGGTGAGGTATGGCCTAAAACATGGTGAAGTATGGCTAGGTATGCTTCAAAGCATGGTCCTAGGTATGGCTCAAGACATGGTGTGGTATGGGTGGCCATGCCTTTCTAGAAGGACTTGGGGAACAAGTTGTTCCTTAATTGTGGGTTAGGATGTGTGTTTAGGTGTAGCTTTGATTAGGCTTAGGATTAGGAATTTGTAAGTAAGTGTTTAGGTGAGGTAATGATTAATTAGAGGCTTGCAAGACTAGATTTAGGAGGTGGTCTCTCTAAATTAATGAAGTCAAACTTCATTAACTTGGAATCCAATGCCAACATGTTTCCTTGATTTAGAGAATTGGAGAGAGAAAATACTATTCAAGATTCCAATCTTGGAATCTTGAGTTTTAAAAAGAGATTTAAATCTAATCTAAGCAATCTTAGGTTCTAATTAATTTTAATAATTTATTTTGACTCTAGATTAATTATGAAAATTAATTAATCTTCGATTAGAGCCTAATATTGCTTAGGTTTGCTTAATTACATCATTAAGCTCAAAAACACTATTCTAGGGGTAAAATTGTAATTTTGCACTAAAATTGCCCGGGACTGCCGGAACTCAAACAGATGTTTTGAAACATGTACAAACATGGTTTTAAACCTCTGGGGAAAGTTTCGGGCTCAAACGGCACCTTTACCTGCGTAAAACGCTACAGGGGTATTTTGGTCATTTCGACCCGAAACTGCAGAAAATGAGACTTTCGCCTCCGGAACCACTCAAGGGTCATTCAATCCCCTTCAAACATTGAGTTGGCCCTTCGAGGACTGCGGGTCGGCCATCCCCGAATTCCGGGCTGAAAATGACCTCAGAGGCATTTCGGTCATTTCCACTCAGACAGAAAATTGGGGTGTTACATTACTCCCCTTCTTAAAAAGAATTTCGTCCTCGAAATTTGTACATGTATAGAGGGCTTACGAGGCTTCTACAACAAAAAATTCTTACCATATATCGCATTCTCACCTTGAGCATCAAAATGGGAGGTATCTCTAACATTGATTGTGAACACTCGTCCTTGGCGTTGGGGTCTGAAAGTGGCGTTCAGTTGTGGGTGCTTCACATTGTAATCCTTAATCATGTGCCCAGGCTTGCCGCACCTAAAGCACACTCTTTGTCCAGCTAAACAGGGGCGGTCGCCATGGTTCTTCCCACACTTTGGGCAAATGATGACGGGGTTATCTTGAGATGCCTCCTCCTTTAGGCCATATGATCTTTCATGTTGAAAGTTATCCTTGGGGCCTTGTGGTTTGACCGGTGGTTTAGAAGGTGGCTTAAACTGCAGCTTGACCCGCTAGTTGTACTGCGGATTGAAGTATGTCCCAGATTGATGTTTGTACTGCGGCTTGAACCTTGGGGCTTGTAGTGCCAGCTTCTTGGTGAAATTCTCAGCTCTCGATACCCTCAGCTTCTTGTGGCCTTCCTCAAGAATGCAACACTTGTTGACTAGGGTAGGGAAGTCCCTAATCTCCATGTATGCAACAGCGACATTTAGTTCTACCTTCAGCCTGGCTTCATACTTGACATATTTCCATACTTCATCGGGATTCCCTTGGAAAACCCTTGAAAATTTGATTAGTTCCTCAAACTTCACAGCGTATTGTGCAACGCTCATCTCTCCTTGGGTCAGCTTCATGAACTCTATGTCTTTAGCATTCCTCACTGATTCTGGGAAGTACTTCTCATAGAAGTAGGCCTTGAACAATTCCCAATTGATCAAGGTTTCTGCTGCCTCTAGCAGTCTTCGCGTGCCAATCCACCAAAACTCTGCATCCGCCTCCAGTATGTAGGCAGTAAAGGTCACCTTCTGTTCCTCAGTGCAAGCGATCACCGAGAAAATCTTCTCCATGCTCTTGATCCACTCATCGGCTTGGTCCGGGTTCAAAGCCCCTCTGAATGATGGCGGGTTCGCTTTGCGGAACTCCCCAAATCGGGCGTCCTCAAGATCTTCAACAGTGTTGGGGCCACGGCCGGCATTGTGCTGATGATCCATCCTCTCGAACATCCTCTGCATGGCCCTTGCCATATCCCTGAGGGCTTCAGCAGTTTCATTATTTTGCTTGCTTCCTCCTAGCGTCCTAGTCTGTCGTGGTCTTGCCATTGGTCCCTAAGCACACAGAGCAACAAACACTGAGGTAATCAGGCTCAATACTCTTTGCAAAGTGAGCTAGTTAGCATGTCATGTTCACACGTACAGGAGTCATGCGTTCCTATCCTATAGCTTATTCTAATAAAGCACTATACATGACATAACTACCGCATCATGCTTAAGAAGCATAGTCAGTCCAATCCTCAGGCTCCATGAGAATCGAACTGCTCTGATACCAAAATGTAACATCTTAATTTTTAACCCAATACTCTAGAACATATTTAGGTTAATCATTAGTCTATTACTCTTTTAGTCTCATTCCTTACAACCTTTCATTAAAATACTTAGTGGAAAATACGAATAAATTTTTCTTTTTGAAACTTGAAAGCAAAACGCGAGCCGCGCACTAACCTAACGTTCGTCATAGCCATAACGTGCAAGAAAAAGTAACCACACCATTGATAATCATGAAACATAGTATTATACATAACAATCATAATATCATCACATCTTCATAGATACATAGACTACTAACATCATTGTACCATCATTTACATCAAAACACGCCCATATATGTGAAGTCATCTTTATCCACCTATGAGGTTGGATAAGTGTCAACCCAAAAAGCTAAGCTATCTATACTCCCACAGCGACCCTCCGCCCCGTCTTCTAGTGTGATCCTTAAGCACGAGCCTTAGCAGAAGTCACAAACCTCGTTGTAATCCTCGTCTATAGATGACATGGAAGAAGAGGAAGGGATGAGAAACTTATTCAAGATTCTCAATAGGAATTCCCGACTCTAACACAAGTGTCATCATCGTCGTCCCCAGCCACCTCGATTTTAATTATGAAAAAGGTGTACATGCATAAGGATTGGTTTTAGGCTTTTCAAATCTACTTATCCGAAGTGGGTGTCTTTTAGAATGTGTCTTAATGACATGAATGCAATAGATATTTGATGAATGCATGACAATACCATATGCACATTAACACAAAAGTCGTAATACTTGGGCACATCATAAAGAAACAAGAATCATATATGTGGCATAAAGAGGCATAGTAATTTTCATGTGATATCTTATAAATAAAACTCTTAAGTTCTTTTTCTTAAAGACCACCCTCTTAACATATCCACCAAAAGTCCAACCGATTCACCGGCCCGGCGATAATCTGGTCACCAACTACATCTCACCTATCGCTTAGGAATGAGCTCAATCCTAACTAGTCGTCACTAGATTTAATATGGGCTAATAGAGGGGGTATACATAACTTTCTTGGATCACTTATCTCAAATGTAACATCCCCTGCTACTTTATGGATTGACGACTATCCCCACCAACCAACACGGGTCTTTTCAGCATGCTTTGTCCTCACTCGCACACTTCCTGGGAAAACTTCCCAGGAGGTCACCCATCCCAAAATTGCTCCAAGTCAAGCACGCTTAACTGTGGAGTTCTTTCAGTTTGGGCTACCGAAAAGGAGATGCATCTTGTTGGTATAGGTAGTACAAATCAATTCATATAAGCCCTCCTTAACTGTATAGTCCCATACCTATACAGTCTCAGGATCCCTCTCATTCGGGTGTGTAATCGGTTCATTTATGTACCCCTCCGCTTTCGAAGTCTGCCAGGAGCCACTCCTTGTCCGTGCCTCCTTGCACCGGCGATCACTCCCCGACTTCGCAATCCCCGGGCGTTACATCCTAAACCCTTTCTAGAAGCATCATAGTAAACCTCAAAGGGTTCATGAGGATCTGATAGTACTAACCTGGTGCCATGGTCAACTTTTTCTTCAACTCAAAACTATTTTCACACTCCGATGTCCACTTGAATGAAGCATTCTTTTGGGTTAACTTGGTCAAAGACAAGGTTATCTGAGAAAAACTCATAATAAAATGCCTATAATACCCAACTTACCCTAGGAAACTCTGAATCTCCATCATTGTGGTTGGTCATTCCCAATGAAGTACTGATTCAACCTTACCTGGATCCGCTGAGATTCCCCCTCATGATACCACATGACCTAGAAATCTAACCTCTTATATCCAAAATTCACATTTTGATAGCTTGGCATGCAACTTCCATCCCCTTAGGATTTGCAGCATGACTCTAAGATGCTCTGCATGTTCTTCTTCAGTCCTTGAATAGATAAGTATGTCATTTATAAAGACAACTACAAATTTATCAAGTAAAGGTGGAAGATTTCATATAATCCATAAATACAGCTTGAGCATTGGTCAGTCCAAAAGATATCACCATATGCTCATAATGTCCATTTCGAGTTCTAAAGGCAATGTTGGGAATATTCTCATTCCGAACTCGAATCTAATGATATCCTGATAACAGATCAATCTTTAAGAATATGGTTGCCCCTCATAATTGATCAATGAGATTATCAATTCTTGGCAAAGGGTACTTATTCTTGACTGTCACCTTATTCAATTGCTTGTAGTCCACACAAAGCCTTATACCCCTATCCTTTTTCTTTACCAGAAGAACATGGGTGCCCATGGAGAGGCACTAGGTCTAATGAAATATGTCCCTACTAACTTTTCAATCTGTGCTTTTAATTCTTTCAACTCCAAAGGTGACAGAAATAAGGAGCAA
Organism: Dalbergia cochinchinensis; assembly: GCA_031216125.1. Lineage (NCBI taxonomy): Eukaryota > Viridiplantae > Streptophyta > Magnoliopsida > Fabales > Fabaceae > Dalbergia > Dalbergia cochinchinensis. Next base: position 6,591,403 of record CM062376.1, read on the forward strand.
TTGAAATAGGACTTGTTCTTGGAACTAACTCAATAGAGAATTCAATCTCCTTTTGTAACACCCTAATATTCGACCCAATACTACTAGTACGTACTTAGGCCAAATATTAGTCATTACTTACTGTCATGGTTCTTTTTAACTGGAAAAATAACTTAACGAAAATACGAGCCAATTTTTTTTTCAAAACATTACTTAAAATAGAAGCCGTGCGTATCTTACCGGGTCGGTATCATAAAGTGCAGAAATATAAACATAGAAGTGGCTCCAAATCATAGCATCATCACAACTGAAATACTTCATATATAATATGCCTACCCTACGGAGCAGGACTCTTCAAGTACATAATAAACATGAATACAGCGGAAATACAACATACATGGAAATGAACTGGAAAGAAACATCCCTACCCACGTGCAACCTAAGGTGGATAACCTCAACACAAAAGAGGTTTCATCCATACTACGTGTCGTGCGTGCACTAAGGGCTACCCTCCAATCTATATAGCAGAATCACGGGTACGGAGGAACATAGCCAATCCACGGGCGGAGCTCAGCGGGTGCAGGCATGCCCTGTGACTGAACGTGTCGTCCACGTCGGGGTCGTGGTCCGGGCACCGAAGCCCTCCGACTCTGAGTGACTGTCTCCTCGCTGCCCATCGGTTGCCGAGGCGGAGTGGGGGCAGAGTCCTCATGGTCCATGGGGGAATCCTCTAAAGGGTCCTCTTCCGAGTGCTGCGATAGTGGCACGTATTCCGGTATGTTAGCTGAACTGGCAGAGTGGGTCCGTAGGTTCCTCTCATATCATGCCCGTGCACGCTCAAAAATCGTGGGGTCACCATAGGGGGATGTCGGGGAGAAGTGATAACTATATACGAGGTGTGCAAACGGCCGTCCCAAAAACAAGAAGATGCGTATAGTACATCAGCCCTCAAAATGGAATGACCCGTGCTCCGGGTCATGGTGGACCTCCTACCGGGGTGTATCAACGAACAACACGAACGTCGCCATCTCGCTCTGAAGACGTAATGGAAAGAAAGAGATAGAGGGAGTGAGATTCTTACTAAAGAAACTCAGTAGGGTTCTCCTCCTATCCTAGGTGTCATCATCTACGTCTCCAGGTATCTCGGGTTATTTATAAAACCATGGACATATATTGGTTCAATTATGAGTTTTCTAAAGTCTCAATTTTCGAGATCCGTTCCTTTTAACATATCACTTGTATTTACATAAATCATGGGAAATAAATTGTGGGACTTCAATCATATAATTTGAACGGAAATCATATAACTTGGGTCATAGAACATAAATCATATAACTTGGATCATAGAACATAAATCATATAACTTGGATCATAGAACATCAATCATATAACTTGGTACTTGGCACATGGTGACTTGTCTTAGTTACTTAGGTGACATTAAAACTTTTACTTAAACTGGGGCCGCCCTAATATTTCTCCCTTTTGAGAAATCTCTAGGCTATGAGCTCATACCACACTAGTCGTCACTAGTATCTAGACTTTTATCCCTTGGGATAAGTCAACTTCCCGACTTTAAATGCGGGTTTAGGGGGCTAGAATCACATTGTCCCCACCCTTAGTTTGGTGGTTTCAAAGGATTACATTCTCATATTTTAAGTCACCCTAAGTTTAACATGTTACTTTAAGATGCCACATAATTGATGCATAACACATAATTACCACTTCGGCATCTCTAAGGTTCTTTTAAAGAAGCAATAACATGAGATTACAAACCATCACATAAGGGTAATAGTTCACATGGCACCACATACGTCATGAGCTAACATATCAATTCATCATCAAATGAGAGGCACATAATCATCCCTTAAGGTAGAAATCCCTAAATCGGATAACCTCAAACTATACCATTATTTTCTTGTATGTTTATGGGATTGATTAACCTCATTACCATAATCCATTAAGTTCTAAATCCTAATTAATTATGGTTGGACAGCTTTAGGTAGTTGATCAATTTTGATGAATTATGTGTCCTAGAAAATGCGTTTTAAGCTCTTTCTCACTTCCGACTTTTTCTATGGTACATTAGTTAATACCTAAACCAATTATGAGTCACTTTCACTCATCTAAGCATCATATTATGTGATTCCAACTACTTTAACAATGCTGGACAGAACCTCAATTTTTCTGTTTTTAAGTAGCACTAGAATCCACACATTAAGCAAACAAGGTTACAAATGATGCTTTGGAATGCCTAGAAAAATTATCACATACTTGGTAAGGTATTCAAGCATATTTAGACCACCCAAAACAGATTTTAAGGTGCTGGAATTTTAACAAGGCAGAACTGAAAACTTGAGGCATGAAAACATGGGAAAACTTCACTTTCAAACATATGACTCATTAGTTTCTCTTGGAACCTTTTTGGGACTTCAAGACTACATAAAATCAAAGTTTATTTTGCCAAAACCCATCATAAAACACCAAGGGCAGCAGCTATTTAAACTTGCCCTTGACAAAGAATTTAAACTTGAAATCACATTTAAAGCTTTTGCTAAGTTCATCTACTCTTAGGAAAAATTCTAAGACATACACTTATAGGCCTTTGTAACTAAATGAACTCATTTTTGCGTTATTCCTATACACATGGCCGAATGCATTTTCAAGGAATATCTCCTTGATACATCTTTTCTCAAGATGAAATGGGCAAGTCTTTGAGCTCTAGTATTTTAGGTGATGACATAAAATAAACGTGCTATGCATTTCATTTTAGGGTCCTTTAGAAAGTAAAGTGATAGCTCAAAGTAAATATGATGTGCATATTCATTTTTATTCTTGGAGTTTAGTGAGGACTTGAAACATAAAATGAGATGCAGAGCTCGAAAGATAAACGTGCATTATGCAAGTTCGTTCATTATCTTGGGTCTTAGTGAGAGCATAGAAAATAAACGTGCTATGCAAAGCATAAAGTAAATATGAATGCAAGTTTCTTTTACATCTTAACTAGAGCTCTTAAAAGACTTTAAAAAAGAACTAAGTCCAACCCAAAACTCATCCTCACAAGAAAAGACACACTAATAACACCAAGATACATAAAAAGAGAAGTTATATCCTCAAAAACCATGAGGTGGCCGAATCCTCATCATGAAGAAACAAACCATTTTTGAACTCTAGGGACCAAGATCTTGATGATTCAAACACCAACATCTCAAGTCCTCATCATTGAGTATTTTACTATGCTTTAAACTTCCATCAAAACCAAACTCATGGTAAACATAAAGGAATAAAACCGAAATCATACTTGGTCTAGGAACCAAGTTCAAGCTCTAGAGTTTTGTTCATGTGACATCCCTCATCATCAAGCTACCATTTTTTTCAAATCCCAAAGGCCTTCATGACCGAAACCTCAAAGAAAAGAGATGGAGTTTTCAAAGGTTCAAGAGAAACACAACTATTTCTTGAGTAAAACTTGGAAATAATAAAATTTTGTCAAGAAAACTCAAGCTTTAGAGGTTGTTCATGTGACAAACATCAACATGAAGCCCTCATCATCAAGCTACCATTTTTTTCAAGTACCTTAGGCCTTTATGACCGAAACATCAAGGAAACAAAAGTTCCAAAAAGGTTTCATGAAAAACATAACCTTATCTTAACCAAAACTTGAAAAAGATGAAACTTTTCTCAAACAAGGTTCAAGCTTTAGAGGTCTCATGTTAGGATGAACACATGGTCATCTCAAGATAGCACTCATCATCAAGCTTTCCTCATCTTGGCCTTGAGGCCAAAAAAGAAAGAAAAAGGAGAAAGGATGGAACTTTTTCTTAAGAAAGGTTCAAGCTTTAGAGGCGTTACTTTAAGATGAACTCATGGTTTCATCTTGGAGAGCACTCATCATCAAGCTCTCATTACCTTGGCCTTGAGGCCGAAAATGAAAGAAAAAGAGAAGGAGAAAATCGAAATGAAACTTGTGAGAAAACTCACCACAACACAACATTCAAGCAAGATCAAGCATTAAGCATTAAGATAAAAAAAGAAAGGCATTATTTGAAAAGCTCCCTACCTAGTGTTTGGGGTTAAGAGGAAATGAAGAAGATGAAGAAGTTGGAGAGGATGAACTCTTGAACTTGAGAGAGAAAGAAAACCTCAAAGTGCTCTAAACTCTAAGCTTTAGTAAAATGAACAAAAGGTGCTTCAAGTTCCCTAAACTACCTATTTATAGAGAAGTAAAATGAATTGAAATAATGGTGGCCTTTCTTGGGGCGAAAAACTCGGCCATTTTACAGCCACAAGAGGGAAGAAATATCTTTGTTCAAAGCATGGTGTTAGTCATTCAAAGCATGGTGAAAAGTCTAGCTATGCATGTCCTAAAGTATGGCTAACAATGTAGCTTATTTCCAAACCTTTTAAATGAATAAAATCATAAAATTTTGGGCTGTAAAGGAGTGGAAAAACCATGCATTCCATGTCCAAAAAGAAGAAAATATTTTCTAGGCTTGAATTTCCAAAGCATAGGTAAGGTGGTGTAAGACATGGTGTCTTAAAAAAGTTTGATTGAAAGCTTAAATGACCACAAAAACAATTCATTCTTTTTGAATTTGAATGACATAAATATTTTTAATTTAGAAATGAATTGAAAACCTTGATTGACTATATAATTTATTCTTTAAATCTTTGAATGACATTTTTCTTGAAAGTTGGACATTGATTGAAAGAGTACAAGACATGTGTCATAGGGTAGCTTGACAACTTAGACTAACTTTTATTTGACTTCTAGGGGGAGGCTGGCGCCACTTGGGCAGCCTTGGAGAGGAAAAATATATCCTCAAATCATGTTCTAGAAGTGTGCTTTGATGTGACATGGATTAGGCTTAGGATTAATGATTGTTAAGTAGGTACTTTAAGTAAACTAATTAGTTAATTAAAGCTATAATCCCCTAGGTTAGAAGTGGTCTTGTAGGTTTAATGGAGTCAATACCTCTATGACTAGTGATGTGGGTGTGACAACCTTTCTTGGAAAAGGGAGCATAAATAGTGAAAATACTATTCATAGATACTTTTTCTCTTTAAAGAAAGAGACTAGAACTAAGTTTGAATTTCCCTAAGCAATTCTAGGTTCCAATTAATTTTAAATAATGATTTTGGCTCTAGATTAATTACGAAAATTAATTAACCTTTAATTAGAGCCTAATATTGCTTAGGTTTAGAGTTAAATAAGTCATTAAGCTTAAAATGCAATATGCAAGGGCAAAATCATAATTTTTCACCAAAAGTTGCCCAGAACCTCCGTGACTTAAACAAACATAGTTCATGCCTTAAAATCATTATTTTAAACCTCAGGACAATGTCCGGGTCAAAACGGAACTTTAAAACTGCCTTAAATCTGTTACAGGGGTATTTCGGTCATTTATGCATAGAAATCTCATAAATGAGGTTTTTCTGCTCCGTTGGACATTCACAATCATACAATCCCCTTCATACAACATATGAACCCTATGAGGATGGCCAAAGCCGGCCGTCATCGTGTTTTGGGTAAAAATGACCTCAAGGACATTTTGGTCATTTTGAAAGTTTAGTGAAAATCGGGGCGTTACACCTTTTCAGGAGAAAACCTAGAATATCCTCTAGGATGACATCTAGGCACTCCCTCAGCACTCGAATTCTACTCAACTCGTGGTCACCCTTAGTTTCACTTGCTAAGAGGAGAATGTATTCCTAACGGTCTTTCTTACTAAGGTTGAGTGTTACTAGGCTTAAGTAAAAAGAAAAAAGAATCACAGGGATAGTAGGTAAGGAAGAAAGAACAAGGCAACTCTATCTGGATAGTTTAAAAGAATGTGGTTGGCTACCCTAGTAGCCAATCCATACCTAAGATTACATCTAAACTAGGCAAAGGAAGACAAACTAAATTAGCATTAAACTTTTAGTACTTATCTGTAAGGGAAGATTCATGCATGCATGATAAGTTCTAATAGGATTAGTAGTAGGAGTGGATACAAGGAGATCATAAGGTAATTCAAACACAGATAACTGTAACTTACGTACATAGTCTTGAGATATGAAAGAATGACATACAGTACATCTTGGGTATTACCATTTATTTCGCACTTACCTCAGATCAGATCTGCAGATTGAGAAGCTTCTTTAGCACTTATAGTAAAAATGCGTCGTTGGCATTGTGGCCTAGAGATGGGTTGCTAATTTTTTCTAGTTGGGGAATTCAAATGCCTTGTGTCTTAGTTTCCTACATCCATAGCAAACAATTGGTTCTGACTAGCAAGGCTTGTTCCCATGATTTTTTTCCACATTTAGGGCACTCTTGTCCTACCCTGATCTTGATGGTTGAAGTTGTTTCCCTCTGTTGTTGTTGTTGTTGTTGTTGGGTAGAAATCTTCCCATAGACTGTTGGACAGGCTTGAATCTTGGGCCTTAGGGTGCCAATCCTCTTCTAGCATTATTTTGTGCATACTTAAAACTTGCTAGCTTCTTGTTAGATTCCTCGGTGCGCTGACATTTGTTTACCAAGCTAGCATAGTCTCTAATCTCCATAAGACTCACGAATGCTTCTATATCCTCACGTAAACCTCCTTCATATTTCATGCACTTCCATGCTTCAAACTTGCAGAGCTCTTCAAACTTGGTCGTGTACTCTATTATGATCATAGATCCTTGCTTAAAGACCATAAACTCTAGCTCCTTTGGATTTCTCATGGGGACAGGGAAGTGTTTGTGGTATAAAGCGTCCTTGAGAACATCCTAGGTGACCTCAATCTGAGAAGCTTTGAATAACCCCTTGGTGCTAACGTACCAAGATTTCGTATCCACTTCCAGCATATAAGTAGCAAAAGCCATCTTTTGGGTCTTTGAATAGGGGAGAATTGAGAAAATCTTCTCCATAGCTTTAATCCATTCTTCTGCTTTGCTTGGATTAAAAGCTCCTTGAAAAGGCGAAGGGTTTGCTTTCCTGTACTCAATGAATTTTTGATACTACACATCCACCTCCTTCCCCCTAAGGTCTCCAACTAGTATTCATTCCTCATTGCGATCCAACCTTTCCATCATTCGGTTGGTCACCGCAGTTTGTTCTCTCATAGCTGTGGCAATCTCACGGAAGGTATCCATCATACCAGCTTCGTCTCTTGCACTATTCCTAGTATGCCAATTTAAAGTCTTTGATTCTTATCATACCAAACAAGAGGTATTGAGTTGATCAGGCTCAATACCAAGCTAAGTGTGTTAGTAATCCACAACATTCCCAACCAGCAGTCACACACATATATAAAATCATAATACATGATGGTTACTAAGGAAGCATAGTCAGTCCAATCTTCAGGCTTATAGGATAGTTTGGCTCTAATACTATAATGTAACACCCTCCTAACTACCATATATTACTTGAGTGTGAGCACAGTAACTAGAAGAGTATCACTTCCTAATATTATTTATACTAGTTGAGAGAAATGAAAATAAAGTAATTAAAACTCTATATATTGCGAACACTCATACATATGCACATCATATACAAGTTGTCAATATATACACCATATTGGAAAATAAGTCATTCCACTAGTAAGACTACTTTGGAGCTAATTTTTTAAAAAAAAACACATCCAATTCCTAGCCTAACCTGCTCAAATACCAAGGCCCAACAAAAATTAGCATATACATATAAATGGACCTCAAAATCATCTAACAATAACAGTTTGCAGGCTCATGGAGTTCTAAAGCTAAGCAACAACTATGTACATGCAAAAGAGTCCTTGAGTATATCATATCCTCTTAGAGAAACCCATTTGCCATTGGTATGATGGCATCAGCTCTGGCAGGGGCATTAGGATTTGCGGATGGATCGAAATATGAGGAAGAAGATGAGGATGGGGCATTTGTTAGAGGAGGTGCTGGCAATGCAAGAGGGACTTCAAATACAAACGAGTGTGCCAAGTCAAGGGGCACACCATCATAAGGAAAGGCGAGATCAAAATCAATAGTAAACACAGACGAATTGAACGAGTGAGCAAAGAACACATAGGCTCGAAACTGTGAGTAGCCTACTACATATAGATGATCTAGTATTGGGACATAATACCACACCCACTGTGGCAAATCAAGGTAAAATATCCAGGATGGCATCGGAATAATCTGAATAACAATACAGTCACATATTCATTTATCATCTTTCTTTTTACCAATGCATGGATTGAAAACATATAAACAATCCATCACATAAGATTCTCATTCATTTCCAAAAAACTAAGCTTTAAAGTACATAGCATGAATTTATATTCATCATACCTAAATCAAAAGTCATTATATTACCAAATCAAGAATTTAATTCATTTCCAACACATTAGCATATTTTCCCTTAAGTAGCAAAATTTATTTTTCATATGAAATAACCAATTCAAAGGCTATAAATTCTTCATGACACCTCAATGTGTTCCTAAGCTCATGTAAAAATTTCAAATAAAAAATCATTCTTTAACTATGTTAACAAAATTTTGAAAATTTGGTGGTCAGAGGCCACCTAAGCTCAGCTTAACACCAGAATTCCATAATTTTAAACCCTGGCAAATGATTGATTAAATTCAGAATAAAATTCATGGTTACACCTTGAGATGTTTTCAACATCCAATAAAAATTTCAAAGAAAAATTTACTCATTTACTATGGTAACAAAATTAATAAAATTCATAGCTTCAATTCCAACAATTCAAGTAGCACAGGTACAATTTTGGTTCTTGATTTTTTTTTTCTAGTAGTGAAAGTCCTTAACATGACCCAAGAAAAATCATGGAGGTACATTAGGACATTGGCTTCAAATGTAATTTCTCCCTGCCTACAACAAAATCGAAATTCCAGCAAGATGGTTCAAAATTCCTTTTGGCAAAAATGATTTTTCAACAATACCAAACTACTCCACCAATGCAAATATATCTATATCTATGTGTAATCATGCCTTAGAACCAAGAATATCAAATTTAACCAATAAAAATCTGTAAGAAAACCAGAAAGACATCAAACAAGACACCAAAACCTACTTTTGGAGACTAATGGATCTTGGCTCCAAGGATGCTTCAAGATTGATTCCCTTCACTTCAAAGCCCCCAAACCAACCTCAAACCCTTCCCTAATCAGTAAGGTATGAGGTATCAAGGTGAGGATTGATGAGGAATTGTAATTTCAATCGGTTGGTTTGGTAGATATTGATGAGTGGAACAAGTTTAGTGAAAGGAGTTTGTGTTTTAACTAGTCTAGGCTTAGGATTTTGACGTTGAATTCAAGTGTTCATGGTTTTTTCTGAAGCAATAATGGAGGCTGATGGTTATGCTTGCTGGCCAAACAAGATAAGGAGAAATAATGAGTTTGGTAGCTTATGTATATCTTATACTAAGTAGAAATCATTATTTAATCATAAAGTCTAATTTATTTATAAAAAGAAATTGAAATGGATGGCTAGGATTTGATCTTGTTATTCAAGATTGAATGTTAGCCATTCATTTGATTTTAAATAGATAAACATCTTTCTTTTGCAAAGATCAAACTAGCTTTCGGTGTTAGAAATTGCATACTAAAATTTTACTAAACAATGAAGCATGATACCCGGATAATCAAATATTGCCCGAATTTAAATTCTAAGTACAAAATCTTCATTAATAACTATTTCTAACCTTAACCATAGGTTTTCTCAATTTTGGGTATCTTTGAGTCTCAGATCTAGGGTTTCGATTGCCCCGACTATCCTGCAGGGCCCGTAAAATATTATTCATATTTTTTCTACCCATCCATTGGGTCTTCCTTATCATCACTACGTCTACCAGAATAGTGAAACTCTCATTAATGAATATTCAATTAATTTCTAAATAACTCTAGGGTCTTACATTACCACCCATTTTAAGAAAAAATTTGTTCTCAAAATTTTGTACCTGGAAACAACTCTGGATGATCCTTCTTCATGTTTGATTCTAACTCCCATGTGTACTCTTCACTGCTCGATCCACCCCAAGCCACTTTCTCTGGTTGCACAGATTTATTTCTAAGTTGCTTGACTTCTCTATCTATGTTCTCAAATGTCAAGTTATCCCCTAACTGTATAGATTTAGGTTCTATAACATGGTTTGGATCTGGGTGGTATTTTGTAAGTTGAGATGTATGAAAGACATTATGAAGGTTGGATAGATATGGAATAAGGCTATCTGGTAGGCAACTGAACCAATTTGTCTATGAATTTGAAAATGACCTATGAATCTAGGTGATAAATTTTTAACTCTTAGGGCTCTACCTATACCAGTATTGGGGGTAACCTTTGGAAATACATGTTTTCCCTCTTTGAAACTCTAAAGGATTTCTTTGAGTATCTGCATGGCTCTTTTGACGACTCCGTTTGGTGAGGATTTTACTCATGATTTTCTAGATCTTCTCGGTCGTCTAATTAACAATATCAATCCCAACACACTTGTTTCCCCTAAATTGTACCAACATAAGGGACATTGGCATTTTCTTCCATATAAAGCTTCATACAGAGCCATGCCAATGCTAGTGTGATGACTATTATTATAAGCAACAAACATTGAGCAAGGCGCCCAACTCCATCATCATGAAGAATGACTGCTTAGATTCTTCAAACCTTTCAAAATATTCTTCAGGAGTTAAGACAGCAAGGCTGATGATTGTGTTCCTGGTTTCCAGCACACCTCTTTTTTGCTGATATCCTAAAGGGGAGAAGAGAAGAAAAGAAAAGAACAGAAATGAAGAAAATCTAGTGCTGTGGAACCCAGGAGGAGTCTATGTTGAGGGGGAGCCACTCAGTTTTTTTTCTTTTTTAGCATTTGCTTTTTTTTTTGTTTTTATGCTCAAACAGAATTTTTTTCGTTATTTAAGTATTATTTTAGTTTTATTTCAACTATTTTGATATTTCCTTTCTACTCTGATAGTCTTTTAGCATGTGCTTGCTCATTGATATATATATATATATATATATATATATATATATATATATATATATATATATATATATATATCAGTGTGCTAGCTTACTTGAAAAGCATGTCATATGTTTTAAGCTTTGCTTTACAAAATTTCATGCTCTAATACCTATGTGAAGAGTTTCTTAACTTATAATATAAGCTCAAAATTGGTTTTGGTCTGATTTAATTCAAACTGATCCATGTTGAGCTTCAAAAACCTCAGGAAGCATATGCTGATAATATTTATTTTAAGGTTTCTTTGAGCATTAGAAACTACATCTGTATCAATTTGTTTGTATTCTCCTCTAGTGCTCTAATACATCTTTTTCATACAAACATGAGCATCTGGTTCGAAAATGAGTTTGGATAAAGATGTGTTGAATAAAAAAATTAATCGAGATGAAATATCATAAGTAATACTTATCTGGTATTCAAGCATGTGAACTTTCAGAAAATTTTTTAAATGACTGAAAATCAACTTGTTCTTGTAAAACAAGCTTAAATGATGATATCTTTTTGTATACTACCCTGATACCTCTCAGAAAGTACATTGAGTAATTTCAAAAACTTCATGGACAATCAAAACAGCTATGATTTAATTCACTTAAGGCTATAAAATGTTTTTGATCTTATCTTATATCATGCCTTAAGAAAATGTCTTCTTAAAAATCACATTCTATGATGAGTTGAAAGAATACTAATTATCATGCTATATTCTCTATAATATTTCTTTCAATATCTCTTCAAAAGATTTTCTTCAAATTGGTTTGTTATCATAAAAAAGGAGGAGATTATTAGCTCCAGAACCCTTCGGAAAGCTTCAAGGTAATATGTTTTGAATGACAACAAAACCAATTGAAGGAAAATATTTTGAAGAATGACTAATGTCTTTCTTGAGTTTCTTGAAGTAGCAAACAGGTTCTTTTGTTAACATAATATGGCTCCATTAGTGAGAACAATTTCACTTTATATGTGTAAACATGTTTTTATCTCATATTAAGAGATGGGAACTAAATGAAAGTTATAATTATATCGAAAATTGAGCATATACATACCTAACAGATTGAAAAAAAAAACTAGTACAAGAAACCGGGACTCAGGACTTCAGAAAGTAGCACTAGACTTTACAAAGTATGCGTAGATTGAAGATATCAATGAAACTCTAAAGCCAATGTGTTTTGCAATCTTTAATCATTACAATCACAATCTTTTTATCATCAACAAGCTCTGATTAAAGACTAGAAAATCAAAGATTCATCAAGGAACCGATACCACAAATCAAAAAGCTCACTTAATAATGAAACAGTGCGCTTTACAAAAAAAGGAAGAAAATTTGAAATTAAGATTTCAAGTCAAACCTAGTGACAAACTGGCATGTCATCTCTTTTGCCAACTTGGTCAACCACCCTAGCTTCTAGAAGGAGTTCAAAAACCATGTTTAGAAAGTAAAAGTAGTTTTTGAAGGGATATTGAAAATCTCAACTTTACAATGGCTTCTACAACAACTCTAACAAACAGAGAGGGCACTCTTCTATATTGCATTTTCAAGACACAAACAGATGATTAACATGTGTGACTTGGAGAATTGATCAAGGGCAATGGTCATAAGTGAAGACTCTCAATAAATAGAGATACTATGCTTTCAAATATATGTGACAGAATGTTACAAAAAGTGCTGAAACTCTATGAAAATTTTTCCTCATCTTCTTGTAAAGTTCATTATATCTTGTAATCAGTTTTCTTGTTTGTAAAAACCTTCTTTCTACGTTCCTTCATAGTTTATACATTCTTCCAAGGAAGAATCATTAGAAAGAAGTCATTCAAGTTATCCTAGGTCATTCATTGTAAATCTTAAGGAAACTTGAGTATAGGTTAGTTTGAGTTGCAAACCCAAACACAAACCTTTCTATCCTTGATCCAATAGTGATCGGTGTGAGTTTAGCTTGGAGAGGCTGATAGTAATGGCGTTTTACTAGTCATGGTTTAGCTTGGAGAGGCTGGTTAAAGACCACACGGTTTAGCTTGGAGAGATTGGTCAAAGACTACTCGATTTAGCTTGAAGATGCTGGTTAATAACTACTTGGTTTGTGATAGTAGGGGTTGTCTACTGGTTACTATTCAGCTTGAAGAGGCTAGTGAATAACTACTTAGTTTCTGACAGTAGAAGTTTTCTACTGGCCACAAGTTTGAGCTTGGGAAGGCTATTTTAAAGGCTATCCAATTTCTTTCTCAGGTTCAGGATGATTTTAGTGAAACTCAACAGTGGTTTAGAACTGAATGTAGGTAAGTTGGTCGAACTAGTATAAAAATATCTATGTAGTATCTTCTTCTCCCTTATCTCTTTTACATTTGTTGCTCTGTGACTATTTGGTTATATTTGCTTAAAGTTATTTGGATATATTTTGTTACTGACGCTGTACTTGAGAAAGTTACCTTTTGAAACCTCTAACATTGTTTCTGTTGCACTTTAAGCTTAAAGCTTGAAAGTATTTTGTTTAAATTTTCATAAGCTATAAAAATAGAGAAACAAAGCATGATTCAACCCCCCTTTTCATGCGCTTTTCTTCCTACAGTGCTTGCTAAAGATTTGAACCTTAGTTTCTTGTTCTTGGAAATTTCTTTTCATGTGTTGAGCATAGAAACGTTCATTTCAAGATTTATTTTTCACTTTTATTGAGTTCCAAATCTCTTAAAATGAGATTAATCATGTTTGCATATGTCATTGTGAAAAAAACCTCGTTTTAGGAACATGTATGCTTATATGAATAGTCTTGGTGCATCAAGAAACCCAAGAAATGGAAGTCCTTCAAAATATTCTCACAAAATTAGTTTTGTTATCACTCAAAACATTAAGCACTAATGCTTTCTAAAGGGTTCTGGAGCTAACAATCTCCTCTTGTTTGATGATAACAAACCAATTCTTAGAAAATATTTTGAAGAGATTTTGAAAGAAATATATGAATAGATATAGAATCAAGATAAACTTATATTCTTTCAAAATACATATGGTGGGATTTTTAGAAGGTCTCATCCTTAGGGGACAGGCTCAGGAAAAATCACCTGAAGGGGTTATACATCTAGGGGTTCCTCGAGGATCTCAACTTCAGAATCAGAGGATAACTCTATAACAAGTACATGACGTGAAAGGGTTCTGAGGATCTGCACATCGGAGTCAGAAGAGTCGGTGATGATGTGAGGTCTACCAAGTGAGCTCTAGCAAGACCGCATCCTACTACTAGGGCTGCCTTGTTGTATGAACTCCTCAAGAAGGGGGCCTTATTCCCCGGGGCCAGTTGGAGTTTGAGTTGGAACTACTACGAGGGCAGACCATCGTCAGGTGCAATTGGATCTAGAGATGTTATGGTTATAGGCGTAAGAAATCATGGATTTCCTAGTAAACAAATATTATCTCATAAGTGTCATCGTGTACATCTCCAGGCCACTTTGGTTTTGTTGACAGAAAACATGGACAGTTAAAGTTTTATTATGCTTTGTTTTGAAAAACATTCATAATCCAAAGTGACGTGTCTTTTAGAAGTCTTTCATTAACAGGGATGATAGTGTAAACATAAATCATAATCATAGCATTTATTCAATTAGATGCAGAAATATAACAATGCATGCATTCTTTAACTTGATCGGTTCTTCAGTTACTGAGTGCACCAACACCAATGTCTTAATCAATATTCGTGGGTAATGAGCTCATACCGTGGCCGTCGTCACAAACTTGTTCCAAGAGAAAATCTCAACGGAAGGGGTGAGGGATTAAGCAGTGAGCTTCTCCCATGTTCTTTATTCATATTCATATGCAAACTTCTTGGCATATAACATTTTTCATATGCTTCATCACGGTAATGTGTAGTCATTTAAAATAATACATAATATATGATTAATGCTCAAGAGTTCATCATAGCAATATAGTACTTTGAGACACATACGAACACTACTCAAGGCATTACATTTATATCATAGCAATTAGAGTTTCTTGACGCATCTATGCAAATAATGAGCCACTCATGACATTTCATACATAATCAAGATTAAAGGTCAAAGTCATTCATTATATATATCTCATGGTCATTAGTCTTATTTAATTGAAACATAAGTTTTTAAGTCATGAGTTAAGTCTTCTTAGTCATTTATAAGTAAAAATTCTTAATTATGTGCAACTATAGATTATATATTTTTATTATATTTATAAGATTCTAATAAGTTGATTTAATTGGTCTTTAGCCATTTTAAATGTAAATTTTCAAATTTTACTCAAAGCACCATTTTTGGTTTACAAGATTCTTACAGCATATTGCCATTTCTAGCATGTTTGACCTAAAATTCACTATCTTTCATTATGCTTACTCATTTCAGAAAATGAAGGTAGATTCAGAATCCTAACTCACTCACCTCTCTCTGGACATTCTATTTGTAAAATTATGTCAAGCGAAATGACTTTTATATCCTTAAAAAGTTTCCTTATTCCAGCAGTGTCCCAAATCTCAAACTGCGAATTATTTTATTTTTCTGGAATCACGTGCTTACTTTCAGTCCATGTATTTAAATCTCTGTGTTCCTTGAGATCTTAGCTTTCCAAGAACACCTATTTTACACATTTTGCCTTTCTATAGTAAAAGATAAGTTCAGTTTAGTATTCAAAGGTCAGATAGCAACTCCAGCAGAAAGGCTAAACTTTAGAAAATTGTATCTTGAGCTAGAAAACTTCTTTCTGAGTTAGTGTTCCTTAAAGGGTTAAATTTCACATGTAATTCTTCCAAAGGTTCCAGAGGCATGGTTTTTAAATGTATCATGTTTTAGTGTACCTATCTCAGGAAGAAATATTTTCCAGCACTAGTGTGTGTGTATTCTTGTTTCCTTTCAAAATAAATAATGGATTCCTATCATTTCCAATCATGGCCAGTAAATACATATCACAATATAGAGGTTTTAAACATACTAACACACTTCTTGGAGCATATTTATCATAGAGGAAAGAAACACAACTTATAAAGGAGTAGATGTGCAAGCTTTAAGCCTTTTGAGCCTAAGATGAGCTAAGACTTAAAACTTTCACATCTCCAAGATAATGACCACCTACCAAGATGTGAACAGGTGTAAATGAGTCCTTCAACCCTTAAAGGGTCACAAACAAACAGAAAAAAAAGGGAGTAGAAGAGAAAATCTTGTTTCCTAGCTCCAAGCTTTTTTATGCCTTGTGTGAATGAAGGAAACTAGTGTGTTATCTTGGATGTGCTTGCAAAGTTTGGAAGTAATATTTCTTTGGCTAATTAGACAGTGGGCCTCAGAGTTTGAGGATTGGAGTGTATGAGGAAGGGATTTGAGAAAGAATGGAAGAAGTTTAGGAAGCTCAAGACTTAGGAATGATGAGAGGTTTTTTAAAAGAACACAAATGCAAACTACTACTACTCTTTTTATAAGCTCCTTGGCCGAAATTCATAGGGGCTGTTTGGGAGGATTTTATTTTAGTCTCCTAATTAGTTACTTTAGTTAGCTATCTAGTTGAGATAATGGAAAATTAGAACTTGGTTAAGTTAGCTAGTTAGATTACATGCCAAAGAACCACTATCTATAGCCTAGTCTTGCAAGCCTAATGACTTGTGTTGTTGTGACACTCAAGAAATCAAGCAAGCCTCGCACATTTCAGCCTTGAAAGATAGCTGATATATTTCGACCATGACAAGAAATCAAGAAGGAAAAACTTGTGTTGTTGTTTTGATGTGTAACTTGGTGTTATCTTATAGTTAAATTAGTTCTAGTGTAAGTTGTTTTGATGAAACTTATGTGAGTATTTTCTTTTATATGATGGCTGAAAAGAGGGATTTAGAAAAGGTCCATGGGGTTTTAGAAGTTATTCTGTAAAGTTGCACACTTATCTGATGGGTAAACAGGTGTCTTTACCTCTTTTGGTAATATTCCTTTTACCAAAAATGGTTTAAACCAACTTTTAAGCATATTTTATTTTTAATGAAGAATCTATCATAGAATAATTAGATTAACCTCCCATCAGGTTGGTAATCAACCTAATTAGTGATTAATCATCTCTAACTTGGCTATTTATGGTATAACTCATTTTTAAGATTGTTGCCATTTATAGTAAATTACCAATTAAGCTTATTTTATTATTATCTTGGGAATCCTATGTCACTTATTTATATCTAATCTATAATTAGTGTATTAACCCTTGATTAGCTTTTATTAGATCACGTAATCATGATTTAATTGGTCTTTGATCATAGTTTATTACTATGTTGACTATTTCATGTTTTAGTTGACTTTCTCATGATTTTCTTGACTTTTACAAACCTTTGAGTTTTAGGGTTGACTTTTGACCTGAGAGTTTGATGTTTTGACTTTGACCTTGACTCTTGTTGACTCTTGGCCAACACTTAACCTTTTATGTTGACTTGCTCTTGATTGGGCGAAAGTTCAATGGTTTCAATTGAAACCGTTTGCTTGGGTCATTACCAAGTAAACCTTCATTTAGGATGAAAAATGGGGATGTTACATTAAGTGGGCTGAATGGCCCATATGAGTGGGAGCACGAATTTTTATGTTGTGGGCTGAAAGCTTTTGTTTCATTTAGCTAGTAAGGAGTTTGGTTTTTAGTTTGCATACTTTGGTCAACTGCAATTAGATTTCTCTTTGCCTTTTCATTTGCACCATAGGGAGGTTTCACATGTTAGTAATGGTGCCTTTATTCTGAATTAGTGTGGCTGTCCATGGCTTTTTTTATATATACCCCTTTGGAGGAATGAATCAGATAGGAACATTTGCTCAATTGCTTTGTGAGAGAATTCTATTCTCCTAGGTTCTTGGCTGGACCATTTGAGGACTAATCAAGGGCTGCTCAGCAATCTTGTGGCATCCATTGAAGGCTTATCTTCTATCCTTGGAAGTGACGCCTATCACTACTATCATCATCTTCCATTTCTTTTCCCTTTTTCATTGAAATATCCATCTTCTTCAACCCCAAAACCCCTTGCTGGTCATGCCCCTTCTAGCACCAAAAACAGCCAAATATTTTCCATTAAAACTCCATCAAACCTTCCCTTGTTAACTTGATTTGTTTCCTTATCAAACTCATCAAATAAGGAATCAATTCAAATAGATTAAACCATCCCAACCAGCCCCATTTT
This sequence comes from Dalbergia cochinchinensis, assembly GCA_031216125.1. NCBI lineage: Eukaryota > Viridiplantae > Streptophyta > Magnoliopsida > Fabales > Fabaceae > Dalbergia > Dalbergia cochinchinensis. The sequence goes on from CM062376.1 coordinate 6,609,487, forward strand.
GTGCACTCAATCTAACCCTTCCAGATCTGAATTTTGATTGTTTCATCCCTAGAAGATCTTGAATCAGTCCTACACATCAAGGGACACAAAATTTGGTACCAGAGAACAGTTCTAGGGAAAGAATTGAGGCTGCCTTGCTTGGAAACCTTGGTAACATCCTTTTCATTTTCTGCCCTTGCTATTACTTGTGTTCATTTCCAAAGGCTGAATCATTGCAAAAGTAAAGCCTAAAATATAAAAAAATTGGCTGAATAGTTCATGCTCTAGAACACTTAAACAAATTCACTTTAAGGTGATACTTTGGCAGCTATTTGCGGAGGTTTGTTGCTGAATTTGTTTAGGCCTTAATTTGCATCAAAATAGCTTACTGTGGCCTAAGGTGTTATACACTGCCCTCACCAATTTAGGGGCTGTTCTTGTGCTATCTTTTGGTACTTAATATAAATTTTGCAAGTATAATTTCTGGTGTTGTGGCTGCCTCAAGAAAACAGTGACAAAGCACACAATTTTGGGATTCTAATTGTGCACTTTTGATCATATTTGGGATTGTCCTTATACCATATCCTTGCTGCCCTTATAACTGAACCTAATAAAACCTTTGTGGTGGGTTGTTCTTGCATAAATTCTATTTGATTCAGTTAAGAACTCAAGGAGAATACTAGAGTGGAAAAAGGCAAGAAAGATTCAATAAAAAAAAGCCATAACTTGAGTGCATACAGTTGAGTGCTGAGTGCAAACAAGGAAAGGGAGTGTGGTGAGGAAAGTTATTTGTTACTACTAATCATTTTTTTTCTTAAGCATGTCAGGTGAGAACATAATCTTCCCCCCACGGGAACAGGTCTGTCACCATTCCAAATCTAAGCCTTGACATAACATTTTGAAAGGCTAATGAGGCAACAAATTGAGCAAGTGTTTGATAGGCTGGACCAAGTTGAGCACAATGAGGACAATAGGCGAAGAAGAAGAGATAATGAAGGTGAACAGCAACAGAATAGGCTAGAAAGGGTCAACCTTACCATTCAAAGGCAAAGGAGACCCAAAGGCATATATGGAGTGGAAGCTAAACATGAGTATGTGTTCTCTTGTAACGAATACATTGGAGAGCAAAAATTTAAGCTAGCAGTAGCTAAATTTTCTGACTATGCACTTATTTGGTGGAACAAGTATCAAAGGGAGAGGTTGAGAAATGAAGAATCATTAGTAGACACTTGGATAGAGATGAGAAGAATCATGAGGAAGAGATATGTGCTAGCCAATCACAATAGGGACTTGAAGTTGAAACTTCAAAAATTAACCCAAGGCAACAAGTGTGTTGAAGAGTACTACAAAGAAATCGAGATGACTATGCTTCGGGCCAAAATTGATGAAGACCCTGAGGTGACCATGGCTTAGTTCTTGAGTGGCGTAAATAGTGATGTCAAGGATGTTGTGGAGTTGCAAGATTATCTTGAACTGGAGGGGTTGCTACATAAAGCCATTCAGGTTGAACAACAACTCAAAAGGAAAAGCACTGCTAGATGAAGTTCTTCCAACTTCAACCCAACAAGTTGGATGGACTAGCATAAGGTATCTTTGTCTTTATCCTCTAGTCCTGCCTTGCATGCCCATGTGAGAAGGGTCTAATGAAGTGTCCTGAATCACCCCCTAAACGTGATACAAGTGGTATGAAATATTGGAAATGTTTGGGAAGAGGCCACTATGAATCTGAGTGTCTAACTAAGAGAACAATGATCATGCAGAATAGAGAAATTACTAGTGAGTCTTTAGCTAGTGAAGCCGAGGAAGAGGAAGAGGTAGATGAGGAGATCATTGTGCAGGCCAAAGAAGGAGATTTATTGATGATCAGGAGGTTGCTTGGAAGTCAGATGCAAGTTCTTGATGATTCGTAAAGAGAGAACATCATTCACTCTAGGTGTTTAATCAATGGGAAACTATGTTCTTGGAGGGAGTTGCACCAATGTGGCCAGCTCTAGATTAGTGTCCAAATTAAATTTGGAGACCAAGCCACATCCTAGGCCATACAAAATCCAATGGCTTAGTGAAAATGGAGAGATGACCGTGAGCAAGCAAGTAGAGATGCACATTTCCATGGGACAATACAATGACAAAGTGATATGTGATGTAGTTCCAATGTAGGCAACCCATATTCTCTTAAAGAGGCTGTGGCAATATGATGCTGAAGATGTTCATGATGGGTTCACAAACAAGATTTCTTTCATGCACAATGGGAGAAAAATTGTACACAAACCTTGATCTACTAGAGAGGTGTGTGAAGATCAAATAAAATGGAGAGAAAAGAGAATGCAAGAGAGAAAAGAGATGAGTGAAACACTTGATAAAAAAAAAGAGTGGAAAGAAAAAGAGTGAAACACTTGTGGGATTGAGTGAAACACTTGAGAAATAGACAGAGTTATCTAGCAAATGAAAGTGAGGTGAAGAGGCTACTGCTTGCCAACAAGCCACTTTATTTACTTTATTACAAGAAAAATGTTTACACTGCTAATAACTCTAATAAAATTGCTGTCCCTACTAGCGTTGAGTTACTTTTGCAGGAATACAAGGACATGTTTCCAAAGGAAGTTCCAAGCGGATTGCCACCTTTGAAAGGGATTGAGCATCATATTGATCTCATCCCTGGTGCATCATATTGACAAAAGGTTGGGTGCAAGAAAGCTTGAGTCCATGTGTTGTTCCAGTGATTTTGGTACCTAAAAAGGGTGGAACTTGGAGGATGTACAATGACTATAGAGCAATTAACAACATCACAGTCAAGTACCGTCACCCTATTCCCAAGTTAGATGACCTTCTTGATGAACTGTATGGAGCTTGTTATTTTTCAAAAATTGATTTAAAAAATGGGTATCATCATATTAGGATAAAGGAAAGGGATGGATGGAAACTGCCTTTAAAACTAAGTACTTATGCCTTTTGGGCTAACTAATGCCCCAAGCACTTTTATGAGATTAATGAACCATGTCTTAAGAGATTTTATTGGTAAGTTTGTTGTTGTTTACTTTGATGACATTTTGATTTATAACACTAGTTTTGACTTGCATATTGACCATTTGAGAGCTGTCATACATGTGCTTAGAAAAGAAAAATTGTATGCTAATATTGAGAAATGCACTTTTTGCACCGATCATGTAGTGTTCTTAGGCTTTGTTGTGAGTGCAAAAGGAGTGCAAGTTGATGAGGAAAAGGTTAAGGCCATTCAAAAGTGGCCTATGCCTAAGAATGTGAGTGAAGTGAGAAGTTTCCATGGCTTAGCTAGTTTCTATAGGAGGTTTGTTAGAGACTTTAGCACCTTGGCTGTGCCTTTTAATGAGATAGTTAAAAAGCATATGGGTTTCAAATGGGGAGAGAAATAAGAGCAAGCCTTTGTTGCCCTTAAGCATAGGCTAACTAATGCACCCGTTCTTGCTTTGCCCAATTTAGCTAATCTCTTGAACTTGGATGTGATGCATCAAATGTGGGTATTGGGGCTATTTTGATGTAAGAAGGTCATCTGATTGCTTATTTTACTGAGAAGTTAAATAAGGCTACCCTAAACTATCCCGCTTATGATAAGGAATTTTATGCCTTAGTGCATGCTTTGAAAACTTAGCAGCATTATTTGTACCCCAAAAGAATTTGTAATTCATAGTAATCATGAGTCCCTAAAATACTTGAAAGGACAAGGCAAGCTGAATAAAAGTCATGCCAAATGGGTTGAATTTTTAGAACAAATTCCATATGTCATTAAGCATCAAAAAGGGAAGGGGAACATAGTGGCTGATGCTTTATCTAAGAGGCATGCATTACTTTTTACTCTTGAAACTAAAATTTTTGGACTTGAGTCTGAGAGAAATGTATTTACGTGATGCTGAATTTTTGAGATATATGCTACTTGTGAAAATGTGTCTCAAAATGGTTACTATAGGTACAATGAATATTTGTTTTTTTAAAAAAAGATTGTGTGTGCCTAAGTGTTCCATAAGAAATTTGCTTATGAGAGAGACAAATGATGGAGGATTAATAGGACATTTTGGGGAGCATAAAACTTTGGACATATTGCATGACCATTTTTATTGGCCCCATATGAAACATGATGTGCATAAATATTGTAAAGCATTGCATTGTTTGTAAAAAAGCAAAATCAAAAGTGATGCCACATGGTTTATATACTCCTCTGCCTATTCTTGATTTTTCTTGGATTGATATGTCTATGGACTTTGTTTTGGGGTTGCCTACAACAAAGAATGACAAGGATTCTGTTTTTGTGGTTGTGGACAGGTTCTCAAAAATGGCATATTTTATACCTTGCAAAAAGGTTGATGATGCTTTCCATATATCTAACTTATTTTTCAAGGAAGTGGTGAAACTCCATGGGCTGCCTAAGAGCATTGTAAGTGATAAGGACACTAAGTTCCTAAGTCACTTTTGGAGAACATTGTGGGGTAAGCTTGGTACTAAATTACTTTTCTGTACTACTTATCACCCGCAAACTTAGGTATGTAATAGGACCTTAGGCACTTTGCTTAGGACTATTTTAAAGAAAAATCTTAAGTCTTGGGAAGAATATTTGCCTCATCTAGAATTTTCTTATAATAGGTTGCCCATAGCACAACTAATTGTTCACCATTTGAAGTTGTGTGTGGATTTAGTCCTATGACACTTGATTTATTGCCTGCCTAATATTATTATTTTTAAGCATAAGGATGCACAGGCTAAGGCTGACTATGTGAGAAAGCTATATGAGCATGTGAAAGCTCAAATTGAAAAGAAAATTGAGAACTATGCCAAGCAAGCTAACAAGGGAAGAAAGAAAGTTGTGTTTGAACTCGAAGATTGGGTTTGGGTGCACATAAGGAAAGAGATTCCCTGAACAAAGGAAGTCCAAACTCCAACCTCGAGGGGATGGTCCTTTCCAAGTGTTGGAGAGAATCAATGACAATGCCTACAAAATTGATTTGCCTATGAGTATAATATCAGTGCCACTTTTAATTTTGTTGATTTGTCTCTTTTTGATGCAAATGATGAGGCCTTGGATTTGAGGTCCAATCCTTTTCAAGAGGGTGGGGATGATACAACAAATGATGTGTCCCTTGATGTGTAGGATTGATTTAGGATCTTCTAGGGATGAAACAATTCAAAATTAGGACCCCTCAGGGTTGATAAGAGCCAAAATTCAGACATGGATAGGTTAGATTGAGCGCACAAAATGGGGCTGATTGGGATGGTTTATTTTATTCGAATAAATTCCTTATTTTGATGAGTTTGATAAGGAAACAAATCAAGTTAGCAAGGGAAGGTTTTGGTGGAGTTTTATGGAAAATATTAGGTTGTTTTTGGTGCTGGAGGGGGCGTGACCAGCAAGGGGTTTTTGGGTTGAAGAAGATGGATATTTCAATGAAAAGGGGAAAAGAAATGGAAGACGGTGATAGTGGTGATAGGCACCACTTCCAAGGATAGAAGATAAGCCTTCAATGGACGCCATAAGAGTGCTGTGCAGCCTTTAATAAGTCCTTAAATGGTTTAGTCAAGAACCTAGGAGAATACTATTCTCTCACAAAGCAATTAAGCAAAAGTTCTAATCTGGTTCATTCCTCCAAAAGAGTGCATACAAATAAGACCATGGATAGCCACACTAATTTAGAATAAAGGCACCATTACTAACATGTGAAACCTCCCTATGGTGCAAATGAAAAGGCAAAGAGAAATCTGAATGGAGTTGGCCAAAGTATGCAAACTAAAAACCAAACTCCTTATGAGCTAAATGAAACATAAAAATTCATGCTCCACTCATATGGGCCATCTAACCCACTTAAAACTTGGTAAAAATGAAAGAAAACAACCCAAAACCAAGTTAAATTCGTATGCCCATATGGCAACCCAAATATACTTATTACAAACATTATTTACTAATATACAAAGGCTTAAAAAGATAGTAGCAGTCCATATAGCATCAAGGGTCTTTGTAACACCCTAATTTTAACCCAACTTTCTAGAACACATTAGGTTAAACATTAGGCTATTACCTCATAGTTTCATCTTTTTCTTGAAAATATTTAGCGGAAATTACGGTAAAATTTTTTTTGAAAGTATAAAACAAAGTGAGAGCCGCGAACTTAACTATTCGAATAACAGAAATGTGAGACATGATTAACACTCATAGAGAGAACTCAAAAAGGAAAACATATAATAGTGGAGCAGAAATCATCATAACAAGAGAAACATTTCATTAATAACATATTTAGAGTACATAGGTAGTCATATCCGCATAGGTACAGGCAGAGCTTGTGATAAAGAAGAAATAAAATACAACAAGAAACACAAGTGTAGGGTGCGACTACAATAAAAATCCAAAATGCTACCCTTCTAGTAAGCTACGAGTATAAATCCACCACCCCTCCCAAAAGATACAGCCGAAGGGAATATCCTTGCAACGCTTGTGTACTCGAAAGCTCCACCGGGGTGTAGTGCACCTCCCTGGCTGGCGTGTCAATGAAGTCAACGAACATCGCCATCGCTCTCTGAAGATGTGACGGGAGAAGAGAAAGAGGAGTGAGAATTCTTAGTAAAGAATCTCAGTAGGAGTCTCCTATCCTAGGGTTAGATCGTTGACATCCCCAGGAACCTTGGGTTTATTTCATAAAGACAAGTGAGCATATATCAAGTTCATTTTAAGTTCTAAAGTGTATTTTAGCCAAGGTCCATTCATTTTAGGATGATCTTAATGTCATGAATGCAACATAATAAAGAATGTATGCATGGCGCTACTTAATGCACATACATCAATCATCATCATACTTAGTGGTATTAAGTGGCAATTAGAACACATTCATATGGGACAAACTTAGTGACATAATCATAATCATAAAACTTCTCTTCCTTATGGGCCACCCTAAAAGACAATCGAACTGGGGGTGCTCGGCCGAACTGGTGTCACCCAGAACGTGTCACATCTCTAGGTTATGAGCTCATACCTTAACTAGTCATCACTAGTTCTTACTTACCATTTAATGATAAGCGTATCATAAATCATAAATCCCGACTATCTGAGTACGGGTTAGGGGGCAAATCTCTTAGGGATGCTCTCAGTAACCGGTGTCACCTAAGAGTAAAAAAATGGGTACCGATGTCACATGAGTTCTATGGAGGTGCTCGGCCAAATCGGTGTCATCCTAGAACCCATCTTAGTACCTTAATTTTCAAAATCTTTAAGTCCCCAAATTTGTCGAAAATTCGGCGGCACGATGGCATCACGCCGAATTTCTTCCAAATTTGTTTTATGCCACATAAACATATATCCTCATGAATTCCTCATATGAATAACGTCATCATCCTTCACATAACATATGCATCATCGTAAAACATCTTAACATACCTTAGTATCATATAAATATCATTCTCATATTCTTAATGTCTTATGCATTGACCGCTATGGTCTTTAACTCACAGTCTAAGTTATGAATCATTCAAAGCTAACCTCTCGGGTACTTAGGAGGTTATGACTAATGTATATCTCTCTTCATACTATGGTCAAGAATATCTCTCAATCTCAAAGGTGCAGAATTCATAATTTCAACTTTACGGGTACCTAGGAGTCACGACAATGACCCTTTCTAAGTTCGGTTTGCTCCTAAGGCACCAAGATCAAGTCCTAAACCAATTATGAGTTATTTCTACACATTTAAACTAATTTAGAACCATGATTATCATGACTAAACCTTGCTGGATAGAATCCAGAAAATTCTAACATTAAGGGATCTAGAACTCTCAAATTAATTCTTTTCTAGTTTCTAACCTTTCTTATCTTTTACTTATGAGTTTTTCCATTGATCATACTTAAACATAAGCATGTTATCATCGTTAAAACAGCTCATACAGTGGCCAAGCATAGCAAGGCGGAACCAAAACAACACTCTCCATACAAAGGCATAAAACATACTTTTTAAAGCACATAGGATACTAGTTTCTCTTGGAACCTTTTTAAAACCTTCAAAACTCTTTTGTAAACATTTTTAACATCTAAAATCATCAAGATATTTATAAGGGCAGTAGCTAAGTTGAATTTATTTCAAGAGGTACTAAATCCATAAAACTTAGTTCTATATGTTCTTTGAATCCACATAGACTTAGAAAAATTATAAAGCATAACTTACGGGCATTTGTGATCAAATGAAACTTATCCTAAGTTCATTCATCTCACATAGCCGAAGTGGGCATTCTAAGAGAATGCTTTCCATGTCTAACTCTCATTTGAGACCTTGGGACAAATCTTTGAGCTCTAGAGCTTTAGGTGATGACAAAACATAAACATGCCATGCACTTCATTTTTATTGTTCATTAGGGAAATAAAGTGAGAACTTGAAAAGTAAATAGCTCAAAATAAATATGAGATGCAACTTGTTATTATCTTGGATTTTAAGTGATGACTTGAATAATAAACGTGAAATACAATGCTTGGAAATTAAATATGAATATGCAAGTTCATTTTTTAGTCTTAGAGCATTAGTGATGACATAAAAATAAATCATGCTATGCAAGGCATAAACTAAATATGAATGCAAGTTCATTTTGGTTTAATAACTAGAGCTCGCCCAAGACTTTAAAGAACCAATATTGACAACCCCAACATAGTCTCATCAAGTCAAGAGAATGGAACTAAAAGAAATCTCCATATTTTCAAGAAAAGGAATTATGGCCGAAATCATGAGGCTAAGAGAAAGTAATCCATATTCCTTTTTGAAATCATTCTTATTTTCTTAAGTTGAAAACTTTAGTGAACTTCATAGCATAATAATAAAAACTAAAGAAAACTCAAGCTTTAGGGGTCTCATTATGATGAACACATAGTCATCATCTAGAGGTCCCTATCATCAAGCCATCATGTATGAGTTTAAAGGTCATGAAGGCCAAAAACTCAAGAAGGAAACCAAGAGAGTTTTAAAAAGAAATTCCAAGAGGTAGCTAGAGAAAAACTCATTTTTCATGGAAATGAGATGCAAAGAAACACTCCTACCTAGAGTGAAGACAAAGAGCTTGAACTTTGAGAGAAGAAAACAAGATGATGAGCTCCTCCAAAAGGCTTGATGTTTTCGGCCAAGGGGAGATAAGGAGGTTAGAGTTGTGTTTGAGGTGAGGTTGTGTTTGAGATGAAATATTTGAGAGGTTTTGATGGTGATTCAAGGTTATGGGGTGATGTGTGAAGGTTATGAGATGAAGATGAAAAAGAAAGGAACTCTTTGGGACTAGAGAGAAAGAAAGAAACTAGCAAGACTACTCTAAGCTTTAGCAAATGCTCAATGTGCATCCAATGCTAACACAAGCTCCCTATTTATAGAAAAACAAAGTGATAGGTGAGAGAATGGAAAGCATGGCTGATGGTAAGAAAGAGAAAATATCTTTTTGATGGTGTCATACAAGCATGGTTTGAAGCATGGAGCTCATGACACAAGGTATGGCTTCAAGCATGGGTTTTTGAGTGATCTTTTCTTTAAATTGTGGATGAAATTAGGCTTCTAGAAGACCAACATGGCTGGAAGTTTTTCAGCCACAAATAATTGAAGAGAATGATTTATTTTACTTGGTTATTCATTTGGAAAAGCAAGCTTGATTGAAATTATGACAAGGCATGACAAGTAAGGTGATTTGAGGTGATTTTCCTTTAAGTTTGAAATGAAATAATTCATGAAAATGGGGGATGATTTTTGGTCAGATTTTGGCAGCAAGGAGAGAGGAAAAATCTTCCATGTAATTGGGTGTAAATGATAGGATTAAGTGTAGGTTAGTTTAGGTACAAGGTTAGGAGTAATTAAGCTTAAGTTTAGGTAACTAAGCATGTGTATTAGGAATTTTATGACAAGGTTAGGAGTGCTCTTACATCATTAGAGAATTTAAAACTCATTTGTGAATAAATAATGTGTATCACAATCCCATGATTTAAGGAAAGAGAGAGAAAACACTATTTGTGCACTATTTGCACACTATTCATTGATTCCTACACTCAAGGTCCTTGAATTTAAAGATAGGGTTTTAAGTTTATCTAAGCAATTTTAGGTTCTAATCATCCTTATTAAATTATTTTGACCTTAGATTAATTATGGAAATTAATTAAGCTTCGATTAGAGCCTAATATTGCTTAGGTTTCGCTTAACCGTGTGATTAGGTGTAAACATACGAAACTACGGGCAAAACCGTAATTTTGCACTTATTTTGCCTGGGACCTCCGGGACCAAAACTGAGACCACAGAATACATAAAAACGTCTTTTAAACCTATCTGGAGAGGTTTCGGGTTCATCCGGCACTTGCAAAAGGGTAAAACGCCACAGGGGCATTTTGGTCATTTTGACCTGAAAACTCGAAAAACGAGATTTTCGATCCCGGAAAGAAACACAAGTCATCCAATCCCCTTCCAACATTGAGTTTGCCCTTCGAGTACTACCGGACCTGGCTTTCCTCGAATTCCGGGCTGATAATGACCTCAGGGGCATTTTGGTCATTTTCACTCTAGCAGAAAATCGGGGCGTTACAGTCTTCAAGTGGGTTATGCAATGCACCATTTTGGGCTTCAAGCCTTCCAAATTGTTGTAAGGGCAACCTCAAGAATTGTTGTTATAACTTGTTGTAATGCCTCTTTTGCTTTCCTAGCCCTTACTCTTGTCATAGGTCCCCCTAGTCCTCCAAGTGCCTTGTTATCCTTGCCACTAGCTGTGTCCTCATCAAGTATTCTTTGTTTAGCCTCTTCAAGCTAACTCAGCATGACCTATCGCTTACTCTACTGTAACCTTTCAAGTAGTCTTTGCTTAGCCTCTTTAAGCTAACTCACAATTATCACTATCGGATCCAGTTACAAAGTTAGGTTGGATCACTCAAACTATCAAACACACAATTTTTCTCAGAATAAACAATAACAGAACTGAAAATTTGAATGACTTCTTTCTATCTATTCCTCCTAGGAGGCAGATGTTATCTAATGAGAACATAAAAAGAAGATTTTTACATAGATGAATCTAATTAGAAGCTATAATAATTTTAGAAATGTTGAGAGGAAATTTCTTTAGCTTTTTAGCACAGTTACAAGCATAAGTCTATGTTGTTGTAAGCACAGCATCCTCTTTTATACTTGATTTTCATTTATGACTATTGCCCTTGATCTGTTTTCCTAGATATATGTCGATCTTTTTTTGTGTCTTAAAAATGAAGTTTAGAAGAGTAGCTCTGCGTGTCAGAGTTACTTTTTATAGTTGTAGAAGTCATTGTCTAATAGAGGTTTCTAAGTCCACTTTCAAAAACTATTTTTTACTTTCTGAATGAGGTTTTTGAACTTTTCTTTCTAGAAGCTGGGGCAGTTGACCAAGTTGAAAAGAGATGTTATTATCATTCCCTGATTAAGTTTAACTTAAAATTTTGAATTGCAAATTTTCCTTCCTATTACTATAAAGTGCATCGTTTACAGTGAAATGTGTTTTCTGAAGTGCCGTCTCAGTTTCTGGACAATCCTTAGATCTTTCTTTCTTCAATAAGAGCTTGTTGTAAAGAAAAATGATCACGATCATGATGATTGAAGATGATAACCACACTTTTCTTTAGAGCTTGATTGAAATCTTTGCTTGAGCCTTACTTTCTGAAATCATGGCATACCTTTTGAAGATTTGAACCTTGGGTTCTTGTTCTTGAGAATTTTCTTTCATGTGTTGAGTGTAGAAACATTCATTTCACGATTTATTTTCACTTTCTTTGAGTTTGAAATCTCTTTAAGTGAGATTAAACATGTTCACATATATCATTGTGAAAATATTCTCATTTTAAGAACAACTATGTTAATGTGAATAGTCCTGTTTGGTGCTTCAAGAAACTCAAGTAATGGATTTTTCCTTTTTTGAAATGTTTTCACAAAATTGATTTTGTTACCACTCAAAACATTAAACATTGAAGCTTTCTAAAGAATTCTAGAGCTAAAAATCATCCACTATAACAAGGCAATATCTCTTTCTAGCAAGACTAGTAGTCTTGGTTAGTCCAAAGAGATCTATATATAAACCCTCAAGTAGCTTAGTAGTTGGCAGACCTTTAAAAGCTCTTTTTGAGATAGCTTAGAAATAAGCTTCATATGAGCATGCCCAAGCTTCTTATGCCATAGCCACTTATCATTCATGACGCAAGATATTTTACATCTTGATCTAGAAGGTCATCCAAGAATAATACATAAGTGTTATCATGTCTCTTACTAGACAAAATGACCTACGTAAAAGTGGGATTTACAATTTTATAGGCTAATACTCAACAGATTGTGAGCAAGACCATCAAGTAAAACATCATAAATTTGGTGAAATTACCAATATTTCCTATACCTGTAACCTTGGCTTTACCTCGTCTATCAGCAAATTTTACTGATCTAGAGTTCTTAGGTTCAGATTTGTGAACCACTTTCTGGATGCAGATATGTGTTTGGAGCAACCAATGTCCATGTACCTCTTGGGTTAGTTTTCTTTGGGGGAGGTTTCCAAACCTGTTTTGTAAATTTCTTTCTCACAAAACATTTATCAAGTGGATGTTCCTTCTTGTGGAAGAAAGTATATGAAACTTTTTTCCTTACTTTCTTTAATGAGATTGTTGTTCCTTTTTCATCCATCTGATTCTCATATCCTAACCCAATTTTTTGGAAGTATGGCCTTTGACCACCAAGCATCAGCTCAAGATTGTTGGATCAATTGACCATCTTTTACAGATCAGATTTGAGAAGTTTTGAAGTCCTCTCAAGTTCAGAAATTACTTTTTGAGCCTTTTGATCTTTTTCAGAGACTTCAACTTCCAAGACTTTGAGTTTAACATTTATAAACTTGTTTTCTCCTTTTATTTCTTCTTTTTCAAGGCTCAAATTCTTAGCATCTAATTTAGCCTTTTCAAGTCCTGGTACCACTTTCTGATGGTTCTTTTTGAGATTGAGATAGTGAGAGGAAAGGATTTTGAGAATTTTCAAGAAATTCATCATTTAAAGCAGGTAATTCATCATAAGAGAGATCAGGTTTAGAAGATGTCTTTACTTTAGGTTCTCTTTCTAAAGTATAGCTAGCCATGAAACATAAGTCTGCTATTTCTTGAAGTTCATCCTGGTTTTCTGAACATTCCTTTTTTCCCTTTGAATTACTCCAAGTGGTTAGAATTCCCTTTTTCTTTAATAGGAACTTTTTTTATGGACTCTTGAGCTTGAGACAATCAGTCTTGAAGTGTCCTTTCTCTCCATAATTATAGCAGGTTATGCTGTCTAGCTTCCCTTTATCATTTTTGTCTGTTGCGAGGTTGATGTCTCTTTTTCTCTTTGTTCTGCTTTCCAAGAATTAGACATCTTCCTTATGAGCATGGAGATCTCATCTCCATCCTCTTCTCTGGACTTATCTTCTGATTCTTCTTCTTTTATTGAGATTCAGCAACTTTCATTACTTTATCTTTGCTTTGTTTTTGGTGTGATGACTTCAAGGCCATATGGACTTGCTCTTCTTCATTGTTTCTGTAACACCCTAGTAATTAACCAAATACACCTAGGTTGAATCTGATTAATGACTAGACTTTACTCCTTGCTTTGGTTCTTTCTTCATAATTTGAAAATACTTAGTGAAATTACGAGCCATTTTTTTTAAAAAAAAAACATAATTGAAAACGTGAGCCGAGTACAACGTGAACGAGTAAGCGGAGTATAATAAGACGTTTAAGAATATATCACATCATATCACTTTGGCTCCATCATATAACATCCATAAGCACATTATAACATATATTTACATACAATAACCTCACTCAAAGGGTGGGTTATGATCATACATCATTGTCTTATGCAAACCCATAAAAGAAAATATACATAAGGAAATACGTGTCCCTAAACTAGATAACTCCATAAGCCAGGAAGGTTATCCTAAAACTAGGGTGCATGAACACACATAAATCTACTAAGAACCTTCTATGGCCACTGTCCTGGAAATGGGGAATAAATCCGATCCACTGATGAGCTCCCTCGGGAGGGGACACACGAGATGCACCAGGCTGGGGTCGCATGGACGGCCTTCTTGCTAACCTTGGCTGAACAACTGTTTGCTCACTACCCTCTCTTACACATGTGGGAGTAGGAGCAGAGCTCTCAGAATATACATGAGTAGGAGTGTCCTCTGAAGGATCAGTTTCAAAATATCTCGTCTCGGGAACATACTCTGGAAATCCATGGACAGCAGATGAAGCGGGATAAGAACGTAACATCCTTTCATCAAGTGGACGTGCATGTTCGAAAACCATTTCATCGCCATAGGGAGAAGTAGGAGAAAATCGATAACTAGGGACAGGATGTGCAAATGGACGACCTATGTAAATAAAAACACGAATTGCACACCTCCCTTCAAAATGATACGAGCGATGCACCGGATCATAGTGGAATTCCCAAGTAGGGGTATCAATGAACAGGACGAATGTCGCCATTTGAATCTGGAGACAATGACGGAAATAAAGAAAAGGGAGTGAGAATCTTGCTAAAGAATTCTCAGTAGGGTACCTCCTTCTACAGTGTCATCATCAAAGTCCCGGGAACCTCGGGATTATTCTAAAATAGTGAGCATGCAAAGATTCATTTTAAGTTCGGACAAATACTTAACCGAGGTTCGTCAATTTTTAATCATGCGTCTTATAATGCATCATAATCTTAACATGTCATATTTACAATGAACTTTTCCTTTATCATTACATCATATTCCTCATCATCATTATCAAAATAACATGCATAAAAGAACGTTATATAATATTAGCTACACATGGACACAGTGCACATATTTCATTTCTTTAGTACCTTAGGTGACTTAAAATCTTATCATCATCATTATTTTCCTTGGGCCACCCTATACTCCACCCTTTTGGGAGTTATTTAGGTTATGAGCTCATACTTTACTAGTCGTCACTAGCATATACTTATCCCTTTTGATAAGCTAAAGTCCCTACTCTACCCTTTTGAGAGAACGGGTTAGGGGGCTAAAATCACCTTTTCACCACCTATAGTCTGATGGTTCCAAAGGATCATTTTCTTAGAAGTTTAAGTCACCATTAAATCTTTGCATGTTATATCACAATACAATTCATAAACATCATAGGATTTTCTCATTTATAGTCTTAAGCTAGAATAATATATATCAACTATAATCATGCATCTGGGAGATTCCCAGGAAAGAGAGGTGGGTCACAATGGACACGCTTAAATACCAAGTCTTTTCTTAGCCAGAACCTTTCCAAATTACACTTTTACAATGATACACTTTCTTCTAGCAACAAAGGTAAATTTTACATAATAAAGAATATTTCATGCATAAGCATTTCATTATTTGCAACAGCAACTATAACATGCAAGCCAGGAAATCATTCAATGATATCAAGTACTTAATAAGCATCCAATACTTACATAGAATTACTAATTATAGAACTAATTAGTTATGCACCTAAGGGATTTATTACCATCCTTACGATTATTTATAGGCCTTAAGAACACTATTAAATCAAATGGGGTAGCATAGGTAGTAAGTTGTTTCTAAGGTTTTACGGTATGCTAGAAGTTATGTTTTAAATCCTTTCTTGTTACCAGTTTTCCCTATGATGCTAAAATTAGTTACTAAACCAATTATGAATCATTCTCCCTTATTTAAACATAATAAAACCTGGTTCTTATCATTGCTAAAGATTCTGGATAGAATGCATAAATTTCATTCCCTAGAGTTCTAGAAATCTTGTTTTTACGGTTTTCTAGTTGCTAAGTTCATTTTTAGTGTTCGGGATCAATCCTAGTCTAATTGATACCAAATTTTTCGTGGCTAACTAATCCTAGACAGAATTATAACATACTAAAACAGATTTGGCATTGGCTAAACTTAAAGGGGTCAAAAACTAGGTAAATTCTAGCTCTTCGGTTGTTCTAGGGAGCTAGTTTTATCTCTAACATGCAGTGAGTCATTCTCTTAACAATAAACCATAATTATCACAACTTCAAACATATCAAATCATTATCATACATTGATACTAAACTCAGATCAGTGGCCGAATCATGAACCTCATGCAATTACATAGAATCATATTTTAAGTGCATATAAAATACTAGTTCCCCATAAAATCCTTGCAAAGTCTTAAAACTCATTTAGAAACTAGTTCTTTTATCAAACTTGGGAGGATCTTCACAATTAAAATTCTCACTTAAGATAAAAGGAGTAAGTCTT
The DNA here is from genome assembly GCA_031216125.1 of Dalbergia cochinchinensis. Taxonomy (NCBI): domain Eukaryota; kingdom Viridiplantae; phylum Streptophyta; class Magnoliopsida; order Fabales; family Fabaceae; genus Dalbergia; species Dalbergia cochinchinensis. The sequence goes on from CM062376.1 coordinate 6,625,708, forward strand.
AAGCTTTAGAGATTTAGGTGACATCTTAGAATTATAAACATGCTATGCAACCTTATTTTAATCTTATCTTTATAAGGTGATAGCTTGGAATTATAAACATGATATGCAATTCCATTTCTTTATCTTTAAGATTTAAGGTGATGACTTGAAAATTAAACATGATGCAAGAACTTGAAATATAAACATGATGCAAGAACTTGAAATATAAACATGATGCAAGAAACTGGAGCGGCGGTAATCCGCACAGGACCAGTAGAGGGAGAAGAGAATATTAAGAAACCGAGCGGCGGTAGTCCGCACAGACCGTGAAGGGAGAAGAGTATTATTATTACATCTTTTTAAGCTCCAATCTCAAGACTTTTTAAAGAATAAATTCTTTAACTCCAATAATCATATTTCTTTGCTTGTGATACATGGCCAAGTCTTTGACCTCTAGGATCTTTAGGTGACGGCATAAAATAAACATGCCATGCATTGATTCTTTTAGCCATTATAAAATAAAGTGAGAGCATAAATTAAATATGAGATGCAACCTCTTTATTATCTTGAAAGATTAAGTGATGACTTGAAACATAAACATGAAATACAAGCTTGGAAAATACATCTTTCAAGTTCTATACTAAAAATCTTTGTTTTAGCATCATAAAGCATTATTCTTTAAAGTTTTGCATCAAGTGGAATTTTCAAGCTTTAGAGGCCTAACTTATGATGGATTTACAACCCACCCTCAAGGTCCTCATCATCAAGCCATCATCTTAGTTCCACCTAGGCCATATGGCGAATTGGTTAAAGAAAATGAAGAGGAAAACCGAAATGAAAAGCTAAGGTAAGTTCATAATTTCATCATTTTGAGCTAAAAACACAACTCCTCAAAGCATAGAAATAAATTTAGAAACTACTCCCTACCTAATCTAAGTTGAAGAAGAGGAAGAGAACTTGATTTCTTGAAGTGAAATGAAACAAAATCTCTTTGAAAAATTAAAGAAAGAATTCAGCCAAAGAGGAGGAAGAAAGAAAGTTTTTGGTGCTCCTAAAAACTAGTTATGAACAAAGCATTCCAAGACCACTCAAGCAAACCTATTTATAGAAGATTTTGAGGCTTCTAATTGGCCAAAATGAGGAGGTAGTTGGCGGAATTTTGCAGGAGAAATAAAGGAGGAAAAATCATTTTAGACAAAGTTGTATGAAATTAAGGAATTATGTCTCTTATGGTGACATTTTGGCATTTTGTTTTAGTGCAACTTTTGGCAATAATTCAGCTGCATAATGGCATCAATAATTTCGTCCATTACAGCCCAAAGAAGTGAAATTTGTGTGTTCCATGCATTATTTAGGTGTAGGCAAGGTATTCATGTAATTTAGAGAATTTACGGTTAAGGGCTTAAGTGAATTAGTAAGCAATTTGAGTGTTTTTGAGCAATTTTGGGTTTTAATCAATCTAAATACATAATTTTGACTCTAGATTAATATTTAGAATTTAATAAGCTTTAATTTGAGCCTAATATTGCTTAGGTTTTGGTATACGAATCAAAAATCCCGAAATTCGCAAAACTACCCAAAAACAGGGGTAAAATCGTACTTTCACTTAAAAACTGCCTGAGGCCACCCGAGCTTAACCAATGGTTAATCATGGCTTAAAAACAAATTTTAAAACATTTTAGTGAGGTTCGGGCTCAGTAGGGCTTCCCGATTCTAACACAAGTGTCATCGTCATCGTCCCCAGGAACCTCAAGTTTAATTACGAAAATGGTGAACATGTATATAACGTTCATTTATTAAGTTATAAATAGCATTAGCCGAGGCCCGTATCTTTTAGCATGAATCTTAATGTCATGAATGCAACATATTAGTCATGGATGCATGTCAATATCATATACATAATATCATAAAATTCATAAAAAGATGCATATGATATAAAGAACATCATGATCATCATTCTTACAGGTGACTTAAACTTCTTTATTCTCTTTTCCGTAGGGGCCGCCCTATATTCTCTCTTTTCTCGAGAGTTTTAGGTTATGAGCTCATACCTCACTAGTCGTCACTAGCATAATCTTATCCCTTTTGATAAGTTAAATTCCCGACTCTTAAGGTACATGATAGGGGGCATTAGGATCACCTTTCATAACCTTTAATTTGAGGAGTCCAAAGGATCACTTCCTATTCAGATCACCTCTCATAACCTTTAATTCGGGGAGTCTAGAGGATCATTTCCATGTGTTTTATGTCACCTTAAATCTTGGCATGATATATATAGATGCAAACATGAATAACTTATCATTAATATTTCATGCTCATAAACTTCATGAACTTATGCATCTCAATGAATCAGACATAACCATAACATGCCATAAATCAAATCACATAAACATACATCATATTTCATTGCATATATCCATAAGCCATATAAATCTCAATATATGAACATAGCCATCACAAGATATCAATCACATTCATCTCATCAAATTATCAATATTTATGTTTAAGTCCCAAAGGGTCAAATCATAATTTCTCAAAGGTTACGGGTCAAAACGTAATTACCCCTTTTTAACATCTACTCATAAATTAAATATCCTTAACTTTAACCAATACATTTCAAGAGACATATAACTATTAGAAACCATTCAAACTCATCATAAACACCTTTTAGGGTCATAGACTAAATTTAACATATTTTAGGGGTCAAAGCACAAAGTTACTTATTTTTTACACTTATCAAAAGCCAATACTTCTGAAACTTTCTCTAAACATCATAAATGGTATTCTAAACACATATACACATCAGATATCATTATTTACTCTAATTAAAATCCTTTGAATCAAAAAGTTACATAATTGATAGTTTAGGACACAACTTTTCGCATTTTATGAATTGGTCAAAACTAATATTTGTAATTATTCTTTTCAACCTCTAAGATACCAAAAAAAATTTATACATCAAATACTAATAATTCTAATGTATATAAACCATAAGATTAGTATCAAATTACTGAGGAATTAATCCAGAAAATTCATTGTCTAAAGCTTTATAAAATTACAATTTTGATCCTTTCAAATTATTAGTTTGTCTCAAAAATGCTAAAAACAATTCTTACATCAATTATAAGTAATTTATACACATTCAAACCTTATAAAATAGTATTCTAACCATTTTATTTAAGTCAGGTCAGCAACATAATTTTTAAATAAAAAAGTTTGAGAAAAGCACAATCTTTAACATCTTTGGATTTCTAACTTGAACAAGAATTATTTAAGTAATTTAAAGACAAGATCAAAGCCTTAAAAATAAAATAAACGAATCTTAATACCAAGAACATCAAGAGGCTGAAATTAACTTAATTTAAGTATAAGAATTCCTATTTAAGATTAAAGAGGTAAGTTTTGAGCTTTTAGAGATTTAGGTGATAGCAAGAATCATAGATATGCTATGCAATCCATTTTTAATCTTTATCATTATAAGGTGATAACTTGGAAATATAAACATGATATGTAATACTTCAAATATAAATATGAAGATGCAAGTTTATTTTTAGATCTTCAAAGTTTAGTGATAACTTGAAACATAAAATGCATTACTTGAAATTTAAACATGAGAATGCAAATTCATATTATTATCTTCAAGATTTAAGATGATGAACTTGAAATTAAATATGATTATGCAAGGCTTGAAATTTAAATATGACGTGCAAGAACTTGAAACATAAATATGGATGCTAGTTCATTTTTATATCTTGTTAAGCTTAAAACTCAAAACTTAGTAATTCCTTTATTAATCTTTTAACATCAAGAATTAAACCTTGGGCTTTAGAGTTCATTTAAATGATGGATTCAAAACCACCACCATGATTCCTCATCATTAAACCATGGTCATTATCAAATCATAAAAATCGAAAATATAAAGAAAGAATAAGAGAAAGAACATGAAATAAAATCCCTACCAAGTTGTTTCTTGTTATCAAAAGATAATGCTTGATCTTTAGAGAAGTTAGGAGAAGAAAATATGTCCTTGATATGTCCTTGAAATTCAGCCAAGATTAGACCAAATGGAGGAAGGATTTTTCTTGTGTTTTTGTGTTTGATAATGGAAAGGTTATGTGTTTAGGAGTTGATTTATGGTTGGAATGTGTATGCTTGAGGTTTAGAACTTGATTAGAGGTTGGGAATGGAGTCTCTTGAGTGTGAATGAGGAAGAAGAAGAAAGCTTGAAGTATTGAGAGAATTAGAGAACTTGAGCAAACTTTGAGTAAGAAAACTATCAAGTAAGAAAATGCTAAGGCTAGGAATATTTGTGTGTGCATTTAGGCAATGGAAGAGCTCATATTTATAGGCCAAGGAGGGCTGTATGGAAGCTGCCTTGTGGCTGAAAAAATAGAGTTTTTAGTTCATGTTCAATTAAAGAAAACATGGAAAAAGAATGCTTTTATTCTTGTAATAATTTGGTTCATGCATAATGGATGAAAACACTAAAATATGATGCTAATGGGAGACATTGTTACTAATCACATCATGGCTGAAATGGGTGGGTTTTCTTTTGAATAAACATAGCTAAAAATAATGCAAAAGAAAGCTAAAGGTATGGTGTTATGGTTGGATATGTTTCTTTGTTGGAAAAACAATTAAAATATGGTGAAAAGGAGACAAGTTGGCCACTGGTTTCTGATTCCTTTAGGATCAGATTGGTAATATTTTACAAGTGGTAAATCATGTATTAGGTGTGTATTTACTTAGGTAAAAGATTAGGAATTGATAGATTAGTGAAAATGGTAAAAGGTTAAGTGTTTAGGTCAATACAAGACAAGGTAAAAAGAGAAATTATATACTAGTAAATGAGGTTAATTTCAAATGAGTAAAAAAATTAATTTGTAATATAGGTTCTAAACTTAAGATAAGAAAATGTAAATGTACAATATTTTACCTAAACCGAAACCTTAACTTTGATCTCAATTATCACTAATTTTATGAGCTTTCATAATTAAGGAAAGATAATTTAATTTTACCTTAGGTAATTTCAGACTCTAATTACCTCATTAATTATGTTTAACCTTGGGTAATTAATTTTAAACTCAAGGTTAATGAATGAAATCATTTTGAGTTCAAATAGAGCTTTAAGACTACCTTAATTACAGAAGTAAATCTATTTAGTACAACTAGGGGTAAAATAGTAATTTCACATAAAAACTCCCTGTAAATACTGGACAATCTCAAATCATACTTGAAATAGTCATTTGAAACCTTTGGGTGAAAACCGAATTCAAAGATTATATAATTTCATGAAAAATTACTATAGGGGTAAAACGGTAATTTTACTTGCGGTAAAAATTGAGAATTGAGATTTTTATCTCTAAGGCACATATTATCCCCCTCAGGCATAGAATTAACCCCTCAAAGATAATTTAGATTGGTTATTCTTGATTTCTAGGTAAAATGACCTCAGGGGCATTTTGATCATTTTACAAGTACAGAAAAATCGGGGTTCGCGACTTTCGCACGAAACGCTAATCGAGTCTCCTATGATGTTTCTCTAATGTTATATTCTTTTATTGAGAATTATTTGACCTCGAATTATATGTAAAAATTCCCTCGAGGCATTTTGGTAATTTTTCACTTAGCAATAAAAATTGGGACGTTACAAACATGAATTGATTAACGTTGAAATTCCGTATGTCAAAGAAAGAGAATTAAGTAGATCACAAGTAGTACAAGTTACAACATTAGTGTATAATAAAACTGAAACAAGTACTAATTGTTCCACATTTGCACCGTAACATAGAAACATAACACTATTGACAAGAGTTATGATAGTTACAGGACTCCATAATACCTAATATATAGATAAACATAATTAACTGACACACACTCCTTCCCTCTCACAACTCTACCTCGTCAATGTCTCGGCTCGTCACGTGTCGCGAGGCTCCCCGCTGGACGTACATGAGCACCTCAGTGCGGACGAGTAGCTCCTATCATGGGCTATACTATGGTGGCCTCATTGTTCTCGCCAAAATCCATGGGCAGGGTAGGGGAAGAGCCCTCGGATGGCACCTAGGTGGTGGCTCAGATGGATCCATCTCTGAATGATCTGTAGGGGAACAGGGCACATGCTCCGGGAAGTCACGATTGGCAGAAATGACTGGTTGGGTGCGGCGAGTCCGCTCCTCGCGAGGTCATGCGTGCTTGAATATGAGATCGTCACCAAAGGGGGAAGCAGGAGAGAACTAAAAACTGGAAACTGGGTGTGCAAAAGGGTGGTCCATGTACACAAAAGGCGAATGGTACAACGACCTACGAAGTGATATGACCGATGGGTGGCATCGTAGTGCATCTCCCAAGTAAGCGCTTCAATGTAAATCACGAACACCACCATCGTCCTTTGAAGACATGATGAAAAGAAAAGATAGAGGGAGTAAGAATCTTGACAAGAGAATCTCAGTAAAGTATTTTCCTATCTTGGTGTCATGATCTACGTCCTTAGGGACCTCGGTTTTCATTATGAAGTAGTGAGCATACATAAGGTTCAATTATTAAGTTCTAAAATACCATTAACCGAGGCCCGTATCTTTTAGCATGAATCTTCATGTCATGAATGCAACATACTAATCTCAAATGCATGTCAATATCATATACCAAATATCAAAGAATTTATAAAACAATGCATATGATATAAAATCGTAATTATCATTCTTATAGGTGACTTAAACTTCTTATTCTCTTTTCCTTGGGGGCCGCCCTATGTTCTTTCTTTTCTCGAGAGTTCTAGGTTATGAGTTCATACCTCACCAGTCATCACTAGCGTAATCTTATCTCTTTTGGTAAGTTAGATTCCCAACTCTTAAGGTAGGGGATAGGGGGCATTAGGATCACCTTTCATAACCTTTAATTTGGGGAGCCCAAAGGATCACTTCCTATTTGGATCACCTCTCATAACCTTTAATTTGGGGAGTCTAGAGGATCATTTCCATGTGTCTTATGTCATCTTTAATCTTAGCATGTCATTTAGATGTGAAAGTATGAACATGAAATCATGGAATACATATTCATGAGTACGTCATCAGTCAATAGCTTATAACAATAACATGCTCATATATAGTATGCCAGAAATTCAAGGACTGGACTCAGCTAATGCATATGTTATGCTCAACAAGATACAACATACTAGAGATTATCACTTAACATATCTTACTACTCAACATTATTTATTCTCCAAAGAAATGAAAATAATATAATATGTCTCATATCAAAATTTATTAGAAAAGAAATCATTTATAAATGAGACTAAAATTATAAAAATTAATTTTGGCTTGATAGCTATTAGCTATACCGACATATCCCTTGGTGCAATGAGAAACTCAAAGCCACGTCATTATCAAAAAAATATTCATTGGTTGACTGATTTTATTTTCGTTGAAAAGGAATTAAGAGCATCAAGTTGTTGACTAAAAATATTAAGCATCAATAGAAAGTAGTTTCCATCAGCATTGCAGAATACATATAGATCTATAATAATATTATAATTATTGACAAAAATAGCATATATAACACTCGATCATACAGTCCTTAGTCATAATAAACAATCCGCAGCATAACATTTGTCATCATATATAACACCTAGTGCAAAATATATATACAGGCTAAAATAGAGTAATAAAACAATTAATACTCAACAATATATCCTTTAAAGAATGCTACAATTAAAATATTCAAACATAGTACAACAATGCTATTACTACAAATAAATGTACATTGTATGTAATGAACAAAAATGCAAGATTAATGAAAGGGTCAAATAGGTATAGAACAAGTCGAGAAACAATGAAAATTGTTAAAAGTTGAAGTTAGCCAAAGATTCAATAAACATTCATATATCTTATATTTCTTGTTTTATTTTTATCTTTATTTATTATTATTACTATTTTGGACTTGCTAAGATCCTAATAGAATGATGGGTTAGCCCAAAAACTACACTAAAAAATTTTTTTTAAAAAAAACCGAACCAGCCCAAAATGGTTTATAAAACCAGGCTAATGAATTTATTCTAGACAAAGAAGCATAGCCCATTAAAACAACTTGTTACAAAAAATAAAATGAAATAAAATGGACCAATAACCATGGTCACCAAGAGAAGATCCTCAAGACAAATGGATTTGGTTTGAGAATATATATATATATATATATATATATATATATATATATATATATATAAAGGTATGGGCAACACTACCCACCATGGGCTGTAAACACACACATTGATCTCTCACTCTCTCATCCACACATGCACATACACGGACCTCTCTCTCACCAACACACGGTCAAGCACACACATATACACTTAAAACATAAAACAATTTTCTGCCTCTCACACCATACATACGGTACTCTCTCTGCCTCTTACACACACACAAACAACTCACACACACATGCAAAGAGATAAGGAGGCCGAGAGAGAGAAAGTGAGAGATCGAGAGGCTGAGAAATAGAGGTAGAGAGGAGATGGGGAGCGTGCAGTGGATCTGAGGGAAAGGACAATGCCCACAGAGCTTCACAGGCTCAATGGTGAAGGGGGCTGATGGGAAGAATGCGTTGCGGTGGAGGATTCTGGCAGCTGCGGTTCACGGATCTGGTGGACGTTGGTGAGATGGTTCGATTGTGGGTAAAAGGGAGAAGATCGGTGGAGCTTCAGCCAGCAATGGCACAGCGGTTATGGGATCGATCCAAAGTTGTGGCTACAGAGGAAAGGGGAGCGTGATGGCGGCCGATCAGGGTGTTGGTGGTGGCAATGGAGGGGGCTGAGGTTGGATCTGGTGGTGCTAGGCATGAATGGAGGGCCGAGGACGGTGGCCTAGTGACAGAGCTCCCGCGAAGCTCGCGGTGGTATGTGCACAGAAAAAGGGAAAACGAGTAGAAGGCCAAGGGAGGAGGAGGAAAGGCTGCTATGATGATGAGGGAGGCCATGGTAGCCACAGATGGAGAGGGAGGGCGCAACGCTCCTTGGCCACAATGGTGGGTCTAACAGCGGCAGCAGCCATTGCATCTCCCTCCCTTTCTTATTTCAGGTTCTATCTCTACTCATACTCTGTTGGTTTTGACTATGATAATAGATTGATTTTTGCCATTTTTGGTTATATTGGTGCAGCGAGATGGATTTCTAGTTTAGCTGATGATGATGGTAGTGGAGGCATGGTGGTCATTTCAGAGGGGATGGGGAGCATGCACAGTGGACGAAGAATGAAATGGTGGCAGTGATAGCGCACCTTGGTTGCTGGAACCACGCCCCTCCTCTGTATCTTACACATTTGCTTTTATTTTCATATGTATTTTTGTCATGTATATGGACTGTTTGGACTAAATTTGACTGAGAATGATTGTTCCTGGACTTTTATTTCTTGCTGTGGTTTTGTTAACGTTTCAGCTGGGATCATGTTTGTCTAGTTTATGCATTGCTTGGATTGTTTGCTATGATTTGAGAATGGTGAGGGTATACTAATGTTGCTAAGGAATGGTTTGTTTTTGTTGTGAGAATGGGAGGATTATGGTGTATGTACGTGCATGTGTGACTTGTGATACCAAGATAGAGGAACATACAATTAATCAACACTAAGAGAGCACACAGCCTCTTACTTGTGTTTTTCCTCTCCAGAATCTTGTTTGTTCTCTCTGTTTAGTTGGTTACTAGTGTATGAATGCCTACCTTCTGCGCCACTATAATTTTTCCTTTTTATAAAGCTAAAGATAGTGATGGGCATGAAATACTGATGGTGCCTCCTCTAGACTTGTGTTCATGTTTCAATCTTGCCCATGATTGTCGGTTAAGTGTCTTGATAAAGTGGTCATGTTGCAGTGAGTGGGGAATGTAAGGGATAGGAAAGAAATGTTACAAAATTAGCTTAAGTACAAGTGGCCTATAGGTGTTCATTTAATCACTCTAGTGTCTTGATGTGTGGCTTTATATTTGCTTTTGTATTGGTTATTTGACAACTGTTAATTTGACAAGGCATCGGAGACAAAAACTAGTTGTATGAATAACATCACCTCATCTTCAAAGATTCCAAATCACAATAGTCATTTCAAAAAATTAAATTTCAAAGCAATCAGCACAATAACTTTCAAGCAGAATGCAAGACCAGAAATTATAAAGGAAATAATACAAAGTATGCACAATACATACTGTGAGTCACATGATTGTATTATAGCTCATAGTATCAGAGTTTTGAATTAGTTTTGTCTCAAAATAATATAGTCGTGCATTACATACATAAAAAGCATAAATAGAGTTTAATCAATATTAAAATGCATAGCATATTTGTTCATTTCATTAAGCTAACTTAATTATAAAGTTATATTATTTTCATAATGCATACAACTTTAGAGTTAAACTCACATCTTTTGGATAATCATTTTTATTAAGTGTTCAAAGAAAGTGGATGTAAAAGAAGTTTGGGCAATATAAAATGTGCAAATTTTGGATTTTCTTGTATAACCTAACCTTAATAAATCATTATGACTCAAGATTAATAAGTAAAAATTAATTTGTCTTTCAATCATCCAAAACATGTCCTCAAGGGCATTTTGGAAATTTTGCACAAGCCCAAAAATTTGGGGTGTTACATAGATACTACAGATAAGGAATCAGCTGAAAGACTATCTCTTGAGGTACTCCTTTCACCTACCCTATACAATAATACTAGTGTTATTTGTCTTATCAAGAATTCTTTTAGCACTCTAAATCCGTGTTTTTGTTTGCGAAATTCTTTTTATGAGTTATCTTGTTTAAAAATGGAGATATGAAGTTATAGATATGATTACTGAAGACTCTGTGTCAAGAAGTTTCTGTTTTCCTAAAAGCCTCTTCTTTTCTAAATGTTTTCATATCTGCATAAGCATTTATGCATAAAACATCTCTAGGGATTCCCTCTTCATAACTCCCTTCTGAAAGTCTAGCAAAGCTATCAGAAATCATCAAACAATATATCCTCTTGAAGGCACTACATATCAATTTGAAAAAATAGCAGAAGTTGAATCTAGGTTGTCAGCTGGTTTATCAAAACATTAGAAAGTCAGTATATAATATCAGGAGCATAGTTTGCAAGATCAGAGAATCAGCAGGCATATCTAGTGCTAGTTTGCAAGACCACAGATCTCTGTGAGAAACAGTTTATCATCTTGCAAGATAAGAAAGAAGGTGGTTTCATCATAAAGAAGATAATCTATTCAGAAAAAAGAATTTGAGCATCATAAATAATGGATTTATATGGGAATATGATCTAATGCTGAAATATGAACATGCGATGAGTTTATAAAGCTTATCCTAACTCCTTCATAAAGTGATATCAAGAGTCAGAAAACTTACTTTTTGAAACAAGGATGAAATGGCGAGATAATTTCCACTCCATTGAGTTTCTCTGTCCCATGTCACTTCACCTTTAGTCATGTCACATCCTTTAAAACCTCACATCTCACATATCATTTTTACCTTCATCTTCCTAAACAAGTTACTTCTTCATCTTCACTTTTAACCTCAAATACTTAACTGTTTCTCTTTTTATCTCCTCACTGTAACTCCAATCACCTCTTCACAAATCCTCTTCTCTAAATCCGCAAACCCTTACTCAACAATATCCTCATCTCTCAAATTCAATCCACTATCTTTTTTTCACTAAAACCTAACACCTTCGTATCGTTTATCTTCTATAAGTTTTCTCTATGGCTGAAAGATGAGAAATAGATGGAGACTCATCTAGACGAGAACCTTCTATGAACTGCATTTGTAGGAGATTTATGAAGAAGATTTCTCTCAAAGAACTATAGCTCCTGGAAAAAGTCTAACAGCACCTTATTAAATCAAGTTTTGATTCTTAGGGAGGTGTTTACCTTCCAAGGATGAGAACACTTTTTGGACATTTCTGATCGGATTTTTCCTCGTATGGTAACTGGTTTCTATTGCTTGCTGGAAGCAAAGAATCGAAGCACTCTCTAAACCACCATTAGGGATATCTTCATGGAAATAGAGTTGTCTGACTTGGCTGATGTAGTTAAGGCTCTTGTTGCTGGAGTCAACTGTCTAGCTGATGAAAATTGGTTCAATTCCCTGGGTGTGAGTGTTGAGGAAGTTTCAAAATGCCTCATAGATTCAACAAAACACAGACCTGGTAACATTATTACTGCCTTACTTAGTTCTAGGGTAAGGAAGGTATTCACTGTTGTTCAATTCACTATTTTTCCTAGGCGAGGAAGTACAAATGTCTTACTAGGGATGGATTGTATCTTACTTTTCTGTTTGATGACCAAACAAAAACTAAACCTGCTGAAGCTAATAATGGAGTACATGCTTAGTGCCATTACCAAGGATAAGAGAAGAACCGCTGCAGTACCTTATAAGATGCTGCTAACAAAAGTTTTTCAGTACTTCTAATATCCTCTTATAGAAGAATGGTTTGAATATGCTCTGGGAACTGACTACACCATCAACTCCTTCAAGACAAAGAAGAAAACTCAATCCATTCCTATGAAAATCAGCTCAAGAAAGACAAGCTTTCTGGTTGAAGAGACCCAGGCTAAGAAGAAGACTATAAGAGACAAAAAAGAAACAGGAGAATAGAAGAAAAAGAAATCCAAGAAAATATTTGTCCTCTATGAAAGTAGCTCGTAGAGTTTTGAAGAAGCCAAGCAGGCATCTATTGAGACAAAGTATGAAGAAGCTTTATCCAAACTACTTCAAAAAGGTAAAGGAAAGTCAACAAAGAGGCAGAAGCCCACAAAAATTCAAAAGCCCTTTGAAAGAGAAATGGAGACATCAGAAGGTGATCTACCTCAAGGCAGACTTGACAAGCTTCCTATTCGAAAGAAAGTTCAAGAGAAGAAAAATCGATGTCTGCCAAAAGGAGTTTGGGGAGCCACACTCATTGTAAAGGATGAGTGAAGTAGAGCATACTATAGCTACAATGAGGGAGACTGAGCCATTTGATGATGAAGAAGAAGCTGACATCATCCTTAAAGAGCAAAGGATCCTGCAGGAGGAAAGGAGACTTGAAGAAGTAAAGAAAATACAATCAGCTAAGGGAATTCAGGGTTCAAGCAGTAGAAAAGCAAATATTGTTCCTGAACCCTTTATAGTTATTGAAAAGCTGCCTTCACAACCCATGTCTTAGCAATTTAGGTATACCTCATGTCCTGCACCTACTGTTTCTAATGAACCAAGTTTTGATGACTCTAAGGACTTAATGACTATAAGCCAAGTGTTGGAGATCATGTCAAAATCTAAGGATCCAAAACCACACTCAAAAGAAAAGGATATGGATGGCCTACACTTTTTTGTTAATGAGGTTTTCTCCAATATGGAACTAATTGTAGAAGAACCTGAGGAAGAAGCATCAGCACCATAGACGGTAATAATTCTCATGGTACCTAAACCTCCTTCTTCTATCTGCATTACCCCAGTAAAGGAAGAAATGGTTAGAACATCTGAAGCTGAAATACCTATGATGCAAGATGTTATTGCCTTTGTGTTAATTCAAGATGTTCCTCCCTACTCCACTCCTGCTCAAGAGGTTGCTACTCCGTCGACTAAAATGCCCGATATTGGTGCCACTATCTCTGAGCATACTGTAACACTCTAATATTTAACCTAACACGCCTAGGGCGCATTCAAGTTAATTATTAGTTATCAATCTTTTGTTTCAGTTCTTATCTTTTGACTTGGAAATACTTTAGTAAAAATAAGGGTAGATGTTTTCTGAACTTTTTAAAACAAAATATGAGCCACACATATAATTAAGTAAAACACATCATTCGTCTATCATAACACAAAGGAAAATAAAAACTCTTCATGGGCGTATACAGAATATAAATACAACAACCTTATGCACATAATCACACCGTCATATATATGTATAGGTAGCATAAGTATTAACCATTCCGTGACTCGCACCAAAATGAACCACTAAGATAGTATTATGCCCACCAACAAGGGTTGGGCCAAGCACAATCATCTAAAGAAACATAAACAATATGTGGATAGAAACTACTATCATCCTACTAAAGCCTCTCCTCTCACTACTCCTACTAGGACGCACCTAGAGTAGATAACCTCCAACCAAACATCAAAAGAAGGCTATCTTTTCTGTGAGATTTGCACAAGCACTCCAAGAGGCCCACCACCAACACCTAGTAACAATGCTCGCGAGAGGGAGGAAGGTAGCCAAGCCCACGAGTAAGATTAGTGGGGGTAGCGAGACGACCCACGGGATGAACATGAGCTCCCTGGCATCGATGGATGGCTCCTCTACTAGCGTGCTAGACTCTCCTCATAGGATGCGTCACTGTAGCCTCTCCATCGTTGCTACTTCCCACCTCCCTGAGAATGATAGGTGCGGAACCAGCTAAAGAGTGCTGGGAAAGAGACTCCTCCGATGGATCTAACCATGGCTCGATAGGCTGAGGGGGTGATCTGGGTGTGTAGATAGGGAAGTCATGGATAGCTGATGCGGCAGGGCAGCCACAAGGAAACTAGTCCATACCTGGATGGGCACGCTCGAAAACAAAGTCATCAATAAAAGGAGTAGCGGTGGAGAACCAAAAGCTAGTGACTGGGTGTGCGAATGGATAGTTTAAGAAAATGAACAGGCAAATGGCACATCGATCCACAAAATGATAAGATCAGTTGGTGAGATTGAAATGCATCTCCCAAGTAGGAACATCAATGTAAATCACGAACATGGCCATCGCCTTCTGAAGACGAGATGGAAAGAAAAGAAAAGGAATAAAAAAACTTGAACAAGGACCTCAGGAGGGCTCTCACCTCCAAGCGTGTGTCATCATCTTCATTCTCAGGAACCTTGGGTTTCATTATGAAAACAGTGCACATAAAAGGGTTCATTTATTAAGTTTAAAAAGCCATTAGCTAAGATCCATGCCTTTTAGCATGATTCTTAATGCTATGAATGCATCACACCTCATCGTAAATGCATGTCAATGCCATATGAAACACATCACAAGAATCATGATAAATCGATGTGGCATAAAGAACGCAAGCTGTCATAACTTGATCTTTCCTCTTTACTATCTTAGGTGACTTAACTTTCTTGTTTTCTTCTGAGGGGCCACCCTACTACTCTCTCCTCTTGAGAGTTTTAGGTTATGAGCTCATACCTAACTAGTCATCACTAGACTAGTGTGGGATAGGGGCATAGGATCACCTTTCATAACCATTAATTCTTAGAGTCTAAAGGATCACCTCTTTGGGTTACCTCCTATAACCATTAATTCCTGGAGTCTGAAGGATCCCCTTATTGGATCACCTCTCATGACTGTTAATTCATGGAGTCTAGAGGGTTATTTTCATGTGTCTTATGTCACCTTTTATCTTAGCATGTTATGATATGATTCAGCTTGGTTAGAGTTGAGAGGCTTGAATCAGCAACTAAAATAAACCAGGATCACCTTGCACTTTCAGGTTGGAGACTAAAGGTATGTGTTTGAGTTTGTTTGTGTTTCAGAAGGATATAGACGCCACACTCAAGAGAAGATGAGAAGGTGAGTGATAAGTGTTATTTTGATCGCCACAAGTTACTTTGATAAGATCAGATTTAGTTCTTTGCCCAAGAACAAAGGGAAGTTCTCACTAGGAAAGAAAACTCAATAAATGTAATTCATAATCTGATTTGTGTCTTACATTGAGTTCCTATTTATAATATGTATTGAAATCCCACTCCACAAGCCACTAAGCATTGTGTTGCAGCCACTATCATTCCCAATAGGCATTAAAGTCCCACTATCATTCCCACTAAGTATTAAAGTTCCATTATCACTTCTACTACCTATTATATTGGTCTAGGAACTCTAAAATCTCTTAAAACTGACTTGAAAACAAGCAAAAGGCATCTGAATTGAAAGACATTAAAAGATGCACGAAAATTACAAGAAAATAAGACAAATTGCACTAATTATTCCAGCCCAATTTATTTGCAACTTGATCATGTGAATTGGGCTTATTCTTTGGGTCTTCAAGTGACTTCTTCATGTTGGACTTGGGTATTCATCAAACTGAATAAGATTGGTCCAATTTGGCATCTCATGCTCAATCTGATTGCTCTTGGTCTTTGCTTCCATGACTAGGCCTTGCAAAGCTTCTTTTAGCCTTTTTACTCTAACTCTAGTCATTGGTCCATCCATGTGTTGTAATTGATCTTGAACTTTGTTGGTCTTGGTTGAATTCTCATCATGTTATTTAGAGATGCAAACATGATTATATAATCATAGCTATCATCATATCGTATGATTTAACATTTTATGTACAAAAATAAAATTAAGTAAAGAAAAATCAAATAATAATAATAAAAAAAGAAGAATAAAATCTTAGGAAAAGCTAATTTTGGCTTGATAGTTTTTAGCTACGTTGACGTATCTTCTAGTGCAATGAGGAACTTAAAGCTACGTTGTTCTATAAAAAATGATTCTTTGTTGACGGATTTTAATTAGAAAAGATTGCTAACAAAATCTCTTTTTCTTTTGTTGTAGAGTAAAATCAGCCCAATGACAACAAAAATTTAAATCTTAAAGAAGAAAAGAAATGAGGCCCGCATAATAATAACCCAGACACTTTCAATTTTTATTTTGTTTTTATTTTTTTAAAAAAAAATAAATAGCAAAAAGTGGCCTAACAACAAATATTTTTAACAAAAACTTTTAACAGAAACAAGAAAGAAAACATTCAAATGAGTGAATAAATAAAGCAAAGAAAGAGAAAAAAATACTGAAGAAAACAAGGGATGGGGGCTTCTTGCAAAAGTGGTACACACACACTCGCAGAATTCTCTCACACACACCCACGTGCACTCTCTCACAAATTCATAATCACACACGCATGCATGTACTCTCTCACAAATACACCATTACACACACATACCCACACATATACTTACCCACATACACTAAAACAGAATGAAAGGCTAAGAGTTAGAGAGGGAATGCCTACAAGAGAGAGAGTGAGAGTTTGAGAAGCTGAGAAATGGAGGTGAAGGCCGATTGCAGTGGCTTGGGGCTAGAACAGGGGTACCCATTGATAGAGGAGAAAAGGGCGTGCGGTGGGCGGGCCGATCCACCATGGGACGCGCACTACTGAGCAAAGTAGGATGGTGGCTTCGCTGTTGGGGTTGAATATGATAGAGGATAGTGAGGGTAAAAGGGAGGTGGTGTAGGTAGGGATTTCAGAAAGGTCAGGCACCACCACGATGGGAGGCGCGCTGCGAGGACCGGCCAAGCTCACAATGGAGGGAGTCAAGTTTACGGTTCGATTCTGCACTTCCAGAGGCAGTGAAGGAGGAGGCGCAAGGGGGGAGGAAGCGCGATGCTAAAATGGGAGGGGACGAACACAGTTGCGGTGGTGGATTCAGTGATGACAGTAGCTGCCATGGCCTCCCTCCTTTTCTGATATTTTAGGTTCTGTTTTCCTTGATTTTTATTTTGAAAGATTTGGATTTGATCTTGTACGGTTGTGTTTTGATGTATTTGATGTGATCTGTGCTATTTTGGGTTTAACGTAGATGGTAAAGCCATGAAATGGGGTTGGAATGGGAGATGCAAGCAGTGCTGATGACGATAACAAGGGGTGGTAGCAGCACAAACAATATAAGGAGAATGATGCTGCTTCTCCCCCTTTTTTTGTTTTCTGTTTAACATTTTTGTGTTTGTTGGTTTCTCTTTTAATGAGGATGTTGCTGTGATTTTCTTTATTATGGTTTAAAGGTGTTTTTGGGTTGAGATTTGTGTTGAGATGGATTGTTGATGGTTACATCTTACATTGTGTGTATGTGTATAATTGATAATCTAATAATGGGTGTAGAAAATAAAACTCAGATAACAAAGATCAATAAAAGATACCACACAGTGTTATTCTCTCTTTTGTTTTGACTTCCCAAATTTTTCAGCCTCTATGATTTGGCTTTGGCCTCTCTTAGAGACTAAAAAAAAAATAGACAGCTCTCTTTTTTTCTTTGAAGGTGAAGATAGTTACCGAAAGTAGAGTACTAATGATGATGGCGTAGTGAGAGGGTAGAGGTTAAAGGTTTAGATTTTTCTTGTGATAGATGATGAAGATGGATGTGAGGTTTGTCTATTCATCATGGGGTTCTTAGCCTCCTCAAATACTGATGCTCCCTCTGAAGTTGTTTTTGGGAATTAATAATTTGTTCCATGCTTTGCAAGAGAGCCAGCGGACTTGTTCTCCATGTTAACTTGCCCATCGTTCTCGTTCTCTTGTCTTGGCGGGTGCCCATCGTTGCAGTGAGTGGGGAGTACAAAGGATAGGAAAGAAATGTTGCATTATTTGAATGGAAATATTCTTTGTTGTTAAAAATTTTAATAGTGTATCCTTGTAACAACATGATATGGTGTTATGTTTGTGCTTTTATAATATATATAAATCTTCCTCGGAAGTATGTGAATAGCTTAATATATGAATTAAAACCTTAAAAAATAATAATAATGTACATGGCACTTTATAGCAAGTGATGAAATAGATAATCTTGAGACAAAGATAAAGAATATATGCTACTCATAGATATGTGCGAGATTTAGATACCTCCAATCTTGCTGAGACAAAAAAGAATAAACACATTGTAGACTATATATGTTATTCTACAATCTTTTAAAGATAATAAATTTATGTTATAAAACCAAGAGAAGACATGTCACTTTTTAATTTATGCAAGGGCTAAATCCGTGTATGTTTTCATGCCGTAAGCCATATTATCACATTCCTAACTAGAAACCTTAGACTCTAATACTAACCCTTCTTACCCCTTTAATTTCTTATTGAACTAAATGCCATTTTTAGTAGCCACTTTATTTACTCAACGTTCACTCTAGACCTCCATTATAGGTGCTTCCTTAGCAAACTTAATGGCCCTTAAAACAACTTAAGGCCCGAAAGATAAAGATATAGGCACACAATAATTTAAATTATCTTTTACTTAGGTCCTTGCTTTATGTTCTATTGTGACTTCTAGTACATTGACTCTATAAACATAAGTCCAAGACATTAGAACCAATTTTGAACATAAAAAGATAATTAACTCTATTAATTTCTAGCATATGTGGGCATCGTATATGATCCCCACAGCACTAGCTTTTCATGAGTCTTAAGTGCTAAAATTTGGCAATTATACAAGAACAAAACCAACTATTTCACACTCACTTTCAATCATTAAAGGCTTATTATAGGGACAACAAAATGACATCCATTAAGACAGTGATTGTTTCACACCATCATAAGCAAGTGTCAAGCAGGAATATGTAAAGTATTAAGAACTCAATTTTATGACAGCCAAAGAAGACTATAGCAGCTAGAAATTTATAAAGATGTATTCTTTAGTAAACAAAATCAAGACAAGACAAGGTCCCTTACTTTCAGGTAATGATTGGGTCTGATCGTCACTTGGTTCTCGCATTAAATTACCTCGGTGGCATTTTGGTTATTTTACATAGCCACAAAAATTCGAGTTACACCTACTGTTGCTTATTGTAACGACTCGCCTATTTGTATTTTTCTCTGCTAATATAATTAATTGTGAATAATTAGTAGGGATTTTTAAAATTTTGGTCGACAGCATTAGGATTGGAACAATATAAAGATTCTATAAAAAAAATAAAAATTAATTTAATATGATTAAAGTTTTAAAATAATAATATTTTAATTAGTAATATAGGATGGTATCTTATAAATAATATCAGGACAACAAAAAAAAAGCAGGATAATGTTAAAAGTATAATTTTACCCAGTAAAGTTATTTTTATGTCAATCGGGTACTGATTTGATAAGAATAGTACACCAAAATAGCAATAAACAGTATACTAAAACATTGAGTTTGGCTCAATTAATGGATATTATCATATCTTAAATAAATTGTTACTTAGAATAATAAAAAAAGTATAGATATTTTCAATACTGATATAAGGTAAATTGATTTGCAAAATGAAATACTTATCCTGGTAATACTACTTAGCCTCCAAGTAACATGAGATATAAAATCAAAAAGGAACAAAGAATTCTTTCTTCCCACAGACACATTCACGTTCCATGTTCTTTTTCATTTCCTTTCTCTTTAGAAACCCCATCAAACTACTCTTTATACAAACAATATTTCTACACAAAACTCTAAACTAGCTTAAGGACGTATTCTCTACATCAAGATCACTTGAAGACCTTATCTCTCCCTGCTCGTTGGACCACCAACAGCACACAAAAAGGGGCTGGAAATAGGTGGGGCTAAGGTTTGTTGGAAAGGAAAAAACTAGAGAAAAAGCTTGGAGGGAGGTAGGAAATTGTTCTAGTCTTTTACCCCGTGATGTTTTACCATCTTGCTAAGATAAATGCTTGAACTTGCTGAGGTTATGTTGCTGAAATCTGAAACCAAATTCTAGGATTTAGGATTGCTTAATTTGTGACGAAGTCATGCCTATAGGAATCAGAATTTTTCTTTGAAATTTCATGTATTGAATGTGATAGATATGGAAGATACATCAAGCACAAGTTTTATGAACTTGCTCAAATGTATACATGAGTTTACTATTGGCTGAAGATGATTTTAATATGCAACAATAAAAGCTTAAGAAAATATTGGCAGCAAGACTTAGTTTGAATGATTATTGCTATGTGTAATGACCAAAGCTTGAAAAAAATGGAAGCAAGATTTAGTTTGAAAGATGGACAGTAAGACTTGGTTTGTTATTTCTAAAATTTAGAGGAACTATGTCCAAGGAAGGTGGCTAAAACGTTGATGGTATAAAAATTAGTAAAAGTCTAGAAAAGCTCACCAAAATATATATATATATATATATATATATATATATATATATATATATATATATATATATTATTATCAAAAAAGAATTAAAGAGATATAAGAAATGTTAATGCATAATAAAAATAGCTTGAAAATCTATCGCAGGGAACTTAGTTCAATTACTGGAAAATTGATAAGAATTATTAATAACCAAGAAATGTAACAGAAATTCGAATGATATGAAATCTATTAAAAACCTAGTAGACCTTGCAGAAAAATATTGCAACAGTATACCAAATGTTACGGAAAATATTTCATAAAAGTTAAAGAGAGGCATTATACATATTCAAGAAAATTTTAAGAGAATATTTCACAAGAGTTTAAGTAGATTCCAAGTGAAAGTCTTAAAGTAAAGTACGGAAAAAAATATAATTCTTAAAGAATAAATCCTACTCAATAACTATGAGTATTTTTATATAAATGAGAAAAGTGCACACAAGAAAGGAAGCTTAAGAAAATGAACTTTATGTAATATTATTTGCTTGGTGGTAAGCTCATGGATTCACGGGTAGTAGTAGACATGCTACGCCCTTTGAACTATATCAGGTTGTAATCACAACGGCATTACATCGTTATAAGGAAAGGGATGTACTGAGAATAGCAAGGCTATTCTAGATGAGATGTAGTAGACGTACTCCATCTAGTGAACTATATCAGGTTGTAACGTGACGACATTACATCGTTGACAGTACGATCCAAAGAGAAATATATCAGAAGAGTCTTATGAGTTCTACTATTAAGTTTAAAATTTTCTAATAAAATTAAGCCATAAGAAATAATGATTCTAACTAATGAAACCATTCTATAAATAACTGAAGTTGAATATCATTGAGTAGTAGACTAGTATATTTTCCTACTGGGAATCATTGATTCTTATTCCTGCTTATGATGTATTTTATATAGATGGCCTCGATCGTGCTCTTTCTTGAGATGTCTAAGTTACAGTGGTATTATGACCTGGAGCTAGGGTCACTGTACCTGATCACTGAGTCTCGTATCCGTGTTTATGTACTATTTGCTCGTCCATTCGCTACTACTGTCATGAGTCCTACATTTGCATAGTCCCTTATATCATTTAATTATAACAGGCTCTTACCTCTGACCTCTTGATGAGCCACTGACCAAGGGAGTTAGGTTATCTGTATATAGTCGGTTGTATTTTGATAGGCCCTAACCCGGACTAGGTGGTCACTACGAGGACCAGGGTAGGGTTGTTTATTTTATATATATATATATATATTTATATATATATATATATATATATATATATATATATGTAGATAGGTATGACTGTATATAGCATGACTGTATGACTTAACTTACTATGGATATGATATAAGATGTAAATTATCGTGTGTCTGACTTCTTAGGATGCATATTACATTTCCGCTATTTTTATACGTTGACTATTACGTTGTAAGGATTGTGATTTGCAACAAGTTAGTATAGTTTTTAGTGCAAGGCTCATATTTATTACAACTTATACATATATATTTCATATAGTTAAGAAATTTCAAATCTATAAGATAAGTTATGAGTAACAGCTACTTACTGTAATGTTATGACTTGAGCATAGCATTATAGTAGGAGGGGTGTTACACTTATGCTGCTTCTGTATCTACCCTTGCCACTTCTGCAACATCCTTTCCTCATCCAACTGCTGCACAAGGTGACACCAGGGCTGAATCGCCTAAATCAGGTGAGACTGTGCCTCTAGACATCCCTGAAGCTTCTCCTAGAGCTGGTCCTACACCCATCAATCTACCGCCTCCATTCTTAACTGCTTCATCAACTAGCTATCAGATTATTATGAGGAATCTAAGGGAAACTTACTCTAGACAAGATCATTTTGCGGTAACTCTTGTAGAGCATGTGCTCAATGTAACGCTCGAGGATGAAGTCGGGGAGTCATTACCGGTGCAAGAAGGTAGGATAAGAAGCGGCTCCTGGCAGACTTCCAAGTGAAGGGGTACATGAATGAATCGATTACACATCCGAATGAGAGGGATCCTAAGAGTGTATAGGTATAGGACTATATAGTTAAGGAGGGCTTATATGAATTGATTTGTACTACCTATACCAACAAGATGCATCTTCTTTTCGGTAGCCCATCACTAAAGAACTCCATAGTCAAGTGTGCTTGACTTGGAGCAATTTTGGGATGGGTAACTTTCTGGTAAGTTTTCTTAGGAAGCATGTGAGTGAGGACACAACATGCTGGAAAGACTCGTGTTGGTTTATGGGGATAGTCGTCAATCCATAAAGTAGCAGGGGATGTTACACTCAACTCACACAATTAGAAGATTTGTAGTTACAGACCTTTTAGTTTTAGCAGCGTCTATTTCTAGGCACACCTCCTTTTTGATGATGCCAAAAGGGGAGAAGATAAGAATTGAAGAAAATCATGTGCCAATGTGATATGAAACAAGGAAACGGATCGCCTTGAAATTCAGTCTTAGGGAAGGATATTGATGCCATACTCAAGAAAAGCTGAGAAAGTGAGTGATAAGTCATGAAGGTTTGATCACCACAAGTTGCCTTGATAAGATCTGGTTTAGTTATTTGCCAAAGAACTCAAAGGGAAGCTCTCACAATAGAGAAAACTCAGATTTCATTCAATTTCAACCTCCTTTTCCTTGAGCTCTATTATTAAATCTCCCAGAGCTTGCTGCATTCTCTTAGTCTTGGACGTTGTCATGGGTCCTCCAATTCCCTTCAATGCCTTTTCCTCCTTGGCTTTGTTTTGCAAGTTTATAACCCCTTCTTGGTTCACATCATTCCCTCCTTCTTTAGGTGAATTCGTCATCGAATTTAAGTCTTCATCACCTACATCAAAAGGACACAAATCAGCCACATTGAATGCACTATACTCACTGAGCAAGTCAATTTTGTAAACATTGTCATTTATTCTTTTCAACACTTGGAATGGTCTATCTCCTCTTGGTTGAAGCTTTGATTTCCTTTGGGAAGGAAATCTTTCCTTCCTCATATGAATCCACACCCAATCACTAGGATCAAAGACAAGTCTTTTTCTCCCTTTGTTAGCTTTATTTGCATATTGCTCCATTTTCTTCTCAATTTGAGCCTTAACCTGCTCATGAAGCTTCCTCACATATTCAGCTTTTGTTTTGTTGTCCTTGTGAACTAAAGAAGAAGTATTAGGTAAAGCAAATCAAGAGGTGTTAGGGATTGAATCCATAAACTATCTCAAAAGGGAAAAATTGAGTAGTAGAATGGACAGCTCTATTATAAGCAAATTCAATACGAGGTAAACATTTTTCCCAAGACTTGATGTTCCTTTTAATAATTCCTCTAAGAAGAGTAGCAAGAGTCTATTTACCACCTTGGTTTGGCCATCAGTTTGGGGGTGGCAAGTGGTGGAGAAAAGAAGCTTTGTTCCAAGCTTATTCCATAAGATCTTTCAAAAATGGCTTGAGAATTTGGTGTCACGATCTGAAACAATACTCCTAGGCATGCCATGAAGTCTTACCACCTCTTTGAAAAACAAATCTGTCACATGAGTGGCATCATCCACTTTGTGACAAGGTATGAAATGTGCCATCTTGGAGAATCTATCAACTACCACAAAAATGGAGTCCTTTCCTTTTCGGTGTGTGGTAGCCTTGAAACAAAATCCATAGACAAGTCAGTTCAAGGGGAATTAGGAATAGGCAAAGGAGTATAAAGTCCATAAGGTGACACCTTAGATTTTACTTTTCTACATACAATGCATCTTTCAACAAAATTTCTGCACATCATGCTTCATGTGTGGCCAATGAAAATGTTCATGCAGTATTTCTAAAGTCTTTTTAATCCCAAAGTGTCCCGTTACACCTCCCTTATGTGCTTCCCTAACTAGTAATTCATGCATGGATCCTTTAGGCACACAAAGTCTATTATTTTTGAACAAGTAGTTGTCATGCGTAACAAAACCATTTTGTAATTTCTTGTCACATGCAGCATATAATTGGGAAATTCATTATCATGCACATATGATTCCTTGATATGTTCAAAGCCAAGCAATTTAGTTTCAAGTATGGCAAGTAAATTATACCTTCTTAAAAGTGCATCGGCCACAACATTTATCTTTTGCTTGCTTATGCTTAATCAGATAAGGAAATTGTTCAAGAAACTCAACCCATTTGGCATGCCTTTTGTTGAGGTTTCCTTGCCCTTTCAAATACTCCAAAGATTTATGATCACTATGAATGACAAATTCATTAGGCAAAAGATAGTGCTGTCATGTTTGCAAAGCTCTAACAAGTGCATACAATTCTTTATCATAAGTGGAATAGTTAAGACTAGCTCCACTTAATTTCTCACTAAAATATGTAGTGGGATGACCCTCTCGAGTAAAACAGCCCCAATACCCACATTAGATGCATCACATTCAATTTCAAATGACTTAGAAAAATTAGGCAAAGCCAGAATGGGTGCATGTGTGAGTTTGTCTTTAAATGCTTGAAATGCATTTTCTGGATTCTTCCCCCATTTAAAACCCATATTTTTCTTAACAATTTCATTTACGGGTGCTGCCAATGTGCTGAAATCCTTCACAAATCTTCTATAGAAGCTTGCCAACCCATGGAAGCTCCTAACCTCACTCGTGATTTTGGGAGTTGGCTAATCTTTAATGGCTTTAACTTTCTCTTCATCAACCTGCATTCCTTTAGAACAAATTAGGGAATGAGGAATTATTCCCCACTCATGCTTGCAACAAAAAGACAATGAAAATGAAAATTATAATTGAAATGTTGGAAGGACCTCACTACTCTACTCACATGTTTGCACTCTTAAATTTTATCCACTCGTGTTTTGCACTTAGATAAGCTTTTGTGTAATGTTCACTTTTTCCTTTTACCACTCAACTTCCTTTATAAACTCTTAAGAAAAGAACCTTATTAATGATTTTTCTCATGACAGCAAGTAGACAATCAAGTGAGCAAGAAACCAACAAGAAAATATCAATAGAACAAGAGAGACAAATGGATAGAAACAAGAAATTTAACAAAAATCAAGAGCAAAGAAAGGAATATCTTTGAACTCAGATTTCACAAAGAAAGAATACTGAGTCCTTTAAAATCACTAATCCCTTTTTTTTATTTGAATCTGCCTAGCAATTTCTTCTTTTTTTTTTAGAATCTGGCCAGCAATTTCCTTTTTTTAAAAAAATTGATAAGGAAAAACACAAACCTGAATATCAAGGAGCCAAAGCTCTAGATACCAATTGATATGAAACTAGGAAACGGATCGCCTTGAAATTTAGATTTAAGGAAGGATATTGACACCACACTCAAGAAAAGCTAAGAAGGTAAATGATAAGTCATGAAAGTTTGATCACCACAAGTTGTTTTGGTAAGATCAGGTTTAGTTCTTTGCCCAAGAACTCAAAGAGAAGCTCTCACAATAGAGAAAACTCAGATTTCATTCAATTTCAGCCTCTTTTTCTTTGAGCTCTATTATTAAACTTCCCAGAGCTTGCTTCATTCTGTTAGTCTTGGACCTTGTCATGGGTCCTCAAATTCCCTTCAATGCCTCTTCCTCCTTGGCTTTGTCTTGCAAATTTGTAGCCCCTCCTTGGTTCACATCATGATAGGATTCAAGGGGAGCTATGATATGAGGACTTTGCTGATAAATTCAGGGGGAGTCTTTTGCTAAGGGAGAGCTCAGAGATTTTTTGTCTAGCATGCATTTGTTTTATTAGCTTTTCTATTTTTTTTTGTAAATCTTTGACATTTATAGTTTTATGGTGTTATGGAAACTGTTTGCTCTTCCCTTTTCTTATACCTTGTTTTTTATGCATATATGATTTATGTTTTTTTATAGCTCTGATTTATATCGATACTCTTTCCATGTTCAACTAATCATATATGTCTCTATTAGATGTTTGCATTTTATCTCTTATGTGTATGTTTTGATCTGATTATTCATATATACACTGGATATTAGCTTACATATTGTTTATGATTAGGCTAGGCAAAGTATCTTTAGGAGAAAAAGTTCTTTGTTGTTTTGATACTAGTTTTAATATGTTGAGCCTTGATATATATGATGAGCTTAATCATTTTCTTTATCTTTAAATGGAACACATTATCCTTAACACACATATGAGATGTTTCTAAGGAGTTGTGTAGAACTTGATCAGAGTATAGCAGTAAATAGTTTCTGACAAGTCTTCAAAAACTCATGCTTTCATGTTCTTGAAACAACTAAGATCAGTTGACAAGCTTCAGAACTCTCTCAAATTGTGTTAACGTTTCAAATGTGTTTTTCTTTGACAAGACCTATTTTTAAAAGATCATATATCCTTTGTTTTGAAAACATCTTTTCATGATCTGATTCTTATGGGAGTAGTTTCACAACTCAAATGTAAAAGCTCATCCTTGCTATTTCAGGGATTGATCCCTAATGAGCTTTAGAAACCTCGCATAGCAATATGTTGATCTTAGCCTTTTAAGATTTCTCTAAGCATGAGAAACTACATAAGCATCAATGTGTTTTTCTCCAAAATCACGAATGCTCTGTTACATTCATCATATTTCTTTGAGCATCCCTTTTAAAATTTCTTTTGCATAAAGACGTCCTGAAAATGGATCTAATTAAGATAAAATATCACAAGTATTACTTGTTAAGTTTTCAAGCATGAGGATTTTCAGAAAGTTCCTCTCCTTTGACAATGATCAAGCTGGATATATATCTTAAGCTTAAATGTCTTTCTCTTTGACATCTGCTCTAAAACCATTTCAGAAATAGCGTTAAGCCAGTTTCATACTTCAAGCGAAACAACAACTATGACTAAAAGTCACTTAAGGCCAAGAATGTTTTATATTGTCCATATCATGCCTCAAGGAAAGAACTTCCTGGAAATCTCTTTTAGTGATAAAGTTGAAAGAATATGGACTATCATGCTTATATTTTTGTAATATTTCTTTCATTATTTTTTCAAAATATTTTCTTCAAATTAATTTGTCATCATCAAAAAAGGGGGATTGTTAGCTACATAACCCTATCAACAAGCGCTTATTTGTTTTGAATGACAACAAAGTCAATTTAAAGAAAATACTTTAAAGAACAACTGATGTTTCTCTTGAGTTCTCATAAAATTATAATATGTTTCTATTGTTTAGGAAGAGCAGGGCTTACTCAAATGAGAATATATTTCACTATGCATGTGTAAACATGTTTATCTCATGTTACAAGATTTGTATTGAAATAGAAGTGAAATTATATCCTTATCCAAGCATTTGGTAGCTAATGATTAGAAGGAGTTTTCAACGCTATAAGAAATCAAGTTTCGAGACTTCAAAAAGTAGCACTGGATATCAGAAAGTAAGCTTACATGAAGATGTCAAGCATTCTCTAAAGACCACAGGTTACACTATCTTCAATCAGCACAATCACAAATCAGTCATCATCAAGATGCTTGGATTGAAGATCAGAAAGTGAAGATTTCATCAAGGAACTAATTTTGCACATCAGAAAGCTCATTTCACTGTGGAACATTGATATGAAACTAGGAAATGGATTGTCTTGAAATTCAATTTTAGGGAAGGATATTGACGCTACACTCAAGAAAAGCTGAGAAGGTGAGTGATAAGTCATGAAGGTTTGATTGCCACAAGTTGCCTTGATAAGATCAGGTTTTAATTCTTTGCAGCAAGGTCTCACAATAGAGAAAACTCAGATTTCATTCAATTTCAACCTATCTTTGCAATACAAGAGTTCTCCATTAAGTATGAATTCTGCACCACCATCATGCATTTATGCATGTTACATTTATTTTCCACTAGTGCAGCCATAAGAGTCCACTAATCCTTAGTAACTTTCAAAAGACATAAAAAACTCACTTCCAAAAAATCACTCCAAAAATATGCACGAAAATACAAAGAAAATAATAAAAACTAGACTTATTTATTTTCCACTATGGCCCAATGTTCTTAACCCATTAAATAGGTCACTTCTAGCCCATGAACACATCTTTGATCATGTAGATTGGGCCTTTACAATTATGTCTTCATGTTGGCTCAATTTCACTTTCAAGTTAAAAGAATGTAATCCATTTAGTTGCTGCTTCAATTGTGCATTGATCCTCCTTTTCCTTGAGCTCTATTATTAAACCTCCCAAAGCTTGCTTCATTCTCTTAGTCTTGGAACTTGTCATGGGTCCTCCAATTCCCTTCAATGCCTCTTCTTCGTTAGCTTTGTCTTGCAAGTTTGTAGCCTCTCCTTGGTTCATATCAAGCATAGAATGGTATAAGAAAAGAAGGAAAATTTGAACTTTGAATTTCAAATTTTCAAGTTGAACCTAGTTTCAAACTGGTACGTTTTCTCTTCTGCCTAATTGATTAACCACCCGAGCTTCTAAAAGGAGGAGTTCAGAAAGGATCAGAAAGTGAAAAAATGATTTCTGAGGAGCATCAGAAACCTTATCTATACAATGGCTTTTGCAACCGATGTGACAGACTGTCAACCCACTCTTCTAGACTGACTTTCCAAGACACAAATGGATGATCTACATGTGTCACTTAGAGAACTGATCAAGGGCAATAGTCATAAAGGAAGACAACTATAAATGGAGATGCTGTGCTTAAAACCGATGAGAGATTTGATTTTTTCAAGAGAGAAAACTTTGTAAAAATCTCTTCCCACTTCCTGGTAGTTCAATATATGATGTAATCAATTTTTATCCTTAGAGTATAAGAAAATCTCCCTTCTATATTCTTAATTATATTTATGCTCTTCCTTAGAAAGAAGTCATTCAAGTTTTCCCAGGAACTTTTCATGTATATGTTAAGGAAACTTGAGTGTAGGTTACTTTGAGTGGCAACCCAAACTCTTAACCTTTGTATCCTTAATCCGGTAATAATCAGTGTGAGACAGCTTGGAGAGACTACTATAAAACTACTTGCAATGTTAGTCAAAGACTACTTGCAGCTTGAGATGCTGGAGCAAGACTACTTATAGCTTAGAGAGGCTAGGGTATACTACTTTCAACGTGACAGTAGAGGTTGCTACTAGTCATGGGTTTCAGCTTGGAGAGATTGGTTCAAGACTACTCGTTGTAGCTTGGAGAAACTAGTTAAAGACTACTTGTAGCTTGGAGAAGTTGGAGCAAGACTACTTGCAGCTTGAAGAGACTGAGACAAGACTACTTTCAACGTGATAGTAGAGGTTGCTACTGGTCATGATTTTCAGCTTGGAGAGGCTTATACAGAACTACTCAATCTATGGCAGCAAGTGACTTCTGAAGGTCACATATAAGAGATTGGGAAGGTTAATGTAAAGAATATCAATTTTCTTTTTCTCAGATTGAGAAAGATTTTATTAGTAGAACCTCAACATTTGTTGAGTACTGGATGTAGGTAGTTTGGCCGAACCAGTATAAAAATATTTGTGTATCATCTTTCTCTCCTTAATATCCTTATTTTTACCTGTTGTGTTTAATTTATACTCTAGTATCTTGTTATCGCCATTCTGCTGTTTGTTTTTGTGATGAACATTTATTAACTAGCCTCAGAAATCTACTTTATGAAATCACTATGTTTTATAGTATTTCGAAAATGTAAAAGAAGGAATGCACGATTCAACCCCATTTCTCGTGCACTTTTCACCTTCAGTCACTTTCTGAGGTTCATTATTCACTTTCTGATCCATAGAAGATACAATATATACTCATCATAAACTTATCCTTATATATTGAATTCTATGCCTCTATATATTTCTCATTTTCTGATCCTCATCTCTTCTTTCTGATCGACCAGATTTCTTTCTGAGCTTGTAAACTGCACTTTTGATTCTTTCAATCTGACTTTCTAACCCACTAACTAATCAGTTGATCTTATAAACTGAATTTCTGCTGTTCTTGCAAACTGATGGCTTTGCTAGAACTTCAGTTGGAAGTTATGAAGGGATTTGCCCAGAGATATTTTATACATGAATGCTTATGCAGATGTAAAACCATTTTTTAAAAAAATACTTTTACAGTGGGAAAACATAAGAGATTTTCAGCATATGATATTGTGAATATATCTGATACTTTGTCTTTAGTATTCACAGACATTAACTCAACATCCCTTCATCCAACATGATTTTGAATAAAAGATGTTTATAACAAAAGCTTGGATTTAGAGTGCTGAAAGGATTCTTTAATAAGATTGATAGCACTAGTATTTTCATAGTTGATAGGATTTATGAAATACCTTAAGAGATAGTTTTCCAGCTGGTTCCTTATCCGCAGCATCTAGGTGCAACAATTTTTAGCAGCTACATATTCAGCTTCAGCAGAAGAGAGAGCAATATATATTCTACTTTTTGCATGATCATGTGATCAACTTCTTCAAAAGAAGCAGCAGCAATCACTTATGCTTTTTCTCTCAACTCTACCCTAGAAAAATCAGCATTACAAGGACCTACAAATTCAAAAGGTACCTTTCTCGTACCACAAGCCGAGATTTGTAGTACTTGATAAATATCAAAGGATTCTCTTAACAGTATTTAAGTATAATTGTTTTAGGTTAGATTGAAATCTAGCACAAATTCTCATTCACACATAAGTGAATATCTGACCTACTAGTTATAAGATACGGTAGTGAACTAATCATTTTATGATAAACACTTTCTGAATCCTTCTCATCATTCTCATTTGCATCAATTTTAAAAACTTTTTACAGAGAGAATGGTCAGTTGAGCCAAATATGATATCATCAACATATATTTGAACTATCAAGAAATCAAGTATCTTGTTCAAGAGTAGACAGAATAGTATCAACTTTACCTCTCTTGAAACCCATTATTTAGCAAGAAGGTGCTCAGTTAATATTAAGCTCGTGGAACTTGTTTCAGGCCATGGAGACCCTTCGTTACCTTGAAGAACTAGTTGGGAAGATTTTCACTCTCAAAACTAGGAGGTTGCTTCACATATACTTCCTTAGAAATGAGCCCATTTAGAAATGTAGACTTCACATCCATTTGGTGGAGAGTGAATCCCTTGAAGGTAGTAAAAGTAAGTAGCATTATGATGGCTTCAAGCCTGGTTATTGGAGCAAAGATTTCATCATAATCAATTCCCTCTTATTGATTATAACCTTGTGTAACCAATCTTGCTTTGTTCTTGATGATAGTGCCAGCTTCATCGAGCTTGTTCTTGAACATATACTTTGTACTGATGATGATTTTTCAACATGTGATTCAGACTTTGCTTTTCTTGAACTTGGTTAGCTCTTTTTGCATAGCTTCCCACTAATCTTTGATTTTTCAAAGCTTATTAATGCATTCAAGTTCAAAGTTGGAGACGAAAGCACAATTTTGACATATTTCTAAGGGATGACCTAATCCTCATTCCCTTGGAAATGTCTCCATGAACATTGTTTTGAGAAACTATTTCTAAATCAGAGACTCTCTTGTAACTTTTGTACATTGCGATTCTTCAGTTTCTCTTTCATCTTCAGTTTGCTCATCTTCATGTCTAGAAAAGTTACTTTCTAGTCATTTTAGAGTTCTGAGCATGCTTTCTAGGGAGTTGATGTTCTGGAGCTCATTTTCTGATGGTTTAGCTTTTTATCTGCTTGCTTCCTGGAAACTTCCTTAAGACTCTTTTTCTCCAAGCTTCTTACAAAATCATCAAGATTTTCAACAAGGTCCTCCTTAAGCTCTTTCATCATTTTATGTCAGATATTTTGACTTTTTGTCCTTCAAGCTTCCTGATTAGTTATCAAATTCAGGACATGGTGTTTGGAATGGTCATCATTTGTTTGTTCCTTGATCCTTCAGCTCATGAACCTTTTCAGACATACCTACAATAAGAAAATTTTGATTTTGGTACCCAAACTTTCTTAGGTCCTTTTGGTTAGTTATAGAGGAAGGGATTTTTCCAACCTGTCTAATGGAATTCTTTCTCATGAATCATTTGTTAGGTCGGTTTCCCTTTTTGTAATAGAGAGTGCAAATTACAAGATTTTTAGATGAGGCTACATAGCTTTTTCTCTCTTATTTTCTCTTTATATCCCAAACAAGTTTCCTGTGACCATGGACTCTGACCATTAGCATAAAAACAAAGTTTTTGAATGATATATCAAATGTTCCCAGTCAGATCTAAGAAGCCATGAAGTCCTCTCAAAATTAGAGATGACTTTCTGACATATTTCAAATTCCTTTTAGAGGTTTCAGTTTTATATATCTTGAGAAGAGAAAAACTCCTTGTAATATTTATCACTTAAGCTTAAACTTTTCAGCTTCGGGCTTGATCTTCTCAAGTTTCATGTGACCTTCTGAGTTTTTCTTGACATGTTAGAGATATTTAGAGAAAATAAGCTTGAGGAACCTCCAGCAAGTTATCATATAATGGAAACACAAAGTTAATATGAAAGATTGAGTTTAGATGCTTTTACCATACAATCTTTTGTTAGACCATACCCAAATCATGATTCATAGGTTTATAGCATTTTCTAGCTCATCATGACTTTATGATCTAGTCTTTTCATCTTCAGAGATATTCTAGGTGGTCAGCACACTTTTCTTCTTGAGGTTAGGACATTTCTGTGATGCTCTAAGCTTGGAACTTTAGACTCAAGATGTTCCTTCTTACTACTGTTAGCAGGTGTCTCTTTCAAGATTTTCTTTGCCTTTTTTGTCTTTTCTGAGATTGATGTCTCTTCCCTTCTTAGACTTTTAAAGTTTTTCACTAACACGGAGATTTTATCTCCATTTGAATCTCGGATTCTACATCAGATCTTTCTTCTTCAATTGAGGTTCAACAACTTTCATTGTTTTAACTCTGCACTGCTTCTGATATGATGACCTTAGGGCCAAAGACTTTCGAGATGGTTTAAGATCTTCAAACATCATTCATAGTCTATTCCATATTTTCTTTCATATGTTACAAGCATCACATATTTCATATTCATCTGTGCTTAGTGCACATATGAGCAAGAACTTCGACTTAGGAGTTCAATGAGCTCTTTCTTTTGGTTGTTCTTGTCCACTTGCCCTTTGAGACTCCTTCAATCGACTAGTGTGCCTTGACAGGTCCTGGAATCTCATCAGAGAAAAATGATCAGTTGATTTTCTAATGTGTTAATTCATGACATCCCAGCCCTCAGATCATTGTCCTCTACAATCATTGGATTGCTCAACCCCTCAGAGGCCTTACTCTGATACCACTTGTAGGTATAAATAAATGTGCACGAGAAGAGGAGGTTGAATTGTGCTTTACTTATTTTTGTATATTTGAAACCTTTAACAAAGATACTATTAAGTATGAAACTTGTAATGCAGCAAAAATGTAGTTAGTAATTTCATAAAGTAGATTTCTGAAGTAAACAATAAATAACGTAAAAGCTTAAAGCATTATACCAGCATAAGTTCAACAATAAATCATAATAAAGAAAACAAAGGAGATTAAAGAGAAGAAGATATGACACAAATATTTTAAACTAGTTCAGCCAAAACCTGCCTACATCCAGCACCCAATACATGTTGAGGTTCTACTAAACATATTTCTCAACCGGAGAAAGAAGAACTGGATAGTCTTTACATTAGTCTTCCTAAGCTCTCATTTGTGAATAACAAACAACCTCTACTATCACAAATTGAGTACTTATTCACTAGCCTCTCCAAGCTAAAACAAGTAGTTATTCACCAGCCTCTTCAAGCTAAACCTTGAGTAGTCTTGTACTAGCCTCTCCAAGCTAACACCTGTGACCAATAAACAATCCCTACTGTCACAAACATGAGTAGTTATTCACCAGTCTCTCTAAGCTTAGCCAAGTTCAAGCTGAACCCGTGATAAGTAAACCACTTGTTACATGTCTCGTTAAAAGTAGTCTTTAGCTAACCTCTCCAAGGTAACCCGTGACTAGTAAGAACACCTTACCATCTCGTTGCAAGTAGTTTTACATTAGCCTCTCCAAGCTATCTTGTACCTATCACTACTGGATCAAGGATACAAAAAATTTTAGTGTTTTCGTTGCCACTCAAACTAACCTACACTCAAGTTTCCTTAACAATATACTTGAATAACATGGGATAACTTCACTGACTTCTTTCTATCATTTCTTCCTAAGAAGAGCATATATCTATTTAGGAACGTAGAAAGAATATTTTTACAAGTAAGAAATCTTATTACATAATGATATGAACCTTATTGATATGAGGAAAGATTTTTACAGAGTTTTCTCTTCTTGCGCGGAGTCTTACTTTTTTAGTTTGAGCATAGTATCTCTATTTAAAGATGGTGTTCTTCGTATCCCCAAGTGACACATGTTGATAATCCATTTGTGTCTTGGAAAAGCAGTCTAGAAGAGTAAGAAGAGTAAGCTGACATTTTGTCAGATCTATTGCAGAAGCCATAATGGCATTGAGGTTTCTAATGTCCTTTCAAAAACTACTTACTTTTTTAACATAGTTTCTGAACTCTTTCTTCTAGAAGCTGGGGTAAGTTGATCCAATTAGCAAAAGAGATGACACACCAGTTCTGAAAGTGGGTTTGACTTTAAATTTGAATTTCAAATATTCAAATTTTCCCTCCATTTCTAGTAATTTTCAACACTCCACAGTGAAATGAGCTTTCTGACATGCGATATCAGATCCTTGATGACGCTCTGATCTTCTAGTCTTCAATCTAATCTTTATGATAATGAAAGAATTGTGATTATGCTGATTAAAGATAGTATAACACCTGGTTCTCAGAATTTGCTTGATATCTTTATTGTAAACATACTTTCTGATGTCCAGTAAGACTTAAAACTTGGTTTCTTGCAGCGTTGATTACTTCGTCCAATCATTAGCTATTTTAAACTTGAATAAGAGTATAATTTTACTTCCTTTTCAGTTCATATCTCTTAACATGAGATAAAATATGTTTGCACATGTAAAGTAAAATATATCATTATTTGATTAAGCCTTGATAAGATAAATGATAGAACCTGTTTAATCTTACAAGAAACTCAAGATAGTCATTAGTCGTTCTTCAAAATATTTTCTTTAAATTGGCTTTATTGTCATTCAAAACTTGTTAACAACATAACGCCTCGATTTTTCCTGTGTACAAATAACCAAAATGCCCCTGAGGCTATTTTTACTGAGAGAATGAGGATAACCAGCCCCAGCCATCCTCAAAGGGCTATTTTAGTATTGAACGAGAACTATGTGTGTTAACAGAGCAGAAGAATCTCATTTTTGAGTTCCTAGGTACAAATTACCAAAATGCCCCGTGACTAATTGACACAGAATTAATTCTCGACTGGACCTGGACTTTGCCCAAGGGTTTGAAATGCCATTTTTAAAGGATGTCTAACGTTTGTCTAATCCTGGGTGATCCCGGGAAGTTTTTGTGAAAAATTATCATTTTGCCCCTAATTAAGGGCATAACGAGCTTAATTACATGATTAACAAAACCTAAGCAATATTAGGCTCTAATTAAAGATTAAATAATTTTAATAATTAATCTAGAGTCAAAGTAATTAATTGAGATTAATTAGGGCCTAAGATATAACGTCTTAATTTTTCTCTAAGTGTACAAATGACCAAAATGCCCCTAAGGTCATTTTTACCAGAAAAATGAGAATAGCTAGCCCCGGCCATCCTCAAAGGGCTGTTAAAATGTCAAAAGGGGATTGTATGTAAGTAAATGTTAATAGAGAAGAAAAATCTCATTTTTGGGGTTTCTGCGCAAAAATAACCAAAATACCTTTGCTATGATTAAGTACATTTTTGAATTCTGATTTGACCTGGACTTTGCCCGGAAGTCTAAAACTATGTTTTCAAGGCATATTTAAGGTTTGTTTAAGTCCCGAAAGGTCCCAGGCAGTTTTTGAGAAAAATTATGATTTTGCCCCTGCGTAGTGCATTTTGGGAGTAATGATATGATTAGCGAAACCTAAACAATATTAGGCTCTAATTAAAGATTAGTAAATTCTATTTACTAATTTAGAGTCAAAATAATTATTTGAGGTTAATTAAGACCTAAGATTGATTATGGAAACTCAAAACCCTTTTCTAGTTTTAATCCTTTAAGAAAGGTATCTATGAATAGTATGTTCTCTCACCAATCTCCCTTAATCAAGGAATATTATTGGCATTGGATTCCAAGTTAATGAAGCTTGATTTCATTAATTTAGAAATGACCATCTCCTAATCTAGTCTTACATGGTCCTAATTACCTATTTGCTTACCTAAACACTTAGTCACCAATCTATAATCTTTGACATAATTAAATACTACCCCTAAGCTCACTCAAAGTACACCTTAAATTGAGATTTCCTTCCCCTAATTAAGAAGAAGGCCATCAGCCACCCCTCCTCCATTCAAAAAAATTTGATTTATTTCAAATCAAAATGAACACTCAAAGGCCATACTTAGCCATGCTTGAAGCCATGCATGCCAAACTCACCACCATACCTCAACATGCCTTCATGGAGCAAATTCTCTCACCTCATTTTTCATGAGGCCGCCACTCCTACCCCCTCAATGCATCTTCATTTGCACCATTTCTCTATAAATACCATGCCTAGATGGACTTGGTTACACTTTGATTCATTTGCTAAGCTTAGCTTCAAAGAGTAGTTCTAAGTTCTCTCTTTTTCTCTCAAAGTTCAAGAGTTCTCTTCATCTTCTTCTTACTCACAAAGAACCACCAACTCTTAACCATACACTACCTCCTAAATACTTGGCCTTACCACTCCAAAGATCAAGCTCAAAAGAAACACTACTTTCTCTCCTTCCTTTTCTCCTTGGCCGAAAACTTCTTCAAGCTCCAAGGAAAATTTTTCTTTCATCCCTCCTTCAAGATCAAGTCTCTTTCATCTCCAAGAAAACATACTTTGGTAGGGAATTGTATTCTTTTCTTTTGTTGTTTAACTCTTGGTTTGTAAAGATACAATGTTGATTCTTCTTTCCTTCTCCACTTTCTTTTTTATTTTTACTCTTTCTTTTCCTCCCTTTTTGTCTTTCGGCCAAATGGCCTCCATTTGGAAGAAATCATGGCTTGATGATGAGGATCTTGGGTATTGGTTGCAAAACCATCACTTATTGGACCTTTAAAGCTTGAAGGTTTCACTTTTAAAAAAGGTTTTTTAGCAAATGAAGGAGCTATATTGTTGTAAAGAGTGATCTTGAGCCTAAAACTCAAAGAGATAGTAAATGGATTGCACTCATATTTAATTTCCTTGCTATCACCTAAATAATTAATCTCAAAGCCCACCTATTTCAACCTTAAAGTTGATTGTTGTTTTAGAGTGAAAACTCTAAGGGGCCTAGAGCACTAAAATAAAGAAGTGAACTTGCATATTATTTTATTTTTCAAGTCATCACCTAAAGCTCAAAGATAAGAAATAAACTTGCATTTCATGTTTATATTTCTTGTCTTGCATGTTTATGTTTCAAGTCATCACCTAAACGACTAAGAATGAACTTGCATTTTCATGTTTAATTTCAAGCCTTGCACATTTATTTTTCCTTGCCATCACTTGATAATGCTAAGATTAAAATGAAACTTGCATTAGCATGTTCATGTTTATGACATCACCTAAATATCTAAAGTTCAAGACCTACCTCTTACAACTTACACAAGTAATCTTGAAACTGTGGGCATTTACCTTTACAAAAATGTTTTGATTTCAAAGTAAGTGTTGGAATAAGTTTCAAAATGGTTTAAAAAGGAAGGAATAGTTAAGAAGATATTTCAGACTTAAAATTTTGCATTTTAAGGTACTGGCAATCGATTACAAGGCCCATGTAATTGATTACCAAAGAGCTTTGCCAAACTTAGACATGAACTTTTAGGCCTGAGTAATCAATTATGGCATCATGTAATTGATTACACGTGCTGGAACTCTAGTAATTGATTACCATTCCATGTAATCGATTGCTCAGATGTTCTTGGGGCCCAAGTTTGTTGTAATCGATTACAAGGTCCATGTAATTGATTACTAAAGCCCTCAACTCTTTTGTTTTAAAACTTGAAGCTATGTAATCGATTACAATGCTTATGTAATCGATTACTAGAACCCAAAATATGCAATAAACATTTTCCCCACTTGAATGACATAAAACCATGAGCTTATGTTACTTGAATCTATAATTTTGTATGATATGAATCCATGATCTTGTTTACCTTAAATCTATGAATTTTGCATGATATAAATTGTTGAGATATGTATGACCATTTTTGGATCATGAGCATGTTAATTTTATGAGTAACATGAATTCATGTGATATTAGTGCTATGTGAGGTATTGGTCTCTAAAGATAGGATTCATCCTTTGCATGTTGTAGTTTCATTTGGAACGTTAGAGATGCATATGTTAGACATGTATGAAGGATTATGACATTGTGAATTATGTATTGTATTTTGCTGTAACATGGTAAGACTTAAGGTGACTTAAAACATGAGAAAATGATCCTTTGGACTCATTAAACTATAGGTGATGAAAAGGTGATTTTTGCCCCCTAACCCTTACTTATTAAGTCAGGATTTTAACCTATCAACAAGGATAAGTATACGCTAGTGACGACTAGTGAGGTATGAGCTCATAATCTAGAAGTACTCTCAAAAGGGAAGAGTATTAGGGTGGCCCTAAGAGTGAAAAGAATTACCTTAAGTCACCTAAAGAACCAAGGAATGTCATTCATGAATCATATTCTATGTACGTCATGTTTACTATGAAGTTAGATGTATGCCATAAAGTTAAATGCTGCATAAAGTATTGACATGCATATCATAAAGAAGTATGATGCATTCATTACAAGACTCATGATAAAATGAACAAGCCTCGGTAATTGACGTTTTAGAACTTAATAAATGAATCTTTGCATGCTCACTATTTCATAAAAAGCTCGAGGTTCCGGGAGATGTTGATGATGTCACTTAGATAGGAGGATACCCTACCAAGGTTCTTTAGTAAGATTCTCACTCCCTCTCTATTTTCGTCACATCTTCAAATCCCGATAGCGACGTTCGTTCTCTTCATTGACACCGTCACCTGGGAGGTTCACTTCGACCTCGACCACCAGTCTTACCATTTTGACGCTGCTTCGTCTGAGTTTTCATGTTTATGGGACGACCATTTGCACACCCCGTATCTAGCTACCGCTTCTCTCCGACTTCCCCGTATGGTGATGATATGGTTTTGAGCACGCGCGTATGTACAATGAGAGGATTCTTCGTACGTACCCTATCGCATCTACTGTTCATGATTTTTTGGACTATGTCCCCCGCTCGAGGCATTCGAGACCAACCCATCGGAGGACTCACCTACCCACGTATATTCTGACAGTTCAGCCTTGATGAGGGAGGGCAGCAAGGAGATGGTCACCCAGCCGAGATTGGCACGGAGGTCGGCTATGCGCCCCCAGCGTGGAGCCCACGTTCAGCCACTTCGCGAGTCCACTCCTAACGAGCTTCGCCCATGGATCGGTTATGTTCCACCCTTTTCAGGCCGCAGCAGTAGATCTCTTTGAAGGTTTTTAGTGCACACACCACTACCAGTTTAGGATAACCTTCTTTTGCTTTAGAGGTTATCTACCTTAGATGCATTAGGTAGGCATGTTTTCCTTTGTATTTTCCTTTCTTAATGTATTTGTATTTTCATGTTGTACTAACTTAACTCACCTTTCATAGGTGGGTAGGTAGTTATGTATTTGACTATGGTGTGCTAATGGATGTTCTTTTATGGAGCCTAACTAATGTTCTGTTTCATGTTATTCTTTTACGTGCTATCCTTTATGTTAACAATCGCTTATGTTACACGTTTTGTTTATAATTTCAAAAAAAAAAATTTGACTCGTATTTTCATTAAGTATTTACAAAGAAAAGAAAACTGAAACAAAGAGTAATATCTAATAATCAACTGGAATATGTTCTAGGCGTGTTGAGTTAATTATTAGGGTATTACATAAGATTGCTTAAAGAAATTCAAAACCCTTTTCTTAATTCAAGAATTAGTGTCATGTCAGTTTGAAACAGTATTTTCTCTATTCTAATTCCTTAAATCATGGAAATGGTTATGTGATGAGATTTCTTGTTAATAAGGGTGGCTTTGCACTAGCTAACCAAGAATACTCCTTAACCTTGTCTTGAGTAGCCTTAATCATTCATTTTCTCACCTAAACACCAAATAACAACTCCTAATTAAGTGCCTAATCAATCCTATTCCCTAAACCATGTCATAACACAAATGAAATGAGATATTTTCCTCCCCTAATCTTTCAAGAAACTAGCATCACTCCTCCTCCATTCATTCTATCACATGTTGAAAATTTAACACTCAAAGAACCATGCCTTAAGCCATACCTAGCCATACCCAAACCTATGCCTACACCTTTCTAATAAAAAAGATATTTTTCTCTTCCTTTTCCTTCCAAAGGCCGCCGACCACTCCTCCTCCTATCACTACCTCATATTTCATTTTGTCTATAAATAGGTGTCAAAGGAAGCTTGCAAGAACCTTTGCTCATTCTTGCAACTTCAAGCTTTCTTTCTTTGATCTCAAGAACTCTTCTTCTTCTTCTTCTCTACTCTTCAAAAGCCACCATCCTCCACCACTCCTCAACCCCAAACCACCACACAACTACCATAGATATTCCTTTAAACACAACCTCTCCACTTCCAAAGATCAAACCTAAGACAAACCTTTCTTCCTTTCTTTTTCTCTAGTGGCCAAAACCATTTCCTTGCCCAAAGGAAAGATTGTTCTTCTCATTCCTTCTCAAGATCAAGCACTCTTTCATTCATCAAGAAAAATACATTTGGTAGGGAGTTATTTTAAAGATTTCATTTTTTTCCTCTTGTTCCATTCTTGTGTTGGAGTGTTGATAGATTGGTTCTCTCCTTTTTCCTCTCTATTTTTAGTTTCAAGATTTCCTTTTTCTTTCATTTCTTTTTTGGCCATGATGGCCTAATGAATTATGAAGTCATGGCTTGATGATAAGGATCTTTGATGTTGATTATAATACCATCATTTGCTTGACCTCTAAAGCTTAAGATTTCACTTTTAAGAATTCTTAACAAATAAAAATGTTATTTGGTTTTGTAATGCCCTAATTTTTCCTACTTAGCAAAAATGACCAAAATAACCCTAAGTCATTTTTGTGCGAAAACCGAGGCTGGCCAACCCCGGCCACCCTCAAAGGTTTATTTCTACAATAGGAATAAATTACAAGAGGATCAGAAAGCGATCTGTGCAAAAATCGCGATCCGCGATTTTTCCATATAAAAATGACCAAAATGCTCCTGCGGTCATTTTTGTCTGGGATTTGAGGACGCCAACCCGGGCCATCCTCGACGGGTTGGTTTGTTGATTGAAGGGGATTAAATGCCTTAGAAATAGTAATAGAGTTGAAAATCTCACTTTCTGGACTCTCGGCACAAAATGACAAAAATTCCCCTGCAGTGTTTTTACACGGGATTTAGTGCCGACTGAGCTGGGAAGATTTCCTAGGAGTTTAAAATGTTGTTTTTACGAAATGCTTGATGTTTGGATGAGTCTGAATGGTCCCGGAGAGTTTTGGTGTGAAATGACCTTTTTACCCCTAGATTAGTGCATAATGAGCTTAATTAAATGATTAAGGAAACATAAGCGATATTAGGCTCTAATTAAAGGCAATTTAATTTTAATAATTAATCTAGAATCAAAATAATTAATTGAGAATAATTAGGACCTGAGATTGCTTAGAGAAACTCAAAGAAATACCATACCTAGCCATTCCTACACATCACCCAAGCCCATACCTAGCCATTCCTACACCATTCCATGTGATGATGCACTTAGAAGAGATATTTTTCCTCCCTGCAAAATTACCATCATATTTATTTTATTTCCAACCCCAAAACTTCATTCTTTACCATTCACTTTTTTGGAGAAACACATGTCCAAAAAAGTGATCATAAACTCTCTCAACTTCAAAGCTTTCTTTCTACTATACCAACCTTAAGAAACTTCTTCCACCACCTTGAACCACCACACCACCACCTCAAACCACCTCCTAAATACACAACCTTTCCACCCCTAAGCCTAACCTCATAAGAAAACCATCTCCTTCCTTTCTTTCCCCTTTGGCCGAAACCCCTCTAACCACCAAGAGAAGATTTTGTCTTCTCATTTTAGCTCCAAGAACCAAGCTTTCTTCCTTCCATCAAAAACTACATCCTTGGTAGGGGTTTATTTTTCAAAAGCTTTAACTTTTATGTTGATGTTTTGGTATGAGAAGTTCTAGTTTCTCTTGGTTCAAACTCTTCTCTCTTTTTATTTTTGGCCATGAAGCTTGGTTTGAAAGGAAAATTTTTAGCTTGATAATGAGGTTTCAAGATAATAGTCTTATGGTTATCATTTGAGAAACCTCTAAAGCTTGAAACTTAGTTTTGATCTTAACACATTTCGGTTTTTCCTTTCCTTTTCTTTTGATCATGGTTTCGGTTCCTTTTTCCTTGCTTTGCTTTTGATTCTCAAGAAAGGTTGTTATTTATTTTGATCCTTTGATCCATTTCCTTGAGCTTGATAATGATGTTCAAACCATAAGGTTTCTTTGAAACCTTGGTACAAAGAACTCTAAAGCTCACTTTGTCTTGTTAAGATATGTGTTGGGTTGAGGTTTATATTCCTTTAAAGTTTTGTATGAACTTTAGTAAAGAATAAAATGAACTTGCATCCATGTTTAGGTTTATGCTATGCATATCATGTTTACTTTTCCTTGTCATCATTAAGATCTCAAGAATAAAGAAATGAACTTGCATTCTCATCTTTATATTCCCAGCTTTGCATTTCATGTTTATATTTGTAACGCCCCAGTTTTTACTGCTGTGTGAAAATTACCAAAATGTCTTTAGGTAATTTTTGCATGTAATTCGAGGCCGAATAATCCTCAATAAAGGAATGTAACATTAGAGAAACGTTATGAGAAACTTGAATAGCGATTCGTGCGAAAGTCGCAAATCTTGATTTTTCTGTACGTGTAAAATGACCAAAATGCCCCTGAGGTCATTTTCATCTAGAAATCAAAGATAACCAATCTAAATTATCTTTAAGGAGTTATTTTTATGATTTATGGGGATCATATGTTCCTTAGAGGTAAAATCTCAATTCTCAATTTTAACCGTATGTAAAATTACTATTTAGGGTTTAGGGTTTTACATGAAATTATATAATTTTTGAATTCGGTTTTCACCCAAAGATTCAAAATAGCTATTTCAAGTATAATTTAAGAATGTCCAGTAATTACAAGGAGTTTTTATGTGAAATTACCTTTTTAACCCTAGTTGTACTAAATAGATTTTCTTGTGTAATTAAGGTAGTATTAAAGCTCTATGTGAACTCAAAATGATTTCATTCATCAACCTTGAGTTTAAATTAATTACCTAAGGTTAAAAAATAATTAATGAGGTAATTAGAGTCTAAAATTACCTAAGGTAAAATTAAATTACCTTTCCTTAATTATGAAAGCTCACAAAATTAGTAATAATTGATATCAAAGTTAAGATTTCGGTTTAGGTAAAATCTTGTACATTTACATTTTCTTATCCTAAGTTTAGAACCTATGTTACAAATTTATTTTTACTCATTTGAAATTAACTTCATTTACTAGTATATGATTTCTCTTTTTACCTTGTCTTGCATTGTCCTAAACACTTAACCTGTTACCACTTTCACTGATCTATCAATTCCTAATCTTTTACCTAAGTAAATACACATCCAATACATGATTTAGCACTTGTAAAACATCACCAACCTGATCCTAATGCAATCAGAAAACCAGCGGCCAAGTTGCTTCTTTTCCACCATATTTTATTGTTTTCCAACAAAGGAACATATCCAACCATAACACCATAACTTTGGCTTTTTTGCATTATTTTTGGCTATGTTTAATCAAAAGAAAACCCACCCATTTCAGCCATGATGTGATCAGCAACAATGTCTCCTATTAGCATCATATTTTAGTGTTTTCATCCATTATGCATGAACCAAATTATTACAAGAATAAAAACATTCTTTTTCTATGTT
This sequence comes from Dalbergia cochinchinensis, assembly GCA_031216125.1. NCBI lineage: Eukaryota > Viridiplantae > Streptophyta > Magnoliopsida > Fabales > Fabaceae > Dalbergia > Dalbergia cochinchinensis. The sequence continues at coordinate 6,670,532 of CM062376.1, forward strand.
TCTTTAATTGAAAAATGAAATTAAAAACCTCCATTTTGTAGCCTAAGATGCACAGCCAAACAGCCTTCATAGGCCTATAAATATGAGATCTTCCATTGCCTAAATGCACACACAAACATTCCTAGCCTTAGCATTTTCTTACTTGATAGTTTTCTTACTCAAAGTTCTCTAATTCTCTCAATACTTCAAGCTTTCTTCTTCTTCCTCACTCACACTCAAGAGACTCCATTCTCAACCGCTAATCAAGTTCTAAACCTCAAGCATACACATTCCCACCATAAATCAACTCCTAAACATATAACCTTTCCATTATCAAACACAAAAACACAAGAAAAATCCTCCCTCCATTTGTTCTAATCTTGGCTGAATTTCAAGGACACATCAAGGAAATATTTTCTTCTTCTAACTTCTCTAAAGATCAAGCATTACCTTTTGATAACAAGAACCAACTTAGTAGGGATTTTATTTCATGCTCTTTCTCTTGTTCTTTCTTTATATTTTTGATTTTTATGACTTCATATTGACCATGGCTTGATGATGAGGAATCATGGTGGTGGTTGTGAATCCATCATTTAAATGACCTCTAAAGCCCAAGGTTTAATTCTTGATGTTAAAAGATTAATAAAGGAATTACTAAGTTTTAAGTTTAACAAGAGATAAAAATGAACTAGCATCCATATTTATGTTTCAACTGCTTGCATATCATATTTATATTTCAAGCTTTGCATAATCATATTTATATTTTAAGTTATCACTTTAATTCTTGAAGATAATAATATGAACTTGCATAATCATATTTACATTTCAAGTTATCACCTAAATCATAAAGATCTAAGAATGAATTTGCATCTTTGGATTTTATATTTCAAGCTTTGCATAATCATATTTATATTTCAAGTTATCACTTTAATTCTTGAAGATAATAATATGAACTTGCATAATCATATTTACATTTCAAGTTATCACCTAAATTATAAAGACCTAAGAATGAATTTGAATCTTCATATTTATATTTCTAGCCTTGCATTTCATATTTATATTTCCAAGTTATCACCTTATAATGATAATAATAAGGTTACAAGACAAGTTTATGATTCTAGTCATCACTTAAATCCTAAAGTTTGAGACTTACTTCTTTTATCTTAAATGATAATTTTGATCATGGACACTTCTCATCTATTTATTTTTAGCCCTTATATAATTCTAATTTAAAGCTTGATATATTTTATTTTTAGGTTTGATCTTGTCTTTAAAGTTGTACAAAGAAATTTTGAAAGACTTAGAAATTGCAAAAGATTAAGAATATGGTTTTTCTCATGATTCTAAATGCTAAAGTTTTAAGTATTCTGATATAATCTTTTAAAACTAGAATGGTTACTGATTTAGGATGTTTAGATGAGTTTTAAATCACTAATAGTTATTGTAAAAATTGTTTTTAGTGTTTTAGGAAAAACCAATAACTAAAAAGGATCAAAATTGTGTTTTTATGAAGCTTTTAGAGTACTAATCTTTCTATTACTGTTCATCCCTGTTCATCACTGTTCACTACTGTTTATATCTGTTCACACACTTGAGGATCACTAATAATTGTTATAAAAATTGTTCTTAGCATTTTAGAAAAGTCTAGTAACTAGAAAGGATTAATTTTCTGATTCTGTTCAAGGATTGCTATTCACATTGTTCACACACTTAAGAATTACTTATATTTGTTGTAAAAATTGTTTTTGGTACCATAGATGCATAAAAGGGTAATTACAAGTGTTAGTTTGGGCTGTTTTGTAAAATGCGGAAAGTTGTGTTTTGAACTATCAACCATGTTATTTTAGCCAAATGATTTTATTTAGAGCTACTAATGATGTTGAGTGTGTCCATGAGTCCAAAATACCATTTATAAAGTTTAGATAAAGTTTTAGAAATTTTGGTTGTTATTAAATATTAAAAACAAGCGATTCTGCACTTTGACCCCTAAAGTATGTTAAAATTTGGCCTATGGCCCTAAAAGGTTTTTATGATGAGTTCAAATGATTTCTAATGGTTATATGTCTCTTGAAAGTATTGGTTAATGTTAAAGATCTCTAGTCTGTGAAAATGTATTAAAAAGGGGTATTTGCATTTTGACCCGTAACCTTTGAGAAATTATGATTTGACCCCTTTGGGGCTTAAGTGTAAATATTGATAATTTGATGAGATAAGTATGATTGATATCTTGTTAAGGCTATGTTCATATATTGAAATTTATATGGCTTAGATGCATGTTTATGTAATTTGAATTATGGTATGTTATGGTTATGTTTGATTCATTGAGATGCATAAGTTCATAAAGATTATGAGCATGAAATATTGAAATGATGAGTTATTCATGTTTGTATCTCTATATATCATGCCAAGATTAAAGGTGACATAAATACATGGAAATGATCCTCTAGACTCCCCGAATTAAAGGTTATGAGAGGTGATCCAAATAGGAAATGATCCTTTAGACTCCCTAAATTAAAGGTTATGAAAGGTGATCCTAATGCCCCATATCCCGTATCTTAAGAGTCCGGAATTTAACTTATCAAAAGGGATAAGATTATGCCAGTGACGACTAATGAGGTATGAGCTCATAACCTAGAACTCTCCAGAAAAGAGAGAATATAGGGCGGTCCCCAAGGAAAAGAGAATAAGAAGTTTAAGTCACCTATAAGAATGATGATCTTGATGTTCTTTATATCATATGCATTGTTTTGTAAATTCTATGATATTTGTATATGATATTGACATGCATCCATGACTAGTATGTTGCATTTATGACATTAAGATTCATGGTAAAAGATACGGGCCTTGGCTAATGGTATTTAGAACTTAATAAATGAACCTTATATATATGTCCACCATTTTCATAATTAAACCCAAGCTTCCTGGGGATGATGACGATGACACTTGTGTCAGAGTGGGGAAGCCCTACTGAGATTCCTGTATAAGTTTCTCATCCCTTTTCTTTTCCATGTCGTCTCCAGACATGAATGATGGTGTAGTTCGTGATTTACCTTGAGACTGGACGAGGAGCTATGGAGATAGTTTTCCCTTGGATATTTGCCTTTAAGAGTGATCATATCTCATTTATCAGTTTGTATTTTATTGATGGATATATATATTGATGTCCTCATGTTTATAAGACATCGCAATTATGATACAGTCATTGGTATGCTATTATTTGAGTTATGTTATGCCATGGTGGTATTATGTTTTACCTATTATCTGTTTCTAACATCTCTCTTACCCAGGCAAGATGAATGACGTTAGATACTTAGTAAACGTGGCTCACGTTTTGGTATTTAAGTTCAAAAACAAAATTACCCATATTTTCACTAACATATTTTTAATAAGTTTTTGAGTTAAAATCTGGAACAAAAGATTAATAACTAATAAATTAACTTAAATGCATTCTGGGTGTGTTGAGTTAAATATTAGGGTGTTACAATATTTCTAGTCATCACCTAAACTTTAAAAATAATAATAAGCTTGCATCTCATATTTATTTTCATGCTCTCACTTTACTTTTATAATGAAGAGTAAAGACAAAGTGCATAGCATGTTTAAGTTTATATCATCACCTAAAGATCCTAGAGCTCAAAGACTTTCCCTTTTATCTCAAGTAAAGTTTGGAAAATGGAAGCATTCTAAGAATGCTATTTTCGGCCATGTGATGAGGATGGGCTTTGCATAAGCTTCATCTAGTCACAAAGACCAACAAACTATGTCTTGAGATTTTCTTAAGCATAGAAAAGCCCAAAGAATACATTGAGTGCGATTTTACATTTTAAAACTTGTTCAGAGTTATTTAAAATAGCTACTGCCCTAGCCTTATATTTTTATGATTTTAAAGAAATAAATTAGTTTCTAAAAGAGTTTTGAGGCTCTAAAATGATTCCAAGGGAAACTAGTGACTTATATGCACTTGAAATGTAATTTTATGTGATTATGTGAGATATATGTTTCAGCCATTGCCCTGGATTTATGACCACTGTATGATGTTGTTTTAATGTGTTAGAATATGTAAAAATTATGTTTGAGTGAAGGAAAAATTATTTGGTGAGTGTTAAGAACAACTAGTAAGTGGATAGGATGTAAAATGTGAGTTTTAGATCCCTTAGAATTTAAGATATAGCTACTGTTTTAGGATGAGTAAGATTAGAGATAAAATTGTTTTAGAAGTGTTTAGAAGTGTAGGATTAATTCCTAAAGGCAGTAACAATTAGTTTTAGCACCTTAGGAAAAGCTAAAACTTAGAAAGGGTTAAGGACGTGACTTCTAGAACCCCGTAATTTAAATTTAATATTTCAGTCCAAACTGCGTGATGCTGTTTGGTACTGTTCATGACCATGAAAATTAGTGAGAATTATTAGTTATGATCCCTTAGGTGCATAAAAGAACTAACTTGGATGCTAGGTTAATTAGATCGTAAGTTTAAGACCCGTAAGGATCAAAAGCATAAAATACTGTAAGATAGGGGAGGCAATGAGAGCTAGTATTTGAAGTGTATGATTGTTTATTTATGTGACTTGCTAAGCATAGCAATTGCATTAGCTGAGTCCGGTCCCTTACTCCAGCATTCTGGGTAGGAGCATGTTTATCGCTTTGCGAAAGTGCTGATGATGTGTGCATAAGAATATATGAATCTGAGACATGAGTCTCGTGTAAATTGTGGCATGCTATGATGATAATGAATTGATAAGCATGAAGTATTGAGTGATATATCATGTTGATATTTAAGAACATGTGTTTATGTTGCATTCATTCATAGCATGCCGAGACACATTTCTCCTGCTACGATGAGGAGAAAGCAAAATCTTGGGGGTATGGACATCGAGCCTGCTGAAGCGGACAATATTACTATGCATTGGATGCCAGTAGATGCATTTTGAAGAAGAAATGATCCTCTAGACTCCCCAAACTAAAGGTTATGAGAGGTGATCCAATAAGGAAGTGATGTGTTACCCTCTCTATTATCCCATATTAAATCTAGCGACGGCTAGTTAGGTTGAACTCATCCTAGGTAATAGGTGAGGCAGTGTTTTGGTGGCTATTATAAAATCGCCGGGGAAGGTGAGATAGTTGGCTTAGGACAGTTACTTAAGAGGGTGGTTATTATGAAAAGAACTTAAGAGTTTAGTTATTGAGAAAGTAAAGCAAAGGTGCATATGGATATTTTATCTCATTCTCCCATCAGTGCATTTAATCATGTGATATGTGCAAAGTGACTCTAGTCCTCTAACTTTTCCCATGCTTATATACTTAGCATTATGTTGAGTTATAAATTTGTATGCTTGTGTTACTTATGCCCCTAAGGTATTGTCATGCATACATGAAATAATTATTGCATTCATGACATTAAGACCCACGCTAAAAGACACCCACTTCGGATAAATAGATTTGAGAAAATTAAAACTGAACTTTATGCATACACACCCCTTTCATAATGAAAACCCAAGTGGCTGGGGACGATGACGATGACACTTGTGTTAGAGTTGGGAAGCCCTACTGAGAATCTTGAATAAGTTTCTCATCCCTATCTTTTCTTCTGTGTCATCTCCAGACAAGGGTAATGGCGTTGCTTGTGATCTTCCATGAGGCATGGACGTGGGAGATACGCTATGAACAGGATCAGAAGGTCGCAATGGATGTATGGAGATAGCTTTTCTTTGTCATCCTCTTATACTTTTGCGTAGCCTAGTCCCTCAATGGACTTGTAGCTGAGATTGGGCTAGTTTAGTGATAACCCTGTTTAGTTTTCATTTAGTGTATGTGCAACCTTATTAGTGGATTTAATGTCTTTGGATGTCCTTTATGCATATGGGACGTCACTATTATGTTATAGATATGATACGATAATTTGGTATATGACTTGTTAACCTATGGCTTATATATATATATATATATCGTGATGAGGTTTATGTGATTTTCTATTATTATGCAAGTATTAATCGATATCTATATACCCACGTGGCTCGCATTTTGGTTTTAAAGTTCAAAAAAAAAAATTAGTCGTATTTTTATTACTCATATTTTAAAAGATGAATAAGTCAATTTCTGAAACTAAGGCGTAGTAACTAATAATTAACCGAAAATACGACTCGACCATATTAGGTTAAGAGTTGGGGTGTTACAGGTTTTCTTAATGAGTTTTTCCTTGAGCTAAATAAAATAATATGTTATGTTGTTACTTAATTAACTTAAGTTCAAGACTTGTCTCTTTCAACCTTAAAGTTGATCGGTATTCTAAGGTAATTACTTTAGATAGGAGTCTTGAGCACAAAACTTAAAAGGAATAATTGGGCATTCATTCACTTTATAAACCTTGAAGTTGATCGGTGTTTTAGAGTTATTACTCTAAATAGGAGTCTTGAGCCTAGGACCTAAAGAAATAATAAATGGAAATGCATTCATATTTATATTTCAAGTCTTTGCATTCCATATTTATATGCAAGCCTTGCACCTCATATTTATTTCTAAGTTGTCACCTAAAGCTTGAAGATAAGAAATGAACTTGCATTCTATGTTTATATTTCTTGTTTAGTATGTTTACAATTCAAGTCATCACCTAAACTTAAAGATTAAAAATGAACTTGCATTCTTATATTTATATTCAAGCTTTGCATATCATATTTATATTGCCATCACCTTATTATACTAAGATTAAAATGAGGTTTGCATTTGCATATTTAAGCTTATGTCATCACCTAAATAATCTAGTGTTCAAGACTTACCCCTTTCAACTTGCATAGGGATTTTGGTCTATGGGACATCTACCTTTATAAATGTGATTTGGTTCTTCAAGGAATGAGGTCCTAATAAATGATATATTGTTGTCTTGAGGAAAAGAAGTTTGTGTCTTACAACTTTTCCTTGAAACATATGTTCATTCTTAAAGTGTTTAAACATGGTTCACCTAACCAAAATCCTTTTATTATGTTCTCTAACTTCATTACTAACCTAAGGTTATTACTTGTGTTTCTATAAGGATAAAATTAATTATAAGAGTATTGCTTGATCTAGAATTAATTCTAAGCAAGACTAATTACTAGAAATGCTTGTTTTGCAATTTTGCATGCTCTTAGGAATTAAATTTTGGATTCTATTCAAACCTTTTCAGATTTGATGTATGCTGTTTGGAGTGTATTTAACATGTAAAAATTGTTCTTAATGAGTGTGGTAATGATTTTTAGTAATTAAGGAAAGACTAATAACTAGAAAGAACAAAAAATGTGAACTCTATGACTCTTTAAAATTAAAAACATGGTTTTTGTCCAGAAAATGTTAATTAAGTAAGAAGGATGTTTACCACTTAGTAAATGTATAGGAATTGCTCATAAATGATTTAGAAATTAATTCTAGCATCCTAGGAAAAGTCGGTAATGAGAAAGGGTAAAAAACATAACTTCTAGAACACCGAAACAGTTCATTTTCTTTTCTGTCCAAAAACTGTCCAGATTTGTCTAATGTGTTCTTAAGGTTAATAATTAATGAGAATCTTTGAAATTGATATCTTGGAAGCATAGGAAAATAATTATGAAAGATAGGTTTACCCGATTTTAGAGGTTTAAACAATTAAGAGGTAACGAAAATGCGTAGTTAAAGAGATGATGTGATTCATTATTCTTGGATATGTATGTGTTGATTATATTGGCATGCTTAGTCACTAATTATAAGAATTATTGTGGCATGATATGATTGCATTTGGAATGTTTGAGATGCACATATTGAAGTAATACAAAAGCATGTGACATTATATGATGTTTGTTTTCTTGCATCTTAACATGACATGCTAATGCTAAGGTGACATAAAACATATGGAAATGATCCTCTAGATTTTCCAAATTAAAGGTTATGAGAGGTGATCAAATAAGGAAGTGATCATTTGGATTCCCTGAATCAAAGGTTATGAAAGGTGATCCTAGCCCCCTATCCCGTACCTAAAAATCAGGTGTTAACTTATCTTAAAGATAAGAGTATGCTAGTGATGACTAGTGAGGTATAAGCTCATAATCTGGAACTCTCAAAAGGCGAGAGTAATAGGGTGGCCCCAAATGAGAGAAAGAAATGGTCTAAGTCACCTAAAAGATACATTAAAGAAATTCATGTTATAATTACTATGTTCCATGAGCATCACTTACGTTTGTATGTTGCACCTTGCATTGACATGCACTTCATGATGAGGTATGATGCATTCATGACATCCAAGATGCATATTAAAATGAATAGGCATCGGTAAATGGTATTTTTGAACTTAATAATTGAACCTTATGCATGCTCACTATTTCATAATGAAACCCGAGGTTCCTGAGGACGTAGATGATGACACTAGAATAGAAGGACACCCTACTGAGATTCTCTATCAAATTTCTCACTCCCTCTATCTTTTCTTTCCATCACGTCTTCAGAGGTTGATGGCGACATTTGTGATTTATATTGATGCACCCACTTGGGATATGCACTACGACGCTGCCCATCGATCTTATCACTTTGTGGGTCATTGTGCCATTCATCTTTTTGTGTACATGGACCGCCCTTTTGCACATCTAGTTTCTAGCTTTCGGTTCTCTCTTGCTTCCCCTTTTGGCGACAACCTCGTCTTCGAGCATGCAAGTCCTCGTGAGGAGTGGACACGTTGTACTCAGCTGGCCACCTCCGCTATCCGTGACTTCCCGAAGTACGTACCCTGTTCCCCCATGGCTCATTCGGAGACGGATCCATCTGAGGACTCAATTACCCAGGTACCATACAAGGGTTCCTCCCCCACCATGCCTGTGGAGTTTAGTGAAGGTAGTGAGGCCACAGTGACGCAGCCGGTTTGTGGAGGATGAGTGAGGATGATACCCTATCGTGGAGCCCATGCTAGACCTGCGCATTGTTTGGCTACTCTGGTCGAACTAGCTCAGTGGGTTGATTATGTTCCTCCCGCTTGGGTCGGGCAGCAATAGGAGCTAGCAATGGTCTTGGTAGTGCATGTGCGTATAGTCTACATAAGATAGCCTACTTTTGTGCTTTGAGGTTATCTACTTTAGATACACTCTAGTGGGGGGCATTTTCTGTCTTATGTATTTTATGTTTCTTATGTATGTGCACGGATGACTGTATTAATGCTACTATATAACTTGGTGTATGGCAGAACCTTTATTACATATATGACATGATGGTTGTTATATTATGATCTTGTTCATAGCATGTATGGTTTCTTATTATCGTTCACGAATCAAATCAATATAGTGTCCATCTTATGTGCGGCTCATGTTTTCACCTCCTATTTCAAAAAAAAAAAAATTATCCATATTTTCACTAAGTATTTTCAAAAAAAATTAGAATTAAGAACAAGAACAAAAGAGTAATGACTAATAATTAACTTGAATACGTCCTAGACGTGTTAGGTTAAATATTAGGATGTTACATTAATACTTCTCGGAAGGGTTTTGGAGCTAGCAAGATTTATACATTTTGCATTTTGATTTATCATGATTCCTTTTGTATTTAAAATGATATAGTATTCACGAATCTTTTTAAACGAGCAACTCAGTATGATTTATATATTACAGCTACAGTTTCAGATTTTAGTTGTGGAAAAAGCACTATTCAGATTTATTATGAATTAGATATGATATTTGAATTATGATTTGAAATTGATTTTAGAATAAATTATGCATATAGTATGGCGCAACGATCATGAGATTTACGTGGGGATGAGATTCCTTATATGTCAGTCACGATCCAAGTCAAGTCGTGACAAAACCCCTATATGGGAATAGGTTTTTGGAGGCTCTAAAGGGATGAAATCTAATAGAAATCTTCCTCCTTGGTCTCTCCTTACCCAAAACTAAATTTACCACAATGAATATAGAGAGATCTGAGCTCCAAGATACTTAGCATTTGATGGGTTATTGATGGGAATGAGAGACAAAGAGGGTAGCTCATATTCAAGTGCTTGGGTTTATTGAGAGGATTGGAGATGAAAATGATAGAGGATGAAGGATGGGGTTAGAGTTGTGTTGTGGAAAGGATTTTAGAATGAGAAGTGGAGGAAGTGAAAGAAATGAAAAGAAAGGCTGGCCACACTTTACAAATTCTAATTTGTTTACTAATGCCTAGGTTTTGGACGCCTGGGTATAGGTCTCGTATCTTTGGTGGCTATGAGCTACTTCATTGCCCCATAGCATCTAGAATAGTTGGAATTCAATCTCATACGTAAGAATAGAAATTGTAAAGCTTCAATTAGCTTTCCAATGCCATCAAAATCACATCAATTGGACATCTATAACTTGAGATATTTTGAAAATATTGAGTAAAGATCCAGTTGGACAACATTATGATAAAGGTGTGTGTTCCTCCCTTGGCTCCGACTTTCATCTAACATCCCTAAGGGTCGAAATACAATCCCAAAACAAGCTTGAAGTTTTCCACTCGAGTCCCCCACCATAACATCCTTAATTAATCCCAATTAAATTTAATTAATTCTAACTAAAAACAAAACTTTTTAAGCCTACTTAATTAAAATCATAATGCAATTATCAAACAATCACATAAAATTAATTTAAATTATATTAATTACTGATGATTAAGGTTAGTTATCATCCCACACTCAATCACCATAGGGATATTAAAATTATTAGTAAAAGTGAAATTCAAGGCAGTACAATTACACCCCCATTTTAGTTCTACAGCCCATTTTAGTATTTTTAGGGTGATTTGATGTGATAGAATAAGAGATATGGTTGAAATCAGATAATTTTCGTTCTGAAGTTTCAAGGATCAAAATATTCTACCATTCAATTACAATCACTGACAGTTGATATATATATATATATATATATATATTGAAATGATTGTCATGCAAGACAAATGTTACACGCCAAAAGTATATATATATATATATTGAAATGATTGTCATGCAAGACAAATGTTACACGCCAAAAGTCCCACCAGTTTAATCCATAACCGGAACAACCATGTAAACAACGTCATTCATACAAGTGATTCATATCGTTCATCCATTTTTATTAGCACAAGTACCACCTACCAGAACCATTCATTATGACAAAGCTTGTAGCATATGAACATATCATATTCTCTACAAACCAAAGTTCCTTGTGCTGTAAGTCGTGTATCACAATTCCTAATCTTCATTTCAATAGCTCAACTCACAAAAGCACCTCTTTGTTGAAGATCCAGCTGAACTTCACGCCATGTGGCTTCATCTTGCGTGCACGCTCGTCAGCTCGCTCTTGCAACCTCCTAATCCTCGGTGCTAACGCACACACAAAATCCTGCGCCCTCTTTCCCTCAGCTGTCAATCCTTCCACCTTCTCCAATCTCCACCGTCCGACTAGATACTCCAAAATATCTGCATAATCATTGGCTGTATAGACACCCAGTCGTTGCGCCACGGCAGAGAAGTGGTCGAACAGCTTGGGGTCTTGCCCATCGTACATCAGGTGTGCCGGCATCGTGATCTTCTTGTGCATCATGTCTCCTATGGCCACCATTGCCCCTGTGGGGTCCACTTCTAGAAGCTTCTCCACAATCCTTTGGTACGCATTCTCGTGACGTTTCTCGTCCGCTGCTATGGTCCCGCAAATGCGGGCAAGCACGGAATCCCCGCCCTCCTTTGCCAGCCGAGCTGTGTTCCCATGTGACACGAAGGTGGCTCGTTCTTGAAATGAGGTGTACACGAACCCCAAATATGGGTTGTTCTCTGTTCCCGGGTCCTATTAAATCCAGTGGCAACAGAATTTTACATTTTTATCGTAATGAAATGATGAATTTTGTTAACAACTATTTTTAAAATATGTTAAAAAGCATAATTATTGCACAAAATTCAAATTAAAAATTAATTTAAGGTAATTTGTTTTCTTGTAAGTGATTTTCCTTTTTACATTCACAAGACAAATCCGAGACTTTGAAGAGAGTAAAATCAAGATCCAGGAGTCAATTAAATATTATCAATAAATGGTTCTGATATATACAATCCTAATTTTTCGAAAAACACATGCGCTCCACTGGATTTAATGAGAAATTAGGAGACAACAAAATATCCTGTGGCTGTGGGGTAAATTTATTACTTTTACTTTACCAAGAGCAAATATCTTAGCATTTCGACATGAGTAACTTTCATTGGATTCGTGAAGCCAAGAGTCAGAAATAAAAACTTACACATTGGGAATCGGGGACTCTGTTTTTTAAGCATGAAATGATAAAAAATGCCTCAAAACTTATTTTTTAGATATCCTTTAAAAAAAAAACCATTTTGATTAGATTTTTACGTTTTTTTTTTTTTTTGGTTTCTAACATGTGTTATTGGTTAAGATTTTCAATAAAAATAAACATACGAAGTTGATATGGATTAGAACTTAAAAAAAATAAATATTTTCAATAAAAGCTCATCTTTTTAAAATTATTAAATAGAAAAACCTTTTTTTTACTTTGAAAAAGTCTCAATATAATGACTTGGGAATGGAGAACAGGGGAGAAATAATTAGGTGGTCTTGGAATAAGAGAAACATATTACAATGTTCTATTTATTAACTGATATTGATTTTAAAAAAGTAGAGAAAATCAGAGAAAAAGTGGCTTGCCAAGCTAATATATCAATTCTTAAATAGAAGATAACAAACATTTTTATTGCTTTTAATACACCTAAAATTTTTTCCAATAGACCATGCTAATAAATAGAAAAAAAATATATCTTTAGTTATAATATGCACAATGTGATTACACACACATTCAAATCTTTTATGTACTAGAAAAACACATCCAATTATTTTTAATTAGAAGTTACACATCTATGTGAACTTATAATCAAAACCAAACATTTTAAGTTGGAAAGTACATATGAACATAAATCTCTTATTTCAAAAAGCGCGAATCTCGTCATGAGAAAGAAATTATGTGCATCATATTAACTACTCGCATTATTTACATGCAGGATCTAATTTTAGATCGAAATGCATGAGCAAACAACACAATCATATCAATCAAATTCAAATGACGAAAAGGAGAAAAAAAACAATCTCACCATGCCGGCTCCAATGAGGTACTGGACAGTCTTCTCGATCATCAACATATCAACCCGACCAGAGATGTACAAATACGTTCTGAGCAAATCCCCGTGTCTGTTCTCTTCCGCAGTCCAGGCCCGGGTCCACACGGCCCACGGGCTTGGGCTCGACCCGATCTCGTCCCCAACCCCGTCGAGGTTGTTGATCATGCTCTGGTATGTGGGCAGCGCATCCTCCGTTATCATGTCACCAACCAACACCACGAAGTAATCGTCCGGAATCTCGGCCGTGCGCTCGCGGAGGGCCCTCACCTGATCGGCGAACTCGTCAGCCGGCAAGGAGGAGTCCGGCAACAGGTTCTGGGGCTGCCAGCATTGCTCCACGGGCTTCAGCAGTGGCAGGACGCACTGCGAGGCCCAGCTTTCCAGTGATTTGAAAACTTCAACCTTTTCCGGTGGCATTGAGTGGGTTTTCCGAGCTTTCAGCAGCGGCGGTGCGGCGACGATGGAGGTTTTTGGTGGCGGCATGAGGTGGCGGTATGTGTGGTGGAGGCGGCCACTTCCTGGGGTCCAAGCCAGAGAAAAATTTTGGGTGCCGACGCAGCGAAAGGTTTGCACCTGCATGGTTTCTGCTTAGGCCTCTTAACTGTTTGTGTGACTTGGGTTGGGTTTGTGAGTGACTGATCGTGTTACAGTGAGGAGGGGAGATATTTGTAGGAAAAGGGACTAGTAATCAACCCTTCTTATGGCGAATAATTTTCAGCAATGCCATCTTGCGTTTTTGTGTTATGAATTTGGATTAGTTGTCTGAGGGTTTGAAGATTTTATGCAATTTCTGTGGTATTACACCCCGGACGTTCCAAAAAGTAGAGTTTAGATTTGGTTGGATGTTTTCGGTTTGGAAAAAGTTGTCAATGGTTACGGGAAATAATGGCCACATAAGGAAGGGCATTATTGTCAATTGAAGAGAAAGTTATAATTTGTGGGGGAGGTGAAAGTTCCCAGTTGCTGGTTGGATCTTCGAAATGGCGGGATTTGTAAAACAGGGGGTCCTCTGGTTTAGTGATTCCTGTGGATTATTAGCAGCTTTTGCGAGCGTGTTTGAATGGCTTTTTTTCCCTTCTTTATTTTTTCGTGTGTTTGAATGGTTAATTGCTAGTGCATTTCATATATTAGAGTTATACTAGTTTGACACATAAAGAGTAGGTGTTTGTTCAGATACTCACTTTATAATCATTGGATGTGACGAATGTTAAGAATGAGTGAAGGCCACCATCACATCTAATGGTTATAAAGTGGGTGTCTCTGAATAGAGACCCACTTTTTAAATGTCAAAATATCATTACCCCATATACTATCCCATCCTCAAATAATTGTATAATTATAAATATACATTAAAATTAAGATAAAAATTGAGAAAACATTAATATTAAAAAAAGTTTAAAATAGTTTTCTAGATTACCTTTATACTTTTCAACTACACATTTCTCTCTCTTTCTTCATTAATTTCTCCCCCCCCCCCCCTCTCTCCTTATTTAATATCCTCTCTCCTTATTTAATATGAGGGCATTTGTGAAAAAAATAATTAATATTATTAGAGTTTGTGAAGTAGACAATTATTTTTATGCAAAGTGCATTTATAAAATAGACAGTTATTTAATGACAGATAAAGTATTTTTTTTAATAGTTAATATTGGTTATTGATCTCGACATTAATGCAATTTTGGTGGTAACGTGCAGTTCTTGTTTAACATAAAATTTTTAAATGAAGTAGCTAATATCAATATTTAAATAATTATTCAGTTTTAAATATTTATTAAAATTAGAAGATGATTAAAAATATTAATATCATAAAAAGTTAAAAGTAATTTACTAAATTATCCTTGTTTCTTTTCAATATCTGACTTTCTCTCTTCTTCTCACTTATTTCTCCCTCTTTCTTCATTAATGAGTTAATAATATTTAACAGGGTTATTATTGAAAAGAAATAATTCATACTACTTAAATTTTTAAAATGAACAATTATTTCTAGATAAAAAAATTTAGAATGGATAATTATTCAAAAATGGAGAGAGTAGCAAGATCGATTAAGGGCTAAGGTGGTTTATTTCATTACTTTACTTTATACATTTTCGAATACTAATCATTTGACCCGTGCAAGTAAAAAATAGTTTATTAACTATTATGAAAAATAAATAATAATTTATTTAAATGTATCTTATAGAAAATTTAGTATATAAATTTATTTTGAAAATAAGTTAATAGTTAAATAATTAAATAAATATGAATAAAATATCAATGTGTTATTCTATTTTATATTTTATTTTGAATATTATGGTTATAAGGCTAAAAAATTTTGATAGATGACCTCAAACTAATAACAATGTTGAAAATTTTCAAAAGTTGAGATTTTATATTCTATTTTCTGAAAAATTTTCATAATTTGAAATTGTTGGATAATGAAAAAGAATAAGGAAATAATTTTACTATAACATAAATCATTTATAGGTATGACTATGTGTTTCCATGATAGATAGAAAATGTCCCTCATCCCCTATCTCTGTTTAAAATTTTTCCTCTCATCCCCATCCCCATTCCTATCATGGTTCCCTATTCTCCATTCCCCTGAGATTTAAATTTGTACAGGTATTTGTGGGTTCATTAAAAAAAATTTCAAAATGAGAAAAAAATTTAAAAATAATTTGAAGTTAGAAACATAAATATTCGTAATAACAATCACTGCTAATACAACATAATCCAAATAAAAATTAAAATACATATTGTATTGAGGTGGATAATGGAATGGCTTACCTCGTTATAGATATTACTTCAAAAGCAGTCTAACCTGGTCCTTCCTGAGTCTTCTTGATCATGCACGGAGTGATGAAAGTAGGGGTGTATTTGTAAGGACTCCGCCTAGAGAATGAGTAGGTATTTTGGTAGAATAAAGGTATAGTTAAAAAGAATGTAAAAAATACCTAGAGTCCTTGAAGATACTTATAGGAGGAGCCTTGGGGCGGTTACTTGGGGTCATGGAGTCCTCATGTTCCATGTTCATAGTGGTGGCGAGAGTGGGAGCCTAAATAGGGGGAGCTCAGTAATCGCCATCACGTGCCTCCTGCTCATGCATTTGGACCTGCGAGTGGCTTCACCCCTAGGTCCGACCATCTTGGGCCTTCATGATGGGCCTTGTAACACTCTTCACACCATAAAGCTATACTTAATCTATAACCTTATAGTGAGTAGTTGTTACTTTAACCTCTGCATGATCTTAGAGGAATATATATATTATTACATATGAGCCTGCTTTTCGTGGTAAACATAGAACACTCTCTCTTTGAGTCACTAAATTTGAACATATATATTTGAAATAAAATACATAACTGTAGTAACCGATGATCAATCAACAGTATCCATAACTATATCAAACCCTTACCCTGGTTCACACAGGAACCCTCTAGTCTAGGTAGGGTAATACTCAAAAGTCATTAAAGGAAAATAAAAAGAACTGATTAAATGCTCTATCATCGGTTCATCAAAAGGTCTGGACCATAGTGCCAATACCAACTAAGAATCTCCACAAAATAATCACCATCATCTCAATCTATGTAAAAATATGATAATAGTAGGAATGAGAATCAAAGATTCCTAATAGAAAATACACTGGTCTACTAGATAGTGATATCTGACATAGTACTAAAATAATTAAAGTATCTTAAATTCCCTTTAAAATAAATCGTTTGCTTGTTTCTTTTCTTATTTAACATAGTATTATGAGTGCACTTATGCTTGAGAATAAAATCATAGGATTTCTTCTTATCTGATATATTGCCAATGATGTAACACCTCGTATTACAACCTGATATAGTTCACTTGATGTAGTACCTCATACTAAATCCTGATATAGATCACAAATGCCTGCCGTTCTTAATAATTAGTTTGCTTGTGTTATTATTTATTTGACATAATCTTATTAGTAAAGTAAGCTTGATGATAGAACTCATAGGATTCTTAATATACTTATCATCTGATGTATTGCCAACGATGTAATACCATCACGTTACAACCTTATATAAATCACATCACAATAGCATGTTATTCTCAATACATGACTTTCCTCATAATGATATAACACTGTCATGATACAGCCTTATATAGTTCAATTGATGTAGTATGTCTACTATAACCCCTTTGAATCCATGAGCTTACAATCAAGCAATTGACGTTACATAAGGCTTATTTATGCGTTATTTTCTTAGATTTCCTTTCTTCATATGAAATTTTATCATTTATTTAGGAAATCTTGTAATTATTAAGTAAAATCTCGTCTTAATAGTTCTATTCCTCATACTTTTGCTTTGAGACTCCCTTGAAATCTCCTCAACTCTTATGAGATTTTCTATGTTAAGCCTCCCGAATTTTCGTGAGACTCTTCTCTTTAAAATCTCCTGGATTCATATGAGATATTCTGTTCAAAATCTTTTGAAGTCTTATGAGATATCCTATTTAAAGTCTTTCTTTAATTTTTATGAGATTTATCAGTAAAATCTACTAACTTCTTATGATATTTGAAAGAAAACAGTTCAACTTTTTATGAGACTTTGTTATAAAATCTACTAATCTTTTATGAGAAAGAAAATAGTTCAACTTTTTATGATAAAATATACTAATCTTTTATGAGATTTCTCCACTACAGAAACTTATACAACTTATTATTTGACAATTCTTAAAACTTTCAGGAAATTAAACCAAATGTCATACTTGGATTTCAGAGCTTTTCTTCTATAGATTAAAATGTCATCATTTTCACGAAACTTTAGCATCGCACTTCAAAATACCAATCTTTCAGATTTTACAAAACTATTTCTAATAATATTCTAGAAAAATTTCCAGATCTCTTATCTCTTTTAAAGAACCAAAAATCTCTTTTCATTTACATAGTTAAATCTCTTATATCAACTCAATTAATTCACGAGACTTTTATCCATGACTTATGTAACACCCTAGTAATTAACCAGATACACCTAGGTTGAATCTGATTAATGACTAGACTTTACTCCTTGTTTTGGTTCTTTCTTCATAATTTGAAAATACTTAGTGAAATTACGAGCCATTTTTTTTTAAACACATAATTGAAAACGTGAGCCGAGTACAACGTGAACGAGTAAGCGGAGTATAATAACACGTTTAAGAATATATCACATCATATCACTTAGGCTCCATCATATAACTTCCATAAGCACATTATAGCATATATTTACATACAATAACCTCACTCAAAGGGTGGGTTATGTTCATACATCATTATCTTATGCAAACCCATAAAAGAAAATATACTTAAGGAAATACATGCCCCTAAACTAGATAACTCCATAAGCCGGGAAGGTTATCCTAAAACTAGGGTGCATGATCACACATAAATCTACTAAGAACCCTCTATGGCCATTGTCCTGGAAATGGGGGAATAAATCCGATCCACTGATGAGCTCCTCGGGAGAGGACACGAGATGCACCAGTACAGGGAAGTCGCATGGGCCCGGCCTTCTTGCTAACCTCGGCTGAACAACGGTTTCCTCACTACCCTCTCTTACACGTGTGGGAGTAGGAGCAGAGCTCTCAGAATATACATGAGTAGGAGTGTCCTCTGAAGGATCGGTTCGAATATCTCGTCTCAGGAACATACTCTGGAAATCCATGGACTGACAGATGAAGCGGGATAAGAACGTAACATCCTTTCATCAAGTGGGCGTGCATGTTCGAAACCATTTCATCGCCATAGGGAGAAGTAGGAGAAAATCAATAACTAGGGACAGGATGTGCAAATGGACGACCTATGTAAATAAAAACACGAATCAAGCATCTCCTTCAAAATGATACTGAGCGATGCACGGATCATAGTGAAATTCCCAAGTAGGGGTATCAACGAGCAGGGCGAATGTCGCCATCCGAATCTGGAGACAATGGCGGAAATAAAGAAAAGGAGTGAGAATCTTGCTAAAGAATTCTCATGAAGGTACCTCCTTCTACAGTGTCATCATCAAAGTCCCCAGAACCTCGGGATTATTCTAAAATAGTGAGCATGCAAAGATTCATTTTAAGTTCGGACAAATACTTAATCGAGGTTCGTCAATTTTTAATCATGCGTCTTATAATGCATCATAATCTTAACATGTCATATTTACAATGAACTTTTCCTTTATCATTACATCATTTTCCTCATCATCATTATCAAATAACATGCATAAAAGAACGTCATATAATTTTAGCTACATGTGGACATAGTGCACATATTTCATTTCTTTAGTGCCTTAGGTGACTTAAAATCTTATCATCATCATTATTTTCCTTAGGCCACCCTATACTCCACCCCTTTGGGAGTAATTTAGGTTATGAGCTCATACTTTACTAGTCGTCACTAGCATATACTTATCCCTTTTGATAAGCTAAAGTCCCGACTCTACCCTTTTGAGAGAACGGGTTAGGGGGCTAAAATCACCTTTTCACCACCTATAGTCTGATGGTTCCAAAGGATCATTTTCTTATAAGTTTAAGTCACCATTAAGTCTTTGCATGTTATATCATAATACAATTCATAAACATCATAACATTTTCTCATTTATAGTCTTAAGCTAGAATAATATATATCAAGTGTAATCATGCATATGGGAGATTCCCGGGGAAGAGAGGTGGGTCACAATGGACACGCTTAAATACCAAGTCTTTCCTTAGCGTAACCTTTCCAAATTACACTTTTACAATGATACACTTTCTTCTAGCAACAAAGGTAAATTTTACATAATAAAGAACATTTCATGTATAAGCATTCTCATTATTTGCAACAAAGAACTATAACATGCAAGCCAGAAATCATTCAATAAGCATCCAATCCTTACATAGAATTATCAATTATAGAACTAATTAGTTACTAAACCAATTATGAATCATTCTCTTAACAATAAACCATAATTATCACAACTTCAATCATATCAAATCATTATCACAAATTGATACTAAACTCAGATCAATGGCCGAATCATGAACCTCATGCAATTACATAGAATCATATTTTAAGTGCATATAAATTACTAGTTCCCCATAAAATCCTTGCAAAGCCTTAAAACTCATTTAGAAACTAGTTCTTTTGTCAAATTTGGGAGGATCTTCACAATTAAAATTCTCACTTAAGATAAAAGGAGTAAGTCTTGAGCTTTAGAGATTTAGGTGACATCTTAGAATTATAAACATGCTATGCAACCTTATTTTAATCTTATCTTTATAAGGTGATAGCTTGGAATTATAAACATGATATGCAATTCCATTTCTTTATCTTTAAGATTTAAGGTGATGACTTGAAAATTAAACATGATGCAAGAACTTGAAATATAAACATGATACAAGAAAGCTGGGAGCGGTAATCCGCATGTGACCCGAGAGGGAGAAGAGAATATTAAGAAACCGGAGCGGCGGTAGTCCGCACAGGACCAGTAGAGGGAGAAGAGATTATTAAGAAACCGGAGCGGTGGTAGTCCGCACAGGACCAGTAGAGGGAGAAGAGAATTATTATTATATCTTTTTAAGCTCTAATCTCAAGACTTTTTAAAGAATAAATTCTTTAACTCCAATAATCATATTTCTTTGCTTGTGATACATGGGCAAGTCTTTGAGCTCTAGGATCTTTAGGTGATGGCATAAAATAAACATGTCATGCGTTGATTCTTTTAGCCATTATAAAATATAGTGATAGCATAAATTAAATATGAGATGCAACCTCTTTATTATCTTGAAAGATTAAGTGATGACATAGAAGGTAAACATGGTTATGCAAAGCATAAACTTAATCATGGATGCAAATTCATTTTGTTTCTTTACTAGAGCTCCTTCAAGACTTTAAAAGAATTATAAATTCAACCCAATACATATCTTAACAAGAAATAAAACATAAAAGGAAAATACATCTTTCAAGTTCTAAACTAAAAATCTTTGTTTTAGCATCATAAAGCATTATTCTTTAAAGTTTTGCATCAAGTGGAATTTTCAAGCTTTAGAGGCCTAACTTGTGATGGATTTACAACCCACCCTCAAGGTCCTCATCATCAAGCCATCATCTTAGTTCCACCTAGGCCATATGGTTGAATTGGTTAAAGAAAAATTGAAGAGGAAAACCAAAATGAAAAGCTAAGGTAAGTTCATAATTTCATCATTTTGAGCTAAAAACACAACTCCTCAAAGCATAGAAATAAATTTAGAAACTACTCCCTACCTAATCTGAGTTGAAGAAGAGGAAGAGAACTTGGTTTCTTGAAGTGAAATGAAACAAAATCTCTTTGAAAAAAATTGAAGAAAGAATTCAGCCAAAGAGGAGGAAGAAAGAAAGTTTTTGGTGCTCTTAAAAACTAGTTATGAACCAAGCATTCTAAGACCACTCAAGCAAGCCTATTTATAGAAGATTTTGAGGCTTCTAATTGGCCAAAATGATGAGGTAGTGGACGGAATTTTGCAGGAGAAATAAGGGAGGAAAAATCATTTTAGACAAAGTTGTATGAAATTAAGGAATTATGTCTCTTATGGTGACATTTTGGCATTTTGTTTTAGTGCAACTTTTGGCAATAATTCAGCTGCATAATGGCATCAATAATTTCATCCATTACAGCCCAAAGAAGTGAAATTTGTGTGTTCATGCATTATTTAGGTGTAGGCAAGGTATTCATGTAATTTAGAGAATTTACGGTTAAGGGTTTAAGTGAATTAGTAAGCAATTTGGGTGTTTTTGAGCAATTTTGGGTTCTAATCAATCTAAATACATAATTTTGACTCTAGATTAATATTTAGAATTTAATAAGCTTTAATTTGAGCCTAATATTGCTTAGGTTTGATTATCTGAATCAAAAATCCAAATTCGCAAAAGCGCCAAAAACAGGGGCAAAATCGTACTTTCACTTAAAAATTGCCCGAGGTCACCCGAGCTTAACCAATGGTTAATCATGGCTTAAAAACACATTTTAAAACATTTTAGTGAGGTTCGGGCTCAGTCGGCACGCACATCGGAGTTAAAACAACCGCAGAGGCGTTTTGGTCATTTCGTGCGTCGGAACTCAAAATTGAGATCCTTCTGCTCTATTAACACACATAACACAAACAATCCCTTATTATCCTCAAAATATCCCCTTGAGAATAGGTGGGGCCCACGATCCTCATTTTCTGAGCAAAATAACTTCAGGGGCATTTTGGTCATTTTATACGTACAAAAATTCGAGATTTGCGACTCTCGCATGAATCGTTCCTAACCTCTCTTCTAATGTTATATTCCTTTATTGAGGATTGTTCGGCCTCAAATCTTATGTAATAATTACCTACGGTAATTCGGTAATTGAGTAGTTTCTAATGACAGTAAAAATTACAGTAAAAATTGGGGCGTTACAACTTACATCTATCAAACTCATAATTTCAGATTTTACACACATAATTTCAAATATATTTCAAAAGTTTATCTAGCAAAAATAGTCAAACAATCATAAGTAATAGACATAGAATCTTTCCTACCTTTCTTCCAAGCTTTTTGCTAAACCTTTCTCTAGCTTTTTCTCCTCTAACTCAAGCTTCAAATCCATTTTCCAGCACCTATATATGCTGCTATTTGGATAGATTTGACGGGTGAAAAAGGGGTTTCGGCTTGAGTTTGATATAGAAAAAGTGTTCTTGAACTAATTTAAGTGTTTATCTAAGCATAACCTTCAAGAATTTGAAGGTTTCATGGAGTTTCAAGCAAAAGAAATGGAGATAGTAAAGGAAGAAGAAGAAGCAACGTGAAAGCTGACCAACAAAGAAGAAAAACCATTTGCTTTTCCTTTTCCTTTATATAAGAAAACATACTTGGAGAGAAAGTAATAAGTATTACAATTTGCAGATCAATTTGCCTTGTAACGGTATTAGAAATGTCTATATTTATTTGATTGCCCTAAGTATAAATTACCTGGGACATGATAATATCTATTATTTATACCTATTTTTCTATTTCGGTATACCAGTTATTACCATTTCGATGTACTGATTATTACCATTTCGGTACCTAGTTAACATAAAAAAAACTTTACCAAGTTAAAATATCTATTTACCCTTATCCTTATTTTTACCTATGTCCATATACCAATTATAGGGTCTCATTCTATATCCTGATTAAAATATTATTATATTGATTTTTAATAATATTAAATTATTTTTTTTAACAAACTCCTCATATTATTGTGATCATAACTATGTCTATCAAAATTTTCAAAATCCTTATAGATTATTCACAGTTAATTATTTTACCATAAACAATACTAAAAAAAAAGGGTCATTACAGGCCTTTCGAGATGGGCCGGCTATTAGCTTCAGATCCCTCTACTATTGTCATAACAATGCCCCCAACTCAATTCCCAAGATGACGAGCTCAGAAGTCGAGTTCAAGTATTGGTTAGTAGGAGGGTCACAGGGGTTCAAATTTCAAACGCTGCCTTTTTTTTCCTTCTTAACCATTGTGCCTGATCGAGCAGTTCTCGTGGCGCCACATGTCGATTCTAAGAAGTGGATTTAATTCGCATCATGTCAATGTAGACGTGTTTCCCATTTTGCTCGCAGATAGTCTTAAAGAAAAGACACACATGCTCCCACGACCTTTGCTCTCCTTGCCCAAACAGTGCTTTTCCTTTTATAAATTGAGGCTTTTGTAACACCCCTAATATTTAACTCAATACACCTAGGATGTATTCAAGTTGACTATTAGTTGTTACTCTTTTGTTTTCAGTTCTTAATTTTAGTTTATTTAAAATACTTAGCGAAAATATAGGTAAATTCTTTACTTGGAACTTAAAATGAAAAACATGAGCTGCGCATGACAAAAGAACTACGTCATATGTTGTGCATAATAAGAACAATCTGAAACATATCATGGACAAGAACTAATTACCAAATCATAAGCATAACATAACATCATGGACGCATACATTAATAATGTCAAACGTTCCATAATATATGCCATAATACAAATACTTAATATAGTAGCATCAAGCTTACCAATTAAAGGTTGCGTGGTGCAGAGATTCAAAAGCTAAGCACAACTAAAATACAGCTAACCCATCGTGGGTAGCAATCTACTAGAAACTAGGATGCGAGCATGTACGTAGGCAAGATAACTCCTAAGTGTCATAAATGGGAAGGCCTATGTCTCTGCTTCCGCTGCACCTCTCTGATCTCAACCCTTGTGCAATTCCCATGTTGGCATTTCAAGGTAGCCCACAGACATTGCCATCAACTTGTTCTGAAGACGGAGATGGAAAGAAAGGGAGGGAGTGAGAAACTTTTAAAAGAATTTCAGTAGGAAACCTATCTCCATGCGTGTGACATCATCATCGTCCCTAGGAACCTCGGGTTAAATTATGAAATAGTGAGTATGCAAAGGGTTCAATTATTAAGTTCTAAAAACATCATTTACCAAGGCCCGTTCATTTTAACATGCTTCTTAAATGTTATGAATGCATTATACCTCATCATGAAATGTATGTCAATGTGAAGGGTAACATAAGATATACAACATAATGATGCTCATGAAACTTAGCAAACATATCATGAATTACTATATCTTATCTTTTAGGTTACTTAAACTATTCTTTTACTTTCCTTGGGGCCACCCTATTACTCTTCCTTTTGAGAGTTTTAGGTTATGAGCTCATACCTCACTAATCGTCACTTGCGTAATTTTATCCATTTTGATAAGTTAAGTTCCCGAAACTTAAGGTACGAGATAGGGGGCATTAGGATCACCTTTCATAACCTTTAATTCGGGGAGTTCAAAGATCACTTCCTTGGGTCACCTTCCATAACCATTAATTCCTGGAGTCTTAAGGATCCCTATATTGGATCACCTCTCATAACCTTTAATTCAGGGAGTTCAGAGGATCATTTCCAGGTGTCTTATGTCATCTTAAAAAAATTAGGCATGTTACATAGAGATGCAAGGTAATTCATAACTTATTTCTTATCATGTCATTCTCATAATCATGCATCTCAATTACTCATATAAGCATGTTCAATATTTATTGCAAATGCCTTCTAATGAATTTCTAAACTCAAATAAATATGCTCATGATCCCAGAATGGTCATGCAATATCATAAATTCATGTCATACAAGGTCATAGATTCATGCTATTCAAGATTATAGATTCATGTTATACAAGAACATAGATTCATGCCATATAGATTCAAGTCATGCAAGTAGTAAAAATACTTATTTGCATATTTTGGGTTTTGGTAATCGATTACATGAGCCTTGTAATTGATTACACAGCTCGAATTTTCTAAACAGGAGAATTGAGGGCTCTGGTAATCGATTATCAGTATCTTTAAATTATGAAAATTCAAGTTTAAAAAATCCTCTAAGCTATTCCTTCCTTCTAAGACCATTTTGAACCTTATTCCAACTTTTACTTTGTAACCCAAAACATCCTTGTAAAGGTAAATGCCCATGGATTCAAGATCATTATGTAAGTTAAAAAGGGGAAGTCTTAAGCTTTAGACATTTAGATGATGGCATAAACATAAACATGCTAATGCAAGCATCATTTTAATCGTAGTATTATAAGGTGATCGCAATGGAAACATAAATATGATATGCAAGGCTCAAATATAAACATGAGATGCAAAGACGTGAAATATAAATATGAAAATGCAAGTTCATTTTTAATCTTTAAGTTTAGGTGATGGCTTGAAATATAAACATGCTAGACAAGAAATATAGACAGGAAATGCAAGTTCATTTCTTATTTTAAAGCTTTAGGTGATAACTTGGAAATAGATATGATATGCAAGTCCAATTCTTTATTTTAGTGCTCTAGGCCCCTTAGAGTATTCACTCTAAATCAATAATCAACTTTAAGATTGAAATAGGTAAGCTTCGAGATTAATTATTTAGGTGATGGCAAAGAAATATAAATATGAATGCAAGGCTTAAGTACAAACATGCAATGCAAGGACTTGAAATATAAATATGAATGCAATCCATTTCTTAGGCTCAAGACCACCATTTCACTTTGTAATACCCCGATTTTCTGCTAGAGTGAAAATGACCAAAATGCCCCTGTGGCGTTTTACCCTTTTGCAAGTGCCGGATGAACCCGAAACCTCTCCAGATGGTTTTAAAAGATGTTTTTATGTTTTTTGTGGTCTAAGTTTTGGTCCCGGAGGTCCCGGGCAAAATAAGTGCAAAATTACGGTTTTGCCCGTAGTTTCGTATGTTTACACCTAATCACACGGTTAAGTGAAACCTAAGCAATATTAGGCTCTAATTGAAGGTTAATTAATTTCCATAATTAATCTAAGGTCAAAATAATTTAATAAAGATGATTACAACCTAAAATTGCTTAGATAAACTTAAAACCCTATCTTTAAATTCAAGGACTTTGAGTGTAGGAATCAATGAATAGTGTGCAAAATAGTGCACAAATAGTGTTTTCTCTCTCTTTCCTTAAATCATGGGATTGTGATACACATTGTTTATTCACAAATGAGTTTTAAATTCTCTAATGATGCAAGAGCACTCCTAACCTTGTCATAAAATTCCTAATACACATGCTTAGTTACCGTAAACTTAAGCTTAATTACTCCTAACCTTGTACCTAAACTAACCTACACTTAATCCTATCATTAACACCCAATTACATGGAAGATTTTTCCTCTCTCCTTGCTGCCCAAATCTGACCAAAAATCATCCCCCATTTTCATGAATTATTTCATTTCAAACTTAAAGGAAAATCACCTCAAATCACCTTACTTGTCATGCCTTGTCATAATTTCAATCAAGCTTGCTTTTCCAAATGAATAACCAAGTAAAATAAATCATTCTCTTCAATTATTTGTGGCTGAAAAACTTCCAGCCATGTTGGTCTTCTAGAAGCCTAATTTCATCCACAATTTAAAGAAAAGATCACTCAAAAACCCATGCTTGAAGCCATACTTTGTGTCATGAGCTCCATGCTTCAAACCATGCTTGTATGACACCATCAAAGAGATATTTTCTCTTTCTTGCCATCAGCCATGCTTTCCATTCTCTCACCTATCACTTTGTTTTTCTATAAATAGAGAGCTTGTGTTAGCATTGGATGCACATTGAGCATTTGCTAAAGCTTAGAGTAGTCTTGCTAGTTTCTTTCTTTCTCTCAAGTCCCAAAGAGTTCCTTTCTTTTTCATCTTCATCTTTTTCATCTCTTTACTTCATCACCATCATCTCATAACCTTCACACATCACCCCATAACCTTGAATCACCATCAAACCTCTCAAATATTTCATCTCAAACACAACCTCACCTCAAACACAACTCTAACCTCCTTATCTCCCCTTGGCCGAAAACATCAAGCCTTTTGGAGGAGCTCATCATCTTGTTTTCTTCTCTCAAAGTTCAAGCTCTTTGTCTTCACTCTAGGTAGGAGTGTTTCTTTGCATCTCATTTCCATGAAAAATGAGTTTTTCTCCAGCTACCTCTTGGAATTTCTTTTTAAAACTCTCTTGGTTTCCTTCTTGAGTTTTTGGCCTTCATGACCTTTAAACTCATACATGATGGCTTGATGATGGGGACCTCTAGATGATGACTATGTGTTCATCATAATGAGACCCCTAAAGCTTGAGTTTTCTTTAGTTTTTATTATTATGCTATGAAGTTCACTAAAGTATGATGATGATTGATGTATGTGCATTAAGTAGCGCCACGCATACATTCTTTATTATGTTGCATTCATGACATTAAGATCATCCTAAAATGAATGGACCTTGGCTAAAATACACTTTAGAACTTAAAATGAACTTGATGTATGCTCACTTGTCTTTATGAAATAAACCCAAGGTTCCTGGGGATGTGAACGATGTAACCCTAGGATAGGAGACTCCTACTAAGATTCTTTACTAAGAATTCTCACTCCTCTCTCTCTTCTCCCGTCACATCTTCAGAGAGCGATGGCGATGTTCGTTGAATTCATTGACATGCCAGTCTGGGAGGTGCACTATACCCCGGTGGAGCTTTCGAGTACACAAGCGTTGCAAGGATATTCCCTTAATTTGTATCTTTTGGGAGGGGTGGTGGATTTATACTCGTAGCTTACTAGAAGGGTAGCATTTTGGATTTTTATTGTAGTCGCACCCTACACTTGTGTTTCTTGTTGTATTTTATTTCTTTTTTATCACAAGCTCTGCCTGTACCTATGTACTCTAAATATATTATTAATGAAATGTTTCTCTTGTTATGATGATTTCTGCTCCACTATTATATGTTTTCCTTTTTGAGTTTTCTCTATGAGTGTTAATCATGTCTCACGTTTCTGTTATTCGAATAGTTAAGTTCGCGGCCCTCACTTTGTTTTATACTTTCAAAAAAAATTTTACCGTAATTTCCGCTAAATATTTTCAAGAAAAAGATGAGACTATGAGGTAATAGCCTAATGCTTAACCTAATGTGTTCTAGAAAGTTGGGTTAAAATTAGGGTGTTACACACTTTCTTTAAAATAACATAGTATCTTTATTTGCTAAAAAGAACCTTTTTAAAAGTGAAACCTTCAAGCTTTAGAGGTCAAATAAATGATGGTTTTGCATCCAATACCCAAGATCCTCATCATCAAGCCATGGTTTCTTCATTATGTAGGCCATCAAGGCCAAAAACAAAGAGGAAAGAAAAGGAAAATAAAGAACTGAAAAAAAGAGAAGGAGGAAGGAAGAATCAACTTTGTAACATTTCAAACCAAGAGTAAAATAAAAGCAAAGAATAGAAAGCTTTAAAACAACTCCCTACCTAGGATGTGTTTATTTGAAAGAGAGTTTGATCTTGGAAAAAGGAGTAGAGGAAGAAGAAGGAGAAGAAGAACTCTTTGAGTCGAAAGAGAGCTTGGAGTTGTAAGAGAAATGAGCAAAAAGGCCTCTTATGGAGCTCCCTTGTATTTATAGAAAATTTTCAACATGAGGGGAGTGAGGGGGAGGAGTGACTGACGGTCTTTGGGAGGGAAAGGAAGAGAAAATATCTCTTTTCATGGTATAGTATAGGCATGGTTTAGGTATGGCTAAGTATGGCTCAAGATATGGCTCTTTGAGTGTGTAAGTGACTAAGTCACAGTATTTGTACAGGTAAATCACACAGACACTCTCTCATGAAAATAACCAAAGCTAATTATTGTTAACGAAAAAGGGATCTCAATGGAGCTCGGCCAAGAGGGGAGTGGAGCTCGGCCAAGAGAAAACAGAGCTCAACCAAAGTGTGAGGGATGAGCTCGACCATGAGATGGCAGAGCTTGGTCATGAGGTAACAGAGCTCGGCCATGAACTAGAGGTAGTAGAGCTCGGCCGTGAGGTAGTGGAGCTCAGCTATGAGATAAAGGTAGCAGAGCTCGGCCATAAGGTAGAGGTAGTAGAGTACGATCGTGAGGTAGCAGAGCTCGGCCATGAGATAGTGGAGATACATACATTTGACCTAACTATGTTTAGATGTTGAAAGCCTGTGTAAACAACGTCCCAACCTCCCAGGTTCAGTCGGTAACTAATCCCATGTTTAAATTACCACAAGGGTTCTCCGGTAATTTCATACGTAGAAACCCAAAAATGAGATTCTTCTACTCTATTAACACATATAATCCCCATTCAATATCAAAGCAGTCCCCTCGAGGATGGTCAGGGCCGGCTATCCTTATTTTCCAGGTAAAAATGGCCTCAAGGACATTTTAGTCATTGTGCAGGTAAAATCAGGGCGTTACACTTTTCTTTTTCATTTTCCACTTTCTGCAATTGCTGTATACTCTATTGGATTATGGCCAACACTGCATCTCCTAGTCTTCCACCGTACTCTATAGCCTTCGCTACATTCTATAGCCTTCACTGCTCTTCTCCATTCCTGTGAATGCTTTTCAGCTTTTCACTTTTGCTGTGTTTTTATTTACTACGCTTGCTATGCTTGTATTTCTCGGGTTTGATGGGTTTAAACTGTGGTTATTTTTGGTCTATGGGTGTCATGAGCATTTCTGGGAATTTTGGATCTTATGATATCATTGTGTATTTTTCCTTTTTGGGTACATCTCTGATTAGTCATAGGGGGTTTCACAGGAGATGAGGAGCGGTTTGGGGAACCACTATAGAAAAAACGAAGATTTGTTTTATTTTGCATAACTTGGTGTGAAAATCTTATAGTGGTGGTTTCCCCTTGTAGGTCTTCTAAAGTCCGAATTTCGATACGGGCAAAAGGAAAGCGTAATAGGACTACAAAGTTTCGCTTGTCCTTGACCTTGCTCAAAGAAGGTTGTACAGGTGGATAGACCAAGAGGTGATGCTCATTCCATCTATTATTAAGAAGAAGCACCTTCTTGGGTTGATGGAATGCTTAGCCTTGATGAAGTGTGGGGAAAGGGATTCTGACTATGTTATAAAGGTCACGAGTCCCAGTGAGAGGGTTTGTTTTATGAGCAAGTCTTCTCAGCACTTCCTATGAATGTACCAGGAACTTTAGGTTGGGAATCCAAATTCCATTCTCTGATTTCCAGAAAACAGTGATAAGAAGTTAAAGGCTGCCCCTATGCAACTTCATTTAAATAGCTAGGCCACCATCTGATGTTTTGAGATCATTTGCCAGTCTCTCTGGCTTCCACTTTCAACTAACCTTTTTCTTCTACATGTGATATGAATCAGCTTGGTTAGAGTTGAGAGGCTTGAATCAGCAACTAAAATAAACCAGGATCACCTTGCACTTTCAGGTTGGAGTCTAAAGATATGTGTTTGAGTTTGTTTGTGTTTCAGAAGGATATAGACGCCACACTCAAGAGAAGATGAGAAGGTGAGTGATAAGTTTTGTTTTGATTGCCACAAGTTACCTTGATAAGATCAGATTTAGTTCTTTGCCCAAGAACAAAAGGAAGTTCTCACTAGGAAAGAAAACTCAAGAAATGTAATTCATAATCTGATTTGTGTCTTACATTGAGTTCCTATTTATAATTTGTATTGAAATCCTACTCCACAAGCCACTAAGCATTGTGTTGCAGCCACTATCATTCCCACTAGGCATTAAAGTCCCATTATCAATCCCACTAAGTATTAAAGTTCCATTATCACTTCCACTACCTATTATAGTGGCCTAGGAACTCTAAAAACTCTTAAAACTGACTTGAAAACAAGTACAAGGCATCTGAATTGAAATACATTAAAAGGTGCACGAAAATTACAAGGAAATAAGATACATTGCACTAATTATTCTAGCCCAATCTATTTGCAACTTGATCATGTGAATTGGGCTTATTCTTTGGGTCTTCAAGTGACTTTTTCATGTTGGACTTGGGTATTCATCAAACTGAATAAAGATTGGTCCAATTTGGCATCTCATGCTCAATCTGATTGCTCTTGGTCTTTGCTTTCATGACTAGGCCTTGCAAAGCTTCTTTTAGCCTTTTCACTCTAGCTCTAGTCATTGGTCCATCCATGTGTTGTAATTGATCTTGAACTTTGTTGGTCTTGGTTGAATTCTCATCATTCCCTCCCTTTTGAAAAGGATTCGTCCTCGAATTAAGCTTATCGTCTGCATGAAACAAAGATAAATCAGTCACATTAAAAGTAGCACTAACTTGGTACTCACCTGGAAGATCAAGTTTGTCGGCATTATCATTTATTTTCTTGATCACTTGGAAAGGACCATCGCCTCTTGGTTGCAATTTGGAATGTCTTTGAGCTGGAAACCTTTCCTTCCTCATATGAAGCCAAGCCCAATCTCCTGGTTCAAAAGTCACCTTCTTACGCCCTTTGTTAGCTTGATGAGCATATTGCCATGTCTTCTTTTCAATTTGCTGTCTCACTTTCTCATGGAGTTGCTGGACAAATTCGGCCTTCTTTTTACCATCTAGATTACCTTGCTCCTTTATCGATAAAGGAATTAAATCTAATGGAGTCAAAGGATTGAAACCATAGACCACTTCAAAAGGAGAGTGATTAGTAGTGGAGTGTGTTGCCCTATTGTAAGCAAATTTGACATGAGGCAAACATTCTTCCCAAGATTTTGGATTCTTACTAATCACAGCCCTTAACAAGGTTGAGAGAGTTCTATTCACTACCTCAATTTGTCCATCAGTTTGTGGATGACAAGTTGTAGAGAAAAGGAGCTTGGTTCCTAACTTGTTCCACAAGGTCCTCCAAAAGTGACTTAAGAATTTGGTGTCACAGTCAGAGACAATGCTTCTTGACATACCATGCAATTTCACCACTTCTTTGAAAAATAATTCAGCAATTTGAGTGGAATCATCCGTTTTGTGGCAAGCTATGAAGTGTGCCATTTTTGAAAACCTGTCCATAACAACAAAAATAGAATCTTTGCCCCTTTTGGTCCGAGGCAAGCCTAATACAAAGTCCATAGATAAATCGGTCCAAGGGGAATCAAGAATAGGCAATGGAGTATACAACCCATGAGGCATGACCTTGGATTTGGCCTTTTTACAACTGATACAATTGCCACAATTTTTTTCTACCTGCTTTTTCATTTGAGGTCAAAAGAAATGTTCAGCCAAAATACTCAAAGTCTTACTAATCCCAAAGTGGCCCATTAATCCCCCTCCATGAGCCTCTCTAACAAGCAATTCACGCAAGGAACAATTAGGCACACAAAGTCTATTACCCTTGAACAAGTAACCATCTTGCCTAAAGAAATCCTTTTCTGTCCCTTTTTTCACAAGCAATGTACAATTGTGAAAAATTAGAATCATTTATGTACAGGTCTTTCAAATGCTCAAAACCAAGCAATTTTGCATCTAAAGTGGAAAGAAGTGAATACCTCCTAGAAAGTGCATCTGCCCCAACGTTTTCTTTCCCTTGCTTGTATTTGATCACATAGGGGAATTGTTCCAAAAATTCAATCCACTTACCATGCCTTTTGTTTACCTTTCCTTGTCCCTTTAAATGTTTCAAGGATTCATGATCTGTGTGCACTACAAATTCTTTTGGCAAAAGATAATGTTGCCAAACCTGCAAAGTTTTCACCAAAGCATACAACTCTTTGTCGTAAGTGGAGTAATTAAGTTTAGCACCACTTAATTTCTCACTGAAATAAGCCACAGGTCGCCCCTCTTGCATCAAAATAGTGCCAATACCTATACCTAAAGCATCACATTCAATTTCAAGAGATTTAGTAAAATCAGGCAAAACAAGTAATGGTGCATTACTCAACCTCTCCTTAAGGGTATTGAAAGCTACTTCTTGCTCTTTTTCCCACTTGAATCCCACATTTTTCTTGACAACCTCAGTTAAGGGTGCAGCTAGTGTACTAAAGTCTTTGACAAATCTCCTATAGAAACTAGCTAACCTATGAAAACTTCTGACATCACTAAAATTTTTAGGTGTAGGCCATTCCTTAATTGCTATTACTTTCTCTTCATCCACTTCTACACCTCTCGAACTAACAATGAATCCAAGAAAATTTACTTGTTGAGTGCAAAAAGAACATTTCTTTAGATTAGCATACAATCTCTCTTCTCTCAATGCAAGTAAGACACCCCTCAAATGCTCAAGATGATCATCTAAGCTCTTGCTATAGATAAGGATATCATCAAAATAAACAACAACTGATTTTCCAAGAAAAGCATGCAAAACATAATTCATGAGACGCATGAAAGTACTTGGAGCATTAGTTAAACCAAAAGGCATAACTAGCCACTCATACAATCCATTCTTAGTTTTGAATGCAGTTTTCCATTCATCCTCTTCTTTCATCCTAATTTGATGATAACCACTTTTCAAATCAATTTTTAGAAAAATAACAAGAACCATGCAATTCATCAAGCATATCATCTAATCTAGGAATTGGATGTCTATACTTTACAGTGATTTTGTTGATGGCTCTACAATCTGTACACATCCTCCATGATCCATCTTTCTTTGGTACAAGGATAACAGGTACAGTACAAGGACTCATGCTTTCTCTCACCCATCCTTTTTGCATTAGCTCTTCAACTTGTCTTTGAAGTTCCTTTGCTTCCTCAGGATTAGTTCTATAGGCTGGCCTATTAGGGAGTACAACCCTAGGAATGAGATCAATTTGGTGCTCAATTCTTTTCAAGGGTGGCAAACCACTTGGAACTTCATCGGGAACACATCCTCAAATTCCTGCAAAAGAGATACAAAAGAGCTAGGCAAAGAAGTTTGATCAATGTTATAGTTTAAACAAGTCTCCTTGTACAGAAGTACAAGCATAGGTTGATGAGAAAAACAAGCTCTTTTGATCTCACTTTCCTTTGCAATGACACTCATGTGTTTACTCTCTTTTTCTTGTTCACCATTCTCTTGGTGTTTACCTTTCTTTTTTTCACTCAAAAGTTTCTTTTCACTCTTTTTTTATTGGATACCTCATACTCTCTAGACTGCCTCATTTTTACTTGATCTTCAAAAACTTGTCTTGGAGATAAAGGTGCAAGGGTGAACTTCTTCTTCTTGTGCACAAGTGAAAATCGATTAGTGTATCCATTATGGATCACCTTATGGTCAAATTGCCATGGTCTTCTAAGAAGTATGTGTGCAGTCTCCATGGGGTATCACAAAGTACCTCATCCACATAATCTCCAATAGTGAATGGTACTAGAACTTGCTTGTCCACCTTCAATTCTCCTTCATTACTAAGCCATTGCAACCTATATGGCCTAGGGTGCTTAAAAGTGCGCAAATTCAATTTTTCCACCAAAGTTATGCTGGCCACATTGGTGCAGCTCCCTCCATCAATGATCATGCTGCATACTTTTCCTTGAACAAGACATATAGTATGGAAAATGTTTTCCCTTTGTGCATTATCTTCTTCTTTGCCCTGTACATTCAAAATCCTTCTAACAACTAGCAAATCGCCATCATGAGGCCTAATTTCCTCACCTTCACTTTCATCCTTTGGTGAAGCATCAGACTCTTCTTTGGTCTCCACCTCGCCATTATCCTTCGTAATCATTGTTCTCTTGTTGGGACATTGAGAAGCAATGTGACCTCTTCCAAGACACTTAAAGCACTTTATGTCTCGGTGCTTTGGAGTGCTTGTTGATGGTTGAATTCTCTTTAATTCAGCCTCTTTGGACTGAATTGCAATTGGTTGCTCCTTCCTTGCGTTGTTTCTCCAAGGAATTGAATTAGAACTAGAAGAATTTCTTCTATTCCTCCTCTTCAATTGGTACTCCACCTTAATAGCTTGGTGCACCATCTCTTGAAGTTCCACGTAGTGATACATCTCCACAACATCGGCTATGTCTCAGTTAAGACCATTGAGGAATCGAGCCATGGTTGCTTCTTGGTCCTCCACAATGTTTGCTTGAATCATGGCCATCTCCATCTCCTTGTGATACTCATCCATACTCTTAGAACCTTGATTGAGGCTCTGCAACTTATTGTGGAGTTCCCTATGGAAATATGAAGGCACAAATCTCCTTCTCATGATTGCCTTCATCTCTACCCATGTCTGAATTGGTTGCTCTCCATTCCTAGCTTTATCTTTCTGCAATTGATCCCACCAAACAAGAGCATGGTTAGTGAATTCAAGGGCAGCAAGCTTAACCTTATTACCTTCAGAATATGTGTGACAAGAGAATATTTGCTCCACTCTCATTGCCCACTCCAAATAGGCTTGCGGATCAGACTTCCCTTGAAATGGAGGAATTTTGATGTTAATTCCTCTAAGTTCATCACCAGAATTTCTTCTTCTCCTATTGTGTTTAATGATCCTTCTTCTCCTTGGGTTTTGATCACTTGTCTCTTCTTCTCCCAATTGGTAATTTGTTTCATCTTGAGAACCATGATGATTTCCAGGTGCATGGTTTTCCATCCTATCCATCCTCTCATGGAGCTCTTCAAATTTTTGATTGAATAGCCATTCTAGATGGCTAGTTATTGCTTGCATCTGAAAAGTGGATAATCCTCTATCTGGTGAAGAATTTTCATCTCCTGCCATGTTAGTTAGCTGAAAGAGAAAAGTATAGGACCTCACAAAACTCACAAAGTGTTTACGCTCTTGAAATATGACACTTACACTCATGTATGTCACTCAATATTGGCTTTTGACCAGAATCTTCACTCTAGCCTTTTTCCACTAAAAACTTCCTCTTATGAGTTCTTAAGAAGGAACCTAATCAATGATTCTCTTAAGGTAACAGAGTTTTGACTAAAACAAGAAAATCAGAATAAAGGATGACTAGAAGAACTGAAACAAGGAAGTTTTGTTAAGACTTACTTAGAACAGGTTCTGGTTTGTTTCCTCTTCTTTCTTTTTTTTCACGTTTTGTTTTTTTTTTTTTAATGATGGAGGTAAAAATAAATTAAACAAGTTCAGACCTGAATAACAAGGAAATTGTGCTTTGATTACCAAATGATATGATTCAGCTTGGTTAGAGTTGAGAGGCTTGAATTAGCAACTAGAATAAACCAGGATCACCTTGCACTTTCAGGTTGGAGTCTAAAGATATGTGCTTGAGTTTGTTTGTGTTTCAGAAGGATATAGACGCCACACTCAAGAGAAGATGAGAAGGTGAGTGATAAGTCTTGTTTTGATCGCCACAAGTTACCTTAATAAGATCAGATTTAGTTTTTTGCCCAAGAACAAAAGGAAGTTCTCACTAGGAAAGAAAACTCAAGAAATGTAATTCATAATCTGATTTGTGTCTTACATTGAGTTCCTATTTATAATTTGTATTGAAATCCTACTCCACAAGCCACTAAGCATTGTGTTGCAGCCACTATCATTCCCACTAGGCATTAAAGTCCCATTATCAATCCCACTAAGTATTAAAGTTCCATTATCACTTCCACTACCTATTATAGTGGCCTAGGAACTCTAAAAACTCTTAAAACTGACTTGAAAACAAGTACAAGGCATCTGAATTGAAATACATTAAAAGGTGCACGAAATTACAAGGAAATAAGATACATTGCACTAATTATTCTAGCCCAATCTATTTGCAACTTGATCATGTGAATTGGGCTTATTCTTTGGGTCTTCAAGTGACTTCTTCATGTTGGACT
The DNA here is from genome assembly GCA_031216125.1 of Dalbergia cochinchinensis. NCBI lineage: Eukaryota > Viridiplantae > Streptophyta > Magnoliopsida > Fabales > Fabaceae > Dalbergia > Dalbergia cochinchinensis. The sequence goes on from CM062376.1 coordinate 6,707,580, forward strand.
TGGGTATTCATCAAACTGAATAAGATTGGTCCAATTTGGCATCTCATGCTCAATCTGATTGCTCTTGGTCTTTGCTTTCATGACTAGGCCTTGCAAAGCTTCTTTTAGCCTTTTCACTCTAGCTCTAGTCATTGGTCTATCCATGTGTTGTAATTGATCTTGAACTTTGTTGGTCTTGGTCAACTATGCCTTTTTTTTCCCTTTTTGTTCCGAGTGGCGTGGTCTGAAAGGGATGGCTATCTTTTTTAACGTGCCCGAATCATAGATTTTTGATTTAACATAGGATGGGCTCAACCTAGCTAGCCCTTGCTAGATTTAATATGGGGTAATAGAGGGGAGAAAACACGTCACTTCCTTGCCTTAACTTAACTTTCTTATTATGAGCATGCAACACGAGACATATAATCATAACTTATTGTTTAATATTTCATTCTTATAGTATAGGGTCATCTTATTGGATCACCTATTATAGCCTTTAAGTTAGGGAATCTAGAGGGTCAGTATTGACTTGTCTCTTATAACCTTTAATCAGAGGAGTACAAAGGGCCATTGTTGGCTTACCTCTCATAACCTTTAATTAGAGGAGTCTAGAGGGTCAATATTGGACTGCCTCTCATTATTAACCCACTTCACATAAATCCTATTAGATGATCACTTCCATATGTTTTATGCCACTTAGCCTTAACATGTTCTTCTAGAGATGCAATGTAATCATTCCTCATTATTCAATATGTCATGCTCATAATCATGCATCTCAATCAATTAAATACTTAATATCATGCCACAACTCATCACGTAATCAATCACATATGCTCAACATTCATTGCATATATCTTTTAACAAGTTATAGTTCAACATAACAATAAACATGCTCCTATTAGTATGTTGGAATTCAAGGACCGAACTCAACTAATGCATATGCTATGTTCGACAAGGTGTACATACACATATCTGAGGTATTAAAGATCATCACGGATATTATTTACATTTTCATGATCAAGTTATTGGTAATTACTAATTAATCCTTAAATGAGTCAAAACTACAAATTGGTTACACCTTAACGTAGTAATTAATCTTTTATACATCTAAGGTGTAACGCCCCAATTTTTACTACTATGTAAAAATTACCAAAATGCTCCTAGATAATTCTTGCACGTAATTCGAGGCCGAATAATCCTCAATAAAGGAATGTAACATTAGAGAAACGTTATGAGAAATTTGAATAGCGATTCGTGCGAAAGTCGCAAACCCCAATTTTTCTGTACGTGTAAAATGACCAAAATGCCCCTGAGGTCATTTTTACTAAGAAATCAAGGATAACCAATCTAAATTATCTTTGAGGGGTTAGTTTTATGATTGATGGGGATTATATGTGCCTTAGAGGTAAAAATCTCAATTCTCAATTTTTACCGTACGTAAATTATTGTTTTACCCCTATGGTAATTTTTCATGAAATTATATAATCTTTGAATTCGGTTTTCACCCAAAGGTTCAAAATAACTATTTCAAATATGATTTGAGAATGTCCAATATCTACAGGGAGTTTTTACGTGAAATTACCTTTTTATCCCTAATTATGCTAAATGAGTTTATTTATGTAATTAAGACAGTATTAAGCTCTAATTGAACTCAAATTGATTTCATTCATTAACCTTGAGTTAAAAATTAATTACCCAAGGTTAAAAATAATTACTTGAGGTAGTTAGTGTAACACCCTAATATTCGACCCAATACTACTAGTACGTACTCAGGCCAAATATTAGTCATTACTTACTGTCATGGTTCTTTTTACTTGGAAAAATAGCTTAACGAAAATACGAGCCAATTTTTTTTTAAAACATTACTTAAAATAGAAGCCGCGCGTATCTTACCGGGTCGGTATCATAAAGTGTAGAAATATAAACATAGAAGTGGCTCTGAATCATAACATCATCACAACTGAAATACTTCATATATAATATGCCTACCCTACGGGGCAGGACTCTTCAAGTACATAATAAACAGGAATACAACGGAAATACAGAATACATGGAAATGAACTAGAAAGAAACATCCCTACCCACGTGCAACCTAAGGTGGATAACCTTAACACAAAAGAGGTTTCATCCATACTAAGTGTCGTGCGTGCACTAAGGGCTACCCTCCAATCTCTACAGCAGAATCACGTGTACGGAGGAACGTAGCCAATCCATGGGCGGAGCTCGGCGGGTGCAGGCATGCCCTGTGACTGAACGTGTCGTCCATGCCGGGGTCGTGGTCCGAACGCAAAGCCCTCAACGCCGAAGTGTTGTCTCCTCGTTGCCCATCGGTCGCCGAGGCGGAGTGGGGGCAGAGCCCTCATGGTCCATGGGGGAGTCCTCTACAGGGTCCTCTTTCGAGTGCTGCGAACCGGCAGAGTGGGTCCGTAGGTTCCTCTCATGTCGTGGCCGTGCACGCTCAAAAATCGTGGGGTCACCATAGGGGATGTCGGGGAGAAGCGATAACTATATACGGGGTGTGCAAACGGCCGTCCCAAAAACATGAAGATGCGCACAGTACATCGGCCCTTAAAATGGAATGACCCATGCTCCGGGTCATGGTGGACCTCCCAAGGTGTGTCAACGAGCGACCTGACGCGTCGCCATCCCGCTCTGAAGACGTAATGGAAAGAAAGAGATAGAGAGAGTGAGATTCTTACTAAAGAAACTCAGTAGGGTTCTCCTCCTATCCTAGGTGTCATCATCTACGTCTCCAGGAATCTCGGGTTATTTATAAAACCATGGACACATATTGGTTCAATTATGAGTTTTCTAAAGTCTCCATTTCCGAGATCTGTTCCTTTTAACATATCACTTGTATTTACATAAATCATGGGAAATAAATTGTGGGACTTCAATCATATAACTTGGATCATAGAACGTAAAACATATAACCTGGATCATCGAACATGAATCATACAACTGGGATCATAGAACATAAATCATATATCTTGAATCATAGAACATAAATCATATAACTTGGTACTTGGCACATGGTGACTTATGTAAAGCCCCGATTTTCTGTCTGAGTGGAAAATGACCGAAATGCCCCTGTAGTCATTATCAGCTCGGAATTCGAGGAAAGCCAGGTCCGGCAGCACTCGAAGGGCAAACTCAATGTTGGAAGGGGATTGGATTACTTGTGTTTCTTTCCGGATCGAAAATCTCATTTTTCGAGTTTTCAGGTCGAAATGACCAAAATGCCCCTGTGGCGTTTTACCCTTTTGCAAGTGCCGGATGAACCCGAAACCTCTCTAGATGGTTTTAAAAGATGTTTTTATGTTTTCTGTGGTCTCAGTTTTAGTCCCGGAGGTCCCGGACAAATTAAGTGTAAAATTACGGTTTTGCCCATAGTTTCGTATGTTTACACCTAATCACACGGTTAAGCGAAACCTAAGCAATATTAGGCTCTAATCGAAGATTAATTAATTTCCATAATTAATCTAAGGTCAAAATAATTTAATAAGGATGATTAGAATCTAAAATTGCTTAGATAAACTTAAAACCCTATCTTTAAATTCAAGAACTTTGAGTGTAGGAATCAATGAATAGTGTACAAATAGTGCACAAATAGTGTTTTCTCTCTCTTTCCTTAAATCATGGGATTGTGATACACATTGTTTATTCACAAATGAGTTTTAAATTCTCTAATGATGTAAGAGCACTCCTAACCTTGTCATAAAATTCCTAATACACATGCTTAGTTACCTAAACTTAAGCTTAATTACTCCTAACCTTGTACCTAAACTAACCTACACTTAATCCTATCATTAACACCCAATTACATGGAAGATTTTTCCTCTCTCCTTGCTGCCCAAATCTGACCGAAAATCATCCCCCATTTTCATGAATTATTTCATTTCAAACTTAAAGGAAAATCACCTCAAATCACCTTACTTGTCATGCCTTGTCATAATTTCAATCAAGCTTGCTTTTCCAAATGAATAACCAAGTAAAATAAATCATTCCCTTCAATTATTTGTGGCTGAAAAACTTCCAGCCATGTTGGTCTTCTAGAAACCTAATTTCATCCACAATTTAAAGAAAAGATCACTCAAAAACCCATGCTTGAAGCCATACCTTGTGTCATGAGCTCCATGCTTCAAACCATGCTTGTATGACACCATCAAAGAGATATTTTCTCTTTCTTACCATCAGCCGTGCTTTCCATTCTCTCACCTATCACTTTGTTTTTCTATAAATAGGGAGCTTGTGTTAGCATTGGATGCACATTGAGCATTTGCTAAAGCTTAGAGTAGTCTTGCTAGTTTCTTTCTTTCTCTCTAGTCCCAAAGAGTTCCTTTCTTTTTCATCTTCATCTTTTTCATCTCTTTACTTCATCATCATCATCTCATAACCTTCACACATCACCCCATAACCTTGAATCACCATCAAACCTCTCAAATATTTCATCTCAAACACAACCTCATCTCAAACACAACTCTAACCTCCTTATCTCCCCTTGGCCGAAAACATCAAGCCTTTTGGAGGAGCTCATCATCTTGTTTTCTTCTCTCAAAGTTCAAGCTCTTTGTCTTCACTCTAGGTAGGAGTGTTTCTTTGCATCTTATTTCCATGAAAAATGAGTTTTTCTCTAGCTACCTCTTGGAATTTCTTTTTAAAACTCTCTTGGTTTCCTTCTTGAGTTTTTGGCCTTCATGACCTTTAAACTCATACATGATGGCTTGATGATGGGGACCTTTAGATGATGACTATGTGTTCATCATAATGAGACCCCTAAAGCTTGAGTTTTCTTTAGTTTTTATTATTATGCTATGAAGTTCACTAAAGTTTTCAACTTAAAAAAATAAGAATGATTTCAAAAAGGAATATGGATTACTTTCTCTTAGCCTCATGATTTCGGCCATAATTCCTTTTCTTGAAAATATGGAGATTTCTTTTAGTTCCATTCTCTTGACTTGATGAGACTATGTTGGGGTTGTGAATATTGGTTCTTTAAAGTCTTGGACGAGCTCTAGTTATTAAACCAAAATGAACTTGCATTCATATTTAGTTTATGCCTTGCCTAGCATGATTTATTTTGATGTCATCACTAATGCTCTAAGACTAAAAATGAACTTGCATATTCATATTTAATTTCCAAGCATTGCATTTCACGTTTATTATTCAAGTCATCACTTAAAATCCAAGATAATAACAAGTTGCATCTCATATTTATTTTGAGCTATTTACTTTTCAAGTTCTCACTTTATTTCCCTAATGAACAATAAAAATGAAGTGCATGGCATGTTTATGTTTTGTCATCACCTAAAGCTCTAGAGCTCAAAGATTTGTCCCAAGGTCTCAAATGAGAGTTAGACATGGAAAGCATTCTCTTAGAATGCCCACTTCGGCTATGTGAGATGAATGAACTTAGGATAAGTTTCATTTGATCACAAATGCCCGTAAGCTATGCTTTATAATTTTTCTAAGTCTATGTGGATTCAAAGAACATATAGAACTAAGTTTTATGGATTTATTTAGTACCTCTTGAAATAAATTCAACTTAGCTACTGCCCTTATAAATATCTTGATGATTTTAGATGTTAAAAATGTTTACAAAAGAACTTTGAAGGTTTTAAAAAAGGTTCCAAGAGAAACTAGTATCCTATGTGCTTTAAAAAGTATGTTTTATGCCTTTGTATGGAGAGTGTTGTTTCGGTTCCACCTTGCTATGATTGGCCACTGTATGAGCTGTTTTAACGATGATAACATGCTTATGTTTAAGTATGATCAATGGAAAAACTCATGAGTAAAAGATAAGAAAGGTTAGAAACTAGAAAAGAATTAATTTGAGAGTTCTAGATCCCTTAATATTAGAATTTTCTGGATTCTGTCCAGCAAGGTTTAGTAATGATAATCATGGTTCTAAATTAGTTTAAATGTGTAGAAATGACTCATAATTGGTTTAGGACTTGATCTTGGTGCCTTAGGAGCAAACCGAACTTAGAAAGGGTCATTGTCGTGACTCCTAGGTACCCGTAAAGTTGAAATTATGAATTCTGCACCTTTGAGATTGAGAGATATTCTTGACCATAGTATGAAGAGAGATATACTTAGTCATAACCTCCTAAGTACCCGAGAGGTTAGCTTTGAATGATTCATAACTTAAACTGTGAGTTAAAGACCATAGCGGTCAATGCATAAGACATTAAGAATATGAGAATGATATTTATATGATACTAAGGTATGTTAAGATGTTTTACAATGAGGCATATGTTATGTGAAGGATGATGACGAATTCATGAGGATATATGTTTTATTACGAGAACAACTTGAGCATGTGATCTCTGATGAGAGTGTATAGTATTGATGTGTTGATGCTCCCGCCATGATGCGTTATGTAAAATTATGATATTATGATGCTTACGATGCATACGATGAATATGATGCCTTATGTTGATGTTGAATGGCTATGCATGCTCTATATGTTTCGTGGCATAAAGCAAGTTTGAAGGAAATCCGGTGTATGCCGTTACGCTGCCGAATTTCCCATCAAACTTGAGAATTTGAGAAAAGTTTGTGAAAACTCCTGGGTGACACCGGTTCAGCCGAGCACCCCCAGGAAAGGTTCTGGGTGACACCGGTTTGGCCGAGCACCCCCAGAACAGATATGATAGAACACTGAGATGCATTTCTCCCGCTACGGTGGGGAGGAAACAAATCCGTGAGGGTATTGACATTGAGCTTGCCAAAGCGGACAATTCGCTGTGTACTAGATACCAGTAGAGCGTTTCAAAGAAAGAAATGATCCTAAGGTGATCCAAGAAAGTTATGTAAACCCCCTCTATTAGCCCATGTTAAATCTAGTGACGAGTAGTTAGGATTGAGCTCATTCCTAGGCGATAGGTGAGATGTAGTTTGGTGACCAGATTATCGCCGGGCCGGTGAATCGGTTGGATTTTTGGTGGATATGTTAAGAGGGTGGTCTTCAAGAAAAAGAACTTAAGAGCTCTAGTTATAAGAAAGATATCACATGAAAATTTCTATGCCTCTTTATGCCACATATATGATTCTTGTTTCTTTATGATGTGTCTAAGTATTACGATTTTCGTGTTAAAGTGCATATGGTACTGTCATGCATTCATCAAATTTCTGTTGCATTCATGCCATCAAGACTCATACTAAAAGACACCCACTTCGGATAAATAGATTTGTAAAGCCTAAAACTAATTCTTATGCATGTACACCTTTTTCATAATTAAAACCGAGGTGGCTGGGGACGACGACGATGACACTAGTGTTAGAGTCAGGAATCCCTACTGAGAATCTCGAATGAGTTTCTCATCCCTTCCTTTTCTTCCGTGTCATCTCTAGACGAGGATTACAACGAGGATCGTGACTTCTTCTGAGGCTCGTGCTTGAGGATCACACTAGAAGACGGGGCAGAGGGTCGCTGCGGAAGCATAGATAGCTTAGCTTTTGGGTTGACACTTATCCAACCTCACAGGTGGATAAGCATCACTTCATATAAATAGGCATATCTTGGTGTAACTAATGGTACAATGATGCTAGTAATTTATGTATTTATGAAGGAGTGACGATATTATGATTGTTATGAATGATGTTATGTTTCATATTTATGAATGGTGTGATTACTTTTCTTGCACGAGGTGGTTATGACAAACGTTAGGTTAGCGCGCGGCTCGCGTTTTGTTTTTTAAGTTTCGAAAAAGAAAAATTTATTCGTATCTTCCGCCAACCAAGTATTTTAATGAAAGGTTTTGAAAAATGAGACTAAAAGAGTAATAGACTAATGATTAACCTAAATATGTTCTAGAGTTTTGGGTTAAAAATTAGGATGTTACAACTTAACTTGGTTACTTAGGTGACATTAAAACTTTCACTTAAACTGGGGCCGCCCTCATATTTCTCCCTTTTGAGAAATCTCTAGGCTATGAGCTCATACCACACTAGTCGTCACTAGTATCTAGACTTTTATCCCTTGGGATAAGTCAACTTCCCGACTTTAAGCACGGGTTTAGGGGGCTAGAATCACATTGTCCCCACCCTTAGCTTGGTGGTTTCAAAGGATTACATTCTCATATTTTAAGTCACCCTAAGTTTAACATGTTACTTCAAGATGCCTCATAATTAATGCATAACACATAATTACCACTTCGACATCTCTAAGGTCCTTTTAAAGAAGCAATAACATGAGATTATAAACCATCACATAAGGGTAATAGTTCACATGGCACCACATACGTCATGAGCTAACACATCAATTCATCATTAAATTAGAGGCACATAATCATCCCTTAAGGTAAAAATCCCTAAATCGGGTAACCTCAAACTTCCAAATTATTTTCTTATACCTCTAAGGGATTGATTAACCTCATTACCATGAGTTATTAAGTCCTAAAACCTAATTAATCATGGCTGGACAGCATTGGCAGTAAGCTTGTATGAGATGAATTACGGTGTTCTAGAAGATGCGTTTTAAACCCTTTCTCACATCCGACTTTTTCTATGATGCAACAATTAATACCTAAGCCAATTATGAGTCACTCTCACTGATCTAGACATCATATAATGTGATTCTATGGATGTTAATCAATTTGGACAGAATTCATATTCTCTGTACCTATGGGTTCTAGAATTCACATTTCAAGCAATTAAAGTAACCAAACATGCTCTAAAATGTCTAGAACAATTAGCATATACTTGGCAAGGTATTCAAACATATTTAGACCACCCAAAACATAATTTAAGGTGCTGGAAAATGATCATGGCAGAACCGAAATTGGTAAGTCATCAAATCATGTGTAAACTTTCTTTTTCATGTACATAGGTAACTAGTTTCTCTTGGAACAAATTTAGGACTTCAAAAATACCTTGGAAATCAATTTAACTTGTCAAGAACTTTCATAAAATACATAGGGCAGCAACTCTTTAAATTTTCTCATGGTTGAAATTCTAAATATAAGAACATACTCAAAATACTTTCAAATGTCACTTATGTTTAGGGAAAACTTAAAACATAAACTATAGGCTCTTGTAACTAATGAAAAACTCATCCTAGAGCTTTCATCATCACATGGCCGAATGCATTTCAAGAAGATACCTTCTTGATTTAACTTTTCTCAAGATGAAAAGGGCAAGTCTTTGAGCTTTAGTCTCTTAGGTGATGACATAAAAGTAGACGTGCTATGCATTCCATTTTATTCTTCGTTAGAGAGTAAAGTGAGAGCTTCAAAGTAAACATGAAATGCAAGAACTTGAAATTAAATGTGCAAGCCTCAAAGTAAATATGCAAGTTCCATTCTTTATTTTAGTGCTCTAGGCCTAGCAACAATCGACTTTAAGGCCGAAATAGAAAGGCTTTGAGATTATTTTAGGTGATATGCAAGCTCTCGTTTTACATCTTTAAGTTCTTACGTGATAACTTAAAATATAAACATGGGATGCAAAGCTTGGAATTTAAACATGCATTATGCAAGTTCATTCCTTATCTTGGGGTTTAGTGATGGCATAGAAATAAACATGCTATGCAAAGCATAAAGTAAACGTGAATGCAAGTTACTTTTATCTTGTCTAGAGCTTTTGCAAGACTTTTAAAAAGAACATAGTTTCAACCCAAACCTCATCCTCATAAGAAAAGAGAACTACTAGTACTAGAATACTTAAAATGAATCATGACCTTAAAAACTTGAAGATGGCCGAATATTCATCAAGAAGAATAAACCATTTTTGAACTCTAGGGACCAAGATCTTGATGATTCAAACACCCACATCTCAAGTCCTCATCATTGAGTATTTTACTATGCTTTAAACTTCCACCAAAATCAAACTCATGGTAAACATAAAGGAATAAAACCGAAAACATACTTGGTCCAGGAACCAAGTTCAAGCTTTAGAGTTTTGTTCATATGACATACATCAACATGAAGCCCTCATCATCAAGCTACCATTTTTTTCAAGTTCCAAAGGCCTTCATGGCCGAAACCTTAAAGAAAAGAGATGGAGTTTTCAAAGGTTCAAGAGAAACACAACTATTTCTTGAGAAAAACTTGGAAATAATAAACTTTTCTTAAGAAAACTCAAGCTTTAGAGGTTGTTAAGTGACAAGCACCCTCATGACAACCTCATCATCAAGCTTTCATTTTTCTCATGGGTTTAGGCCCTCATGGTCGAAACATTAAAGGAGAAAGGAGAAGTTCAAACATTCAAGAGAAACATAACCTCATGTTCAACTAAACTTGTAAAAGATGAAACCTTTCTTTGAGAAAAACTCAAGCTTTAGAGGCCTCATGTGAGATGAACTCATGGTCACCTCTAGAGAGCACTCATCATCAAGCCATCATGCTCAAGGCCTTGAGGCCGAAAATGAAGAAGCAACATGGAGGTTCCACCTTTCATCATTTCCCAACAAGATACAACATAGAAATGAAAAACATATTTAGAAAAGTTCCCTACCTTGTGGTTTTCAAAAAGAAGAGGAAGAACTTGAGCTTGAAGAACTCTTGGAAGCTTGAGAGAAAACCTCAAAGTGCTCTAAACTCTAAGCTTTAGTAAAATGAACAAAGGTGCTTCGAGTTCCCTAAGCTACCTATTTATAGAGAAGTAAAATGAATTGAAATGATGGTGGCCTTTTGGGGGGAAACATTCGGCCACTTTACAGCCACATGGGGGAGGAAATATCTTTGTTCAAAGCATGGTGTTAGTCATTCAAAGCATGGTAAAAAGTCTAGCTATGCATGTCCTAAGGTATGGCTAACAATGTAGCTTATTTCCAAACCTTTTAAATGAATAAAATCACAAAATTTTGGGCTGTAAAGGAGTGGAAAAAACCATGCATTCCATGTCAAAAAAGAAGAAAATATTTTCTAATCTTGAATTTCCAAAGCATAGGTAAGGTGGTGTAAGACATGTTGTCTTGAAAAGTTTGATTGAAAGCTTGAATGACCACAAAAACAATTCATTCTTTTTGAATTTGAATGTCATAAATATTTTAAATTTAGAAATGAATTGAAAACCTTGATTGATGTATGACAACTTTTCTTGGAAGAGAAAGTATTTTTGGGAAAGGAAATGTGAATAGTGAAAATACTATTCATAGTTGCTTTTTCTTTAAAGAAAGGAAAGAATTAGAATTGAGTTGCAAATTTTCCTAAGCAATTTTAGGTTCTAATTAACCTTAAATAATTATTTTAGCTTTAGATTAATTAAGAAAATTAAATAACCTTTCATTAGAGCCTAATATTGCTTAGGTTTGAGTTAAATAACTCGTTAGGCTTAAAATGCACTAAGCAGGGGTAAAATCATAATTTTTATCAAAAGTTGCCCGGGACCTCCGGGACTTAGACCAACATGGTGCATGCCTTAAAACATCATTTTTGATCTCCGGGACGAGTCCGGGTTGGAGTCAAAATTTAAAACGGCCTTAAATCGAGTTAGGGGTATTTTGGTCATTTGTACACAGAAATCTCAGAAATGAGGTTTTTCTGCTCCGTTGGACATTCACAATCATACAATCCCCTCCATATACCATATGAACCCTATGAGGATGGCCAAAGCCGGCCATCCTCGTGTTTCGGGTAAAAATGACCTTAGGGGTATTTTGGTCATTTAAAAGTTTAGAGAAAAACGGGGCGTTACAGTTAGAGCCTAAGATTATCAAAGGTCAAATTAAATTACCTTTCCTTAATTACAAAAGCTCATAAAATTAGTAATGTTGAGATCAAAGTTAAGATTACGGTTTAGGTAAAATCTAGTACATTTACATTTTCTTATCCTAAGTTTAAGACCTATGTTATAAATTGATTTTAACTCATATGAGATTAACTTCATTTACTAGTGTATGATTATTCTTTTTTACCTTGTCTTAAATTGTCCTAAACACTTAGCCTTTTACCATTTTTACTAATCTATCAATTCCTAACCTTTTACCTAAGTAATTACACATCTAATACATGATTTACCACTTGTAAAAAGAACACAAATCTGATCATTTAGAACCAGAAAAGTAGTGGCCAAGTTGCTTCATGATCACCATATTTTATTGTTTTTCCAATAAAGAAACATATCCAACCATAACACCATACCTCTAGCTTTCTTTTGCATTATTTTTGACTATGTTTAATCAAAAGAAAACCCACCCATTTCAGCCATGATGTGATCAGCAACAATGTCTCCCATTAGCATCATATTTTAGTGTTTTCATCCATTATGCATGAACCAAATTATTGCAAGAATAAAAGTATTCTTTTTCTATGTTTTCTTTAATTGAAAAATGAAATAAAACCTCCATTTTCTAGCCTAGGATGCACAGCCAAACAGCCTTCATAGGCCTATAAATATGAGCTCTTCCATTTCTAAAATGTATGCACAAACATTCATAGCCTTTGTAACACCCTAATTTTAACCCAACTTTCTAGAACACATTAGGTTAAACATTAGGCTATTACCTCATAGTCTCATCTTTTTCTTGAAAATATTTAGCGGAAATTACGGTAAAATTTTTTTTGAAAGTATAAAACAAAGTGAGAGCCGCGAACTTAACTATTCGAATAACAGAAACGTGAGACATGATTAACACTCATAGAGAGAACTCAAAAAGGAAAACATATAATAGTGGAGCAGAAATCATCATAACAAGAGAAACATTTCATTAATAATATATTTAGAGTACATAGGTAGTCATACCCGCATAGGTACATGCAGAGCTTGTGATAAAGAAGAAATAAAATACAACAAGAAACACAAGTGTAGGGTGCGACTACAATAAAAATCCAAAATGCTACCCTTCTAGTAAGCTACGAGTATAAATCCACCACCCCCCCGAAAAGATACAGTCGAAGGGAATACCCTTGCAACGCTTGTGTACTCGTAAGCTCCACCGGAGTATAGTGCACCTCCCAGACTGGCGTGTCAATGAAGTCAATGAACATCACCATCGCTCTCTGAAGATGTGACGGGAGAAGAGAGAGAGGAGTGAGAATTCTTAGTAAAGAATCTCAGTAGGAGTCTCCTATCCTAGGGTTACATCGTTCACATCCCCAGGAACCTTGGGTTTATTTCATAAAGACAAGTGAGCATACATCAAGTTCATTTTAAGTTCTAAAGTGTATTTTAGCCAAGGTCCATTCATTTTAGGATGATCTTAATGTCATGAATGCAACATAATAAAGAATGTATGCGTGGCGCTACTTAATGCACATACATCAATCATCATCATACTTAGTGGTATTAAGTGGTAATTAGAACACATTCATATGGGATAAACTTAGTGACATAATCATAATCATAAAACTTCTCTTCCTTATGGGCCACCCTAAAAGACAATCGAACTGGGGGTGCTCGGCCAAACCGGTGTCACCCAGAACGTGTCACATCTCTAGGTTATGAGCTCATACCTTAACTAGTCGTCACTAGTTCTTACTTACCATTTAATGATAAGCGTATCATAAATCATAAATCCCGACTATCTGAGTACGGGTTAGGGGGCAAATCTCTTAGGGGTGCTTGGCCGAACCGGTGTCACCTAAGAGTAAAAAAAAATGGGTACCGATGTCACATGAGTTCTATGGAGGTGCTCGGCCAAACCGGTGTCATCCTAGAACCCATCTTAGTACCTTAATTTTCAAAATCTTTAAGTCCCCAAATTTGTCGGAAATTTGGCGGCACGATGGCATCACGCCGAATTTCTTCCAAATTTGTTTTATGCCACATAAACATATATCCTCATGAATTCCTCATATGAATAACGTCATCATTCTTCACATAACATATGCATCATCGTAAAACATCTTAACATACCTTAGTATCATATAAATATCATTCTCATATTCTTAATGTCTTATGCATTGACCGCTATGGTCTTTAACTCACAGTCTAAGTTATGAATCATTCAAAGCTAACCTCTCGGGTACTTAGGAGGTTATGACTAATGTATATCTCTCTTCATACTATGGTCAAGAATATCTCTCAATCTCAAAGGTGCAGAATTCATAATTTCAACTTTACGGGTACCTAGGAGTCACGACAATGACCCTTTCTAAGTTCGGTTAGCTCCTAAGGCACCAAGATCAAGTCCTAAACCAATTATGAGTCATTTCTACACATTTAAACCAATTTAGAACCATGATTATCATTACTAAACCTTGCTGGACAGAATCCAGAAAATTCTAATATTAAGGGATCTAGAACTCTCAAATTAATTCTTTTCTAGTTTCTAACCTTTCTTATCTTTTACTCATGAGTTTTTCCATTGATCATACTTAAACATAAGCATGTTATCATCATTAAAACAGCTCATACAGTGGCCAAACATAGCAAGGCGGAACCAAAACAACACTCTCCATACAAAGGCATAAAACATACTTTTTAAAGCACATAGGATACTAGTTTCTCTTGGAACCTTTTTAAAACCTTCAAAACTCTTTTGTAAACATTTTTAACATCTAAAATCATCAAGATATTTATAAGGGCAGTAGCTAAGTTGAATTTATTTCAAGAGGTACTAAATCCATAAAACTTAGTTCTATATGTTTTTTGAATCCACATAGACTTAGAAAAATTATAAAGCATAGCTTATGGGCATTTGTGATCAAATGAAACTTATCCTAAGTTCATTCATCTCACATAGCTAAAGTTGGCATTCTAAGAGAATGCTTTCCATGTCTAACTCTCATTTGAGACCTTGGGACAAATCTTTGAGCTCTAGAGCTTTAGGTGATGACAAAACATAAACATGCCATGCACTTCATTTTTATTGTTCATTAGGGAAATAAAGTAAGAACTTGAAAAGTAAATAGCTCAAAATAAATATGAGATGCAATTTGTTATTATCTTGGATTTTAAGTGATGACTTGAATAATAAACGTGAAATGCAATGCTTGAAAATTAAATATGAATATGCAAGTTCATTTTTAGTCTTAGAGCATTAGTGATGACATAAAAATAAATCATGCTATGCAAGGCATAAACTAAATATGAATGCAAGTTCATTTTGGTTTGATAACTAGAGCTCGTCCAAGACTTTAAAGAACCAATATTCACAACCCCAACATAGTCTCATCAAGTCAAGAGAATGGAACTAAAAGAAATCTCCATATTTTCAAGAAATGGAATTATGGCCGAAATCATGAGGCTAAGAGAAAGTAACCCATATTCCTTTTTGAAATCATTCTTATTTTCTTAAGTTGAAAACTTTAGTGAACTTCATAACATAATAATAAAAACTAAAGAAAACTCAAGCTTTAGGGGTCTCATTATGATGAACACATAGTCATCATCTAGAGGTCCCCATCATCAAGCCATCATGTATGAGTTTAAAGGACATGAAGGCCAAAAACTCAAGAAGGAAACCAAGAGAGTTTTAAAAAGAAATTCCAAGAGGTAGCTAGAGAAAAACTCATTTTTCATGGAAATGAGATGCAAAGAAACACTCCTACCTAGAGTGAAGACAAAGAGCTTGAACTTTGAGAGAAGAAAACAAGATGATGAGCTCCTCCAAAAGGCTTGATGTTTTCTGGCCAAGGGAGATAAGGAGGTTAGAGTTGTGTTTGAGGTGAGGTTGTGTTTGAGATGAAATATTTGAGAGGTTTGATGGTGATTCAAGGTTATGGGGTGATGTGTGAAGGTTATGAGATGATGATGATGAAGTAAAGAGATGAAAAAGATGAAGATGAAAAAGAAAGGAACTCTTTGGGACTAGAGAGAAAGAAAGAAACTAGCAAGACTACTCTAAGCTTTAGCAAATGCTCAATGTGCATCCAATGCTAACACAAGCTCCCTATTTATAGAAAAACAAAGTGATAGGTGAGAGAATGGAAAGCATGGCTGATGGTAAGAAAGAGAAAATATCTCTTTGATGGTGTCATACAAGCATGGTTTGAAGCATGGAGCTCATGACACAAGGTATGGCTTCAAGTATGGGTTTTTGAGTGATCTTTTCTTTAAATTGTGGATGAAATTAGGCTTCTAGAAGACCAACATGGCTGGAAGTTTTTCAGCCACAAATAATTGAAGGGAATGATTTATTTTACTTGGTTATTCATTTGGAAAAGCAAGCTTGATTGAAATTATGACAAGGCATGACAAGTGAGGTGATTTGAGGTGATTTTCCTTTAAGTTTGAAATGAAATAATTCATTAAAATGGGGGATGATTTTTGGTCAGATTTGGGCAGCAAGGAGAGAGGAAAAATCTTCCATGTAATTGGGTGTTAATGATAGGATTAAGTGTAGGTTAGTTTAGGTACAAGGTTAGGAGTAATTAAGCTTAAATTTAGGTAACTAAGCATATGTATTAGGAATTTTATGACAAGGTTAAGAGTGCTCTTACATCATTAGAGAATTTAAAACTCATTTGTGAATAAACAATGTGTATCACAATCCCATGATTTAAGGAAAGAGAGAGAAAACACTATTTGTGCACTATTTGCACACTATTCATTGATTCCTACACTCAAAGTCCTTGAATTTAAAGATCGGGTTTTAAGTTTATCTAAGCAATTTTAGGTTCTAATCATCCTTATTAAATTATTTTGACCTTAGATTAATTATGGAAATTAATTAACCTTCGATTAGAGCCTAATATTGCTTAGGTTTCACTTAACCGTGTGATTAGGTGTAAACATACGAAACTACGGGCAAAACCGTAATTTTGCACTTATTTTGCCCGGGACCTCCGGGACCAAAACTTAGACCACAGAAAACATAAAAACATCTTTTAAAACCATCTGGAGAGGTTTCGGGTTCATCCGGCACTTGCAAAAGGGTAAAACGCCACAGGGGCATTTTGGTCATTTCGACCCGAAAACTCGAAAAATGAGATTTTCGATCCCGGAAAGAAACACAAGTCATCCAATCCCCTTCCAACATTGAGTTTGCCCTTCGAGTACTGCCGGACCTGGCTTTCCTCGAATTCCGGGCTGATAATGACCTCAGGGGCAATTTGGTCATTTTCACTCTAGCAGAAATTGGGGCGTTACAGCCTTGGTACTTGCTTACTTGATAGTTTTCTTGTTCAAAGTTTACTCAAAGTTCTCAAATTCTCTCAATACTTCAAGCTTTCTTCTTTTTCCTTATTCAAATCCAAGAGACTCCATTCCCAACCTCTAACCAAGCTCTAAACCTCAAGCATACATATTCCAACCACAAATCAACTCCTAAACACATAACCTTTCCATTATCAAACACAAAAACAAAAGAAAAATCCTTCCTCCATTTGTTCTCATCTTTGCCGAATTCACAACACTCATCAAGGACATATTTTCTTTTTCTAACTTCTCTAAAGATCAAGCATTAAGATAACAAGAAACAACTTGATAGGGATTTTATTTCATGTTCTTTCTCTTGCTCTTTCTTTATATTTTCGATTTTTATGACTTGATATTGACCATGGCTTGATAATGAGGAATCATGGTGGTAGTTGTGCATCCATCATTTAAATGACCTCTAAAGTCCAAGGTTTAATTCTTGATGTTAAACGATTAATAAAGGAATTACTAAGTTTTGAGTTTTAAGCTTAACAAGATATAAAAATGAACTGGCATCCATATTTATATTTCAAGTTATCACTTTAATTCTTGAAGATAATAATATGAACTTGCATATTCATATTTACATTTCAAGTTATCACCTAAATCATAAAGATCTAAGAATGAATTTGCATCTTCATATTTATATTTCAAGCCTTGCATTTTTATATTTCCAAGTTATCATCTTATAATGATAAATAATAAGGTTACAAGATAAGTTTATGATTCTAGTCATCACTTAAATCCTAAAACTCAAGACTTACTTCTTTTATCTTAAATAGCAATTTTGATCATTGACACTTCTCATCTATTTATTTTTGGCCCTTACATAATTCTGATTTAAAGCTTGATATATTTTATTTTTAGGTATGATCTTGTCTTTAAAGTTGTATAAAGAAATTTTGAAAGACCTAGAAATTACAAGAGATTAAGAATATGGTTTTTCTCATGATTTTAAATGCTAAAGTTTTAGAATTCTGATCTAATCTTTTAGAACTGGAATGGTTACTGATTTAGGATGTTTAGATGAGTTTAAATCACTAATAGTTGTTGTAAAAATTGTTTCTAGTGTTTTAGGAAAAACTAGTAACTAAAAATGATCAAAATTGTGTTTTTATCAAGCTTTTAGAATGCTAATTTTTATAATTACTATTTGGCCCTGTTAATCACTGTTCACTACTGTTTATTGATGTACACACACTTGAGGATCACTAATAATTGTCATAAAAACTGTTCTTAGCATTTTAGGGAAGTCTAATAACTAGAAAGGATTAAAATTGTGATTTTATGAAGCTTTAAGAAAACAAATTTTCTGATTCTGTTCAAGAGTTGTTCAAGGCTGTTCACATTATTCACACACTTAAGAATTACCTACATTTGATGTAAAAGTTATTTTTGGTGTCATAGATGTATAAAAGGGTAATTACAAGTGTTAGATTGGGTCGCTTTGCAAAATGTAAAAAGTTACGTTTTGAACTATCAACTATGTTATTTCAGCCAAATGATTTTATTTAGAGTTACTAATGATGTTGAATGTGTCCATGAGTCCAAATACCATTTATGTTGTTATTTGACCCCTTTGGGGCTTAAGTGTAAATATTGATAATTTGATGAGATGAATGTGATTGATATCTTGTGAAGGCTATGTTCATTTATTGAGATTTATATGGCTTATGGATATATGCAATGAAATATGATGCATGTTTATATGATTTAAATTATGACATGTTATGGTTATGTTTGATTCATTGAGACGCACAAGTTCATGAAGTTTATGAGCATGAAATATTGAAATGATGAGTTGTTCATGTTTGCATCTCATATATCATGCCAGGATTAAAGGTGACATAAGACACATGGAAATGATCCTTTAGACTCTCCGAATTAAAGGTTATGAGAGGTGATCCAAATAGAAAATGATCCTTTAGACTCCCCAAATTAAAGGTTATGAAAGGTGATCCTAATGCCCTTTATCCCGTACCTTAAGAGTCAGGAATTTAACTTATCAAAAAGGATAAGATTACGCTAGTGACGACTAGTGAGGTATGAGCTCATAACCTAGAATTCTCGAGAAAAGAGAGAATATAGGGCGGCCCTCATGGAAAAGAGAATAAGAAGTTTAAGTCACCTGTAAGAATGATGATCATGATTCTATGTTCTTTATATCATATGCAATGTTTTAATGAATTCTATGATATTTTGTATATGATATTGACATGTATTTATGACTAGTATGTTGCATTCATGACATTACGATTCATGCTAAAAGATACGGGCCTCGGCTAATGGTATTTAGAACTTAATAAATGAACTTTATATATATGTCCACCATTTTCATAATTAAACCCGATGTTCTTGGGGATGATGACGATGACACTTTTGTTAGAGTCGAGAAGCCCTACTGAGATTCTTGTATAAGTTTCTCATCCCTTTTCTTTTCCGTGTCATCTCCAGACATGAATGATGGTGTAGTTTGTGATTTACCTTGAGACTGGACGAGGAGCTACAGAGATAATTTCCCTTTAGAGTGATCGTATCTCATTCATCAGTTTGTATTCTATTAATGGATATATATTGATGTCCTTATGTTTATAGGACATCACTATTATGATACAGTTATGGATATTTTATTACTATTTGAGTTATGTTATGCCATGGTTGTATTATGTATTTACCTGTTATTTGTTTCTAACATCTCTCTTATGCAGGCAAGATAAATGATGTTAGATATTTAGTATGTGCGGCTCACATTTTGGTATTTAAGTTCAAAAAGAAAAAAAAATTACCCATATTTTCACTAAAGTATTTTCAAGGAGT
The DNA here is from genome assembly GCA_031216125.1 of Dalbergia cochinchinensis. Lineage (NCBI taxonomy): Eukaryota > Viridiplantae > Streptophyta > Magnoliopsida > Fabales > Fabaceae > Dalbergia > Dalbergia cochinchinensis. Next base: position 6,727,401 of record CM062376.1, read on the forward strand.
TTTGAGTTAAAAAATGAAACAAAAGAGTAATAACTAATAATTACCTTAAATGCCTCCTAGGCGTGTTGAGTTAAATATTAGGGTATTACATTTTGGTATCAGAGCAGTTCGGTTCTCAAGGAGCTTGAGGATTGGACTGACTATGCTTCTCAAGCATGATGCGATAGTTATGTCATGTGTAGATTACCTTGTTGATAGAATGAGCTATAGGATAGAAATGCATGACTACTGTATTTGGAGGTGCCATGGTAACTAGCTCACTTAACATTAAGTATTGAGCCTGATCATCTTAGTATTTGCTATTTTGTGTGCTCAGGAACCAATGGCAACCCCAAGACAGAATAGGACTTAAAACGGTGATGAGCAAAACAATGCAACTGCTGAAGCTCTGAGGGACATGGTGAGAGCCATGCAAATAATGTTCGAAAGAATGGATCACCAAGGCAAAAATGGACGCTGTTCTGTTACTGCTGAAGTCCTCAAGCATGCCTGATTTGGAGAATTTCGCAGGGCAAATCCACCATTGTTTAGAGGATCTCTAAACCCAAATGATGCTGATGAATGGACAAAGAATATAGAGAAGATTTTCATAGTAGTCATATGCTCTGAGGAACAAAAGGTGACCTTTGCTACATACATGCTGGAAGCAGGTGCCGAATTCTGGTGGACTAACACCCGAAGCTATTAGAGGCATCTGGCACTCACATTAATTGGGAATTATTCAAAGCTCATTTCTATGAGAAGTACTTCCCCGAGTCCATGAGAAATGCTAAAGACATAGAGTTTATGCAACTGACTCAAGGGGGTATGAACATTGCTCAGTACATTGCAAAATTTGAGGAGCTGATCAAGTTCTCGAGAATTTTCCAAGGCAACCCGGATGAATATTGGAAGTGCATGAAGTATGAATCCGGACTAAAAGAAGAGATAAATGTCGTTGTTGCTCACTTGGAGATTAGGGATTTTCCTACCCTAGTCAACAAATGTCGTATCATTGAAGACGATCAAAAGAAGCTGAGTACATCAAAGATAGACAACTTTGCAAAGAAGCTGGCACCACAAGTCCCAAGGTTCAAGCCGCAAAATCGACCACCCTTCAGACTACAACTGAGACCACAACCCAAGCCACAATTTAGGCCACAAGGCCCTAGGAAAGACTTTCATCAAGTGGGATCAAGTGGAACCAAAGGCAAGGCACCCAAATGGACCCCAGCCACACCTCCAAGACCTGCCCTTGGTACTGAATGTCCAAAATGTGGGAAGCAACACGGGGATCGGCCTTGCTTGTTGGGCCAGAATGTTTGCTACCGATGTAGGAAGTCCAGTCACTACTTGCGGGAATACACAGAGAGGAACCAAATAGCCCCTAACCCCAAGTCGCAACGCTAAGGAAGGGTCTTCACTCTCAGTGCAGAGGACTCGACAAAGTCTTGAAATCTCATGGAAGGTAAGTGTGAGATGAATGGTAGAACCTTAATTATACTATTTGACTTTAGCGCTACTCATTCATTCGTATCCTATACTTGTACTGAATCCCTAAAATTGCATGTGTTAGAACTCCCTTTTGACCTTACTATTTCTACCCCTACTGGAAAACCTGTTAGGACCTGTAGATGTTGTCTAAACTGTTGTTTCATTGTTGAAGACAGATCTTTTGTTCTAGATTTAATCTGTCTACCTATGAAAGGTCTAGATATAATCCTTGGCATGGATTGGCTTTATGCCAACTGTGTAATGTTAAATTGTTATGACAAGTCTATCATTTTTCTTTCTATTCCTAGTGAACTTAGAAAACCCCTAAGTTTGTACGTAAATGCTGTAGAAATAAACTATGGTGAGGGAGAGAGTAAGGGATATGTTCTCCTAGCTGCTAGTGATGTAGACTTTGAGCAAAATCTTAATGAGATACCAGTTATGAGAGAATATCCTGAGGTGTTCCCTGATGATATACCCGAATTCCCTCCAAAAAAAGAAATTGAGTTCTCCATAGAGCTGGTTCCAGGGATAGGACCAATATCCATAGCACCCTATAGTTAAAAACTCAATTAGAGGAGCTTTTAGAAAAGAAGTTTGTGAAACCAAGTGTTTCACCACGGGGAGTCCCGGTCCTATTTGTTAAGAAAAAGGATAGAAGTATGAGGTTATGCATCAATTATAGGCAATTGAATCGAGTGACAGTAAAGAACAAGTGCCTAGGATTGATGATTTAATGGATCAGTTGAGAGGGGCGGTCTCGAAGATGGACTTGAGGTCAGGATATCATCAAATTAGAGTGAGAGAAGAGAACATACCAAAGACGGCCTTTCGAACTCGATACGGCCACTTTAAATTCACAGTGATGTCATTTAGACTGACCAATGCTCCTGCTGTTTTTATGGATTATATGAATAGGATCTTTAGACCCTATTTGGATTAGTTTGTAGTTGTTTTCATAGACGATATACTCATCTATTCGAAGACCTATGAGGAGCATGAACATCATTTAAGAATAGTTTTGGAGATTTTAAAGGAAAAGAAACTATACGCCAAATTATCTAAGTGTGAATTCTGGTTGGAGGAAGTGAAGTTCTTAGGGCATGTAGTGTCAAAAGGGGGAATCGCGATGGATCCTAGTAAAATAGAAGCTGTGATGAGTTGGGAGAGACCTACTACGGTAACGGAGATATGAAGCTTTTTAGGACTTGCTAGATATTACCGTAGGTTTATTAAGGGATTTTATTAGATTTCATTACCCCTTACCAAACTTACTAGGAAGAATGCCCCTTTTGTTTGGACTCCTGAATATGAGAAGAGTTTCCAAGAGCTTAAGGTAAAATTGACCACAACCCCAAAGGCTATTTTTGCCTGACAGACGCTTGGGAAAGGTTTTGGTGTGTATTGATGCAAAATAGGCAATGGTGGCCTATGCATCTAGACAACTCAAGCCTCACGACGCAAACTACCCCGCTCATGACCTCGAATTAGCAGCCATAGTGTTTGCTTTAAAGGTATGGAGACACCATCTGTATGGGGTGAAGTTTGAAGTGTTCTCCAATTATAAGAGTCTCAAGTACCTCTTTGATAAAAAAGAGTTAAATATGAGACAGAAGAGGTAGATGGAATTCTTAAAGGATTGTGATTTTGGGTTGAACTATCATCTTGGTAAAGCTAATGTGGTGGCTGATGCCTTGAGTAGGAAATCATTACACTTGTCTCACCTAATAGTTAAGGAAGCAGAATTAATTGAGAAGTTTAGGGACCTGAACCTAGGAATGACATTTGTAACACCCTAAAAATTATTTAAAAAATTAATTTGGTCTTTACTAGCCGTAATTTCAAAATTCTGACAGTTTTAGAAATGATGAGGACGATCCAACAGATTTGTAAAAAAAGAAAAAAATTCATGAATAGTAACCTTGTGGGTCCCACGGGTCCATTGGGAACGCCGAAACCCTAGAATTGGGACCCAAAGGTGCCCAAAACTGAGAAATTATAGGATTGAGATTAGAAATAGTTAGAAATGAGGATTTTATATATAGAATTAATTTTCGGGCAATGTCTTATTACCCGGGTACAGTGTTTTGCTCGTTCGGTAGAATTTCGATGTGCAGTTTTTAACGTCGTACAAATTACTTAGTGGCTAAGTAACCTTTACCAACCACTTTATGCCAAGTGGATGGCAATGATTAAAAATTGAAAAGCAAGTTTTAATCATGACCTTTGATTTATTATATTTTATTTGGGAGCCAATAACTCATCCGTTCGGTGGAATTTCAGTGTGCGGTTTTAACACCGAAAAGGCTACTTGCTCCCCAAGTTAAAGTGATCCAATTGCCTTGAGCCAAGTGGATGCCCAAGATTTATTCTTTGACCAAGGAAACAATCCTAGCCATCCATTTTGTTAGCTTTCTTTAAGAATTATCCTTTTACATTACAATAACTAAGCTTTCTTTACAAGTTTCCTTTGAAGATTAACACAAAACCACCAACCTTATCACCCCACCATCATCATTTTCGGCCAAGAGGCAGAAAACACAGCCTCTCCATTGTTCTTCCTTTCAAACCTCCATTAACAAGCTTCAAGCTTCGAAAACCCTAAGTTAAAGTCACCAAAACACCAAGATCCTTTCACAAAACTTGTTCTACTCCTCATAATCTATCAAACTAACCGATTGGAATTTCAATTCTTCATCAATCCTCATCTTGGTATCTCATTCATCACTGAATAAGGAAGGGCTTGGTGCTGATTTGGTGGCCTTGAAGTGAGCAAAATCAATCTTGGAGCATCCTTTGGAGCCAAGATCCCTAAAGTCATCAAAGTAGGGTTTTTGAACCTCTTCTTCTTCAAATCGGTTTTTCTGTGTTAATCACTGATTTAAATTGATATTTTTGGTTGTGTTGGTTGATGATATATGGATATTGATGTATTAATTTTGGTAGAGTGTTTGGATAATTCTAGAAATCATTTTTGTCAAAAGGAATATTAGACTATGCTGCTGGATTTTCAGATTTCTTCTGGACAGGTTATGGTTCATGAATTTTCTGATGTATTTGTAGTACTTTTTATGAGCTATAAAAATTATATGTTGAAGCTAACATCCTAAGGCAACTCCATGATTTTTTCTTGGGTCCTAAAAATGAGTTTTACTATTTTATAAAAATAAAAAACCAAGACTGCTTGAGTTGTCTGGACAGCCAATTCTGAAGTTCTGAGATTGTCTAATTTTGTTACCACATCAAATGATTGATTTTTCCACTTAAATTTCTAGAGGATATTGAGTACATGTTGAAGTCCAACCATGAATTTTTGTATGATTTTATATGATCATTGGATAGGGTAATAAGATTGGAACTTTGGCTGTTGGCTGCAAATAGGGGGTGTCTGGTCTCCTAATTTGTTGAATTTTGTTATCATACTTAGAGAACCTTTTAACTCTGAAATTTTTAGAGGACCTTGAGGACACATTGAAGTGTCTTGGATAATTTTTATAGCCTTGGATTTCATGGTTTGAAATGCAAAATAAATTGTGCTATAGATATGTGAAATCTGTCATTGTGTTGAAGATGAATTGATGCTTTGAGTTGATGAAATAATGCCATTGGGTTCAAGTATGACATTTATGAATGCATGCTAGTGACTTTAAGGAATGGTTTGAGGCATGATTGAAATCATGTTATGAATGAAGGGAAGACAAAAGTAGGAACTTTCCCAAAATACTGAGTGTGCCTATTCTAACATATGGAGAAAACAGAAACAAGACTTAGATTGAATGAGGGGAAGGCAAAAGTAGGAACTTTTCTAAAATAATGAGTGTACCTATTCTGACATATGGAAAAAACAGAAACAAGACTTAAATTGAATTAAGGGGAAGGCAAAAAGAGGAACTTCCCCTGAGATATTATGAGTCGGTAGCGTATCGGATAGGAATAGAACTGTGTGTGATTCAGAAATGGAAAAATGAAGTTCGATGATCACGTATAGGAATGAGCTCAGTCCTGATAAGCAGTCTATTTCCCTTATGTAGTGTGATCCACTATAAATACCATTTGGTATAAATTATCTATTGTGGAGTTGTCCATGGCAGATACCCGTTGGGTATAAACTAAAGTCTTTCCTATGTCAATGAAGAGAGAATGTTGCACTGAATTGAGTTTTGCAGTATGATATAAACTAAGTCTTTCCTATGTCAATGAAAAGAGAAAAATGCACTAGATTAAGTTCCTTGGCCACGAAAAAGAATGCATAATTTATTATTATTTCTATATATAAGTTTACTTGATAATGCTTGTAAGAATGAAATTTCTACTTATGTTTTGGTTGTTATTTTTGAATGTCTGCTTAGGATGATTTACTAGATGCTTGACATTATAATATATATGCATTAAGTGATTGATTGTTAAAAGCTACCCACTTCGAAAGTACGATTTGAAACTTTAAAAATGAACCATTGGTATGAAAGGTATGATCACTCTTTTTCTAATAAACCGATGTGGCTGGGGCGATGATGATGACAGTATGAGTAAGTTTTTGGGGAGTTGCCCTACTGAGAATTGTATGATTCTCACCCCTATGTGTTTTGTGTTCCCGTGTCATCTCCAGGTTAATCCAAAGAATGATGCACAAAGTGAAAGAACTCAGGATTACAGTAGTTTAATAGTTGATATTGTTATTATGTTGTATATAGTTGTAGGCATATGTGTATGTAAATGTAATAGAGAATGTATATGTATTAAAGCTCTTAGAAGAGCTTCCTTTTGTACTTAGCTATGTATTCAATAAATGTTGTGTTTCTTTGTTATATATTTTAACCAAATTACGCTAGTTATTACACGATCTTATCGCATTTGCTATAGTTATTTAAGACAGATTCGATAATTTATAAGTAACAACTCTCAAGTATGATGTCATGACTTAAGGATAACGTTGTACTTGGGAGGATGTTACAACATTGACCACTGAGAGCATAAAGGCATGTAATCTCAGTGTGACGAGTGAGTTCAAGGAAAGAATCGCTCAAGCCTAGTAAAGGGATGAAGAGTTCAAGGAGACTTTAGAGGCGATCAAAGGCTGGAAAATTGAAAGGTTTTACCCAAGGAGCTGATAAGTTGTGGAGGTTTGAAGGACGGATTTGTGTGCTAGCAAATGGTGACCTTCGAAAGGAAATTTTTGAGGAGGCTAATAAGAGCCATTTCACTATTCATCCTGGTACTACCAAGATGTACCAAGATTTGAAGAAAATGTTCTGGTGGCCTGGATTAAAGAAGGATGTGGGGATGTTGGTGAGTAAGTGCTTAGTTTGCCAATAGGTGAAGATTGAGCATCAAAAACCCTCTGGTATGTTGCAACCCCTATTAATTCCTGAATGGAAGTGGGATAGCATTTCAATGGATTTTATGATAGGGCTACCTAGGACCCAAGTAGGTTACGACGCCATATGGGTAATCATGGATCGGCTAATTAAGTCGGCCCATTTCTTACCCATCAAAGTGACTTACTCCATGGATAGGTTAGCTCAGCTGTATATCCAAGAGATAGTGAGGTTGCATGGAGGGTCGTCGGCGATAATCTCGGATCGAGATCCGCGGTTTACGTCACATTTTTGGGGAGCCTTTCAAAAGGCGTTTGGTTCAAAGCTATGCTTAGGCATGGCTTATCACCCTTAAATGGATGGCCAATCGGAGAAAACCATACAAACCTTGAAAGATATGTTAAGGGCTTGTGTGTTGAACCAAAAGGGGAGCTGGGATAGGTACTTGCCATTGATTGAGTTTGCATATAACAATAGTTATCATGCAAGTATCGGTATGGTACCGTACGAGGCCTTATATGGTAGAAAGTACCAATCCCCTCTACATTGATATGAACCCGGAGAACAAAGTTTGTTAGGACTCGATGTTGTGAGGGAAACCACGAAACAAATCAAAAGGATTAAGGATAGAATCCTCACCGCTTAAAGTCGACAGAAAAACTATGTGGACAAACGGTGAAAGCCGTTAGAATTTCAAGAGGGAGAACACGTATTCCTTAGGATCACCCCTACCACAGGCATAGGTCGAGCAATGAGAGTCAAGAGCCCCAGATTCCTTGGTCCATTTGAAATCCTTAGTCCAGTCGGGCCTGTAGCATACCAAATAGCCCTACCACCCAACCTATCCAACCTCCATGATATCTTTCATGTCTCTCAATTAAGGAAGTACCAGTCTGACCTTAGCCATGTATTAGAGCTAGAAAGAGTACAGTTAAGGGAGGACCTAACATTTAACTTGCCACCTACGAGAATCGTAGACAAAGGAGTCAAGCAACTGAGGAACGAGACCGTATCTTTGGTCAAGGTAGCATGGGGGCGGGGAAAGACAGAAGAATTCACATGGGAATTGGAATTGGCTATGAAAATGCAATACCCTGAGCTTTTTATAGGTAATGAATTTTTAGGGCAAAATTCTTTTTAAGGAGGGGAGAAATGTAACGCCCCAATTTTTACTGCTGTGTAAAATTATCAAAATGCCCCTAGGTAATTCTTGCACATAATTCAAGGCTGAATAATCCTCAATAAAGGAATGTAACATTAGAGAAACGTTATGAGAAATTTGAATAGCGATTCGTGCGAAAGTTGCATACCCCGATTTTTCTGTACATGTAAAATGACCAAAATGCCCCTGAGGTCATTTTTACTAAGAAATCAAGGATAAACCAATCTAAATTATCTTTGAGGGGTTAGTTTTATGATTGATGAGGATTACATGTGCCTTAGAGGTAAAAATCTCATTTCTGAATTTTTACCATTTTACCCCTGTGGTAATTTTTCATGAAATTATATAATCTTTGAATTTGGTTTTCACCCAAAGGTTCAAAATAACTATTTCAAATATGATTTGAGAATGTCCAGTATTTACAGGGAGTTTTTTCACCCCTAATTATTCTGAATGAGTTTATTTATGTAAATAAGGCAGTATTAAGCTCTAATTGAACTCAAATTGATTTCATTCATTAACCTTGAGTTAAAAATTAATTACCCAAGGTTAAAAATAATTACTTGAGGTAATTAGAGCCTAAGATTACCAAAGGTAAAATTAAATTATCTTTCCTTAATTACAAAAGCTCATAAAATTAGTAATGTTGAGATCAAAATTAAGATTACGATTTAGGTAAAATCTAGTATATTTACATTTTCTTATCCTAAGTTTAAGACCTATGTATGGATTTTAGAGCCATCAACAAAATCACTGTAAAGTATAGACATCCAATTCCTAGATTAGATTATATGCTTGATGAATTGCATAGTTCTTGCTATTTTTCCAAAATTGATTTGAAAAGTGGTTATCATCAAATTAGAATGAAAGAAGGAGATGAATGGAAAACTGCATTCAAAACTAAGGATGGATTGTGTGAATGGCTAGTTATGTCTTTTGGTTTAACTAATGCTCCTAGTACTTTCATGCATCTCATGAATCATGTTTTGCATGCGTTCCATGGAAAATCTGTTATTGTTTATTTTGATGATATCCTCATCTATAGCAAGAGCTTAGGTGAACACTTGAGGAGTGTCTTACTTGTATTGAAAAAAGAAAGATTGCATGCTAATCTAAAAAATGTGTTTTTTTTTTGCATTCAACAAGTAAATTTTCTTGCATTCATTGTTAGTTCAAGAGGTGTAGAAGTGGATGAAGAAAAAGTAAGGGCAATCAAAGAATGTCCTACACCCTAAAATCTGAGTGATGTAATAAGTTTTCATAGGTTACCTAGCTTCTATAGGAGATTTGTGAAAGATTTTAGTACACTAGCTGTACCCTTAATGAGGTTGTCAAGAAAAATGTGGGATTCAAATGGGAAAGGAGCAAGAGACCCTTAAGGAGAGGTTGAGTAATGCACCATTACTTGTTTTACCTGATTTCACTTAATCTTTTGAAATTGAGTGTGATGCTTCAAGTATAGGTATTGGCGCTATTTTGATGCAAGAAGGGTGACCCATTGCTTAATTCAGTGAGAAAGTAAGTGGCGCTAAGCTTAATTATTTCACATATGACAGAGAATTGTATGCCTTAGTGAGAACCTTGCAAACATGACAACTATCTTTTGCCAAAAGAGTTCATGGTGTGTACTGATCATGAATCTTTGAAGCATTTGAAAAGGCAAGCAAAGGTGAACAAGAGGATGGGAAGTGGATCGAATTTTTGAAACAATTTCCATATATGATGAAATACAAGCAAGGAAAGGAGAATGTGGTTGGTTATGCACTTTCTAGGAGGTATGCACTTCTTTCTACTTTAGATGCAAAATTATTTGGTTTTGAGTATTTGAAAGACTTGTATATAACTGATTCTAATTTTGCACAGTTGTATATTGCTTGGGAAAAAAGGGGCAGAAAAGGATTTCTTTAGTCATGATGGTTATTTGTTTAAGGGAAATAGATTTTGTGTGCCTAATTGTTCCTTGCATGAATTGCTTGTTAGAAAGGCTAATGGAGGGGGTTCAATGGATCACTTTGGGATTAGTAAGACTTTAAGTATCTTGATTGAACATTTCTTCGGGCCTCAAATTCAAAAAAAATATAGAAAAAATTTGTGGTAATTGTGTTGCAAAAAGGCCAAGTCCAAAGTTAATCCTCATGGTTTGTATACTCCATTGGCAATTCTTGATTCTCCTTGGATTGACTTGTCTATGGACTTTGTGTTAGGATTGCCTCGGACCAAAAGAGACAGATTCTGTTTTTATTGTTGTGGATAGGTTTTCAAAGATGGCACACTTCATAGCTTGTCACAAAACAAATGATGCCACTGAAATTGCTGAATTGTTTTTCAAAGAAATGGTAAGATTGCATGGCATGACAAGAAGCATTGTCTCTGATCGTAACACCAAATTCTTAAGTCACTTTTGGAGGACCTTGTGGAACAAGTTAAGAACCAAGCTTTTTTTCTCTAAACTTGTCATCCACAAACTGATGGCTAACAATGTTCAAGATCAATTACAATTCATGGATGGACTAATGACTAGAGCTATAGAAAAAAAGGCTAAAAAAAGGTTTGCAAGGTCTAGTCATGGAAGCAAAGACCAAGAGCAATCCAGCTGGGCATGAGCTCCCAAAATGGACACTATTATTCATGAAGCCCAATTCTAGTGATCAAGTTGTAAATAGATTGGTCTAGAATAATTAGTTTGAATTAGCTGTAATTTATCTTATTTTCTTGTAATTTTCGTACAGCTTTTAATGTCTACAATTTCGGAAGCTTTTTAATTGTTTTCAAGTCGGTTATAAGTGTTTTAAGAGTTCTTAAGCCATTATGATAGATAGTGGGTAAATTACTTATGTTTTCAATGATAGTAGGAGTTTAATGCTTAGTGGAATGTGTAGAGGGTGAAACTCAATGTTTATGCAGTCTACTTAAGATTATAAATAGAAACATAATGTAAAACATAAAGCAGATTATGAATAGATTTCTTTTGAGTTTTTTCCCATTGTGAGAACTTCCCTTTTGTTCTTGGGTGAAGAACTAAATCTGATCTTATTAAGGCAACTTGTGGTGATCAAACCAAGACTTATCACTGACCTTCTCATCTTCTCTTGAGTGTGGTGTCTATATCTTTTTGATTAAACACAATCAAACTCAAACACAATCTATACTCCAACCTGAAAGTGCAAGGTGATCTGGCCTATATTAGTTGTTGATTCACGCCATTCAACTCAACCAACGTTGAATCATATCACTTTCTGAACTTAATCGCATAGAGTATCAGAGTAAAATTTTGATAACACTTGTGACGTTAATCTTGTTTCAGAACTCAGTACTCAACACAATTTCTTTCGTGATTTTTTCAGAAAGCTCATCTTTCATTAGAGAATCAGTGTCAATCTTTGATATATGTGTGATAAAAAATTTGAAATCATGCAACTAATAATGATATAATAGTTTCTGAAATATACATATGTTAGAGAATGTAAGATTTTATATATAGGGTGAAAACTAAGTTCTAAACACATGTATCAGAGCACACTTGTACATATCAGTGAGCAAGTATATGATTTCTAAACTATTTCTCAGAACATAAACATGCGTATCAGAGCATCAATGATATGAAGCCATAGATCATAAGTTACGTACATGATAGATGTATCAGAGCAAGAATTAATTGTATCAGTGCATAAGCTTTCTAAGGACCATAAATTGTTCAGAATTGTAAAAATTATTCCAAAAGACACAAAAGAAAATAAATATGATTCAAAAGCACAAAAAGTGATATGCATGAGACTTGGGCTTTCTAAAGAACTCCCCTTCAGTTAGACCCTTGACTCACTTGCACAAAAGATTTTCCTTCTTGTTCTTCTCCCTTTTTGTCATCAACAAAAGGGTGTGCAGGTGGCCACACCATCACTAGCCTCCTTTTCTAAGATAACAAAGAAGTTGCAAGAGCAACTCCTCGTGTCTTCTTAGTTGGGCTCTAATCTCTCCATTGGAAGCTTCAACTCTGCCCAATCTAGTAGCCATATCTCATTGGTTGTGTAATAATATCTAGACTTCTAAGAGACTAGGTTGAGGCTCAGGTTAAGGTTGGCTTGGGAGGTATACTATTGTTGTTCGGGTAGCCTTGAAAGTAAGCTCTGGAATATCTAAGGGAATAGTGTCCCTTGAATTGGTGAGTCTTGAGTATCTTTTAGCTCATTGTTTGCAGCAGCAACAGTAGTAGGAGTTGTCGAAGTGGTAGGTGAAATATCAGCAAGTTGATGGGGTAGTGACAGCAGGAACATCATTAGTAGTGTGAGGAGAGTTGGTCTCTAAAGCTTCATCACTCCCCTCCAAAGGAGTTATTCTAATGAATAGAGAGGGATAAGACACATGCTTCATGATTATTGCTTTTGAAAGTTCAACAGCTTCCTCCTCAGGCTCTTCCACTATTGGCTCCAAAGCATGTGGTACGTTCTAGGATGGAAAGATAAGGAATGGAATTGGTTAAAGGTGCTACAATCAAGAATGATTGATAAGCCAAGGGAGATCGCCATAAGAGTAATTGGATACTCTTGATAAGACCTAGAGTTCCAAGCAAAAACCAAAGAGGCACTCTTACCAAAATAAAAAAGGTATTCTGATTTGAATTTAGCCAAAATCCCCTTCCCCTTCTTATGCTTAATGACATATGGAAATTGTTCTAAAAACTCAACCCATTTGGCATGTCTTTTATTCAGCTTGCCTTATCCTTTCAAGTATTTTAGGGAGTCATGATCACTATGAATCACAAATTCTTTGGGGAACAAATAATGCTGCCAAGTTTTCAAGGCATGCACTAAGGCATACAATTCCTTATCATAAGTGGGATAGTTTAGGGCAGCCCCATTTAACTTTTTACTAAAATAAGCAATTGAATGGCCTTCTTGCATCGAGACAACCCCAATGCCCACGTTTGATACATCACATTCAAGTTCAAAATATTTAGCAAAATTGGGCAAAGCAAGAACAGGTGCATTAGTTAGCCTATGCTTAAGGGCAGCAAAGGCCTGCTCTTGTTTCTCTCCCCATTTGAAACCCACATGCTTTTTAACTATCTCATTAAGAGGCATAGCCAAGGTGCTAAAGTCCCTAACAAACCTCCTATAGAAACTAGCTAAACCATAGAAACTTCTCACTTCACTCACATTCTTAGGCTTAGGCCACTCTTGAATGGCCTTAACCTTTTCCTCATCAACTTGCACTTCTAAGCACATGCATTTCTCAAGATTAGCATACAATTTTTATTTTCTAAGCACATGCATGACAACTTTCAAATGTTCAATATGCAAGTCAAAACTAGTGCTATAAATTAGAATGTCATCAAAGTAAACAACAACAAATTTGCCAATAAAATCTCTTAAGACATGGTTCATTAATCTTATAAAAGTGCTTGGGGCATTAGTTAGCCCGAAAGGCAACTAGCCACTCATACAAACCATTCTTAGTTTTAAAGGCAGTTTTCCATTCATCCCCTTCTCTTATCCTAATCTGATGATACCCACTTTTTAAATCAATTTTAGAAAAATAACAGGTACCGTATAGTTCATCAAGAAGGTCATCTAACCTGGGAATAGGGTGTTGGTACTTGACTGTGATATTGTTGATTGCTCTACAGTCACTGCACATCCTCCAAGTCCCATCCTTTTTAGGCACCAGAATCACTAGAACAGCACATGGACTCAAGTGTTCTTGCACCTAACCTTTTGTCATAAACTTTTCAACTTGCTTTTGTATTTCTTTGGTCTCTTGAGGATTACTCATATAAGCTGGCCAATTAGGTAAAGATGCACCAGGGATGAGATCAATATGATGCTCGATCCCTCTCAAAGGTGGAAATCCACTTGGAACTTTCTTTGGAAACATATTCTTGTATTCCTGCAAAAGAAACTCAACATTAGCAGGGGCAACACTTTTATTAGAGTTATCAGTAGTTAAAAACATTTTTCTTGCAATAAAGTAAATGAAGTGGCTGGTTGGCAAGCAACAGCTTCTTCACCTCACTTTCTTTTATTAAACAACTCTATGTTCTCTCAAGTGTTTCACTTAATCCCACAAGTGTTTCACTCTTTTCCTTTCCACACTTTTTTTTTTGTTAAGTGTTTCACTCTTTTGCATGTCATTCTTCTCTTTTTTCTCTTTTCTCTCTTGCACTCTCTTTTCTCTCATTTTTGTTTAATCCTCACACACCTCTCTAGGAGATAAAGGTTTTAGTACAATTTTCTTCCCATTATGCATGAAAGCAATCTTGTTTGTGAACCCATCATGAGCAGCTTTGATGTCATATTTCCATTGCCTCCTTAAGAGAACATGGCTTGCCTCCATTGGAACCACATAACATATCACTTTGTCATTGTATTGTCCCATGGAAAAGTGTAGCTCCACTTGCATGCTCATGGTCATCTCTCCATCTTTACTAAGCTATTGGAGTTTGTATGGCCTAGGATATGGCTTGGTCTCCAAATTTAATTTGGACACTAATCTAGAGCTGGCTGCATTGGTGCAACTCCCTCCATCCACTATCAAGGAACATAGTTTCCTATTGATTGAACAACTAGAGTGAAAATGTTCTCTCTTAGGGAATCATTAAGAGCTTACATCTGACTTCCAAGTAACCTCCTAATCATCAATAAATCTTCTTCTGTGGCCTCCACAATAATCTCCTCATCTACCTCTTCCTTTTCCTCAGCTTCACTAGCTGAAGACTCACTAGTGATTTCTCTATTCTCCTTGAGTAACATAGTCTTCTTGGTTGGACACTCTGAAGCTATGTGACCTCTCCCCAAACACTCGAAGCATTTTACCTCATTACTCCTTGTCTTTTTAGGGGTCTCATTAGACTTGAATTGAGACCTTTGAGGTGCAGCCATGGTATCGCTAGAAGAAGTACCTCCCTCCTTCTTATTTCTTTCTTTACAATTTGAAGAATTGAAATTAGAAGAACTCCTTCTCATGGTGCCTTTTCTCTTAAGTTGCTGCTCCACTTTAGTAGTTTGATGTACCAAGTCTTTCAACTCCATGTAATTTTGTAATTCAACCACATCTCCACTGTCATGATTCAGCCTATTCAGAAAACGTGTCATAGTAGTCTCCCTATCTTCATTCACATTGGCTCTAATCAAAGACACCTCCATCTTCTTGTGATATTCATCAACACTCCTGCTACCTTGTGTGAGTCTTTGGAGCTTGTTATGAAGGTCCCTATGATAATAAGAAGGAACAAATCAACCTTTTCATTTCAACCCAAGTATCCACCAAAGGTTCTTCATATCTAAGTTGCTCTTTTTGCAATTGGTTCCACTAAATAAGAGCATAGTCCGTGAATTCCATGGTTGCCACCTTTACTTTCTTTTCTTCAGTGTAATTATGGCATGAGAACAACTACTCAATTTTCATCTCCCATCCAAGATAAGCCTCTGGATCATTTTTTCCTTTGAAAGGTGGGATATTAAGCTTCACTCCCTCAATTTGATCCTCTCTAGCATTACCCTCATTGTCTCTTCTCCTACTTCCATCAATCCTCCTTCTACCTCCATCATCGTCATGATGTTCTTGATTTTGTAACCGCTCAATTCTCTCATATAATTGCTCTGTATGCTCCCTCTTCATCCTTCGTATTTGAGTAGTAATAGCCTCCACTAGCAATCTGTTATTTCCCCCATGAGAAAGGGTGCCATCACTACTTGTTCCTACCATAATTCAAGTAAAAAGGAAAAAAAGAAAAAAAAATGAAAGCCATAGGACCTCACCATACTTCTCACATGTTTACACTTTTAGAAATATATCACTCATGTTTATTGCTCTCTAATAGGCTTTTGTGTAAAGTTCTCTCTTGCCTTTTACCACTCAAGTGCTCTCGACGGCTCTTAAATGGAATCACAGGCCAATTCATAGAGAAACTCCAACAACCGCAATGTCAAATCACAAAACAACAAGAGGGTCAACAAAAAAAACTCCCATAAAAAAAATTTAACATCCAAAAGAGACAAGCACACTCAATCAGAGGTCAAACAAGCCACTGTTTTGATCCCTTTTTTTTAAATCTGTTCTTGATGATTGTAAATAAACATACCAAATGGAATCACCTCAAAACAAGCATATTTTTAACAACTAAACATCAAACTGACAAAGCCTAGAAGGATTAAAATGAAACAATTCCCAAGAACATCAAGAACACATGATGAACATTCTATACCATTTTTTTTTGGCCTGTTGATCCAATGTAACATCAAACAAATACAGAAATGGAAATTATAAGAATATCACAAAATTAAGCAAAATGATGAATCAAACAAGGATTAAAAAAAACAAATTTCAGGATTGCACCAGATTGAGCTCGTAAAAAAATTCATTGTATCTCACTCTACAAAAGCCAGGTTGCAACGATTCCAAAATGAGATGAAAAATGAGACTCTAAAATTCAGAAATGAGCCAAGAAACATTGAAATATGATACGTATAACTCATGATATGAACCAAGGAAAACTGACCAATTTTGCAAAATTTGAACTGAGCTCTGATTACCAAATGTTATGTTCCAGGATGGAAAGATGAGGAATGGAATTGGTTGGAGGCGCCACAATCAAAGGCAATTGGATACTCTTGATAAGACCTAGGGTTCCAAGTAAGAACCAAAGAGGCACTCTTACCAAAAACAAGGTATTCTGATATGAATTGAGCAAAAATCCCCCTTCCAAAAGGTGTTTACAAGGTTTATAAACTAAAAAGTGGGCTGTAATACTTATAGCCAATGATTAAAATCTAAACCAAATAAAATATGAAATTAACAAGTAATGGGCTGTACAAAATTCAGAAGCCCAATTACATTATTACAACCTTTATTTAGTAACATAAAAGGCTTAAAAAGATGGTGGCAGCCCATATAACATCAAGGTTCTTCAAGTGGGATTATGCAATGCACCATTTTGGGCTTCAAGTCTTCCAAGTTAGAGGCAGCCTCAAGAATTGTTGCTACAACTTGTTGCAATGCCTCCTTTGCTTTCCTAGCCCTTCCTCTTGTTATAGGTCCCCCAAGTCCTCCAAGCACCTTGTTGTCCTTGCCACTAGCCATGTTCTCATCAGTATGAGGGATCTTACTCATAAAAATCCTTAGCTCCTCAGAGCTCTCTCCCTCAAGTTGTGACTCTTCTTCTATGCTCTTAGACATGGATTTTGTAACACCCTAAAAATTATTTAAAAATTAATTTAAGCTTTATTAGTCATAATTTCAAAAATATGATAGTTTCAATAATGATGAGGATGGTCCAATGGATTTGCAAAAAAAAAAATAAAAAAATAAAAAAACTTAAATAGTATTTTGCGGGCCCTACGGTCTCGTCAGGACAGCCGAAACCCCAGATCCGGCGGGACCAAGAAATGCTTGGGACTGAGAAAAGAGAGGTTAAGGTTAGAATTAGTTAGAAATGAGAATGTTAGGCTGGAAATTAATTTTCAGGCAATGTTTAATTAGTCAGGTACAATATTTTACCCATTCAGTAAAATTTCGGTGTGTAATTTTTAACACCGAATGATAGTTTAATCTTACAAAATGATAATGTCTATCCTTTTTAATGTCAAGTGTAAGGCTAAGACTTCATCTTGCTTTATAAGATCAAATCTTAGCCATTCATTCCTTTTTATTGTTAGAAAAACATACATCTTTGACTACATCATTAATACATCTTAGAATACTTTAAAAAAAAGGCCACAAAGCTTCCCTTTGAAGCTCACATTCTCAGCCATGAAAAAGGGAACACAACCACCTCCAATTTTGTTCCTTTAAGGAGCATGAAACTTGATTCAAACCTCCATTTTCCTTGTAACGCCCTGATTTTTTGTTTGGGAGAAATGACCAAAATGCCCCTGAGTTCATTTCCAGATCGGAATATGAGGATAGCCAACCCGGAAGTCCTCGAAGGGTTAACTCAATATTTGAAGGGAATTAGATGGCCCTTGAGTGGTTTCGGAGGCGAAAATCTCATTTTCTGCAGTTTCGGATCAAAATGACCAAAATACCCCTATAGCGTTTTTACGCGGGTAAAGGTGCCGTTGAGCCCGAAACTTTCCCCGAATGTTTAAAACAATGTTTTCATGTGTTTAAAAGTGTCTGTCTAAGTCTCGATGGTCCCGGGCAGTTTTTGTGCAAAATTATGATTTTGCCCCCGGGATAATGCCGTTTGAGCTTAATGACGTAATTAAACAAACCTAAGCAATATTAGGCTCTAGTCGAAGATTAATTAATTTCCATAATTAATCTAGAGTCAAAATAATTTAATAAAATTAATTAGGACCTAAAATTGCTTAGATTAAACCTAAATCTCTTTTTAAAACTCAAGATTCCTAGTCTTGGAATCTTTAATAGTGTTTTTTCTCTCCAATTTCCCTAAATCAAGGAATTCTGTTGGCATTGGATTCCTTGTTAATGGAGATTGACTCCATTAATTTAGCAAGACCACCTCCTAAACGTAGTCTTACAAGCCTCTAATTAACCATTACCTCACCTAAACACCTTCCTACAAATTCCTAATCTTAAACATAATCTAAAACACACCTAAACACACTTCTAAATCACAATTAAATGGAAGAAATCCCCCCCCCCCCAATGGCTGATGCAATTTGGCCACCTCACCCAAAATTTCATCACATGATTTAAATTTTAAACACTCCTTGAGCCATAGCTTGAACCATACCTCACCATGCCTCAAGATCACAACATCTCACCTCATGGATCTCATGGGCTGCCTTGACCATGGCCGAAACCCTCCTCCCCCTTTGCACCTTTCATTTGTTTCATTTCTCTATAAATAGCACACTTGAGTGAACTTGAAATACCTTTAGTTCATTTGCTAAGTTTAGAGCACTCAAAGCTTTTCCTTTTCTCTCAAAGATCAAGAGTTCTTCTTCTTCATCCTCTTCAACATCATTTCACTTGGTAGGGATTTTGTTTTAAATGTTTTAGCCATAAAGTTCTTGTTTAAGTTATGTGCTTTATAGTTTCTCTTGAATCTTTTAGAACTTCTTTCTTCCTCTTTGATTCTTTTCATTTTCAGCCAAGGGCCTTGAAGGACTTGAAAATGAGAGCTTGATGATGAGGATCTCATGATGATATTTATCACTTGAGCAACCTCTAAAGCTTGATCTTGGTTCTTGAGTAAAAGATGTTTTTAGTTTCTTTCTTTCTTGATCTTGGAAACTTAGTTTTGATAATGCTCTAAAAATGGATGTATGAACTCAATGATGAGGACTCATGATGTTGGTGTTAATACATCATCAAGATCATGGTCTCTAGAGTTTCAAAATGGTTCTTTTCTTGTTCATGGCTTCGGGCCGTTTTTCCTTTTCCTTTCTCTAAAATTTTGGCCATCCTTGATGGTTCAACATGAAAGCTTGATAATGAGAGTTTCTAGATGATGACCATGTGTTCATCACAATGAGACCTCTAGAGGTTGAGTTTTAATAAAAATGTTATTTATGATTTTGCTTCAAGGAATGATATTTTGTTTACTTTAGCTTGTTGTGATAAATTCGGGTTAAGGCTTAAGTTCCTTCAAAGTTTGGTAAGAGCTCTAGTAAAGATATAAAAATGAACTTGCATATTTATATTTCTAGCACCTCATATTTATATTTCAAGCTCTTGCATCTCATATTTACTTTCCTATATTATCACTAAACTCTAAAGATTAAAGAAAAGGACTTGCATTATCACGTTTAAGTTCAAGCCTTGCGTTGCACGTTTATATTTCAAGTCATCACTTAAAGAACTTAAAGATTTAAAAGAGTTTGCATATCACCTAATTAATCTCGAAGCCTTTCTATTTCGGCCTTAAAGTCGATTGTTGCTGGGCCTAAAGCACTAAAATAAAGAATTGAACTTGCATATTTACTTTCAAGTTTCGCATATTTTACTTTGTGCCTTGCATATTTAATTTCAAGTTCTTGCATTCCATATTTACTTTGAAGCTCTCACTTTACTTTATAATAAAGAATAAAATGGAATGCATAGCGCGTTTATATTTTGTCAGCACTTAAGGAACCTAGAGCTCAAAGACTTGCCCTCATTATCTCAAGTTAAAGTTTGATTATGGAAACATCCCCAAGGATGTAAATTCAGCCATGTGATGTGGATGAACCCAAAATGGGCTTCATCTAGTTGCAAGGGCCAACAATCTATGTTCAAAAGTTTCCCTATGTTTTTAAGAGTTCTATAAGGTCATGATCAACAAGATTTGTAAATCAAACCTCTTCCAAGAGTGATCTAAATTTTTTATTGCCCTATGATTGTTTTTTTCCTCTTTTACAAGATAAAATGTTTTGCAAAAGAGTTTTAAAGTTCTAGAACGATTCGAGGGGAAGCTAGCAACCTATGCTTGTGAAAAATGAGATTTTATTCAAGATATGTATATGCATGAATTCGGTTCTGCCATGACATGATTGCTGTTGTATGGTGATGTTTTGACATGTTAGAATGTGTGAAATTTATATGTGTTGAGGTAGAATCCTTTCTATGCATGTTAGGAAAACCGTAAAGTTAAGTTTTAGCATAGTTTTGACCCATCTATTTTTGGTTTCTGCCCAAACTGTTTTAGTGTGATAATAATCAGATTAGGATTGTTTAATTATGAAAAACTTGGTTACATTTGGTGTAAGATTGAATTTTAGCACCCATAAAGAAACCAGTAACTAGAGAACCGTAAAAATAAAATTCTAGAACTCTTGAACATTTAATTTTCTGATTCTGTACAACACTCTTATAATGTAGTAAACATGATTTATAAATAGTTCAAAGGCTTAGGAACACCTCATAATTGGTTTAGATTTAATTTATAGTGCCTTAGGCGAAGACGGAACCAAGAAAGGGTCTAAAACATAAGTTCTAGAAACCCATAATCTTAAAAATGTAATTCTGCCCTTAGAGTACGATGCTGCCCAGATTTACCAATGAACTTAAATGCTAGTAAGAATTATTAGTTGTGAATCATTAGGTGCATAAGAGGTTAATAGAGAACGATAGAATAATTACATCTCAAGTTTAAGGCCCTTAAGGGTCAAAGCATAAAACACCGTAGGATCAAGAGCATAATAAGCTATAATGTTACATGAGGATGGATGTTTTATCTAAGAATGATTATGTATACATGTGAAATTATGATTGAGGATACATGTTCTAATTGTTTATGTGGCATAAAGTAATTTTAGAAGAAATCCGGCGTGCCGCTGTTATGCTGCCAAATTTCTGACAAATTTGAGGACTTAGAAAGTTTTTGAAAAACCTATGAGATTTTCCTAAAAAGAGATGAGGTACTAAGATGTGTTCTTGGATGACACCGGTTTGGCCGAGCACCTCCAAGAACTCATGTGACATCGGTACCAAGATGTATTCTTAGGTGCCACTATTAAGATGTTACTAGATATCATGATGAGTATTCTTGCATTAAGTAGTGCCATGCATACATTCTTTAATATGTTGCATCCATGACATTAAGAATCATTCTAAAATGAACAGACCTTGGTTAACTATGTTTGAAGCTTAAAATGAACTTGATGCATGCTCACTTATTTTATACACTAAACCCAAGGTCCCTGGGGACGTCGATGATGACACTTAGGTAGTAGGAGGCCCTATTGAGATTCTTTAGCAAGATTCTCACTCCATCTATCTCTTCCTTCCGTCACGTCTTTAGATGGCGACGTTCGTGATTTTTGTGGGCACCTTGATATGGGAAGTGCATCATGATGTGGACCACGGGTCATACCATTTTGTGGGTCGCTGCGTCATTCATGTATTCATGTTCGTTGGATAGCCTTTCAATTACCCTGTACATACTCACCAATTCTCTCCCACCTCACCATTCAGTGACGACTTCGTGTTCGAGCGTGCACGCCCTCGAGAGGAGCGGATCCACCGTACCCCACCGACAGCTTCTACCATCCGGGACTACCCACAGTATGTGCCCCGCTCTCTCTCATCATTCTCCGAGACGGACCTTTCAGAGGACTCTGCTACTCAGGTACCTTTCGAGGGATCCTCCCCCACTGTACCAATGGACGTTAGGGAGGGTAGCAAGGCTTCTGTCACTCAGCTGATACGTGGAGGATGGGTGAGGATGATTTCCCACCGTGAAGCTCATGCCCGGCTGATGCAGCGTATAGCTACCCCGGCAAATATAGCCCAGTGGATCGGATATGTCCCTCCTTTCTAGAGAGGCCTGCAATAGGAGACGACAACTGTGCCCCGGTGCCCGAGCTCCGACTAGACCGGGATACCCTCCTTTTGCCTTAAGGTTATCTATGTGTAGGCGCCCTAGAGTAGGAGAGTTTCTTCTTATGCCTTCTATTGTACTTTCATTTTCCATGTATTTCCATTTCAGTTGTATTCGCTTTATGTTGTACTAAACTAAGTCCCGCCTTTCTTGGGTGGGCATAATATATATATCAACGTATGCAGTTTGTTTTATTATGCTGTGCAATTACGTGTTTTATGACCAGATGTTCATGACGAGTTTATTTGGATTTGTGTTTTATTCCTCTCATGCTTCATCATTAGTCATGTCGCGCGGCTTTCACTTTGTTTTTATAATTCAAAAAAAATTTTACCTGTATTTTCTGCTAAGTATTTTGAAGTAAACAGGAAACTATGACGTAATAGACTAATGATTAACCTGAATATGTTCTAGAGTATTGGGTTAAAAATTAGGATGTTACATTTCTACCCTAGAATTGATGAAACAACAAACTCTCTTTACAAAATTTGTTCTACTCCTCAATATCTACAAAAATTATAATTTGAATCCATAAACCTTTTCTACTTTGAGAGCTCACCATCTGCTATTTAGGGAAGGTTTAATGTTGATTTGGTGGCCTTGAAGTGAGCAAGATCACTCTTGGAACATCCTTAAAGCCAAGATCCTTAAAGCCACCAAAGTAGGGCATTTTAAACGTCTTTTACTTCAACTCTATTTTTGTGATTTTCTTATTGATTTCACTGAATATTTTTAGTTAGATTGGTTGATAATATATTTATAGTGATGTATTAATTTTGGCGGAGTGGTTTGATGTTGTGAAAAATCATTTTTGTGGAAAGAGATTTTGAACCATGCTGCTGGATTTTCGATTTCTATATGGACAGCCACTGATCACAAATTTTCTGACCTAGTTAGAGGCTTTAGATTGAGCTGAAAATTTTATATGATGTAGTTAACATGTTAAGGTATCTTCAGTAAATATTTTGAGGTATTCTGGGGCACTTTTGAGATGTTCAAAAATTCAAGAACTGAGATTGTATCTATGCTGCCTGAAATGTTGGAATAGAAGCTATAATTTTTGCTAATTCTGTTACCAATCAAATGATTGAATTATAACTTGAAATGTTTACAGGATGTTGAGGGAATATTGAAGTCCAATTGTGAATTTTTGTATGATTTGATATGATCATTTGATAGGGTAATAAAATTGGAGACTATAGCTGTTGGCTATAAATAGGGGATTTTTGACCTCCAAATTTGTTAATTTTGTTCTCATAGTTAGAGAACTTTTTTCCTCTGAAATTTTTATAGGACCTTATAGACACATATGGAGAATTTTTATAGCCTTTGAATTGGTTATTTGGTATGAAAAATAAATTGTGTACTTGAGTGAAAAATCAGCCAATGTGTTGAAATTGTGACAATGCCTTGAATTAGTGACCTAATGACATTTGGTTCAAGTTTGATGTGTAGGAATGCATGGCATGGACTACCAAGATTATTTTATGAGGAACGAATGAATGACATACCTAGGTTTAAAGCATTATGAAATCAGAGAATTATGTTAATGCATATAGAAATGTGATGCATATATATGTGAGCTTGAGGATGATGTACATATTAAGTGAAAAATAAAATCCTCTTTAGGGCACGAAAAGTCTCTTTTAATGTAAAAAAGGCACAACAAAGTCCTCTTTAGTATGGAAAGGGCATGGAAAGGTCCCCTTTAATATAAAATGGGCATGGAAAAGTCCCCCTACCATGTCAAGGGCACAAAGAGATCATTGTAATTGCTATATGTATATGCATATTTTATTAAATTATTTGTCTTGAATGAATTACTAGGATCTTGAATGTCATGAAACACACATGTTAAGTGATTAAATAATAAAAGAGACCCACTTCGGAGAATTGGTTTCTAAACTTTAAAATGAACCCTTGATATATTTTGCATGCTCATATTTTCTGAATAAACCAAAGTGGCTAGGACGATGATGATGACATTATGATTATGTATTTTGGGGATGCCCTACTGAGAATTGTATAATTCTGACCCCTATTTGTTTTGTGTTCCCGTATTGTCTCCAAGTTGATCTAGAGAACTATGGGGTTGCTATACAAAGAAACTCGGGATTACAGTACTTTAATAGTTGATGCTTTTCTTATGTGGTATATAGTTGTAGGTATATGTGTACGTTAATGTAATAGAGATTGTATATGTCTTAAAGCTCATAGAAGAGCTTCCTTATGTGATTGACTTTATATTAAATAAATGTTTTATATCTTTGTTATATATTTTAATAGAATTATGCTTAGTTATTACACGCATTATATCGAGCTTGCTATAGATATTTAAGAAAGGTCAGCTAATTTATAAGTAACAACTCTCGAGTCCAATGTCATAACTTATGAATGATATTGTATTTGGGAGGATGTTATAGATTTCAACATCTATTTTAGGGTCAAAGAGTTATCATCACCACCTTTAGGAGCAATTTTTGTGGCTTTCTTAGCTTGAGCATTAGCTACTATCTTGGGCTCCATTGATTCCTCAATGGCCTTGTTCAATGTAGCATAAGCAGCTTCTAGAGCACTTGTGGACTCTATTGTGGAGTTAGTTTCTGAGGAGACTTGGCTTCTGGGAGGTACAGCAGAAATAGGGAAGGAAGTGTACCCAAACTGGTGAGTCATTAGCAAGCTAGGTTAATCTTCAATCAGCACAAAGGGTTCAGGGACTTGAACTCTTGTGCTCCTCTTAGATGAGCTTTGGATCCCCTTAAACCTTTCTACTTTCCTAGTCTTATCCTACTCTCCTTGAAGATCTTTTCTATTTACTCTATCTTCAGCGAAGTCAGCATTATAGAAACCCACAATCTTGTTAGATGTACCTTTCTTATACCATAAACCAAGATTGGTAGTACCAACTAAATACCTCATAATTCTTTTAACAGTAGTTAAGTGTGATTGCTTTGGGTTAGATTGAAATTTAGCACAATTGCCCACACTTAATTGGATGTCTAGCCTACTTACAATAAGATACAAGAGAGAACCAATCATTCCCCTATAATTACTTTCTGATACTTTCTCACCATTCTCTTCTACATCAATGACTTGAGATGGATGCATGGGGTTGCTTATAGGTTTTACTTGATCCATATTAAACTTGTTCTAAAGCTCTTTCATATATTATTTTGTATGGATCAAGGTTCCCTTTTTTGTTGTGTTATTTGCAATCCCATAAATAATTTAAGTTCACCTATCATGCTTATCTCAAATTCACTTTGCATTAGTTTAGAAAACTTTTAACATAGAGAATGATCAGTAGCACCAAATATGATGTCATCAACATATATTTGGACTATCAGAAGGTGATTATCTTGTTGTAAAGTAAATAAAGTTATGTCAACATTACCTCTCTTAAATCCATTCTAAAGTAAGAAAGTACTTAACCTTTCATACCAAGCTCTTGGAGTTTGTTTTACACCATAAAGTGCCTTTGTTAACTTAAAGACATGGTTAGGAAGGGCTTCACTCTCAAAACTTGGAGGCTGCCTCACATTTATTTCTTCAAAAAGAAATCCATTTAGAAAGGCAGATTTCACATCCATTTGGTATAGAGTGAATCCCATGAAAGTTGCAAAAGCAAGTAGCATTCTAATAGCTTCAAGCCTTGCTACTGATGCAAAGGTTTTATCATAATCAATCCCCTTTTGTTGATTATAACCTTGTGCCACCCATCTTGCTTTATTTCTGACCACTTTTTCAGCCTCGTCCAACTTGTTTCTAAATACCCACTTGGTTCCAATGATGGTTTTTCCTTTAGGTTTCTCCACAAGTATCTAGATTTTGTTTTTCTGGAACTGATCTAGTTCCTCTTATATATAGTCTTCATCCCACATTGATCATTCAAAGCATTTTCAACATTTCTAGTTCTATGGTCATGATGAAAGCATAGTTGGTCTCATTTTTGAGGGATGATCTTATCCTAGGACCTTTAGAAATATGCCCAAGAACTTGAATTTGAGAGACTACTCTTAAATTAGAAACTTCTCTATAGTTTTTGCACCCATGTTGATCTACAGTTTCTCTGTAATTTTTAGATTATTCATCTTCATGTTTAGAAATATAGCTTTCTGAAGGATTTGGAGTTTTGAGTAAGCTTTCTGAATTGACTATGTTATGGAGCTTCCTTTTTAAAGATGATGCTTTCTCTGGCTTGCTTTCTAAAGACTCCTTGAGACTCAGCTTTTCAAGATCTTCTTCCAAGTCCACTAGATCATGATCTAAGTCCTTCTTGTATTCTTTAAACTTGACATGGATAGTCTCCTCAACATATAGTGTCCTTTTATTATATACCCTATAAGCTTTTGAGACTAAAAAATACCCTAAGTAAATTCCATCATCAGACTTATGATCAATCTTTGTGATCTTATCCTTAGTGTTAAGAATGAAATAGTTAGATCCAAAGACATAAAAGTATGAAATGTTGGGTTTTCTTCCTTTCTATAGCTCATAAGGGATTTCTTAAAGATTGACCTTTGAAAGATTTTGTTTTGAATATAGCAAGAGGTGTTTACAATCTCTGCTCAAAACCCTTTGGATAAACCACTTTCTAAGAGCATTGTTTTGGCCATTTTCTACAAGCTTCTATTTTTTCTTTCAGCAAGCCCATTTTGTTGGGGAGTTCTAGGAGTAGAGAACTCATGGGAAACACCATGGTTTTCACAAAAAATTTTAAAAACGTGATTTTCAAATTCTACTCCATGATCTGATCTTATAGAGGTTATTTTGGAATCTTTTTTTATTACAAATACTTTTTGCAGAATCTTTGAATTTCTTAGTCACCTCATCCTTTAGAAGCCAAGAAAATAGCCTGTGTGAATCTAGGAAAATCATCTACCATAACAAAAGATAGTATATTCTTCCAACAAGAGTTGTAGTCTTGGTTGGTCCAAAAAGGTCTATATGTAGAAGCTAATAGTTGACACTACATTTTTATTGTGGAAAGAGGCTTTAGTTTTCTTGTCTTTCTCACAGAAATCACAAGTGAATCCTTGTCATAACTTACCTTTGGTAGGCTTTTAACAAGCTCTTTCGAAGATAACTCAGAAATCAGCTTCATATGAGTATGTCCAAACTTCTTATGCCATAACCACTTATCATCCATGAAGGATACATGACATTTTACATCTTGTTCTAGAAGATTATCCGAGAATAACACAAAAGTTTTATCATGTCTCTTGCCAGATAAAAGTGCTTGTTCAGAAGTAGGATTCATCATGTGGCATGCCTTGGTATTAAACCAGACAATAAAGCCTTGATCACAAAATTGGTTGATGCTCAACAAGTTGTGAGCTAAACCATATACTAATAAAACATTAGAGATTTGGTGAGAGTCATCTTTATCAACATTTCCAATGCTTGTGAATTTGGCTTTACCTCCATCAGCAAACTTGATAGAACCTGAGTTCTTAGGCTACAAGTTTCTGAACCATTTTTTGCTTCTTTACATGTATCTGGAGCAATGATAAGAGACATTTATGTCACTTATCTTGCTTTTAAACCTTAGCTTTTTGCATAAGTTTAACTAAGTTATTAATGTCATATACTTAGGATTTTGATTTAGTCTTCATTGTGCATTTTTTATAGAACCATTGACTATTACATTGATTTTGGAATAATTCGTAATTACAGCCTATTGTGTTTAACTTGTCTCTTTAAATATGGTTTTTTATACAAGAGCTTTGGATCAAGTGTAAATGTCAAGAATAGGGCTGATAACTCTTGGGAAAGAGCCTTGGAGCTGAAATGGATCGAAATTGGGACAAGCCACTCTCGGGTAGCGCTGCAGGGCTTGATAAGTTCAAGAATCCAAGCTTAAGACAACGCTCTCTAGATAGCACTGTAGCATTGTTGCGATGATGAGATTATAGATACTCGGTCTATTTTTGCTCCCACCTTGGGCTATTTTAGAGAGTAGTATTTAAGGGATTGACATTGACTTTTACCCTAGTTTTGGCTACACATTATAAGATGCTAGGTTTCTCTCTCTACATCTCCTTTATTCTTCTCTCTTTAGAGATTTCAATTGGGGAATTGATATGTTCATAGGGATTATGGCAAGGATTCTTGCTATTATTTTCAGGTATCATTTTATTTTCATTGTCGTAATCTTCTAAGGATGGAAGTGTAGATTTTCTCACTAATGTTTGAGACCCTATATATATATTGAATGCATTAGTTTTCTCAATGTTCTTTAGTTTTTATTCTTATAATTATTGTTGCGATTGTTACAATTTTTATTGGAATAACTAAATTGGCTATCGTTGTAACACCCTCCTAACTACCATGTTTTACTCGAGTGTTAACATAGTAATTAGAAAAGTATTACTTACATTCATAATCTATACTAGTCAAAAGAAATGAAATAAAGTAATTTAGACGCATATGTTACTAAACTTGTATATACATATATGAACATTAGTTTTAAGTTTGCAAATGTACATCGCATTGGGAAACAAACTAGTTAACTTCTAAGCTAGTCGGGAACTTAGTTCACAAAAAGAAACACCTCCGGTATCTAGTCTAACTTGCTCAAAGTCGAGGCCCAACAAAATTTTATAAAACAGAAATGGACCTCACAACATTTAATAGGATCAGTCTGCAGGCTAGCGGGTTTTTAGTACTAAACTACCATTATATACACATTAGGAGTCCCTGAAGATCTCACATCCTATTGGATGGAACCATTGGCCATCGGTATGATAGCCTCACCTTCGCCAGGGGAATCAGGATCCTCATATGGGTCTGAGTCTGAAGCTGAGGATGACGAGGGATCATCTGCTGGAGAGGGTGCTGGTGGTGTGTGTGGAATATCAAATATCACTGGGTGCGCCATGTGGAGAAGCACACCATCATAAGGGAAAGTAGGGTCAAAGTTAGCTGTAAATACAGAAGTACTAAAGGAACAACCCAAAAACACATAAACATGGACTTACGAGTAACTGACTGCATAAAGAAAGTCAAGGGCAGGATCATAATGCCACACCCACTGTGACGAGTCAAGGTAAAACACTAGTGACGGCATCTGCTGGATTTGAAGAATACAAAATAAATACAGCCGTAGGGATGAGAATATTATAAAATTCTCAGTAGGGTACTCCCTCAAATATGAACAGAATATAACTAGTAAATTCATCATGCTAAATCATATGCATAAATATTAATGTACATAATTCATGTAAAGTCAAAATGCAAAATGATAGTAATCATGTGCTTTTCTCTTGTAATCCGTGGAATTCAATTTAGTGCAGTTGTCTCTTTTCATCAACATAGGGAAGGCTTAATTTCACACCTAGTGGTATCTATAGTGGATGACTCTACAATGAACAATAAACTACTACTAGGACATGAGCTCATTCCTATACGTGATCATCGGACTTCACTTTTTTCCATTTTCAAATCATACACAGTTCTATTTCTAGCCGATACGTCTACCGACTCATAAAAGTTCTAGGGGAGTCCTTATTTTTGCCTCCCCTCTTCAACCCACATAAGTCTTGTCTCTGTTTTCCCCATATGTTAAAACATGCATAACTAAAATTCATATATTCTCTTTTGTCATATAACTTATCATGTACTTCTTTTTTTTTTCAAGGCACGCTTACATCACATGTAGGCATTCAATTACATTGGAGTCTCATTTGAGCCTCATAGACAAATCTTTAAAATAGCTAGCATATATTCATATAACATATACTTGGACTATATGTCATTCTATCATTAATTTAAGACATTCTCACCATTCCAGCACCTTGGCAGTTTACCATTTCAGTAAACAGCATTTAATTTCTCTATCAAATGGCCAATTCAAAGGCCACAAAAATTCCCCATGACACCTTAATGTGTCTAAAAGGCTTGTAAAATTTTCATAGGAAGAATCATTTCTTAACCATGTTAATAAACTTACATAAGTTTGGTGGTCAGAGACCTCATACACTTAGCTTAGGACTGGACTCTCATAATTTTAAACCCTAGCAAATGATTGAATCAATGTAAGAGAAAAATCATGGTTATACTCGAAGATGTTTTCCACACTCTATAAAAATTTCAAAGGAAAAATCAATCATTTGCTATAGTAACAAAATTAGACAAATTCACAACTTCAGTTCCAAGAGTTCAGGCAGCATAGGTACCAGTTCAGTCCTAGATTTTTTTAAGGCAGTATAAGTCAAAATCAAAGCTCAAGAAAAATCATGGAACTAGCCTAAGATGTTGACTTCAACATATAATTTTTCTAGCTGATAAAAATACATACAACAAAGTCAAAAAAATTGTGATCATACCTGCATGTAAGAAAACTGAAAATCCAGCAAGTATCACTCAACATCTCTTTGACAAAATTGATTTTTTCATAACACCAAACTAATCCATCTATGCAAATACATCAATATCTAGGTATAACATCACACAAAAACCAGATTTTATCACATTGAAACAAGCCAAAATTAGCAAGAACAGAAATCACAAAAACAAGACACAAAAACCCTACTTTGAAAGCTTTTGAGCTCTATGCTCCAAAGGATGCTCTACTTGATTTCTCTTCACTTTGAGGACTTATAATCAAACACCAAAGCTCCTCTAAACAGTGAGGAAGTAAGGGATCAAAGTGAGAGTTGGTGGAGAATGAAAATTTCAATCAGTTATATTTGAAGGTGTTGAGGTGTAAAACAATTTTAGTGAAGGAAGCTTTTGATTTTGACAACTCTAAGCTAGTATATATGGGATTTGAAACCAAGATGAAGCTCTTGGAAATGGTTGAGGTTGCTGCTATTTCCCTTAGTGATGGGCGAAAGTCTCTTGTGTAACATCCTTAAATTCATAAATAATATAAATATCGATTAATGCTAATTAGAAATTAGATAAAATATAGCAAAAACTAAGAGAACCTGGACCAGTTTTATGAAACATAACAAATATTATTAGAATATTCTTGTGTTTCTAGAGAAAAATGCAAAGAATTACAAAAATGCCATCATTTAACAGAAATAACGAAAATACCCTTGCTATGTAAAGGAAATTACCAAACTACCCTTGCTTTATTAGTAAATGACAAAGATACCCTTACTCTGTAAATAGAATTACAAGAATACCATTGTCATTGTATAATTACAAAAGTATCCTTGTCTTAGTTAAAGAAATTACTACAATGACAATTACAACAATGCCATTGCACAAATCCCTAGATTTGTCTTTAGGCAAGAATGAATCTAAGCCATTGGATTAAGATGACAATACAATAATTCAACCACATACATCATACACATTCTTAATCACATACATGCACATAGATAATCTCATGCTAAAAAAATTAAAAACACTTATTAAAGCATAAGAACACATGATATAAATCTATGATGCATACATTAAAGGTTAGAAAATTTCCACTAACATTTTTGCATAAAACATGGAACATGATTTCATAAAACTAGGCCAACATGTTTCCATAAAACATGGAGTGTTTTCATCCAAAGTTTGGCCAACATGTTTCCATAAAACATGGAGTGTTTTCATCCAAAGTTTGGCCAACATGTTTCCATAAATCATGCTCCAAGAATTAATTCTCTAAATGTTTCTTGTCTTGATCCTTCCACTATAAATACTCTTCAAACTCTTTTCCATTCCTTACATTTCCAAAACACAAAGAGGCCTTACATGCTTTGCAAGAGATACATTCTCTAGCTCTTGTAAAATACATACACTTTTACTAGTTTCCATGCCTTAGAAACTCCCTAAGTGCTCTTTCTTTCTTATATTTTTCTCTACCATTCTTCTTATGTTCTCCTCTTCAAAGATGTCTCTTAACCCTCTAAACCTTATTTTAAACACTTAAATTCTAAACTCAAACCTTCACTAGCTCTCATAAGAGTTACAATCTTTAACTCGTGAGAAATATTTTCTTAAGCACTCAAGTTCTAGAGCCAAGATTCAAGGAGGGTCATCTACTCCAAGGACTCTTGCTTAAGCTCAAGAAAGAAGAGAAGGACTATTTTTAGACCCTACATAAGAGGTAGGAGTTTCTTCTTTATTTGTTCAAGCATTATTGGCTTCTAACCATGGATAGAATGCCTCAACCTTGAGTTATTGTCAAAAGTTTTGAATGATTATTTGTAAAATATATTTTTAGATAGCATAATATATTCCATTATGTTCCTAGCACTTCTATGATGCTATCATACTCAAATATAACATAAAATGATACTATGTGAAACTTGTTTTTTAATAAAAATTACTAAAGACATAAAAATGGTAGGTGCTGGAATTTCTGGTTGATTCGGCAGGCACTTCGAAATGTAATGATCATAAAATATGAAGTATCCCGAAATAAAAATATTTTTATCATAAACTAAACTCATTATAGAAGACTCTCCAAAAAGAATCACCCAAAATGGAGTTCTCTAGCTCAAGATATAAATTTTCAAAGCTAAGCCAAAAACTGAAACTCTACATATGACCTTGCAGTAGTAAAATAAGTGTAACTCACTATATAAAAATCCAAATGGACTGATTTCAACTCCTTAGGAAAGCTAACACATAGAGAAACACATCTATGTATGTTATACATAATGCTTTGCACCACGTAAATATAGGATGAGAAATAAATTTTCAGGACAACTGTCTTTGTGAGAGTGTAGTTTGGAACGGTTCTGGCTAAGGAAAGACTTGGTATTTAAGCGTGTCCATTGTGACCCACCTCTCTTTCCTGGGAACCCTCCTGTGCACAGATTACAGTTGAAGGAATCTAAAACTACCTTTTCTAGGCTGAGATAACAAGTATATAGAGAGCTACAAACTTTTTCTTCTAAAAGATGTTACAAACTCAAATAAAAGATTCAAGTCTTGCAAGAAAACTTAAATATTTAAGTAGTAATAATTGTCGAGAGGAAATATATATATATATATATATATATAAGTCATAGGGGAGCTTTAAAATATGTAAAGAACATTTAATAATATTTTAAAGTGCATTAATGTATTACTAAAAATTAAGTGTACAAAGAAGACTAAGAGAATCTATATGAGATCTTATATAAGTCTATCCACTAAATACCTGCTTAACATGAATACTATTTTTATTTACCATGAGACTTAGTATGAAATGTCTACTACTTGATATAAGATTGTGTATGAAATGTTTCTATGATATCCAAGCTGATATATAGTATTATGAATATATATTGATGAGTTATGAAATGATAAGAATGGATGATTGATTGTACCATGATCTATTTATGATTGCATGATTATTATTCTTACTCAATGAGAATAAAGTAAAGCCTGAAAAAGTAGCAATGATAGTCTGGAAAAGTGGACTTGAGCTAAGCTCACGGCTTAACCCCCTAAAACCGTTGAGATCACGGCAACGGAAAGAAAACCAAAAGGTTGTGGCGCGGGCCACGGTATGAGCTCATTACCCTTTTAGGGTGGTCTAAGGCATTGATGTATTCATCCCGTGAGTAATTATGAGACATGTCAATAAAAGAGAATAAAGTGTCATGCATGAATACTACTAGTAGAAATGCTTGTATGATTACAAAAAAAAGAGATGCATGAAATCATTAAGTAATGTGTTGACTTGTAATTGATGAGTTAAGTTAGATATGTATGACTCTGCTAATAAGAATAGTTTAAAAGTAACTCTACCTCGGCTAATCACGTTTGCGAAAATCTTGATAAATGAACCTTTACCTGCCCATCACTTTGTAAATAAAGTCGAGGTGGTGGAGTGACAACGATGACACGATCGATACCAAGTTGAAATTCCTCTTGAGAAATCCAGCATTTCTCACTCCTATGTATGTTCCCTTGTCACCACCAGATACTGATGGATCCCAACTATTCGAGAAGGGGGAAGTCTCGCTTCCCTGAGTCAAGATGCACGGAGTCTGGGGAGCTAGGGAGAATGCCCCCTCCTAGCCTAGCCTCATATTAGACATCTGATAGGCTAAGAACCACCGCCACCACCTCTATAGTTATCTATGCTAGAAATTTTCACTTCTCCACTCTGCTATTCAGTATGTCGTACTTTCTTCTATGTACTATTTATTAGAAGTACAAAAAGCCAGTACTGTATTTACCCATGTAGGTGCTACTCTGTAAACTCATGTTGGTAACAATGTATAATTATTCCATGTTATGTTAAGTATTCTAAATTTCTACAATGATATTACTGCTCAGTAAACTTCAATTTTAGAAATTATATTATATCGGAACTATGGCGCACATACCATTCACATTACAGGCTTAGTTTTTAAAAGTAGATTCGTATAAAAAAAAATTACCCTTATCTTCTTATCATTAATTTAAAAATAAAATTGATTAAAGAATATAGGTAACAGCTAATAGAGTCCGGGTCTATTAGGGTGTTACATCTTGGAGTGTTGAAGAAGCAATGCTCATATTTATCTTGTGATTTAATGACATAATATTATATAATATAATTAGATAAATCCTACTCCAAAAGTAAAATGGATGGCTATGATTCAATCTTGTAATTCAAGATTGAATCCTAGCCATTCATTTGATTTAAAGAGATAGGGTCATTCATTTTATAGAGATTAAATTAGTTTTCAATGTTAGAAATCGCACACCGAAATTTTACCGAACGGATGAAACACTGCACCCGAGTAAGCTGATATTACCCAAAAATTAATTCTAAGTATAAAATTTTCTTTCCAAATATTTCTAAGCTTGTTCCCATGTTTTTTCAATTTCAGCCACCTTTAAGTCCCGAATCTAGAGTTTCGGCTATTCCGACGAGCTCATGGGGCCCATAAAACACTATTCACATTTTTCTTTTGGGCATTCATTGAGTCCTCTACATTATCACTATGTCTATCAGATATTTGAAATTACAACTAATAAAATCCAAAATAATTTTAAAATAATTTTTAGGGTGTTACAATAATCATTTAGGGGAACACTTTGAGAATAAATTGATGGATCTATTGGTTTGTGTTTGAAGAAGAACATTGGAATTAACTTTCCGATTGGTTGTTAGGCTATAGTAATTGGTACATTAAATCAATATGATTTCTAAATAAATTAAGATCTCGTTTATTACTTATTTGCATTGGTCAAATTTTAGAGGTAGATTGATCACTAGTAGAATTGCTAGTAATTTATTGCTAGTAGCCACTAATGTATTCAATATTTTTATCTATGATAACTAGTTCCAATCTTAGGAATACCTTGCACTAGTGCTCTTTTAATTATTGATTTCTCTCAGTTAATTTTAATTACTCTTTGAGAGATGACTGAGGTTGTGCCTTTTTACTACATTTCTTTGGTGCAACTTAGCATAAAATAATTTCTAATTTGAGGGGGTAGCGATAGCCTCTACTAGAATTTTGGTGCCATTGTCGGGGAGGTGTTGCAAATTAGTTGTTAATTTTACTATTTTTATTTTATTTTATTTTGATTCTAAAAAATTGTTGATTATTCCCTTGTATGAGTCATTCCCTATTTGCTAGCAATTTAATACCTCTTGACTTTGAAATTGAGAAAACCTTAAGGCAGATTAGATAGGCAAGGGATCAACAAGAGGAACTATTAGAGTGTTTTGATCCTATGTTTCCTATTTTAGGTGATACTGAAAATATGGGAGAATGCTAACAGACACTGAGGGAGCTCACCACTCTTGACTTCATCTAGCAGCCTTTGGCAATTACATACCCAAGGTTAGACAATGATTTTGAGCTTAAGGGGTACATGGTTCATACTTTGCCCAAGTTCCATGGGCTATCTAGAGAGAACCCCTACCAGCATTTGAAAAAGTTGCATATGGTGTGCTCAGGCATGAGATGTAACACCCTAAAAATTGTCTAAAAATTTATTTGAGCTTTTATTAGTCATAATTTCAAAAATTTGATACTTTGAACAATCATGAGGACGATCCAACGAATTTGTAAAAAAAAAAAATATGAATAGTAACTTGTGGGCCCCTACAGGCCCGTTGGGACAGCCAAAACCCCTGACCCGAAAGCGCCCAAAATTGGGAAAACACGGAAATAAGGTGAGAAATAGTTAGAAATAAAGATTTTATGCCTGGAATTAATTTTTGAGCAATGTTTGATTACTCGGGTACGATGTTTTACCCGTTCAATAAAATTTCAGTGTGCGATTTTTAACACTAAAAGCTAATTGAATCTTGACAAAATAAATGAGCTTATCCATTTATATCAAATGAATGACTAAGATTCAATCTTGAGTTACAAGATTCAATCTTGAGTTACAAGATTCAATCTTAGCCATCCATTTTACTTTCTTTGATTAAGAATTATCCAACTATATATATTATTATATTCCTACACTAACTATAAGATAAACATAACATCTTTTCTTTTCAAAGAAGCCAAGAATTCTAGGCCATAACCAGCAAGGAACAGCCAGCTTCCTCTCCATTTTCCTTTGAGCACTAAAATTGATTTCAAATGCCAAAAACACTAGCCTAGAGTTCATAAAACCACGAAGTTCCTTCACACAACTTGTTCTACACCTCAAACCCTACAAATCTAACCGATTGAAATCTCAAATCCTCACCTTAATACCTCACTTTCCCATTGCCTAAGGAAGGTTTAGGACTAAAATTGGTGTCTTGAAGTGAAGGGAGATCACTTAGAACATCCTTTGAAGTATCAAGCTCAAAAGCTTTCAAAGTAGGGTTTTCTTTGGTCTTTTCTTTCCAATTTTATGCTGGACTTTTCTGATTGTGTTTGGTCTGAAATTTCTGGATATATTGGTTGATAATATGATGATATTGATGTGTTAATTTTGGTGGAGTGTTTGGGGTTGTGGAAAAACCATTTTTATCAAAAGAGATTTTGAAGTTGTTTGCTGGATTTTTCGGTTTTCCTACTGGCAGTGATTGTTCATGAATTTTCTGAGGGAATTGTGGGTGTTTTCATGAGCTATAAAAATTATATGTTGAAGGTAACATCCTCGGATAGTTCCATCAATTTTTTTGAGCTCTGGTTTTGATTCCTAATGCCTTGAGATGTTCAAGAACCGAAGTGGTAACTATGCTGCCTAAAATGTTGAATCTGAAGCTGTGAACTTGTGAAATTTTATTAACCTAGTAAATGATCGAATTATGAGCTGAAATTTTTATAGGATATTAAAAACATGTTAAGGTTTTACCATGATTTTTATTTCGAATTTTCTGGGTTCAATTGCTAGGGTCAAAAATTATGAATTTTGGTTCTTGAGCTGAGGTTGGGTGGTTTCTGACCACCAAATTTGTCTAATTTTGTTAACATAGTTAAAGAACTCTTTTCGCTATGAAATTTTCACAGAACCTTGGGGATACATTGAAGTGCCTTGAATAATTTTTATAGCCTCTGAATTGATTGTTTGATGTACAAATAAATTTGTGCTACAATGGTGTGAAATCTGCCCACTTGCTAGAAACGAACCAAAGACTTGAATTGATAATGTAATGGTATTTTGGTTCTGGTATGATATGAATACTTGATGTTAAATATTTGGCCATGTGACTTGTGGTGTATAAATGCATTCTAGAGGAAGTAAATATTGGTTTATGAGGCATGATTGAAGTCACAATGTGAATGAATGCCTATATGTGTTTTATACATGCATTGGAAAGGAAAGTGAATGATATTTTGAATTAAGTTCTGTAGCCACAAGTAAAAATGAGATCCTCTTTGACTTGTCAAGGGCAAATGAGAAACATGAGATCCTCTATGACCTGTCAAGGGCAAATAAGGAAATATAAGATCCTCTTTGACTTGTCAAGGGCAAATAAGAGACAAGAGATCCTCTTTGACTTGTCAAGGGCAAATAAAGAATCATAAGATCCTTTTGACTTGTCAAGGGCAATTAGAGAGAAATGAGATCCTTTCGACTTGTCGAGGGCAAATAGAGAGAAAAATGAGATCTTTTCGACTTATCGAGAGAAAATAAAGATAGATGAGATCCTCTTCAATTTATCAAGGGCAATTAAAGATAATTTCCCTACATTTGGTATATACATATTTGTATCATATCAAATCATTTTGATTGACATTATTTACTATGATTATGAGCTTGTGATAAATGTGTACAAAGTGATTGATTCTTAAAAATAACCCACTTTGGAAATATGATTTGGAACTTTAAAAATGAACCGTTATCATGTAATGCTTGATCACTTTTTTTTATAAACCGAAGTAGCTGGGGCGATGACGATGACATTATGATTTTGTATTAGGGAAGTTGCCCTACTGAGAATTGTATAATTCTCACCCCTATTTTGTGTGTTTCCATGTCTTCTCCAGGTTGATCCAAAGAACGGTGAAGACACTACAAGAAAAACTATACTGGAGTTGCAGTAGTTTAGTAGTGGATGTATTTATTTTACCATAACTTTATTTTGGTTATATATATATATATATATATATATATATATATGTGTGTGTGTGTATGTGTGTGTGTGTGTGTGTGTGTA
The DNA here is from genome assembly GCA_031216125.1 of Dalbergia cochinchinensis. Lineage (NCBI taxonomy): Eukaryota > Viridiplantae > Streptophyta > Magnoliopsida > Fabales > Fabaceae > Dalbergia > Dalbergia cochinchinensis. Next base: position 6,766,100 of record CM062376.1, read on the forward strand.
AATGTAATAGCGAACAGATGTGTTAAACTCATAGAAAAGCTTCCCTTGTATTGAATAAATGTTTTATATATATATATATGCTTCAATAGAATTATGACATAGTTATCTCGCAAATCAATCAAACTGGCTATAGATATTTAAGAAAGGTCCACTAATTTATAAGTAACAACTCTCGAGTCTGATGTCATGACTTAAGGATGACGTTGTACTTGAGAGGATGTTACATGAGACCCAATAGGGTGGAGGTGGATGATGTTAAGCTTAGAGCATTCCTTTTCTCCCTAGAGGGTGTTATAGAAAACTAGTTCTTCAACCTGTGAACAACAATGGACAAGAGTAAAAAGCCTTTTCTAGATATTATTCTACCTTTCAAGTAGCTTTTATCAGAAAAGAGATCTTCAGAATCCGCTAATCAGATGAGACTTTACATGAGTATTAGGAGCGCTTTGAGCTCCTTTGTACAAGCTACCATAACCATTAGTGCCTAAAAAACTCGTACTCCAGTATTTTTATAAAGGGCTAGTACCTACTAATAGACGTGCGATTAATGCTGCTAGTGGAGGGGCATTTTGGATAAGACTCTGACAAAGGCCCGTGCTCTAATTGAAAACATAGCTACAAATTTTCAGCAGTTTGGCTCCAAAACTGCAACCAATACTACGGGCTTTCATGAAGTTAGCCAGCCAAAGAATCCAGTGCTGATCCAAACCTTACAAGTACTTTTTCGGCTTATGAAGCAGATGATCGTTAGCCAGCAACAACCCCAGTGGTCGCCAAGATTTGTGCCATCTGTGTAACATCCTCCCAAGTACAACCTCATCCTTAAGTCATGACATTGTACTCGAGAGTTGTTACTTATTAATTAGTGGACCTTTCTTAAATAATTATAGCAAATTAGATGGGCTCGTGTAATAACTAGCGTAATTCGATTAAAATATATAACAAAAATACAAAACATTTATTTACTATAAAGTCAATTACATAAGGAAGCTCTACTTTGAGCTTTAATACATATACAATCTCTATTACATTTACCTACACCTATACCTCCAACTATATATGAATCATGAATTTTCTAAATTAAAGCATATTGCCATCCAATTTTACTGGCAGGTTATGAATCATGAATTTTCTAATGTATTTGTAGATGTTTTGATGACCTATAAAAATTATATGTTGAAGCTAGCATATTAAGGAAACTCTGAGAATTTTCTTAGTGCATGACAAGGACTTTTACTACCTGAGAAAAATCATGAACCAAAGTTGTAATTGTTCTACCTAAGATGTTGACCCTAAAGCTATAAATTTTGCTAATTTTTAACCCTAGCAAATGATTGAATCAATTCAAAATAAAATTCAAGGTTACTCCTCCATATGTTATCAACTTCTTGTAAAATTTTCAAAAGGAAGAATCAATTATTTACTATGGTAACAAAATTAGCAAAATTCACAGGTTTAGAGTCAACATCTCAGGCAGTAAAACTCCTCATCATGCACCATGAAAATTCTTAGAGTTTCCTTAATATGTTAGCTTCAACATATAATTTTTATAGCTCATATCCTGTGTCGTCTCTAGGTTGATCTAGTGTACTATGGGGCTACTACACAAAGAAACTCAGGATTACAGTAGTTTAGTAGTTGATGCTTTTCTTATATGGTATATAGTTGGAGGTATATGTGTAGGTAAATGTAATAGAGATTGTATATGTATTAAAGCCACAATAGAGCTTCCTTATGTAATTGACTTTATAGTAAATAAATATTTTGTATCTTCATTACATATTTTAATCAAATTACGCTAGTTATTATACGAACCCATCAAATTTGCTATAATTATTTAAGAAAGGTCTGCTAATTAATAAGTAACAACTCTCGAGTACGATGTCATGACTTAAGGATGAGGTTGTACTTGGGAGGATGTTACAATCTATACCTTAAATGACCATCATACAGACATGTGCCTAGCATTGCAAGATGACTCAACCATTAGGGTAGCAGCAAGAAGCCCTTTTCTAGAGCTAATCCAGGCTAGTTTCCATATGGGAGCACATACAACCCAAACTAGAAAAATCATCCCAACTTGACGTGGGAAAATAATTCTCAGCAGTAGGACCAACCTTCTCACCAGAAATACCAAACACTTCATCAAAGGCAACAAACATGCCCTTCTTGCACCTCTATCCTCAAATCCTACTATGATTAAGATGATGAAGATGATGATGGAGCAAATGCAGGAAATAAGAAAGGAAAATGCCCAACTGTGAGAGGAAATAACTCAATTGAAGAACAGTTAGAATCAGCAGGCCTTGGCTTTTCAGCTCCCCTCCCAAACCATGCTAAATCCTAGGGGAAATGTAAGTGCAATCACCCTGAGGTCTAGGATGACAACTCTAGAAGTGATTAGGCCTGTAAAGGAAGAAAAGCTGGAGAAATAGCCACAGAGAGGTTTCTGTTGACCACTACAGTGCTCAGTCAAGGAATAACAAGGACAAGGGGAGCATTCTATTGAGCGTCACAGTGCTCCATAGAGCTAGTAAACAATCTAGACGCTATCCTCCACTACAATTCCCTCAAAAAATAAAGCCCTGGAAAATAGCTATAGCAGAATTAGATCCATAAGCTCTGGAAACTTTCTGAAAAGTTGAGGTGAATATACCTCTATTGAATGCAATCAAGCAAATTCCAAAGTATACAAAGTCTTTTAAGGATCTGTGCACTAATAGAAGGAAGATCAAGGGCAGTGAGGAAGAGAAAGTGACCTGGGGGTAAATGATTCATCAATTGTCAAGCCATGCAACCTACCACCTAACTACAAGGATCCAGGCACATTCTATGTTCTTTGCACAATTGGGAATCTGCACATAATGCAAGCCATGGCTAATCTTAGGGCTAGAATTAATGTCATGCCAAAATCACTCTACAGTCCTACATTTTGGAGAGCTTAAGCTCATTCGATTGAAAATCCAACTTGCTAACGACAACATCACTAGGCCAGAAGGAGTATCAGAAGATATTCTAGTACAGATAAATGATTTAATATTCCCTACTAATTTTTATGTGCTTGAGATGGAGAATGACACTAACACTAGGCAGCATATATTAATCTTAGGTAGACCCTTTTTGAAAATAGCTAGAACCATGATTGATGTACAAGCTAGCACATTGTCCATGGACTGTGGGGACATAAAAGTCCAATTTTGTTTATCTTATGCTATGAAACTTCCCCAAGAGAAACACTCTATATTTGGCATCGATGTCATTGACTTCATAGTAAATGATGCATGTGTTAGTTTGCTTAATGATGATGCCTATTCCCCTATTTTTTTCTCTTTCTTCTTCCATGGGATATGATGAGCTTATTGTGTTAGAATATTCCAAGTTTACAAATACAGGTAGACCGCCCTAAACAGCAGTCATCAGTTTCCAAGGGGCCTCATGATCAGCTCATATTGGGAAGGAAGCCTTGTATGGGGAAAAGGATCTTGTTGCATGAGCCCTAAGCAAAACTGATAACTGAGAGGCCCAAGTCTAAATGGAACGGGACCATTCTTGGTCACCCATGTATACCCCCATGGTGCAATTGAGTTGGAGGAACCAAGGACCATGACTCATAGTGAAATTGATATGCACCAACCGAAATACCTTGATGAAACCCCCAAGGATCTAAGGGCTCAAATGGCATATTTGTGGGTTAAAGCTGCACACCCTTTATGAGGGTCCTGACTGTCTAACTTAGGGATGTTAAAGCAAAATGTTAGGTGAGAGACACCCCACCATGAGGGAGTTGTAACATCCTCCTAAGTATACTGTTATACTTAAGCCATGACATTAGACTTAGGAGTTGTTATTTATAATTTAGCAGACTTTTCTTAAATATCTATGGCAAAGTTGACCAAATCGTGCAATAACTAATTTATAATTCTATTAACATATATAAAAAAGAAACAAATATTTATTTAATATAAGTCAAGCACAAGAGAAAGCTCTCATATGAGTCTTACTGTACATATGTCTTTTGATATATTTGCAACATATACACATAACAAAATAAAACTTGATTAGGGACTTCAATTATTGAGCTTCCATAGTAGCCACCTCATTGTTCTCTTAAGTAATTTGGAGACGACACAGGAACACAAACAACAAAGGGGTGAGAATTGGGAAATTTTCAATAGAGCATCCCCAAATACATAATAACATTCATGGCATCGTCATCATCCCAGCCACTTTGATTTATTAAGAAAATGTGATCATTCAACACATATCAAAGGTTTATTTTAAAGTTCTAAAGTTATCCTTTCAAATATACATATATTATCATAATCATTATTTATAATTACTTTGCTCAGATGTCATAATATAAAGCATTTATATATTGTCAAGTTTCAACTTAAACATATCAGTCTCAGCAAAGATGCTAAAATCATTCAGTTAGGATATAATATATCAGACTACTTAGGACAATTGTTACTTTGACTTTTCTTGGCCCTCAACTATGGTGGCTTATTCCACGCCTAGGTAATAGATTGCTTTTTAAGATTAAGCTCATTCATATACATGATCATTGGATTAACTTTCTCACCAGACCTATTCTGAGTCAGGCTTAATTTTCCCGACTTGATTTCAAGGCTAGTTAGGTTCACCTTCCCTGATTGACCAAATTACTTTCCTAGCCCAATAAGACATATTCATTCATGTAAGAAATTGTAATAAGTATTCTCATTTATATGTGCCTAACATCATCAATGGATTCACATATACAAGCATCATAGTCATATATGCATCGGCATCAATTTTTGAGTTTCTTAATACATCAAGCATACATATCACTCATGATCTCAAGCTATAATCTCAATCTTCTTTTCATAAAGGAGCATTTATCATGAGCACTCATATTTACATATATGTAACATCATCAGTTAATTCACATAGTATACTACACATCAAGTCATTAACATTTCATCATGGATTCATCAAATCAGCATGTTGTTCTGAATTTGAATTTTGAAGAAAAGTACAAAGAACCTACAAAACATCATCAGAACAGAGGAAAACTATTTTTCAAATTTAATTTAACATGTCTGTATGACCTTACTAAAGTTTCAAAACAAAATAAGGTCTCTACCTATATTAATAAAATTCTATAAATTTAGAGGTCAGAAACTACTTATTTTCAACCAACAACCAAATTCCCAATTTTCTTACCCTATAATATAAACGTGTAAAATTCTATAAAAAATTTAGGGATAGACTAAATTCCCAATCCTCAACACCTTGTAAAAATTTCAAGTCAAAATTCAATCATTGGATATAGTAACAAAATTAGACAAATTCAAGGCTCCAAAATTGACTATTCAGGCAAAAACCCTGACTAGCTAAGGTTCTGAACTTTAAAAATAGTAAAAGTGCTCAAAAAATACTGGAGACATCATAACAAGTTAGCTTCATCACATAAAAATTTTAGCTCATGATAAGGTCTCTAACCAAGTTAGAAAAATCAAATAATTTCACATACTTGGTTAAAATTGGGATTTTCAGCAACATATTTCACAACATATTTTGGCAAAAAGTATTTTCTAACATCATCCAATCACTCCACCCAACTAAACACATTAATATCTATATATTGTCAATCAATAAAACCAAAAATATCAAGCGAAATCAATCGAAAAATTTCAAATTAATTTTTGAAAGAAAAGAGGTCAAGCTCTTGTTTTTGTTCTTGGTTTTCTTCAAGAGCTTTTATACTCAATTCTTGATCTAAACCAATCAAATTCTCTCTTAATACAGCATGAATAGCAACTATACTTGATGGTATGGTGAGGTGAGAATTGCTTATAAAGAGTTGATTGAAGTTTTCAAGAGGTAAGTTTGTGCTTATGATAAAACATATGGATGTTTGATGTTGTGGCCTAGGGTTCTTAGCAATTTTATGATGTTTTTGAGGAAGAAAAGAATGGAGATGGCTGAATGGAGGGACTTGGCCAAAACATAGAGAAGAAAAATGATAAAGTTTTTGATTTTGTGTGTTTACGATAATGTATGCATTAATTTCTACCATGGAATTAGTTTTCTTAAAATAAAAAGTGTGCCTTTTTTGCATGAATCTTATTTGTTCTTGATAAAGGTAATGGTGTGGCACATTTCTAAGCCACACACTTGTCACCTTAGGTGGCAACTTGTATTGCAAGTTTCATAGGGTGTAAGAAACTACATGTAACGGCCCGATTCTCTGTCTGAGTGGAAAATGACCAAAATGCCCCTGAGGTCATTTTCGGCCCGGAATTCAAGGATGGCCGATCCGGCAGTCCTCGAAGGGCCAACTCAATGTTTGAAGGGGATTGAATGACCCTTGAGTGGTTCCGGAGGCGAAAGCCTCATTTTCTGCAGTTTTGGGTCAAAATGACCAAAATACCCCTATAGCGTTTTTACGCGGGTAAAGGTGCCGTTTGAACCCGAAACTTTCCCCAGAGGTTTAAAACAATGTTTTTACATGTTTCAAAGCATCTGATTGAGTCCCGGTGGTCCTAGGCAGTTTTAGTGTAAAATTATGATTTTGCCCCTAGAATAGTGTTTTTGAGCTTAATGATGTAATTAAGCAAATCTAAGCAATATTAGGCTCTAATCGAAGATTAATTAATTTCCATAATTAATCTAGAGTCAAAATAAATTATTAAAATTAATTAGAACCTAAGATTGCTTAGATTAGATTTAAATCTCCTTTCTAAAACTCAAGATTTCACTCTTGGAATCTTGAATAGTGTTTTCTCTCTCCAATTCCTTAAATCAAGGAATTGTGTCTAGAATTTTTTATACACTAAAATGAGTTTATAACTCACTAATGATGCAAGAACACTCCCTAAATGTGTCTTGACAACCTTGAGTACCCATTTTCTCACCTAAACACTTTCTTACAAATTCCTAATCTTAATCCTATCAAAGATACACCTAAACACAACTCTAAACCACAATTAAAATGCAAGAAATCCTCCCCCCATGGCTGATGCAATTTCGGCCCCCCCTCTCTCTCTCATTTACAACACATGTTGATTTGTTTCTCACTCAAAGAACCATGCTTGAGCCATACCTTGAACCATACCTCACCATACTTTGAGCCATACCTCACCATGCCTCAAGATCACAACATCTCACCTCATGGAACTCATGGGGCTGCCCTTGTGCTGCATGGCCGAAGCCCTCTCCCCCCATTTGCACCTTGCATTTGTTTCATTTCTCTATAAATAGCATACTTGGGTGAACTTGCATCATTTTGGATTCATTTGCTAAGTGTAAGTTTTCAAAGAAGCACTTCAAAGTTTCCTTTTTCTCTCAAGTTCAAGTGTTCAAATTCTTCAAGTTCTTCATCCTCTTCTCTCATCTCAACCTTCAAATCACTTGGTAGGGATTTTCGCTTCGGCCATGTAGCACAAGGGCAGCCCCATGAGTTCCATGAGGTGAGATGTTGTGATCTTGAGGCATGGTGAGGTATGGTTCAAGGTATGGCTCAAGCATGATTCTTTGAGTGAGAAACAAATCAACATGTGTTATAAATGAGAGAGAGAGAGGGCCAAAATTGCATCAGCCATGGGGGGAGGATTTTTTGCATTTTAATTGTGGTTTAGAGTTGTGTTTAGGTGTATCTTTGATTAGGATTAAGATTAGGAATTTGTAAGAAAGTGTTTAGGTGAGAAAATGGGTACTCAAGGTTGTCAAGACACATTTAAGGAGTGTTCTTGCATCATTAGTGAGTTATAAACTAATTTTAGTGTATAAACAATTCTAGACACAATTCCTTGATTTAAGGAATTGGAGAGAGAAAACATTGTTCAAGATTCCAAGAGTGAAATCTTGAGTTTTAGAAAGGAGATTTAAATCTAATCTAAGCAATCTTAGGTTCTAATTAATTTTAATAATTTATTTTGACTCTAGATTAATTATGAAAATTAATTAATCTTCGATTAGAGCCTAATATTGCTTAGGTTTGCTTAATTACATCATTAAGCTCAAAAACACTATTCTAGGGGCAAAATCATAATTTTGCACTAAAGCGCCAGACTACTCGACTCAAACAGATGCTTTGAAACATGTAAAAACATTGTTTTAAACCTCTGGGGAAAGTTTCGGGCTCAAACGGCACCTTTACCCGCGTAAAAACGCTATAGGGGTATTTTGGTCATTTTGACTTGAAACTACAGAAAATGAGACTTTCGCCTCCGGAACCACTCAAGGGTCATTCAATCCCCTTCAAACATTGAGTTGGCCCTTCGAGGAATGCCGGATTGGCCATCCTCAAATTCCGGGCCGAAAATGACCTCAGGGGCATTTTGATCATTTTTCACTCAGACAGAAAATCGGGGCATTACATTAGGGTTAAAAATTAGGATGTTACACTACACATCGTAATTTTACTGAACGGATAAAATACCATACACATAAAATAGATATTGCTTGATATTTAATTCTGGGTCTAAAGTTTTCATTTCTAACCCTTCCTAACCTTAATCCTATATTTTCTCAGTCTTGGGCATCTTCAGATCCCAATTCTCAGGTTTCAATTGTCCCGACAGGCCTGCGAGGACTGCACGATCGCTATTCATGTTTTTTTTTTCACTAAGCCATTCTTATCAAGACTAATTTTATCCAATTCATGAAATTCTAATTAATAAAGTTCAAATAAATTTTTTTTTGAAATAAATTTCGGGGTGTTATAGGAGTTCTTTACTTTTCTCTTTTATTTTTCTGCACTTTATTTTCATTTTTAGTTTTAATTCTTGCATCATGTTTTATTTTATTTATGTCTTACACCATCCCCTTGACACCTTAGAGGTTCATGCATAGGCTCACACCACATACACTATATTGACTTACTTAACATTGGCTTTATTTTGTATTGCATGCTTGGTGATTCACTGTATTGTTTAGATTGAGTACATACACTTTTACCTGTGAGATTTTGAGCCTCTTTGATTGGACTATCACATGTCATCCTTGTTTGTTGTGTTCCCTTTTTGACTCTTTATTCTAGAACTTGCTTAGGGTCTTATTTGAAAATATGTTTCCATGTGCATACTTGAATATGATTAAGGCATTTTTCTTTTTTTAGCCACTTGTCTATATAGCCACCCTTTTGCATGTTACCATTGTTTAGCCTCTTTGAGCTTTTTCTTCCATCCTTTTATTTTAGCACATTCTTAGCCAAAAGTGAAAAACCATGAAAAATTCCCAACTAAGTGATAAAACCTCTTTGAGAGACGACCTAGGTAATGCCCTTTTACTACATTTCCTTAGTACAACTTAGCATAAAATAATTTCTAATTTGAGGAGGTAGCAATAGCCTCTACTCAAGTAGCCACTATCCATGTACTACTACTTTGTGTTTTTCTCAACATGCGTTCTCAGAGACACCTACAACAAAGATAATTTTTATTCTAAGTACTCATTTTCTTGAGTCATCTTGGGTTAATTGTCTTTGGGAGAGCTTTTCCAACCTTTTCGTTTTTCCCTTTTCATAAAACCTTTATCAATTGGATGGCCCTTCTTATGATAGAAATTTTTTATGAACTTACTTTACCTTTCTCATCTATTTCATTCTCATACCCTAATCCTATTTTCTAAAGATATGGTCTCTAACCACCAAGTATCAAATCGAGATTCTTAGAGCCATTTACCATCTTTTCTAAATCAGATTTGAGAAGTTTTGAAGTTTTTTTAGTTTAGAAATTACTTTTTGAACTTTTTGATCTTTGTCAGAAACTTCATCTTCTAAGGACTTGAGCTTTATATTCAAAAACTTATTTTCTACTTATATTTCTTCTTTCTCAAGTAGCTTCTCAAAATATATTTTCACTTTCTCATACTCTATGATGGTTTTCTTAATTCTTTTGAGAATGAGATAGTGAGAAGTTAGGGTTTTTGAGTTTTCAAATAACTCATCATATAAGGCTAACAGCTCATCATAAAAAAGATTAGGCTCTAAAGGATTGTTTACTTGTATTTCTCTTTTAGAAGCATAGTCAGCCATAAAAGCATAGATGCCACATCTTCAAGCTCGTTATGGCTTTCTGATCCTTTTTTTTCTTCCTCTAAACTGCTCTAAGTGGTAAGCATCCCCATTTTCTTTGAAGAAAACTTCTTTTGTGAACCCTTGAGCTTGGGATAGTCTATCTTGTAGTGTCCTTTTTTTTCCACAATTGCAACAGCTCATGCTCTCCATCTTCCCTTTGTCTTTTTTGTCATTTCTGAAGCTGATGTTCTCCTTCCTCTTTGTATTTTTGTTCTTCCATGCTCTGGACATCTTTCTCACCAACATGGAGACCTCATCTCTACCTTCTTCTTCAAACTCCTCTTCTGAGTCTTCTTCTTCTTCTGAAGATTAAGTAACTTTCATTGCCTTAGCCTTGATCTGCTTCTTATGAACGAACTTTAAGGCAGCTATTTTATTCTTCTTCATGGCTTCACCATGAATTTCATATAGTACTACCTCATGAGTTTTTAGAGACCCAATGAGAGCATCTATGCTAATGGTTTAGAGATCCATAGCCTCGATGATGGCTGTGACCTTGGAAAGCCATTTTGCAGAGAGGCTTCTGAAGATCTTCCTTACCATCTCAGAATTTGAGTATCTATTACCCAAACCTTTGAGTTGGTTCACAATGTGCATGAACCTAGTGGTCATATCATCAATACTCTCTTGTTCAAACATTTTGAATATTTCATATTGATGGACCAACATGCTAATCTTGGTCTCCTTGACCTGATCTATTCTTTCATGTAGTATATGTAGTCTATCCTACATTTCTTTTGCTATGTCACAAATAATGATTTTGTCAAATTCAGCTTTGTTTATTGCACAGGTGAGCAGATATTTATGTTTAGAGTTCAATTGAACTCTTGTTTTGTGTTTCTCAATCTATTACTCATGGGGAATTCTCTTGAATTGGAGGGTCATTTTCAGTTCCCGGAACTTCCTCCATAGGAGTATAGTCCCCTTCTTGTATTATCTCCCACAAGTCAATACATGTATAACTGATAAACAACTCGATTTTATTCCTCCAATAGGCACAGTCTCCACCATCAAAGCATGCAGGCCTATTTATGGAGTGTCCTTCTGTGATATGAACATTTTGTGCCATTTATCCTTAGGATCCTTAACCTTTGCACTCATTTGAATGCTCAACCCCTTAGAGGCTTGAGCTTTGATATGATCCAAACTCCGTGAATCATGCAACACGGATCTACAAGGTTGGGAAACGCAGGTTCAGTACAAAGTTAACTCTATCCCGTATCTCGTACTACAGGTCTCAGAATTAGACGATTCAAAAACGAGAAGAAAACTCATGTTCTGAAACAATCTAGACTCAAGAATCACGAAAATCTGATTTGTATATCTTGAGATATGGACGAGGGTTAATGGACATTTTGGATTAAACATAAATCCTGGCAAAAAAAGAAAAGAAAGAACAAGGTGCCACAATCAAGAGATTGATAAGCTTAGGAATGCCACAAGGATGAGCACCCTTGATAAGTTCAGAGATTCTATGAAGAACCAAGAGAGAGCAAGTTTCACACTTAAGATAAAAATGTTTTGAAAAAGTTCCCCTCCAAAAGTTAGGGTTTGCCTTTTATAATGGGCAACACCTTTCAAGTTTGCTTAAACCGGACCTAACCCAGGTACATTATAATAAGGCCCAAAATCAGTTTACTAATTTAGCCCACCTCTATTAGTAAACTAATAAGAATGTCCAGCCCATTTTAACATGTACCAAAAAAAAATAAAAGAAAAATTAAGCCTCTATTCCTTCAATTTGCATTAAGCAATTCACCATCTTGGGCTATAATTCCCTAAGACTAGGGGCTTCAAATAAAGTTGGCACAAGTTTATTTAGAGCCTCTTTAGTCTTCTTAGATCTCGCCCTTGTCATTGGACCTCCAAGTTCACCAAGCGCCTTGTTATCCTTGTCACTAGTTGTGTCCTCATCAAGCTCTTATGCCAATTGTTAGTTGAAAATATCACAAGAAGAGGGGTTGAATTGTGCTTGAACTTCTTTTGTCGTTCTAAAAAACTTAAACAAAGTCTATCAAATTTTCACTTGAAGGCAGTGAAAATCTTTGTGATTAAGGTTTAGAAAGTTACTTTCTGAACAAAGTAAAAACTTAGAAACTGTTTAAAAGTGTCTTTTCATAAATATATAGAATAGTAAATCTCAAATGCAAAATATAATAGAGATAAAAGGAGTAAGAGATACTGTACAATGATTTTTATACTGGTTCGCCAACCCTGCCTACATCCAGTTCTCAACAACCTGGTGAGTTTCACTAAATTCCTTTCTCAACCCAAAGAAAGAACGATAGTCTTTGTTAGCATTCTTCAGCTATTCCCTATGACCAGTAGTTCCAATTTACTGTTCAAGTAGTCTTTGACTAGTCTCTCCAAGCTAACCCACAATGATCACTAATGGATCAAGCTACAATGAGCAATGATTTGGTTTAAAGTTGGTTCTCTCCATCAAATGAACATTCAAGTTTTTCTAAAAATGAAGTAGTGTATAACCTAAAAACTTGAATGACTTCTTTCTAACAATTCTTCCTAAGAAGATATTATCTAATGAGAACTTAGAAACAAGATGTTTAAAGAAAGCTAAAACTGATTACAAGATGAAATATGCTTTACAAAAGAAGAAAAGGGATTCACGTTTTAGTGTTCTTAGCAATCTGTTAGAAGTCTTGCAAAAGTCTTGAGTTGCGTGCAATGATATCCTTTTATACTTGATCTTCAAATCAGATCATTGCCCCTTGATTTTGCTTCCACTTGGCATATGTTGATCTTCTTTTTGTGTCATGGGGAATGCCATCTAGAAGACTAGCTCAGCCGTGTCAAAGCTACTTTTACACGCATAGAGATTGTAACATCCTAATTTTTAACTCAATACTCTAGAACATATTTAGGTTAATCATTAGTCGATTACGTCATAGCTTCCTTTTTACTTTAAAATACTTAGCGGAAATACTGGTAAATTTTTTTTGTGAATTAAGAAAACAAAGTGAGAGCCGCGCAACACGATGAGTAATAAAGCATGGAAGGAAATAAAGCAAGCATCACATAACATCATAACATAAAGCAAGTAAAGGCACATCACAATAAAACTGAACTGCATATTTGTATAATATGATATGCCCACTCATGAAGAGTGAGACTTAGTTTGGTACAACTACAATAGAAATACATGGAAAACGAAAGTACAACAAAAGGCATAGAAAGAAACTCTCCTAACTTTAGTGCACCTACAAATAGATAGCCTAAAGACAAAAGGAGGCTATCCTAGCCTAGTCGAAGCTCGGGCACCTGAACGCGACGGTCGTCTCCTACTGCGGGCCTCTCTGGAAAGGAGGGATATATCCGATCCACTGGGCTATCTCGGCCGGGGTGGCTATGTGCTACATCGGTCGAGCATGAGCCCCACGGCGGGGAATCATCCTCACCCACCCTCCATGTACTGGCTGAGCGACAGAAACCTCGCTATCCTCCTCAAAGTCCATCGGCACAATGGGGGAGGATCCCTCGAAAGGTACCTGAGTGGCAGAATTCTCCGAAGGGTCTGTCTAGGAGAATGATGAGGGCAAGCAGGGCACATATTGTGAGTAGTCCCGGATGGCAGATGCTGACGGTAGGGCACGGCGGATCCGTTCCTCTCGAGGGCATGCAAGCTCGAACACGAAGTCGTCGCCGAAAGGTGAGGCAGGAGAGAATCGATGACTATGTACAGGGTGACTAAAGGGCCGTCCAACGAACATAAAAACACGAACGACGCAGCGACCCACAAAATGATATGACCCGTGGTCCGGATCATGATGCACCTCCCACGTTGGGGTGTCCACAAAAATCACGAATGTCGCCATCTGAAGACGTGACGGAAAGAAAGAGATAGAAGGAGTGAGAATCTTGCTAAAGAATCTCAGTAGGGCCTCCTACTACCTAGGTGTCATCATCTACGTCCTCAAGAACCTTGGGTTTAGTGTATAAAATAAGTGAGCATGCATTAAGTCCATTTTTAAGCTTTTGAAACATAGTTACCCAAGGTCCATTCATTTTAATATGATTCTTAATGTCATGGGTGCAGTATATTAAAGCATGTATGCATAGCTCTACTTAAAGTAAGAATAGTAATCATAACATTAAGAACATCATAGTAGTGGCATAAAGTGACAATTGAATTCTCATATGGGAAAACTTTGTGACATAATCATCATACTTTACTTCCTCATAGGCCACCATAAAAGACAATCATTCTGGGGGTGCTCGGCCGAACCGGTGTCACCCAGAACGTGTCACATCTCTAGGTTATGAGCTCATACCTTAACTAGTCATCACCAGTTCTTACTTATCAATCCCGATAAGCGTATCATAATCATAAACATAATCCCGACTTATCCAGTACGGGCTAGGGGGCATTTCTTGGGGGTGCTCGGCCAAACTGGTGTCACCCAAGAATACATCTTGGTACCGATGTCACATGAGTTATCTAGAGGTGCTCGGCCAAACCAGTGTCATCCGAGAACTCATCTTAGTACCTCATAAATAAAATCTCATGATTTTTCAAAAACCTTCTAAGTCTCCAAATTTGTCAGAAATTCGGCAGCATAACAGCAGCATGCCGGATTTCTTCCAAATTTACTTTATGCCACATAAGTCAATTAAACATGCATCTTCCATCATAATTCCATGCGTTCACATAATCATTCTCTTACGTTCACAAGTAACATTGAAAATTCATTATGCTCTTGATCCTACGGTATCTTATGCTTTGACCCTTACGGGCCTTAAACTTGAGATGTAATTATTCTATCATTTTCTATCAACCTCTTATGCACATAAGGATTCTCTTCTAACAAATATTACTATCATTTATACTCTTTATTAAATCCGGGAAGCACCATTCTTTAAGGGCAGAGTTATAAACTTACAATTACGGGGTTCTGGAGCTTACGTTTTAGACCCTTTCTTGGTTCCGTCTTCGCCTAAGGCGTTATAAATTAAATCTAAACCAATTATGAGGCATTCCTATGTCTAAGAACTAATTATAAACCATGTTTACCCTATTATGAGGTTTCTGGACATATTCTAAAAATTAAGTGTTCTAAGAGTTCTAGAATTGCATTTTTTACGGTTTTTAGTTGCTAGTTTCTCTATAGGCTCAAAAATTTAATCCTACTCCAAATGTAACCAAATTTTTCATAATTAATCAATCCTAATCTGATCGTTATCATACTAAAACAGTTTGGGCATTGATTATGATTAAAGGGATCAAACACATGTTAAGTTCCAACTTTATGGTTTTTTCTAGAAAGCTAGTTTCTCTCCTATCATGCATAGAAGTGTTTCTACCTCATCATACATAATTTTCACACATTCTAACACATCAAAACATCATCACACAGCAGCAAACTCGTCATGGCAGAACCGAAACATCAAGTCCCAAAAAGATGCATAATTTGACATTTCTAAAGCATATAAGTTGCTAGTTTCTCTTGGAACCAAATTAGGACTTCTAAAATTCTTTACAAACCATTTTATTTTATCAAGAGGCTAAAAATAACCTTAGGTCAGTAACCACTTTAATAATTCTTTAGAAGAGGAATAGAATCATAAATCTTGTTAGTCATAACTTTATAAACTTTATCAAACTTAAAGAAAACACTAGAACATAGGTTGTTGGCCCTTGTAACTAGATGGAACTCATTCCAAGCTCATCATTGTTACTTGGCCGAAATTATGTATTCAAAGAATGCTTCCATACTAAACTTTAGCTTGAGATAAAATGGGCAAGTCTTTGAGCTCTAAGGTCTTTAAGTGATGACATAACTTAAACATGCTACGCACTTCATTTTTATTCTTTGTTACAAAGTAATGTGAGGACTTTAAAATAAATATGCAAGACTTAGAATTTAAATATGCAAGACTTGAAATAAATATGCAAGGCTTGGAATTTAAATATGCAAGACTTAAAGTAAATATGCAAGGCTTGGAATTTAAATATACAAGACTTAAAATAAATATGTCATGCAAGTTCATTTCTTTATTTTAGTGCTCTAGGCCCAGCAACAATCGACTTTAAGGCTGAAATAGAAAGGCTTTGAGAATTAAGTAGGTGATAATGCAAGCTCTCATTTTAAATCTTTATGTTCCTTAGTGATGGAAAGTAGATATGCTAGACAAGAACGTAAATATGAGATGCACTCCATTTCTTATCCTTTAACCTTAAGTGATGGCTTGAAAAATAAATATGAATGCAAAGCTCAAAGTAAATATGTAATACATAAGCTTGAATATAAATATGAATGCAAATTTATTTTATTTTTTATTAGAGCTCATACAAGACTTTTAGAGGAACTTTAACATCAACCCAAACTTATCATGACAAGGTAAAGTAAGGTCTAGAGTTCTTAGAACTCAAGAGAACATTCCTTAAAAAGATAACCTTAAATGAACTTTATGACACGTTTATGAAAACTCAAGCTTTAGAGATTTCCTTGTGGTGAACACAAAGTCACCAACTAGGACTCTCATCATCAAGCTATCATGTTTGGACCACCAAGGATGGTTGGCCGAAATTTTAGAGAAAAGGAAAGGAAAGAAACTGAACTTGAGAGCAAGAAAGAACCATTTTGAGACTCTAGAGACCATGACCTTGATGATGCATTAACACCAACATCATGAGTCCTCATCATTGAGTTCATGTAACCATTTTAAAATATCATCAAAGTTAAAGGTTTCAAGGTTCAAGAAAGAAAGAACTAAAACCATTTTTAACTCAAAAACAAAGATCAAGCTTTAGAGGTTTGCTCAAGTGATGAACATCATCATGAAACCCTCAACATCAAGCTCTCATTCCTTTGCTCTTCAAGCCTCATGGCCGAAACAAAGAAGGAGGAGAAGAAGAAAAGAAGTTCCAAAAAGATTCAAGAGAAACTATGAACACATAAAGAGATTAAGAACTTTAAATGAAAGAAACTCTTGAAAGAAAATCCCTATTAAGTGATTGAAGGTTGGGGTGAGAGAAGAGGATGAAGAACTTTGAAGAACTTGGACACTTGAACTTTGAGAGAAAAGGAAACTTTGAAGTGCTCTTTGAAAACTTACACTTAGCAAATGAACTAAAGGTATTTCAAGTTCACTCAAGTGTGCTATTTATAGAGAAATGAAACAAATGAAAGGTGTAAGAGGGAGGGGAAGGTTTCGGCCAAGCAAGGCAGCCCCATGAGGTCCATGAGGTGAGATGTTGTGATCTTGAGGTATAGTTCAAGGTATGGCTCAAGTATGGGTCAAGCATGGTTCTTTGAGTGAGAAACAAGTTAACATGTGATGAAAATGGGGGAGGAGTGGCCGAAGGTGCATCAGCCATGGGGGAGGGTTTTCTTGCACTTTAATTGTTGTTTAGAGTTGTGTTTAGGTGTATCTTTGATTAGGATTAAGATTAGGAATTTGTAAGAAAGTGTTTAGGTGAGAGAATAGGCAATAGGTTGTGAAGACATGTTTAAGGAGTGGTCTTGCATCATTAGTGAGTTATAAACTCATTTGAGTACATAAACAATTCTAGACACAATTCCTTGATTTAAGGAATTGGAAAGAGAAAATACTATTTAAGATTCCAATATTGGAATCTTGAGTTTTAAAAAGAGATTTAAATCTAATCTAAGAAATTTTAGGTTCTAATTAATTTTAATAGTTTATTTTGACTCTAGATTAATTATGGAAATTAATTAACCTTCAATTAGAGCCTAATATTGCTTAGGTTTGCTTAATTACGTCATTAAGCTCAAAAACACTATTCTAGGGGTAAAATCATAATTTTGCACTAAAACTGCTCGGGACCACCGGCACTTAAACAGACGCTTTTAAACATGTAAAAACATTATTTTAAACTCGGGGGGAAAGTTTCGTGCTCAAACGGCACCTTTATCTGCGTAAAAACACTATAGGGATATTTTGATCATTTTGACCCGAAACTGCAGAAAATGAGACTTTCACCCCTCCGAAACCATTCAAAGGCCATCCACTCCCCTTCAAACATTGAATTAGCCCTTCGAGAATTGTCGGGCCGACCATCCTCGAATCTGGGCCAAAAATGACCTTAGGGGCATTTTGGTCATTTTCCTCTTAGGCAGAAAATCGGGGCGTTACAGAGACCATTGTCAAATATGATTTTTGAGTGAAGTTTTAGAAATTACTTTTTACTTTCTAGCTATGTTTTCTAAACTTTTTCTTCTAGAAGTTAGGACAGTTGACTAAGTGAAAAAGTAACATGTCACGGTCAGCCTTTTTTAGGGTGCTAACTTAATTTAAAATTTTAATTTTCCTCTTTTTCTGTAAAGTGTGCACTATTTCTGACTATACATGTTTTCTAAAAAGCTTTTTCTGTTTTTGATATTCTCATTCAGCTTGAATTCTTCAATTTGAGCTTAATAGGAATCTTTTCAACAAGACTAAAGACTATAATCATGACTTACATCATGTAGAGGTAGATTTCTTTGTTGAGCAATGCTTTCTAAATGCATGAACTTATTTTCTAAAGATCTGGACTTGGTTTCTGATCTGAAAATTCCTTTCTTGTGTATCCAACACACACAAGTTTATATTTATAACTATTTTTCACATCATTGAGGTTCTAAATCTTTTTTAATGAGATTGTAATCATGTTAAAACATGACATTTTGAAGAATAACTCATTGTTTGAGCTAGTATGTTTACAAGAATGTTCCTGTTAATGCTATTGAACTCACGTAAACTGTTAGTCCATTCTTCAAAATATTTTAACAAAATTTATTTTCTTATCACTCATAACTCAATCTGTAGAGCTTTCTAAAGAGTTCTGGAGCTAACAATTAAGTTTTGGATTTTCATGATCTTTCCAATTCCACAAGGGTTGGGTTAGTTGTTTATCAAATGGCCTAACCCCTATATTTGTTAGACATTCGATGATATTTTTCATATGCCTTAGTTAAGAAGTATGATTCCAACCTCAATCAAGTCTTAAAGTAAAGTAATGACAAATAAGAGACAAAACTTAACCTTCTATCTTCACAGTCCGTGGGCTAAGATCAGAAGGAGCTAAGGAATGACATTGACACTATTGGTAAAGATGGCTTGAGGTAGATGGATAGACATAAGAGAATTTACAGGAAAGCTAGAGTCAATGACGCAACAAACAAGCCTATTTTACTTGTGGTGGATGAATTTCAAGGACGAAATTCTTTTTAATGAGGGGAGAAATGTAACATCTCAATTTTTCCCTTCTGTGCTAACCAAAATGCTCTTAAAGTTATTTTTATACAAACAATGAGGATGATTGGTCCTGACTATCCTCAAAGGGCTAGTTTAATGTTTGACAAGGATTTTATGTGATTTCAATGGCAATTAGTGTGAAAATCGCAATTCCTCATTTTTCTGTGCACGAAAATACCAAAATGCCCTGAGATAATTTAATACGGGATTAAGTGACAATCGAGCTTAGTCATGACTTGGGAGTTAAATATGTTAATTTGAGAGGACATGTGATGTTTAGATGAGTCTTGGTGAGATTCTGAGTAAAATTACCATTTTGTTCGTAATTAAGCTTAATTAAAGTATTTATGGGTATATAAGCAATATTAGGCTCAGATTAAAGATTAATTTTTTATTAATTAATTTTAAGTCAAAATAATTATTTTGAGTTAATTGAGGCCCAAGAGTTAAATTTACAAAACATCCCCTAACTTAATTTTTCATCCAAAAACATATTTTCCACCCTAATTCTATTGAAATTACAGGTTATGCTTGAAATTTTATAATTTATATAAAAACCCCAAACTTTTTGAGAAATTACATTTTGACTGCTAAACTTTACTAAAATTTCAAAATAACCCAAAACTCTTTTTTTTCTTACTGTTTTAGAACCATTTTTACGGCTTTGCACCTTAAAACTCAATTTTTGCATTGAAACTCCTAAACTTTACTAAAATTGCAATACACCAAAACTCATTGTTTTGTATTAAACACATACATTACTGTTCCAAGGTCTATTTTTACAGATTTACACCCTAAAAATCTAGTTTTCACATAAAAGCCCTTAAACTTTGTAAATTACATTTTTAGCCCAAAGTCTCTACATAATCACAAAAATACCCAAATCACATGTACCAACTCCATTTTTCATGTAGATTCCAAATATGTGCTTAATTTAAAAAAAAAAAAATTTCCTTCTATGAGTACATGCCTTGGCCGAAACCATATACCCCAAAAATCCAAGCCATTTTGCAAAACTATGAGACATACATGAATGTGTTCCTTTTTTATGTGTAGATTCTAAATATCAACATGGTTTTTGAAGCCAACATTACATTACCTACATAATAAACCCTCTAAAACAATCACCTAACTCAAGAATACTAAAGTTTACTCAAAAATCTAATAAATATACATAAAAGTAACTCTTTTCAAGTGTGTGTTGAGTTTTAAAACAAAAGTCTCTAACCATACCAAATGGCGGGCCAAAACTTGAAGGAGAGGAAATGATGAGCTCTTCAAATATTTTTAAAAGACAAGAAGAGTTTTGAGCAAAATAATCAACTTTCAAGCATAAACATTCATCAAAACTAAAATCTTTTTAACAAAAATTAGAAAACAAAGTAAGAAAACAAGTTTGAACACAAACCCCTACCCAAAAGAGGGTCATTATTGGAGGTCAAGACAGGCACAAGCTCCTTGAAGCTCAAACTCTCAAGAAAAGAAGTAAAATCTCTTCCTGTTCCTCAACAACACATTTAGCCACAATAGGAACAGGTAGGAGGAGGATTTTTCTTCCAAAACTAATGGTGGTTTAGGTTTGTTAGGTGGAAGATCTATAGAAAAGTGTATTTTGTAATATCCTCCCAAGCACCACATCATTCTTAAGTTAGGACATTATACCAAGGAGCTATTACTTATAAATTTGCGAACCTTTCTCAAATATTTATAGCAAGAATCAGTTAAAACGTGTAGTAACTATTTCATGGTTCTATTCAAAATATATAGCAAAGAAACAAAGTATGTATTTAATACAACGGCAAGTATAAAAGAAAGCTCTCCTATGAGCTTTAATACACATCTATTATCTCTTATATTTACAAACTTATACATATCACTAAGTACAACATATCCAAGTCTCCACTACTAACTATTGTAAATTCCAATTTATTCTTTCCTGTAGCAGCCTCTCGATCAACCTGGAGAAGGCACAGGAAACAAGCACAGGGTGGGAATTCTAAAATTCTCAGTAAGGCAACCCCAAAACATATACTGAAATCCATGTCTTGGTCATCACTCAGCCACTTCGGTTTATTAAGAAAATGTGAGCATGCAACACATATTAAAGGTTCATTTTAAAGTTTAAAAACCATTCTTTCGAAGTAGGTCTCTTTTATTATTCAAGCACTTAAATGTACATATGTTATACTACTCAACATCATAGTACTCTATTCTCAACTACAATCGTCCTCAGTGCACTAAAAGGGATCTCATACACATCATTCCTACTCTTTCATGCCCTTAATATAGGGGAACTATCTGTGCCCTTTATATAGGGGAACTATCTACGCCCTTAATATAGAGGAACTATTCACACCCTTACTATACAAAAGGGGATTTCATTCTTCAGTCAACATATACATCATCCTCACTCTCACATATACATGCATCACATTTCTATATACATTAACATAAATCTCTGATTTCATAATGGTTCAAACCTATATATATCATCCATTTATTCCTCATAAAACAATCTTTGAAGTCCATAGCATGCATTTATACACATCATACTTAAATTTAGAGTCATTATATAATCAAATCAATACTTGAATTCAATTACAACATATTGGCAGAACTTATGCCTAAGGAGCAAGATTTATTTTGCATATCAAACAACCAATGCAAGGGCCATAAAAATTCTCCATGACACCTCAATGTGTCCACAAAGGCCCTATTAAAATTTCAAAACAAAATTCGCTCTCTAAATATGTTAACAAAATTCCACAAATTTGGTGGTTAGGAACCACTTAATCTCAGCTCAAAGCCAGAATTCTAGAATTTTCTACCCTAGTAAATGAATCCACAAAATACAAAATAAAAATCCTAGTAAAACCTTAAGATGTCTCTAATTATAAAAATTTCAAAGGAAAATTCAGTCATTTGATATGGTAACAAAATTAGTAAAATTCACAACTTCAATTCCAACAATTCAGGCAGCATAGGAATCATTTCGGTTCATGATTTTTTAAACATAGCAAAAGTCCTCAAAATGGCTCCAGATTTTTACTAGAGACACCCCAATATGTTAGTTACATCCCATAAAATGTTTAGCTTAATCCAAGATCTCTAAATGAGTTAGAAAATTCGAACAAATTCCCTGCTTACTTGAAACTAGGATTTTTCTGGTAACAAAGTTCAAGCGACATGATTTTTTTCAAACAGTAAGATTTCAAACTAAGGCTCAAGAAAATTCATGGGAATAGCTTAGGATGTTAGCTTCAACATATAATTTTTCTAGCTCATAAAAATACCTACAAATCCATCAGAAAATTCATGACAATTCCCTGCCTATAGGAAAACTTGAGATTCCAGCAAGGTAGTCCAACACTCCTTTTGACAAAAATGATTTTTCCCTAACATCAAACTACTCCACCTATGCGAATACATTTGTATATATGTGTAATCACACAATAGAACAAGAAGATATCAAGCAAATCAGTAACCAAACTTCAAAAAATAGATTTGAAAACAAAAAGGTTTAATAGCCCTACTTTGCAAACTTTAGAGCTTTATAACTCCAAAGGTGTTCCAAGTGATTCCTCTTCACTTCAAGGCCTCCAAACCAATACCAAACCCTCCCTTAGGCAGCAGATTGTAATCTCTCAAAGTAGAAAAGGTTGATGGATTCAAATTCTAATTGGTTAGTTTGGTAGGTATTGATGAATAGTAAGTTTTGTGAAGGAAATTTGTGGTTTTTGTAAGTGTTGGTTAGGAATTAGGGAGATTGAAATCAAGTTTTCATGGTTTTTTGTGAAGAACAATGGAGGCTGGTTGGTTCACTATGCATTGCCGAGAATGTGAGCTTCAAGGATAAGCTTGGTGGCTTTTTAATATATTCTAAGTGAGATGTATTAATGATGTAGTCAAAGATGCATATTTTTCTAATAATAAAAAGGAATGAATGGCTAAGATTAAATCTTAGCCTTACACTTGATATTAAAAGGATAGACATTATCATTTTGTAAGATTAAATTATCTTTCGGTGTTAGAAATTGCACACCAAAATTGTAACGCCCCGATTTTCTGTCTGAGTGGAAAATGACCGAAATGCCCCTGAGGTTATTTTCGGCCCGGAATTCGAGGATGGCCGACTCGGTAGTCCTCGAAGGGCCAACTCAATGTTTGAAGGGGATTGAATGACCCTTGAGTGGTTCCGGAGGTGAAAGTCTCATTTTCTGCAGTTTCGGGTCAAAATGACCAAAATACCCCTATAGCGTTTTACGCGGGTAGAAGTGCCGTTTGAGCCCGAAACTTTCCCCAAAGGTTTAAAAACATGTTTTCATGTGTCTAGAGGTCTCTGTTCAAGTCTCGTTGGTCCCGGGCAGTCTTTGTGCAAAATTACGATTTTACCCCTAGAATAGTGTCTTTACGCCTAATGACGTAACTAAGCTAACCTAAGCAATATTAGGCTCTAATCGAAGATTAATTAATTTCCCTAATTAATCTAGAGTCAAAATAATTTATTAAAGTTAATTTGAACCTAAAATTGCTTAGATTAAACTTAAATCCCTTTTTAGAACTCAAGATTCCTAGTCTTGGCATCTTGAATAGTGTTTTCTCTCTCCAATTCCTTAAATCAAGGAATTGTGTCTAGAATTGTTTAAACACTAAAATGAGTTTATAACCCACTAATGATGCAAGAGCACTCTTTAATTATGTCTTGACAACCTTAATTACCCATTTTCCTTACCTAAACACTTTCTTACAAATTCCTAATCTTAAGCATAATCAAAGATACACCTAAACACAACTCTAAACCACAATTAAAATGCAAGAAATCCTCCCCCCATGGCTGATGCATATTCGGCCATCTCTCTCCTTTTACCACACATGTTGAATTGTTTCTCACTCAAAGAACCATGCTTGAGGCCATACCTTGAACCATACCTCACCATACCTTGAACCATGCCTCAAGACCACATTATCTCACCTCATGGAACTCATGGATGCCCTCCAATTCTGCACACAATGGCCGAAACTCATCAGCCCATTCACACCCTCCATTTGCTTCATTTCTCTATAAATAGAATGCCTTGAGGAGCTTGCACCACTTTTGGATCATTTGCTAAGTTTAGGAACACTCAAAGCTTTTCTTTTCTCTCAAAGCTCTTGTGTTCTTCAAGTTCTTGGAGCTCTTCATCTTCTTCATCTTCTTCTTCCATCTTCAAGTTCATCACACCAAGTAGGGATTTTCTTTCAAGTATTCCTTTCTTTAAAGTTTTTGTTCTAAGCTTTATGTTTATAGTTTCTCTTGATTCTTTTTAGAACTTCTTTTCTTCTCCTTTTTCTTTCTCATTTTCGGCCATGGGCCTTGAAGTTCAAAGAAATGAGAGCTTGATGATGAGTTTCATGATGATGTTCATCACTTGAAACAAACTCTAGAGCTTGATCTTTGTTCTTGAGTAAAATACTTCTAGTTTTTCCATTCTCTAACTTTTGGAATCTTTAACTTTGATGATGTTTTAAAATTGTTCTAAGGACTCAATGATGAGGTCTCATGATGTTGGTGCTAATATGTCATCAAGATCATGGACTCTAGAGTTTCAAAATGTTCTTTTGTTCCTTGAGATTTCGGCCATTTCCTTTTCTTTACATGCAAAATGTTTTGATTTCCTAAAAATGTTATGTTGAGTTCTAAGAACTCTAGACTTTACTTTATCTTGGTTTGATAAGTTTGGGTTGAGGTTTAAGTTCCTTTAAAGTCTTGTTAAGAGCTCTAAAAAGATAAAATGAACTTGCATAATTTATTTTATGCTTGCATTTATATTTACATTCTTGCTATGCACCTTTACTTTCAAGCTATACCCTAAGAACATAAAGATTAAAATGGAACTTGCATCATCACTTAATTTAATTCTCAAAGCCTTTCTATTTCGGCCTTAAAGTTGATTGTTGTTGGGCCTAGAGCACTAAAATAAAGAATTGAACTTGCATCATCACCTAATTAATTTCTCGAGTGCCTATCTATTTCGGCCTTAAAGTCGATTGTTGTTGGGCCAAGAGCACTAAAATAAAGAATTGAACCTTGCATATTTACTTTCAAGCTTGCACGTTTAAGTTTATGTCTTGCATATTTAAATTAAGTCATCACTTTATTTTGTAAGCAAGATTAAAAATGAAAAGCATGAGCACGTTTATTTTATGTCGTAACTTAAGAACCTAGAGCTCAAAGACTTGCCCATTTCATTCCAA
Source organism: Dalbergia cochinchinensis (assembly GCA_031216125.1). Classification (NCBI taxonomy): domain Eukaryota; kingdom Viridiplantae; phylum Streptophyta; class Magnoliopsida; order Fabales; family Fabaceae; genus Dalbergia; species Dalbergia cochinchinensis. The sequence goes on from CM062376.1 coordinate 6,791,613, forward strand.
GTTAAAGTTTAATGTGAATGCATTCCTTGAATGCATGTTTTTGGCCAAGTAGTGATGATGGACTTGCAATGAGTTTTCATCTAGCTACAAGGACCAATAGTCTATGTTCTAAGTTTTTCTTAAAAGCCTTACAATCTTTACAAGGTTACGTTATCATGAGATATGACTCTATTCCCTCTTAGAAGATGAAATATATTTTGGTCACCGACCTAAGGCTTCTCTTAGCCTCTTGATGAATTAAAATGATTTGCAAAGAGTTTTAGAAGTTCTAAATTGATTCCATGAGAAACTAGTTCACTTATGTACCTCGAAATGTCAATTTAATTCTCTTATTGAAGCTCCATGAATTCGATTCTGTCATGATGAGTGTGATGCTGTATGGTGATGTTTTGATGTGTGAAAATATCATATGATGATGTAGAAATGATTCTATGCATAATAGGTAAGAAACTAGCTAACTAGAAATACCGTAAAGCTAGAATTTAACATAGTTTAGATCCATTTGTTTTTGGAACTTATCCAAACTGTTTTAATGGGAACATAATCAGATTAGGATTGTTTAGACATGAAAAACTTGGTAATATTCGGATTAGAATTGAATTCTAGCACCTATAGGGAAACTAGTAACTAGAAAACCGTAAAAATGCAAATGTAGAACTCTTAGAACATTTAATTTTCTGGATTCTGTCCAGCACTCTTACAACATGACAAACATGATTAATAACTAGTCCTTAAGCTTAGAAATGTCTCATAATTGATTTAGATTTAATTTATAGCGCCTTAGGCGAAGGCGGAACTGAGAAAGGGTCTAGAACGTAAGTTCTAGAACCCCGTAACCACAAGTTAGAAATTCTGCCCTGTGCTTTTCAGATTTGAGTATGAACATGAGGATTAGGAATGATGATTTATTATGAGCCCTTAGGTGCATAACATATGAACGACGGATGTTAGAGAACTATATCTCAAGGTTAAGACCCGTAAGGGTCAAAGCATAAGCTACCGTAAGAGTAAGCGTTTGAATGTTCTATGATGATGCATGTGTTATGTGAAGGATGATAATGTTATTCATATGAGGAGTTCATGAGGATATATGTTTATGTGGCATAAAGCAAGTTTGAAGGAAATCCGGTGAACGCTGTTATGCTGCCGAATTTCCCATCAAACTTGAGAATTTGAGAAAAGTTTGTGAAAACTCCTGGGTGACACCGGTTCAGCCGAGCACCCCCAGGAAAGGTTCTGGGTGACACCGGTTCGGCCGGGCACCCCCAGAACATATGTGACAGGACACTGAGACGCATTTCTCCAGCTACGGTGGGGAGGAAACAAATCCGTGAGGGTATTGACATTGAGCTTGCCAAAGCGGACAATTCACTGTGTACTAGATACCAGTAGAGCGTTTCAAAGAAGGAAATGATCCTAAGATAGGTGATCCAAGAAAGTTATGTATACCCCCTCGATTAGTCCATATTAAATCTAGTGACGACTAGTTAGGATTGAGCTCATTCCTAGGCGATAGGTGAGATGTAGTTTGGTGACTAGATTATCGCCGGGCTGGTGAATCGGTTGGACTTTTGGTGGATATGTTAAGAGGGTGGTCTTTAAGAAAAAGAACTTAAGAGTTTTACTTATGAGAAAGATGTCACAAGAAAAGTAATATGCCTTTTTATGCCGCGTATATGATTTATGTTTCTTTATGATGTGCCCAAGGATTACAATTTTCGTGTTAATGTGCATATGGTATTGTCATGCATTCATCAAATATTTGTTGCATTCATGTCATTAAGACACATACTAAAAGACACCCATTTCGGATAAATAGATTTGTAAAGCCTAAAACCAATCCTGATGCATGTACACCTTTTTCATAATTAAAACCAAGGTGGCTGGGGATGACGATGACGACACTAGTGTTAGAGTCGGGAATCCCTACTAAGAATCTCGAATGAGTTTCTCATCCCTTCCTTTTCTTCCGTGTCGTCTCTAGACGAGGATTACAACGAGGTTCGTGACTTCTTCTGAGGCTCGCGCTTAAGGGACACACTAGCAGACGGAGCAGAGGGTCGCTGCGGGAGCATAGATAGCTTAGCTTTTGGGGTTGACACTTATTCAACCTCATAGGTGGATAAGGATAACTTCACATATATGGGCATGTTTTGATGTAAATGATGGTACAATAATGTTAGTAGTCTATGTATCTATGAAGATGTGATGATATTATGATTGTTATGTATAATACTATGTTTCATGATTATCAATGGTGTGGCTACCTTTTCTTGCACGTTATGGATATGACGAACGTTAGGTTAGTGCGCGGCTCGCGTTTTGCTTTCAAGTTTCAAAAAGAAAAATTTATTCGTATTTTTCGGTAAGTATTTTAATGAAAGGTTGTAAGGAATGAGAGTAAAAGAATAATAGACTAATGATTAACCTAAATATATTCTAGAGTATTGGGTTAAAAATTAGCATGTTACAAAAATTTTACTGAACAGGTAAAACACCGTACACAGTTAATCAAACATTGCTCAAAAATTAAGTCTAGGTATAAAATCCTCATTTCTAACTATTTCTAACCTTAATCCTCTTTTTTCTCTCAGTCTTAGATCTAGGGTTTCAACTGTCCCAACAGACCCGTGGGGCACGCAAGGTACTATTCACCCCAGCCCAAAATGTTTTTTTTAACACGTCCATTGGGCCATCTTCATCATTACTAAAACTGTCAGATTTTTAAAATTATGACTAATAAAGCTAAAATTAATTTTTAAATAATTTTTTGGCTGTTACCTATTTGTTTGTCGGATTTGGTGGAGAAATGAAGTTATTAGGTTAGAGATGATAGAGGTAGATGGTGGAGATGAGAGAAAATAGAGTGAAGTGTTTTTTTTTTTTTTTGTGAAAAACAATCCAAAATGCAAAACGGGAGAGTGGGTGGTGGCACTTCATGGTAAGAGGGAGTGGTTGGGTTAGGGTTACGGGTATATTAGGGTAGGTGAAAAAGCTGGGGGTAATTTAGGTAGAAAATGTGCTAATTAGGGATAGTTTACTAAAAATAATAGTCAAAGTAGGATTAACTTGATCTAACCAAAATTAATTTGAATTAATCATCATTAAGGTGTCATTAGTCATAATAAAGTACTACTTTATCTTTAAACACGTAGCCATTATAAGACAAGTGTAGTAGGTGGTGACATCATCATGTCTCCCTTTGTCTTTAGGAATAAGATTAAGTTTTCTTAATCATTCTTAGGCCTTAATTAATTTAAAATAATTATTTTGACTAAAAATTAATTAATGAAAATACTTTATCTTTAAATAGAGTCTAATATTGCTTATATGCCTTAAATTACGTTAATTAAGCTTAATTAGCATTGACTAGGGGTAAAATAGTAATTTTACATAAAAGGTCTCCAGGACTCACCCAAACATCAAATATCACAGTAAATTAACATATCCAACTCCCGAGTGATGACGGGGTCTGGTCATCACTTAATCCCGCATTAAATTACCTCAGCGGTGTTTTAGTAACTTTGCACACGGAAAAAATTAGAAATCACGATTTTTGCACTAATTGTCACCTAAAACACATGTAATCTCCTTTAAACATTAAACTAACCCTTTGAGGATGTCCGAGACTAGCCGTCCTCGATTCTTGTGAAAAAATGACTTCAAGGGCATTTTTGTGATTTTACACAAAAGGGAAAAATTGGGGCATTATAGGATATCCACCTGACAAAAGCTTTATGAGAAGAAAAGTGGTAAAATAGGTTCGAAAACATCCCCCAAAGAAAACTAACCCAAAAGGACCCAAGAAAATATGGGCATCTAAATTAAAAATCGTGTTTGTTGAAGGCGTGTTTGAGAACATATATTGAAAAAGACAACAAATGGTACATGGATAGTGGCTACTCCAGACACATGTCCGGATCCAGAAAGTGGTTCAAAAACCTAAAATCAAAGAACTTTGGATTAGTAAAATTTGCTGATAGAGGTAAAGCCAAGGTCTCTGGTATTGGAAACATCGGTAAGAATGACTCTTACCAAATTTTTTATATTTTATTAGTTGATAGTCTGGCTCACAACTTGTTGAGCATTTGCTAATTTTATGACCAAGGTTTCAATGTTCTATTTAATGCAAATGTATGCAATATAATAAATCTCACTTTTGCACAAGTTATTTTATCTAGCAAGAGGCTTGACAACACTTATATGTTACTCTTGAATGACCTTCTAGATCCAGATGTAAAATATCTTGCATTCTTTATGGATGATAAGTGGCTTTGTACGAAGTCACTAGAATGCTACTTGTTTTCACATCCTTCAAAGGACTCACTCTATACCAAATGGATGTAAAGTCTGCTTTTTAAATGCATTCCTTTATGAGGAAATCTATGTAAGGCAGCCTCTAGGCTTTGAGAGTGAAGCTCTTCCCAACCATGTTTTTAAGTTAACAAAGGCACTCTATGGTTTGAAACAAGCTCCTAGAGCTTATAGTATGAAAGACTAAGTACTTTCTTACTAAAGAATGGGTTCAAAAGAGGTAATGTTGACACAACCCTATTTACCTTACTTCAAGATAATCACTTTCTAATAGTCCAAATATATGATGATATCATATTTGAGGCTACTGATCATTCTCTATGTGAAAAGTTTTCAAAATTAATGCAAAGTGAATTTGAGATGAGCATGATGGGTGAACTAAATTATTTCTTGGTCTACAAATAAAACAACAAAAAGAGGGAACCTTGATTTACCAAGAACAATACACAAAGAAGCTTTTGAAAAGGTTTAATATGGATCAAGCAAAACCTATAAGCACCCCGTACATACATCTCAAGTCATTGATGCAGATCACAATGGTGAAAAATTTTCAGAAAGTAATAATAGAGGAATGATTGGCTCACTTCTATATCTCATATCAAGTAGGCTAGACACTCAATTAAGTGTGGATATTTATGCTAGATTTCAATCTAACCCAAAACAATCACACTTAATTGCTATTAAAAGGATTATGAGATATTTAGATGGTAACCACTACACCAAAAAGGGCATTTTGTGACGGTTTTTTGCAACTGCTAGAGCAACCGGTAGTGTACAGGAAAGATTGCTATCAAATTTGGTGGCAGGTTAATAACTGCCGCTAAGTGATGAAAAAATTAGAAAATTTTTTTTTGTAGCGGTTCAGAACCACCGCTAAAACCTTTTTAAAGAAAAAAAATTCAGTGACTTAACAGCAACAATTTTAAACTGTCATTGTGTCTGTGTCAGATTTTAATATTTGATTTCATACCACTTTCAAATTGCTACTAACACAAAATAATGCAAGCTTTATATCTTGTGCTAAAGATGCTAAGTACATTAAAAAAAAATGGTTCAGAACACATAATTTATAATACAGTACAACCAAACACATAATATGCAAGTTTTATATCTTGCACTAAAGATGCTAAATAAGCACAAAAAATAATGCTTTGAAACATTAAAAAGTTGGTAATAAGACATCTAATCTCAAAACATAAACTATGGATGAGAAGATGATGGCCCTCGATATATGGGTTCATCACTAGCTAGCAAAGGAAGAGGTCTTGCTTATTCTACGGAGCCTAAATTTGTGGTTTGAAATTAGAAACAAGCTCAGTATTACACACTTTTCAATAGTAATAGCGAAATCACAATAACTACACTTGCTCATTGTACCAGTCAAAGATAACCATGAATGTTCACAAGTTTTCAGAAAATTAAAATCAATCTAAAAGTAGACAAATTCTAACTATTGTACATAAAGGTTATCACCATGATTTTTTGTATCAACATAATCACATGCACTGGCATTTCCATGAGCATAATCACTTTACAAAATATCTATGAAAAGCAAAAAAAATCAAGACACTGCACTATATGTACTTGAAGATAAAATTAACATTACTAACTTGTAGCCTTGAGGGAAAGTATACTACATGACTTCCAACAGATGGTATAGAAACCAAAGGACCAGCACATGGTTGTCATAGTTCAAACCATAGGCTCAGAGGCACAAGACATAGCAATAGTCTACACTTCACTTATAAGGGATGGTACACTCTACAATAGTTTAGGATGCTGAAACATAGAGAAAGATAAAAAGAATTAAAAATTAAATCAAATGAGGTTAATTCATGAAATAAAATTTAGATGCATTGAACCGCATCATAGAACAAAGAAATAACAAAAATAAAATCAAAAGGCTACTAGAAAGACTAACTCACTAGCCTTAACTTGGTCTAGTGTCAGACCCAACAATTTGCACATATTGTATAATAAACACAGAAAATTTATTATATTATTATAAGCAATAGAAGTTTTCTAAGAAAATGTGAGCCTACATTTGTACCGTGTTCTAGTAGCATACTAACAGCAGCTTGCTGACTATGACCAACAGCCCAAACCAAAGGTGTTCCTGCATCAATTTCTAAATCCGAATTAACTCCTCTAGAAAGCAAATGGTTGAGCAGCTCAGCATCACCTACAACAACATCAGAAAATGTGCAAGGCAAAATAACAGTTTGGGATTTTATCAAGATAAAAATTATCTAAAATCGTAGAACCAAGAGATCATGAAAGGAGTTTAAAGCTAATTCACTTTCCTTCAAAAAGTAAAAAGAAATCCAACTACAAAATAAATAAGGACAAGGGAGACAATCCAAAACATGCTGAATAGTCAAGTTGCTAGAGGAGGTGAATCTAGGCTAATAGAATAGAAAATTAAATAGAATGGAAACCCAACCTACCCTACATCTTGAAACATAGTGCATTTCCCTTAGGGATAATTACAAAAAGAAAAAGAGAATAATATAATGTGGGGGCAATTTGTTAGGTTCGTCCACTACCAATACCAAAACCAAAACCACTCTTGCAATTTCAATTACCACCGAAGGTGAGTGAGTCAGTCCAACACAAGAACCAAACCAAAATCCCAAACCCGTGAGCCTTCTCTTTTCTAAAATATACATAATAAGGTTATACAGGAGAACTCACCATCTCCCTTAAGGGCAATAAGGGCAGCCTCTTTGGCAAAGTGATGAATTGGAACAACATACTCCTTTTGTAAAGGTATTTGACTGGCACAGACCTACAACAAGAGAAGGGAAAAAAGGGTACATAGCAAAGGAGTCAGTAGGTAGACAGCATATCACAAAACCCATCCCTCTTGCATTGATAAACAAGTAACACAAATCAACTACATGGTGTGCTTAAGCATGGAAAATGAGTTTCACTTGGAAATTCAGGGCGAGATGGACCTAAAGAAAACATAGAATTAGAACATAGAAGTATTTTCAGTGACTTCTATAAAACATAAGGTTGCATATATATGATTCAATGAAGATGTTCAATGAGGCACTGAATTAGGAGCTAACAAAATCAAAATTTGGTAACATTGATCAATGACATCAAATAGCAAAACACAATATATACAAATATATTAGGGATCTAGAAAAAATGAGATTCAATAGAGGAATTAGGGTTAGGGATTTAAAGTGCATGACTTACAATTGTGAGATCATGAACATGAGAGAGAGAGAGAGAGAGAGAGAGAGCATGAGCAGGTGCAAACACGAGGTCACGATTCAACTATGAGTTTGATATTTTGCGGTAATTACACAAACTCGCCGCATATTACAAGGATTCTAAAGCAATTGGTTAACCGCTACAAAAACCACCGCTAAGTAATTATCTCACAATGGTTTTAGGGAGCCATCACAAATTGACTGTTGCTAAACGTATATTTTGTTGTAGTGTACTACTAATCATGGTTTATGGTATGAGAAAGGTATTTCGTGCAAGATTATAGATTTCTGTGATGCTAACTTCGCTAGAGTGGGAGAAAAAGTACCAGTGGATGCTGTTAGTTCATTGGAGAATGCCTCATTACCTGGTCACACAAGAAGCAAAATACAAGAGCTCTCTCAACACCTGAAGTTGAGTATGTTGTTATTGCAAACTACTGCACTCAAATGCTTTTGATCAGAAACCAGCTTGAAGATTGTCACCTGAGGCATTCTAAAATCCCTATCCTTTGTAATAATACCAATGCTATTAATCTTACAAAGAACCCTATTTAGCATTCTAGATCCAAACATATTGATACAAAACATCATTTTATAAGAGATCACGTTCAGAAAAGTGATATTGAGTTAATATTTGTGAATACTAAAGATCAAGTGTCTAATATATTCACTAAACCATTAGCTGAGCATCATTTTTGTTATTTGAAAAGGCGTTTAGACCTCAAAAGTTTTTAGAACCTCCATTACATGCATAACATAACACTTTTTGGATTACCCCTACAAGACTCTAAACTAAGACTGTAACACCCGAAAGGTTATTTAAAAATTAATTTGAGCTTTATTAGTTAAAATTTCAAAAATCTAATAGTTTTAACAATGATGAGGATGATCCAACAGATTTGTAAAAAAAAAATGTGAATAGTAATTTGCGGGCCCTATGGGCCCATCGAGACAATCAAAACCCCATATTCGAGACTAGGAGATTCCCTGAACTGAGAAAAGATGGGGTTAATGTTAGAAATAGTTAGAAATTAAGATTTTATAGCCTAGAATTAATTTTCGAGCAATGTTTGATTACCTGGGTATGGTGTTTTACTCATTCGGTAAAATTTCGATGTGCAATTTCTAACACCGAAAGATAGTTTAATCTTACCAAAAGGATAATGTCTATCCTTTATATGCCAAATGTAAGACTAAGATTTAATCTTGCTTTACAAGATTAAATCATAGCCATCCAATTGTTTTTCTTTCTTTAAAGAATTATACATAAATGCTTAATTTCTAACATGAGATACAGAAACCTCGCATTCCTTCATTGTTTCTTCACAAAACCCATGAAAACTTGATCCAAATCTGAGCCTAGACTTGTTAAAATCATAAACTTCCTTCACAAAACTTGTTCCACTTCTCATTATCTACCAAACTAACCAATTAGAATTTAAATCCATCAACCTTTTCTACTTTGAGAGCTCACCATCTGCTGTCTAAGGAAGGGTTTAATGTTAATTTGGTGGCCTTGAAGTGAGCAAGATCCTTCTTGGAGCATCATTTGGAGCCAAGATCCTTAAAGCCATCAAAGTAGGGCTTTCTTTAGCCTTTTCGTTCAAAATTTATTCTGAAAGTTTCTGATTGGTTTTGATCCAAATTTTTGGTTGTATTGGCTGATGATATATTGATATTTATGTATTAATTTTGGGAGAGTGATTGGACGATGTTAGAAAACCCACTTTGGCAAAACAAGTTTGAATCATGTGCTGGAATTCTCGAATTTGTACTGACAGGTTATGAATCACGAATTTTCAGAAGTTGTAAAAATTATATGTTGAAGCCAACATCCTAAGACAACTCCGTATCTTTCTTGGGTCTTAAAAATGACTTTTAAGATTTTTAAAAAATAAGGAACCGAGGCTATTATTGAGTTGTCTGGGCAGCCAATTCTGAAACTCTGAGATTGTCTAATTTTGTTACTAAATCAAATGATTAAATTATCACATGAACTTCTTACACAATGTTGAGGACATATTGAAGTTCAACTGTGAATTTTTGTAGGATTTGATATGATCATTTGATAAGGTAATAAAATTGGGACTTTGGCTGTTAGCTGTAAATAGAGGGTTTTTGACCTCCGAATTTGTCTGATTTTGTTAACATAGTTAAAGAACTCTTTTTGCTCTAAAATTTTTATGGAACCTTATGAACACATTAAAGTGTCTCAGATAATTTTTATGGCCTCCGAATTGATTGTTTGATATGCAAATAAATTTATGCTACAATGGTGTGAAATCTGACAAATTGCTAGAAATGAACCCAAGACTTGAACTGATAATGTAATGGCATTTTGGTTCTTGTATGACATGAATGCTTGGTGTTAAATATTTAGCTATGTGACTTGTGATATATAAATGTATGCTAGAGGAAGTAAAGATTGGGTATGAGGCATGATTGAAATCACAATATGAATGAATACCTATATGTGTTCTATGCATGCATTGAAAAAGAAAAGTGAATGATATATTGAATTAAGTTTTATAGCCATAAGTAAAAATGAGATCCTCTTTGACTTGTTAAAGGTAAATAAGAAACATGAGATCCTTTTTGACTTGTCGAGGGTAAATAAAGAAATATAAGATTCTTTTGACTTGTCGAGAGCAAATAGAGAGAGATGAGATCCTTTTGAATTATCGAAGGCAAATAGAGATCCTTTCAAATTATCGAGGGCAAATAGAGATCCTTTTGAATTATCAAGGGCAAATGAGAGAAATGAGATCCTTTCAAATTATCGAAAGCAAATGAGAGGGATGAGATCCTTTTCGAATTGTCTAGGGAAAATAAAAATAGATGAGATCCTCTTTGATTTATCAAGGGCAAATAAAGATAATTTCCCTACATTTGGCGTATAAGTTTACTCAATAATACTTGTAAGAATGAAATTTCTACTTATATTTTGGTTGTTATTTTTGAATTGTCTATTAGAATGATTTACTAGATGTTTGAACATTAAAATACATATGCATTAAGTAATTGATCATTAAAAACTACCCACTTCGAAAATATGATTTGGAACTTTAAAAATGAATACTTGATATATATATTGCATGCTCACACTTTCTTAATAAACCGAAGTGGCTGGGGCGATGACGATGACATTATGATTGTATAATTGGGGAGTTACCCTACTGAGAATTTTAGAATTCTCACCCCTATGTGTTTATGTTCCCATGTCATCTCCAGGTTGATCCTAAGAACAAGGAGGATGCTTTATGAAAGGAAATCGGATTTGTAGTAGTCTATGGTTGAAGCATGTATCGATTGTACTTAGTCATATGTTTATACCTGTATTTATAATAGAGACCAGATGTGTATTGAAGCTTGTAGTATAGCTTCCTTTTGTACTTGACCTTATAAGCAATAAATGTTTGTTTTAGTCATATATGTTAATAGAACTACGATTTAGTTACTTCATGATTTAATCAAACTTGCTATAGATATTTAAGAAAGATCCGTTAATTTATAAGTAACAACTTCGAGTACGATGTTATGACTTAAGAATAATGTTGTACTTGAAAGGATGTTATAGAGACCTTCAAAGAAGAGTATCCAGACAAGTTCAGAAAGTCAAAATGAAAATTTAGAAAATAGATCAAAGTTTCATCAAATAGGTCAAAAAGACTTTTGAGCTCAGAAAGTGGTATGAAGACTCAAAGACTGCTCTTGAAGTTCAAATACTATTTGTACTCTTTGAAGGATATTATGGTTCCAACTCTTTTTGTGCTTTCTCTCTCCCACGTCACCTAAACTTCCAGGTTTTATGTCATGTCACATTAATAATTGCCCATACATCTCATCTCTCACATAAAAAAACCTTCACCCTTAACGCCAAACAATATTTCCTCAATCTCTAAGCCATTTCATCTTCCCTTGCAAATCTTTTCTCCCTCAACCTCTCATCCTTACAAATCTTCAAACCCTCAATCTCATTCCTTCAATCTTTTAAACCACAAACTCAAATGGCAAAAAGCAAGCAGCTCAATCACAGCATACCCAAAAGGGGGTACTCTCTTCATGTACAATGAACCCTTAATGCAAGAGCATTATGAAAATCAACTTCTTCTAAAGGAAAGTTGCTCTAGGGAAAAACCTGAGCAACAAATTGATCAATGAGGCTTCTATTCTTAAAGAGGTATTCTTATTCCAAGGCTAAGGAGATTTCTTGGAGATCTCTGGCATGGTTTTCCTAGGATAGTGACTGGATACTACTCCCATCTTCAAGTTAAATCGGAATTGATGATGAAAGCCATAATCAGGGACTTTTACATGGAAGTTGGAATTTCTAGGCTTTCCAACATCATCAGATCACCAGCTGCAGGGGTCACTTGCTTGGCTCAGATGAGTGGTTCAAATCTCTCGGTGTCAATGCTAAAGAAGTCTTCAGGTATCTTACTAACTCCCCCAGATATAGACCTAGTGAGATTACCACTACTCTACTGAGTCTCAGGAGTAGAAAGTGTAGGTAGAAAAGGGCACAAGAAGTAGGGATTGAATCGTGCTCTAGTTCTCTTTCCTTATTTTGCTATTGAAAACTTAAATAGAATACTATCAAGTGTTGAGCTTGTAGTGCAATGGAAATATAGTTAGGTTCATCAGAAAGTAACTTCCTGAACTACAATGTTAGCAACAGAATAGAAATAGAAGAGCAAGAAATAGACTTTAAGATATTAAAAATTAACTCAAAGTAGTGAAGTAAAGGGGTTAGGGAAGAAGAGAATCCTACACAAATATTCTTATACTAATTCGGCCAACTTGCCTAGATCCAGTTCTCAACCATTGTTGAGTTTCACTAAACCATTCTCAACCTGAGAAAGAAAAATAGGATAGTCTTTACAGTAGCTTTCCTAAGCTCCTACCTGTGACCAGTAGACAATCCCTACTGTCACTTTGTAGTTATTCACCAGCCTCTTCAAACTAAACTGAGTAGTATTATACTAGCATCTCCAAGCTAACTTGAATAGTCTTGTACTAGCCTCTCCAAGCAAACTCATGACCAGCAAGAACACCTTACTGTCACATTGTAAGTAGTTGCCTTCCCAAGCTTTTTCACATAGATCACTACTGGATCGAGGTTAAAAGAGGTTTTCATTTGGGTTTGCTACTCAAATTAACTTACACTCAAGTTGCCTCAACATATACAATAAAATGATCTGGGAATACTCGAATAACTTCTTTCTAATAGTTCTTCCTAGGAAGAACATAAGATCTATTAAGTGTGTAGAAAGAATAGTTTTACAGACAAGGAAATTGACTACAAGTAGTAATAAACTTCACAGAAAAGAAGAGGAGAAAAACTTGCAATGTTTCAGCACTGTATATCATTCAGCTCTACTTTTGAAGGCTCAACATCTCTATTTGTAGATGATCTGCCTTTGTCCTTGATCAGCTCTCCAAGTGACACATGTTAATCATCTATTTGTGTCTTTAAAAGCAATCTAGAAATATAGCTTGTCTTTTGTTAGATTTGTTGCAAAAGCCATTGTAAGATAGAGGTTTCTGAGACCACCTTCAGAAACTACTTTTTACTTTCTAAACATGGTTTATGAACACTTCTAGAAGCTGGAGTGGTTGACCGAGTTGGCAGATGTGATAACATGCCAGTTTATAGCAGGATTTGATTTCAAATTTGAATTTCAAATTTTCTCTCCTTTTTCTAATAAAGAGCAGTGTCTTACTGTAAAGTGCACTTTCTAAGATGCGATATCAATTCCTTGATATGTCTTTGATCTTCTGGCATTCAATCTAAGCTTGTTGATGATAAACTAATTACAGTCATAATGATTGAAGATAGTAGAACATGTTGGCTTCAGGGATGGATAGATATCTTCAAATTAACTCTACTTTTTGAAGTCTAGTACTTCTATCTAAAGACCTGCGTTAATTTCCTATACTTATTGATTTTCTTCAACTCGTTAGGCATTTGCTTGCTCATTTAACGATACAATTATCACTTTCATTTTAGTTTCCATATCTTCAAATGAGATAAATCATGTTTGCATATGTAAAGTGAAATTATCTTCATTATTGGAGCCATATTATGCTAATGGTATGACCTGTTTGCTACTTCAAGAAACTTAAGGAAGATATTAGTCATTCTTCAAAATATTTTCCTTAAATTAGTTTTGTTATTATTCAAAACATACTGCATTAGTAATTCTAAGAGGTTGACTTGAGTATGTTATACACATGAAGAAAGTATCTCCAGATCCAAAAACCAAGTTCAAATCTTCAAAAAGTGACTTTCATATTCAGAAAGTGATAAGCAATAAAGAAATCCATTCTTTTCTAAAGCAAGTCATGATTATTGTCTTCAATTGTGATGATAAGAGTACCAACAAACTCTTATTGAAGAAATAAAGATTAACGATAGGACTAGAAACTAAAATAGCACATCAAAAAGTACGTATACTCAAAAATCATGCACACTTTACAGAATGGAAAGGAAAATTCAAATTTTAAATTAAAGTCAACACATAAAAGAGCCGACAATGGCATCTTCCTTTTTCATTTGGTCAACCATCTAGATTCTAGAAGAAAAAGTTTAGAAACCTCGTCTAGAAAGTAAAAAGTAATTTTTGAAGCTTCACTCAGAAACCTCACTTGATAATGGTCTCTACAACTACAAATGTAGCTCTGACAAAACCAAGCTAGTCTTCTAGATTGCATTTCCAAGACACAAAAAGAAGATCAACAAGTGTCACAAGAAAAATAGATCAAAGGGCAATGGTCTAAAATTGAGGTTTAAGTATAAAAGGATGTCAAGTGCTTACAAGAAAAAGACTTTTTGCAACTCTATCAAGAATGCAAAAACAAGAATCCTCCTTCTTCTTCTATAAAGACATTACTTCTTGCAATCAGTTTCTGTTTCTTTTAAAAATCTTCCTTATCAGTTCTTATTAGATAACATCTTCTTCTAAGGAAGAATCGTTATGAAGAAGTTATTCAAGTTTTCAGATCTAACACTGTTCCATTCTAAGGAAAACTTGAGTATTTATTTGTTGGATTGAACTAGCCTCAAACAAATTATTGTACCTTGATCCGTTAGTGATCACTGTGAGATTAGCTTGAAGAGAATAGTGAAAGGCTACTTGTAAGTGACAGTAGATTGGAAATAATTTAGTGGAACTCAACTGGTTGTTGAGAACTGGATGTAGGCAAGGTTGGCTGAACCAGTATAAATTCTTTGTGTAGTACCTCTCTATCCTTTCTTATCCCTTTAAATATTATGCATTTGTTTTTATTCATACGTACATATATCTGAAAATGTTTCAAAATTATTTCTAAGTTCTCACCTAGTTTAAACAATAGCTTTCTGAACTAGACTAACATATATTTCTGCTGCCTTCAAGTAAAGAACTTGATAGGATTTGTTTCAAGATTTTCAAATTCTAAAAAGAAGTCAAAGCATGATTCAACCTCCTTTCTCATGCTATTTTCAACTTACAATTAGTATCAAAGCTCAGGTCTTTAAGGGGTTGAGCATCCCAATGAGTGTAGAGGTTAAAGATCTTGAAGATAAATGACACAAAATATTCACATTGGAAAATAGATCACCATTCTTTGATGGTGGGGACTATGCTTATTAGAGTGACAGAATGGAGCTGTTCATTAAATACACAAGTCCTAACTTATGAGAGATCATACAAGAAGGAGACTATGTTCCTTTGGAAGAAATTTCAAGAGCTGAAGATACGCCCTCCACTTCTAAAGAAGTTCCTAGGAGTAGGTGCATGAGCAACATAAAGCAACAGTTTAGATGAACTCCAAGGATAAATACCTATTCACATGTGCACTAAGCAAAGTTGAATATGATAAAATCATCACTTGTGACACAGTGAAGGAAAATCTGGGACAGACTCCATATACTACATGAAAGGAGAGATTAGGTTAAGGAGACTAAGATCAGCATGTTGGTTCATCAATACGAGATGTTCAAGATGACTGAACAAGAAAGTATTGATGATATGACCACTGGGTTCATGCGTATTGTGAACCAACTTAAAGGTTTGGGTAAGAGATACTCAAACTCTGAGATGGTGAGGAAAATCTTTAGGAGCCTCCTTACAAAATGGCTTCCCAAGGTCACAGCCATCGTAGAAGTTAAGAACATTCAAACTCTTACCTTGAATGCTCTGATTAGGTCTCTTAAAACCCATGAAGCTGTACTTTCTAAATTTTATGGTGAAACCATGAAAAAGAGCAAGTACATGGCCTTGAGATCCTCTTATAAGAAGCTAATCAAGAGCAAAGCAATGAAAGTTGCTTAGACCTTAGAAAAAGAAGAAGATTTGGAGGTTGAATCTAAGGAAGAAGATGGAGATGAGATCTCTGTACTTGTGAGAAAAATATCTAGAGACTAGAAAGGCAGAATCAAGAAAAGGAATGACCTCAATATCAGAAAAGACAGAAGGGGCAAAGGAAAGCTAGAGAGTGTGAACTACTAAAACTATGGGGGAGAAGGGATACTACGAGACTAACTATCCTATGTTCAAGGGTCCATAGAAGAAGCTCTCTACAAAGAAAAGAGGGATGCTGGCCACCTAGAGTGACTCAAAAGATGAAAAAGAAGGATTAGAAAGCCAAGAAGAACTTGAAGATGTGGCCAACTTGTGCTTCATGGCTGACTACACTTCAAAAGGAGAAATAGAGGAAGCTCCTTGAATCTGATCTCTCTTGATGAACTATTAGGTTTATACAATGTCTTACTTGAAAAATCTCAGATCCTCTCCTCTCACTACCCTTTCCTCAAGAAAAACCATCAGAAAATGATTTTAGAACTTGAGAGAGTGAAAATAGATTTTGGGATGATACGAAACTAGGAAACAAATTGCCTTGAAATTTAGTTTTTAGGGAAGGATATTGACGCTACACTTAAGAAAGATAAGGAGGTGAGTGATAAGTCATAAAGGTTTGATCGCCACAAGTTGCCTTGATAAGCTTAGATTTAGTTCTTTGCCTAAAAACTCAAGGGAAGCTCTCACATTAGAGAAAACTCATATTTCATTCAAATTCAACTTGTGTTTGCAATACAAGAGTTCTCCTATTTATAGCCTTAGAGGAGGGCTAAAACATTAAACCTTCACTATACTTCCTACTAAGCATCTACTATCTACTAAGACTCCACTAGGTGTGAATTCTGCACCACCATCATGTATTCATGCATGTTACATTTGTTTCCCACTATTGTAGCCATAAGAATCCACTAATCCTAATAATAACTTAGTAATTCTCAAAAGACATAAAACTCACTTTAGAAAAAATCACTCAAAAATATATATGAAAAATACAAAGAAAATAATAAAAATTGGACTTGTTTATTTTCCACTAAGGCCCAATATTCTTATCCCATTAAATAGATCACTTGCAGCCCATCAATGCATCTTTGATCATGCAAATTGGGCCTTTACAATTATGTCTTCTTATTGGCTTAATTTCACTTTCAAGTTGAAGGAATGTCATCCATTTAGTTACTGCCTCTATTGTGCATTGGTCCTCCTTTTCCTTGAGCTCCATTATTAGGCCTTCGAAATATTGCTTCATTCTCTTAGTCTTGGACCTTGTCATGGGTCCTCCAATTCCCTTCAATGCCTCTTCCTCCTTGGCTTTCTCTTGCAAGCTTGTAACCCCTCCTTGGTTCATATCATGAGGAACATAAGGCTTGAGAAAGAAGAATACAAGGAGAAAATAAATATGTGAACTTAAAACTTAGGTGCTTAGAAACTGAAGTTTCTAATAAAGGTCAGAAAGTAATTTTTGAACTTGAAAAATCTTCAAAGTTTCTCAAATCTGATTTGGAAAAGATGGTAAAAGCTCCAAGAATCTAGATATGATGCTTGGAGGTCAGAGACCATACTTTCAGAAAATAGGATTGGGCTATGAGAAAGAAATGGATGAGAGCAATAAAGCAAGCTCATCATAGAAAATTAAGAATAAAATATCCTATGATTTCTGCCACAAGAAGAGGCACCCACCTAACAAATGCTTTATGAGAAGAAAAGCAGTAAAATAGGTTGGGAAGCCTCCCTCAAAGAAACTAACCCAAAAGGACCTAAGAAAATATGGGTACATAAAGTAAAAATTGTGTTTATTGTTGTGTCTAAGAGCACACATTGAAAGGAACAACAAGTGGTACATGGACATCCAGAAAGTGATTCAAAAACCTGAAACCAAAGAACTCTAGATCAGCAAAATTTTCTAATAGAGGTAAAGCCAAGGTCATTGGTATTGGAAATATTTTAAGAATGACTCTTACCAAATTTTTGATGTTTAATTAGTTGATAATTTAGCTTAAGACTTTTTAAGCATTAGCCAATTTTGTGACCAAGGTTTCAATATTTTGTTTAATGCAAATGTATGCAATATAATAAATCCCACTTCTGGACAAGTCATTTTATCTGGTAAAAAGACTTGATAACACTATGTGTTACTCTTGGATGACCTTCTAGATCAAGATATAAAATGTCCTGCATCCTTTATGAATGATAAGTGGTTATGGCACAAGAAGCTTGGACATGCTCATATGAAACTAATTTCTGAGTTATCTTAGAAAGAGCTCATTAAAGGCTTGCCAAAGATCAGTTATGACAATGATTCCACCTGTGATTTCTGTGAGAAAGATAAGCAAACCAAAGCTTCTTTCGACAATAAAAATGTAGTTTCAACCACTAGACCACTTGAGCTTTTATATATGGATCTCTTTGGACCAACCAAGACTGCTATTAAGTATGAAGTAGTTGAAAAAATTCAAAGTTTTTTCAAAAAGAATTTGTAATGAAAAGGATTCTCAAATCACTTCTATTAGATCAAATCATGGAGGAGAATTTAATGAAAATCATGTTTTTGAAGATTTTTGTAAAAATCATGGCATTTCTCATGAGTTCTCTACTCCTAGAATTCCCTAACAAAATGGAGTTACTGAAAGGAAAAACAGAAGCTTGCAAGAAATAGCCAAAATAATGCTTTTAGAAAGTGACTTATTAAAAGGATTTTGGGCAGAGGTTGTCAATACCGTATGCTATATCCAAAATAGAATTTTTCTAGAACTATTCCTCAAGAAAACTCCTTATGAGCTAGGTAGAAAACCCAATATTTCATATTTCCATGTCTTTGGATCTAACTATTTCATTCTTAACACCAATGACAAACTCGTAAAGTTGATCTGAAGTTTGATGATGGAATCATTTTAGGATGTTCTTCAATCTCTAAAGGTTACACAGGGTACATAACAAAAGGACACTTTGTGTTACAAAGATTATCCACATTAAGTTTAAAGAACTCAACAAGGACATTGCAAATGATATAACTACTCTGGAGGAAGATTGACAAGAACTCAACCATGACCAACAATGTTCAATATTAATTACAATGCATGGATGGATCAATGGCTAGAGCTAAAGCAAAAAGGTTAAAAGAAGCTTTGCAAGGTCATGGAAGCAAAGACCAAGAACAATCTAGTTGAGCATGAGCTCACAAATAGACCACTCTTATTTAGTTTTAAGAATAGCCAAGTCCAATATGAAGAAGTCACTTGAAGACCAAAGACGAAGCTCAATTCAAGTGATCAAGTTACAAACAGATTGGGTTGGAATAATTAGTTTAAAGTAGCTGTAATTTGTCTTATTTTCTTGTAGTTTCCATGCACCTTTTAATGTCTCCAATTTCAGGTTTTAAGTGTTTTAAGAGTTCCTAGGCCATTATGATACATAATGGGTGAATTACTTGTGTTTTCAAGGATAGAGGGAATTTAATGCTTAGTGGATTGTGTAGAGGCTGCAACTCAATGTTTTTGTAGTCCACTTAGGACTATGAATGGAGATTATGAATGGACTTGTTTTGAGTTTTCTCCCATTGTAAGAACTTTCCTTTTGTTCTTAGGCAAACAACTAAATCTAATCTTATCAAGGCAACTTGTGGTGATCAAACCAAGACTTATCACTCACCTTTTCATCTTCTCTTGAGTGTTGCGTCTATATCTTTTTGATTAAACACAAACAAACTCAACCACAACCTTAAACTCCAACCTGAAAGTACAAGGTGATCCTGGTTATACTAGTTGTTGATTCAAGTCTTTCAACTCAAACAAAGCCGAATCATATCGTTTGGTATCCAGACATAGCTTCCTTGAAATTCAGGTCTGAACTTGTTTTATTTATTTATTTCGTCTTCATTACAAAAAACAAAAAGTGAAAAATGAAAAAAATGAAAAAGAAAAAAAAGAAAACAAACCAGAACATGTTCGAGTAAGTTATGACAAAATTCCTTATTTCAATTCTTCTAGTCATCCCTGATTCTAAGTTCTTTATTTTGATCAAAATCTATTTCCTTAAAAGGATCATTGATTAGGTTCTTTCTTAAGAACTCATTAGAAGAAGTTTGAGCAAAAAAAAGGCTAGAAAGAACATTCTGGTCAAAAGCCAATTTTGAGTGACATTCACTAGTGTGATTGTCATATTTCAATAGTGTAAACACTTTGTGAGTTTTTTGAGGTCATATATTTTTCAATTTTAGTTAACTAGCAAGGCAGGAGATGAAAATTCATCACAAGGTGGAGGATTATCTATTTTTCAGATGCAAGTACTGATTGACCATCTTGAACGACTATTCAATACAAAACTTGAAGAGCTCATTGAAAGGATGGATATGATGGAAAACCATGCACCTGGTAGTCAGCATACTTCACAAGATGAAACAAATTACCAATCTGAAGAGGAAGAGCAAGTGATCAAAACACAAGGAGAAGAAGGACCATTAGGCACAATAGGAGAAGAAGAAATTCTGGTGATGAACTTAGAGAAATTAACATCAGAATTTCTCCATTTTAAGGGAAGTCTGAAGATAATAAGGTTAAGTTTGCTGCTCTTGAATTTACTGATTATGCTCTTGTTTGGTGGGATCAATTGTAGAAAGATAGAGCTAGGAATGGAGAGCAACTAGTTAGGACATGGGCTGAGATGAAGGCAATCATGAGAAGGAGATTTGTGCCTTCATATTTCCATAGGGAACTCCACAACAAGTTGTAGAGCCTCACTCAAGGTTCTAGGAGTGTGGATAAGTATCACAAGGAGATAATGATGGCCATGATTATAGAGGATCAAGAAGCAACAATGGCTCGATTTCTCAATGGCCTTAACTAAGACATAGCTAATGCTATGGAGATTTATCCCTATGTGGAACTTCAAGAGATGGTGTATTGAGCAATCAAAGTAGAGCAACAATTGAAGAGGAAAAATAGAAGAAATTCTTCTAGTTCCAATTTAGATCTTTGGAGAAACAACCCAAAGAATGAGCAACCAATTGCAATTCAGTCCAGAGAGGCTGAATTAAATAAAATTCAGATATTAACAAGCACTTCAAAGCATTGAGACATAAAGTGCTTTAAGTGTCTTGGAAGAGGTCACATTGCTTCTTAATGTCCTAACAAAAGAGCAATGATTTTGAAGGATAATGGTGAGGTGGAGACTGAGGGGCAGTTTGATGTATCACCAAAGGGTGAAAATGAAGGTGAGGGGATTAGGCCTCATGATGGTGATTCGCTAGTTGTTAGAAGGATTTTGAATGCTCAGGACAAAAAAGATGATGCACAAAGGAAAAACATTTTCCATACTAGATGTCTTGTTCAAGGAAAAGTATATAGCATGATCATTGATGGAGGGAGCTACTCCAATATGGCTAGTAAAACTTTGTGGAAAAATTGAATCTCAGCAAGTCCAACCATCCTAGGCCATATAGCTTACAATGTGTCATGACCCGCCCAGAGACGTGACCGGCACGTAAGGACTTGGATCCCCATGGAAGCCTCTGATAATGTGACTAGCTAATATGCATAAATAAATTGAATATATTAGAATATCTCAAACTCAAATAAGTTTCATAATTCTGAAAATGTTTCCAATCATAAATACTAAACATAAAACTGTATAAAATCCATAACTTGGGTCAAAGCCAAATGTAACACCCTAATATTTAACCCAACACGCCTAGGATGCATTTAAGTTAATTATTAGTCATTACTCTTCTATTCCAAGTTTTAATTCAAACTATTAAAACATACCTTAGTGAAAATATGGAAAAATTTTCTTTTTTGTTTAAAATTACAAAACGTGAGCCACACATGCTAAGTAACTATTGTAACACCCTAATATTCGACCCAATACTACTAGTACATACTTAGGCCAAATATTAGTCGTTACTTGCTGGCATGGTTCATCTTCTTGAGAAAATAGACTTAACGAAAATACGAGCCAACTTTTTTTTTTTTTTGAAATCGTTACTTAAAATAGAAGCTGCGCGTAACTTTACGAGTCGGTATCATAGTATACGGAACGATAACATAGGAATGGCTCTAAACCATAACATCGAACATAACATCAATCATAACTGAAATACCTCATAGATAAAATATGCCTACCCTACAGGGCAGAACTCTTCAAGTACATAGTAACATGAATACGGCAGAAAAATAGAATACATGGAAAAGAACTGGAAAGAAGCATCCCTACCCATGTGCAACCTAAGATGGATAACCTCAACACAAAAGAGGTATCATCCATACTATGTGACGTGCGTGCACTAAGGACTACCCTTCAATCTCCGTAGCAGACTCACGGGTACGGAGGAACGTAGCCAATCCACGGGCGGAGCTCGGCGGTGCGAGCATGCCTGGATCAACGTGTCGTCCACGTCGTGGTCGTGGTCCGCACCGAAGCCCTCCGACGCCGAGCGATCGCCTCTCGCCGCTTATCCGCCGCAGGCGGAGTGGGGGCAGAGCCCTCATGGTCCATGGGGGAATCCTCTGAAGGGTCCTCCTCTGAGTGCTACGATGATGGCACGTACTGCGGCGCATCCGCTGAACCGGCAGAGTGGGTCCGCAGGTTCCTCTCATGTTGTGGCCGCGCATGCTCAAAGATCGCGGGGTCACCATAGGGGGATGCTGGGGAGAAGCGATAACTGTACAAGGGGTGTGCGAAATGGCCGTCCTAAAAACATGAAGATGCGCACAGTACATCGGCCCTCAAAATGAAATGACCCATGTAACGCCCCGATTTCTGCTAGAGTGAAAATGACCAAAATGCCCCTGAGGTCATTATCAGCCCGGAATTCGAGGAAAGCCAGGTTCGGCAGTACTCGAAGGGCAAGCTCAATGTTGGAAGGGGATTGGATGACAAGTGTTTCTTTCCGGGATCGAAAATCTCATTTTTTGAGTTTTCAGGTCAAAATGACCAAAATGCCCCTGTGGCGTTTTACCCTTTTGCAAGTGCCAGATGAACCCGAAACCTCTCCAGATGGGTTTAAAAGACGTTTTTATGTATTCTGTGGTCTCAGTTTTGGTCTCGGAGGTCCCGGGCAAAATAAGTGTAAAATTACGGTTTTGCCCGTAGTTTCGTATGTTTACACCTAATCACACGATTAAGCGAAACCTAAGCAATATTAGGCTCTAATCGAAGGTTAATTAATTTCCATAATTAATCTAAGGTCAAAATAATTTAATAAGGATGATTAGAACCTAAAATTGCTTAGATAAACTTAAAACCCTATCTTTAAATTCAAGGACTTTGAGTGTAGGAATCAATGAATAGTGTGCAAATAGTGCACAAATAGTGTTTTCTCTCTCTTTCCTTAAATCATGCGATTGTGATACACATTGTTTATTCACAAATGAGTTTTAAATTCTCTAATGATGTAAGAGCACTCCTAACCATGTCATAAAATTCCTAATACACATGCTTAGTTACCTAAACTTAAGCTTAATTACTCCTAACCTTGTACCTAAACTAACCTACACTTAATCCTATCATTAACACCCAATTACATGGAAGATTTTTCCTCTCTCCTTGCTGCCCAAATCTGACCAAAAATCATCCCCCATTTTCATGAATTATTTCATTTCAAACTTAAAGGAAAATCACCTCAAATCACCTTACTTGTCATGCCTTGTCATAATTTCAATCAAGCTTGCTTTTCCAAATGAATAACCAAGTAAAATAAATCATTCTCTTCAATTATTTGTGGCTGAAAAACTTCCAGCCATGTTGGTCTTCTAGAAGCCTAATTTCATCCACAATTTAAAGAAAAGATCACTCAAAAACCCATGCTTGAAGCCATACCTTGTGTCATGAGCTCCATGCTTCAAACCATGCTTGTATGACACCATCAAAGAGATATTTTCTCTTTCTTACCATCAGCCATGCTTTCCATTCTCTCACCTATCACTTTGTTTTTCTATAAATAGGGAGCTTGTGTTAGCATTGGATGCACATTGAGCATTTGCTAAAGCTTAGAGTAGTCTTGCTAGTTTCTTTCTTTCTCTCTAGTCCCAAAGAGTTCCTTTCTTTTTCATCTCTTTACTTCATCATCATCATCTCATAACCTTCACACATCACCCCATAACCTTGAATCACCATCAAACCTCTCAAATATTTCATCTCAAACACAACTCTAACCTCCTTATCTCCCCTTGGCCGAAAACATCAAGCCTTTTGGAGGAGCTCATCATCTTGTTTTCTTCTCTCAAAGTTCAAGCTCTTTGTCTTCACTCTAGGTAGGAGTGTTTCTTTGCATCTCATTTCCATGAAAAAATGAGTTTTCTCTAGCTACCTCTTGGAATTTCTTTTTAAAACTCTCTTGGTTTCCTTCTTGAGTTTTTGGCCTTCATGACCTTTAAACTCATACATGATGGCTTGATGATGGGGACCTCTAAATGATGACTATGTGTTCATCACAATGAGACCCCTAAAGCTTGAGTTTTCTTTAGTTTTTATTATTATGCTATGAAGTTCACTAAAGTTTTCAACTTAAGAAAATAAGAATGATTTCAAAAAGGAATATGGATTACTTTCTCTTGGCCTCATGATTTCGGCCATAATTCCCTTTCTTGAAAATATGGAGATTTCGTTTAGTTCCATTCTCTTGACTTGATGAGACTATGTTGGGGTTATGAATATTGGTTCTTTAAAGTCTTGGACGAGCTCTAGTTATTAAACCAAAATGAACTTGCATTCATATTTAGTTTATGCCTTGCATAGCATGATTTATTTTTATGTCATCACTAATGCTCTAAGACTAAAAATGAACTTGCATATTCATATTTAATTTCCAAGCATTGCATTTCACGTTTATTATTCAAGTCATCACTTAAAATCCAAGATAATAACAAGTTGCATCTCATATTTATTTTGAGCTATTTACTTTTCAAGTTCTCACTTTATTTCCCTAATGAACAATAAAAATGAAGTGCATGGCATGTTTATGTTTTGTCATCACCTAAAGCTCTAGAGCTCAAAGATTTGTCCCAAGGTCTCAAATGAGAGTTAGACATGGAAAGCATTCTCTTAGAATGCCCACTTGACTATGTGAGATGAATGAACTTAGGATAAGTTTCATTTGATGACAAATGCCCGTAAGTTATGCTTTATAATTTTTCTAAGTCTATGTGGATTCAAAGAACATATAGAACTAAGTTTTATGGATTTAGGACCTCTTGAAATAAATTCAACTTAGCTACTGCCCTTATAAATATCTTGATGATTTTAGATGTTAAAAATGTTTACAAAAGAGTTTTGAAGGTTTTAAAAAGGTTCCAAGAGAAACTAGTATCCTATGTGCTTTAAAAAGTATGTTTTATGCCTTTGTATGGAGAGTGTTGTTTCGGTTCCGCCTTGCTATGTTTGGCCACTGTATGAGCTGTTTTAACGATGATAACATGCTTATGTTTAAGTATGATCAATGGAAAAACTCATAAGTAAAAGATAAGAAAGGTTAGAAACTAGAAAAGAATTAATTTGAGAGTTCTAGATCCTTTAATGTTAGAATTTTCTGGATTCTGTCCAGCAAGGTTTAGTAATGATAATCATGGTTCTAAATTAGTTAAATGTGTAGAAATGACTCATAATTGGTTTAGGACTTGATCTTGGTGCCTTAGGAGCAAACCGAACTTAGAAAGGGTCATTGTCGTGACTCCTAGGTACCCGTAAAGTTGAAATTATGAATTCTGCACGTTTGAGATTGAGAGATATTCTTGACCATAGTATGAAGAGAGATATACTTAGTCATAACCTCCTAAGTACCCGAGAGGTTAGCTTTGAATGATTCATAACTTATACTATGAGTTAAAGACCATAGCGGTCAATGCATAAGACATTAAGAATATGAGAATGATATTTATATGATACTAAGGTATGTTAAGATGTTTTACGATGATGCATATGTTATGTGAAGGATGATGACGTTATTCATATGAGGAATTCATGAAGATATATGTTTATGTGGCATAAAACAAATTCGGAAGAAATTCGGCGTGATGCCATCCTGCCGCCGAATTTCTGACAAATTTGGGGACTTAAAGATTTTGAAAATTAAGGTACTAAGATGGGTTCTAGGATGACACCGGTTTGGCCGAGCACCTCCATAGAACTCATGTGACATCGGTACCCATTTTTTACTCTTAGGTGACACCGGTTCGGCCGAGCACCCCTAAGAGATTTGCCCCCTAACCCGTACTCAGATAGTCGGGATTTATGATTTATGATACGCTTATCATTAAATGGTAAGTAAGAACTAGTGACGACTAGTTAAGGTATGAGCTCATAACCTAGAGATGTGACACGTTCTGGGTGACACCGGTTCGGCCGAGCACCCCCAGTTCGATTGTCTTTTAGGGTGGCCCATAAGGAAGAGAAGTTTTATGATTATGATTATGTCACTAAGTTTGTCCCATATGAATGTATTCTAATTGCCACTTAATACCACTAAGTATGATGATGATTGATGTATGTGCATTAAGTAGCGCCACACATACATTCTTTATTATGTTACATTCATGACATTAAGATCATCCTAAAATGAATGGACCTTGGCTAAAATACACTTTAGAACTTAAAATGAACTTGATGTATGCTCACTTGTCTTTATGAAATAAACCCAAGGTTCCTGGGGATATGAACGATGTAACCCTAGGATAGGAGACTCCTACTGAGATTCTTTACTAAGAATTCTCACTCTTCTCTCTCTTCTCCCGTCACATCTTCAGAGAGCGATGGTGATGTTCGTTGACTTCATTGACACGCCAGTCTGGGAGGTGCACTATACCCCGGTGGAGCTTTCGAGTACACAAGCGTTGCAAGGATATTCCCTTCGGCTGTATCTTTTGGGAGGGGTGGTGGATTTATACTCGTAGCTTACTAGGAGGGTAGCATTTTGGATTTTTATTGTAGTCGCACCCTACACTTGTGTTTCTTGTTGTATTTTATTTCTTCTGTATTACAAGCTCTGCCTGTACCTATGCGGGTATGACTACCTATGTACTCTAAATATATTATTAATGAAATGTTTCTCTTGTTATGATGATTTCTGCTCCACCATTATATGTTTTCCTTTTTGAGTTCTCTCTATGAGTGTTAATTATGCCTCACGTTTCTGTTATTCGAATAGTTAAGTTCGCGGCTCTCACTTTGTTTTATACTTTCAAAAAAAATTTTACCATAATTTCCGCTAAATATTTTTAAGAAAAGGATGAGACTATGAGGTAATAGCCTAATGTATAACCTAATGTGTTCTAGAAAGTTGGGTTAAAATTAGGGTGTTACAACCCATGCTCAGGGTCATGGTGGATCTCCCACCGTGGCGTGTCAATGAATAGGACGAAGGTCGCCATCTCGCTCTGAAGACGTAATGGAAAGGGAAAAGATAGAGGGAGTGAGATTCTTACTAAAGAAACTCAGTAGGGTTTTCCTTCTATCCTAGGTGTCATCATATACGTCTCCAGGAATCTCGGGTTTATTTATAAAATAATGGACATACGTAGGTTCAGTTATGAGTTTTCCAAAATCTCCTTTTCCGAGAATCCGTTCTTTTTATCATGGAACTTGTGTTACATAGGCTTTTATACTAATGTCATAGACATAAATCATGTAGCTTGGTACGTAGAACGTAAATCATATAACTGGTACATGGAACATAAATCATATAACTGATACATGGAACATAAATCATATAACTGGTACATGGAACATAAATCATATAACTGGTTTACTTAGGTGACATAAGAACCTTTACTTAACTGGGCCGCCCTAATATTTCTCCCTTTTGAGAAAACTCTAGGTTATGAGCTCATACCACACTAGTCGTCACTAGCATCTAGACTTTACCCATTTGGATAAGTCAACTTCCCGACTTTAAATGCGGGTTTAGGGGCTAGAATCACATTGTCCCCACCCTTAATTCGGTGGTTTCAAAGGATTACATTCTTATGTTCTAAGTCATCCTAAGTTTAACATGTTTCTTTAAGATGCCACATAATTAATGCATAGCACATAATTACTACCTCGGCATCTCCAAAGTTCTTTTAAAGAAATAATAACATGTTAATACAAGCTATCACATAGGGATAATAGTTCACATGGCACCATACACGTCATGAGCTAACACATCAATTCATCATCAAACTTAGAGGCACATAATCATCCCTTAAGGTAAAAATCCCTAAATCGGGTAACCTCAAACTTTCCCATTACTTTCTAGTATGTTTATGGGATTGATTAACCTCATTACCATAATCCATTAAGTTCTAAATCCTAATTAATTATGGTTGGACAGCTTTATGTAGTTGTTCATATTTGATGAATTACGTGTTCTAGAAAATGCGTTTTAAGCCCTTTCTCGCATCCGACTTTTTCTATGGTACAATAATTAATACCTAAGCCAATTATGAGTCACTCCCACACATCTGGACATAATCTAATGTGATTCTAAATATTTTATCAAGGCTGGGCAGAAACTTATTTTGCCATTCTTTATAGTTCTAGAATTCACACATTAAGCAAACAAAGTCACTAACAATGCCTTAATGAGTCTAGAACAATTATCACATACTTGGCAAGGTATTACAACATATTTAGACCACCCAAAACAGAATTTAAGGTGCTGGAATTACTAAGGCAGAACCGAAAACCTTTAAGGCATAAAATCATGAGAAAAACCTTTCTTTCAACCATATAACTTGCTAGTTTCTCTTGGAACCTTTTTGGGACTTCAAGACCATGAAAAATCAAAGTTTATTTTGCCAAAGCTCATCATGGAACATCAAGGGCAGCAGCCATTTCGGCTTGCTCTTGACAATGATTCAAAACTTGAAAACATGTTTAAAACCTTGGTTAAGTGCATCAAAGCTTAGAAAAATTCTAAGACACGCATTATAGGCCCTTGTAGTTAAATAAAACTCATCCTAGAGCCATTTACACCACATGGCCGAATGATGTTCAAGGAGGTACCTCCTTGATTTAATTCTTTTCTTAAGATGAAATGGGCAAGTCTTTGAGCTCTAAAGTTTCAAGTGATGACATAGAATAAACGTGCTATGCATTTCATTTTATAGTCCTTTAGAAAATAAAGTGATAGCACAAAGTAAAAGATGAAATGCATCTCCATTCTTATTCTTAGAGTTTAGTGATGACTTGAAATATAAAATGAGATGCAAAGCTTGAAACATAAACGTGCATTGTGCAAGTTCATTCATTATCTTGGGTCTTAGTGATGGCATAAGAAATAAACGTGCTAATGCAAAGCATAAACGTAAACGTGGATGCAACTTCTTTTATATCTTGTTTAGAGCTCTTGCAAGACTTTAAAGGAAACAAGGTTTCAACCCATAACTCACCCTCAGAAGAAAAGAAAACTAAACTCATGACCAACATGGAGGAAAGTAACCGAAATATGCTTGGCCTAGGGACCAAGTCTATGCTCTAGAGCTTTGTTCATGTGACATACATCAACATGAAGCCCTCATCATCAAGCTACCATTTTTCTAAGTCCCAAAGCCTTTCATGGCCGAATACTCAAGGGAAAGAAATGGGGTTTTCAAAGATCCAAGAGAAACATAACTATGTCTTGAGCAAAACTTGAAAATAATAAACTTATTTTTAGAAAACTCAAGCTTTAGAGGTTGTTCATGTGACAAACATCATCACACAACTCTCATCATCAAGCTCCTCATATTTCAAGTCCAAGAGGCCTTCATGGCGAAAACTAACAAAAAGAAAAGGAAAGTTTCAAGGCATCAAAGAAACATAACTCATTCTTTGACCAAGACTTGAAAAGAGAAACCTTTCTTGGAAAAACTCAAACTTTAGAGTTTGATCATGTGACAAAGGCCAACATGAAGTGCTCATTACAAAGCTACCATTTTCCAAGCTCTTTAAGCCTTCATGGCCGAAAACATCAAGGAACAAAAGCTCAAAAAGAGTTTTCATGAAAAACATAGCCTTGTCTTAACCAAGGCATGAAAAAGATGAAACTTTTCTCAAACAAAACTCAAGCTTTAGAGGTCTCATGTTAGGATGAACACATGGTCATCCCAAAAGAACACTCATCATCAAGCTTTCCTCATTTTGGTCTTGAGGCCGAAAATGAAGAGGAAGAGAAAAGAAGAAACCGAAAATGCTTGAGAGAAAAACTTGCTAACAACACAACTTTCAAACAAGATAAACATTGATCATGAAAGTAAAAGAAAGCATTCTTAAAGAGCTCCCTACCTAGAGTTTGAGATTGAGAGGAAGTGAAGAAGATGAAGAGGTTGGAGAGGATGAGCTCTTGAACTTGAGAGAAAGAAACTCAAAGTGCTCTAACTCAAAGCTTTAGTGAAAATGAACAAAGGTGCTTCAAGTTCCCTAAGCTACCTATTTATAGAGTAGTGAAATGAATTAAATATTGGAGGCTTTTTGGGGGGAAAGAATTCGGCCACATTTCAGCCACAAGAAGGAAGAAATATCTTTGTTCAAAGCATGGTGTTGGTCATTCAAAGTATGGTGAAAAGTCTAGCTATGCATGTCCTAAAGCATGGCTAGAATGTACCTTATTTTCCAACCTTTAAAAATGCATGAAAACACAAAATTTTGGGCTGCACAAGGGTGAAGAAAACCGTGCTCCTCATGCCCAAAAAGAAGAGAAAATTTTCTAGACTTAAATTCCCAAAGCATAGGTAATGTGTTGTAAGACATGTTGTCTTGAAAAAGTTTGATAGAAAGCTTGAATGACCACAAAAACAAATCATTCTTTTTTTGAATTTGAAAGACATAATTTAATTCATTTTAGAAATGAATTGAAAACCTTGATTGACCATATAAAATATTCTTTGAGTCTTGAGTGACAATTTTTCTTGAAAGTTGATCATTGATTGAAAGTGTTCAAGACACATGTCACAAGATAAGCTTGAACACATAGACTAATTTTTTTGATGATTTCTAGAGAAAATGGCGCCATTCTTGGCAGCCTTGGGGAGGAGAAATATCTCCTTAAACCATGTTCTAGAAGTGTGTTTTGGTGTGACATAGATTAGGCTTAGGATTAAAAATTGCTAAGTAGGTACTTAGGTGCACTAATAGGTTAATTAAAACCATAAATCCCTAGGTTTAGAGGTGGTCTAGAAGGATTAGGGGAGTCAACACCTCTAAGACTAGTGATGTGGGTGTGACAACTTGTCTTGAAAAGAAAAGTTGATGTGAATAGTGGAAACACTATTCCACACTATTCATGATTCTTATTCCTTTTTAAAGAATAAGACTAGGATGAGATTTGAATTTCCCTAAGCAATTTTAGGTTCCAATTAATTCTAAATGATGGTTTTGGCTCTAGATTAATTAACCTTTAATTAGAGCCTAATATTGCTTAGGTTTGGAGTTACACGGCTCATTAAGCTGAAAATGCGATATCCAGGGGCAAAACCGTAATTTTCACCAAAAGTTGCCCGGGATCTCCGGGACTTAAACCAACATAGTTTATGCCTTAAAATCATTGTTTTGAACCTCAGAACAAAGTCCAGGTCAAAACAGAACTTATCTTGCCTTAATTACATTCTGAGGGTATTTTGGTCATTTACTGTAGAATCTCGAAATGAGGTTTTCTGCTTTGTTAGGCACTCATGCTCATACAATCCCCTTCATATAACATATGAACCCTATGAGGATGGCCAAAGTCAGCGCCCCTCAGTGTTTCGGGTGAAAATGACCTCAGGGGCAATTTGGTCATTATGAAAGCTTAGCGAAAATCGGGGCATTACAACTATGCCGTTCGTCTTACCTATAAATAAGAAAGGATAAAGACAAGTCACAGATACATACAATATCACAATATATATATATATATATATATATATATATATATATATATGAACCATAGAATATCATGACATAAACAACATTATCACATCAGAATTATATCATAATAGTGACGTCCTCTGAACATAAAGGGCATCAGTACATATCCATCAAGAGCTAAAGTACAAGCAGATAAAAAGGGTACAATCATCCTAAAGCCAATATCCAAGGGAAACTATCTCCATACTCCCAGTGCGACTTTCTTGATCCCTTTTGTAGCGCAACTCCCTCATCTGCGTCTTAGAGAAATCCAAGGATGATGGCATAGCTCGTGGATAAAATCAAATCAAATCACAAGATAAGGCTAATTATATAAACATAAGTTAAACAGCGGAGTTAAAATCATCTAGCCATATCACATGAGTAAACACACCAATATACATCTTTACTTTACCTTCTTAGGTGACTTAGCATTCAACTTATGTAATTAAGTGACCAGTAAATGAATGCATGATATAATAGACCTGATGAGTCGTATAACATTTAGCATGCATGGAAAAGGCAAGAGAACCCATGATAATTTACTTTCTCATAGTGGAACTCTCAAGTTCCTTTCTTAACAACTATTTTCTTATGTAACCACCTCCACCCAACCATCTCACCTTACCCGGCTATTTTACATTTGTAACATCCTTAAATTCATAAATAACATAAATATCGATTAATGCTAATTAGAAATTAGATAAAATATAGCAAAAACCAAGAGAACCTGGACCAGTTTTATGAAACATAACAAATATTATTAGAATATTCTTGTGTTTCTAGAGAAAAATGCAAAGAATTACAAAAATGCCATCATTTAACAGAAATAACGAAAATACCCTTGTTATGTAAAGGAAATTACCAAACTACCCTTGCTTTATTAGTAAATGACAAAAATACCCTTACTCTGTAAATAGAATTACAAGAATATCATTGTCATTGTATAATTACAAAAGTATCCTTGTCTTAGTTAAAGAAATTACTACAATGACAATTACAACAATGCCATTGCACAAATCCCTAGATTTGTCTTTGGGCAAGAATGAATCTAAGCCATTGGATTAAGATGACAATACAATAATTCAACCACATACATCATACACATTCTTAATCACATACATGCACATAGATAATCTCATGCTAAAAAAATTAAAAACACTTATTAAAGCATAAGAACACATGATATAAATCTATGATGCATACATACATTAAAGGTTAGAAAATTTCCACTAACATTTTTGCATAAAACATGGAACATGATTTCATAAAACTAGGCCAACATGTTTCCATAAAACATGGAGTGTTTTCAT
Source organism: Dalbergia cochinchinensis (assembly GCA_031216125.1). Classification (NCBI taxonomy): domain Eukaryota; kingdom Viridiplantae; phylum Streptophyta; class Magnoliopsida; order Fabales; family Fabaceae; genus Dalbergia; species Dalbergia cochinchinensis. The sequence goes on from CM062376.1 coordinate 6,824,634, forward strand.
CCAAAGTTTGGCCAACATGTTTCCATAAAACATGGAGTGTTTTCATCCAAAGTTTGGCCAACATGTTTCCATAAATCATGCTCCAAGAATTAATTCTCTAAATGTTTCTTGTCTTGATCCTTCCACTATAAATACTCTTCAAACTCTTTTCCATTCCTTACATTTCCAAAACACAAAGAGGCCTTACATGCTTTGCAAGAGATACATTCTCTAGCTCTTGTAAAATACATACACTTTTACTAGTTTCCATGCCTTAGAAACTCCCTAAGTGCTCTTTCTTTCTTATATTTTTCTCTACCATTCTTCTTATGTTCTCCTCTTCAAAGATTTCTCTAACCCTCTAAACCTTATTTTAAACACTTAAATTCTAAACTCAAACCTTCACTAGAGTTACAATCTTTAACTCTGGTGAGAAATATTTTCTTAAGCACTCAAGTTCTAGAGCCAAGATTCAAGGAGGGTCATCTACTCCAAGGACTCTTGCTTAAGCTCAAGAAAGAAGAGAAGGACTCTTTTTAGACCCTACATAAGAGGTAGGAGTTTCTTCTTTATTTGTTCAAGCATTATTGGCTTCTAACCATGGATAGAATGCCTCAACCTTGAGTTATTGTCAAAAGTTTTGAATGATTATTTGTAAAATATATTTTTAGATAGCACAATATATTCCATTATGTTCCTAGCACTTCTATGATGCTATCATACTCAAATATAACATAAAATGATACTATGTGAAACTTGATTTTTAATAAAAATTACTAAAGACATAAAAATGGTAGGTGCTGGAATTTCAGTTGATTCTGGCAGCAGGCACTTCGAAATGTAATGATCATAAAATATGAAGTATCCCGAAATAAAAATATTTTTATCATAAACTAGACTCATTATAAAAGACTCTCCAAAAAGAATCACCCAAAACGGAGTTCTCTAGCTCAAGATATAAATTTTCAAAGCTAAGCCAAAAGCGAAACTCTACATATGACCTTGCAGTAGTAAAATAAGTGTAACTCACTATATAAAAATCCAAATGGACTGATTTCAACTCCTTAGGAAAGCTAACACATAGAGAAACACATCTATGTATGTTATACATAATGCTTTGCACCACGTAAATATAGGATGAGAAATAAATTTTCAGGACACTGTCTTTGTGAGAGTGTAGTTTGGAACAGTTAAGCTAAGGAAAAACTTGGTATTTAAGCGTGTCCATTGTGACCCACCTCTCTTTCCTGGGAACCCTCCTGTGCACAGATTACAGTTGAAGGAATCTAAAACTACCTTTTCTAGGCTGAGATAACAAGTATATAGAGAGCTACAAACTTTTTCTTCTAAAAGATGTTAGAAACTGAAATAAAAGATTCAAGTCTTGCAAGAAAACTTAAATATTTAAGTAGTAATAATTGTCGAGAGGAAACATATATATATATATATATATATAAAAGTCATAGGGGAGCTTTAAAATATGTAAAGAACATTTAATAATATTTTAAAGTGCATTAATGTATTACTAAAAATTAAGTGTACAAAGAAGACTAAGAGAATCTATATGAGATCTTATATAAGTCTATCCACTAAATACCTGCTTAACATGAATACTATTTTTTATTTATCATGAGACTTAGTATGAAATGTCTACTACTTGATATAAGATTGTGTATGAAATGTTTCTATGATATCCAAGCTGATATATAGTATTATGAATATATATTGATGAGTTATGAAATGATAAGAATGGATGATTGATTGTACCATGATCTATTTATGATTGCATGATTATTATTTTTACTCAATGAGAATAAAGTAAAGCGTGAAAAAGTAGCAATGATAGTCTGGAAAAGTGGACTTGAGCTAAGCTCACGGCTTAACCCCCTAAACCGTTGAGATCACGGCAACGGAAAGAAAACCAAAAGGTTGTGGCGGCGGCCACGGTATGAGCTCATTACCCTTTTAGGGTGGTCTAAGGCATTGATGTATTCATCCCGTGAGTAATTATGAGACATGTCAATAAAAGAGAATAAAGTGTCATGCATGAATACTACTAGTAGAAATGCTTGTATGATTACAAAAAAAAAAAAGAGATGCATGAAATCATTAAGTAATGTGTTGACTTGTAATTGATGAGTTAAGTTAGATATGTATGACTCTGCTAATAAGAATAGTTTAAAAGTAACTCTACCTCGGCTAATCACGTTTGCGAAAATCTTGATAAATGAACCTTTACACATCCATCACTTTGTAAATAAACCGAGGTGGCTGGAGTGACAACGATGACACGATCGATACCAAGTTGAAATTCCTACTGAGAAATCCAGCATTTCTCACTCCTATGTATGTTCCGTTGTCACCACCAGATACTGATGGATCCCAACTATTCGAGAAGGGGGAAGTCTCGCTTCCCTGAGTCAAGATGCACGGAGTCTGGGGAGCTAGGGAGAATGACCACTACTAGCCTAGCCTCATATTAGACATCTGATAGGCTAAGAACCACTGCCACCACCTCTGTAGTTATCTATGCTAGAAATTTTCACTTCTCCTCTGTTGCTATTCGTATCTTTGTACTTTCTTCTATGTACTATTTATTAGAAGTACAAAAAGCCAGTACTGTATTTACCCATGTAGGTGCTACTCTGTAAACTCATGTTGGTAACAATGTATAATTATTCCATGTTATGTTAAGTATTCTAAATTTCTACAATGATATTACTGCTCAGTAAACTTCAATTTTAGAAATTATATTATATCGGAACTATGGCGCACATACCATTCACATTACAGGCTTAGTTTTTAAAAGTAGATTCGTATAAAAAAAAAAATTACCCTTATCTTCTTATCATTAATTTAAAAATAAAATTGATTAAAGAATATAGGTAACAGCTAATAGAGTCCGGGTCTATTAGAGTGTTACAACATTCATCACCAAAACCCCATCTCACTGATTGCCTAGGATGAGCTCAACCTAACTAGCCGTCATTAGATTTAATATGGGGTAATAGAAGAGGAAAATACATTACTTTCTTGCCTTTATTCAACTTTCTCATCATAAGTATGCAACTCCCTTGGATCACCTCTCATAACCTTTAATTTGAGGAGTCTAGATGATCACTTTCATATGTTTTAATACATTCTCACAAACTAAAGATCTTAACATTAACCAATATTTTCAAGAGCCATATAACTATTGGAAATCATTTAAACTTATCATAAAAAACTTTTAGAACCATAGACTAAATTTTAACACACTTTAGGGGTCAAAACGTGAAGTTGCTCATTTTTTACACTTATCAAAAGCCAATACTTCTAAAACTTTTTCTAAACATTATAAATGGTATTTTAAACATATAGACACATCAAATATCATTGGTAACTGTAATTAAGATCCTTTGATTAAAATTACATAATTGATAGTTTAGAACACAACTTTTCGCATTTTGCAAAACGTTCAAGACTAACACTTGTAATAATTCTTTTCAACCTCTAAGATACCGAAAACAATTTTCACATCCAATAATAATAATTCTTATGTATACAAACAATATGATCAGTATCAAATCAGTGAGGAATTAATCCAAAACATTAATGCTCTAAAGCTTTATAAAATTACAGTTTTGATCCTTTCTAATTACTAGTTTATCTCAAAAAATGCTAAAAACAATCCTTACCTCAATTATAAGTAACTTATACACATCCAAACCTTTAAATCAGCATTCTAACCATTTTATTTAAATCAAGTCAATAACCTAAATCTTTTAATCAAAAACTTGAGAAAAGCACAATCTTTGAATTTCTAATTCTAACAAAAGTTATTTGAGTAATTTAAAGACAAGATAAAAGTCTTAAAAATAAAATAAACCAACTTTAATACCAAGAACATCAAGAGGCTGAAAATAACATAAATTAAATATATCCATAATAAAATTTCCTATTTAAGATTAAAGAGCTAAGTTTTGAGCTTTAGAGATTTAGGTGATAGCAAGAATTATAAATATGCTATGCAATCCCATTTTTAATCTTTATCATTATAAGGTGATAACTTGGAAATATAAACATGATATGAAATACTTGAAATATAAATATGAAGATGCAAATTCATTTTTAGATCTTCAAAGTTTAGGTGATAACTTGAAATATAAACATGGAATGCATTACTTGGAATTTAAACATGAAGATGCAAATTCATATTATTATCTTCAAGAATTAAGGTAATGACTTGAATTTAAACATGATTATGTAGGGCTTGAAATTTAAACATGATATGCAAGAGCTTGAAATATAAACATGGATGCAAGTTCATTTATTATCTTGTTAAGCTCAAAACTTTTAGAGAATTAAACTCTTTAACCTCAATTACTCTTAACAAAGGAAGTGAGCATTAGAGTCCTTTATCATCATGGTTCCAAGAAACTTATTTCATTGTCTCATCATTAAGCTTATTAAAAATTGAATTATAAGCAAAGAACAAGGAAATAACATGAAATAAAATCCCTACCAAGTTGTTTCTTGTTCTCAAAAGTTAAAGCTTGATATCTTAAGAAGTAAAGAGAAGAAAAATATCCTCTAGATGATGATGATGGTTTCGGCCAAGTGATGATGGAATGGTGGAAGGATTTTTGTCGTGTTCTTGTGTTTAAATATGGAAAGTTTAGGTGCTAAGGGGCTAGTTTATGGTATGTATGTGTTTGTTTGAGCTTGGGAACTTGGATGAATATCAAGAATGGAGTCTCTTGGAGGTGGAGAAGGAAGAAGAAGAAAGCTTTGAGTTTAGAGATAATATAGAGGATTTTTGGCCAAAATAGTAAACAAGACTACACCAAAAATTCAAGTAACAAGTATAGGTGTTTGTGTGTGCATTTGGCTTGAAAGAGACAGATATTTATAGAGTGAATGGGGGTGCTGATCCGTGGCCTTCTTGGCTGTAATGCAATCAGAATTTCGCTCAAAAAAAATTGCAAGATAACTCAAAGAACACATGGTATGGTCATGATGTTGTTTGAGTGCATAATTCTTTGAAATAAAATAAAATGGAGGCATTATGGAGGCATGAAGTGCACAGCTGATTCAAGGGAATAATGGGGAACAAGATTTCATTTGTCATGTATGGTAGGACACAAGGATAGCTTATTTTTTCAGGTAGTAGATTTAGGAATTGGTAATTTTGTGAAAATGGTAAAACTAGGTGTGTAAGATAACTCAAGACTAGCTAAAAGGATACTCTTATACTATTAATAGAGTTAATCTCAATTGAGTTGAAAATCAATTAGTAACTTAAGTTTTAAACTCAAGGTAAAGAAAGCAAATGCATTAGAATTTCCTTAATCTTAGCATTATTGGTTTTATGAGTTCTTTGTAATTAAGAAAGGAAATAAAATTTTCCTAAACAATTCTTAGGCTCTAATTACCTCTAGTAATTATTTTTTAACCTTAGGTAAATGATTTTTAACCACAAGTAATTATTTTTAACCAAAGGTTAACGAATGAAAATAATTTGAATTGAAATAGAACCTAATATTGTCTTAATTACTTAAGAGAACTGACTAAGCATTAACTAGGGTAAAAAGGTAATTTCACATAAAAACTCCTTGTAATCATTGTCATTCTCAAATTATACATGCAATAGCCATTTTGAACTTTTGGATGAAAACTAAATTCAAAGATTACATAATTTCATGTAAAATTACTGCATGGGTAAAATGGTAATTTTACATACGATAAAAATTAAGAATTGAGATTTTTATCTCTAAGGCACATATAATCCCCATCAAGCATTAAACTAACCCCTCAAAGATAATCTAGATTGGTTATCTTTGATTTCTAGGAAAAAATGACATCAGGGGCATTTTGGTCATTTTACACATATAGAAAAATCGAGATTTGCGACTTTTGCATGAATCGCTGTTCAAGTTTGTCATAATATTTCTCTAATGTTATATTTCTTTGTTGAGGATTATTCGGCCTCGAATTACATGCAAAAATTACCTAGGGGCCTTTTGGTAATTTTTACAAAGCAGTAAAAATTGGGGCGTTACACCAAACATAATTAATTAAACAACTAAATTTCTAAAAGTAGTCAAAACAATATAATGTGTAACATCCTAATTTTTAACCCAATACTCTAGAACATATTTAGGTTAATCATTAGTCTATTACGTCATAGTTTCCTCTTTACTTTAAACTATTTAGCGAAAAATACAGGTAATTTTTTTTTTCTTTTTGATACATAAATACAAAATAAGAGCCGCGCATATCATAGATGAGCGTAAACGTATAGCAGATCACGTATAAAAGAAAGCACAAGATCAAACATCAATAACTCATGGCAGTAGACAGTCATATGCACACCAACATAATAATATTATATTTCCATAATAAGCTATCCACCTATGAAGGGCGGAAGGAGTTCAATACATCATAAACAAATACAACTGAAATAGAAATACATGGAAACATAAAAGGAGAACATCCATACCCTAGTGCACCTAAAATGGATAACCTTTCAGAACAAAAGAAGGCTATCCTAATCTACGTATGGTGTGTACACTATCACTCCTCAAGCGTCTCTACTGCTAGTAGTCCGGATAGGGTGGGACATAGCCGATCCATGGGTGAAGCACATCCGGAGTGGGCATTCGCTGCGGCTGGACATGAGCCTCTCAATGGGGGTGCATGGACTGCCTCCGAGCCAGTCTCGGCTGTATAACCGTCTCCTCACTACCCTCTATCCTCAGTGGGGGAGTAGGGGTAGAGCTCTTAGAGTATAGATGGGTGGGTGAATCCTCTGATAGGTCAGTCTTTAAGTGCCTCGAACGGGGGACATCGTCAGGAAAATCACGAGAGGCAGATTTAGCAAAGTATGTGGGGAGTACCCTCTCGTTATGCGTCCGCGCATGCTCAAAAACCGTGTCGTCGCCAAACGATAAAGTCAGAGAAAAACGATGGCTATGTATAGGATGAGAAAAGGGGCGTCCCAAAAACATAAACACTCGGAGTGTGCAGCTCTCCTCAAGATGATACGACTAGTGCTCCGGGTCGTAGTGCACCTCCCAAGTGGAGGTATCAACGAACAACACGAAAGTCGCCATCTGAAGACGTGACGGAAAGAAAAGATAGAGGGGTGAGAATCTTGCTAAAGAATCTCAGTAGGGTAGTCTCCTATCTAGGTGTCATCATCTACATCCTCAAGAACTTTGGGTTTCTTTGAAAAAGGTGAGCATGCATAAGATTCACTTATTAGGTTTTAAACTTAATTATCCAAGGTCCGTTTCTTTTAGGATGAGTCTTAATATCATGGATGCAACATAATAAAGCATGAATGCATAAATATGCAACAGGTAGAAACAATTAAACATTTATAGAGCTAACAATATCATTCAGGTGGCATAAAGTGGCATATACTTCTCATGTAAAAGCATTTCTCTTTCTGTAACTGTGTGACATTCAAAGCATCGTACTCTAACATAGGGATCACCCTAAAAAGACAATCGATTTTGGGGTACTCGGCAGAACCGGAATCACCCAAAACGTGTCACATCTCTAGGTTATGAGCTCATACCTTAACTAGTCGTCACTGGTTCTTACTTATCATTTGATAAGCGCAATCTCAATAATAATAATCATAACAGAACGCGTCACACCAGTATTAAGTACACGGTGAATATTGTCCTCTTCGGGACATTACGTATCGCCATCCCCCTCAAGGATTTGTTTCTGGGGCGTTACGTATCGCCGTCCCCCAGAACGCATTCTCATAGTACTATGTCATATTCAAAACTCATCTTTTTGAAAACTTTCCAAGTTCCTCAAATTTGTCAGAAATTTGGCAACATAACCATGGCAAATCGAATTTCTTCCAAATTTGCTTTATGCCACATTCATGTATATACATAATCATGAGCATCACAGTCATCATAAATTTCCATAATAAAATCATGCACCCAAAGTACTAAAGTTCATTATGCCCTTAAACCTAAGGTGTCTTATGCTTTGACCCTTGCGGGGCTTAAACTCGAGATATAATTATTCTAACATTTGCTATTAACCTTTTATGCACCCAAGGATTTACAACTAAGGATTCTTACTAATATTTATGTTTGTCAACAAATCTAGACAGCATCATGCCTTGAGGGCAAAAATTATATCTTGTGATTACGGGGTTCTAGAAACTACGTTTTAGACATTTTCTACGTTCCATCTTCGCCTAAGGTACTATTAATTAAACCTAAACCAATTATGGGGCATTCCTACGTCTATAAACTCATTATAAACCATGTTTACTACATTACAAGGTTGCTGGATAGAAACAGAAAATTAAATAATCTAAGTGATCTAGAATTGCACTTTTACGGTTTTCTAGTTACTAGTTTCTCTATAGGCACTAAAAATCAATCATACATCAAATGTTACCAAGTTTTTCATGATCAATCAATCCTAAACTGAATGTTATCCCATTAAAACAGTTTTGGGAGTGGCTAAAAATAAATGGGTCATAACTATGCTGAAACTCAATTTTATGGTTCTTCTGTAAGACTAATTTCTTTCCTAACATGCATAAAAAGGCTCCTTGTAACGCCCCGATTTTCTGTCTGAGTGGAAAATGACCGAAATACCGCTGAGGTCATTTTCGGCCCGGAATTCGAGGATGGCCGACTCGGCAGTACTCGAAGGGCCAACTCAATGTTTGAAGGGGATTGAATGACCCTTGAGTGGTTCCGAAGGCGAAAGTCTCATTTTCCGCAGTTTCGGGTCAAAATGACCAAAATACCCCTGTAGCGTTTTATGCGGGTAAAGGTGCCGTTTGAGCCCGAAACTTTCCTCAGAGGTTTAAAACCATGTTTTTACATGTTTCAAAACATCTGTTTGAGTCCCGGTGGTTCCGGGCAGTTTTAGTCAAAATTACGATTTTGCCCCTAGAATAGTGTTTTTGAGCTTAATGACGTAATTAAGCAAACCTAAGCAATATTAGGCTCTAAATGAAGATTAATTAATTTCCCTAATTAATCTAGAGTCAAAATAAATTATTAAAGTTAATTAGAACCTAAAATTGCTTAGATTAAACTTAAATCCCTTTTTAGAACTCAAGATTCCTAGTCTTGGAATCTTGAATAGTGTTTTCTCTCTCCAATTCCTTAAATCAAGGAATTGTGTCTAGAATTGTTTAAACACTAAAATGAGTTTATAACCCACTAATGATGCAAGAACACTCTTTAATTATGTCTTGACAACCTTAATTACCCATTTTCCTTACCTAAACACTTTCTTACAAATTCCTAATCTTAATCCTAATCAAAGATACACCTAAACACAACTCTAAACTACAATTAAAATGCAAGAAAACCCTCCCCATGGCTGATGCAATTTCAGCCCTCTCTCTCTCATTTACAACACATGTTGAATTGTTTCTCACTCAAAGAACCATGCTTGAAGCCATACCTTGAACCATACCTCACCATACTTTGAACCATACCTCACCATGCCTCAAGACCACATTATCTCATCTCATGGAACTCATGGGCTGCACTCCCCTTGGCTAAAAACACATCAGCCCCTCACCCCCTCCATTTGCTTCATTTCTCTATAAATAGAATGCCTTGAGGAGCTTGCACCACTTTTAGATCATTTGCTAAGTTTAGGAACACTCAAAGCTTTTCTTTTTCTCTCAAAGCTCTTGTGTTCTTCAAGTTCTTGGAGTTCTTCATCATCTTCATCTTCTTCTTCCATCTTCAAGTTCATCACACCAAGTAGGGATTTCCTTTCATGTATTCCTCTCTTTAAAGTTCTTGTTCTAGCTTTATGTTCATAGTTTCTCTTGATTATTTTTAGAACTTCTTTTCTTCTCCTTTTCCTTTCTCATTTTCGGCCATGGGCCTTGAAGTTCAAAGAAATGAGAGCTTGATGATGAGGGTTTCATGATGATGTTCATCACTTGAAACAAACTCTAGAGCTTGATCTTTGTTCTTGAGCAAAAATGTTCCTAGTTCTTCCTTTCTTGAACTCTTGAGAACTTTAGCTTTGATGATGTTTTAAAATGGTTCTAAGGACTCAATGATGAGGTCTCATGATGTTGGTGTTAATATATCATCAAGATCATGAACTCTAGAGTTTCAAAATGTTCTTTTGTTTTCCTTGAAGTTTCGGCGATTTCCTTTTCTTTTACATGCAAAATGTTTTGATTTTCTAAAAATGTTATGTTGAGTTCTAAGAACTCTAGACTTTACTTTATCTTGGTTTGATGAGTTTGGGTTGAGGTTTAAGTTCCTTTAAAGTCTTGTTAAGAGCTCTAGAAAAATAAAATGAACTTGCATAATTTATTTTATGCTTGCATTTACATTTATATTCTTGTTATGCACCTTTACTTTCAAGCTAACACCTAAGAACATAAAGATTAAAATGGAACTTGCATCATCACTTAATTTAATTCTCAAAGCCTTTCTATTTCGGCCTTAAAGTCGATTGTTGCTGGGCCTAGAGCACTAAAATAAAGAATTGAACTTGCATTATCACCTAATTAATTTCTCGATGCCTTTCTATTTCGGCCTTAAAGTCGATTGTTGTTGGGCCAAGAGCACTAAAATAAAGAATTGAACCTTGCATATTTACTTTCAAGCTTGCACGTTTAAGTTTATGCCTTGCATATTTAATTTAAGTCATCACTTTATTTTGTAAGCAAGATTAAAAGTGAAAAGCATGAGTATGTTTATTTTATGTCATAACTTAAGAACCTAGAGCTCAAAGACTTGCCCATTTCATTTCAAGTTAAAGTTTAATGTGAATGCATTCTTTGAATGCATGTTTCGGCCAAGTAGTGATGATGGACTTGCAATGAGTTTTCATCTAGCTACAAGGGCCGATAATCTATGTTCTAAGTTTTTCCTGAAGCTTTACAAATCTTTATAAGGTTATGTTATCATGAGTTATAATTTTATTCCCTTTTTGAAGATGAAATATATTTTGGTCACTGACCTAAGGCTTCTCTTAGCCTCCTAATGAATTAAAATGATTTGCAAGGAGTTTTAGAGATTCTAAATTGATTCCAAGAGAAACTAGTTAACTTATGTACCTAGAGACGTCAATTTAGTTCTCTTATTGAAGTTAGATGTTTTCAGTACTGTCATGACGAGCTTGTGGCTGTATGATGATGTTTTGATGTGTTAGAATGTGTGAAAATATCACATGATGATGTAGAAACGATTCTATGCATGATAGGTAAGAAACTAGCTAACTAGAAATACCATAAAGATAGAATTTAACATAATTTAGACCCATTTGTTTTTGGAACTTATCCAAACTGTTTTAATGGGAACATAATCAGATTAGGATTGTTTAGACATGAAAAGCTTGGTAACATTTGGATTAGAATTGAATTTTAGCACCTATAGGGAAACTAGTAACTAGAAAACCGTAAAAATCGCAACTCTAGAACTCTTAGAACATTTAGTTTTCTGATTCTGTCCAGCACCCTTACAATATAGTAAAAATGGTTTATAATTAGTTCAAAGGCTTAGGAATACTTCATAATTGGTTTAGATTTAATTTATAGCGCTTTAGGTGAAAACGGATTCGAGAAAGGGTCTAAGACGTAGTTTCTAGAACCCTCGTAATCACAAGATGTAATCTCTGCCCTTAAAGTGTAAAGCTGTCCAGATTCGTTGACGAACATAAAAATTAGTAAGAATTATGAGTTGTGAGCCTATAGGTGCATAAAAGGATAAAAAAGGATGATAGCGTAATTAGTTTTCAAGATTTAGACCCGTAAGGGTCAAAGCATAAGACACCATAGGCTTAAGAGCATAATGAGCTTTAATGTTTCATGCAAGTGTATGTTTTATTATGAGAACAACTTGAGCATGTGATTTCTTATGAGAGTATATAGTGTTGATGCTCACGCCATGATGCGTTATGCAAAATTATGATATTATGATGCTTATGATGCATACGATGATTATGATGCCTTATGTTGGTATTGAATGGCTATGCATGCTCTATATGTTTGGTGGCATAAAGCAAGTTTGATGGAAATCCGGTGTACACCGTTACGCTGCCGAATTTCCCATCAAACTTGAAGTGCTTGAGAAAAAGCTTGCGAAAACTCCTGGGTGACACCGGTTCGGCCAAGCACCCCTAGGAAAGGTTCTGGGTGACACCGGTTCGACCGAGCACCCCCAGAACAGATGTGACAGAACACTGAGACGCATTTCTCCCGCTACGGTGGGGAGGAAACAAATCCGTGAGGGTATTGACATTAAGCTTGCCAAAGCGGACAATTCGTTGTGTACTAGATACCAGTAGAGCGTTTCAAAGAAGGAAATGATCCTAAGATAGGTGATCCAAGAAAGTTATGTATACCCCCTCAATTAACCCATATTAAATCTAGTGACGACTAGTTAGGATTGAGCTTATTCCTAGGCGATAGGTGAGATGTAGTTTGGTGACCAAATTATCGCCGGGCCGGTGAATCGGTTGGACTTTTGGTGGATATGTTAAGAGGGTGGTCTTTAAGAAAAAGAACTTAAGAGTTTTATTTATAAGAAAGATATCACATGAAAATTACTATGCCTCTTTATGCCACATATATGATTCTTGTTTCTTTATGATGTGCCCAAGTATTACGATTTTCGTGTTAATGTGCATATGGTATTGTCATGCATTCATCAAATATCTGTTCCATTCATGTCATTAAGACACATACTAAAAGACACCCACTTCGGATAAATAGATTTGTAAAGCCTAAAACCAATCCTTATGCATGCACACCTTTTTCATAATTAAAACCGAGGTGGCTGGGGACGACGACGATGACACTAGTGTTAGAGTCGGGAATCCCTACTGAGAATCTCGAATGAGTTTCTCATCTCTTCCTTTTCTTCCGTGTCGTCTCTAGACGAGGATTACAACGAGGTTCGTGACTTCTTCTGAGGCTCGCGCTTAAGGGACACACTAGCAGACGGAGCAGAGGGTCACTACGGAGGCATAGATAGCTTAGCTTTTGGGTCGACACTTATCTAACCTCATAGGTGGATAAGGATGACTTCACAATATGGGCATGTTTTGATATAAATGATGGTACAATGATGTTAGTAGTCTATGTATCTATGAAGATGTGATGATATTATGGTTGTTATGTATAATACTATGTTTCATGATTATCAATGGCGTGGTTACTTTTTCTTGCATGTGATGGTTATGACGAACATTAGGTTAGTGCGCGGCTCACGTTTTGCTTTCAAGTTTCAAAAAGAAAAATTTATTCATATTTTCCGCTAAGTATTTTAATGAAAGGTTGTAAGGAATGAGACTAAAAGAGTAATAGACTAATGATTAACCTAAATATGTTCTGGAGTATTGGGTTAAAAATTAGGATGTTATGTAACGCCCCAATTTTTACTGTAATTTTTACTGTCATTAGAAATTACTCAATTATCGAATTACCGTAGGTAATTATTACATAAGATTTGAGGCCGAACAATCCTCAATAAAGGAATATAACATTAGAAGAGAGGTTAGGAACGATTCATGCGAGAGTCGCAAATCCCGAATTTCTGTACGTATAAAATGACCAAAATGCCCCTGAAGTTATTTTACTCAGAAAATGAGGATCGTGGGCCCCACCTATTCTCAAGGGGATATTTTGAGGATAATAAGGGATTGTTTGTGTTATGTGTGTTAATAGAGCAGAAGGATCTCAATTTTGAGTTAGACGCCTTGAAATGACCAAAGCAGCCCTGCTGTTTAACTCCGATGTGCGTGCCGACTGAGCCTGAACCTCACTAAAATGTTTTAAAATGTGTTTTTAAGCCATGATTAACCATTGGTTAAGCTCGGGTGGCCTCGGGCAATTTTTAAGTGAAAGTACGATTTTGCCCCTGTTTTTGGGCAGTTTTACGAATTTCGGGATTTTTGATTCGTATACCGAAACCTAAGCAATATTAGGCTCAAATTAAAGCTTATTAAATTCTAAATATTAATCTAGAGTCAAAATTATGTATTTAGATTGATTAGAACCCAAAATTGCTCAAAAACACCCAAATTGCTTACTAATTCACTTAAACCCTTAACCGTAAATTCTCTAAATTACATGAATACCTTGCCTATGTAACATCCTAATTTTTAACCCAATACTCTAGAACATATTTAGGTTAATCATTAGTTTGTTACTTCATAGTTCCCATTTAACTTTGAATTACTTAGCGGAAAATACGGGTAATTTTTTTTTTGAAATGAAAGTGAGAGCCGCGTGATGCGATATTCCATGCGACGGACAAAACATACATCTCATAACGTCATAGCATAAAGCATATAAGGGCACATCATGAGAGACACTGAATAACATCTCATATATAATTATAATTTGCCCACTTATAAGCGTGGGACTTGATTTAGTACATGGAGATACATGAAAGAAAATACAACATAAACATAAACATAATCTACTCACCTACCCGAGTCCAACTAATAGGATAACCTTTAAACAAAGAAGGTTCATCCCCATCTAAGTGGTGTGTGTTCTAACTTCGGGGGACGTCTGCCGAACACCAGGCCATCGCCAAAAGGTGAGGCGGGGAGAAAGCGATGGGAATGTACAAGGGGAGTGAAGGGTCGACCCATGTACATGAATACTCTAACTATGCATCGGCCCACAAAATGGTATGATCCGTCTTCCGGCTCATGGTGCACCTCCTACGTCGGCGTGTCCACGAATAACACCAACGTCGCCATCTGAAGACGTGACGGAAAGAAAGAGATAGAGGAGTGAGAATCTTGCTAAAGAATCTCGGTAGGGCCTCCTACTACCTAGGTGTCATCATCTACGTCCTCGGGGACCTTGGGTTTATTTATACAAAATGGGTGAGCATGTATTCGGTTCATTTTAAACTTTAAAATATATTTTAGCCAAGGTCCATTCATTTTAGGATGATCTTAATGTCATGGATGCAACATAATAGAGAATGTATGCATGGCACTACCTAATGCACATACATAACATCAAGCATCATCATTCTTGGTGGCATAAAGTGGCAATAGTAACATTCATATGGGACAAAACTTAGTGACATAATCATAATCATGAAACTTCTCTTCCTCATGGGCCACCCTAAAAGACAATCGAATCGGGGGTGCTCGTAGAACGGTGTCACCCGAGCGTGTCATACATCTAGGTTATGAGCTCATACCTTAACTAGTCGTCACTAGTTCTTACTTACCACTTAACGATAAGCGTATCATAAATCCCGACTATCTGAGTACGGGTTAGGGGGCAAAACTCTTAGGGGTGCTCGGCCGAACCGGTGTCACCTAAGAGTATAAAATGGTACCGATGTCACATGAGTTCTATGGAGGTGCTCGGCCGAACCGGTGTCATCCTAGAACCCATCTTAGTACCTTAATTTTCAAAATCTCTTTAAGTCCCCAAATTTGTCGGAAATTCGGCGGCCAAAACGGTCATTACACCGAATTTCCTTCCAAATTTGCTTTATGCCACATAAACATATAACCTCATATGAATATCATCATCATCATTAGAATACTTCATGCATCATCATAAATCATCCAAACGCTTACCCTTACGGTAGCTTATGCTTTGACCCTTACGGGTCTTAATCTTGAGATATAGTTCTCTACATCCGTCGTTCATATTCTTAAGCACCTAAGGCTCATAATTAAACATCATTCCTAATCCTCATGTTCATACTTAAATCTGAAAAGCATGGGACAAGTTCTCTAACTTGTATTTACGGGGTTCTAGAACTTACGTTTTAGACCCTTTCTCGGTTCCGTTTTCGCTGAAGGCGCTATATATTAAATCTAAATCAATTATGAGGCATTCCTATGCTTAAGGACTAATTATTAATCATGTTTATCATGCTGTAAGGGTGCTGGACAGAATCCAGAAAATTAAATGTTCTAAGAGTTCTACATTTGCATTTTTACGGTTTTCTAGTTACTAGTTTCCCCATAGGTGCTAGAATTCAATTCTAACTCAAATGATACCAAGTTTTCCATGTCTAAACAATCTAAATCTGATTATGTCCCCATTAAAACAGTTTGGAAAAGTTCCATAAACAAATGGGTCAAAACTATGTTAAATTCTAGCTTTACGGTACTTCTAGTTAGCTAGTTTCTTACCTATCATGCATAGGTTCGCTTCTACATCATCACATGATATTTTCACACATTCCAACACATTAAAACATCATCATACAGCATCACATTCATCACATCAGAACCGAAAACATCTTGCCTCAATAAGAGAATTAAATTGACATTTCTAGGTACATAAGTTAACTAGTTTCTCTTGGAATCAATTTAGAATTTCTAAAACTCTTTGCAAAACATTTTAATTCATCAAGAGGCTAAGTGAAGCCTTAGGTCAGTGACCAAAACATATTCCATCCCCTAAAGGAGATTGGAATCACATCTTATAATGACATAACCTTATAAAGATTTGTAAAACTTTAAGGAACACTTAAAACATAGACTATTGGTCCTAGTAGCTAGATGAAAACTCATTGGAAGTCCATCATCACTACTTGGCCGAAAAACATACATTCAAAGTATGGTTTACATTAAACTTTAACTTGGAATGAAATGGGCAAGTCTTTGAGCTCTAGGTTCTTAAGATACGACATAAACTAAACGTGCTCATGCTTTTCATTTTTAATCTTGCTTTCAAAGTAAAGTGATGTCTTGAAATTAAATATGCAAGGCATAAGTTAATCGTGCAAGCTTGAAAGTAAATATGAAGCATAATCTTAAACGATGCAAGCTTGAAAGTAAATATGCAAGATTCAGTTCTTTATTTTAGTGCTCTTGGCCCAACAACAATCGACTTTAAGGCCGAAATAGATAGGCATTCGAGAAATTAATTAGGTGATAATGCAAGTTCAATTCTTTATTTTAGTGCTCTAGGCCCAACAACAATCGACTTTAAGGCCGAAATAGAAACGCTTCGAGAATTAAATTAAGTGAAGATGCAAGTTCCATTTTAATCTTTATGTTCTTAGGTGATAGCTTGAAAGTAAAGATGCATAGCAAGAATGTAAATATGAATGCAAGCATAAAATAAATTATGCAAGTTCATTTTATCTTTCTAGAGCTCTTAACAAGACTTTAAAGGAATTTAAACCTTAACCCAAACTCATTCAAACAAGGTAAAGTCAAGCTTGGAGTTCTTAGAACTCAACATAATATCTTTGGGAATCAAACTATGAAACTTAGAAAATCTCAAGGAAATGGCCGAAATCTTCAAGAAGAGAAAAGTGCATTTTAAAACTCTAGAGTTCATGACCTTGATGATATATTAACACCAACATCATGAGTCCTCATCATTGAGTTCATAGAGCCATTTTAAAACACCATCAAAGTTAAAGTTCTCAAGAGTTCAAGAAAGGAAAATCTAGAAACACTTTTGCTCAAGAACAAAAATCAAGCTCTAGAGTTGGTTTCAAATGATGAACATCATCATGAAACTCTCATCATCAAGCTCTCATTTCTTTGAACTCCAAGGCTCATGGCCGAAAATGAAAAGGTAAAGGAAAGGAAAAGAAGTTCTAAAAAGAATCAAGAGAAACTATGAACATTAAGCTTAGAACAAGAACTTTAAAGAAAGAATACATGAAAGAAAATCCCTACTTGATGTGATGAACTTGAAGATGGAAGAAGAAGATGAAGATGATGAAGAACTTTGAAGAACTTGAAGAACTTGAAGAACACTAGAACTTTGAGAGAAAAGAAAAGCTTTGAGTGTTCCTAAACTTAGCAAATGATCTAAAAGTGGTGCAAGCTTCCCAAGGCCATCTATTTATAGAGAAATGAAGCAAATGGAGGGGATGAGAGGCTGATGTGTTTTTGGCCAAGGGAGTGCAGCCCATGAGTTCCATGAGGTGAGATAATGTGGTCTTGAGGCATGGTGAGGTATGGTTCAAAGTATGGTGAGGTATGGTTCAAGGTATGGCCTCAAGCATGGTTCTTTGAGTGTGAAACAATTCAAATTGTGTGGTAAAGGAGAGAGATGGCTGAATATGCATCAGCCCATGTGTGGTTGTGTTTGCATTTTAATTGTGGTTTAGAGTTGTGTTTAGGTGTATCTTTGATTATGCTTAAGATTAGGAATTTGTAAGAAAGTGTTTAGGCAAGGGAAATGGATAATTAAGGTGGTCTAGACATAATTAAGGAGTGGTCTTGCACCATTAGTGAGTTAAATCCTCAATTTAGAGTTTTAAACAACTCTAGACACATTTCCTTGATTTAAGGAATTGGAAAGAGAAAACACTATTCAAGATTCCAAGACTAGGCATCTTGAGTTCTAAAAAGGGATTTAAGTTTAATCTAAGAAATTTTAGGTTCTAATTAACTTTAATAAATTATTTTGACTTTAGATTAATTAGGGAAATAAATTAATCTTCGTTTAGAGCCTAATATTGCTTAGGTTTGCTTAATTACGTCATTAAGCTCAAAAACACTATTCTAGGGGCAAAATCGTAATTTTGCACTAAAACTGCCCGGGACCACCGGGACTTGAACAGAGACCTCTAGACACATGAAAACATGTTTTTAAACCTCTGGGGAAAGTTTCGGGCTCAAACGGCACGTTTACCCGCATAAAAACGCTATAAGGGTATTTTGGTCATTTTGACCCGAAACTGCGAAAAACGAAATTTTCATTTCCGGAAGCATTCAAAGGCCATTCAATCCCCTTCAAACATTGAGTTGACCCTTCGAGGATGACCGAGTTGGTTACCCTCGAGCTCGGGTCAGGAAATGACCTCAGGGGCATTTTGGTCATTTCCCTCGGGCAGAAAAATCGGGGTGTTACATTACTCCCCTCCTTAAAAAGAATTTCGCCCTCGAAATTCGTTACCTTGGAAAAGCTCGGGATACTTGTCTTGCATTTCTGACTCTAGCTCCCATGTAAACTCTTCGGATTTGTCGCGTCCCCATGCTACTTTTACGAAAGGAATAGATTTGTTCCTCAGCTGCTTGACTCCGCGGTCCACGATTCTCGTAGGGGGAAGATTGAAAGTTAGGTCGTCCCTTAACTGAACATGCTCTGGCTCTAAAACGTGGCTAGGGTCGGACTCATACTTCCTTAACTGAGAGACGTGAAAGACGTCATGAAGATTTGAAAGATTAGGGGGTAAGGCTATTTTGTAGGCAACTGTTCCTATCCTTTGAAGAATTTGGAAAGGACCAAGGAATCGGGGGCTCAACTTTTTGACTTTCATGGCTCTCCCTATGCCTGTAGTGGGGGTAATCCTAAGGAACACATGTTCTCCCTCTTCAAACTCCAAGGGCTTGCGCCGCTTGTCCGCATAGCTCTTTTGTCTACTTTGAGCAGTGAGCATCCTGTCCCGGATCCTCTTGATTTGTTCCGTCGTCTCCCTCACTACATCGGGTCCTAAGACACTTTGCTCCCCAGGCTCGTACCAACACAAAGGTGATTGGCACTTCCTTCCATACAACGCCTCGTACGGTGCCATACCGATGCTCGCGTGATAACTGTTGTTATACGCAAACTCGATCAAGGGCAAGTACTTATCCCAACTTCCCCTTTGGTCTAACACACAAGCTCTTAGCATATCCTCTAGGGTTTGGATCGTCCTTTCGGATTGTCCGTCTGTTTGTGGGTGGTAAGCAGTGCTTAAACATAGCTTTGAACCAAACGCCTTTTGAAAGGCTCCCCAAAAACGCGACGTAAACCGCGGATCTCTATCCGAGATTATCGTCGACGGTACTCCATGCAATCTCACGATCTCTTGGATGTATAACTGAGCCAATTTATCTAAGGAGTGTGTCACTCTAATAGGTAGAAAGTGTGCCGACTTGGTTAGTCGATCCACTATCACCCATATAGCATCATGGCCAGCTTGCGTCTTAGGCAATCCCGTCACGAAGTCCATAGATATGCATTCCCACTTCCATTCGGGGATTGACAGGGGTTGCAACAAACCTGAAGGTCTTTGGTGCTCGATTTTCACTTTCTGACATACCAAGCACTTACTAACCCAGCGACTACATCCTTCTTCATTAAGCCACCAAAACATCTTCTTCAAGTCTTGGTACATCTTGGTAACACCGGGATGAATGGTGAAATAGCTTTTGTGAGCCTCCTCCAAGATCTTTTCTCGGAGGTCACCATCTTGGGGTACACAGATCCTTCCCTCAAATCTCCATATCCAATCCTCGCCTCTTTCAAAACCTTTCAACTTTCCCGCCTTAACAGCATCTATGATCTCTTCGAACTCCTCATTCTCTCGTTGTGCTATCATGATCCTTTGCTTAAATCCACTTGTTACACTAAGATAGCACATCTTTATCCCTCTATCGGTTGCTGACATCCCTAGATTCATATCCCTAAACTTCTCTATCAACTCAACTTCTTTGATCATCATGTGGGACAGGTGTAACGACTTTCGGCTCAAGGCGTCGGCGACTACATTAGCCTTGCCGGGGTGGTAACTTAAACCGAAATCGTAGTCTTTGAGGAATTCCATCCACCTTCTTTGCCTCATGTTTAACTCCTTTTGATCAAAGAGGTACTTGAGACTCTTATGATCGGAGAAAACTTCAAACCTTACACCATACAGATGGTGTCTCCACATCTTTAAGGCAAACACTACGGGGGCTAATTCTAGGTCATGGGTGGGGTAGTTAGCCTCGTGAGGCTTGAGTTGTCGTGATGCATAGGCTACCACTTGCCTATTTTGCATCAACACACACCCTAGTCCTTTGCCGGAAGCATCACAATATACCTCGAAGGGTACATTGGGGCTAGGTAAGACTAAGACTGGGGTCGTGGTTAACCTTTTCTTAAGCTCTTGAAAACTCTTCTCACATTCGGGGCTCCACTCAAACGGGGCATTCTTCCTAGTGAGCTTGGTCAAGGGTAGGGCTAACTGGGAAAATCCTTTGATAAACCTACGGTAGTAGCCTGCTAAGCCCAAAAAGCTCCGTATTTCCATTACGGTGGTCGGTCTATCCCAATTCATTACGGCTTCTACCTTACTAGGATCAACGGCTATGCCTCCTTTTGACACGACGTGCCCTAAAAACTTGACCTCCTCCAACCAAAATTCACACTTAGAGAGTTTTGCATACAACTTTTTCTCTTTCAAAATTTCCAAAACTATCCTCAAATGTCGCTCATGCTCCTCGTGGGTCTTCGAATAGATGAGTATATCATCTATGAAAACGACCACGAACTGATCTAAATAGGGTCTAAAGATCCTATTCATGTAATCCATAAATACTGCAGGAGCGTTGGTCAACCCAAAG
The DNA here is from genome assembly GCA_031216125.1 of Dalbergia cochinchinensis. Taxonomy (NCBI): domain Eukaryota; kingdom Viridiplantae; phylum Streptophyta; class Magnoliopsida; order Fabales; family Fabaceae; genus Dalbergia; species Dalbergia cochinchinensis. The sequence goes on from CM062376.1 coordinate 6,845,892, forward strand.
ACATCACCGCCAACTCAAAGTGTCCATACCGAGTTCTAAAGGCGGTCTTTGGTATATCTTGATCTCTCACTCTAATTTGGTGGTATCCTGACCTTAGGTCGATCTTGGAAAACACTACCGCTCCTCTCAATTGGTCCATGAGATCATCAATCCTAGGCAAAGGGTATTTGTTTTTCACTGTCACACGATTTAATTGCCTATAATCTATGCACAACCTCATACTCCCGTCCTTCTTTTTCACAAACAAGACCGGGGCTCCCCATGGTGAAGCACTAGGTCTTATAAAGCTTTTCTCTAAAAGTTCCTCAAGTTGGGTTTTAAGCTCGGCTAGTTCTAGGGGTGACATTCTATAGGGGGCAATGGAGATTGGTCCCGCTCCAGGAACCAACTCAATGGAGAACTCCACTTCTCGCTCGGGAGGGAACTCGGGTATATCTTCCGGAAATACCTCGGGATAGTCTCTCACTATAGGTATATTCTCTAAATTCTGCTCAAAGTGTACCTCGCTAGCGGCTAGGAGAACATATCCCTTAGTCTTTTTCCCACTACAGTGGACCTCTACGACATTGAGATAGAGTTTCAAAGGTTGACTTATTTCACTAGGGGGAGAAGGAAAGATAACTGTTTTGGTGTCACAGTCTAACAATACACGGTTGGCGTGAAGCCAATCCATGCCAAGAACTACTCCTATACCTTTCATGGGTAAACAAATTAAATCCACAACATATGATCTATTTTCTGTGGTGAGGTGACAATTTAGGCAACAATAACAAGTATTCACAGGATGATTTGTGGGGGTAGAGACAATAAGATCAAAAGGAAGTTTGGAAGTTTTCAAATTTAGAGCCTCGACACTAGCATATGAAATAAAAGAATGTGTTGCACCAGAGTCATATAGTACAGTTAAGGTTCTACCATCTATTTCGCACTTACCTTCTATGAGACCGTTGGATGTGTCCGCTTCGTCTACATTGAGGGTGAAGACCCTCCCATGGTGTTGCGGCCGGGAATTCTGGCTTGCTGGCCTCCCATTAGTGCAGTTGTTAGCGTAGTGGCCAGGCTTTCCGCATCGAAAGCAGACATTCTGCCCCGCCAGGCAGGGACGGTTGCCATGATCCTTCCCGCATTTGGGACATAGCACGGCTGGGGTAGCTTGGGTGGGGGTTCCTTGAGGTGCCTTGTTCTTAGCCCCACTTGGTCCTCCTTGGTTGTTTCGGGGGCCGCCCGACCCTCCTTGTCGGTTGTTGTTGTTGTTGTTGTGGAATTGTGGTCGGTGTGGTTGCTTGGGTTGTTGGTGGAAGGGGGTTCTTTGTTGTTGTTGATGTGGCTTGAATTGGTTGGTATGGTAGGGGTTGTAATGGTTTCGAGATTGGTTTGGATATTGGGGCTTGAATTTTGGGGCTTGAGGTGCAAGCCCCTTGTTTCGTGCTGCCCTTGCAGCATTGATTTTCTTCTGTCCCTCTTCCATGATCCGGCACTTGTTGACTAGGGTTGGAAAGTCCCTAATCTCCATGTGCGCCACAGCATAGTTGAGCTCTGCCGTTAGTCCGGCCTCATACTTCACGCACTTCCACACCTCGTCGGGGTTTCCTTGAAACACCCTAGAGAACTTAATCAGCTCCTCGAATTTCGCCGCCTACTGGGCGACAGTAGACCCTACTTGAGACAGTTGCATGAACTCAATATCTTTCGCGTTCTCACGACTCAGAAGTACTTCTCGTAGAAGTAGGTCTTGAATAGCCCCCAGTTGACAAGCATGCGAAGCTTCTAGCAGTCTTCGGGTGCCAGTCCACCAGAACTCGGCATCCGACTCCATCATATAAGCAGCGAAGGTGACCTTTTGCTCCTCCGAGCAAGCCACCACGGAGTAGATCTTCTCCATGTTTTTGATCCACTCATCAGCTTTGTCGGGGTCCATGGCTCCTCGGAAGGTTGGTGGGTTCGCCTTGCGAAACTCACCAAACCTCGCTTGCTCGACCATTTCAGCAGTAGGGGGAGCACGTCCGGTGTCCCCTTGTTGGTTCATCCTCTCGAACATTCGTTCCATGGCTCTAGCCATGTCACGAACAAAGAAGAAGATCGCATCGTTTTGGTCCCCCTCGGTCGGGGTCCTAGGTTGTCTCCTTGGTGCCATTGGTCCCTAAACACATGAGACAATAAACACTGAGGTGATCAGGCTCAATATTCCATGTAAGATGAGCTAGTTACCATGGCACATGCAAGTAGACAAGGGTCATGCACCTCTACCCTATAACTTATCTCTAGCTAAGCACTACGCATGACATAGCTACCGTACTACGCTTTTAGAAAGCATAGTCAGTCCAATCCTCAGGCTCCATGAGAATCGAACTGCTCTGATACCATAATGTAACATCCTAATTTTTAACCCAATACTCTAGAACATATTTAGGTTAATCATTAGTTTGTTACTTCATAGTTCCCATTTAACTTTGAATTACTTAGCGGAAAATACGGGTAATTTTTTTTTGAAATGAAAGTGAGAGCCGCGTGATGCGATATAACTATGACGGACAAAACATACATCTCATAACGTCATAGCATAAAGCATATAAGGGCACATCATGAGAGACACTGAATAACATCTCATATATAATTATAATTTGCCCACTTATAAGCGTGGGACTTGATTTAGTACATGGAGATACATGAAAGAAAATACAACATAAACATAAACATAATCTACTCCCCTACCCGAGTGCAACTAATAGGATAACCTTTAAACAAAAGAAGGTTCATCCCCATCTAAGTGGTGTGTGTTCTAACTCGGGGACGTGCGCGCTCGAACACCAGGCCATCGCCAAAAGGTGAGACGGGGGAGAAACGATGGGAATGTACAAGGGGAGTGAAGGGTCGACCCATGTACATGAATACTCTAACTATGCATCGACCCACAAAATGGTATGATCCGTGGTCGCCCTCATGGTGCACCTCCTACGTCGGCGTGTCCACGAATATCACGAACGTCGCCATCTGAAGACGTGACGGAAAGAAAGAGATAGAGGGAGTGAGAATCTTGCTAAAGAATCTCAGTAGGGCCTCCTACTACCTAGGTGTCATCATCTACGTCCTCAGGGACCTTGGGTTTATTTATACAAAATGACTGAGCATGTATTCGGTTCATTTTAAACTTTAAAATATATTTTAGCCAAGGTCCATTCATTTTAGGATGATCTTAATGTCATGGATGCAACATAATAGAGAATGTATGCATGGCACTACCTAATGCACATACATAACATCAAGCATCATCATTCTTGGTGGCATAAAGTGGCAATAGTAACATTCATATGGGACAAAACTTAGTGACATAATCATAATCATGAAACTTCTCTTCCTCATGGGCCACCCTAAAAGACAATCGAACTCGGGGTGCTCGGCCGAACCGGTGTCACCCAGAACGTGTCATACATCTAGGTTATGAGCTCATACCTTAACTAGTCGTCACTAGTTCTTACTTACCACTTAACGATAAGCGTATCATAAATCCCGACTATCTGAGTACGGGTTAGGGGGCAAAACTCTTAGGGGTGCTCGGCCGAACCGGTGTCACCTAAGAGTATAAAATGGTACCGATGTCACATGAGTTCTATGGAGGTGCTCGGCCGAACCGGTGTCATCCTAGAACCCATCTTAGTACCTTAATTTTCAAAATCTCTTTAAGTCCCCAAATTTGTCGGAAATTCGGCGGCCAAAACGGTCATTACACCGAATTTCCTTCCAAATTTGCTTTATGCCACATAAACATATAACCTCATATGAATATCATCATCATCATTAGAATACTTCATGCATCATCATAAATCATCCAAACGCTTACCCTTACGGTAGCTTATGCTTTGACCCTTACGGGTCTTAATCTTGAGATATAGTTCTCTACATCCGTCGTTCATATTCTTAAGCACCTAAGGCTCATAATTAAACATCATTCCTAATCCTCATGTTCATACTTAAATCTGAAAAGCATGGGACAAGTTCTCTAACTTGTATTTACGGGTTCTAGAACTTACGTTTTAGACCCTTTCTCGGTTCCGTTTTCGCTGAAGGCGCTATATATTAAATCTAAATCAATTATGAGGCATTCCTATGCTTAAGGACTAATTATTAATCATGTTTATCATGCTGTAAGGGTGCTGGACAGAATCCAGAAAATTAAATGTTCTAAGAGTTCTACATTTGCATTTTTACGGTTTTCTAGTTACTAGTTTCCCCATAGGTGCTAGAATTCAATTCTAACTCAAATGATACCAAGTTTTCCATGTCTAAACAATCTAAATCTGATTATGTCCCCATTAAAACAGTTTGGAAAAGTTCCATAAACAAATGGGTCAAAACTATGTTAAATTCTAGCTTTACGGTACTTCTAGTTAGCTAGTTTCTTACCTATCATGCATAGGTTCGCTTCTACATCATCACATGATATTTTCACACATTCCAACACATTAAAACATCATCATACAGCATCACATTCATCACATCAGAACCGAAACGATCTTGCCTCAATAAGAGAATTAAATTGACATTTCTAGGTACATAAGTTAACTAGTTTCTCTTGGAATCAATTTAGAATTTCTAAAACTCTTTGCAAAACATTTTAATTCATCAAGAGGCTAAGTGAAGCCTTAGGTCAGTGACCAAAACATATTCCATCCCCTAAAGGAGATTGGAATCACATCTTATAATGACATAACCTTATAAAGATTTGTAAAACTTTAAGGAACACTTAAAACATAGACTATTGGTCCTAGTAGCTAGATGAAAACTCATTGGAAGTCCATCATCACTACTTGGCCAAAAAACATACATTCAAAGTATGGTTTACATTAAACTTTAACTTGGAATGAAATGGGCAAGTCTTTGAGCTCTAGGTTCTTAAGTTACGACATAAACTAAACGTGCTCATGCTTTTCATTTTTAATCTTGCTTTCAAAGTAAAGTGATGACTTGAAATTAAATATGCAAGGCATAAGTTAAACGTGCAAGCTTGAAAGTAAATATGCGAAGCATAATCTTAAACGTGCAAGCTTGAAAGTAAATATGCAAGATTCAGTTCTTTATTTTAGTGCTCTTGGCCCAACAACAATCGACTTTAAGGCCGAAATAGATAGGCATTCGAGAAATTAATTAGGTGATAATGCAAGTTCAATTCTTTATTTTAGTGCTCTAGGCCCAACAACAATCGACTTTAAGGCCGAAATAGAAAGGCTTCGAGAATTAAATTAAGTGAAGATGCAAGTTCCATTTTAATCTTTATGTTCTTAGGTGATAGCTTGAAAGTAAAGATGCATAGCAAGAATGTAAATATGAATGCAAGCATAAAATAAATTATGCAAGTTCATTTTATCTTTCTAGAGCTCTTAACAAGACTTTAAAGGAATTTAAACCTTAACCCAAACTCATTCAAACAAGGTAAAGTCAAGCTTGGAGTTCTTAGAACTCAACATAATATCTTTGGGAATCAAACTATGAAACTTAGAAAATCTCAAGGAAATGGCGAAATCTTCAAGAAGAGAAAAGTGCATTTTAAAACTCTAGAGTTCATGACCTTGATGATATATTAACACCAACATCATGAGTCCTCATCATTGAGTTCATAGAGCCATTTTAAAACACCATCAAAGTTAAAGTTCTCAAGAGTTCAAGAAAGGAAAATCTAGAAACACTTTTGCTCAAGAACAAAAATCAAGCTCTAGAGTTGGTTTCAAATGATGAACATCATCATGAAACTCTCATCATCAAGCTCTCATTTCTTTGAACTCCAAGGCTCATGGCCGAAAATGAAAAGGTAAAGGAAAGGAAAAGAAGTTCTAAAAAGAATCAAGAGAAACTATGAACATTAAGCTTAGAACAAGAACTTTAAAGAAAGAATACATGAAAGAAAATCCCTACTTGATGTGATGAACTTGAAGATGGAAGAAGAAGATGAAGATGATGAAGAACTTTGAAGAACTTGAAGAACTTGAAGAACACTAGAACTTTGAGAGAAAAGAAAAGCTTTGAGTGTTCCTAAACTTAGCAAATGATCTAAAAGTGGTGCAAGCTTCCCAAGGCCATCTATTTATAGAGAAATGAAGCAAATGGAGGGGATGAGAGGCTGATGTGTTTTTGGCCAAGGGGAGTGCAGCCCATGAGTTCCATGAGGTGAGATAATGTGGTCTTGAGGCATGGTGAGGTATGGTTCAAAGTATGGTGAGGTATGGTTCAAGGTATGGCCTCAAGCATGGTTCTTTGAGTGTGAAACAATTCAAATTGTGTGGTAAAAGGAGAGAGATGGCTGAATATGCATCAGCCCATGTGTGGTTGTGTTTGCATTTTAATTGTGGTTTAGAGTTGTGTTTAGGTGTATCTTTGATTATGCTTAAGATTAGGAATTTGTAAGAAAGTGTTTAGGCAAGAGAAATGGATAATTAAGGTGGTCTAGACATAATTAAGGAGTGGTCTTGCACCATTAGTGAGTTAAATCCTCAATTTAGAGTTTTAAACAACTCTAGACACATTTCCTTGATTTAAGGAATTGGAAAGAGAAAACACTATTCAAGATTCCAAGACTAGGCATCTTGAGTTCTAAAAAGGGATTTAAGTTTAATCTAAGAAATTTTAGGTTCTAATTAACTTTAATAAATTATTTTGACTTTAGATTAATTAGGGAAATAAATTAATCTTCGTTTAGAGCCTAATATTGCTTAGGTTTGCTTAATTACGTCATTAAGCTCAAAAACACTATTCTAGGGGCAAAATTGTAATTTTGCACTAAAACTGCCCGGGACCACCGGGACTTGAACAGAGACCTCTAGACACATGAAAACATGTTTTTAAACCTCTGGGGAAAGTTTCGGGCTCAAACGGCACGTTTACCCGCGTAAAAACGCTATAAGGGTATTTTGGTCATTTTGACCCGAAACTGCGGAAAACGAAATTTTCGTTTCCGGAAGCATTCAAAGGCCATTCAATCCCCTTCAAACATTGAGTTGACCCTTCGAGGATGACCGAGTTGGTTACCCTCGAGCTCGGGTCAGGAAATGACCTCAGGGGCATTTTGGTCATTTCCTCGAGTAAAAATCTAGGTGTTACAAACCTACACCTAAATAATGCATGGAACACACAAATTTCACTTCTTTGGGCTGTAATGGATGAAATTATTGATGCCATTATGCAGCTGAATTATTACCAAAAGTTGCACTAAAACAAAATGCCAAAATGTCACCATAAGAGACATAATTCCTTAATTTCATACAACTTTGTCTGAAATGATTTTTCCTCCCTTATTTATCCTGCAAAATTCCGTCCACTACCTCATCATTTTGGCCAATTAGAAGCCTCAAAATCTTCTATAAATAGGCTTGCTTGAGTGGTCTTGGAATGCTTGGTTCATAACTAGTTTTTAGGAGCACCAAAAACTTTCTTTCTTCCTCCTCTTTAGCTGAATTCTTTCTTCAATTTTTCAAAGAGATTTTGTTTCATTTCACTTCAAGAAACCAAGTTCTCTTCCTCTTCTTCAACTCAGATTAGGTAGGGAGTAGTTTCTAAATTTATTTCTATGCTTTGAGGAGTTGTGTTTTTAGCTCAAAATGATGAAATTATGAACTTGCCTTAGCTTTTCATTTTGGTTTTCCTCTTCAACTTTTCTTTAACCAATTCAACCATATGGCCTAGGTGGAACTAAGATGATGGCTTGATGATGAGGACCTTGAGGGTGGGTTGTAAATCCATCACAAGTTAGGCCTCTAAAGCTTGAAAATTCCACTTGATGCAAAACTTTAAAGAATAATGCTTTATGATGCTAAAACAAAGATTTTTAGTTTAGAACTTGAAAGATGTATTTTTTTTCCTTTTAAGTTTTATTTCTTGTTAAGATATGTATTGGGTTGAATTTATAATTCTTTTAAAGTCTTGAAGGAGCTCTAGTAAAGAAACAAAATGAATTTGCATCCATGATTAAGTTTATGCTTTGCATAACCATGTTTACCTTCTATGTCATCACTAAATTTTCAAGAATGAATAAATGAACTTGCATTTCTCATGTTTAAATTCCAAGCTTGTATTTCATGTTTATGTTTCAAGTCATCACTTAATCTTTCAAGATAATAAAGAGGTTGCATCTCATATTTAATTTATGCTCTCACTATATTTTATAATGGCTAAAAGAATCAACGCATGGCATGTTTATTTTATGCCATCACCTAAAGATCCTAGAGCTCAAAGACTTGCCCATGTATCACAAGCAAAGAAATATGATTATTGGAGTTAAAGAATTTATTCTTTAAAAAGTCTTGAGATTGGAGCTTAAAAAGATGTAATAATAATATTCTCTTCTCCCTCTGCTGGTCACATGCGTACTCACCGCCGCTCCGGTTTCTTAATATTCTCTTCTCCTCTATCAGTCCTGGCGGACTACACCGCTCCGGTTTCTTAATATTTTCTTCTCCTCTATCGGGTCTGTGCGGATTACCGCCTCCAGCTTTCTTGTATCATGTTTATATTTCAAGTTCTTGCATCATGTTTAATTTTCAAGTCATCACCTTAAATCTTAAAGATAAAGAAATGGAATTGCATATCATGTTTATAATTCCAAGCTATCACCTTATAAAGATAAGATTAAAATAAGGTTGCATAGCATGTTTATAATTCTAAGATGTCACCTAAATCTCTAAAGCTCAAGACTTACTCCTTTTATCTTAAGTGAGAATTTTAATTGTGAAGATCCTCCCAAATTTGACAAAAGAACTAGTTTCTAAATGAGTTTTAAGGCTTTGCAAGGATTTTACGGGAACTAGTATTTTATATGCACTTAAAATATGATTCTATGTAATTGCATGAGGTTCATGATTCGGCCACTGATCTGAGTTTAGTATCAATGTGTGATAATGATTTGATATGATTGAAGTTGTGATAATTATGGTTTATTGTTAAGAGAATGATTCATAATTGGTTTAGTAACTAATTAGTTCTATAATTGATAATTCTATGTAAGGATTGGATGCTTATTAAGTACTTGATATCATTGAATGATTTCCTGGCTTGCATGTTATAATTGCTGTTGCAAATAATGAGAATGCTTGTACATGAAATGTTCTTTATTATGTAAAATTTACCTTTGTTGCTAGAAGAAAGTGTATCATTGTAAAAGTGTAATTTGGAAAGGTTACGCTAAGGAAAGACTTGGTATTTAAGCGTGTCCATTGTGACCCACCTCTCTTTCCTGGGAATCTCCCATATGCATGACTACAGTTGATATATATTATTCTAGCTTAAGACTATAAATGAGAAAATGTTATGATGTTTATGAATTGTATTATGATATAACATGCAAAGATTTAATGGTGACTTAAACTTATAAGAAAATGATCCTTTGGAACCATCAGACTATAGGTGGTGAAAAGGTGATTTTAGCCCCCTAACCTGTTCTCTCAAGAGGGTAGAGTCGAGACTTTAGCTTATCAAAAGGGATAAGTATATGCTAGTGACGACTAGTAAAGTATGAGCTCATAACCTAAATTACTCCCAAAAGGGTGGAGTATAGGGTGGCCTAAGGAAAATAATGATGATGATAAGATTTTAAGTCACCTAAGGTACTAAAGAAATGAAATATGTGCACTATGTCCACATGTAGCTAATATTATATGACGTTCTTTTATGCATGTTATTTGATAATGATGATGAGGAAAATGATGTAATGATAAAGGAAAAGTTCATTGTAAATATGAAATGTTAAGACTATGATGCATTATAAGACGCATGATTAAAAATTGACGAACCTCGGTTAAGTATTTGTCCGAACTTAAAATGAATCTTTGCATGCTCACTATTTTAGAATAATCCCGAGGTTCCTGGCGACTTTGATGATGACACTGTAGAAGGTGGTACCCTACTGAGAATTCTTTAGCAAGATTCTCACTCCCTTTTCTTTATTTCCATCATTGTCTCCAGATTCAAATGGCGACATTCGTCCTGTTCGTTGATACCCCTACTTGGGAATTCCACTATGATCCGGTGCATCGCTCGTATCATTTTGAAGGGAGGTGCTTGTGATTCGTGTTTTTATTTACATAGGTCGTCCATTTGCACATCCTGTCCCTAGTTATCGATTTTCTCCTACTTCTCCCTATGGCGATGAAATGGTTTTCGAACATGCACGTCCACTTGATGAAAGGATGTTACGTTCTTATCCCGCTTCATCTGCTGTCCATGGATTTCCAGAGTATGTTCCCGAGACGAGATATTCTGAAACTGATCCTTCAGACGAGATATTCTTAGCCTATACAGAAGAAATAAATTACAACAAGAAACACAAGTGTAGGGTGCGACTACAATAAAAATCCAAAATGCTACCCTCTTAGTAAGCTACGAGTATAAATCCACCACCCTTCCCAAAAGATACAGCCGAAGGGAATATCCTTGCAACGCTTGTGTACTCGAAAGCTCCACCGGGGTATAGTGCACCTCCTAGACTAGCGTGTCAATGAAGTCAACGAACATCGCCATCGCTCTCTGAAGATGTGACGGGAGAAGAGAGAGAGGAGTGAGAATTCTTAGTAAAGAATCTCAGTAGGAGTCTCCTATCCTAGGGTTACATCGTTCACATCCCCAGGAACCTTGGGTTTATTTCATAAAGACAAGTGAGCATACATCAAGTTCATTTTAAGTTCTAAAGTGTATTTTAGCCAAGGTCCATTCATTTTAGGATGATCTTAATGTCATGAATGCAACATAATAAAGAATGTATGCGTGGCGCTACTTAATGCACATACATCAATCATCATCATACTTAGTGGTATTAAGTGGCAATTAGAACACATTCATATGGGACAAACTTAGTGACATAATCATAACCATAAAACTTCTCTTCCTTATGGGCCACCCTAAAAGACAATCGAATCGGGTGCTCGGCCGAACCGGTGTCACCCAGGACGTGTCCATCTCTAGGTTATGAGCTCATACCTTAACTAGTCGTCACTAGTTCTTACTTACCATTTAATGATAAGCGTATCACAAAATCATAAATCCCGACTATCTGAGTACGGGTTAGGGGGCAAATCTCTTAGGGGTGCTCGGCCGAACCGGTGTCACCTAAGAGTAAAAAAATGGGTACCGATGTCACATGAGTTCTATGGAGGTGCTCGGCCAAACCGGTGTCATCCTAGAACCCATCTTAGTACCTTAATTTTCAAAATCTTTAAGTCCCCAAATTTGTCGTAAATTGGCAAGACAATGGCATCACGCTAATTTCTTCCAAATTTGTTTTATGCCACATAAACATATATCCTCATGAATTCCTCATATGAATAACGTCATCATCCTTCACATAACATATGCATCATCGTAAAACATCTTAACATACCTTAGTATCATATAAATATCATTCTCATATTCTTAATGTCTTATGCATTGACCGCTATGGTCTTTAACTCACAGTCTAAGTTATGAATCATTCAAAGCTAACCTCTCGGGTACTTAGGAGGTTGTGACTAAGTATATCTCTCTTCATACTATGGTCAAGAATATCTCTCAATCTCAAAGGTGCAGAATTCATAATTTCAACTTTACGGGTACCTAGGAGTCACGACGATGCCCCTTTCTAAGTTTGGTTTGCTCCTAAGGCATCAAGATCAAGTCCTAAACCAATTATGAGCCATTTCTACACATTTAAACTAATTTTGAACCATGATTATCATTACTAAACCTTGCTGGACAGAATCCAGAAAATTCTAACATTAAGGGATCTAGAACTCTCAAATTAATTCGTTTCTAGTTTTTAACCTTTCTTATCTTTTACTTATGAGTTTTTCCATTGATCATACTTAAACATAAGCATGTTATCATCGTTAAAACAGCTCATACAGTGGCCAAACATAGCAAGGCAGAACCGAAACAACACTCTCCATACAAAGGCATAAAACATACTTTTTAAAGCACATAGGATACTAGTTTCTCTTGGAACCTTTTTAAAACCTTCAAAACTCTTTTGTAAACATTTTTAACATCTAAAATCATCAAGATATTTATAAGGGCAGTAGCTAAGTTGAATTTATTTCAAGAGGTCCTAAATTCATAAAACTTAGTTCTATATGTTCCTTGAATCCACATAGACTTAGAAAATTATAAAGCATAGCTTATAGGCATTTGTGATCAAATGAAACTTATCCTAAGTTCATTCATCTCACATAGTCAAGTGGGCATTCTAAGAGAATGCTTTCCATGTCTAACTCTCATTTGAGACCTTGGGACAAATCTTTGAGCTCTAGAGCTTTAGGTGATGACAAAACATAAACATGCCATGCACTTCATTTTTATTGTTCATTAGGGAAATAAAGTGAGAACTTGAAAAGTAAATAGCTCAAAATAAATATGAGATGCAATTTGTTATTATCTTGGATTTTAAGTGATGACTTGAATAATAAACGTGAAATGCAATGCTTGGAAATTAAATATGAATATGCAAGTTCATTTTTAGTCTTAGAGCATTAGTGATGACATAAAAATAAATCATGCTATGCAAGGCATAATCTAAATATCAATGCAAGTTCATTTTGGTTTAATAACTAGAGCTCGTCCAAGACTTTTAAAGAACCAATATTCACAACCCCAACATAGTCTCATCAAGTCAAGAGAATGGAACTAAAAGAAATCTCCATATTTTCAAGAAAAGGAATTATGGCCGAAATCATGAAGCCAAGAGAAAGTAATCCATATTCCTTTTTGAAATCATTCTTATTTTCTTAAGTTGAAAACTTTAGTGAACTTCATAGCATAATAATAAAAACTAAAGAAAACTCAAGCTTTAGGGGTCTCATTATGATGAACACATAGTCATCATCTAGAGGTCCCCATCATCAAGCCATCATGTATGAGTTTAAAGGTCATGAAGGCCAAAAACTCAAGAAGGAAACCAAGAGAGTTTTAAAAAGAAATTCCAAGAGGTAGCTAAAGAAAAACTCATTTTTCATGGAAATAAGATGCAAAGAAACACTCCTACCTCGAGTGAAGACAAAGAGCTTGAACTTTGAGAGAAGAAAACAAGATGATGAGCTCCTCCAAAAGGCTTGATGTTTTCGGCCAAGGGGAGATAAGGAGGTTAGAGTTGTGTTTGAGGTGAGGTTGTGTTTGAGATGAAATATTTGAGAGGTTTGATGGTGATTCAAGGTTATGGGGTGATGTGTGAAGGTTATGAGATGATGATGATGAAGTAAAGAGATGAAAAAGATGAAGATGAAAAAGAATGGAACTCTTTGGGACTAGAGAGAAAGAAAGAAACTAGCAAGACTACTCTAAGCTTTAGCAAATGCTCAATGTGCATCCAATGCTAACACAAGCTCCCTATTTATAGAAAAACAAAGTGATAAGTGAGAGAATGGAAAGCATGGCTGATGGTAAGAAAGAGAAAATATCTCTTTGATGGTGTCATACAAGCATGGTTTGAAGCATGGAGCTCATGACACAAGGTATGGCTTCAAGCATGGGTTTTTGAGTGATCTTTTCTTTAAATTGTGGATGAAATTAGGCTTCTAGAAGACCAACATGGCTGGAAGTTTTTCAGCCACAAATAATTGAAGGGAATGATTTATTTTACTTGGTTATTCATTTGGAAAAGCAAGCTTGATTGAAATTATGACAAGGCATGACAAGTGAGGTGATTTGAGGTGATTTTCCTTTAAGTTTGAAATGAAATAATTCATGAAAATGGGGAGGGGGCTGGCTGATTTTGAGCCACAAAAATGAGAGAAAAAGTCTTCTAGAAGATGTCCTATGAAGCATGGATGAAAGCATGGAGGTTATGACACAAAGCATGGTTCTTTGTGAGATGGAAGCATGGTCTTTGGAGTGTCAAAAATTTGCACATGTGATGGATAATGGGGGGATGATTTCGGTCAGATTTGGGCAGCAAGGAGAGAGGAAAAATCTTCCATGTAATTGGGTGCTAATGATAGGATTAAGTGTAGGTTAGTTTAGGTACAAGGTTAGGAGTAATTAAGCTTAAGTTTAGGTAACTAAGCATGTGTATTAGGAATTTTATGACAAGGTTAGGAGTGCTCTTACATCATTAGAGAATTTAAAACTCATTTGTGAATAAACAATGTGTATCACAATCCCATGATTTAAGGAAAGAGAGAGAAAACACTATTTGTGCACTATTTGCACACTATTCATTGATTCCTACACTCAAAGTCCTTGAATTTAAAGATAGGGTTTTAAGTTTATCTAAGCAATTTTAGGTTCTAATCATCCTTATTAAATTATTTTGACCTTAGATTAATTATGGAAATTAATTAACCTTCGATTAGAGCCTAATATTACTTAGGTTTCGCTTAACCGTGTGATTAGGTGTAAACATACGAAACTACGGGCAAAACCGTAATTTTGCACTTATTTTGCCCGGGACCTCCGGGACCAAAACTGAGACCACATAATACATAAAAACGTCTTTTAAACCCATCTGGAGAGGTTTCGGGTTCATCCGGCACTTGCAAAAGGGTAAAACGCCACAGGGGCGTATTGGTCATTTTGACCTGAAAACTCGAAAAATGAGATTTTCGATCTCGGAAAGAAACACAAGTCATCCAATCCCCTTCCAACATTGAGTTTGCCCTTCGAGTACTGCCGGACCTGGCTTTCCTCGAATTCCGGGCTGATAATGACCTCAGGGGCATTTTGGTCATTTTCACTCTAGCAGAAAATCGGGGCGTTACAATTAAAGAATGGCCTACACCTAAAAATCTGAGTGATATAAGAAGTTTCCATAGGTTAGCTAGCTTCTATAGGAGGTTTGTCAAAGACTTTAGTACACTAGATGTACCCTTAATTGAGGTTGTCAAGAAAAATGTGGGATTCAAATGAGAAAAAGAGCAAGAGGTGGCCTTCAATACCCTTAAGGAGAGGTTGAGTAATGCACCATTACTTGTTTTACCTTATTTCACTAGATCTTTTGAAGTTGAATGTGATGCTTCAGGTATAGGTAATGGCATTGTTTTGATGCAAAAGAGCAACCCATTGCTTATTTCAGTGAGAAACTAAGTGGTGCTAAGCTTAATTATTCCACATATGACAAAGAATTGTACGCCTTAGTGAGAACCTTGTAGACATGGCAACACTATCTTTTGCCAAAAGAGTTTGTGGTGTATACTGATCATGAATCTTTGAAGCATTTGAAAGGGCAAGGAAAGGTGAACAAGAGGCATGGGAAGTGGATTGAAGTTCTGGAACAATTTCCATATG
This sequence comes from Dalbergia cochinchinensis, assembly GCA_031216125.1. NCBI lineage: Eukaryota > Viridiplantae > Streptophyta > Magnoliopsida > Fabales > Fabaceae > Dalbergia > Dalbergia cochinchinensis. Next base: position 6,861,120 of record CM062376.1, read on the forward strand.
TAATCAAATATAAGCAAGGAAAGGATAATGTGGTTTCTGATGCACTTTCTAAGAGGTATGCACTTCTTTCTACTTTAGATGCAAAATTGCTTGGTTTTGAGCATTTGAAACACTTGTAAATAACTAATTTTGATTTTGCACAATTGTATATAGCTTGTGAAAAAGGGGCAGAAAAAGATTTCTTTAGGCATGATGGTTATTTGTTTAAAGGAGATAGACTTTGTGTGCCTAATTGCTCTTTGCATGAATTGCTTGTTAGAGATGGTCATGAAGGGGGTTTGATGGGTCATTTTGGGGTTAGTAAGGCTTTAAGTATCTTGGTTGAACATTTCTTTTGGCCTCAAAAGAAAAAATATGTAGAAAAAATTTGTGGTAATTGTGTTACTTTCAAAATGGCCAAGTCCAAAGTTAATCCTCATGGTTTGTATATTCCATTGCTTTGGATTGACTTGTCTATGGACTTTGTGTTAGGATTGCCTGGGACCAAAAGAGGCAAAGATTCTATTTTTGTTTTTGTGGATAGGTTTTCAAAGATGGCGCACTTCATAGCTTGCTACAAAACGGATGATGCCACTCAAATTGTTGAATTATTTTTCAAAGAAGTGGTGAGATTGCATGGCATGCCAAGAAACATTGTCTCCCATCGTGACACCAAATTCTTAAGTCACTTTTGGAGGACCTTTTGGAACAAGTTAGGAACCAAGCTCCTTTTCTCTACAACTTGTCATCCTCAAACTAATGGACAAACTAAGGTAGTGAATAGAACTTTCTCAACCTTGTTAAGGGCTATGATTATTAAGAATCTGAAGTCTTAGGAAGAATGTTTTCCTCATGTAGAATTTGCTTATAATAGGGTAACACACTCTACTACTAGTCACTCTCCTTTTGAAGTGGTCTATGGTTTTAATCCTTTAACTCCATTAGATTTAATCCCTTTGCCAATAAGAGAGCAAGGTAATCTAGATGGCAAAAAGAAGGCTGCATTTGTCTAGCAACTCCATGAGAGGGTGAAACAACAAATTAAGAAAAAAAAAACATGGTAGTATGCTCATCAAGTTAACAAAGGGCGCAAGAAGGTGACTTTTGAGCTAGGAGATTGGGTTTGGGTTTACATGAGGAAGGAGAGGTTTCTTGCCCAAAGGTGTTCCAGGCTACAACCAAGAGGAGATGAACCTTTCCAAGTGATTGAAAAGATCAATGACAATACATACAAGCTTGATCTTCCAGGTGAGAATCAAGTTAGTGCTACTTTTAATGTGATTGATTTGTCTTTGTTTAATACAGATGATGAGTTTGATTCAAGGATGAATCCTTTTCAAGAGGGAGGGAATAATGAGAATTCAACCAAGACAACAATTTATCTTATGTTCAGTACAGTTTTTGTGATCAAGTTGCAAATAGATTGGGCTGAAATAATTAATTTAAATTCGGTGTAATTTATCTTATGTTCTTGTAGTTTTCGTGAGTTTAAGTGTTTTAAGAGTTCCTAAGCCATTATGATAGATAGTGGGTGAATTACTTGTATTTTCAAGGATAGTGGGAATTTAATGCTTAGTGGATGGTGTAGAAGCTGCGACTCAATGTTTCTACAGTCCACTTAAGATTAATGTAAAACACAGGGAGATTACGAATAGACTTCTTTTGAGTTCTCTCCCATTATGAGAACGTCCCTTTTGTTCTTAGGCAAAGAATTGAATCTGATCTTATCAAGACAACTTCTGGCGATCCAACCAAGACTTGTCACTCACCTTCTCATCTTTTCTTGAGTGCGGCATTTATATCTTCATGATTAAACACAAACAAACTCAAATGCAACCTTAAACTCTAACCTGAAAGTGCAAGGTGATCCCAATTATACTACTTGTTGATTCAAGCCTTTCAACTCAAACAAAGTTGAATAATATCAAAGACCTTGAGAAACTAAGTCTTAAGGAATCTCTAGAAAGCAAGTAAGAGAAAACACAATCTTCAGAATGTAAGCTCTAGAACACTGTCAATTGAGAAAGCTTACTCAAAACACCAAAGCCTTCAGAAAGTGATACTTCTGAACATGATGAAGAACAATTTGAAGAAGATAGAGACATCGCATATCAACAAGGCTATAGAAAAGTATAAAGGAATTTCTGATTTAAGAGTAGTTTCTCATAATCGAGTTCTTGGAGACATTTCAAGGTGAGTAAGAAACCATATCTTCTCTCATAAATGAATCCAATTGTGCTTTCATATCCACCATAGAACCAGAATGCATTGAAGATACTTTGAATGATCAAAGTTAGGTAGAAGTTATGCAAGAAGAACTAGATCAGTCTGAGAAAATCAAAGCTAGACACTTGTAGAGAAGTCTAAGGGAAAGACCATCATTGCAACTAAGTGGGTGTTTAGAAACAAGTTGCACAAAGCTTGAAAAGTGATTAAAAACAAAGCAAGATTGGTTGTACAAGGTTATAATAAAAAATATGAATCCCTCTTCTTTTTATATAAATCACACTACATCTTGTAATCAGTTTCTGCATTTGTAAAATTCTTCTTTCTAGCTCTAATTAGATAATATGTTCTTCTTAGGAAGAACTGTTTAGAAAGAAGTCACTCAAAGTTTTCAAAACTTATACTGTTTCATTTGCAGTAAAACTTAAGTGTTCATTTGTTGGAGAGAACCAACATCAAACCAAATCATTGTACCCTGATCCATTAGTGATCATTGTGAGGTTAGGTTGGGGAGGCTAGTTTTAAAGACTACCTGAAAATGATAGTAAATTGGAACTACTAGTCAGGAAATAGCTTGAAAAGGCTAGATAAAGCCTATCATTCTTTCTCTGGGTTGAGAAAGGGATTTAGTGGAACTCAACAGGTTGTTAAAAATTGGATGGAGGCAGGGTTGGCCAAACCAGTACAAAATCTCTATGTAGTATCTTTCTATCCCTTCTTATCTCCTTTATATTCTGCATTTGATATTTACTCATGTACACATATTTGAAAATGTTTCAAAACTATTTCTATGTTTTCACTTAGTTCAAAAAGTAGCTTTCTGAACCAGACTAACATATATTTCTATTGCCTTCAAGTGAAGAACTTGATAGGATCTGTTTTAGTGTTTTAGATTTTAAAAAAAGTTAAAGCACGATTCAACCCCCTCTTCTCATGCTATTTTCAACCTCCATTAGGGTGGCCCCGATAATAGATTAAGAAAGCTAAGTCACCTAAGAAAGGAAAAGAGGAAAAATTGTGTACCATAGTTGTTCATGTTCCTTATGCTTCTATATTTTGTCATTGCATTTTTGGAATATTGCATAAGGTATTAGCATGCATTCATAATAATGATATGATGCATCAATGACATTAAGATTCATGCTAAAAGATACAGGCCTCGGATAATGGTATTTAGAACTAAATAAATGAATCGCATTGATGTCTATTATTTTCATAACGAATTCTAAGGTTCTTGGGGATGATGATAATGATGTGTGTGGAGACGGAAAACCTTACTGAGATTCTTGTACAAGTTTTTCACTCTCTCTCTTTCTTTCCATCTTCATCTTCAGACAAGGTTGATGGCGATGTCCATTGTAACACCCTAATATTTAACCCAACACGCCTAGGACGCATTTAAGTTAATTATTAGTTATTACTCTTTTGTTTCAGCTCTTACTTTTAAAATGTTAAAATACTTAGTAAAAATACTGGTTAATTTTTTTTGAAATTTCAAAACGAAAATGTGAGCCACATAACTCGAAAGAACTAAGTCGTATGACATGCCCGAAAATCGATAAGGGACTAGACTCATCATAAGCATACATGAATTAATGTAAATCTCAAAAACATAACACATCATCATGAAGACATTCATAAATAACATTAGAGGTTTATATTACATAAGTGCTTATCATAATAGAGTTACGCCCACCAATAATGGTTAGGATAGTACAATCATCTAAAGGTATAAAAGGAAAAAACAAATATAACTAGTCAGGGTCTCGGTACCTCTACACTTAAACAGATAACCCCTAGAATCAGGGAGGCTATCATCCACTTGATAGAGCGCAAGCCCTTGATGACGTCCACGGTCACCTCCTACTACTGCTCACGAACGAAATCATTGTCCTTTGAAGACATGATGGAAGAAAGAAAGAGCGGATGAGAATCTTATAAAAAAAACTCAGTAGGGAGTTTACCTCTTAACAAGTGTAATCATCTACATCCTCAAGAACCTCGGGTTTAATTATGAAATAGTGGGCATGTATATATTGTTCAATTTTTAAGTTCCAAAGGTTATTTATCCGAGGTCTGCTCATTTTAACATGCGTATTAATGCATAGATGCAACATGATGAGTCATGCCAATGCTACAAACAATCCATCACAACAAAGGATGCACATTATACTAGCATGATCATCCTTTTGATGATTTATGCGGGGACTTAACTTCTTATCTGTTTTATTTGGGGCTACCTTATAATCTCTCCCCTCTCGGGAGGTTCTAGATTATAAGCTCATACCTCACTAGTCGTCACTAGCTAACACTTATCTTCTCGATAAGTAAATTCCCGACTCCCAGAGTGCGGGATAGGGCATAGGATCACTTTTTGCTGGGCCCGGCCCATCACAAAAAGTTCACCCTCTGGATCACCTCTATGTCGAGCTCGGCTCGTTACGTAAGGATCATCTCCGAGTGTTTTATGTCGCCTTAAGCTTAGCATGTTATGTTGAGATGTAAGAGCACAAACTTACATGTAATGTTGCATGCTTTCATATAACTTCAATACATGCACCTTAAACATTCCAAGTGTAATCATAACATGCCACAACAAATCTTGTAATCGGTAGCCAAGTATGCAAATATAATCATCGCATAAATTCTCAAATATATTAAACCATAACATCTCTTAAGGCAAGTACTTTCATTATCTCTTAATTGATTAAACCTCTAAATCGGGTAAACTCAACTTTTGGATTTATTCATTTAATTATTAACCTTAAGAACATCATGAAACCATGCTGGGCAGATTTGAATAGAAATGGAAATTTAACCGTTTTGGTATTCTAGAAGTTACGTTTTTTACCCTTTCTTATTACCGACTTTTCCTAAGATACTAGAATTAACTCCTATACCAATTATGGGTGATAAACATCTTTTCATAGAATTTTTATTTTCTAAAACAGAATCCATTCTTAAGGGCCCTAGAAATCACATATATGGTCCTTTCTAGTTGTTAGTCTTCTTCTAAGTGCTAAAAATAATTATTACACTAATTATTAATAAATTTTTCACACTTAAAACAATCCTAAACAGAATCATAACATACTGAAACATTTTGGGCAATGGCCGAAAATGGGTTTGTTAATAGCTTCTAAAGTTACAATTTTACGAGTCTCTAGTTACTAGTTTTTACCTAGGATGCCAAAGATGATTTCCACCATAATTGATAGAAATTTTTCCACATTTAAGGTACTCCAAAGAATTTTAAACAAATCTGGAAATGCTATGGCAGGAATCGAAAATTTAATATTCTAAAAGCAGGCAAAGTTGTAAGGTAAGACATTTCTAGTAACTAATCTTTTCTAAAATTAATTCCTAGTTAAAGAACATTCTTAGAACCAAATTTTATTCTTTTCGAAAGATGGAGATGTAACCTTTACGACTTAGTTGACAACTTGGAAAAATAAATATGAATGCATTTCCATTTCTCTAGTTTTAACGCCCAAGACTCCTATTTAGAGTATTTACTCTAAAACACCGATCAACTTTATGGTTGAAAGGGGTAAGTCTTGAACTTTAATTAGTTAGGTGATAACATAAACATAATCATGCTAATGCAAGCTTTATTTTAATCTTTAAGATTTAGGTGATAACTTGAAAAATAAATATGAATACATTTTCATTTCTTTTTTTTAGTGCTCAAGGCTCCTATTTAGAGTAACCACTCTAAATCATCCATCAACTTTAAGGTTGAAAGGGGTAAAACCTTGAACTTAAGTTAATTAAGTGATGACATAAAATATTACTCCATTTTAGTTTACCCTTTTTGAAAACAAAATGGAACCCAAAACCTTGGGCTCTCAATGGTCTATCACATGATGGTTTTACAACAATCACCAAGATCCATTATTATCAAGCCATAGTTCCAACATTTTAATGACTACAAAACCAAAACTAGAAGAAAAAAAAGAAAAAAAAGAGACCAAGCCGAAATGGTGAAGAGGAAGAAAAGAAAATGAACTTAACCACATATTATTTAGCAAGGCCGAAAATAAAGAGGAGGAACACATCATTCTAATACTTTAAAGGCTTTGAAAATAAAGAGGGATTAAGAGAGAAAAACCAAACAAAATCCATACCAAAGAAAAAGAGAGAGCTTGGTCTTGAAATGAGATGAGAAGAACAATTCCTCCTTGAAGCAAGGAAGTGGTTTCGGCCAAGAGAAGAAAAAGAAGAATGAAGATGTGTCTTGGGACTGACCTTGGAAATGGAGAGGCTAGGTGTTTAAAGGAATATTTGTGGTGGTTATGTGGTGATTTGAGGTTGAGAAGTGGTGGTGAGTGGTGGTTCTTGGAAGAAATGAAGAAGAAGAGGAAGAAGAACTCTTTGAGAAACTAGACAGAAACTTTAAGGATTCTTGAACCAAGATTGCAAGAAATGAACAAATAGTGTTTGTGACTTGCCTTAAGGTTGTATTTATAGAGAAATTCTAACATGTGAGGATGAAAAATGGGGGGAAGTGCCGCGGCCTTCTAGAAGAGCTTGAGGGGCAAGTTTCATTTTAATGTAAGTTAGGATGTGTATTTAGAGGTAGATTTAATTAGGAAAATGGTTGAAAATGGGTAATTAGGTGTTTAGGTTGATAATTATGTATTTAGGAATTTCAAGATCATGATCAAAAAGTGGTCATAAATATTTAGAGGAGTTAAGTTCATTTAGTTTGAATTAAACTAAATTAATTTGAATTTCAAAAACCAACACAATTCCTTAAATTAGGGAATTGTACACTATTCAGTGTAACGCCCCGATTTTTTACTAAACTTTCAAAATGACCAAAATGCCCCTAAGGTCATTTTTACCCGAAACACGAGGACAGCCGGCTTTGGCTATCCTCATAGGGTTCATATGTTATATGAAGGGGATTGTATGATTGTGAATGTCCAACGAAGCAGAAAAACCTCATTTCTGAGATTTTTGCGTATAAATGACCAAAATACCCCTGTAACAGATTTAAGGCAGTTTTAAAGTTCCGTTTTGACTCGGACGTTGTCCCGAGGTTTAAAACAATGATTTTAAGGTATGAACTATGTTTAAGTCCCGGAGGTTCCGGGCAACTTTTAGTGAAAATTACGATGTTGCCCTTACATATCGTATTTTAAGCCTAACGAGTTATTTAACTCAAACCTAAGCAATATTAGGCTCTAATGAAAGGTTAATTAATTTCCTTAATTAATCTAAAGCTAAAATAATTATTTAAGGTTGATTAGAACCTAAAATTGCTTAGGGAAATTTGCAACTCAATTCTAATTGTTTTCTTTCTTTAAAGAAAAAGCAACTATGAATAGTATTTTCACTATTCATATTTCCTTTCCCAAGAATGCTTTCTCTTCTAAGAAAAGTTGTCATACATCTATCAATGGTCATGAGAGTTTGACTCCATCAATCCTACAATAGTACTCTTAGTCTAAGGTATTAGAGTCCTAATTACCTAATTAGTTCACCTAAACACTTGGTTACACAACCTTAATTGGTGACCTAGCCTTGTTTATTCCTAAACACTCCATTAGTACATGATTAAATTGGATGAAATCTTCCCTCCCATGGTCTTATGATGTTTAGCCACTTTTCCCCCTAGAAGTCAAATAAAAGTTAGTCTAAGTTGTCAAGCTACCCTATGACACATGTCTTGTACTTTTTCAATCAATGTCCAACTTTCAAGAAAAATGTCATTCAAAGATTCAAAGAATGAATTATATAGTCAATCAAGGTTTTCAATTCATTTCTAAATTAAAAATATTTATGTCATTCAAATTCAAAAAGAATGAATTGTTTTTGTGGTCATTCAAGCTTTCAATCAAACTTTTTCAAGACACATGTCTTACACCACCTTACCTATGCTTTGGAAATTCAAGCCTAGAAAATATTTTCTTTTTTTTGGACATGGAATGCATGGTTTTTCCACTCCTTCACAGCCCAAAATTTTATGATTTTATTCATTTAAAAGGTTTAGAAATAAGCTACATTGTTAGCCATACTTTAGGACATGCATAACTAGACTTTTCACCATGCTTTGAATGACTAACACCATGCTTTGAACAAAGATATTTCTTCCCTCTTGTGGCTGTAAAATGGCCGAGTTCTTCCCCCCAAAAGGCCACCATTATTTCAATTCATTTTACTTCTCTATAAATAGGTAGCTTAGGGAACTTGAAGCACCTTTGTTCATTTTACTAAAGCTTAGAGTTTAGAACACTTTGAGGTTTTCTTTCTCTCTCAAGTTCAAGAGTTCATCCTCTCCAACTTCTTCATCTCCTTCATTTCCTCTCAACCCCAAACACTAGGTAGGGAGCTTTTCAAATAATGCCTTTCTTTTTATCTTAATGCTTAATGCTTGATCTTGCTTGAATGTTGTGTTGTGGTGAGTTTTCTCACAAGTTTCATTTCGGTTTTCTCCTTCTCTTTTTCTTTCATTTTCGGCCTCAAGGCCAAGGTAATGAGAGCTTGGTGATGAGTGCTCTCCAAGATGAAACCATGAGTTCATCTTAAAGTGAGGCCTCTAAAGCTTAAACTTTTCTTAAGAAAAAGTTCCATCCTTTCTCCTTTTTCTTTCTTTTTCGGCCTCAAGGCCAAGATGAGGAGAGCTTGATGATGAGTGCTCTCTTGAGATGACCATGTGTTCATCCTAACATGAGACCTCTAATGTAACATCCCTAATTTCATAAATAAAATAAATATCGATTAATGCTAATTAGCAATTAGATAAAATATAGCAAAAACCAAGAGAACCTGGACCAGTTTTATAAAACATAACAAATATTATTAGAATATTCAAGTATTTCTAGAGAAAAATGCAAAGAAATTACAACAATGCCATTGCACAAATCCCTAGATTTGTCTTTAGGCAAGAATGAATCTAAGCCATTGAATTAAGATGACAATACAATAATTCAACCACATACATCATACCCATTCTTAATCACATACATGCACATAGATAATCTCATGCTAAAAAATTAAAAACACTTATTAAAGCATAAGATCACATGATGTAAATCTATGATGCATACATACATTAAAGGTTAGAAAATTTCCACTAACAACATTTTTGCATAAACCATGGAACATGATTTCATAAAACTAGGCCAACATGTTTGCATAAAACATGGAGTGTTTTCATCCAAAGTTTGGCCAACATGTTTCCATAAATCATGCTCCAAGAATTAATTCTCTAAATGTTTCTTTTCTTGATCATTCCACTATAAATACTCTTCAAACTCTTTTCCATTCCTTACATTTCCAAAACACAAAGAGGCCTTACCATGCTTTGCAAGAGATACATTCTCTAGCTCTTGTAAAATACATACACTTTTACTAGTTTCCAAGCCTTAGAAACTCCCTAAGTGCTCTTTCTTTCTTATTTTTTTTCTACCATTCATCTTATGTTCTCCTCTTCAAAGATTTCTTTTAATCCTCTAAACCTTATTTAAACACTTAAATTCTAAACTCAAACCTTCACTAGCTCTCATAAGAGTTACAATCTTTAACTCTGGTGAGAAATATTTTCTTAAGCACTCAAGTTCTAGAGTCAAGATTCAAGGAGGGTCATCCACTCCAAGGACTCTTGCATAAGCTCAAGAAAGAAGAGAAGGACTTTTTTTTTAGACCCTACATAAGAGGTAGGAGTTTCTTCTTTATTTGTTCAATCATTATTGGCTTCTACCCATGGATAGAATGCCTCAACCTTGAGTTATTGTCAAAAGTTTTGAATGATTATTTGTAAAATATATTTTTAGATAGCACAATATATTCTATTATGTTCTTAGCACTTCTATGATGTTATCATACTCAAATATAACATAAAAAGATAGTATGTGAAACTTGATTTTTTAATAAAAATTACTAAAGACATAAAAATGGTAGGTACTGGAATTTCTGGTTGATTCTGGCAGCAGGCACTTCTGAATGTAATGATCATAAAATATGAAGTATCCTGAAATAAAAATATTTTTATCATAAACTAGACTCATTATAGAAGACTCTCCAAAAAGAATCACCTAAAACGGAGTTCTCTAGCTCAAGATATAAATTTTCAAAGCTAAGCCAAAAACTGAAACTCTACATATGACCTTGCAGTAGTAAAATAAGTGTAACTCACTATATAAAAATCCAAATGGACTAATTTCAACTCCTTAAGAAAGCTAACACATAGAGAAACACATCTATGTATGTTATACATAATGCTTTGCACCACGTAAATATAGAATGAGAAATAAATTTTCAGGACACTGTGTTGTGAGAGTGTAGTTTGGAACGGTTCTGGCTAAGGAAAGACTTGGTATTTAAGCGTGTCCATTGTGACCCACCTATCTTTCCTGGGAACCCTTCTGTGCACGGATTACAGTTGAATTACACTAAAACTTGATGAATTAGGAATCTAAAACTACCTTTTCTAGGCTGAGATAACAAGTATATAGAGAGCTACATTTTTTTTTTCTTCTAAAAGATGTTAGAAACTGAAATAGAAGATTTAAGTCTTGCAAGAGAACTTAAATATTTAAGTAGTAATAATCTTCAAGAGGAAAAATATATATATATATATATATATATATATATATATATATAAAAGTCATAGGGGAGCTTTAAAATATGTAAAGAACATTTAATAATATTTTAAAGTGCATTAATGTATTACTAAATATTAAGTGTACAAAGAAGACTAAGAGAATCTATATGAGATCTTACATAAGTCTATATGCTAAATACCTACTTAACAAGAATACTATTTTTTTTTTACCATGAAACTTAGTATGAAATGTCTACTATTTGATATAAGATTGTGTATGAAATGTTTCTATGATATCCAAGCTGATATATAGTATTATGAATATATATTGATGAGTTATGAAATGATAAGAATGGATGATTGATTGTACCATGATTTATTTATGATTGCATGATGATTTTCACTCAATGAGAATAAAAGTAAAGCCTGAAAAAGTAGCAATGATAGTCTAGAAAAGTGGACTTGAGCTAAGCTTACTACTTTAACCCCCCTAAACCGTTGAGATCACGGCAATGGAAAGAAAACCAAAAGGTTGTGGCGACGGCCACGATATGAGCTCATTACCCTTTTAGGGTGGTCTAAGGCATTGATGTATTCATCCCGTGAGTAATTATGAGACATTTCAATAAAAGAGAATAAAGTGTCATGCTAGTAGTAGAAATGCTTGTATGATTACAAAAAAGATGCATGAAATCATTAGGTTAGATATGTATGACTCTGCTAATAAGAATAGTTTAAAAGTAACTCTACCTCGGCTAATCACGTTTGCGAAAATCTTGATAAATGAACCTTTACCTGTCCATCACTTTGTAAATAAACCTGAGGTAGTTGGAGTGACAATGATGACACAATCGATACCAAGTTGAAATTCCTACTGAGAAATCCAAAGATTTCTCACTCCTATGTATGTATCCGTTGTCACCACCAGATACTGATGAATCCCAACTATTCGAGAAGGGGGAAGTCTCGCTTCCCTGAGTCAAGATGCACAGAGTCTGGGGAGTTAGGGAGAAAAAATCACTACTAGCCTAGCCTCAGATTAGACATTTGATAGGTTAAGAACCACTACCACCACCTCTGTAGTAATCTATGCTAGAGATTTTCACTTTTCCACTGTTGCTATCCGTATGCTGTATTTTCTTCTATGTACTATTTTATTAGATGTATCAAAAGTCAGTACTGTATTTACTCGTCTAGGTGCTACTATGTAAACTCATGTTGGTAACAATGATATTACTACTCAGTAAACTTCAATTTTAGAAATTATATTATATCGGAACTATGGCGCACATATCATTCACATTACAGGCTTAATTTTTTTAAAAGTAGATTCGTAAAAAAAAATTACCTCTATCTTCTTATCATTAATTTAAAAATAAAATTGATTAAAGAATATAGGTAACAGCTAATAGAGTCCAGGTCTATTAGGGTGTTAAATCTAAAGCTTGAATCTTGTTTGAGAAAAGTTTCATCTTTTTCAAGTTTTGGTTAAGACAAGGTTATGTTTTTCATGAAACCTTTTTGGAACTTTTGTTTCCTTGATGTTTTGGCCATAAGGGCCTAAGGTACTTGAAGAAAAATGGTAGCTTGATGATGAGGGCTTCATGTTGATGTTTGTCACATGAACAACCTCTAAAGCTTGAGTTTTCTCAAGAAAAGTTTATTATTTCCAAGTTTTACTCAAGAAATAGTTGTGTTTCTCTTGAACTTTTGAAAACTCCATCTCTTTTCTTTGAGGTTTCGGTCATGAAGGCCTTTGGGACTTGAAAAAAAAATGATAGCTTGATGATGAGGGCTTCATGATGATGTATGTCACATGAACAAAACTCTAGAGCTTGAACTTGGTTCCTAGACCAAGTATGATTTTCGGTTTTATTCCTTTATGTTTACCATGAGTTTGGTTTTGATGGAAGTTTAAAGCATAGTAAAATACTCAATGATGAGGACTTGAGATGTTGGTGTTTGAATCATCAAGATCTTGGTCCCTAGAGTTCAAAATGGTTTGTTTCTTCATGATGAGGATTCGGCCACCTCATGGTTTTTGAGGATATAACTTCTCTTTTTATATATCTTGGTGTTATTAGTGTGTCTTTTCTTGTGAGGATGAGGGTTGGGTTAGAACTATGTTCTTTTTAAAGTCTTGCAAGAGTTCTAGACAAGATATAAAAGTAACTTGCATCCACGGTTACTTTATGCTTTGCATAGCACATTTATTTTCTACGAACTTGCATAATGCATGTTTATCTTTCGAGCTTTGCATCTCATTTTATGTTTCAAGTCTTCACTAAACTCCAAGAATAAAAAATGAATATGCACATCATATTTACTTTGAGCTATCACTTTACTTTCTAAAGGACCCTAAAATGAAATGCATAGCAAGTTTATTTTATATCACCACCTAAAATACTAGAGCTCAAAGACTTGCCCATTTCATCTCGAGAAAAGATTTATCAAGGAGATATTCCTTGAAAATGCATTCGGCCATGTGTATAGTAATGACTCAAAAATGAGTTCATTTAGTTACAAAGGCCTATAAGTGTATGTCTTAGAATTTTTCCTAAGAGTAGATGAACTTAGCAAAAGCTTTAAATGTGATTTCAAGTTTAGATTCTTTGTCAAGGGCAAGTTTAAATAGCTACTGCCCTTGGTGTTTTATGATGGGTTTTGGCACAATAAACTTTGATTTTATGTAGTCTTGAAGTCCCAAAAAGGTTCCAAGAGAAACTAGTAAGCCATATGTTTGAAAGTGAAGTTTCCCCATGCTTTCATGCCTCAAGTTTTCGGTTCTGCCTTGTTAAAATTCCAGCACCTTAAAATATGTTTTGGGTGGTCTAAATATGCTTGAATACCTTACCAAGTATGTGATAATTTTTCTAGGCATTCCAAAGCATCATTTGTAACTTTGTTTGCTTAATGTGTGGATTCTAGTGCTACTTAAAAACAGAAAAATGGAGGTTCTGTCCAGCATTGTTAAAGTAGTTGGAATCACATAATATGATACTTAGATGAGTGAGAGTGACTTATAATTGGTTTAGGTATTAACTAATGTACCATAGAAAAGTCGGAAGTGAGAAAGGGCTTAAAACGCATTTTCTAGGACACATAATTCATCAAAATTGATCAACTACCTAAAGCTGTCCAACCATAATTAATTAGGATTTAGAACTTAATGGATTATGGTAATGAGGTTAATCAATCCCATAAACATACAAGAAAATAGTGGTATAGTTTGAGGTTACCCGATTTAGGGATTTCTACCTTAAGGGATGATTATGTACCTCTCATTTGATGATGAATTGATGTGTTAGCTCATGACGTATGTGGTGCCATGTGAACTATTACCCTTATGTGATGGTTTGTAATCTCATGTTATTGCTTCTTTAAAAGAACCTTAGAGATGCCGAAGTGGTAATTATGTGTTATGCATCAATTATGTGGCATCTTAAAGTAACATGTTAAACTTAGGGTGACTTAAAATATGAGAATGTAATCCTTTGAAACCACCAAACTAAGGGTGGGGACAATGTGATTCTAGGCCCCTAAACCCATACTTAAAGTCGGGAAGTTGACTTATCCCAAGGGATAAAAGTCTAGATACTAGTGACGACTAGTGTGGTATGAGCTCATAGCCTAGAGATTTCTCAAAAGGGAGAAATATTAGGGCGGCCCCAGTTTAAGTAAAAGTTTTAATGTCACCTAAGTAACTAAGACAAGTCACCATGTGCCAAGTACCAAGTTATATGATTTATGTTCTATGATCTAAGTTACATGAATTTATGTTCTATGACCCAAGTTATATGATTTATGTTCTATAAACCAAGCCATATGATTTATGTCCTATGATCCAAGTTATATGATCTATGTTCTATGACCCAAGTTATATGATTTCTGTGCAAAATTATATGATTGAAGTCCTACAATTTATTTCCCATGATTTATGTAAATACAAGTGATATGTTAAAAGGAACGGATCTCGGAAATTGAGACTTTGGAAAACTCATAATTGAACCAATATATGTCCATGGTTTTATAAATAACCTGAGATACCTGGAGACGTAGATGATGACACCTAGGATAGGAGGAGAACCCTACTGAGTTTCTTTAGTAAGAATCTCATTCCCTCTATCTCTTTCTTTCCATTACGTCTTCAGAGCGAGATGGCAACGTTCGTGCTGTTCGTTGATACACCCCGGTGGGAGGTCCACCATGACCCGGAGCACGGGTCATTCCATTTTGAGGGCCGATGTACTGTACGCATCTTCATGTTTTTGAGACGGCCGTTTGCACACCCCGTATATAGTTATCGCTTCTCCCCAACATCCCCCTATGGTGAACCCACGATTTTTGGGCGTGCACGGGCACGACATGAGAGGAACCTACGGACCCACTCTGCCGGTTCAGCTGACATATCGGAATACGTGCCACTATCGCAGCACTCGGAGGAGAACCCTGTAGAGGATTCCCTGATGGACCATGAGGACTCGCCTCACTTCCACTTCTGGGCCACCGATGGCGCGATGAGGAGACAAATACCATCAAAGCATCGGAGGGCTTCGGTGCCCGGACCACGACCCCGACGCGGACGACACGTTCAGTCACAGGGCATGCCTGCACCCGCCAAGCTCCGCTCATGGATTGGCTACGTTCCTCCATACCCGTGATTCTGCTATATAGATTGGAGGGTAGCCCTTAGTGCATGCACGACACGTAGTATGGATGAAACCTCTTTTGTGTTGAGGTTATCCACCTTAGGTTGCACGTAGGTAGGGATGTTTCTTTCTAGTTCATTTCCATGTATTCTGTATTTCCACTGTATTCATGTTTATTATGTACTTGAAGAGTCACCTACTTGTAGAATAGGTATATTATATATGAAGTATTTCAGTTGGGATGATGCTATGATTTGGAGTCACTTCTATGTTTATATTTCTGCACTTTATGATACCGACCCGGCAAGATACGCGCGGCTTGTAACATCCCTAAATTCATAAATAAGATAAATATCGATTAATGCTAATTAGTAATTAAATAAAATAGGGCAAAAACCAAGAGAACTCTGACTGACTTTATGAAACATAACAAATATTATTAGAATATTCAAGTATTTCTAGAGAAAAATGCAAAGAATTACAAAAATGCCATCATTTAATAGAAATAACGAAAATACCCTTGCTATGTAAAGGAAATTACCAAACTACCCTTGCTTTATTAGTAAATGACAAAGATACCCTTACTTTGTAAATAGAATTACAAGAATACCATTGTCATTGTATAATTACAAAAGTATCCTTGTCTTAGTTAAAGAAATTACTACAATGCCAATTACAACAATGCCATTGCACAAATCCCTAGATTTGCCTTTAGGCAAGAATGAATCTAAGCCATTGAATTAAGATGACAATATAATAATTCAACCACATACATCATACCCATTCTTAATCACATACATGCACATAGATAATCTCATGCTAAAAAAAAATTAAAAACACTTATTAAAGCATAAGATCACATGATGTAAATCTATGATGCATACATACATTAAAGGTTAGAAATTTTCCACTAACAACATTTTTGCATAAAACATGGAACATGTTTGCATAAAACATGGAGCATTTTCATCCCAAAATTAAGCCAACATGTTTGCATAAAACATGGAGTGTTTTCATCCAAAGTTTGGCCAACATGTTTCCATAAATCATGCTCCAAGAATTAATTCTCTAAATGTTTCTTGTCTTGATCCTTCCACTATAAATACTCTTCAAACTCTTTTCCATTCCTTACATTTCCAAAACACAAAGAGGCCTTACCATGCTTTGCAAGAGATACATTCTCTAGCTCTTGTAAAATACATACACTTTTACTAGTTTCCAAGCCTTAGAAACTCCCTAAGTGCTCTTTCTTTCTTATTTTTTTTCTACCATTCTTCTTATATTCTCCTCTTCAAAGATTTCTCTTAATCCTCTAAACCTTATTTAAACACTTAAATTCTAAACTCAAACCTTCACTAGCTCTCATAAGAGTTACAATCTTTAACTCTGGTGAGAAATATTTTCTTAAGCACTCAAGTTCTAGAGTCAAGATTCAAGGAGGGTCCATCCACTCCAAGGACTCTTGCATAAGCTCAAGAAAGAAGAGAAGGACTCTTTTTTAGACCCTACACAAGAGGTAGGAGTTTCTTCTTTATTTGTTCAATCATTATTGGCTTCTAACCATGGATAGAATGCCTCAACTTTGAGTTATTGTCAAAAGTTTTGAATGATTATTTGTAAAATATATTTTTAGATAGCACAATATATTCTATTATGTTCTTAGCACTTCTATGATGTTATCATACTCAAATATAACATAAAAAGATAGTATGTGAAACTTGATTTTTTAATAAAAATTACTAAAGACATAAAAATGGTAGGTGCTGGAATTTCTGGTTGATTCTGGCAGTAGGCACTTCGAAATGTAATGATCATAAAATATGAAGTATCCCAAAATAAAAACATTTTTATCATAAACTAGACTCATTATAGAAGACTCTCCAAAAAGAATCACCCAAAACGGAGTTCTCTAGCTCAAGATATAAATTTTCAAAGCTAAGCCAAAATGTGAAACTCTACATATGACCTTGCAGTAGTAAAATAAGTGTAACTCACTATATAAAAATCCAAATGGACTGATTTCAACTCCTTAGGAAAGCTAACATAGAGAAACACATATATGTATCTTATACATAATGCTTTGCACCACGTAAATATAGAATGAGAAATAAATTTTAAGGACACTGTGCTGTGAGAGTGTAGTTTGGAACGGTTCTGACTAAGGAAAGACTTGGTATTTAAGCGTGTCCATTGTGACCCACCTCTCTTTCACAGGAACCCTCCTGCACGGATTACAGTTGAATTACACTAAAACTTAATGAATTAGGAATCTAAAACTACCTTTTCTAGGCTGAGATAACAAGTATATAGAGAGCTACAAATTTTTCTCCTAAAAGATGTTAGAAATTGAAATAGAAGATTCAAGTCTTGCAAGAAAACTTAAATATTTAAGTAGTAATAATCTTCAAGAGGAAATATATATATATATATATATATATATATATATATATATATATATATATAAAAGTCATAGGGGAGCATTAAAATATGTAAAG
The DNA here is from genome assembly GCA_031216125.1 of Dalbergia cochinchinensis. Lineage (NCBI taxonomy): Eukaryota > Viridiplantae > Streptophyta > Magnoliopsida > Fabales > Fabaceae > Dalbergia > Dalbergia cochinchinensis. The sequence continues at coordinate 6,879,020 of CM062376.1, forward strand.
AATATTTAATAATGTTTTAAAGTGCATTAATGTATTACTAAAAATTAAGTGTACAAAGAAGACTAAGAGAATCTATATAAGATCTTTATATAAGTCTATCCGCTAAATACCACCTTAACATGAATACTATTTTTACCATGAGACTTAGTATGAAATGTCTACTATTTGATATAAGATTGTGTATGAAATGTTTCTATGATATCCAAGCTGATATATAGTATTATGAATATATATTGATGAGTTATGAAATGATAAGAATGGATGATTGATTGTACCATGATTTATTTATGATTGCATGATTATTTTTCACTCAATGAGAATAAAAGTAAAGCCTGAAAAAGTAGCAATGATAGTGTGGAAAAGTGGACTTGAGTTAAGCTCACGGCTTAACCCCCTAAACCGTTGAGATCACGACAGCGGAAAAGAAAACCAAAAGGTTATGGCGACGCCACGGTATGAGCTCATTACCCTTTTAGGGTGGTCTAAGGCATTGATGTATTCATCCCGTGAGTAATTATGAGACATGTCAATAAAAGAGGATAAAGTGTCATGCATGAATACTACTAGTAGAAATGCTTGTATGATTACAAAAAGGATGCATGAAATCATTAAGTGATGTGTTGACTTGTAATTGATGAGTTAAGTTAGATATGTATGACTCTGCTAATAAGAATAGTTTAAAAGTAACTCTACCTCGGCTAATCACGCTATTTAAAATCTTGATAAATGAACCTTTACTGTCCATCACTTTGTAAACAAACCCGAGGTAGTTGGGTGACAATGATGACACGATCGATACCAAGTTGAAATTCCTCTTGAGAAATCCAAAGATTTCTCTCTCCTATGTATGTTTCGTTGTCACCACCAGATCTTTGATGGATCCCAACTATTCGAGAAGGGGGAAGTCTCGCTTCCCTGAGTAAAGATGCACGGAGTCTGGGGAGCTAGGGAGAAAGACCACTACTAGCCTAGCCTTAGATTAGACATCTGATAGGTTAAGAACCACTACCACCACCTCTGTAGTAATCTATGCTAGAGATTTTTACTTTTCCACTGTTGCTATTCGTATGCTGTATTTTCTTCTATGTACTATTATTTTATGAGATGTATCAAAAGCGAGTAATGTATTTACTCGTGTAGGAGCTACTATGTAAACTCATGTTGGTAACAATGATATTCTTTGCTCGAAGAACTTCAATGTTAGAAATTATATTAAATCGGAACTATGGCGCACATATCATTCACATTTCAGGCTTAATTTTTAAAAGTAGATTTGTATAAAAAAAATTACCCCTATCTTCTTATCATTAATTTAAAAATAAAATTGATTAAAGAATATAGGTAACAGCTAATAGAGTCCGGGTCTATTAGGGTGTTACACGGCTTCTATTTTAAGTAATGTTTTGAAAAAAAAATTGGCTCATATTTTCGTTAAGTTATTTTTTCCAAGTAAAAAGAACCATGAGAGTAAGTAATGACTAATATTTGGCCTAAATACGTACTAGTAGTATTGGGTCGAATATTAGGGTGTTACATTCAGCTTTTTGACTTTTTGATGTCATAAAACCACTTTGATTTTAAAAAAGGGATTTAGCTTTCTCTAAGCAATCTTAAGCCTCAATTAACCTCAAATAATTATTTTGACTCAAGATTAATAATTAAAATTAATTAATCTTTAATTAGAGCCTAATATTGCCTATGTTTTGTTAATCATGCAATTAAGCTCATTATGCCCTTAATCAGGGGCAAAATGATAATTTTATAAAAAAACTCCCCGGGGCCACCCGGGCTTATACTGACACCATATATTCCTAAAAAAACAACATTCCAAGCTTCCAAGTGAAGTCTGGGCTCAATCGGTAATTAATTATGTATTAATTAGTCACAGGGGTATTTTGGTAATTTCGCTCGGAAAACCAAAAATTGAGATTTTCACCTCTAACATCATGCACAACACAATTAATCCCCTTCAATTATAAAACTAACCTCTTGAGGTTAGCTGGGATCGACTGTCCTTGATTCCAGGGCAGAAATGACACATAAGGAAAAAAAATCGGAGCGTTACATCCATGGACTTCCCATGAGATGTTGGCATGGGAATTGCACTATGATTCGGATCGGAGTGGCATAACTGAGACAGGGATGTAGCCTTCTTGTTTGCAATCGCTTAGGGATTGTCTCATCTTTAAGCATGTTTATAACTTAGATTATGGTAGATGTGCACCCATGATGAGGTTAGCTACATCATAGTTATGCTTAGCTTTTGAATTATTGCATGCACAATCTCTATAAGTGGGCTCAGTATATTTGTTTTGGTATTATACTTGTAGAATGCCTCTATATTATTATTATATGCCAGCATGCCTGTATATTATGTTTTCAATTCATGATATACTCTGCTATGATTTTGCATGTAGGTTATCTAATGAATGGTTAAAAATATGTTGATGAGATGTATTATTATTATTATGTATTATATGATGAATACTTAGGCAGAACTTATATGTGAATGGCTCATAGTTTAGTCTTTCAAATAAAAAAAATGGGTCATATTTTCGATAGACTTATTTTTAAAGTTTAAAATCAAGTAAAGTTCTGAGACGAAAAGAGTAAGAACAAATGATTAATCATTATGCATCTTAGGTATATTGTGTTGAAAGTTGTGGTGTTACAAATAGAAACAATATGAATGTAAGAGGGAAAAGGATCCAAGATAACATGTAAATTGCTAGTGTAAATGATGATTGAAAAGTAGTAAAGAAAAAAAATAACGTGAATCAAGAAGATGAATATTGGATTTAGGCATTAGGCATTGAAACGGAGGAAGATGATGGGAGTTATCAATTTGAATTATTCATGATTCTCAATGGACTAATTCATTCTATTTTTATGCCAACATAGCACAAAATGGATCAAATCAGCATTTTAGCAGCCATGTTGACGATTTAACGAGTCATGTAAGTCGCTTATTTTGATTAAAAAACTTGATGTGAGGACAAATTTGTTTGATATTTTTAATCGTCATGGACTTTTTTGTATTTTTGTTTTGCTTAAAATCAATTATAATAGGAACAATACATTTTAGGCATAAAGAAAAAACTTCTACTGCAACTTGCATATTGTATTGCAACCATAGCCCCAATCCTTACTTCAATTCATTCTGTGTCATTACTCTGTGCCAATATGCAAATTTCAATGTTTGTTTTGAGCATTAGGTATAGGAGAGCTTTCTTAGCTACAGCTAATCATTTGATTGACTACATCACTATATAACTGAACATCACGGTCTAACAGCCTAGCATCCACAAATCTTGACAGCGAAAATTGTTTATTGATTAATGGAGTAAGGTCCTACACCCTGATTGCAAGGAATGAATTCCGAGCAAAGGCTAGTGGTAAAACACCGACAAATTTTTCTTCCAAAATTTCCAACCAAAAAAAAAAAAATTGTTATAATGTATTATTCTCCGGTTCAATCATTGGTTTTGCACTGTCTTTGTGTTGTGTGCTTTCTCCAAAATAGTGGTGTTTGAGCGGATGATCCTAACAGGAGGAAAACACTTTTCGATTTGATGAGGGCTGGAATTACTTGTTAAATCAATGATTAAAAACAATTATTGTAAAGTCCTTTTATTATTGTTATTAACTACAAACAAATATTAAACCGATACTGAAAAGTCTTGGAAACTTTAATTTATTGTCATAATATTAACAATATCAAATCGATTGACAATAAACAATAACTGCTGCAACATTTTTACATTAGAGAAGTATTATCTGAGGAGAAATTGGAGGCTGCGAAACTTATGGAGTGTCAGAATAGAAGTTTCTTCATATATAAAAAATTTGTGGTAGGTAGAAGAATCGAAGAAAAATAGTCAAAGACCGTGCTTCTATCTTAAACTAAAACTGGAACTAAACCTTAGCGACTCGGTCATTAGTTCCTACAAGAGTCGCGACGTGAACAATAAGATAAAAAGGAAGAATAATAAAATAAAATACGAATTAACTGCTCTTTGCCATGACTGCTTTCATCTTCTACTGCCTTTGTTGATCCCATCTCGGTGCTTCCCTTCAACCTCACCAACTCCATTGACTCCGTTTACAACCACCCTTTTCTTCCCTCTTTCTGAAAGCCCCCTTTTCTCCGTTTAATCTGCTCCCAGCTTCTAGCAGATCCTGGTGCTCTCACTCGGTCAATCGTTTTTCTGGTTGCATTCTATGCCCTTTTCAAAGCTGTCTCTTTTTTTTTTCCTTGTTTCTTGTTTCTTCTTCCATTTTTCGTTTGGTATTTGACTTGGCATTTTTTTCTTGTTTGTTTCATTAAATCTAACCCAGATGGTGGCTTGGCTCTTGTTCGAGCTGAATCGGAGATGAGAGGACCCTCCCCGAGCACCATGGAGCCGCGGCACCGGTTATCGGCTTCCTTTAGGTCAGTCATTCTCTGGTGTCTTTTCCGTCTCTCATGTTCAGTTTAGCTTGTTTGGAGCAAAAAGGACTGTGTCGAAACAAGAAAAGGATCCTGATTAGTTTGTCTTAGGCACCCAATTTCGTGTTTATGCAATGATTTTGTAAATGAAATTAAAACGCCGTATTAGATTCCCATATCTAATTTAGGAATTTGATTTTTCCAGCATATTAAGATTCTATATATCAATACGCAGTGCAAAATGCTTCCAGTAAATATTTATTTCATTACTGGAACCTAATGTTATAATGTGATCATAGTTTGTTCAATGCAATAAAGAGAATTTAACTAACTTTTGCTTTCAAGTTTCAAAGTAAGAATTAAGAAGTTTAACCATATGAAGCCGGGGATTGGGTTTGCTTGAACACTTACAATAAGCACGAGTACGAAGTTCCATTTTTTCTTTTTTTCCTTTTCTAAAAGAAGTTTAACTCGTGCAATGTCAGGTCAGGGTGGTGGTTAGCTAAAGACCATAGAGAAGCTAATTGAGATTCGAATTCTTGATATTACAAACAAAATTCATTTAACTTATTGAGACCAACAACTTTTGGGCACGAATATGAGGTTCTAAATGGTCCCAGGATACAAGATCAAAACTGTTAGGAGTAGACTAGCTTTTGTTGCCCTGAACCAATGCTTATGCCATTGTATTTTTGCAACTGCAGAATTTTTCTCCCATATCTAAGAACCAATTTTGAAGTCATAGTTAAGACTTCATTCTGCATGAAACATGTTCACATTGAAGATAACATAAAAATTGAAAATGGTCCAAAAGCTTAAATCTTGTTTTCTTTTTGATTTATATTGTTGCATCCTATGTTGCTATTTGGACTCTCCCTCTCTCTTTACGTATATTAAGTGCTGAAACTTTCTGGCTTGTTGATGCAGTGAAGATACTAACAAGAGAAGGCCTCAAAGAAGTAAAGATTTCAAGGATGTTGAGAAGGCATTGCATGTTCCATTCCAAGATAGGAGTATAAATTGCAGGCCTAATTGGAAACTAGTTTTAGTTATTGTTATACTGGGAACTTTAGTTACAATTTTTCATCCTCCAGCTGTTTATAATACTGACCATATATCAAACTCTATATCACGGTATGCCTATTTGTCTTTTTCCATGCATTCACAATTCATTGCATTGTCATTCTTTGAGCTTTTGTGGCATTGGTTTCATTTCTAAATTTGGGTTTTCATGGAAAGATGTAGTTGGCTCCAATACTCCTTAGACTGTAATATTCATCAAACCCATATAAACATGCAGCATTTATTTACAATAAAAAATTATATCTGTCTGTATACTTCAAAGCATATATCCCTTTAACATTATGTCTTGTCTCCTCAATCTTGAATTACTATGGCAATTGATTCACCCAAATCATAAACAGTGTTTTTTATTGTTTGAATTCTTTCGTTACGTTAATATGGAGAAGTTTTTTTTATTTCTTTTTGCAGGCCAACTTTTGTGGACAAATGTAAAAGGGAGTTTGATGATATCAATCCACGTTATTTATCACCTTTAAATATTGAATGGGACCAAATATCTAAAGTTCTTCAAAGTTTGAAGGATAAGGACTTATATCAAGGTGTTGGCTTATTAAACTTCAATGATAGTGAGATTGACAACTGGAAGCAGCTCCTACCAGAAGTAGAGCACATAGTCCCTCACCTTAACTCTGCTTCAGATAACATTACTTGGGAAGTCCTGTTTCCTGAATGGATAGATGAAGAAGAAGAGTATGAGTTTCCTACTTGTCCAACACTACCTAGGATTCAGATACCAGGAAAACCTCGGCTTGATCTTATTGCTGTCAAGCTTCCTTGCAACAAGTCAGAGCTCTGGTCTAGAGATGTAGCTCGTTTGCATCTGCAGATTGAAGCTGCAAGACTTGCTGCCTCTTCCAAAGGACTACATCCAGTGCATGTGCTTTTGGTGACTGATTGCTTCCCAATCCCAAATCTTTTTACTTGCAAGGATCTTATAAAACGTGAAGGTAGTGCCTGGCTTTTTGAACCCAACCTGAATACACTCAGAGATAAGCTGCAGCTGCCAATTGGCTCGTGTGAACTAGCAGTCCCTTTGAAGGCTAAAGGTTGGTTACAAATCAACTTCTTGGTTTTAATACTATGTTCTGTTTCTGTGCTAAGCTCTTTTTCTTTCTCTTTTCCCCCAGAGCCTTGTTTGCATATTATTCTGTTAGGAACATATAATACAGTTTCTCAGTGTACTAGTCCATTTTCTTTTTGTGACGATACACACAGTTGATGCGCCTCTAATATACATCGGCTTGATCTTGTATGCCTACTGCTGTTTTCTTTGAAGAACTAATATACCTCTAAAATTACTCCTTTTATTCTTCATGCCAATACCAAACATGCAGATCAAGCTGTCTCAACAGATTTGGTGCTGAAATGTCAGAAAAGTAAACACTTTCAAAATAACTGTTTCCTACCTTCTGGTTTTCTTACCATAATTAAAAATCATGCCATAGGTTTCTGTATTTAATTCATGATGTATTCCAGAAAGCCAATATGGCTATTTCAAAGTATATTAATTTGTTTCCTTTCAAATTCTATCATCTTTGAAGTTAACTACATGTGTTGTTATGAGACTAACTGGATCCTTTTTGCAGAAAATTTTTACTCAGAAAGAGCATACCGAGAAGCTTATGCAACGATCTTGCACTCTGCGCACATTTATGTTTGTGGAGCCATTACTGCAGCTCAAAGTATTCGCATGGCCGGTTCCACCCGTGATCTTGTAATTCTGGTTGATGAGACCATTAGTGACTATCATAGGGGAGGCTTGGAAGCTGCTGGATGGAAGATACACACAATCCAGAGAATCAGGAATCCAAAAGCAGAACCAGAAGCATATAATGAGTGGAACTACAGCAAATTCCGCCTCTGGCAGCTGACAGATTATGACAAAATCATATTCATTGATGCTGACCTGCTTATACTCAGAAATATTGATTTCCTTTTCGAGATGCCTGAAATATCAGCCATAGGAAACAACGCTACTCTATTTAACTCAGGTGTGATGGTGATTGAACCATCAAATTGTACGTTTCAACTGCTGATGGATCACATCAATGAGATTGTTTCCTACAACGGTGGGGACCAGGGGTATCTAAATGAAATCTTCACATGGTGGCATCGGATCCCAAAACATATGAACTTCTTGAAGCATTTCTGGGAAGGTGATGAGGAAGAGAAGAAAGTGATGAAAACTCGTCTTTTGCAGCAGACCCTCCCATCCTTTATGTCATCCACTATCTCGGTTATAAACCATGGCTGTGCTTCCGAGACTACGACTGCAACTGGAATGTGGACATTCTGCAGGAGTTTGCGAGTAATGTAGCTCATGCAAGATGGTGGAAGGTGCATGATGCCATGCCGGAAAACTTACAGAAGTTCTGTTTGCTTAGGTCCAAGCAGAAGGCTGCATTAGAGTGGGATCGCAGGCAAGCAGAGAAAGGAAACTACAGTGATGGTCACTGGAAAATTAAGATTAAAGACCCACGTTTGAAAACGTGCTTTGAGGACTTCTGCTTTTGGGAGAGCATGTTATGGCATTGGGGTGAAAAGAATTGGACAGATAATTCTACTGTTAACAATTCTGCACCTGCTATAAAGACCAAATCTCTGTCTTCTTTATGAGTATACTTTTCTTCATACTTCCATTATTACTGGTGTTTATAGATATTTGCTGAATCTTTTCTCTCATTACTTCTGCAAGAAAGTTGGTGATAAGGCCCAAGTTTTCGAGCAGACTTTTTAAGAATACTACGGTGTCCGTATTCTTTTACAACAGGGCTATAAGCATGTGCAAATTTGTTCTTACCATTATTTTATTTGTATTAATGTAATTAGTCAATAACTTTTCTAAATTTATTTTAATATTCAGGCACAACTTCAAAATTGTCGGTCTCAATGAAAATGAATCGTAACCAGGGCAAAATTTATTTGCATTATCGAGAACTAATATTTTTTTTTTCTTTTTTTGTGATAAAATTAAGAATTTAAATCTTAACGTTATTGCAACCGAGTATCATTTGGCACCTAGCAATATCATTTGGCACCTAGTCTCTCCACGCTAAACAAGCTGGCCACTACTAGGATTGGTTTATAAGAGTAGATATTTGGTTTGTTTGTGAAAATCTAACATATCTCTCAGAATGAATACACAGTTCTTGTTTGCTACCAGTTTCTCAAACTCTAAATGTTTACTAAGCTATTACAAATAAAATGGAAAATGGATCTTCTAAAGTGAGAAAGTGGCAAGATTATCACCATTCAATCAATTGATGGAACCCACATGCATTTCATTGACACAAAGGTGGAAATCCCCTCACTTTATCACTTTAGATAAATTCCCACTTTAAATAAATTCTCACTTTAGAAGATCCAAATTTAAAACCAAATTTCAATATTTTTTTGGTACACATGAAAATTAAAAAGAAAACAAAACTCCACTCTCACAAAGGAAACCTCCACAATATTAGAGACCATAAAAGATTGCCACCCAACAAGGGAGTGCAACAAAATATGATATTCATTCACATTTTGGCTTTGCCAATTTAGCAAGCCAATGTGTATGCTCCAAAGAAACAAACTAGCAAGCTATCTGCAGTTGGTGAATATCGTAAGGTAATGTTTGGTTATTGTTGTAACGCCTTGATTTTTCTTTCTGTGTATAATGGCTAAAATGCTCCCAAGGTTATTTTCCATGAGAATCGAAGACGACTGGGACCGGCCATTTTCAAAGGGTTAATTTAATGTTTGAAGGGGGTTATGTGTGTTTTAAATAGCGATCGATGTGAAAATCGCAATTTCTTTTTTTCTCCCCGCGTGAAATTATCAAAATGCCCCTGAGATAATTTAATATGGGATTAAGTGACAACCGAACCTGGTCATCACCGGAGAGTTGAATATGTTAATAAGGGGATATATGTTGTTTGGTTGAGTCCTATGGAGTTTTTGCGTAAAATTATCATTTTACCCCTAGTTAGTGTGCTAATTAAGCTTAATCAAAGTAATTAAGGACACAATATTAAACTCTAATTAAAGATTAATTATTTTTATTAATTAAATTTGAGTCAAAATAATTATTGAGTTAATTGAGGGCCAAGATTTGTTAGAGAAATTTTAATCTCATTCTTAACAAAGATGGCAAGTTCTTTGGTGGGGAAAAGAATTTGGGAGCATATGGTCTTTGAATCTAAATCATTAAAATTATAATCTAATGGTTGCAATTGATTGAAATTAAATATTATTTTACAATAAAAATAATCCTATGACAAAATAATATTTATATTTTAATATTAAAATAATTCTTGTCAAAGTGTTATTTCCATTTTGGCTTCTCTTTCCTCTTGCTCCTAGCTTCCCCTTCTCAGTCCCCAGCCATCTCTTCAAGAATTTGTATCTCAATTACATCTTGGACATCACTCTGCAAGTTAGGCAAAATTTCATCTTTACTTACATTTCATATAACACGCATAAGAGGAGGCTCTCGCAAGTCACCCACCTTTATATGTTGAAGAGATTTTGGTTGTAGAATTATTAGTTGTGTCAAGGTTGATAGGTAGTAGATCAAGAAAGGAAGAAAAAACGGAAAAGAGGGATGAAGGGGATTAAAGCTGGTACAGGATGTTGGTTGTGCAGTAGAGAGAGAGAGAGAGAGATTGCCAAATTGAAGGAAGAAAGAAATATGAGATCTAGTAGATTGAAGAATGAAAAAAAAGAAGAGAAAAAAAAGAGAGAGAAGGGGAAAAAAACTAGTAAGATGAGAAGGTAGAGGGGGCACAGGGAAGAGAGATAGGGTAGGGGAAATTTAGAAATGGGGTGCAGTGGAGAGAGAAAAAGTAGGAGGTTGAAGAAAAAGATATATATGTAATTTTAATATTTATTTTTTATTATACTAATATTAAGGACCACATAGTCCCAAACTCATTCTTCCCTACTGTAGAATTCACCTAACAAAGATTAGTAAGAAAGAGGCAAAAAGTGCTTTATGAGACCAAAAAGAAAAAGTAGGGGACAAAATTTGCTCTATCTCTCATACTTTTCCTTAAGATTAGGGATATATTGCATTTGAATTTTGAATTAATTGAGGTTAGCCTAGTTAATCACGCAAGACACCCCTCTAACCTTGTCTTGAGTGCCCTAAACACATAATCACCAATTTCTAACTATTTCCTTAATCAAAACTTGCACTTGACCCTAATCTCTACACTCAGAAGACAAAAGAAAAAAAAGAAAAAAAGAAAATCTGATGAGGGCACGACTAGTGACAAGGATAACAAGGCGCTTGGTGAACTTGGAGGTCCAATGACAAGGGCGAGATCTAAGAAAGCTAAAGAGGCTCTAAATAAACTTGTGGCAACTTTATTTGAAGCCCCGAGTCTTGGAGAATTGCAGCCCAAGATAGTGAATTGCTTAATGCAAATTGAAAGAATAGAGGCGTAGTTTTTCTTTTATTTTTTTTGGTACGTGTTAAAATAGGCTGAATATTTTTATTAGTTTACTAATAGTGGTGGGCTGAATTAGTAAACTGATTTTGGACCTTATTATAATGTACCTGAGTTAGGGCCGGTTTAAGCAAACTTGGAAGGTGTTGCCCATTATAAACAGCAAACCCTAATTTTTGGAAGGAACTTTTTCAGAACATTTTTATCTTAAGTGTGAGACTTGCTCTCTCTTGGTTCTTCATAGAATCTTTGAACTTATTAAGAGTGCTCATCCTTGTGGCGTTCCTAGGCTTATCAGTTTCTTGATTGTGGCACCTTGTTTTTTCCTTTCTGTTCTTGCCAGGATTTACATTTAATCCAAACTCCATTAACCCTCGTCCATATCTCAAGATTTTACGAATCAGATTTCGGTGATTCTTGAGCCTAAATTGTGTTTCAGAATGTGAGTTTTCTTCTCATTTTTGAATTGTCCAATTCCGAGACCTGTAGCATGAGATACGGGGTAGTGTTAACTTTGTACTGAACCTGCGTTTCCCAACCTTGGTAGATCCGTGTTGCATGATTTATGGAGTTTGGATCATATCATGTGGTAATCAGAGCTCAATTCTAAGGTTGGCTAATTTGGTACTGATTTTTTTCCCCTCCTGGTCCAGCTTTGTGTCTTTTGTGGCTATTGTCTATTTCCATTGTTTGTCTTGTCTTCTTACATTATTGGGTGCTGGATTTGTTTCCTATAATTTGTGCAGCGCCTGTTTGTCAATTGTCCTCAATTATTGCACATTCCAACATTTTGTTTTCTCAAATTCTGCATTAACTTGCTGTTATTAACTATTGAGTTAGAAGCAAAAGTACACAAAAAAATTGAAATAGAAAACAAAAGAGTTCTGTTTAACAGAGAAGACAACAGCTTTTTTTTTCTCCTTCTATAATTTCAATGCATATTGCTTGCTTGATACAGTTCCTAAGTGTCTTGCTAAGTCTTTTTTTTATTTTTTATTTTTTTTATTCAATCTATTATCACTTAGCTATTCTTTTGTGTGTCATCACATTGTTGAGTCTTCAGTAAGTACTCTTGTGTATTCATGGAGAATCTACTGAGAATTTAAAAAGAGCTCTTGAGTGGAAAAAGGCAAGAGAGAACTTTACACAAAAGCCTATTAGAGAGCAATAAATGCGAGTGATACATCTCTAAGAGTGCAAACACATGAGAAGTGTGGTGAGGTCCTATTGCTTTCTTTTTTTTCTTTTTGCTTGAATTATGGCAAGAATAGGTGGTGATGGTACCCTTCCTCCTGAGGGAAATAACAGATTGTTAGTGGAGGCTATTACAGCTCAAATGCAAAGAATGATGAGGGAGCATACAGAGGAGTTATATGAGAGAATTGAGCGGTTAGAAAATTAAGGTCATCATGATGATGAAGGTAAAAGGAGGATTGATGGAAGGAGGAGAAGAGATAATCAAGGTGATGCTAGAGAGGATCGAATTGAGGGAGTCAAGCTTAATATTCCACCTTTCAAAGGGAAAAGTGATCCTGAGGCTTATCTTGAGTGGGAGATAAAAATTGAGCAGTTGTTCTCATTCCACAATTACACTGAAGAAAAGAAAGTAAAGGTAGCAGCCATGGAATTCACGGACTATGCTCTTATTTGGTGGAACCAATTGCAAAAAGAGCGACTTCGATATGAAGAACCTTTGGTGGATACTTGGGTTGAAATGAAGAGGTTGATGAGAAGGAGATTTGTCCCTTCCTATTATCATAGGGACCTTCATAACAAGCTCCAAAGGCTCACACAAGGTAGTAAGAGTGTTGATGAATATCGCAAGGAGATGGAGGTGTCTTTTATTAGAGCCAGCATGCATGAAGATAGGGAGGCTACTATGGCACGTTTTCTGAATGGGCTGAATAATGACATTAGAGATGTGGTTGAGTTACAAAATCATGATGAGTTGGAAGACTTGGTACATCAAGCTACTAAAGTGGAGCAGCAACTTAAGAGAAAAGGTACCATGAGAAGGAGTTCTTCTAATTTTAATTCTTCAAATTGGAAGGAAAGAAATAAGGAGGGAGGAACTTCTTCTAACAATACCACTATTGCACCTCAAAGGACTCAATTCAAGTCTAATAAGACCCCTAAAAAGACAAGGAGTAGTGAGATAAAATGCTTCAAGTGTTTGGGGAGATGTCACATGTAACACCCTAATAGACCCGGACTCTATTAGCTATTACCTATATTCTTTAATCAATTTTATTTTTAAATTAATGATAAGAAGATAGGGGTAATTTTTTTTTTTATACAAATCTACTTTTAAAAATTAAGCCTGAAATGTGAATGATATGTGCGCCATAGTTCCGATTTAATATAATTTCTAACATTGAGGTTTACTGAGCAGTAATATCATTGTTACCAACATGAGTTTACATAGTAGCACCTACACGAGTAAATACATTACTGGCTTTTGATACATCTCATAAAATAGTACATAGAAGAAAATACAGCATACGAATAGTAACAGTGGAAAAGTAAAAACCTCTAGCATAGATTACTACAGAGGTGGTGGTAGTGGTTCTTAACCTATCAGATGTCTAATCTGAGGCTAGGCTAGTAGTGGTCTTTCTCCCTAGCTCCCCAGACTCCGTGCATCTTTACTCAGGGAAGCGAGACTTCCCCCTTCTCGAATAGTTGGGATCCATCACTATCTGGTGGTGACAAACGAAACATACATAGGAGTGAGAAATGCCGGATTTCTCAGTAGGAATTTCAACTTGGTATCGATCGTGTCATCATTGTCACTCCAGCTACCTCGGGTTTGTTTACAAAGTGATGGACAGGTAAAGGTTCATTTATCAAGATTTTCGTAAACATGATTAGCCGAGGTAGAATTACTTTTAAACTATTCTTATTAGCAGAGTCATACATATCTAACTTAACTCATCAATTACAAGTCAACACATCACTTAATGATTTCATGCATCCTTTTTGTAATCATACAAGCATTTCTACTAGTAGTATTCATGCATGACACTTTATCCTCTTTTATTGACATGTCTCATAATTACTCACGGGATGAATACATCAATGCCTTAGACCACCCTAAAAGGGTAATGAGCTCATATCGTGGCCGTCGCCATAACCTTTTGGTTTTCTTTCTGTTGCCGTGATCTCAACGGTTTAGGGGGTTAAGCCGTGAGCTTAGCTCAAGTCCACTTTTCCAGACTATCATTGCTACTTTTTCAGGCTTTACTTTTATTCTCATTGAGTGAAAAATGATCATGCAATCATAAATAAATCATGGTACAATCAATCATCCATTCTTATCATTTCATAACTCATCAATATATATATTCATAATACTATATATCAGCTTGGATATCATAGAAACATTTCATACACAATCTTATATCAAATAGTAGACATTTCATACTAAGTCTCATGGTAAAAATAGTATTCATGTTAAGCAGGTATTTAGCGAATAGACTTATATAAGATCTTATATAGATTCTCTTAGTCTTCTTTGTACACTTAATTTTTAGTAATACATTAATGCACTTTAAAATATTATTAAATATTCTTTACATATTTTAAAGCTCCCCTATGACTTATATATATATATATATATATATATATATATATATATATATATATATATTTCCTCTTGAAGATTATTACTACTTAAATATTTAAGTTTTCTTGCAAGACTTGAATCTTCTATTTCAATTTCTAACATCTTTTAGGAGAAAAATTTGTAGCTCTCTATATACTTGTTATCTCAGCCTAGAAAAGGTAGTTTTAGATTCCTAATTCATTAAGTTTTAGTGTAATTCAACTGTAATCCGTGCACAGGAGGGTTCCCAGGAAAGAGAGGTGGGTCACAATGGACACGCTTAAATACCAAGTCTTTCCTTAGTCGTAACTGCTCCAAACTACACTCTCACAGACACAGTTGTCCTTAAAATTTATTTCTCATTCTATATTTACGTGGTGCAAAGCATTATGTATAACATACATATATGTGTTTCTCTATGTGTTAGCTTTCCTAAGGAGTTGAAATCAGTCCATTTGGATTTTTATATAGTGAGTTACACTTATTTTACTACTGCAAGGTCATATGTAGAGTTTCAGATTTTGGCTTAGCTTTGAAAATTTATATCTTGAGCTAGAGAACTCCGTTTTGGGTGATTCTTTTTGGAGAGTCTTCTATAATGAGTCTAGTTTATGATAAAAATGTTTTTATTTCGGGATACTTCATATTTTATGATCATTACATTCCGAAGTGCCTGCTGCCAGAATCAACTGTAAATTCCAGCACCTACCATTTTTATGTCTTTAGTAATTTTTATTAAAAAAATCAAGTTTCACATACTATCTTTTTATGTTATATTTGAGTATGATAACATCATAGAAGTGCTAAGAACATAATAGAATATATTGTGCTATCTAAAAATATATTTTACAAATAATCATTCAAAACTTTTGACCATAACTCAAGGTTGAGGCATTCTATCCATGGTTAGAAGCCAATAATGATTGAACAAATAAAGAAGAAACTCCTACCTCTTATGTAGGGTCTAAAAAGAGTCCTTCTCTTCTTTCTTGAGCTTATGCAAGAGTCCTTGGAGTGGATGACCCTCCTTGAATCTTGACTCTAGAACTTGAGTGCTTAAGAAAATATTTCTCACCAGAGTTAAAGATTGTAACTCTTATGAGAGCTAGTGAAGGTTTGAGTTTAGAATTTAAGTGTTTAAATAAGGTTTAGAGGATTAAGAGAAATCTTTGAAGAGGAGAACATAAGAAGAATGGTAGAAAAAAAATAAGAAAGAAAGAGCACTTAGGGAGTTTCTAAGGTTTGGAAACTAGTAAAAGTGTATGTATTTTACAAGAGCTAGAGAATGTATCTCTTGCAAAGCATGGTAAGGCCTCTTTGTGTTTTGGAAATGTAAGGAATGGAAAAGAGTTTGAAGAGTATTTATAGTGGAAGGATCAAGACAAGAAACATTTAGAGAATTAATTCTTGGAGCATGATTTATGGAAACATGTTGGCCAAACTTTGAATGAAAACACTCCATGTTTTATGCAAACATGTTGGCTTAATTTTGGGATGAAAATGCTCCATGTTTTATGCAAACATGTTCCATGTTTTATGCAAAAATGTTGTTAGTGGAAAATTTCTAACCTTTAATGTATGTATGCATCATAGATTTACATCATGTGATCTTATGCTTTAATAAGTGTTTTTTTTTTTTTTAGCATGAGATTATCTATGTGCATGTATGTGATTAAGAATGGGTATGATGTATGTGGTTGAATTATTGTATTGTCATCTTAATTCAATGGCTTAGATTCAATCTTGCCTAAAGGCAAATCTAGGGATTTGTGCAATGGCATTGTTGTAATTGGCATTGTAGTAATTTCTTTAACTAAGACAAGGATACTTTTGTAATTATACAATGACAATGGTATTCTTGTAATTCTATTTACAGAGTAAGGGTATCTTTGTCATTTACTAATAAAGCAAGGGTAGTTTGGTAATTTCCTTTACATAGCAAGGGTATTTTTGTTATTTCTATTAAATGATGGCATTTTTGTAATTCTTTGCATTTTTCTCTAGAAATACTTGAATATTCTAATAATATTTGTTATGTTTCATAAAGCTGGTTCAGGTTCTCTTGGTTTTTGCCCTATTTTATCTAATTGCTAATTAGCATTAATCGATATTTATCTTATTTATGAATTTAGGAATGTTACATCACATAGCTTCGAAGTGTCCAACTAGGAAGACTATGTTACTTAAGGAGAGTAGAGAAATTACTAGTGAGTCTTCTGCTAGTGAAGCCGAGGAAGAGGAAAAGGTAGATGAAGAGATCATTGTGGAGGCCGAAGAAGGAGATTTATTGATGATTAAGAGGTTGCTTGGAAGTTAGATGCAAGCTCTTGATGATTCCCAAAGAGTGAACATTTTTCACTCTAGGTGTTCAATTAATGGGAAACTATGTTCTTTGATTGTGGATGGAGGGAGTTGCACTAATGTGGCCAGCTCTAGATTAGTTTCCAAATTTAATTTGGAAACTAAGCCACATTCTAGGCCATACAAACTCCAATGGCTTAGTGAAAATGGAGAGATGACCGTTAGCAAACAAGTGGAGCTGCACATTTCCATGGGACAATACAATGACCAAGTGATATATGATGTGGTTCCAATGGAGGCAAGCTATATTCTCTTAGGGAGGCCGTGGCAATATGACACCAAAGCTATTCATGATGGGTTCACAAACAAGATTTCTTTCATGCATAATAGGAGGAAAATTATGCTCAAACCTTTATTTCCTAGAGAGGTGTGTGAGGATCAAATAACATTGAGAGAAAAGAGAGTGCAAGAGAAAAAAGGGATGAGTGACACACAAAAGAGTGAGACATTTGATAAAAAAAAGAGTAAAAAAAAAAGAGTGAAATACTTGTGGGATTGAATGAAACACTTGAGAGCAAACAGAGTTGTTTAGCAAAAGAAAGTGATGTGAAGAAGTTGCTACTTGCCAACAAGCCACTTTATTTACTTTATTGTAAGAAAAATATTTTAACTACTGATAACTTTAATAAAAGTGTTGCCTCTGCTCGTGTTGAGTTTCTTTTGCAGGAATACAAGGATGTGTTTCCAAAGGAGGTTCCAAGCGGATTGCCACCTTTGAGATGGATTGAGCATCATATTAATCTCATCCTTGGTGCATCTTTATCTAATCAGCCATCTTATAGGAGCAACCCGCAAGAGACCAAAGAAATACAAAAGCAAGTTGAGAAGTTGATGACAAAAGGTTGGGTGCAAGAAAGCTTGAGTCCATGTGCTGTTCCAGTGATTCTGGTGCCTAAAAAGAATGGGACTTGGAGGATGTGCAATGATTGTAGAGCAATCAACAACATCACAGTCAAGTACCGACACCCTATTCCCAGGTTAGATGATCTTCTTGATGAATTGTATGGTGCTTGTTATTTTTCTAAAATTGATTTAAAAAGTGGTATCATCATATTAGGATAAGGAAGGGGGATGAATGGAAAACTGTCTTTAAAACTAAGTATGGTTTGTATGAGTGACTGGTTATGCCTTTCGAGCTAACTAATGGCCCAAGCACTTTTATGAGATTAATGAACCATATCTTCAGAGATTTTATTGGCAAGTTTGTTGTTGTTTACTTTGATGACATTCTGATTTATAGCACTAGTTTTGACTTGCATATTGAACATTTGAAGGCTGTTATGCATGTGCTTAGAAAAGAAAAATTGTATGCTAATCTTGAGAAATGCACTTTTTGCACCGATCATGTAGTGTTCTTAGGCTTTGTTGTGAGTGCAAAAGGAGTGCAAGTTGATGAGGAAAAGGTTAAGGCCATTCAAGAGTGGCCTACACCTAAGATTGTGAGTGAAGTGAGAAGTTTCCATGGTTTAGCTAGTTTCTATAGGAGGTTTGTTGGGGGACTTTAGCACCTTGGTTGCACCTCTTAATGAGATATTTAAAAAGCATGTGAGTTTCAAATGGGGAGAGAAACAAGAGCAAGCCTTTGCTGCCCTTAAGCATAGGTTAACTAACACACCTATTCTTGCTTTACCCAATTTTGCTAAATCTTTTGAACTTGAATGTGATGCATCAAACGTGGGCATTGGGGCTGTTTTGATGCAAGAAGGCTATCCAATTGCTTATTTTAGTGAGAAGTTAAATGGAGCTACCCTAAACTATCCCACTTATGATAAGGAATTGTATGTCTTAGTGCGTGCTTTGCAAACTTGGCAGCATTATTTGTTCTCCAAAGAATTTGTAATTCATAGTGATCATGAGTCCCTAAAATACTTGAAAGGACAAGACAAGCTGAATAAAAGGCATGCCAAATGGGTTGAGTTTTTAGAACAATTTCCATGTCATTAAACATAAAAAGGGGAAAGGGAACATAGTGGCTGATGCTTTATCTAGGAGGCATGCATTACTTTGAGAGAAATGTATTTGCATGATGCTAAATTTTCTGAGATATACACTGCTTGTGAAAATGTGTCTCAAAATGGTTACTATCGGTATAATGGATATTTGTTTAAAGAAAAAAGATTGTGTATGCCTAAGTGTTCCATAAGAAATTTGCTTGTGAAAGAGGCGCATGAGGGAGGATTAATGGGACATTTTGGGGTGCATAAAACTTTGGATATATTGCATGAACATTTTTATTGGCCCTATATGAAACATGATGTGTATAAATATTGTGAGCATTGCATTGTTTGTAAAAAGGAAAAATCACAAGTGACGCCACATGGTTTATATACTCCTCTGCTTGTTCCTGATTTTCCTTGGATTGATATATCTATGGATCTTGTTTTGGGGCTGCCTAGAACAAAGTGTAACATCCTAATTTTTAACCCAATACTCCTAGGACGTATTTAGGTTAACCATTAGTCCATTACTCTTCTAGCCTCATTCTTTAAGACCTTTCTTTAAAATACTTAGCGGAAAATATGGGTAGAAATTTTTTTTTTTGAAAACATAAACAAAACATGAGCCTTGCGTACCGTGAAGCGTAAACATGAAAGAATAACACGAACAGAAACACCAATTAAGCTTTCATAGAAGGAACAACCATCGACACATCATCATGTAACATTAACATTAAATATCGAGTCAAACATTAATAGTATTAGTGACATAGGGATATCCCACCATAATGCCACGTTAAACATATCATGCCCACCTTTAAAGGTTGGGCATGCAACAAATCAAAAACCACACATAACTTATGGTATACTTAGACTATGTCCTCGTTTCGGCTACACTCCTCCGATCTCGACCTTCAAGCACTTCCACGTCGGCACTTAAGAGCAATCCGCGGGCATCGTATCAACCTTGTCTAAAGACGAAGATGGAAAAGGAAGATAGGGGGTGAGAATCTTATACAAGAATCTCAGTAGGGATCCCCTTTTCACACACGTGTCATCATCATCGTCCTCAGGAACCTCGGGTTTAATTATGAAATCGTGAACATGCAAAGATTCATTTATTAAGTTCTAAACATCCATTATCGAGGCCCGTTCATTTTATTATGAGTCTTGTAATGAATGCATCATGCTTCTTTATGATATGCATGTCAATACTCTATGCAAATAGTATTAGCTTTTTAACAAGTATAGCATTCATAGATATAGTGCATGATACGTGGGTCATAAAATCATAGATCATAAAACATAGAACATGGAACTTGATACATAGTGCATGGTACATAAAACATGAATCATGGAACGTAGATCTTGGTACTTAAAACATGGTGCATGGTAGCTTAACTTGGTTACTTGAAACATGGTGCATGGTAGCTTAACTTGGTTACTTAGGTGACGTTGACATATTATCCTTTTCTTCCTGGGGCCACCCTAATATTTCTCCCTTTTGAGAAATTTCTAGGTTATGAGCTCATACCACGCTAGTCGTCACTAGCATCTGGACTTATCACATTGTGATAAGTTAAAAATCCCGACTTAAAGTATGAGTCTAGGGGGCATAGAATCACCTCATCCCCACCTATAGTTTGATGGTTCCAAAGGATCATTTTCTCATAGTTCAATGTCACCTTAAGTCTTAGCATGTTAGGACAAGATGCCCATAGTTCATGCATGTTACATATGAATCACCTCATCCCTACCTATAGTTTGATGGTTCCAAAGGATCATTTTCTCATAGTTCAATGTCACCTTAAGTCTTAGCATGTTAGGACAAGATGCCCATAGTTCATGCATGTTACATATGAATCACCTCATCCCCACCTATAGTTTGATGGTTCCAAAGGATCATTTTCTCATAGTTCGAGTCATAGTAAGATGCTACATATTCCATGCATGTCACATATATCGTGTAATTCTAACATAGGCATCTTTAAGGTTCTAAAGGGTACCATAACATGCAAATGATACAATCATCATTTAAGAGCAATAACTCACATAGCAACATCACACTTGAAACATGGAGCAAAATCATCATATAGTAAACAAGAGCAATAAGCCGTTTAACTTGATCATGCTTGAAATCTAACATAAGATCATATATTCATGTTAGGCTAAAGCATAAACTCATGTCATAAAAATTCCCAGATTCAAGCAAAGTAAGGTCATAGCTTCAAGTCATCGAATCAGAAAGGCATTCTGTTTGTGAACTTGTTACGTAATCGATTACATAAGTATCGTGAATCGACATACACGCCTTCCAGATTTCAAAACATGGAAGATAGGGAGTTCTGGTAATCGATTACATGGAACTTGTAATCGATTACTTTGTTTAAAAACACTCTGCTGGGCCCCTAGAACATCTGGGTAGTCGATTACATGATTCGGTAATCGACATTAGAGTCCAGAATGTGTAATCGATTACACTATACAATAATCAATTACTTTGGGCAAAAGTTCATGTTTGAGCTCATCCGAGCTTTCTGGTAATCGATTACATAGGCTGTGTAATCAATTACCAGCATCTTAAAAACACGAAAAAATCAGGTCTGAACATATCTGAGTCATTCCTTTGAAATGCTTATGGTGGCCAGTTTCTCTTGGAACAATTTTGAACTTCAAAAACATCTTAGCAATCATTTTAACTTGTCAAAACCCTCATAAATATAAGAACATACTCAAAATGCTTTTGAGTACAACCTATGTTTTAAAAAGACTTAAAACATGAGCTATAGGCTCTTGTGACTAATGAAAACTCATTTTGGAGCCATCATCATCACATGGCCAAAATGTACATTCCAAGAATGTTCCATGGTTAACCTCTTCTCAAGATGAAATGGGCAAGTCTTTGAGCTCTAGTATCTTAGGTGATGACATAAAATAAACGTGCTATGCATTTCATTTTAGAGTCCTTTAGAAAGTAAAGTGATGGCTCAAAGTAAATATGAGGTGCATATCCATTTTCATTCTTTGAGTTTAGTGAGGACTTGAAATATAAAATGAGATGCAAAGCTTGGAATTTAAACGTGCATAATGCAAGTTCATTCTTTATCTTGGGATTTAGTAAGGGCATAGAAAATAAACGTGCCATGCAAAGCATAAACATAAACGTGAATGCAAGTTAGTTTTATATCTTGTCTAGAGCTCTTACAAGGCTTTAAGAAGGAACATAGTCCCAACCCAAAACTCATCTTCACAAGAAAAGAAAAACCATTAGTACCAAGGCATCAAGAGAAAACATGACTTCAAGAATCATGAAAGTGGTCAAATCTTAACAGAAGAAAGGAACCATTTTTAAATCTCTAGGGACCAAGATCTTGATGATCCAAGCATCAACATCCTTAGTCCTCATCATTGAGTACATAGCTTCCTTCAAAACAAATATTTAACAAAGTTCATGATAAAGAAGAAAGCAAAAGCAAAAGCAAAACCATGCTTGGTTTAGAGCCAAAGTTTCAAGCTTTAGAGTTTGTTCATATGACAAGCATCAACATGAAGCTCTCATCATCAAGCTTACATTTTTCCCATGTAAAAAGGCTCCATGGCCGAAAACATGAGGAGAAAAAGGAAGAAGATCCAAAATGTTCAAGAGAAACATAAACTCTTTTAACTAAACTTGTAAAGAATGAAACTTTCTTTAAGAAAACTCAAGCTTTAGAGGTCTCATGAGAGATGGACTCATGGTCACATCTAGAGAACACTCATCATCAAGCCATCATATTCAAGGCCTTGAGGCCGAAAACTAAGGGGGAAGAAAAGGAAGAAACCAAAAAGGAAGCAACATGAAGGCTCAACCATTCATCATCTCCCAATCAAGATTCAAGCATAAGAATCAAAGACATATTTGGAAAGAGTTCCCTACCTGGTGTCTTGAAAATGAAAGAGAGAACTTGAGCTTGAGGAACTCTTTGAGAGTTTGAGAGAAAAGTGAGAAAGCTTGAGAGAAGGAAATGAGAGAGTTTGAGACTTTGGAGAAGGATGCAAAAGTGATGAAGTTGTGGAGTGTGGTGTATTTATAGGCAAATGAAAGAGTAAAGGGGGAGTTAGTTGAAGCTTCTTGAAGAAGGAAGAGAGAAATATCTTCTTGTGTGGTCATTCTTGGTGTGATTGAAACCATGGGTAGTAGGCATAGGTCATAGGGTAGCTTGAAAGACAACTTGATTGACTACATAAAATAAAATTCTTTTGAATTCTTGGGGGAAGTGGCTGAAAATTATAGGGCCAAGGGAGAGAAAATTTCATGGCCACAAGATAAAATATCTATATGTGTTGTCATTCAAAGGTATGGAAGAAAGTATGGAAGGTATGATTGATTATGAAGCTTGATTGAAAGCTTTGAGTAACAACATAAACAATTTATTCTTTTGAATTTTGAATGACATATATTTTTCAAATGTGATCATGATTATTTGAGAGTGAGAACTTTCTTGGAAAAGAGAGTGTCATTGGGAAAGGGAGTGTGAATAGTGAAAATACTATTCATAGTTGCTTTTTCTTTTAAAAGAAAGAAAAGAATTTAGAAAAGAGTTCTAAATTTCCTTAAACAATTCTAGGTTCCAATTAGTTTTAAATAATGATTTTGGCTCTAGATTAATTATGGAAATTAATTAACCTTCAATTAGAGCCCAAAATCGCCTAGGTTCTGAGTTAGATAACTCATTAAGCCCAAAATGCACTAAGCATGGGTAAAATCGTACTTTACTCAAAAACTGCCCTGACCACCTGACTTAAAAACCTTAAACAAACATAGTTCATGCCTTAAAATCATTGTTTTGAACCTCTGGGCAAAGTCCGGGTCAAAACGGAACTTTAAATCTGCCTTAAATTACTGTAAGGGTATTTTGGTCATTTACACGCAGAAACCTCAAAAATGAGATTCTTCTGCTCTATTAAACACGCCATCACATATAATCCCCTTCAAACATTACAATAGCCCTATGAGGATGGCCGAGGTTGGCCGTCCTCGATTTTCAGGTAAGAATGACCTTAAGGGCATTTTGGTCATTTTTAGGCTTAGAGAAAATCAGGGTGTTACACAAAGAATGGCAAGGATTCTGTTTCTGTGGTTGTGGACAGGTTTTCAAAAATGGAATATTTTATACCTTGCAAAAAGGTTGATGATGCTTGCCATGTAGCTGACTTATTTTTTCGTGAAGTGGTGAGACTCCATGGGCTGCCTAGGAGCATTATAAGTGATAGGGACACTAAGTTCCTCAATCACTTTTGGAGAATATTGTGGGGTAAGCTTGGTACTAAATTACTTTTCTCTACTACTTGTCATCCACAAATTGATGGGAAAATTGAGGTAGTGAATAAGACTTTAGGCACTTTGCTTAGGACTATTTTATAGAAGAATCTTAAGTCTTGGGAAAAATGTTTGTCTCATGTAGAATTTGCTTATAATAGGGCTGTCCATAGCACAACTAATTGTTCACCATTTGAAATTTTGTATGGATTTAATCCTATGATACCATTGGATTTATTGCCTATGCCTAATATTATTGTTTTTAAGCATAAGGATGCACAGGCTAAGGCTGACTATGTGAGAAAGTTGCATGAGCGTGTGAAATCACAGATTGAGAAGAAAATTGAGAGCTATGCTAAGCAAGTTGCATTTGAACTCAGAGATTGGGTTTGGATGCACATGAGGAAAAAGAGGTTCCCTGAATAAAGGAAGTCCAAACTCCAACCAAGAGGGGACGGTCTTTTCCAACTGTTGGAGGGGATCAATGATAATGCCTACAAAATTGACTTGCCTGGTGAGTATAATATCAATGCCACTTTTAATGTTGTTGATTTATCTCTTTTTGATGCAGGTGATGAGCCCTTAGATTTGAGGTCAAATCCTCTTCACGAGGGAGGGAATGATGAGGACATAGCTAGTGACAAGGATAACAAGGCGCTTGGTGAACTTGGAGGTCCAATGACAAGGGCGAGATCTAAGAAGGCTAAAGAGGCTCTAAATAAACTTGTGGCAACTTTATTTGAAGCCTCGGTCTTGGAGAATTGCAGCCCAAGATGGTGAATTACTTAATGCAAATTGAAGGAATAAAGGCGTAGTTTTTCTTTTATTTTTTTTTGGTACGTGTTAAAATGGGCTGAACATTTTTATTAGTTTACTAATAATGGTGGGTTGAATTAGTAAACTGATTTTGGGCCTTATTATAATGTACCTGAGTTAGGTCTGGTTTAAGCAAATTTGGAAGGTGTTGCTCATTATAAAAGGCAAACCCTAACTTTTGGAAG
Source organism: Dalbergia cochinchinensis (assembly GCA_031216125.1). NCBI lineage: Eukaryota > Viridiplantae > Streptophyta > Magnoliopsida > Fabales > Fabaceae > Dalbergia > Dalbergia cochinchinensis. Next base: position 6,904,163 of record CM062376.1, read on the forward strand.
GAACTTTTTTAGAACATTTTTATCTTAAGTGTGAGACTTGCTCTCTCTTGGTTCTTCATAGAATCTTTGAACTTATCAAGGGTGCTCATCCTTGTGGTGTTCCTAAGCTTATCAGTCTCTTAATTGTGGCACCTTGTTCTTTCCTTTCTGTTCTTGCCAGGATTTACGTTTAATCCAAATGCCTGTTAACCCTCGTCCATATCTCAAGATATATGAATTAGATTTCGGTGATTCTTGAGCCTAAATTGTGTTTCAGAACGTGAATTTTCTTCTCATTTTTGAATTGTCCAATTCCGAGACTTGTAGCACGAGATACGGGGTGGTGTTAACTTTGTACTGAACCTGCGTTTCCCAACCTTGGTAGATTCGTGTTGCATGATTCATGGAGTTTGGATCATATCAAAATCCCACCTAATCCCCTTCCAAGGCTGTGACAACTCCCCTTATTTTCACTCTCATTTTGATTTTTTCAAACATTCTCACACTCACACTCTTTTACTTCTTTGCATCAATTTTTTAGCCAAACTTGAGCATCAAGTTGTGTCAAAAATCCTCTCTTTCTCTCCATCTCAAACTCAATTCTTCTTGTTCTTCAAGAACATCTATTGTTGCTCTCCATCCAAGCTCCAAACCTTAAACAAACACACTACTACTATAGATCAAACCATAAATGCATAAGCTTTCATCCTTATACATAGACACCACAAAAGTCCCTCCTCCTATTCTTTTCTCTTCTTAGCCGAAACTACATATTCTTCAAAGAGAAGATTTTTTTTTCCTTCTTTTCTCTTCACAAGAACAAGTGTTTTCATCTTACAAGCAAGAAACATTTTTTGGTAGGGATTTGGTTCTTATGTTTTCCTTTCTTTTCTACTCTTTTCTATTGGTTTGGTTGTGATCAAAGCTATGGCTTGATGATGAGTGTTCTTGATGATATTTCTGAAATCATCATCATGTTTATGACCTCTAGAGCTTAAAGCTTGATCTTTTATTTTTGAAAAAAAAGAGAGAGAAAGATTGCTCATTTTTTTTTCTTCTTTGGTTGTTTTGAGCTTGATGGTGAGTCTAAGGGAAACATGGTTTTTGGAAACACATAAATGAAAGACTCTAAAGCTCATTCATTGCTCACTTTTGTGAGAAGAGTATTTATTTTGTTAAGATGATGGGGTTAAAGTTCCACACTTTTTGATGTTTTTGGTTCTTGAGGCTTTTAATGGCTGAAAATGGACAAGCGTACCATGTTTATATTTCAAGCCATCACCTTATATTCTTAAAGCCTTAAAAATGAACTTGCATTTCATGTTTATATTTCAAGTCTTACATTTCATGTTTATATTTTAAATTATCACCCTATATCCTTAAAGGCATAAAATAAGCTTGCATTGCATATTTATCCTTCTAGTTATCACCTTATGTCTCTAATGCTTAAGACTTGTCTCCTTTTGTCTTATATGGAATTTTTGAACATGGACACACATATATATGTATTTCGGCCAAGCTTATATAAGGGATTTGAAGTTGCTTTTATTTTTTTTTTTAAAACTTGTATCTTATGTCTAAGGTGTTCAAGGGAATTTTGAAAGAGTTAGAAATCCATAAAGAGCAAAAATGTGATTTTTGAACAAAAATTAAATTCCTCTAAGTGTAAAATTGATTTCTTGTGTCTTAAATATCTTAGAATAGTTTTTCAAAGAAATTAGTAACTAGAAAGAGGTAAAAATGTAATTCTTAAAACTTTTCGTATTTTTAATTTTTTCCATTGTTACCTACTTTTTGTTACTTTTTGATACTTTTTTGGGTGATTAAAATATTGATAATTGTTGCAAAAATTATGCTTAGCATCCTGGGTGTCTAAAAGAATGATTACAAGTATTACGTTTGAGTAGTTTTGCAAATATGAAAAAGTTACACTGTGGACTTCTCAAACATGTGAATTCTGGCCAAATGAGTCTAATTAAAGTCAATAATGATTTTGGATATTCCATGTACTCAAAATACCTTTTATGATATTAAGAATGATTTTTAGAGCTGTTGGCACTTACTAAGTGTCAAAAAGTGGAACTTAGCACTTTGACTCTTAGAATCTAACAAAATTTTCCAATGGCCCAAACGATTTTTATGATGCTGAAAAAAAGGATTTCTAAGAGATGTTGGGTCTCTTGAAAGTGTAGAATAATTTTGGGAATTATTAGTTTTGAGAAACGCGTTACATGGAGAATTTACACTTTGACCCACATACTTTTAGATTTCAATTTTGACCTATTTTTGGGACTAAAGTATAAATACTAATGACTTCATGATATTAATGTGATTGGTACCCTATGTAGGCATTCATGTGAATTGTTTGGAAATTGAATGATTGAAGTGATTATGTGAAGTTATGTGTTGATCATTAAGCATGCTTGATTTTTGAATTATGTGACTGATGATTACTGTTTACATTGTATATATCCTATTAAACACAACATTGTGTATTAGCTGAGTCTGGTCCTTGAATTTCGACAACTAGGTAGGAGCATGTTTACTTTTCAATAAAATATTGATAATAACATACTTATGGATATATGCAAATGTGAGACACACGCTATGTGATCAATGAAATGATAATTGTTGCATGTCTTGATTATGAATATGAATGTTTGAGATGCATAATTTATATATAATTAATGGACAACAAACAAATTTAGGGAAACTCCATTGCCAACTGTTGTGCTACTGGATTTTCGTCAAATTTGTGGACTTAGCAAAATTTCGAAGTTGAGAGCATGAAAATGTTAAATGATAAGTTATAATGATGGCCACGATTATATGCTCATGTTTGCATCTCTAATTGACATGCTAAGATTAAAGGTGACATACGACACATGAAAATGATCCTTTAGATTCTAGGAATTAATGGTTGTGGGAGGTGATCCAAGGTAGTGATCTTTTAGATTCCAAGAATTAATGGTTTTGAAAGGTGATCCAATGCCCTCTATCCCGTGCTCTGGGAGTCAGGAAATAGCTTATAGAGAGGATAAGTGTAGGCTAGTGACAACTAGCTAGGTATGAGCTCATAACCTTAGAACTTTCAAGAGAAGAGAGTATTAGGGTGGCCCCTTTATAAGAGAAATTGAGAGTTAAGCCACCAAAGAAAGTAAAGAGGAAAGTATGTGCTAAGAATTTTGTGCTCCTTATGCTATGATAGTCTACTATAATATGTGTGGTATGTTGCATAAGGCATTGACATGCATTCATAATGTAATATGATGCATTTTATGACATTAAGAATCATGGTAAAAGACACAGACCTCGGCTAATGGCTTTTTAAAACTTAATAAATGAACTTTGCTATGTTCACTATTTTCATAATGAAACTCGAAGTTCTTAAGGATGAAGATGATGACACATGTTTGGAGGCAAAAGCCCTACTGAGATTCTTGTATGAGTTTCTCATTCACTTTCTCTTTCTTTTCCATCTTGTCTTCAGAGGCTGATGGCGATGTTTGTGCTTTACAATAATGCACCCATATGGGAGCTGCACTACAACCCAAGCAATCGGTCATTGTGTAGTACGTCTATTATTGTTTCTGGACCATCTATTTGCACACTCCATCACTACCTTTTGTTTTTCTACAACCACCCCTTTCACTGACGATTTTGCCTTTGAGCATGCACGTCTGTGCACGGAGGAGTTCCCTCATGCCCATCCTACAACATCAACTGTGAGAGACTTTCCTGTGTATGTTCCCGGCTCGCGACCTTGCTTCTCCATGCCATGTTTAGACCTATCTAAGGAGTCATCTTCTTAGCATTCCTTTGGTGATTCTGTGCCTATGGTGCTTATAGAGGTGGGAAGCAGTAGTGATGAAGACGCTATGGTGATGCACCTTTGAGGGCAGTCCTACATGCCTAGAGGGGAACTATTTGTCCATGCCGAGGTGCTCATGTTCATCTCGTTGGTCATCTTACTATGCCTACCAATCTGGCCCGTGTGCTTAATTACCTTCCTCCCTCTATTCCAAGAGCGACCCTCTTAGGAGCTGGTGACAGACCTTGGGATTGCTTGTTTATACTGTATAGAGAGGATAACCTTGTTTTGTTAGTATGTCGTAGGGTTATCCACCTTTAGGAGCTTATCAGTAGGATGGTGTGGTTGAAGGGTTTTAGTAGGATGCTTATATATATATATCTATTTATGCTCTGTTTATGTTTCTTTCATGGATTACTATACTAAGCCCAACCTCTATTGGTGAGTATGATACTATTTTAGTATTTTGATTAGTTCATGATGTGGAATGATTGGTATTTATGATTTTATATATATATATATACATATATATATATATATATATCTGAGGTGTTTATTTTCATGATTTTGTTGTGATATGTATTTCATGTATCCCCGCCTCAATATTATTGTTCCTTTTGTATGTGGCGAATGAGGGGTTCTATTTAATATGTGCAGCTCACGTTTTGTTTTCAAGTTCCAAAGAAAAAAATTTATCTGTATTTTCACTAAGTATTTTTAAAGTTTTAAAGTTAAGAACTGAAACAAAAAGGTAATATTTAATTAATAATTAACTTAAATGTGTTTTAGGCGTGTTGGTTTAAATATTAGGGTGTTACATTTTGGTATTAGAGCAGTTCGGTTCTCAGGAGCCTGAGGATTGGACTGACTTGTTTCTTGAGCATGAGGCAATAGTTGTCATGTGTAGAACTTGATTGATAGGATAACCTGTAGGATAGAGATGCATGACTACTGTATGTGTGTGTGCCAAAGTAACTAACTCTGCATGAAGTATTGAGCCTGATCACATTAATATTTGTTGTTCTATGTGCCTAGGGACTGATGGCCTCACCACAATAAGATAGGACTCAAAGCAAAGGCGAATAGGGTGATAAGACTGCTAGGGCTATCATGGACATGGCATGAGCCATGCAGATGATGTTCAAGTGGATAGATCACCAAAGAGATATGGGTTATGGCCTTAACACCGCCAATGGTCACGAGCATGCCCAATTCAAAGAGTTTTGTAAGGCAAACCCACCATCGTTTAGAAGAGCTCTAAATCCCAACCAAGCTGATGAGTAGATCAAGAATATGGAAAAGATCTTCTTCGTGATCACCTATACTAAGGAATAGAAGGTGGCTTTTGCTACCTACATGCTAGAGTTGATGCCGAGTTCTAGTGGGTAAGCACCCAGAGAGGCAGGTGGTACCATGATCAATTAGGAGATGTTCAAGACTTGCTTCTATGAGAAGTACTTTTTTGGCATCGGTGAGGAATGCCAAGGATGTGGAGTTCATGTAGCTGATGTAACATCCTAATTTTTAACCCAATACTCTAGAGCATATTTAGGTTAATCATTAGTCTATTACTCTTTTATTCTTATTCTTCAAAACCTTTCATTAAAATACTTAGCGGAAGATACAAACAAATTTTTCTTTTTCGAAACTTGAAAAACAAAACGCGAGCTGCGTGCTAACCTAACATTCGTCATAACCACATCGTGCAAGAAAAGTAATCACACCATTCATAATCATGAAACATAGCATCATACATAACAATCATAATATCACCACTCCTTCATAAATACATAAATTACTAGCATCATTGTACCATTATTTACATCAAAACATGCCTATTTATATGAAGTGATCCTTATCCACCTATGAGGTTGGATGAGTATCAATCCAAAAGCTAAACTATCTATACGTTCGCAGCGATCCTCTACTCCATTTGCTAGTGTGACCCTTAAGCACGAGCCTTAGAAGAAGTCACGAACCTCGTTGTAATCCTCGTCTAGAGACGACACGGAAGAAAAGGAAGGGATGAGAAACTTATCCAAGATTCTCGATGGGATTCCGACTCTAACACGAGTGTCATCGCTGCTGCCTCCAGCCACCTCGGTTTTAATTATGAAAAAGGTGTACATGCATAAGGTTCAGTTTTAAGCTTTCCAAATCTATTTATCCGAAGTGGGTGTCTTTTAGTATGAGTCTTAATGGTGTGGATGTAGCAGATATTTGATGAATGCATGACAATACCATATGCACATTAACATGAACATCATTGCTCTTGGGCTCCACATAAAGGAACATAAATCATATGCGTGGCATAAAAGGTACAGTACTTTTCATGTGACATCTTTCTCATAAGTTGAACTCTTAAGTTCTTTTTCTTTAAGACCACCCTCTTAACATATCCACCAAAAGTCCAACCGATTCACCAAATTTACGATAATCTAGTCACCAAACTACATTTCACCTATCGCCTAGGAATGAGCTCAATCCTAACTAATCGTCACTAGATTTAATATGGGCTAATAGAGGGGGTATACATAACTTTCTTGGATCACCTATCTTAGGATCATTTCCTTCTTTAAAATGCTCTAGTGGTATCTAGTATGTAACGCCCCAATTTTTACTGTAATTTTATCATTATTAGAAATTACCGATTATCAGAGGTAATTATTACATAAGATTTGAGGCCGAACAATCCTCAATAAAGGAATATAACATTAGAAGAGAGGTTAGGAGCGATTCATGCGAGAGTCGCAAATCTCGAATTTCTGTACGTATAAAATGACCAAAATGCCCCTAAAGTTATTTTACTCAGAAAATGAGGATCGTGGGCCCCACCTATTCTCAAGGGGATGTTTTGATGATAATAAGGGATTGTTTGTGTTATGAGTATTAATAGAGCAGAAGGATCTCAATTTTGAGTTCTGACACGCGAAATGACCAAAACGCCTCATGGGTCGCTTTTAACTCCGATGTGCGTGCCGACTGAGCCCGAACCTTACTAAAATGTTTTAAAATGTGTTTTTAAGCCATGATTAACCATTGGTTAAGCTCGGGTGGCCTCGGGCAGTTTTTAAGTGAAAGTACGATTTTGCCCCTATTTTTGGGTAGTTTTGCGAATTTCGGGATTTTTGATTCAGATAATCGAAACCTAAGCAATATTAGGCTCAAATTAAAGCTTATTAAATTCTAAATATTAATCTAGAGTCAAAATTATGTATTTAGATTGATTAGAACCCAAAATTGCTCAAAAACACCCAAATTGCTTACTAATTCACTTAAGCCCTTAACCGTAAATTCTCTAAATTACATGAATACCTTGCCTACACCTAAATAATGCATGGAACACACAAATTTCACTTCTTTGAGCTATAATGGATGAAATTATTGATGCCATTATGCAGCTGAATTATTGCCAAAAGTTGCACTAAAACAAAATGCCAAAATGTCACCATAAGAGACATAATTCCTTAATTTCATACAACTTTGTCTAAAATGATTTTTCCTCCCTTATTTCTCTTGTAAAATTCCGCCAACTACCTCCTCATTTTGGCCAATTAGAAGCCTCAAAATCTTCTATAAATAGGCTTGCTTGAGTGGTCTTGGAATGCTTTGTTCATAACTAGTTTTTAGGAGCACCAAAAACTTTCTTTCTTCCTCCTCTTTGGCTGAATTCTTTCTTCAATTTTTCAAAGAGATTTTGTTTTATTTCACTTCAAGAAATCAAGTTCTCTTCCTCTTCTTCAACTCAGATTAGGTAGGGAGTAGTTTCTAAATTTATTTCTATGCTTTGAGGAGTTGTGTTTTTAGCTCAAAATGATGAAATTATGAACTTACCTTAGCTTTTCATTTCGGTTTTCCTCTTCATTTTTCTTTAACCAATTCGCCAATATGGCCTAGGTGGAACTAAGATGATGGCTTGATGATGAGGACCTTGAGGGTGGGTTGTAAATCCATCACAAGTTAGGCCTCTAAAGCTTGAAAATTCCACTTGATGCAAAACTTTAAAGAATAATGCTTTATGATGCTAAAACAAAGATTTTTAGTTTAGAACTTGAAAGATGTATTTTCCAAGCTTGTATTTCATGTTTATGTTTCAAGTCATCACTTAATCTTTCACGATAATAAAGAGGTTGCATCTCATATTTAATTTATGCTCTCACTTTATTTTATAATGGCTAAAAGAATCAACGCATGACATGTTTATTTTATGCCATCACCTAAAGATCCTAGAGGTCAAAGACTTGGCCATGTATCACAAGCAAAGAAATATGATTATTGGAGTTAAAGAATTTATTCTTTAAAAAGTCTTGAGATTGGAGCTTAAAAAGATGTAATAATAATTCTCTTCTCCCTTCACCGGCCCTATACGGACTACCGCCGCTCCGGTTTCTTAATATTCTCTTCTCCTCTATCGTCTGTCGGATTACACGCATTAGTTTCTTGCATCATGTTTATATTTCAAGTTCTTGCATCATGTTTAATTTTCAAGTCATCACCTTAAATCTTAAAGATAAAGAAATGGAATTGCATATCATGTTTATAATTCCAAGCTATCACCTTATAAAGATAAGATTAAAATAAGGTTGCATAGCATGTTTATAATTCTAAGATGTCACCTAAATCTCTAAAGCTCAAGACTTACTCCTTTTATCTTAAGTGAGAATTTTAATTGTGAAGATCCTCCCAAGTTTGACAAAAGAACTAGTTTCTAAATGAGTTTTAAGACTTTGCAAGGATTTTACGGGGAACTAGTATTTTATATGCACTTAAAATATGATTCTATGTAATTGCATGAGGTTCATGATTCGACCACTGATCTGAGTTTAATATCAATGTATGATAATGATTTGATATGTTTGAAGTTGTGATAATTATGGTTTATTGTTAAGAGAATGATTCACTGCATGTTAGAGATAAAACTAGCTCCCTAGAACAACCGAAGAGCTAGAATTTACCTAGTTTTTGACCCCTTTAAGTTTAGCCAATGCCAAATCTGTTTTAGTATGTTATAATTCTGTCTAGTATTAGTTAGCCACGAGAAATTTGGTATCAATTAGACTAGGATTGATCCCGAACACTAAAAATGAACTTAGCAACTAGAAAACCGTAAAAGCAAGATTTCTAGAACTCTAGGGAATGAAATTTATGCATTCTATCCAGAATCTTTAGCAATGATAAGAACCAGGTTTTATTATGTTTAAATAAGGGAGAATGATTCATAATTGGTTTAGTAACTAATTTCAGCATCATAGGGAAAGCTGGTAACAAGAAAGGATTTAAAACATAACTTCTAGCATACCGTAAAACCTTAGGAACAACTTACTACCTATGCTACCCCATTTGATTTAATAGTGTTCTTAAGGCCTATAAATAATCGTAAGGATGGTAATAAATCCCTTAGGTGCATAACTAATTAGTTCTATAATTGATAATTCTATGTAAGTATTGGATGCTTATTAAGTACTTGATATCATTGAATGATTTCCTGGCTTGCATGTTATAGTTGCTGTTGCAAATAATGAGAATGCTTATGCATGAAATATTCTTTATTATGTAAAATTTACCTTTGTTACTAGAAGAAAGTGTATCATTGTAAAAGTGTAATTTGGAAAGGTTCTGGCTAAGGAAAGACTTGGTATTTAAGCATGTCCATTGTGACCCACCTCTCTTTCCTGGGAATCTCCCAGATGCATGATTATAGTTGATATATATTATTCTAGCTTAAGACTATAAATGAGAAAATGCTATGATGTTTATGAATTGTATTGTGATATAACATGCAAAGATTTAATGGTGACTTAAACTTATAAGAAAATGATCCTTTGGAACCATCAGACTATAGGTGGTGAAAAGGTGATTCTAGCCCCCTAACCCGTTCTCTCAAAAGGGTAGAGTCGGGACTTTAGCTTATCAAAAGGGATAAGTATATGCTAGTGACGACTAGTAAAGTATGAGCTCATAACCTAAATTACTCCCAAAAGGGTGGAGTATAGGGTGGCCCAAGGAAAATAATGATGATGATAAGATTTTAAGTCACCTAAGGCACTAAAGAAATGAAATATGTGCACTGTGTCCATGTGTAGCTAATATTATATGACGTTCTTTTATGCATGTTATTTTGATAATGATGATGAGGAATATGATGTAATAATAAAGGAAAAGTTCATTGTAAATATGACATGTTAAGATTATGATTCATTATAAGACGCATGATTAAAAATTGACGAACCTCGGTTAAGTATTTGTCCGAACTTAAAATGAATCTTTGCATGCTCACTATTTTAGAATAATCCCGAGGTTCCTGGGGACTTTGATGATGACACTATAGAAGGAGGTACCCTACTGAGAATTCTTTAGCAAGATTCTCACTCCCTTTTCTTTATTTCTGTCATTGTCTCCAGATTCAAATGGCGACATTCGTCCTGTTCGTTGATACCCCTACTTGGGAACTCCACTATGATCCGGTGCATCGCCAGATCATTTTGAAGGGAGGTGCGCTGCGATTCGTGTTTTTATTTACATAGGTCGTCCATTTGCACATCCTGTCCCTAGTTATCGATTTTCTCCTACTTCTCCCTATGGCAATGAAATGGTTTTCGAACATGTACGTCCACTTGATAAAAGGATGTTACGTTCTTATCCTGCTTCATCTGCTGTCCATGGATTTCAAGAGTATGTTCCCGAGACGAGATATTCTGAAACTGATCCTTCAGAGGACACTCCTACTCATATATATTCTGAGAGCTCTGCTCCTACTCCCACACGTATAAGAGAGGGTAGTGAGGAAACAGTTGTTCAGCCAAGGTTAGCAAGAAGGCCGTCCATGCGACCCCAGCCTGGTGCATCTCGTGTGTCCCCTCCCGAGGGAGCTCATCAGTAGATCGGATTTATTCCCCCATTTCCAGGACAGTGGCCATAGAAGGTTCTTAGTAGATTTATGTGTGTTCATGCACCCTAGTTTTAGGATAACCTTCCCGGCTTATGGAGTTATCTAGTTTAGGGGCATGTATTTCCTTATGTATATTTTCTTTTATGGGTTTGCATAAGACAATGATGTATGATCATAACCCACCCTTTGAGTGAGGTTATTGTATGTAAATATATGTTATAATGTGCTTATGGATGTTATATGATGGAGCCAAAGTGATATGATGTGATATATTCTTAAACGTCTTATTATACTCCGCTTACTCGTTCACGTTGTACTCGGCTCACGTTTTCAATTATGTTTTTTTTTTAAAAAAAAATGGCTCATAATTTCACTAAGTATTTTCAAATTATGAAGAAAGAACCAAAGCAAGGAGTAAAATCTAGTCATTAATCAGATTCAACCTAGGTGTATTTGGTTAATTACTAGGGTGTTACATTTTACACAGTGAATTGTCCGCTTTGGCAAGCTCAATGTCAATACCCTCACGGATTTGTTTCCTCCCCATCGTAGCGGGAGGAATGCGTCTCAGTGTTACGTCACATCTGTTCTGGGGGTGCTCGGCCGAACCGGTGTCACCCAAAACCACTCCGGGGGTGCTCAGCCGAACCGGTGTCACCCAGGAGTTTTCACAAATTTTTCTCAAATTCTCAAGTTTGATGGGAAATTTGGCAGCATAATGGCGTTCACCGGATTTCCTTTAAACTTGCTTTATGCCACGAAACTTGTAGGACATGCATAACCATTCAACATCATCGTAAGACATCAAATCATTCTCATATGTTCACAAGCCACATTGAAAATTCATTATGCTCTTGGTTTTACGGTATTTTATGCTTTGACCCTTACGGGCCTTAAACTTGTAATGTAATTAATCTATCATTTTCTATCAACCTCTTATGCACCTAAGGATTCTCTTCTAACAAATCTTACTATTATTTATGCTCTTTAATAAATCTGGGTAACACCATTCCTTAGGGGCAGCATTATAAACTTACAATTACGGGGTTCTAGAACTTATGTTTTAGACCCTTTCTTGGTTCCGCCTAAGGCGCTATAAATTTGACCTAAACCAATTATGAGGCATTTCTATGCCTAAAAACTAATTATAAACCATGTTCTCTAAATTATAAGGTTGCTGGACAGATTCTAAAAGTTAAATGTTCTAAGAGTTCTAGAATTGCGGTTTTATGGTTTTCTAGTTACTAGTTTCTCTATAGGTGCTAAAATTCAATCCTACTTCAATTGTAACCAAGTTTTTCATGATTAAACAATCCTAATCTGATTATATTCCCATTGAAACAGTTTGGACAGTATCCAAAATCAAATGGGTTAAAACTATGCTAAATCTTGACTTTACAATTTTTCTAGAAAGCTAGTTTCTCTCCTATCATGCATAGAAATGTTCCTACCTCATCATACATAATTTTTACACATTCTAACACATCAAAACATCATCACACAGAAGCAAACTCATCATGGTAGAACCGAAACATTAAGTCCCAAAAAGATGCATAACTTGATATTCCTAAAGCATATAAGTTGCTAGTTTCTCTTGGAATCATTTTTAGGACTTCTAAAACTCTTTTGCAAACCATTTTATTTTGTAAAAGAGGCTAAGAACATCCTTAGGTCAGTGACCACTTGATCCTTCCTTAAAAGACAATTAAATTCATAAATCTTATTTGGTCTTAATCTCATAAAGTTCATGAGGCTTAAAGAAAGTCGTAAGAATTAGATTGTTGGCCCTCGTAGCTAGATGAAACTCATTCCAAGACCGAAATTATGCGTTCAAAAAATGTTCCCACACAAAAATTTAACTTGAGATAAAATGGGCAAGTCTTTGAGCTCTAAGGTCTTTAAGTGATGACATAATTTAAATATGCTATGCACTTCATTTTTATTCTTCATTACAAAGTAAAGTGAGAGCTTAAAGTAAATATGCAAGACTTGAAATATAAATATGCAAGGCTTGAAATAAATATGCAAGTTCATTTCTTTATTTTAGTGCTCTAGGCCCAACAACAATCGACTTTAAGACCGAAATAGAAAGGTTTTGAGATTTAGTTAGGTGATAGTGCAAGCTCTCATTTTAAATCTTTACGTTCGTTAGTGATGAAAAGTAAATATGCTAGACAAGAATGTAAATATGAGGTGCACTCCATTCTTTATCCTTTAACTTTAAGTGATGGCTTGGAAAATAAATATGAATATAAAGCTCAAAGTAAATATGTAATGCATAAGCTTGAATTTAAATATGAATGCTAGTCCATTTTATTTTTTATTAGAGCTCATACAAGACTTTAAAGGAACTTAAACCTCAACCCAAACTCATCATGACAAGATAAAGTGAAGACAAGAGTGAACCTCAAGGGTTCTTTAAAACACAAAGTTTCTTTTCTTGAAATGTGGTCATAAATAACATTTTTATTAAAACTCAAGCTCTAGAGGCCTCATTGTGATGAACACATAGTCATCATTTAGAAGCTCTCATCATCAAGCCATTATGAATCTCATTGGCCAACATGGCCGAAAATTTGAAGAAAGAAAAGGAAAAGGAACCCAAAACCTTTTAAGAAGAAAAGGAAACATTTGAAACTCTAGAGACCATGATCTTGATGATACATTAACACCAACATCATGAGTCCTTAATATTGAGTTTATGGAACCATTTTAGAACATCATCAAAGTTAAAGATTCAAGGTTCAAGAAGAAAGAACTAAAAACATCTTTAACTTAAGAACAAAGATCAAGCTTTAGAGATTGTTCAAGTGATGGACATCATCATCATGAAACCTCATCATCAAGCTCATTCCCTTATCCTCAAAGGCCCATGGCCGAAAATGAAGAAGAAAAATGAGAGGGACAGAAGTTCTAAAAAGACTCAAGAGAAATCATAAACACATAACTAGGATAAGAACTTAAATAAAGGAAATACTTGAAAGAAAATCCCTACCAAGTGATTTGAAGATTAGGATGAGAGCAGAGGATGAAGAACTTGAACACTTGAACTTGAGAGAAAAGAAAACTTTGAAGTGCTCTTTGAAAATTTACACTTAGCAAATGAACCCAAAATGATGCAAGTTCACCCAAGCATGCTATTTACAGAGAAATGAAACACATGCAAGGTGCAAGAGGGAGGGAGGGTTTCGGCCAAGCAAGAGCAGCCCCATGAGTTCCATGAGGTGAGATGTTGTGATCTTGAGGTATGGTTCAAAGTATGGTGAGGGATGGTTTAAGGTATGGCTCAAGCATGGTTCTTTGAATGAGAAACAAATCAACATGTGATGTAATTGGAGGAGGAGTGGCCAAAGGTACATCAGCCATGGGGGAGGATTTCTTGCATTTTAATTGTGGTTTAGAGTTGTGTTTAGGTGTATCTTTGATTAGGATTAAGATTAGGAATTTGTAAGAAAGTGTTTAGGTGAGAAAATGGGTAATCAAGGTTGTCAAAACATATTTAAGGAGTGGTCTTGCATCATTAGTGAGTTATAAACACATTTTAGTGCATAAATAATTCTAGACACAATTCCTTGATTTAAAGAATTGGAGAGAGAAAATACTATTCAAGATTCAAAGAGTGGAATCTTGAGTTTTAGAAAAAAGATTTAAATCTAATCTAAATAATTTTAGGTTCTAATTAATTTTAATAGTTTTTTTGACTCTAGATTAATTATGAAAATTAATTAATCTTTGATTAGAGCCTAATATTGCTTAGGTTTGCTTAATTATATCATTAAGCTCAAAAACACTATTCTAGGGGCAAAATCGTAATTTTGCACTAAAACTGCCCGGGACCACCGGGACTCAAACAGATGCTTTTAAACATGTAAAAACATCGTTTTAAACTTTCGGGGAAAGTTTTGGACTCAAACGGCACCTTTACCCGCGTAAAAACGCTATAGGGGTATTTTGGTCATTTTGACCCTAAACTGCAGAAAATGAGACTTTCGCCTCCGAAACCACTCAAGGGTCATTCAATCCCCTTCAAATATTGAGTTGGCCATTCGAGGACTGCCGGGCCAGCCATCCTCGAATTCTGGGCCGAAAATGACCTCAGGGGTATTTTGGTCATTTTCCTCTCAGACAGAAAAATCGGGGCATTACAGCTGACCTAGGGAATGATAAGCATCACATGGTACACCATGAAGTTTGAGGAGCTGATTAAGTTTTCAAGGATTTTTCAGGGAAACCCCAATGATTTCTAGAAGTGTGTGAACTATAAAGCTGGGCTGAAGGCGAAGATCAACATCATCATTGCTCATTTGGAGACTAGGGACTTTCCTACCGTAGTCAACAAATGCCACATCATTGGGGAAGGCCACAAGAAGCTGAACGTCGCTAGGGCCAAGAACTTCAAGAAGAAGCTGGTGTCACAAGCCCCAAGGTTCAAATCATAGTTCAACCTGCAAGTTCATAAAACCAAGGGCAATGCAACCCAAAGGGCCCTAGTTGCACCCCTAGGCCCGCACTAACTACAACATGCCCTAAGTCCAGGAAATCACATGGAAATCAACCTTGGTAGGCCGACGAGTTTTCTTCAAGTTCAAGAAGCCAAGCCATTATGCTAGAAAGTGCCCCAAGAAGAACCCGATGGACCCTGTTACTAGGCCATAGCACCAAGGGAGGGTCTTTGCCCTCAATTCGGAAAACTCGACAAAGTCCATCGACCTCATAAAAGGTAACTGTATAGTGAACGGTAGGACCTTGATTGTACTGTATAACTTTGGCACAACTCATTCATTCATATCGCATGGCAGTGTATAGTCCTTACATTTGCATGAGTGAATTAGAGCTTCCTTTTATCTTACTATTTATAGACCCACTGGTAAATCTGTTAAGACATGTAGATGTTACTTTTGTCATTTCACCATTGATGGTAGATCTTTTGTCATGGATTTGATTTGTTTACCCATGCATGGTCTAGACATGATTCTTGGCATGAATTGACTTTATGCTAACCATGTGTTATTGGATTGTTACACAAAGTCTATTATCTTTCCTTCTATTCTTAGTGCACATAGTAAACCCTTAAGTCTTTAGTTAAATGCTGTAGAGGTTGACTGTTTAGAAAAGAAAGTAAGGGATATGTTCTCCTTACTGCTAGCAAGGCAGAGCTTGAGTAGAACATTGATGAGGTACCCATAGTGAGAGACTAACCTAAAACATTTCTAGATGAGATACCCGAGTTCCCTCTGGTGAAAAACCTAGTGCATTGCCATGGGAAGCCTTAGTGTTGTTTGTTAAAAAGAAAGATAGGAGTATAAGGCTTTGCATAAACTATAGGCAATTGAATAGTGGTAGTAAAGAACAAGTACGCTATGCTTAGGATTGATGATTTGCTGGATCAGTTGAAGGGAGCTGTAGCATTCCCAAAGATCGATTTAAGGTCAGGTTATCATCAGATTAGAGTGAAGGATAATGACATACCCAAGACTGCCTTTAGGACCTAATATATTCACTTTTGGTTTACAGTGATGTCGTTTGGTTTGACTAATGCTCCTGCCGTATTCATGGATAAAATATAATACTTATCCTATCGTAAAGCTATGCTTAAGCCAAAACTTTACAGTGAGTAATTGTTACTTGGAAAACTTGGTTGATATTAGAATACAAGGTGAATATATGATATTAAATGAGCCTACTTTTGTAAAATCATGAACCTCTTTTTCCTCTCCATCACAAAGTTTGAACATAAATAATATGTGTAACGCCCGATGACAAAGTCAGGGAATGATTGCCGGTGCAAGAAGGCATAGATAAGGAGCGGCTCCTAGCAGACTTCTAAGCGAAGGGGTACATGAATGAACCGATTACTGTAACGCCCCAATTTTTACTGTAATTTTTACTGTCATTAGAAATTTCTCAATTACTGAATTACCGTAGGTAATTATTACATAAGATTTGAGGCCGAACAATCCTCAATAAAGGAATATAACATTAGAAGAGAGGTTAGGAACAATTCATGCGAGAGTTGCAAATCCCGAATTTCTGTACGTATAAAATGACCAAAATGCCCCTGAAGTTATTTTACTCAGAAAATGAGGATCGTGGGCCCACCTATTCTCAAGGGGATATTTTGAGGATAATAAAGGATTGTTTGTGTTATGTGTGTTAATAGAGCAGAAGGATCTCAATTTTGAGTTCCGATGCGCGAAATGACCAAAACGCCCCTGCGGCTGTTTTAACTCCGATGTGCGTGCCGACTGAGCCCGAACCTCACTAAAATGTTTTAAAATGTGTTTTTAAGCCATGATTAACCATTGGTTAAGCTCGGGTGGCCTCGGGCAGTTTTTAAGTGAAAGTACGATTTTGCCCTTGTTTTTGGGCAGTTTTGCGAATTTTGGGATTTTTGATTCAGATATCAAACCTAAGCAATATTAGGCTCAAATTAAAGCTTATTAAATTCTAAATATTAATCTAGAGTCAAAATTATGTATTTAGATTGATTAGAACCCAAAATTGCTCAAAACACCCAAATTGCTTACTAATTCACTTAAACCCTTAACCGTAAATTCTCTAAATTACATGAATACCTTGCCTACACCTAAATAATGCATGGAACACACAAATTTCACTTCTTTGGGCTGTACTGGACGAAATTATTGATGCCATTATGCAGCTGAATTATTGCCAAAAGTTGCACTAAAACAAAATGCCAAAATGTCACCATAAGAGACATAATTCCTTAATTTCATATAACTTAGTCTAAAATGATTTTTCCTCCCTTATTTCTCCTGCAAAATTTCGTCCACTACCTCATCATTTTGGCCAATTAGAGGCCTCAAAATCTTCTATAAATAGGTTTGCTTGAGTGGTCTTGGAATGCTTGGTTCATAACTAGTTTTTAGGAGCACCAAAAACTTTCTTTCTTCCTCCTCTTTGGCTGAATTCTTTCTTCAATTTTTTCAAAGAGATTTTGTTTCATTTCACTTCAAGAAACCAAGTTCTCTTCCTCTTCTTCAACTCAGATTAGGTAGGGAGTAGTTTCTAAATTTATTTCTATGCTTTGAGGAGTTGTGTTTTTAGCTCAAAATGATGAAATTATGAACTTATCTTAGCTTTTCATTTTGGTTTTCCTCTTCAATTTTTCTTTAACCAATTCAACCATATGGCCTAGGTGGAACTAAGATGATGGCTTGATGATGAGGACCTTGAGGGTGGGTTGTAAATCCATCACAAGTTAGGCCTCTAAAGCTTGAAAATTCCACTTGATGCAAAACTTTAAAGAATAATGCTTTATGATGCTAAAACAAAGATTTTTAGTTTAGAACTTGAAAGATGAATTTTCTTTTTATGTTTTATTTCTTGTTAAGATATGTATTGGGTTGAATTTATAATTCTTTTAAAGTCTTGAAGGAGCTCTAGTAAAGAAACAAAATGAATTTGCATCCATGATTAAGTTTATGCTTTGCATAACCATGTTTACCTTCTATGTCATCACTAAATTTTCAAGAATGAATAAATGAACTTGCATTTCTCATGTTTAAATTCCAAGCTTGTATTTCATGTTTATGTTTCAAGTCATCACTTAATCTTTCAAGATAATAAAGAGGTTGCATCTCATATTTAATTTATGCTCTCACTACATTTTATAATGGCTAAAAGAATCAACGCATGGCATGTTTATTTTATGCCATCACCTAAAGATCCTAGAGGTCAAAGACTTGGCCATGTATCACAAGCAAAGAAATATGATTATTGGAGTTAAAGAATTTATTCTTTAAAAAGTCTTGAGATTGGAGCTTAAAAAGATGTAATAATAATTCTCTTCTCCCTTTACTGGTCCTGTGCAGACTACCGCCGCTCCAGTTTCTTAATATTCTTTTCTCCCTCTACTGGTCCTGTGCGGATTACCGCCGCTCCAGTTTCTTGTATCATGTTTATATTTCAAGTTCTTGCATCATGTTTAATTTTCAAGTCATCACCATAAATCTTAAAGATAAAGAAATGGAATTGCATATCATGTTTATAATTCCAAGCTATCACCTTATAAAGATAAGATCAAAATAAGGTTGCATAGCATGTTTATAATTCTAAGATGTCACCTAAATCTCTAAAGCTTAAGACTTACTCCTTTTATCTTAAGTGAGAATTTTAATTGTGAAGATCCTCCCAAATTTGACAAAAGAACTAGTTTCTAAATGAGTTTTAAGGCTTTGCAAGGATTTTACGGGGAACTAGTATTTTATATGCACTTAAAATATGATTTTATGTAATTGCATGAGATTCATGATTCGGCCACTGATCTGAGTTTAGTATCAATGTATGATAATGATTTGATATGTTTGAAGTTGTGATAATTCTATGTAAGTATTGGATGCTTATTAAGTACTTGATATCATTGAATGATTTCCTGGCTTGCATGTTATAGTTGCTGTTGCAAATAATGAAAATGCTTATACATGAAATGTTCTTTATTATGTAAAATTTATCTTTGTTGCTAGAAGAAAGTGTATCATTGTAAAAGTGTAATTTGGAAAGGTTCTGGCTAAGGAAAGACTTGGTATTTAAGCGTATCCATTGTGACCCACCTCTCTTTCCTGGGAATCTCTCAGATGCATGATTATAGTTGATATATATTATTCTAGCTTAAGACTATAAATGAGAAAATGCTATGATGTTTATGAATTGTATTGTGATATAACATGCAAAGATTTAATGGTGACTTAAACTTATAAGAAAATGATCCTTTGGAACCATCAGACTATAGGTGGTGAAAAGGTGATTTTAGCCCCCTAACCCGTTCTCTCAAAAGGGTAGAGTCGGGACTTTAGCTTATCAAAAGGGATAAGTATATGCTAGTGACGACTAGTAAAGTATGAGCTCATAACCTAAATTACTCCCAAAAGGGTGGAGTATAGGGTGGCCTAAGGAAAATAATGATGATGATAAGATTTTAAGTCACCTAAGGCACTAAAGAAATGAAATATGTGCACTATGTCCACGTGTAGCTAATATTATATGACGTTCTTTTATGCATGTTATTTGATAATGATGATGAGGAAAATGATGTAATGATAAAGGAAAAGTTCATTGTAAATATGACATGTTAAGATTATGATGCACTACAAGACGCATGATTAAAAATTGACGAACCTCGGTTAAGTATTTGTCCGAACTTAAAATGAATCTTTGCATGCTCACTATTTTAGAATAATCCCGAGGTTCCTGGGGACTTTGATGATGACACTGTAGAAGGAGGTACCTTACTGAGAATTCTTTAGCAAGATTCTCACTCCCTTTTCTTTATTTCCGTCATTGTCTCCAGATTTAGATGGCGACATTCGTCCTGTTCGTTGATACCCCTACTTGGGAATTTCACTATGATCCGGTGCATCGCTCGTATCATTTTGAAGAGAGGTGCGCAGTTCGTGTTTTTATTTACATAGGTCGTCCATTTGCACATCCTGTCCCTAGTTATCGATTTTCTCCTACTTCTCCCTATGGCGATGAAATGGTTTTCGAACATGCACGTCCACTTGATGAAAGGATGTTACGTTCTTATCCCGCTTCATCTGCTGTCCATGGATTTCAGTATGTTCCCGAGATGAGATATTCAAACTGATCCTTCAGAGGACACTCATACTCATGTATATTCTGAGAGCTCTGCTCCTACTCCCACACGTGTAAGAGAGGGTAGTGAGGAAACAGTTGTTCAGCCGAGGTTAGCAAGAAGGTCGTCCATGCGACCCTAGCCTGGTGCATCTCGTGTGTCCCTCCCGAGGGAGCTCATCGATGGATCGGATTTATTCCCCCATTTCGGGACACAGTGCCCATAGAGGGTTCTTAGTAGATTTATGTGTGATCATGCACCCTAGTTTTAGGATAACCTTCCCGGCTTATGGAGTTATCTAGTTTAGGGGCATGTATTTCCTTAAGTATATTTTCTTTTATGGGTTTGCATAAGATAATGATGTATGAACATAACCCACCCTTTGAGTGAGGTTATTGTATGTAAATATATGCTATAATGTGCTTATGGATGTTATATGATGGAGCCTAAGTGATATGATGTGATATATTCTTAAACGTCTTATTATACTCCGCTTACTCGTTCACGTTGTACTCGGCTCACGTTTTCAATTATGTGTTTAAAAAAAATGGCTTGTAATTTCACTAAGTATTTTCAAATTATGAAGAAAGAACCAAAGCGAGGAGTAAAGTCTAGTCATTAATCAGATTCAACCTAGGTGTAACTGGTTAATTACTAGAGCTTTACAATTACACACCAGAATGAGAGGGATCCTAAGATTGTGTAGGTATGGGACTATACAGTCAAGAAGGGCTTATATGAATTGATTTGTACTACCTATACTAACAAGATGCATTTTTTTCGGTAGTCCATCACTAAAGAACTCCACAGTTAAGCATGCTTGACTTGGAGCAATTTTGGGATGGGTGACCTTCTGGGAAGTTTTCCTAGAAAACGTGTGAGTGAGGACAAAGCACGTTGAAAAGACTCGTGTTGGTTGTAGGGACAGTCGTCAATCCATAAAGCAGCAGGGGATGTTGCAACTCATTCCTACAAGGGGTATGGAGTAGTCCCACATCGAGGAGGGGAACGAAGCATGCCTTATAAGGGTGTGGATACCTCCCCCTTGTGGACACGTTTTGCGTGGCACGAGGCCATACCAAGAACAAACCCATGAGGGGCACGAGGCCCCAAAGCGGACAATAACCACAATGTCGAGGATCCCGGGTTGTTACAATATGTAATAACAAAATAGCGAAACGACGTAATTGTATTATGCGATGACAATTAACTAGTGCACATAACAATATCAAACCCTTATCCTGGTTCACGTAGGAACAATCTAGTCTAGGTAGGGCACCACTCAAAATCCAATAAAAGAAAATAATAAAAAATTCTTACTAAATTCTCTCTCATCAGCTCATCAAAAGATCTGGACCAGAATACCAATACCATCTAAGGATCTCTACAAAAATCACCAACATCACAATCTATCTAAAAAAAAAATAATAGCAGGAATGAGAATAAAAAATTTCCAGTAGAAAAAACACTAGTTTACTGCACAGTGACATTTGACTTAGTGTTAAATGATTAATGTGCTTTGATTTCTTTTGAAATAATTAGCTTGCTGATTCCTTTACTTATTTAACATGGTATTATGATTGCATTTATGCTTGAAAATAAAATCATATGATTTATTAAATAATTAAGTGGTTTTTGGTTGTTCGTATAATAATTAGTTTGTTTGTTTCATTAGTTCTTTAACATAGTCTTATTAGTAAAATTTATACTTGAGAATAGAACTCATAGGATTCCTGATATACTTCTCATATGATGTATTGTCAATGATGTAACATCTTGTGTTACAACCTTATATAGTTCAATCGATGTAGTACCTTGTACTACAACCCTATATAGATCACAATATCATGTTATTCTCAATGCATCACTTTTATCACAATGATATAACACCTTGTGTTACAACCTTGTATAGTTCAATCAATGTAGTATCTTGTACTACAACTTTATATAGATCACAATTTGAATCCATGAGCTTACAATCAAACAATTAATATTACATAAAGCTTAGTTATGCATTAATTACTTAAATTTCCTTTCTTCATATGAAACTTTATCATTTGTTTAGGAAAATCTTATGATTATTAAGCAGAGTTTCTTCTTAATAGTTTTATTTCTCATGCTTTTGCTATGAGATTTTATCTTCAAAATCTCTTGAATTTTGATGAGATTCTTGCTCTCTAAAATTTCCTAAATATCTTATGGGGTTTTTCTCTTTAAAATCTCTTGAATATCTTATGAGACTTCTTTGTAAAATCATCTGAAGTTCTTATGAAGCTTTCTCTTTGAAATTTGGTAAACATTTTATGAGATTTTTTTGCAAAGTTTTCTAAAATTTTATGAGATTTCTTTACTGCAAAAACTTGTAGGACTCCTTACTTGATAATTTTATAGTTTTCAAGGAGTTAAACCAAGTGCTTTACTTAGACTTCAATACTTTTTCTTCTATGGATCAAAATCTCATTCTTATTTTATGAAACTTTATCATCATATTTCAAAAATACCAATATTTTAAGAATTTACAAGATTATTTCTAATTATATTCTTATAAAATTTTCGGGTATCTCATTCTTTTTAGTGAATTAAAAATCTCTTTGTTTACTTAGTAAAATCTCTTACATCAATTCAATCAATCCACAAGACTTTTATCTATGGTATCTTTTATCTCTATCAAGCTCATATGTATACATCTTGAAATAATTTCAGATTTCACAAACATAATTTCAAACATATCACAAGAGTCTATATTAGCAAAAATATCCAAACAATCACAAGCAATAGACATAATTTTTCCTACCTTTCTCTAAGCTTTTTGCCAAACCTATCTCTAGCTTTTCCTTCTCTCAATCAAGCCTCAAAACCACTTTCTAGCCACTCTATAAGCTGCTGGTTGGACAGATTTAAAGAGGAAAAAGAAAGTTTTGGCTTGATTTTGATGTATAGGAAGTGTTGTTGAATTAGTTTAAGCTTAGAGTAGTCTTTGAGGTTTTGGTCATTTGATGGAGTTTTAGGGAGAGAAATGGAGATAGTGAATGAGGAAGAAGAAGCAATGTGAAAGCTTCCAGAAAAAGAAGAAAAATGTAGTTTGGTTTATATAATAAAGTATTACTTAGAGAGAAGTAATGAATAAACAATTATAAATATTTGATCAATTAGTCTATATTTATTTGATTATATTGAGTGAAAATTATCTGAGATCTGACAATATCCATTAATTGGATTAGTTTCGGTGTACTGATTATTACTATTTCGGTACCTGATCAACACCTAAATAACTTTATTGGGTTAAAAATATCTATTTAACCTTATCCTTATTTTTATCTACATCCTTATACCATTAATAGGGTCCCATTCTATACCTTGATTAAAATATTATTATTTTGAATTTTTGATAATAATTAATTATTTATTTATTTTCTACATAGAATTTTTATATTGTTGTGATCATAACCGTGCTTGTTAAAATTTTCAAAAGTATCTGTTTAAGTCTCGGTGATCCCGGACAGTTTTTGCGCAAAATTATGATTTTGCCCCTGGCATAGTGCCATTTGAGCTTAATGATGCAATTAAACAAACCTAAGCAATATTAGGCTCTAATCGAAGATTAATTAATTTCCATAATTAATCTGGAGTCAACATAAGTCATTAAAATTAATTAGAACCTAAGATTGCTTAGATTAAACTCAAAACCTCTTTTTCTTTTAAAATTTCAAGTTTCTAGAACATAGAATCTTGAATAGTGTTTTCACTATTCACCCTCTACACCTCAAAAAGGAAGCCTAGGATGAGTAGAGATGGACTCCCCTAAAAGGCTAGAATACCCACTAATCATACCCTACATAGCCTTAATTACCTATCCTTTCACTCACACATTTCACTATAAACTCCTAATCTTAGGTCTAATCCAAAAATACACCTAAACACATCACTAACCCACAATTAATAAAACAATTTCCTCCCCTTGGATTCCCCTAAATATGGCGCCACCTCATACCCTATACCTCACAAGTTTGTTCACTCACACACTCAAATAACTATGCCTAAACCTATGGTTAAACCTATGCCTAAACCCATGCCTACAACCTCACCTTGAAATGACACAACCAAGAGATATTTTTCCTCCTTTTCCCCCTCAACATTTCGGCCACTCCCTCCATTCTATCACCCTTGATTTGTTTTTCTATAAATAGCACACTTGAGTGAACTTGAAACACCTTTAGTTCATTTGCTAAGTTTAGAGCACCTTAAAGCTTTTCTGATTCTCTCAAGCTCAAGAACTCTTTTTCTTCCTCATCTTCTTCATCTTCTTCAAGCTCACATATAGCCACCACACCTCAACCTCATACCACCACCTTTCAATCATACAACACCCTTTAAACACAAGCTCAAAGCCAACACCTCACCTTCCTTTTCTTCCTCCTTTGGCTGAATCTCCTATCTCACTTGGAAGGAGGTTTTTCTTCTCACTTCACTTCAAGAACCATGCTTTCCTCTTCACCACTTGGTAGGGATTTTGTTCTTTAAAGTTTTGTCTTTTAAAGCTTTGCTAAAAATGAGTTTTGTTAGTTTCTCTTGGCTTTTAGAACTTCTTTTCCTCTTTTGATTCTTAGCCTTGGAGCCTTTTTCTCTAAAGGAAATGTTGGCTTGATGATGAGGTTTTAAGATAATGGACTCATGATTACCCTTGAGGAACCTCTAAAGCTTGAAACTTGGTTTTGATCTTAACACATTTTGGTTATTCCTTTTCCTTTTCTTGGAACAAGTTTCGGTTCATTTTCTTTCTTCATCTTTGATTTTTGGTTTCTTTTCCTTTCCTTTGCAAGGATTTCGGTTCCTTTTTTCCATTGCTTTGCTTTTGTTTCTCAAAGAAAGGTTGTTGGTTGTTTTGATCTCTTGATCCATTTCCTTGAACTTGATGATGATGTAGGTTTCTTTGACACCTTGGTACAAAAAACTCTAAAGTTCACTTTATCTTGCTATGATAAGTTTGGGTTGAGGTTTAAGTTTCTTTAAAGCCTTGGAAGAGCTCTAGTAAAGATATAAAAATGAACTTGCAGATTTATATTTCTAGCCCCTCATATTTATATTCCAAGTTCTTGCATCTCATATTTACTTTTCTATGTCATCACTAAATTCTAAAGATTAAAGAAAAGAACTTGCATTATCATGTTTAAGTTTCAAGCTTTGCATTTCATGTTTATATTTCAAGTCATCACTTAAGAACTTAAATATTTAAAACTAGAGCTTGCATATCACCTAAAATAATCTCAAAGCCTTTCTATTTTGGCCTTAAAGTCGATTGTTGCTGGGCCTAGAGTACTAAAATAAAGAATTGAACTTGCATATTTACTTTCAAGTTTTGCATATTTACTTTGAGCCTTGCATATTTACTTTCAAGCCTTGCATATTTAATTTCAAGTTCTTGCATTTCATATTTACTTTGAAGCTCTCACTTTACCTTCTAATGAAGAATAAAAGGGAATGCATAGCACGTTTACTTTTTGTTATCACTTAAAGATCCTAGAGCTCAAAGACTTGCCTTTCTATCTCAAGCTAAAGTTTGGTTATGGAAGCATTCCCTTGAATGCACAATTCGGCCATGTGATGATGATGAGCTTGGTGTGAGTTTCATCTAGTCACAAGTGCCCATAATCTATGTCTTAGGATTTTCTTAAGCATAGGAGAACTCAGAATATTTCAAGTATGATTTTACGTTTTAAAACTCCAATCTTGGGCCAACTCAAATGGTTGCTGCCCTTGTTTGGTTTGTGAGGATTTTAAGGAAATAAGTTGATTTTCAAAGAGTTTTAGAAAGTCCTAAAATGATTTCAAGAGAAACTAGTAACCTATATGTCTTGAGAATGTAAGATTATGTATTTCTTGGGAGCTATGCATTTTGATTCTGCCATGGTATGGTTGCTACTATGTGATGATGTTTTGACATGTTAGTATGTGTAAAAATTATATGCGTTGAGGTAGGAGTCTTTCTATGCATGTTAAGAAAGAAACTAGTCTTACCGATTAAGCGTAAAGTTGAGTTTTAACATAGTTTTGACCCATTTATTTTTAGCCACTACCAAAACTGTTTTAATGGGATAGTATTCAGTTTAGGATTGATTAATCATGAAAAACTTGGTAACATTTGATGTAGGATTGATTTTTAGCGCCCTATGGAGAAACTAGTAACTAGAAAACTGTAAAAGTGCAATTCTAGAACACTTAGATCATTTAATTTTCTGTTTCTGTCCAGCAATCTTATAATGTAGGAAACATGGTTTATAATTAGTTCATAGGCATAGGAATGCCCCATAATTGGTTTAGGTTTAATTTATAATGCCTCAGGCGAAAACAGAACATAAAAAGGGTCTAAAACGTAGTTTCTAGAACCCCCGTAACTGCAAGATTTATAATTTGTCAAATCTATATGGAGCTGTTTGGATTTGCTCCTAAGCATAAACATTAATGAGGATAATTTGTTGTGAACTCATAGGTGCATAAAAGGGTAATAACAAATGTTAGAATAATTGTACCTCAAGTTTAAGACCCGTAAGGGTCAAAACATAAGACATTGTAGGTCCCAAGATATAATGAGCTTTATGACTTCAAGTAGATGTATGATTAATTATGAGAATGACTTGAACATGCTATCTTTTAAGAATGTTAAAGCAATGATGTAATGACGTATATGCTATGATGAGTTTGACTATATGACTTGATGTCTTATGGTGATGTTGAATGGCTATGCATGTTCCATATGTTCCGTGGCATAAAGCAAGTTTGAAGAAAATCCGGCGTACGCTGTTACACTGCCAAATTTCCCATCAAACTTGAGGATTAGAGAAAGGTTTGCGAAAACTCCTGGGTGACACTGGTTCGGCCAAGCACCCCCAGGAAAGGTTCTGGGTGACACCGATTTGGCCGAGCACCCCCAGAACAAATGTGATGTAACACTGAGACTCATTCCTCCCGCTACGATGGGGAGGAAACAAATCCGTGAGGGTATTGACATTGAGCTTGTCAAAGCGGACAATTCACTGTGTACTAGATACCAGTAGAGCGTTTCAAAGAAGAAAATGATCCTAAGATAGGTGATCCAAGAAAGTTATGTATACTCCCTCTATTAGCCCATATCAAATCTAGTGATGACTAGTTAGGATTGAGCTCATTCCTAGCCGATAGGTGAGATGTAGTTTGGTGACCAGATTATCGCTGGGCCGGTGAGTCGGTTGGATTTTTGGTGGATAAGTTAAGAGGGTGGTCTTTAAGAAAAAGAACTTAAGAGTTCGACTTATGAGAAAGATGTCACATGAAAAGTACTGTGCCTTTTATGCCACGTATATGATTTATATTTCTTTATGTTGAGCCCAAGAGCAATGATTTTCATGTTAATATGCATATGGTATTGTCATGCATTCATCAAATATCTGTTGCATTCATGCCATTAAGACTCATACTAAAAGACACCCACTTCGGATAAATGGATTTGGAAAGCTTAAAACCAAACCTTATGCATGTACACCTTTTTCATAATTAAAACCGAGGTGACTGGGGACGACGACGATGACACTCGTGTTAGAGTCGGGAATCCCTACTGAGAATCTTGAATGAGTTTCTTATCCCTCTCTTTTCTTCTGTGTCGTCTCTAGACGAGGATTACAACAAGGTTTGTGACTTCTTCTAAGGCTCGTGCTTAAGGGTCACACTAGCAAATGGAGTAGAGGGTCACCGTGGAAGCATAGATAGTTTAGCTTTTAGATTGATACTCATCCAACCCCATAAGTGGATAAGGATCTCTTCATATATATAGGCATGTTTTGATGTAAATAATGGTACAATGATGCTAGTAATTTATGTATTTATAAAGGAGTGATGATATTATGATTGTTATGTATGATACTATATTTCATGATTATGAATGGTATGATTACTTTTCTTGCACAATGTGGTTATGACGAACGTTAGGTTAGCGCATGGCTCGCATTTTGTTTTTCAAGTTTCGAAAAAGAAAAATTTATTCGTATCTTTCGCTAAGTATTTTAATGAAAGGTTTTAAAGAATGAGACTAAAAGAGTAATAGACTAATGATTAACCTAAATATATTCTAGAGTATTGGGTTAAAAATTAGGATATTACACCCATGACCTAGAGTTAGCAGCTGTAGTGTTTGCGTTAAATGTAACATCCCTAAGTTCATAAATAAGATAAATATCGATTAATGCTAATTAGTAATTAAATAAAATAGGGCAAAAACCAAGAGAACCTGGACCAGCTTTATGAAACATAACAAATATTATTAGAATATTCAAGTATTTCTAGAGAAAAATGCAAAGAATTACAAAAATCCCATCATTTAATAGAAATAACGAAAATACCCTTGCTATGTAAAGGAAATTACCAAACTACCCTTGCTTTATTAGTAAATGACAAAGATACCCTTACTCTGTAAATAGAATTACAAGAATACCATTGTCATTGTATAATTACAAAAGTATCCTTGTCTTAGTTAAAGAAATTACTACAATGCCAATTACAACAATGCCATTGCACAAATCCCTAGATTTGCCTTTAGGCAAGAATGAATCTAAGCCATTGAATTAAGATGACAATACAATAATTCAACCACATACATCATACCCATTCTTAATCACATACATGCACATAGATAATCTCATGCTAAAAAAAATTAAAAACACTTATTAAAGCATAAGATCACATGATGTAAATCTATGATGCATACATACATTAAAGGTTAGAAATTTTCCACTAACAACATTTTTGCATAAAACATGGAACATGTTTGCATAAAACATGGAGCATTTTCATCCCAAAATTAAGCCAACATGTTTGCATAAAACATGGAGTGTTTTCATCCAAAGTTTGGCCAACATGTTTCCATAAATCATGCTCCAAGAATTAATTCTCTAAATGTTTCTTGTCTTGATCCTTCCACTATAAATACTCTTCAAACTCTTTTCCATTCCTTACATTTCCAAAACACAAAGAGGCCTTACCATGCTTTGCAAGAGATACATTCTCTAGCTCTTGTAAAATACATACACTTTTACTAGTTTCCAAGCCTTAGAAACTCCCTAAGTGCTCTTTCTTTCTTATTTTTTTTCTACCATTCTTCTTATGTTCTCCTCTTCAAAGATTTCTCTTAATCCTCTAAACCTTATTTAAACACTTAAATTCTAAACTCAAACCTTCACTAGCTCTCATAAGAGTTACAATCTTTAACTCTGGTGAGAAATATTTTCTTAAGCACTCAAGTTCTAGAGTCAAGATTCAAGGAGGGTCCATCCACTCCAAGGACTCTTGCATAAGCTCAAGAAAGAAGAGAAGGACTCTTTTTTAGACCCTACACAAGAGGTAGGAGTTTCTTCTTTATTTGTTCAATCATTATTGGCTTCTAACCATGGATAGAATGCCTCAACTTTGAGTTATTGTCAAAAGTTTTGAATGATTATTTGTAAAATATATTTTTAGATAGCACAATATATTCTATTATGTTCTTAGCACTTCTATGATGTTATCATACTCAAATATAACATAAAAAGATAGTATGTGAAACTTGATTTTTTAATAAAAATTACTAAAGACATAAAAATGGTAGGTGCTGGAATTTCTGGTTGATTCTGGCAGCAGGCACTTCGGAATGTAATGATCATAAAATATGAAGTATCCCGAAATAAAAACATTTTTATCATAAACTAGACTCATTATAGAAGACTCTCCAAAAAGAATCACCCAAAACGGAGTTCTCTAGCTCAAGATATAAATTTTCAAAGCTAAGCCAAAAACTGAAACTCTACATATGACCTTGCAGTAGTAAAATAAGTGTAACTCACTATATAAAAATCCAAATGGACTGATTTCAACTCCTTAGGAAAGCTAACACATAGAGAAACACATATATGTATCTTATACATAATGCTTTGCAACACGTAAATATAGAATGAGAAATAAATTTTAAGGACACTGTGCTGTGAGAGTGTAGTTTGGAACGGTTCTGGCTAAGGAAAGACTTGGTATTTAAGCGTGTCTATTGTGATCCACCTCTCTTTCCTGGGAACCCTCCTGTGCACGGATTACAGTTGAATTACACTCAAACTTAATGAATTAGGAATCTAAAACTACCTTTTCTAGGCTGAGATAACAAGTATATAGAGAGCTACAAATTTTTCTCCTAAAAGATGTTAGAAATTGAAATAGAAGATTCAAGTCTTGCAAGAAAACTTAAATATTTAAGTAGTAATAATCTTCAAGAGGAAATATATATATATATATATATATAAATATATATATATTATATATATATATATATATATATATATATAAAAGTCATAGGGGAGCTTTAAAATATGTAAAGAATATTTAATAATGTTTTAAAGTTCATTAATGTATTACTAAAAATTAAGTGTACAAAGAAGACTAAGAGAATCTATAGAAGATCTTTATATAAGTCTATCTGCTAAATACCTGCTTAACATGAATACTATTTTTACCATGAGACTTAGTATGAAATGTCTACTATTTGATATAAGATTGTGTATGAAATGTTTCTATGATATCCAAGCTGATATATAGTATTATGAATATATATTGATGAGTTATGAAATGATAAGAATGGATGATTGATTGTACCATGATTTATTTATGATTGCATGATTATTTTTCACTCAATGAGAATAAAAGTAAAGCCTGAAAAAGTAGCAATGATAGTCTGGAAAAGTGGACTTGAGCTAAGCTCACGGCTTAACCCCCTAAACCGTTGAGATACGGAAAGAAAACCAAAAGGTTATGGCGACGGCCACGGTATGAGCTCATTACCCTTTTAGGGTGGTCTAAGGCATTGATGTATTCATCCCGTGAGTAATTATGAGACATGTCAATAAAAGAGGATAAAGTGTCATGCATGAATACTACAAGTAGAAATGCTTGTATGATTACAAAAAGGATGCATGAAATCATTAAGTGATGTGTTGACTTGTAATTGATGAGTTAAGTTAGATATGTATCACTCTGCTAATAAGAATAGTTTAAAAGTAACTCTACCTCGGCTAATCACGTTTACGAAAATCTTGATAAATGAACCTTTACCTGTCCATCACTTTGTAAACAAACCCGAGGTAGCTGGAGTGACAATGATGACACGATCGATACCAAGTTGAAATTCCTACTGAGAAATCCAGCATTTCTCACTCCTATGTATGTTTCCGTTGTCACCACCAGATACTGATGGATCCCAACTATTCGAGAAGGGGGAAGTCTCGCTTCCCTGAGTAAAGATGCACGGAGTCTGGGGAGCTAGGGAGAAAGACCACTACTAGCCTAGCCTTAGATTAGACATCTGATAGGTTAAGAACCACTACCACCACCTCTGTAGTAATCTATGCTAGAGATTTTTACTTTTTCACTGTTGCTATTCGTATGCTGTATTTTCTTCTATGTACTATTTTATGAGATGTATCAAAAGCGAGTAATGTATTTACTCGTGTAGGAGCTACTATGTAAACTCATGTTGGTAACAATGATATTACTGCTCAGTAAACTTCAATGTTAGAAATTATATTAAATCGGAACTATGGCGCACATATCATTCACATTTCAGGCTTAATTTTTAAAAGTAGATTTGTATAAAAAAAATTACCCCTATCTTCTTATCATTAATTTAAAAATAAAATTGATTAAAGAATATAGGTAACAGCTAATAGAGTCCGGGTCTATTAGGGTGTTACATTAAAGGTGGAGACACCATCTATATGAGGAGAAGTTTGAGGTGTTCTCTGATCACAAGAATCTCAAGTGTTTCTTTGATAAGGAGGAGTTGAATATGAGGTAGAAGAGGTGGATGAAATTCTTAAAGAACTATGTTTTGGGTTGAACAATTATCTCGACAAGACTAATGTAGTGGCTGATGTCTTGTATCAAATGTCACTACACCTGTCTTAGATGATGGTTAAGGAAGTGGAGTTGATTGAGAAGTTTAGAGAACTAAATTTAGGGATGACATTGACCATTGAAGGCATGAGGATATGTCAACTTAGTGTGACATGTGACTTCAAAGAGAATTGTATCACCTTGAAATTTATTTCAAAAAATTTTATTTGAATTTTATTAATTAGAATTTCATGAATATAATAGAATTAGTCATAAAAAGAATGGCTCAGAAAAAAATGTGAATAGTAATCTTGCAAGCCCTATGGACTCATCGGGACTACCGAAACTCTAGAATTAAGACCAGGAGATAGTCGAGATTAAGAAAATATAAGATTAAGGTTAGGAAAGGTTAGAAATGAAAATTTTAGACTCAGAATTAAATTTTGGATAATATCTATTTTACGAGTATGTTATTTTACCTGATCAGTCAGGTAAATTACAATGTATAGTTTTTTACACCATATGAAACTTGCAGTATAAGTTGCCACCTAATGTGACAAGTGTGTGGCTTAGGAAATGCCACACCATATCCTTTTCCAAGAGCCAATAGGAGTCTTACCAAAAAAAATTATAATTTAACTTTAAAGAAATAATTTTTTAATAGAAATTAATACACATGTTATTTTAAATGAAGAAAATCACAAACTACCATTTCTTCCCCTAAATTTTGGCCAACACCCCCTAAACAGAGCCATCTTCATCTTCTTCCTCTAGAACATACAAAACCCAAACTTCAAGTCCTAGATTACACACAAAAACTCCATAATCAAAGCACAACTTACATACTACCGTTTGTAACTACCAAATCAACCCCTTTATAAGGAAACCTCATATCATTATGCCATCAGTTATATCATTGTTCTTGCTATTCTAAAGGAGGGTTTACTTGAATTGGATCAAAAATTGGGCATACAAGCTTTTGAAGGAAGCCAAGAAAAAGAGTTAAAGTTGTGAGAGTCAAGTAGGGCTTTCTTTGGCCTCTTTTCTTTCAAAAATTGCTCTGAAATTTTCTAACTAATTTGGCTTGAAATTTTTGGTTGTGTTGATTAATAATATATAGGTATTGATGTGTATAATTGGGTGGAATAATTGGATGATGTTAGAAAATCCTTTTTGTCAAAATAATTTGTGAACCATGTTAATGGAATTCTCATATTTAAGCTGACAACTCAACTTGTATAATTTTATTCACATAGTTGGAGATCTTATTTTGAGCTAAAATTTTTATATGATGAAGTTGACATGTTAAGATATATCCAATAGTCTTTTTGGAGTCATTTTGAGCACTCTTTCTATTTTTAAAAATTCAAGAACTGAGCTGGATGGTTTTTTTTCCTGTACAGTCAATTCTTAAGCACCGAATTTGTGTAATTTTGTTACTACATTAAATGATCAAATTTTAACTTGAAAATTTTATAGGGTGTTGACAACATTTTGAAGTCTAGGCCTAAATTTTTGTAGGATTTTATATGTTTATTTGATAGGGTAATAAAATTGAAATTTCTAATTATTAGCTGAAAATAAGTAGTTTCTGACCTCAAAATTTATATTATTCTGTTAATATAGCTAGAGACCTTATTTTGCTTTGAAATTTTTACAGGGTCCCACAATCATATTGAATAAAATAAGTTTTCTTTGTTTTAATGATGTTTAGTAGTTGATCCAAAATTTTCTTTAGAATCGAAATTTTGGACAGGCTACTGATTTACTGAGTCCAAAATGAAATGTTAATGACCTGATGTCTAGTATGTAGGTGGAAATGTGCATCAGAAAGGGGGTTAAATCGTACTTGCTTCATTTTACTTTTCTAAAACATTTAAATCAAATACTATCAACTATAAAACTCCTAGTGTAGCGAAAACTTATTAGTAGTTTCAGAAAGTAGATTTCTGAAGAATAAGATTAATAACAGAATGACAAGAATATTATTTTAGCATATGATGAATAATAAAACGCAATGAAGAAATATAAAGGAGATTAAAGAGAGAAAGATGAGACATAAATATTTTTATACTGGTTCAACCAAATTGCCTACATCTAGTACTCAATAAATGTTGAGGTTCCACTAAATATCTTTCTCAAACAAGAGAAAGAACAAATGGATAGTCTTTAAATTAGCCTTCCCAAGCTCTCATTTGTGATCAATAGACAATGCCTACTACCACAAATTAAGTAGTTTTTCCCAGCCTCTCCAAGTTGAACTGTGACCAGTAAACCACCTGTTACTGACATGTTGATACTGTCTTTGACTAGCTTCTCCAAGCTAAACCATGAACAATAGACAAACTCAAAAGCTATCATGTTAGCCTCTCCAAGCTATCTCATAGCGATCACTACCGGATTGAGGATACAAAGGTTTAATGTTTGGGTTGCCACTCAAATTAACCTACACTAAAATTTCCTTAACATATATATGAAAAGATCTTGGGAAAACTTGCATGACTTCCTTCTATTATTTCTTCCTATGAAGAACATAAATCTATTTAAAGAATGAAGGAAGATTTTTACAAGTAAGGAATCTGATTACATTGTGATATGAACCCTACTAGAAATTGGGAGAGATTTTTATAGAATTTCCTCTAAGCACAGAGTATCCTTTTAACATTAGAGCACAACATCTCTATTTAAAGAAGGTCTTCCTTGTGACCATTGCTTATGATTTGTTCTTCCAAAGATAACTATTGATCATCCATTTGTGTCTTGGAAAAATAGTCTAGAAGTGTAGCATATCTATCTATCAGATCAGTTTGCAGAAGCTGTTGTGGAATATAGGTTTTTGATGTCTTTCAGAAATTACTCTTACTTTTTGAGCCATGGTTTTTGAACTTTTTTTTTTAAGACTTGGGATAGTTGACTTCAAAGGAAAAAGAGATGATTGATCGATTCTGACACCGGGATTTGACTATTTGAAATTTAAATTCAACATTCAAATTCAAATTTCCCTCCATTTCCAGTAATGCTCAACCCTCCATAGTTAAGTGAGCTTTCTGACGCGATGTAACAAATCCTTGATGATATCTTCACTTTCTGATCTTTAATCCAAGATTTATGATGATGACTGATTTACGATTGTGCTAATTGAAGATAGTGTAACATCTAGTCTTCAGAGATTGCTTGATATCTTCATTGTAAGCACACTTTCTAATGTCCAGTGCTACTTTCTGAAGTCTCAAGACTTGGTTTCTTGTAGCGTTGATATCTTCTTCAAATTGTTAGCTATCAATTGCTTGAGTAAGGATATAATTTCACTTCCATTTCAGTTCATATCTCATAATATGAGAAAAACATGTTTACACATGTAGAGTGAAATATATTCTTATTTAAGTGCCTTGCTCTTGCTAAATGATAAAAACATGTTATAATCTTACAAGAAACTCAAGACAACTAGCAGTCGTTCTTCAAATCATTTTCTTTAGATTAGCTTTGTTGTCATTCAAAACTAATTAGCGCATTTTAATAGGGTTCTGGAGCTAACAATCTCCCCCTTTATGATGACGACAAACCAATTTGAAAAAAATATTTTGAAGAGATATTGAAAGAAATATTACAAAAATATAAGCACGATATATTATATTCTTTTAACCTTAGCACTGAGAGTGATTTGTAGGAAGTTCCTTTCTTAAGGCATGATATGAATAAGATAAAAAAAATGTTTTAGCCTTAAGTAACTTAAATCAAAGCTGATATGATAGTTCATGAAATTTTTGAACTTACTCAGAGTACTTTCTGAGATAGATTGTAACGCCCCGATTTTCTGTCTGAGTGGAAAATGATCGAAATGCCCCTGAGGTCATTTTCGGCCCGAAATTCGAGGATGGCTGACTCGGCAGTACTCGAAGGGCCAACTCAATGTTTGAAGGGGATTGAATGGCCTGCGAATGTTTCCGGAAGCGAGAATCTCGTTTTTCGTAGTTTCGGGTCAAAATGACCAAAATACCCCTATAGCGTTTTTACGCGGGTAGAAGTGCCGTTTGAGCCCGAAACTTTCCCTAGAGGTTTAAAAACATGTTTTCATGTATCTAGAGGTCCCTGTTCAAGTCCCGGTGGTCCCGGGCAGTTTTTGTGCAAAATTACGATTTTACCCCTAGAATAGTATTTTTACGCCTAATGACGTAACTAAGCTAACCTAAGCAATATTAGGCTCTAAACGAAGATTAATTAATTTCCATAATTAATCTAGAGTCAAGATAAATTATTAAAGTTAATTATAACCTAAAATTGCTTAGATTAAATTTAAATCCCTTTTTAGAACTCAAGATTCCTAGTCTTGGAATCTTGAATAGTGTTTTCTCTCTCCAATTCCTTAAATCAAGGAATTGTGTCTAGAATTGTTTATACACTAAAATGAATTTATAACTCACTAATGATGCAAGAACACTCTCTAATTATGTCTTGCCAACCTTAATTACCCATTTCCTCACCTAAACACTTTCTTACAAATTCCTAATCTTAAGCATAATCAAAGATACACCTAAACACAACTCTAAACCACAATTAAAATGCAAACTAATCCTCCCCCAAATCTGATGCACATGGCCGAAACTTTCCCCCCATTTGACCACATGTTGAATTGTTTCTCACTCAAAGAACCATGCTTGAGGCTATACCTTGAACCATACCTCACCATACTTTGAACCATACCTCACCATGCCTCAAGACCACATTATCTCACCTCATGGAACTCATGGGATGCCCTCCAATCTGCAATGGCCGAAGCCTCCTCCTCTATGTGCACCCTTCATTTGTTTCATTTCTCTATAAATAGAATGCCTTGAGGAGCTTGCACCACTTTTAGATCATTTGCTAAGTTTAGGAACACTCAAATTTTCTTTTCTCTCAAAGTTCTAGTGTTCTTCAAGATCTTCAAAGTTCTTCAAGTTCTTTATCTTCTTCATCTTCTTCTTCCATCTTCAAGTTCATCACACCAAGTAGGGATTTCCTTTCATGTATTCTTTTCTTTAAAGTTCTTGTTCTAGCTTTATGTTCATAGTTTCTCTTGATTCTTTTTAGAACTTCTTTTCTTCTCCTTTTTCTTTCTCATTTTCGGCCATGGGCCTTGAATTTCAAAGAAATGAGAGCTTGATGATGAGAGTTTCTTGATGATGTTCATCACTTGAAACAAACTCTTAGAGCTTGATCTTTGTTCTTGAGTAAAATACTTCTAGTTCCTCCTTTCTCCAACTTTTGGAATCTTTAACTTTGATGATGTTTTAAAATGGTTCTAAGGACTCAATGATGAGGTCTCATGATGTTGATGTTAATATCTCATCAAGGTCATGGACTCTAGAGTTTCAAAATGTTCTTTTGTTTTCCTTGAAATTTCGGCCATTTCCTTTTCTTTTACATGCAAAATGTTTTGATTTTCTAAAAAAGTTATGTTGAGTTCTAAGAACTCTAGACTTTACTTTATCTTGGTTTGATGAGTTTGGGTTGAGGTTTAAGTTCCTTTAAAGTCTTGTTAAGAGCTCTAGAAAAATAAAATGAACTTGCATAATTTATTTTATGCTTGCATTTACATTTATATTCTTGTTATGCACCTTTGTTTTCAAGCTATCACCTAAGAACATAAAGATTAAAATGGAACTTGCATCATCACTTAATTTAATTCTCAAAGCCTTTCTATTTTGGCCTTAAAGTCAATTGTTGTTGGGCCTAGAGCACTAAAATAAAGAATTGAACTTGCATCATCACCTAATTAATTTCTCGAATGCCTATCTATTTCGGCCTTAAAGTCGATTGTTGTTGGGCCAAGAGCACTAAAATAAAGAATTGAACCTTGCATATTTACTTTCAAGCTTGCACGTTTAAGTTTACGCCTCCCATATTTACTTTCAAGCTCGCATGTTTAAGTTTATGCCTTGCATATTTAATTTAAGTCATCACTTTATTTTGTAAGCAAGATTAAAAATGAAAAGCATGAGCATGTTTATTTTATGTCGTAACTTAAGAACCTAGAGCTCAAAGACTTGCCCATTTCATTTCAAGTTAAAGTTTAATGTGAATGCATCCTTTGAATGCATGTTTCGGCCAAGTAGTGATGATGGACTTGCAATGAGTTTTCATCTAGCTACAAGGACCAATAGTCTATGTTCTAAGTTTTTCTTAAATGCTTTACAAATCTTTACAAGGTTATGTTATCATGAGATATGACTTTATTCCCTTTTAGAAGATGAAATATATTTTGGTCACTGACCTAAGGCTTCTCTTAGCCTCTTGATGAATTAAAATGATTTGCAAAGAGTTTTAGAAATTCTAATTTGATTCCAAGAGAAACTAGTTAACTTATGTACCTCGAAATGTCAATTTAATTCCCTTACTGAAGCTCCATGATTTCGGTTCTGTCATGATGAGTGTAATACTGTGTGGTGATGTTTTGATGTGTGAAAATATCATATGATGATGTAGAAATGATTCTATGCATAATAGGTAAGAAACTAGCTAACTAGAAATACCGTAAAGCTAGAATTTAACATAGTTTAGACCCATTTGTTTTTGGAACTTATCCAAACTGTTTTAATGGGAACATAATCAGATTAGGATTGTTTAGACATGAAAAACTTGGTAACATTCGGATTAGAATCAAATTTTAGCACCTATAGGGAAACTAGTAACTAGAAAACCGTAAAAATGCAAATGTAGAACTCTTAGAACATTTAGTTTTCTGGATTCTGTCCAGCAACATTACAACATGATAAATGTGATTTATAATTAGTCCTTAAGTATAGTAATGTCTCATAATTGATTTAGATTTAATTTATAGCGCCTTAGGTGAAGACGGAACCAAGAAAGGGTCTAAAACGTAAGTTCTAGAACCCCGTAACCACAAGTTAGAAATTCTGCTCTATGCTTTTCAGATTTGAGTATGAACATGAGGATTAGGAATGATGATTAATTATGAGCCCTTAGGTGCATAAAATATGAACGACAGATGTTAGAAAACTATATCTCAAGATTAAGAGCCGTAAGGGTCAAAGCATAAGCTACCGTAAGGGTAAGCGTTTGAATGTTCTATGATGAGGTATGTGGTATGTAAATGATGATGATGTTATTCATATGAGGAATTCATGAGGATATATGTTTATGTGGCATAAAGCAAATTTGGAAGGAATTCGGCGCAATGCCATTGTGCCGCCGAATTTCCGACAAATTTGGGAACTTAAAGAGATTTTTTGAAAATTAAGGTACTAAGATGGGTTCTAGGATGACACCGGTTCGGCCGAGCACCTCCATAGAACTCATGTGACATTGGTACCAATTTATACTCTTAGGTGACACCGGTTCGCCCGAGCACCCTTAAGAGAATTGCCCCATAACCCGTACTCAGATAGTCGGGATTTATGATTTATGATATGCTTATCGTTAAGTGGTAAGTAAGAACTAGTGACGACTAGTTAAGGTATGAGCTCATAACCTAGAGATGTGATACGTTCTGGGTGACACCGGTTCGGCCAAGCACCCCCAGTTCGATTGTCTTTTAGGGTGGCCCATGAGGAAGAGATGTTTCATGTTATGATTATGTCACTAAGTTTGTCCCATATGAACGTTACTATTGCCACTTTATGCCACCAAGTATGATGATGCTTGATATTATGTTTTATGTATGTGCATTAGGTAGTGTCATGCATACATCCTCTATTATGTTGCATTCATGACATTAAGATCATCCTAAAATGAATGGACCTTGGCTAAAGTATATTTTAAAGTTTAAAATGAACTTAATGCATGTTCAGTCATTTTGTATAATTAAACCCAAGGTTCCTGAGGACGTAGATGATGACACCTAGGTAGTAGGAGGCCCTACTGAGATTCTTAAGCAAGATTCTCACTCCCTCTATCTCTTTCTTTCCGTCATGTCTTCAGATGGCGATGTTCGTAGTGTTCATGGACACGCCGACATGGGAGGTGCACCATGACCCGGACCACGGGTAGTTCCATTTTGTGGGTCGATACACGGTTAGAGTATTCATGTTCATGGGTCGACCCTTCACTCCCCCGG
Source organism: Dalbergia cochinchinensis (assembly GCA_031216125.1). Classification (NCBI taxonomy): domain Eukaryota; kingdom Viridiplantae; phylum Streptophyta; class Magnoliopsida; order Fabales; family Fabaceae; genus Dalbergia; species Dalbergia cochinchinensis. The sequence continues at coordinate 6,944,370 of CM062376.1, forward strand.
TACATTCCCATCGTTTCTCCCCCGTCTCACCTTTTGGCGATGACCTGGTGTTCGAGCGCACACATCCCCTAGAGGAGAGGCTTCGCCGTACACCACCGTCCACGTCCGCCGCTCGAGACTACCCCCAGTATGTGCCCCGTTGCCCGTCGTCTTTTTCGGAGACGGATCCTTCCGAGGATTCGGCAACCCAGGTACCCTCCGAGGGATCTTCCCCCACCATACCCATGGACCTTGGGGAGGGTAGCGAGCCTTCCGTGACTCAGCCGAGGCTTGCACGACGACCGGAGATGAGGCCACGCCGTGGAGGTCACTTCCGAGCCCCGTCCCGCCTATTCACGCTGGAGGAGCTTGCTCAGTTTCCTGGTTATGTGCCACGCTCGAGGGATAGTCGCCAGTAGGAGGCTGTGGATGGCCCGGGTTAGAGCACACACCACTTAGATGGGGATAAACCTTCTTTTTTTTAGAGGTTATCCCATTAGATGCACTCGGGTAGGGGAGTAGTTTATGTTTATGTTTATGTTATGTTGTATCTCCTTTCATGTGTTCCTTTGTACCAAATTAAGTCCCACACTTATAAGTGGGCAAGTTATATATATATATGAGATGATATTCAGTGTTTTCCCATGATGTGCCTTTATGTGCCTTATGCTATGACGTTACGAGATGTATGTTTTGTCTGTTACTTGTTATATCGCATCACGCGGCTCTTACTTTGTATTTCAAAAAAAATTTACTCGTATTTTTCGCTAAGTATTTCTAAGTAAAATTGAGAACTATGAAGTAACAGACTAATGATTAACCTAAGTATGTTCTAGAGTATTGGGTTAAAAATTAGGATGTTACATAAATCAAAGATAGATGTGAATGTTTAAGTCCTTTATACATAAACAACCTGATTTTTAGTTAAAGAAGGATATTTTCTGAAGATCCTCGTGCTTGAAAAACTTAAGAAGTAATATTCGTGATATTTTATCTTAATCCATTTTCAGCACTTCTTTATCCAAAAGAATTTTTGAAAGGAATGCTCAAGGATATATGATAAACATAATAGAGCATTCATGATTTTGGAGGAAAAAAAACACACTGATGCTTATGTAGTTTTTGATCACTATGAGAGGTTTTGAAGCTCATTAGGGTTTAATCCTAGAATAAGCAAGGATGAGCTTTTTGTATTGAACTATGAAACTTTTCCCATAAGTATCAGAGCATGGAAAGATATTTGCAAAAAAAAAAAGGTATATGATCTTTTAAAAGAAATTTTGTCTAAAACATATGTGAAACAAGAACATAACACATTTTGTGACATATAAATACAACACACTTCAAGAGAGTTCAAAAATCTTGTTAACTGATTTTAGTTGTATCAAGACATGTAAGCGTGAGTTTCTGAAGGCTTGTCAGAAACTATACAAAACTATATTCTGATCAAGTTACACATAGCCTTTTTTAAACATATCTCATATGTATGTCAAAGATAATGTGTTTTGTAAAAGCTAAAGAAAATGATTAAGCTCATCATACGTGTCAAGGCTTAGCAGATTAATATGAGTATCAGAGCAACAACAACTTGTGCTTTTAAAGATACTTGCCAAAGGTAATCATAAAACACATGTAAGCTAAGTATCCTAGCATGTTAATGATTAAACAAGACAACACATACACATAAGAGATAAGAAGCAGACATTTAACAGAAAAATATATGATTAGCTAAGCATAAAAAAAGGCATCGATGTGAATCAGAGCTTAAAAAAAACGTATATGTGTATCAAAACTTAAGAGAAACAAGGCATAAAACATAGAAAACATATATGCATCATAAAAAATCATGATATATATATGAGCAGAGAAAGTAAAATGATTTTATATGAAAAGCTAATTGTTAGGGATTTACAAAAAAAAAATGCATGCTAAAAAAAAATCTCTAAGCTCCTCCTCAGCATAAGCTCCCCATGAGTTCCATAGACACATGATTTTCTTCAAATCTTTCTTTTCCCCCTTTTGGCATCATCAAAAAGGTGTGCCAGGAAACAGACATTGCAGAAATTAAAAAGTTTAAAGCTGAAAATCTTCTAGATGTTTGAGCTAACTACCATGCTCTACACTAGTTGCCTCAAATCTGTCCTGTCTGGATGAAATCTCCCTTAGACTCCACAGGATAATCTGATAGCTTGCTAAAGATTTTGTTGATGATGGAGGCCAAATTGATGGGTGTAGCAGCTGCTTTAGGAGATGGCTCGAAATGTTTAGGGTTACAGTCTCCCCTCACCTAGGCAATTCAGCCTGAATGTCACCTTATGCAGGAGTTGAAGGTGGAGAGGATAGTAGATGACCCTTTGCAGAAGTTGCAGCATTAGAAGCAGAGGTGGCATGAGCAAGAGAAGGAGCAGGCTTAGGTATAACAACATTGACATCTATTATTTGAACTGTTGAAAGATTAACAACTTCTTGAGTTGGAGTGGTAGAAGAAGGGGCATCTTGATCAAATGTAGAGGAAGAAGCTTCAGCTCTAGATGTCCTATCCTTTTGTTCCTCAATTTGCGTAATACGGATAGAAAAAAGTTAAGGCACCATCGGAACAAGAGCAAATTCTGGTTCAAGCACTTTTTCATTAGGCTCTTCGACAATGGGCTCAAGGTTTGAGAAGAGCTCATTGATAAGGAAGTTTAGGCCATTTACACCTTTTCTTCTGGTTGTGGCTTTGGATCCTCAGAATTTGACATTATGGCCAACACTTGACTTATGGTCATAAAATCCTCAGAATCATCAAACACTGTTTCATCGGGAGCAATAGGAGCTGGAAAAGAGGTGTACCCAAATTGTTGAGACAAGGGTTTTGAAAACTGCTCGTTAATAACTATAAAGGGTTTCAGGGCAACTTTGACTCTTTAGCTACTTGAGTCCTGAATTCCTTTAGCCTCTTCTAGTTTCCTTACATCTTCAAGTATCCTTTTCTCCTACAGGATCTATTACTCCTTAAGGATGAGGTCAGCTTCTCCTTCATCATCAAAGGGCTTAGGCTCCCTTGCTGTAGCTGCAATATGCTCTGCTTCACTCATATCTTTTAGAATGAGTGCAGCTCCTGGAACCCTTTTTGGCAAAGATCAATACTCCTCCTTTTGAGTTTCCTTCCGAATGGAGAGTTTGTTTGGTCTGCCTTGAGATTGTTCACCTTCTAATAACTCCATCTCTCTTTCAGAGGGCTTTTAACTTTTTGTGAGCTTCTGTCTTTTGGTTGACTACCCCTTATCTTTCTAAAGGAACTTGGATAGAGCCTTTTCAAACTCTTTTTCTTTAGATGTCTGCTCGGCTTCTTCTAAACTCTCTAAGCTATTTTAGAAAGGAAAAATATCTTCTTAGATTTTTTTTTCTTCTGCTCTCCTATTTTCTTCTTGTCCCTTACTGCCTCCTTCTCTGCCTTGGCCTCATCAATCAAAAGGCTTGTCTTTTTGGACCTTGTTTTCATAGGAATAAACTGGTTTTCTTCTTTGATCTAAAGGAGTTGCTGGTGTAGCCAGTGCCTGGAGCATATTCAAACCATTCTTCTGTTAAAGGGTATCAAAAGTGCTAGAAAATCTTTATCAGCAACACTCATAGGGAACTCTAGCAGTTCTTCTTAGACATATTTACTTTTGGTTTGGTTATCAAACAGAAAAGTAGCCTATAATCTATTCCCAGTAAAAATATCTATACTTCCTCGTCTAAGAAGAACAGTGAACTGAACCACAATAAACATTTTTCTTACCCTCGAACTAAGTAAAGAAAGTAGTAATGCTGTCAGGTTTATATTTAGTTGAATCAGTGAGGCATTTTGAAACTTCTTCAGCACTCATGCTGAGAAACTTGAGCTAGTCATCATTAGCTAAACAGTTAACTCTAGTAAAAGGAGCCCTAACCATAGTTGCTAAGTCAAATAGCCCTATTTCCATGAAAGTATCCCTGATGGTGATTGAGAGGGTGGTTTGATTCTTTGCCTCCAAAAAATAGTAGAAACTAGTGACCATTCCTGGAAAAATCCTATCAAAAATGTCCAAAAAGTATTCACATCCTTAGAATATAAATACCTCCTTAAGTATCTGAATTTGATTTAATAAGGAGTTGTTTAGCCTTTTTCCAGGTGCTATAGTTCTGCGAGAATTTTCTTCCTCATAAATCTCCTGCATATGAGGTTCATTGAACATAGTGAAAGGTCCTCATTTTAATAAAGAAACATCTATTTCTCTCCTTTCAGCCATTGATGATGATCAAAGGATGAGACTTGCAGATGACAGAAGGTAAGAAGTAGTTAGGGTTTGGTGAAAAGGAAAGCTAATAGTTGTTGTAAAGATGAGTGTTTGATGAGCGGGGTTTGCTAATTCAGAGAAGAAGGGTAATCGGTTGAGGTAGCATGTTTGGAAAGATGAAGGTAAAGGTAATGGGTGAGAAGAGGAAGTTTTTAAGTGATGGGACATGTCTAACTGAAAGTGAGGCAACATGGGAGAGAGAAACACAAAAGAGTGGGAATTATCCTAGCTTTTCATCTTTCTTTCAGAAAGAGAAATTTCAGACTCTTGATATTACTTTTTGAAGGAGTTACTTTCTAAACATCATGGTTTACTTTTTGACCCTCTGAAGAATCTTCATAAACTCATCAAAGACTCATCTTCCTACATTGAATTCTATGCTCCCACATAACCATTATTTTCTGACCCTCAATTTCTTTTTTTTGAACACATCGTCTTCTATATGATCAATCTATCTTCATTCTGATCTTGCAAATTGGACTTCTGATACAGTATCCTGACTTATAGATGTTCTGACCACTCAACTGATCAAAAACTGAACTTCTACTATTCTTGTAAACTAACATATCATATCTTCAAGAGAATACTTTGTCTAATGACTTCTGGCAGTTTGCTAGGTCTTTAGATGAGAGATATGGAAGGACAATGCCCAGAGATGTTTTATGCATGAACACTTATGCAAATCAGAAAACAAAAAAAAACTTTTCAAAAAATAGAAAAACATACAAGATATCTTTAGCAATAGATAGTGTGAATACATCTTGACACGAGGTCTTTGGTATGCACATCTATTATCTCAATATTTCTATTTTAACCAAGATAAAAAAAAAGGATTTTGCAAAACAAACTTGGATTTAGAGTGCTGAAAGGATTCTTAATAAGATAAATAACACCAGTATTATAGGAGATATGAAATACCTCAAGAGATTATCTTCAAGCTGGTTCCTTATCCATAGCATTTGGGTACAACAAATTGTAGCATTACTTGTGCTTTTTCTTTCAGCCATTTCTTTAGAGAAGTTACCACTAGCAAGTAGCATTTTGAGGCAAAGGCTTCATCATAAATAGTTTTCGATTAATCGATATAACCTTGTGCAGCCATGTTTACCTTGATGATGTCAGCTTTATTCAGATGGCCTTGATCATCTACTTTGTACTAATCATGATGTTTCAACATGTTATGTGGACTTTGTCTTTCTCTCGAACTTGATCAGCACATTTAGTATAGCTTCCACCCAACTTTGACTGCTCAAAGCTTTTTCAATACATTCAGATTCAACAGTAGTTATGAAAGCACAGTCTTGATATATATCCAGGGGATGACTTGGTTCTCGTACCCTTGGGAGTCATTCCATGAACTTAGACAATAGAAGACCGACTTCAAATCAAAAACTCTCATATAGTTTCTGTACATTGAGATTCTTCAATTTCTATGTCATCTTCATATTGCTCATTTTGTAATTCAAAAAGATTACTTTTTGATTATCTTGGGAGAACCAAGCATGCTTTCTAAAGTGTTGATGCTCTTAAGCTTACTTTCTAAAGCTTTGGATTTCATCCACTAGCTTTTTGGAATTTCCTTGACATTCATTTTCTCAGGACTCTCCTCAAGATCATCAAGATTATCAGCAAGATTTTTTTTAGGCTTTTTCATCATTGTACTTGGGAGATTCTTGAGTAGTTTATTCTTCAAATCTATGATTACTCTTAGGTTCAAAACATGATATCTGGAATGATCATCATCTTTTTACTTCTTGATGCTTTAGCTATAGAAACTTTTCAGATATATCTATAGGGAGAAAAGATATGATATTGGGAACCAGACTTTCATGGGTCCTTTTTGGTTAGTTTGAGAGAGAGAGAGATTTTCCAACCTTTCTAATGGAATTCTTTTTCAAGAATCATTTGCTAGGAAAGTATCTCTTCGTTCAGCAGGAAGAGCAGAAATAGAATATAGATATAATTGATGAAGTTGCAAAGTTTTTTCATCTTCTGTTTCCTTTGTATATCTGAAACTAGTCTTTGGAAACTTTAGACATTGATCATTATCACAAAAATGAAGTTTTTGAATTATATCGATTGTTCCAGGTCAGATCTTTAAAAGCCTTGAAGTCTTCTCAAAGATTAAGAAATAACTTGATGATATTCTTCACATTTCTTTTAGAGGCTTTAATTTTATCGAACTTGAGAAGAAGGAGATATCCTTAAAACAAAATCTTTCTTTCAGCTTTGCAACTTCATGCTTGATCTTCTCAATTTTTTCATAGCAACGTTATGAGTTCCTTGACTGGTTTGAGATATATAGAAGAATAAGCTTGAGAAACTTCTAGCAATGCATCATATGAAGAAGTTAATACATGATATGAAGGACAAGATACAGATACACTTACCTCACTTATCTCTGTTGAAGTGCCTTAGTCATAAAACACAAAATGGCAGCATATTCTAGCACATCATGACTTCCTAACTCATCCTTTTTCTAGATGTCTAGCACATTCTTCTTCTTTATGTAGGGATATATCTGTTAAGCTCTAGGCTTAGAACTCTTGATACATGATATTTCTTTTTACTATGGTTAGCCAAGTTGTTTTCTCAAGATAATCTTTGCCCTTTTTGTCTTTCCTGAGATTGATGTCTCTTTGTATTAGTCTTTACAGACATTTCACATTTTCCACAGTCATAGAGAATTCAGCTCCTTTTTTAACCTCAGATTTTTATATATAAGATCTTTCCTCTTCAAATAAGGTTTCAACAATTTTCATTGTTTTAGCATTGCATTGCATCTGATATGACAGCCTCAGGAGTAAGGATTTCTTGAGATGGTTTAATATCTTCAAACATCATGCACAATCTGATCCATATAGCCTCATTAGCAAGAGATGGTCAGTTGATTGATTGATCTTATGTGGTGAATATATGCCATTCTGTCCCTCAAATCTTTGTTCTCTACAATCATTGGATTGCTTAACCCCTCAGAGGCCTTGCTTTGATACCACTTGTAGGTGGAAATATGCATGAGAAGGGGAGTTGAATTGTGATTGCTTCATTTAATTTTCTGAAACATTTAAATCAAATACTATCAAGTATAAAACTTGTAGAGCAGCAGAAACTTAGTTAGTAGTTTCAGAAAGTACATTTTTGAAGAATAAGATAAATAACAAAATGGCAGGAACATTATTTCAGCATATGATGAATAATAAAAAGCAATAGAGAAATATAAAGCAGATCAAAGAGAGAAAGACGAGACACAAATATTTTTATACTGGTTCGGCTAAAATGTCTACATTCAGTACTCAATGTAACATCCTCCCAAGTATGACAACATCCTTAAGCCATGGTATCGTACTCGAGGAGTTGTTACTTATAATTTAACGAACCTTCCTTAAATAATTATAGCAAATTCGGTTGGTTCGTGTAATAACTAAGCGTAATTCTATTAAAATATATAACAAAGATACAAAAGATTTATTTAATATAAAGTTAGTCACATAAAGAAACTCTTGTATGAGTTTTAATACATATACAATCCCTATTACATTTGCATACACATATGCCTTCAACTATATACAACATCATAACTGCATCAACTACTAAACTACTGCTATTCTGAGTTCTTTCAGGTAATAGTCCCATAGTCTGCTGGATCAACCTGGAGACGATACGAGAACACAACACACATAAGGGTGAGAATTATAGAATTCTCAGTAGGGCAATTCCCTAAATGTATAATTATAATGTCATCCTCATCATCATAGCCACTTAGGTTTATTAAAAAAAGAGTGATCATGACTTTATAACAATAGTTCATTTTTAGAGTTCCAAATCATACTTTCGAAGTAGGTAGTTTTTAATGATTAATCACTTAATGCATATATATTGTAATGTTCAAACATCTAGTAAATCATCCTAAGCAAACAATTCAAAAATAACAACCAAAACATAAGTAGAATTTCATTCTTACAAGCATTATCGAGTAAACTTATATGCAAAAATAATAATAAATTATGCGTTTCTTTTCGTGGCCGAGGAACTTAATCTAGTGCATTTTTCTCTTTTCATTGACATAGAAAAGACTTAGCTCATATCATGTTGTAAAACTTAATTCAGTGCAACTTTCTCTCTTCATTGATATAGGAAAGACTTAGTGTATACAATTTATACCAAATGGTATTTATAGTGGATAACTGTAACGCCCCGTTTTTCTCTAAACTTTTAAATGACCAAAATGCCCCTAAGGACATTTTTACCCGAAACACGAGGACGGCTGGCTTTGGCCATCCTCATAGGGTTCATATGTTATATGAAGGGGATTGTATGATTGTGAATGTCCAACGGAGTAGAAAAACCTCATTTCTGAGATTTCTGTGCACAAGTGACCAAAATACTCCCGTGACAGATTTCAGGCAGTTTTAAAGTTCTGTTTCGACCTGGACTTTGTTCCGAGGTTTAAAGCAATGATTTTAAGGCATGAACTATGTTTGTTTAAGTCCTGGAGGTTCCGGGCAACTTGTGGTGAAAATTACGATTTTGCCCTTACATATTGCATTTTAAGCTTAATGAGTTATTTAACTCTAAACCTAAGCAATATTAGGCTCTAATTAAAGGTTAATTAATTTCCATAATTAATCTAGAGCCAAAATCATTATTTAAAATTGATTGGAACCTAGAATTGCTTAGGGAAATTCAAACTTAATTCTAGTTTCTTTCTTTAAAAGAGAAAAAAGTACTTATGAATAGTGTTTTCACTATCACGTTTCCTTTTCCAAGATAGGTTGTCACACCCACATCACTAGTCATAGAGGCATTGACTTCACTAAACCTACAAGACCACTTCTAACCTAAGGGTTTATAGCTTGAATTAACTAATTAGTTTGCTTAGAGTACCTACTTAACAACCATTAATCCTAAGCCTAATCTATGTCACACCAAAGCACACTTCTAGAACATGGTTTTTGAGGATATATTTTTCCTCTCCAAGGCTGCCAAGTGGCGCCACCCTCCCCCTAGAAGTCAAATAAAAGTTAGTCTAAGTTGTCAAGCTACCCTATGATTCATGTCTTGTACTCTTTCAATCAATGTCCAACTTTCAAGAAAAATGTCATTCAAAGATTTAAAGAATAAATTATATGGTCAATCAAGGTTTTCAATTCATTCCTAAATTAAAAACATTTATGTCATTCAAAATTCAAAAAGAACTATATTTTATCTAGTCATTCAAGTTTCTTTAAAGGCTATGCATAGACTATACTTCCTTTACATCTAAACCATGCTTTGAGTTGACAAGTCAAGAACATATTTTCTTCTCCTTGGGCCATGAAACCACACGGTTTCCTCTTCATGTTGCAGCCCCACTTTTAGTGATTTTGGTTCATTCAAAATTTTAAAAATAAGTCACATTTTCAAGACAAGTCATAGGCTACACCTAGCTACACTTATGACCATACTTCTGATTGACAACTCAAGAGATTTTTTTTTCCCTTCTCCTTGTGGCCACAATTCGGCCAGCCCTCCCCACCCACACAACCATGGTTTGGTTGCCTACAAATAGCTTGCCTTGGTGAGCCTTTGATCACTTTAGTCATTTGCAAGAGTTTGAGCCAAGAGTAGGCGCTTGTTCTCTCTAAAAGTCTCTCCAAGTTTTCCTTTTCTTCTCCTTGTTCTAAGAGGAAACCGCCACCCTCACTACCCTCAATCTTCATCTTGTTCTTCTCCAAACACTTGGCTAAGCCCATATACAAGCATATACATCTTCTTCCTCCATTTCTCCATTCGGCCGAATCCACCTTCAAGGATTCAAGGAGGTTTATTTCATTTCCTCTCCAAGGACCAACCTTTCCTCCTTCTCTAGACCATCAACACAAGGTAGGGAACTCTTTCTAAACATGTCTTTGATTCTTATGCTTGAATCTTGATTGGGAGTTGATGAATGGTTGAACCTCTATGTTGCTTTCTTTTTTGGGTTTCTTCCTTTTCTTCCCCCTTAGTTTTCGGCCTCAAGGCCTTGAATATGATAGCTTGATGATAAGTGTTCTCTAGATGTGACCATGAGTCTATCTCTCATGAGAGCTCTAAAGCTTGAGTTTTTCTTAAAGAAAGTTTCATTCTTTACAAGTTTAGTTAAAAGAGTTTATGTTTCTCTTGAACATTTTGGATCTTCTTCCTTCTTCTTCTCATGTTTTCGGCCATGGAGCCTTTTTACATGTGAAAAATGTAAGCTTGATGATGAGAGCTTCATGTTGATGCTTGTCACATGAACAAACTCTAAAGCTTGAAACCTTGGCCCTAAACCAAGCATGGTTTTGGTTTTGCTTTCTTCTTTATCATGAACTTTGTTTTAAATATTTGTTTTAAAGGAAGCTATGTACTCAATGATGAGGACTTAGGATGTTGATGCTTGGAGCATCAAGATCTTGGTCCCTAGAGATTTAAAAATGGTTCCTTTCTTTTGTTAAGATTCGACCACTTTCATGAAAGTTAAGTTTTCTTTTGATGCCTTAGTACCAATGGTCTTTCTTTTCTTGTGAAGATGAGGGTTGGGTTGAGACTATGTTCCTTCTTAAAGTCTTGTAAGAGCTCTAGACAAGATATAAAAGTAACTTGCATTCACGTTTACCTTACGCTTTGCATAGCACGTTTATTTCTATGCAATCACTAAACCCCAAGACTAAGAATAAACTTGCATTAAGCACGTTTAAATTTCAAGCTTTGCATCTCATGTTATATTTCAAGTCCTCACTAAACTCAAAGATTAAAATGAAGGTGCATTTCATATTTATTTTGAGCTATCACTTTACTTCCTAATGGACTGTAAAAGCGGAATGCATAGCACGTTTATTTTATGTCATCACCTAAGATACTAGAGCTCAAAGACTTGCCCATTTCATCTTGAGAAGAGGTTAACCATGGAAACATTCTTGGAATGTACATATTGGCCATGTGATGATGATGGCTCCAAGATGGGTTTTCATTAGTCACAAGAGCCTATAGCTCATGTTTTAAGTCTTTTTAAAACATAGGTGGTACTCAAAAGCATTTTGAGTATGTTCTTATATTTATGAGGGTTTTGACAAGTTAAAATGATTGCTAAAATGTTTTTGAAGTTCAAAATTGTTCCAAGAGAAACTGGCCACCATAAGCATTTCAAAGGAATGACTCAGATATGTTCAGACCTGATTTTTCGTGTTTTTAAGATGCTGGTAATCGATTACACAGCCTATGTAATCGATTACCAGAAAGCTTGGATGAGCTCAAACATGAACTTTTGCCCAAAGTAATCGATTACTATATAGTGTAATCGATTACACATTCTGGACTCTAGTAATAGATTACCGAATTATGTAATCGACTACCCAGATGTTCTAGGGGCCCAGCAAAGTGTTTTTAAACAAAGTAATCGATTACAAGTTTCATGTAATCGATTACCAGAACCCCCTATCTTCCATGTTTTGAAATCTCGAAGCTGTGTAATCGATTACGATACTTATGTAATCGACACGTAACCCAAGTTCACAAACGTAATGCCTTTCTGATTCGATGACTTGAAGCTATGACCTTACTTTGCTTGAATCTGGGAATTTTTATGACATGAGTTTATGCTTTAGCCTCACATGAATATATGATCTTATGTTAGATTTCAAGCATGATCAAGTTAAGAGGCTCATTGCTTACTCCATGAGTGAAGTATGATGGTACCATGTGAACTATTATTCTTCAATGATAGTTTTATGTTTGCATGTTATTGTTCTTTAAGAACTTTAAAGATGCCTATGATGTAATTATGTTTGACATACATGAATTATGTGGCATTTTGCATTAACATGCTAAGACTTAAGGTGACTTAAACTATGAGAAGATGATCCTTGAACCACCAGGTTAAGGGTGGGGATAAGGTGATTCTAGCCCCCTAGACCCGTACTTTAGGTCGGGACCTTTAACTTATCAAAAGGGATAAGTCCATGTGCTAGTGACGACTAGCGTGTTATGAGCTCATAACCTAGAATTTTTCTCCACAGGGAGATCAGTAAGGGTGGCCCCAGGAAAATAATGATGATGTTTTAATGTCACCTCAAGTAACCAAGATATGTATCATGTTCCATGAATTATGCTTCTATGCACCATGATTATATGAATTTATGTGCTATGACCCATGACATAGGAAACCATGATATATGATTTATGTTCTATGATCCAAGTTATATATGATTTATGTTCTATGATCCAAGTTATATGATTTCTGTCCGAATTATATGATTGAAGTCCCACGATTTACTTCCCATGATTTATGTAAATACAAGTGATATGTTAAAAGGAACGGATCTCGGAAATGGAGACTTTAGAAAACTCATAATTGAACCAATAAATGTCCATGGTTTTATAAATAAACCGAGGTTCCTGGAGACGTAGATGATGACACCTAGGATAGGAAGAGAACCCTACTGAGTTTCTTTAGTAAGAATCTCACTCCCTCTATCTCTTTCTTTCCATTACGTCTTCAGAGCGAGATGGCGACGTTCGTGCTGTTCGTTGATACGCCACGGTGGGAGATCCACCATGACCCGGAGCATGGGTCATTCCATTTTGAGGGTCGATGTACTGTACGCATCTTCATGTTTTTGGGACGGCCATTTGCACACCCCATGTATAGTTATCGCTTCTCCCCAACATCCCCCTACGGTGACCCCACGATCTTTGAGCATGCACGGCCATGACATGAAAGAAACCTGCGGACCCACTCTGCCGGTTCAGCTGACATACCGGAGTATGTGCCACTATCGCAGCACTTGGAAGAGGACCCTGTGGAGGACTCCCCCATGGACCATGAAGGCTCTGCCCCCACTCCGCCTCTGCGACCGATGGGCAGTGGGGAGACGGTCACTCAGCGTCGGAGGGCTTCGGTGCCCGGACCACGACCCCGATGTGGACGACATGTTCAATCACAGGGCATGCCTGCACCCGCCGAGCTCCGCCCGTGGATTGCCTACGTTCCTCCGTACCCGTGATCCCGCTGCATAGATTGGGGGGTAGCCCTTAGTGCATGCACAATACGTAGTGTGGATGAAACCTCTGTTGCATTGAGGTTATCCACCTTAGGTTGCACGTGGGTAGGGATGTTTCTTTCTAGTACATTTCCGTGTATTCTGTATTTTCACTGTATTCATGTTTACTATGTACTTGAAGAGTCCTGCCTTGTAGGGTAGGAAGATTATATATACGAAGTATTTCGGTTGTGGTGATGCTATGATTTGGAGCCACCTCTATGTTTATATTTCTGCACTTTATGATACCGACCCGATGAGATACGCACGGCTCCTATGTTATGTAATGTTTTAAGAAAAAAAATTGGCTCGTATTTTCGTTAAGTTACTCTTTAAAGAACCATGTCAGTAAGTAATGACTAGTATTTGGCCTAAGTACGTACTAGTAGTATTAGGTCGAATATTAGGGTGTTACAATAACTCCAAAAAAGGAAATAGACTGCTTATTAGGATAAGCTCAATTCTATACGTGATCATTGAATTTCATTTTTTTCCATTTCCTAATCACATACAGTTCTATTCCTAGCCGGTGCGTTTAGCGACTCACAATATCTCAGGGGAAGTTCCTATTTTTTCATTCCCCTCAATTCAATCCATGTCTTGTTTTTGTTTTCTCCATATGTCAGAACATGCACGACTAAAGTTCATATATTCTCTTTTACCTGTGTATATCATTCACTTTTCTTTTCCAAATGCATGCATGAGACACATATATACACATTCATTCATAATATGATTCCAATCATGCCTCAAACCATTCCTTAAAGTTATTAGCATGCATTCATATATATCATTCTTGAACCAAAGGTCATTATTCCATCAATTCAAAGCATCAATTCATTTTCAGTACAAATATAGCATGTTGAAAGAATTCACACCTAAGCAGTATGATTTATTCTGCATATCAAAAATCCATTGCAAGGGCTATAAAAATTCCCCAAGACACCTCAATGTGTATCTAAGGTTCTCTAAAAATTTCAAAGCAATTAGAGGTTCAAACTGTGATAACAAAATTCAACAAATTTGATGGTCAAAGACCACCTAATCTTAGCTCAATCAGAATCTCATAATTTTTAACCCTAGAAAATGATTGAATAAAGTCATAATAAAAATCATGATTACACTTCAATATGTTATTAACTCCCTGTAAAAATTTCAAAGAAAGAATCAATTATTTGCTATGGTAACAAAATTAGCAAATTTCTTAGCTTCAGAGTCAACATCTCAGGCGGCACAATTATAACTTTGGTTCATGATTTTTCTCAGGTAGTAAAATTCCTTATCATGCACCACAAAAATTCTCAGAGTTTTTTCAATATGTTAGATTCAGCATATAATTTTTATAGCTCATAAAAATGACTACAATTGAACTAGAAAATTCATGAACAAACCCTATCCTATTGAAATCTGAAGATCTAGCAGCATGTGTCAAATTCTCTTTTAACAAAAATCATTTTTCACAACATCAAACCACTCCACCAAAATTAACACATCAATATCAATATATAACCAACCAATCCAACTAAAAATAGCCAAATCATAAAAACAGAGTTGAATGTAAAAAAGGTTTAAAATTCCCTACTTTGGTGAATTTAAGGATGCTAGCTTCAACGATGTTCCAAGAATGATCTTGCTCACTTCAAGACCACTAAATCAACATCAAATCCTTCATTAGGCAGTGAAGAATGATCTCTCAAGGTGGAAAAATGTGATGGATTCAAATTCTAATCGGATAGAATTGTAAGTATCGATGAGAGGAGGAATTTTAGTGAAAGGAGTTTGTGGATTTAGCAAGTCTAGGCTAGGATTTTTGAGGTTTGAATCTTGTTTCCAAGCTTTTGAAAAGCAAAAATGGAGGCTGCCTTTAGATGGCCGAGAATCACAAGTTATGGAGTGATAAGGTTTGTTGTTATCTTATATATAAAGAATGAGTATTATAATGCGTAATTAAGTAATCTTTAACCAAAGAAAGAAAAATGGATTGCTAAGATTAAATCTTGTAATTCAAGATTGAATCTTAGCCATTCATTTAATATAAATAGATAATATCCTTTATTTTGTAAAGATTAACTTAGTTTTCGGTGTTAAAAATCGCATACCTAAATTTCACCGAATAGGTAAAATACCATACCTGGGTAATGAGATATTGCCCAAAAATTAATTCTAGGTACAAAATATTCATTTCCAACCTTAACCCTATATTTGCTCAGTTTTGGGTATCTTTGGGTCTTGAATTTAGGGTTTTGGCTGTCTCAACGGGCCCATAGGGCCTACTAGGTAACTATTCACTTTTTATTTGGCAAAACCGTTGGACCGTCCTCATCATTATTGAAACTATTAGATTTTTGAAATTATGTCTAATAAAGATCAAATTAATTTTTAAATGATTTTTGGGGTGTTACACTCAACAAATGTTGAGGTTCCATTAAACATCTTTCTCAAACCAGAGAAAGAACAAATGGATAGTCTTTACATTAGCCTTCCCAAGCTTTTATTTGTGACCAACAGACAACGCTTGCTGCCACAAATTGAATAGGGTTTAGGGTTTAGGGTAGTTTTTCCTAGCCTCTCCAAACTGAATAGAGTAGTTTTTCCTAGTCTCTCCAAGCTGAATCGAGTAGTTCTTCCTAGCCTTTCCAAGTAATCAGTAACTAGTAAACCACCTGTTACTGACACGTTGAAAGTAGTCTTTTCCTAGCCTCTCTAAACTAAATCGTGAATAGTAGAGAAACTCAGAAGCTGCCATGTTGCAAGTAGTTTTACATTAGCCTCTCCAAGCTATCTCACAGTGATCACTATTGGATCGAGGATACAAAGGTTTAGTGTTTGGGTTGCCACTCAAACTAACCTACACTCAAGTTCCTTTAACATATGCATGAAAAGATTCTAAGAAAACTTGAATGACTTCATTTTATCATTTCTTCCTAGGAAAAACATAAATCTATTCAAGAACGAAGAAGGAAGATTTTTATAAGTAAGGAATTTGATTATATTATGATATGAACTTTATTGGAGACAATGAGAGATTTTTGCAGAATTTCCTCTTTGAGCATGGATTCTCTCTCTTTAACGTTAGAGCACAACATCTCTATCTAAAGAATGTCTTCCTTGTGACCATTGCCTATGATTTGTTTTTCCAGGGACATGTGTTGATCATCCATTTGTGTCTTGAAAAGATAATCTAAAAGTGTAACATGTCTGTCTGTCAGATCAGTTTGCAGAAGCCATTGTGGAATTGAGGTTTTTGATGTCTTTTAACCATGGTTTTTTGAACTTTTTCTTCTAAGACTTGGGATAGTTGACTTTAAAGGCAAAAGAGATGATTGATTGGTTTTGACACTAGGATTTGACTTTTTAAAATTTAAATTCAAAATTCAAATTCAAATTTTCCTCCACTTCCAGTAATGTTTTGCGCTCCATAATGAAGTGAGCTTTCTGACATGATGGAACATATCCTTGATGATATTTTCACTTTCTAATCTTTAATCCAAGCTTTAAGATGATAACTGATTTGCGATTGTGCTGATTGAAGATAGTGTAACATCTGGTCTTCAGAGATTGCTTGATATCTTCATTGTAAGCGTACTTTCTGATGTCTAATGCTACTTTCTGAAGTCTCAAGACTTGGTTTCTTGTAGTATTGATATTTTCTTCAAATCGTTAGCTATCAATTGCTTGAGTAAAAATATAATTTTACTTCCATTTTAATTCATATCTCGTAACATAAGAAAACATGTTTATATATGCATAGTGAAATATATTCTCATTTGAGTAAGCCTTGCTCTTGCTAAATAATAGAAACTCAAGACAACTATCAGTTATTCTTCAAAGCATTTTCTTTAGATTGACTTTGTTGTCATTCAAAACTAGTTAGCACATTTTGACAGGGTTCTAGAGCTAACATAGTATACTATGTGAATTTAATGATGATGTTACACATGTAAATTTGAGTGCTCATGACAAATGCTCCTACATGAGAAAAAGATTGTGATTATAGCTTGAGATCATGAGTGATGTGTATGCTTGATGGATTAAGAAACTCAGAAATTGATGCTAATGCATATGTGATCGTAATGCTTGTATATGTGAGCTTGATGATGATGATTGTGAATACTTTTGATAATTGCCTCTATATGAGGGAAAGATCGAGAATATGTTTTCTAGGGCTGGAGAAAGTAAATCTAGTATGTTAGGGAAAGTATACCTGACTACTCTTGAATTGAGTCGAGGAAAGTAAACCTGACTAGGAATAGATCATGTATAAGAATGGGCTCAGTCCTGAAAAGTAATATATTGCCCTGGAATGGAATAAGCAACCATAGATCAAGGGCCAAGACAAGTTAAAGTAGTAATTGTCCTAAGTAGTCCTTTATATTATGTGCTAAGTAAAATTAGAGATCCCCTTCGATATGTCAAGGGTACATAAAGATGACAGAGATGTATATGAGATCCCCTTAGACATATCAATGGCACATAAAGATAATTTCAATAAAGATGTGGCATTTACCATATGCATACTCATATTATATTGAATTATTTGACTAAGTTTATATATTATGAACTTGATCATTATGATGTATGTATATTAAGGGATTGAATGATAAAAGAAACCCACTTTGGAAGGATGATTTTAGAACTTTAAAGTGAACCTTTGATGTGTTGTATGATCATATTTTCTTAATAAATTGAAGTGGCTGGGATGATGACGATGACATGGATTTTATTATGCATTTTGGGGATGCCTTACTGAGAATTTCACAATTCTCACCCCTATGTTGTTTGTGTTCTTGTGTCATCTCTAGATTGCTCAAAAGAATTATGAAGCTGCTGCCATAGAAGAATTTGATATGTAGTAGCTTAATAGTTGAAGTCCTTTATCAATTTTATTTTGTTATGTATATATGTTCGTAATTATATAAGGAGACAGATGTATATTAAAGCTCATAAAAGAGTTTTCTTGTATTTGAATTTGTACTCAATAAATACTGTGTTACCTTTCTATATATTTAGTAGAACTATGAATTAGTTATTGCACGAATTGATCAAATTTTCTATAGATACTTAAGTAATATCCGCTAAATTATAAGTAACAATTCCTAAGTCCAATGTCATAGCTTAATGATGAGGTTGTACTTGGGAGGGTGTTACAAGAATCACTCGAGGTCAATAGGAGGATGAGCAGTTTAAGGAGACTTTAGAGGCAATAAAAATGGGAAAAGTTGAAGGGTTTCACCCTTGGAGCTGATAAGTTATGGAGATTTGAGGGCAAAATTTGTGTGCCAGCGAGTAATGACCTCTGTAACACCCAAAAATTATTTAAAAATTAATTTGAGCTTTATTAGACATAATTTTAAAATTTTGACAATTTCAAGAATGATGAGGATGGTCAACAGATTTGTAAAAAAAATAGTTGAATAGTAACTTACCAGCCCTGCAGGGCATTAAGACAGCCAAAACCTCAAATTCGGGACTAGGAGATGCCTGAAACTAAGAAAAGAAGGGGTTAATGTTAGAAATAGTTAAAAATGAAGTTTTAGACCTAGAATTAATTTTTGGGCAATGTTTGATTACCCAGATATAATTTTTTACCTGTTCAATAAAATTTCTGTGTGTTTTTTAACACCGAAAGATAGTCTAATCACGATAAATAGATAATGTATATCTATTCAACACATGTATAAGGCTAAGATTTAATCTCGAATTCCAAGAATAAATCCTAGCCATCCATCTTATTTTCTTTCTTTAAGAATTGTACCTTTATATTATATAATATTTATTCATTACTTACAAGATAATTATAAGTTGAATTATTCTTGAACAAGCCAACCATCATTCGGCCATCACCAAGAGAGAAACATCAGCAACTTTATTTCCATTCCAAGAGCTCAAGTTTGATTTCCAACATCAAAATTCTTGGCCTAAAATTGTTAAAACCCTAACCTTCCTTTACTAAACTTGTTCTACACTTTGATACCTACAAATCTAACCGATTAGAATTTGAATCCATCAACTTTTTCTACTTTGAGAGCTCATCATATGCTGTGTAAGGAAGGTTTTGGTGTGGGTTAGAAGGCTTGAAAGTGACAGGGATCAATCTTGGAGCATCCTTTACAGCCAAGATCTCTAACGCTCCAAAAAGTAGGGTTTTTGAACCTCTTCTTCTTCAAATCCATTTTTCTGTCTTAATCATTTTTCAAATTGATATTTTTAGTTGTATTGGTTGATGATATATGGATATTAATGTATTAATTTTAGTGAAGTGTTTGGATGATGTTAGAAAACCCATTTTGGCAAAACAAATTTTGAATCATGTGCTGCAATTCTCGGATTTGTACTAGCAGGGTACGAATCACAAATTTTCTGAGGTATTTGTAGATATTTTATGAGCTAGAAAAATTATATGTTGAATCTAACATTCTAAGGAAACTCCATAATTTTTCTTGGGTGTTAAAAATGACTTTTACTATTTTATAAAAATCAGAAATCAAGACTATTGTTGAGTTGTTTGGATAGCCAATTCTGAAGCTCTAAGATTGTCTAATTTTGTTACTATACCAAATGATTGAATGATCACTTGAAATTTTTATAGGGTGTTGAGGACATATTTAAGCCCAACTATAAATTATTGTATGATGTGACATGCTCATTTGATAGGGTAACAAAATTGAGAACTATGGTTGTTGGCTATAAATAGGAGGTTCCTAACCTTTGGATTTGTCTAATTTTGTTAACATAATTAGAGAACTATTTTTACCCTGAAATTTTTATGGAACCTTATGGACACATTGAAGTGTCTTAGATAATTTTTATATCCTCTGAATTAGTTGTTTGATATACAAGTTAATTGATGCTACAAGGGTGTGAAATCTGCCCATTTGATGTATTCATGCTACGGCATTATAATTGTGACATAATGACATTTGGTTCAAGTATGATGTACATGAATACATGCTAGTGACTTTAAGGATTGGTTTGAGGCATGATTGGAATCATATTGCGAATCAATGTATATATATGCCTTATGCTTGCATGTGGAAAAAGAAAAGTAAATGATACATATTTGTGGCAAAAGAGAATATGCAAACTTCAATCATGCATATTCTGATATATGGAGAAAACATAAACAAGACTTAAGTTGAATGAGGGAAATTAAAAAGAGGAAATTCCTTAGCATGTTTTGACATATGGAGAAAACAGAAACAAGACTTGGATTGAATTGAGGGGAAGGCAAAAAGAAAAACTTCCCCCAAGATATTATGAGTCAATAGACGTATCGGCTAGGAATAGATCTATGTGTGATTCGAAAAAGGAAAAAAATGAAGTTCGATGACCACGTATAGGAATGAGCTCAATCCTAATAAGCAGTCTATTTTTCTTGTGTAGTGTGATCCACTATAAATACCCTTTGGGTATAAACTAAGTCTTTTCTATGTCAATGAAAAGAGAAAAATGCACTGAATTAAGTTCCATATCCATAAGAGAAAACTAGGGAAATCCCTTTGATAAGTGAAGATGATTTCATTAAAGATTTCGACATTTATCATATGCATTCGTATATTAATTTGAATTGTTTGTCTAGGATCATTTACTACGTGTTTGGACATTACGGTGTATATGCATTAAGGTGATTGATCATTAAAAGCTACCCACTTCGGAAGTACGATTTGGAACTCTAAAACTGAACCATTGTTATGAAATGCATGATCACTTTTTTCTATAAACCAAAGTGGCGGGGGCGATGACGATGACATTATGATTGTGCAATTGAGTTACCCTACTGAGAATTGTATAATTCTCACCCCTGTGTGTTTTGTGTTCCCATGTCGTCTCTAGGTTGATCTAGCAGACTATGGGACTGTTAAACAAAAGAACTTGGAATTGCAGTTGTTTAGTAGTTGATACCGTTATTATGTTGTACATAGTTGTAGGCATATGTGTATGTAAATATAATAGAGACTGTATATGTATTAACGCTTCCTTATGCCTAGTTATTAACGTGTTAATCAAACTTGCTATATATATTTAAGAAAGGTCTGCTAATTAATAAGTAACGACTCTTGAGTATGATGTATGACTTAAGGATGAGGTTGTACTTGAGAGGATGTTACAACCTCCGAAAGTAGATTTTGGAGTAGGCTCTTAAGAGCCATTTCACTATTCATCTCGGTACTACCAAGATGTATTAGGATTTGAAGATGTTTTGGTGGCCTGGCTTGAAGCGAGACATGGTCAAGTGGGTGAGAAAATACTTAGTCTGTCAAAAGGTGAATATTGAGCACTAGAAACCTTCAGGGATGTTACAACCTTTGTCGATTCTCAATTCCCACATGGAGATGGGATAGGATCTTAATGGATTTTGTGACGAGTCTACCCAAGACCCAAGCTAGCCATGATGCCATATGGGTGATTGTGCATTGACTGATGAAGTTGGCTTACTTTTTTCCTATTAAGACAGCTTATTGTTTGGATAAGTTGACTTATTTGTACATCCAAGAGATCGTTAAGTTGCATGGGTGCCATCGACGATAATCGTGGATTGTGTCAGCAGTTTAACTCACATTATTGGGAGCCTTTCAGAAGGCATTTAGTTCGAAACTATGCTTGAGCACGGCATAAACCCTCAAATAGATCACCAATCAGAGAGGACCATACAAACCTTGGAGGATATGTTGAGGGCCTGTGTTTTGGACCAAAGGGGAAGTTCGGATAAATACTTGGCATTAATCGAATTTGTATATAACAATAGTTATCATGCAAGCATCGATATGACATCGTATAAGGCTTTGTATAGGAGGAAGTGTCAGTCCCTTTTGTGCTCGTATGAGCCCGATGAGCAGAGCATGTTAGGATCAGATGTTGTAAGGGAAACGACGGAACAAATCAAGAGATCAGGATAGGATCCTCACTACTCAAAGTTGATAGAAAAGCTATGTGGATAAACGATGAAAGCCGATGGAATTCCAAAAGGGAAAGCATGTATTCCTTAGGATCACCCCACAAAATGCATAGGGCGAGCTGTGAAAGTCAAAAAGTTGAGCCTGGATTCCTTCGTCCCTTTGAAATCCTTGATAGAATCAGGTTAGTAGTGTATCGGATAGCCTTACCACCTGATCTGTCTAACTTTCATAATGTCTTCCATGTTTCTCAGTTGAGAAAGTACCAGTCCGACCCTAGTCATGTATTAAACCCAGAACAAGTACAATTAAGGGAGGACTTAACATTTACCTATCACCCATGGGGATTGTAAATAGAGGAGTGAAGCAGTTGAGAAGAAAGACCGTACCTCTAGTTAACGTGGCTTGGGGACAGACAAAGGTGGAGGAATACACATGGGAGTTGGAGTTGGAGATGAAGTCCCAATATCCCAAGCTATTCATAAGTAATGAATTTCGAAGGTGAGATTCTTTTTAAAGAGGGAGAAATGTAACGACCCAATTTTCCCTTCTATGCAAAATGATCAAAATGACCCTGAGGTCATTTTGCACAAGAATTGAGTATGGCCATCCTCAAAACATTAAAGGGGCTATATGTGTTTTAGATAGCAATCGATGTGAAAATCGCAATTCTCGATTTTTTCTGTGCACAAAATTGCCAAAATGCCCCTGAAGTAATTCAGTATGGGGTTGAGTGACGACTGAAACTAGTCATAACCAAGGGGTTGAATATGTTAATTTGAGGGGGTATCTGAATTTTGGTTGAGTCCTAAGTAGTTTTTATGTAAAATTATCATTTTGCCCCTAGTTAGTGCTAATTAAGCTTAATCAAAGTAATTAAGGGCATATAGGCAATATTAGACTCTAATTAAAGATTAATTATTTTTTATTAATTAAATTTGAGTTAAAATAATTATTTTGAATTAATTGATGCCTAAGATTTGTTAGAGAAAGTTTAATCCCAATCTTAATCAAAGATTAGTAATAAAGAGACAAAAATTGTTTTATGAGACCAAAACGCAAAAATAGGGGACAAAAGGTACTCGATCTATCTCTCTTACTTTTCTTTAAGATTAAGGATATGTTGCATTTGAATTTTGAATTAATTGAGGTTAGCCTAGTTGATCACGCAAGACACCCCTCTAACCTTGTCTTGAGTGCCCTAAACACATGATTACCAATTCCAACCATTCCCCTAATCGAAACCTACCCCTTGACCTTAATCTCCACATTCACAAGACATAAAAAAAAATCCCACCTAATCCCCTTCCAAGGCTGCTGCAACTGCCCCCATTTTTACTCTCATATTTTGATTTTTTTAAACATTCTCACACTCATACTCATTCATTTTTTCCATCAACTTTTTTTGCCAAACTTGAGCACCAAGTTGTGTAAAAAGTCTTTTCTTCCTCTCCATCCCAAAATCTCTTCTTTTGTACTTCAAGAACCTCCATTATTACTCTCCATCCAAGCTCCAAATCTTAAACAAACACACTATTACCATAGATCAAACCCCAAACACATAAGCTTTCATCTCCATACACAAAGACACCACAAAAATCCCTCATCCTATTTTTTCTTACCTTGTGATGTGATCATGGAAGATAAATTAGACTCAAACAAGAAAAGGCAAGGAGAAGATCCTTTGGAAGGACTTGGTGGACTAATGAATAGATCCAAATCAAAGAGAGCTCAGGAAGCTTTAGGCCAAATGATTTCAAGTTTGTTTTAGGTGACGCTCATTCAAGAAGATAAAGACCTAAGACTAGTCCATTGCATTCATGTAGCTGATCCAACTTAATTCTATCTTTTGGCTTGTTAATTTTAAGTTAGTAATAATGTAATTAGCATTGTTAATTTTTGTACAGCCCATTACTTGTTCTAGTTGTTCAGACTTATCTCATTTTTTAGTGAGTTTATGTTTAATCTTGAGCTAAATGTTGCAGCCCACTTGCTAAACATTAGTTTATTTTATGAACCTTGTAAACACCTTATGGAAGGGGGGATTTTTGCTGAATTCAGATCAGAATACCTTTTTGGTAAAAGTATCTCTTTGGTTCTTGCTTAGAACCTTAGTTCTTATCAAGAGTATCTAATTGCTCTTGTGGCGATCTCCCTTGGCTTGTCAATCATTCTTGATTATGGAGCCTTCAACCAATTCCATTCCTTATCTTTTCCATATATGTGTGTGTGTGTTTATTCCTCTGCCATGGAGTCTGGAACGTAACACCTTGGCCGAAACTACATCTTCTTCAAAGAGAAGATTTTTTTTTTTATTCTCTTCATAAGAACAAGTGTTTTCATCTTTCAAGCAAGAAACATCTTTTGGTAGGGATTTTGTTCTTATGTTTTCCTTTCTGTTTGGTTTGGTTGTGATCAATGCTCTGGCTTAATGATGGTTGTGAAACCATCATGTTTATGACCTCTAGAGTTCAAAGCTTGATCTTTGGTTTTAAAAAAATGCAAAGAGAGAAAGAATGCTCATTTTTTTTTCTTCTTTGGTTGTTTTAAGCTTGATGGTGAGTCTAAGGGAAATAAAGTTCTTAGAACCATATGAGAGACTCTAAAGCTCATTCATGCCCTTTGACGGTTAAATCTCTTCCATTGCTCATTTTTGTGAGAAGAGTCTTTATTTTGTTAAGATTGATAGGGTTAAAGTTCCATACTTTTTGATGTTTTTCGTTCTTGAGGCTCTAATGTTATGTTTAATAGCTAAAAATGGACAAGCATGACATGTTTATATTCCAATTCTTTCATCTCATGTTTATATTTCAAGCCATCATCACCTTTTATTCTTGAAAGCTTAAAAATGAACTTGTATTTCATGCTTATATTTCAAGCCTTCCATTTCATATTTATATTTCAAACCATCACCTTATATCCTTAAAGGTTTAAAAATGAACTTGTACTTCATGTTTATATTTTAAGTTAACTTGCACTTCATGTTTATATTTTAAGTTATCACCCTATATCCTTAAAGGCTTAAAATAAGCTTGCATTGTATATTTATGCTTCTAGTCATCACTATGTGTCTCTAATACTTAAGACTTTCCTCCTTGTGTCTTAAATGGATTTTCGAACATGGACACACACACACACACATATATGTATATATGTATGTATTTTTCTCAACGTTGTATAAGGGATTTGAAGTTGTTTTATTTTGTTTTAAAACTTGTATCTTGTGTCTAAGGTGTTTAAAGGAATTTTGAAAGAGTTAGAAACCCATGGATGAATTGTTGAGTTAGCCGCTGTTCTAATGCTGAAAATTAAATTTCTCTAAGTGTAAAATTTATTTCCTATGTCTTAAATGTCTTAATTTTTGAAAGAAACTAGTAACTAGAAAGGGGTAAAAATATAATTTTTAACACTTTTTATATTTTTAATTTTGGCCACTGTTACATACTGTTTGTTATTGTTCGATACTGTTTTGGGTGATTAAAATGTTGATAATTGTTACAAAAATTATTTTTAGCATCCTAGGTGTCTAAAAGGATATTTACAAGTATTAGTTTTGGGTAGTTTTGTAAATGTGAACAACTACACTTTGAACTTCTCAAACATGTGAATTTTGGCCATGTTAAGAATGATTTTAGAGGTGTTGGCACACTAAGCATCAAATGTGAAACTTTGTACTTTGACTCCCACACAAAATTGTCCAATGGCCCAAATGGTTTTTATGATATTTAAAAAATAATTTCTAAGTGATGTTGGGTCTCTTAAAAGTGTAGAATAATTTTGGTAATTATTAGTTTTGAGAAAAGCATTAAATGAAGAATTTAAAATTTGACCCACATACTTTTAGAAATTTCAGTTTTGACCCATTTTTGGGGGTAAGGTATAAATACTAATGACTTGATGATATTAATGCAATTGCTACCTGTAACACCCTAGTAATTAACCAGATGCACCTAGGTTGAATCTGATTAATGACTAGACTTTACTCCTTGCTTTGGTTCTTTCTTCATAATTTGAAAATACTTAGTGAAATTACGAGCCATTTTTTTTTTAAACACATAATTGAAAACATGAGCCGAGTACAACGTGAACGAGTAAGCGGGGTATAACAAGACGTTTAAGAATATATCACATCATATCACTTAGGCTCCATCATATAACATCCATAAGCACATTATAGCATATATTTACATACAATAACCTCACTCAAAGGGTGGGTTATGTTCATACATCATTATCTTATGCAAACCCATAAAAGAAAATATACTTAAGGAAATACATGCCCCTAAACTAGATAACTCCATAAGCCGGGAAGGTTATCCTAAAACTAGGGTGCATGATCACACATAAATCTACTAAGAACCTTCTATGGCCACTGTCACCGAAATGGGGAATAAATCCGATCCATCGATGAGCTCCTCGGGGCCAGGACACACGAGATGCACCAGTCGGGTCGCATGGACGGCCTTCTCGCTAACCTCGGCTGAACAACTGTTTCCTCACTACCCTCTCTTACACGTATGGGAGTAGGAGCAGAGCTCTCAGAATATACATGAGTAGGAGTGTCCTCTCTGAAGGATCAGTTTGAATATCTCGCCTCGAACATACTCTGAAATCCATGGACAAGCAGATGAAGCGGGATAAGAACGTAACATCCTTTCATCAAGTGGACGTGCATGTTCGAAACCATTTCATCGCCATAGGGAGAAGTAGGAGAAAATCGATAACTAGGGACAGGATGTGCAAATGGACGACCTATGTAAATAAAAACACGAATCACAAGACCTCCCTTCAAAATGATACGAGCGATGCACCGATCATAGTGAAATTCCCAAGTAGGGGTATCAACGAGCAGGACGGATGTCGCCATTTGAATCTGGAGACAATGACGGAAATAAAGAAAAGGGAGTGAGAATCTTGCTAAAGGATTCTCGTAGGGTACCTCCTTCTACGTTGTCATCATCAAAGTCCCAGGAACCTCGGGATTATTCTAAAATAGTGAGCATGCAAAGATTCATTTTAAGTTCTGACAAATACTTAACCGAGGTTCACAATTTTTAATCATGCGTCTTATAATGCATCTTATTCTTAACATGTCATATTTACAATGAACATTTCCTTTATCATTACATCATATTCCTCATCATCATTATCAAAATAACATGCATAAAAGAACGTCATATAATATTAGCTACACATGGACACAATGCACATATTTCATTTCTTTAGTGCCTTTGATGACTTAAAATCTTATCATCATCATTATTTTCCTTGGGCCACCCTATACTCCACCCTTTTGGGAGTAATTTAGGTTATGAGCTCATATTTTACTAGTCGTCACTAGCATATACTTATCCCTTTTGATAAGCTAAAGTCCCGACTCTACCCTTTTGAGAGAACGGGTTAGGGGGCTAAAATCACCTTTTCACCACCCATAGTCTGATGGTTCCAAAGGATCATTTTCTTATAAGTTTAGGTCATCATTAAATCTTTGCATGTTATATCATAATACAATTCATAAACATCATAACATTTTCTCATTTATAGTCTTAAGCTAGAATAATATATATCAACTGTAATCATGCATATGGGAGATTCCCAGGAAAGAGAGGTGGGTCACAATGGACACGCTTAAATACCAAGTCTTTCCTTAGCCAGAACCTTTCCAAATTACACTTTTACAATGATACACTTTCTTCTAGCAACAGAGGTAAATTTTACATAATAAAGAACATTTCATGTACAAGCATTCTCATTATTTGCAATGAGAACTATAACATGCAAGCCAGAAATCATTCAATGATATCAAGTACTTAATAAGCATCCAATCCTTACATAGAATTATCAATTATAGAACTAATTAGTTACTAAACCAATTATGAATCATTCTCTTAACAATAAACCATAATTATCACAACTTCAATCATATCAAATCATTATCACACATTGATACTAAACTCAGATTAGTGGCCGAATCATGAACCTCATGCAATTACATAGAATCATATTTTAAGTGCATATAAAATACTAGTTCCCCGTAAAATCCTTGCAAAGCCTTAAAACTCATTTAGAAACTAGTTCTTTTGTCAAATTTGGGAGGATCTTCACAATTAAAATTCTCACTTAAGATAAAAGGAGTAAGTCTTGAGCTTTAGAGATTTAGGTGACATCTTAGAATTATAAACATGCTATGCAACCTTATTTTAATCTTAAGGTGATAGCTTGGAATTATAAACATGATATGCAATTCCATTTCTTTATCTTTAAGATTTAAGGTGATGACTTGAAAATTAAACATGATGCAAGAACTTGAAATATAAACATGATACAAGAAATCGAGCGGCGGTAATCCGCACAGACCAGAGAGGAGAAGAGAATATTAAGAAACCGGAGCGCGGTAGTCCGCACAGACCAAGAGAGGAGAAGAGAATATTAAGAAACCTGAGCGGCGGTAGTCCGCACAGACCAAGAGAGGCAGAAGAGAATATTATTATTACATCTTTTTAAGCTCCAATCTCAAGACTTTTTAAAGAATAAATTCTTTAACTCCAATAATCATATTTCTTTGCTTGTGATACATGGGCAAGTCTTTGAGCTCTAGGATCTTTAGGTGATGGCATAAAATAAACATGCCATGCGTTGATTCTTTTAGCCATTATAAAATATAGTGAGAGCATAAATTAAATATGAGATGCAACCTCTTTATTATCTTGAAAGATTAAGTGATGACTTGAAGCATAAACATGAGATACAAGCTTGGAATTTAAACATGAGAAATGCAAGTTCATTTATTCATTCTTGAAAATTTAGTGATGACATAGAAGGTAAACATGGTTATGCAAAGCATAAACTTAATCATGGATGCAAATTCATTTTGTTTCTTTACTAGAGCTCCTTCAAGACTTTAAAAGAATTATAAATTCAACCCAATACATATCTTAACAAGAAATAAAACATAAAAGGAAAATACATCTTTCAAGTTCTAAACTAAAAATCTTTGTTTTAGCATCATAAAGCATTATTCTTTAAAGTTTTGCATCAAGTGGAATTTTCAAGCTTTAGAGGCCTAACTTGTGATGGATTTACAACCCACCCTCAAGGTCCTCATCATCAAGCCATCATCTTAGTTCCACCTAGGCCATATGGTTGAATTGGTTAAAGAAAAATTGAAGAGGAAAACCAAAATGAAAAGCTAAGGCAAGTTCATAATTTCATCATTTTGAGCTAAAAACACAACTCCTCAAAGCATAGAAATAAATTTAGAAACTACTCCCTACCTAATCTAAGTTGAAGAAGAGGAAGAGAACTTGGTTTCTTGAAGTGAAATGAAACAAAATCTCTTTGAAAAAATTGAAGAAAGAATTCAGCCAAAGAGGAGGAAGAAAGAAAGTTTTGGTGCTCCTAAAAACTAGTTATGAACCAAGCATTCCAAGACCACTCAAGCAAGCCTATTTATAGAAGATTTTGAGGCTTCTAATTGGCCAAAATGATGAGGTAGTGGACGGAATTTTGCAGGAGAAATAAGGGAGGAAAAATCATTTTAGACAAAGTTGTATGAAATTAAGGAATTATGTCTCTTATGGTGACATTTTGGCATTTTGTTTTAGTGCAACTTTTGGCAATAATTCAGCTGCATAATGGCATCAATAATTTCGTCCATTACAGCCCAAAGAAGTGAAATTTGTGTGTTCCATGCATTATTTAGGTGTAGGCAAGGTATTCATGTAATTTAGAGAATTTACGGCTAAGGGTTTAAGTGAATTAGTAAGCAATTTGGGTGTTTTTGAGCAATTTTGGGTTCTAATCAATCTAAATACATAATTTTGACTCTAGATTAATATTTAGAATTTAATAAGCTTTAATTTGAGCCTAATATTGCTTAGGTTTCGGTATCTGAATCAAAAATCCCAATTCGCAAACCGCCCAAAACAGGGCAAAATCGTACTTTCACTTAAAAATTGCCCGAGGCCACCCGAGCTTAACCAATGGTTAATCATGGCTTAAAAACACATTTTAAAACATTTTAGTGAGGTTCGGGCTCAGTCGGCACGCACATCGGAGTTAAAACAACCATAGGGCGTTTTGGTCATTTCAAGGCGTCGAACTCAAAATTGAGATCCTTCTGCTCTATTAACACACATAACACAAACAATCCCTTATTATCCTCAAAATATCCCCTTGAGAATAGGTGGGGCCCACGATCCTCATTTTCTGAGTAAAATAACTTCAGGGGCATTTTGGTCATTTTATACGTACAGAAATTCGGGATTTGCGACTCTCGCATGAATCGTTCCTAACCTCTCTTCTAACGTTATATTCCTTTATTGAGGATTGTTCGGCCTCAAATCTTATGTAATAATTACCTACGGTAATTGAGTAATTTCTAATGACAGTAAAAATTACAGTAAAAATTGGGGTGTTACACTACCCTACTTGGGCTATATTCATGTGAATTGCTTGGAAATTGAACGATTGAAGTGATTATGTAAAGTTACGTGTTGATCATTGTTTACATTGTATATATCCTGTTAAGCATAGTATTGTGCATTAGCTTAGTCCAATCTTTGAATTATGGCAACTGGGTAGGAGCATGTTTACTTTTTAATGAGATATTAATGATAACATGCTTATGAATATATGCAAATCGTGGCATGTCTTGTTATGTACATAGATGTTTGAGATGCATGATTTATATGATTAATGGATAGGAAGCAAATTTGGGGAAGCTCCATTCCCAATCGTTATGCTATCGGATGTTTGTCAAATTTATGGACTTTGGAAAATTATGAAGTTGAGAGCATAAAAATGTTAAATGATAAGTTATGATGATGGTTATGATTATATGCTTATGTTTGCATCTCTAAATGACATGCTAAGATTAAAAATGACATAAGACACATGAAAATGATCCTTTGGACTCCAGGAATTAATAGTTATGGGAGGTATGAAAGGTGATCCAATGAATTAACAATTATGATTATGTTCTTATGTTTGCATCTCTAAATGACATGCTAAGATTAAAGATGACATAAAACACATGGAAATGATCCTTTGGACTCCATGAATTAATGATTATGAAAGGTGATCCAATGCCCCTATCCTATATTCTAGTAGTTGGGAAATAGCTTATCAAGAGGATAAGTGTAGGCTAATGACAACTAGTTAGGTATGAGCTCAAAACCTTAGAACTCTTAAGAGAAGAGAGCATTAGGGTGGTCCCCTTTTTCTGTGCTAAGAAGTTTATGTTCCTTATGCTATGATAGTCTACTATAACATGTGTGGTATGTTGTATAGGGTATTGACATGCATTGATAATGTGCTATGATGCATTCATGACATTAAGAATCATGCTAAAAGAAATGGACATCGACAAATGGTTTTTTAAAACTTAATAAATGAACTTTGCTATGTCCGCTACTTTCATTATAAAACTCGAGGTGCTTGAGGATGAAGATGATGACATGTTTGGAGGCGAAAGCTTTACTGAGATTCTTGTATAAGTTTCTTACTCCCTCTCGCTTTCTTTTCAATCTCATCTTCAAAGGTCGATGGCGACATTTATGCTTTACATTGACATACCCACATAGGATGGGAGCTACACTATGACTAGAGCTCCCGGTCATACCATTTCATTGGTCGTTTTGCAGTATGTTTGTTCGTGTTTCTTGATCGTCCATTTTTGCACCCTATCACTAGCTTTTGGTTTTCTACGGCCACCCCCTTCATCGATAATTTTTCCTTTAAGGGTGCACATTCAGCCACGGAGGAGTTCCTTTGTGGCTGACTTGCAACATCAGCCGTGAAAGATTCCCTATGTATGTGCCCTGATCACTGCCTCGCCCATCCATGCCATAGTCAGACCCATCTAAGGAGTCACGCTCTTAACATTCCTTTAGTGATTCTATGCTTACAGTCCCCATGGAGGTAGGGAGTAGCTGCAATGGAGAAGCCACAGTGATGCAGTCTCTGAAGGCACCCCACATGTCTAAAGGGGAGCTTCCCATCCACGCTAAGGTGATGACATTTATCCTATTGGTTGTCTTGCTACACCTACTGATATGGCCCGCGTGCTTGGTTACCTTCCTCCCTCTTAGGAGTGATGCTCTTAGGAGCCGGTGACGGACCTTGGAGCACTTGTGCAGATTGTATAGAGAGGATAGCCTTGTTTTATTAGTATGTCATAAGGTTATCCACCTTTAGGTGCTTATCAGTAGAAGTGGTGTGGGGGAGGGGTTTTAGTAGGCTGCTTATATCTTTTATTCATGGTCTGTTTATGTTTCTCTACTGGATTACTGTACTAGGCCCAATCTCTGTTGGTGGCCATAATACTATTTTAGTATTTTGATTGGTGCGTGATGTGGAACGGGTGGTGTTTATGAGGTGTTTTTGTTCATGATTTTGTTATGATATGTATTTCATATATGCCGTGTAAATATTATTATTCCTTCTGTATGTGGTGAATGAGGGGTTCTATTTAATATGTACGGCTTATGTTTTGTTTTCAAGTTAAAAATAGTTTACCTGTATTTTCACTAAGTATTTTCGAAGTTTTAAAGTTAAGAATGGAAACAAAAAGGTAATATCTAATAATTAATTTAAATGCATCCTAGGTATGTTAAGTTAAATATTAGGGTATTACAACTGTTCCAGGAGTAGAAATATAGAGACACTAAGGACACAAACCTGTTTAGCAAAGGAGACTGGACAGGATACAGAAACATTAATTTAATATTTTTCTTCCAATAATATTTTTATACATATTTTATATTTCCCTATGTGTCCTAGTAATAGTGAGTGGTGAAGCCATGGTTCAACTGCCAGTGGTGATTAGGTAGCCACTGCAATTATGATCTGGCAATCGCTACGATGTCAGACAACCAGAAATAGTCTGATAGGGGTACATAATGTCCTTTATCATTTTTTTTTGGGTCTTATTCCGGTGTTCCCAAACAAGACATAGAGATAGTTATCATATCTTGTACTCCACAACTAGATACAATACAAAGACTGTTTTTTATGCTTTTGTCTCCATTGTATCTACTGTCTTTATCTCCACTGTTTTAGAACAGACACCAAACACTATGTAGTACAACCTAATATTTAATCTAACACGTCTAGGACATATTTAAATTAATTATTAGTTATTACTCTTTATTTCAGTTCTTAACTTTAGTTTATTAAGATACTTAGCAAAAATATGGGTAATTCTTTTTTAAACTTAAAATGAAAACATGAGCCACGCATACTTAAACAAACTACGTCATCCATCTCACAACATACATGCAAATCCCAATAGAGCATAAATTGAGAACATCATAATATTGACTTTAAATATCACGCCAAATAATAATAATACTAACGTGCAAATATTATTACACAAGCATAATACCATAACAAATGTACAAAGCCCACCTAAAGAGCTTGAGCTTACAATAATTCAAAAGCTAAGCATGACTAAAATGTAACTAAACCCCTCATGGGTACATGTCTACTAGGATTAAGTTACGAGCATGTATGAAGGTGAGACAACTTTTAAGTGCTAGAAACAGAAAGGCCTATATCTTCATTTCCACTGCGCCACTCTAATCTAGGCCATTGTGCCACTTCTACATCGACATCTTAGGATAGTCCACGAACATCGCCATCAATCTTGTCTAAAGACGAAGATGGAAAGAAAGAGAGGGAGTGAGAAACTTATACAACAATCTCAGTGGGGTTTCCATCTCCATACATGTGTCATCATCATTGTACCCAGGAACCTCGATTTTCATTATGAAATAGTGGGCATGTATGTAAAGTTCAATTATTAAGTTCCAAATATTATTAATCCGAGGCCCGCCTATTTTAGCATGAATCTTAATGCATGGATGCAACATGATAAGTCATGAGTTCATGTCAATGCCACAATTCAAATGTCATAACATAAGGAATGCAAACTTTTCTAGCATGATCTTCTCCTCAATGATCTCTTAGGTGACTTAAGCTTCTTATTCTCTTTTCCTGAGAGCCGCCCTATTATTCTCTCCTTTGAGAGTTCTAGGTTATGAGCTCATAGCGCACTAATCATCACTAGCCTCACTTATCCTCTAGATAAGCTAATTCCCAACTCCTAGAGTACGAGATAGAGGGCACTAGATCACCTTTCATAACCTTTAATTCATGGAGTCCAAACGATCACCTTATTGGATCACCTCTCATAACCTTCAATTCGGGGAGTCTAAAGGATCATTTCCGTGTATCTTATGTCACCTTAAACTTAGCATGTTACTTAGAAATGCAAACATAAACAAATCTCTTTAATGGCTCACTTCTCATAACCTTTAATTTGGGGAGTCTAAAGAGCCAACTTATTGGATCATCTCTCATAACCTTAATTCTGAGAGTCTAGAGGATCATTTCCCTATGTTTTAAGTCACTTAGCCTTAGCATGTTCTTCTAAAGATACAATGCAATCATTCCTCATTGTTCAATATGTCATGCTCATAATCATGCATCCCAATCAATTGAATATGTCACATCATGCCACAACTCATCATGTAATCAATTGCATAAGCATGCTCAACATTCATTGCATATATCCTCTAACAAGTTATAATTCAAACATGTCATTATCAATATCTTATTGAAAAGTAAACATGCTCCTATCCAATATGCCGGAATCAAGGACCGGACTCGGCAAGGTATACATGTATATATACACAATGTAATAAAGGTCATTATGGATGTTATTCACATTTTCATACTCAAGTTGTCAATAATTATTTATTAGCCCTTAAACGGGTCAAAACTACAATTCGATTTAACCTAATAATAGTAATTATTCTTTTATGCATCTAGATCAATTACAATGATTCCCACTAATTTTTTACTTCATGAACATTATCAATTAATGCTGGACAGTTTGGGCAGTGTTTGAAATTAAAAAATTTCGGGGTTCTAGAAATCATATTTTTGATCCTTTCTAGTCACTAACTTTTCCTCAAGTGCTAAAATAATTTTACATCATCCAATAATAATTTTTGAACACCAAACAGCATATTACAGAATTAATGAGGGTATGACAGTAACTGAAATTTTAATTTCTAAAAGCATTGGAAGTTGCAAAATTAGCCATTTCTAGTTACTAGTTTTTCTCTAAGTTAATTCTAAGTAAATGAAAACACTTGAAGACAATTTATCCTTTTGAAAACAACATTAAAACCCTTAGGGTAGTAACCAAAACAAGGATCCTGTTAACATGGTTTTGTCCATGAAAATCTCATTTTAAATACCTCTTTAGTTTCCAATTCTTTCTAGACCAACAAAAGAATTATAGGACACAAATTTTCAGCCTAAACATGAAATAAGATGGGCTAAAATTATACCTCTAGCTCATCATCATCAAGAGGCCGAAAATACATCCTCAAAAGCATGTCCAATGTCAAAACTTCCATTTGAGATTCAAGGGGAAAGTCTTTGAGCTCTAGGGGATTTAGGTGATGACAAGAAACATAGACATGCTATGCAACCTCATTTTAATCTTTATCATCCTTAAGTGATGGCTTGAAAGCATAAATAAATTCATTTTTGTAAGTCTTTAAGATTAGGCGATAAATATAAACATGAAATGCAACACTTAAATTTAAACATGAAGAATGCAAGTTCATTTTCTTTAGTCTTTAAGATTTAAAGTGATGGCTTGAAAATAAATATGGCATCCAATGCATTCAAACATAAACATGAGATGCAAGAGCTTGAAATATAAATATGATGCAAGTCTATTTTTACATCTTACTAGAGCTCATTCAAGACTTTAAAGAATAGCATTTTCAACCCCAAATCAATCTTAGGAAAATGAAAGTGAGCTTTAGAGTCCTTTAACCCATGGTTCCAAGAACCTTATTCCTTGGACTCACCATCAAGCTCAAAGAAAATGGACAAATAGAACTAACCAACATCTTATGCATTGTTCCTCTTTGAACACTGAAAATGAGTTCAAGCTTTAGAGGTTACAACTATGATGATTTCATAATCATCATCTAGAAACCCTCATCATCAAGCCATATTCTCAAGCATCAAAGAAAATATTTTCAAGAGAACCATTAAGTACTCTATGTTTTTCATTCTTTAAAACCGAAAATGGAAATAAAACTTTGAGCTCTAGAGGTCTATCACTTGGTGGTTTCATAACCACCACTAAGATCCATCATCATCAAGCCATAACTTCAATATCCCATTAGCAAAACAAAATTGAAAAACTAAAAGGAAAAAGGATGACAAAACCTAAATGAAAGGAAACTAAGGAAACCAAACTATAGGCTTTAGAGGTCATGGACATGGTGATGTCAACACCAACATCAAGAGCTCTCATCATTAAGCCATGGTTCCAACCATTTATTTACAATAAAAATCGAACACAAGAAGAAAAAGGAAGATCAAAATTGAAAACATGGAGCTAGGGAGGAAGATCAAAACTGAAAATAAAAGAAAGGAAAATAAGGAGAACTTGTTCTTTCATCCAACATTCAAATCCAAAAATGAAGCAAAGAAAAGAAAAAGAACCCAAACAAAAACCCTACCAAAGTTGTCTTCTTGAAGGAAAAGAGAGAGCTTGGTCTTGTGGGTTGAAATGAGAAGACAAAATCCTCTCTTGAAGCCAAACAAAGATTCGGCCAAGGCAAGGTAAGGAGGGTGGAGAGTTTGTCTTGAGTTCTAGTGTGTTGATATGGAATGGTTATATGTATTGGGGGTGGTTTGTGGTGGTTTGAGGTTTTAGAGGAGGTGGAGAGTGGTGGCTTTCTTGAAGTTGGAAGAGGAGGAAGAGAACTTAGGATGAAAAGATTGTAAGAACACTTTTTGGACACAAGGTTCTTGCCAAAAAAATGAGTGGTAAAGTGAATGTATTTTAGTGTTGAAAAATAATAAATATAGGTGTGTATGTAGGAAGGAAAGCCGTGGCCTTCATGGGCATTTAGGAGAGAGTTTCTAATTTTTCATGTAGGTTAGGATGTGTATTAGAGGTAGATTTAATTAGGAAAGGGGTTAGTAATGGGTAATTAGGTGTTTAGGTTAGTAATCATGTCTTTAGGAATTTCAAGACCATGATTAACGAGTGGTCATAAACATTTAGAGGAGTTAAGTTTATTTAATTTGAAATTTAGAAACCAACATATTTCTAATTTTAAGGAGAAAGAGAGAGAAAATACTATTCACCTTTTTGACTATGTCATGCCATGTGAATTCCTTTGATTAAGAAAGAGATTTAATTTGTTCTAAGCAATCTTAAGCCTCTATTAATCTTAATTAATTATTTTGACTCAAGATTAACAATTAGGATTTACTAATCTTTAATTAGAGCCTAATATTGCCTATATTTTCTTAATCATACTATTAAGCTCATTATGTACATAAGTAGAGGTCATTATGCATGTAAGTAGGGGCAAAATGATAATTTTACATAAAAATGCCCCGGGACTGCCCGGGCTTAAATAGATATCATGCACTCCTTAAAAACACCATTTCAAATTCCCGGGTAAAGTCCGGGTCCAATTGGCAATTAATCTTGCGTTAAATTACTGTAGGGGTATTTTGGTAATTTCGCGTGCAGAAAAACTAAAAATAAGATTTTCACCTCTAGTAATACGCACAACACATATAATCCCTATTCAATATTAAAATAACCTTTTGAGGATGACTAGGACCGGCTATCCTTGATTCTTAGGTAAAAACGATCTCAGGGGTATTTTGGTCATTTGTATGTAATCTAAAAATCAAGTTACATAGACAACCCCTCAAATCTATGGAAGGGAAAGGTTCCACCATACCACACTTTATAAAAGAGATGTAACACCCTAGCAATCACACACTATACTTAAGTTGTATCATGGTGAATTACTAGTTGTTACTTATGCTTATGAAAACTTAAACTTCTGTTGAGTTATGTTATACGAAAAATAGAGTAAGTTTTTCTTTTTAAATAAATTTCATGTTTTGAAATCAATAGAATCGTATATGAGAATCAGATGTAAACATAAAACATATAACTATGCATACAAACATTTTGAAACATCTTTCTGATATCTCCTTTCTATTCAAAGATTCTAGGTGAACATTGTAATAACCATTTCGACACATAATCTTCACAGAGAATTATTGTCTTGGAAACTGATTCTTCATCTTCATCATTCTAAGAATTCTAATCTTTCAAGACCAACAATTTAGATGATTTCTTGAAGCATATTCTCAGTTACAGGCTTTCTTTAAAGCTTTAGGAGATCCATGAATGATATGAATGCATACCGAAAAACTAATCATATCCAGAAGGTTCTTAATATTCAGCTAGAGGTTTTGTAAAGATATTGACTATCGGATCATATGTATTTACAAAACAAAGCTCAAAATCTCCTTTTTGAACATGATCTTTAATGAAATGATGTTTAATATCTAGAATGCTGGATAGGATTCTTATCAAGATCTATGGTGCTAGTATTATCAAATAAGATAGAGATTTTAGAGTAACTCAAGTTGAAATCTTCTAATTGATTCCTTATCCATAAGATTTGAGCACAACAATTTGATATGGAAACATATTTTACTTAAGCTCTTCAAAGTGCTAAGGTGTTATGGTTCTTGCTTGTTCATGTGATAAGAGATTTGCCCAAAAAGCAATAGCATCCAGTTATGCTTTTTTTTTTTGTTACTCGATCTCCAACAGAATCAGCATCGCAATATCCTGTAATATCAAAATAAGAACCTTTCTCGTACTAAAGGCTGTGGTTAGTAGTACCAACAAGATATCTAAGAACTATTTTTAACAACATTTAAGTGTAATTGCTTTAGATTAGATTGAAATCTAGAACAAATGCTCACACATAATTGCAACTCTGGTATACTAGTTGTAAGATAAAGGAGTGAGCTGATCATACCTCTATAAAGTTTCTCAGAAACATTTTCTCCAAAACATGAGAGGGATGCATAGGTGTGCTAATGCTTTGTCCATGTTGAATTTCTTCAACAGTTCCTTAATATACTTCTCTTGATGAAAGAGAATTCCATCTTTCTATTAACAAACATGGAGTCCTAGAAAGTATTTCAATTCTACCATCATACCCATTTCAATTCGCCTTGCATAAGCTTTGAAAATTCCTTGCATAGAGAATTATTAATAGCATTGAAAATGATATTATCAACATAAATTTAAGGCATATGAAAATCATTTTCGAGTGAATGGTAAACAATATTGTGTTAACTTGTCCTTTTTAAAAACCATTTCCAAGTAGAAAAGAGTTTTAGGCCATACAAAGCTTTTCCAACTAGGAGATCGTTTAACATATACTTCTTCAAATATGAAACCATTTTAAAAAAATTGATTTCACATCCATTTGATATAGAACAAATTCTCTATGTGCAAGAAATGTGACAATCATGCTAATAGCTTTAAGCTTTGGGATAGAAGCAAAGGTTTCATCATAATTGATGCGTTCTTGCTGATTTATAACCTTGGGCAACTAGCCTTGGTTTCTTTCTAACCACTTTACCATTCTCGTCCAACTTGTTTATGAAGACTCATTTATTGCCTATAGAGGATTGTCCTTCAGGCAAAGGTAACATATTCTAAACTTTATTCTTATCTAACTGATTTAGATGTTCTTTCATAGCCTCGATCCAACTTCCATGTTAGAGAGCTTTATCAATACATTCAGACTGAATTTCAGAAATTAAAGCTAATGTTTTCTTCCTTTATGAAGAAAGATTTGGTCTTCACGTAGTCATAAGGCTCATCGGTGATTTGATTCTTGGATACCAATCTTGTACACTAGTGTACGCTCTTCAGATATTGTGATATTCTAAGCTTTCTGGAGTTTTGTCAGAAATAGGTTTGAGCTTAGTTGCTTCAGGTACATCGGTGTCATCACTAGAAACTTTTGGTGTGGTTTGTAAAGATCTTTCCAGATGATTAGAGCATTATTCAGAGTAAGATCCTCAAAGCAGTTTTTGAGATCTTTGACTCTCTAGTTCAAGTCTTCTTTCCTTTCTTTGAAGTTGATATGAGTGGTTTCTTCAACCACTTTCATTCTTTTATTGTAAATGAGTAAGCTTTAGAGATAGAAGAGTGACCAAGGAATATTCTAAGGTTAGATTTTGGATTAAATTTTATGAATTTGTCCTTGCTATTAAGGATAAAATGCTCAAAACCAAGTACATAGAAATAAGATATGTTGAGTTTTCCTTTTCATAATTCATATAAGGTCATCTTGAGTATTGGCCTTAGCAAAACACGATTTTATATGTAGCATGAGATGTTTATAGCCTCGGCCCAAAAACCTTTTGATAAACAATTTTCCAAAAGTATGGTTTTGGTCATTTCTTGCAATGATATATTCTTCTTTTCAATAATCCTATTTCATTGAGAAGTTCAAGGAGAGGAAAAATTGTGAGAAATGTAGTTTCTCATCACAAATCATTTGTAAAAACATAATTTTCAGATTCACCACTATGATCAAATCTAATGAATGAAGTACAAAATTGATATTTTGAACTCATTTTGCAAAAATTTTAAATGTTAGCTCCAAAACCCTTGAGAAAACTATCACGACTTAGGTTTTGAATGATAACGAAGTAAATTTTATCACAATATTTTGAAGAACTTTTTAATGGTTTGCTTGAGTTTTTTCAATGCTTAATAGAATATTTCTCATGTACAAGTGATTCCTTTCTTAATATGTTTTTTATATTATCATGATTTAACATGATAGAAATCTCATTCAAAGAGATTCAGATCATTAAGAATATGAAAAATAGCTCAGAAAATAAATTAAAGTATTTAAGAAACTTAAGAAAGCAAACTAGAGCATCAGAAAGTGAATCTAGGACTTTAGAGACTAGTATGAGACTTAAGAAAATGGGAAGACATCTCAATATAACGCTCTCTCATGATCAAATTAAGCACATCTTAATCATATTCATTGGTGCTCACTTTTTTCTGAAAATTAACAGTCTCTGAAGATCATTATGAACCTTTGAAAGTATCATACTCTGTAGAGAAAGCAGTTAGAAAGGGTAGAAGCTCATCAAAAAACAATGTTGAATCAATAGAAATTGAAGAAATTTTGAAGTTAAATGAAGTCAAAGCCTCAAAAAGTTACGATTATGATGTATCATTCTTATACTTGAAAGTTCATTGTCTCCAATGCAATCTTTACTAGATGAGAAGTTAAGAAACCACACTCCTTGAAAGAATAATTTCTAAAGTATCTTTAGTAACAAAGAACAATGGTTTTCTATACTTCAATAGCTGTCTCTGTAACACCCTGAAAAATTATTTAAAAATTAATTTGAGTTTTATTAGTCATAATTTCAAAAATCTGATAGTTTTAACAATGATGAGAACGGTCCAATGGTTTTGTAAAAAAAATGTGAATAGTGCATTGCAGGCCCTGCAGGCTCGTCGAGACAGCCAAAATCCTAGAATTGGGCCCCTGAAATGCCCAAAATTGAGAAATTTTATGATTATGGTTAGAAATAGGTAGAATTAAAGATTTTATACCCGAAAATATTTTTCGGACAATGTTTGATTTCCCGGGTACACTGTTTTACCCGTTCGGTAAAATTTCGGTGTGTAATTTTTAATACCGAAAACTGATTAGATCTCTACAAAAAGAATGACCTTATCTCTTTAAACTAAATGAATGGCTAAGATTCAATCTTGAATTACAAGATTGAATCATAGCCATCCAATTCACCTTTTTAGATTAGGATTTATCTAAACATATTATATAATATTCAAGCTTATTCTACAAGGTACATGCAAGACAAATCTTCTTCATTACTCCATTTTTCATTCACGGGCAGCACCAGTAGCAAGGAGTAAGCTTCATGTCCATGAGCTCCAAGCTTATTTGAAATGCCAAAATCACTACCCTAAAATTGATAAAACCACAAACTTCCTTCACCAAACTTGTTCTACAC
The DNA here is from genome assembly GCA_031216125.1 of Dalbergia cochinchinensis. NCBI lineage: Eukaryota > Viridiplantae > Streptophyta > Magnoliopsida > Fabales > Fabaceae > Dalbergia > Dalbergia cochinchinensis. The sequence continues at coordinate 6,986,523 of CM062376.1, forward strand.
ATCAAAACCTTCAATTCTAACCGATTGGAATTTCATTTCCTCACCATTTCTCACCTTGATACCTCATATACTACTGTCTAATGGAGGGTTTGATGCTGGTTTGAAGGCTTTGAAGTGAAGGGAATCATCCTTGGAGCATCCTTTGGAGTCAAGATCCCTAAATCCACCAAAGTAGGGTTTTATTTGTTTACTTTTCTTTTCAATTTTACTCTAATTGTTTCTGATTGAATTGGCTGGAATTTTCTGGATATATTGGTTGATGATAGCTAGATATTGATGTATGAATTTTGGTGGAGTGGTTTGATGTTGTGAAAAATCATTTTTGTCAAAAGAGAATTTGACACATGCTGCTGGATTTTCGGATTTCAACAGGGCAGCTTTTGTTCACGAATTTTCTGACCTAGTTAGAAGCTTTAGATTGAGCTGAAAATTTTATATGATATATTTAACATGTTAAGTCATCTTCAGTAAAACTTTTGAGGTATTCTGGTCACTTTTGCTATGTTTAAAAAATCATGAACCGAAGTTGTAACTATGCTGCCTGAGATGTTGACTCTAAAGTTGTGAATTTTGCTAATTTTGTTACCATAGAAAATGATTGATTCTTCCTTTGAAATTTTTACAGGGAGTTGATAACATATTGAAGTATAATGGTGATTTTTATCTTGAACTGATTCAATCATTTGCTAGGGTTAAAACTTATGAAATTTTGGTTCTAAGCTGAGGTTGAGTGGTTTCTGACCACAAAGATTGTCTAATTTTGTTAAACAAGTTAGGGAAGGATTTTCCTTCTAAAATTTTTACAGGGCCTTGTAGACACATTGAGGTGTCTTGGAGAATTTTTATAGCCCTTGCAATGGGTTTTTGATGGACAGAATAAATTGTACTCCTTTGGTATGAATTCTGCCAACCTGCTGTATTTGTGCTGAAATGAATTTAAGTATTGAGTTGATGATATAATGAATCTTGATTTAAGTATAATGAGTATAAATGCACGCTAGACAATTTAAAGATTGATTTATGAGGCATAAATGAGAATTACTTGTGATTGAAAGCCTACACGTGGCTTATGTATGCATTTGAGAAAAGAAAGTACATGATACAGCTATATGAAAAAAGAGAATGTATTAGGTTCACTCGTGCATGTTCTGACATATGGAGAAAACATAAACAAGACTTATGTGGAATGAGGGGAAGGCAAAAAGAGGAACTTTCCTAGAGATAAAAGGGGAGGCAAAAAGAGGAACTTCCCTAGAGATAAAGGGGAAGGCAAAAAGATAAACTTCCCTAGAGATAATATGAGTTGGTAGACGTATCGGCTAGGAATAGATCTGTGTGAGAATTAGAGAAAGTAAATCCAATGATCATGTATAGGAATGAGCTCAGTCCTGATAAGCAGTCTAGTTCCCTTGTGTGGTGTGAACCACTATAAATACCATGTGATATATACTGTTCATTGTGGAGTTATCCATAGTAAATACCCGTTGGGTATACACTAAGTCTTTCCTATGTGAATAAAAAGAGAAAAATGCACCGAGTTGAGTTTATGACCACAAGTAAAACCAGGTCACTTTGAGATAAGTTCATTACATTTAGCATATACTTAATCATATCATATCTAATTTCTTGAGTAAGACTATTAACTATATGTTTGAGCTTTATGATATGTGTGCATTAAGTGATTGATCATTAAAAGCTACCCACTTCGGAAGTACGATTTGGAACTCTAAAATGAACCATTGTTATAAAGTGCATGACCACTCTTTTCTAATAAATCGAAGTGGCTGGGACGATGACGATAACAGATATTTTAGTATATGTTTTAGGGATGCCCTACTGAGAATTTTAGAATTCTCACCCCTATGTGTTCGTGTTCCCGTGTCGTTTCCAGATTGATCCAGTGGACTATGGAGCTGTTACATGGAAGAACTCGGGATTGTAGTAGTTTAATAGTTGATGTTTTTCTTATGTGGTATGTAATTGTAGGTATATGTGTAGGTGAATGTAATAGAGATTATATATATTCAAGTTTATAGTAGAGCTTCCTTATGTAATTGACTTGTATCTTTGTTACACATGTTAATCAAATTACGCTAGTTATTACACGATCTTATCGCATTTTCTATAGTTATTTAAGAAAGGTCCAATAATTTAGAAGTAACAACTCTCGAGTCTGATGTCATGACTTAAGGATGATGTTGTACTTGGGAGGATGTTACAGTCTCTAACACAACTTAGCACATGTCTCTAGAAGACTAATCCTAGGATACATGACGATTGATCAACAACACACGCCCAGAGGAGAAGAAATCAAAGGGCAACGACCCTGCTCAAATTCAAATATAAAAGCACAATACATTCAAACTATAAGGAACTTTTGCAAGCAAAACATCCAAACCTCCTTCGTACTTTTCAAAATTTTGGTCAAAATCATTTTCAGCTTTTCAAGTGTAAAAATCTCTTTTCTTGTATTCATTAGCAAGTATTCTTCATTAGAAGCTTGAAAGAAGTCTCTCAAGTGGTTTCCTAGCACCATTTATATATATCTTAGGAAGCTTAAGTGTTTTTCTTGGAGTGAAACACCAAAACCTTTTGTCACATTTTAACTTGATCTAAATAGTAATCATTGTGAGATAAGCTTAGAGAGGCTTGGAAGAAAAACTACTTATGAATGAAGGTTGATTGTACAAATTACTCACCAAGTTAGCTTGAGAAGGCTAGTGAAAAGACTATCTTCATTTCTCTTATAAGAGAAACAAATTGCTAGTGGTACTCTCAACAGTGTGGTTGAGGACTAGATGTAGGCAAAGTTTGGTCAAACTAGTATAAAAATTATCTGTGTGATATTCTCTCCTCCCTATCCTTTTTAATTCATTGTGATTTATTCTTTATATTTGTGTGAGATATCAAAATGTTTTCATAACTTTCTGAACATACTTTATATTTCCAGACACTTCAAAAAGTAACTTTACAAAGTTAACTAACTTGTGTATTCCATTGCTTTCAATTTCAAACACTTGATAGATCTTGTTTTAGTTTTAGAAAGTAAAAAGTTTTTGAAAGCATGATTCAACCACCTCTTGTGCTATCTCCACTTAAGGCCTCACAAGAGTTGTCTATATGGGCAAGTAATGCAGCCCATTTAAATCTAGATCAATATCCACAATGACCAAACCATATATCATTTATGTGTTAATTGGATCAAGGTGTCTTGTAGTTTATACTATATTTTTTCTATGGAAATAATTCTTAGTTTGTTTCCTTCTATGGTAGTACTCACAAGATAAGTTATTTTCAAACACAATCTTAGGTAATCCTTTAACAAGTTCTTTTTGAGATTCAAAAAATAACTTCATATGAACATAATTGGATTGGTTTGGGTCTAGGGCTTGGGTTTGAAAATTTATACACTAATTGGATTGGTTAAATAATTGGGAAAGCGTAAAATTTGGGTTTTATGAGATTTGTGACAATTACAAGTTATTTGTAAATCTTGGTCTGAAAAAGGGATCTGTTAGCTCAAAAACCCTTCAAAAAGCTTCAATGCTAATATTTTGAATGATAACATAACAAATTTTGAGAAAATACTTTGAAGAAGGATTAATGTTTCCCTTGGGTTTCTTAAAGCAACAAATAGATCTTTATGTTAGCATAACATGGTTCCTAAAATGTATATATTTTCACATGACATGTGTAAACATGTTTAATCTCATTTAAAGAAATTAGGACTTAATGAAAATAAAAAATATATCGTGGAATGAATGAATATATGCTCAACGTATTGAAGAAAATTCTCAAGTGCAAGGAACCAAGACTTAGATTTTCAAAAAGTAGCACGCGACTTCAGAAAGTATGTTTCAAGTCAAGATTTCAATCTAACTCTAAAGCAAGTGTGTACTACAACCTTTAGTCATCATGATTGCAATCATTTCATCATCCAAGCTCTGATGGAAGAAATGCCAAGAAACTATTTTCGCATTTCAGAGAGCACGTTTCATAATGAAACAGTGCACTTTATAGGAAAAGGAGGGAATTTTGAAATTCAAATTTAAAGTCAAACCCAGTCAAGGACTGGCGTGACATTACTTCAACCAACTTAGTCAAGTGCCCCAGGTTCTGAAAGGAAAAGCTCAGAAACTTTATTCAGAAAGTAAAAAGTAGTTTTTGAAGGTGACATCAAAAACCTCTATTTCACAATAACTTTTACAACTGCTCTAACAACACAAAGCTACTCCTCTAGACTGCATTTCGAAGACACAAAAAGAAGATCAACATGAGTCAGTTGGAAAACAAATTAAGGGCAATAGTCATAAATGTAGATCATCTATATATAAAAAGGTTGTGCTTACAACTAAAGAGACTTTTGCATAGAAGAAGTGTTGAATTGTTGAAGAATTTTCTCCTCATATTTTTTGTAAAAATATTATTACTCGTAATTAGTTTCATACTTGTAAAAATCTTCTTTCTACATTCTTAGTAGATCATACATTCTTCTACCTAAGAATAATCGATAGAAAGAAGTCAAGTTTTCCAAGTTTGTTATTATTCATCTTACTAAAACTTGAGTGTTCAAACCCAAACATAAACCTTTGTAACCTTGATCCAGTAGTGATTATTGTGAGATAGCTTAGAGAGACTAAACAAAGACTACTTGTAATGTGATAGCAAAGTGCACTTCTGGTCATAGTGTTAGCTTGGAGGCTGGTTAAGGACTACTAGGTAGTGACAGTAGTGAGCTATTAGTCATAGTGTGAGCTTGGAGAGGTTGGTTAAAGACTACTCAATTTTAATAGTAAAGTGAGCTACTAGTCATTGGTTAAATCTTGGGAAGGCTACTGTAAAGTTAAAAATGGTTTTTAGTGAAACTCACCGATGGTTGAGAACTAGATATAGGCAGGTTAGTCAAACCGGTATAAAAACATTTGTACAGTATCTTCTTCTCCTTTAACTCTCTTTCATCTATTGCTTTGTGCCTATTATATTGTGTTTCTTGATGAACTTGTTTGTATGTGTTTTTATTATTTTTGTGATAGTTCAAAAAGTTACTTTCTATGCCATTAACTTGTTTTCACTTCTCTTCAAGGTTAAGACTTGATAGAAATTTGTTTAAGTTTTTCAGAACTGAAAAAAGAAAGAAAAGGTGAAGCATGATTCAACCCTCCTTCTCATGCACTTTTCTACCTACAAGATCAAGGGTTACAATTTGTAATTCTATGACTTGGTATGTTCAAATGATACATTTTGACCTCATTTGATGGTTTGTGCAAAATGGAAATGTTTTTAAGTGTGATTAAATAATTAATTGTGGAGTTATATATATTATGTCATTGCATCCCTTTTATATCTCTCTTAGATCACGAGATCTTCTGTCATGTGGAACACTTTAGCTTAGACCAGTCCTTTGATTTTTGGTATTTATTATGTTCATGTTTGAATTTGATTGTGGATTATGGGGTCTTTATGATTATGCAGAGTGGGACTTGTTGGATTTGAGTTGGTTATGAAAAATGAGATATTGTTAGGTGAGGAGTTGAACGAGGACTTTGAAGCATAAATTAGCCTATTTTATTGCACAGTAAGGGTTGGAGCAATAAAATGAGAGAAAAATGTTTTAATAGCCTTAGGACACAAATCATGATAAGATACGTGAATTCCTTAAGCTGTATTGAACATGGTGAATACAATGTTTATGTCTCATAAATGTGCATGATACTTTGTATGTGTGCTTTTTATCTAATAATTTTGCATGAGACTTCATATTTATGCTTTATATCTCATAAATGTGCATGAGATTTCCCATCTACGCTCTATGTCTATTACTAATGCATGAGATCTTTGTATGTCAAAGTGATCATGGCATGAAAAGTATTTTGAGAAAGAAACCATTCATCTATGGTTTAACATGAGCATTTGTATGTGCATGAAAAATGGATGATAGAGAGAAAAGAAAAGCAAATAAACCCCCTCTGCCCCATTTTAAATCTAGTGACGGCTAGTTAGATTGAAATCATCATAAGCAATCAGTTAGTTCAGAGTTTTGGTGAACTATATATGTCATATCACCATGATTAAAATGTAGAATGCCTCATGTATAAAGATTATGAATAAGTAAAGTACTCACATCGAGTTTAAAGATTTTTTGAACTTAGAAATGAACCCATTATGCATGCACACTTTTTCTAATATATTGAAGTCACTAAGATGACGATGATGATGCCTCATCTATCTATGCCCCTGTTGAGAAATCTAGTATTTCTTACCCTTTTTCCATGTCATCTTTTTAAGAAATTGAGGAGGAGATCGTGCTGAAGGAAGACTAGTTGATATATCAAGTTGGTTCTTAGATTCCCATGTCTATTTTGCTTTAGTTATATTTAGCTTTTGTGCTTTACATTTAAGAATAAGTTCAAGTATATGCACTTAATGAGTGACCAGGTCTTCCAACTGGCATACTGTGTTTGTTATATATCTTATTTAAATACTTTTTGTAATACTCTAAAAATTATTTAAAAATTAATTTGAGCTTTATGAGTCATAATTTCAAAAATCTGACAGTCTTAATAATGATGAGAACGGTCCAACGAATTTATATAAAAAAATTATGAATAGTAACTTGTAGGCCTCGCAGGCCAGTTGGGACAGCCGAAATCCCAGATCTGGGACCAGGAAATGCCTAGGACTGAGAAAAGAGAGGGTTAAGGTTAGAAATAATTAGAAATGAGGATTTTATACCTAGAATTAATTTTCGGGCAATGTTTGATTACTCGACTACGGTGTTTTGCCCATTCAGTAGAATTTTGATGTACGATTTCTAACACCGAAAAATAGTTTAGTATTTATAATATGATAATGCTTATCTTTTAAAAGCCAAGTGGATGGCCAAGATTCAATATTGACTAACAAGATTAAATCCTAGCCTTCCATTTTAGTTTCTTTTATAAAGACATTAGATTTTATATTAAAAAAAATGCTTTCAACTTGGTATAAGATATACATAACTCACCAAACTTCTTAATTTCATTTCTTCATTCTTAGTCCTAAAGAGAGAAACAGCCATCTTCCATTTTTACTTCCTCTAAAAGCTTGAGACATGATTCAAACACCTAAACTCCTAACCTACACTTACTAAAACCACAAACTCTCTTCACAAAACTTATTCTACTCATCAATATCTACTAAACTAACCAACTAAAATCTCAATTCTCATCAATCCTCACCTTGATATCTCACTTCCTGCCTAAGGAAGGTTTGGGGCTTGAATTAGTGGCCTTGAAGTGAAGAGAAATCAATTGGAACACCTTTGGAGTATAAAGCTCTAAAGTTTGCAAAGTAGGGCTTTATTTGTTCTTTTTTCTTCCAAAATTTGTTTCTAATTTTTTTGATTGGTTTGGCTGGAAATGATGGTTATATAGGTTGATGAAAGATATATATTGATGTGTTTAAATTGGTGGAGTGTTTGGATAAGATTAGAAAATCATTTTTGTCAAAAGAATTTTTTACCGAGTTGATGGATTTTCGGTTTCCTCATAGGCAGGGCATGATCACAAATTTTCTGAGATAACTGTGGGTATTTTTATAAGCTATAAAAATTTAATGTTAAAGCTAACATCCTAAGGCAACTCTAAGAATCTTCGTGGATCATGATAAAGTCTCACCTGCCTGAAAAAAATCATGAACCAAGACTATACATGTGCTGCTTGAATTTCTAAAATTGAAGCTGTGAATTTGTCTAATTTTGTTACCATAGCAAATGATTGAATTATCCTTTGAACATTTTACAGCATATTGTAAACATCTTGAGGTTCAACCCTGATTTTTATTTTGAATTGATTCAATCCTGGGGTTAAAAATTATGAGATTTTGGTTTTGAGCTGAGGCTGAGAGGTTTCTGACCACCAAGTTTATCTAATTTTATTAGCATAGTTAGAGAACTCTTTTTGCTTTGAAGTTTTTAGGAAACCTTGTGGACACATTGAGGTGTCTTGAAGAATTTTTATAGCCCTTGCAATGGATGTTTGATAGTCATAATAAATTGTACTCCTTAGGCATGAATTCTGCCAACATGTTGTATTTGTGCTGAAAATGAATTAATGCTTTAAATTGATGAAATAATGACAGATTCAAGTATGACATATATGAATTCATGCTAGTGACTTTAAGGAATGATTTGAGGCATGATTAGAATCATATTATGAATGAATGTATATATGTGCCTTATGCATGCATTTGGAAAAGAAAAGTGAATGATATGTATATGAGAAAAGAGAATGTATAAATTTTAATTCATGCATGTTCTGACATATGAAAAAAACAAGAATAAGACTTATGTTGAATGAGGAAAAGGAAAAAAAGAGGAAATTCCCTAAAGAAAAAGGGGAAGGCAAAAAGAGAAACTTCCCTAAAGATAATTTGAGTTGGTAGATGTACCGGCTAAGGTTAGATCTATATGTGATTTGGAAAAGGAAAAAATAAAGTCCGATGAGCAAGTATAGGAATGAACTCAATCCTAATAAACAGTCTATTTTCCTTATCTGGTGTGATCCACTATACATACCATCTGGTATAAACTATTTATTGTGAAGTTATCCATGGCAGATACCTATTAGTTATAGACTAAGTCTTTCCTATGTCAATAAAAAGAGAAAAATGCACCGAGTTAAGTTCTATGGCCACAAATGAAATCAAGTCACTTTGAGATAAGTTCACTATATTTAGCATGTGCATACTACTCTCATATTTAATTACTTAATTAGGATCATTAACTACGTGTTTGAGCTTTATGATATATATGTATTAAGTGATTAATTGTTAAAAGCTACCCACTTCAGAAGGATAATTTTAAAACTTCAAAAATGAATCTTTAATATGTATTGAATGATCACGTTTTCTTAATAAACTGAAGTGGCTGGGGTGATGACTATGACATTATGATTGTGTAATTGGGGAGTTTCTTTACTGAGAATTGTATAATTCTCACCCCTATATGTTTTGTCGTCCCATGTTGCCTCCAGGTTGATCCCAAGAATAATGCCGTTGTTATGTGAAAGAAACTCGGGATTGCAGTAGTTTAGTAGTTGATGCTTTTCTTATGTGGTATATAGTTGTAGGTATATGTGTAGGTAAAAAAAATAGAGTTGTATATGTATTAAAGCTCACATTAGAACTTCCTTATGTAATTGACCTTATAGAAAATAAATGTTTTGTATCTTTGTTATATATTTTAATCGAATTACGCTAGTTATTATATGAACCCATCGAATTTGCTATAGTTATTTAAGAAAGGTCCGCTAATTTATAAGTAACAACTCTCGAGTCTGATGTTGTACTTGGGAGGATGCTACACTTTTATGTGGTGTATGTATTCAATTTGTTAGATGTATGGTGTTTATGTAATATGACTAGGGTAAGCTTTTATGAATGGCAATGCTTTGACATGTATGAATAAATTATGCATGCTTTTAATTCTCCACTAATTATGGTTGATAAGTGTAATAAGTTATTATGCTTGATGCCTAATATTTACATGTATTTTCTATTTGAATTACTTTGAAAAGAAAATTTATCACACCAAAACATAATGACTAAAGATGATGTGAGCCAAGGAGACTGTACAAGCTGTCAAGACAAAGCCAAGGTGGAAGAGGCACTGAAAGGAATTGGAGGACCCATGACAAGGTCCAAGAATAAGAGAATGAAGCAAAATTTGGGAGGGTTAATAATGAAGCTCAAGGAAAAGGAGGATCAACACACAATGGAGGTAGCAACTAAATGGATCATATTCCTTCAATTTAAAAGTGAAATTGAGCAACATGAAGACACAATTGTGAACGCCCAATCTGCATGATCAAAGATTCATTCATGGGCTGCAAGTGATCCATTTAGTGGGTTAAGAATATTGAGGCTTAGAGGAAAATAAATCTAATTTTTATTATTTTCTTTGTATTTTCGTATGTATTTTTGGGTGAATTCTTCCAAAGTGGGTTTTTAATGTCTTTTGAGAGTTTCTAAGTTATTATTAGGATTAGTGGACTCTTATGGCTGCACTAGTGGAAAATAAATGTAACATGCATAAATGCATGATGGTGGTGCATAATTCATACTTAGTGGAGTTTTAGTGGGAAGTGTAGTGAAGGTTTAATGTTTTAGCCTCTACTAAGCTTATAAATAGGAGAACTCTTGTATTGCACAGACAGGTTGAAATTGAATGAAATCTGAGTTTTCTCTATTGTGAGAGCTTCCCTTTGAGTTCTTGGGCAAAGAATAAACCTGATCTTATCAAGGCAACTTGTAGTGATCAAAACCTTCATGACTTATCACTCACCTTGTCATCTTTCTTGAGTGTGGCATCAATATCCTTCCCTAAAATTGAATTTCAAGGCGATCCATTTCCAAATTTTGTATCATTTGGTATTAGAGCTTTGGCTTCTGGATTTCCAGATTTGTGTTTTTCCATACCCATTCAAAAAAAAAAATTGCTGGGTAGATTCAAAAATAAAAAAGAAGAAAGATTGGTGAATCAAAAGAACTCAATATTCTTTCTTTGTGAAATCTGAGTTCAAAGATATTCCTTTCTTTTCTCTTGATCTTTGTTGAATTTCTTGTTTCTATCCATTTATGTCTCTTGTTCTATTGATGTTTTCTTGTTGGTTTCTTACTCACTTAATTGTATACTTGCTGTCTTGAGAAAAATAATTGATAAGGTTCTTTTCTTAAGAGCTTGTAAAAGGAGTTGAGTGGTAAAAGGCAAGAGTTTACACAAAAGCTTATTTGAGTGCAAAACATGAATGGATAAAATTTAAGAGTGCAAACACATGAGTAGAGTGGTGAGGTCCTTTTAACATTTCATTTGTAATTTTCCTTGTCATCTTCTTTTTGTTGCAAGTGGGGAAGAATCACCTAATTCCCCTAGGCAAAGTCTTAGTAGGCTTTAAATGGAGGCACTTACTCAACACTTTGAGAGAATGCTTCAAAGACAGCTTGAAGGTTTATAGGAAAGGATGGACCGACTTGAAGAAGGAAGAGTTTCTAACCATGGGGGGCAATTCTAATCATAAAGAATTTCATCAAGAAAGTGACCCATTCTATGATTCCACAAGAAAAAAGAATGAGGCGTGAAAGGGGAAGAAGACATGATAGAGGAGGTAGAGACCATAGACGTGATGATGATCTAAGAGGTGTGAAAGTCAAGGCACCTTTTTTCCAAGGGAGTAATGATCCCGAAACATACCTTGAGTGGGAGATGAAAATAGAACAAATCTTCTCATGCAACAATTACAACGATGCAAAGAAAGTGAAGGGGGTCGCCCTTAAGTTCATTGATTATGCCTTAATTTGGTGGGATCAAGTGCAAAAAGAAAGAAGAAGACATGGACAACATACTATCAATACCTAGAATGAAATGAAGACTTTGATAAGAAGGAGATTTGTACCCTCCCACTGCCATAGGGAATTGCACAACAAATTGCAAAGACTCACCCAAGGAAGTAGAAGTGTGGATGAGTATTACAAGGAGATGAAGGTGGCTTTGATTAGGGCCAATATTGTGGAGGATAGGGAAGCAACCATGGCTTGATTTCTCCATGGCCTAAACTGAGATATTGGAGACATTGTGGAGTTAAAACATTATGTGGAGCTTGAAGACTTAGTTCATCAAGCAATGAAAGTGGAGCAACAATTAAATAGAAAGCGTACTATGAAGAAATCATCTTTTTCAAACTACTCTTTAAGTTGGAAGGACAAGCCAAAGAAGGAGGGTTCTTCTTATAATTCTAAGGAAGAAGCCAACACTAAGAAGCCTATTCCTACTTCTTCTTCTTCTTCTTTTACGAGTAGGGATATCAAGTGCTTTAGGTGTTTGGAAAAAGGACAGATTGCATCTGAATGCCCAAATAAGTAGACTATGCTGGTAAAGGATAATGGGTGTATCTCTAGTAAAGAAAATTTTTCTCATTCCTCTTCTTCAAGTGATGAGGAAAATGATGGTGCATCCTATACACAAGACGAAGATCTTTTGGTAGGTAGGAGCTTATTAGGAAGTCAAGCCAAGGAGCATGAGGAGAACTAAAAAGAAAATATTCAAGGCAAAACATACTCCATGATCATTGATGGTGGAAGTTACACCAATGTGGCAAGCACTAGGTCGGTCACCAAACTCAACCTAAAGACTACACCACATTCGAGACCATATAAGCTCCAATGGCTAAGTAATAGTGGTGAATAATCAAGTGTTGATTAATTTCTTCATTGGCAAATATGAAGATCAAGTTCTATGTGATATTGTACTAACGGAGGCAAGCCATATTCTTCTTGGAAGGCCTTGGCAGTTTGATAGGCAAGTACACCATGATGGATTCTCCAACAAGTTCTCTTTTGTTCACAATTCCCACAAAGTTACTTGTACCATTGTCATGTAAGGAGGTTTATAAGGATCAAATAAAAATAAAAGAGAAAAGAGAAAAAGAAGAATGAGAACTTAAAAAAGAAAAAGAGTGTGTAAAAAAGAAAATACTCGATTTTGAGGACAAAACTCAAAAAAAAGGGGGGAAAGAAAAGTAAAGAGAGAATGAGGAAAAGAAAGAGAGAAAAATAGAAAATTTGTTTGCAAGAGGGAAGTGAAGAGAACTTATCTGGCAAGGCAGCATATATTTCTTCTTTTGTGCAAGGTGTAACACCCTAATATTTAACCCAACATGCCTATGACGCATTTAAGTTAATTATTAGTCATTACTCTTTTGTTTCAGATTTTAATTTGAACTCTTGAAAAATACCTTAGTGAAAATATGAGCAAATTTTCTTTTTTGTTTAAAAATACAAAACATGACCCGCACATGCTAAGTAACTAATGTCGTTCATCTTACCTATAAATAAGAAAGGATAAAGACAAGTCACAGATACATACAACATCACAATATATACATACATACATATATATATATATATATATATATATATATATATATATATAAACCATAGAATATCATGACATAAACAATATTATCACATTAGAATTATATCATAATAGTGACGTCATCTAAACATAGAGGTATCAGTACACATCCATCAAGAGACTAAAGCACGAGCAGATAAAAAGGGTATGATCACCCTAAAGCTAATATCCAAGGGAAACTATCTCCATACTCCCATTATGACCTTCTTGATCCCTTTTGTAGCGCAGCTCCCTCGTCTGCATCTTAGAGAAATCCACGAGCTACGCCATCATCCTTGTCTAGGAATGACATGGAAGAAAGATAAAAGAATGAGAAACTTATATAAGATTCTCAGTAGGGTTTCCTTATTCTAATGCAAGTGTCATCGTAATCGTCTCCAGGAACCTCGGGTTTCATTATGAAAATGTGAGCATATAAAAGGTTCACTTATTAAGCTTCAAATGCTATTAGTCGAGGCTCGTATCTTTTAGCATGAGTCTTAATGTCATGAATGCTATAGATTTCTCATGTATGCATGGCAATGCCTCTAGTCCATAAGTAACATATGTAAATAACATAAGCATACTCGCAACATGAATTTGTAACATTCAAAACCAAATCACAAGATAAGACTAATTATATAAACATAAGTTAAACAGAGGAGTTAAAGTAATCTAGCCATATCACATGAGTAAACACACCAATATACATCTTTACTTTACCTTCTTAGGTGACTTAGCATTCAACTTATGTAATTAAGTAACCAGTAAATGAATGCATGATATAACAAACCTGGTAGGTCGTATAATGTAACGCCCGGGGATTGCGAAGTCGGGGAGTGATCGCCGGTGCAAGGAGGCACGGACAAGGAGCGGCTCCTGGCAGGCTTCGAAAGGTGAGGGGTACATGAATGAACCGATTACACACCCGAATGAGAGGGATCCTGAGACTGTATAGGTATGGGACTATACAGTTAAGGAGGGCTTATATGAATTGATTTGTACTACCTATACCAACAAGATGCATCTTCTTTTCGGTAGCCCAAACTGAAAGAACTCCACAGTTAAGCGTGCTTGACTTAGAGCAATTTTGGGATGGGTGACCTCCTGGGAAGTTTTCCTAGGAAGTGTGCGAGTGAGGACAAAGCATGCTGAAAAGACCCGTGTTGGTTTGTGGGGACAGTCGTCAATCCATAAAGCAGCAGGGGATGTTATTTTGGTATCAGAGCAGTTCGATTCTCATGGAGCCTGAGGATTGGACTAGCTATGCTTCTAAAGCATAATACGTTAGTAACGTCATGTGTAGATGTTTATCATTAGGATGAGCTTGAGGATTAGAAATACATGACTACTGTATGTTGAAAGTGCCATGGTAACTTGCTCACTTTGCATGGAATATTGGGCCTGATCACCTCGTTGTTGCTTTGTTTTGTGTGTATAGGGACCAATGGCACGTCGACAACAGACTCAGGAGCGCAGACGTAATAATCAAGACAACGAGACAGCCGAAGCACTCCGTGACGTAGCAAGGACCATGAGAATGATGATGGAACGAATGGATCAGATCGTCAAGCCAATATGAATCGGGGACATGAGATTCTGAACATGCCTGCTTCGGGAGTTTCGTAAGGCAAACCCACCGCTTTTCAAGGACATCAATCCAAATATTGCGATGAATGGATTCGGAATATTGAGAAGGTCTTTGTCAGTAGTCCCATGCTCGAGGAGCAAAGGTCACCTTCGCTACTCATATGCTTGAAGGTGATGCCGGTTTCGTGGACGGGTGTTCAAGACTCTGGAGACGACCGACGTGGACATTGATTGGGAAGTTTTCAAGGTCCATTTGTATGAAAAGTACTTTCTAGAGTCACTTAGAAATGCCAAGGACATTGAATTCATGCAATTTGTCCAGGGGAATATGAATGTGGCCTAGTACACTGCCAGATTTGAAGAACTCATTAAGTTCTCAAGAATGTACCAAGGAAATCCTGATGAGTACTAGAAATGCATTAAATACGAGTCGTGGTTGAAGGCGAACTTAATGTGGCAGCTTGCACATTTGGAGATTAGGATTTCTCTACCTTAGTTAACAAATGTCGGATTATTGAAGAAGGTCGAGAAAACTAAACACCCCAAAGTCAGATAATATTACCAAAAAGTTGACACCTCAAGGTCAGCAGTTCAAGAGGCAGAGTCGACCTCCATTTCCCCCTCAATCAAGACCACAAGGGACACAAAGAAATTTTCAACAAGGAAGGCCAAACAACAACAATCGCTATAATAACAACCGCTACAACAATAACCCCAAAGAATAATCACAACAACAACAATAAAGGGAAAGCACCACAAAGAGGTCCAAAGAAGACCTCCACGGCCTGCACCATCCATGGAATGTCCCAAGTGCGGCAAGAATCATGGGAGCATGCCATGACGAGCCGGAACAAACATGTGCTATCGGTGTGGTAAACCAGGTCATTACTCCCGAGAATGCACGGAAAGAAACCCGCCAACCCCCAATCCCAAGCCGCAATACCAGGGAAGGGTATTTACTGTTAATGCTGAAGAAACAACGAAGTCACGAAATCTCGTGGAAGGTAAGGGTAATATGCATGGTAAAGACTTAATTGTACTATATGATTCTGGCACTTCTCATTCTTTTATCTCCCATTCATGTGTTAAAAGCCTTAATTTACCTATCACTGAGCTTCCTTTTGACCTTATTATTTCTACCTGACCGAAAACCCGTTAGGACTTGTAAATGTTGTTTAGATTGTAGTTTTATTATAGATAATAGATCCTTTGTTTTAGATCTTATTTGCTTACCCATGCGAGGTTTAGATGTGATTCTTGGCATGGATTGGCTTGAGGCCAACCGTGTATTGTTAAACTGTTATGAGAAAACCATCACTTTTCTTCCTGTTCCTATTGAACCTAAGAAACCCATAAGTCTTTACATAACTGCTGTGGAAATGGATTGTGGTAAGGGTGAGAGTAAAGGTTACATTTTCTTAGCCGCTAGTGATGTAGACTTTGAGCAAAGTATCGATGAGATACCAATAGTAAGAAATTATCCTGAAGTATTTCCAGATGAGATACCAGAGTTTCCCCTCAAGAGAGAGATAGAGTTTTCCATAGAATTGCTTCCGGGTGCAGGACCTATATCCATAGCCCCATACAGGGTGTCCCCATTAGAATTGACCGAGTTAAAAACTCAATTGGAAGATTTATTGGAGAAAAAGTTTGTTAGGCCTAGTGCATCACCTTGGGAGCCCCTGTGTTGTTTGTAAAGAAAAAGGATGGGAGTATGAGGATGTGTGTAGATTATCGGCAGTTGAATAAAGTAACGGTGAAAAACAAGTATCCTCTGCCTAGGATCGATGATTTGATGGACCAACTGAAAGGTGCGGTAGTGTTTTCTAAGATAGATTTGAGGTCAGGCTACCATCAAATTAGAGTGAGAGATGAAGACATACCTAAAACGGCCTTTCGCACTCGATACGGCCATTTTGAGTTTGCAGTAATGTCCTTTGGGTTAACCAATGCTCCAGCTATTTTTATGGATTACATGAATAGGATCTTTCGGCCCTATTTAGATCAGTTTGTAGTTGTCTTTATAGATGACATTCTCATATATTCTAAGACCCATGAAGAGCATGAATGCCACCTGACCATAGTACTGGAGATCTTGAAGGAAAAGAAACTATATGCCAAGATTTCCAAGTGTGAGTTTTGGTTGGATAAGGTGCAATTTTTAGGGCATGTAGTATCTAAGAAAGGAATTGTCAGAGATCCTAGTAAGGTAGAAGCGGTAGTAAATCGGGAAAGACCAACCACCAGAATCAAGTAAGGAGCCTTTTGGGTTTAGCCTGTTATTACCGCCGATTTATCAAGGGATTTTCCCAGATTTCCCTACCTTTGACCAAGCTGACTAGGAAGAACACCCCTTTTTCATGGACCCCGGAGTGTGAAAAGAGCTTCCAAGAGTTAAAACACAAGCTAACCTCTATCCCTGTTTTAGTGTTACCCGACCCCAATGTGCCTTTCGAGGTGTATTGTGATGCTTCAAAAAAGGGTTTAGGTTGTGTATTGATGCAAGATAGGCAAGTGGTGGCCTATGCATCAAGACAACTCAAGCCACATGAGGCAAACTACCCTACCCATGACCTTGAGTTAATCGGGCCGTGTTTGCTCTAAAGATTTGGAGACACCATTTATATGGAGTTAAGTTTGAGGTGTTTTCCGATCACAAGAGTTTGAAATATCTCTTTGATCAAAAAGAGCTAAACATGAGGCAAAGGCGATGGATGGAGTTCTTGAAAGATTATGATTTTGGATTGAATTACCATCCTGGTAAAGCTAATGTAGTAGCTGATGCTTTGACTAGGAAGTCCTTACAAGTGTCCCGTTTGATGGTGAAGGAGGTTGAATTGATTGAGCAATTTAGGGACTTAAACCTATGAATGACTTTGACCACTAAGGGCATCAGAGCTTGTCATCTTAGAGTGACAAGTGAGTTCAAAGAAAGGATTGTTCAAGCTCAAGGGGACGATGCTGAGTTTCAAGAGACTTTAGGGGTAGTGAAGGCAGGAAAGTTGATAGGTTTTACCCAAGGAATGGACGATTTGTGGAGGTTTAAAGGTCGAATATGTGTACCTGCTAGTGGTGGCCTCCGAAAGGATATTTTGGAGGAAGCCCATAAGAGCCATTTTACCCTTCATCCTGGTGCCACCAAGATGTATCAAGATTTGAAGAAGATGTTCGTGGCCTGGAATGAAGAAAGATGTGTGCACATGGGTGAGTAAGTGCTTGGTGTGTCAAAAGGTGAAGATTGAACACCAAAACCCTCTGAATGCTGCAACCTCTCGCCGATCCCTCGAGTGGAAGTGGGATAGTATCTCCATGGATTTTGTGACTTGATTACCGAGGACCCAAATGAATCATGATACCATATGGGTAATCGTGGATCGATTGACGAAGTCAGCCCACTTTTTACCTATTAAGGTGACTTATTCCTTGGATAGGTTAGCACAATTATATATTCAGGAGATAGTAAGGTTACATGGGGTGCCGACGACGAAAATCTCTGACCGATCCGCGGTTTACGCCACGATTTTGGGGAGCCTTTCAAAAGGCATTTGGTTCAAAGTCGGTCTAAGCACGGCCTCTCTCCCCAAAACAGAAGGTCAATCTGAAAGAACTATCCAAACCTTGGACGATATGTTAAGGGCATGTCTTTTAGATCAAAGGAAGTTGGGATAAGTACCACATCGATTGAATTTGCATATAACAACAAGCTTATCATGCAAGTATCGGTATGGCAATCGTATGAGGCCCTCTATGGACTGAAATGTCAATCTCCCTTATGTTGGTATGAACCCTGAGAGCAAAGTTTACTCTGACCTGATATTGTGAGGGAAACAACTAACAAATCAAGAAGATTAGGATAAGATTCTTACCGCTCAAAGTCGACAGTAAAAACTATGCGGACAAGCCGCTAAAACCGCTAGATTTTCAAGAAGGGGACCACGTGTTCCTAAGGATCACCCCCACCACAGGCATAGGCCGAGCAATAAAAGTAAAGAAATTGAGCCCAGATTTCTTGGTCCGCTTGAAATCCTTACCAAAGTAGGACTCGTAGCTCACCGTATAGCCCTACCCCGAGTCTATCCAACCTTCATGATGTTTTCCATGTCTCTCGCTTAAGAAAGTATCAATCGACCCGAGTCATGTACTAGAGCCGTAACATGTACAATTAAGAGATAACCCGACATTTAACTTACTACCCACGAGAATCGGCGACCTAGGAGTTAAGCAGTTAAGGAACAAGGTCAGTACCCTGGTCAAAGTAGCATGGGGACAGGTGAAATCAAGAACTTACATGGGAGCCGAATCAAACATGAAAGCACAATACCCCGAAGTTGTTCTCAGGTAACGACTCCGGCGAAATTCTTTTAAGGAGGGGAGTAATGTAACGCCCCAATTTTTACTGTAATTTTTACTGTCATTAGAAATTACTCAATTACCGAATTACCGTAGGTAATTATTACATAAGATTTGAGGCCGAACAATCCTCAATAAAGGAATATAACATTAGAAGAGAGGTTAGGAACGATTCATCCAAGAGTCACAAATCCCGAAGTTCTATACGTATAAAATGACCAAAATGCCCATGAAGTTATTTTACTCGAAAATGAGGATCGTGGCCCCACCTATTCTCAAGGGGATATTTTGAGGATAATAAGGGATTGTTTGTGTTATGTGTGTTAATAGAGCAGAAGGATCTCAATTTTGAGTTCCGACGCACGAAATGACCAAAACGCCTCAAGGCTTTTAACTCCGATGCGTGCCGACTGAGCCCGAACCTCACTAAAATGTTTTAAAATGTGCTTTTAAGCCATGATTAACCATTGGTTAAGCTCGGGTGGCCTCGGGCAATTTTTAAGTGAAAGTACGATTTTGCCCCTGTTTTTGGGCGCTATGACTTCGGGATTTTTGATTCAGATACGAAACCTAAGCAATATTAGGCTCAAATTAAAGCTTATTAAATTCTAAATATTAATCTAGAGTCAAAATTATGTATTTAGATTGATTAGAACCCAAAATTGCTCAAAAACACCCAAATTGCTTACTAATTCACTTAAACCCTTAACCGTAAATTCTCTAAATTACATGAATACCTTGCCTACACCTAAATAATGCATGGAACACACAAATTTCACTTCTTTGGGCTGTAATGGACGAAATTATTGATGCCATTATGCAGCTGAATTATTGCCAAAAGTTGCACTAAAACAAAATGCCAAAATGTCACCATAAGAGACATAATTCCTTAATTTCATACAACTTTGTCTAAAATGATTTTTCCTCCCTTATTTCTCCTGCAAAATTCCGTCCACTACCTCATCATTTTGGCCAATTAGAAGCCTCAAAATCTTCTATAAATAGGCTTGCTTGAGTGGTCTTGGAATGCTTGGTTCATAACTAGTTTTTAGGAGCACCAAAAACTTTCTTTCTTCCTCCTCTTTGGCTGAATTCTTTCTTCAATTTTTCAAAGAGATTTTGTTTCATTTCACTTCAAGAAACCAAGTTCTCTTCCTCTTCTTCAACTCAGATTAGGTAGGGAGTAGTTTCTAAATTTATTTCTATGCTTTGAGGAGTTGTGTTTTTAGCTCAAAATGATGAAATTATGAACTTGCCTTAGCTTTTCATTTTGGTTTTCCTCTTCAATTTTTCTTTAACCAATTCAACCATATGGCCTAGGTGGAACTAAGATGATGGCTTGATGATGAGGACCTTGAGGGTGGGTTGTAAATCCATCACAAGTTAGGCCTCTAAAGCTTGAAAATTCCACTTGATGCAAAACTTTAAAGAATAATGCTTTATGATGCTAAAACAAAGATTTTTAGTTTAGAACTTGAAAGATGTATTTTTCCTTTTATGTTTTATTTCTTGTTAAGATATGTATTGGGTTGAATTTATAATTCTTTTAAAGTCTTGAAGGAGCTCTAGTAAAGAAACAAAATGAATTTGCATCCATGATTAAGTTTATGCTTTGCATAACCATGTTTACCTTCTATGTCATCACTAAATTTTCAAGAATGAATAAATGAACTTGCATTTCTCATGTTTAAATTCCAAGCTTGTATCTCATGTTTATGTTTCAAGTCATCACTTAATCTTTCAAGATAATAAAGAGGTTGCATCTCATATTTAATTTATGCTCTCACTATATTTTATAATGGCTAAAAGAATCAACGCATGGCATGTTTATTTTATGCCATCACCTAAAGATCCTAGAGCTCAAAGACTTGCCCATGTATCACAAGCAAAGAAATATGATTATTGGAGTTAAAGAATTTATTCTTTAAAAAGTCTTGAGATTGGAGCTTAAAAAGATGTAATAATAATATTCTCTTCTCCCTCTACTGGTCCTGTGCGGACTACCGCCGCCCCGGTTTCTTAATATTCTCTTCTCCCTCTATCATCTTGTGCGGACTACCGCCCGCTCCGGTTTCTTAATATTCTCTTCTCCCTCTCTTTGGTCTTGTGCGGACTACCGCTCCGGTTTCTTAATATTTTCTTCTCCCTCTACTGGTCCTGTGCGGATTACCGCCGCTCCACTTTCTTGTATCATGTTTATATTTCAAGTTCTTGCATCATGTTTAATTTTCAAGTCATCACCTTAAATCTTAAAGATAAAGAAATGGAATTGCATATCATGTTTATAATTCCAAGCTATCACCTTATAAAGATAAGATTAAAATAAGGTTGCATAGCATGTTTATAATTCTAAGATGTCACCTAAATCTCTAAAGCTCAAGACTTACTCCTTTTATCTTAAGTGAGAATTTTAATTGTGAAGATCCTCCCAAATTTGACAAAAGAACTAGTTTCTAAATGAGTTTTAAGGCTTTGCAAGGATTTTACAGGGAACTAGTATTTTATATGCACTTAAAATATGATTCTATGTAATTGCATGAGATTCATGATTCGCCACTGATCCGAGTTTAGTATCAATGTGTGATAATGATTTGATATGATTGAAGTTGTGATAATTATGGTTTATTGTTAAGAGAATGATTCATAATTGGTTTAGTAACTAATTAGTTCTATAATTGATAATTCTATGTAAGGATTGGATGCTTATTAAGTACTTGATATCATTGAATGATTTCCTGCTTGCATGTTATAGTTGCTGTTGCAAATAATGAGAATGCTTGTACATGAAATGTTCTTTATTATGTAAAATTTACCTTTGTTGCTAGAAGAAAGTGTATCATTGTAAAAGTGTAATTTGGAAAGGTTCTGGCTAAGGAAAGACTTGGTATTTAAGCGTGTCCATTGTGACCCACCTCTTTCCCTGGGAATCTCCCATATGTATGATTACACTTGATATATATTATTCTAGCTTAAGACTATAAATGAGAAAATGTTATGATGTTTATGAATTGTATTATGATATAACATGCAAAGATTTAATGATGACTTAAACTTATAAGAAAATGATCCTTTGGAACCATCGACTATAGGTGGTGAAAAGGTGATTTTAGCCCCTAACCCGCTTCTCTCAAAAGGGTAGAGTCGGGACTTTAGCTTATCAAAAGGGATAAGTATATGCTAGTGACGACTAGTAAAATATGAGCTCATAACCTAAATTACTCCCAAAAGGGTGGAGTATAGGGTGGCCCAAGGAAAATAATGATGATGATAAGATTTTAAGTCATCAAAGGCACTAAAGAAATGAAATATGTGCACTGTGTCCATGTGTAGCTAATATTATATGACGTTCTTTTATGCATGTTATTTTGATAATGATGATGAGGAATATGATGTAATGATAAAGGAAATGTTCATTGTAAATATGACATGTTAAGAATAAGATGCATTATAAGACGATGATTAAAAATTGACGAACCTCGGTTAAGTATTTGTCCGAACTTAAAATGAATCTTTGCATGCTCACTATTTTAGAATAATCCCGAGGTTCCTTGGGACTTTGATGATGACATCAGAGAATGAGGTACCCTACTGAGAATTCTTTAGCAAGATTCTCACTTCCTTTTCTTTATTTCCGTCATTGTCTCCAGATTCAAATGGCGACATTCGCCCTGCTCGTTGATACCCCTACTTGGGAATTCCACTATGATCCGTGCATCGCTCGTATCATTTTGAAGGGAGGTGCGCAGTCGTGTTTTTATTTACATAGGTCGCCCATTTGCACATCCTGTCCCTAGTTATCGATTTTCTCCTACTTCTCCCTATGGCGATGAAATGGTTTTCGAACATGCACGCCCACTTGATGAAAGGATGTTACGTTCTTATCCCGCTTCATCTCTGGGCCCATGGATTTCCAGAGTATGTTCCCGAGACGAGATATTCAAACCGATCCTTCAGAGGACACTCCTACTCATGTATATTCTCGAGAGCTCTGCCCTACTCCCACACGTAAGAGAGGTAGTGAGGAAACAGCTTGTTCAGCCGAGGTTAGCGAGAAGGCCGCCCATGCGACTCCCGCCTGGTGCATCTCGTGTGTCCTGGCCCCGAGGGAGCTCATCAAGGATCGAATTTATTCCCCATTTCAGGACAAAGTGGCCATAGAAGGTTCTTAGTAGATTTATGTGTGATCATGCACCCTAGTTTTAGGATAACCTTCTCGGCTTATGGAGTTATCTAGTTTAGGGGCATGTATTTCCTTAAGTATATTTTCTTTTATGGGTTTGCATAAGATAACGATGTATGAACATAACCCACCCTTTGAGTGAGGTTATTGTATGTAAATATATGCTATAATGTGCTTATGGATGTTATATGATGGAGCCTAAGTGATATGATGTGATATATTCTTAAATGTCTTATTATACCCCGCTTACTCGTTCACGTTGTACTCGGCTCATGTTTTCAATTATGTGTTTAAAAAAAAAATGGCTCGTAATTTCACTAAGTATTTTCAAATTATGAAGAAAGAACCAAAGCAAGGAGTAAAGTCTAGTCATTAATCAGATTCAACCTAGGTGTATCTGGTTAATTACTAGGGTGTTACAAATGGTATCAGAGCCTGCACCTCTCCCAGTACGGTGTGGTTCGGGGACGAACCAAGCGGAAGCTGGTGGGCATGTAACGCCCGGGGATTGCGGTCGGGAGTGATCGCGTGCAAGGAGGCACGGACAAGGAGCGGCTCTGGCTGCCAGCGGAGGGTACATGAATGAACCGATTACACACCCGAATGAGAGGGATCCTGAGACTGTATAGGTATGGGACTATACAGTTAAGGAGGGCTTATATGAATTGATTTGTACTACCTATACCAACAAGATGCATCTTCTTTTCGGTAGCCCAAACTGAAAGAACTCCACAGTTAAGCGTGCTTGACTTGGAGCAATTTTGGGATGGGTGACCTCCTGGGAAGTTTTCCTAGGAAGTGTGCGAGTGAGGACAAAGCATGCTGAAAAGACCCGTGTTGGTTTGTGGGGACAGTCGTCAATCCATAAAGCAGCAGAGGATGTTATTTATAACATTTAGCATGCATGGGAAAGGTAAGAGAACCCATGATAATTTACTTTCTCATAGTGGAACTCTCAAGTTCCTTTCTTAACAACCATCCTCTTACGTAACCAACTCAAACCAACCATCTCACCTTCCCTGGTGATTTTACATTCATCACCAAAACCTCACCTCACCAATCACCTAAGATGAGCTCAACCTAATTAGCCGTCGCTAGATTTAATATGGGGTAATAGAGGAGGAAAATACATCACTTTCTTGCCTTTATTCAACTTTCTCATCATAAGTATGCAACTTCCTTGGATCACCTCTCATAACCTTTAATTCGGGAAGTCTAGATGATTATTTCCATTTGTCTTAGTCACCTTTAATCTTGGCATATTATAGAGATGCAAACCTGAATAACACAACTATAACTCATCATTTCAACATTTCATGTTCATAAACTACATGAATTGTGCATCTCAATGAATCAAATATAATTATAACATGTCATAATTCAAATTACATAAACATGCATCTAAGCCATATAAATGTCAAATATGAACATAGCCTTCACAAGACATCAATCAAATTTATCTCATTAAATTATCAATATTTACAGTTAAGCCCCAAAGGGGTCAAATCGCAATTTCTCAAAGATTACGAGTTAAAGCGTAAATACCCCCTTTTAATACATTCTCACAAACTAAAGATCTTAACATTAACCAATACTTTCAAGATCCATATAACTATTGGAAATCATTTAAACTTATCATAAAAATCTTTTAGAGCCATAGACTAAATTTTAACACACTTTAGGGGTCAAAGCGTAAAGTTGGTCATTTTTTACACTTATCAAAAGCCAATACTTCTAAAACTTTTTCTAAACATTATAAATGGTATTTTAAACATATAGACACATAAGCTATCATTGGTAACTCTAATTAAAATCCTTTGATTAAAATTACATAATTGATAGTTTAGAACACAACTTTTCGCATTTTGCAAAATGGTCAAGACTAACACTTGTAATTATTCTTTTCAACCTATAAGATACCAAAAACAATTTTCACATCCAATACTAATAATTCTTATGTATACAAACAATATGATCAGTATCAAATCAGTGAGGAATTAATCCAGAAAATTCATTCTCTAAAGCTTTATAAAATTACAGTTTTGATCCTTTCTAGTTACTAGTTTATCTCAAAAAATGCTAAAAACAATCCTTACCTCAATTATAAGTAATTTATACACATCCAAAATTTTTAAATCAGCATTCTAACTATTTTATTTAAATCAGGTTAGTAACCTAAATCTTTTAATCAAAAGCTTGAGAAAAGCACAATCTTTGAATTTCTAATTCTAACAAAAGTTATTTGAGTAATTTAAAGACAAGATCAAAGCCTTAAAAATAAAATAAACCAACTTTAATACCAAGAACATCAAGCGGCTGAAAATAACATAAATTAAATATATCCATAATAAAATTTCCTATTTAAGATTAAAAAGGTAAGTTTTGAGCTTTAGAGATTTAGGTGATAGCAAGAATCATAAACATGCTATGCAATCCCATTTTTAATCTTTATCATTATAAGGTGATAACTTGGAAATATAAACATGATATGCAATACATGAAATATAAATATGAAGATGCAAGTTCATTTTTAGATCTTCAAATTTTAGGTGATAATTTGAAATATAAACATGAAGATGCAAATTCATATTGTTATCTTCAAGAATTAAGGTGATGACTTGAATTTAAACATGATTATGCAAGGCTTGAAATTTAAACATGATATGCAAGAGCTTGAAAAATAAACATAGATGCAAGTTCATTTATTATCTTGTTAAGCTCAAAACTTTTAGAGAATTAAACTCTTTAATCTCAATTAATCTTAACAAAGGAAGTGAGCATTACAGTCCTTTATCATCATGGTTCTAAGAAATTTATTTCATGGTCTCATCATTAAGCTTATTAAAAATTGAATTATAAGCAAAGAACAAGAAAATAACATGAAATAAAATCCTTACCAAGTTGTTTCTTGTTCTCAAAAGTTAAAGCTTGATATCTTAAGAAGTAAAGAGAAGAAAAATCTCCTCTAGATGATGATGATGGTTTCGGCCAAGTGATGATGGAATGGTGGAAGGATTTTTGTTGTATTCTTGTGTTTAGATATGGAAAGTTTAGGTGCTAAGGGGTTAGTTTATGGTATGTATGTGTTTGTTTGAGCTTGGGAACTTGGATGAATATCAAGAATGGAGTCTCTTGGAGGTGGAGAAGGAAGAAGAAGAAAGTTTTGAGTTTAGAGAGAATATAGAGGATTTTTGGCCAAAATAGTGAACAAGACTACACCAAAAATTCAAGTAACAAGTATAGGTGTTTGTGTATGCATTTGGCTTGAAAGAAACACATATTTATAGAGTGAATAAGGGTGCTGATCCATGGCCTTCTAGGCTGTAATGCAATCAGAATTTTGCCCAAAAGAATTGCAAGACAACTCAAAGAACACATGGTATGGTCATGATGTTGTTTGAGTGCATAATTCTTTGAAATAAAATAAAATGGAGGCATTATGGAGGCATGAAGTGCATGGCTGATTCAAGGGAATAATGGGGGACAAGATTTCATTTATCATGTATGGTAGGACACAAGGATAGCTTCTTTTTTTTTAGGTAGTAGATTTAGGAATTAGTAATTTTGTGAAAATGGTAAAACTAGGTGTGTAAGATAACTCAAGACCAGGTAAAAGGATAATCTTATACTAGTAATGTTGTTAATCTCAATTGAGTTAAAAATCAATTAATAACTTAAGTTTTAAACTCAAGGTAAAGAAAGTAAATGCATTAGAATTTCCTTAATCTTAGCATTATTGGTTTTATGAGCTCTTTGTAATTAAGAAAGGAAATAAAATTTCCCTAAACAATTCTTAGGCTCTAATTACCTCTAGTAGTTTTTTTTGAACCTTAGGTAATTATTTTTAACCTCAAGTAATGAATGAAAACAATTTAAATTGAAATAGAGCCTTGTATTGTTTTAATTACTTAAGAGAACTCATTAAGCATTAACTAGGGGTAAAAAGATAATTTCACATAAAAACTCCTTATAATCACTGGACATTCTCAAACTATACTTGACATAGACATTTTCAACCTTTGGATGAAAACCGAATTCAAAGATTACATAATTTCATGTAAAATTACCGTATGGGTAAAACGATAATTTTACAGATAGTAAAAATTGAGAATTCAGATTTTTATCTCTAAGGCACATATAATCCCTATCAAGCATTAAACTAACCCCTCAAAGATAATGTAGATTGGTTATCTTTGATTTTTAGGTAAAAATGACCTCAGGGGCATTTTGGTCATTTTACACGTATAAAAAAAATCAGGATTTGCGACTTTCGGACGAATCGCTGTTCAAGTTTCTCATAATGTTTCCCTAATATTATATTCCTTTGTGAGGATTATTCGGCCTCGAATTACATGTAAAAATTATCTAGGGGCATTTTGGTAATTTTCATATAAGAGTAAAAATTGGGATGTTACACAAGGATATTTACTTGGAATCTAATGCTAACTCCTTGCCTAGTGATGTTGTTGCTATTTTGGAGGACTTTGAGGATGTATTTCCCAAAGAAGTGCTTCATGATTTGCCACCAATGAAGGGGATAGAACACCACATAAACCTCATTGCTAGTACTTCTTTACCCAATAGGCTTGCCTATAGGAGCAACCCTCAAGAAACAAAGGAGATACAAAATCAAGTGGAGGAGTTGTTTCAAAAAAGGATGGGTTAGAGAGAGCTTAAGTCCTTTTGCTGTCCCCGTAATCTTGGTGTCTAAAAAGGATGGATGACATGAAACTAGGAAACAGATCACCTTGAAATTCAATTTTAGGGAAGGATATTGATGCCACGCTCAAGAAAAGTTGAGAAGGTGAGTGATAAGTCATGAAGGTTTGATTGCCACAAGTTGCCTTGATAAGATCAGGTTTAGTTCTTTGCCCAAGAACTCAAAGGGAAGCTTTCACAATAGAGAAAACTCAGATTTCATTTAATTTCAACCTATCTTTGCAGTACAAGAGTTCTCCTATTTATAAGCTTAGTGGAGGTTGAAACATTAAATCGTCACTACACTTCCTACTAAGACTCCACTGAGTATGAATTCTGCACCACCATCATGCATTTATGCATGTTACATTTATTTTCCACTATTGCAGCCATAAGAGTCCCCTAATCCTTAGTAACTTTCAAAAGACACAAAAAAACTCACTTCAAAAAAATCACTCCAAAAATAGGTATGAAAATACAAAGAAAATAATAAAAACTAGACTTATTTATTTTCCACTCAGGCCCAATGTTCTTAACCTATTAAATAGGTCACTTGTAGCCCATGAACACATCTTTGATCATGCAAATTAGGCCTTTAAAATTATGTTTTCATGTTGGTTCAATTTCACTGTCAAGTTGAGGAATGTGATCCATTTAGTTACTGCCTCCATTGTGCATTGATCCTTCTTGTCCTTGAGCTCTATTATTAAGCCTCCCAAAGCTTGTTTCATTCTCTTAGTCTTGGACCTTGTCATGGGTCCTCCAATTCCCTTCAATGCCTCTTCCTCCTTGGCTTTGTCTTGCAAGTTTGTAACCCCTCCTTAGTTCACATCATTCCCTCCTTCTTTAAGCGAATTCGTCCTCGAATTTAAGTCTTCGTCACTTACATCAAAAGAACACAAATCAGCTACATTGAATGTTGAACTAACACCATACTTACTAGGTGTAACATCCCCTACTGCTTTATGAATTTACAACTGTCCCCACAAACAAACACGGGTCTTTTCAGCATGCTTTGTCTTCACTCGCACGGTTCTTAGGAAAACTTCCCAGGAGGTCACCCATCCCAAAATTGCTCTAAGTCAAGCACACTTAACTATGGAGTTCTTTCAGTTTGGGCTACCGAAAAGAAGATATATCTTGTTGGTATAGGTAGTACAAATCAATTCATATAAGCCCTCCTTAACTGTATAGTCCCATACCTATATAGTCTCACGATCCCTTTCATTCAGGTGTGTAATTAGTTCATTCATTTATCTCTCCGCTTTTGAAGTCTGCCAAGAGCCATTCTTTGTCCGTGCCTCCTTGCACCGGCGATTACTCCCTAACTTTGCAATCCCCGGGTGTTACATGCCCACCAGCTTCCGCTTGGTTCATCCCCGAATCACACCGTACTAGGAGAGGTGCAGGCTTTGATACCATTTGTAACATCCTCTGCTGCTTTATGGATTGACAATTGTCCCCACAAATCAACACGGGTCTTTTCAGCGTGCTTTGTCCTCACTCACACACTCCTTAGGAAAACTTCCCAGGAGGTCACCCATCCCAAAATTGCTCCAAGTCAAACACGCTTAACTATGTTGTTCTTTAGTGATAGGCTACTGAAAATAAGATGCATCTTCTTGGTATAGGTAGTACAAATCAATTCATATAAGCCCTCCTTAACTGTATAGTCCCATACCTATACAGTCTCAAGATCCCTCTCATTCGGGTGTGTAATCGGTTCATTCATGTACCCTTCCGCTTTCGAAGTCTGCCAGGAGCCGCTCCTTGTCCGTGCCTTCTTTTGTAACACCCTAAAAATTAATTAAAAATTAATTTAGGCTTTACTAATCATAATTTCAAAAATCTGACAGTTTTAACAATGATGAGCATAGCCCAACGGATTTGTAAAAAAAAAGTGAATAGTAACCTGCAGGTCCCATCGACCTATTGGGACAGCTGAAACCCTAGAATTGGACCCCGGAGATGTCCAAAATTGGGAAATTATAATATTAAGGTTAGAAATGAAGTTTTATACTTAGAATTAAATTTTGGATAATATCTAATTACCCGAGTACGGTATTTAACCTGTTTGATAAAATTTCGGTGTGCGATTTCTAACACCGAAAGATAGTTTAATCTTTGTAAAAGGATAATGTTTATCCTTTGGAGCCAAGTGTAAGGCTAGGATTTAATCTTGAATTACAAGATCAAATCCTAGCCATTAATCTTATTTTCTTGGTCAAAGAATATAGACTTTATATTAAAATAATGATTTAAACATAGTATAAGATAAATATAAACCACCTAACTTCATTATTTTATTCTCCCTAAGTCCAGCCAGCATCTGAAACTACAGAAAATCCATTTCTTCTTCACATAAACCTTGCAAGCTTGTTTCCAAACTCCAAACTCATAGCCTAGATTTGTTAAAACCATAAACTTCCTTCACTAAACTTGTTCTACACATCAAAACCTAAAAACTAACCGATTAAAATTTCAATTCTCCATCAATCCTCACCTGGACATATTACTCCCTCACTACCTAAGGAAGTTTTTTATATTGATTTGGTGGCCTTGAAGTGAGCAAGATCACTCTTGGAACATCCTTGAAGTCAACATCCAAAAGACACCAAAAGTAGGGTTTTCTTTGGCCTTGTACTTTCAAAATTTTTCTGAAACTTTCTGACTGGTTTTAATTCAAAATTTCTGGATGTATTGGTTGATGATAGATAGATATTGATGTGTTAATTTTAGTGAAGTGTTTGGATGAGGTTAGAAAATCATTTTGTCAAAAGAAGTTTTGACTAGGCAGCTGGATTTTCGATTTTCTTACAAGTAGTGTGAGATCACGAATTTTTTGGGCATATTGTAGGCATTTTCATAAGCTGAGAAAAATATATGTTGGAGGTAACATCTTAGGGTAGTTCCACGAATTTTCTTGGTTTCTTATTTTGAGTCAAATTGCCTTAAAAAAATCAGAGATCGAAATGGCTCTTATGCTATCAAAATCATTGAAATTGAAGCTGTAAAATTGTATAATTTTGTTGTCATAGAAAATGAGTGAATTATCACTTGAAATTTTTATAGGATATTAAGGACATATTGAAGCCCAACCCTGAATTTTTATATGACTTGATATGATCATTTGGTAGGGTAATAAAATTGGAAACTATGGCTATTGGCTGTGAATAGGTGGTTTCTAACCTCCGAATTTGTCTAATTTTGTTAACATAGTTAGAGAACTCTTCGTCTGAAATTTTTATGGAACCTTGTGGACACATTGAGGTGTCATTGAGAATTTTTATAGCCTCCGATTTGATAGTTTGAATTGCATATTAAATTATGTTACTTGAGTGAAAAATCTGTCAATGTGCTGAAATTGTGATAATGCCTTGAATTAGTGACCTAATGGCATTTGGTTCAAGTTTGATGTGTATGAATACATGCCACGAACTTCCAAGATTATTTTATGAGGAATGAATGAATGATATATATAGGTTTGAAGTATTATGAGATTCGAGAATTATGTTCATGCATATAGAAATGTTATGCATGTATATGTGAGCTTGAGGATGATGTATGTGCTAAGTGAAAAATGAAGTTCCCTTTAGTATAAAAAGGGCACGGAAAGGTCCCTATAAGGGCACGGCAAGGTCCCTATTAGGGCATGGAAAAGCCCCTATTAGGGCATGAAAAAGGCATGAAAAAGTCCCCTTTATTATGTCAAGGGCACGAAAAGATCATTATAATTGCCATATGTATTCGTATATTTTGTTAAGTTATTGGTCTTGAAGGAATTTCTATGACCTTGAATGTCATGAAATACATGTTTTAAGTGACTGAATAATAAAAGAGGCTCACTTTGGAAAGGTGATTTTAGAACTTTAAAATGAACATTTGATGTGTGTGTGTGTGTGTTTGTGTGTGTGTGTGTGTGTATATTATGCTCACACTTTCTTAATAAACCGAAGTGGCTGGGGCGATGAAGATGACATTATGAATGTGTAATTAGGGAGTCACCCTACTAAGAATTTTAGAATTCTCACCCCTATGTTTTGTGTTCCCGTGTCGTCTCCAAGTTAATATAGAGAACCAAGGGATTGCTATGCAAAAGAACTCGAAAGTGCAATAGTGTAGTAGTTAGTGCTTTATTATGTTGTATTTGGTGGAATGGATATGTGTGTAAATATGTTAGAGGACAAAGGTGTGTTAAAGTTCATAAAAGAGCTTCCTTTATGTACTGAACTTTGTATTAAATAAATATTTTGGTTTCATTGCTATATATTTCAAAGAGAATTATGACCTAGTTATCTCGTGAATTAATCAAAATGGCTATAGATATTTAAGAAAGATCCACTAATTTATAAGCAATAACTCTCGAGTATGATGTTGTACTTGAGGGGATGTTACACCTTGCACCGGCGATCACTGGCCGACTTTGTAATCCTCGGGCATTACACTGTGCAAGTCAATTTTGTAAGCATTGTCATTAATTCTATCCAACAGTTGGAATGGTCCATCTTCCCTTGGTTAATGCTTTGATTTCCTTTGGGAGGGAAACCTTTCCTCCCTCATATGAATCCACACCCAATCACCAGGTTCAAAGACAACTCTTTTTCTCCCTTTGTTAGCTTTATTTGCATATTGCTACATTTTCTTCTCAATTTGACCTTAACCTGCTCATAAAGCTTCCTCACATATTCAGCTTTTGTTTTTCCATCCTTGTGAACTCAAGAAGAAGTGTTAGGTAAAGGAAGCAAATCAAGAGGTGTTAGTGGATTGAATCCATAAGGGGAAAATTGAGCACTAGAATGGACAGCCCTATTATAAGCAAATTCAACATGAGGTAAACACTCTTCTTAAGACTTGATGTTCCTTTTAATAATTGCTCTAAGAAGAGTAGAAAGAGTCCTATTTACCACCTCTGTTTGGCCATCAGTTCAAGGGTGGCAAGTGGTGGAGAAAATAAGCTTTGTTCCACGACATCATCCACTTTGTGGCAAGGTATGAAGTGTGCCATTTTGGAGAATCTATCAACTACTACAAAAATGGAGTCCTTTCCATTTTGGGTGCGTGGTAGCCCTAAAACAAAATCCATATACAAGTCAGTTCAAGGGGAATTAGGAATAGGCAAAGGAGTATAAAGTCCATGAGGTGATACCTTAGATTTTGCTTTTTCTACACACAATGTATCTTTCACAAAATTTCTGCATATCATGCTTCATGTGTGGCCAATGAAAATGTTCATGCAGTATTTCTAAGGCCTTTTGAACCCCAAAGTGTCCCATTAAACCTCCCTCATCTGCTTCCCTAACTAGTAATTCATGCATGGATCCTTTAGGCACACAAAGTCTGTTATTTTTGAACAAGTAGTTATCATGCCTAACAAAACCATTTTGTGATTTCTTGTCACATACAGCATATAATTGGGAAAATTCATTATCATGCACATACAATTCCTTGATATTTTCAAAGCCAAGCAATTTAGTTTCAAGTGTGGCATGCAAAGTGTACATTCTTGAAAGTGTATTAGCCACAACATTTACCTTTCCTTACTTATGCTTGATCAGATAAGGAAATTGTTCAAGAAATTCAACCCATTTGGCATGCCTTTTGTTGAGCCTTCCTTGCCCTTTCAAATACTTCAAAGATTTATGATCACTATGAATGACAAATTCATTAGTCAAAAGATAGTGCTGCCATGTTTGCAAAGCTCTAACAAGTATGTAATGCCCCGATTTTCTTTCCCTTGTATAAATGACTAAAATGCCCCTAAAATCATTTCACTGGGAGAATGAGGATCGCCGACACCAACCATCCTGAAAGGGCTATTTTAATATTGAACGGAGACTATGTGTTATGTGTGTTAATAGAGCAGAAGAACCTCATTTTTGGGTTTCTGCGCACAAATTATCAAAATACCCCTACAGTAATTTAAAGTGAGATTAACTACCGAGTAGACCCGGACCTTACCCGGGGATTTGAAATGTCATTTTCAAGGGATGTCTAATGTCTATCTAAGCCTGGGTGGTCCCGAGGAGTTTTTATGAAAAATTACCATTTTGCTCTTAATTAAGGGCATAATGAGCTTAATCGCGTGATTAACAAAACCTATGCAATATTAGGCTCTAATTAAAGATTAATTAATTTTAATAATTAATCTAGAGTCAAAATAATTAATTGAGGTTAATTAGGGCCTAAGATTACTTAAAGAAACTCAAAAATCCCTTCAAGACTTTATGTTATATTTCATTGAATAGTGCTTTCTCTCTCCAATTCCTTAAATTAAGGAACCAAAGATGTGATGGTAATTCTTGTTGAATGAGATTTTACTCCACTAAATGAGCAAGAGCACTCCTTAACCATGTCTTGAGTGGCCTTAATCACTAAATTTCTCATCTAAATACTTGATTACAAACTCCTAATCAAAGGCCTAATCAAATGTACCCCTAAAACACACTCCTAATACACATGAAATAAAAATATCTCCTCCCCATTTTCCCTTAATGAATTCGGCGCCACTCCCCCTTCATTCATCTCATCACATTTTGATTTATTTACTTACACACTCTAAGAAAAACATACCCAAGCCCAAACCTAGCCATTCCTATACCATGCCATGAAATGATGCACATAAATGAGATATTTTTCTCCTCCCCCTCTTGATGAATGCCGCAGCCACTTCTCTTCCTCTCACCCTCTCATATTTCAATTTCTTTATAAATACACACTTAAGGAAGCTTACAATACCTTTTGCTCATTCTTGCAATTGTTAGTTCAAAACTCATTCAAAGATTTCTCTCTTTTTCTCTCATTCTAAGAGTTCTTCCTCTTTCTTAAAAGAAACTACCATCAACCACTACATCTCAACCTCAAACCACCATACAACCACCATAGATCCTTTTTAAAACACATAACCTTTCCATTTCTAAAATAAAAAACTCAAGACAAACCTTTCTTCCTTTCCTTTTCCCTTTAGCCAAAACCTTGGAAGCTCTCCAAGGAAGATTGTTCTTCTTATTTTCTTCCAAGATCAAGCTCTTTTTCTTTCAACAAGAAAGCATCTTTGGTAGGGAGTTTGTTTTAAAGTTTTCATTCTTTTCTTTTGAATCATTTTTGGTTGGAATGTTGGATTGGTTGGAAATATTCTCTTCTTCTATGTTCCCTTATTTTTGGGGTGAAATGAATGTTGAAATGTTGGTTCTCTGCTATTCTTCTTTCTTTTTGGCTTCAAGTTTCCTTTTTCTTTCTTTTCTTTTTCGGCCTTAATGGCCTTATTGTTTAAGAAGCATGGCTTGATGATGAGGATCTTTGATATTGGTTGTAAAAACCATTATTTGTTTGACCTCTAAAGCTTAAGATTTCATTATTTGGTTTTAAGAGTTCCTAGCAAATGAAAATGTTATTTGGTTTTCTTTGATAGTTTTTCCTTTGAGCTTGATGGTGAGTCTAAGGAGACAAGGTTCTTGGAACCATAATAACAGGAGACTCTAAAGCTCATGTCCATTTTGTAAGATTGATCGGTATTTTAGAGTTGTTATTCTAAATAGGAGTCTTGAGCCTAGGACCTAAAGGAATAACAAATGGAAATGCATTCATATTTATATTTCAAGTCCTTGTATTTCATATTTATATTTGAGCCTTGCATATCATGTTTATTTCCAAGCCACCACCTAAAGCTTGAAGATAAGAAAATGAACTTGCTTTTCATGTTTATATTTCTTGTCTAGCATATTTATATTTCAAGCCATCACCTAAACTTTAAAGATTAAAAATGAACTTGCATTCTCATATTTATATTCAAGCTTTGCATATCAAATTTTTATTTCCATTGCCATCACCCTATAATATCAAGATTAAAATGAGGCTTGCATTTGCATGTTTAAGTTTATGCCATTACCCCTTTCAACTTACATGGGAATTTCAGTTCCATAGGCATTTCTATTTATAAAAAGGTTTTGTTTTCAAAGGAATAAAGTCTTAAGGTTTGGAGTATTATTATCTTGAGGGTTCAAAGTTTGTGCTTTGCAATTTTCCTTGAGAAATATGTTAATTCCTAAAGTGTTAAAACATGATTCACATAACCAAAATCTTTTATTGAGCCCTCTGGTTTTGCTACTGACCTAAGGGCATTTACTTATGTTTCTAGAGGGATAAATTAATTAGAAGAGTGTTCCTTGACCTAAAATTAATTCTAAGAAAGACTAGTTGCTAGAAATGCTTAGTAATGCAATTTTGCATGCTCTTGGAAAATTAAATTTAGTTTCTATTCTTAACATTTCCAGATCTGATATATGTTGTTTGAGGTTGCTTAAATGTGTAAAACTTGTTTATAATTAGTGTTATAATTATTTTTAGCACTTAAGGAAAGACTAATAACTAGAGAGAATAAAAAAAATGTGATTCCTAGAATCCTTAAAGGTGAAAATATATGGTTTCTGTCCAGCATGTTATAATTTGGTAAAAAGCATGTTTGACACTTAGTTAAAGTATAGGAATCACTCATAATTGGTTTAGGAACTTATTCTAGCATCATAGGAAAAGTCAAGAATGAGAAAGGGTCAAAACCGTAACTTTTGGAACACTAAAATTGCCCATTTTTATTTCTGTTCAAATCTGTCCAACTTTGTTTAATGATGTTTTGGAGGTTGATAATTAATGGAAATTGTTGTAATTAATCCCTTAGATGCATACAAGAATAAATACAAGAGTCGAGTTTAGCCAATTTGGAGGTCTAACCGATTAAGAGACAATGATCATGCTTATTTTATGAGAAGATGTGATTTAATGTACTTGATAATTTATGTGATGATTATGTTTGCATACTTGATTTCTAGTTACAAGTGTTATTGTGGCATGTTATGATTACACTTGAAATGTTTAAGATGCATATGGTGAAGTAATAAGAAAGCATGTGACATTATATGATATGTTTGTATTCTTGCATCTTAATATAACATGCTAAGGTTAAGGTGACATAAAATATATGGAAATGATCCTCTAGACTCCCGGAATTAAAGGTTATGAGAGGTGATCCAATCAGAAAGTGATCTTTTGGACTCCCTAAATTAAAGGTTATGAAAGGTAATCCTAGCCCTTTATCCCGTACTTTAAGAGTCAGGTGTTAACTTATCATGAGGATAAGAGTATGCTAGTGACGACTAGTAAGGTATGAGCTCAGAACCTAGAACTCTCAAGAAAAAAGAGTAATAGAGTGGCCCCAATGAGAGAAAGAATAGATTAAGTCACCTAAAGAATAAAATAAAGTAGTTCATGCTATGTGCATCACTTATGCTTTTATATGGTATGTTGCACCTTGTATTGACATGCATTTCATAATGAGGTATGATGCATTCATAACATCCAAGATTCATATTAAAATGAACAGGCCTCGGTAATTGATATTTTAGAACTTAATAATTGAACCTTATGTATACTCACTATTTCATAATGAAACCCGATATTCTTGAGGATGTAGATGATGACACTAGGATAGGAGGATGCCCTACTGAGATTCTTTATCAAGTTTCTCACTCCCTTTGCCTTTTCTTTCAACTCAACCTATAACGGTGGGTCTAATGTTACTATTATGTGACTTGGTGTATGGTGAAAATTGCTATTATATATCTATGATGGTTGGTTATGTTTAAGATCTTGTATTCCATTTATTATATGATTGTTTCCTCTTTGTTATATGTGAGACAATGACATAGTTTAATTTTATGCACGGCGCATGTTTTCTCCTTTAGTTTCGAA
This sequence comes from Dalbergia cochinchinensis, assembly GCA_031216125.1. Lineage (NCBI taxonomy): Eukaryota > Viridiplantae > Streptophyta > Magnoliopsida > Fabales > Fabaceae > Dalbergia > Dalbergia cochinchinensis. The sequence goes on from CM062376.1 coordinate 7,024,007, forward strand.
AAAAAAAATTTACCCATATTTTCATTAAGTATTTGCTAAAAATTAGAATTAAGAACTGGAACAAAAGAGTAATAACTAATAATTAACTTGAATATATCCTAGGCATGTTAGGTTAAATATTAGGGTGTTACATTTTGGTATTAGAGTAGTACGGTTCTCACAAAGCCTGAGGATTTGACTGACTATGCTTTTTAAACATGATGCGATAGATGAATCATGTGTAATTGATTTATCAATAGGATAAGCTTAAGGATTAGAAATGCATGACTACGTATGTTTGTACGTGCCATGGTAACTAGCTCACTTTGCATAAAGTACTGAGCCTGATCACCTCAGTGTTTGTTGTTTTGTGTGCATAGGAACCAATGGCACATCGATAACAAAATAGGACCTCGACTACTTGCAATCAGAACAACGAGACTGCTGAAGCCCTCCAAGACGTGGCTAGAACCATGAGGATGATGTTCGAAAGGATGGACCGAGACCGCTAGGCTGATGTGGGCCGTAGTCCCAATACTACTGAAGTCCCTGAGCAAGCTTGTTTCAGGGAGTTTCGCAAGGCAAACCCACCGTCCTTCAGGGGAACCTTGAACCCAAATAATGTCGACGAGTGGATAAAAAGTATGGAGAAGATTTTCACGGTAATCCTATGCACAGAGGTGCAGAAGGTGACTTTCACCACCTATATGCTAGAAGGAGATGCCGGATTCTGGTGGACCGATGCTTAGAGATTATTGGAAGCGGCCGGCACTGTAATTAACTTGGAGTTGTTCAAAGCTCATTTCTATGAGAAATATTTCCCCGAGTTCGGGAGGAATGCAAAAGACATCAAGTACTCAAGGAGGTATGAGCATCGCCTAGTACATTGCTAAATTTGAGGAGATCATTAAGTTCTCAAGGATGTACCAAGGAAATCCCGACGAGTACTGGAAGTGTATTAAGTACGAGTCTGGACTGAAGGCCGAAATCAATGTTGCGGTGGCTTACCTGGAGATTAGGGACTTCCCTACCCTGGTCAACAAATGTCGCATCATTGAAGATGGCCAAAAGAAGCTGAGCTCGTCAAGGGCCGACAACTTCGCAAAGAAGCTAGCACCACAAGCCCCGAAGTTCAAGCCGCAGAATAAACCACTTTTCCAACCACAGTCCAAGCCGTCATTCAAGCTACAAGGCCCCGGAGAGACTTTAACCAAGGAGGACCAAGCGGCAACCGAGGGAAGGCACCTTAAAGGACCCCAGCCGTGTAACACCCTGATTTTTTTGTCTGAGTAAAAATGACCAAAACGCCCTTGAGGTCATTTTTCACCCGAAATTCGAGGATAGCCGGTCCAACAGTCCTCGAAGGGTCAACTCCAATGTTGAAGAGGATTGGATGAGTTGGGAATGATCTCGGAAATGAAAATTTCATTTTTTGAGTTTTTGACTCAAAATGACAAAAATATCCCTATAGCGTTTTACACAGGTATAAGTGCCGTTTGAGTCCGGAACTTTCCCAGAAAGTCTAATATGATGATTTTATGTGTCTGATGACGTCTGTTTAAGTCCCGGGTAGTTTTGTGCAAAATTATGATTTTGCCCCTGGAATAGTGATTTTGAGCTTAATGACGTAATTGAGCAAACCTAAGTAACATTAGGCTCTAATCGAAAATTAATTAATTTTGATAATTAATCTAGAGTCAAAAAGATTTATTAAAGTTAATTAGAATAAAAAATTGCTTAGATTAAACTTAAATTTCTTTTAAAACTCAGGAGTCCAAGTCATGGAATCTTAAATAGTGTTTTCTCTATTCCAATCCCATGATTTAAGGAACTTAGGATGTGATTGAAAATCTTGATTGAATATGATTTGACTCCACTAATGGGCAAGAATGCTCTTTAATCATGCCTTAAATAGCCTTAATTATTCATCCTTTCACTCAAACACTTAACTACAAACTCCTAATCTTAAGCCTAATCAAATATACACCTAAACACATCACTAAACCACAATTAAATAAGACATTTTTCTCCCCCTTGGATGCTCCAAAATGGTGCCACCTCACCCCCCATGCATCACATGTTTGTTCATTCAAACACTTAAAGGGACATGCCACACCATACCCAAGCCCATACCTAGCTATTCCTACAAGCTTACCTTGAAAAGACATAACCAAGAGATATTTTCTTTCCCTCATTCCTCCCAAAATGGTGCCACCCCTCCTCCTCACCTCCCCTCATGTTTCTTTTTGTCTATAAATAGACACCAAAGGAGAATTGCAAAAACATTTGCTTATTCTTACAACTCCAAGCTTTCCTTTCTTCATCTCAAGAGTTCTTCTTCTTCTTCTTCTCCTCCATTTATTTTCCAAGGTCAAACCCTCTCTCAATCAAGAAGCACATCTAAGGTAGGGAATTATGTAGAGAATGCCATTCTTTTCCTTGTTTAGCTTTTGGTTTGAAATGATAAAGTGTTGGTTCTTCTTTCCTTCTCCTTCTTCCTTTTTTTGGTTCTTGGTATTCCTTTTTCTCCTCTTGATTTTCAGCCATAATGGCCTACATTGAAAGAAACCATGGCTTGATGATGAGGATTTTGGGTGTTGGTTGAAAAACCACCACTTGGTTGACCTCTAAAGCTCGAAGGTTCCATTCTTCTAACTAGTTTTAGCAAGAAAAGAAAGTATGATATGTTCAAAGAGTTTAAGTGGTGAACTTGAGCCTAGGACTCAAAAAGGTAATAAATAGGTTGCATTCATGTTTACTCTTCAAGTTCTTTCATTGCATATTTACTTTTGAGCTTTGCATTCATGTTAAAGTTTCCTTGCCATCACCTAATAATTAATCTCAAAGCCCACCTATTTCGGCCTTAAAGTCGATTGTTGCGGGGTCTAGAGCACTAAAATAAAGAAATGAGCTTGCATTCCATGTTGACATTTCTTGCCTAGCATGTTTATATTTCAAGTCCTTGCATCCCATGTTTATATTTGAGCCTTTCACATCATATTTATGTTTCCATTGACATCACCTTATAATATCAAAGATTAAAACAAAGCTTACATTGGCATGTTTACGATTATGTTATCACCTAAATGTCTAAGGCTCAAGATTTACCCTTTTTAACATCACTTAGTGATTTCAAATCCATGGGCATGTACCTTTACAAAGATGTCTTGATTTCAACAGAATTAATGAAAAAAGGTTTAAAATGGTTGTGAGAAAGAAGGAATGACTTAGAATGTGTTTTAAACCTAGATTTTTGTATTTTAAGGGTGTTGGTAATCGATTATAAGGCCCATATAATCGATTACCAGAGGGCTTTGACATACACAAATATGAAATTTTTGGCCTGAGTAATCGATTACATCATCACGTAATTGATTACATGTTCTGGAACTCTAATAATCGATTACCAAAGGTAATCGATTTACTCAGATGTTCTTAGGGCCCAAGTCAGAAGTAATTGATTACACGGCTCCTATAATCGATTACCAGAGGCTCTAACCCTCACGTTTTGAAAACTCGAAGCTGTGTAATCGATTACAAGGCTCAGGTAATCGATTACCAGAATCCAAAATGTACAAAAAAGTATCTTCCCTACTTGTATAGCATGAATTTATGACCTTGTTTGATATGATATTATGATTAATTGATGCTAGAGTTGATTTGTGAATGTTAGGAAGGATAAGTAACTAGAGAGGACTAGAAATGAGAATTTTAGAACACTTAGAAATTAAAGATTCAGATTCTGTTTTAGCATAATTAATCATAGTTAAAGTAATTTGTAATTAGTGTATATGTGTAGGAACCCCTCATAATTGGTTTAGGAATTGATTATAGTACTATAGGCAAAGACGAAACTTAGAAAGAGTCAAAGAAGTAGTCTCTAGAACCTCATAATCACATGAAAGATGAAATGGCATAATGCTAATTAGAATTATTGCTAAGCATAAAAATTAGAGGGAACTATTAGTTGAGAGCCTATAGGTACATCAAAGGTTAAAAACAAACATTAAGTTGATTAGACTTTAAGTTTAAGATCCAGAAGGAGTAAAGGATTAAGGTACCATAGCATAAATGATTTAATGAATTTATGAATTCAAGTTATGATGTGTGATGCATGTACCATGAATGGATATGTTATATGATTATTTGAATAGGGAAGTACATGCACTATTGAGTTCTTATGGCATAAAGCAAATTTGAAGGAAATTCGCTATACCGCTATTACGCTGCCAAATTTCTGTCAAATTTGAGGACTTAAGAAAAGTTTCTAAAAGCTCCATGAGATATGTCCTGGGTGACACTGGTTTAGCCAAGCACACCCAAGGATAAATGTACTGAGATACATTCTGGGTGACACCAGTTTAGCCGATCACGCCCAAGAATAAAGCACCGAGACACGTTCTGGGTGACACCAGTTTAGCCGAGCACCCCCAGGAACAAAACCGTGAGGGTATTGATATCGAGCTTGCCAGAGCAGATGTATAACTACATACTAGTTACCAATAATTGCGTTTCAAATAAGGAAATATTCCTATGGACTCCCCGAATTAAAGGTTACGATAGGTGATCCTTATGCCCCCTAGCCTGTACTTTGGAAGTCGGGATTATTATGTTGCGCTTATCAAGAGGGATAAGTAAGAACTAGTGATGACTAGTTAGGTATGAGCTCATAACCTAGAGATGTTTTTAGGGTGGCCATGATGCAAAGTATAATGTTTAATGTCACATAGTTAAGAAAAGAGAAAGTTTCACATGAAAAAGTTACATGTCACTTTATGCCACTTGTATGATGTTGCTTAATGTTGTGTTCTATTTGTCTTCGCGCATAACGTATTGTTATGCATTCATGCTTTGATATGCTGCATACATGACATCAAGATTCATTCTAAAATAAATGGACCTTGGATAATTATGTTTAAACCTAATAATGAACTATACACATGCACACCTTTTTATAATAAACCTAAGGTTCCTGAGGATGTGGATGATGATGTCATTTAGATAGGAGATTCCCTACTGAGATTCTTTAGTAAGATTCTCACTCCCTTTTTTTCCGTCGCATCTTCAGATTTGGATGGCGACATTTGTGGTTTTCATCAACACCTCGACATGGGAGGTTCACTATGATCCGGACCACGGGTCTTATCATTTTGAGGGGAGCTGTGCCGTCCAAGTTTTCATGTTTTTGGGGCGACCCTTTGCACACCCTATTAATAGTTATCGCTTTTCTTCGACTTCCCCTTTTGGCGACGAGGATACTCTGCACGTATACCACTGCATCTGCCATTTGTGATATTCCAGACCTTGTTCCCCACTCTAGGCATTCAGAGACTGACCCATCGGAGGATCCACCTACCCATCAATATTCCGAGAGTTCTGCCCCCACTCCCCCTCAGAGGGTGGAGGGTAGTGAGGAGACGGTTACACAACTGAGGTTGGCACAGAGGCCAGCTATGTGACCCCAATGTGGCGCCTATGCTCAAGCATCTCGTGTGCCTACTCCCGACGAGCTTTGTCCATGGATCGGCTATGTTCCACCCTATCCGGACTACTAATAGTAGGTCTCTTGGGGGATCAGTAGTGCACACACCACCACTAGTTTAGGATAACCTTTTTTTGTTCCAGAGGTTATCCATTTTAGGTGCATGAGGGTAGGGGGTGACTTCCTTTATGTTTTCCTTTGTATTTCATTTGTATTTTCTTTTCAGTTGTATTCGCACTAGTGATGTACCAAACTCATCCCGCCTCCCATAGGTGGGCAGTTATTATATTAATATAATATTATTGTGTGCATATAATTGTCCAATGTTATGTGTAACACCCTAATTTTAACCCAACTTTCTAGAACACATTAGGTTATACATTAGGCTATTACCTCATAGTCTCATCCTTTTCTTAAAAATATTTAGTGGAAATTATGGTAAAATTTTTTTTTGAAAGTATAAAACAAAGTGAGAGCCGCGAACTTAACTATTCGAATAACAGAAACGTGAGACATGATTAACACTCATAGAGAGAACTCAAAAAGGAAAACATATAATGGTGGAGCAGAAATCATCATAATAAGAGAAACATTTCATTAATAATATATTTAGAGTACATAGGTAGTCATACCCGCATAGGTACAGGCAGAGCTTGTGATAAAGAAAAAATAAAATACAAGAAACACAAGTGTAGGGTGCGACTACAATAAAAATCCAAAATGCTACCCTTCTAGTAAGCTACGAGTATAAATCCACCACCCCTCCCAAAAGATACAGCCGAAGGGAATATCCTTGCAACGCTTGTGTACTCGAAAGCTCCACCGGGGTATAGTGCACCTCCCAGACTGGCGTGTCAATGAAGTCAACGAACATCGCCATCGCTCTCTGAAGATGTGACGGGAGAAGAGAGAGAGGAGTGAGAATTCTTAGTAAAGAATCTCAGTAGGAGTCTCCTATCCTAGGGTTACATCGTTCACATCCCCAGGAACCTTGGGTTTATTTCATAAAGACAAGTGAGCATACATCAAGTTCATTTTAAGTTCTAAAGTGTATTTTAGCCAAGGTCCATTCATTTTAGGATGATCTTAATGTCATGAATGCAACATAATGAAGAATGTATGCGTGGCGCTACTTAATGCACATACATCAATCATCATCATACTTAGTGGTATTAAGTGGCAATTAGAACACATTCATATGGGACAAACTTAGTGACATAATCATAACCATAAAACTTCTCTTCCGTATGGGCCACCCTAAAAGACAATCGAACTGGGGGTGCTCGGCCGAACCGGTGTCACCCAGAATGTGTCCATCTCTAGGTTATGAGCTCATACCTTAACTAGGCGTCACTAGTTCTTACTTACCATTTAATGATAAGCGTATCATAAATCATAAATCCTGACTATTTGAGTACGGGTTAGGGGGCAAATCTCTTAGGGGTGCTCGGCCGAACCGGTGTCACCTAAGAGTAAAAAAAATGGGTACCAATGTCACATGAGTTCTATGGAGGTGCTCGGCCAAACCGGTGTCATCCTAGAACCCATCTTAGTACCTTAATTTTCAAAATCTTTAGGTCCCCAAATTTTTCGGAAATTCGGCGGCACGATGGTATCACGCCGAATTTCTTCCAAATTTGTTTTATGCCACATAAACATATATCCTCATGAATTCCTCATATGAATAACGTCATCATCCTTCACATAACATATGCATCATTGTAAAACATCTTAACATACCTTAGTATCATATAAATATCATTCTCATATTCTTAATGTCTTATGCATTGACCGCTATGGTCTTTAACTCACAGTCTAAGTTATGAATCATTCAAAGCTAACCTCTCGGGTACTTAGGAGGTTATGACTAAGTATATCTCTCTTCATACTATGGTCAAGAATATCTCTCAATCTCAAAGGTGCAGAATTCATAATTTCAACTTTACGGGTACCTAGGAGTCACGATAATGACCCTTTCTAAGTTCGGTTTGCTCCTAAGGCACCAAGATCAAGTCCTAAACCAATTATGAGTCATTTCTACACATTTAAACTAATTTAGAACCATGATTATCATTACTAAACCTTGCTGGACAGAATCCAGAAAATTCTAACATTAAGGGATCTAGAACTCTCAAATTAATTCTTTTCTAGTTTCTAACCTTTCTTATCTTTTACTTATGAGTTTTTCCATTGATCATACTTAAACATAAGCATGTTATCATCGTTAAAACAGCTCATACAGTGGCCAAACATAGCAAGGTGGAACCGAAACAACACTCTCCATACAAAGGCATAAAACATACTTTTTAAAGCACATAGGATACTAGTTTCTCTTGGAACCTTTTTAAAACCTTCAAAACTCTTTTGTAAACATTTTTAACATCTAAAATCATCAAGATATTTATAAGGGCAGTAGCTAAGTTGAATTTATTTCAAGAGGTCCTAAATTCATAAAACTTAGTTCTATATGTTCCTTGAATCCACATAGACTTAGAAAAATTATAAAGCATAGCTTATAGGCATTTGTGATCAAATGAAACTTATCCTAAGTTCATTCATCTCACATAGTCAAGTGGGCATTCTAAGAGAATGCTTTCCATGTCTAACTCTCATTTGAGGCCTTGGGACAAATCTTTGAGCTCTAGAGCTTTAGGTGATGATAAAACATAAACATGCCATGCACTTCATTTTTATTGTTCATTAGGGAAAGAAAGTGAGAACTTGAAAAGTAAATAGCTCAAAATAAATATGAGATGCAACTTGTTATTATCTTGGATTTTAAGTGATGACTTGAATAATAAACGTGAAACGCAATGCTTGGAAATTAAATATGAATATGCAAGTTCATTTTTTAGTCTTAGAGCATTAGTGATGACATAAAAATAAATCATGCTATGCAAGGCATAAACTAAATATGAATGCAAGTTCATTTTGGTTTAATAACTAGAGCTCGTCCAAGACTTCAAAGAACCAATATTCACAACCCCAACATAGTCTCATCAAGTCAAGAGAATGGAACTAAAAGAAATCTCCATATTTTCAAGAAAAGGAATTATGGCTGAAATCATGAGGCCAAGAGAAAGTAATCCATATTCCTTTTTGAAATCATTCTTATTTTCTTAAGTTGAAAACTTTAGTGAACTTCATAGCATAATAATAAAAACTAAAGAAAACTCAAGCTTTAGGGGTCTCATTATGATAAACACATAGTCATCATCTAGAGGTCCCCATCATCAAGCCATCATGTATGAGTTTAAAGGTCATGAAGGCCAAAAACTCAAGAAGGAAACCAAGAGAGTTTTAAAAAGAAATTCCAAGAGGTAGCTAGAGAAAAACTCATTTTTCATGGAAATGAGATGCAAAGAAACACTCCTACCTAGAGTGAAGACAAAGAGCTTGAACTTTGAGAGAAGAAAACAAGATGATGAGCTCCTCCAAAAGGCTTGATGTTTTCGGCCAAGGGGAGATAAGGAGGTTAGAGTTGTGTTTGAGGTGAGGTTGTGTTTGAGATGAAATATTTGAGAGGTTTGATGGTGATTCAAGGTTATGGGGTGATGTGTGAAGGTTATGAGATGATGATGATGAAGTAAAGAGATGAAAAAGATGAAGATGAAAAGAAAGGAACTCTTTGGGACTAGAGAGAAAGAAAGAAACTAGCAAGACTACTCTAAGCTTTAGCAAATGCTCAATGTGCATCCAATGCTAACACAAGCTCCCTATTTATAGAAAAACAAAGTGATAGGTGAGAGAATGGAAAGCATGGCTGATGGTAAGAAAGAGAAAATATCTCTTTGATGGTGTCATACAAGCATGGTTTGAAGCATGGAGCTCATGACACAAGGTATGGCTTCAAGCATGGGTTTTTGAGTGATCTTTTCTTTAAATTGTGGGTGAAATTAGGCTTCTAGAAGACCAACATGGCTGGAAGTTTTTCAGCCACAAATAATTGAAGGGAATGATTTATTTTACTTGGTTATTCATTTGGAAAAGCAAGCTTGATTGAAATTATGACAAGACATGACAAGTGAGGTAATTTGAGGTGATTTTCCTTTAAGTTTGAAATGAAATAATTTATGAAAATGGGGGAGGGGGCTGGCTGATTTTGAGCCACAAAAATGAGAGAAAAAGTCTTCTAGAAGATGTCCTATGAAGCATGGATGAAAGCATGGAGGTTATGACACAAAGCATGGTTCTTTGTGAGATGGAAGCATGGTCTTTGGAGTGTCAAAAATTTGCACATGTGATGGATAATGGGGGGATGATTTCGGTCAGATTTGGGCAGCAAGGAGAGAGGAAAAATCTTCCATGTAATTGGGTGCTAATGATAGGATTAAGTGTAGGTTAGTTTAGGTACAAGGTTAGGAGTACTTAAGCTTAAGTTTAGGTAACTAAGCATGTGTATTAGGAATTTTATGACAAGGTTAGGAGTGCTTTTACATCATTAGAGAATTTAAAACTCATTTGTGAATAAACAATGTGTATCACAATCCCATGATTTAAGGAAAGAGAGAAAACACTATTTGTGCACTATTTGCACACTATTCATTGATTCCTACACTCAAAGTCCTTGAATTTAAACATAGGGTTTTAAGTTTATCTAAGCAATTTTAGGTTCTAATTATCCTTATTAAATTATTTTGACCTTAGATTAATTATGGAAATTAATTAACCTTCGATTAGAGCCTAATATTACTTAGGTTTCGCTTAACCGTGTGATTAGGTGTAAACATACGAAACTACGGGCAAAACCGTAATTTTGCACTTATTTTGCCCGGGACCTCCGGGACCAAAACTGAGACCACAAAACACATAAAAACGTCTTTTAAACCCATCTGGAGAGGTTTCGGGTTCATCCGGCACATGCAAAAGGGTAAAACGCCACAGGGGCGTTTTGGTCATTTTGACCTGAAAACTCGAAAAATGAGATTTTCGATCCCGGAAAGAAACACAAGTCATCCAATCCCCTTCCAACATTGAGTTTGCCCTTCGAGTACTGCCGGACCTGGCTTTCCTCGAATTCCGGGCTGATAATGACCTCAGGGGCATTTTGGTCATTTTCACTCTAGCAGAAAATCGGGGCGTTACATTATGAAGTTATTTGATGTCCCTATTTGTGCTTTCTTTTGTATGAGTTACGTTTTATGATAACTCTCGCTTAAGATACACGCGGCTCTCACTGTGCATTTATATTTCAAAAAAGATTTATCTGTATTTTCCACTAAGTATTTTAAAGAAAGGTTTAAAGAATAAGACTAAAAATGTAATAGACTAATGGTTAACCTAAATATGTTATAGGAGTATTTGATTAAAAATTGGATGTTACAAGCCGTATCCCCCGAGGCCCACACTCGCCACCGTATGTCCCAAGTACAGGAAGCCTCATGGAGACCTACCCTGCCGGGCAGGCCTGGGTGTTTGTTATCGATGCGGGAAGCCCGGCTATTACTCACAAGAATACATGGAGAGGAACCTGATGGACCCAAACCCCAAGCCACAACGCCAAGGAAGGGTCTTCACCCTCAGTGCTGAAGATACGATGAAGTCACAGAACTTCATGGAAGGTAAGTGTGAAAAGAATAGTAGAATCTTAGTTGTACTTTTTGACTCTGGCGCTACCCATTCATTTATATCCCTAAATTTGCACGTGTCAGAACTTCCTTTTGATCTCACTGTTTTTACCCGTACTAGAAACCCTGTTAAGACTAATAGATGTTGTCCAAACTTTAGTTTTGTTGTTAAAGATAGATCTTTTGTCTTAGATTTAGTCTGCTTACCTATGCAAGGGCTAGATATAATTCTTGGCATGGATTGACTTTATGCCAACCGTGTAGTGTTAAATTGTTATGAGAAGTCTATTGTTTTTCTTCCTATTCCCAGTGAACCTAGAAAACCCCTAAATTTGTACATAAATGCTGTAGAAATAAATTGTGTTAAGGGAGAAAATAAGGGTTACATTTTCCTAGCTGCTAGTGATGTGGACTTTGAGCAAAACTTTGATGAGATACCCATTATGGGGAACTATCCCGAGGTGTTTCTGGATGAGAAACTTGAGTTTTCCCTCATAAAAGAAATAGAATTTTCAATAGAATTACTTCCGAGAACAGCACCCATATCTATAGCACCTTATAGGATGTCCTTTGGAACTAACCGAGTTAAAAACCCAATTGGAGGACCTTTTAGAAAAGAAGTTTATGAGGCCTAGCACGTCACCTTGGCGAGCCCCGATGTTGTTTGTAAAGAAGAAAGATAGGAGCATGAGATTGTGTGTTGATTATAGACAATTGAACCGAGTAATCGTGAAAAACAAATACCTTTTGCCTAGGATTGACGATTTGATGGATCAATTAAAAGAGGCGATAGTAAAAATTGATTTGAGGTCAAGTTACCACTAGATTAGAGTAAAGGGATGAGGATATATCAAAAATGATCTTTTGCACTCGTTATGGCCACTTTGAGTTTACCGTAATGTCCTTCGGACTGACAAATGCTTTGGCTGTGTTCATGGACTACATGAATAGGATCTTTAGACCCTATCTAGATCAGTTTGTGGTTGTCTTTATAGATGACATACTCATTCACTCCAAGACCAACGAGGAGCATGAGCGTCATTTAAAGATAGTGTAACACCTCGATTTTTCTGTTTGAGCAAAAATAACCAAAATGTCCCTGAGGTCATTTTTCACCTGCAATTTGAGGACAGCCGATCCGGAAGTTCTCGAAGGGTTAACTCAATGTTTGAAGGGGATTGTATGTGAATGAATGTTAATAGAGCAGAAAAATCTCGGTTTTGAGTTTCGATACGCTAAATGACCAAAACGTCCCTATAGCTGTTTAACACTGATTGATGAGCCGTTTGAGCCCGAACTCCACCCAAAGGTTTTGAATGATGTTTTTATGATTCTGGGCATGTCTGTTTATGTCCCGATGGTCTCGGGCAGTTTTTGTGCAAAATTATGATTTTGTCCCTGATTAAGTACCTAATGAGCTTAATCATGCGATTAACGAAACCTAAGCAATATTAGACTCTAATTAAAGGTTAATAAATTCTAATTACTAATCTAGAGTCAAAATAATTAATTGAGATTAATTAGCACCTAAGATTGCTTAGAGAAACTCAAAACCCCTTTCTCAAAATCAAGACATTATGTCATGAATCAATGAATAGTGCTCTTCCTTTCAATTTCCATGATTTAAGGAACCTTGGATTTGATTGAGAATCTTGATTAAATATGGTTTGACTCTCCTAATGGGCAAGAATGCTCATTAACCATGTCTTGAATTACCTTAATTGCCTACTTTCTCATTCAAACACTTAACCACAAACTCCTAATCAAAAACCTACTCAAACCTATCCCCTAAACCATGTCATAACACAAAAGAAATGAGATTTTAAATGTGACATAATACTGAGATGCATTTCTCCCGCTCCGATGGGGAGAAAGCAAATCCATGACGGTGTTGACATTGAGCTTGCCAAAGTGGACAATTCGCTACGTACTAGATACCAGTAGAGCATTTTAAAGAAGGAAATATTCCTATGGACTCCCCAAATTAAAGGTTATGATAGGTGATCCTTATGCCCCTAGCCAGTACTCTAGAAGTCGGGATTATTATGTTACGCTTATCATAGAATAAGTAAGAACTAGTGATGACTAGTTAGGTATGAGCTCATAACCTAGAGATGTTTTTAGGGTGGCCCCCATGATACAAAGTAAGATTTAATGTCACATAGTTAGAAAAGAGAAAGTTCCACATGAAAAGTTACATGTCACTTTATACCACTTATATGATGTTTCTTGATGTTGTGTTCTATTGCCTTCTCGCATAATGTATCATCATGCATTCATGCTTTGCTATGTTGCATACATGACATTAAGATTCATTCTAAAATAAATTGGCCTTAGATAATTATGTTTAAAACTTAACAAACAAACTTTATGCATGCACACCTTTTTATAATAAACCCAAGGTTCCTGAGGATGTAGATGATGACTTAGGATAGGAGGATTTCCTTACTGAGATTTTTTAGAAAGTTTCTCACTCCCTCTACCTTTTCTTTCCATCACGTTTTCAGAAGATGATGGCATCCTTCGTGATATACGTTGACGCACCGACATGGGGTTGCATTTTGATGCCATGCACCAGTCCTATCATTTTGTAGGTCGTTGTTCCATCCACATGTTTGTATTTTTGGATCGCCTTTTTGCTTAGCCAGTCATGAGTTTTCGGTTTACACCGACCTTGCTCTTCACCGGCGACCTACTATTCTAGCGCACATGCCCCTCAGGAGAGCGCTTCCATCGCACCCCTGACGCTACTTCCGCCATCCACTCCTATTCGGAGTATGTCCCCCATTCACCCCCTACCTTCTCCGAGACAGAACCCTCCGAGATGGACATTCCGTCCATGGGTTCCTCCCCCACCATACCCATGGAGTTGGGTAGTGAGGATACAATGACGCAGCCACTCCGAGGAGGTAGAGTAAGGATGGTACCCCGTTGCAGAGTACATGCCCGACCCTCTCATCGCCTGGCCACCCCGGTTGAGTTGGTCCAATGGGTTGGATATGTACCTCCCATCGACGAGCAGGAGTAAGAGCTAGTAGCTGACTTTAGTGCACACATACCTTCACGACTAGGACAGCTTTCTTTTGTTTTAGAGGTTATCTATTTTAGATGCACTACAGTTCCTTTTCAAAGGTCACCACTTTCCAGTACACAGATCCGGCCTTCAAACCTCCACATACCATCATCAGTTTGGGCAAAACCTTTCAACTTTTGAACTCGTACCACCTCTAAGGTTTCCTGAAACTCTTTATCCTCCTGTTTGGCTTAGGTCATCCTTTCCCTAAAATCACTCATCACACTAAGATGACATGCCTTTATGCTCTTAGAGGTCACAGTCATTCCTAAGTTCAGGTCTCTAAACATTTCGATTAGCTCAACTTTGTTAACCATCATGTGGGATAGGTGCAACGATTTCCTACTTAAGGCATTGGCCACTTCATTGGCCTTGTGAGGATGGTAGTTTAACCTAAAGTCATAATCTTTTAAAAACTCCACCCACCTCCTCTGCCTCATGTTTAGCTCCTTTTAATCAAAGAGATACTTTAGACTCTTGTGATCGAAAAATACCTCAAACTTTCCTCTGTACAAGTGGTGTCTCCACACCTTTAGGGCAAATACTACAGCGGCTAACTCCAGGTCATGGGTGGGTAGTTTCCTCGTGAGGCTTGAGTTGTCTAGATGCATAGGCCACCACTTGCCTATTTTGCATCAATACACAGCCCAATCCTTTCCGAAAGCATCGCAATATACCTCAAAAGGTATATTAGGGTCAGGTAACACTAAAACTAGGGTTGAGGGTAACTTCTATTTCAACTCTTGGAAACTCTTTTCACACTCTAGAGTCCAAGTAAAAGAGGTATTCTTCCTAGTAAGCTTTGTCAAGGGTAAAGAAATCTGGGGAAATCCTTTAATAAACCTACGGTAATTACTTGCCAAACCCAAAAAGCTTCTAACTTTCGTTATCATGGTAAGTTTCTCCCAGTTCATCACAGCCTCTATCTTATTAGGGTCAATAGCAATACCTCCTTTTGATACTACATGTCCTAAAAACTTTACCTCCTCCAGCCAAAATTCACACTTAGACAGCTTGGCATATAGTTTCTTCTCTCTTAGGATCTCTAACTCTATCTGTAATATCCTAATTTTCAACCCAATACTCCTAAAATGTATTTAGGTTGACCATTAGTCTATTACTCTTTTAGTCTCATTCTTTAAAATGTTTCTTTAAAATACTTAGCGAAAAATACGAGTAAAATTTTTCTTTTTGAAAGGAAAGACAAAACGTGAGCCATACGCATGCGCTAAGTAGACTATGTCGTCGCCTTGCAAGAAAATCAAGAGGGAAACATGTCATCTCAAAGGGAACATAATATCATCCAAGAAACTACATCATGATTTAAATACATAAATAGTCACACCATAGACCAGAATAGTAGTAGTTAATACAGTCATTTGTACATCATAAGGAAAATATAAAGAAAGTTGTATCAGGACCTGAAGAGGATGTTCTGGTGGCCTGGGTTAAAGAAGGACATGAGTGCCTAGGTGAGTAAGTGCTTAGTCTGTTAAAAAGTGAAGATTGAGCACCAAAAACCCTCTGGAATGTTGCAACCCCTGTCAATCCTCGAGTGGAAGTGGGACAGCATCTCAATGGATTTTGTGACTGGGCTACCAAGGACCTAAGCAAGTCATGATGCCATAGGGGTAATAGCAGATCGGCTGACTAAGTGGACCCAACTTTTACCTATCAGGGTAACTTACTTCTTGGATAGGCAAGCTCAATTATCTATTCAAGAGATCGTAAAATTACATAGAGTACTGTCGATGATAATCTCGGGTCGATACCCGTAGTTTACGTCACGATTTTGGGGAGCCTTTCAAAAGGTGTTTAGTTCAAAGCTGTGTCTAAGCACGGCTTACCACCCTCAAATGGATGGCCAATCCAAGAGGACCATCCAAACACTAGAAGATATGCTAAGGGCATGTGTGATGGACCAAAGAGGGAGTTGGGACAAATGTCATTGATCGAATTTGCGTATAACAACAGTTATCATGCAAGTATCGACATGGCACCATATGAAGCCCTGTATGGACGAAAATGCCAATCACCTTTATGGTGGTATGAGCCTGAAGAGTAAAGCTTGTTAGGACCCGATATCGTGAGGGAAATAATGGAACAAATCAAGAGAATTAGGGATAGAATTCTCGCCGCTCAAAGTCGACAGAAAAGCTATGCTGACAAACGGTGAAAGCCGCTAGAATTTCAAGAGGGAAAACACATATTCCTTAGGGTCACCCTTACCACAAGCATAGGTCGAGCTATGAGAGTCAAGAAATTGAGCCCCAGATTCCTTGGTCCATTTGAGATCCTTAATCGAGTCAGAATCGTAGCATAACATATAGCCCTACCTCCTAATCTATCCAACCTCCACAATGTTTTCCATGTCTCCCACTTAAGAAAATATCAGTCTGACCCGAGTCATGTATTAGAGCCAGAGCAAGTACAATTAAGGGAGGACCTGACATTTAACTTATCACCTACGAGAATCATAGACAAAGGAGTCAAATAACTGAAGAACAAGATTGTGCCTTTGGTCAAATTAGCGTGGGGACGAGGAAAAGCAGAGGAATTCACATGGGAGTTAGAGTCGAATATGAAGATGCAATATCTCAAGTTTTTCTCAGGTAATGAAGTTTGAGGGTGAAATTCTTTTTAAAGAGGGGAGTAATGTAACGTCCCGGTTTTCTTTCCTGTGTACAAATGATCAAAATGCCCCTGAGGTCATTTTACCGGGAGAATGACGATAGCCGGCCTCGACCATCCTCAAAGGGCTATTTTAATATTGAATGGGACCTATATGTGTTATGTGTGTTAATAGAACAGAAGAATCTCATTTTTGGGTTTTTGCATACAAATTACCAAAATACCCCTGCAGTAATTTAATGTGAAATTAACTATCGAGTGGACTTGGACCTTACCTAAGGGTTTGAAATGTCATTTTTAAGGCATGTCTAATGTCTGTCTAAGCCCAGGTGGTCCTGGGGAGTTTTGTAAAAAATTACCATTTTACCCCTAATTAAGGGCATAATGAGTTTAATCGTATGATTAACAAAACCTAGGCAACATTAGGCTCTAATTAAAGATTAATTAATTTTAATAATTAATCTAGAGTTAAAATAATTAATTGAGGTTAATTAGGGCCTAATATTGCTTAAAGAAACTCAAAAATCCCTTCAAGACTTTAAGTCATATTTCATTTAATAGTGTTTTCTCTCTCCAATTCCTTAAATTAAGGAATCGAAGATGTGATAGTAATTCTTGTTGAATGAGATTTTACTCCACTAAATGAGCAAGAGCACTCCTTAACCATGTCTTGAGTGGCCTTAATCACTCACTTTCTCACCTAAACACTTGATTACAAACTCTTAATCAAAGGCCTAATCAAATATGCTCCTAATCAAATGTTCTCTTCTTCTATGTTCCCTTATTTTTGGGGTTGAAATGAATGTTGAAATATTGGTTATCTTCTTTTCTTCTTTCTTTTCGGTTTCAAGTTTCCTTTTTCTTTCTTTTCTTTTTTCGGCCCTAATGGCCTTATTGTTTAAGAATCATGGCTTGATGATGAGGATCTTTGATGTTGGTTGTAAAAACCATCATTTGTTTGACCTCTAAAGCTTAAGATTTCATTATTTAATTTTAAGAATTCCTAGCAAATGAAAATGTTATTTGGTTTTCTTTGATAGTTTTTCCTTTGAGCTTGATAGTGAGTCTAAAGAGACAAGGTTCTTGGAACCATAATAATGGGAAACTCTAAAGCTCATGTCCATTTTATAAGATTGATCAATGTTTTAAAGTTGTTATGTAACGCCCCGATTTTCGCTAAACTTTCAAAATGACCAAAATGCCTCTGAGGTCATTTTCACCCGAAACACGAGGACAGCCGGCTTTGGCCATCCTCATAGGGTTCATATGTTATATGAAGGGGGTTGTATGATTGTGAATGTTTAACGGAGCAGAAAAACCTCATTTCTGAGATTTCTGCGCATAAGTGACCAAAATACCCCTATGACAGATTTCAGGCAGTTTTAAAGTTCTGTTTTGACCTGAACCCTGTCCCGAGGTTTAAAACTATGATTTTAAGGCATGAACTATGTTGTTTAAGGTTTGGTTAAGTCTCAGTGGTCCCGGGCAGTTTTTGAGCAAAATTACGATTTTGCCCCTGCTTAGTGCAGGTTGGGATTAATGAGTTATCTAACTCAAAACCTAGGCAATATTAGGCTCTAATTAAAGGTTAATTAATTTTCATAATTAATTTTGAGCTAAAATCATTAATTAAGGTTGATTAGAACCTAAAATTGCTTATGGGAATCCAAAATCTATTTCTAGTCTTATTCTTTAAAGAAAGCATCCTGGAATAGTATTTTTACTATTCACTCCCTAAATTTGAGGAAAGTTGTCACCTTTGTAATTCTAGTCAAATGGAGTTTGATTCCATTAAACCTACAAGACCACTTCTAACCTTGAGGATCTTAGCTTTATTTAACTAATTAGTTTACTCAAAGTACCTGCTTAACGACCATTAATCCTAAGCCTAATCTATGCCACACCAAAACACACTTCTAGAACATGATTTGAGGATATATCCTTCCTCACCAAGGTTGCCCAAGTGGCACCACCCTCTCCCTAGAAGTCATATAAAGGTTAGTCTAAGTTATCAAGCTACCCTTTGACACATGTCTTGTACTCTTTTCAATCAATGCCCAACTTTCAAGAAATATGTCATTCAAAGATTTAAAGAATAAAGTATATAGTCAATCAAGGTTTTCAATTCATTTCTAAATTTAAAATATTTATGTCTTTCAAGATTCAAAAAGAACTATATTTTATCTAGTCATTCAAGTTTTCTTTAAAGGCTATGCATAGACTATGTTTCCTTTACATCTAAACCATGCTTTGAATTGACAAGTCAAGAAGATATTTTCTTCTCCTTGGGCCATGAAACCACACGGTTTCCTCCTCATATTACAGCCCCAATTTTAGTGATTTTGTTCACTCAAGATTTTAAAAAATAGGTCACATTTTCAAGACATGTCATAGGCTACACCTAGCTACACTCATGACCATACTTTGGAATGACAACTCAAAGAGATTTTCCTTCTCCTTGTGACCACAAATTCGGCCAGCCTTCCCATCTACACACCCATGGTTTAGTTGTCTATAAATAGCTTGCCTTGGTGAGCCTTTGATCACTTTGGTCTTTTGCAAAGGTTTGAGCCAAGAGTAGGTGCTAGTTTTCTCTCAAAGTCTCAAGCTTTCTCATTTCTTTCCCCTCAAGTTCCCAAGAGTTCCTCAAGCTCAAGTTCTCTCCTCCTTTTCCAAGACACAAGGTAGGGAACTCTTTCTAAATATGTCTTTGATTCTTATGCTTGAATCTTGATTGGGAGTTGATGAATGGTTGAACCTCTATGTTGCTTTCTCTTTGGTTTCTTCCTTTTCTTCCCCTTAGTTTTTCGGCCTTAAGGCCTTGAATATGATGGCTTGATGATGAGTGTTCTCTAGATGTGACCATGAGTCCATGAGACCTCTAAAGCTTGAGTTTTTCTTAAAGAAAGTTTCATTCTTTACAAGTTTAGTTAAAGGAGTTTATGTTTCTCTTGAACATTTTGGATCTTCTTCCTTTTCCTTCTTATGTTTTCAGCCATGGAGCCTTTTTACATGGGAAAAATGTAAGCTTGATGATGAGAGCTTCATGTTGATGCTTGTCACATGAACAAACTCTAAAGCTTGAAACTTTGGCCCTAAACCAAGCATGGTTTTGGTTTTGCTTTCTCCTTTATCATGAACTTTGTTTAAATATTCGTTTTGAAGGGAGCCATGTACTCAATGATGAGGACTTAGGATGTTGATGCTTGGATCATCAAGATCTTGGTCCCTAGAGATTTAAAAGTGGTTCCTTCCTTTGTTAAGATTTGACCACTCCCATGACTCTTGAAGTCATGTTTTCTCTTGATGCCTTGGTACTAATGGTTTTTCCTTTTCTTGTGAAGATGAGTTTTGGGTTGGGACTATGTTCCTTCTTAAAGCCTTGTAAGAGCTCTAGACAAGATATAAAAGTAACTTGCATTTACGTTTATGTTTATGCTTTGCATGGCACGTTTATTTTCTATACCCTCACTAAATCCCAAGATAAAGAATGAACTTTCATTATGCACGTTTAAATTCCAAGCTTTGCATCTCATTTTATATTTCAAGTCCTCACTAAACTCAAAGAATGAAAATGGATATGCACCTCATATTTACTTTGAGCTATCACTTTACTTTCTAAAGGACTCTAAAATGAAATGCATAGCACGTTTATTTTATGTCATCACCTAAGATACTAGAGCTCAAAGACTTGCCCATTTCATCTTGGGAAGAGGTTAACCATGGAAACATTCTTGGAATGTACATTTTGGCCATGTGATGAAGATAGCTCCAAGAGGAGTTTATTAGTCACAAGAGCCTATAGCTCATGTTTTAAGTCTTCCTAAAACATATGTTGTACTCACGAATATTTTGGGTATGTTCTTAGATTTATAAGGGTTTTGACAAGTTAAAATGGTTGACAAGATGTTTTTGAAGTTCAAAATTGTTCCAAGAGAAACTAGCCACCATAAGCATTTCAAAGGAATGACTCAGATATGTTTAGACCTCATATTTCGGTTTTTAAGATGCTGGTAATCGATTACACAGCCTATGTAATCGATACGTGAGAGCTCTTGACGAGCTCAAATATGAACTTTTGCCCAAAGTAATCGATTACTATATAGTGTAATCGATTACACATTCTGGATTCTAGTAATCGATTTCCTAATCATGTAATCGATTACCCAGATGTTCTAGGGGCCCAGCAAAGTGTTTTAAACAAAATAATTGATTACAATTCCATGTAATCGACACGTAACCCCTATCCGCCTTGATTCGAAATCTGAAAGTGTGTAATCGATTACAAGTCCCATGTAATCGATTACGTAACCCCTGACCATGTTTTGAAATCTCGAGGTCGTAATCGATTACAAGACTTATGTAATCGATTACCAGAACCCAAGTTTACAAACAGAATGCTTTTCTGATTTAATGACTTGAAGCTATGATCTTGCATTGCTTGAATCTGAGAATTGTTATGACATGAGTCTATGCTTTAGCCTAACACGAATACATGATCTTATATGTTCGATTTTAAACATGATCAAGTTAAGAGGCTTATTGCTCTTGCTTACCTTATGATGATTTTACTCCATGAGTCAAGTATGATGATACCATGTGAACTATTATTCTTCGATGATAGTTTTATGTTTGCATGTTATTGTTCTTTAAAGACTTCAAAGATGCCTATGATGTAATTATGTTAGACATGCATGAATTATGTGGCATCTTGCATTAACATGCTAAGACTTAAGGTGACATAGACTATGAAAAGATGATCCTTGAACCACCGGATTAAGGGTGGGGATAAGGTGATTCTAGCCCCCTAGACCCGTACCTTAGGTCGGGATCTTTAAACTTATCAAAAGGGATAAGTCCATGTACTAGTGACGACTAGTAAGGTATGAGCTCATAACCTAGAATTTTTCTCCACAGGGAGATCAGTTAGGGTGGCCCTAGGAAAATAATGATGATGCTTTAATGTCACCTCAAGTAACCAAGATATGTATCATGTTCCATGAATTATGCTTCTATGCACCATGATTATATGAATTTATGTGCTATGACCCATGACGTAGGAAACCATGATATATGATTTAGGTTCTATGATCCAAGTTATATATGCTTTATGTTCTATGAATCAAGTTATATGATTTACGTTCTATGATCCAAGTTATATGGTTTCTATCCGAATTATATGATTGAAGTCCCACGATTTACTTCCCATGATTTATGTAAATACTAGTGACATGTTAAAAGGAACGGATCTCGGAAATGGAGACTTTAGAAAACTCATAATTGAACCAATATATGTCCACGGTTTTATACATAACCCGAGATACCTGGGGACGTAATTGATGACACCTAGGATAGGAGGAGAGCCCTACTGAATTTCTTAGTAAGAATCTCACTCCCACTATCTCTTTCTTTCCATTACGTCTTCAGAGCAAGATGGCGACGATCGTGCTGTTCGTTGACACACCCCGGTGGGAGGTCCACCATGACCCGGAGCATGGGTCATTCCATTTTGAGGGTCGATGTACTGTACGCATCTTCATGTTTATGAGACGGCCATTCGCATACCCCGTGTATAGTTATCGCTTCTCCCCAACATCCCCCTATGGTGACCCCACGATCTTTGAGCATGCACGGCCACGACATGAGAGGAACCTGCGGACCCACTCTGCCGGTTCACCGACATACCGAGTATGTGCCACTATCGCAAAGACTCGGAAGAGGACCCCGTGGAGGACTCCCCATGGACCATGAGGGCTCGCCCACTTCGCCTCTGCGACCGATGGGCAGCGAGGAGACGGTCACTCAGCGCCGGAGGGCTTCGGTGCCCGGACCACGACCCGACGTGGGCGACATGTTCAACACAGGTATGCTCGCACCACGAGCTCGCTCGTGGATTGGCTACGTTCCTCCGCACTGATTCTCATTGTGGAGATTGGGGGGTAGCCCTTAGTGCACGCACGACACGTAGTATAGATGAAACCTCTTTTGTGTTGAGGTTATCCACCTTAGGATGCACGTGGGTAGGGATGTTTCTTTCTAGTTCCTTTCTATGTATCCTGCATTTCCGTTGTATTCCTGTTTATCATGTACTTAAAAAGTCCTGCCCCGTAGGGTAGGCATATTATATACGAGGTATTCCAGTTGTTATGATGTTATGATTAGGAGCCACTTCTATGTTTATATTTCTGCACTTTATGATACCGACCCGGTAAGGTATGCGCGGCTTCCATTTTAAGTAATGTTTCGAAAAAATTGGCTCGTATTTTCGTTAAGTTATTTTTCCAAGTAAAAGAAAGAACCATGGCAATAGGTAATGACTAATATTTGGCCTAAGTACGTACTAGTAGTATTGGGTCGAATATTAGGGTGTTACATGTTACTCTAAATAGGAGTCTTGAGCTTAGAACTTAAAGGAATAACAAATGGAAATGTATTCATATTTATATTTCAAGTCCTTCATTTCATATTTATATTTGAGCTTTGCATATCATGTTTATTTCCAAGTCATCACCTAAAGCTTGAAGACAAGAAAATGAACTTGCATTTCATGTTTATATTTCTTGTCTAGCATATTTATATTTCAAGCCATCACCTAAACTCTTAAGATTAAAAATGTGCTTGCATTCTCATATTTATATTCAAGCTTTGCATATCATATTTATATGTCCATTGCCATCACCCTATAATATCAAGATTAAAATGAGGCTTGTAATTTGCATTTTTAAGTTTATGCCATCACCTAAATAATCTAGAGCTCAAGACTTACCCCTTTCAACTTACATGGGAATTTCGGATCCATGGACATTTGTATTTATAAAAAGGTTTTGTTTTCAAAGGAATAAAGTCCTAAGGTTTAGAGTATTATTATCTTGAGGGTTCAAAGTTTGTGTCTTGCAATTTTTCTTGAGAAATATGTTAATTCCTAAAGTGTTAAAATATGATTCACATAACCAAAATCTTTCATTGGGCGCTCTAATTTTGTTACTGACCTAAGGACATTTACTTGTGTTTCTAGAGGGATAAATTAATTATAAGAGTGTTCCTTGACCTAGAATTAATTCTAAGAAAGACTAGTTGGTAGAAATGCTTACTAATGCAATTTTGCATGCTCTTGGAAAATGAAATTTAGTTTCTATTTTAAACATTTCCAGATCTGACATATGCTGTTTGGGGTTGTTTAAATGTGTAAAAATTGTTTATAATTATTGTTATAATTATTTTTAGCACTTAAGGAAAGACTAGTAACTAGAAAGAATAAAAAATGTGATTCCTAGAATCCTTAAAGGTGAAAATATATGGTTTCTGTACAGCATGTTATAATTTGGTAAAATGGATGTTTGACAGTTAGTAAATGTATAGGAATCACTCATAATTGGTTTAGGAACTTATTCTAGCATCATAGGAAAAATCGGTAATGAGAAAGGGTCAAAAACATAATTTCTAGAGCACTAAAATTGCCTATTTTCATTCTTGTTCAAATCTGTCCAACTTTGTTTAATGATGTTT
This sequence comes from Dalbergia cochinchinensis, assembly GCA_031216125.1. Classification (NCBI taxonomy): domain Eukaryota; kingdom Viridiplantae; phylum Streptophyta; class Magnoliopsida; order Fabales; family Fabaceae; genus Dalbergia; species Dalbergia cochinchinensis. Next base: position 7,048,245 of record CM062376.1, read on the forward strand.
TGAAGGTTGATCATTAATGGAAATCATTGAAATTAATCCCTTAGATGCATACAAGAATAAATACAAGAGTTGGGTTTACCCAATTTGGAGGTCTAACCAATTAAGAGACAATGATAATGCTTATTTTATGAGATGATATGATTTAATGTATTTGAGAATATATGTGATGATTATGTTTGCATACTTGATTTCTAGTTACAAGTTTTATTGTGGCATGCTATAATTACATTTAGAATGTTTAAGATGCATATATTGAAGTAATAAGGAAGCATGTGACATTTTGATATGTTTGTGTTCTTGCATCTTAATATAACATGCTAAAGTTAAGGTGACATAAAATATATGAAAATCATCCTCTAGACTCCATGAATTAAAGGTTATGAGAGGTGATCCAATTAAGAAGTATTCCTTTGGACTCCACGAATTAAAAGGTTATGAAAGGTAATCCTAGCCCTCTATCCCGTACTTTAAGAGTAGGTGTTAACTTATCATGAGGATAAGAGTATGCTAGTGATGACTAGTGTAACATCCTAATTTTTAATCCAATACTCCTAGAACGTATTTAGGTTAACCATTAGTTTATTACTCTTTTAGTCTCATTCTCTTAAAACATTTCTTTATTAAAATACTTAGCGAAAAATACGAATAATTTTTTCTTTTTGAAACTTAAAAACAAAACGCGAGCCGCTCGCTAACCTAATGTTTGTCATAACCATAACGTACAAGAAAAAGTAATCACACCATACATAATCATGAAATATAGTATTATACATAACAACATAATATCATCATATCCTCATAGATACATAAATTACTAGCATCATTGTACCATCATTCACATCAAAACATGCACATATATATAAAGTGTTCCTTTTCCATCTACGAGGTTGGATAAGTATCAACCCAAAAGCTAAACTATCTATGCTTCCGCAATGACCCTTTGCTCCATTTGCTAATGTGACCCTTAAACACGAGCCTTAGAAGAAGTCACAAACCTCATTGTTATCCTCGTCTGGAGATGACACAGAAGAAAAGAGAGGGATGAGAAACTCATTTAAGATTCTCAGTAGGGATTTCCGACTCTAACACAAGTGTCATCGTCATCGTCCCCAGCCACTTCGATTTTAATTATGAAAAAGGTGTACATGCATAAGGTTTGGTTTTAGACTTTTCAAATCTATTTATCCGAAGTGGGTGTCTTTTAGTATGAGTCTTAATGACATGAATGCAATAGATATTGGATGAATGCATGACAATACCATATGCTCATTAACATGAAAATCATAGTGCTTGAGCACAACATAAAGAAACATAAATCATAAGTCAAACTCTTAAGTTCTTTTTCTTAAAGACCACCCTCTTAGCATATTCACCAAAAATCCAACCGACTCATTAGCCCTGGTGATAATCTGGTTATCAAACTACATCTCACTTATCACCTAGGAATGAGCTCAATCCTAACTAGTCGTCACTAGATTTAATATGGGATAATAGAAGGGGTAATACATCATTTCCTTCTTCGAAAAGCATCTACTCGCATCCAAAGGCACAGTAATTTTGTCCGCTTTGGCAAGCTCGATGTCAATACCCTCATGGTTTTGTTCCCGGGGGTGCTCGGCCGAACCAACATCACCTAGGACGTGTCTCGGTAATATATCACATTTAAGTTCTCATGATTTTCAAAAACTTTTCTAAGTTCTCAAATTTGATGAAAATTCAGTAGCATAACAGCTGTAGACCGAATTTCCTTAAATTTGCTTTATGCCACAAAATATATAGAGCATGCATAGCCATTCAACATCAACATAAGACATCAAGACATATAGTCAAACTCATCATAGCATATACATCATCACATCATTACTTTAACATTCTTGAAAGATAGCATGCTCCTAACCAATTGTCTGGGCTCAGCTATTATATATGCTATGCTCAAGTCATTCTCATAATTAAACATACATCTACTTGAAGTCATAAAGCTCATTATGTCTTGGGACCTATGGTGTCTTATACTTTGACCCTTACGGGTCTTAATCTTGAAAACTAATTATGCTAACATCCGTCTTTATCCTTTTATGCACCTATAGGTTCACAACTAATTATTCTCAATAATTTTTATGATTAGGAACTAATCCAAACAGCACTATGCAGATTTGGACAGTTTTAAGTTCATGTGATTACGGGGTTCTAGAATCTATGTTTTAGACCCTTTTTAAGTTCCGTCTTCGCCTAAGGCGCTATAAATTAAATCTATACCAATTATGAGAGGTTCCTACATATATGTAAACTAATTCTAAACCATGATTACTTCCTTAGAAGGTCACTGGATAGAAATAGAATTTTCTATGTTCCAAGTGTTCTAGAATTCTCATTTTCCATCTTTTTCTAGTTACTAGTTTTTCCTAGCTTCCTCAAATCAATTCTAACATAAATTTTAACATAATAAATCATCATCAAATGGTGAGCAAATCATCAAGGCAGAACCGTGGTCATACATCATCATATCATTCAGAAAATTTCATTTTTAATACACATAAGTTACTAGTTTCTCATGAAATTATTTTAGGACCTCTAAAACTCTTGGAAACCAACTTATTTTGTCAAAATCATCATAAAATAAATAAGGGCAGCAACTAATTTAAATCTTTCATGGTTGGTCTTTAAAACATAAAATCATGCTTGAAACATTTTTTGAGTTCACCTATGCTTAAGAAAATCCTAAGACATTGGTTATTGGCACTTGTGACTAGATGAAACTCACACCAAGCTCATCATCATCATATGGCCGAATTATGCATTCAAGAGAATGCTTCCATATCCAACTTTTCTTTGAGATAAAGGGACAAGCCTTTGAGTTCTAGAATCTTTAGGTGATAACAAGAATTTAAACATGCTATGCACTTCATTTTATTCTTCATTAGAAAAGTAAAGTGAGAGCTTAAAATAAATATGAGATGCAACTTCATTTTTATCTTCAAAGGTTAGGTGATGACTTAAAAAAAATGCTAGACAAGGAAATGTAAACATGAATGCAAGTCCAATTCTTTATTTTAGTGCTCTAGGCTCCACAAAAATCGACTTTAAAGCCAAAATAGGTGAGCTTTGAGATTAATTATTAGGTGATATAAAAATGTAAGCTTTTGTTTTAATCTTTATATTTTTAGGTGATGGCAAAGAAACTTGAACGTGAATGCAAAGCTTAACATAAATATGCAATGCATGAACTTAAAAAGTAAACATGAATGCAAGTTCATTATTATATAATTACTAGAGCTCATACAAGACTTTAAAGAACCAATATCTTAATCCCAACTTAATCTCATCAAGATAAAGTAAGCTCTAGAGTTCTAAGTACCAAGATTTCAAGGAAACCTTATGGTGTAAACATCATCATCAAGCTCAAGGAAATGGATTCCAAAGAAAACAAAACCATAAAGAAAAGGGAAAAGGGCCGAAACCAAAAGGAAAGGAAAAGAAGAGGAAACCGAAACCAAGGTTAAAGAAAAGGAAAGGAAAAACCAAAATGTGTTAAGATCAAAACTAAGTTTCAAGCTTTAGAGATCTCATTGTGATGAACTCAAGTCATCATCTAGAGACACTCATCATCAAGCTATCATGAGAAACCAACAAGCCCATGAAGGCCGAAATGTTAAAAGAAAAGGAATGGAAGAAACCGATTTTGTAAAGCATTAAAGCACCAAGAATAAAGCTTAACGAGGCAAAGAAATAATTATCAAAACAACTCCCAACCAAGGTATGTTTTCTTGGAGATGAAAAGGACTTGATCTTGAGAAGAGGATGAAAGGAAAATCTTCCTTGGAGCTTGATGGTATATTCGGCCAAGGAGGAAAAAGAAAGGAAGAAGGTTGTGTTTCTTGAGCTTGATCCTTGGAAAGGCAAGGCTAAGTGTTTAGAAGGTTGTGTATGGTTGAGAAGTGGTGGTTCTTTGTGGTAGAGGAGGAAGATGAAGAAGAAGAGAATGAGAAAGAACTTTTGAGCTCTTGGAGAAGAAAAGAAACTTAAGACAATTCTCTTTGAAACTTTGATGTACAAAATAAGCAAAAATGGACCAAGTTCTCTCAAGATAAGTCTTTATAAAAGAACAAAATGTGAAGAAGTGAATGGGGAGGAAGAACCACGAAATTCATGGCCATGGAGGAGAGAAAATATCTCTTACAAAGTGTCATTCCAAGGTATGGTTTGAGGTATGGCTAGGTATGGTTCTTTGAGTGTTTGAATGAACAAACATGTGATGGACAATGGAGGGTGAGGTGGCACAATTTTCTCCTTGTAATGGGGGAGGAAGATCTTTCATTTAATTGTGGTTTAGAGATGATTTTAGGTGTAGCTTTGATTAGGCTTAGGATGTAAGAGTTTGTAAGTAAGTAGGTAATTAAGGGCTTGTAAGACTAGTTTAGGAGGTAATATTTTTAAATTAATGAAGTCAAACCTCATTAACTTGGAATCCAATGCCAACACAATTCCTTGATTTAGGGAAATTGGAGTGAGAAAATACTATTTAAACACTATTTAAGATTCCATGACTTGAAATCTTGAGTTTTAAAAAGAGATTTAAGTTTAATCTAAGTAATCTTAGGTTCTAATTAGCTTTAATAAATTTGTTTGACTCTAGATTAATTGTGAAAATTAATTAATCTTCGATTAAAACCTAATATTGCTTAAGTTTGCTTAATCACATCATTAAGCTTAAAAACACTATTCTAGGGGCAAAATTGTAATTTTGCATAAAAACTGCTTTGCACCACCAGGACTCAAATAGAGGTCACTAAACACATAAAAACATCATTTTAAACCTTCTGGGAAAGTTCCGGGCTTAAACGGCACTTATACCCGCGTAAAAACGTTATAAGGGTATTTTGGTCATTTTGATCCCAAACCTCAGAAAATGAGATTTTCGTTTCCAGAACCTTTCAAAAACCATCTAATCCCTTTCAAACATTGAGTTGACCCTTCGAGGACCACCGGGTTGGCTATCCTCGAATTCCAGATGGAAAATGACCTTAAGGGCATTTTGGTCATTTCTTCTCAGACAGAAAAATCGAGGTGTTACAACTAGTAAGGTATGAGTTCATAATCTAGAACTCTCAAGAGGAGAGAGTAATAAAGTGGCCTCAATGAGAGAAAGAATAGACTAGGTCACCTAAAGAATAAAATGAAGTAATTCATGCTATGTTTACCATGTTCCATGTGCATCACTTATGCTTTTATATGGTATGGTGCACCTTGTATTGACATGTATTTCATGATGAGCTATGATGCATTTATAACATCCAAGATTCATATTAAAATGAACGGGCCTTGGTAATTGATATTTTAGAACTTAATAATTGAACCTTATGCATGCTCACTATTTCATAATGAAACTCGAGGTTCTTGAGGACGTAGATGATGACACTAAGATAGGAGGATATCCTACTAAGATTCTTCATCAAGTTTCTCACTCCCTTTTACCTTTTCTTTGCATCGCGTCTTCAGAGGATGATGGCGTCGTTCGTGATATTCGTTGATGCGCCGACCTTGAAGCTCCATTTTGATGCTACACACCAGTCATACCATTTTGTTGGCTGTTGTTCTGTCCATCTGTTCGTGTTCTTGGATCATCTGTTTGCTCATCTAGTCTCTAGTTTCCGTTTCTCTCCTACTTTGCCTTTTGCCGATGAGCTTCTCTTTAAGTGAACGCGCCCCCACAGAGAGCAGACTTGTTGCACCCCTGCCGCTACCTCAACTATCTAAGACTATCCGAAGTACATTCCCCACTATCTCCCTGTTCATTGGAGACTAACCCATCCAAGGACTCAACCACCCAGATCCCATTTGTTGGTTCTTCCCCTACCATGCCAATGGAGATAGGTGGAAGTAGTGAGGCTACGGTGACTCAGTCGATCTGCAGAGGTAGAGTGAGGATACAGCCCCGACCCACTCACCGTTTGGCTACTTCGGCCGAACTGGCCCAGTGGATTGGTTATGTTTCCCCCCTTGGGACAGACAGCAGTAGGAGTTGGCAGTAGACTTAGTAGTGCATGCACACTACATAGGATAGCCTTCTTTTGCTTTTAGAGGTTATCTACTTTAGACGCACTAGAGTAGGCAAGGATTCTGGTGTATGTATTTTTGTGTTTCTTTATATACCCACAGATGACTGTATTGACTCAACCTATAACGGTGGGTCTAATGCTACTATTATGTGACTTGGTGTATGGTGAAAAATGCTATTATATATCTATGATGGTTGGTTATGTTTGAGATCTTGTATTCTATTTATTACATGAATGTTTCCTTTTTGTTATATGCGAGACAACGATGTAGTCTTATTTTACGCACGGCTCATGTTTTCCCCTTTAATTTCAAAAAAAAAAATTTACCCATATTTTCATTAAGTATTTTCTAAAAATCAGAATTAAGAATTGGAATAAAAGAGTAATAACTAATAATTAACTTGAATACATCCTAGGCGTGTTAAGTTAAATATCAAGGTGTTACAAAATGCATACAATTCTTTATCATAAGTGGGATAGTTAAGACTAGCTCCACTTAATTTCTCACTAAAATCTGCAATGGGATGACCCTCTTGAAGTAAAACAGCCCCAATACCTACATTAGATGCATCACATTCAATTTCAAATGACTTAGAAAAATTAGGCAAAGCCAGAATGGGTGCATGTGTGAGTTTGTCTTTAAGTGCTTGAAATGCATTTTCTTGATTCTCCCCCTATTTAAAACCCACATTTTTCTTAACAATTTCATTTAGGGGTGCTGTCAATGTGCTGAAATCCTTCACAAATCTTTTATAAAAGCTTGCCAACCCATGGAAGCTCCTAACCTCACATGCGGTTTTGGCAGTTGGCCAATCTCTAATGGCCTTAACTTTTTCTCCATCAACCTGCATTCCTTTAGAACTTATGTAAGAACCAAGAAAAACCACTTGATTAGTGTAAAAAGAACACTTTTCCAAGTTAGAATATAGTTTCTCCTTTCTAAGGACATGCAAGATAGATTTCAGATGTGCAACATGCTCATCAAAACTCTTGGAATAGACCAGAATATCATCAAAGTATACAACCCCAAATTTTCCAAAAAATTCTCTCAAGACATGGTTCATAAGCCTTATAAAAGTGCTTGGTGCATTAGTTAACCCAAAAGGCATTACCAACCATTCATACAATCCATATTTAATTTTGAAGGCAGTTTTCTATTCATCAGTTTCCCTTATCCTAATTTGATGGTACCCACTTTTCAAATCAATTTTAGAAAAAAAGCAAGCACCTTGTAATTCATCAAGCAAATCATCAAGTGTAGGGATAGGATGTCTATACCGAATCGTGATGTTGTTGATTGCTCTACAATCAGTACACATCCTCCATGATCCATCCTTTTTAGGCACCAAGATTACGGTTACAGCACAAGGAAGCTCTCTCTAATCCATCCTTTTTGCAACAACTCATCCACTTGATTTTGTAGCTCATTTGTTTCTTGAGGGTTGCACCTATAGGCTGGCCTATTGGGTAGAGAAGCACTAGGAATGAGGTCTATTTGGTGTTCTATCCTCTTCATTGGTGGCAAACCATGAGGCACTTCCTTGGGAAGCACATCCTCGAAGTGCTACAAAATAGCAACAATATCACTAGGCAAGGAGTTAGCATTAGATTCCAAGAAAGTATCCCTGCACAAAAGAAGAAATATAGGCTGCCTTGCCAGATAAGCTCTCTTCATCCACTTCCTCTTGCAAACAAATTTTCTATTTTTTTTCTTTCTTTTCCTCATTCTCTCTTTTCTTTTCTTTTTCCCTCTTTCTTTTGAGTTTTGTCCTCGTTCTTGCTCTTTTTTTTTCTCTTTTCTCTCTCATTTTTATTTGATCCTCACAAACCTTCCTAGGTGACAATGGTACAAGTGGACTTTGTGGAAATTATGAACAAAAAAGAACTTATTGGAGAATCCATCATGGTGAACTCGCCTATCAAACTGCCAAGGCCTTCTAAGAAGAATGTGACTTGCCTCCATTAGTACAATATCACATAGAACTTGATCTTCATATTTGCCAATGGAGAAATTAATCAACACCTGTTGATTCACCACCAATTCACCACTATTACTTAGCCATTGGAGCTTATATTGTTTCAACTATGGTGTAGTCTTTAGGTTGAGTTTGGTAACCAACCTAGTGCTTGCCCCATTGGCGCAACTCCCATCATCGATGATCATAGAGCATGTTTTGCCTTGAATAAGGTAGCGGGTATGAAAAACATTTCCTCTTTGATTCTCCTCATGCTTCTTGGCTTGACTTTCTAATAATCTCCTAACCATCAAGAGATCTCCATCTTGTGCATAGGCTGCACCATCATTTTCCTCATCACTTGAAGAAGAGGAATGAGAAGAAATTTCTTCACTAGAGATACTCCCATTATCCCTCACCACCATAGTCTTATTTGGGCAATCAGATGCAATATGTCCTTTTCCCAGACACCTAAAGTACTTGACATCCCTACTCTTAGAAGTAGAAAAAGAAGTAGTAGGAATAGGCTTCTTAGCGCTAGCTACCTCCTTAGATTTAAAAGAAGAACCCTCCTTCTTTGGCTTGTCCTTCCAACTTAAAGAGTAGTTTGAAGAAGATGGTTTCTTCATAGCACCCTTTCTCTTTAATTGCTGCTTTACTTTCATTGCTTGATGAACTAAGTCTTCAAGAATCACATATTGTTGTAACTCCACAATGTCTCCAATATCTTGGTTTTGGCCATGGAGAAACCGAGCCATGGTTATTTCCTTACCCTCTACAATATTGGCCCTAATCAAAGCCACCTCGATCTCCTTATAATACTTATCCACACTCCTACTTCCTTGGGTGATAGGATGTTGTCCATGTCTTCTTCTTTCTTTTTGCACTTGATCCCACCAAATTAAGGCATAATTGGTGAACTCAAGGGCCTCCACCTTCACTTTTTTTGCATCATTATAATTATGGCATGAGAAGATTTATTTTATTTTCATCTCCTACTCAAGGTATATTTTGGGATCATTTCTCCCTTGGAAGGAAGGTACCTTGACTTTCACACCTCTTAGATCATCATAACATCTATGGTCTCTACCTCCTCTCTCATGTCTTCTTCCCCCTTTACATCTCCTTCTATCTTTTGGGGAATCGTAGAATAGGTCACTTTCTTGATGAGATTGTTCATGATTAGAATTGCCCCCATGGACTTCATGATGTCTTTGAAGCATTTTCTCAAACTGTTGAGTAAGTGCCTCCATTTGAAGCCTATCAAGACCTTGCCTTGAGGAATTAGGTGATCCTTCCCCACTCATGCTTGCAACAAAAAGACAATGACAATGAAAATTACAATTGAAATGTTAGAAGGACCTCACCACTCTACTCACATGTTTGCACTCTTAAATTTTATCCACTCATGTTTCACACTCAGATAAGCTTTTGTGTAATGTTCACTCTTGCCTTTTACCACTCAACTTCCTTTATAAGCTCTTAAGAAAATAACCTTATCAATGATTTTTGTTAAGACAGCAAGTAGACAATCAAGTAAGCAAGAAGCCAACAAGAAAATATCAATAGAAAAAGAGAGATAAATGGATAGAAACAAGAAATTCAACAAAGATCAAGAGCAAAGAAAGGAATATCTTTGAACTCAGATTTCATAGAAATAATACTGAGTCCTTTAAATCACTAATCCTTTTTTTTTTCTGAAGCTGCCTAGCAATTTCTTTTTTTTTTTTTTTTTGGAATCTGCCCCGCAATATTTTTGTTTTTAAATTGATAAGGAAAAACACAAACCTGAATATCAAGGAGCCAAAGCTCTAGATACCAAATGATATGAAACTAGGAAATGGATCACCATGAAATTTAGTTTTAGGGAAGGATATTGATGCCATACTCAAGAAAGGTTTAGAAGGTGAGTGATAAGTCATGAAGGTTTGATCACCACAAGTTGCCTTGATAAGATCAAGTTTAGTTCTTTGCCCAAGAACTCAAAGGGAAGCTCTCACAATAGAGAAAACTCAGATTTCATTCAATTTTAACCTGTCTATGCAATACAAGAGTTCTCCTATTTATAAGCTTAATGGAGGCTGAAACATTAAACCTTCACTACACTTCCCACTAAGACTCCACTAAGTATGAATTATGCACCACCACCATGCATTTATGCATGTTACATTTATTTTCCACTAGTGCAGCCATAAGAGTCCACTAATCCTTAGTATCAAAGGACACAAAAAAACTCACTTCAGGAAAATCACTCCAAAAATATGTATGAAAATACAAAGAAAATTATGAAAACTAGACTTATTTATTTTCCACTAAGGCCCAATATTCTTAACCCATTAAATTGGTCAACACTTCTTTGATCATGCAGATTGGGCCTTTACAATTATATCTTCATGTGGCTTAATTTCACTTTCAAGTTGAAGGAATGTGATCCATTTAATTGCTGCCTCCATTATGAATTAACCTCCTTTTCCTTGAGCTCTATTATTAAGACTTCCAGAGCTTGCTTCGTTCTCTTAGTCTTGGACCTTGTCATGGGTCCTCCAATTCCCTTCAATGCCTCTTTCTCCTTGGCTTTGTCTTGCAAGTTTATAGCCCCTCCTTGGTTCTTACCAATGGATCATGGAGGATGTGCACTGATTGTAAAGCAATCAACATCACAATTCGATATAAACATCCTATCCCTAGACTTGATGATTTGCTTGATGAATTATAGGTGCTTACTTCTTTTCTAAAATTGCTTTGAAAAGTGGGTACCATCAAATTAGGATAAGGGAAAGGGATGAATAGAAAACTAGCTTCAAAACTAAATATGGATTGTATGAATGGTTACTAATGCATTTTGAAGCACTTTTGTGAGGCTTATGAACCATGTCTAGAGAGAATTTATTAGAAAATTTATGGTTGTATACTTTGATGTTATTTTGGTGTATTCTAAGAATTTTGATGAGCATGTTGTAATGCCCCGATTTTCTGCTAGAGTGAAAATGACCAAAATGCCCCTGAGGTCATTATCAGCCCGGAATTCGAGGAAAGCCAGGTCCGGCAGTACTCGAAGGGCAAACTCAATGTTGGAAGGGGATTGGATGACTTGTGTTTCTTTCCGGGATCGAAAATCTCATTTTTCGAGTTTTTGGGTTGAAATGACCAAAATACCCCTGTGGCGTTTTACCCTTTTGCAAGTGTCGGATGAACCCGAAACCTCTCCAGATGGTTTTAAAAGATGTTTTTATGTTTTCTGTGGTCTCAGTTTTGGTCCCGGAGGTCCCAGGCAAAATAAGTGCAAAATTATGGTTTTGCCCGTAGTTTCGTATGTTTACACCTAATCACACGGTTAAGCGAAACCTAAGCAATATTAAGCTCTAATCAAAGGTTAATTAATTTCCATAATTAATCTAAGGTCAAAATAATTTAATAAGGATGATTAGAACCTAAAATTGCTTAGATAAACTTAAAACCCTATCTTTAAATTCAAAGACTTTGAATGTAGGAATCAATGAATAGTGTGCAAATAGTGCACAAATAGTGTTTTCTCTCTCTTTCCTTAAATCATGGGATTGTGTTACACATTGTTTATTCACAAATGAGTTTTAAATTCTCTAATGATGTAAGAGCACTCCTAATCTTGTCATAAAATTCCTAATACACATGCTTAGTTACCTAAACTTAAAGCTTAATTACTCCTAACCTTGTACCTAAACTAACCTACACTTAATCCTATCATTAACACCCAATTACATGGAAGATTTTTCCTCTCTCCTTGCTGCCCAAATCTGACCGAAAATCATCCCCCATTTTCATGAATTATTATATTTCAAACTTAAAGGAAAATCACCTCAAATCCCCTCACTTGTCATCCCTTGTCATAATTTCAATCAAGCTTGCTTTTCCAAATCAATAACCAAGTAAAATAAATCATTCTCTTCAATTATTTGTGGCTGAAAAACTTCCAGCCATGTTGGTCTTCTAGAAGCCTAATTTCATCCACAATTTAAAGAAAAGATCACTCAAAAACCCATGCTTGAAGCCATACCTTGTGTCATAAGCTCCATGCTTCAAACCATGCTTGTATGACACCATCAAAGAGATATTTTCTCTTTCTTAGCATCAGCCATGCTTTCCATTCTCTCACCTATCACTTTGTTTTTCTATAAATAGGGAGCTTGTGTTAGCATTGGATGCACATTGAGCATTTGCTAAAGCTTAGAGTAGTCTTGCTAGTTTCTTCCTTTCTCTCTAGTCCCAAAGAGTTCCTTTGTTTTTCATCTTCATCTTTTTCATCTCTTTACTTCATCATCATCATCTCATAACCTTCACACATCACCCCATAACCTTGAATCACCATCAAACCTCTCAAATATTTCATCTCAAACACAACCTCACCTCAAACACAACTCTAACCTCCTTATCTCCCCTTGGCCGAAAACATCAAGCCTTTTGGAGGAGCTCATCATCTTGTTTTCTTCTCTCAAAGTTCAAGCTCTTTGTCTTCACTCTAGGTAGGAGTGTTTCTTTGCATCTCATTTCCATGAAAAATGAGTTTTTCTCTAGCTACCTCTTGGAATTTCTTTTTAAAACTCTCTTGGTTTCCTTCTTGAGTTTTCGGCCTTCATGACCTTTAAACTCATACATGATGGCTTGATGATGGGGACCTCTAAATGATGACTATGTGTTCATCATAATGAGACCCCTAAAGCTTGAGTTTTCTTTAGTTTTTATTATTATGCTATGAAGTTCACTAAAGTTTTCAACTTAAGAAAATAAGAATGATTTCAAAAAGGAATATGGATTACTTTCTCTTAGCCTCATGATTTCGGCCATAATTCCTTTTCTTGAAAGTATGGAGATTTCTTTTAGTTCCATTCTCTTGACTTGATGAGACTATGTTGGGGTTGTGAATATTGGTTCTTTAAAGTCTTGGACGAGCTCTAGTTATTAAACCAAAATGAACTTGCATTCATATTTAGTTTATGCCTTGCATAGCATGATTTATTTTTATGTCATCACTAATGCTCTAAGACTAAAAATGAACTTGCATATTCATATTTAATTTCCAAGCATTGCATTTCACGTTTAATATTCAAGTCATCACTTAAAATCCATGATAATAACAAGTTGCATCTCATATTTATTTTGAGCTACTTACTTTTCAAGTTCTCACTTTATTTCCCTAATGAACAATAAAAATGAAGTGCATGGCATGTTTATGTTTTGTCATCACCTAAAGCTCTAGAGCTCAAAGATTTGTCTCAAGGTCTCAAATGAGAGTTAGACATGGAAAGCATTCTCTTAGAATGCCCACTTTGGCTATGTGAGATGAATGAACTTAGGATAAGTTTCATTTGATCACAAATGCCCATAAGCTATGCTTTATAATTTTTCTAAGTCTATGTGGATTCAAAGAACATATAGAACTAAGTTTTATGGATTTAGTACCTCTTGAAATAAATTCAACTTAGCTACTGCCCTTATAAATATCTTGATGATTTTAGATGTTAAAAATGTTTACAAAAGAGTTTTGAAGGTTTTAAAAAGGTTCCAAGAGAAACTAGTATCCTATGTGCTTTAAAAAGTATGTTTTATGCCTTTGTATGGAGAGTGTTGTTTTGGTTCCGCCTTGCTATGTTTGGCCACTGTATGAGCTGTTTTAACGATGATAACATGCTTATGTTTAAGTATGATCAATGGAAAAACTCATGAGTAAAAGATAAGAAAGGTTAGAAACTAGAAAAGAATTAATTTGAGAGTTCTAGATCCCTTAATATTAGAATTTTCTGGATTCTGTCCAGCAAGGTTTAGTAATGATAATCATGGTTCTAAATTAGTTTAAATGTGTAGAAATGACTCATAATTGGTTTAGGACTTGATCTTGGTGCCTTAGGAGCAAACTGAACTTAGAAAGGGTCATTGTCATGACTCCTAGGTACCCGTAAAGTTGAAATTATGAATTCTGCACCTTTGAGATTGAGAGATATTCTTGACCATAGTATGAAGAGAGATATACTTAGTCATAACCTCCTAAGTACCCGAGAGGTTAGCTTTGAATGATTCATAACTTAGACTGTGAGTTAAAGACCATAGCGGGCAATGCATAAGACATTAAGAATATGAGAATGATATTTATATGATACTAAGGTATGTTAAGATGTTTTATGATGATGCATATGTTATGTGAAGGATTATGACGTTATTCATATGAGGAATTCATGAGAATATATGTTTATGTGGCATAAAACAAATTTGGAAGAAATTCGGCGTGATGCCATCGTGTCACTGATTTCCGACAAATTTGGGGACTTAAAAATTTTGAAAATTAAGGTACTAAGATGGGTTCTAGGATGACACCGGTTTGGCCGAGCACCTCCATAGAACTCATGTGACATCGGTACCCATTTTTTTTACTCTTAGGTGACACTGGTTCGGCCGAGCACCCCTAAGAGATTTGCCCCCTAACCCGTACTCAGATAGTCAGGATTTATGATTTATGATACGCTTATCATTAAATGGTAAGTAAGAACTAGTGACGACTAGTTAAGGTATGAGCTCATAACCTAGAGATGTGACACGTTCTGGGTGACACCGGTTCGGCCGAGCACCCCCAGTTCGATTGTCTTTTAGGGTGGCCCATAAGGAAGAGAAGTTTTATGATTATGATTATGTCATTAAGTTTGTCCCATATGAATGTGTTCTAATTGCCACTTAATACCACTAAGTATGATGATGATTGATGTATGTGCATTAAGTAGCGCCACACATACATACTTTATTATGTTGCATTCATGACATTAAGATCATCCTAAAATGAATGGACCTTGGCTAAAATACACTTTAGAACTTAAAATGAACTTGATATATGCTCACTTGTCTTTATGAAATAAACCCAAGGTTCCTGGGGATGTGAACGATGTAACCCTAGGATAGGAGACTCCTACTGAGATTCTTTACTAAGAATTCTCACTCCTCTCTCTCTTCTCCCATCACATCTTCAGAGAGCGATGACGATGTTCGTTGACTTCATTGACACGCCAGCCAGGGAGGTGCACTACACTCCGGTGGAGCTTTCGAGTACACAAGCGTTGCAAGGATATTCCCTTCGACTGTATCTTTTGGGAGGGGTGGTGGATTTATACTCGTAGCTTACTAAGAGGGTAGCATTTTGGATTTTTATTGTAGTCGCACCCTACACTTGTGTTTCTTGTTGTATTTTATTTCTTCTGTATTACAAGCTCTGCCTGTACCTATGCGGGTATGACTACCTATGTACTCTAAATATATTATTAATGAAATGTTTCTCTTGTTATGATGATTTCTGCTCCACCATTATATGTTTTCCTTTTTGAGTTCTCTCTATGAGTGTTAATCATGTCTCACGTTTCTGTTATTTGAATAGTTAAGTTTGCGGCTCTCACTTTGTTTTATACTTTCAAAAAAAAAATTTTACCGTAATTTCCGCTAAATATTTTCAAGAAAAAGATGAGACTATGAGGTAATAGCCTAATGTTTAACCTAATGTGTTCTAGAAAGTTGGGTTAAAATTAGGGTGTTACACATGTTGCATATCTCAAATCTGTCTTGCATGTCTTTAGAAAGGAGAAACTATATGCTAACTTGGAAGAGTGTTCTTTTTGTACTAATCAAGTGGCTTTTCTTAGTTTTTTTCATAAGTTCTAAAGGAGTGCAAGTTGATGAAGAGAAAGTTAAGGCCATTAAAGATTGGCCGACTCCTAAAATCGCAAGTGAGGTTAAGAGCTTCCATGGGTTGGCAAGCTTCTATTGAAGATTTGTGAAGTATTTCAGCATATTGGCAGCACCCCTAAATGAAATTGTTAAGAAAAATGTGGATTTTAAATGGGGGGAGAATCAAGAAAATGCATTTCAAGCACTTAAAGACAAACTCACACATGCACCCATTCTTACTTTGCCTAATTTTTCTAAGTCATTTGAAATGGAATGTGATGCATCTAATGTGGATATTAGGGCTGTTTACTTCAAGAGGGTCATCCCATTGCATATTTAGTAAGAAATTGAGTAGAGTCACACTTAACTATCTCAATTATGATAAAGAATTGTATGCACTTGTTAGAGCATTGTAAACATGGCAGCATTATCTTTTGCCTAATGAATTTGTCATTCATAGTGATCATGAATCTTTGAAGTATTTGAAAGGGTAGGGAAAGCTCAACAAAAGCATGCCAAATGGGTTGAATTTCTTGAACAATTTCCTTAACTAATTAACTATTAGCAAGGAAAGGTAAATGTCATGGCATATGCGCATTCAAGAAGGTATAATTTGCTTGCTACACTTGAAACTAACAAGGAATTGTATGTGCATGAGAATGAAATTTTCCCAATTATATGCTGCATGTGAAAAGAAATCACAAAATGGGTTTGTTAGGTATGATTACTTGTTTAAAAATAATAATTTGTGTGCCTAAAGGATCCATGCATGAATTACTAGTTAGGGAAGCACATGAAGGGGGTTTAATAGGATACCATGGGGTTCAAAAGACCTCAGAAATGTTACATGAACATTTTCATTGGCTACACATGAAGCATGAGGTGTAGAGATTTTGCAAAAGATGCATTGTGTGTAGAAAAACAAAATCTAAGGTATCATCTCATGGAGTTTATGCTCTTTTGCCTACTCCTAATTCCCCTTGGACTGACTTGTCTATAGATTTTGTTTTAGGGTTACCACACACCCAAAAGGAAAGGACTCCATTTTTGTGGTAGTTGATAGATTCTCTAAGATGACACACTTCATACCTTGCCACAAAGTGGATGATCCAACTCATGTGGCAGATTTGTTTTTCAAAGAGGTGGTAAGACACCATGGCATGCCTAGGAGCATTGTTTTGGACCATGACACCAAATTCTTAAGCCAATTTTGGAGGACCATATTGAACAAGCTTGGAACAAAGAAGTAGGGTTTTGTATCTTGTTCTATTTCAATTTTGTTTCTACAAGTTGTTTACTAATTTAACTTGATATTTTTGATTGTATTGGTTGATACTATATAAGTATTGATGTGTCTAATTGGGTGGAGTGATTAGATGATGTTAGAACATCCTTTTTCATCAAAATAAGTTTCAAACTAGGCTGCTGGAATCTTTAGTTTTTCACATGCAGTAGATGATTCACGATTTTTCTTCAGTATTCTTAGATGTACTTTTGAGCTGAAAATCTTCTATGATGAAGTTAACATCCCATGAATTTTCTTGAGTTATTTTGAAGACTTTTATTATTTTTGAAAAATAAAAACTAATATTATTAGGGTTATGGTCTAAACAGTAAATTCTGCAGCTATAAATTTTTCTAATTTTTTTACTATAACAAATGATCAAATTTTGACTTGAAAATTTTATATGGTGTTGAGTACATCTTGAAGTTAAACCCTAAATTTTATAGGATTTCATCTGTTCATTTGATAAGGTAATAAAATCGACACTTCTAGCTATTGGCTGAAAATGAGTAGTTTCATACCTCAGAAATTGTAGAATTTTGTTAATATAGCTAGAGAGCTTGTTTTA
The DNA here is from genome assembly GCA_031216125.1 of Dalbergia cochinchinensis. Taxonomy (NCBI): domain Eukaryota; kingdom Viridiplantae; phylum Streptophyta; class Magnoliopsida; order Fabales; family Fabaceae; genus Dalbergia; species Dalbergia cochinchinensis. The sequence goes on from CM062376.1 coordinate 7,065,786, forward strand.
CCATGAAATTTTTACATGACCTAATGGACACATTAAAGTGTCATGGATAATTTTTGTAGCCTTGATTTCATTATTCAATATGCAAAATAATTTTTGCTACAGGGGTGTAAAATCTACCCAATGTGCTGGAATTGTACTAATGCCTTCAATTGATGATATAATAACATTTGATTCAAGTTTGATATATATGAATGCATACTATAGACTTTAAAGATTTATTTATGAGGAATAAATGATAATTACTTGTGAATGAATGTCTATATGTGACTAATGCATGCATTTGGAAAAAGAAAAGTAAATAATGCACATATGTGACAAAAGAGAATGTATGAACTTCAATTATGCATGTGTTGACAAATAGACAAAACTGAAACAAGACTTATGTTGAATAAAGAGAAAGAAAAGAAGAGGAACTTCCCTAGAGATATTATGAGTCAATAGACGTATCGGCTATAAATAGACCTATGAGATTCAAAAAAGGAAAAAATGAAGTCCGATGATCACGTATAGGGCTCAATCCTGATAAGTAGTAAATTAGCCATGTGTGGTGTTATCCATTGATACCAATTTGTATAAACTAAGTCTTCCCTATGTTGATGAAAAGAGAAAAATGTATGGAATTGACTTCTATGGTCACAAGAGAAAACACATGACTATTTATTGTTCCTACATATGACCTTTCATAAATTACTTGTATGAATGAAGTTACTAGTTATGTTATGTTTATGTTTGAGGGAGTGCCCCATTGAGAATTATATAATATTCTCATCCCTATATTTGTAGGTATTTGTATTATATTCATACTTTGCAGATGCCATCGGTGATAGTTTTCATTCATTTGTCATAATGGGAGTAGCACCACGACCCTGCCCTAGACTCACTGGTCGTCATGGCCCACTCCTAGACTAGAGTGTACATGTTCATAAGCAATTCCATTTACCAATTCTTTCTTTAGTGTAATCCTTTGATCCAGAGTTCCCCTACGATGGTATCCTCTACATATGGCACAACCAGTCATGTTTGTACCTCCATCTACACCACCAGTACCACCAACAGGGGATGCCTAGTCTTCAACTTCATCATCTGACTTTGATCCCTCTATAGGCTCTAATGCCCTAACTAAAGTGGTTCCATCATTTTGATGGCTAATGCTTCTTCTAGATGATGGTGCCCTAGTTTAGGATCTTGTTAACCTACAGATAGTTTTATTTATTACTTTTAAGACCCTCATGTGTATACGCTTTTTTTGTTGGGTCTTAGGATTAAGCAGGTTATATCAGGTACTTGATATATTTTGGATTTGGTTCCTAGGTAGCCTTACTAGTAGTCTAACTTTGGGTGTATTGTATATGTTATATGACTTGTATACAATGCTTTCAGTTGATCATCATGATGTGTGTGTGTGTGTGAACTATTGGTGGTTTGCTTTAATATTTTTAGCTTTTTATTTCCTATGTTTTATTTTACTGTCTTTTCATTTCCTCGATTAGTATAAATTAAATTAAAAAGTGACACTCTTCTAGTTATTGTGTTAATACTTGAGTAATGCACAATAGTTAGGAGGATGTTACATAAAGGATGTTATATACTATACATGTGATGTTTAGTTAACCCTCTTGACTTGTGTTGGGCCTCTAAAAGCCTTTTCTTTGTCAAAAATAATCCAAGATATGAATTAAGCATGTCAAAATTTGCCAAAATCCCCAAATTCATTAGATCCATGAGGCCAATCGCATAGGTAGCTATGCTCTTTGTCAAGTCTTTGTAGCTTTCTACTGTGGGATTCAACCTTCAAGTTCTTCACATGTAGCTTTGTGTCTTAGCTTTCCAATATCTTTAAAATCATCTTAATAGGACTCCTATAGCTTAGGATATAGATGAATTAGTGCAAAAAGGTCAAGATTGATGTCATCATGAATATATTGCAACTTTGGTCTTTCTTCCACTTTTTCTCCTTGAATACTTGGGAATTAGGGATAAAGTACAACAATGAAGTTGTTGATATTTCTATTTTATCTACAAAAAATCGTTATTAAATTTGAAGCTCTAGAATGGAATTTACGGAAATTTCTTCACACAATGCTCTAATTCCATGCAAGCATAGGACCCAAACTACTTCAATGTTTCTTTCCAATTATGCAAATGACAAAATGATGTAAATGCAAATTGAATCCTTGCTTGGTGCCGAGTTAGTTGTCACTAAGTCACAACAAATTAGAAATTATGAAAAAAGCTCAATTACATTAAAATATAGTATAGTGCAACCAAGGTCATTTCCTGAGGAAGGCTGTAACGCCTTGATTTTTAGAAGTCTGATCATAAGCTGGGTCAGATGATTATTTCTGCACCATCTGTCGGCTGAGCTATGCTCTACCTCTAGCCGAGCTCCTTTGGCCAAATTTTTTTTCTCTAGCTAAGCTCTTTTGGCCGAGTTCTCCCCTTCAATTGAGCTCTTCTTCTCCGGTCGAGCTCCATTTCTTCTAATATGACCTCTACTTTTTCAAGTAACCAAGCTCACCCTTCTTCAGTCGAGCTCTGCTTTCTCTTAGCTGAGCTCTACTCGAAGGTTCTTTTTTGGTCGAGCTCTTTCTCTCAGTCAAACTCTACTCGAAGGTTCTCTTTTGGTCGAGCTCTTTCTCTTAGTCAAGCTCTACTCGAAGGTTCTCTTGTGGTCGAGCTCTGCTGTCTCCCAACCGAGGCCCATTTTCTGCTAACGGTAATTAGCTCCATTTGTTTTCATTTCAAGGGGAAGGGTGTTTGTATAATTTGCCGTGTAAATATGTTCTAAATTAGTCATTGACACACTCAACCGAAAAGCCATACCCAAACCCATATTTAGCCATTCCATTTCAAGTAATGGTCACACAAATGAGATATTCTCTCTCATTGTCCCATGTTGAAACTTCTCTATAAATATAGAAAGCTCACTAAGCCACTTGCTCACTTCTTGCAATCTTAGTTTTCCCTCTTAAGAGTCCTTTTTCTTTCTTACTCTCCAGAAAGACCACTACACAACCCTTCGTACCTTCCACTTCTACAACTAAGCTCTCCTCATTCCAAAAACACCTTGGGTAGGGATTTTATCTTTCTTCTCTTGAATTTATTTTTGGTCTGAACAATGAAGTAATGTGAAAAGTTTTCTTCTTTTTATCTTTTTTCCTCTTTTGACCTCCATGATGAGTGTTTGATTGAGTTTTTATTCTTTTTCTTTTCCTTGACAAATCGATTTTGATCTTCCTTTCTTCATTTCTAGTTTTGATGTTGGCTGTCAATATTGGAGCCATGGCTTGATGATGATGGATCTTAGTAATGGCTGAAAAACCATTGCGTGATAGACCATCTAAAGCCCGAAGTTTTGGTTCCAGTTTCAGTTTAAAAAGAATACAAGAGATAAAAGATATTGTTAACCTTTTACTCAGTCTTCTTTGAGCTTGATGATGAGTCCTAACAAATATAAGGTTCTTGGAACCATGGTATTGGTGGATGCTAAAGCTTACATCCATTTTATAAGATTGATCAGTGTTTTAGAGTCATTACTCTAAATAGGAGTCTTGTGCTTGGAACTTAAAGAAATAATAAATCAAAATGCACTCATATTTGTCTTCTACGTCCTTGCATTTCATATTTACATTCAAGCCTTGCATATCATGTTTATTTCCAAGTCATCACCTAAATTTTGAAGATAAGCAAATGAACTTGCATTGCATGTTTATATTTCTTGTCCAGCATATTTAAGTTCCAAGCCATCACCTAAATCTTAAAGATTAAAAATGAGCTTGCATTCTCGTGTTTATACTCTAGCTTTGCATATCATATTTCATCCCCATCACCTTATAATGTCAAAGATTAAAATGAGACTTACATTATTATCATGTTTATGTTTATGTCATCATCTAAATATCTAAAACTCAAGACTTACCCCTTTCAACTTATACGGAAACTTCAGTTTCATGGGTAGTGTCTTTTCAAATGTGTTTTGCTTATCACGTAATGTCACACGGGTTGAAGGCCCCACACCTCAACACTTTGGTTGAGCTATGCTCTTACTTAAAGTAACACAGGTCGATGACCCCATACCTTGACATTTTGGTCGAGGTGTGTTTTCACTCAATATGACATGGGTTGATAACCCCACATTTTGACACCTTGGCCGAGCTATGTCCCCACTTAGGATAGCATGTGTCAATACCCTTACACTTCGATTGAGCTCTCGACTGAGCTCCACCTTATATGAGTTGACAATTTACATGCTTGATTTTGGGATGAATGAATAAATATGTGACTGTGCATGAATATCCTGTTAAGCATGGCATGTTTATTATTATGTTACGTTGCAACTTATGCATGCTTTACAAGTCATGCATGACAAGTTGATGAATGTTTTATGTTTGCATTGCATCCCCATTGAACCTGTCATGTTTTAAAGGTGACCTAAAACACTTGGAAATGATCCTTTCATAACAAGCCGGGCTCGGCATAGGGTGATCCTAGGGGTGATCTTTTCGTGGTTGGGTTGGGCCCAGCAGGAAGTGATCCTCTGTCCTCTATCCCGCACTCTAGGAGTCAAGAATTTGCTTATCAAGAGGATAAGTGTATGCTACTGACAACTAGAGAAGTATGAGCTCATAACCTAGAACCTCCAAAGAGGGGAGAGATTATAGGTCGGCCCCAAATAAAATAGATAAGAACTTAAGTCACCTCATAAATCGTCGAGTGGACGATCATGCTAGTATAATGTGCATCCTTTGTTTTGATGGATTGTTTGTATTATTGGCATAACTCATCATGTTGCATCTATGCATTAAGACACATGTTAAAATGAGCAGACCTCAGATAAATAACCTTTGGAACTTAAAATTGAACAATATATGCATGCCCACTATTTCATAATCAAACCCGAGGTTCCTGAGGACGTTGATAATGACACATGTTAGGAGGTGTTTCCCTACTGAGTTTCTTATATAAGATTCTCATCCCTCTCTTCCTTTCTTCCATCACGTTTTCAGAGGATGATGGCATTGTTCGTGATCTTCATTGATGTGCCTATGTAGGAGCTGCACTTTGATGCTGTGTACCAGTCATATCACTTTGTTGGTCATTGTGCTGTCCGTCCTTTTGTATTTGTGGGGTGGCCTTTTGCGCATCTGGTCTCCAATTTCTGTTTCTCCCCCGCCTCTCCTTTTGGTGATGATCTGGTCTACTAGCGCGCTTGCCCTCGTGAGGAGTGGACCCGCTGTACTCGCCCTGCAGTTTCTGCCATCTGTGACCATCCCGAGTACATCCCATAATCTCCCTCGATGGACTCTCAATACGACCCCTTCGAGGACTCTGCCACCGAGGTTTCGTCCATTGGATCTTCCCCTATCATGCCTATGGAGATAGGTGGAGGAAGCAAGGCCACGATGACTCAGCCGAATCGAAGGGGTAGAGTGAGGATGATACCCCATCGTAGAGCTCATGCCTAACCCTCTCTTTGTTTGGCCATACCGGCTGAACTGGCTCAGTGGGTCGGTATGTTCCTCCCCTTTTGGACAAGTAGTGTAACACCCTAGTTATTAACCAAATACACCTAAGTTGAATCTGATTAATGACTAGACTTTACTCTTTACATTGGTTCCTTCTTCATAATTTGAAAATACTTAGTGAAATTATGAGCCATTTTTTTTTTTAAAAAAAACATAATTGAAAACGTGAGCCGAGTACAACGTGAACGAGTAAGTGGAGTATAATAAGACGTTTAAGAATATATCACATCATATCACTTTGGCTCCATCATATAACATCCATAAACACAGTATAGCATACATTTACATACAATAACCTCACTCAAAGGGTGGGTTATGTTCATACATCATTGTCTTATGCAAACCCATAAAAGAAAATATACATAAGGAAATACATGCCCCTAAACTAGATAACTCTATAAGCCGGGAAGGTTATCCTAAAACTAGGGTGCATGATCACACATAAGTCTACTAAGAACCCTCTATGGCCACTGTCCTGGAAATGGGGGAATAAATCTGATCCACTGATGAGCTCCCTCGGGAGGGGACACACGAGATGCACCATGTTGGGGTCGCATGGACGGCCTTCTTGCTAACCTCGGCTGAACAACTGTTTCCTCACTACCCTCTCTTACACGTGTGGGAGTAGGAGCAGAGCTCTCGGAATATACATGAGTAGGAGTGTCCTCTCAAGGATCAGTTTCAGAATATCTCATCTCGGGAACATACTCTGGAAATCCGTGGACAGCAGATGAAGCGGGATAAGAACGTAACATCCTTTCATCAAGTGGACGTGCATGTTCGAAACCATTTCATCGCCATAGGGAGAAGTAGGAGAAAATCGATAACTAGGGACAGGATGTGCAAATGGACGACCTATGTAAATAAAAACACGAACTGCGCACCTCCCTTCAAAATGATACGAGCGATGCACCGGATCATAGTGAAATTCCCAAGTAGGGGTATCAACGAACAGGACGAATGTCGCCATCTGAATCTGGAGACAATGACGGAAATAAAGAAAGGGGAGTGAGAATCTTGCTAAAGAATTCTCAGTAGGGTACCTCCTTCTACAATGTCATCATCAAAGTCCCCAGGAACCTCGGGATTATTCTAAAATAGTGAGCATGCAAAGATTCATTTTAAGTTCGGATAAATACTTAACCGAGGTTCGTCAATTTTTAATCATGCGCCTTATAATGCATCATAATCTTAACATGTCATATTTACAATGAACTTTTCCTTTATCATTACATCATATTCCTCATCATCATTATCAAATAACATGCATAAAAGAACGTCATATAATATTAGCTACACGTGGACATAATGCACATATTTCATTTCTTTAGTGCCTTAGGTGACTTAAAATCTTATCATCATCATTATTTTCCTTAGGCCACCCTATACTCCACCCTTTTGGGAGTAATTTAGGTTATGAGCTCATACTTTACTAGTCGTCACTAGCATATACTTATCCCTTGTGATAAGCTAAAGTCCCGACTCTACCCTTTTGAGAGAACGGGTTAGGGGGCTAAAATCACCTTTTCACCCCCTATAGTCAGATGGTTCCAAAGGATCATTTTCTTATAAGTTTAAGTCACCATTAAATCTTTGCATGTTATATCACAATAGAATTCATAATCATCATAACATTTTCTTATTTATAGTCTTAAACTAGAATAATATATATCAACTGTAATCATGCATATGGGAGATTCCCAGGAAAGAGAGGTGGGTCATAATGGACACGCTTAAATACCAAGTCTTTCCTTAGCCGTAACCTTTACAAATTACACTTTTACAATGATACACTTTCTTCTAGCAACAAAGGTAAATTTTACATAATAAAGAATATTTCATGTATAAGCATTCTCATTATTTGCAACAAGAACTATAACATGCAAGCCAGAAATCATTCAATGATATCAAGTACTTAATAAGCATCCAATCCTTACATAGAATTATCAATTATAGAACTAATTAGTTACTAAACCAATTATGAATCATTCTCTTAACAATAAACCATAATTATCACACATTGATACTAAACTCAGATCAGTGGCCGAATCATGAACCTCATGCAATTACATAGAATCATATTTTAAGTGCATATAAAATACTAGTTCCCTGTAAAATCCTTGCAAAGCCTTAAAACTCATTTAGAAACTAGTTCTTTTGTCAAATTTGGGAGGATCTTCACAATTAAAATTCTCACTTAAGATAAAAGGAGTAAGTCTTGAGCTTTAGAGATTTAGGTGACATCTTAGAGTTATAAACATGCTATGCAACCTTATTTTAATCTTATCTTTATAAGGTGATAGCTTGGAATTATACACATGATATGCAATTCTATTTCTTTATCTTTAAGATTTAAAGTGATGACTTGAAAATTAAACATGATGCAAGAACTTGAAATATAAACATGATACAAGAAACTGGAGCGGCGTAATCCGCACAGACCAAGAGAGAGGAGAAGAGAATATTAAGAAACCGAGCGGCGGTAGTCCGCACAGACCAGAGAGGGAGAAGAGAATATTAAGAAACCGAGCGGTAGTCCGCACAGGACCAATAAAGGGAGAAGAGAATTATTATTACATCTTTTTAAGCTCCAATCTCAAGACTTTTTAAAGAATAAATTCTTTAACTCCAATAATCATATTTCTTTGCTTGTGATACATGGGCAAGTCTTTGTGCTCTAGGATCTTTAGGTGATGGCATAAAATAAATATGTCATGCGTTGATTCTTTTAGCCATTATAAAATAAAGTGAGAGCATAAATTAAATATGAGATGCAACCTCTTTATTATCTTGAAAGATTAAGTGATAACTTGAAACATAAATATGAAATACAAGCTTGGAATTTAAACATGAGAAATGCAAGTTCATTTATTCATTCTTGAAAATTTAGTGATGACATAGAAGGTAAACATGGTTATGCAAAGCATAAACTTAATCATGGATGCAAATTCATTTTGTTTCTTTACTAGAGCTCCTTCAAGACTTTAAAAGAATTATAAATTCAACCCAATACATATCTTAACAAGAAATAAAACATAAAAGGAAATACATCTTTCAAGTTCTAAACTAAAAATCATTGTTTTAGCATCATAAAGCATTATTCTTTAAAGTTTTGCATCAAGTGGAATTTTCAAGCTTTAGAGGCCTAACTTGTGATGGATTTACAACCCACCCTCAAGGTCCTCATCATCAAGCCATCATCTTAGTTCCACCTAGGCCATATGGCCTGAATTGGTTAAAGAAAAAAAGAAGAAGAGGAAAACCAAAATGAAAAGCTAAGGTAAATTCATAATTTCATCATTTTGAGCTAAAAACACAACTCCTCAAAGCATAGAAATAAATTTAGAAACTACTCCCTACCTAATCTGAGTTGAAGAAGAGGAAGAGAACTTGATTTCTTGAAGTGAAATGACACAAAATCTCTTTGAAAAAATTGAAGAAAGAATTCAGCCAAAGAGGAGGAAGAAAGAAAGTTTTTGGTGCTCCTAAAAACTAGTTATGAACCAAGCATTCCAAGACCACTCAAGCAAGCCTATTTATAGAAGATTTTGAGGCTTCTAATTGGCCAAAATGAGGAGGTAGTTGTCAGAATTTTTCAGGAGAAATAATGGAGGAAAAAAATCATTTTAGACAAAGTTGTATGAAATTAAGGAATTATGTCTCTTATGGTGACATTTTGGCATTTTGTTTTAGTGCAACTTTTGGAAATAATTCAGCTGCATAATGGCATCAATAATTTCATGCATTACAGCCCAAAGAAGTGAAATTTGTGTGTTCCATGCATTATTTAGGTGTAGGCAAGGTATTCATGTAATTTAGAGAATTTACGGTTAAGGGCTTAAATGAATTAGTAAGTAATTTGGGTGTTTTTGAGCAATTTTGGGTTCTAATCAATCTAAATACATAATTTTGAATCTAGATTAATATTTAGAATTTAATAAGCTTTAATTTGAGGCTAATATTGCTTAGGTTTCGGTATATGAATCGAAAATCCCGAAATTCACAAAACTGCCCAAAAACGGGGGCAAAATCGTACTTTCACTTAAAAACTGCCCGAGGCCACCCGAGCTTAACCAATGGTTAATCATGGCTTAAAAACACATTTTAAAACATTTTAGTGAGGTTCGGGCCCAGTCGGCACGCACATCGGAGTTAAACAAACTTGGGCGTTTTGGTCATTTCGTGCGTCGGAACTCAAAATTGAGATTCTTCTGCTCTATTAACACACGTAACACAAACAATCCCTTATTATTCTCAAAACATCCCCTTGAGAATATGTGGGGCCCACAATCCTCATTTTCTGAGTAAAATAACTTCAGGGACATTTTGGTCATTTTACACGTACAGAAATTCGGGATTTGCGACTCTCACATGAATCGCTCCTAACCTATCTTCTAATGTTATATTCCTTTATTAAGGATTGTTCGGCCTCAAATCTTATGTAATAATTACCTATGGTAATTCAGTAATTTCCAATGACAGTAAAAATTACAGTAAAAATTGGGGCGTTACAAGTAGCAATAGTAGAAAGCAGGCATTTTTAGTGTACAAGTGCACATCTTGCGTAGGATAGCCTTCTTTTACTATTAGGTTATCTACTTTAACTGCACTAGAGTAGGTGAGATTTCAGATTTATGCATTTTATGTTTTTAGATGTATTGGCATGGATAACTATACTAATATTACCTTTTAACTCAATGTATGATGAACTTCTATTATATATATACATGATGGTTTGTTATGTTCGAGCTCTTGTGTTTCTTTTATTATATGTATGTCTACTCTTCTTTTCATACGAGACGAGCAATATAGGTTGTCCTCAACAACCCGACATAAGGCCATGGGAGATAGGACACCATGTGGTGGAGCTCTAAGACCATGTGTCCGAGCTCCAAGACCAATGGTCGAGCTTTGGAGGTTTGGGCCGAGGTCACCTGGCCCGTATTCCTAGCTCAGTACGGTAGGATTATCTCATGGATGGCTCATGTCTTCACCTTTATCTTCAAAACAAAATTTCTACCCATATTTTTGCTAAGTGTTTTCTGAAGATTAAAAAGTTAGAATTAGAACAAAAGGGTAATATCTAATAATTAACTTGAACATATCCTAGGCATGTTGAGTTAAATATTAGGGTGTTATAAAGGCTATCTAAGTAATTGAAAATTAGGGGGAGGGAGGGTGGGGTATCATAAAGGGCAATAGCAATAAGTTGAGATAAGAATTGACAATAAAAAAAATTCTAGCTCAAAGGATAATTTCAAGTAACGTGTTGTCCTAGGTTGGCATTTTATCAAACACATGGTGGTTAGTTGATTTAGCTACCTATACAATCATACAAGCAAGAAAGTAATTCCACTATGTAGTGTAACACTCTCTCAAGTACAACATTATCCTTAAGCCATGACATTATACTCGAAAGAGTTACTTATAAATTAATAGACTTTGCTTAAGTATATATAGAAAATTTGATTTATTTATGCAATAACTAATTTGTAGTTATATTAAAATATGTAAAAAATAACAAAGTATTTATTGAGTATAATTCCAAATACAAGAAAAAGCTCTTCTATGAGCCATGATACACATCTGTCTTGTTATACATTTACAAACATATACGTACAACATAGTAAAACTGATAAGGGACTTCAGGTATTGAGCTACTACAAATTAGGTTTCTTCCATGGTAGAAGCATCATTGTTCTTTTGAGCAATCTGAAGATTACATGGGAACACAAAAACATATGGGTAAAAATTGTGAAATTCTTAGTAGGGCATCCCCAATTACACAATAATCAATGTCATTGTCATTGTCCCAGTGACTTCGGTTTATTAAGAAAAATGTGATCATAAAGCATATACCAAAGATTCATTTTAAAGTTCAAAATCATCCTTTCGAGGTGGGTTTCTTTTAACATTTAATCACTTAATTCTCCTATGTCATAATGCTCAAGCTCATAGTTAAACAAATAATATGAGTATGCATACGATGCCCTTGATATGTCAAAGGGAATCTCATATACATCTTTCTCATCTTTACATACCCTTGGTACATCGAAGGGAATCTCATTTATATATTATCTTTTAGTGCCCTTGACATATCGAAAATGGATCTCAGCTTTACGTGCCCTTGGCATATCGAAGAGGATCTCTAATTTTATGTGTCCTTGACATATGTTGGCTTATTCCACTCTAGGGTAATAAACTACTTATCAAGATTGAGCTCATTCTTATACATGATCATTGGATTTACTTTCTTTGACCATCACACAGATCTAATCCTAGCCGGGTTTACTTTCCCTGACTCTGTGTCGAAGGGATCTGTTATTTCATATTTCATGCTTTATGCTACAGACACAAGCATCATAATCATATATGCATAGCATCAACATCTGAGTCACATAGTATACCACGCATACATATTACTCATAATTTCAAACCATAATCTCAATCTTATTTTCATATGTCATGAGTATCCTTCATTATATGCACATCACATCACCACAAACTCACATAGTATAAATGAGATCAAGTCATTAACATTTCATCATAGTTTCAATTAATTGGCATGCTCTCCAGAATTTCAGCCTCTAAGAAAAACTATGGTTAGATAACTAAACATCATCAAAATAGACCAAAAATTACAAAAATTTCAAAGCAAAATAAGGTCAGTAACCACCTAATTCTAGTCAACAGATAGAGTTCCCAATTTTATTACCATATGAAATGAACTTAATAAATTTTATAAAAATTCAGGGTTGGACCTCAAGGTGCTGACAACATCAGTACTGGACAATTGACTGTTTAGACAGAAATCCTAACTAACTTGGTTTTTGAATTTTTAAAAATAGTAAAAGTGGTCAAATGCACTCAAGAAGATTACTAGAATACTTTATATGTTAGCTTCGTCATATTTGGCTCAAAGTCATATCTCCTACTAAATGAAAAAAATCATATAATATCACCTATCTACTTAAACTCTGAGTTTCTAGCACTATCACTTACAACTTCTCTTGACAAAAAAGAATTTTTTAACAATATCAAACCAATTCACCCATGCAAAAACATCAACATCTATATGCAATCATCCAATAAAACCAAAAATTTCAAGCTCAAACATTCAATTAATTTCAAAACCAGTTTTGAGAAGAAAGAGGCTAAAAAGGAATCTTACTTGTCACTTGAAGACCTTTGAGCTTGTCATGGCCTTTTCAAGAGCTTCTACACCAATTTTCAACTCAAACCAACCAAACCCTCTTCCTAGGCCGCCAATACAACAACTATTATGGATAGTGGGCTAAGGTAAGGATCTTCTATTGGAGTGGATTTTGAGGATTTTCAATTCAAGAGGTAGGTTGTAGTTTGTGCTTTGGTTATGGATTATATGTGGTGTAACTTGAAGTTTCAAGCAAAGTTATGAAATTGTGATGAAGAATAAAGTGAAGGGGGCTGTAAATGGAGCAAGGCCGAAATCCTTGGAAGAAAGAATGAAAAATTGTGATTTTAGGTCATTTATTATAAGATGCGTTGGAATTTCTTTCTACCATAAAAATTATTTCTTTGTAATAAATTTTTTTATTTTATGTGATTTTTAATAATTCTTGGCTAAGACAATGGTGTGGCAACTCCCTAGCCATACATTTGTCAAGTGCCGTAGGAAATTTGCATTGCAAGTTTCATACGGTGTAAGACCCTGCATATTGAAATTTTACCTGTTCAGGTAAAACACCATATTCGAGAAAATAGAAATAACCTGAAATTTAATTCCAGGTCTAGAACTCTGTTTTTAACCTTTTTCCTATCATTTCTCAGTCCTGAGCATCTCTTGGCCTTGGTTCTAGGGTTTTGGCTGTCTCGATGGGCCCATGAGGCCTTCAAGGCTACTATTCACATTTTTTCTAAACCATTCTTATTATTACTAATTCTACCAGAATTGTAAAATTCTAATTAATAAAGTTGAAATAAAATTTTGGAATAATTTCAAGGTGTTACAAGTAGCTAGAATCCTAACCCTTAATGAAGTGAACCAAGGAGGGGGCAACGAACTTTCAAGACAAAGCCAAGGAGGAAGGGGCATTGAAGGGAATTGGAGGACCCATGACAAGGTCCAAGCTCTGGGAGGTTTAATAATAGAGCTCAAGGAAAAAGAGGATCAATGCACAATGGATGCAACAACTAAATGAAGACAACTTGAAAGTGAAATTGAGCCAACATGAAGACATAATTGTAAAGGAACAATCTACATGATCAAAGATGTGTTCATGGGCTACAAGTGACCTATTTAATGGGTTAAGAACATTGGGCCTTAGTGGAAAATAAATAGGTCTACTTTTTATTATTTTTTTTTGCATTTTCGTACATATTTTTGGGGTAATTTTTCTGAAGTGAGTTTTTTGTGTCTTTTGAAAGTTACTAAGGATTAGTGGACTCTTATGGCTGCACTAGTGGAAAATAAATATAACATGTATAAATGCATGATGGTGGTGCACAATTCATAATTAGTGGAGTCTTAGTGGGAAGTATAGTGAAGGTTTAATGTTTTAGCCTCCACTAAGCTTATAAACAGGAGCACTCTTGTATTGCAAAAGGGAGGTTGAAATTGAATGAAATATGAGTTTTCTCTATTATGAGTGCTTCCCTTTGAGTTCTTGGGCAAAGAACTATACCTAATCTTATCAAGGCAACTTGTGGTAATCAAACCTTCATTATTTATCACTCACCTTCTCAACTTTTCTTGAGTGTGGTGTCAATATCCTTCCCTAAAACTGAATTTCAAGGTGATCCATTTCCTAGTTTCTTATCATTTGGTATCTAGAGCTTTGGCTCCTTGATATTCAGGTTTGTGTTTTTCCTTATCAATTTAAAAGAAGGAAATTTCTGGGCAGATTCAAAAAAAAAAATATTTTGGGCAGATTCAAAAAAAAAGAAAGAAATTGCTAGGCAGATTAAAAAAAAAGAAATTGCCATGCAGATTAAAACAAAAAGGATTACTGATTTTAAAGGACTCAGTATTCTTTCTTCGTGAAATCTGAGTTCAAAGATATTCCTTTCTTTTGCTCTTGATCTTTGTTGAATTTCTTATTTCTATCCATTTATCTCTCTTGTTCTATTGATATTTTCTTGTTGGCTTCTTGCTTACTTGATTGTCTACTTGCTATCTTAACAAAAATCATTGATAAGGTTATTTTCTTAAGAGCTTATAAAGGAAGTTGAGTGGTAAAAGGCAAAAGTGAACATTACACAAAAGCTTATCTAAGTGTGAAACACAAGTGGATAAAATTTAAGAGTGCAAACACGTGAGTAGAGTGGTGAGGTCCTTCTAACATTTCAATTGTAATTTTCATTGTCATCGTCTTTTTGTTGCAAGCATGAGTGGGGAAGAATCACCTTATTCCCCAAGGCAAGGTCTTAGTAGGCTTCAAATGGAGGCACTTACTCAACACTTTGAGAGAATGCTTCAATGACAGCCTGAAGGTTTACATGAACGGATGAACTGACTTGAAGAAGGAAGAGTTTCCAACCATGGGGGCAATTCTAATTGCGAACAATCTCATCAAGAAAGTGACCTATTCTATGATTCCCCAAGCGATAGAAGAAGGCGTGAAGGGGGAAGAAGACATGACAAAAGAAGTAGAGACCATAAACGTGATGATGATCTGAGAGGTGTGAAAGTGAAGGTACCTTCCTTCCAAAGGAGAAATGATCTCGAAATATACCTTGAGTGGGAGATGAAAATAGAACAAATCTTCTCATGCCATTATTATAATGATGCAAAAAAAGTGAAGGTAGCTACCCTTCAGTTCATCGATTATGCCTTAATTTGGTGGGATCAAGTGCAAAAAAGAAAGAAGAAGACATGGACAACATCCTATCAACACTTGGGATGAAATGAAGACTTTGATGAGAAGGAGATTTGTGCCTTCCCACTACCATAGGGAATTGCATAACAAATTGCAAAGACTCACCCAAGGAAGTAGTGGAGCAGTAATTAAGGAGAAAGGGTACTATGAAGAAACCATCTTCTTTAAACTACTCTTTAAGTTGGAAGGACAAGCCAAAAAAGGAGGGTTCTTCTTCTAATTCTAAGGAGGTAGCCAGCACTAAGAACCCTATTCCTACTACTTCTTCTTCTACTTCTAAGAGTAGGGATATCAAGTGCTTTAGGTGTTTGGGAAAAGGACATATTGCATCTGATTGCCCAAATAAGAAACTATGGTGGTGAGAGATAATAGGAGTATCTCTCGTGAAGAAATTGCTTCTCATTCCTCTTCTTCAAGTGATGAGGAAAATGATGGTGCAGCCTATGCACAAGATGGAGATCTCTTGATGATTAGGAGGTTATTAGAAAGTCAAGCCAAGGATAATGAGGAGAATCAAATAGAAAATATTTTTCATACCCGCTACCTTATTCAAGGCAAAACATGCTCTATGATCATTGATGATGGGAGTTGCACCAATATGGCAAGCACTAGGTTGGTCACCAAACTCAACCTAAAGACTACACCACATTCGAAACAATATAAGCTCCAATGGCTAAGTAATAGTGGTGAATCAACAGGTGTTGATTAATTTCTCCATTGGCAAATATGAAGATCAAGTTCTATGTGATATTGTACCAATAAAGGCAAGCCACATTCTTCTTGGAAGGCCTTGGCAATTTGATAGGTGAGTTCACCATGATGGATTCTCCAACAAGTTCTCTTTGGTTCACAATTCCTATAAAGTCACACTTGTACCATTGTCACCTAGGGAGGTTTGTGAGGATCAAATAAAAATGAGAGAGAAAAGAGAAAAAGAAGAGGCAAAACTTAAAAAAGAAAAAGAGTGTGTGAAAAAGAAAATACTTGATTTTGAGGACAAAACTCAAAAGAAAGTGGGAAAGAAAAGAAAAGAGAGAATAAGGAAAAGAAAGAGAGAAAAATAGAAAATTTGCTTGCAAGAGGAAGTGAGGCGAAGAGAGCTTATTTGGCATAACAGCCTATATTTCTTCTTTTGTGTAAGGATACTTACTTGTAATCTAATGCTAACTCCTTGCTTAGTGATGTTGTAGCTATTTTGTAAGACTTTGAGGATGAGTTTCCCAAGAAAGTGCCTCACAATTTGCTACTAATGAAGAGAATAGAACACCAAATAAACCTCATTCCAAGTTCTTCTCTACCCAATAGGCCAGCCTATAGGCGTAACCCTCAAGAAACAAAGGAGATACAAAATCAAGTGGAGGAGTTATTGCAAAAAGGATGGATTAGAGAGAGCTTTAGTCCTTGTGCTGTACCCGTAATCTTGGTGCCTAAAAAGGATGGATCATGGAGGATGTGTACCGATTGTAGAGTAATTAACAACATCACAACTCGGTATAGACATCCTATCCCTAGACTTGATGAATAGCATGGTGCTTGCTTCTTTTCTAAAACTGATTTGAAAAGTGGGTACTATCAAATTAGGATATGGGAAGGGGATGAATGGAAAACTACTTTCAAAACTAAATATGGATTGTATAAATGGTTGGTAATGCCTTTTGGGTGAACTAATACACCAAGCACTTTTATGAAGCTTATGAACCATGTTTTGAGAGAATTTTTGGAAAATTTGTGGTTGTATACTTTGATGATATTTTGGTCTATTACAAGAGTTTTGATGAGCATGTTGCACATCTCAAATCTGTCTTGCATATCCTTAAAAAGGAGAAACTATATGCTAGCTTGGAAAAGTGTTCTTTTTGCACTAATCAAGTGGTTTTTCTTGGTTTGTTCATAAGTTCTAAGGGAATGCGGGTTGATGAAGAGAAAGTTAAGACCATTAGAGATTGGCCAACTCCCAAAATCGCGAGTGAGATTAGGAGCTTCCATGGGTTGGCAAGCTTCTATAGAAGATTTGTGAAGGATTTCAGCATGTTGGCAGCACCCCTAAATGAAATTGTTAAGAAAAATGTGGGTTTTAAATGGGGGGAGAATCAAGAAAATGCATTTCAACCACTTAAAAACAAACTTACACATGCACCCATTCTAGCTTTGCCTAATTTTTCTAAGTCATTTGAAATTGAATGTTATGCATCTAATGTGGGTATTGGGGCTGTTTTACTTCAAGAGGGTTATCCCATTACATATTTTAGTGAGAAATTAAGTGGAGCTCGTCTTAACTATCCCATTTATGATAAAGAATTGTATGCACTTGTTAGAGCTTTGCAAACATGGCAGCACCATCTTTTGCCTAATGAATTTGTCATTCATAGTGATCATGAATCTTTGAAGTATTTGAAAGGCCAAGGAAGGCTCAAAAAAAGGCATGCCAAATGGGTTAAATTTCTTGAACAATTTCCTTATCTAATTAAGCATAAGCAAGGAAAGGTAAATGTTGTGGCTAATACACTTTCAAGAAGGTATAATTTGCTTGCCACACTTGAAACTAAATTGCTTGGCTTTGAACATATTAAGGAATTGTATGTGCATGATAATGAATTTTCCCAGTTAACAAGAAATCACAAAATGATTTTGTTAGGCATGATAACTACTAGTTCAAAAATAATAGACTTTGCATGCCTAAAGGATCCATGCGTGAATTACTAGTTAGGGAAGCACATGAGGGAGGTTTAATGGGACACTTTGGGGTTCAAAAGACCTTAGAAATACTGCATAAACATTTTCATTGGCCACAGATGAAGCATAATGTGCAGAAATTTTGTGAAAGATGCATTGTGTGTTAAAAAGCAAAACCTAAGGTATCACCTAATGGACTTTTTACTCCTTTGCCTATTCCTAATTTCCCTTGGACTAACTTGTCTATGGATTTTGTTTTAGGCGACCACATACCTAAAAGGAAAAGATTCCATTTTTTTGGTAGTTGATAGATTCTCCAAGATGGCATATTTCATACCTTGCCACAAGTGGATGATGCAACTCATGTGGCAGATTTGTTTTTCAAAGAGGTGGTAAGACTTCATGGCATGCCTAGGAACATTGTTTCAGACCGTGACACCAAATTCTTAAGCCATTTTTAGAGGACTTATGGAACAAGCTTGGAACAAAGATTCTTTTCTCCACCACTTGCCACCCCAAATTGATGGCCAAACCGAGGTAGTAAATAGGACTCTTTCTACTCTTCTTAGAGGAATTATTAAAAGGAACATCAATTCTTGGGAAGAGTGTTTACCTCATGTTGAATATGTGAGGAAGCTTCATGAGCAGTTAAGGCTGAAATTGAGAAGAAAATGCAACAATATGCAAATAAAGCTAACAAAGGGAGAAAAAGATGTCTCTGAACCTAGTGATTGGGTGTGGATTCATATGAGGAAGGAAAGGTTTCCCTCCCAAAGGAAATCAAAGCTTCAACCAAGAGGAGATAGACCATTCTAAGTGTTGGAAATAATTAATGACAATGCTTACAAAATTGACTTGCCTGGTGAGTATGGTGTTAGTGCAATATTCAATGTGGCTGATTTGTGTCCTTTTGATATAGGTGATGAAGACTTAAATTTGAGGATGAATTCACCTAAAGAATGAAGGAATGATGTGAACCAAGGAGGGGCTACAAACTTGCAAGACAAAGCCAACGAGAAAGAGGCATTGAAGGGAATTGGAGGACCCATGACAAGGTCCAAGACTAAGAGAATGAAGCAAGCTCTGGGAGGTTTAATAATAAATCTCAAGGAAAAGGAGGATCAATGCACAATGGAGGCAGCAACTGAATGAATCATATTCTTTCAACTTGATAGTGAAATTGAGCCAACATGAAGACATAATTGTAAAGGCCCAATCTGCATGATCAAAGATGTGTTCATAGGCTACAGGTAACCTATTTAATGGGTTAAGAACATTGGGCCTTAGTGGAAAATAAATGTCTAGTTTTTATTATTTTCTTTGTATTTTCGTGCATATTTTTGGAGTGATTTTTCTGATGTGAGTTTTTTGTGTTTTTTGGAAGTTACTAAGGATTAGTGGACTCTTATGGCTGCACTAGTGGAAAATAAATGTAACATGCATAAATGCATGATGGTGGTGCAGAATTCATACTTAGTGGAGTCTTAGTGGGAAGTGTAGTGAAAGTTTAATCTTTCAGCCTCCACTAAGCTTATAAATAAAAGAACTCTTGTATTGCAAAGACAGGTTGAAATTGAATGAAATCTAAGTTTTCTCTATTGTGTAAGCTTCCCTTTAAGTTCTTGGGCAAAGAACTAAACTTGATCTTATCAAGGCAACTTGTTGCGATCAAACTTTTCATGACTTATCACTCACCTTCTCAACTTTCTTTATAAGCTCTTAAGAAAAGAACCTTATCAATGATTTTTCTCAAGATAGCAAATAGACAATCAACTTATATGAAATGCAAATTGAGGACAGTGGCAATTCTTGGCCAAATTTCATGTTTATCACATAAAACCCATGCAAAATCCCAAGTGCTGTAGATAATAAAAGAGTAGATGCAAATAACACTTAGCATTTAAAAATCATCACATAAACACAAACAAAAGGAGGAATCCAATTTCTAACAATTTGACACATAAATGGCTAATTTAACCAAGTAAATAACACATAATCATGTCAAAACAAGCATTAGATGTGTGTTTTTTACACACATAACAAATCTTGATAGCATCCCACCACCAAATTGTCACACTCTACCATGTCTTTCGAGTCCCTAGCCTAGAGATTATGATTCTAACCCTCATCATTTTCTTAAACCAGCACAAGTACATCTAAGAGAAAATCAGAATCTTCAGCCATCTGTCATTGAGATTAGTAGACACAGGTGTAAAGTGGTCAAAAAACAAGGTCATGGCATCAATGAAGGTAGCATGGAGCTGTAGAAACACAGACAAATTACATGAGGTCCCAAGTAAAAGGAGTAGCAAGGGTCATTTGATTGGTGTACACACAAAAAATTTGATGGGCAAAATGCTTTTCAAGGGGAGTAATGTAGTACCTCAATTTCTATTTACACTAATTACCTTGATGCCCTTAAGGTGATTGGTTAACTGTAAGGTGATGATTAGCCTTAATCATCATTAAATGATTTGATGATGGTGTATGATGAAGTTGCCTTCATGCACCATTTTCCAATATAACTCTAAACATAATGCATCATTTTTTGTGCTTGAATAGTTGATATATGTTGGATCTGCATTTACTTCTCATTAGGTATTTTTGAGTAAAATCATGGTTATTTGCACCATTTTGATCAATAAATATATTTAGGGGTTTTCTGTGCTTTTAATCCCCTTTTGTGAGTGTTATTTGCTTATAGGAACATCTTGTGTTGTTGCATGAAGGTCATAGAGAAGCTTGGAGCAATTTCGAGTTGTAGCAGTACTTACTAAACTACTATAGTGGTTACCAGAGGAAGAAATTGTGACTACACCACTGGAGTAGTCTCCCAAGGAAGAAATTGTTACTAGACCACTATACTAGTCTCCCAAGGAAGATTTTTGGATGTAGCAACCAAGACCGTTATAACAGTCATGCGATTACAGGCCTAGTCCATTAGCGTCACTTTATTATTATATAGGCCTCAATTTTTGACAACATATAATCAACACATTATAAATAGTTTATAGGTTAGTCTTTTGGGGGACTTTTAAGCTAAAAAACCTATGGCTACTTCTCTCTCTTCCACCTCTCTTTTCTTTCTCTACTATCTTTCTAGATTTTCTCCCAATTCCTCCCTTCATTTTACATTCCTGTTACATTTTTGGATTTATCTTTGACAATAGTTTTACTATTTTAGTTGTAATCCCCCATCCACGGAGGAGTACTTTTTCTAGCTAGCGCAAGGATTCCAATGGATCCAAGCATTGTGTTTGAGACTCCTATTATTTTAATACAATTTATGAATTTTTATCAATTGAACAATTATATTTGTAGGAGTCAACACTAATTACCTATCTGTTTGTGATTGTGAATGTCATGCATAGTTATGTTCTAATTGGGAATAACTTAATTGATAGTTTAAAGTATGTTTAATTGGTAAAGGGAATGGAAATTAATTCTGATAGAGAATTAGGTTATTGCAATTAGCATATAAGTTGGCATAAGCATATAATGATTGTGATTGTGATTTTCTAGTGTCTATGTTAGCCAAATCCTTGGTTAGTTGTGCAATCATGTAACTATCAACTAGAATTTCATCATTGGTTGTGTGATTGCATGATTTGTGAAAATAACTGCCTTCATGAATTATCCTTTTGAATCAGTAATAACATAATCTTAGACATGCAGAAACTCCTTGCACAAGTAAATTTATTTAATTAATTTTCTTCCAATTTGGCAATAAAAAAAAACCCCCCAATATCTCATTGGTTAGTAAAACATCCTTGAAAGACAATGTAAATTGTTCCCCTTACTATATTTTTTGTACGACTTAGCATTAAATAAACTTTAATTTGTTTAGGGGTAGTGGTAGCTCCTATCAAATATTGGTGCCATCGTTGGGACAGTGGTGCTTGTTAATTTTGTAGTAAATTTGAGTTTTCTTTTTTCTTTTTATTTATTTTATTTTTTAGTAAAAAAATTGGATTTCATTTTATTTATTTATTTTTAATTTATTTTATTTTATTGTGTGACTTAATCCTTGCCAGACACTGACTTAATTCCTTCGATTCTAAAATTATAAAGACCTTAAGGTGTCTTAAGCAAGAAAAGAAGAAAAAGAGGAATATTTTGAACTTTCTAATTTTTTGTTAGTGTTTTAGGTGATATGGCATATTAGAATAGGACTTTGAAGGATCTTGCTACTCCTGACCTTACCTACCAGCCACTGGGGATTGCTCACCTCAACCTTGAAGTTGATTTTGAGCTTAAGTTGGGGCTCCTACACCATGCGCCCATATTTCAAGGCTTGCCTCAAGAAGATCCACACAGACACCTAAAGCAATTCTATATTTTCTATCCTACTCTGAAGCCTCAGGGGGTTATGAAAGACCAAATAAAGCTAAGGACATTTCTGTTTTCCCTTGAGGGTGTGGCTAAGGATTGGTTCTTCTTTATCCCTCATGGAGTATTTGATAGTTGGATGACCATGTAGTGACTATTCCTTGCGAAGTTCTTTCCAGCCTTTGGAGTAGCTGCTATCCAGAAGGATATATGTAGTATATGGCAGTCATAGAAGAGTCCCTATATGAGCATTGGAAAATGTTCAAGAGGCTTTGTGAAAGCTTCTCTCAATATCAAATCCCTGAGCAACTCCTCATTCAGTGCTTTATGAGTGGATGCTACCTTTTGATTAGAGTATGCTTGATGCTGATAGTTAGGTTGCAATGGTATACAAGACTCTAGCTGCAGCCAGAGCATAGATTGACAACATGGCTGAGAACTCTCAATAGTTTGGGTCCAGCTAATGTCAATACTCGTAATGTGAATGAAGTTTCTCAGGTGGAGACAAGTAGGTTGGAAAAGAAGCTTGACGAGCTGATTGAGTTTTTGAAACATATTGCCTTAAATCAGTCTAGATAGGTCCCTCCACAAGAGCCCGCCAGGGTGTGTGGCATATGCTCATGTAACACCCACACCACTGATATGTGTCCTTAGTTGCAGAAAGAACCCACTTTGTTGTTGTTACCAATGTGTTTCTTAGAGACATAAAAATTAGAATAACTAGCAAGGATTTTATCCTTATAGCAATACCTATAGTCCTAGCTAGAGAGATCATTCCATTTTGAAGTGGAATAACTCATCATAGCAACGTTCCACCTTAGCAGAGATAGCATAGTAACTTACCTGTCTACTAGCAGCTACATGCTTGATAGCCACTTGCACCTTATAACATCCCTAAATTCATAAATAAGATAAATATCGATTAATGCTAATTAGCAATTAGATAAAATAGGGCAAAAACCAAGAGAACCTGAACTAGCTTTATGAAACATAACAAATATTATTAGAATATTCAAGTATTTCTAGAGAAAAATGCAAAGAATTACAAAAATGCCATCATTTAATAGAAATAACGAAAATACCCTTGCTATGTAAAGGAAATTACCAAACTACCCTTGCTTTATTAGTAAATGACAAAGATACCCTTACTCTGTAAATAGAATTACAAGAATACCATTGTCATTGTATAATTACAAAAGTATCCTTGTCTTAGTTAAAGAAATTACTACAATGCCAATTACAACAATGCCATTGCACAAATCCCTAGATTTGCCTTTAGGCAAGATTGAATCTAAGCCATTGAATTAAGATGACAATACAATAATTCAACCACATACATCATACCCATTCTTAATCACATACATGCACATAGATAATCTCATGCTAAAAAAAAAAAAATTAAAAACACCTATTAAAGCATAAGATCACATTATGTAAATCTATGATGCATACATACATTAAAGGTTAGAAATTTTCCACTAACAACATTTTTGCATAAAACATGGAACATGTTTGCATAAAACATGGAGCATTTTCATCCCAAAATTAAGCCAACATGTTTGCATAAAACATGGAGTGTTTTCATCCAAAGTTTGGCCAACATGTTTCCATAAATCATGCTCCAAGAATTAATTCTCTAAATGTTTCTTGTCTTGATCCTTCCACTATAAATACTCTTCAAACTCTTTTCCATTCCTTACATTTCCAAAACACAAAGAGGCCTTACCATGCTTTGCAAGAGATACATTCTCTAGCTCTTGTAAAATACATACACTTTTACTAGTTTCCAAGCCTTAGAAACTCCCTAAGTGCTCTTTCTTTCTTATTTTTTTCTACCATTCTTCTTATGTTCTCCTCTTCAAAGATTTCTCTTAATCCTCTAAACCTTATTTAAACACTTAAATTTTAAACTCAAACCTTCACTAGCTCTCATAAGAGTTACAATCTTTAACTCTAGTGAGAAATATTTTCTTAAGCACTCAAGTTCTAGAGTCAAGATTCAAGGAGGGTCATCCACTCCAAGGACTCTTGCATAAGCTCAAGAAAGAAGAGAAGGACTCTTTTTAGACCCTACATAAGAGGTAGGAGTTTCTTCTTTATTTGTTCAATCATTATTGGCTTCTAACCATGGATAGAATGCCTCAACCTTGAGTTATTGTCAAAAGTTTTGAATGATTATTTGTAAAATATATTTTTAGATAGCACAATATATTCTATTATGTTCTTAGCACTTCTATGATGTTATCATACTCAAATATAACATAAAAAGATAGTATGTGAAACTTGATTTTTTTAATAAAAATTACTAAAGACATAAAAATGGTAGGTGCTGGAATTTCTGGTTGATTCTGGCAGCAGGCACTTCGGAATGTAATGATCATAAAATATGAAGTATCCTGAAATAAAAACATTTTTATCATAAACTAGACTCATTATAGAAGACTCTCCAAAAAGAATCACCCAAAACGGAGTTCTCTAGCTCAAGATATAAATTTTCAAAGCTAAGCTCTAAACTGAAACTCTACATATGACCTTGCAGTAGTAAAATAAGTGTAACTCACTATATAAAAATCCAAATGGACTGATTTCAACTCCTTAGGAAAGCTAACACATATAGAAACACATATATGTATGTTATACATAATGCTTTGCACCACGTAAATATAGAATGAGAAATAAATTTTAAGGACACTGTCTTTGTGAGAGTGTAGTTTGGAACGGTTCTGACTAAGGAAAGACTTGGTATTTAAGCGTGTCCATTGTGACCCACCTCTCTTTCCTGGGAACCCTCCTGTGCACGGATTACAGTTGAATTACACTAAAACTTAATGAATTAGGAATCTAAAACTACCTTTTCTAGGCTGAGATAACAAGTATATAGAGAGCTACAAATTTTTCTCCTAAAAGATGTTAGAAATTGAAATAGAAGATTCAAGTCTTGCAAGAAAACTTAAATATTTAAGTAGTAATAATCTTCAAGAGGAAATATATATATATATATAAAAGTCATAGGGGAGCTTTAAAATATGTAAAGAATATTTAATAATATTTTAAAGTGCATTAATGTATTACTAAAAATTAAGTGTACAAAGAAGACTAAGAGAATCTATATAAGATCTTATATAAGTCTATCCGCTAAATACCTGCTTAACATGAATACTATTTTCACCATGAGACTTAGTATGAAATGTCTACTATTTGATATAAGATTGTGTATGAAATGTTTCTATGATATCCAAGCTGATATATAGTATTATGAATATATATATTGATGAGTTATGAAATGATAAGAATGGATGATTGATTGTACCATGATTTATTTATGATTGCATGATCATTTTTCACTCAATGAGAATAAAAGTAAAGCCTGAAAAAGTAGCAATGATAGTCTGGAAAAGTGGACTTGAGCTAAGCTCACGGCTTAACCCCTAAACCGTTGAGATCACGGAACGGAAAGAAAACCAAAAGGTTATGGCGACGGCCACGGTATGAGCTCATTACCCTTTTAGGGTGGTCTAAGGCATTGATGTATTCATCCCGTGAGTAATTATGAGACATGTCAATAAAAGAGGATAAAGTGTCATGCATGAATACTACTAGTAGAAATGCTTGTATGATTACAAAAAGGATGCATGAAATCATTAAGTGATGTGTTGACTTGTAATTGATGAGTTAAGTTAGATATGTATGACTCTGCTAATAAGAATAGTTTAAAAGTAACTCTACCTCGGCTAATCACGCTACGAAAATCTTGATAAATGAACCTTTACCTATCCATCACTTTGTAAACAAACCCGAGGTAGCTGGAGTGACAATGATGACACGATCGATACCAAGTTGAAATTCCTCTTGAGAAATCCAAAGATTTCTCACTCCTATGTATGTTTCGTTGTCACCACCAGATCTTGATGGATCCCAACTATTCGAGAAGGGGGAAGTCTCGCTTCCCTGTGTAAAGTTGCACGGAGTCTGGGGAGCTAGGGAGAAAGACCACTACTAGCCTAGCCTCAGATTAGACATCTGATAGGTTAAGAACCACTACCACCACCTCTGTAGTAATCTATGCTAGAGGTTTTTACTTTTCCACTGTTGCTATTCGTATGCTGTATTTTCTTCTATGTACTATTTTATGAGATGTATCAAAAGCCAGTAATGTATTTACTCGTGTAGGTGCTACTATGTAAACTCATGTTGGTAACAATGATATTACTGCTCAGTAATCCTCAATGTTAGAAATTATATTAAATCGGAACTATGGCGCACATATCATTCACATTTCAGGCTTAATTTTTAAAAGTAGATTTGTATAAAAAAAAAATTACCCCTATCTTCTTATCATTAATTTAAAAATAAAATTGATTAAAGAATATAGGTAATAACTAATAGAGTCCGGGTCTATTAGGGTGTTACACACCTCAGCAGATTCTAACATTAGTTGCCCCTCTTACCAACTCTAAAGCACCATGGCAGGAGATGATGAGAATGATGATAGAGAACCAAATAACAACTGATACCGCCATGCAAAAGATAAGGAATGAAATAAAACAATTCAAGGGCAACCAGTCTCAGCAGCAACAAGCAGGTTATTCTCAAATACCTTTCCAGACTGTTACCAATCCTAAAGGGAATGTCAATGCCAGTACTTTAAGTTCTGATGCAGTTTTACCTGAGGTTGTTTGTCTACATGAACAGAGTATCACTGAGTAGGGTAAGGTACATGAACTTTTAGTGTAGTAGCAGAAACTTGTATCTCAGCAGAAAAAGTCAACTATGCTAGTGGAAAAGCCTATTCCACTGTCTTTTCCACAAAGAATCCCAAGATGTAATGCTCCAATTTTTACTGTAATTTTTACTGTCATTAGAAATTACTCAATTACCGTAGGTAATTATTACATAAGATTTGAGGCCGAACAATCCTCAATAAAGGAATATAACGTTAGAAGAGAGGTTAGGAACGATTCATGCGAGAGTCGCAAATCCCGAATTTCTGTACGTATAAAATGACCAAAATGCCCCTGAAGTTATTTTACTCAGAAAATGAGGATCGTGGGCCCCACCTATTCTCAAGGGGATATTTTGAGGATAATAAGGGATTGTTTGTGTTATGTGTGTTAATAGAGCAGAAGGATCTATATTTTGAGTTCCGACGCGCGAAATGACCAAAACGCCCCTGCGGCTGTTTTAACTCCGATGTGCGTGCTGACTGAGCCCGAACCTCACTAAAATGTTTTAAAATGTGTTTTTAAGCCATGATTAACCATTGGTTAAGCTCGGTGGCCTCGGGCAGTTTTTAAGTGAAAGTACGATTTTGCCCTGCTTTTGGGCGCTTTGCAATTTCGGGATTTTTGATTGGTATACCGAAACCTAAGCAATATTAGGCTCAAATTAAAGCTTATTAAATTCTAAATATTAATCTAGAGTCAAAATTATGTATTTAGATTGATTAGAACCCAAAATTGCTCAAAAACACCCAAATTGCTTACTAATTCACTTAAACCCTTAACCGTAAATTCTCTAAATTACATGAATATCTTGCCTACACCTAAATAATGCATGGAACACACAAATTTCACTTCTTTGGGCTGTAATGGATGAAATTATTGATGCCATTATGCAGCTGAATTATTGCCAAAAGTTGCACTAAAACAAAATGCCAAAATGTCACTATAAGAGACATAATTCCTTAATTTCATACAACTTTGTCTAAAATGATTTTTCCTCCCTTATTTCTCCTGCAAAATTCTGTCCACTACCTCATCATTTTGGCCAATTAGAAGCCTCAAAATCTTCTATAAATAGGCTTGCTTGAGTGGTCTTGGAATGCTTGGTTCATAACTAGTTTTTAGGAGCACCAAAAACTTTCTTTCTTCCTCCTCTTTGGCTGAATTCTTTCTTCAATTTTTTCAAAGAGATTTTGTTTCATTTCACTTCAAGAAACCAAGTTCTCTTCCTCTTCTTCAACTCAGATCAGGTAGGGAGTAGTTTCTAAATTTATTTCTATGCTTTGAGGAGTTGTGTTTTTAGCTCAAAATGATGAAATTGTGAACTTACCTTAGCTTTTCATTTTGGTTTTCCCTCTTCAATTTTTTCTTTAACCAATTCAACCGTATGGCCTAGGTGGACCTAAGATGATGGCTTGATGATGAGGACCTTGAGCATGGGTTGTAAATCCATCACAAGTTAGGCCTCTAAAGCTTGAAAATTCCACTTGATGCAAAACTTTAAAGAATAATGCTTTATGATGCTAAAACAAAGATTTTTAGTTTAGAACTTGAAAGATGTATTTTCCTTTTATGTTTTATTTCTTGTTAAGATATGTATTGGGTTGAATTTATAATTCTTTTAAAGTCTTGAAGGAGCTCTAGTAAAGAAACAAAATGAATTTGCATCCATGATTAACTTCTATGTCATCACTAAATTTTCAAGAATGAATAAATGAACTTGCATTTCTCATGTTTAAATTCCAAGCTTGTATTTCATGTTTATGTTTCAAGTCATCACTTAATCTTTCAAGATAATTAAGAGGTTGCATCTCATATTTAATTTATGCTCTCACTATATTTTATAATGGCTAAAAGAATCAACGCATGACATGTTTATTTTATGCCATCACCTAAAGATCCTAGAGCTTAAAGACTTGCCCATGTATCACAAGCAAAGAAATATGATTATTGGAGTTAAAGAATTTATTCTTTAAAAAGTCTTGAGATTGGAGCTAAAAAGATGTAATAATAATTCTCTTCTCCTCTCTGGTCCTGTGCGGACTACCGCGCTCCGGTTTCTTAATATTCTCTTCTCCCTCTCTATGGTCACATGCGGACTACCGCTCAGGTTTCTTAATATTCTCTTCTCCCTCTCTCTGGTCTGTGCAGATTACCGTCGCTCCACTTTCTTGTATCATGTTTATATTTCAAGTTCTTGCATCATGTTTAATTTTCAAGTCATCACCTTAAATCTTAAAGATAAAGAAATGGAATTGCATATCATGTTTATAATTCCAAGCTATCACCTTATAAAGATAAGATTAAAATAAGGTTGCATAGCATGTTTATAATTCTAAGATGTCACCTAAATCTCTAAAGCTCAAGACTTACTCCTTTTATCTTAAGTGAGAATTTTAATTGTGAAGATCCTCCCAAATTTGACAAAAGAACTAGTTTCTAAATGAGTTTTAAGGCTTTGCAAGGATTTTACGGGGAACTAGTATTTTATATGCACTTAAAATATGATTCTATGTAATTGCATAAGGTTCATGATTCGGCCACTGATCTGAGTTTAGTATCAATGTGTGATAATGATTTGATATGATTGAAGTTGTGATAATTATGGTTTATTGTTAAGAGAATGATTCATAATTGGTTTAGTAACTAATTAGTTCTATAATTGATAATTCTATGTAAGGATTGGATGCTTATTAAGTACTTGATATCATTGAATGATTTCCTGGCTTGCATGTTATAGTTGCTGTTGCAAATAATAAGAATGCTTATACATGAAATGTTCTTTATTATGAAAAATTCACCTTTGTTGCTAGAAGAAAGTGTATCATTGTAAAAGTGTAATTTGGAAAGGTTCTGGCTAAGGAAAGACTTGGTATTTAAGCGTGTCCATTGTGACCCACCTCTCTTTCCTGGGAATCTCCCATATGCATGATTATAGTTGATATATATTATTCTAGCTTAAGACTATAAATGAGAAAATGTTATGATGTTTATATGATATAACATGCAAAGATTTAATGGTGACTTAAACTTATAAGAAAATGATCCTTTGGAACCATCAGACTATAGGTGGTGAAAAGGTGATTTTAGCCCCCTAACCTGTTTCTCTCAAAAGGGTAGAGTCGGGACTTTAGCTTATCAAAAGGATAAGTATATGCTAGTGACGACTAGTAAAGTATGAGCTCATAACCTAAATTACTCCCAAAAGGGTGGAGTATAGGGTGGCCCAAGGAAAATAATGATGATGATAAGATTTTAAGTCACCTAAGGCACTAAAGAAATGAAATATGTGCACTGTGTCCATGTGTAGCTAATATTATATGACGTTCTTTTATGCATGTTATTTTGATAATGATGATGAGGAATATGATGTAATGATAAAGGAAAAGTTCATTGTAAATATGACATGTTAAGAATAAGATGCATTATAAGACGATGATTAAAAATTGACGAACCTCGGTTAAGTATTTGTCCGAACTTAAAATGAATCTTTGCATGCTCACTATTTTAGAATAATCCCGAGGTTCCTAGGGACTTTGATGATGACATTTGTAGAAGGAGGTACCGTCTTGAGAATTCTTTAGCAAGATTCTCACTCCCTTTTCTTTATTTCCGCCATTGTCTCCAGATTCGGATGGCGACATTCGCCCTGCTCGTTGATACCCCTACTTGGGAATTTCACTATGATCCTGCATCGCTCGTATCATTTTGAAGGAGGTCGTAGTTCGTGTTTTTATTTACATAGGTCGTCCATTTGCACATCCTGTCCCTAGTTATCGATTTTCTCCTACTTCTCCCTATGGCGATGAAATGGTTTTCGAACATGCACGTCCACTTGATGAAAGGATGTTACATTCTTATCCCGCTTCATCTGCTGTCCATGGATTTCCAGAGTATGTTCCCGAGACAAGATATTCTGAAACTGATCCTTCAGAGGACACTCCTACTCATGTATATTCTGAGAGCTCTGCTCCTACTCCCACACGTGTAAGAGAGGGTAGTGAGGAAACAGTTGTTCAGCCGAGGTTAGTAAGAAGGCCGTCCATGCGACCCCAGCTTGGTGCATCTCGTGTGTCCCCTCCCGAGGGAGCTCATCAGTGGATCGAATTTATTCCCCCATTTCCAGGACAGTGGCCCTAGAGAGTTCTTAGTAGATTTATGTGTGATCATGCACCCTAGTTTTAGGATAACCTTCCCGGCTTATGGAGTTATCTAGTTTAGGGGCATGAATTTCCTTAAGTATATTTTCTTTTATGGGTTTGCATAAGATAATGATGTATGAACATAACCCATCCTTTGAGTGAGGTTATTGTATGTAAATATATGCTATAATGTGCTTATGGATGTTATATGTAACACCCTAATAGACCCGGACTCTATTAGCTGTTACCTATATTCTTTAATCAATTTTATTTTTAAATTAATGATAAGAAGATAAGGGTAATTTTTTTTTTATACGAATCTACTTTTAAAAACTAAGCCTGTAATGTGAATGGTATGTGCGCCATAGTTCCGATATAATATAATTTCTAAAATTGAAGTTTACTGAGCAGTAATATCATTGTAGAAATTTAGAATACTTAACATAACATGGAATAATTATACATTGTTACCAACATGAGTTTACAGAGTAGCACCTACATGGGTAAATACAGTACTGGCTTTTTGTACTTCTAATAAATAGTACATAGAAGAAAGTATAGCATACGAATAGCAACAGTGGAGAAGTGAAAATCTCTAGCATAGATAACTACAGAGGTGGTGGCAGTGGTTCTTAGCCTATCAGATGTCTAATATGAGGCTAGGCTAGTAGTGGTCATTCTCCCTAGCTCCCCAGACTCCGTGCATCTTGACTCAGGGAAGCGAGACTTCCCCCTTCTCGAATAGTTGGGATCCATCAGTATCTGGTGGTGACAACGGAACATATGTAACGCCCCAATTTTTACTGTAATTTTTACTGTCATTAGAAATTACTCAATTACCGAATTACCGTAGGTAATTATTACATAAGATTTGAGGCCGAACAATCCTCAATAAAGGAATATAACATTAGAAGAGAGGTTAGGAACGATTCATGCGAGAGTCGCAAATCCCGAATTTCTGTACGTATAAAATCAGCAAAATGTTCTTGAAGTTTATTTACACAGAAAATGAGGATTGTGGGCCGCACATATTCTCAAGGGGATGTTTTGAGAATAATAAGGGATTGTTTGTGTTATGTGTGTTAATAGAGCAGAAGAATCTCAATTTTGAGTTCCGACGACGAAAAAGACCAAAACGCCTCAAGGTGTTTTAACTCGATGTGCGTGCCGATCGAGCCCGAACCTCACTAAAATGTTTTAAAATGTGTTTTTAAGCCATGATTAACCATTGGTTAAGCTCGGGTGGCCTTGGGCAGTTTTTAAGTGAAAGTACGATTTTGCCCTGCTTTTGGGCGAGTTTGCGAATTTCGGGATTTTCGATTCATATACGAAACCTAAGCAATATTAGGCTCAAATTAAAGCTTATTAAATTCTAAATATTAATCTAGATTCAAAATTATGTATTTAGATTGATTAGAACCCAAAATTGCTCAAAAACACCCAAATTGCTTACTAATTCACTTAAGCCCTTAACCGTAAATTCTCTAAATTACATGAATACCTTGCCTACACCTAAATAATGCATGGAACACACAAATTTCACTTCTTTGGGCTGTAATGCATGAAATTATTGATGCCATT
Organism: Dalbergia cochinchinensis; assembly: GCA_031216125.1. NCBI lineage: Eukaryota > Viridiplantae > Streptophyta > Magnoliopsida > Fabales > Fabaceae > Dalbergia > Dalbergia cochinchinensis. Next base: position 7,098,614 of record CM062376.1, read on the forward strand.
ATGCAGCTGATTTATTTCCAAAAGTTGCACTAAAACAAAATGCCAAAATGTCACCATAAGAGACATAATTCCTTAATTTCATACAACTTTGTCTAAAATGATTTTTCCTCCATTATTACTCCTGAAAAATTCTGACAACTACCTCCTCATTTTGGCCAATTAGAAGCCTCAAAATCTTCTATAAATAGGCTTGCTTGAGTGGTCTTGGAATGCTTGGTTCATAACTAGTTTTTAGGAGCACCAAAAACTTTCTTTCTTCCTCCTCTTTGGCTGAATTCTTTCTTCAATTTTTCAAAGAGATTTTGTGTCATTTCACTTCAAGAAATCAAGTTCTCTTCCTCTTCTTCAACTCAGATTAGGTAGGGAGTAGTTTCTAAATTTATTTCTATGCTTTGAGGAGTTGTGTTTTTAGCTCAAAATGATGAAATTATGAACTTGCCTTAGCTTTTCATTTTGGTTTTCCTCTTCAATTTTTCTTTAACCAATTCAACCATATGGCCTAGGTGGAACTAAGATGATGGCTTGATGATGAGGACCTTGAGGTTGGTTGTAAATCCATCACAAGTTAGGCCTCTAAAGCTTGAAAATTCCACTTGATGCAAAACCTTAAAGAATAATGCTTTATGATGCTAGAACAAAGATTTTTAGTTTAGAACTTGAAAGATGTATTTTTTTCTTTTATGTTTTATTTCTTGTTAAGATATGTATTGGGTTGAATTTATAATTCTTTTAAAGTCTTGAAGGAGCTCTAGTAAAGAAACAAAATGAATTTGCATCCATGATTAAGTTTATGCTTTGCATAACCATGTTTACCTTCTATGTCATCACTAAATTTTCAAGAATGAATAAATGAACTTGCATTTCTCATGTTTAAATTCCAAGCTTGTATTTCATGTTTATGTTTCAAGTCATCACTTAATCTTTCAAGATAATTAAGAGGTTGCATCTCATATTTAATTTATGCTCTCACTATATTTTATAATGGCTAAAAGAATCAACGCATGACATGTTTATTTTATGCCATCACCTAAAGATCCTAGAGCTTAAAGACTTGCCCATGTATCACAAGCAAAGAAATATGATTATTGGAGTTAAAGAATTTATTCTTTAAAAAGTCTTGAGATTGGAGCTTAAAAAGATGTAATAATAATTCTCTTCTCCTCTCTCTGGTCCTGTGCGGACTACCGCGCTCGGTTTCTTAATATTCTCTTCTCCTCTATCGTCCTCAGGCGGACTACCGCGCTCAGGTTTCTTAATATTCTCTTCTCCCTCTCTGGTCCTGTGCGGATTACCGCTCAGCTTTCTTGTATCATGTTTATATTTCAAGTTCTTGCATCATGTTTAATTTTCAAGTCATCACCTTAAATCTTAAAGATAAAGAAATGGAATTGCATATCATGTTTATAATTCCAAGCTATCACCTTATAAAGATAAGATTAAAATAAGGTTGCATAGCATGTTTATAATTCTAAGATGTCACCTAAATCTCTAAAGCTCAAGACTTACTCCTTTTATCTTAAGTGAGAATTTTAATTGTGAAGATCCTCCCAAATTTGACAAAAGAACTAGTTTCTAAATGAGTTTTAAGGCTTTGCAAGGATTTTACAGGGAACTAGTATTTTATATGCACTTAAAATATGATTCTATGTAATTGCATGAGGTTCATCAATCGCCCACTGATCTGAGTTTAGTATCAATGTGTGATAATGATTTGATATGATTGAAGTTGTGATAATTATGGTTTATTGTTAAGAGAATGATTCATAATTGATAATTCTATGTAAGGATTGGATGCTTATTAAGTACTTGATATCATTGAATGATTTCCTGACTTGCATGTTATAGTTGCTGTTGCAAATAATAAGAATGCTTATACATGAAATGTTCTTATGTAAAATTCACCTTTGTTGCTAGAAGAAAGTGTATCATTGTAAAAGTGTAATTTGGAAAGGTTCTGGCTAAGGAAAGACTTGGTATTTAAGCGTGTCCATTGTGACCCACCTCTCTTTCCTGGGAATCTCCCATATGTATGATTACAGTTGATATATATTATTCTAGCTTAAGACTATAAATGAGAAAATGTTATGATATAACATGCAAAGATTTAATGGTGACTTAAACTTATAAGAAAATGATCCTTTGGAACCATCAGACTATAGGTGGTGAAAAGGTGATTTTAGCCCCCTAACCCGCTTCTCTCAAAAGGGTAGAGTCGGGACTTTACCTTCACCAAAGGGATAAGTATATGCTAGTGACGACTAGTAAAGTATGAGCTCATAACCTAAATTACTCCCAAAAGGGTGGAGTATAGGGTGGCCCAAGGAAAATAATGATGATGATAAGATTTTAAGTCACCTAAGGCACTAAAGAAATGAAATATGTGCACTGTGTCCATGTGTAGCTAATATTATATGACGTTCTTTTATGCATGTTATTTTGATAATGATGATGAGGAATATGATGTAATGATAAAGGAAAAGTTCATTGTAAATATGACATGTTAAGAATAAGATGCATTATAAGACGCATGATTAAAAATTGACGAACCTCGGTTAAGTATATGCCCATACTTAAAATGAATCTTTGCATGCTCACTATTTTAGAATAATCCCGAGGTTCCCGGGACTTTGATGATGACATTTGTAGAAGGAGGTACCTTATCGAGAATTCTTTAGCAAGATTCTCACTCCCTTTCTTTATTTCCGTCATTGTCTCCAGATTCAAATGGCGACATTCGTCTGTTCGTTGATACCCCTACTTGGGAATTCCACTATGATCCGATTGCATCGCTCGTATCATTTTGAAGGGAGGTGCTTGCTTGATTCGTGTTTTTATTTATATAGGTCGTCCATTTGCACATCCCGTCCCTAGTTATCGATTTTCTCCTACTTCTCCCTATGGCGATGAAATGGTTTTCGAACATGCACGTCCACTTGATGAAAGGATGTTACGTTCTTATCCCGCTTCATCTGCTGTCCATGGATTTCCAGAGTATGTTCCTGAGACGAGATATTCTGAAACTGATCCTTCAGAGGACACTCCTACTCATGTATATTCTGAGAGCTCTGCTCCTACTCCCACACGTGTAAGAGAGGGTAGTGAGGAAAGCAGCTTGTTCAGCCGAGGTTAGCGAGAAGGCCGTCCATGCGACTCTCACTGGTGCATCTCGTGTGTCCCTCCCGAGGGAGCTCATCAAAGGATCGGATTTATTCCCCATTTCCAGGACAGTGGCCATAGAAGGTTCTTAGTAGACTTATGTGTGATCATGCACCCTAGTTTTAGGATAACCTTCCCGGCTTATGGCGTTATCTAGTTTAAGGGCATGAATTTCCTTAAGTATATTTTCTTTTATGGGTTTGCATAAGATAATGATGTATGAACATAACCCACCCTTTGAGTGAGGTTATTGTATGTAAATATATGCTATAATGTGCTTATGGATGTTATATGATGGAGCCTAAGTGATATGATGTGATATATTCTTAAACGTCTTATTATACTCGGCTTACTCGTTCACGTTGTACTCGGCTCACGTTTTCAATTATGTGTTTAAAAAAAAAAAGGCTCGTAATTTCACTAAGTATTTTCAAATTATGAAGAAAGAACCAAAGCAAGGAGTAAAGTCTAGTCATTAATCAGATTCAACCTAGGCGTATCTGGTTAATTACTAGGGTGTTACAACATACATAGGAGTGAGAAATGCTGGATTTCTCAGTAGGAATTTCAACTTGGTATCGATCGTGTCATCATTGTCACTCCAGCCACCTCGGGTTTATTTACAAAGTGATGGACAGGTAAAGGTTCATTTATCAAGATTTTCGCAAACGTGATTAGCCGAGGTAGAGTTACTTTTAAACTATTCTTATTAGCAGAGTCATACATATCTAACTTAACTCATCAATTACAAGTCAACACATTACTTAATGATTTCATGCATCTCTTTTTTTTTTGTAATCATACAAGCATTTCTACTAGTAGTATTCATGCATGACACTTTATTCTCTTTTATTGACATGTCTCATAATTACTCACGGGATGAATACATCAATGCCTTAGACCACCCTAAAAGGGTAATGAGCTCATACCGTGGCCATCGCCACAACCTTTTGGTTTTCTTTCCGTTGCCGTGATCTCAACGGTTTTAGGGGGTTAAGCCATGAGCTTAGCTCAAGTCCACTTTTCCAGACTATCATTGCTACTTTTTTAGGCTTTACTTTATTCTCATTGAGTAAGAATAATAATCATGCAATCATAAATAGATCATGGTACAATCAATCATCCATTCTTATCATTTCATAACTCATCAATATATATTCATAATACTATATATCAGCTTGGATATCATAGAAACATTTCATACACAATCTTATATCAAGTAGTAGACATTTCATACTAAGTCTCATGGTAAATAAAAATAGTATTCATGTTAAGCAGGTATTTAGTGGATAGACTTATATAAGATCTCATATAGATTCTCTTAGTCTTCTTTGTACACTTAATTTTTAGTAATACATTAATGCACTTTAAAATATTATTAAATGTTCTTTACATATTTTAAAGCTCCCCTATGACTTTTATATATATATATATATATATATATATTTCCTCTCGACAATTATTACTACTTAAATATTTAAGTTTTCTTGCAAGACTTGACTCTTTTATTTCACTTTCTAACATCTTTTAGAAGAAAAAGTTTGTAGCTCTCTATATACTTGTTATCTCAGCCTAGAAAAGGTAGTTTTAGATTCCTTCAACTGTAATCTGTGCATGTGAGGGTTCCCAGGAAAGAGAGGTGGGTCACAATGGACACGCTTAAATACCAAGTTTTTCCTTAGCTGAACTGCTCCAAACTACACTCTCACAAAGACAGTGTCCTGAAAATTTATTTCTCATCCTATATTTACGTGGTGCAAAGCATTATGTATAACATACATAGATGTGTTTCTCTATGTGTTAGCTTTCCTAAGGAGTTGAAATCAGTCCATTTGGATTTTTATATAGTGAGTTACACTTATTTTACTACTGCAAGGTCATATGTAGAGTTTCAGTTTTTGGCTTAGCTTTGAAAATTTATATCTTGAGCTAGAGAACTCCGTTTTGGGTGATTCTTTTTGGAGAGTCTTTTATAATGAGTCTAGTTTATGATAAAAATATTTTTATTTCGGGATACTTCATATTTTATGATCATTACATTTCGAAGTGCCTGCTGGCAGAATCAACCAGAAATTCCAGCACCTACCATTTTTATGTCTTTAGTAATTTTTATTAAAAATCAAGTTTCACATACTATCATTTTATGTTATATTTGAGTATGATAGCATCATAGAAGTGCTAAGAACATAATGGAATATATTGTGCTATCTAAAAATATATTTTACAAATAATCATTCAAAACTTTTGACAATAACTCAACGTTGAGGCATTCTATCCATGGTTAGAAGCCAATAATGCTTGAACAAATAAAGAAGAAACTCCTACCTCTTATGTAGGGTCTAAAAATAGTCCTTCTCTTCTTTCTTAGGCTTAAGCAAGAGTCCTTGGAGTAGATGACCCTCCTTGAATCTTGGCTCTAGAACTTGAGTGCTTAAGAAAATATTTCTCACCAGAGTTAAAGATTGTAACTCTTATGAGAGCTAGTGAAGGTTTGAGTTTAGAATTTAAGTGTTTAAAATAAGGTTTAGAGGGTTAAGAGACATCTTTGAAGAGGAGAACATAAGAAGAATGGTAGAGAAAAATATAAGAAAGAAAGAGCACTTAGGAGTTTCTAAGGCATGGAAACTAGTAAAAGTGTATGTATTTTACAAGAGCTAGAGAATGTATCTCTTGCAAAGCATGTAAGGCCTCTTTGTGTTTTGGAAATGTAAGGAATGGAAAAGAGTTTGAAGAGTATTTATAGTGGAAGGATCAAGACAAGAAACATTTAGAGAATTAATTCTTGGAGCATGATTTATGGAAACATGTTGGCCAAACTTTGGATGAAAACACTCCATGTTTTATGGAAACATGTTGGCCAAACTTTGGATGAAAACACTCCATGTTTTATGGAAACATGTTGGCCTAGTTTTATGAAATCATGTTCCATGTTTTATGCAAAAATGTTAGTGGAAATTTTCTAACCTTTAATGTATGCATCATAGATTTATATCATGTGTTCTTATGCTTTAATAAGTGTTTTTAATTTTTTTAGCATGAGATTATCTATGTGCATGTATGTGATTAAGAATGTGTATGATGTATGTGGTTGAATTATTGTATTGTCATCTTAATCCAATGGCTTAGATTCATTCTTGCCTAAAGACAAATCTAGGGATTTGTGCAATGGCATTGTTGTAATTGTCATTGTAGTAATTTCTTTAACTAAGACAAGGATACTTTTGTAATTATACAATGACAATGGTATTCTTGTAATTCTATTTACAGAGTAAGGGTATCTTTGTCATTTACTAATAAAGCAAGGGTAGTTTGGTAATTTCCTTTACATAGCAAGGGTATTTTCGTTATTTCTGTTAAATGATGGCATTTTTGTAATTCTTTGCATTTTTCTCTAGAAACACAAGAATATTCTAATAATATTTGTTATGTTTCATAAAACTCGTCCAGGTTCTCTTGGTTTTTGCTATATTTTATCTAATTTCTAATTAGCATTAATCGATATTTATGTTATTTATGAATTTAAGGATGTTACATTATATGATGGAGCCTAAGTGATATGATGTGATATATTCTTAAACGTCTTATTATACTCCGCTTACTCGTTCACGTTGTACTCGGCTCACGTTTTCAATTATGTGTTTAAAAAAAAAAATGGCTCGTAATTTCACTAAGTATTTTCAAATTATGAAGAAAGAACCAAAGCAAGGAGTAAAGTCTAGTCATTAATCAGATTCAACCTAGGTGTATCTGGTTAATTACTAGGGTGTTACATTTTGGTATTAGAGCAGTTCGATTCTCATGGAGCCTGAGGATTGGACTAGCTATGCTTCTAAAGCATAATACGTTAGTGACGTCATGTGTAGATGTTTATCATTAGGATGAGCTTGGGGAGTAGAAATACATGACTACTGTATGTTGAAAGTGCCATGGTAACTTGCTCACTTTGCATGGAATATTGGGCCTGATCACCTCAGTGTTGCTGTTTTGGGTGTATAGGGACCAATGGCACGTCGACAACAGACTAGGAGCGCAGCACAAAATAATCACGACAACGAGACACCAAGCACTCCGCGACGTAGCAAGGACCATGAGAATGATGATGGAACGAATGGATCAGGATCGTCAAGCCAATATGAATCAGGGACATGAGATTCCTGAACATGCCTGTTTCGGGGAGTTTCGTAAGGCAAACCCACCAGTTTTCAAGGGGACACAGAATCCAAATATTGCAGATTAATGGATTCGGAATATTGAGAAGGTCTTTGTCAGTAGTCCCATGCTCGGAGGAGCAAAAGGTCACCTTCGCTACTCATATGCTCGAGGGTGATGCCGGTTTCGTGGACAGTGTTCAAGACTCCCGAGACGACCGATGTGGACATTGATTGGGAACTATTCAAGGTCCATTTTTACTAAAAGTACTTTCCAGAGTCGATTAGAAATGCCAAGGACATTGAATTCATGCAACTTGTCCAGGGAATATGAATGTGGCCCAAAGATAATCGCTAGATTTGAAGAACTCATTAAGTTCTCAAGAATGTACCAAGGAAATCCTGATGAGTACTGGAAATGCATTAAATACGAGTCAGGGTTGAAGGCGGAACTTAATGTGGCAGCTGCACATTTGGAGATTAGGGATTTCTCTACCCTAGTTAACAAATGTCGGATTATTGAAGAAGGTCAGAGAAAACTAAACACCCCAAAGTCAGATAATATTACCAAAAAGTTGACACCTCAAGGTCGCTAGCTCAAGAGGCAGAATCGACCTCCATTTCCCCCTCAATCAAGACCACAAGGGACACAAAGAAATTTTCAACAAGGAAGGCCAAACAACAACAATCGCTATAATAACAACCGCTACAACAATAACCCCAGTAACAATCACAACAACAACAATAACAACAATAAAGGGAAAGCACCACAAAGAGGTCCAGCAGTACCTCCACGGCCTACGCCATCCATGGAATGTCCCAAGTGCGGCAAGAATCATGGGAGCATGCCATGTCGAGCCGGAACAAACGTGTGCTATCGGTGTGGAAAACCAGGTCATTACTCCCGAGAATGCACTGAAAGGAACCCGCCAACCCCCAATCCCAAGCCGCAATACCAGGGAAGGGTATTTATCAGCACGTCAAGAAACAACGAAGTCACGAAATCTCGTGGAAGGTAAGGGTAATATGCATGGTAAAGACTTAATTGTACTATATGATTCTGGCGCTTCTCATTCTTTTATCTCCCATTCATGTGTTAAAAGCCTTAATTTACCTATGACTGAGCTTCCTTTTGACCTTATTGTTTCTACCTGATCGAAAACCCGTTAGGACTTGTAAATGTTGTTTAGATTGTAGTTTTATTATAGATAATAGATCCTTTCTTTTTGACCTTATTTGCTTACCCATGCGAGGTTTAGATGTGATTCTTGGCATGGATTGGCTTGAGGCCAACCGTGTACTGTTAAACTGTTATGAGAAAACCATCACTTTTCTTCCTGTTCCTATTGAACCTAAGAAACCCATAAGTCTTTACATAACTGCTGTGGAAATGGACTGTGGTAAGGGTGAGAGTAAAGGTTACATTTTCTTAGCCGCTAGTGATGTAGACTTTGAGCAAAGTATCGATGAGATACCAATAGTAAGAAATTATCCTGAAGTATTTCCAGATGAGATACCAGAGTTTCCCCCCAAGAGAGAGATAGAGTTTTCCATAGAATTGCTTCCAAAAGGGACCTATATCCATAGCCCTATACAGGATGTCCCCATTAGAATTGACCGAGTTAAAAACTCAATTGGAAGATTTATTGGAGAAAAAGTTTGTTAGGCCTAGTGCATCACCTTGGGGAGGCCCTGTGTTGTTTGTAAAGAAAAAGGATGGGAGTATGAGGATGTGTGTAGATTATAGGCAGCTGAATAAAGTAACGGTGAAAAACAAGTATCCTCTGCCTAGGATCGATGATTTGATGGACCAACTGAAAGGTGCGGTGGTGTTTTCTAAGATAGATTTGAGGTCAGGCTACCATCAAATTAGAGTGAGAGATGAAGACATACCTAAAACGGCCTTTCGCACTCGATACGGCCATTTTGAGTTTGCAGTAATGTCCTTTGGGTTAACCAATGCTCCAGCTATTTTTATGGATTACATGAATAGGATCTTTCGGCCCTATTTAGATCAGTTTGTAGTTGTCTTTATAGATGACATTCTCATATATTCTAAGACCCATGAAGAGCATGAATGCCACCTGACCATAGTACTGGAGACCTTGAAGGAAAAGAAACTATATGCCAAGATTTCCAAGTGTGAGTTTTGGTTGGATAAGGTGCAATTTTTAGGGCATGTAGTATCTAAGAAAGGAATTGTCAGAGATCCTAGTAAGGTAGAAGCGGTAGTAAACTGGGAAAGACCAACCACTGTAACTGAAGTAAGGAGCTTTTTGGGTTTAGCCGGTTATTACCGTCGATTTATCAAGGGATTTTCCCACATTTCCCTACCTCTGACCAAGTTGAGTAGGAAGAACACGCTTTTTTGATGGAGCGCGGAGTGTGAAAAGAGCTTTCAAGAGTTAAAACACAAGCTAACCTCGACCCCTGTTTTAGTGTTACCCGACCCCAATGTGCCTTTCGAGGTGTATTGTGATGCTTCAAAAAGGGGTTTAGGTTGTGTATTGATGCAAGATAGGCAAGTGGTGGCCTATGCATCAAGACAACTCAAGCCACATGAGGCAAACTACCCTACCCATGACCTTGAGTTAGCTGCCGTCGTGTTTGCTCTAAAGATTTGGAGACACCATTTATATGGAGTTAAGTTTGAGGTGTTTTCCGATCACAAGAGTTTGAAATATCTCTTTGATCAAAAAGAGCTAAACATGAGGCAAAGGCGATGGATGGAGTTCTTGAAAGATTATGATTTTGGATTGAACTACCATCCTGGTAAAGCTAATGTAGTAGCTGATGCTTTGAGTAGGAAGTCCTTACAAGTGTCCCGTTTGATGGTGAAGGAGGTTGAATTGATTGAGCAATTTAGGGACTTAAACCTAGGAATGACTTTGACCACTAAGGGCATCAGAGCTTGCCATCTTAGAGTGACAAGTGAGTTCAAAGAAAGGATTGTTCAAGCTCAAGCGGGCGATGCTGAGTTTCAAGAGACTTTAAGGGCAGTGAAGACAGGAAAGTTGATAGGTTTTACCCAAGGAATGGACGATTTGTGGAGGTTTAAAGGTCGAATATGTGTACCTGCTAGTGGTGGCCTCCGAAAAGATATTTTGGAGGAAGCCCATAAGAGCCATTTTACCCTTCATCCTGGTGCCACCAAGATGTATCAAGATTTGAAGAAGATGTTCTGGTGGCCTGGAATGAAGAAAGATGTGTGCACATGGGTGAGTAAGTGCTTGGTGTGTCAAAAGGTGAAGATTGAACACCAAAAACCCTCTGGAATGCTGCAACCTCTATCGATCCCTGAGTGGAAGTGGGATAGTATCTCCATGGATTTTGTGACTGGATTACCGAGGACCCAAATGAATCATGATACCATATGGGTAATCGTGGATCGATTGACGGTCAGCCCACTTTTACCTATTAAGGTGACTTATTCCTTGGATAGGTTAGCACAATTATATATTCAGGAGATAGTAAGGTTACATGGGGTGCCGTCGACGATAATCTCGGACCGGGATCCGCGGTTTACGTCACGATTTTGCGGAGCCTTTCAAAAGGCATTTGGTTCAAAGTCGTGTCTAAGCCACGGCCTATCACCCCAAACAGACGGTCAATCTGAAAGAACTATCCAAACCTTGGAGGATATGTTAAGGGCATGTGTTTTAGATCAAAGGGAAAGTTGGGATAAGTACCTGCCACTGATTGAATTCGCATATAACAACAAATTATCATGCAAGTATCGGTATGGCAATCGTATGAGGCCCTCTATGGACGGAAATGTCAATCTCCCTTATGTTGGTATGAACCCGGAGAGCAAAGTTTACTCGGACTGATATTGTGAGGAAACAACGGAACAAATCAAGAAGATTAGGGATAAGATTCTTCTTGCTCAAAGTCGACGAGAAAAACTATGCGGACAAGCGGCTAAAACCGCTAGATTTTCAAGAAGGGGACCACGTGTTCCTAAGGATCACCCCACCACAGGCATAGGCCGAGCAATAAAAGTAAAGAAATTGAGCCCAGATTTCTTGGTCCGTTTGAAATCCTTACCAAAGTAGGACACGTAGCCTACCGTATAGCCCTACCCCGAATCTATCCAACCTTCATGATGTTTTCCATGTCTCTCGATTAAGAAAGTATCAATCGACCCGAGTCATGTACTAGAGCCGAACATGTACAATTAAGAGATAACCTGACATTTAACTTACTACCCACGAGAATCGTCGACCGAGGAGTTAAGCGGTTAAGGAACAAGGTTGTACCTGGTCAAAGTAGCATGGGGACAGGTGAAACCAAGAACTTACATGGGAGCTGGAATCAAACATGAAAGCACAATACCCGAGTTGTTCTCGGTAGCAATTTCAGGCGAAATTCTTTTAAGGAGGGAGTAATGTAACGCTCCAATTTTTCTGTAATTTTTCTGTCATTAGAAATTACTCAATTACCGTAGGTAATTATTACATAAGATTTGAGGCCGAACAATCCTCAATAAAGGAATATAACGTTAGAAGAGAGGTTAGGAACGATTCATGCGAGAGTCGCAAATCCCGAATTTCTGTACGTATAAAATGACCAAAATGCCCCTGAAGTTATTTTACTCAAAAAATGAGGATCGTGGGCCCCACCTATTCTCAAGGGGATATTTTGAGGATAATAAGGGATTGTTTGTGTTATGTGTGTTAATAGAGCAGAAGGATCTCAATTTTGAGTTCCGACGCGCGAAATGACCAAAACGCCTCATGCCGCTTTTAACTCCGATCTGCCTCCCTACTGTGCCCCAACCTGACTAAAATGTTTTAAAATGTGTTTTTAAGCCATGATTAACCATTGGTTAAGCTCGGGTGGCCTCGGGCAGTTTTTAAGTGAAAGTACGATTTTGCCCCTGTTAGTGAAAGTACGATTTTGATTGGTATACCGAAACCTAAGCAATATTAGGCTCAAATTAAAGCTTATTAAATTCTAAATATTAATCTAGAGTCAAAATTATGTATTTAGATTGATTAGAACCCAAAATTGCTCAAAAACACCCAAATTGCTTACTAATTCACTTAAACCCTTAACCGTAAATTCTCTAAATTACATGAATATCTTGCCTACACCTAAATAATGCATGGAACACACAAATTTCACTTCTTTGGGCTGTAATGGACGAAATTATTGATGCCATTATGCAGCTGAATTATTGCCAAAATTTACACTAAAACAAAATGCCAAAATGTCACTATAAGAGACATAATTCCTTAATTTCATACAACTTTGTCTAAAATGATTTTTCCTCCCTTATTTCTCCTGCAAAATTCCGTCCACTACCTCATCATTTTGGCCAATTAGAAGCCTCAAAATCTTCTATAAATAGGCTTGCTTGAGTGGTCTTGGAATGCTTGGTTCATAACTAGTTTTTAGGAGCACCAAAAACTTTCTTTCTTCCTCCTCTTTGGCTGAATTCTTTCTTCAATTTTTTCAAAGAGATTTTGTTTCATTTCACTTCAAGAAACCAAGTTCTCTTCCTCTTCTTCAACTCAGATCAGGTAGGGAGTAGTTTCTAAATTTATTTCTATGCTTTGAGGAGTTGTGTTTTTAGCTCAAAATGATGAAATTATGAACTTACCTTAGCTTTTCATTTTGGTTTTCCTCTTCAATTTTTTCTTTAACCAATTCAACCATATGGCCTAGGTGGAACTAAGATGATGGCTTGATGATGAGGACCTTGAGGGTGGGTTGTAAATCCATCACAAGTTAGGCCTCTAAAGCTTGAAAATTCCACTTGATCGAAAACTTTAAAGAATAATGCTTTATGATGCTAAAACAAAGATTTTTAGTTTAGAACTTGAAAGATGTATTTTCCTTTTATGTTTTATTTCTTGTTAAGATATGTATTGGGTTGAATTTATAATTCTTTTAAAGTCTTGAAGGAGCTCTAGTAAAGAAACAAAATGAATTTGCATCCATGATTAACTTCTATGTCATCACTAAATTTTCAAGAATGAATAAATGAACTTGCATTTCTCATGTTTAAATTCCAAGCTTGTATTTCATGTTTATGTTTCAAGTCATCACTTAATCTTTCAAGATAATTAAGAGGTTGCATCTCATATTTAATTTATGCTCTCACTATATTTTATAATGGCTAAAAGAATCAACGCATGACATGTTTATTTTATGCCATCACCTAAAGATCCTAGAGCTTAAAGACTTGCCCATGTATCACAAGCAAAGAAATATGATTATTGGAGTTAAAGAATTTATTCTTTAAAAAGTCTTGAGATTGGAGCTTAAAAAGATGTAATAATAATTCTCTTCTCCCTCTCTATGGTCCTGTGCGGACTACCGCCGCTCCGGTTTCTTAATATTCTCTTCTCCTCTCTCTTGGTCCTGTGCGGATTACCGCTCCAGTTTCTTGTATCATGTTTATATTTCAAGTTCTTGCATCATGTTTAATTTTCAAGTCATCACCTTAAATCTTAAAGATAAAGAAATGGAATTGCATATCATGTTTATAATTCCAAGCTATCACCTTATAAAGATAAGATTAAAATAAGGTTGCATAGCATGTTTATAATTCTAAGATGTCACCTAAATCTCTAAAGCTCAAGACTTACTCCTTTTATCTTAAGTGAGAATTTTAATTGTGAAGATCCTCCCAAATTTGACAAAAGAACTAGTTTCTAAATGAGTTTTAAGGCTTTGCAAGGATTTACGGGGAACTAGTATTTTATATGCACTTAAAATATGATTCTATGTAATTGCATGAGGTTCATGATTGACCACTGATCTGAGTTTAGTATCAATGTGTGATAATGATTTGATATGATTGAAGTTGTGATAATTATGGTTTATTGTTAAGAGAATGATTCATAATTGGTTTAGTAACTAATTAGTTCTATAATTGATAATTCTATGTAAGGATTGGATGCTTATTAAGTACTTGATATCATTGAATGATTTCCTGGCTTGCATGTTATAGTTGCTGTTGCAAATAATAAGAATGCTTATACATGAAATGTTCTTTATTATGAAAAATTCACCTTTGTTGCTAGAAGAAAGTGTATCATTGTAAAAGTGTAATTTGGAAAGGTTCTGGCTAAGGAAAGACTTGGTATTTAAGCGTGTCCATTGTGACCCACCTCTCTTTCCTGGGAATCTCCCATATGCATGATTACAGTTGATATATATTATTCTAGCTTAAGACTATAAATGAGAAAATGTTATGATATAACATGCAAAGATTTAATGGTGACTTAAACTTATAAGAAAATGATCCTTTGGAACCATCAGACTATAGGTGGTGAAAAGGTGATTTTAGCCCCCTAACCCGTTCTCTCAAAAGGGTAGAGTCGGGACTTTAGCTTATCAAAAGGGATAAGTATATGCTAGTGACGACTAGTAAAGTATGAGCTCATAACCTAAATTACTCCCAAAAGGGTGGAGTATAGGGTGGCCCAAGGAAAATAATGATGATGATAAGATTTTAAGTCACCTAAGGCACTAAAGAAATGAAATATGTGCACTGTGTCCATGTGTAGCTAATATTATATGACGTTCTTTTATGCATGTTATTTTGATAATGATGATGAGGAATATGATGTAATGATAAAGGAAAAGTTCATTGTAAATATGACATGTTAAGAATAAGATGCATTATAAGACGATGATTAAAAATTGACGAACCTCGGTTAAGTATTTGTCAGAACTTAAAATGAATCTTTGCATGCTCACTATTTTAGAATAATCCCGAGGTTCCTGGGACTTTGATGATGACACTGTAGAAGGAGGTACCTTCTGAGAATTCTTTAGCAAGATTCTCACTCCCTTTTCTTTATTTCCGTCATTGTCTCCAGATTCAAATGGCGACATTCGTCTGTTCGTTGATACCCCTACTTGGGAATTCCACTATGATCCGGTGCATCGCTCGTATCATTTGAAGGAGAGTGCTTGTGATTCGTGTTTTTATTTACATAGGTCGTCCATTTGCACATCCTGTCCCTAGTTATCGATTTTCTCCTACTTCTCCTATGGCGATGAAATGGTTTCGAACATGCACGTCCACTTGATGAAAGGATGTTACGTTCTTATCCCGCTTCATCTCTGTCCATGGATTTCCAGTATGTTCCTGAGGCGAGATATTCAAAGCTGATCCTTCAGAGGACACTCCTACTCATGTATATTCTGAGAGCTCTGCTCCTACTCCCACACGTGTAAGAGAGGGTAGTGAGGAAACAGTTGTTCAGCCGAGCTTAGCGAGAAGGCCGTCCATGCGACCCCAGCCTGGTGCATCTCGTGTGTCCCCTCCCGAGGGAGCTCATCAGTGGATCGGAATTATTGCCCCATTTCGGGACAAGTGGCCCTAGAGAGTTCTTAGTAGATTTATGTGTGATCATGCACCCTAGTTTTAGGATAACCTTCCCGGCTTATGGAGTTATCTAGTTTAGGGGCATGAATTTCCTTAAGTATATTTTCTTTTATGGGTTTGCATAAGATAATGATGTATGAACATAACCCATCCTTTGAGTGAGGTTATTGTATGTAAATATATGCTATAATGTGCTTATGGATGTTATATGATGGAGCCTAAGTGATATGATGTGATATATTCTTAAACGTCTTATTATATTCCGCTTACTCGTTCACGTTGTACTCGGCTCACGTTTTCAATTATGTGTTTAAAAAAAAAATGGCTCGTAATTTCACTAAGTATTTTCAAATTATGAAGAAAGAACCAAAGCAAGGAGTAAAGTCTAGTCATTAATCAGATTCAACCTAAGTGTATCTGGTTAATTACTAGGGTGTTACACAAGACCCAAAAGGCTAGCTAAAGTAGAATTAGAAAAGTAGCTCTTGGAGACCTTCAAGAAGTTTGAGATAAATATACCTCTATTAGATACCATCAAACAGATTCCTAAATTTGCTAAATTTTTTAAAAATCTGTGCACCAACAAGAGGAAGCTACATGGTAGTACGAATAAGAAAATTACTAAGCAGGTGAATGCCTCCTCCATCATCATACCAAGCAACCTACCAACTAAATACAAGGACCCAAGCACGTTAAATAATGTGATCATGGAAGATAAATTAGACTCAAGCAAGAAAAAGCAAGGAGGAGATCCTTTGGAAAGACTTAGTAGACCAATGACTAGATCCAAATCAAAGCGAGATAAGGAAGCTTTGGGCCAAATGATTTCAAGTTTATTTGAGGCAAAACCTATAACGCCCCGATTTTCTGCCTGAGTAGAAAATGACCGAAATGCCCCTGAGGTCATTTTCGGCCCGGAATTCGAGGATGGTCGACCCGGCAGTCCTTGAAGGGCCAACTCAATGCTTGAAGGGGATTGAATGACCCTTGAGTGGTTCCGGAGGCGAAAGTCTCATTTTCTGCAGTTTCGGGTCAAAATGACCAAAATACCCCTATAGCGTTTTACGCGGGTAGAAGTGCCGTTTAAGCCCGAAACTTTCCCTAGAGGTTTAAAAACATGTTTTCATGTGTCTAGAGGTCTCTGTTCAAGTCCCGGTGGTCCCGGGCAGTTTTTGTGCAAAATTATGATTTTGCCCCTAGAATAGTGTCTTTACGCCTAATGACGTAACTAAGCTAACCTAAGCAATATTAGGCTCTAATCGAAGATTAATTAATTTCCCTAATTAATCTAGAGTCAAAATAATTTATTAAAGTTAATTTGAACCTAAAATTGCTTAGATTAAACTTAAATCCCTTTTTAGAACTCAATATTCCTAGTCTTGGAATTTTGAATAGTGTTTTCTCTCTCCAATTCTTTAAATCAAGGAATTGTGTCTAGAATTGTTTAAACACTAAAATGTGTTTATAACCCACTAATGATGTAAGAACACTCTTTAATTATGTCTTGACAACCTTAATTACCCATTTTCCTTACCTAAACACTTTCTTACAAATTCCTAATCTTAATCCTAATCAAAGATACACCTAAACACAACTCTAAACTACAATTAAAATGCAAGAAAACCCTCCCCATGGCTAATGCAATTTCAGCCCTCTCTCTCTCATTTACAACACATGTTGAATTGTTTCTCACTCAAAGAACCATGCTTGAAGCCATACCTTGAACCATACCTCACCATACTTTGAACCATGCCTCACCATGCCTCAAGACCACATTATCTCACCTCATGGAACTCATGGGCTGCCCATGAGGCTGATGGCCGAAATTTCCTTCTTCATTTGCACCTTGCATTTTCTTCATTTCTCTATAAATAGATGGCCTTGGGAAGCTTGCACCACTTTTAGATCATTTGCTAAGTTTAGGAACACTCAAAGCTTTTCTTTTTCTCTCAAAGCTCTTGTGTTCTTCAAGCTCTTGGAGCTCTCCATCTTCTTCATCTTCTTCTTCCATCTTCAAGTTCATCACACCAAGTAGGGATTTCCTTCCATGTATTCTCTTCTTTAAAGTTCTTGTTTCAAGTTTGATGTTCATAGTTTCTCTTGTTTCTTTTTAGAACTTCTCTTCTACTCCTTTTTCCTTTTCATCTTCGGCCATAGGCCTTGGAGTTCAAAGAAATGAGAGCTTGATGATGAGAGTTTCATGATGATGTTCATCACTCGAAACAAACTCTAGAGCTTGATCTTTGTTCTTGAACAAAAATGTTTCTAGTTCTTCCTTTCTTGAACTCTTGAGAACTCTATCTTTGGTGATGTTTCCAAATGGTTCTAAGGACTCAATGATGAGGTCTCATGATGTTGGTGTTAATACATCATCAAGATCATGGACCCTAGAGTTTTAAAATGTTCCTTTTCCTTCTTGAAGATTCGGCCACTTCCTTTTCTTTTACATTCTAAATGTTTTGATTTTCTAAAAATGTTATGTTGAGTTCTAAGGACTCTAGACTTTACTTGATCTTGGTTTGATGAGTTTGGGTTGAGGTTTAAGTTCCTTTAAAGTCTTGTTAAGAGCTCTAGAAAGATAAAATGAACTTGCATAATTTATTTTATACTTGCATTTATATTTACATTCTTGCTATGCACCTTTACTTTCAAGTTATTACCTAAGAACATAAAGATTAAAATGGAACTTACATCATCACTTAATTTAATTCTCAAAGTCTTTCTATTTCGGCCTTAAAATCGATTGTTGTTGGGCCAAGAGCACTAAAATAAAGAATTGAACTTGCATTATCACCTAATTAATTTCTCGAATGCCTTTCCATTTCGGCCTTAAAGTCGATTGTTGTTGGGCCAAGAGCACTAAAATAAAGAATTGAACCTTGCATATTTACTTTCAAGCTTGCACGTTTAAGCTTATGCCTTGCATATTTAATTTAAGTCATCACTTTATTTTGTAAGCAAGATTAAAAATGAAAAGCATGAGCACGTTTATTTTATGTCATAACTTAAGAACCTAGAGCTCAAAGACTTGCCCATTTCATTTCAAGTTGAAGTTTAATGTGAATGCATTCTTTGAATGCATGTTTCAAACCAAGTAGTGATGATGGACTTGCAATGAGTTTTCATCTAGCTACAAGGGCCGATAATCTATGTTCTAAGTTTTTCCTGAAGCTTTACAAATCTTTATAAGGTTATGTTATCATGAGTTATAATTTTATTCCCTTTTTGAAGATGAAATATATTTTGGTCACTGACCTAAGGCTTCTCTTAGCCTCCTAATGAATTAAAATAATTTGCAAAGAGTTTTAGAGATTCTAAATTGATTCCAAGAGAAACTAGTTAACTTATGTACCTAGAGATGTCAATTTAGTTCTCTTATTGAAGTTAGATGTTTTCGGTACTGTCATGATGAGCTTGTGGCTGTATGATGATGTCTTGATGTGTTAGAATGTGTGAAAATATCACATGATGATGTAGAAATGATTCTATGCATGATAGGTAAGAAACTAGCTAACTAGAAATACCGTAAAGTTGAGTTTTAACATAGTTTTATCCCATTTAATTATGGACACTGCCCAAACTGTTTTAATGGGAATATAATTAGATTAGGATTGATTAATCATGAAAAATTTGGTTACATTTGAAGTAGGAATGAATTTTAGCACCTATAGAGAAACTAGTAACTAGAAAACCGTAAAACCGCAACTCTAGAACTCTTAGAACATTTAGTTTCTGATTCTATCCAGCACCCTTACAAGGTAGTAAACATGGTTTATAATTAGTTCAAAGGCTTAGGAATACTTCATAATTGGCTTGGATTTGATTTATAGTGATTTAGGCGAAAACGGAATCGAGAAAGGGTCTAAGACGTAGTTTCTAGAACCCTCATAATCACAAGATGTAATTTCTGCCCTTAAAGTGTAAGGTTGTCCAGATTCATTGACGAACATAAAAATTAGTAAGAATTATTAGTTGTGAGCCTATAGGTGCATGAAAGGATAAAAACGGATGATAGCGTAATTAGTTTTCAAGATTTAGACCCGTAAGGGTCAAAGCATAAGACACCATAGGCTTAAGAGCATAATGGGCTTTAATGTTTCATGCAAGTGTATGTTTTATTATGAGAACAACTTGAGCATGTGATCTCTTATGAGAGTATATAGTGTTGATGTGTTGATGCTCACGCCATGATGCGTGATGCAAAATTATGGTATTATGATGCTTATGATGCATACGATGATTATGATGCCTTATGTTGGTATTGAATGGCTATGCATACTCTATATGGTTGGTGGCATAAAGCAAGTTTGATGGAAATCCGGTGTACGCCGTTTTGCTGCCGAATTTCCTATCAAACTTGAGTACTTAAGAAAAAGCTTGTGAAAACTCCTGGGTGACACCGGTTTGGCCAAGCACCCCCAGGAATGGTTCTGGGTGACACCGGTTCGGCCGAGCACCCCCAGAACAGATGTGATGTAACACTGAGACGCATTCCTCCCGCTACGGCGGGGAGGAAACAAATCCGTGAGTATTGACATTGAGCTTGCCAAAGCGGACAATTCCTTGTGTATTAGATACCGATAGAAGCGTTTCAAAGAAGGAAATGATCCTAAGATAGGTGATCCAAGAAAGTTATGTATACCCCCTCTATTAGCCCATATTAAATCTAGTGACGACTAGTTAGGATTGAGCTCATTCCTAGGCGATAGGTGAGATGTAGTTTCGTGACCAGATTATCGCCGGGCCGGTGAATCGGTTGGACTTTTGGTGGATATGTTAAGAGGGTGGTCTTCAAGAAAAAGAACTTAAGAACTTTATTTATAAGAAAGATATCACATGAAAATTACTATGCCTCTTTATGCCACATATTTGATTCTTGTTGCCTTATGATGTGCCCAGGTATTACGACTTTCGTGTTAATGTGCATATGGTATTGTCATGCATTCATCAAATATCTGTTGCATTCATGTCATTAAGACACATACTAGAAGACACCCACTTCGGATAAGTAGATTTGAAAAGTCTAAAACCAATCCTTATGCATGTACACCTTTTTCATAATTAAAACCGAGGTGGCTGGGGACGACGACGATGACACTTGTGTTAGAGTCGGGAATTCCTACTGAGAATCTTGAATACGTTTCTCATCCCTTCCTCTTCTTCCGTGTCGTCTCTAGACAAGGATTACAACGAGGTTCGTGACTTCTGTTAAGGCTCGTGCTTAAGGATCACACTAGAAGATGGGGCGGAGGGTCGCTGCAGGAGCATAGATAGCTTAGCTTTTTGGGTTGACACTTATCCAACCTCATAGGTGGATAAGGATGACTTCACATATATGGGGGTGTTTTGATGTAAATGATGGTACAATGATGTTAGTAGTCTATGTATCTATGAAGATGTGATGATATTATGATTGATATGTATAATACTATGTTTCATGATTATCAATGGTGTGGTTACTTTTTCTTGCACGCTATGGTTATGACGAACGTTAGGTTAGTACGCGGCTCGTGTTTTGCTATCAAGTTTCAAAAAGAAAAATTTATTCGTATTTTCCGCTAAGTATTTTAATGAAAGGTTGTAAGGAATGAGACTAAAAGAGTAATAGACTAATGGTTAACCTAAATATGTTCTAGAGTATTAGGTTAAAAATTAGGATGTTACAAAACCCATTCAAGAAGATAAAGACCCAAGACTAGTCCCTTGCATTTATGTGGCTGATCAAGCTTAATTATATCTTTGGGCTTGTTAATGTTAAGTTAGTAATAATGTAATTAGGCTTGTTAGTTTCATAAAGCCCATCACTTGTTAATTTTTTATTTTTTTGAAGTTTAGGTTTTAAGTCTTGGGTTAAGTGTTACAGCCTACTTACTGAACTTTATTTTATAATCCTTGTAAACACCTTTTTGAAGGGGATTTTTGGCTAATTGAAATCAGAAACCTTTTTGGTAAGATTATCTCTTTGGTTTTTTCTTGGAACCCTAGATCTTATCAAGAGTTTCTAATTGCTCCTGTGCTGATCACCCTTGGCTTATCAATCATTCTTGATTGTGGTTGCCTCTAACCATTTCCATTTTGATTTAATTTTAACCAAGATAGATCAGAAATCATATCATTTAATGTCCTTTGCACCATTGGAAATCTACATATCAAGCAAGCCATGGCTGATCTTTGGGTTGGCATCAATATTATGCCTAGGTCAGTCTATATATCTTTGCAAATTGGATAGGTCAAGCCCACTAGGTTGTTGGTCGAGATTGCCAACCACTAGGCTTTCTGCTGATTCTAGTAGGCTAAAGATAGAGGATGACAATAGTGCTTACCAACATACATTAATCTTAGGCAGATCCTCTTTGAAAACTGCTAGGCCAACATTGATGTTTAAGTTGACACATTATACATGGAGTGTAGGGATAAGAAAGTTTGATTTTGCTTAACTAATGCTATGAAATTCCCCTCTGAGGAACATTGTGTTTTCTATTAATGTCGTTGACTATCTAGTAAAGGATGCATGTGGTAGTTTACTTAATAACGGTGCACATCCCCCTTCCTTAATCCTTCTTCTCCTATGGGATATGATGATTTTACTATGTTAGAGTGTTAGAATTGAAGCCCCTCGCTAGTGAGCTCTAGACTGAACACAACCAGAGGGACAAGGTGTTCCATGACCCACAAATGTTGAGGAAGGAGTTTCGTGAGAGGCAGAAGATCTTACTATACAAGTCCCAGATGAAATTTGTAACACCCTAATATTCGACCCAATACTACTAGTACGTACTCAGGCCAAATATTAGTCATTACTAACTGACATGGTTCTTTAAAAAGTAACTTAAAGAAAATACGAGCCAATTTCTTTTCTTAAAACATTACTTAAAATAAGAGTCGCGCGTATCCTATCGGGTCGGTATCATAAAGTGCAGAAACATAAACATAGAGGTGGCTCCAAAACGTAGCATCATCATAACTGAAATATTTCATCTTTATAATATGCCTACCCTAAGGGGCAGGGCTCTTCAAGTACATAATAACATGAATACAGCAGAAAAACAGAATACATGGAAAAGAACTGGAAAGAAGCATCCCTACCCATGTGCAACCTAAGATGGATAACCTCAACACAAAAGAGGTTTCATCCATACTATGTGACGTGCGTGTACTAAGGACTACCCTCCAATCTATGCAGCGGGATCACGGGTACGGAGGGACGTAGCCAATCCACGGGCAGAGCTCGGCGGGTGCAGGCGTGCCCTGTGACTGGATGTGTCGTTCCTGTCGGGGTCGTGGTCCGGGCACCGAGGCCCTCCGACGCTGAGTGACTGTCTCCTCGCTGCCCATCGGTCGCAGAGGCGGAGTGGGGGCAGAGCCCTCATGGTCCATGGGGGAATCCTCTGGAGGGTCCTCCTCCGAGTGCTGCGATAGCGGCACGTACTCCGGTATGTCAGCTGAACCGGCAGAGTGAGTCCGTAGGTTCCTCTCATGTCGTGTCCGTGCACGCTCAAAAATCGTAGGGTCACCATAGAGGGATGTTGGGGAGAAGCGATAACTATACACGGGGTGTGCGAATGGCCGTCCTAAAAACATGAAGATGCGCACAGTACACCGACCCTCAAAATGAAATGACCCATGCTCTGGGTCATGGTGGATCTCCCACCGTGGCGTGTCAACGTACAGCACGAACGTCGCCATCTCGCTCTGAAGACGTAATGGAAAGAAAGAGATAGAGGGAGTGAGATTCTTACTAAAGAAACTCAGTAGGGTTTTCCTCCTATCCTAGGTGTCATCATTTACGTCTCCAGGAATCTCGGTTTATTTATGAAAACCATGGACATCTATTAGTTCAATTATGAGTTTTCTAAAGTCTCAATTTCCGAGGTCCGTTCTTTTTAACATATCACTTGTATCATAGACATAAATCACATAACTTGGATCATGGAACATAAATCATATACCTTAGATCATGGAACATGGTTTCCTATATCATGGGTCATAGCACATAAATTCATATAATTATGGTGCATAAAAACATAGCTCATGGAACATGGTACATATCTTGGTTACTTGAGGTGACATTAGAACATCATCATCATTATTTTCCTGGGGCCACCCTAACTGATCTCCTTGTGGAGAAAATTCTAGGTTATGAGCTCATACCTTACTAGTCGTCACTAGTACATGGACTTATCCATTTTGATAAGTTTAAAGATCCCGACCTAAGGTACGGGTCTAGGGGGCTAGAATCACCTTATCCCCACCCTTAATCCGGTGGTTCAAGGATCATCTTCTCATAGTCTATGTCACCTTAAGTCTTAGCATGTTAATGCAAGATGCCACATAATTCATGCATGTCAAACATAATTACATCATAGGCATCTTTGAAGTCTTTAAAGAACAATAACATGCAAACATAAAACTATCATCGAAGAATAATAGTTCACATGGTATCATCATACTTGACTCATGGAGTAAAATCATCATAAGGTAAGCAAGAGCAATAAGCCTCTTAACTTGATCATGTTTGAAATCGAACATATAAGATCATGTATTCATGTTAGGCTAAAGCATAGACTCATGTCATAACAATTCTCAGATTCAGGCAATGCAAGATCATAGCTTCAAGTCATTAAATCAGAAAAGCATTCTGTTTGTAAACTTGGGTTCTGGTAATTGATTACATAAGTCTTGTAATCGAATACACAGCCTCGAGAATTCAAAACATGGAGGTCGTAGGGTTACGTAATCGATTACATGGAATTGTAATCGATTATTTTGTTTAAAACACTTTGCTGGGCCCCTAGAACATCTGGGTAATCGATTACTAGAATCCAGAATGTGTAATCGATTACACTATATAGTAATCGATTACTTTGGGCAAAAGTTCATGTTTGAGCTCGTCCGAGCTTTATGGTAATCGATTACATGGGGTGGGTAATCGATTACCAGCATCTTAAAAATCGAAATATGAGGTCTAAACATATCTGAGTCATTCCTTTGAAATGCTTATGGTGGCTAGTTTCTCTTGGAACAATTTTGAACTTCAAAAACATCTTGTCAACCATTTTAACTTGTCAAAACCCTTATAAATCTAAGAACATACCCAAAATGTTTTTGAGTACAACATATGTTTTAGAAAGACTTAAAACATGAGCTATAGGCTCTTGTGACTAATAAACTCCTCTTGGAGCTATCTTCATCACATGGCCAAAATGTACATTCCAAGAATGTTTTCCATGGTTAACCTCTTCTCAAGATGAAATGGGCAAATCTTTGAGCTCTAGTATCTTAGATGATGACATAAAATAAACGTGCTATGCACTTCATTTTAGAGTCCTTTAGAAAGTAAAGTGATAGCTCAAGGTAAATATGAAGTGCATATCCATTTTCATTCTTTGAGTTTAGTGAGGACTTGAAATATAAAATGAGATGCAAAGCTTGGAATTTAAACGTGCATAATGCAAGTTCATTCTTAGTCTTGGGGTTTAGTGGTTGCATAGAAATAAACGTGCTATGCAAAGCGTAAAGTAAACGTGAATGCAAGTTTCTTTTGTATCTTGTCGAGAGCTCTTACAAGATTTTAAGGAGGAACATAGTCCCAACCTAAAACTCATCTTCACAAGAAAAGGAAAACCCATTGGTACCAAGGCATCAAGAGAAAACATGACTTCAAGAGTCATGGGAGTGGTCAAATCTTAACAAAGGAAGGAACCATTTTTAAATCTCTAGGGACCAAGATCTTGATGATCCAAGCATCAACATCCTAAGTCCTCATCATTGAGTACATGGCTCCCTTCAAAACAAATATTTAAACAAAGTTCATGATAAAGGAGAAAGCAAAACCAAAACCATGCTTGGTTTAGGGCCAAAGCTTCAAGCTTTAGAGTTTGTTCATGTGACAAGCATCAACATGAAGCTCTCATCATCAAGCTTACATTTTTCCCATGTAAAAAGGCTCCATGGCCGAAAACATAAGAAGGAAAAGGAAGAAGATCCAAAATGTTCAAGAGAAACATAAACTCCTTTAACCAAACTTGTAAAGAATGAAACTTTCTTTAAGAAAAACTCAAGCTTTAAAGGTCTCATGGACTCATGGTCACATCTAGAGAACACTCATCATCAAGCCATCATATTCAAGGCCTTAAGGCCGAAAAACTAAGGGGAAGAAAAGGAAGAAACCAAAGAGAAAGCAACATAGAGGTTCAACCATTCATCAACTCCCAATCAAGATTCAAGCATAAGAATCAAAGACATATTTAGAAAGAGTTCCCTACCTTGTGTCTTGGAAAAGGAGGAGAGAACTTGAGCTTGAGGAACTCTTGGGAACTTGAGGGAAAAGAAATGAGAAAGCTTGAGACTTTGAGAGAAAACTAGCACCTACTCTTGGCTCAAACCTTTGCAAAAGACCAAAGTGATCAAAGGCTCACCAAGGCAAGCTATTTATAGACAACTAAACCATGGGTGTGTGGATGGGAGGGCTGGCCGAATATGTGGCCACAAGGAGAAGGAAAATCTCTTTGAGTTGTCATTCCAAAGTATGGTCATAAGTGTAGCTAGGTGTAGCCTATGACATGTCTTGAAAATGTGACCTATTTTTTTAAAATCTTGAATGAACAAAATCACTAAAATTGGGGCTGCAAAAAGGAGGAGGAAACCGTGTGGTTTCATGGCCCAAGAAGAAGAAAATATCTTCTTGACTTGTCAACTCAAAGCATGGTTTAGATGTAAAGGAAGCATAGTCTATGTATAGCCTTTAAAGAAAACTTTGAATGACTAGATAAAATATAGTTCTTTTTGAATCTTGAAAGACATAAATATTTAAATTTATAAATGAATTGAAAACCTTGATTGACTATTGTAATGCCCCGATTTTTAATAAGTGGAAAATGACTGAAATGCCCCTGAGGTCATTTTCGGCCCGGAATTCGAGGATGGCCGACTCGGCAGTCCTCGAAGGGCCAACTCAATGTTTGAAGGGGATTGAATGACCCTTGAGTGGTTCCGGAAGCGAAAATCTCGTTTTTCGCAGTTTCGGGTCAAAATGACCAAAATACCCCTATAGCGTTTTGCGAGGGTAAAGGTGCCGTTTGAGCCCAAAACTTTCCCCAAAGGTTTAAAAACACATTTTCATGTGTCTAGAGGTCTCTGTTCAAGTCCCGGTGGTCCCGGGCAAAATAAGTGCAAAATTACGGTTTTGCCCGTAGTTTCGTATGTTTACACCTAATCACACGGTTAAGCGAAACCTAAGCAATATTAGGCTCTAATCGAAGGTTAATTAATTTCCATAATTAATCTAAGGTCAAAATAATTTAATAAGGATGATTAGAACCTAAAATTTCTTAAATAAACTTAAAACCCTATCTTTAAATTCAAGGACTTTGAGTGTAGGAATCAATGAATAGTGTGCAAATAGTGCACAAATAGTGTTTTCTCTCTCTTTCCTTAAATCATGGGATTGTGATACACATTGTTTATTCACAAATGAGTTTTAAATTCTCTAATGATGTAGGAGCACTCCTAACCTTGTCATAAAATTCCTAATACACATGCTTAGTTACCTAAACTTAAGCTTAATTACTCCTAACCTTGTACCTAAACTAACCTACACTTAATCCTATCATTAGCACCTAATTACATGGAAGATTTTTCCTCTCTCCTTGCTGCCCAAATCTGAACGAAATCATCCCCCCATTATCCATCACATGTGCAAATTTTTGACACTCCAAAGACCATGCTTCCATCTCACAAAGAACCATGCTTTGTGTCATAACCTCCATGCTTTCATCCATGCTTCATAGGACATCTTCTAGAAGACTTTTTTCTCTCATTTTTGTGGCTCAAAATCAGCCAGCCCCCTCCCCCATTTTCATGAATTATTTCATTTCAAACTTAAAGGAAAATCACCTCAAATCACCTCACTTGTCATGCCTTGTCATAATTTCAATCAAGCTTGCTTTTCCAAATGAATAACCAAGTAAAATAAATCATTCCCTTCAATTATTTGTGGCTGAAAAACTTCCAGCCATGTTGGTCTTCTAGAAGCCTAATTTCATCCACAATTTAAAGAACAGATCACTCAAAAACCCATGCTTGAAGCCATACCTTGTGTCATGAGCTCCATGCTTCAAACCATGCTTGTATGACACCATCAAAGAGATATTTTCTCTTTCTTACCATCAGCCATGCTTTCCATTCTCTCACCTATCACTTTGTTTTTCTATAAATAGGGAGCTTGTGTTAGCATTGGATGCACATTGAGCATTTGCTAAAGCTTAGAGTAGTCTTGCTAGTTTCTTTCTTTCTCTCAAGTCCCAAAGAGTTCCTTTCTTTTCATCTTCATCTTTTTCATCTCTTTACTTCATCATCATCATCTCATAACCTTCACACATCACCCCATAACCTTGAATCACCATCAAACCTCTCAAATATTTCATCTCAAACACAACCTCACCTCAAACACAACTCTAACCTCCTTATCTCCCCTTGGCCGAAAACATCAAGCCTTTTGGAGGAGCTCATCATCTTGTTTTCTTCTCTCAAAGTTCAAGCTCTTTGTCTTCACTCTAGGTAGGAGTGTTTCTTTGCATCTCATTTCCATGAAAAATGAGTTTTTCTCTAGCTACCTCTTGGAATTTCTTTTTAAAACTCTCTTGGTTTCCTTCTTGAGTTTTTGGCCTTCATGACCTTTAAACTCATACATGATGGCTTGATGATGGGGACCTCTAGATGATGACTATGTGTTCATCATAATGAGACCCCTAAAGCTTGAGTTTTCTTTAGTTTTTATTATTATGCTATGAAGTTCACTAAAGTTTTCAACTTAAGAAAATAAGAATGATTTCAAAAAGGAATATGGATTACTTTCTCTTGGCCTCATGATTTCAGCCATAATTCCTTTTCTTGAAAATATGGAGATTTCTTTTGGTTCCATTCTCTTGACTTGATGAGACTATGTTGGGGTTGTGAATATTGGTTCTTTAAAGTCTTGGACAAGCTCTAGTTATTAAACCAAAATGAACTTGCATTCATATTTAGTTTATGCCTTGCCTAGCATGATTTATTTTTATGTCATCACTAATGCTCTAAGACTAAAAATGAACTTGCATATTCATATTTAATTTCCAAGCATTGCATTTCACGTTTATTATTCAAGTCATCACTTAAAATCCAAGATAATAACAAATTGCATCTCATATTTATTTTGAGCTATTTACTTTTCAAGTTCTCACTTTATTTCCCTAATGAACAATAAAAATGAAGTGCATGGCATGTTTGTGTTTTGTCATCACCTAAGGCTCTAGAGCTCAAAGATTTGTCCCAAGGTCTCAAATGAGAGTTAGACATGGAAAGCATTCTCTTAGAATGCCCACTTCGGCTATGTGAGATGAATGAACTTAGGATAAGTTTCATTTGATCACAAATGCCTATAAGCTATGTTTTATAATTTTTCTAAGTCTATGTGGATTCAAAGAACATATAGAACTAAGTTTTATGGATTTAGTACCTCTTGAAATAAATTCAACTTAGCTACTGCCCTTATAAATATCTTGATGATTTTAGATGTTAAAAATGTTTACAAAAGAGTTTTGAAGGTTTTAAAAAGGTTCCAAGAGAAACTAGTATCCTATGTGCTTTAAAAAGTATGTTTTATGCCTTTGTATGGAGAGTGTTGTTTCGGTTCCGCCTTGCTATGATTGGCCACTGTATGAGCTGTTTTAACGATGATAACATGCTTATGTTTAAGTATGATCAATGGAAAAACTCATGAGTAAAAGATAAGAAAGGTTAGAAACTAGAAAAGAATTAATTTGAGAGTTTTAGATCCCTTAATATTAGAATTTTCTGGATTCTGTCCAGCAAGGTTTAGTAATGATAATCATGGTTCTAAATTAGTTTAAATGTGTAGAAATGACTCATAATTGGTTTAGGACTTGATCTTGGTGCCTTAGGAGCAAACCGAACTTAGAAAGGGTCATTGTCGTGACTCCTAGGTACCCATAAAGTTGAAATTATGAATTCTGCACCTTTGAGATTGAGAGATATTCTTGACCATAGTATGAAGAGAGATATACTTAGTCATAACCTCCTAAGTACCCGAGAGGTTAGCTTTGAATGATTCATAACTTAGACTGTGAGTTAAAGACCATAGCGGTCAATGCATAAGACATTAAGAATATGAGAATGATATTTATATGATACGAAGGTATGTTAGATGTTTTACGATGATGCATATGTTATGTGAAGGATGATGATGTTATTCATATGAGGAATTCGTGAGGATACATGTTTTATTACGAGAACAACTTGAGCATGTGATCTCTGATGAGAGTGTATAGTATTGATGTGTTGATGCTCCCGCCATGATGCGTTATGTAAAATTATGATATTATGATGCTTACGATGCATACGATGAATATGATGCCTTATGTTGATGTTGAATGGCTATGCATGCTCTATATGTTTCGTGGCATAAAGCAAGTTTGAAGGAAATCCGGTGTATGCCGTTACGCTGCCGAATTTCCCATCAAACTTGAGAATTTGAGAAAAGTTTGTGAAAACTCCTGGGTGACACCGGTTCGGCCGAGCACCCCCAGGATAGGTTCTGGGTGACACCGGTTCGGCCGAGCACCCCCAGAACAGATGTGACGTAGTACTGAGACGCATTTCTCCCGCTATGGTGGGGAGGAAACAAATCCGTGAGGGTATTGACATTGAGCTTGCCAAAGTGGACAATTCGCTGTGTACTAGATACCAGTAGAGCGTTTCAAAGAAGGAAATGATCCTAAGATAGGTGATCCAAGAAAGTTATGTATACCCCCTCTATTAGCCCATGTTAAATCTAGTGACGACTAGTTAGGATTGAGCTCATTCCTAGGCAATAGGTGAGACGTAGTTTGGTGACCAGATTATCGCCGGGCCGGTGAATCGGTTGGACTTTTGGTGGATATGTTAAGAGGGTGGTCTTTAAGAAAAAGAACTTAAGAGTTTTACTTATGAGAAAGATGTCACAAGAAAAGTACTATGCCTTTTTATGCCGCGTATATTATTTATGTTTCTTTATGATGTGCCCAAGTATTACGATTCTCGTGTTAATGTGCATATGGTATTGTCATGCATTCATCAAATATCTGTTGCATTCATGTCATTAAGACACATACTAAAAGACACCCACTTCAGATAAATAGATTTGTAAAGCCTAAAACCAATCCTTATGCATGTACACCTTTTTCATAATTAAAACCGAGGTGGCTGGGGACGACGACGATGACACTAGTGTTAGAGTCGGGAATCCTCTTGAGAATCTCGAATGAGTTTCTCATCCCTTCCTTTTCTTCCGTGTCGTCTCTAGACGAGGATTACAACGAGGATCGTGACTTCTTCTGAGGCTCGTGCTTGAGGATCACACTAGAAGACGGGGCAAAGGGTCGCTGCAGAAGCATAGATAGCTTAGCTTTTGGGTTGACACTTATCCAACCTCATAGGTGGATAAGGATGACTTCACATATATGGACGTGTTTTGATGTAAATGATGGTACAATGATGTTAGTAGTCTATGTATCTATGAAGATGTGATGATATTATGATTGTTATGCATAATACTATGTTTCATGATTATCAATGGTGTGGTTACTTTTCTTGCACGTTATGGTTATGACGAACGATAGGTTAGTGCGCGGCTCACGTTTTGCTTTCAAGTTTCAAAAAGAAAAATTTATTCGTATTTTCCGCTAAGTATTTTAATGAAAGGTTATAAGGAATAAGACTAAAAGAGTAATAGACTAATAATTAACCTAAATATGTTCTAGAGTATTGGGTTAAAAATTAGGATGTTACAACTATATACTTTATTCTTTAAATCTTTGAATGACATTTTTCTTGAAAGATGGACATTGATTGAAAAGAGTACAAGACATGTGTCATAGAGTAGCTTGACAACCTAGACTAACCTTTATTGACTTCTAGAGAGAGGATGGTGCCAATTGGGCAACCTTGGGGAGGAAGGATATATCCTCAAACCATGTTCTAGAAGTGTGCTTTGGTGTGACATAGATTAGGCTTAGGATTAATGGCCGTTAACCAGGTACTTTGAGTAAACTAATTAGTTAAATAAAGCTAAGATCCTCAAGGTTAGAAGTGGTCTTGTAGGTTTAATGGAGTCAAACTCCATTTGACTAGAGTTACCAAGGTGACAACTTTCCTCAATTTTAGGGAGTGAATAGTGAAAACACTATTCTAGGATGCTTTCTTTAAAGAAAAAGACTAGAAATAGATTTTGGGTTCCCTTCAGCAATTTTAGGTTCTAATCACCCTTAATTAATGATTTTGGCCCAAGATTAATTATGGGAATTAATTAACCTTCAAATAGAGCCTAATATTGCCTAGGTTCTGAGTTAGGTAACTCATTAAGCCCAAAATGCACTAAGCAGGGGCAAAATCGTAATTTTACTCAAAAACTGCCCGGGACCACCGGGACTTAATCAAACCTTAAACAACATGGTTCATGCCTTAAAATCATAGTTTTAAACCTCGGGACAGAGTTCGGGTCGAAACAGAACTTTAAAACTGCCTGAAATCATCGCGAGGTATTTTGGTCACTTATGCGCAGAAATCTCAGAAATGAGGTTTTTCTGCTCCGTTAAACATTCACAATCATACAACCCCCTTCATATAACATATGAACCCTATGAGGATGGCCAAAGCCGGCCGTCCTCGTGTTTCGGGTGAAAATGACCTCAGGGGCATTTTGGTCATTTTAGCGAAAATCGAGGCGTTACAAAATTGATGTGTGGTAAGTCAAAGTCTAGATAGAGGGGACCATTTTTTGTCACTATGAGTACCCCTTGGGTGTAGTTGAGTTGGAGGACTTAAAGATCAATACCACCTATAAGATTGATGGGCATCGATTGAAGAACTCCCATGAATCTCCTAAGCATTTAAGGGCTAAAATAGGGGTTATGTGGATTGATGCTACACATCCTCCACAAGGGTTCTGACCGTCTAACATAGGGATGATAAAGGAAAGTGCAAGCTGGAAGAGAACCCATCATGAAAGAGTTTTTCTTTTTTTCTTCTCTTTTATATTTCCACATTTTATTTCTTTACAATTTTAATTTTGAGTCTTGCATTCTATTTTGTTTTTATTTGTTTCTTACATTATTCCTTTGACACTTTAGAGTTTACATGCATAGGCTAACACCACATACACTTCATTGACTTGCTTGGCATTAACTCTATTTTGTATTGCATGCATGGTGATTCATTGTGTTTGTTGGATTTGAGTACATGCACCTTACCTCTAAAAGGTCAAAGGAATATACTTGTCATGTTTCTGGATTATTTACAAGTGGTATTCAAGCCCTTATTTTTGCAACATTAGGTGCAGCTTATATAGGTGAATCCATGTAAGGCCATCATTAACTAATCTACAAAATAATCTTTTTTTCTTCTTAGTTTAGCTCACCATAATGTATGTGCGACTCAAGATAATTTACTTGGAGAACATAAATTCATAAAAAAATAAAGAAACAAGTTTTGGAATCTTTTTATTTTATATTATTTTAATATTATAAAGGGTAAAATCAAATACAATCAATAAGGTATAAATAAAATAAGTATATGATTTTAAGTGAATTAAAATAGAAAAGATTACTGGGGAATTGAAAAAAAAAAAGTAGTAGTGAAGGAAGTTGAACTAGGTGTATATAATCTAATAGAAAAGCTAGCTATCTGAATCGAACCGATGACCATCGCATTACAAATGTGATGCTCTAACCTCTGAGCTAAGCAAGCTCATATAACCAAAACTGTGCGTGCATAGCAATTTAAAAAGCTAGTAGGATCTTAGCTTTAACTATTTATTATTAGCTATTCAGAACATAATAAATATGTTATAACATAATTAAATTATTACAAACATAGGAAATCAATATTATTAGGAATTCTAGGACAAAACAAAAAGAGTATAACAATTTGAATTCTATTATTTGAACTTTACCTCTTTTATATTTTTTATATTAATATTAAAAGTACTTTTTCACAATAATAATATATGTTATCCTCAGTTTCTAAAGGTTCAAAAGGCTTTGGGGTTTCATCTTTCTTTTGCTTCTTGTCCTATCACTTTTTGCTTCTCTGTTCTGTCTAGAAGGGACTTCCTCAGACAAAATCCTCTCAAATTCTTGCTTTGCTTCTTTAGAGCTTCCTGAATTGCTTTGCAAAAAGATCGTCTTTGTCTTTGCCTTTCTCTTTTTTTTTTCTTTCTTTTTCTGCTTCAGTAGCAAATTTCTCAGTTTTAGAATATCTGATTTGGGAGCTTTGTCTTATAGAGCTGGTTTTGACATCCATAGATTTTGTTCTCTTCATGGTTTTGAAGGAGAGCATGGTGTAATCTATGCCTATAAGATATTCAAACCACTCTTCAGCAAGAGGTATCCGATGTGCTAGAAAATTCTCGTCAGCAACATTCCATAAAGAATCCCAGTAGTTTTCCTCTTTTCTTTAGTGATAGCACTAAGATATAGTCTATAATCAACTTTGGTAGATTTATCTTTTTCTTTCCCATCAGGCAAAATAGTAGCATACAGTCCATTTCTGGTAGTACGTCAATACTACCTAGCCTAGGGAGAATGGTAAATTGAATGATAGCAAATACCTTTTTCACCCCTAAACTCAGCGTGGCAGTGGTAGTGTCAATGGGCTTGTGTCATGGGGATCAGTAAGACACTTGGAGACCTTTTCAATACTTACTCCAAGCAACTTGAACTAATCACTCTATAATAGACAGGTCACTCTGGCAATGGGAGCCCTAACTACTATAGACTGCTCAGACAATGTAATCTCCAGGTAGGTGTCACGAATGGTCGTTTTAGGGTGGGCAATTCTTTGCTTCTAGGTGGGAATAGAATGCAATGACTATACCTGGAAAAGCTTTATCCAAGATGTCTAGAACTCCTCCCAGCCTTAGAAGGTGAACACTTCTTTAATAATAGGAACTTGGTTCATCAAGGAGTTGGTTAATCTTTTCTTGAGAGCAACCTTTCTCTGATGGAAGTTTTCCATATAGTATTCTTGCATCAAGGGCTCATTGTACATGAGAAAAAGTCCCCCTTTTTGCTATGGATCGGTCGAGTTCCTTTCCTTCAGCCATGGTAAAGATTGTGTATAAGAGCGCTGAATGAAAAATCTGAGGGTTTGAGGAAATGGTAAGGTTGCAAAGAAGGGAAGGGTTTGTGAAAGAAGATGAAATGGTTTTGGGTGAAGGTGAAAGCATTTGAGGTTAAAGACAAAGAAGTAAGGTGTGATGTGTGAGGAGTAAGAAGTTATTTAAGTGATGGGACATGAGGCGACGTGGGAGAGAGAAACTCAAAAAGAGTGAGGATTATCCCCCCTTTTCATTCTTCCAAAATAAGTGGTTTCTAAAACATGGAATCACTTTTTGAACTTTACTTTTTAAGCTAACGTATGCATCTTATGAACCTTCACAATAGCATTGCTTCTTCATATATGATTAATCTTTCATATTCTTAGCATGTATGACTTTCTGACCTATTTTCTGAACTTTTGACCTTTTTTCTAACCTTGTATATTGATTTTCTGATCTTGCACACCGATGTTCTAGTCTTGCAAATTGATGTCTTCAATTGGGCTTCAATTTAAAGCCATGATGGGGAGAGTCTAGAGATGTTTATGCATGAATGCTTATGGATGTTTAAAAACTTTAAGATTCAAAAGTATTTTCCAACAGCAAAAATGATCTTCAACTAATGATTTTTTGAATATATCAGATACTTGATCTTTAGTACTCACAAACATTAACTCAACATCCCCTTTTTGAACATGATCCCTAATAAAATGACGTTTAACATTAATGAGCTTGGATCTAGAGTGCTGAATAGGATTCTTAGCAAGATTAATAGCACTTGTATTATCATGAAAGATAGGGATTTTGAAATTCCTCAAGTGATAATATTCAAGTTGATTCCTTATCCATGGCATCTGGGTGCAGCAATTTATAGCAACTACATATTCAACTTTAGCTATAGGAGAGCAATGGTATTCTACTTCTTGCATGACCAAGTGATGAAGCTCTTTCCAAAGAAACACAGCATCCATAGGTGTTTTTTCTCTCTACTTTGTCTCTAGCAAAGTCAGCATTACAGTACCCTACAATCTCATAAGATGTACCTTTCTAATACCATAAACCAAGATTAGTAGTATCGGATAAATATATTAAAATCCTTTTGATAGAGTTTAAGTGTGATTGCTTTGGGTTAAATTGAAATCTAGCACAAATTCTCACACTTAATTGAATGTCTGGTCTACTTGCTGTACAGAAATGAACCAATCATTCCTCTATACTTATTTTCTGAAACCTTTTCACCATTCTTATCAGTATCGATGACTTGAGATGGATGTATAGGGGTACTCATGGGTTTGGCTTGATCCATATTAAATTTTTTTCAAAAGCTCTTTTGTATACTTTCTTAAAGGAACAAAGTTCCTTCTTTTTGTTAGTTTATCTGAAGTCTAAGGAAAAACTTGAATTCATCTTAAAGTTCTTTCTTTTTGTTGCTTTATCTGAAGTCCAAGGAAAAACAAGAATTCACCTTTCATGCTTATCTCAAATTCACTCTACATCAATTTTGAAAACATTTCACAAAGAGAATGATCAATGGCGCGAAATATAATGTCATCAACATATATTTGAACTATCATAAAGTGATTATTTTGCTCAAGAGTAAATATAGGGTTGTACCAACTTTACCTCTTTTGAATCCATTCTTTAGTAAAATGGTACTTAGCTTCTCATACCAAGCTCTGGCGGCTTGTTTTAGACCATAAAGTGTATTCGTCAACTTAAAGACCTGGTTAGAAAGGTTTTCACTCTCAAAACCAGGAGGTTGCTTCACATAAGCTTCCTTGGAGAGGAATCCATTTAGAATTATAGACTTAACATGCATTTGTTAAAGAGTAAATCCCTTGAAGGCAGCAAAAACGGGCAGCATTCTTATAGCTTCAAGCCTAGCTACTAGTGCAAAGGTTTCATTATAATCAATTCCCTTTTGTTGATTATAACCTTGTGCAACCAACCTTACTTTGCTTGTAATAACCTTTCTTGCTTTATCAAGCTTATTTCTGAACACCTATTTGGTTCCAATGATGGTCTTTCCTTTGGGTTTCTCCATGAGGGTCCAGACTTTGCTTTTCTTAAACTGATCCAGTTTCTCTTGCATAGTATCCACCCAACTTTGATCGTTCAAAGCATCTTTAATAGTCAAGCTTGATGGTGGAAACGAAAGCATAGTTTGATACATTTCTGAGGGAGGATCTTATTCTCACACCTTTGGAAATGTCCCCTAGAACTTTGTTCTAAGAAACTACTTTTGAGATCAGAAACTCCTCTGTAGTTTCTGTATCCTTAATGTTCTTCAGCTTCTCTTTCATCTTCATATTATTCTTCTTCATGCTCAAAAAATATCATTTTTTGAGGGCTTTGGAGTTCTGAGTAAGCTTTCAGAAGAGTCCATGTTTTTTAGCTTACTTTCTAAAGATTACGCTTTCATCTACTTGCTTTCTGAGGGTTCCTTGAGGTTCAGCTTCTCAAGGTTCTCTTCTAGCTCTTCAAGATCATCAGCAAAATCCTTCTTGAGCTCTTTGAATTTGATGTGGATAGTCTCTTCAATGCGTAGCGTTCTTTTGTTGTACACCTCGTAAGCTTTTGAGATCGAAGTGTATCCTAAGAAAATTCCATCATTAGATTTAAGATCAAACTTTGCAAGTTTGTCCTTGGCATTAAGAATAAAGCAAGATAAGCCAAATATATGAAAATATGATATGTTGGGTTTTTTACCCTTCCATAACTCATAAGGAGTTCCCTTGAGATTAACCTTAGAAAGATTCTATTTTGAATATCGCACTAGGTATTTATAGCCTCTGCCTAAAAACCTTTTGATAAATCAGTTTCTAAAAGCATAGTTATGGCCATCTCTTGCAAGTTTCTATTTTTCCTTTCTGCTACCCCCATGAGAGATGCCATGTTTTTAACAAAACTCTTATAAAAACATTATTTCAAATTCTCCTCCATGATATGATCTTATAGAGATAATTCAAGAATCATTTTCAATACAAACTCATTTTGCAAAAATCTTGAATCTTTCAACCACCTTATCCTTAGAAGCTAGGAAGATAACTCATATAAATCTAGAGAAATCATCCACTATAACAAGGCAATGTCTTTTTCCAGCAAGACTTATAATCTTAGTTGGTCTAAAAAGATCCATATGTAAAAGCTCAACTGGCCTAGTGGTTGAAACCCCATTTTTTATTGTGGAAAAAAGCTTTCGTCTTCTTGCCTTTCTCACAAAAATCATAAATTGAATCCTTATCAAATCTGATCCTAGGCAAGCATTTAATAAGCCCTTTCTGAGATAGCTCAAAGAAGAGCTTCATATGAACATGTCCAAGCTTCTTATACCACAGCCATTTATCATCCATGAAGAATGCAAGGCATTTTACATTTTGATCTAGAAGGTCATCCAAGAATACCAAGTGTTAACATGTCTCTTGCCAGATAAAATGACTTGTCCGGAAATAGGATTTACAATTTTGCAAGAATGAGCAGTAAATAAAATATTAAAGCCTTGATAACAGAATTGGTTGATGGTCAACAAATTGTGAACAAGACCATCAACAAATAAAACATCAAAAATTTGGTAGAAGTCATCCTTACCAACATTTCCTATACCTGTGACCTTGGTCTTACCTCCATCAGCAAACTTTACTTATCCAAAGTTCTTGGGCTTTAGGTTTTTGAACCACCTTCTGGATCCAGACATGTGTCTAGAACAACCATTGTCCATGTACCATTTGTTGTCTCGGTCAACTTGCATTCTTAGACACACTTGCAACAAAAACAATTTTTAACTCTGGTACCCAAACTTTCTTGAGTCCTCTTGGGTTAATTTTTCTTAGAGGAGGTTTCCCAACCTGTTTTACAGATTTCTTTCTCATAAAACACTTGTCAGATGGGTGTCCTTTCTTGTTACAGAAAGTACAAGAAACTCTCTACCTTTTACATTCTTTGATGAAGTTGCTTTTCCTTCCTCATCCATTTTACTCTCATATCCTAATCCAGCTTTTTGAAAATATGGCCTTTGGCCTCCAAGCATTAGTTCAAGATTTTTTGAACTATTAACTAGTGGTGTCAAATGGGCCAACCCATCCCTATTTGGCCCTAGTCCACGTGGGCCAGGGCTAAAAAGTCCACAGGGCCAAAAAGCCCATAATTACAAAAAGCCCACTGGGCCAAAAGCCCATGTGGGCCTTACGGGCTAGGGCTAGCCCACGGGCCAATCCACTTATAAAAATTTTAAAATTTATCAATGCTAAAAGGAGCTAGCCCATGGGCTGACCCATGGATTGGCCCACCTATGGGCTAGCCCTAACCCACCTACTTATTGTTTGTACAAAATTCCAAATTGGTTGTACAAAATTCCAAATTAATTGTACAAAATTCAGTGATAACTAACCCCAATTTGATGTTCAATGAGCTTCATCAGTTGCATTATCTGGAATGGCATCTGGAGCCTAAGCCATTATGATGCATTATCTTTTGGTCTATTTAATGTATCCCATTCAGGGATATGTTTGCAGTAGCCTCATTGACCATCTTTACATGTCGTACCTGCAAATGATCATTTCACTAATCTGTTAATTGACACAAAACTAGCAACCACAGAAGTAACATAATGGCATATATGTGCTGCTGAATGCTGATATTGGTAAGTTTGATGGACTACAGGATGGCCATTATGTGGAGAATCATGCAAGCACACCATGAGAGGCAGTCAAATATTGTGAATTCATTGAGATTGCTAGACATTTCCCACTCTCCTACTGAAACAAGTAAATAGCATTGTGAGCACACATACCAACTTGCTAGGATAGCCTTAACCAGCTTTGCTGCTGTGATAAAAACTATTTGGCACCATCAAGAAGAAGAGTTAGCTCTGAAGAGAAAATGCGAGGATACTCGCAAGGAGCTTGACCGCAAAACCAGGCAATTTGAAGACTGGTACAACAAATATATGCAAAAGAAAATTGTGGGGGGAGGAAAAAAACAACAGTGGAAAACTCAACACTACAAGATACATAGGAAAAGATAAACATATTGTGGTCTCACATACTTTTAGTAGAAAGGAGGCTTTGTTCAAATGCAAATCCAAAACCATTTTCATTTTGCAAATCCATAATAAAAGAGATATCAACATTCATTCCAAGCAATTTCAGATATAATATGATCAACGTAAAACAATATATATATATATATAAAGGCGAAAAAACCCAACACCTATGTACCAAAACGAGAATGCCTTATCCACATTCAACAAAGAAAAAAATGGAAAGATAGTAATGTCTTCTAGCACACAAGATATGGCAATTTTATATCTTTCTTGCATTTGTTACTCATAATCATTCTTCATCTACATCTTCATCTTCTTGATGCATTACAAATGTTTTATCTCCAAGAGTTTTACAATCATCTTCATCTGAAATAAGGACAAAATTAGAAACAATTAAAAGATCAAATAAGATTTATCAATTGGAAAAGATAATATAAAGCATATTAGGACATTACCTTCAGGGTTCAAAACAAAGCCATGCAACCAATTTCTAGTGCAAATAAGCATTTGGACATTTTCTGGAAGAGTTGAACTTCTATACTTCGTAAGAACACGTCCACCAATGCTAAAAGCAGATTCTGATGCTACAGTAGTAATTGGAATACTCAAGACATCTCTGGCCATAACTGACAATGTAGGAAATCGTTTTTCATGAGTCTTCCAATAATTCAACACATCAAAATCTTCACTGTCATCAGAATCAATTGGTGGTTCATCAAAATAGAGATCCAATTCATTCTTCCCGGTGACAGATTTTGTTTCATTTTGAAACATTTTAAACTCCTGAAAAATGTAATTCATTAATTATATGAACAAAAGAGAACAAAAGCAAAGAAATAACTAATGCTCATAATAACATACGCTAAATATCCTTGATCGCTTTGGCTTGTTTCCTTCTCCGTCAGACCTATTCAACGTGCTGGACTCAGTAGAAGACTGAGAAGCACTCGGAGCACTAAGATTGTAAGAATACTCCCTATAAAGCTTCTCAAATTTTTCCCTCACAATTCGAACCTTATCTCCAGAGGTTGAGAGATCAAGTTTCCTATAGCAGAAGTTCAGAAAATCTAGCTTTAATCGAGGATCAAGAATGGCTCCAAAAGCCAAGACTACACTGTAATCCTTCCAGTATTTGTCAAATTTTTCCATCATTCTTTCAGCCATATCTTTGATCACATCCTCCTCATTAAATTGGTTTTGATCCAACATGCATTGAATCTTCCAAACTTGCATAAAATACAAGTTTGAAGTCGGATAAGATGAACCCGAGATTAGATTTGTAGTATCATAGAAGGGTTCCAGAAATTCACACATCTTTTCTGCCCTTCTCCATTCTTCAAATGATGGACAATATCTGTAATTATTGTCTATTACGCGAAGGATATCAAACGCTCTTTCAAATTTTATTGCACTTTCCAGCATCATATATGTCGAATTCCATCGAGTTGAAACATCTAATTTCAAACCTGTGCTTTCACCAATGGCAGCTTGTTGCACACATTCTTTAAACTTTATCATTCTCGCATCCGATCCCCTCACAT
Organism: Dalbergia cochinchinensis; assembly: GCA_031216125.1. Taxonomy (NCBI): domain Eukaryota; kingdom Viridiplantae; phylum Streptophyta; class Magnoliopsida; order Fabales; family Fabaceae; genus Dalbergia; species Dalbergia cochinchinensis. The sequence goes on from CM062376.1 coordinate 7,139,979, forward strand.
ATTTGACACTTTCTCTAATTTTAAACAATGCTTCGCTTGCCGCTTTTAAACCCTCTTGCACAATAAGATTAAGTATGTGAGCACAACACCGCACATGAAAAAATTCTCCATCACATAATAAATGATTTTGCAGACGTAGATGGGTCTTTAAAATATTTTGCATGCTATCATTTGCAGAAGCATTGTCCAAAGTAATGGAGAACACCTTCTTGTCAATTCCCCATTGCTTTAGGCAATCAAATAACATGGCTTCCAATTCAACCCCCGTGTGTGGAGGCTTCATTCGACAAAAATTAAGTATTCTACTGGTCAGTCTCCAACTTTCATCAACAAAATGCACGGTTAAACAGATATAACCCTCTGTGGTAGATGCTGTCCATACATCAGAAGTTAAACAAACCCTATTGGGGATCCTAGACATCACTTTCTTAAGTTTGTCCTTTTCTCTAAAGTAAATTTTCCGAACATCTGACACCACAGTATTCCTAGAGTGCATCACAACACTAGGGTTCAAATATTTGGCCCATTCATTGATCTTCTCATACTCAACAAAGTTAAAAGGAAGATCATGTTTGATTATAGCTTGTGCAAGTAGATCACGATGAGTCTTTTGATTAATCTTAACCATACTAGATTTCCCCTCTTGATAAGACAACATTTCAGCTCTATTGACATTTGCATTCGCGATGCTTTTGCAACTTGCTACATGACGACTTAAATGGGAAGTTCCATAATTATTCTTGGTCTTAGGATTTTTGCCAACTGCATAGCTACGACCACAGTAATTACACACAGCTCTTTCTATACCATCCTTATCTATCGCATTCCTTGTAAAAAATCCCCAAACGCCTGAGGTTTCTTTCTTGGATGACTCAGCACTTGCAGATACTCCAGTAGGAGTTTCACAAACATCTTCGTCATCAACATTCACAATATTGTTCACTGACTCCATAATAATATACCTTTCATAAATGCCTAAACATTAAGACAAACATAATTTCATGAACAAACATACAAGTATACAAACAAAGAGGAACATTGCATAACATAGCTTTAATGACTATTAAATTAAATAATATCGAAATGATAGAATATTAAGCAAAGTAAGTAAATACTAATCGCACATATGTTTTAGAAATGAAACGACAATTAAAAATAGCTCTCCATACAATAAACTGATTTCTTTGAAAATTAAATCCTAAAAATGAATCAAACGTCAAATTAATTAATATCCATGTGGGGGATTAGAGTCAAATCATCATAATTAAAAACAAAGACCTATATTAATTAAAGACGCTCCATTTAATTGATGGATTAATTATTTGTTTTTTTCTGGACAAAGAACTAAGTTAGAGCATAAAATGAAGCAGCAAGCCTCTCTTTTCGTTAAGAAGATATGTGAGTACATATAGCAAGCAAATTAATTCTGCGTGAATCATGTCATATATGCTTTCATGTGAGCTTCCTTTTATATGTTTTATTTACGCCGAAAGACTAATTTCTTTTTTGAACTAACTCCACTTACAATTATCTCTGCCTTTGAAAGTGGAAGGAAATTAAAAGCGGTGAGCTGTTGCTAGCTATTGATGAATTCAGACACCTCTAATTGCACATAAAAAGGCTTTGAGGAGAAAACCAACGATCCATGGTTCTTTCTTAATTCTTATAGTACCCCTCACTCACACAAAGGTCTTTTTCTCTCTCTTTCTCTCCTTCTCTCTGTGCTGTGTCCAGTAGTTACAAACTCTTTCAATGTCAAAAATATGACATAATGCATAGTAAACTGAAACTTATATTTTGATTGGAAATAGTATGTAGCTATTTAAACCAACTCCACTGTCAATGGATGTCCGTTGTTCACATGTTAAAGAATAAATCAATAGCCCAAAAAAATGGGGAAAAATCAAAGCTGTTACTTAACGTTCATAAATCATAATTGGAACGGTCCATTACTCAGCCATGCCAACTTCCAACTACTATTCTTATGTAATGGTTTATGACTTTGTGTAGTACAAGTTGAATTGTCCACATCTACCCTGCTTCTGTGTTTCCAAGCTTAACCAAGTACCCAAAAAAAATTTTGAGAACGAAAACGATTTAAAAATACTGAGAAAAAAGGAGGTCAGATGCACTTGTATTTCATCCAACGGTTCGTAAGCGAAAATGAAAATAATACTGAGAACGAAAACGTTTTTAACTACTTGGATGATGAGACCACTTTCTGGAAACATATATATTTTTCCAAAAAGAAAAACTTCCAAAATTCGGACATTATGCAATTAGCAAATAAAACAAAATGAAAAGGAAAGAGAATCATGAACACAAAACCTGGAGAAGTGCAGTCATGAAGAGATGAAAAGCTTGTGTGGATGGCGTCGTTGATCTGGTGGTGTCGCAAACAGAGGAAGCTTGCAACTCGGAGTAGAGGCGACCGTTCATCAACGTGGAGCATAGCGGTGAGACGACCGGAGCGGAGCGGCGTCGGCGATGGTGTGGGACTGGGGTGCCTCTGGTGGTGCCGGTGGGTAATCAACATGGACTGGGACAATGACTTCCAACAGGAGCGTTTGTTATTTGGGGATTAGGGATTGTGATTTTGAAGTGGAGTGGGTATGGATTGTGATTTTGAAGTGGCCTTGGGGGAACACGGTACACGGTATGGGATTATTTAATGTGATTGGGATTGTTTTTTTTAATGTGTTTTTTATTTTTTGCTCACGAAATGGGGCTAGCCCATGGGCCATTTACTTGCAACCCACATATTTGGGTGGGTTATATGGGTCAGGGCTTAAAAAGTCCACTAAGTGTTGTGGGCTGTTATTAATGGGGCCAAATAAAATGGGGCTGGGGCTAGCCCCAGGGCTATGGGCCATTCTGACACTACTACTATTAACCATATTTTCAAGGTCAGATTTGAGAAGCTTTGAAGTTCTTCCAAGTTTAGAAATAACTTTATGAGTTTTCTAATTTTTTTCAGCGACTTCAGCTTCTAAGTCATTAAGCTTAATATTTAAAACCTTGTTTTCTCCTTTTATTTATTCTTTCTCAAGCCTTAGATTCTCAACTTTTGATTTAGCCATTTTAATTTCTAAGACAACTTTTTTATGGTTTCCTTTTAGGTTGAGATAGTGAAAGGAGAGGGTCTAAGAATTTTCAAGCAATTTGTCATATAAAGACAATAATTCATCATAAGAAGGATCAAGTTCAGAAGATTTATTTACCTCAGGTTCTCTTTCTGAACAATAGCCTGCTATGAAGTATAGGTTAGCAACATCTTCTAGTCATCCTAGTTTTTTGAGCCTTCTTTTTCCAACTCTGAGTCACTCCACATGGCCAATATCCACTTCTTCCTTGAAAAGAACTATTTTCTGTGGACCTTTGAGCTTGGGACATTCAGTTTTGAAGTGTCCCTTCTCACCACAGTTATAGCAAGTAATGCTTTCCAGCTTTCCTTTGCCTTTTTGGCCTTTCTGAGGTTGATGTCTTTTTTCTTCTTTGTTCTACTTCTCCAAGCTTTGGACATCTTCCTCAAATGAAGATCTCATCTCCTTCCTCTTTTTCAGACACATCTTCTGATTCTTTATCGCCATGAGAGGTTTCAGCAACTTTCATTGCTTTACCTTTAGTCATTTTTAGTATGATGACTTCAGGGCCATGGATTTGCTCTTATTCGTAGTTTCACCATGAACCTCAGAGAGCATAATCTCATGGGTTTAAGGCGACCCAATGAGTGCATCCAAGCCAAGAATTTGAAGGTCTTTGGCTTCTGTGATGGCAGTAACTATGGGAAGCCATTTTGTAGGGAAGCTTCTTAGAATTTTCTAACTATTTCAGAGTTAGAATACTTTTTGTAACACCCTAATATTTAACCCAACACGCCTAGGATGCATTTAAGTTAATTCTTAGTTATTACTCTTTGTTTCGGTTCTTAACTTTACTTTATTAAAATTCTTAGCGAAAATATGGGTAAAATTGTTTGAAACTTAAAATGAAAACATGAGCTGTGCAAACTTAAAGGAGCTACACAATCCGTCTCACATACATGGTGACAAGGAAAAATGAAATACAACATAGATATACATAAATGCAAGCAATAATCATAAAGCATCATCATAGGTTCATACATTAACAATAACAGTTGTTCCAAATTACATACCATGATACTAAGCACTTAAAATAGTAGCATCATGCCCACCATTAATGTTTGGGGCAGAATAGTCATCCATGAAAGCATAAAAAGAAACAAACACAATACGTCTAGCCAAGGTATCTCCTCTCTACCAGTTCTACTGAGGTGAACCTAAAGTAGATAACCTCTAAGATACAAAAGAAGGCTATCATCACCATGACATATGCAACGGTACCCCAGGATCCACTACTCGCTCCTACTGCTGTCCTTCCCTGGAGGAAGGAAGGTATCCAATCCACTAAGCCAACTCATCGGGTGTGGCCAAATGGTAAGCTGGACGAGTGTGAGCACCTCGGTGTGGTTGCATAGCTACCCTAGCTCTTCTCATAGGCTGGGTCACTGTGGCCTCGCTACATCCTCCAAACTCCACAGGGACGATCGGTGCGGAACCCACCGAAGGGCACTAAGTAGCTGAATCCTTGGATGGGTCGTACTGAGAATCCATTGTGTGAGGTGGGGATCGAGGGATGTACTCGGGATGGTCACGGATGGTAGAAGCAGCAGGATGGGTACGACGAGTCTGCTCTCCATGTAATCGAGCACGCTCAAACACAAGGTTGTCACCGAACAGAGAGGCGGGGGAGAACTTGAAGCTAGAGACTAGGTATGCAAAAGGAAGCTCCATGAACACAAAAAGTTGTACAACACAGAAAATGGTACAATTGATGAGCGGCGTCAAAATGCATCTCCCAAGGGGCGCGTTAACAAAGATCCCGAACGAAGCCATCGTTCTCTAAAGACGGGATAGAAAGAAAGAAGGAATGAAAAACTTATAAAAGAATCTCAGTAGGGCTCTCGTCTCTTAACTAGCATTATCACCTATGTTCTCAGGAACCTCAGGTTTCATTATGAAATAGTAGGCACAAATGTAGTTCATTTATTAAGTTCTAAATACTATTAGTGAAGGCCCATGACTTTTAACATGAGTTTAAATGCCATGAATGCATCGTACCATACCACAAACTGTATGTCAATAGTAGGTGCATCATACTATAACCAATCATATGTAAAATAATCAATGACATAAGGAAAACAAATAGCATGACATGATTTCTTCCTTTTTATTCCTTAGTGACTTAAATTTCTCATTACTCTTTGTGGGGGCCACCCTAATACTCTCTTCTCTTGAGAGTTCTAGGTTATGAGCTCATACCTCACTAGTCGTCACTAGCTTTACACTTACCCTCTCGATAAGAAAATTCCCAACTCCCGGAGTGTGGGTTAAAGGGGCATTGGATCACTTTCTGATGGGCCGAGCCCATTACGAAAAGATCACCTCCTTGGATCACCTTACGCCAAGCCCGACCTGTTATGGAAGGATCATCTCCAAATGTTTTATGTCAGCTTTAATCTTAGCATGTTGTTTAGAGATGCAAGCATGTGCATATAATCACATCACCATAATCTATCATTTAACTTATCATGCTCAAAAACATATCAACTATGCATCCCCAAATATCTCACTCATAATTTCAAATTCACATAAACATGCCATCATCAACGTTTTATTAAAGGTAAACAAGCCCCTACCCAATATGCCAGAATCAAGGATCGGACTCAACTAATGCATATGCTATGTTCAACAAGGTATACATACATATAAGGTATTAAAGATCATCACAGATATTATTCACACTGCCATGCTCAAGTTATCGGTAATCACTCATTAGCCCTTAAACGAGTCAAAACTACAAATTGGGTTAACCTAACATTAGTAATTATTCTTTTATGCATCTAAGAGATCAATTACCATGATTCCTACTGATTTTTAACCTCATGAACATTACCAATCAAGGCCGTAAAGTTTGGACAGCACTTAAAACTAAACCTTTTGGGATTCTAGAAATTACATCTTTGACCCTTTCATATTATCGGCTTTTCCTAAGATGCTAAAATTAACTCTTATACCAATTATGAGTGATTCTTACACATTTACTAAGTGTCAAACATCTTTTTACAGAGTTATAGCTTGCTGAAATAGAATCCATAATTCCATCCTTAAGAGAGTTCTAGAAATCACATTTTTTATCCTTTCTAGTTACTAGTCTTTCCCTAAGTGCTAAAAATAATTATTACACTAATTATTATCAAATTTTACACTCTTAAACAATCCCAAATAGTACCATACAATAATGAAACAGTTCAAGCAGGAACTAAAAATTGAGTTGTTAAAAGCTTCCAAAATTACAATTTTACTTATTTCTAGTTACTAGTTTTACCTAAGGTGCCAAGGAAGATTTTGACAACAATTAATAGTAATTTTTACACCTCTAAACAATAGCATATTACAGAATTAAAAGAATCAAATCAATAGCTATAATTTAACTTCTAATAGCATCGAAAAATTGCAAGATCAAGCATTTCTAGTAACTAGTTTTCTTCCAAATTTATTCTAAGTCAAAGAAAACACTTGAAATTAATTTATCCTTTTGAAAATATAAATATAACCCCTTAGGGCAGTAGCAAAAACAAGGATTTTCTTACTAATATTTTGTCCATAAAAATCATATGGTCAACACCTTTAGAGTCCCCAATTTCTTCAAAAAAATAAACAAAGGGGTCATAGACACAAGTTTTGAATCTTAAGATAAAATAAAATTCCATTCCAAGACCAACACTTGTCATGGCCGAAAATACCTTCAAGAGAGGTAACCATGACTAAAACTTTCATTTAAGATACAAAGGTAAGTCTTTGAGCTCTAGAGACTTAGGTGATGACAAGAAAATAAACATGATATGCAACCTCATTTTAGTCTTTATCATTAGGAGGTGATGGCTTGGAAAAGTAAATATGATGTGCAAGACTTGAAATATAAACATGAAAATGCAAGTTTATTTTTAAGTCTTTGAAGCTTAGGTGATAACTTGAAATATAAACACGAAATACAAAACATGAAATTTAAACATGAGAATGCAAGTCCATTTCTTTAGTATTCAAGATTTAAAGTGATGACTTGAAAATAAACATGATGTGCAAGGCATTGAAACATAAACATGAGATGCGAAGGCTTGAAATATAAACATGATGCAAGTCCACTTTTACATCTTACTAGAGCTCATTTCAAGACTTCAAGGAATGATACTTTCAACCCCATACAATCTTAACAAATGGAAGTGAGCTTCAAAGTCTCTCATCATTATGGTTCCAAGAACCTTGTTTCTTTAGACTTACCATCAAGTTCAAACAAAATCAACTTCAAGAACAACAATAAAACAACATTTTCTCATTTTTCTCTTGAAGTTAAAAATCAAACCTTGAGCTCTAGAGGTCGAACAAATAATGGTACCACAACTAACATCAAAGATCCTCATCATCAAGCCATGGTCTTTAACCATTCAACAACAACAAAACCAAAATAAAAAAGAGAGGAAAAAGGAAAAATCAAACCAAAAAAAAAAGACAGAAAGAAAAGAAAAGAGCAAAGCTCATCCATCATCATCCAAGAACCTAAAAAAAAATAAAGAGGGAAAAAGAGAGAAAACTCAAAACAAAAATCCCTACAAACGATATTTTCTTTTTGAAAAGAAAGAGGTTGACCTTGTACAATAAAATGAGAAGAAAAAATCTTTTCTTAGGCTCAAGATGGATTCGGCCAAAGGAAGAAGAAAAGGAAGAAAAGTTTTTCTTGAGTTCTTATGTTTAAAGATGGAAAGGTTGTGTTTCTTGAGGGTGGTTTATGGTGGTGATATGGTGATTTGGGGTTGAGAGGTGTAATGCCCTGATTTTCACTAAATTTTCAAAATGACCAAAATACCCCTAAGGTCATTTTTACCCGAAACACGAGGACGGCCGGCTTTGGCCATCCTCATAGGGTTCATATGTTATATGAAGGGGATGGTATGATTGTGAACGTCCAACGGAGCAGAAAAACCTCATTTCTGAGATTTCTGCGTATAAATGACCAAAATACCCCTGTAATAGATTTAAGGCAGTTTTAAAATTCCGTTTTGACCCAGACGTTGTCCCGAGGTTTAAAACAATGATTTTAAGGCATGAACTATGTTTGTTTAAATCCCGGAGGTTCCGGGCAACTTTTAGTGAAAATTACGATTTTGCCCTTGCATATTGCATTTTAAGCTTAATGAGTTATTTAACTCTAAACCTAAGCAATATTAGGCTTTAATTAAAGGTTAATTAATTTTTGTAATTAATCTAGAGCCAAAATCATTATTTAAAATTAATTGGAACCTAGAATTGCTTAGGGAAATTCAAACTTAATTCTAGTCTCTTTCTTTAAAGAGAAAAAGTATCTATGAATAGTGTTTTCACTATTCACGCTCCCTTTTCCAAGAAAGGTTGTCACACCCACATCACTAGTCATAGAGGTATTGACTCCATTAAACCTACAAGACCACTTCTAACCTAGGATATTATAGCTTTAATTAACTAATTAGTTTACTTAAAGTACCTACTTAACAACCATTAATCCTAAGCCTAATCTATGTCACACCAAAGCACACTTCTAGAACATGATTTGAGGATATATTTTTCCTCTCCAAGGCTGCCCAAGTGGCGCCACCCTCCCCCTAGAAGTCAAATAAAAGTTAGTCTAAGTTGTCAAGCTACCCTATGATACATGTCTTGTACTCTTTCAATCAATGTCCAACTTTCAAGAAAAATGTCATTCAAAGATTTAAAGAATAAATTATATAGTCAATCAAGGTTTTCAATTCATTTCTAAATTAAAAATATTTATGTCATTCAAATTCAAAAAGGAATGAATTATTTTTGTGGTCATTCAAGCTTTCAATCAAACTTTTTCAAGACACTATGTCTTACACCACCTTACTTATGCTTTGGAAATTCAAGCCTAGAAATATATTTTCTTCTTTTTGGACATGGAATGCACGGTTTTTCCACTCCTTTACAGCCCAAAATTTTATGATTTTATTCATTTAAAAGGTTTGGAAATAAGCTACATTTTTAGCCATACTTTAGGACATACATAGCTAGACTTTTCACCATGCTTTGAATGACTAACACCATGCTTTGAACAAAGATATTTCTTCCCTCTTGTGGTTGTAAAATGGCCGAGTTTTTCCCCCCCAAAAATACCACCATTATTTCAATTCATTTTACTTCTCTATAAATAGGTAGCTTAGGGAACTTTAAGCACTTTTTGTTCATTTTACTAAAGCTTAGAGTTTAGAGCACTTTGAGGTTTTCTTTCTCTCTCAAGTTCAAGAGTTCATCCTCTCCAGCTTCTTCATCTTCTTCATTTCCTCTCAACCCCAAACACTAGGTAGGGAGCTTTTCAAATAATGCCTTTCCTTTTTTTTTTATCTTAATGCTCAATGCTTGATCTTGCTTGAATGTTGTGTTGTGGTGAGTTTCCTCACAAGTTTCATTTCAGTTTTCTCCTTCTTTTTTTCTTTCATTTTCGGCCTCAAGGCCAAGGTAATGAGAGCTTGATGATGAGTGCTCTCGAAGATGAAACCATGAGTTCATCTTAAAGTGATGCCTCTAAAGCTTGAACCTTTCTTAAGAAAAAGTTCCATCCTTTCTCCTTTTTCTTTCTTTTTCGGCCTCAAGGCCAAGATGAGGAGAGCTTGATGATGAGTGCTCTCTTGAGATGACCATGTGTTCATCCTAACATGAGACCTCTAAAGCTTGAATCTTGTTTGAGAAAAGTTTCATCTTTTTCAAGTTTTGGTTAAGACAAGGTTATGTTTTTCATGAAACCTTTTTGGAACTTTTGTTTCCTTGATGTTTCGGCCATAAAGGCCTAAGGTACTTGGAAAAAAGGATAGCTTGGTGATGAGAGCTTCATGTTGATGTTTGTCACATGAAAAACCTCTAAAGCTTGAGTTTTCTTAAGAAAAGTTTATTATTTCCAAGTTTTACTCAAGAAATAGTTGTGTTTCTCTTGAACCTTTGAAAACTCCATTTCTTTTCTGAGGTTTCGGCCATGAAGGCCTTTGGGACTTGAAAAAAATGGTAGCTTGATGATGAGGGCTTCATGTTGATGTATGTCACATGAAAAAAACTCTAGAGCTTGAACTTGGTTCCTAGACCAAGTATGATTTCGGTTTTATTCCTTTATGTTTACCATGAGTTTGGTTTTGATGGAAGTTTAAAGCATAGTAAAATACTCAATGATGAGGACTTGAGATGTTGGTGTTTGAATCATCAAGATCTTGGTCTCTAGAGTTCAAAAATGGTTTTTTTCTTCATGATGAGGATTCGGCCACCTCATGGTTTTTGAGGATATAACTTCTCTTTTTATATATCTTGGTGTTATTAGTGTGTCTTTTCTTGTGAGGATGAGTTTTGGGTTGGACTTAGTTCCTTTTTAAAGTCTTTTAAGAGCTCTAGTTAAGATGTAAAAGAAACTTGCATTCATATTTACTTTATGCTTTGCATAGCACGTTTATTTTCTATGCTCTCACTAAGACCTAAGATAATGAATGAACTTGCATAATGCATGTTTATCTTTCGAGCTTTGCATCTCATTTGATGTTTCAAGTCCTCGCTAAACTCCAAGAATAAAAATGAATATGCACATCATATTTACTTTGAGCTATCACTTTACTTTCGAAAGGACCCTAAAATGAAATGCATAGCACGTTTATTTTATGTCATCACCTAAAATACTAGAGCTCAAAGACTTGCCCATTTCATCTTGAGAAAAGATTTATCAAGGAGATATTCCTTGAAAATGCATTCGGCCATGTGTATAGGAATGACTCAAAAATGAGTTCATTTAGTTACAAAGGCCTATAAGTGTATGTCTTAGAATTTTTCCTAAGAGTAGATGAACTTAGCAAAAGCTTTAAATGTGATTTCAAGTTTAGATTCTTTGTCAAGGGCAAGTTTAAATAGCTACTGCCCTTGGTGTTTTATGATGGGTTTTGGCACAATAAACTTTGATTTTATGTAGTCTTGAAGTCTCAAAAAGGTTCCAAGAGAAACTAGTGAGTCATATGTTTGAAAGTGAAGTTTTCCCATGTTTTCATGCCTCAAGTTTTCGGTTTTTCCTTGTTAAAATTCCAGCACCTTAAAATCTGTTTTGGGTGGTCTAAATATGCTTGAATACCTTACTAAGTATGTGATAATTTTTCTAGGCATTCCAAAGCATCATTTGTAACTTTGTTTGCTTAATGTGTGGATTCTAGTGCTACTTAAAAACAGAAAAATTGAGGTTCTGTCCAGCATTGTTAAAGTAGTTGGAATCACATAATATGATGCTTAGATGAATGAGAGTGACTCATAATTGGTTTAGGTATTAACTAATGTACCATAGAAAAAGTCGGAAGTGAGAAAGGGCTTAAAACGCATTTTCTAGGACACATAATTCATCAAGATTGATCAACTACCTAAAGCTGTCCAACCATAATTAATTAGGATTTAGAACTTAATGGATTATGGTAATGAGGTTAATCAATCCCATAAACATACAAGAAAATAATGGGATAGTTTGAGGTTACCTAATTTAGGGATTTCTACCTTAAGGGATGATGCCTCTCATTTAATGATGAATTGATGTGTTAGCTCATGACGTATGTGGTTCCATGTGAACTATTACCCTTATGTGATGGTTTGTAAACTCATGTTATTGCTTCTTTAAAAGAACCTTAGAGATGCCGAAGTGGTAATTATGTGTTATGCATTAATTATGTGGCATCTTAAAGTAACATGTTAAACTTAGGGTGACTTAAAATATGAGAATGTAATCCTTTGAAACCACCAAACCACCAAACTAAGGGTGGGGACAATGTGATTCTAGCCCCCTAAACCCGTACTTAAAGTCGGGAAGTTGACTTATCCCAAGGGATAAAAGTCTAGATACTAGTGACGACTAGTGTGGTATGAGCTCATAGCCTAGAGATTTCTCAAAAGGGAGAAATATTAGGGCGGCCCCAGTTTAAGTAAAAGTTTTAATGTCACCTAAGTAACTAAGATAAGTCACCATGTGCCAAGTACCAAGTTATATGATTTATGTTCTATGATCCAAGTTATATGATTTATGTTCTATGATCCAAGTTATATGATTTCCGTTCAAATTATATGATTGAAGTCCCACAATTTATTTCCCATGATTTATGTAAATACAAGTGATATGTTAAAAGGAACGGATCTCAGAAATTGAGACTTTAGAAAACTCATAATTGAACCAATATATGTCCATAGTTTTATAAATAACCCGAGATTCCTGGAGACGTAGATGATGACACCTAGGATAAGAGGAGAACCCTACTGAGTTTCTTTAGTAAGAATCTTACTCCCTCTATCTCTTTCTTTCCATTACGTCTTCAGAGCGAGATAGCGACGTTCGTGCTGTTCATTGATACACCCCGGTGGGAGGTCCACCATGACCCGGAGCATGGGTCATTCCATTTTGAGGACCGATGTACTGTACGCATCTTCATGTTTTTGGGATAGTCATTTGCACACCCCGTATATAGTTATCGCTTCTCCCCGACATCCCCCTATGGTGACCCCACGATTTTTGAGCGTGCACAGACACGACATGAGAAGAACCTACAGACCCACTCTGCCGGTTCAGCTGACATACCGGAGTACGTGCCACTATCGTAGCACTCAGAGGAGGACCTTTAGAGGATTCCCCCATGGACCATGAAGACTCTGCCCCCACTCCGCCTCGACGACCGATGGGTAGCGAGGAGACAATCACTCAGCATCGGAGGGCTTCGGTGCTCGGACCACGACCCCGACGTAGATGACACGTTCAGTCATAGGGCATGCCTACACCCGCCGAGCTCCGCCCATGGATTGGCTACGTTCCTCCGTACTCGTGATTCTGCTGTATAGATTAGAGGGTAGTCCTTAGTGCACGCACGACACGTAGTATGGATGAAACCTCTTTTGTGTTGAGGTTATCCACCTTAGGTTGCACATGGGTAGGGATGTTTCTTTCTAGTTCATTTCCATGTATTCTGTATTTCCGCTGTATTCATGTTTATTATGTACTTGAAGAGTCCTGCCCCGTAGGGTAGGCATATTATATATGAAGTATTTCAGTTGTGATGATGCTATGATTTGGAGCCACTTCTATGTTTATATTTCTGCACTTTATGATACCGACCCGGTAAGATATGCGCAGCTTCTATTTTAAGTAATGTTTTGAAAAAAAAATTGGCTCGTATTTTCGTTAAGTTATTTTTCCAAGTAAAAAGAATCATGATAGTAAGTAATGACTAATATTTGGCCTAAGTACGTACTAGTAGTATTGGGTCGAATATTAGGGTGTTACAAGAGGTGGTGGAGGAAGTGGTTCTTGTGGTGGAGGAAGTAGAAAAAGAAATCTTTGAGAAGTGAGAGAAGAGAGAATTTTGATAGCACTATTTTGACACAAGCCTTTGGCCAAACAAATGAGAGGTAAAAATGAAACTGTTTGAGTGTTAACAAAAAATAAATATGAGGGTGTATAGGGGAGGAGTGGCCAGCCATGAGGAAAGCATGGGGGAAGGAGATATTTTCATTTCTTTTGGGTTAAGAGTTGTGTTTAGAGATAAATTTGATTAGACATATTTGGTTAGGAATTGGTAATTGAGTGTTTGGGCTAGAAAGCAAGGAATTAAGGCCATGCAAGACAAGATTAGGAAGTTGTCTTGTTCACTTAGTGCAAATTTACCTTTATTGCTAGGAATCTCATCCATCATGGTTTCCATGATTTAAGGAATTGGAAAGAAAAAACACTATTGCACTTGACATGACACAAGTCTTAGATTAAGGAAGGGATTTTGAATTTTCCTAAGCAATCTTAGGCCCTAATTAACCTCAATTAATTATTTTGACTAAAGATTAATAATTAAAATTAATTAATTTTTAATTAGAGCCTAATATTGTCTATGTTTCGTTAATCACATAATTAAGTTCATTATGCCCTTAATTAAGGGCAAAATAGTAATTTTATACAAAAACTCCTCGGGGCTGCCTGGGCTTAAATGGATATCATGCATCCCTTAAAAACAACATTTCAAACTCTTGGGTAAAATCCGGGTCTATTCAGCAATTAATTCCACATTAAATTACCTTGGGGGTATTTAGGTAATTTCGCATGCAAAAAAACCAAAAATAAGATTTTCACCTCTATTAATACGTATAACACATATAATCCCCATTTAACATTAAAATAACCCTTTGAGAATGGCTAGGATTGGCTATCATAGAGTTTCAGGTAAAAATGACCTTAGAGGCGTTTTGGTCATTTGTACACGGGGAAAAATTGGGGCGTCACACTTTTGGCCCAGCCCCTTTAGTTGGTTTATGATATGCATAAACCTTGTAGTCATGTCATCAATACATTCTTGTTTGTTCATTTTGCACATTTCATATTGATGAATTAGCATGCTGATCTTAGTCTCCCTAACTTGGTCTATTCCTTCATGCAGCATGTATAGTCTATCCCAGATTTCCTTGGTTGTGTTACAAGCAATAATCTTATCATATTCAACTTTTCTTAGTGCACAAGTGAGTAGAGACTTAGTCTTGGAGTTCAACTGAACTCTAATTTTATGTGCTTTATCCACCTACTCCTAGGGACTTCTCTAAAGGTGGAAAGTGCATCTTCAGTTCCTGGAACTTCCTTTGTTGGAACGTAATATCCTTCTTGAATGATCTCCCACAAGTCAAAACTTGTGTATTTGATGAACAACTCTATTCTATCTCTCTAGTATGCATAGTCTCCACCATCAAAGAGTGGTGATCTGTTTATGCAGTGTTCCTCTGTGATATGAATATTTTGTGCCATACTTCCTTAGGATCTTTAACCTTTGAAGTCGTTAGATTGCTCAACCCCTTAGAGGCTTGAGTTCTGATGCCAATTCTAGGTTAAAAAGTGCTCAAGAAGAGTGGTTGAATTGTGCTTGGACTTTTCTTTCCTGAAAAGCTTAAACGAATACTATCAAGTATAAACTTAAAGTACAACAGAAATAACATTACTTCAAAAGCTTTTTGAACTATAACAAAGATGTAAATAGCATGTAACACCCTAATATTCAACCCAACATGTCTAGGACGCATTTAACTTAATAATTAGTTATTACTTTTTTGTCCCAATTCTTAACTTAAACTCTTGGAAATACTTTAGTAAAGTTACAGGTAATTTTTTTATTTGAATTTCAAAAAAACAAAACATGAGCCGCACATACTAAATAAACTATATCATACATCATGCATATAAGAGAAGAAGCTAAAAAGATAAGTCACAGGCATACATAAAATACAACACCACAAAATCATGGACGTAGTCATTTCATCATATATATATCATCAATTTCAGCCGTTCCGCCGCAAGTGCCAAAAGATACATGTATAGTAGCATCATACACACCAACAAAGGTTGGGTTAAGTACAGTCATCCAAAATAAATATGACCAGCCTGGAGAGGAAAACTAAATACAAGCTAGTAAAGACCTCTTCTCCCACTACCCTAATCACTACTCCTACTAGGGCGCGTTTAGAATAGATAACCTCTAATCAAAAAAGCAAAAGAAGGCTATCCTCTTCACTAAAAATGCATAGGCACTCTAAGAGGTCTACTGTCAACTCCTACTTTTGTCATTCCAAAAAAAGAGGAAGGTATCCAATCCAACGGGCTAGGTCATTAAGCGTGGCAAGGCGACCAGTAGGTCGAACATGGGCACCTAAGTGAGGACGAGTAGAGCCTCTACAAATAGACTCAGCTCCTCTCAATGGCTGCATAATAGTAACCTCTCCATTGCTACCACCTCCCATCTTTATAGGAATGGTAGGGGTAGAACCGTTGGAAGAATTCTGGGTATGTGACTTCTCTGACGGATCCGACCATGGTGAGGTAGGGCAAGGTAGTGATAATGGTACGTAGACAGGGAAATCTCGTACAGCTGATATGGCAGAGTAGGGGCAAGGGAACTACTAAGTATGCTGACGTGCGGGCTCAAAGGTAAAGTCATCCGTAAATGAAGCAGCAGGGGAAAACTAAACACTAGTAACATGATGCATGAAAGGATGGACCAGGAAAACGAACAAGCGAACAGTACGGTGACCCACAAAATGGTATAACCTGTAACGCCCTAATTTTTACTGTCATTAGAAATTACTCAATTACCGAATTACCGTAGGTAATTATTACATAAGATTTGAGGCCGTACAATCCTCAATAAAGGAATATAACATTAGAAGAGAGGTTAGGAACGATTCATGCGAGAGTCGCAAATCCCAAATTTCTGTACGTATAAAATGACCAAAATGCCCCTGAAGTTATTTTACTCAGAAAATGAGGATCGTGGGCCCCACCTCAAGGGGATATTTTGAGGATAATAAGGGATTGTTTGTGTTATGTGTGTTAATAGAGCAGAAGGATCTCAATTTTGAGTTCCGACGCGCAAAATGACCAAAACGCCCATGCGGCTGTTTTAACTCCGATGTAGCCCGAACCTCACTAAAATGTTTTAAAATGTGTTTTTAAGCCATGATTAACCATTGGTTAAGCTCGGGTGGTCTCGGGCAGTTTTTAAGTGAAAGTACGATTTTGCCCCTGTTTTTGGGCAGTTTTGTGAATTTCGGGATTTTTGATTCAGATGTCAGTAACCTAAGCAATATTAGGCTCAAATTAAAGCTTATTAAATTCTAAATATTAATCTAGAGTCAAAATTATGTATTTAGATTGATTATAACCCAAAATTGCTCAAAAACACCTAAATTGCTTACTAATTCACTTAAACCCTTAACCGTAAATTCTCTAAATTACATGAATACCTTGCCTACACCTAAATAATGCATGGAACACACAAATTTCACTTCTTTGGGCTGTAATGGACGAAATTATTGATGCCATTATGCAGCTGAATTATTGCCAAAAGTTGCACTAAAACAAAATGCCAAAATGTCACCATAAGAGACATAATTCCTTAATTTCATACAACTTTGTCTAAAATGATTTTTCCTCCCTTATTTCTCCTGCAAAAATCCATCCACTACCTCATCATTTTGGCCAATTAGAAGCCTCAAAATCTTCTATAAATAGGCTTGCTTGAGTGGTCTTGGAATGCTTGGTTCATAACTAGTTTTTAGGAGCACCAAAACTTTCTTTCTTCCTCCTCTTTGGCTGAATTCTTTCTTCAATTTTTTCAAAGAGATTTTGTTTCATTTCACTTCAAGAAACCAAGTTCTCTTCCTCTTCTTCAACTCAGATTAGGTAGGGAGTAGTTTCTAAATTTATTTCTATGCTTTGGGGAGTTGTGTTTTTAGCTCAAAATGATGAAATTATGAACTTACCTTAGCTTTTCATTTTGGTTTCCCTCTTCAATTTTTCTTTAACCAATTCAACCATATGGCCTAGGTGGAACTAAGATTATGGCTTGATGATGAGGACCTTGAGGGTGGGTTGTAAATCCATCACAAGTTAGGCCTCTAAAGCTTGAAAATTCCACTTGATGCAAAACTTTAAAGAATAATGCTTTATGATGCTAAAACAAAGATTTTTAGTTTAGAACTTGAAAGATGTATTTTCCTTTTATGTTTTATTTCTTGTAAGATATGTATTGGGTTGAATTTATAATTCTTTTAAAGTCTTAAAGGAGCTCTAGTAAAGAAACAAAATGAATTTGCATCCATGATTAAGTTTATGCTTTGCATAACCATGTTTACCTTCTATGTCATCACTAAATTTTCAAGAATGAATAAATGAACTTGCATTTCTCATGTTTAAATTCCAAGCTTGTATTTCATGTTTATGTTTCAAGTCATCACTTAATCTTTCAAGATAACAAAAGAGGATGCATCTCATATTTAATTTATGCTCTCACTATATTTTATAATGGCTAAAAGAATCAACGCATGGCATGTTTATTTTATGCCATCACCTAAAGATCCTAGAGCTCAAAGACTTGCCCATGTATCACAAGCAAAGAAATATGATTATTGGAGTTAAAGAATTTATTCTTTAAAAAGTCTTGAGATTGGAGCTTAAAAAGATGTAATAATAATTCTCTTCTCCCTCTACTGGTCCTGTGCGGACTACCGCCGCTCCGATTTCTTAATATTCTCTTCTCCCTCTACTGGTCCTGTGCGGATTACCGCCGCTCCGGTTTCTTAATATTCTCTTCTCCCTCTACTGGTCCTGTGCGGATTACCGCCGCTCCAGTTTCTTGTATCATGTTTATATTTCAAGTTCTTGCATCATGTTTAATTTTCAAGTCATCACCTTAAATCTTAAAGATAAAGAAATGGAATTGCATATCATGTTTATAATTCCAAGCTATCACCTTATAAAGATAAGATTAAAATAAGGTTGCATAGCATGTTTATAATTCTAAGATGTCACCTAAATCTCTAAAGCTCAAGACTTACTCCTTTTATCTTAAGTGAGAATTTTAATTGTGAAGATCCTCCCAAATTTGACAAAAGAACTAGTTTCTAAATGAGTTTTAAGGCTTTGCAAGGATTTTACGGGGAACTAGTATTTTATATGCACTTAAAATATGATTCTATGTAATTGCATGAGGTTCATGATTCGGCCACTGATCTGAGTTTAGTATCAATGTGTGATAATGATTTGATATGATTGAAGTTGTGATAATTATGGTTTATTGTTAAGAGAATGATTCATAATTGGTTTAGTAACTAATTAGTTCTATAATTGATAATTCTATGTAAGGATTGGATGCTTATTAAGTACTTGATATCATTGAATGATTTCCTGGCTTGCATGTTATAGTTGCTGTTGCAAATAATGAGAATGCTTATACATGAAATGTTCTTAATTATGTAAAATTTACCTTTGTTGCTAAAAGAAAGTGTATCATTGTAAAAGTGTAATTTGGAAAGGTTCTGGCTAAGGAAAGACTTGGTATTTAAGCGTGTCCATTGTGACCCACCTCTCTTTCCTGGGAATCTCCCATATGCATGATTACAGTTGATATATATATTATTCTAGCTTAAGACTATAAATGAGAAAATGTTATGATGTTTATGAATTGTATTATGATATAACATGCAAAGATTTAATGGTGACTTAAACTTATAAGAAAATGATCCTTTGGAACCATCAGACTATAGGTGGTGAAAAGGTGATTTTAGCCCCCTAACCCGTTCTTTCAAAAGGGTAGAGTTGGGACTTTAGCTTATCAAAAGGGATAAGTATATGCTAGTGACGACTAGTAAAGTATGAGCTCATAACCTAAATTACTCCCAAAAGGGTGGAGTATAGGGTGGCCTAAGGAAAATAATGATGACGATAAGATTTTAAGTCACCTAAGGCACTAAAGAAATGAAATATGTGCACTATGTCCACGTGTAGCTAATATTATATGACGTTCTTTTATGCATGTTATTTGATAATGATGATGAGGAAAATGATGTAATGATAAAGGAAAAGTTCATTGTAAATATGACATGTTAAGATTATGATGCATTATAAGACGCATGATTAAAAATTGACGAACCTCGGTTAAGTATTTGTCCGAACTTAAAATGAATCTTTGCATGCTCACTATTTTAGGATAATCCCGAGGTTCCTGGGGACTTTGATGATGACACTGTAGAAGGAGGTACCTTACTGAGAATTCTTTAGCAAGATTCTCACTCCTTTTTCTTTATTTCCGTCATTAGATTCAGATGGCGACATTCGTCCTGTTCGTTGATACCCCTACTTGGGAATGTCACTATGATCCGGTGCATCGCTCGTATCATTTTGAAGGGAGGTGCGCAGTTCGTGTTTTTATTTACAAAGGTCATCCATTTGCACATCCTGTCCCTAGTTATCGATTTTCTCCTACTTCTCCCTATGGCGATGAAATGGTTTTCGAACATGCACGTCCACTTGATGAAAGGATGTTACCTTCTTATCCCGCTTCATCTGCTGTCCATGGATTTCTAAAGTATGTTCCCGAGACGAGATATTCTGAAACTGATCCTTCAGAGGACACTCCTACTCATGTATATTCTGAGAGCTCTGCTCCTACTCCCACACGTGTAAGAGAAGGTAGTGAGGAAACAGTTGTTCAGCCGAGGTTAGCAAGAAGGCCGTCCATGCGACCCCAGCCTGGTGCATCTCGTGTGTCCCCTCCCGAGGAGCTCATCAAGAGATCGGATTTATTCCCCCATTTCCAGGACAGTGGCCATAGAGGGTTCTTAGTAGATTTATGTGTGATCATGCACCCTAGTTTTAGGATAACCTTCCCGGCTTATGGAGTTATCTAGTTTAGGGGCATGTATTTCTTTATGTATATTTTCTTTTATGGGTTTGCATAAGATAATGATGTATGAACATAACCCACCCTTTGAGTGAGGTTATTGTATGTAAATATATGCTATAATGTGCTTATGGATGTTATATGATGGAGCCTAAGTGATATGATGTGATATATTCTTAAACGTCTTATTATACTCCGCTTACTTGTTCACGTTGTACTCGGCTCACGTTTTCAATTATGTGTTTAAAAAAAAAATGGCTCGTAATTTCACTAAGTATTTTCAAATTATGAAGAAAGAACCAAAGCAAGGAGTAAAGTCTAGTCATTAATCAGATTCAACCTAGGTGTATCTAGTTAATTACTAGGGTGTTACATAACCGGTTAACCGGTTCATG
This sequence comes from Dalbergia cochinchinensis, assembly GCA_031216125.1. Classification (NCBI taxonomy): domain Eukaryota; kingdom Viridiplantae; phylum Streptophyta; class Magnoliopsida; order Fabales; family Fabaceae; genus Dalbergia; species Dalbergia cochinchinensis. Next base: position 7,160,703 of record CM062376.1, read on the forward strand.
GTGCATCTCCCACATAGGGGCGTCAATATAAATCGCGAATGTTGCCATTAACCTTTGAAGACGAGATGGAAAGAAAGAAAGAGGGAATGAGAAACTTATATAAGAATCTCAGTAGGGCTTTCATCTCCTATCATGTGTCATTATCTACGTTCTCAAAAACCTTGGGTTTCATTATGAAAATAGTGAGCATAAGGTTCATTTATTAATTTCCAAATACCATTATTCGAGGCTTGTATCTTTTAGCGTGAATCTCAATGTCATGAATGCATGTTAATGCCACATGCAAGATATCATAGGAATCATATTAAATGGGCATAGCATAAAGAACGTAAATCCTTCTAGCATGATCTTTCCTCATTATTCTTTTAGGTGACTTAAATTTCTTATTTTCTTTTCTATGAGGGCCACCCTAATACTTTTTCCTCTTAAGAGTTCTAGATTATTAGCTAATACCTAACTGGTCATTACTAGCCTATACTTATCCTCTCAATAAGCTAATTCCTGACTCTTAGAGTGTGGGATAGGAGCCAAAGGATCACTTTTCATAACCATTAATTCCTAAAGTCTAAAGGACCACCTTATTGGATCACCTCTCCTAACCATTAATTCCTCGAGGATCATTTCCATGTGCCTTATGTCACCTTTAATCTTAGCATGTTATTTAGAGATGCAAAAATGGGCATATAATCATAACTTGTCATTTAACATTTCATACTCATAAACTTCATAATTTCTCTAGGTCCACAAATTTGGTGGAAATTCGGCAGCATAACGGCTGGGAATCGAACTTCCCCAAATTTGCTTCATGCCATAGAACATATCAATCATGCATCTCAATCATTCATTCATAATCACAACATGCCACAAATCACCATATCATTGATCACATAAGCATGCATCATTCGTAGCATATATCTAGAAGCATGATATCATCAATATCTCATAAAGGTAAACATGCTCCGACCCAGTATGCCAAAAATCAAGGACCGGACTCAACTAATGCATGTGTTATGCTTAACAGGATATATACAACATACTAAAGATCCTCACTTGCATAATTCAAGAATCAAGCATGCATAGTCATTAATTCATAATTTTGCACAATTATTTCAAGTCACATAATTTCAACTAAATCACATAAACATGACCTTCATAAGATATCATTCACATTAATATCATCAAGTTATTAATAATTATGCTTAAGTCCCAAAATGGGTTAAATTGGAATTTCTAAAAGGGTCATAGTGTAAATTCCCTTTTTGACAATGTTTCTCAAACTAATAATCCTTAAAATTAATTACGCTTTTAAAAGACCCATAACACTTAAAAATAATTTAAACTCATCATAAAAACCATTTTGGGCCATTAACCAAATTTTGTTAGATTTTAGAGATCAAAGTACAAAGTTTCTCATTTCTAACACTTAACAAATGCCAATGCTTCTGAAACCTTTTTCTAAACATCATAAATACTATTTTGAATACATGGACACATTCAAAATCATTACTAACTCTAATTATATCCATTTGTCCAAAATTCTATAATGATAGTCTAAAACACAATTTTTTGCATTTTGCAAAACGATCCAGACTAACACTTGTAATTATTCTCTTAAGCACCTAAGACACCAAAAATAATTTTTACAATAATTATTAATGATTTTTACACATATGGTAGTTCCAAACAGCACCTTACAGAATTAGTTAATACCAAACAGTAGCCATAAATTTAAACTTCTAAAAGCTTTGAAAATCACATTTTTTTTTATGCTTTCTAGTTACTAGTTTTTCCTAAAATGCTAAAAATAATTTTTACAACAATTATTAGTAAATTTTACACATCTAAACAATACCAAACAACACCTTATAAATTTGATTAATGTCAATCAGTAACCATAATTTCAATTTCTAAAAGCTTTGAAAATCACATTTTCACTACTCTTGAGTTTCTAATTCTTTCAAAAATTCTTTGTACCTCTTAGAGACAAGATTCAAGCCTCAAAATAAAATAAAACCAACTTCAAACCCAGAATCCTCATAAGGCCAAAATACATATATTGAGATGTGTCCATGATGAAAATTTTCATTTAAGATAAAAAGGATAAGTCTTAAGCTTTAAAGATTTAGGTGATGACTAGAATGATAAACATGCCATGCAATCTCATTTTTAATCTTTATGGTGGTGGATTGGAAATATAAATATGATGTGCAAGACTTGAAATATAAATATGAGAATGCAAGTTCATTTTTAAGCCCTTTAAGGTTTAGGTAATAACTTGAAATTTAAACATGATATGCAAGACTTGAAATTTAAATATGAAAATGCAAGTCCAATTTTTGTCTTTAAGATTTAAAGTGATAACTTGAAATTTAAACATGATATACAAGGCTTGGAACTTAAACATGAAATGCAAGAGCTTGAAACATAAACATGGATGCAAGTCTATTTTTATATCTTATTAAGATCAAAACTCAAGACTTTTTAAAGAATGAAACTCCCTAACCCTAATCAATCTTAACAAAATGGAAGTAAGCTTTAGAGTCCCTCAATACCATGGTTCCAAGAACCTCATTTCTTGGACTCACCATCAAGCTCAAAAAGAAACAATCAAAGAAATCCAACAATTATTCCATATCTCATATTCTTTTGAAACCAAAAATCAAGCCTTGAGCTTTAGAGGTCCAATATATGATGGTATCACAACCACCATCAAGTACCCTCATCATCAAGCCATGGTCTTGACCATTCATCCAACTTCAAAACCAAAAATAAAGGAAAGGAATAAAAGGAAGAACATAAAATAAAATCCCTACCGAGAGTGTTTCTTATTTGCAAAGAGAAAGCTTGATCTTTTGTAAAGAAATGAGAAGAAAAAAATCTTTTCTTGGAGCTACGAATGGATTCGGCCAAAGGGAAAAGAAATGAATGAAGGATTTTTCTTGTGTTCTTGTATTTGGGAATGGAAAGGATAGGTGTTTGGGAGTTGATCTATGCTGAAGATGCATTGGTTTGAGGTTGATAGCTTGGATGGAGGTTAAGAGTGGAGTTTCTTGAAGATGGAGAATGTAACATCCTCCCAAGTACAACGTCATCCTTAAGTCATGACATCAAACTCGAGAGTTGTTACTTATAAATTAGCAGACCTTTCATAATTATCTATAGCCAGTTTGATTGATTTGCGAGATAACTATGTTGTAGTTCTACTGAAATATGTATATAGCAAGGAAAACCAAAATATTTATTTAATATGAGGTCAAGTACACCAGGGAAGCTCTTCTATGAGCTTAACACATCTGTTCTCTATTACATTTACATATATACAACCACAATAAAGTTATGGTAAAGTAAACACATCCACTACTAAACTACTGCAACTCCAGTATAGTTTTTCTTGTAGTGTCTTCACCGTTCTTTGGGTCAACCTGGAGACGACATGGGAACACACAAAATAGGGGTGAGAATTTTACAAATTCTCAGTAGGGCAACTCCCCTAATACACAATCTTAATGTCATTGTCATTGTTCCAGCCACTTCGGTCTATATAAAAAAAAAAGTGATCAAGCATTACATAATAACGGTTCATTTTTAAAGTTCCAAATCATATTTCGAAGTGGGTTGTTTTTAAGAATCAATCACTGTGTACACATTTATCACAAGCTCATAATCATAGTAAATAAGGTCAATCAAAATGATTCGATATGATACAAATATGTATATACTAAATATAGGAAAATTATCTTTAATTGCCCTTGATAAATCGAAGAGGATCTCATCTATCTTTATTTTTCCTCAATAAGTTGAAAAGATCTCATTTTTCTCTCTATTTGCCCTCGACAAGTCGAAAGGATCTCATATCACTTTATTTGCCCTCGACAAGTCGAAAGGATCTCATCTCTCTCTATTTTCCCTTAACAAGTCGAAAGGATCTCATGTTTCTCTATTTGCCCTTGACAAGTCATAGAGGATCTCATGTTTCTTATTTTCCCTTGACAAGTCACAGAGGATCTCATGTTTATTTATGGTTACAGAACTTAATTCAATATATCATTCACTTTCTTTCCAATGCATGTATAAAACACATATAGGCATTCATTCACCTTGTGATTTCAATCATGCTTTATAAACCAATCTTTACTTCCTCTAGTATGCATTTATACATCACAAGTCACATGGCCAAATATTTAACATCAAGCATTCATGTCATACTAGAACCAAAATACCATTACATTATCATTTCAAGTCTTTGGTTCATTTCCAGCAAGTAGGCAGATTTTACACCATGGTAGCACAAATTTATTTGCACATAAAACAATCAAGTTAGAGACTATAAAAATTATTCAAGACACTTCAATGTATCCCCAAGATTCTGTACAAATTTCAGGGTAAAAAGAGTTCTCTAACTATGTTAACAAAATTAGACAAATTTGGTGGTCAGAAACCACTCAACCTCAGCTCAAGAACCAAAATGCATAATTTTTAACCCTAGCAATTGAACCCAGAAAATTTGAAATAAAAATCCTGGTAAAACCTCAATATGTCTCTAATACCCTGTAAACATTTCAAGTGATAATTCCATCATTTGGTATGATAACAAAATTAGCAAAATTTACAGCTTTTGTTCCAATACTTTAGGCAGCATATGCTTAATTTCGATTCTTGATTTTTCTAAGGCCGTTTGACTCAAAATCAAAACCCAAGAAAATTCATGGAACTAGCTCAAGATGTTAGCTCCAACATATATTTTTTTCAGCTGACGAAAATGTCCACAACAAGCCCAGAAAATTCGTGAACAAATACTGCCTGTACAAAAACCAAAATTCCAGCAACATGGCTCAAAATCTCTTTTAACAAAAATGATTTCTAACATCATCCAAACACTCCACCAAATTAAACACATCAATATCTATCTATCATCAATCAATACATCTAGAATTTCCAGCCAAACCAATCAGAGAAATTAAAATCAAATTTTGAAAGAAAAGAGAAACAAATAAAGCCCTACTTGTTGCTAGATGATCTTTCTACTTCTCTTGGTTCTTCTAAGTGCCTTTCTTCCTTCAAGACCTTCTCAAACAGCCCTTAATTCTTTCATAACAGAGGTATAAGATATATCAAGGTGGAGATTAGTGATGAATCAAAATTCTAATTGGTTGGTTTTGATGATTATGAGGAGTAGATGAAGTTTTGTGGAAGAAGCTTGTAATTTTATCAACTTGAGCTTTAGATTATGAGACCATGGAAGCAAGAGTTTTAGGGTTTGTCAAAGAAAAACATGAAGGCTGAAGGAGGAAGAAACTTGGCCGAGAATGTCTTGGCTTGTCTTAGAAGAAATAAGTTTGTATTTATCTTGTGTTTGTATTAATATTATAATATATAGTTGGATAATTCATAATCTAAGAAAATAAAAAGATGGCTAGGATTGAATCTTGTAAAGCAAGATTAAATCTTGGCCATTCATTAAGTCAAAGTGGATATACTTCATTATTTTTAAATATTAACTTGCTTTCGGTGTTAGAAATCGCACACCGAAATTTCTCCAAACGGGTAAAACGGTGTACCCGAGTAATCAAACATTACCCGAAAAATAATTTCGGATATGAAATCTTTATTTCTACCTATTTCTAACCTTATTTCCATGTTTTCCCAATTTCGGGCACCTTCGGGTTCCGAATCGTGGAGTTCGGCTGTTCACGGGCCTCACAGACAAGTTACTATTCACGTTTTGTTTTGTTTTTTTTTTTACAAATCCGTTGGATCGTCCTCATCATTGTTCAAACTATCAAATTTTTGAAATTACGACTAATAAAGCTCAAATTAATTCTTAGACAAATTTTAGGGTGTTACAAAGAAGGAAGGAGAAGAGAGCTTGAATCTAGAGAGAAAAGAGAGTTTTTATACAAATCTTGGTAAGCAAGACTTTACCAAAAAGCAAATGGTAAGGAATGAGAGTTTGTGAGTGTATTAGTGTTGAAAAATAAATAAAATGATAGGGAAATGGGGGTGAACTCTGTGGCCTTCTATGGCTGATCTGGGGGGACATTTTTCATTTTTCATGTGTTAAGACATGGATTAGACATAGATTTAATTAGGTAATGAGTTAGGAAATGGTAATTAAGTGTTTGGCTTAGCAACCATGTGTTTAAGGCTTTTTAAGACATGATTAAGGAGTGGTCTTACACATTTAGTTGGGTTAAACTTAATTAATTCGAAATTCAAACACCAACATAGTCCCTAATTTTTAGAAAAAGAGAGAGAAAATACTATTTACTTTTCATTTTGACTTTATGGTCTCATAAAACATCTTTGATAAAGAATGAGATTTAAACTTCCCTAAATAAACTTAGGCCTTAATTAATCCCAAATAATTATTTTTTTAACTCAAGATTAATAAATAAAATTAATTTATCTTTAATTAGAGCTTAATATTGCTTATATTTCCTTAATTACTTAATTAAGATTATTTAGCACTAACTTAGGGCAAAATGGTAATTTTACACAGAAACTCCCTACGACCACTTGGACTTGTCCAAATATCAAACATTCCTTATAATCAACATTTCGAACTCCCAGGTGATGACCAAGTTCAGTCGTCACTTAATCCCGCATTAAATTACCTTAAGGGTATTTTGGTAATTTTGCACATAGGAAAAACCAGGAATTGAAATTTTCACCTCTAACATCATCTGTAACACATCTAATCCTCTTTAAACATTAAACTAACCCCTTGAGGATAGCCTGGATCAGTCATCTTTCAGGGCAGAAATGACCTCAGGGGCATTTTGGTTATTTTGCATACCGTGAAAAGTCGAGGCGTTACATTTCTCCCTTCCTTAAAATGAATTTTGTCCTTGAAATTCGTTATTTGTGAATAGCTCAAGGTACTGGGTCGTCATCTCTAATTCCAACTCCCATGTAAATTCCTTATGCCACTTTGACCAAAGGTATGGTTTTGTTCCTCAACTACTTGACTCTTTGTCTATGATCCTCATAGGCGGCAGGCAGGTTAAAGGTCAGGTCCTCCCTCAATTGTACTTGTTATGGCTATAAAACATGACTAGGGTGGGATTGATACTTTCTTAATTGAGAGACATCGAAGACATCATGAAGATTAGACAAATTAGGTGGTAAGACTATTCGATATGCTACTGACCTAACATTCTTAAGGATTTCAAAAGGGCCAACAAATCTGAGCTTAACTTTTTTAATCTTACAGCTCATCCTGTGCCTGTAGTGGGGGTGATCCTAAGGAATACATGTTTTCCCTCTTGGAAATCCAACAACTTTCACTGTTTATCTGCATAACTTTTCTGTTGACTTTGAGCAGTAAGAATTCTATCCCTAATCTTCTTAATCTGTTCCGTTGTTTCTATTACAACTTCGGGTCTAACATAATTTGCTCATGAAGCTCATACTTACACAAAGGGGATTGACACTTCCTTCCATGTAAAGCCTCATACGGTGCCATACCCATTCTTGCATGATAACTATTGTTATATGCAAACTCGATCAACAGCAGGTATTTATCCTAACTTCCCCTTTTGTCTAACACACATGCCCTCAACATATCCTCTAGGGTCTATATGGTTCTCTCTGATTGGCCATCCATTTGAGTGTAGTAAGCCGTGCTTAAGCACAACTTTGAACCAAATGCCTTCTGAAAGGCTCCCTGATGGGCATAAATCGTTGATCTCAGTTCGAGATTATCATCGATGGCACTCCATGCAACCTTACGATCTCTTGGATATACAACTGAGCTAACTTATCTAAGGAATAAGTCACCTTAATAGATAAAAAGTGGGTCGACTTAGTCAGTCGATCCACAATCACTCATATGGTGTCATGGCCAGCTTGGGTCTTGGGTAGTCCTATCATGAAATCCATTGAGATGCTATCCCATTTCCATTCAAGAATCAACAAGGGTTGCAACATTCCAGAAGGTCTTTGGTGCTCAATCTTTACCTTTTAACATACTAAGCACTTACTCACCCATGTTACCACGTCTCGCTTTAATCCGGATGACCAAAACATCTTTTTCAAGTCCTGATACATCTTGGTAGTACTAGGGTGAATGGTGAAGTGGCTCTTATCAGCCTCCTCTAAAATCTCCTTTCAGAGGTCACACTACTTGTCGGCACACAAATTCGACCCTCAAACTTCCACAACTTATCAACTCGTTGGGTGAAACCCTTCAACTTTCGCACCTTTATTGCCTCTAAGGTTTCCTTAAATTCCTCATCCTCCTGTTGAGCTTGATTGATTCTTTCTTTGAAGTCACTCATTATACTGAGGTGACACACCTTCATGCTCTTAGTTGTCAATGTCATCCCCAAGTTCAGGTCTCTAAACCTCTCAATCAACTCTGTCTCCTTAACCATCATCTGAGACAGTGTAATGAATTTTGACTCAAGGCGTCATCCACTACATTAGCCTTGTCGGGATTGTAGTTCAACCCAAAGTCATAGTCATTCAAGAATTCCATCCATCTCCTCTACCTTATATTCAAATCCTTTTAATCAAAAAGATACTTGAGACTCTTGTGATTTACACAATTGCCACTAACTCTAGGTTAGGGGTGGGGTAGTTTGCTTCATAGGGTTTGAGTTACTTGGATGCATAGGCTACCACTTACTTATTTTACATTAACATACAGTCCAAACCTTTTCCCAAAGGGTCACAATCCACCTCAAAAGGCACATTGGGGTCTAGTAAAGTTAGCAATGGAGTTGTAGTTAACTTTATCTTTAGCTCTTGAAAGCCCTTCTCACCCTCCGGAGTCCAAACAAAAGGGGCATTCTTCCTAGTAAACTTGGTCAAGGGTAAGGAAATCTGAGAAAATCCCTTAATAAACCTGCGATAATAGTCAGCTAGTCCTAAAAAGTTCTGTATCTTCGTTACTATGGTAGGTCTCTCCTAGCTCATCATAACTTCTATCTTACTAGGATCTACTGCAATACATCCTTTTAACACTACATGTCCTGAGAATTTCATTTCCTTTAGCCAAAATTCACATGTAGACAACTTTACAAACAACTTCTTTTCCTTCAAAATCTCCAAAACTGTTCTCAAATGACGCTCATGCTCCTCATGGGTCTTCAAATATATGAGTAAGTCATCTATGAAACAACCACAAACTGGTCTAAATAAGGTCTAAAGATCCTATTCATATTGTCCATGAACACAGCAGGAGCATTAGTCAATCCAAATAACATAATTGTAAACTCAAAATGGCCATAACAGGTCCTAAAGGCAGTTTTAAGTATGTCCTTGTTCCTTACTCTAATCTGATGATATACTAACCTCAAATTAATCTTTGAAAACACTACTGCTCCCCTCAACTGATCCATCAAATCGTCAATTCTAGGCAAAGGGTACTTGCTCTTCACCGTCACTTGATTCAACTGCCTATAATCTACACAAAGCCTGATACTCCCATTTTTCTTTTTAACAAACAAAACTGAGGCTCCCCATGGTGATGCACTAGGTTTCACAAACTTCTTCTCCAAAAGCTCCTCTAACTGAGTTTTCAACTCGATTAACTCTAGGGGTAACATCCTATAGGGTGCTATGGATATAGGCCCTATTCTCAGGACCAACTCTATAGAGAACTCTATTTCTCTCACCAAAGGGAACTCAGGTATCTCATCCGAAAACACCTCAGGATAGTCTCTTACTATGGGCACATTATCAACATTTTGCTAAAGGTCTACCTCACTAGCGGCTAGGAGAACAAATCCCTTACTTTCTTCCTTATAACAATTGACTTCTATAGCATTTAAATAAAGACTCAAAGTATACTAGGCACATTAGGGGTGGGTAGAAAGATGACAGCCTTTGTATAACAGTTCAATATTACACGGCTAGCATAAAGCCAATCCATGCCGAGAATCATGTCTAGACCACGCATAGGTAAACAAACTAGATCTAGAATAAAAGGTCTACCTTTAACAATGAAATGGCAATTTAAGCATCATCTACAGATCCTAACAGGTTTACAGTGGGTGTAGAAACAATAAGATAAAAAGGAAGTTTTGACACATGCAATTGCCAGGACTTGACACTATCATGTGATATGAATGAGTGAGTTGCGCCAGAGTCATATAGTTCTGGACTTCACTGAGTCTTCCACAATGAGCGTAAAGATCCTCCCTTGACGTTGTGGTCTAGGGTTAAGGGTCATCGGGTTCCTTTCAGAGCACTTTCTAGCATAGTGACCGAGCTTCTCACACTTGTATCATACTCCCTGTCCTATTAAGTAGGGTCAATCTCCGTATGACTTCCCACATTTGGGACATGATGCAATAGGTGCAGGCCTTAGGGGTACAATTGGGGCCTTTTGGGGTGCCTTGCCCTTGGGACCACGTGATCTTTCATGATGAAAATTCTTCTTGGGGCCTTGCAGCTTGAACTATAGCTTGAATTGCAGCTTAAATCTCGAAGCTTGCGGCACCAACTTCTCGGTGAAATTCTCAGCCCTTGATACACTTAACTTCTTGTGGCCTTCCTCAATGATGCGGCATTTGCTAACTATGGTAAGTCCCTAATCTCCAAATGTGCAACAGCAACATTGATCTCGCTTCAACTTAGCTTGTACTTAACATATTTCTAGAATTCATTGGCGTTCCCTTGAAAAATCCTTGAGAACTTTATTAACTCTTCAAACTTTGTAGTGTACTGCGCAATACTCATCTCTCCTCGGGTTAGCTGTATGATGCCAGAAGTACTTCTCATAGAAGCAAGTCTTGAACATTTCCCAGTTAATCATGGTGCTAGATGCCTCCAACAGTCTTCGGGTGCCAGTCCACCAAAACTCGGCATTCGCCTCCAGCATATAGGTAGCAAAAGTCACCTTCTGCTCCTCGGTGGAAGTGATCACCGAAAAGATCTTCTCTATACTTTTGATCTAGTCATTAACTTGGTTTGGGTTCAGAGCTCCTCTAAACGGTGGCAGGTTCACCTTGCAGAACTCTCCGAATCGGACATGCTCAAGACCCTCAATAGTGTTAGGGCTTCCACCAAAGACGCCTCGACGCTCCACGGTTCAAACATCATTTTACATGGCCCTTGCCATGTCCTTAAGGGCTTCAACAGTCTCATTACCCTACTCACTTTTGTCTGGAGTCCTATTCTGTCATGGTCATACCATCAATCCTTGAGCGCACATAACAACAAATACTTAGGTGATCAGGCTCAACATTTTATGTAAAGTAAGCTACTTATTGTGGCACATATATACATACAACAGTCATGAATCTCTATTCTGTTATCCTATCAATAAAGCAACTACACCTAATATAACTATTACATCATGCCTAAGAAGCATAATGAGTCCAATCCTCAGGCTCTATGAAAACCGAACTGCTCTGATACCAAAATGTAACACCCTAATATTTAACCCAACACATCTAGGACGCCTTTAAGTTAATTATTAGCTATTACTCTTTTGTCTTAGTTCTTAACTTAAACTCTTGAAAATACTTTAGTAAAAATACGGGTAAATTTTTTTTTTTGAATTTAAAAAAAAATGAGCCACGCATACTGAATAAACTATATCATACATCGTGCATATAAGAGAAGAAGATAAAAAGATAAGTCACAGGCATACATAAAATACAACACCATAAAATCATGGACATAATCATGTCATCATATATATATATATATATATCATCAATTTCGATCGTTCCGCCTCACACGCCAAAATATACATGTATAGTAACATCATACCAACCAACAAAGGTTGGGCTAAATATAGTCATCCAAAATAAACATGAACAGTCTGTAGAGGAAAACTAAATACAAGCTAGTAAAGACCTCTCCTCCCACTACTCTTACTAAGGCACGCCTAGAATAGATAACCTCTATCCAAAAACCAAAAGAAGGCTATCTTCTCCACTAAACTTGCACTGGAGCTCCAAGAGGTCCATTGCCAACTCCTATTGCTATTGCTCCCAAGAAGAAGGTATCTAATCCAACGGGCCAAGTGTAACATCCTAATTTTTAACCCAATACTCTAGAACATATTTAGGTTAATCATTAGTCTGTTACTTCATAGTTCTCATTTAACTTTGAATTACTTAGCGGAAAATACGGGTAAATTTTTTTTTGAAATGAAAGTGAGAGCCGCGTGATGCGATATAACTTGCAACGGACAAAACATACATCTCATAACGTCATAGCATAAAGCATATAAGGGCACATCATGAGAGACACTGAATAACATCTCATATATAATTATAATTTGCCCACTTATAAGCGTGGGACTTGATTTAGTACATGGAAATACATGAAAGAAAATACAACATAAACATAAACATAATCTACTCCCCTACCCGAGTGCAACTAATAGGATAACCTTTAAACAAATGAAGGTTCATCCCCATCTAAGTGGTGTGTGTTCTAACTCGGGGACGTGCGCGCTCGAACACCAGGCCATCGCCAAAAGGTGAGACGGGGGAGAAACGATGGGAATGTACAAGGGGAGTGAAGGGTCGACCCATGTACATGAATACTCTAACTATGCATCGACCCACAAAATGGTATGACCCGTGGTCCGGGTCATGGTGCACCTCCTATGTCGGCGTGTCCACGAATATCACGAACGTCGCCATCTGAAGACGTGACGGAAAGAAAGAGATAGAGGGAGTGAGAATCTTGCTAAAGAATCTCAGTAGGGCCTCCTACTACCTAGGTGTCATCATCTACGTCCTCAGGAACCTTGGGTTTAATTATACGAAATGTCTGAACATGCATTTAGTTCATTTTAAACTTCAAAATATACGTTAGCCAAGGTCCATTCATTTTAAGATGATCTTAATGTTATGAATGCAACATAATAGAAAATGTATGCATGGCACTACCTAATGCACATACATAAAACATAACATCAAGCATCATCATCATTGGTGGCATAAAGTGGCAATAGTAACATTCATATGGGACAAAGCATAGTGACATAATCATAATCATGAACTTCTCTTCCTCATGGGCCACCCTAAAAGACAATCGAACTGGGGGTGCTCGGCCGAACCGGTGTCACCCAGAACGTGTCATACATCTAGGTTATGAGCTCATACCTTAACTAGTCGTCACTAGTTCTTACTTATCACTTAACGATAAGCGTATCATAAATCCCGACTATCTGAGTACGGGTTAGGGGGCAAATCTCTTAGGGGTGCTCGGCCGAACCGGTGTCACCTAAGAGTATAGAATGGTACCGATGTCACATGAGTTCTATGGAGGTGCTCGGCCGAAGGTGTGTCATCCTAGAAGCCATCTAAGTACCTTAATTTCCAAAATCTCTTTAAGTCCCCAAACTTGTGGGAAATTGACCGGCCAAAACAAATCATTACACCGAATTTCCTTCCAAATTTGCTTTATGCCACATAAACATATAATCTCATAAATTCCTCATATGAATAACATCATCATCATTAGCATACTTCATGCATCATCATAAATCATCCAAACGTTTACCCTTACGGTAGCTTATGCTTTGACCCTTACGGGTCTTAATCTTGAGATATAGTTCTCTACATCCGTCATTCATATTTTAAGCACCTAAGGCTCATAATTAAACATCATTCATAATCCTCTCATTTTACTTTTGAATCTGAATAGCATAGGGTGGAAATCCTAACAGGTGAATACGGGGTTCTAGAACTTACGTTTTAGACCCTTTCTTGGTTCCGTTTCGAAGGCGCTATGGATTAAATCTAAATCAATTATGAGACATTCCTATGCTTAAGGACTAATTATTAATCATGTTTATCATGTTGTAAGGGTGCTGGACAGAATCCAGAAAATTAAATGTTCTAAGAGTTCTACATTTGCATTTTTACGGTTTTCTAGTTACTAGTTTCCCCATAGGTGCTAGAATTCAATTCTAACTCAAATGACACCAAGTTTTTCATGTCTAAACAATCTAAATCTGATTATGTCCCCATTAAAACAGTTTGGATTAGTTCCATAAACAAATGGGTCAAAACTATGTTAAATTCTAGCTTTACGGTATTTCTAGTTAGCTAGTTTTTCACCTATCATGCATAGGATCGCTTCTACATCATCATACGATATTTTCACACATCCCAACACATTAAAACATCATCATACAGCATCACATTCACCACATCAGAACCGAAAACATCTTGCCTCAATAAGAGAAGTAAATTGACATTTCTAGATACATAAGTTAACTAGTTTCTCTCGGAATCAATCTAGAACTTCTAAAACTCTTTGCAAAACATTTTAATTCATCAAGAGGCTAAGTGGAGCCTTAGGTCACTGACCAAGACATATTCCATCCCCTAAAAGAGATTGGAATCACAACTTATAATGACATAACCTTATAATGAATTTGTAAAACTTTAAGGAAAACTTAAAACATAGGCTATTGGTCCTAGTAGCTAGATGAAAACTCATTGCAAGTCCATCATCACTACTTGGCCGAAAAACATACATTCAAAGTGTGGTTTGCATTAAACTTTAACTTGGGATGAAATGGGCAAGTCTTTGAGCTCTAGGTTCTTAAGTTACGACATAAACTAAACGTGCTCATGCTTTTCATTTTTAATCTTGCTTTCAAAGTAAAGTGATGACTTGAAATTAAATATGCAAGGCATAATTTAAACGTGCAAGCTTGAAAGTAAATATGCGAAGCATAATCTTAAACATGCAAGCTTGAAAGTAAATATGCAAGATTCAATTCTTTATTTTAGTGCTCTTGGCCCAACAACAATCGACTTTAAGGCCGAAATAGATAGGCATTCGAGAAATTAATTAGGTGATAATGCAAGTTCAATTCTTTATTTTAGTGCTCTAGGCCCAACAACAATCGACTTTAAGGGCGAAATAGAAAGGCTTCGAGAATTAAATTAAGTGATGATACAAGTTCCATTTTAATCTTTATGTTCTTAGGTGATGGCTTGAAAGTAAAGATGCATAGCAAGAATGTAAATATGAATGCAAGCATAAAATAAATTATGCAAGTTCATTTTATCTTTCTAGAGCTCTTAACAAGACTTTAAAAGAATTTAAACCTTAACCCAAACTCATTCAAACAAGGTAAAGTCAAGCTTGGAGTTCTTAGAACTCAACATAATATCTTTGGGAATCAAACTATGAAACTTAGAAAATCTCAAGGAAATGGCCGAAATCTCCAAGAAGAGAAAAGTGCATTTTAAAACTCTAGAGTTCATGATCTTGATGATATATTAACACCAACATCATGAGTCCTCATCATTGAGTTCATAGAGCCATTTTAAAACACCATCAAAGTTAAAGTTCTCAAAAGTTCAAGAAAGGAAACTCTAGAAACACTTTTGCTCAAGAACAAAAATCAAGCTCTAGAGTTTGTTTCAAGTGATGAACATCATCATGAAACTCTCATCATCAAGCTCTCATTCCTTTGTTCTCCAAGGCCCATGGCCCTAAATGAAAAGGTAAAGGAAAGAAAAAGAAGTTCTAAAAAGAATCAAGAGAAACTATGAGCATTAAGCTTAGAACAAGAACTTTAAAGAAAGAATACATGAAAGAAAATCCCTACTTGGTGTGAACTTGAAGATGGAAGAAGAAGATGAAGAAGATGAAGAACTTGAAGAACTCCAAGAACTTGAAGAACACAAAGACTTTGAGAGAAAAAGAAAAGCTTTGAGTGTTTCCTAAACTTAGCAAATGATCTAAAAGTGGTGCAAGCTCCTCAAGGCATTCTATTTATAGAGAAATGAAACAAATGGAGGGAGCTCATGGAGGAGGAGGTTTCGGCCATGAGGGTGCAGATTGGAGGCTTTCCATGAGTTCCATGAGGTGAGATAATGTGTTCTTGAGGTATGGTGAGGTATGGCTTAAGGTATGGTGAGGTATGGTTCAAGGTATGGCCTCAAGCATGGTTCTTTGAGTGAGAAAATAATTAAACATGTGGCCAATGTGGAGTGTGCTGGCCGAAACTTCATTAGCCAAGGGAGGAGAGTTTCTTGCATTTTAATTGTGGTTTAGAGGTGTGTTTAGGTGTATCTTTGATTATGCTTAAGATTAGGAATTTGTAAGAAAGTGTTTAGGTAAGGGAAATGGGTAATTAAGGTGGTCTAGACATAATTAAGGAGTGGTCTTGCACCATTAGAGAGTTAAATCCTCAATTTAGAGTCTAAACAACTCTAGACACATTTCCTTGATTTAAGGAATTGGAAAGAGAAAACACTATTCAAGATTCCAAGACTAGGAATCTTGAGTTCTAAAAAGGGATTTAAGTTTAATCTAAGCAATTTTAGGTTCTAATTAACTTTAATAAATTATTTTGACTCTAGATTAATTAGGGAAATAAATTAATCTTCGTTTAGAGCCTAATATTGCTTAGGTTTGCTTAATTACGTCATTAAGCTCATAAACACTATTCTAGGGGCAAAATCGTAATTTTGCACTAAAACTGCCCGGGACCTCCGGGACTTGAACAGAGACCTCTAGACACATGAAAACATGTTTTTAAACCTCTGGGGAAAGTTCCGGGCTCAAACGGCACCATTACCCGCGTAAAAATGCTATAGGGGTATTTTGGTCATTTTGACCTAAATCATGGAGAACGAAATTTTCGCTTCCGAAAGCATTCAAAGGCCATTCAATCCCCTTCAAACATTGAGTTGACCCTTCGAGGATGACCGAGTTGGTTACCCTCGAGTTCGGGTCAGGAAATGACCTCAGGGGCATTTTGGTCATTTCCTTCGGACAGAAAAATCGGGGTGTTACACCAAGTCATCAGGCATGGCAAGATGACCAGTAGGTCGAACATGTGTACCTCGGTGAGTACGGATAGCTCCTCCACAAACAGACTCAGCTCCTCTCAGTAGCTGTGTGATAGTAGCCTCTCCATTGCTACCACCTCCCATCTCCATAGGAATGGTAAGGGCAGAATCATTAGAAGAATACTACGTGGGTGACTCTTCTGATGGGTTCGACCATGGCTTGATAGGGCGAGGTGGTGATAGTGGTACATAGACAGGGAAATCCCATATGGCTGATGTAGCAGAGTGGGCACGAGGGAACTATTAAGTATGCAGATGCGTGTACTCGAAGGCAAACTCATCCATAAATGGAGCAGTAGGGGAGATCCAAACACTAGTAACGGGATGCACGAAGGGACAGTCCAGGAAAAATGAACAATTGAATAGTACAGTGACCCACAAAATGGTATGATTGGTTAACCGGGCCAGGATGTATCTCCCACGTGGGGGCATCAATGTAAATCATGAATGTCACCATCAACCCCTAAAGACAAGATGGAAAAAAAAGAAAGAGAAAACGAGAAACTTATATAAGAATCTCAGTAAGACTTTCGCCTCCTATCATGTGTCACCATCTACGTCTTTAGGAACCTCGGGTTTCATTATGAAAATAGTAAACATATGTATAAGGTTCATTTATTAAGTTCCAAATACCATTAGCCGAGATCCGTATCTTTTAGTATGAATCTTAATGTCATGAATGCATGTCAATGCCATATGCAAGATATCATAGGAATCATATTACATAGGCATAGTATAAAGAACGTAAACCCTTCTAGTATAATCTTTCCTCATTATTCTTTTAGGTTACTTAAATTTCTTATTTTCTTTTCTATGGGGGCCACCCTAATTCTCTCTCCTCTTGAGAGTTCTAGGTTATGAACTCATACCTAACTAGTCATTATTAGCCTACTCTTATCCTCTCGATAAGCTAATTCCTGACTCCCAAAGTGCGGGATAGGGGGCAAAGGATCACCTTTCACAACCATTAATTCCTAGAGTCTAAAGGATCACCTTATCATATCACCTCTCCTAACCATTAATTCTTGGAGTTTAGAGGATCATTTCCATGTGTCTTATGTCATATTTAATCTTAGCATGTTATTTAGAGATGCAAACATGAGCATATAATCAAACCTTGTCATTTATCATTTCATGCTCATAAACTTCATAATTTCTCTAAGTCCACAAATCTGACCAAAATCCTAGAGGTGTAACAACCGGGAATGTAACTTCCCTAAACTTTCTTCATGCTATAAACACATCAATCATGCATCGCAATCATTCATTCATAATCACAACATGCCACAAATCATCATCTTATTGATCACATAAGCATACATCATATTCGTAACATATATCCATAAACATGTTATCATCAGTATCCCATAAAAGTAATCATGCTCTGACCCAGTATATCAAAAATCAAGGATTGGACTCAGCTAATGCATATATTATCCTTAACATGATATATACAACATACTAGAGATCATCACTTACATAATTCAAGAATCAAGCTTGCATAGTCATCAATTCATAATTTTGCACGATTATTTCAAGTGATATAATTTCCAACTAAATCACATGAACATGGCCTCCATAAGATATCATTCACAATAATACCATCAAGTTATTAGTAATTATGCTTGAGTCCCAAAATGGGTTAAAACTAGAATTTCTGAAAGGGTCAAAGTGTAAATTTCCCTTTTGACACATTTTCTCAAATTAATGATCATTAAAATTAATTCATGCTTTTAAGAGATTAACACTTAGAAATCATTTAAACTCATCATAAAAACCATTTTGGGCCATTAACCAAATTTTGTTAGATTTTAGGGGGTTAAAGTGCAAAGTTTCTTATTTCTGACACTTAACAAGTGTCGATGTTTCTAAAACATTTTTCTAAACATCACAAAAAGTATTTTGAATACATGGACACATTCAAAATCATTACTAACTCTAATTATATCCATAATGATAGTCTAAAACATAACCTTCTGCATTTTGCAAAACGGTCCAAACTAAACTTGTAACTATTCTTTTAAGCACCTAAATAAAATAAAACTAACTTCAAATCCAAAATCCTCATAAGGCTGAAATACGTATATTGAGATGTGTCCATGATCAAAATTTTCATTTAAGATAAAAGGGTTAAGTCTTAAACTTTAGAGATTTAGGTGATAACTAGAATCATAAACATTCCATGTAGCCTCATTTTTAATCTTTATGATTATAAGGTGATGGCTTAGAAATATAAATATGAGAATGTAAATTCATTTTTAAGTCTTTAAGGTTTAGGTGATAACTTGAAATTTAAACATGATATGCAAGACTTGGAATTTAAACATGAAAATGCAAGTTCATTTTTCATCTTTAAGATTTAAGGTGATAATTTGAAATTTAAACATGATATGCAAGGCTTGGAAGTTAAACATGAAATGCAAGAGCTTCAAATGTAAACATAGATGCAAGTCCATTTTTATATCTTATTAAGCTCAAAACTCAAGACTTTTTAAAGAATGAAACTCCTTAACCCCAATCAATGACAAAATGGAAGTGAGCTTTAGAGTCCCTCAATACCATGGTTCCAAGAACCTCATTTCTTGGACCCACATCAAGCTCAAAAAGAAACAACCAAAGAAATCTAACAATCATTCCATTTCTCATATTCTTTTGAAACCAAAAATCAAGCCTTGATTTAGAGGTCCAATATATGATGGTATCACAACCACCATCAAGTACCCTCATCATCAAGCCATGGTCTTGACCATTCATCCAACATGAAAACCGAAAAGAAAGGAAAAGAATAAAAGGAAGAACATAAAATAAAATCCCTACCAAGAGTGTTTCTTGTTTGCAAAGAGAAAGCCAGATCTTTTGTAAAGAAATGAGAAAAAAAATCTTTTCTTTGAGCTACGAATGGATTCGGCCAAAGGGAAAAGAAATGAAGGGAGGATTTTTCTTGTGTTCTTGCGTTTGAGAATGGAAATGATAGGTGTTTGGGAGTTGATCTATGGTGAAGATATGTTGGTTTGAGATTGAGAGCTTAGATGGAGGTTAAGAGTGGAGTTTCTCGAAGATGGAGGAGGAAGGAGAAGATAGCTTGAATCTAGAGAAAAAAGAGAGTTTTTTTTTTTTATACAAATCTTGGTGAGAAAGACTTTACCAAAAAGCAAATGGTAAGGAATGAGAGTTTGTGAGTGTATTAATGTTGAAAAAAATAAAATATGATAGGGAAATAGGGGTGAAATTTGTGACCTTCTGTGGCTAATTTGGAGGGGAAATTTTCATTTTTCATGTGTGTTAAGACATGGATTAGAGATAGATTTAATTCGGTAATAGGTTAGGAAATGGTAATTAAGTGTTTGGGTTAGTAACTATGTGTTTAAGGATTTTTAAGACATGATTAAGGAGTGGTTTTATATATTTAGTTGGGTTGAACTTAATTAGTCTGATATTCAAATACCAACATAGTTCTAATTTTTAGGAAAAGAGGGAGAAAACACTATTTGCTTTTCATTTTGAATTTATGGTCTCATGAAGCATTTTTGATAAAGAATGAGATTTGAACTTCCCTAAACAATCTTAGGTCTTAATTAACCCCAAATAATTATTTTAACTCAAGACTAATAAATAAAATTAATTTATCTTTAATTAAAGCCTAATATTACCTATTTTTTCTTAATTACTTAATTAAGCTTATTTAGCATTAACTAAGGGCAAAATGGTAATTTTACACAAAAACTCCTTGAGACCACCTGGACTTTTCTAGATATCAAACATTCCTTATAATCAACATTTCCTGCTCCCGGGTGATGACCGGGTTCAATTGTCACTTAATCTCGCATTAAGTTACCTCAGGGGTGTTTTGGTAATTTTATGCACAAGAAAATTCAGGAATTAAGGTTTTCACCTCTAATATTATCTATAACACATCTAATCCCCTTCAAACTTTAAACTAACCTTTGAGGATAGCCTAGAATAGTCATCCTCAATTTCCGAGCAGAAATGACTTTAGAGGTATTTTAGTCATTTTGAGCAACAGGAAAAATAAGGGCGTTACATAGCACATTAAAGTGGGTTTTCTAAAAAACACAATATAGTATGCACAAAGCAATAAATAAAGAGGAGTTAAAGAAGGAGAAGATGCTGCACAAGGATTTTTATATTAGTTCGGCCAACTTGCCTACATCCAGTTCTCAATCACCGTTGAGTTCCACTAAATCTCTTTCTCAACCTGAGAAAGGTATCTTTAGAATAGCCTTCTCAAGCTTTATCCAGTGACTAGTAGCATGCTCTACTGTCACTCCCAAGTAGTCTTTTGACTAGCCTCTCCAAGTTAACTCCATGACCAGTAGCTCACTCTACTGTCACACTCAAGTAGTCTGTCTCTGCTTAGCCTCTCCGAGCTAACTCACAATGATGACTACTTAATTAGGTTATAAAGGATGGTGTTTATGTTGAATCTCTCAAACCAACAAACACTTAAGTTTTTGTAGGATAAACAATATCGAAGCTGGAAAACATGAATGATTCTTTCTATCTATTCTTCCTAGAAAGAATGATGTTATCTAATAAGAATATAGAAAGAAGATTTTTACAAAGCTAAAATTAATTACAAGCTATAATATCTTTACAAAAGATAAGAGGAAATTTCTTCAATTTTTCAGCACAGTATTTTAGCAAAAGTCACTTTGCTGTAAGCATAGTATCTCCTTTTATACTTGATCTACATTTTATGATGTTGCCTTTGATCTGTTTTCCCAGTGACACATGTTGATCTTCTCTTTGTGTCTTGGAAAAGAAGTCTAAAGGAGTAGCTCGGCATGTCAGAGCAGTTGTAGAAGAAATTGTGTAATATAGGTTTCTGAGTCCACCTTCAAAAACTATTTTTTACTTTCTGAATGAGGTTTTTGAACTTTTCCTTCTAGAAGTTAGGGTAGTTGACCAAGTTGGCAAAAGCGATGTCATGTCAGTCCTTGACTGGTTTTGACTTTAAATTTAAATTTCCCTCCTATTCTGTAAAGTGCACCATTTACAATGAAATGTGCTTTTTGAAGTGATGTCTTCATTTTTGGACTTCTTTTTTATTTTCTACTCTTCAATCCAAGCTTGTTGTGAATGATATGATTATGATCATGATGATTGAAAATGGTAGAAAGCACTTGCTTCAAAGTTGGATTGAAATCTCAACTTGAGTTGCACTTGCTTCAAACTTGTTTCTTTCATTCGTTGAGCATACATACATTTATTTCATGATATATTTTTCACTTTTATTAGGTCTAAATCTCTTTAAATGAGATCAAACATATTTGCACATGTCATTGTGAAAATAATCTCGTTTTATGAACGTGTATGCTAACATAAAAAGACCTGGTTGTTGCCACAAGAAACTCAAGGGAAAGATTAGTCCTTCTTGAAAATATTTTCACGAAATTGGTTTTATTATCACTTAAAATGTTTAGCACTGATACTTTCTGAAGGATTCTGGAGCTAATAAATTTCAATTAATGTGTCACATAAATGATCATTAAGAGTGAAGCTTCATTTTTTATGGAAAATATTTTAAAATTCAAATTACAACTCTCTAATTTCTCATTGACAGAAGTTGCTCTTCAAAATGGAAGTTGTGGAGGACATCATGTTAGCACTAAATTTCACTAAGTGTTAAAATATCGAATTGTCATTTGACCTTGGTGAGATAAGGGCCATAATGAAAAGAGTTCAATTGTCAAAGTATGAAAGCTCTTGGTGACAAAATACATAATGGACGTTTAACATATCAAAGTTGACCAAGATAGTGAAGCTTGATTTGTAAGGAGAAATAGATCAGAATTGACAAAACTTTAAGTTTGTCAATTGACATGTTAAAGCTAACGGTGGTCACTCAAGATGAAGCTTGAATATCCAAGATTGCAAGCCAATGATGACAAGATTCTCATGTTCGAGTTTGAAAAGTCAAAGTCCATGTTTGTTGTTTGGGACTTAGAAAATTTTGGAAGATTTAAGAAGATTGCCATAGTGATCAGTAGGAGACAGACATTAGTCACACGATGGTTAACAATGGTTTTCAGCGATTTTCCGCAGTTACTAACAGAAGCCTTATAAAGACATGACAAAGTGGTAACTGTTCGATGACAAAGGTGTGTGACAAAGAAAGAAAATATCAAAGACATGTGGGTAATATCCAAGGGTGCAGTTGAAGTCTTAGGATTCTACAAATAGTAGTCTGTACATTTGTAAAGGGTTGAAATTTTTACTCACACATCGGTATACAACATCACTCTAATGACTAAACAGAATCCAGAGTCCTCTAAGTAATTGTTTTCAACACCATTTTGTGCTTTCTTAGGCATAGATTTCCTCTATTTAAATTTATCAATCAAATACTCTACATTTTGCAATTCTTCTTCACCTTAACATTCTGTCAGTCAATATTTCATAGACTACACACAAATCATGTTACACATTCCATCCTCATTTCATTCACACACGTTTGACACTCAATCATTTTTGGCATTGAACCCACGAGAAGTAGTTTTTCACTCCCCAAATCGAGATCTGGAAAAGCAAAGGTTAATATCCAAACTCTTGCAAATGAACATTAGGTTTAGTGCGATTTAACCTCCTGTTCAAGGAAATCATGGATTATTTGTTGTCAATGTAAAATGTCAAAATCTAAAATAAACAATAATTTTACTCGTGGGTAAAAAATCGAGGAGTTACAACTCCAATCTTGGAACTTTCTCAATATTGGCTTGTACTCACCTAAGAATCAAACTTCGTATGTCTTTTCCTATTTTGACCTGTCAAACCTCCATATTGAGATTTTGTCATTAATGGCTTACATGACTTCAAGATTCTTTACCGCCTTGCTCTATTCCATTAAACAGAAAAGCCAAACATTGCTTTAACATTTTGACACTTAGAGAAATTTACTATCATCATGTAATGTACCTAGGTCGCCTTATGAATTGACAATTGTCCCCAGAAACCAACGCAAGGTCTTTTCAGTATGCTTTGTTCTCATTCACACGCTTCCTGGAAAAACTTCCCATGAGGTCACCCATCCCAAAATTGCTCCAAGTCAAGCACGCTTAACTATGAAGTTCTTTAGTGATAGGCTACCAACAAGAAAATGCATCTTGTTATTATAGGTAGTGCAAATCAATTCATATAAGTCATCCTCAACTGTATAGTCTCATACCTATACAGTCTTAGGATCCCTCTCATTCTGGTGTGTAATCAGTTCATTCATGTATCCCTTTACTTAGAAGCTTGCTAGATGCCGCTTATTATCCGTGCCTTCTTGTATCGGCAATCACTCTCTGCCCTCGTCACCAAGCATTACATGCCCACCAACTTCTTCTTGTTTCATCCCCAAACCACACTGTACTGGGAGAGATGCTACTCTGATACCATTTGTAACAACCAGGCTGCCTTATGGATTGATGATTGTCCTCGCAAACCAACATGGGATTTTTTCAGCATGCTTTGTCCTCACTCATACACTTCTTGAAAAGTTTTCCTAAGAGGTCATCTATCCCAAAATTGCTCCAAGTCAAGCACGCTTAACTATGAAGTTCTTTAGTGATGGGCTACCGAAAAGAAGATGCATTTTGTTGATATTAGTAGTACAAATCAATTCATATAAGCCATCCTCAATTGTATAATGCCATACTATACAGTCTTAGGATCCCTTTCATTTTAGTGTGTAATTGATTTATTCATGCACTTCTCTGCTTAGAAGTCTGTTAGGAGCCACTGATTGTTTGTGCCTTCTTACATCGATGATCACTCACCACCCTTGTCACCAGGCATTAGATGGATACCACCCTTCTTAAAAAGAATTTTGCCCTCAAAATTCTAACTCAGCACTCTCGTTTCTAACGTGTCTGTGGTGTGCCATTGGTACCCGAACACACCGACAAAAGATATTGAATTGATCAGGCTCAATACTATGCCGAATGTGATAGCAACCAACTACAGCACCACAAGACTGTCATGAACATCTAAACTTTATATCTTAAAATATAGATAAGATTCAAGGCATGACTTATCTACACATTGAAAACATAGCCAGTCCATTCCTTGAGGTCTTACAAGCGTGAACTGCACTAATACCATATTGTAACATTCTCCCAAATATAACATCATCCTAAAACCATGACATTAGACTTAGGAGTTGTTACTCATAATTTAGCAAACATTTCTTAACTATCTGTAGCAGAGTTGATCGAATTGTGCAACAACTAATTTAAAAATTTTGTTAAAATATATAGAAAGATAATATAATAATATAATATTTATTACTATATAACTTCAAATACAAGAAAAACTCTTCTATGCTATGATCTTTCATATACATCTGTTTTCTAATACATCTACAAACTTATACATATAACTAAGTAAAATTGATAAAAGCTTCAACTTTTGAACTACTACAATTCCGATACCTCCATGTAGCAGCCTCATTATCCTCTGAATTAATCTAGAGACGACACGTGAAACATAGGGGTGAGAATTCTAAAATTCTCAGTAGGGTATCCCTATAATATATATTAAAATTCATGTCATTGTTATCGCCCCAGCCACTTCGATTTATTAAGAAAATGTGATCACATATCATGTATCAAGATTAATTTTAAAGTTCTAAAATCACTATTCTGTAGTGGATTCCTTTTATTGTTCAATCTCATAATATGCATTTATCATCATCTAAAGCATGTACTATTCAGTTCTCAACTCACACATAATGGTCTCAATATCGATGCAAAAGTCATTCACTTAGCACATTAGAGATAAGGAAGTATTACTTGGGACAATTGCTACTTTAACTATCTTGGCCCTTGACCATTGTGGCTTTGACCACTCTATGGGTTATAGATTGCCTTTTTAGGACTAAACCCATTCCTGTACACATGGATCTTCTAAGCCTATTCCTATACGTGATTCTTGGATTTTCTTTCCAATTTACACACAGATCTTCTGAGCCTATTCCGGTGTATATGAATCTTCTAAGCTCATTCCTATATATGATATTGGATTTTCTCTCCAATTCACAAAGATCTATTCCTAGATAGGTTTTGTTCCCCGACTCAATCCAAGGGTAGCCAAGTTTACTCCCCGACTAATTGGATTTACTCTCCGGCCCAATAAGACATAATCTCATGCTTTTCTTACACATATAAGCAATTGTAATAAGTATTCATAATCTCGTGCACATAACATCATTAATATAGTCACACAAAGATAAATGAGATCAAATCATAAACATTGACATTTTTTCAGCCAATTCATGCTTACTCCCAGAATTTTGGTTCTAAGAGAAATTATGTTAACTTGTCAAACATAATTAGAACACAGCAAAACTATTTTTCAAAGGTAATTCAATGTGTTAATGAGGTCATGTAGAAATTTCAAAGCATGAAAAGGTCTCTAACTATATATATAAAAGTTCACAATTTCAGAGGTTAGAAACTACACAGTTTCAGCCAATAGCCAGAAGTATCAATTTTTATACCCTATCAAATGAACCTAGAACTTTGTACGAAAAATTAGAGTTGGACCTCAATATGTCCTCAACATCCTCTAAAATTTTCAACTAAAAATTCGATCATTTGCTAGGATAATAAAATTAGACAAATTCAATACTATAAACTGAACTGTGTAGGCAGAAACCCTGACCTGTTCAATTTTTCATTTTTTAAAAATAGTAAAAGTACTGAAGATGAGCAAGAAAATTACTGGAAACTCTTCCATATGTTAGCTTCATCATATAAAAATTTCAGCTCATGGTCTCTAAATTTGTGAGAAAAATCAAAACATTTCATTTACTTACTAAATCCAGGATTTTCCAGCAGCATAATCACAACATATTTTAGCAAAAAGAGTTTCTTAACATCGTCAAAACTCTCTACCAAAATTAACAGGTGTATTTAGGTATAATCAATCAATAAAACTAAAAATTTTGAGTTTAATCAATCAAGAAATTCCAGAGGAAATTTTGAAAGAAAAGTTAATGAATAAAGCCCTACTTGACTCTTGAAAGCTCTTGTTTTTGTTCTTGACTTCCTTTAAGAGTTTTCTACCCCCAATTCTTGATCTAACCCTCTCAAACCCTCTTGTAACAAAGCAGGAACAGCAGCTAAGATGGCTGATATGATGAGGTGAGGATTTGATAATAGGAGTTGATTTGAGGGTGCAAGGATAATATGTAGGTTAAGCTTATGGTTATGGAGTTTTTGGGTGAAGTTTATGATTTCTGGTTAGGGTTCTTTTTGTTGCTAGAGGAAAAAGATGAAATTGGTTGCAAAATGGGGTGCTTGGCCGAAATTTGAAGGGAGAGAAATGTTAAGATGCATGTCTTGTAATGTTGTGATAATTGTGTAATAAATGAAATTGATAAAATGGATTTTTTCAAGATAAATGCATGCAATTTTGGGAACATCCTATTGGCTCCTAGGAAAGGCAATGGTGTGGCTTCTTCCAAGCCACACACTTGTCCTACTAGGTGTCCACCTCATACTACAATTTTCATATGGTGTAAGAAACTACACATCATAATTTCACCAGACAGATAAAATATTGTACCTGTAAAATAGATATTGCGGTATAAAAACTTCATTTTTAACCCTTTCTATCCTTAATCATATATTTTCTCAACCTCAGGCATCTCTGGAGCCCAATTTTGGGATTTTAATGATCCCAACAAGTCTGCAAGGCCCATATGGTCACTATTCTTTTCTTTTTTTTTGTTTTGCATTGTTCTCAAAGTTGTTCTCACCTCAACTAACCCTATCAGAATCATAAAACTCTAATTAATAAAGTCCAGTAAAATTTTTGAAATAATTTTGGAGGTGTTACACATCTGAACCAAATTTGGGACCCTAGAGAGGCCAAAACTTGACCATTTCAAACAATATCAATATCCTCCCCTAGATCCAGCAACGAGGCAGGTAGCTATTGCCAAATGACTTCAAGGATGGGGGTAACTCAGTTAAAAATATTTTTACAAAACTTTAATAAGACATGCACAATTTTTGGATGGGGATAGAATGTCACACACAAGACCCAAGACAAACAAGAAATAAGATATCAATTGCAAGTATATGAAGTATACACTTGAAGTACATAGCAATGAGTACCAGTAATATCAGAAAAGATTATTATTTCAACATGGTCGTCAACGAAACATTGTTAAATGCTGAATTTGTTTCGGTTTTCGGTGGGTTGAATTTGTTTCGTTAATTGGTATACTGAAATTCTCACTAATATTTTTTTATCAACATGGTTGAAGCACACTTAACAAAAGAAGGGTGCATAGGCGGATCTTAGTTAAGAAAATGGGCCGCGCATATATATATATATATATATATAATTTGTAAGTTTATAGCAAAAATGAGAAAGGAATTTTTATAGATGATCTTTTATGTATAATATCCTTGAAATTACATATAAAACTTATCTACAAAATTTTCTTCTCCATTTTTACCTTCGTCTAAACAGATAGTTCTTGAACAGAAATTTTTAAAAATTTCGGAAAATCGGAAGTGACATTTAAACTGTTGTCATATTTGACTATACAACATAATTGTTTCCTTTCAAAAAGTTATTTTTAGTAATTTTTTAGAAATTAAAATAATTGAAACGACTCAAAATAAATACTTTAGCTACTATATATCCAAAATTAAAATAATTTGTTCCTAAGTGCTTATAATAAGGGTGTAAATGAGTTATTTACCCAGACAAATGCTAAGTCATCTATTTTAAAATTATTCTATAGTGTTAATGGTTTGTTTAAAATTTATAAGAGTATATAACATCGTAGGAGTGATTAATTATGATAATAAGACAAGCTCCTGTTATTAGATTTCATATATAAATAGTCTAAATTTAAATATAAAATTATATGGCTTTTTAACTAATTACATGATTTCTCAATATCTTTTAATTTTAACTGTACATGTACGATTTAATAGTGAACTTTGCCCTTTCGTCCCTCCTCTAAAATTATCTATATAATGTGCAAATCTTAATTTAATTGCTATCATCTTTCACTGTTGGCTACATAAAATTTTTCTTGAAGCACTGCGATTGGAAGGGTGGACAACACCAGAAGGAAAACAAAAACAATGAAAACAAATTAAGGATATTTATTTATTGCAGTAATTTAGGTGAATTTAATTTAAAGATCTTTGTCTGGGAGTATTTCGACGAGGATAATTCTCTGCGGAAATGTATGCATAAATATTTCAATCAGGACTTGTTCTCAGGCTGGTGGTGATCACGACGAAGTTCACGATCAGGGAAGCAGTAGTTCCCACCTGAAGGCTGCTAGGATTGCCCTGATCTACTTCAGCTGACGATACGGCATGCAGACCGTGGCCACCTTTCTCAGTTTTCTTCTTGATTGCCTCGTCGATATGCACATCATCTTCAACCGATACCACTACTGCTTGCCGTCCGAAAGGACAAGGCATAATGGTTTCTGTAATCTTTTTATGCTCATCGATGTGAATGACATCGATTTCTTGAGGCCTCTTCTTTTTCTTCTGAATGAAGCAAAACAGAGCAAAAGCGAGCAATGAAAGGCACAGAAGGCCTCCAAACGAGACAATCACAATCACTATGACTGTGGGGGGGTTGGGAGATGGCGGCGGCGGTACTGGGGACGGTGGTGGGCGGATATGCGGAGGTGAAGGAACAATGGGATGTGGTGATGGCGGCGGTGGGCGCACATGTGGTGGTGGAGGAGGAGTGAACGGATGAGATGGTGGTGGCGGCGGCGGTGGTGGGGTGTCCTGTGGAGGAGGAGGAGGAGGAGCAAGATGAGAGGGTGGTGGTGGATGGTTGAAGGAATGGGGAGGAGGTGGTGGAGGGTTGAAGTGGGAAGGTGGTGGTGGAGGGTTGAAGAAGTGGGAAGGTGGTGGTGGAGGGTTGAAGTGAGAAGGTGGGGCAGGGAAGTGCAGGGAGTTGTTGGGCTTAGCTGAGGCCATCTTGGATCTTTGATCTCCTGTGTTTATCAATTGATATCTCGAAAAGGTGGATCTTCTGCTTGGAATATCGTGTGTGACTTGGGCGCCCTTTTGTAGTGCGGATCGGATTTTCCTATTAGGAATAACTTGGGTAAGAAATTGGGTAAGTCTTAGTAACTTGACTCGCATGCAAAGCTTCTGAAGGATTGTTTGAAGTGGAAAACACTTCTCTATTTTTCAAGAAAAACTGCAAAGACCTGCGCTGTATGTGAAAGTTGGGGAACAAGAGTGCGCGGGCAATGAACAGGACGAGGGTAAAATTGATGGACTGTTGCTGTAATATTTTTAAATTATTATCACTTGTATTATGATTATTAAACAATTATGATTATTATTAAACTATTTTAATAATATAACAATGTTGAAATGAACTCTAAAAGTGGGCCATATATATATAATACAAGAATACATATATCTTTGGAATGAAGGAACATTATAAAGTGGAGTGGAATGGAAAGGAAATATTAAAATGAGACTTGGATAGAATAGAGAATGATGGATTTCATTTCATTCAATACCAACTTTATCATTTTTCATACCATCCAAATTAGAGGGAATGGAGTGGGATGGAGCTACTAAATAATGGCATTTTTCCATAAAATTACTATTTTTTCTTTTCGAATTAAGAAGAAATATTTAACAAATATTTGATTCAAGCATATTATAGAAATAAAAAATTTATAATTATAACAATTTTATTTTTTTCTATTGATGTATCTCAATAATACGTTGAAATATTTTTTTCATTACATAACACCCTAATGTTTAACTTGACATGCCTAGGACGTATTCAAGTTAATTATTAGTTATTACTCTTTTGTTCCGGTTCTTAATTCTAATTTTAGAAAATAGTTAGCGAAAACATAGGTAAATTTTTTTTGAAATTAAAGATGAAAACGTGAGCCACGCATGAAAAAACTACATCGTTTGTCTCGCAAATCATAAAAAGGAATCCATCATATTATAAATGGAACACAAGATTATTGTCGCAACCTGATCGCGATTTTACAACGAATCAAAAGAAGAAGAATTTTTATTTTTGAAAATGGAGTCGCCACCATGGTTCATTAAAATTTGGGAAAAACATGGAAAAACCCATTTCATTTGGAAAATGATCTTTGAAACCAAATTTGAGCTCGGAAGTCGATTATGCATAGGGAAGGGTATGGATTTAGTCCTACGCACTTAATACACCCGCCCCAGACTGCACTCTTAGCAAATTGTGCAAATTAATTAATAACCTTCAAAATTCCTTTTTTTTTAAAAAAATGCAAAATATTTACAATCGAATGAACAATTTATGAAAATTTAATTTTGGCTTGACAGGGATCGAAATTGCCTGCTCCTACGTATCCCCTGGTGCAATGGAGAATTCAAAGTCACGTAGTTCTTTAAAAAATATTTGTGGGTTGATAGATTTTATTTATGAAGAATAGAATTTATAAAGACATGTAAAATCCGTTATTGCATAGAATCCAAGTTGACACTAGGCCACTCAATGAACCCTTATGATCCAAATAACAATGAAGGTAACATCTGCCACTCAATCACTATTATTGATCATTGCATGGATTTTTTTAAAAAAAAATTATGAAGAAGCAATTTTTTTAGAAAATAAAATCCGCTCTCGCATAGGATTTAAATTAGTACTTGACCACTCAATAAATCCTTATGATTCAACAACAATGAAGATAATATTTGCTATTCAATCACCATTATTGATCATTGTGCGGATTAAAATGAAACTGAAAAGATTTATATATATATATATATATGAAAGAGAACACATTTTATAAAAAGGCTAATTAATATTATGAATTGACAAAATTAATCCAAAGATAAAATTATTAATTTAAGTAAAAGAAAAAAAAAAGCAAATCCCTTTTTATTCAAAATAAAAACTAAGCTAATTAATCAAACCAACCAACTCAAATCTAAACAATTAATTCAAAATTTTATTTTGACAGAGTAATACTAACTTAGAATATAAAATAAAACTAAAACTAAAAAATATATAAAAAAATTCTGGCACATTCGCTCGCACTTGGATGCGTCCACACACATGTAGAAACTCTTTAGCATTCTCTCTCACATATACTCAAAAACACTTTCATCCATTCACACACACACACTCTTAGCCACTCACATACAGAAGCTAACAAACAATTAACAAATAAAAAATAATAATAATAATAATAAATAAATAAATAAATAAATAAGTAATCTTCTATCATATAAAAAAAATGCTTTTTACTAATTAAAAAAGACTTATTCTCAATTATGATTATTTTTTCATAAACCCAAATTAAAACAACTCTAACCAAACTCTATAAAATGAAATTGACCAGACAACTCAATCATTGACCTAAGAAAAGATAAAAACCAAGAATATGACCATCACTAAAACAACGAACTTAAATAAAAAAAGATAAAACAAATACAACAATAAAAAAAGGACCTAGACTTTATGCTCCCACGGACATAATGCATTGGGGTTGGAGGATAAACCTTTTTTTAACACAAAAGGGGTATGGGTTGGCATGCACTCACATAAATAATCCTTTCTCATAATGCATTCTCTCACACGGACACATGTACTAAAACACAAAAAAAGTTCATCTCTCTCGCACACAGATTCACATTCACAAATTCCCTCTCTTTTTTTACACAAATACACTTTCACTCACGGTCACACACTAACACTCAAACAAAAAGAAAAACTCTCACATTCAGCAAAGGTAAGAAAAACTAAGAAAACAAAAGCTAAAGAGAAAATCTGAGAGAATGAGAGACCGTGAGAAGTAGAGAGAGAGAGTGAGAGAGAGGAAAGGAGAGAGAGAGCGGAAGGAAGCTATGGAGGAGGAAGAGGACTGGCACAGCCAGGAGAGAGGCCGCAAGCGGTGGGGTCTGTGGCTGTGCAGATCGGCCAAGCAGGAGGCGCGGTGGAGTCCGACCTGTTCGCGGGCGGTGGAGGAAGGACGATGTAGAGAGGGAGTGGTGCCGCGGTGGTGAAAGGATATGGGGAAGACTGAACAGAGGGAGTTCGGAGTGGTGGCCGTTCGCGGTAGTGGCCTTCTGGAGGAAGAAGGAAGAGGAGATTGAAGGAGGAGGCCGCGGTGGTGGTTATGGGTTTGATGATGATGATGAAGTGGAGGCCGCGGCGGTGACCTGGGGGCCGCGGCCTCTCGTCCCCTTTCTCCTCTTTTTTTATTTTTTTTGGATGATTATGAAAATTTTATTTTGGCTGCCGCTATTACCTTGTTTATTGCTTGGATTGAATTGCTGGTCTCGGCCTTTGTATATGAGTTGGCTATGCTCAAATTTCAGGTGATATACTGCCCGATTTTTGTTTGAAATTATGGGGTTGTTTTGCTCTTTGAAGGATTTTTTTTTTTGATCTCTCCGCTAATGGTATAGCTCGATTTTTTTGAATATGTCCGACCCTTTGAAATGTTGTTGATATTGAATATATGCACACGGTCATCCCACCATTATTGATCACAACCTGTCCATCGGGTCCCCTCTCTTTGTAAAGAAAGAGAACATAATCATGGTTGAAATGGCAAGTGGAGAAGTCATCATTGTGTTCACCATCATCATTGTGCAAGGAGTGGAGAGGTGAATCACCGTGTCCTCCACTCCCGTAACCTTTTTCATCTTTTAATTTTTCTCTCTTTTTTTTAATTTTATTTTATTCAGAAAAGAAAAAAAGTTGTAAAAGAAATGGGCTAAAATAAAAATAAAAAAATAAAATAAAAAAAATGGAAATGGGCTGAACACGATTTCTTTTTTTTTTTATAAGACAAAACGTAAAAATAATAATAATAATAATAAAAATAAATAAAAAATAAAAATAAATAAAAAATAAAAAATCTAAACATGATCTAAACTGAATTGACTATCATGAGTCTACAAATAGGCTAAATTCTAAAAATATGTCAATTTTGATTTTTGTTTTAAGGCCGGACAAAATCGGGTGTTCACAGTTGCCCCTCTTTACTTATTTCTTATAAGAGAATATGAAAAATATAAATCTTACATATTATCTTCATAAGGAATAAGTAAAGACATGAACATAGATTTTGTTCGACAATGCATGAAATGCCAAAATGCAAGAGAAATCAAATTCTAACATTAAAAGAACTAAACATTCAAGAAACCCACATGTAATGCTGCAATTTAGAAACTAATTGTATGAATCATGCAAAGAAAAGAATTTAACATGACACAAATCCACAAATACAAAAAAAACAACAAGGCCGACTAGAAACTTACAAGCCAGTGAGACTGACAAGAATTTACAAGTCGATGGGGCTGAAAGGAATTTACAAACCTTGCAATCAATTAGATTTAGGTCAACATGCAACTGGAAATTAAAAGTAATGGCATAGAAAAGTAAGTTGGCAATCTGAGGCCGACTGTAAGTTAATGACAAGCTGAGGTTGATAAATCAACAATCAAATCGGCAAGGACACTAATCGAAATGTAAACCGCAAAGAAGCCGATCGAAAATTAAACCGCAAGGGTACCGATCGATCAAAACTAAACCGCCAGGACACCGATCGATCGAAATTAAACCGCAAGGATACCGACCGAAATGTAAACTAGCAAGGAGACCGATCAAAATTAAACCGGCAAGGATATCGACTAATCAAAATAAACCGCAATGATACCGATCGAAATGTAAACCTGTAATGAGACCAACCGCAAATTAAAGCGCAAGGATACCGATCGATCAAAATTAAATCGGCACGGACATCAATTGGAAAATAAATCGGCAAGGATACTGCCTGAAATGTAGATCGGTAAAGATACTGTCTGAAAAA
Organism: Dalbergia cochinchinensis; assembly: GCA_031216125.1. Taxonomy (NCBI): domain Eukaryota; kingdom Viridiplantae; phylum Streptophyta; class Magnoliopsida; order Fabales; family Fabaceae; genus Dalbergia; species Dalbergia cochinchinensis. Next base: position 7,195,335 of record CM062376.1, read on the forward strand.
GTAAATCGGCAAGGATACCATCTGAAAAGTAAATCGGCAAAGATACCGTCTGCTGAAATATAAATCGGCAAGGATATCGTCTGAAAATGTAAATCGGTAAGGATAACGTCTGAAAAGTAAATCGGCAAGGATACTGTCTGAAAAGTAAATCGGCAAGGATACCGTCTGAAAAGTAAATCGGCAAGGATACCGTCTGAAAATATAAATCGGCAAGGATACCTGTTGCTGAAATATAAATCGGCAAAGATACCCCAACCAAATCGGGCCATGCTCCAGGAAACTTTAACCGATTAAACTCATAATTCTTACACTGGGCTTTCTGGCATAACTAAGACTTTCTTTTCTTCTATGACTTTGCTCATTTCTTCTCTTCTCCTCTTCTTTTCCATTTTTAAACTGATGATTACTTTCCTGCCAAGCTTGATTGGAATTTACATTGTGATGCTAGTTATTGATGTATTGCTGTAAACATTGTTAGACCGTATAATTTAAGCTTAAATTTATTCTACTTGAGACATCATAAATGAACATGCATTCAAAGAGAAGGTGAAAGGATCAACTGAATAAATATCTTTATTGTCTGGTGTATTGAATGACGGAAGCTTTTGAAGAAGACAACAAAATAAAAGTGAAATGCGAAATTTGCGAGAGAAACAAAATTTTGCCCCAGTTTAGGTTCTTTATGGCTCAATCAATTGACTTCTTGCAGCAAATTGAACACCATAGCCATGATATCCGATGACATGTCTTCAAATCCCTTCTTCAAAATTGCCCCAGTTTCAGATTTTGATTTGCTTGATTTACTGAGCAAATTCAAAAATTGCCCCAGTGTAGGCTGCATCATTGCCATGCTCTAACTTTTTTCTAGGCCGCTCTTTCGAGTTTTCAACCTAGCGAGCCCTCTTCTTCTCTTTTGTTATCTTTTTTTCTTTCTCTTTTTGTTGTTTTTTTTTGTCTTGCCCTAACTTTTGCTTAGGCCGCTCTTTCGAGTTTTCAACCTAACGGGCTTTTTGAGCATCTTTTCAAGCATAAAATCTTTTGACTGCATCAATGTTGATTGGCTTAGGCAATTCTTGTATATCCATGTTTTGCAAAATCAACGCCCCACCTGAGAATGCTTGCTTGACAATATAAGGACCCTCATAACTTGGAGCCCACTTTCCCCGTGCGTCATCTTGATTAGGGAGAATTTTCTTCAGAACCAAATCTCCTGGATGAAAATCTCTAGGGCGGACTTTCTTGTTAAAAGCTCTAGTCATTTTGCTTTGGTACAACTGGCCGTGGCAAATAGCTGCAAGCCTCTTCTCTTCGATCATGTTCAATTGCTCATATCGAGCTTTTGCCCACTCGGATTCTTCCAACTCAACCTCTATTAAAACCCTAAGCGAAGGGATTTCAACCTCTATAAGGGATACAGCTTCCATTCCATAAATCAATGAGAAAGGAGTTGCCCCTGTGCTTGATCGTATGTTGGTACGATACGCATGCAAAGCATATGGCAACATTTCATGCCAGTCTTTGTAATTCACCACCATTTTGGCAATGATTTTCTTGATATTCTTATTTGCAGCTTCAACTGCACCATTCATTTGAGGCCTATATGGAGCCGAATTATGGTGCTTGATCTTGAAAGTCTCAAAGAATCTTTGAACCTCGGTACCATTGAGGTTAGGAGCATTGTCTGTGATGATCCTTTCTGGAATCCCATATCTGCAGATGATGTCCCTTTTGATGAATCTGAGAAACAACTTTTGTGTGATGTTGGCATATGAAACAGCTTCCACCCATTTAGTGAAGTAATCTATTGCCACCAAGATGAAACGATGTCCATTGGATGCTTTGGGATTAATTGGGCCAATAACATCCATGCCCCACATCGAGAAAGGCTAAGGAGATACCATGCTATGCAACTGAACTGGAGGAGCATTGACTCGATCTGCATATATCTGACATTTGTGACACTTCCGAACATAACTGATACAGTCACTCTCCATGGTGGACCAGTAATAACCACTCCTTAGGATTTTACGTGCCATCATGTGCCCATTGGCATGAGTTCCACAGATCCCTTCATGGACTTCGGTCATGATTATTCGAGCTTCATAAGCATCTACACATCTAAGGAGAGTGGTGTCATAATTCTTCTTGTAAAGGACTTCACCATTCAGGAAGAAGGCCATAGCCAGTCTTCGAATTGTCTTTTTATCCACCTCATTCGCACCTGCTGGGTATTTTCCTTTTTGAATATACTGCTTGATGTCATGATACCATGGTTGATCATCTAGTTCAGTCTCTACATTGCCACAATATACCGGTTCACCTTGCACTTCTACATGGATGGGTTAGACATTAGCATGTACCTCCAAATTAGTCATCACGGCCAAAGTCGCCAAAGCATCCGCAAACTGGTTCTTGTCCCGAGTTAAATGAGAGAACGATATATCATCAAAGCGTTCAATTAATTGAGACAAATGCTTCTGATAAGGTACCAACTTTGGGTCTTTTGTGCCCCATTCTCCATTAACTTGATAGATTATGAGCGCGGAGTCTCCAAAGACCTTTAGTTCTTTGATTCCTAAGTCAATCGCAACTTGCAAACCATTTGCACATGCTTCATATTCTGCCATGTTGTTGGTACATTCAAAGTCTAGTTTGATGGAAACTGGGTACTGTTTCCCAGCTGGTGAGACTATTACAGCTCCTATCCCACATCCATTCATATTGGCAGCCCCATCAAAATACACCTTCCACACATTCTCTTCTTCAATTTCTTCTTTTTCTACTATCAATACCTCGCTATCAGGGAATTCAAGCATGGTAGGTTGTCTACCCTCCAAAGGGTTTTCAGCTAGATGATCAGCAATTGCACTTCCTTTTATGGACTTTTGAGTAACATATTTGATATCAAATTCAGACAGCATCACTTGCCATTTTGACATTCTTAATGACATATGAGGACTATCAAATATGTATTTCAATGGATCCATTCGAGAAATTAACCAAGTGGTGTAGTATAACATGTACTGCCTCAACCTCTTAGAAGCCCACACTAATGCACAATAGGTCTTTTCAATCGCCAGATAGCGGGACTCACATTCATTAAATTTCTTGCTCAAATAATAGATGGCCTATTCTTTCCGGATTCATCATATTGCCCCAACATTGCCCCGAGTGAAGTGGGCAACACTGTAAGATACAGTATTAAAGGACAGCTTGGCGTAGGAGGAATCAAAATTGGAGGTTTCATTAGATAGGTCTTTATTTTGTCAAAGGCTTCTTGACACTCTTCATTCCATTCTCCAGGTTGATGTTTTCACAGCAACTTGAATATAGGCTCACAAGTACTAGTCAAATTGGCAATGAACCTAGCAATATAGTTGAGTCTCCCAAGAAAACTTCTCACTTCTTTTTCAGTTCGGGGAGCTGGCATCTCCTGTATTGCCTTCACCCTGTCTGGATCCACCTTTATCCCTTCTCTGCTATCAATGAATCCAAGCAATTTTCCTGAAGACGCTCCAAAAATGCATTTATTCAGGTTCAGTCGTAACTTGTATTTTCTGAGTCTTTCGAATAGCTTTCGTAAAACTGCCACGTGACTTTCTCCTTCTTTAGACTTAGCGACCATGTCATCAACATACATCTCAATCTCCTTGTGCATCATGTCATGGAATAGTGCAACTATAGCACGTTGATAAGTGGCACCAGCATTCTTCAACCCAAATGGCATAACTGTGTAACAAAATGTTCCCCACGGAGTTATGAATGTGGTTTTCCCTTTGTCGTGAATATCCATAGGAATCTGATTATACCCGGAGTATCCGTCCATAAATGAGAATCGGTGATTTCCGGCTGTATTATCAATAAGGATATCAATGTGAGGGAGAGGAAAATTATTTTTCGGGTTAGCCTTATTCAAATCTCGATAGTCTACACACATCCTGACCTTCCCATCCTTTTTAGGCACAGGTACAATGTTGGCCACCCAATTAGTGTGTCTTGATACCTCTAAAAATCCAGCTTCCAACTGTTTAGTCACCTCCTCTTTTATTTTTAAAGACATGTCGGGTCGCATTCTTCTCAACTTCTGCTTTTAGGCTCGACTTAGGATACAAAGGGATTTTGTGTGAAGCGATCTCTGGGTCCAATCCTGGCATATCTCGGTAAGACCATGCAAAGACATCAAAGTATTCTTCAAACAACGCGACCATTTCTGTTCGTTCAGGGTTTTCCACTATTTTCAGCTCCTTCTTCTCTTCTTCAGTGCCCATGTTAATCACCTCAACCACCTCGTTGTCTAAGTCAAACCCCTTTTCCGTACATTCCAACAGATTTGAAAATTTCCCAATAGCTTCTTCATCATCCTCGGATTCATAATTATCGCAATCAGGTGCAGCAAGAGAATCAATTGATAAGCATCCGAAGTTCCTTTCACGTGGCAAAATGTTCATAGCATTTAGGTCCCTGGAAAGCATTCGTGGGGGTTGGAATACCAAGACAAATAGTGGATAAAACTCAAATAATTTGGGAAAATGCCAATTAATGGTTTGAGAAAATGGAGATAAAAATAAAAAGGAAACAAAAGAATAGAGGTTGAAACAAAGAGAGTGGAAGACACGAAGAAATGTAAAAATTACTAGATAATCATGCAAATTCATTCAAATGATGTCTCGAAGTAGCATACATGAAAGCAAAAACAATTAATACAGTCCCAAATAATTACTTTGAAGCAATAACATCAATCAATGGTTCAGCTGTCCAATTCATCAGCATCTTCTCACGGTTGGCAGCACAAGCATTGTTGCATTCTTCAGACTTCTCGACATCCACCATATTAATAATTGGACAATAGCTAGAGGCACGACCTTCTTCAGCCATAATCACGGCTGGGTAAGGAAATGTCTCTTTCAAATGAGGGATCTGGTTCCTCTTTTCTTTTGGTTTCTTTTGCTCAAAAGCCATGGTCTTGATCTGCTCTTCCAATGACGTCTCATATCCTAAACCGAATCGGTTAGGCTTCCCTGAGATAGGCAGAGGTGTTTTGATACCCTGTAACCGTAGTCCCAGTCCTTTGCCATGCTGATAACCATTTTTGGTCATGATATGAGCCACCACTTGATTGACTTCTTACCTTGGGAACTCATTTTGAACTTGTTTCAACCCTACTACCTCCAGATTGTGCGATAAGCTGCTTTCCACTAACTCAATATTTTCAACATAAGGCAGTGTAACTGGTTTAGATACAAGGATCTCATTCTCCCCGTAGATTGTAATGGCAGAGTCATTCTCAATGTACTTAACCTTTGATGCAAGGTTGAAGGAACAAAGACACCAACATTGTGAATCCATGGTCTTCCCAACAGCATGTTGTAATCAGACTCAATCTCCATTACTTGGAATAACACCTCAAATTGGCTTGGGCCGACTTCCAATGGCAGCACCATCTCCCCAAGAATGCTTTTCTTTGCTCCATCAAATGCTTTCACAATCATCATTTGCGGTGAAATATCATTCTTGCTTATTGACAAGTACCTTAAGGTCGACACTGGTAAGACATTTAATCCTGACCCTCCATCAATAAGGACTCTAGGCACTATGTGGTCTTTGCATTTGAGGGTTATGTACAGTGCTTGTGGGTTAGTCCGCGACACAACTTCTTCATCTGAAAAGGTGATCATACTGACGCGCTTCACTGGATCTACCATATTCACCATGTTCTCCAGCGAAGTGTCAGGCTTGACGAAGGCTTCCTTCAGGATTTTCAGCACTGCCTTTTGGTGGGATTCAGACGACAGTATTAATGACAAAAGAGATATTCTGGCAGGAGTCTTTTTCAATTGTTCCAAAATATCATATTCGCTTTGTTTCATGATTTTAAGGAACTCTTCTTCCTCCTCTTCTTCTTTCTTCTTCTCTCCAACATCCCCCTCATCCACGAATTTTCCTTTTTCCAGTTCTTTGGGCCCATAGACCCTTCCACTCCTTGTTATTCCCTTTACTTTGGCCACCACTTTACTTGTTTGGCCTTTTGAGGTTTCCTCTATATCGTTATTTGTTTCTACTTTGGTTTCGTAGTTCCAAGGCACCGCATGTGTATTCTCATAATCAAAAGGCATCGGCTTTTTCACAATGAGCACTACTTTTTCCGGTCTTGGAGCTGGATCAAGTGGCGGTACTCGAAGTACAAAGCGTTCTATCACATTTATTTCCTCAGGAAAAATTGGCCTCTTTTTCGCCTGAATTACGCCCAGGTTGAGCAATCCCTGTACACGAGCCTTGAAATCCCAGCAATTTTCTATATCATGGCCGAGACCTCCACAATGGTATAAACAGCTTGATTCCATGTCATACTTCTCATCTTCCTTCATTACGGATGCAGATACTGTGATGTTATATCCAGCATCCTTCAAGCCGTTGAACACTTTTTCCATCATTGTTCGAAGACTCGAAACCTTCTTAATCGAAGGTTCGTCTAACTCCAGAACATTTACCCCACTTCCTCTTTCATGTTTTGGGATCGGGTTATTAACAATGTCTGGTTTCGAATCTTCCTGAAAGTCTAGCCTCCCACAAGCAATTAATCTTCTCACTGCCATTTTGAATCCTTCACAATCTTCAATGGAATGTCCCGCAATATCCATATGATATTTGCAAGTAAGGTTTGGGTTATACCATGCTGGATATGGTGGTTCTAAAGGGTGCACTGGATATGCAGAGATCAGGTGGGCATCAACTAGTTTTTGAAAGAGGTCAGCATTTGAAATGGATAGTTTTGGAAAGGGTGGAAGGTTAGGAAATCGATTGCGATTCTGGTTTTGAAAATTTGGCCGAGGTGCTGGGGTATATGTTGGGCGAGTTGGTTGATATGGCCTTATGTAGATGTTGTTAACTTGAGGTTGAGAATATGGGACAGTGTTTGGGGTTGGTGTGGCTTGGTAAAATGAGTAAGGAGGGAATGATGACATTTGGGGCCGTGGACGTGTTGGTGTATACCTTGGGGTGAAGGATTGTTGACCATGCACATAATTCACATCTTGTAAAGCCCCGTTTTTTTTTTCTCTAAACTTTTAAATGACCAAAATGCCCCTAAGGTCATTTTTACCCAAAACACGAGGACGGCCGGCTTTGGCCATCCTCATAGGGTTCATATGTTATATGAAGGGGATTGTATGATTGTGAATGTCCAACGGAGCAGAAAAACCTCATTTCTGAGATTTCTGCGCATAAGTGACCAGAATACCCCTGTGACAGATTTCAGGCAGTTTTAAAATTCCGTTTTGACCCGGACTTGGTCCCGAGGTTTAAAACCATGATTTTAAGGCATGAACTATGATTGTTTAAGGTTTGGTTAAGTCCCGGTGGTCTCAGGCAGTTTTTGAGTAAAATTACGATTTTGCCCCTGCTTAGTGCATGTTGGGCTTAATGAGTTATCTAACTCAGAACCTAGGCGATTTTAGGCTCTAATTGAAGGTTAATTAATTTCCATAATTAATCTAGAGCCAAAATCATTATTTAAAACTAATTGGAACCTAGAATTGTTTAAGGAAATTTAGAACTCTTTTCTAAATTCTTTTCTTTCTTTTAAAAGAAAAAGCAACTATGAATAGTATTTTCACTATTCACACTCCCTTTCCCAATTACACTCTCTTTTCCAAGAAAGTTGTCACTCTCAAATAATCAGGATCACATTTGAAAAATATATATGTCATTCAAAATTCAAAAAGAATAAATTGTTTATGTTGTCACTCAAAGCTTTCAATCAAGCTTCATAATCAATCATACCTTCCATACTTTCTTCCATACCTTTGAATGACAACACATATAGATATTTTATCTTGTGGCCATGAAACTTTCTCTCCCTTGGCCCTATCATTTTCAGCCACTTCCCCCAAGAATTCGAAAGAATTTTATTTTATGTAGTCAATCAAGTTGTCTTTCAAGCTACCCTATGACCTATGCCTACCCATGGTTTCAATCACACCAAGAATGACCACACAAGAAGATATTTCTCTCTTCCTTCTTTAAGAAGCTTCAACCAACTCCCCATTCACTCCTTCATTTGCCTATAAATACACCATACTCCACAACTCCATCACTTTTGCATCCTTCTCCAAAGTCTCAAACTCTCTCATTTCCTTCTCTCAAGCTTTCTCACTTTTCTCTCAAACTCTCAAAGAGTTCCTCAAGCTCAAGTTCTCTCCTTCATTTTCAAGACACAAGGTAGGGAACTCTTTCAAAACATGTCTTTGATTCTTATGCTTGAATCTTGATTGGAAGTTGATGAATGGTTGAACCTCTATGTTGCTTTCTTTTTGGTTTCTTCCTTTTCTTCCCCCTTAGTTTTCGGCCTCAAGGCCTTGAATATGATGGCTTGATGATGAGTGTTCTCTAGATGTGACCATGAGTCCATCTCTCATGAGACCTCTAAAGCTTGAATTTTCTTAAAGAAAGTTTCATTCTTTACAAGTTTAGTTAAAAGAGTTTATGTTTCTCTTGAACATTTTGGATCTTCTTTCTTCTTCTTCTCATGTTTTCGGCCATGGAGCCTTTTTACATGGGAAAAATGTAAGCTTGATGATGAGAGCTTCATGTTGATGCTTGTCACATGAACAAACTCTAAAGCTTGAAACTTTGACCCTAAACCAAGCATGGTTTTGGTTTTGGTTTTGCTTTCTTCTTTATCATGAACTTCGTTTAAATATTTGTTTTGAAGGAAGCTATGTACTCAATGATGAGGACTTAGGATGTTGATGCTTGGATCATCAAGATCTTGGTCCCTAGAGATTTAAAAATGGTTCCTTTCTTTTGTTAAGATTTGACCACTTTCATGATTCTTGAAGTCATGTTTTCTCTTGATGCCTTGGTACCAATGGTTTTTCCTTTTCTTGTGAAGATGAGTTTTGGGTTGGGACTATGTTCCTTCTTAAAAGCCTTGTAAGAGCTCTAGACAAGATATAAAAGTAACTTGCATTCACGTTTATGTTTATGCTTTGCATGGCACGTTTATTTTCTATGCCATCACTAAATCCCAAGATAAAGAATGAACTTGCATTATGCACGTTTAAATTCCAAGCTTTGCATCTCATTTTATATTTCAAGTCCTCACTAAACTCAAAGAATGAAAATGGATATGCACCTCATATTTACTTTGAGCTATCACTTTACTTTCTAAAGGACTCTAAAATGAAATGCATATCACGTTTATTTTATATTATCACCTAAGATACTAGAGCTCAAAGACTTGCCCATTTCATCTTGGGAAGAGGTTAACCATGGAAACATTCTTGGAATGTACATTTTGGCCATGTGATGATGATGGCTCCAAGATGAGTTTTCATTAGTCACAAGAGCCTATAGCTCATGTTTTAAGTCTTTTTGAAACATAGGTTGTACTCAAAAAGCATTTTGAGTATGTTCTTATATTTATGAGGATTTTGACAAGTTAAAATGATTGCTAAGATGTTTTGAAATTCAAAATTGTTCCAAGAGAAGCCGCCATCATAAGCATTTCAAAGGAATGATTCAGATATGTTCAGACTGATTTTTCGTGTTTTTAAGATCTTTGTGTCGATTACACAGCCTATGTAATCGATTACTAGAGAGCTCGGATGAGCTCAAACATGAACTTTTGCCCAAAGTAATCGATTACTGTATAGTGTAATCGATTATACATTCTGGACTCTAGTAATCGATTACCGAATCATGTAATCGACTACCCAGATGTTCTCGGGGCCCAGCAAAGTTTTTTTTTTTCAAACAAAGTAATCGATTACAAGTTCCATGTAATCGATTACCAGAAAGCTCGGATGAGCTCAAACATGAACTTTTGCCCAAAGTAATCGATTACTATATAGTGTAATCGATTACACATTCTGGACTCTAGTAATCGATTACCGAATCATGTAATCGACTACCCAGATGTTCTAGGGGCCTAGCAAGGTGTTTTTAAACAAAGTAATCGATTACAAGTTCCATGTAATCGATTACCAGAACCCCCTATCTTCCATGTTTTGAAATCTCGAAGCTGTGTTATCGATTACGATACTTATGTAATCGATTACCAGAACCCACGTTCACAAACAGAATGCCTTTCTGATTCGATGACTTGAAGCTATGACCTTACTTTGCTTGAATCTGGGAATTTTTATGACATGAGTTTATGCTTTAGCCTAACATGAATATATGATCTTATGTTAGATTTCAAGCATGATCAAGTTAAGAAGCTTATTGCTCTTGCTTACTTTATGATGGTTTTTACTCCATGAGTCAAGTATGACGGTACCATGTGAACTATTATTCTTCAATGATAGTTTTATGTTTGCATGTTATTGTTCTTTAAAAACTTTAAAGATGCCTATGATGTAATTATGTTTGACATACATGAATTATGTGGCATCTTGCATCAACATGCTAAGACTTAAGGTGACTTAAACTATGAGAAGATGATCCTTGAACCACCAGGTTAAGGGTGGGGATAAGGTGATTCTAGCCCCCTAGACCCGTACTTTAGGTCGGGACCTTTAACTTATCAAAAGGGATAAGTCAATGTGCTAGTGACGACTAGCGTGGTATGAGCTCATAACCTAGAATTTTTCTCCACAGGGAGATCAGTTAGGGTGGCCCTAGGAAAATAATGATGATGTTTTAATGTCACCTCAAGTAACCAAGATATGTATCATGTTCCATGAATTATGCTTCTATGCACCATGATTATATGAATTTATGTGCTATGACCCATGACATAGGAAACCATGATATATGATTTATGTTCTATGATCCAAGTTATATATGCTTTATGTTCTATGAATCAAGTTATATGATTTACGTTCTATGATCCCAGTTATATGGTTTCTGTCCGAATTATATGATTGAAGTCCCACGATTTACTTCCCATGATTTATGTAAATACAAGTGACATGTTAAAAGGAACGGATCTCGGAAATGGAGACTTTAGAAAACTCATAATTGAACCAATATATGTCCATGGTTTTATACATAACCCGAGATACCTGGAGACGTAAATGATGACACCTAGGATAGGAGGAGAGCCCTACTGAGTTTCTTAGTAAGAATCTCACTCCCACTATCTCTTTCTTTCCATTACGTCTTCAGAGCGAGATGGCGACGATCGTGCTGTTCGTTGACACACTCCGGTGGGAGGTCCACCATGACCCGGAGCATGGGTCATTCCATTTTGAGGGCCGATGTACTGTACGCATCTTCATGTTTATGGGACGGCCATTTGCACACCCCGTGTATAGTTATCGCTTCTCCCCAACATCCCCCTATGGTGACCCCACGATCTTTGAGCATGCACGGCCACGACATGAGAGGAACCTGCGGACCCACTCTGCCGGTTCAGCTAACATACCGGAGTATGTGCACTATTGCAGCACTCAGAAGAGGACCCTGTGGAGGACTCCCCCATGAACCATGAGGGCTCTGCCCCGCTCGCCTCTGCGGTGATGGGCAGCGAGAGAGCGGTCACTTCGGCGTCGGAGGGCTTCGGTGCGGACCACGACCACAGCGTGGGCGACATGTTCGATCATAGGGTATGCTGCACCGCCGAGCTCCGCCCGTGGATTGGCTACGTTCCTCCGTACCCGTGATTCTGCTGTGGAGATTGGGGGGTAGCCCTTAGTGCACGCACGACACGTAGTATGGATGAAACCTCTTTTGTGTTGAGGTTATCCACCTTAGGATGCACGTGGGTGGGGATGTTTCGTTCTAGTTCTTTTCTATGTATTCTGCATTTCCATTGTATTCCTGTTTATCATGTACTTAAAAAGTCCTGCCCCGTAGGGTAGGCATATTATATATGAGATATTCCAGTTGTTATGATGTTATGATTAGGAGCCACTTCTATGTTTATATTTCTGCACTTTATGATACCGACCCGGTAAGGTATGTGCGGCTTCTATTTTAAGTAATGTTTCGAAAAAAATTGGCTCATATTTTCGTTAAGTTATTTTTCCAAGTAAAAGAAAGAACCATGGCAGTAGGTAATGACTAATATTTGGCCTAAGTACGTACTAGTAGTATTGGGTCGAATATTAGGGTGTTACACATCTGTCTCCTTCTTTCTGGACGGGAAGCTTTTTCTTGTGTCTTCATTGCTCATGGGAAGCTTGCCGGCCTTTGCTAAGCTCTCAATTCTTTCTCCAGCAGTTATTAATTCAGAGAAATCCTTATATGCTGCTCCTGCCATTGCCCCGATGTAAGGGAATCCTAAGGTCCCCAAGAAGTAAGAGCACATTTTAGTAGGGATAAGCGGTGGTTGAACTTGAGCAGCCAGGGCTCTCCATCTTTGAGCATATTGCTTGAATGATTCATCTTTCTTTTTCTGCATGGAGCTTAATTGCTCCCGGGTAGGTGCCACATCAAGATTAAACTTGTATTGGCTCATGAACAGGTCCGCCAATTCTCTCCAGCTAGAAATCTTTGAATGGTCTAATTGAATGTACCATTCAGGCGAGATCGATCAGACTTTCATGGAAAAAACTAATGAGAAACTTTTCATCCTTTGACCATATCGTCATTTTAGTGCAATAACTCTTCAAGTGAAAAAGAGGATTACCCGTCCCATCGTATTTTGAGAAATCAAGGACCTTGAAGTCTTTAGGGACTATCAGGTCCATAGGCGGGCATAGTTGCTCGATCTCTACACCGCCATAGGAGCTAGGACCTTGGATGGCTTTAATTTGTTCTTGTATCTTCTTCATCCATTCTTCCTTAAATTTCCCCTTTTCTACTTCTGCACGACTATTCTCTGAGGAAAATGGATTTACGGGCGACAACATAAAATTTGCTCCCAAGCAGGTAGCATGCTCATGCCCATCAGTATGCACATTTTCTAAGGAACGATAGCCCTCTCCAACTGGTAGCATCAATGGTATCGTAGGTGGCGGTTGTCCATGGAGGCTATTTGGGATTTCTCCCATGTCATTCATCCCTAAGGTGACATTTAGAGCTGCACTTGATACTACAGGCATACCTAATGTTGCGGCATTTGGTTGCACACTTGCTGGATGAGCTCCCAATAGGTTAAGCGACTCCTGTATAGCCCGTATCATGTTTTCTAGTCTTCCTTGGTTGTTTGACAGTTCATTCAATTTTCCCCTCACTGCATCAACCTCATTGGTCAAATTTCTTCCGGTTTCAGAAGTAGTTGCTGTTGGAATAGCATTTCCTGTGCTACCATTTCCTCTAGCCATTTTAGTCCGAGCTCTGGTATTGTGAATACGAGTTTGATCGGTATCCGTTTTCCTTGGGCGCCCAATGGTTGCAAGGTTTTATTTTCTCTGCCTTCACAATCAAAACACCAAAACTTAATTTTCATTTTTCATTTTTTTTTATTTTCAATGCAAAATTAACAGATAAAGGTGAACAAAAATCATTAAGAGTTCTTTGTGTAAATAAGAATGTCCCGCCCCTGTTCTTATAGGTATACCACCCTATAAGTCAAGGTGCGGTTAATAGCAAATCTCTAGGGAGAAATTGCTCCTCTATAGATACTATACAACGAACACTAGCAATGCAGTTCTTCTTTTCTTTGTGACTGAGCTTCTCACTTCCTTGCACAAGGATAAGCAACCTCAAGGCAAGGAAAGTGATTGATTGCTTTCTAGGGGAACATTTGATCCTCTATAGAAAGTATCGAGCATACTGTAAATGTCTTGATTAGTAACACGAACATGGAGAATTTCATTCATTTCAAGGCAAAGCTTTGAGTACAAATCATTTCAGAATACATCACACATGTGCCGACAAAGAAACGATTACATCAAAAGGATTTTTGGTGGCTACATCAAAAGTTTCATCTTCTTCTTCCTAAGATTTTTAGCAATGCTCTTACATGAATCCATAAACTCCACCACTTCTTGAGGTAACTTGAATGGAGGCATCTTACTGATTTGCTCGCTGGCCTTCTCAAATCGATAAAGAAAATTTGGAATGTAATGACTCAACTCATCAGTTAGCTTTCCATATTCTTCTTTCCACTCGAGGGCCTTTTCTCTCCATGATTTTCCAAATTTAGTCGCATCAACAAACATGTCATGATATTGGTTTGCCGATGTCCATCCACGAACAACATCATGTTTTGTTTGTGCCAACGTTGTTGACAAGTGCTCCACTCGCTCTTCTAGTTCCTTTCTCTTGTCCTTCTCTTTGTTGACCTCCATTTTTAGGCTGTATATGTGTTTATCTCGCTTGCTGACCTCCAATTCTACTCTTTCCACCATGCGATTTTTCTTATTAACCTCTCTCTCCAACTGATTCTTTTCTTTTACAAGCTTGTGGAGTCCTCCTTCTAGCTCTTGGATTTTGGCCAGGTGCATGCTTGAGATTTTCTCTTTGCCTTTTCTGGACTTGGTAATTTCTGCTGCTTCGATGCACTCGTCTTTCAGGGCCTCAATTTCCTTAGCTATTTTCTCACATCGGCTTTGAAGGATGGCGTTCTTTAGATTAGCTGCTTCCTTTTTCTCTTCCAAGAATCGCATTTGTGCCTTCATTATCTCTACCTGAGATGTTAACGGAGGTGTTTCTAGGGTTTTTACAGGAGTTGAGCTGCTTGGAATATCTTTGAGCTTCCCAATTCTTGCTTTTCTCCATTCTTTGTATTCTTGAGAGGAGATTAGTCATTGTTGCCCGAGTTCCTTTCTTCCTAGGATTTTGACATTGTCCCATGCTATCCTGATCCTCTTTTCTTGCTCCACAGTGCTTTTATCCTTTTGATACAAGAAGCTAAACCCTTCAAGTTGCTTTTCTTTTGGTTTTGTTTGAGTCCAATGAAGTTGTCTGAGTACTAATGCAGGTGTATAGGAGATACATCCCCTTGGATCCATCAAAGGAACGTTGTGAAAGTCACCACAACTATATATAACATTTTCTCCGTGGTACTAAGGGCAGACCTACTTGAAAGAATCTGACTGAATCTCCGAGAACTCCTTTTTCCAGGCTGGTGCTTCTTTCTGGTTTATCTGTATATGATGGAAGCTTCCCAATGGATCAGGAAAGAGGCCCATACGGTTATTGGCATATGCGTGAGTCATAAACCAAACATATAGCATTGGCAAACAACACCGTAGCCTACCACCATTTTTCTTGAGGCAAACCCCAAGGAAAGAAAGGTATCTGCCCGATATTCTTTGGAATAGGATTCATGCCTTGTGTCTCAAATTTGAAAAACACATCCATGGCTGCCTGATCAACAATGTCTGGTGTGAATGGGAATAGGACCAATCCATAAATAGTCAGTGCTAATGTTCGATTGAAGAAGTCCCAATTTCCTTGTCTTGCCAATGCTTGCAAATGGGTTTCCAGAAAACTTCTCTTGATTCCTTGAGTGGACCCCCTTACTTCAATTCCCATCCGGTTTGCTTCAACTCCAATGATTTTGGCAATCTTTTCTTTACTAACATAATGCCCTTGATAGAGATACACACCAGATTTTTCTCGAACTGGTAGCCTTGTCATGACCATGTATTCTTCTATAGTTGGCGTCGCATCGAGATTAGGCAACTCAAAACAGCCAAGAGAGGGATTCCAAAATTGTGAGAGAGCACTTAATACGGGTGCTTCTACATGGATAAGTAACAAATCCAATATATGCCCATATGTATCCTTAAAAGATGATTGGACTTCACGAGGCATCAACTGAATTATTTCCTTCACTTGCTCTAGCTCATTATTAGTCACTGTAACTCTGATATTTCTTTTCCAATCATATGCATTGCTAGTGTTCATTTGTGATGCTTCCATTTGCTTTGAACTAATGATGACTCTTGCTTTATTGACAATCAAAGGCAACTCTGGAAAATAATAAGATAAATGAGTAAAACAATGAAATGAAGAGAAAGGTAAAAATGCATACTCTTATTGAGAATATGATGATGCACAAATTCATGAGAAATGAATGAATAGGCAATTAACGGAATGCGTATCTACATCATGTATGCCTAAACACCTAAACGTACAAAGCATGACCAAGTTATGAGATGATGAAATAGCTGGTGCTATGTGATGACATTTTGATGCAAGATTGACTAATTTAAAATAAAGCATAAAGAAGTGCAAAGTAAAAGGATGAAAGAAGCATGCTCCCATTGTCCTGGTAGGGTTGAACTTAATAGATGGGGAGTTCAAAGGCCAAAACCCTAACTTGGGTGGTTGCTAAGTTCGACTATTCGTGCACACGTTCATGGTGGATCTAGACTTCTAATTGTCATGGTCCCCAGATTGCCCCTGTCCATGGGACAAGGATCCGACTTTCGAACCAACCACAAGAAGGGATGAACCCTCTCAATATGATTGACCCATAAAGCCAGTAACAATCTGAATGGTGTCTCAACAACTATCAAGTGAGCATGAAGCCCCTCATGACAATGTCAAGAAACCCCATATCCTTGGTTCGCACAGGCTCGGGTATAGAGCCCCAAAAAAGTGTGTGAGATAGGTGATTGTGAAGTGTGTGCAGGGAACATACAAACCTTTCAATCCTAAAACTACATACACTCCTGCAAAACAAAATACAAACAACAGATACATACAGAACAACAATTGTCATCTACCCTAAGGTTTTAACAAATAAAGCTGACACTAATAAACAAACACATGAAATACAATCTCTATAAAGTAATAAAGCATAAAAAAAACTGTATAAAATAAGATAATAAAACAAAAACATAAAGAAAAACAAAACAAAAGGCTATATTTAATTTGCACAATTAACTAAAAAAAAGGCCTGACTCTCTTGGGTATCCCCAGTGGAGTCGCCATCTGTCGCAACCGGGATCGCGACGGGGACGGCGAATCAAAAGAAGAAGAATTTTTATTTTTGAAAATGGAGTCGCCACCATGGTTTATTAAAATTTGGGAAAAACATGGAAAAACCCATTTCATTTGGAAAATGATCTTTGAAACCAGATTTGAGCTCGGGAGTCGATTATGCATAGGGAAGGGTAGGGATTTAGTCCTACGCACCCCTAATACACCCGTCCTTAGACGGTACCTTAGCAAATTGTGCAAATTAATTAATAACCTTCAAAATTCCTTTTTTTTTAAAAAAATGCAAAATATTTACAATCGAATGAACAATTTATGAAAATTTAATTTTGGCTTGACAGGGATCGGAATTGCCTGCTCCTACGTATCCCCTGGTGCAATGGAGAATTCAAAGTCACGTAGTTCTTTAAAAAATATTTGTGGGTTTATAGATTTTATTTATGAAGAATAGAATTTATAAAGACATGTAAAATCCGTTATTGCATAGAATCCAAGTTGACACTAGGCCACTCAATGAACCCTTATGATCCAAATAACAATGAAGATAACATCTGCCACTCAATCACTATTATTGATCATTGCATGGATTTTAAAAAAAAATTATGAAGAAGCAATTTCTTTAGAAAATAAAATCCACTCTCGCACAGGATTTAAGTTAGTACTTGACCACTCAATAAATCCTTATGATTCAACAACAATGAAGATAATATTTGCTCTTCAATCACCATTATTGATCATTGTGCGGATTAAAATGAAACTGAAAAGATTTATATATATATATATATGAAAGAGAACACATTTTATAAAAAGGCTAATTAATATTATGAATTGACAAAATTAATCCAAAGATAAAATTATTAATTTAAGTAAAAGAAAAAAAAAAGCAAATCCCTTTTTATTCAAAATAAAAACTAAGCTAATTAATCAAACCAACCAACTCAAATCTAAACAATTAATTCAAAATTTTATTTTGACAGAGTAATACTAACTTAGAATATAAAATAAAACTAAAACTAAAAAATATAAAAAATATTCTGGCACATTCGCTCGCACTTGGATGCATGCACATGTAGAAACTCTTTAGCGTTCTCTCTCACATATACTCAAAAACACTTTCATCCATTCACACACACACACACACTCTTAGCCACTCACATACAGAAGCTAACAAACAATTAACAAAAAAATAATAATAATAATAATAAATAAATAAGTAATCTTCTATCATATAAAAAAAATGCTTTTTACTAATTAAAAAAGACTTATTCTCAATTATGATTATTTTTTCGTAAACCCAAATTAAAACAACTCTAACCAAACTCTATAAAATGAAATTGACCAGACATTAACAACTCAATCATTGACCTACGAAAAGATAAAAACCAAGAATATGACAATCACTAAAACAACGAACTTAAATAAAAAAAGATAAAACAAATACAACAATAAAAAAAGACCTAGACTTTATGCTCCCACGGACATAATGCATTGGGGTTGGAGGATAAACCTTTTTTTTAACACAAAAGGGGTATGGGTTGGCATGCACTCACATAAATAATCCTTTCTCATAATGCATTCTCTCACACGGACACACGTACTAAAACACAAAAAAAGTTCATCTCTCTCTCGCACACAGATTCACATTCACAAATTCCCTCTCTTTTTTTTTACACAAATACACTTTCACTCACGGTCACACACTAACACTCAAACAAAAAGAAAAACTCTCACATTCAGCAAAGGTAAGAAAAACTAAGAAAACAAAAGCTAAAGAGAAAATCTGAGAGAATGAGAGACCGTGAGAAGTAGAGAGAGAGAGTGAGAGAGAGGAAAGGAGAGAGAGAGCAGAAGGAAGCTATGGAGGAGGAAGAGGACTGGCACAGCCAGGAGAGAGAGGCATGGCGGTGGGAGTGCAATGGCTGTGCAGATCGGCCAAGCGGGAGGCGCGGTGGAGTCCGACCTGTTCGCGGGCGGTGGAGGAAGGACGATGTAGAGAGGGAGTGGTGCTGCGGTGGTGAAAGGATATGGGGAAGACTGAACGGAAGGAGTTCGCAGTGGTGACCGTTCGCGGTGGTGGCCTTCTGGAGGAAGAAGGAAGAGGAGATTGAAGGAGGAGGCCGCGGTGGTGGTTATGGGTTTGATGATGATGATGAAGTGGAGGCCGCGGCGGTGACCTGGGGGCCGCGGCCTCTCGTCCCCTTTCTCCTCTTTTTTTATTTTTTTTGGATGATTATGAAAATTTTATTTTGGCTGCCGCTATTACCTTGTTTATTGCTTGGATTGAATTGCTGGTCTCGGCCTTTGTATATGAGTTGGCTATGCTCAAATTTCAGGTGATATACTGCCCGATTTTTGTTTGAAATTATGGGGTTGTTTTGCTCTTTGAAGGATTTTTTTTTTTGATCTCTCTGGCTAATGGTATAGCTCGATTTTTTTGAATATGTCCGACCCTTTGAAATGTTGTTGATATTGAACATATATGCACACGGTCATCCCACCATTATAGATCACAACCTGTCCATGGGGTCCCCTCTCTTTGTAAAGAAAGAGAACATAATCATGGTTGAAATGGCAAGTGGAGAAGTCATCATTGTGTCCACCATCATCATTGTGCAAGGAGTGGAGAGGTGCATCACCGTGTCCTCCACTCCCGTAACCTTTTTCATCTTTTAATTTTTCTCTTTTTTTTTTAATTTTATTTTATTCAGAAAAGAAAAAAAGTTGTAAAAGAAATGGGCTAAAATAAAAAAAAATGGAAATGGGCTGAACACGATTTCTTTTTTTTTTTTTATAAGACAAAACGTAAAAATAATAATAATAATAATAAAAATAAATAAAAAATAAAAATAAAAAAAATAAAAAATCTAAACATGATCTAAACTGAATTGACTATCATGAGTCTACAAATAGGCTAAATTCTAAAAATATGTCAATTTTGATTTTTGTTTTAAGTAGGACAAAATCGGGTGTTCACAATTATAAACATAACAAACCATCATAGTTATATAATAAGAGTTTCATCATACACCAGGTCATATAATAGTAGCATTAGACCCACCATTATAGGTTGAGCCGATAAAGTCATTCATGCAAAACATAAAGAAACTAAAATACATATATCAGAATCCTCGCCTACTCGAGTGCACCTGAAGTAGATAACCTCTAAAAGCAAAAGAAGGCTACCCTATGTATGATATGCGTGCATGCACTACAAAGTTTGCTACCAACTCCTACTATTGCCTATCCCAAGAAGGAGAAACATAACCAATTCCATCGGGCGATTCGCCAAAGTGGCCAAGCAGTGGCGGGTCGGGCATGAGCTCCACGATGGGGTCGCATCGCTACTCTAGCTCCTCGGATCAGTTGAGTCATCGTAGCCTCACTGCCTCCACCTATCTCCATAGGTACAGTGGGGGAAGAACCATCAGATGGTATCCAGGCGGCTAAGTCCTTGGATGGGTTAGTCTCAGAATGGCAAGAGGAGAGTGGGAAACATACTTCCGGTAGTCCCGGACAGCTGAGGTAGTAGTAGGGGTGCGACGAATCTGCTCTCTATGGGGGCGCGTGCGTTCGAAGAGAAGATCATCGGCAAAAGGCGATGTAGGAGAGAAATGGAAACTGGAGACTGGGTGGGCAAACGGGCGGTCCAAGAATACGAATAGACGAATGGATTCGTCGCACCCCTGCTGCTACTTCAACTGTTCGAGACTACCCAGAGTACATTCCCTGCTTTCCTCTTACTCATTCTGAGACTGATCCATCTGAGGACTCAGCCACCAAGAACCGTCTGATGGTTCTTCCCCCACCGTCCCTATGGAGATAGGTGGAGGCAGTGAGGCTATGGTGGCTCAGCCGATCCGAGGAGCTAGAGTAGCGATGCGACCCCGTCGTGGAGCTCATACCCAACCCGCTCACTGTTTGGCCACTCCGGGCGAACTGGCCCAGTGGATTGGTTATGTTCTTCTCACTTGGGATAGGCAGCAGTAGGAGTTAGTAGCAGACTTTGTAGTGCATGCATGGATATCATACATAGGGTAGTCTTCTTTCACTTTTAGAGGTTATCTACTTTAGGTGTACTCGAGAGGGCGAGGATTCTGATGTATGTATTTTAGTTTCTTTAAGCAATCTTAGGCCCTAATTAATCTTAATTAATTATTTTGACTCTAGATTAATTATTAGAATTAAGTAATCTTTAATTTGAGCCTAATATTGCTTAGATTTTCCTTAATTACACCATTAGGCCCATAATGCACTAGCTAGGGGTAAAATGATAATTTTACACAAAAACTCCTTGGACAACCTGGGCCTAAACAGACATTAAACATCCCTTAAAAAAAAGTCATTCCAAACTTCCGAGTGAAGTTTGGGTCTAATCGGCCATTAATTCTGTGTTAATTAGCTGCAGGGGTATTTTAGTGATTTCATGCTGAAAAAACAAAAATTGAGATTTTCATCTCTAACAATACACATAACACAATTAATCCCCTTCAAACATTAAAATATTCTCTCGAGATTTTTCTGGACTGGCTTTCCTTAATTTCCCGGATAAAAATGATCTCAAAGGCATTTTGGTCATTTATACAAAAAAAATTGGGGCGTTACACATTATATCATCAAAATAGTCAAATAATAGAGTAGAATAATACAGATTTCATGTTGATTAGTTGAAATTCAAGTGATTGCGATGTCAAATAAAAATATTATATCAGTTGATTTATGTCGATAAACATATTTATTGAATATGTCTAAATAACATAACTTATGTTTTTATCCTCATAATATTATCATCGCCGATACTTTTCTGTAAATACTAACAATAGTAATAGCGTTAATAATAATAATAATAATAATAATAATAATAATAATAATAATAATTTGTTATTTAAAGCTTCAGAAAGCATGATGCTAGAATTTAAGCCCAGTTAATCGATCGGTCGACCATTTCATTAACAGCGTAAGCTGTTGAATAGCTTATGCAGGAGTGATTCTTAAACCCATATTAAATGATAAGGTGATTCGCTTAGATTTGGTGTCCTAAATTATCTTCAAAGTTAGGCTAGAATAATAATATCCTACTCGCTTGCTTTAATGTGACACTATATTAATTTGGACGTATGAATTTAATTTTAACGCGTTTTATATATCATTTAATCATCATTTCTATCCATATATTATCTTACAAGGTTACACCTATTATTTGAATGATCATACAAACAAAATAATTTGATAACACTACTATAAGTCTATCAAACCAAACTTCTTTTTTAACATCAGAATTTAAAGACAATAATATTTAAAGAGTTTAATTTCTATGCACTAAGAATATAATTTATTTTTTGATACAATCATTCAATTAAATCTCCTCATTTACATGATTTTTTAAAAATAGATATAAAATTTAACCACTTTTATAAATATGATAATATAAAAAAGTTTTATATTATTAATATATAAAAATTAAACTTTATTTAAATATATGATTTTATAGATGATAATCAAACCCTTTACCACTAACCTCGCATGTAAAGGACAATACAGTACCTGATCTTGAGCGTAGGCCAAATATAAATAAATGTATTGTAAATCAGTTACTCATATCGGGAGATAAATCACAATGCTTCATACGGATATATAGTTTTGGTACTACCAATACTCATATATGTTCCGATTACTTGTCGAAATGAAGACATGGAAGTATGAAATGCGTGTGATACAAACATAGGAATTAAGTTTCCTCCACGCCAACTCATAAAATCATAGAACAATAATCAACTTTTAGGATGTGTTTGATTAAACAGTAAAAATAGGGTAAATATTTTTATGGACATGATTCATGTGTAAAGTTATATATAAAGTTTATTCAAAAAAATTTTCATTCCATTTTTATCTTTAACCAAACACATCCTAGTACCGTAACAAAAAGCACTAAAAGGAGTGGCGAAGGCATTTGAGGCCCCAGAACCAGAAGAGCGTTTCACGAAAAAAAATATATTGCTTTATACTATTCTTATATTTTTTTATTTGTTTGAATATAATTTTATTTATTTTTATACTCTTGCTCAGTATTCTGTCAATATATCAAAAACACATTGTCAACACAAATCTCTCATACAATCATATAAAAAGCACCCGAAGGACGAGAAGTTATATTGATGTGTGCTTCCAATAGAGGTAGGTAATGCGTAACACTAGCAAATGTACTAGTTTGTCAAATAATAGAGTATATGAGAGAGGAATTGTTCCCAATGAATAAATCAAGTACCAGTTTCAATTAACTGGGACAACAAGTTGGATAATCCAAAAATATTGGCGTAGTGATAACTAGCCAAAAAAAGAAAAAAAAGAAATGAGACATTGGTAGCCAATCAGCATAGCACCGCAAATTTATGAACTTGAATATGGATGGGTTAATCCAATTGCTTTTGGTAGGGGAAACATTGCCATAATATCATCCCCTGGAGCAGAAAGAATGGCTCAAGGTCCTTCCCAAAGATCCCCCTGAGATCCCACTGCCAGGGACAACCCAATGCATATGGTGCAAGGTATAGAGAGAAGGCCTATTTCATGGGATGACCTTTACATTTTTGATGATGATGACAAGGATGAAGATTCTTTTGAAGCTGAGTCATCAAGTTTCCATCACAATCGAGTCTCTGGACCGTGAAAGAGGCCCTGTTCAAGGAGTTTATTAGTGAATAGAGGATGGCGTAGCAAGCGAAGAGGAAGGTTGTCATCTAGGGGTTTAGTTTCCATTACCTATGTCTTAGGAATTGATATTAGTCATGTACTGATCTACAATCCTGTTTAAACATACACATTGGACTGTTAATTGTAGATTAGTTAAGAACTATGTGTCATGCTCTTAGTTAGACTTATGTAATATATTTGTATTCCCTTAACTAATTACAACTATCTATGATTAAAGTAATGGTATTATCCTAAGTATTATATAATTATTCACGCTATTTACTTTCGCATAACTAATTGTAATTTCAGTTTCTTAGATTATTAAACGTGATAATAACGCTATATCTCAATAGGCTTAAGTTTTCAAAACGTATTTTGTACAAAAAAATTTACCCACTATTTTATAAGTTAATTTCAAAAGAAAGTGAAAGCAAAGCATAAGCGATAGCTAATAGAATTCAAATGCGAATTTAAGCGTAGTTGGGTTCTACTAGAGTGTTACACGTGACACTCATCAAAAAGCACATGAAATCAGAAAATGTGTACTTTGTAGAAAATGAGGAAAAAATCAAAATTCAAATTAAAGTCAACACCCAAAAAGGGATGACAGTAATATCTTACCTTTTCACTTGATCAACTATCCCAACTTCTAAAAGAAAGAGATCAGAAACCATGGGGAAAGTAAAAAGTGCTAGCTCTAGAACCCTATGCGCTTATTTGTTTTGAATGACAGCAAAACCAATTCAAAGAAAATGGTTTGAAGAACGACTGATGTTTCTCTTAAGTTTCTTGTAAGATTATAACATGTAGCTATCGTTTAGCAAGAACAAGGCTTATTCAAATGAGTATATATATTTCACTATGCATGTGTAAACATGTTACAAGATCTGTTATGAAATAGAAGTGAAAGTATATCCTTAATCCAAGCTTTTGATAGCTAACGATGAGAAGAAGTTTTCAACGCTTCAAGGAACCACATTTAGAGACTTCAGAAAGTAGCACAAGACTTCAGAAAGTGCACTCAAAATGAAGAGATCAGAATATGTCCATATGCAAAGTGTTACTTAATCTTCAATCACCACAATTACAAAGATATAATCAACAAAGAACATTTGATTAAAGATCAGAAAGTGAAAAACTCTTTAAGGGAATGATTGCGTGCATCAAAAAGTTCCCCCATGAGTGGATTAAAGAATGCTACAGGAAAGGGAGGAAAATTTAAAATTTGAATTTCCAATAATCAAGTCAAACCTAGTTTCAAACTAGTATGTCATCTCTTCTACCTTTTTTATCAATCACCTAGGCTTCATGAAGGAGGAGTTCAAAAAGCAAGCTCAGAAAGTAGAAAAGTGGTTTCTAAAGGAAGATCAGAAATCTCATTTACAATGGCTTTTGGAACCAATATGGCAGTTCTGTCAACCTCTTTTCTAGCTGTTCTTTTCAAGACACAACTGATGTTTAACACATGTCACTTGAAGAATTGATCTATGGCAATGACCACAAAGAAAGACCAATATAAAAGGAGATGCTTAGCTTGAAAACAAATGAGAGATTTGAAGATTCAAGAGAGGAAACTCTGCAAAAATCTTTTCTCACTTCTTGGAAATATTCAATCTTTTTCATGTAATCAGTTTCATCCTTGAAGTGTAAAGAAAATCTTCCTTCTATATTCTTAATTAGTTTTATGCTCTTCCCTTGGAAGAAATAGAAGAAGGAAGTCATTCTGGTTTCCCGGGTTTACTTTAAATGTATTATCTTTAAGGAAACTCGAGTGTAGGTTAGTTTGAGTGGCAACTCAAATACTTAACCTTTGTATCCTTGATCCGTTAGTGATAAGTGTGAGACATAACTTGGAGAGACTAAGTTAAAACTACTTGCAACGAGACAGCAGTGGTTGCTGCTAGTCATGGTTTGGCTTGGTAAGGCCAGTGTTAAGACTACTTTCAATGTGATAGTAGAGGTTGCTACTACTCACGGTTTGGCTTGGAGAGGCCAGTGTCAAGACTGCTTTCAACGTGACAGTAGGGGTGGCTACTGATCATGGGATCATGTGTTAGCTTGGAAAGGCTAGTATAATACTACTCATGTTAGCTTGGAGAGGCTCGTACAGAACTACTCAATCTGTGGCATTAGGTGATTTTTGAAACCCACAGATGATAGCTTGGGAAGGCTAGTGTAAAGATTATCTAACTTTACTTTCTCAGGTTGAGAAAGCTATTTTAAATGGAATCTCAATGGTTGTTGAGTACTAGATGTAGACAGGTTGGCCAAACCAGTATAAATTTCTTTTTGTCTGTTCTTTCTCTCTCTGATCTCTATTATTTATCTATGCTTCTTTCTCTTGATCTTATATATACTTCCTGCTTTCTATCTTTTTATTTAATAATGAACATCTTATTTAATAAAGTTCAGAAATCCACTTTCTAAAGCTACTAATTATATTTCTGTTGCACTTCAAGTTTTACACTTTCAGAAAATGTGAAAAAGGATCATGCATAATTCAACTCCCTTTCTCGTGCACATCTTCACCTACAAGTGGTATCAGAGCCAGGCCTCTGAGGGGTTGAGCAATCCAACGATTATAGAGGACAAAGATCCAAAGGACAGAATGGCCTACATCATCTTTCCAAGATCAATCTTTTATCTGATGATCCTTAGTTGACAAGACTCTAGGTTATGGCACAGTTCATTCATATGATGAAAGGAATTCAAAAAAGACCTATTGACATGAACTTTACAAAGGAGAAAGTTCACTTGATCCATCAAGCCAAGTCTCTGTTCATATTTGCCCTAAGCTACAGCTATATATGCTACCTATGTACTGTGTGCTACATATGAAAGGCTACATGAATCAGTTTGTATATGATGTTGAAGTATTTCAGCATATATCAAGATGTCTTTGATCCATTTGTAACATGTCAGATGTTTTACAACATTGAAGCAGTGAAAATTGCTAAAACTTCTCTGTGAAGTAGAAAGATCCAATATTGTTATCTGAGATTGGTTTTAGAGATAAATTCTCTATCTGTGAATTATGTCTGAAGTCTATAACAACTATATCAAGAAGATAGCAATCTCATGAATTACTAATCTAGACAAAGATCGTTTTGAGAAAGAACATCTGTCTATAGCAGTAATGACACATAATGTATTTGACTTGTATTTATTTTTCATATCCCTATACAAAAAAGGAAGAATGTGCCAGACATCTAGAAAGTCTTTGTTAGAAAGTCTTATTGTGTTAAAACCTGTTGCCATTTTGTGCTTCTTGTCTAAAGAACATCATCGGAGACTCATGAGGTATAAGTTTTAGCATCTTATCTCTATTTTTTTCTTTTTACTTCATGAAATGAGTTGCTAGAAAGATACCAAGCCTATTCATCTATATATCTCAACCTATCTCTAAACTCATAGAGTTGACATGAACACTTGAGAAGGTTCAAATTTAAAGTCGTGGAAAGTCGAAGAGAGATATACTCCAAAAGAATTTACTCTTCTTAAGTTATATGTGTTTGAAGCGTCCAAGAAGCTATATGATCTTGTCAAAAATTTCTTTTGAATCCTTAAAAGGACATAATGAAATTCTCAGATCTGACTCATGTTTATCAGATATATTCAAAAACCTTGTTTTTGTAACAAATGGTCAGCATCTTTTGTTTGAGAAACTGAATTGAGATACACAGGTGAAGCAGCAGAAGAAAAATCTATGCAACTTCATCTATATGATATTTTCTAATTTTTTTCTTCAAGTTTGTTTAAAGAGATACCTTTACAGCTAATGAATCCTGAAAAGGAATTTCTCTAAAAAGGTTGAAAAAGTCTCTTTATCTGAAACTAACTGAAAAGGACCCATGAAAAGTCTGGGTACCATAAGTCATACCCTTTCTTGCAGGTATATTTGAAAATATCTCTTTGATTGAAAAGCTAAGGAAGCACTCTGATGATGATCTTTCCAGATATCAGGCTTTGATTCTAAGTGTTGTCATAGTCCTACGAGATAATCCTCTCAAGGATCTCTCATGTATGATGATGATGAAAAGCTTAAGGAAGAATTTGTTGATAATCTTGATTACTTTGAAGAAAGTCCTGAGATTTTCTATCTCAAAGTAACTCCAGAAAGCTAGCAGATGAATGCCAAATGCTTCAGAAAGTGAGCTCCAGAACGCCGCTTTTAGAAAATATGCTCGAACCATTCAAGATGATCGTAAAGTGGTTTTTCCGAAATACAACATGAGCAACTTGAAGACAACACGTGGTCGGAAGATCTGAATATACTATAACTTTGTGAGAGTTCATGTTTAAAAGATAACCTTCTATTGTCAAAGTTCTTGGAGTATCTCTAGAGGGATGAGTATAAAGTCATTCCTTAGATTTTTATCAACTATGCTTTCTTCACCACCACAGTATCTATAAATATCGAGAAAGCTTTGTGTTATCAAAGTTGGGTGGAAGCTATGCTGAATATGCTGACCAAGCTGAAGAGAAAGGCAAAGTCTACTCATTATCTTCGAGACATCATCATCCATACTAACAGGAAGCTCAAGGACCACTTGGATAAATCTGATATCATCAGGGCAAGCAAATCCATGCGAGAAGAAAGGCCCAAGCATAGTAAGATCTTTGAACTCAGATGTTGCAGATAAGGAATTAGCTACAAGATCAACTCTTAAGGTAAGTTGCCTTCCTTTCATCTGAAACAATATTATGCTATTTATCTTTACAAGAATCCGATCAGCACTCCTTATCCAAGTTTGTTAGTGATGAATTTCTTTTTAGTTAAAAATAGGGATGCTTAGTAAATAAATGTGTCTACTGAAGATCTTGTATTAAGATGTATTCACAATATCTACAACTAAGGATCTCTTGAGGTTGCTTTCTGGCTTTGAAATGTTTTTAAACTTTCACATATGCACAAGCATCTTTGCATAAAACTCTTTGGGCGCTCTCTCTCTCCTTTGAAGATCAAGCAAAGTAATCAGCAATCATTAGGGTACATATCCTCCTGAAGACTCTAATTATTAGTTTGCAAGAACGTCAGAAGATCAGTATGCAAGATCAGGTTTACCAACATATATTTCAGAAGTTAGTTTGCCAGGCCACAGATCTCTATAAAGAATGGTGTATCAGTTTACAAGATTAGAAAAGAATCAAGTTGCTTAGTTTGAAGACAGATCGATTAGAAAGAAGAGCATGTGTTCAGAAGAAGGTTGTCTAGTCAAAAAGAAGGTCTTGAGGATCTATGAATGATGGTTATATATGCAGGCATTGAACTCAGAGCTAGAAAAAGAATTGAGATAAGATAAGAAAGTTCCTCCTGGGTCGAAGTAAACCCTGAAGCCTTAGAAAATAATTTCTTCAGGAAGTGAATTCAAGAGTTAGAAAACTCTCCTTCTGAAAGTATGCTGAAAAGGCAAGAGTTTTTATCCATGATGTTAGAGTTTCTCTTTCCCGCGTTACTTCGCCTTCAGTCACGTCATATCTCTTTGAATCCTTATGTCTCTTTTTGTTCTGAATCACCAACCTCTTAAGGAAGTCATTTTTCTTTTCTTTAACCATTAAACCCTTTCTCTTGACCTTTTCATATATACATTCATCTTTCTAAACATCATCCCTTGATATGATCCAAACTCCACGAATCATGCAACACGGATCTACCAAGGTTAGGAAACATAGGTTCAGTACAAGGTTAACTCTACCCTGTATCTCATGCTACAGGTCTTGGAATTGGACGATTCAAAAATGAGAAGAAAACTCACGTTTTGAAACACAATTTAGGCTCAAGAATCACCAAAATCTGGTTCATATATCTTGAGATATGGACAAGGGTTAATGGATGTTTTGGATTAAATGTAAATCTTGGCAAGAACAGAAAAGAAAGAACAAGGTGCCACAATCAAGAGATTGATAAGCCTAGGAATGCCACAAGTATGAGCACCCTTGATAAGTTCAGAGATTCTATGAAGAACCAAGAGAGAGCAAGTCTCACACTTAAGATAAAAATGTTCTGAAAAAAAGTTCCTTCCAAAAGTTAGGGTTTGCCTTTTATAATGGGAAATACCTTCCAAGTTTGCTTAAATCGGACCTAACTCAAGTACATTATAATAAGGCCCAAAATCAGTTTACTAATTCAGACCACCAATATTAGTAAACTAATAAGAATGTTCAGCCCATTTTAACATGTACCAAAAAAAGAATAAAAGAAAAACTACCCCTCTATTCCTTCAATTTGCATTAAGCAATTCACCATCTTGGGCTGCAATTCCCCAAGACTCGGGGCTTCAAATAAAGTTGCGACAAGTTTATTTAGAGCCTCTTAGCCTTCTTAGATCTCACCCTTGTCATTGGACCTCCAAGTTCATCAAGCGCCTTGTTATCCTTGTCACTAGCCGTGTCCTTATCATTCCCTCCCTCGTGAAGAGGATTTGGCCTCAAATCTAAGGCCTCATCACCTGCATCAAAAAGAGATAAATCAACAACATTAAAAGTGGCATTGATATTATACTCACTAAGCAAGTCAATTTTGTAGGCATTATTATTGATCCTCTCCAACACTTGGAAAGGACCGTCCCCTCTTGGTTGGAGTTTAGACTTCCTTTGTTCAAGGAACTTCTCTTTCCTCATGTGCACCCAAACCTAATCTCCGGGTTCAGATACAACTTTTTTCTTCCCTTATTAGCTTGCTTGGCATAGCTCTCAATTTTCTTCTCAACCTGAGCTTTCACATGCTCATACAGCTTTCTCACATAGTCAGCCTTAGCTTGTGCATCCTTATGCTTAAAAATAGTAATATTAGGCATAGGCAATAAATCTAATGGTGTCATAGGATTAAATCCATACACAATTTCAAATGGTGAACAAGTAGTTGTGCTATGGACAACCCTATTATAAACAAAGTGCCTAAAGACTTAAGATTCTTCTTTAAAACAGTCCTAAGCAAAGTGCCTAAAGTCCTATTCATTACCTCAGTTTGCCCATCAGTTTGTGACGACAAGTAGTAGAGAAAAGTAATTTAGTACCAAATTTACCCCACAATGTTCTCCAAAAGTGACTGAGGAACTTGGTGTCCCTATCACTTACAATGCTACTAGGCAGCCCATGGAGTCTCACCATTTCACGAAAAAATAAGTCAGCTACATGGCAAGCATCATCAACCTTTTTGCAAGGTATAAAATGTTCCATTTTTGAAAACCTATCTGATACCACGAAAACAAAATCCTTGCTATTCTTTGTTCTAGGCAGCTCCAAAACAAAATCCATAAATATATCAATCCAAGGAAAATCAGGAACAAGCAGAGGAGTATATAAACCATGTGGCATCACTTTTGATTTTGCCTTTTTACAAACAATGCAATGCTCACAATATTTATGCACATCATGTTTCATATGGGGCCAATAAAAATGTTCATGCAATATATCCAAAGTTTTATGCACCCCAAAATGTCCCATTAATCCTCCCTCATGCGCCTCTTTCACAAGCAAATTTCTTATGGAACACTTAGGAACACACAATCTTTTTTCTATAGTAACCATTTTGAGACACATTTTCACAAGCAGCGTATATCTCAGAAAATTTAGCATCATGCAAATACATTTCTCTCAAAGTCTCAAGTCCAAAAATTTTTGTTTCAAGAGTAGAAAGTAATGCATGCCTCCTAGATAAAGCATCAGCTACTATGTTCCCCTTCCCCTTTTTATGCTTAATAACATATGGAAATTGTTCTAAAAACTCAACCCATTTGGCATGCGTTTTATTCAGCTTGCCTTGTCCTTTCAAGTATTTTAGGGATTCATGATCACTATGAAGTACAAATTCTTTGGGGAACAAATAATGCTGCCAAGTTTGCAAAGCATGCACTAAGGCATACAATTCCTTATCATAAGTGGGATAGTTTAGGGCAGCTCTATTTAACTTCTCACTAAAATAAGCAAGTGGATGGCCTTCTTGCATCAAAACAGCCCCAATGCCCACGTTTGATGCATCACATGCAAGTTCAAAAGATTTAGCAAAATTAGGCAAAGCAAGAATAGGTGCGTTAGTTAACCTATGCTTAAGGGCGGCAAAGGCTTGCTCTTGTTCCTCTCCCCATTTGAAACTCACATGCTGTTTAACTATCTCATTAAGAGGCACAACCAAGGTGCTAAAGTCCCTAACAAACCTCCTATAGAAACTAGCTAAACCATGGAAACTTCTCACTTCTCTCACAATCCTAGGCATAGGCCACTCTTGAATGGCCTTAACCATTTCCTCATCAACTTGCACTCCTTTTGCACTCACAACAAATCCTAAGAACACTACATGATCGGTGCAAAAAGTGCATTTCTCAAGATTAGCATACAATTTTTCTTTTCTAAGCACATGCATAATAGCCCTCAAATGTTCAATATGCAAGTCAAAACTAGTGCTATAAATCAGAATGTCATCAAAGTAAACAACAACAAACTTACCAATAAAATCTCTGAAGATATGGTTCATTAATCTCATAAAAGTGCTTGGGGCATTAGTTAGCCCGAAAGGCATAACCAGCCACTCATACAAACCATACTTAGTTTTAAAGGCAGTTTTCCATTCATCCCCCTCCCTTATCCTAATCTGATGATACCCACTTTTTAAATCAATTTTAGAAAAATAACAAGCACCATACAGTTCATTAAGAAGATCATCTAACCTAGGAATAGGGTGTCAGTACTTGACTGTGATGTTGTTGATTGCTCTACAGTCACTGCACATCCTCCAAGTCCCATTCTTTTTAGGCACTAGAATCATTGGAATAGGAACAACACATGGACTCAAGCTTTCTTGCACCCAATCTTTTGTCATCAACTCCTTAACTTGCTTTTGTATTTCTTTGGTCTCTTATGGGTTGTAACATCCCCTACTGCTTTATGGATTAACGACTGTCCCCACAAACCAACACGGGTCTTTTCAGTGTGCTTTGTCCTCACTCACACGCTTCCTAGGAAAACTTCCCAGGAGGTCACCCATCCCAAAATTGCTCCAAGTCAAGCATGCTTAACTGTGGAGTTCTTTCAGTTTGGGCTACCGAAAAGAAGATGCATCTTGTTGGTATAGGTAGTACAAATCAATTCATATAAGCCCTCCTCAACTGTATAGTCCCATACCTATACAGTCTTAGGATCCCTCTCATTCGGGTGTGTAATCGGTTCATTCATGTACCCCTCCGCTTTCAAAATCTGCCAGGAGCCGCTCCTTGTCCGTGCCTCCTTGCACCGGCGATCACTCCCCAACTTCGCAATCCCCGGGCGTTACATGGGTTGCTCCTATAAGCTGGCCGATGGGGTAAAGATGCACTAGGGATGAGATCAATATGATGCTCAATCCCTCTTAAAGGTGGCAATTTGCTTGGAACCTCCTTTGGAAACACATCCTTATATTCCTGCAAAAGAAACTCAACACGAGCAGGGGCAATACTTTTATTAGAGTTATCAGCAGTTAAAACATTTTTCTTGCAATAAAGTAAATAAAGTGGCTTGTTGGCAAGCAACAACTTCTTCACCTCACTTTCCTTTACTAAACAACTCTATTTACTCTCAAGTGTTTCATTCAATCCCACAAGTGTTTCACTCTTTTTTTTTACTCTTTTTTTTTTATCAAATGTCTCACTCTTTTGTATGTCACTCATCTCTTTTTTCTCTTGCACTTTCTTTTCTCTCAATGTTATTTGATCTTTACACACTCTCTAGGAGATAAAGGTTTGAGCACAAGTTTCCTCCCATTATGCATGAAAGAAATCTTGTTTGTAAACCCATCATGAATAGCTTTGGTGTCATATTGCCATGGCCTCCCTAAGAGAATATGGCTTGCCTCCATTGGAACCACATCACATATCACTTGGTCATTGTATTGTCCCATGGAAATGTGTAGCTCCACTTGCTTGCTCACGATCATCTATCCATTTTTACTAAGCCATTGGAGTTTGTATGGCCTAGGATGTGGCTTAGTCTCCAAATTTAATTTGGGCACTAATCTAGAGCTGGCCATATTAGTGCAACTCTCTCCATCCACAATCAAAGAACATAATTTCCCATTGATTGAACACCTAGAATGAAAAATGTTCTCTCTTTGGGAATCATCAAGAACTTGCACCTGACTTCTAAGCATCCTCCTAATCATCAATAAATCTCCTTCTTTGGCCTCCATAATGATCTCTTCATCTACCTCTTCCTCTTCCTCGACTTCACTAGCTGAAGACTCACTAGTAATTTCTCCATTCTCCTTAATTAACATAGTCTTCCTGGTTGGACACTCCGAAGCTATATGATCTCTCCCCAAACATTTGAAGCATTTTATCTCACTACTCCTTGTCTTTTTAGGGGTCTCATTAGACTTGAATTGAGTCCTTTGAGGTGCAATAGTGGTATTGTTAGAAGAAGTACCTCCCTCCTTATTTTTTTCCTTCCAATTTGAAGAATTAAAATTAGAAGAACTCCTTCTCATGGTACCTTTTCTCTTAAGTTGCTGCTCCACTTTAGTAGCTTGATGTACCAAGTTTTCCAACTGTACATAATTTTGTAACTCATCCACATCTCTAATGTCATTATTCAGCCCATTCAGAAAACTGCCATAGTAGCCTCCCTATCTTCATGCACGTTGGCTCTAATCAAAGACACCTCCATCTCCTTGTGATATTCATCAACACTCCTACTACCTTGTGTGAGCCTTTGGAGCTTGTTATGAAGGTCCCTATGATAATAGGAAGGGACAAATCTCCTTCTCATCAACCTCTTCATTTCAACCCAAGTATCCACCAAAGGTTCTTCATATCGAAGTCGTTCTTTTTGCAATTGGTTCCACCAAATAAGAGCATAGTCCGTGAATTCCATGGTTGCCACCTTTACTTTCTTTTCTTCAATGTAATTGTGGCATGAGAACAACTGCTCAATTTTCATCTCCCACTCAAGATAAGCCTCAGGATCACTTTTCCCTTTGAAAGGTGGAATATTAAGCTTGACTCCCTCAATTCGGTCCTCTTTAGCATCACCTTGATTATCTCTTCTCCTCCTTCCATCAATCCTCCTTTTACCTTCATCATCATCATGATGACCTTGATTTTCTAACTGCTCAATTCTCTCATATAAATCCTCTGTATGCTCCCTCGTCATCCTTTGCATTTGAGCTGTAATAGCCTCCACTAACAATCTGTTATTTCCCTGAGGAGGAGGGGTACCATCACCACCTATTCTTGCCACAATTCAAGCAAAAAGGAAAAAAAAAAGAAAGCAATAGGACCTCACCACACTTCTCACATGTTTGCACTCTTAGAAATGTATCACTCGTGTTTGTTGCTCTCTAATAGGATTTTGTGTAAAGTTCTCTCTTGCCTTTTTCCAATCAAGAGCTCTCTTTAAATTCTCAGTAGATTCTCCAGGAATACACAAGAGTACTTACTTAAGACTCAACAATGTGATGACACACAAAAGAACAACTAAGTGATGATAGGCTGAAGAAAAAAAAAATAAAAAGACTTAGCAAGACACTTAGGAACTTTATCAAGCGAGCAATGTGCATTGAAATTATAAAAAGTAAAAAAAAAGCTGCTATCTCCTCTATTAAACTTCTTTCTGTCTTTTTTTTCTTTTCTTTTCTAGTTCAAATTTTTTTAACTTTTTTGTTTTCTATTTCAACTTTTTTTTGGTGTATTTTTTGCTTCTAACTCAACAGTTAATAACAGCAAGCTAATGCAGAATTTGAGAGAACAAAATGTTGGAATTTGCAATAATTAAGGACAACTGACAAACAGGTGCTGCACAAATTATAGGAAACAAATCCAACACCCAAAAATGTAAGAAGACAAGACAAACAATGGAAATAGACAATAGACACAAAAGACACAAAACTGAACAAGGAAGAAAAAAAAATCAGTACCAAATTAGCCAACCTTAGAACTGAGCTCTGATTACCACATGATATGATCCAAACTCCATGAATCATGCAACATGGATCTACCAAGGTTGGAAAATGTAGGTTCAGTACAAGGTTAACTTTACCCTGTATCTCGTGCTACAGGTCTTGGAATTGGACGATTCAAAAATTGAAAGAAAACTCACGTTCTGAAACACAATTTAGGCTCAAGAATCACTGAAATCTGATTCGTATATCTTGAGATATGGATGAGGGTTAATGGACGCTTTGGATTAAATGTAAACCTTGGCAAGAACAGAAAAGAAAGAACAAGGCGCCACAATCAAGAGATTGATAAGCCTAGGAATTCCACAAGGATGAGCACCCTTGATAAGTTTAGAGATTCTATGAAGAACCAAGAGAGAGCAAGTCTCACACTTAAGATAAAAATGTTCTGAAAAAAAGTTCCTTCCAAAAGTTAGGGTTTGCCTTTTATAATGGGCAACACCTTCCAAGTTTGCTTAAACCAGACCTAACTCAGGTTCATTATAATAAGGCCCAAAATCAGTTTACTAATTCAGACCACCACTATTAGTAAACTAATAAGAATATTCAGCCCATTTTAACACGTATAAAAAAAAATAAAAGAAAAACTACGCCTCTATTCCTTCAATTTGCATTAAGTAATTCACCATCTTGGGCTGCAATTCCCCTAGACTTGGGGCTTCAAATGAAGTTGCCATAAGTTTATTTAGAACCTCTTTAGCCTTTTTAGATCTCAACCTTGTCATTGGACCTCTAAGTTCACCAAGCGCCTTATTATCCTTGTCACTAGCTGTGTCCTCATCATCCCTGCTTCTGTAACCTTGAACATTTTTTTTTTCTTTCCTTTCCTTTCTCTTTAACCTTTCTTGTGTCCTTTCTTTCAACCTCATCTTCTTAAACATACCCATATACCTCTTCAATGGCGAAAGAAAAGAATGTGAATGAAGTCACCATACTTAATGAAGCCTTTAGTTTCCAAAAGTGGGAGAATTTTCTAGAAACAATGAACTCATCTTTCCTCAGTTAGTTATTGCTTTTTACTCTAATCTAGAGAGACTATCATCATCACAAGTCAAGGGAATGATCAGAGATTTCTCCATCAAGATCACTGCTTCTGGACTTACAAAAATCATTAAACCACCATGCAAGGGAATCATCTGCAAATCTTCACCTGATTGGGCTAAATCTCTTGGTGTAAATGAAGGAGACGTGTCTAGATACTTCACTGACTCCATCATTCACAAGCCTAGTGAGATTACCACTTAATGTTAAGCACTAGGGCAAGGAAAGTGTACACAGTGGTTTAGTTTTCCATCATTCCATGTATTGGCAGCACAGATATTCTCATTGGAATGGATTGCATGCTTCTTTATTGCCTAATGGCAAAAAGAAATGTGAACTTGCTTATGCTCATTCTTGACTACATGACAAGTGCCAAAATAAAGGAAACTAGCAAAACTGTGAATGTAACGCCCCGATTTTTCTGTCTGAGAGGAAAATGACCAAAATGCCCCTGAGGTCATTTTCTGCCTAGAATTCGAGGAAAGCCATCCCGGACATCCTCGAAGGGCCGACTCAATGTTTGAAGGGGATTGGATGATCCTTGAGTGATTTCAGAAACGAAATCTCGTTTTCTGCAGTTTCAGGTTAAAATGACCAAAATACCCCTATAGCGTTTTTATGCAGGTAAAGGTGCCGTTTGAGCCTGGAACTTTTCCCAAAGGATTAAAAAGGTAATTTCAAATGTTTAGAGGTATCTGTTTAAGTCCCGGTGATCCCGGGCAGTTTTAGTACAAAATTACGATTTTGCCCCTAGAATAGTGTTTTTGAGTTTAATGACGTAATTAAGCAAACCAAAGCAATATTAGGTTCTAATCGAAGATTAATTAATTTCCATAATTAATCTAAAGTCAAAATAAGATATTAAAATTAATTAGAACCTAAAATTGCTTAGATTAAACTTAAATATCTTTTTAAAACTCAAGATTCCAATCTTGGAATCTTAAATAGTATTTTCTCTTTCCAATTCCTTAAATCATGGAATTGTGTCTAGGGTTGTTTATGAACTAAAATGAATTTATAACTCATTAATGATGCAAGACCACTCCTTGAACATGTCTTGACAACCTTAATTACCCATTTTCTCACCTAAATACTTTTTTACAAACTCCTAATCTTAATCCTAATCAAAGATATACCTAAACACAACTCTAAACCACAATTAAAATGCAAGAAATCCTCCCCCATGGGTGATGCATTTCGGCCACCTCCCCCCCATTTACATCACATGTTGATTTGTTTTTCACTCAAAGAACCATGCTTGACCCATACTTGCACCCATACTTGAACCCATACCTAGCCATGTTTTCCACCATGCCTTGAACCATGCCTTGGAGAAGATATTTTTCTCCTCCAAATGGCTGTAAATGGCTGAAGCCATTCCCTCCCCAAACCCCCCTCATTTGTTTCATTTCTCTATAAATAGCATGCTTGGGTGAACTTGCATTATTTTAGGTTCATTTGCTAAGTGTAAGTCTTCAAAGAGCACTCTAAAGTTTTCTTTTTCTCTCAAAGTTCAAGTGTCCAAGTTCTTCAACTTCTTCATCCTCTTCACTCATCTCAACCTCTAATCACTTAGTAGGGATTTTCTTTCATTTAAGTTCTTAATCTAGTTATGTGTTTTATGGTTTCTCTTGAATCTTTTGGAACTTCTTTTCTTCTTCTTTTCCTTTTCATTTTTGGCCTTGAGCCCTTGAAAACAAAGGAATGAGAGCTTGATGATGAGGGTTTCATGATGATGTTCATCACTTGAACAACCTCTAAAGCTTGATCTTTGTTCTTGAGTTGAAAATGTTTATAGTTCTTTCTTTCTTGAACCTTGAAATCTTTAACTTTGATGATGTTTTAAAATGGTTACGTGAACTCAATGATGAGGACCCATGGTGTCAATGTTAATACATCATCAAGATCATGGTTTATAGAGTTTCAAAATGGTTCTTTCTTGTTCTTAAGTTTCGATTTCTTTCCTTTTCTTTTCTCTAAAGTTTTCGACCAACAATTGTTGGATAAACCCTCATGATAGCTTGATGATGAGAGTCCTAGTTGGTGACTTTATGTTCACTACAAAGAAATCTCTAAAGCTTGAGTTTTCATAAAGGTGTTATAAAGCTCATTTATGGTTATATTTTTAAGGAATGTTATCTTGAGTTCTAAGAACTCTAGACCTCACTTTATCTTGTCATGATGAGTTTGGGTTAAGGTTAAAGTTCCTCTAAAGTCTTGAATGAGCTCTAATAAGATATAAATGAACTTGCATATTTATTTTGAGGTTGCACTCATGTTTATATTCTTGCTTTGCATCTTTATTTTCAAGTCATCACCTAAGGACTTAAAGATTAAAACAAGACTTGCATTATCACCTAATTAATTCTCAAAGCTTTTCTATTTCGGCCTTAAAGTCAATTGTTGCTGGATCTAGAGCACTAAAATAAAGAAATGAACTTGCATTGCATATTTATTTCAAGTCTTGCATATTTACGTTTAGGCCTTGCATATTTACTTTCAAGCCTTGCATATTTACTTCAAGTCTTGCATATTTAAATTTCAAGCCTTGCATATTTATTTCCAAGTCTTGCATATTTACTTTAAAGTTCTCACTTTACTTTGTAATGAAAAATAAAAATGAAGTGCATAGCATGTTTGTATTTTGTCATCACTTGAAGACCTTAGAGCTCAAAGACTTGCCCATTTTATCTCAAGTTAAAGTTTAATAAGGAAGCATTCTTTGAATGTATAATTTTGGCCAAGTAATAATGATGAGCTTGGAATGAGTTCCATCTGGTTACAGGGGCCAACAATCTATGTTCTCAGATTTTCTTTAAGCTTGATGAGTTTTATAAATTTATGACCAACAAGATTTATGATTTTAATCCTCTTCTAAAGAAGAATTAAATTGGTTACTGACCTAAGGGTTTTTTTAGCCTCTTGATAAAATAAAATGGTTTGCAAAGAGTTTTAGAAGTCCTAAAATGATTCCAAGGGAAACTAGCAACTTATATGCTTTAGAAATGTCAAATTATGTGTCTTTTTGGACTTGAACAGTTCGGTTCTTCCTTGATGTGTTTGTTGTTGTATGATGATGTTTTGATGTGTTAGAATGTGTGAAAATGATATATGATGAGGTAGGAACACTTCTATGCATGTTAGGAGAGAAACTAGCTTCATCAAAAAACCGTAAAGTTGGAATTTAACATGTGTTTAACCCCTTCAATCCTAATCAATGCCAAAACCATTTTAGTATGATAACAATCAGTTTAGGATTGATTAATCATGAAAAATTTGGTTACATTTGAAGTAGGATTGAATTTTAGCACCTATAGAGAAACTAGTAACTAGAAAATCATAAAAGTGCAATCCTAGAACTCTTAGAACATTTAATTTCTGGATTCTGTCCAGCAACCTCATAATATGGTAAACATGGTTTATAATTAGTTCTTAGGCATAGGAATGCCTCATAATTGGTTTATATTTAATTTATAGCGCCTTAGGTGAAGACGGAACCGAGAAATGGTCTAAAACGTAAGTTCTAGAACCCCTCAATCATAGATATATAACTCTGCCCTTGGAGTATGGTGCTGCCCAGATTTATTAAAGAACATAAATGATAGTAAGATTTGTTAGAAGAGAATCCTTAGGTGCATAAGAGGTTGATAGAGAATGATAGAATAATTACATCTCAAGTTTAAGGCCTGTAAGGATCAAAGCATGAGATACCATAGGATCAAGAGCATAATGAGTTTCAATGTTACATGTGAATGTATGTTTTATTTGAGAATGATTATGTAAATGTATGAATTTATGATTGAGAATACATGTTCTATTTGTTTATGTGGCATAAAGTAAATTTGGAAGAAATCCGGTGTGCTGCTATTATACTGCCGAATTTCTGACAAATTTGGGGACTTAGAACATTTTTGAAAGCTATGAGATTTTCTTTATAAGATATGAGGTACTAAGATGAGTTCTTAGATGACACCGGTTCGGCCGAGCACCTCCAAAGAACTCATGTGACATCGGTACCAAGATGTATTCTTGGGTGACACCGGTTCGGCCGAGCACCCCCAAGAAATGCCCCTTAGCCCGTACTAGATAGTCGGGATTATGATTATGATACGCTTATCGGGATTGATAAGTAAGAACTAGTAACGACTAGTTAGGTATGAGCTCATAACCTAGAGATGTGACACGTTCTGGGTGACACTGGTTTGACCGAGCACCCCTAGAACGAATGTCTTTTAGGGTAGCCCCAGAGAAAGTAAAGTATGATGATTATGTCACAAATTTTTCCCCACATGAGATTTCAATTGCCAATTTATGCCACCATTATGATGCTTCTTGATGTTATGATTGATGTCCTTGCATTAAGTAGTGTCATGCATACATCCTTTACTATATTGCATTCATGACATTAAGATTCATTCTAAAATGAACGGACCTTGGTTAATTATATTTTAAGAGCTTAAAAATGAACCTAACACATGCTCACTTATTTTATACACTAAACCCAAGGTTCCTGAGGACGTAGATGATGACACCTAGGTAGTAGGAGGCCCTACTGAGATTCTTTAGCAAGATTCTCACTCCCTCTATCTTTTCTTTCCGTCACGTCTTCAGATGGTGATGTTCGTGGTTTTTGTGGACACCCTGACGTGGGAGGTGCACTATGATCCGAAGCATGGATCATACCATTTTGAGAGTCAGTGCACAGTTTGTGTCTTCATGTTCATTGGACGACCCTTCACTCACCCTGTACATACCTATCGTTTCTCCCCGACAGCACCCTACGGCAACGACGAGCGAGTTTTCGAGCACACACTACTCACAATGAGAGAGTGCTTTGCATGCACACCGCCGTTTCAGCCATGCGCGACTACCCCAACTATGTGCCCCAGACATACTTCTGGGAGACCGACCCGTCGGAGGACCTGCCTATCCATCTGTACAGCGAGAGCTCTGCCCCCACTCCACTACTGATGAGGGAGGGTAGTGAGGACACCGTGACTCAGCTTCGGCTAGCACGATGATCGGAGATGTGGCCACGTCGTGGGGGTCACTCCCGATCCTCGCTTCGTCTTTACACGTCGGAAGAGTTCACCCAGTTTGCCGGGTATGTGCCTCGCTCGCAGGATGGACATCAGTAGGAGGTAGCGGATGACCGATGGAGTACCCGAGCTAGTGCACACACCACTTAGATGAAGATAAACCTTCTTTTATTTAGAGGTTATCCCTTTAGTTGCACTTGGGTAGGGGAGTTTGCTTTTATACTTTCCGTCGCACTTTCCTTTGAATTTTCTTTTTACATGTATCTGTTTCATGTTGTACCAAACTAAGTCCCACTCTTCATAAGTGGGCATATCATATCATATATATATATATGAAGTTCAGTTTTATCATAATGTGCCTTTACCTACTTTATGTTATGATGTTTATGAGATGCTTGCTTTATTTCCTTACGTGCTTCATTGCTTATCGTGTCACGTGGCTTTCACTTTGCTTTTATAATTCAAAAAAAAATTTACTAGTATTTTCCACTAAGTATTTTAAAGTAAAAAGGAAACTATGACGTAATAGACTAATGATTAGCCTAAATATGTTCTAGAGTATTGGGTTAAGAATTAGGATGTTACAGTGAACGTTCCTTATAGCATGCTCCTGACAAAGGTGCTTCAAAAGTTGGACTTCCCTCTTGACAACGAAAGGTATGAGCTGGTAGAAGGAACCATCTTCACACCTTCCTCTTTCAAAACCTCAAGAAAGAAGTCAATCTTCCAAATAACAAAGCCCACAAGGCAAAGTCGTAGAACAAGAGGTGAATGAGCTCGAGAGGCTTTTTAGAAGTCTTAATCCAACCAAGAAAAGGCTAAAGGGAAAAGAAAACTCATTCTCCTTGAAAGTGAATCTGATGAAGAGATTGTCCTTTTAATCTAACAAGAGGGAAGCATTCAAGCATCAGGAGCTGTAACTAAACCAGAAAAGATTATCAGCAGAAAAGAGATTGAGCTAAGGTGCAAAAAGATGCACAAGAGTGTATCAAGTGTTATTGTTCTATGTATCAAGTGTTATTGTTCTATGTAACTGTGCTAAGTGATAATGAAGAAGGGGAAAAGGAAGAAGCTAAAAAAGAACAAGCTGCAACATCATCTTCTGAAGAAGAGGAAAATCTCTTAAGTAGTGAAAAGACCAGACTGTATACCATGACAAGTTCCAGACGCACATCTGAAAAGCCTCAGATGGTGCCTATTATTGAAGAACTAGATGAGGAGAACTATGCAACTTGTTTTGCTCTTGTCCCTTTTGTATCACTGCCTCCCTCTTTTATTCATATCCTTTCTGTTGAAGAAGAAGGGAACAAATATTCTAAAGATCCAGCACCTGCTATTTTGGAAGTTGATGCCACTACACTAGGTCAAAATGTTCCTGACTTCTCTGTTCCTGTACAAAATCTTCCTGATCCTTCCTTAGCCCATATGTTAAATGTTGATACTGCAGAACCTATCATTGTTCTTGAAGTTTCTGCTTCCATTTCTGCAACATCTAGAAATGCTCATGGACAACCATCTTCACTTCCTTCTAATGTACGAAATGACATTAAGGCTGACTCACCAAGATCAGGGGACACTGTACCCCTAGACATTTTAGAGCCATCTCCCAAAGCTGCTCTTGCACATATCAATTTGCCACTGCCATCCTCTACAAAAACTTCAGCAAGTTATTAAGTCATCTTGTAGAATCTAAGAGATATTTCTTCTAGACAGGACATATTTGAAGCAACCTTGGCTGTACATGGTGCTTAGCTGAGACAGATGGAAGATCTACAACTTCAGATATTTTAGTGGATGCAATATACATTTCCTGACACACCTCATTTTTGATG
Organism: Dalbergia cochinchinensis; assembly: GCA_031216125.1. Classification (NCBI taxonomy): domain Eukaryota; kingdom Viridiplantae; phylum Streptophyta; class Magnoliopsida; order Fabales; family Fabaceae; genus Dalbergia; species Dalbergia cochinchinensis. The sequence continues at coordinate 7,238,642 of CM062376.1, forward strand.
ATGCCAAAAAAGGGAGAAGTGAAGATTGAAGAAAATCTATGACAAAAAGGATTCAGGGGGAGCTATGCTAAAATGAAGGCTGGACTAAGGACTCAGGGGGAGCATATACTAAGGTGGAGAGCCTGGAGATTTTCTTTTGCTATTTAGCATTCTTTTTAGCTTTTCTTTTGTATATTTCTGAACAAATTGTTTTGTTTGCTTTGTTTATATAACCCTTTTGTTTCTTTATTTTTCATGATCTCTTTACGTTCTACGTTCTTTTATGCCTTTTATATCTTCTTTAGCTCATGTGTTTGGTGCATACTTTCTTATCATGCTTCATGTTTGTTTTATATTAAGCTTTGTGTCATATCATTGCTCTATCTAAGCTCAGCCAATCACATATATCTCTGACATATGTTTGCTTCTTATCTTGAATGCGTATGCATTTACATGTTTATTCATATACACTAGATGTTAGCTTACATGTTCTCTATGATTAGTCTTGGCCATGTATCTTGAGGAGCATAAGGTGGTTGTTGCTCTGATACCTATTTATAAGTTGAGTTTTTATAACATCCCGATTTTTCTATCTGAGCAAAAGTGACTAAAATGCCCCTGAGGTCATTTTTCACTCGAAATTTGAGGACAGCCGATTCGACAGTCCTCGAAGGGTCAACTTAATGTTCAAAGGGAACTATGTGTGGCATGTATGCTAATAGAGCAGAAGAATCTCATTTTTGAGTTCAGACGCACTAAATGACCAAAACGCTCCTTTGGCTGTTTAACACTGACTAGTGAGCTGATTGAGCCTAAACTCCACCCCAAAGGGTTTAGATGATGTTTTTATGAGTCTGGGCAGGTCTGTTTAAGTCCTGGTGGTCCTGGGCAGTTTTTGTACAAAATTACAATTTTGCCCCTAATTGAGCACTTAATGAGCTTAATCATACGATTAAGCAAACCTAAGCAATATTAGGCTCTAATCTAAGATTAATTAATTTCTATAATTAATCTAGAATCAAAACAATTAATTGGAATTAATTAGAACCTAAGATTGCTTAGGAAAGCTCAAAATCCTTTGTCAAAATCAAGACATTATGTCATAAATCAAAGAATAGTGTTTTTCCTATCAATTTTCTTAAATCAATGAACCAATGGATGTGATTGAGAATCTTGATTAGAGGGTGTTTGACTCCACTAATAACCAAGACCACTCCTAAACTTGTAAATGCGTACTAAAGGAAGCAAATATTGGTTTATGGGGCATGATTGAAATCACAATGTGAATGAATGCCTATATGTGTTTTATACATGCATTGGGAAAGAAAGTGAATGATATATGGAATTCAGTTCTATAGCCGTAAGTAAAAATAAGATCCTTTTTGACTTGTCAAGGACAAATGAGAAACATGAGATCCTCTATGACTTTTCAAAGGCAAATAAAGAAATATAAGATCCTCTTTGACTTGTCAAGGGCAAATAAGAGACAAGAGATCCTCAGGGAAAATAAAGAAACATATAATCCTTTCGACTTGTCGAGGGCAATTAGAGAGAGATGAGATCTTTTTGACTTTTCAAGGGCAAATAGAGAGAGATAACATCCTTTCGACTTATCAAGGGAAAATAAAGAAACATAAGACCCTTTTGACTTGTCGAGGGCAAATAAAGATAGATGAAATCCTCTTCGATTTATCAAGTGCAATTAAAGATAATTTCCCTACATTTGGTATATACATATTTGTATCATATCAAATTATTTTGATTGACATTATTTACTATGATTATGAGCTTATGATAAATGTGTACAAAGTGATTGATTCTTAAAAACAACCCACTTCGGAAATATGATTTGGAACTTTAAAAATGAACCGTTATTATCTAATGCTTGATCATTTTTTTAATAAACCGAAGTGGCTGGAGCGATGACGATGACATTATAATTATGTATCAGGGGAGTTACCCTACTGAGAATTTTAGAATTCTCACCCTATGTGTTTGTGTTCCCATGTTGATCCCGAGCACAAGGAGGCTACTTTATGAAAGGAAGTCGGATTTGCATTAGTTTACAGCTGAAGTTTGTATAGATTGTACTTAGTCATATGTTTATGTCTGTATTTATAATAGAGACCAGATGTGTATTGAAGCTCATAGAAGAGTTTCCTTTTGTATTCAACCTTATAATCAATAAATGTTTGTTTCTTAGTCATATATGTTAATAGAACTACGATTAGTTACTTCACAATTCAATCAAACTGGCTATAGATATTTAAGAAAGGTCCACTAATTTATAAGTAGCAACTCTCGAGTCTGATGTCATGACTTAAGGATGATGTTGTACTTGGGAGGATGTTATAAAATGGCATCAGAACAGTTCATCCTTATAAGACCTTGGGAAATGGACTAGCTATGCTTCCTTAGTAATTGTCATGCATTATAATTTTATATATGTGTGTGACTACTGGTTGAAATGTTGTTGGTTGCTGCCACACTTAGCTTGGTTTTGAGCCTGATCAACTCAATATTTTGTTTGGTGTGATAGGAATCTATGACTTCAAATTGGCGTACTAGGTGTGGGGGTGGAAATGAAGATGACATGATGAATACTTTTCGTGAGATGGCCGCAGCAATGAGAGAACAAGCTGTGGTTGCTAACCGAATGATAGAGAGGTTGAACTGCAATGAAGACCGAAATCTGGCTGATAACCCTAGACGAAATGAAGTGGATATGGAGTATTAGAAATTTGCTAAGTTCAAAAAGGCAAACCTTCCACCATTTCAAGGAGTTTTCAATCCAGGTAAACTAGAAGAATGGATTAAAGCCATGGAGAAGATTTTCTTAGTTCTTCCTTGCACTGAGATCCAGAAAGTGGCTTTTGCTACTTACATGCTAGAAGCAGATGCTAAATTCTGGTGGGTCGACATCAAGGGATTATTCGAAGCTTCTCAAACTGAAGTCACTTGGGATGTCTTCAAGGAAGCTTTCTACCACAAGTACTTCCCCACATCTGTGAGAAATGCAAAGGAGTTAGAGCTCATGGCACTTAAGCAAGGGTCCATGAGTATAGCAGAATATACGGACAAGTTTGAAGAACTTTGTAAGTTTTCCACTATCTACTAGCATAATCCTGATGAAGCTTGGAAATGCATGAAGTATGAAGGAGGGCTACGTGAGGATATTGAAGTTGCCGTGGGACTCTTAAAGATAAGAGATTATACAACATTGGTAAACAAGTGCCGTCGTGCAGAGGACTCCAATAAGAAGCTAGCTATCGTCTAATCTACTAAGGACACTTCTAACAAAAGATTGGCATTTGGAGACCAACGTTTTGAGGAGGCTTCGCCCTAAAAGAAGCAGTTTTAACCCAATCTATATGAGGATAAACAACAACAATGGTCAACCACGAGACAAGGTTGCCCAAAATGTGGGAAGAACCATGAAGGTAGACCTTGTAAGGCTAGATAATACGTATGCTACCGTTGTGGAAAGCCGGGGCATAAGATCTGAGAGTGTCCAGAAAGATATCCAAAGCCTACTGAGAAGCCACCATACAGGGGCAGCACGAGCTAAGCAGACCTCACCACTAGATAATTCGATCCTAGGTAGGAACGTTTAGGATTTGATTGAATTATTTGAATTATTTGTGAATTCCTTGTTTGATTCACAAATTTGTCTTTTGAAATTGTTTTCAAATGAATTTTGAGGGCAAAATTTTTTCTAAAGTGGGTGGTAATGTAACACCCCAAAAATTAGTTAAAAATTAATTTGAGCTTTATTAGTCGTAATTTCAAAAATCTGACAGTTTTAACAATGATGAGGATGGTCCAACGGTTTTGTAAAAAAAAAATGTGAATAGTATTTTACGTGCCCCGCAGGCCAACCGGGACAGTTGAAACCCCTGATTCGGGACTTGAAGGTGTCCGAAATTGGAAAAACATGGAAATAAGGAATAAAGATTTTATGCCTATAATTTAATTTTGAGCAATTTTTGATTACATCGGGTATGGTGATTTACCCAATCGGCGAAATTTGAGTGTGCGATTTTTAACACCGAAAGATAACTTAATCTTTAAGATTTGATAATGGTTATCTATTAAGACCAAGTGGATGGCCAAGATTTAATCTTGTCTAACAAGATTAAATCCTAGCCATCCATCATATTTTCCTTTTTGAAAGAATTAAACATGACATAATATCTAATGTTTACTTTATGATAAATAAGTCAACCAACCTTATCACTCCAATTTTTCATTCTCGGCCAGAACCTTAAACCAGCCATCCTCCATTTCTTCTTCACCACAACCATGAACACTTGAAATAAAACCTTCATTTTTCTAGCCTAGACTTGATAAAACTCTAAACTCCCTTCACAAAACTTGTTCTACTTCTTAATACCTACAAATATAACCGATTAGAATTTGAATCCATCACAGTTTTCCACCTTGAGAGATCATTCTTCACTGCCTAAGGAAAGGATTTGATGTTAATTTGGTGGCCTTAAAGTGAGCAAGATAGTCTTGGAACATCCTTGAAGCCAACATCCTTAAAGCCATCAAAGTAGGGCATTTTAAACCTCTTTTACATTCAACTCCATTTTTATGATTTGCCTACTGATTTGGCTGAATATTGTTAGTTGAATTGCTTGATTACATATTGATGTTGATGTGTTAATTTTTGTAGAGTGGTTTGATGTTGTGAAAAATGGTTTTTATCAAAAGAGAATTTGATACATGCTGCTGGATTTTTGGATTTCAACAGGGCAGGATTTGTTCCTGAATTTTCTAGTGCAATTGTGGTCATTTTGATGAGCTATAAAAATTATATGTTAAAGCTAACATTCGAAGGCAACTCTGAGAATTTTTGTGGAGTATGAAAAATAGTTTAACTGCCTGAGAAAAATCATGAACAGAAAGTGTATCAATGCCGCCTGAATTATTAGAATTGAAGCTGTATATTTTACTAATTTTGTTACCATACCAAATGATGGAATTATCACTTGAAATTTGTACAAGGTATTAGAGACATGTTGAGGTTTTACCAGGATTTTTATTTCTAATTTTATGTGTAACACCCTAGTAATTAACCAGATACACCTAGGTTGAATCTGATTAATGACTAGACTTTACTCCTTACTTTGGTTCTTTCTTCATAATTTGAAAATACTTAGTGAAATTACGAGCAATTTTTTTTTAAACACATAATTGAAAACGTGAGCCGAGTACAACGTGAACGAGTAAGCGGAGTATAATAAGACGCTTAAGAATATATCACATTATATCACTTAGGCTCCATCATATAACATCCATAAGCACATTATAGCATATATTTACATACAATAACCTCACTCAAAGGGTGGGTTATGTTCATACATCATTATCTTATGCAAACCCATAGAAGAAAATATACATAAGGAAATACATGACCCTAAACTAGATAACTCCATAAGCCGGGAAGGTTATCTTAAAACTAGGGTGCATGATCACACATAAATCTACTAAGAACCCTCTATGGCCCTTTGTCCTGGAAATGGGGGAATAAATCCGATCCACTGATGAGCTCCCTCGGGAGGGGACACACGAGATGCACTAGGCTGGGGTCGCATGGACGGCCTTCTTGCCAACCTCGGCTGAACAACTATTTCCTCACTACCCTCTCTTACACGTGTGGGAGTAGGAGCAGAGCTCTCGGAATATACATGAGTAGGAGTGTCCTCTGAAGGATCAGTTTCAGAATATCTCGTCTCGGGAACATACTCTGGAAATCCATGGACAGCAGATGAAGTGGGATAAGAACGTAACATCCTTTCATCAAGTGGACGTGCATGTTCGAAAACCATTTCATTGCCATAGGGAGAAGTAGGAGAAAATCGATAACTAGGGATAGGATGTGCAAATGGACGACCTATGTAAATAAAAACACGAATCACAAGCACCTCCCTTCAAAATGATACGAGCGATGCACCGGATCATAGTGAAATTCCCAAGTAGGGGTATCAACGAACAGGACGAATGTCGCCATCTGAATCTGGAGACAATGACGGAAATAAAGAAAGGGGAGTGAGAATCTTGCTAAAGAATTCTCAGAAGGTACCTCCTTTCTGATGTCATCATCAAAGTGCCCAGGAACCTCGGGATTATTCTAAAATAGTGAGCATGCAAAGATTCATTTTAAGTTCGGACAAATACTTAACCGAGGTTCGTCAATTTTTAATCATGCGTCTTATAATGCATCATAATCTTAACATGTCATATTTACAATGAACTTTTCATTTATCATTACATCATTTTCCTCATCATCATTATCAAATAACATGCATAAAAGAACGTCATATAATATTAGCTACAGGTGGACATAGTGCACATATTTCATTTCTTTAGTGCCTTAGGTGACTTAAAATCTTGTCATCATCATTATTTTCCTTGGGCCACCCTATACTCCACCCTTTTGGGAGTAATTTAGGTTATGAGCTCATACTTTACTAGTCGTCACTAGCATATACTTATCCCTTTTGATAAGCTAAAGTCCCGACTCTACCTTTTTGAGAGAACGGGTTAGGGGGCTAAAATCACCTTTTCACCACCTATAGTCTGATGGTTCCAAAGGATCATTTTCTTATAAGTTTAAGTCACCATTAAATCTTTGCATGTTATATCACAATACAATTCATAAACATCATAACATTTTCTCATTTATAGTCTTAAGCTAGAATAATATATATCAAGCAGTAATCATGCATATGGGAGATTCCCGAGGGAAAGAGGTGGGTCACAATGGACACGCTTAAATACCAAGTCTTTCCTTAGCCAGAACCTTTCCAAATTACACTTTTACAAATGATACACTTTCTTCTAGCAACAAAGGTAAATTTTACATAATAAAGAATATTTCATGCATAAGCATTCTCATTATTTGCAACAGCAACTATAACATGCAAGCCATGAAATCATTCAATGATATCAAGTACTTAATAAGCATCTAATCCTTACATAGAATTATCAATTATAGAACTAATTAGTTACTAAACCAATTATGAATCATTCTCCTAACAATAAACCATAATTATCACAACTTCAAACATATCAAATCATTATCACACATTGATACTAAACTCGGATCAGTGGCCGAATCATGAACCTCATGCAATTACATAGAATCATATTTTAAGTGCATATAAAATACTAGTTCCCCGTAAAATCCTTGCAAAGCCTTAAAACTCATTTAGAAACTAGTTCTTTTGTCAAATTTGGGAGGATCTTCACAATTAAAATTCTCACTTAAGATAAAAGGAGTAAGTCTTGAGCTTTAGAGATTTAGGTGACATCTTAGAATTATAAACATGCTATGCAACTTTATTTTAATCTTATCTTTATAAGGTGATAGCTTGGAATTATAAACATGATATGCAATTCCATTTCTTTATCTTTAAGATTTAAGGTGATGACTTGAAAATTAAACATGATGCAAGAACTTGAAATATAAACATGATACAAGAAAGCTGAGCGCGTGTAATCCACACAGGACGATGGGGAGAAGAGAATATTAAGAAACCGAGGCGGTAGTCCTTACAGACCCGATAGAGGGAGAAGAGAATTATTATTACATCTTTTTAAGCTCCAATCTCAAGACTTTTTAAAGAATAAATTCTTTAACTCCAATAATCATATTTCTTTGCTTGTGATACATGGGCAAGTCTTTGAGCTCTAGGATCTTTAGGTGATGGCATAAAATAAACATGCCATGCGTTGATTCTTTTAGCCATTATAAAATATAGTGAGAGCATAAATTAAATATGAGATGCAACCTTTTTATTATCTTCAAAGATTAAGTGATGACTTGAAACATAAACATGAAATACAAGCTTGGAATTTAAACATGAGAAATGCAAGTTCGTTTATTCATTCTTGAAAATTTAGTGATGACATAGAAGGTAAACATGGTTATGCAAAGCATAAACTTAATCATGGATGCAAATTCATTTTGTTTCTTTACTAGAGCTCCTTCAAGACTTTAAAAGAATTATAAATTCAACCCAATACATATCTTAACAAGAAATAAAACATAAAAGGAAAATACATCTTTCAAGTTCTAAACTAAAAATCTTTGTTTTAGCATCATAAAGCATTATTCTTTAAAGTTTTGCATCAAGTGGAATTTTCAAGCTTTAGAGGCCTAACTTGTGATGGATTTACAACCCACCCTCAAGGTCCTCATCATCAAGCCATCATCTTAGTTCCACCTAGGCCATATGGTTGAATTGGTTAAAGAAAAATTGAAGAGGAAAACCAAAATGAAAAGCTAAGGTAAGTTCATAATTTCATCATTTTGAGCTAAAAACACAACTCCTCAAAGCATAGAAATAAATTTAGAAACTACTCCCTACCTAATCTGAGTTAAATAAGAGGAAGAGAACTTGGTTTCTTGAAGTGAAATGAAACAAAATGTCTTTGAAAAAATTGAAGAAAGAATTCAGCCAAATAGGAGGAAGAAAGAAAGTTTTTGGTGCTCCTAAAAACTAGTTATGAACCAAGCATTCCAAGACCACTCAAGCAAGCCTATTTATAGAAGATTTTGAGGCTTCTAATTGGCCAAAATGATGAGGTAGTGGATGGAATTTTGCAGGAGAAATAAGGGAGGAAAAATCATTTTAGACAAAGTTGTATGAAATTAAGGAATTATGTCTCTTATGGTGACATTTTGGCATTTTGTTTTAGTGCAACTTTTGGCAATAATTCAGCTGCATAATGGCATCAATAATTTCGTCCATTACAGTCCAAAGAAGTGAAATTTGTGTGTTCCATGCATTATTTAGGTGTAGGCAAGGTATTCATATAAATTAGAGAATTTATGGTTAAGGGTTTAAGTGAATTAGTAAGCAATTTGGGTGTTTTTGAGCAATTTTGGGTTCTAATCAATTTAAATACATAATTTTGACTCTAGATTAATATTTAGAATTTAATAAGCTTGAATTTGAGCCTAATATTGCTTAGGTTTCGGTATACGAATCAAAAATCCCGAAATTCACAAAATTGCCCAAAAACAAGGGCAAAATCATACTTTCACTTAAAAACTGCCTGAGGCCACCCGAGCTTAACCAATGGTTAATCATGGCTTAAAAACACATTTTAAAACATTTTAGTGAGGTTCGGGCTCAGTCGGCACAAACATCGGAGTTAAAATGACCACAGGCGTTTTGGTCATTTTCAAGTCGGAACTCAAAATTGAGATCCTTCTGCTCTATTAACACACATAACACAAACAATCCCTTATTATCCTCAAAATATCCCCTTGAGAATAGGTGGGGCCCACGATCCTCATTTTCTGAGTAAAATAACTTCAGGGGCATTTTGGTCATTTTATACGTACAGAAATTCGGGATTTGCGACTCTCGCATGAATCGTTCCTAACCTCTCTTCTAATGTTATATTCCTTTATTGAGGATTGTTCGGCCTCAAATCTTATGTAATAATTACCTACGGTAATTCGGTAATTGAGTAATTTCTAATGACAGTGAAAATTACAGTAAAAATTGGAGCGTTACATTACTCCCCTCCTTAAAAAGAATTTCGCCCCGGAAATTCGTTACCTGAGAACAACTCGGGGTATTGTGCTTTCATGTTTGATTCCAGCTCCCATGTAAGTTCTTCGGTTGCCCCCTGTCCCCATGCTACTTTGACCAGAGTACACCTTGTTCATTAACCGCTTAACTCCTCGGTCGACGATTCTCGTGGGTACTAAGTTAAATGTCTCGTTATCTCTTAATTGTACATGTTCTGGCTCTAGTACATGACTCGGGTCAGATTGATACTTTCTTAACTAAGAGACATGGAAAACATCATTAAGGTTGGATAGACTCGGGGGTAGGGCTATACGGTAGGCTACAGGTCCTACTTTGGTAAGGATTTCAAACGGATCAAGAAATCTGGGGCTCAATTTCTTTACTTTTATTGCTCGGCCTATGCCTGTGGTGGGGGTGATCCTTAGGAACACGTGGTCCCCTTCTTGAAAATCTAGCGGTTTTCACCGCTTGTCCGCATAGTTTTTCTGTCGACTTTGAGCAGTAAGAATCTTATCCCTAATCTTCTTGATTTGTTCCGTTGTTTCCCTCACAATATCAGGTCCGACTCTCCGGGTTCATACCAACATAAGGGAGATTGACATTTTCGTCCATAGAGGGCCTCATACGGTGCCATACCGATACTTGCATGATAACTGTTGTTATATGCAAATTCAATCAGTGGTAGGTACTTATCCCAACTTCCCCTTTGATCTAAAACACATGCCCTTAACATATCCTCCAAGGTTTGGATAGTTCCTCGAGATTGACCGACTGTTTGGGGGTGATAGGCCGTGCTTAGACACAGCTTTGAACCAAACGCCTTTTGAAAGGCTCCCCAAAATCGTGACGTAAACCACGGACCGGTCCGAGATTATCGTTGACGGCACCCCATGTAACCTTACTATCTCCTGAATATATAATTGTGCTAACCTATCCAAGGAATAAGTCACCTTAATAGGTAAAGTGGGTCGACTTCGTCAATCGATCCACGATTACCCATATGGTATCATGATTCATTTGGGTCCTCGGTAATCCAGTCACAAAATCCATGGAGATACTATCCCACTTCCACTCAGGGATCGACAGAGGTTGCAGCATTCCAAAGGGTTTTTGGTGTTCAATCTTCACCTTTTGACACACCAAGCACTTACTCACCCATGTGCACACATCTTTCTTTATTCCAGGCCACCAGAACATCTTCTTCAAATCTTGATACATCTTGGTGGCACCAGGATGAAGGGTAAAATGGCTCTTATGGGCTTCCTCCAAAATATCTTTTCGGAGGCCACCACTAGCAGGTACACATATTCGACCTTTGAACCTCCACAAATCGTCTATTCCTTGGGTAAAACCTATCAACTTTCCCCGCCTTCACCGCCCCTAAAGTCTCTTGAAACTCAGCATCGTCCCCTTGAGCTTGAACAATCCTTTCTTTGAACTCACTTGTCACTCTAAGATGACAAGCTCTGATGCCCTTAGTGGTCAAAGTCATTCCTAGGTTTAAGTCCCTAAATTGCTCAATCAATTCAACCTCATTCACCATCAAACGGGACACTTGTAAGGACTTCCTACTCAAAGCATCAGCTACTACATTAGCTTTACCAGGATGGTAGTTCAATCCAAAATCATAATCTTTCAAGAACTCCATCCATCGCCTTTGCCTCATGTTTAGCTCTTTTTGATCAAAGAGATATTTCAAACTCTTGTGATCGGAAAACACCTCAAACTTAACTCCAATAAATCTTCCAATTGAGTTTTTAACTCGGTCAATTCTAATGGGGACATCCTGTATGGGGCTATGGATATAGGTCCCGCACCCGGAAGCAATTCTATGGAAAACTCTATCTCTCTCTTGGGGGGAAACTCTGGTATTTCATCTGGAAATACTTCAAGATAATTTCTTACTATTGGTATCTCATCGATACTTTGCTCAAAGTCTACATCACTAGCGGCTAAGAAAATGTAACCTTTACTCTCACCCTTACCACAGTCCATTTCACAAAGTAGTTATGTAAAGACTTATGGGTTTCTTAGGTTCAATAGGAACAGAAGAAAAGTGATGGTTTTCTCATAACAGCTTTAACGAGACACGGTTGGCCTCAAGCCAATCCATGCCAAGAATCACATCTAAACCTCGCATGGGTAAGCAAATAAGATCTAAAACAAAGGATCTATTATCTATAATAAAACTACAATCTAAACAACATTTACAAGTCTTAACGGGTTTTCCAGTCGGGGTAGAAACAATAAGGTCAAAAGGAAGCTCAGTCATAGGTAAATTAAGGCTTTTAACACATGAATGGGAGATAAAAGAATGAGAAGCGCCAGAATCATATAGTACAATTAAGTCTTTACCATGCATATTACCCTTACCTTCCACGAGATTTCGTGACTTCGTTGTTTCTTCAGCATTAACAGTAAATACCCTTCCCTGGTATTGCGGCTTGGGATTGGGGGTTGGCGGGTTCCTTTCCGTGCATTCTCGGGAGTAATGACCTGGTTTTCCACATCGATAGCACACGTTTGTTCCGGCTCGACATGACATGCTCCCATGATTCTTGTCGCACTTGGGACATTCCATGGATGGCGCAGGCCGTGGAGGTACTGCTGGACCTCTTTGTGGTGCTTTCCCTTTATTGTTGTTATTGTTGTTGTTGCGATTGTTACTGGGGTTATTGTTGTAGCGGTTGTTATTATAGCGGTTGTTGTTGTTTGGCCTTCCTTGTTGAAAATTTCTGTGTCCCTTGTGGTCTTGATTGAGGGGGAAATGGAGGTCAATTCTGCCTCTTGAATCACGACCTTGAGGTGTCAACTTTTTGGTAATATTATCTGACTTTGGGGTGTTTAGTTTTCTCTGACCTTCTTCAATAATCCGACATTTGTTAACTAGGGTAGAGAAATCCCTAATCTCCAAATGTGCAACTGCCACATTAAGTTCCGCCTTCAACCCTGACTCGTATTTAATGCATTTCCAGTACTCATCAGAATTTCCTTGGTACATTTTTGAGAACTTAATGAGTTCTTCAAATCTGGCAGTGTATTGGGCCACATTCATATTCCCCTGGACAAGTTGCATGAATTCAATGTCCTTGACATTTCTAACTGACTCTGGAAAGTACTTTTCGTAAAAATGGACCTTGAATAGTTCCCAATCAATGTCCACGTCGGTCGTCTCCAGGAGTCTTCGAACACCTGTCCACTAGAAACTGGCATCACCCTCAAGCATATGAGTAGCGAAGGTGACCTTTTGCTCCTCCGAGCATGGGACTACAGCAAAGACCTTCTCAATATTCTGAATCCATTCATCTGCAATATTTGGATTCAGTGTCCCTTTGAAAACTGGTAGGTTTGCCTTACGAAACTCCCCGAAACAGGCATGTTCAGGAACCTCATGTCCCTGATTCATATTGGCTTGACGATCCTGATCCATTCGTTCCATCATCATTCTCATGGTCCTTGCTACGTCGCGGAGTGCTTCGGCTGTCTCGTTGTCTATTCTGTGCTGCGCTCCTAGTTTGTTGTTGACGTGCCATTGGTCCCTATACACACAAAACAGCAACACTGAGGTGATCAGGCCCAATATTCCATGCAAAGTGAGCAAGTTACCATGGCACTTTCAACATACAGTAGTCATGTATTTCTAATCCTCAAGCTCATCCTAATGATAAATATCTACACATGACGTCACTAACGTATTATGCTTTAGAAGCATAGCTAGTCCAATCCTCAGGCTCCATGAGAATCGAACTGCTCTGATACCAAAATGTAACACCCTAGTAATTAACCAGATACACCTAGGTTGAATCTGATTAATGACTAGACTTTACTCCTTACTTTGGTTCTTTCTTCATAATTTGAAAATACTTAGTGAAATTACGAGCCATTTTTTTTTAAACACATAATTGAAAATGTGAGCCGAGTACAACGTGAACGAGTAAGCGGAGTATAATAAGACGTTTAAGAATATATCACATCATATCACTTAGGCTCCATCATATAACATCCATAAGCACATTATAGCATATATTTACATACAATAACCTCACTCAAAAGGTGGGTTATGTTCATACATCATTATCTTATGCAAACCCATAGAAGAAAATATACATAAGGAAATACATGCCCCTAAACTAGATAACTCCATAAGCCGGGAAGGTTATCCTAAAACTAGGGTGCATGATCACACATAAATCTACTAAGAACCCTCTATGGCCACAGTCCTGAAAATGGGCGAATAAATCCGATCCACTGATGAGCTCCCTCGGGAAGGGACACACGAGATGCACCAGGCTGGGGTCGCATGGATGACCTTCTTGCTAACCTCGGCTGAACAACTGTTTCCTCACTACCCTCTCTTACACGTGTGGGAGTAGGAGCAGAGCTCTCAGAATATACATGAGTAGGAGTGTCCTCACGAAGGATCAGTTTCAGAATATCTCGTCTCGGGAACATACTCTGGAAATCCATGGACAGCAGATGAAGCGGGATAAGAACGTAACATCCTTTCATCAAGTGGACGTGCATGTTCGAAAACCATTTCATGGCCATAGGGAGAAGTAGGAGAAAATCGATAACTAGGGATAGGATGTGCAAATGGACGACCTATGTAAATAAAAACACGAACTGCGCACCTCCCTTCAAAATGATACGAGCGATGCACCGGATCATAATGAAATTCCCAAGTAGGGGTATCAACGAACAGGACGAATGTCGCCATCTGAATCTGGAGACAATGACGGAAATAAAGAAAAGGGAGTGAGAATCTTGCTAAAGAATTCTCAGTAAGGTACCTTCTTCTACAGTGTCATCATCAAAGTCCCCAGGAACCTCGGGATTATTCTAAAATAGTGAGCATGCAAAGATTCATTTTAAGTTCGGACAAATACTTAACCGAGGTTCGTCAATTTTTAATCATGCGTCTTATAATGCATCATAATCTTAACATGTCATATTTACAATGAACTTTTCATTTATCATTACATCATTTTCCTCATCATCATTATCAAATAACATGCATAAAAGAACGTCATATAATATTAGCTACACGTGGACATAGTGCACATATTTCATTTCTTTAGTGCCTTAGGTGACTTAAAATCTTGTCATCATCATTATTTTCCTTGGGCCACCCTATACTCCACCCTTTTGGGAGTAATTTAGGTTATGAGCTCATACTTTACTAGTCGTCACTAGCATATACTTATCCCTTTTGATAAGCTAAAGTCCCGACTCTACCTTTTTGAGAGAACGGGTTAGGGGGCTAAAATCACCTTTTCACCACCTATAGTCTGATGGTTCCAAAGGATCATTTTCTTATAAGTTTAAGTCACCATTAAATCTTTGCATGTTATATCACAATACAATTCATAAACATCATAACATTTTCTCATTTATAGTCTTAAGCTAGAATAATATATATCAACTGTAATCATGCATATGGGAGATTCCCAGGAAAGAGAGGTGGGTCACAATGGACACACTTGAATACCAAGTCTTTCCTTAGCCAGAACCTTTCCAAATTACACTTTTACAAATGATACACTTTCTTCTAGCAACAAAGGTAAATTTTACATAATAAAGAATATTTCATGCATAAGCATTCTCATTATTTGCAACAAAGAACTATAACATGCAAGCCAGGAAATCATTCAATGATATCAAGTACTTAATAAGCATCTAATCCTTACATAGAATTATCAATTATAGAACTAATTAGTTACTAAACCAATTATGAATCATTCTCCTAACAATAAACCATAATTATCACAACTTCAAACATATCAAATCATTATCACACATTGATACTAAACTCAGATCAGTGGCCGAATCATGAACCTCATGCAATTACATAGAATCATATTTTAAGTGCATATAAAATACTAGTTCCCCGTAAAATCCTTGCAAAGCCTTAAAACTCATTTAGAAACTAGTTCTTTTGTCAAATTTGGGAGAATCTTCACAATTAAAATTCTCACTTAAGATAAAAGGTGTAACGCCCCAATTTTTACTGTAATTTTTACTGTCATTAGAAATTACTCAATTACCGTAGGTAATTATTACATAAGATTTGAGGCCGAACAATCCTCAATAAAGGAATATAACGTTAGAAGAGAGGTTAGGAACGATTCATGCGAGAGTCGCAAATCCCGAATTTCTGTACGTATAAAATGACCAAAATGCCCCTGAAGTTATTTTACTCAGAAAATGAGGATCGTGGGCCCCACCTATTCTCAAGGGGATATTTTGAGGATAATAAGGGATTGTTTGTGTTATGTGTGTTAATAGAGCAGAAGGATGTCAATTTTGAGTTCCGACGCGAAATGACCAAAATGCCCCTCAAGGTCGCTTTAACTCCGATGTGCATGCCGACTGAGCCCGAACCTCACTAAAATGTTTTAAAATGTGTTTTTAAGCCATGATTAACCATTGGTTAAGCTCGGGTGGCCTCGGGCAGTTTTTAAGTGAAAGTACGATTTTGCCCTGTTTTGGGCGCTTTATGAATTCGGGATTTTTGATTGGTATATCGAAACCTAAGCAATATTAGGCTCAAACTAAAGCTTATTAAATTCTAAATATTAATCTAGAGTCAAAATTATGTATTTAGATTGATTAGAACCCAAAATTGCTCAAAAACACCCAAATTGCTTACTAATTCACTTAAACCCTTAACCGTAAATTCTCTAAATTACATGAATATCTTGCCTACACCTAAATAATGCATGGAACACACAAATTTCACTTCTTTGGGCTGTAATGGACGAAATTATTGATGCCATTATGCAGCTGAATTATTGCCAAAAGTTGCACTAAAACAAAATGCCAAAATGTCACCATAAGGGACATAATTCCTTAATTTCATACAACTTTGTCTAAAATGATTTTTCCTCCCTTATTTCTCCTGCAAAATTCCGTCCACTACCTCATCATTTTGGCCAATTAGAAGCCTCAAAATCTTCTATAAATAGGCTTGCTTGAGTGGTCTTGGAATGCTTGGTTCATAACTAGTTTTTAGGAGCACCAAAAACTTTCTTTCTTCCTCCTCTTTGGCTGAATTCTTTCTTCAATTTTTTCAAAGAGATTTTGTTTCATTTCACTTCAAGAAACCAAGTTCTCTTCCTCTTCTTCAACTCAGATCAGGTAGGGAGTAGTTTCTAAATTTATTTCTATGCTTTGAGGAGTTGTGTTTTTAGCTCAAAATGATGAAATTATGAACTTACCTTAGCTTTTCATTTTGGTTTTCCCTCTTCAATTTTCTTTAACCAATTCAACCATATGGCCTAGGTGGAACTAAGATGATGGCTTGATGATGAGGACCTTGAGGGTGGGTTGTAAATCCATCACAAGTTAGGCCTCTAAAGCTTGAAAATTCCACTTGATGCAAAACTTTAAAGAATAATGCTTTATGATGCTAAAACAAAGATTTTTAGTTTAGAACTTGAAAGATGTATTTTCCTTTTATGTTTTATTTCTTGTTAAGATATGTATTGGGTTGAATTTATAATTCTTTTAAAGTCTTGAAGGAGCTCCAGTAAAGAAACAAAATGAATTTGCATCCATGCTTAACTTCTATGTCATCACTAAATTTTCAAGAATGAATAAATGAACTTGCATTTCTCATGTTTAAATTCCAAGCTTGTATTTCATGTTTATGTTTCAAGTCATCACTTAATCTTTCAAGATAATTAAGAGGTTGCATCTCATATTTAATTTATGCTCTCACTATATTTTATAATGGCTAAAAGAATCAACGCATGACATGTTTATTTTATGCCATCACCTAAAGATCCTAGAGCTTAAAGACTTGCCGCTCCGGTTTCTTAATATTCTCTTCTCCCTCTACTGGTCCTGTGCGTGTAACACCCTAATATTTAACTCAACATGCCTAGGACGCGTTTAAGTTAATTATTAGTTATTACTCTTTTGCTCCAGATTTAAATCAACTTCTTTAAAATACTTTAGTGAAAATATGAGTAAATCTTTTTTTGAACTTAAATACCAAAATGTGAGCCGCGCATCCTAAGTATCTAACATCGTTCACCTTTTCTGCATAAGAGAAGTGTTAGAAACAAATGACAAGTAAACATATAATACAATCATGGCATAACATAACTCAAATAATAATATCATATCAATAAGTGTGTCATAATAATGATGTCCTATAAACGTAAGGACATACATATCCATAAATAGAAATACAAACTGATAAATAAGATGCAATCACTCTAAAGGCACATATCCAATGAGAAACTATCTTCGTTAAATCTCTTGTTCTATAGCAAAGCTCCCACGACCATTACTCAAAGCCACGAACTACTTCATCATGCTTGTCTGGAGACGACACGGAAAAGAAAAGGGATGAGAAACTTATACAAGAGTCTCGCATGGGGCTTCCCGACTCTAACACAAGTGTCATCGTCATCGTCCCCAGGAACCTCGGGTTTCATTATGAAAATGGTGGACATATATATATAATTCATTTATTAAGTTCTAAATACCATTAGCCGAGGCCCGTATCTTTTAGTATGAATCTTAATGTCATGAATGCAACATACTACTCATGAATGTATGTCAATGTCATATGCAATTATCATAAATCTCATAAAACAAATGCATATGATATAATGAACATGAACATCATTCTTATAGGTGACTTAAATTTCTCATTCTCTTTTTCTTGGGGGCCACCCTATGTTCTCTCTTTTCTAGGTTATGAGCTCATACCTCACTAGTCGTCACTAGCGTAATCTTATCCCTTTTGATAAGATAAATTCCCGACTCTTAAAGTACAAGGATAGCATTAGGATCACCTCTCATAATCTTTAATTCGGGGAGTCTAGAGGATCATTTCCATGTGTCTTGTGTCACCTTTAATCTTGGCATGATATATGGAGATGCAAACATGAATGTCACAATTATAACTCATTAATTCATCATTTCATGTACATATCAATGAATCAAACATAATTATAACATGCCATAATGTATATCACATAAACATGCATCATATGTCATTGCAAAAATCCATAAGCCATATAAATTTCAGCACATCAATTCATCCTTCACAAAACATCATTCACATTCATCTCATCATATTTTCACTATTTACGTTTAGGCCCCAAAGGGGTCAAATCACAATTTCTCAAAGATTACGGGTCAAAACGTAATTACCCCTTTTTAACATTTACTCAAAAATTAAAGATCTCTAACATTAACCAATACAATTCAAGAGGCATATAACTATTAGAAACCATAAAAACTCATCATGAAAATCTTTTAGGGTCATAGACTAAATTTAACATATTATAGGGGTCAAAGTGCAAAGTTACTTATTTTTAACACTTATCAAAAACCAATACTTATAAAACTTTTTCTAAACATTATAAATAGCATTTTGAACACATGATAACATCAGATATCTTTATTAACCCTAATTAAAATCCTTTCATCAAATTTTCATGATTGATAGTTTAGAAACACAACTTTCTACATTTACAAAACGGTCAAAACTAACATTTACAATTATCCTTTTCAATCTCTAAGATACCAAAAACAATTTTTACATCCAATACTAATAATTCTAAGGTATATAAAATATATGATCAGTATCTAATTCAGTGGGGAATTAATTCAGAAAATTCATTGTCTAAAGCTTTATAGAATTACGGTTTTGATCCTTTTTATCTACTAGTTTATCATAGAAAAGCTAAAAATAATTCTTACATCAATTATAAGTAATTAATAAATATTCAAAGCCTTTAAATCAATATCCTATCTATTTTATTAAATCAGGTCAGTAACATAATTTTCAAATCATAAAGCTTGAGAAAAGCATAATTTTAAACATCTTTAGATTTCTAACTCTAACAAAATTATTTAAGTGACTCAAAGATAATATCAAAGCCTTAGAAATAAAATAAATCAATCTTAATATCAAGAGCATCAAGAGGCTAGAAATAACATAACTTAAATATATCCACAAAATAAAATTCCTATTTAAGATTAAAGAGGTAAGTTTTGAGCTTTAAAGGTTTAGGTGATGGCAAGAATCATAAACATGCTATGCAATCCATTTTTAATCCTTATCATTATAGAGTGATACCTTGGAAATATAAATATGATGTGCAATACTTGAAATATAAATAAGAAGATGCAAGTTCATTTTTAGGTCCTTTAGGTGATAACATGAAATATAAACATGTAATACATTAATTAGAATTTAACCATGAAAATGCAAGTTCATATTATTATCTTCAAGAATTAGAGTGTCAACTTGAAATATAAATATGATTATGTAAAACTTGAAATATAAATATGAAGATGCAAAACTTGAAATATAAATATGCAAGCTTTATTTTTAGATCTTCAAAGTTTAGTGATAACTTGAATCATAAAATGCATTACTTGAAATTTAAGCATGAAAATGTAAGTTTATATTATTATCTTCAAGATTTAAGGTGATGACTTGAAAATAAATATGATTATGCAAGACTTGAAATTAAAATATGATATGCAAGAGCTTGAAACAATAGATATAGGTTCAATTGATTATCTTGTTAAGCTCAAAACTTTTAGAGAATTAAATTCTTTAACCTCAATCAATCTTAAATAAAGGAAGTTAGCATTAGAGTCCTTTATTATCAAGGTTCCAAGAACCATATTTCATAGTCTTACTATTAAGCCATAAATTAGAAGTCATTAGGAAGAAATAAAGGAAAGAACATGAAATAAAATCCCTACCAAGTTGTTTCTTGTTCTCAAATGTTAAAGCTTGATGTCTTAAGAAGTGAAAAGAAGAAAATCTCCTCTAGATGATGATGATGGCTTCGGCCAAGACAAGAGCTAATGGAGGAAGGATTTTTCTTGTGATTTGTGTTTGATAATGGAAAGGTTATGTGTCTAGGAGTTGGTTTATGGTTGGAATGTGTATGCTTGAGGTTTAGAGCTTGGTTAGAGGTTGGGAATGGAGGCTCTTGAATGTGAATAAGGAAGAAGAAGAAAGCTTGAAGTATTGAGAGAATTTGAGAACTTTGAGCAAACTTTGATCAAGAAAACTATCAAGTAACTAAGCACCAAGGCTATGGATGTTTGTGTGTACATTTTAGCAATGGAAGAGCTCTTATTTATAGGCCAAGGAAGGCCATAAAACCGTGCATCTAAGGCTGGAAAAATGGGATTTTAATTTCATTTTTCAATTAAAGAAACATAGAGAAAGAAAGCATAATGTGTAGTCATAATTGTGTTCATGTATCATGGCTTGAAAATGCATAAAATATTATGTAAATGGGAGGCAAGGAATCATGGCTGATGAGGCTGAACATGGATGGATTTCTTTTGATTATATATAGCCAAACAAATAATGAAAAAGAAAGCTAAAGGTATGGTGTCATGTTGGATATGTTTTCATGTTGAAAGAAAAGCAATAAAATATGGTTATTTGGGCTGATCATGGGTGCTGGTTTCTGATGCTTTCATGATCAGATTTGTGTTATTTTATAAGTGATAAATCATGTATTAGATGTGTATTTACTTAGGTAAAAGATTAGTAATTGATAGGTTAGTGTAATCGGTAAAAGGTCAAGTGTTTAGGACAAATCAAGACAAGGTAAAAAGAGAAATCTTACGCTAGTAAATGAGGTTAATTTCAAATGTGTAAAAACCAATTTGTAACTTAGGTTCTAATCTTAGGATAAGAAAATGTAAATGTACAAGATTTTACCGAAACCGTAATTTTAATTTTGACCTAAAACATCACTAACTTTATGAGCTTCTAAAAAGACAAGGAAAGGTAATTTAAATTTATCTTAGGTAAATCTTGACTCTAATTACCTCAAGTAATTATTTTTAACCTTGGGTAATTAATTTTAAACTGCAGGTTAATGAATAAAATCAATTTGAGTTCAAATAGAGTTTTAATACTACCTTAATTACACAAGTAAACCTATTTTACCACAACTAGGGGTAAAAGGTAATTTCACATAAAAACACTCAGTAAATATTGGACAATCTCAAATCATACTTGAAATAGCTATTTTGAATCTTTGAGTGAAAATCAAATTGAAATTTTGTAATTTCATGAAAAATTACTGCAGGGGTAAAATGGTAATTTTACTTACGGTAAAAATTGAGAATTGAGATTTTTACCTCTAAGGCATATATAATCCCCATCAAGCCTTAAACTAACCCCTCAAAGATAATCTAGATTGGTTATCTTTGACTTTCTAGGTAAAAATGACCTCAGTGGCATTTTGGTCATTTTACACGTATAGAAAAATCGGGTTTCTGACTTTGCGTGAATCGCTAAACAAGTCTCCTATGATGTTTCTCTAATGTTATATTCCTTTATTGAGAATTATTTGACCTCGAATAATGTATAAAAATTACCTAGGGGTATTTTGGTAATCTTAACATAGCAAGAAAGCGGGGCGTTTACTGCGGACTACCGCGCTCAGGTTTCTTAATATTCTCTTCTCCCTCTACTGGTCCTGTGCGGATTACCGGCGCTCCAGTTTCTTGTATCATGTTTATATTTCAAGTTCTTGCATCATGTTTAATTTTCAAGTCATCACCTTAAATCTTAAAGATAAAGAAATGGAATTGCATATCATGTTTATAATTCCAAGCTATCACCTTATAAAGATAAGATTAAAATAAGGTTGCATAGCATGTTTATAATTCTAAGATGTCACCTAAATCTCTAAAGCT
The DNA here is from genome assembly GCA_031216125.1 of Dalbergia cochinchinensis. Classification (NCBI taxonomy): domain Eukaryota; kingdom Viridiplantae; phylum Streptophyta; class Magnoliopsida; order Fabales; family Fabaceae; genus Dalbergia; species Dalbergia cochinchinensis. The sequence goes on from CM062376.1 coordinate 7,260,877, forward strand.
CAAGACTTACTCCTTTTATCTTAAGTGAGAATTTTAATTGTGAAGATCCTCCCAAATTTGACAAAAGAACTAGTTTCTAAATGAGTTTTAAGGATTTGCAAGGATTTTACGAGGAACTAGTATTTTATATGCACTTAAAATATGATTCTATGTAATTGCATGAGGTTCATGATTCCGCCACTGATCTGAGTTTAGTATCAATGTGTGATAATGATTTGATATGATTGAAGTTGTGATAATTATGGTTTATTGTTAAGAGAATGATTCATAATTGGTTTAGTAACTAATTAGTTCTATAATTGATAATTCTATGTAAGGATTGGATGCTTATTAAGTACTTGATATCATTGAATGATTTCCTGGCTTGCATGTTATAGTTGCTGTTGCAAATAATAAGAATGCTTATACATGAAATGTTCTTTATTATGTAAAATTCACCTTTGTTGCTAGAAGAAAGTGTATCATTGTAAAAGTGTAATTTGGAAAGGTTACGGCTAAGGAAAGACTTGGTATTTAAGCGTGTCCATTGTGACCCACCTCTCTTTCTGAGAATCTCCCATATGCATGATTACAGTTGATATATATTATTCTAGCTTAAGACTATAAATGAGAAATGTTATGATGTTTATGAATTGTATTATGATATAACATGCAAAGATTTAATGGTGACTTAAACTTATAAGAAAATGATCCTTTGAAACCATCAGACTATAGGTGGTGAAAAGGTGATTTTTGCCCCTAACCCGTTCTCAAAAGGGTAGAGTCGGGACTTTAGCTTATCAAAAGGGATAAGTATATGCTAGTGACGACTAGTAAAGTATGAGCTCATAACCTAAATTACTCCCAAAAGGGTGGAGTATAGGGTGGCCCAAGGAAAATAATGATGATGATAAGATTTTAAGTCACCTAAGGCACTAAAGAAATGAAATATGTGCACTGTGTCCATGTGTAGCTAATATTATATGACGTTCTTTTATGCATGTTATTTTGATAATGATGATGAGGAATATGATGTAATGATAAAGGAAAACTTCATTGTAAATATGACATGTTAAGAATAAGATGCATTATAAGACGCATGATTAAAAATTGACGAACCTCGGTTAAGTATTCGTCCGATCTTAAAATCAATCTTTGCATGCTCACTATTTTAGAATAATCCCGAGGTTCCTGGGGACTTTGATGATGACCTTTGTAGAAGGAGGTACCTTCTTGAGAATTCTTTAGCAAGATTCTCACTCCTTTTCTTTATTTCCGTCATTGTCTCCAGATTCGGATGGCGACATTCGTCTGCTCGTTGATACCCTACTTGGGAATTTCACTATGATCCGGTGCATCGCTCGTATCATTTTGAAGGGAGGTGCGCAGTTCGTGTTTTTATTTACATAGGTCGTCCATTTGCACATCCTGTCCCTAGTTATCGATTTTCTCCTACTTCTCCCTATGGCGATGAAATGGTTTTCGAACATGCACGTCCACTTGATGAAAGGATGTTACGTTCTTATCCCCCTTCATCTGCTGTCCATGGATTTCCAGTGGATGTTCCGAGACGAGATATTCTGAAACTGATCCTTCGTGAGACACTCCTACTCATGTCTATTCTGAGAGCACTGCTCCTACCCGCACACGTGTAAGAGAGGGTAGTTAGGAAACTGTTGTTCAGCCGAGGTTAGCAAGAAGGTCGTCCATGCGACCCGACTTGGTGCATCTCGTGTGTCCCCTCCCGAGGGAGCTCATCAGTGGATTGGATTTATTCCCCCATTTCCAGGACAGTGGCCCTAGAAAGTTCTTTGTAGATTTATGTGTGATCATGTACCCTAGTTTTAGGATAACCTTCCCGGCTTATGGAGTTATCTAGTTTAGGGGCATGAATTTCCTTAAGTATATTTTCTTTTATGGGTTTGCATAAGATAATGATGTATGAACATAACCCACCCTTTGAGTGAGGTTATTGTATGTAAATATATGCTATAATGTGCTTATGGATGTTATATGATGGAGCCTAAGTGATATGATGTGATATATTCTTAAACGTCTTATTATACTCCGCTTACTCGTTCACGTTGTACTCGGCTCACGTTTTCAATTATGTGTTTAAAAAAAAAATGGCTCGTAATTTCACTAAGTATTTTCAAATTATGAAGAAAGAACCAAAGCAAGGAGTAAAGTCTAGTCATTAATCAGATTCAACCTAGGTGTATCTGGTTAATTACTAGGGTGTTACAAAAGGAGTAAGTCTTGAGCTTTAGAGATTTAGGTGACATCTTAGAATTATAAACATGCTATACAACCTTATTTTAATCTTATCTTTATAAGGTGATAGCTTGGAATTATAAACATGATATGCAATTCCATTTCTTTATCTTTAAGATTTAAGGTGATGACTTGAAAATTAAACATGATGCAAGAACTTGAAATATAAACATGATACAAGAAACTGGAGCGGCGGTAATCCGCACAGGACCAGTAGAGGGAGAAGAGAATATTAAGAAACCGGAGCGGCGGTAGTCCGCACAGGACCAGTAGAGGGAGAAGAAAATTATTATTACATCTTTTTAAGCTCCAATCTCAAGACTTTTTAAAGAATAAATTCTTTAACTCCAATAATCATATTTCTTTGCTTGTGATACATGGGCAAGTCTTTGAGCTCTAGGATCTTTAGGTGATGGCATAAAATAAACATGCAATGCGTTGATTCTTTTAGCCATTATAAAATATAGTGAGAGCATAAATTAAATATGAGATGCAACCTTTTTATTATCTGGAAAGATTAAGTGATGACTTGAAACATAAACATGAAATACAAGCTTGGAATTTAAACATGAGAAATGCAAGTTCATTTATTCATTCTTGAAAATTTAGTGATGACATAGAAGGTAAACATGGTTATGCAAAGCATAAACTTAATCATGGATGCAAATTCATTTTGTTTCTTTACTAGAGCTCCTTCAAGACTTTAAAAGAATTATAAATTCAACCCAATACATATCTTAACAAGAAATAAAACATAAAAGGAAAATACATCTTTCAAGTTCTAAACTAAAAATCTTTGTTTTAGCATCATAAAGCATTATTCTTTAAAGTTTTGCATCAAGTGGAATTTTCAAGCTTTAGAGGCCTAACTTGTGATGGATTTACAACCCACCCTCAAGGTCCTCATCATCAAGCCATCATCTTAGTTCCACCTAGGCCATATGGTTGAATTGGTTAAAGAAAAATTGAAGAGGAAAACCAAAATGAAAAGCTAAGGTAAGTTCATAATTTCATCATTTTGAGCTAAAAACATAACTCCTCAAAGCATAGAAATAAATTTAGAAACTACTCCCTACCTAATCTGAGTTGAAGAAGAGGAAGAGAACTTGGTTTCTTGAAGTGAAATGAAACAAAATCTCTTTGAAAAAATTGAAGAAAGAATTCAGCCAAAGAGGAAGAAGAAAGAAAGTTTTTGGTGCTCCTAAAAACTAGTTATGAACCAAGCATTCCAAGACCACTCAAGCAAGCCTATTTATAGAAGATTTTGAGGCTTCTAATTGGCCAAAATGATGAGGTAGTGGACGGAATTTTGCAGGAGAAATAAGGGAGGAAAAATCATTTTAGACAAAGTTGTATGAAATTAAGGAATTATGTCTCTTATGGTGACATGTTGGCATTTTGTTTTAGTGCAACTTTTGGCAATAATTCAGCTGCATAATGGCATCAATAATTTCATCCATTTCAGCCCAAAGAAGTGAAATTTGTGTGTTTCATGCATTATTTAGGTGTAGGCAAGGTATTCATGTAAATTAGAGAATTTACGGTTAAGGGTTTAAGTGAATTAGTAAGCAATTTGGGTGTTTTTGAGCAATTTTGGGTTCTAATCAATCTAAATACATAATTTTGACTCTAGATTAATATTTAGAATTTAATAAGCTTTAATTTGAGCTTAATATTGCTTAGGTTTCGGTATACGAATCAAAAATCCTGAAATTCGCAAAACTGCCCAAAAATAGGGGCAAAATCGTACTTTCACTTAAAAACTGCCTGAGGCCACCCGAGCTTAACCAATGGTTAATCATGGCTTAAAAACACATTTTAAAACATTTTAGTGAGGTTCGGGCTCAGTCAGCACGCACATTGGAGTTAAAACAGCCACAGGGGCGTTTTGTTCATTTCGTGCATCGGAACTCAAAATTGAGATCCTTCTGCTCTATTAACACACATAACACAAACAATCCCTTATTATCCTCAAAATATCCCCTTGAGAATAGGTGGGGCCCACGATCCTCATTTTCTGAGTAAAATAACTTCAGGGGCATTTTGGTCATTTTATACGTATCGAAATTCGGGATTTGCGACTCTCGCATGAATCGTTCCTAACATCTCTTCTAATGTTATATTCCTTTATTGAGGATTGTTCGGCCTCAAATCTTATGTAATAATTACCTACGGTAATTCGGCAATTGAGTAATTTCTAATGACAGTGAAAATTACAGTAAAAATTGGGGCGTTACATTATGGGTTCAATTACTAGGGTTAAAAAATTATGAATTTTGGTTCTTGAGCTGGGGTTGAGTGGTTTCTAACCACCAAATTTTTCTAATTTTGTTATCGTAGTTAGAGAACTCTTTTTGCTCTGAAATTTTTACAGCACCTTGGGGATACATTGAAGTATCTTGGATAATTTTTATAGCCTCTAAATTGATTGTTTGATATGCAAATAAATTTGTACTACAATGGTGTGAAATCTGCCCAATTGCTGGAAACGAACCAAAGACTTGAATTGATAATGTAATGGTAGTTTGGTTCAAGTATGACATGAATACTTGATGTTAAATATTTGGCCATGTGACTTTTGATGTATAAATGCATGATTGAAATCACAATGTAAATGAATACCTATATGTGTTTTATACATGCATTGGAAAAGAAAGTGAATGATATATTGAATTAAGTTCTATAGCCATAAGTAAAAATGAGATCCTCTTTGACTTGTCAAGGGCAAATAAAGAAATATAAGATCCTCTTTGACTTGTCATGGGCAAATAAGAGACAAGAGATCCTTAGGGAAAATAAAGAAATACAATATCCTTTCGACTTGTCGAGGGCAATTAGAGGGAGATGACATCCTTTCGACTTGTCAAGGGCAAATAAAGAAACATAAGACCCTTTCGACTTGTCGAGGGCAAATAAAGATAGATGAGATCCTCTTCGATTTATCAAGTGCAATTAAAGATAATTTCCCTACATTTGGTATATACATATTTGTATCATATCAAATCATTTTGATTGACATTATTTACTATGATTATGAGCTTATAATAAATGTGTACAAAGTGATTGATTCTTAAAAACAACCCACTTCGAAAATATGATTTGGAACTTTAAAAATGAACCATTATTATGTAATGCTTGATCATTTTTTTAATAAACTGAAGTGGTCAGCGACGATGATGACATTATGATTATGTATTAGGGGAGTTACCCTACCGAGAATTTTAGAATTCTCACCCCTATATGTTTGTGTTCCCATGTCGTTCCCAGGTTGATCCCGAGCATAAGGAGCCTACTTTATGAAAGGAAGTCAGATTTGCAGTAGTTTGCGATGAGTTTATGTCTCAGATTTATAATAGAGACCAGATGTGTATTGAAGCTCATAGAAGAGTTTCCTTTTGTATTCAACCTTATAATCAATAAATGCTTGTTTCTTAGTCATATATGTTAATAGAACTACAATTTAGTTACTTCACAATTCAATCGATCTGGCTATAGATATTTAAGAAAGGTCCGCTAATTTATAAGTAGCAACTCTCCAGTCTGATATCATGACTTAAGGATAACGTTATATTTGGGAGGATGTTAAATCTAGAGTCTTAAAGTTTTGTTCTTTTCTTCCTTCATGGCTTTGGCCTTATTTCCTCTTTTTTTTATGTTCAAGGTTTTATTTAAGGAAAGGTTGTTAGTCATTTTGATCTCTTGATTCATTTCCTTGAAACTTGATGATGATGTTCAAACCATAAGGTTTCTTTGAAACTTTGGTACAAAGAACTCTAAAGCTCACGTTGTCTTGTTAAGATATGTGTTGGATTGAGATTTATATTCCTTTAAAGTCTTGTATGAGCTCTAGTAAAGAAAAAAATGAACTTGCACCCATGTTTAAATTTATGCCTTGCATATCATATTTACTTTACAATGCCAACACCTAAAACTTAAAGATTAAAACAAGAGCTTGCATTTTCACATCACCTAAATAATTAACTTGAAGCCTACCTATTTCAACCTTAAAGTTGATAGTTGATTTAGAGTGAACACTCTAAGGAGCCTAGAGCACTAAAATAAAGAATTGGACTTTCATATCATGTTTATATTTCAAGTCATCACTTATGTAACACCCTAATATTTAACTCAACACGCCTAGGATGCATTTAAATTAATTATTAGTTATTACTCTTTTGTTCCAGTTTTTAACTTAAAACTTCTTTAAAATACTTTAGTGAAAATATGGGTAAAATTTTTTTTGAACTTAAATACCAAATCGTGAGCCACGCATACTAAATATCTAACGTCATTATCTTGCCTGCGTAAGAGAGATGTTAGAAACGAATAGCGGGTAAATACATAATACAACCATGACATAACATAACTCAAATAATAATAACATATCAATAACTGTATCATAATAGTGATGTCTTGTAAACTTAAGGACATTAATATATATCCATCAATAGAATACAAACTGATAACTGAGATACGATCACTCTAAAGGCAAATATCCAAAAGGAAGTTATCTCCATAGCTCCTCATCCAGTCTCAAGACAAATCACGAACTACACCATCATTCATGTCTGGAGACGACACGGAAAAGAAAAGGGATGAGAAACTTATACAAGAATCTCAGTAGGGCTTTCCGACTATAACACAAATGTCATCGTCATCGTCCCCAGGAACCTCGAGTTTAATTATGAAAATGGTGAACATATATATAAGGTTCATTTATTAAGTTCTAAATATCATTAGCCGAGGCCCGTATCTTTTAGCATGAATCTTAATGTCATGAATGCAACATATTAGTCATGGATGCATGTCAATATCATATACATAATATCATAAAATCCATAAAACAATGCATATGATATAAAGAACATCATGATCATCATTCTTACAGGTGACTTAACTTCTTTATTCTCTTTTCCTTAGGGGCCACCCTATAATTCTCTCTTTTCTCGAGAGTTCTAGGTTATGAGCTCATACCTCACTAGTCATCACTAGCGTAATCTTATCCATTTTGATAAGTTAAATTCCCGACTCTTAAAGTACGGGATAGGGGGCATTAGGATCACCTTTCATAACCTTTAATTCGGGGAGTCCAAAGGATCACTTCCTATTCGGATCACCTCTCATAACCTTTAATTCGGGGAGTCTAGAGGATCATTTTCATGTGTTTTATGTCACCTTAAATCTTGGCATGATATATGAGATGCAAACATGAATAACTTCATCATTTCAAACATTTCATGCTCATAAACTTCATGAACTTATGCATCTCAATGAATCAAACATAACCATAACATGCCGTAATTTAAATCATATAAACATGCATCATATTTCATTGCATATATCCATAAGCCATATAAATTTCAACACATGAACATAGCCTTCACGAGATATCAATCACATTCATCTCATCAAATTTATCAATATTTACGCTTAAGCTCCAAAGGGGTCAAATAGCAATTTCTCAAAGATTTCAGGTCAAAATGTTAGTATCTCTTTTTAACATATTCTCATAAACTAGAGATCTTTAACATTAACCAATACTTTCAAAAGACATATAACTACTAGAACCATATAAAACTCATCATAAAAACCTTTTAGGGCTATAGACCAAATTTTAACATACTTTAGGGGTCAAAGTGCATAATCACTTGTGTTTAATATTTAACAATAACTAAAATTTCTAAAACTTTATCTAAACTTTATAAATGGTATTTTGGACTCATGAACACATTCAACATCATTAGTAGCTCTAAATAAAATCATTTGGCTGAAATGACATGATTGATAGTTTAAAACACAACTTTTCGCATTTTGCAATACGGCTCAAACTAACACTTGTAATTACCTTTTTATGCATCTATGATACCAAAAACAATTTTTACATCAAATATAAGAAATTCGTAAGTGTGTGAACAATGTGAACATCCATAAACAATCTTTGAACAGAATCAGAAAATTAGTCTCCTTAAAACTTTATAAAATCACAATTTTATTCCTTTCTAGTTACTAGACTTTTCTAAAATACTAAGAACAATTTTATGACAATTATTAGTGATCCTCAAGTGTGTGAATAGAAATTTCACAGTAGTGAACAGTGATGAATAGGGCCAAACAATGATCAGAAAAATTAGCATTTTAAAAGCTTCATAAGAACACGATCTTGATCCTTTTTAGTTACTAGTTTTTTTTCCTAAAACACTAAAAACACTCTTACAACAACTATTAGTGATTTAAACTTATCTAAACATTCCAAATCAGTAACCATTCCAATTTCTAAAAGATTAGATCAGAATTCTAAAACTTTAGCATTTAAAATCATGAGAAAAATCATATTCTTAATTCTTTGCAATTTCTAGGTCTTTCAAAATTTCTTTGTACAACTTTAAAGACAAGATTATACCTAAAAATAAAATACAACAAGTTTCAAATCAGAATCATACAAGGGCCAAAATAAATAGATGAGAAGTGTCCATGATCAAAATTACCATTTAAGATAAAAGAAGTGAATCTTGAACTTTAGAATTTAAGTGATGATTAGAATCATACACTTGTCTTATAACCTTATTATTATCATTATAAGGTGACAACTTGGAAATATAAATATGAAATGCAAGGCTTGAAATATAAATATAAAGATGCAAATTCATTTTTAGATCTTTATGATTTAAGTAATAACTTGAAATGTAAATATGAATATGCAAGTTCATATTATTATCTTCAAGAATTAAAGTGATAACTTGAAATATAAATATGATTATGCAAAGCTTGAAATATAAATATGATGTGCAAGAACTTGAAATATAAATATGGATGCAAGTTCTTTTTTTATGTCTTATTAAGCTCAAAACTCAAAATTTACCAATTCTTTGATTAATCTTTTGACATCAAGAATTAAACCTTGAGCTTTAGAGGTCATTTAAATGATGGATTCACAACCACCACCATGATTCCTCATCATCAAGCCATGGTCAATATCAAGTCATAAAAACCGAAGTATAAAGGAAGAACAAAAGAAAGAACATGAAATAAAATCCCTACCAAGTTGTTTCTTGTTATCAAAAGGTAATGCTTGATCTTTAGAGAAGTTAGAAGAAGAAAATATGTCCTTGATATGTCCTTGAAATTCGGCCAAGATTAGAGCTAATGGAGGGAGGATTTTTCTTGTGTTTTTGTGTTTGATAATTGAAAGGTTATGTGTTTAGGAGTTGATTTATGATTGAAATATGTATGCTTGAGGTTTAGAACTTGATTAGAGGTTAGGTATGGAGTCTCTTGAGTGGGAATGAGGAAGAAGAAGAAAGCTTGAAGTATTGAGAGAATTAGAGAACTTCGAGCAAACTTTGAGTAAGAAAACTATCAAATAAGAAAATGCTAAGGCTAGGAATGTTTGTGTGTGCATTTAGGCCTTGGAAAATCACATATTTATAGGGCATTTGGAGGGTGTATGTACGCTGCATATGGGCTGAAATGTGATCAGAATTCTTGCTCAAAAATAATGCAAAACAACTCAAAGATCACATGGTATGGTCATGGTGTTGTTTGAGTGCTTAATTCTTTGATAATAAAATAAAATGGAGGCATTATGGGGGTATGGAGGCTGATGCATATAGGCTGTAATACAATCATAATTTTTGCTCAAAAAGGTTGCAAGACAAGTCAAAGAACACATACTATAGATATGACATGTTTTAGGGTGCTTTAGGCTTTATAAAAATTAAAATGTGATGGTGGAAAGGAGTTGAAAACCGTGGCCTTCTCATGTGCAATGTGATCAGAATTTTTTTGATCAAATAAAGTGCAAGACAACTTTAACAAAGTAAGTGGTAATGTAATGAGCGTTGTATGTGTCTTATTGTTAAAGAAAAAAATTAAAATATCAAGGTGACGGAGGAGGAAGAATCTGTGAGTTTGCAAAGCTATCATGGGGGGACAAGTTTTATTTTTTTCATTCATGGTAGGACATGTCTTTGAGGTGCATGATGTAGTGCATTATTCCTTGAATGAAATTTTAAAATATAAGCATCATATGAAGCATGGAATGTCACAGCTGATTCAAGGAATTTGGGGGACAAAATTTCATTTATTATTCATGGTAGGACACAAGGATAGCTATTTAATTAGGTGGTAGATTTAGAAATTGGTAATTTTGTTTAAATGGTAAAACTAGGTGTGTAAGAACTCAAGACTAGGTAAAAAGATAATCTTTATTTTAATAATAGAGTTAATCTCAATTGAGTTGAAAATCAATTAGTAATTTAAATTTTAATCTCAAGGTAAAGAAAGTAAATGCATTACATTTACCCTAATCTTTAACATTATAGGTTTCATGAGTTCTTTGTAATTAAGAAAGAAAATTAAATTTTCCTAAACAATCCTTAGGCTCTAATTACCTCTAGTAATTATTTTTAACCTTAGGTAATTATTTTTAACCTCAAGTAATTATTTTTAACCCAAGGTTAATGAATATAATCAATTCAAGTTCAATTGGAGCTTTAACATTACCTTAATTACGCAAGTAAACTTATTTGGTATAACTAGAGGTAAAAAGATAATTTCACATAAAAAAACTCCTTGTAATTACTGGACATTCTCAAATTATACCTTAAATAGACATTTTGAACCTTTTGGTGAAAATCGAATTCAAAGATTACATAATTTCATGTAAAATTACTACAGGGGTAAAATGGTAATTTTTGCTTACAGTAAAAATTGAGAATTGAGATTTTTATCTCTAAGGCACATATAATTCCTATCAATCATAAAACTAACCCCTCACAGATAATTTAGATTGGTTATCCTTGATTTCTAGGTAAAAATGACCTCAGGGGCATTTTGGTCATTTTACACGTACAGAAAAATCGGGGTTCGCGAATTTCATACGAATCACTGATCAAGTCTCATATGATGTTTCTCTAATGTTATATTCCTTTATTGAGGATTTTCTGACCTCGAATTACGTGTAAAAATTACCTAGAGGCATTTTGGTAATTTTCACATAGCAGTAAAAATTGGGGCGTTACAACTTAATCTTTAAAGATAAAAATGAAGTTGCATCTCATATTTATTTCAAGCTCCCACTTTACTTTTCTAATAAAGAATAAAATGAAGTGCATATCATGTTTATATTCTTGTTATCACTTAAAGGTTTTAGAGCTCAAAGACTTGTCCATCTATCTCAAAAAAGTTAGATATAGAAGCTCTCTTGAATGCATAATTCGGCCATGTGATGGTGGTGGACTTGGTGTAACGCCCCGATTTTATGTTTGAGAGAAAATGACCAAAATGCCCCTAAGGTCATTTTCTACCCGGAATTCGAGGATAACCGGCTCGACAGTCCTCGAAGGGTCAACTCGATGTTTGAAGGGGATTGGATGGTCCTTAAGTGATTTCGGAAACAAAAATCGTGTTTTCTGCAGTTTCGGATCAGAATGACCAAAATACCCCTATAGCGTTTCTGTGAGTAAAGGTGCTGTTTGAGCCCGAAACTTTCCCCAAAGGTTCAAAATGACATTTTCATGTGTTTAAAAGTATTTGTTTAAGTCCCGATGGTCCCGGACAATATTAGGCTTTAATCGAAGGTTAATTAATTTTCATAATTAATCTTGAGTCAAAATAAGTTATAAAAATTAATTGGAACCTAAGATTGCTTAGATTAAACTCAAAAATCACTTTTTCTTTTAAAAATTCAAGTTTCCACGACATAGAATCTTGAATAGTGTTTTTACTATTCACTCTCCATACTCAAAGAAGCCTAGGTGGAATAGGATTTTGACCCTATTAATGGGCTAGAATGCTCACTAATCATGCCTTAAAATAGCCTTGATTACCTATCCTTTCACTTACATACTTACTTACAAGTTCCTAATCCTAAGCCTAATTAAAGCTACACCTAAACACACCTCTAAATCACAATTAAATGAAAGATTTTCCTCCCCTTGGATCCCCAAAATGTGGCGCCATCTCATTCCCTCTTGCATCACAAATTTGTTCACTCACATACTTAAAGTAGCATGCTACACTATGCCTAAACTCATGCCTACAGCTTACCTTGAAATGACATAACCAAGAGATATTTTTCTCCCTCCTCCCTTCCCCAAAATGGCACCATTCTTCCCCCCACTCTCACCCCTCATGTTTCATTTCTCTATAGAATGTGTAAAAATTATGTATGTTGAGGTAGGAGCCTTTCCATGTATGTTAGGAAAGAAACTAGCCTTACAGAGAACCATAAAGTTGAGTTTTAGCATAGTTTTGACCCATTTATTTTTAGCCACTGCTGAAACGATTTTAATGGGATAACATTCATTTTAGGATTGATTAATCATGAAAAACTTGGTAACATTTGATGTAGGATTGATTTTTAGTGCCTACAGAGAAACTAGTAACTAGAAAACCGTGAAAGTGCAATTCTAGAACACATAGATTGTTTAATTTTCTAATTCTGTCTAGCAACCTTATAATATAGTAAACATGGTTTATAATTTGTTCAAAGGCATAGAAATATCTCATAATTGGTTTGGATTTAATTTATAGCGTCTTAGGCGAAGACGAAACGTAGAAAGGGTCTAAAACGTAGTTTCTAGAACCCCGTAATCGTAAGTTTTAGAAAATGGCAGATCTGTATGGGGCTGTTTGGTTTTGCTCCTAGGCATAAAAATTAGTGAGGATATTAGTTTTGAACCTATAAGTGCATAAAAGATTAATAGCGAACGTTAGAATAATTATATCTCAAGTTTAAGACCCATAAGGGTCAAAGCATAAGACACTCTAGGTTTAAGAGCATAATGAACTTTAGTACTTCATGTGGGTGCATGATTTTATTATGGAAATTTATGATGACTGTGATGCTCATGATCATGTATGTATGTATATATATATATATATGAATGTGGCATAAAGTAAATTTGGAAGAAATTCGGTGTGTCATGGTTATGCTGCCGAATTTCTGACAAATTTGAGAAACTTGGAAGGTTTTCAAAAAGATATGAGTTTTGAATGTGACATAGTACTGTGAGAACGCGTTCTTGGGGACGGCGATACGTAACGCCCTAGAGGGGATGGCGATACGTAACGTCCCGAAGAGGACAATATTCACCATGTACTTGATACCGGTGCCACACATTCTGTTATGATTATTATTATTGAGATTGCGCTTATCAGATGATAAGTAAGAACTAGTGACGACTAGTTAAGGTATGAGCTCATAACCTAGAGATGTGACACGTTTTGGGTGACACCGATTTGGCCGAGCACCCCCAGATCGATTGTCTTTTTAGGGTGATCCCTATGTTACAGTACGATGCTTTGAATGTCACACTGTTACAGAAAGAGAAATGCTTTTACATGAGAAGTATATGCCACTTTATGCCACCTGTATGATGTTGATAGCTCTATAAATGTTTATTTGGTTCTACCTATTGCATCGTCATGCATTCATGTTTTATTATGTTGCATTCATGACATTAAGACTCATCCTAAAAGGAACAGACCTTGGATAATTAAGTTTAAAACCTAATAAGTGAATTTTATGCATGCTCACATTTTTCAAAGAAACCCAAGGTTCCTGAGGACGTAGATGATGACACCTAGATAGGAGGCTACCCTACTGAGACTCTTTAGTAAGATTCTCACCCCCTCAATCTTTTCTTCCCGTCACGTCTTCAGATGACGATGTTCGTGGTTTTTGTGGATTCCCCAACGTGGGAAGTGCACCATGATCCGGAGCACGGATCGTACCATTTTGAGGGTCGATGCACTATTCATGTCTTCATGTTTGTTGAACGACCCTTCGCCTACCCTGTACATACTCATCGCTTCTCCTCGACAGCACCATATGGCAACGACAATCGAGTTTTTGAGCGTGCCGGCACACATAACAAGAGGGTGCTCCGTATGCACATCGCCGCCTCGGCCGTGCACGACTACCCCGACTATGTGCTGCGTACATACTTCTCAAAGACTGATCCATCAGAGGACCCGCCTACCCACTTGTACAGTGAGAGCTCTGCTCCCACTCTACCGTTGATGGGAAAGGGCAGCGAGGAGACTGTCACTCAGCCGAGGCTGGCTCGGAGGCAGTCCATGTGCCCTCGTCGAGGAGCTCATGTTCAGCTGCAATGAGTACCCACTCCAGATGTGCTTCGTCCTTGGATTGGATATGTTCCACCCTTTCCGGGATCCCAGCGAAGCTGACTCATGGGTAGAGATAGTGCACACACTACATAGATGAGGATAAACCTTCTTTTGTTTAGAGGTTATCCATTCTAGATGCACTTGGGTTGGGGAGTTTTCAATTTCTCTTTTCGTTGTATTTTCTTTTCCACTGTACTTTCCTTTCAGTTGTATTTGCTCTGTGTTGTACTAAACTAAGTCCTGCTTTTCTTTAGTGGGCATATTATATATCTATATATGTGGGTTGTTTTATCATGTTGTGCAACTATATGTTTTGTGATCTGATGCTCATGAGGTGTTTATTTGGACTTGTGTTTTATTGCTTTTATGCTTCATCGTTCGCTATGCTGCGCAGCTCTCACTTTGCTTTTACATTTCAAAAAAAAAAAATTTACCTATATTTTTCGCTAAGTATTTTAAAGTAAAGAGGAAACTATGACGTAATAGACTAATGATTAACCTAAATATGTTCTAGAGTATTGGGTTAAAAATTTGGATGTTACACTTGGTATGAGTTTCATCTAATCATAAGTGCCAACAATCTATGTCTTAGGATTTTGTTAAGCATAGGTGAACTTAAAGAATGTTTCAAGCATGATTTTATGTTTTAAAGACCAACCATGAAAGATTTAAAGCTACTGCCCTTACTTATTTTATGATTATTTTAATGAAATAAGTTAGTTTCCAAAGAGTTTTAGGAGTTCTAAAGTGATTCCATGAGAAACTAGTAACTTATGAGCATTAGAAATGAAATTCTATGTTTGGTATAATGAATTGTATTTTTGGTTTGGCCTTGATATGTTTCTTGCTGTTTGATGATGATTTTAACATGTTAGAATGTGTGAAATTATGATTAATTGATGCTAGAGTTGAATTATGAAGGTTAGGAAGAATAAGTAACTAGAAATGATTAGAAATGAGAAGTTTAGAACATTTGCAAATTAAAATTCCAGATTCTGTTCCAGCAAAATTGATCATAGTTAGGATGATTTATAATTAGTGTATATGAGTAGGAATCCCTCATAATTGGTTTAGAAATTAATTATAGAGCCTTAAGCAAAGACAGAACTTAGAAAGGGTCTAAGACGTAGTTTCTAGAACCCCATAATGAAATGATATAAAATTCTGCCCACATTTTATGATGCTGTCCAGAATTGTTTAGGATCATAAAAACATGTGAGAATTACTAGTTGCGAACCTATAGGTGCATAAAAGGTTAAAAAGGGATAATAGGTTGGCTAAATTTCAAGTTTAATACCTGTAAGAGGCAAAGGCATGAAGCTTTGTGAGTTGTGTAACATGATGAAGTTCGTTAGTGTTAATGCATGTGCTATGAAAGATATGTTTATCTGATTTGGATGGTTTATTTTGAATATGGAATTATGAATGAATGTACATGCACTATATGTTTTGTGGCATAAAGCAAGTTTGGGAAAATTTGGTGTACAAAGAATTATCTTTGTCGAACTTTTGCCAAATTTGAGAACTTAGAAAGTTTTCTTTTTTTAAAAAAAAAGAAAAAGATATGAGATGCATTCTGGGTGACACCAGTTTAGCCAAGCACGCCCACAAACAAATGTGACATGGTATTGAGACGCACTCTGGGTGACATTGGTTTAGCTGAGCACCCCTAGGAACAAAACCGTGAGGGTATTGACATCGAGTTTGCCAAAGCGGACAAATAATCGTACTAGATACCAGTAATTGCATTTCAAAGAAGGAAATATTCCTATGGACTCCCCGAATTAAAGGTTATGATAAGTGATCCTTATGTCCCCTAGCCCGTACTCTAGAAGTCAGGATTATTATGTTACGCTTATCAAGAGGGATAAGTAAGAACTAGTGATAACTAGTTAGGTATGAGTTCATAACCTAGAGATATTTTTAGGGTGGCCCCTGTAACATCCTAATTTTTAACCTAATACTCTAGAACATATTTAGGTTAATCATTAGTCCGTTACATCATAGCTTCCTTATTACTTCAAAATACTTAGCGGAAATACTGGTAAATTTTTTTTTTGAAATGTAAAAGCAAAGTGAGAGCCGCGCAACACGATAAATAATAAAGCACGAAGGGAATTAAGCAAACATCGCATAACAGCATAACATAAGCAAGTAAAGGCACATCAATAGAACTGAACTGCATATTTATATAATATTATATGATATGCCCACTCATAGAGAGTGGGGCTTAGTTTAGTACATCATGAACAGATACAACTAAAAAGCGAATACAAAGGAAAGTACGACAGAAAACATAAAAGCAACTCCCCTACCCAAGTGCAACTAAAGGGATAACCTCTAAACAAAGAAGGTCCATCCTCGTCTAAGTGGTGTGTACTCTACCCGGGTACTCCATCGGTCGTACGTCACCTCTTACTGACGTCCATCTCGCGAGCGAGGCACATACCCGGGAAACTGGGCGAGCTCCTCAGGCGTAAAGAGGCGGAACGGGGATCAAGAGTGACCCTCGTGATGTGGCCGCATCTCCGATCGTCGTGTGAGCCGTGGCTGAGTCACGGTCTCCTCACTGCCCTCCCTCATCAGTGGTGGAGTCGGGGCAGAGCTCTCGCTGTACTGATGGGTAGGCGGGTCCTCCGACGGATCGGTCTCCGAGAAGTAAGTCCAAGGCACGTAGTCGGGATAGTCACACATGGCTGAGGTGGCGGTGTACGTGTAGAGAACACTCTCATTATGTGTAAGCGTGCGCTCAAAAACCCGCTCGTCGTCGCCGTAGGGTGCTGTCGGGGAAAAGCGATGGGTATGCACGGGGAGAGCGAAGGGACGTCCAATGAACATGAAGACTCACACCGTGCACTGTCCCTCAAAATGGTATGACCCGTGATCCGAGTCATAGTACACCTCCCACGTCGGGGTGTCCACAAAAATCACGAATGTCGCCATCTGAAGACGTGACGGAACGAAAGAGATAGGGGGAGTGAGAATCTTGCTAAAGAATCTCAGTAGGGCCTCCTACTATCTAGGTGTCATCATCTACGTCCTTAGAAACCTTGGGTTTAGTATTCAAAACAAGTGAGCATGTATCAAGTCCATTTTTAAGCTTTAAAACATAATTAGCCAAGGTCCATTCATTTTAGCATGATTCTTAATGACATGGATGCAATCATATTAAAGAATGTATTCGTGGCTCTACTTAATGCAAGAAAATAATCACATCATTAAGAATATCATAATAGTGGCATAAAGTGGCAATTAAATTCTCATATGGGAAACTTTGTGACATAAACATCATACTTTACTTTCTCATAGGCCACCCTAAAAGACAATCACTCTAGGGGTGCTCGGCCGAACCGGTGTCACCCAGAACATGTCACATCTCTAAGTTATGAGCTCATACCTTAACTAGTCATCACTAGTTCTTACTTATCAATCCCAATAAGCGTAACATAATCATAAACATAATCCCGACTTATCCAGTATGGGCTAGGGGGCATTTCGTAGGGGTGCTCAGCCGAACCGGTGTCACCTAAGAATTCATCTTGGTACCGATGTCACATGAGTTCTCTGGAGGTGCTCGGCCGAACCGGTGTCATCCGAGAACTCATCTTAGTACCTCATAAAAATCTCATAGGTTTTCAAAAACTTTCTGAGTCTCGAATTTGTCAGAAATTCGGCAGCATAACTGCAGCATGCCGAATTTCTTCCAAATTCTTCTTTATGCCACATAAGTCATTCAAACATGCATCCTCCATCATAATTTTCATGCATTCACATAATCATTCTCATGCATTCACAAGCAACATTAAAAATCCATTATACTCTTGATCCTACGGTATCTTATGCTTTGACCCTTACGGGCCTTAAACCTGTGATGTAATTAACCTATCATCTTCTATCAACCTTTTATGGACCTAAGGGTTCTCTTCTAATAGATCTCATTATTATTTATGCTCTCTATAAAATCTGAACAACATCATTCCTTAGGGGCAGCATTATAAACTTATAATTGCGGGGTTCTAGAACTTACGTTTTATACCCATTCTTAGTTCTGTCTTCGCCTAAGGCGCTATAAGTTCGACCTAAACCAATTATGAGGCATTTCTATGCCTAAGAACTAATTATAAGCCATGTTCTCTACATTGTAAGGTTGCTCGATAGATTCTAAGAATTAAATGTTCTAAGAGTTCTAGAATTGCGGTTTTACAGTTTTCTAGTTACTAGTTTCTCTATAGGTGCTAAAATTCAATCCTACTTCAATTATAACCAAATTTTTCATCATTAAACAATCCTAATCTGATTATATTCCCATTGAAACAGTTTGGGCAGTGTCCAAAAATAAATGGGTTAAAACTATGCTAAGTCTTGACTTTACGGTTTTTCTAGAAAGCTAGTTTCTCTCCTATCTTGCATAGAAACGTTCCTACCTCGTCATACATAATTTTCACATAATCTAACACATCAAAACATCATCATACAGCATCAAAACTTATCATGGAAGGACTGAAACATTAAGTCCCAAAAAGATTCATAACTTGATATTTTTAAAACACATAAGTTGCTAGTTTCTCTTGGAATCACTTTTAGGACTTCTAAGACTCTTTTGCAAACCATTTTATTTCGTAAGAGAGACTAAAAACATCCTTAGGTCAGTGACCACTTAATCCCTCCTTAAAAGAGAATTAAATTCATAAATCTTGTTGGTCTTAATCTCATGAACTTCATGAGGTTTTAAAGAGAATCTTAAAACTTAGATTGTTGGCCCTTGTAGCTAGATGAATCTCCTTCCAAGTTCATCATCACTACATGGCCGAAATTATGCATTCAAAGAATGCTTCCACATTAGACTTTAACTTGAGATAAAATGGGCAAGTCTTTGAGCTCTAAGGTCTTTAAGTAATGACATAATTTAAACATGCTATGCACTTTATTTATTCTTCATTACAAAGTAAAGTGAGAGCTTAAAGTAAATATGCAAGACTTGAATATAAATATGCAAGGCTTGAAATAAATATGCGAGACTTGATATATAAATATGCAAGGCTTGAAATAAATATGCGAGACTTGAAATATAAATATGCAAGTTCATTTCTTTATTTTAGTGCTCTAGGCCCAGCAACAATTGACTTTAAGGCTGAAATAGAAAGGCTTTGAGATTTAGTTAGGTGATAGTGCAACTCTCATTTTAAATCTTTATGTTCTTTAGTGATGAAAAGTAAATATGCTAGACAAGAATGTAAATATGAGATGCAATCCATTCTTTATCCTTTAACTTTAAGTGATGGCTTGGAAACTAAATATGAATGCAAAGCTCAAAGTAAATATGTAATGCATAAGTTTGAATTTAAATATGAATGCTAGTCCATTTTATTTCTTATTAGAGCTCATACAAGACTTTTAAAGGAACTTAAACCTCAACCCAAACTTATCATGACAAGATAAGGTAAAGACAAGAGTGAACCTCAAGGGTTATTTAAAACACAAAGTTTCTTTTCTTGAGATGTGGTTATAAATAGCATTTTTATTAAAACTCAAGCTCTAGAGGCCTCATTGAGATGAACACATAGTCATCATCTAGAAGCTCTCATCATCAAGCCATTGAGAACCTCATGGGCCAACATGGCCGAAAATGTGAAGAAAGAAAAGGAAAAGGAACTGAAACTTTTAAGAAGAAAAGAAAACATTTGAAACTCTAGAGACCATGATCTTGATGATGCATTAACACCAACATCATGAGTCCTCATCATTGAGTTCATGTAACCATTTTAAAACATCATCAAAGTGAAAGGTTTCAAGGATTCAAGAAGAAAAACTAAAACATCTTTAACTTCAAGAACAAAGATCAAGCTTTAGAGGTTTGTTTAAGTGATGAACATCATCATGAAACCCTCATCATCAAGCTCTCATTCCTTTGCTCTCAAAGGCCCATGGCCGAAACAAGGAGGAGAAGAAGAAGAAAAGAAGTTCTAAAAAGATTCAAGAGAAACTATGAACACATAAAGAGATTAAGAACTTTAAATGAAAGAAGCTCTCGAAAGAAAATCCCTACCAAGTGATTGAAGGTTGGGATGAGAGAAGAGGATGAAGAACTTGAAGAACTTGAACACTTGATGTAACACCCTAATATTCGACCTAATACTACTAGTACGTACTTAGGCCAAATATTAGTCATTACTTACTATCATGGTTCTTCTTACTTGGGCAAATAGCTTAACGAAAATACGAGCCAATTTTTCTTTTTTTAAAAAAACATTACTTAAAATAGAAGCCGCGCGTATCTTACGAGGTCGGTATCATAAAGTGCAGAATTATAAACATAGAAGTGGCTCCATATCATAGCATCATCACAACTGAATTACTTCATATATATAATATGCCTACCCTAAAGGGCAGGACTCTTCAAGTACATAGTAACATGAATACGGCAGAAAAATAGAATACATGGAAAAGAACTGGAAAGAAGCATCCCTACCCATGTGCAACCTAAGATGGATAACCTCAACACAAAAGGGGTATCATCCATACTATGTGACGTGCGTGCACTAAGGACTACCCTCCAATCTCCATAGCAGACTCACGGGTACGGAGGAACGTAGCCAATCCACGGGCGGAGCTCGGCAGGTGCAGGCATGCCCTGTGACTGAACGTGTCGTCCACGTCGGGGTCGTGGTCCGGGCACCGAAGCCCTCCGACGCTGAGTGACTGTCTCCTCGCTGCCTATCTGTCGCAGGGGCGGAGTGGGGGCAGAGCCCTCATGGTCCATGGGGGATTCCTCTGAAGGGTCCTCCTCTGAGTGCTGCGATGATGGCACGTACTGCGGCGCGTCCGCCGAACCGGCAGAGTGGGTCCGCAGGTTCCTCTCATGTCGTGGCCGTGCATGCTCAAAGATCGCGGGGTCACCATAGGGAGATGCTGGGGAGAAGCGATAACTGTACAAGGGGTGTGCGAATGGCCGTCCTAAAAACATGAAGATGCGCACAGTACACCGGCCCTCAAAATGAAATGACCCGTGCTCCGGGTCATGGTGGATCTCCCACCGTGGCGTGTCAATGAATAGGACGAAGGTCGCCATCTCGCTCTGAAGACGTAATGGAAAGGAAAAGATAGAGGGAGTGAGATTCTTACTAAAGAAACTCGGTGAGGTTTTCCTTCTATCCTAGGTGTCATCATATACGTCTCCAGGAATCTCGGGTGATTTATAAAATAATGGACATACATAGGTTCAATTATGAGTTTTCCAAAATCTCATTTTCCGAGAATCCGTTCTTCTTAACATGGCACTTGTGTTACATATGCTATATACTAAAATCATAGACATAAATCATGTAGCTTGGTACGTAGAACAGAATCATATAAACTGTACATGGAACATAAATCATATAATCGGTACATGAAACATGAATCATATAACTGGTACTTGGAACATAAATCATATAACTGGTTTACTTGAAACATAAATCATATAACTGGTTTACTTGAAACATAAATCATATAATCAAGTGTACTTGAAACATAAATCATATAACTGGTTTACTTAGGTGACATAAGAACCTTTACTTAACTGGGCCGCCCTAATATTTCTCCCTTTTGAGAAAACTCTAGGTTATGAGCTCATACCACGCTAGTCGTCACTAGCATCTAGACTTTATCCATTTGGATAAGTCAACTTCCCGACTTTAAGTACGGGTTTAGGGGGCTAGCATCACATTGTCCCCACCCTTAATTCGGTGGTTTCAAAGGATTACATTCTTATGTTCTAAGTCATCCTAAGTTTAACATGATTCTTTAAGATGCCACATAATTAATGCATAACACATAATTACTACCTCGGCATCTCTAAAGTTCTTTTACAGAAATAATAACATGTTAATACAAGCTATCACATAGGGATAATAGTTCACATGGTATCATCATAAGGTAAGCAAGAGCAATAAGCCTCTTAAGTTGATCATGTTTGAAATCGAACATATAAGATCATGTATTCATGTTAGGCTAAAACATAGACTAATGTCATAACAATTCTCAGATTCAGGCAATGCAAGATCATAGCTTCAAGTCATTAAATCGGAAAAGCATTCTATTTGTAAACTTGGGTTCTGGTAATCGATTACATAAGTCTTGTAATCGATTACACAGCCTCGAGATTTCAAAACATGGAGGTCAGGGGGTTCTGGTAATCGATTACATGGGACTTGTAATCGATTACACAGCTTCGAGATTTCGAATCAAGGCAGATAGGGGTTCTGGTAATCGATTACATGGAATTGTAATCGATTATTTTGTTTAAAACACTTTGCTGGGCCCCTAGAACATCTGGGTAATCGATTACATGATTAGGTAATCAATTACTAGAATCCAGAATGTGTAATCGATTACACTATATAGTAATCGATTACTTTGGGCAAGAGTTCATGTTTGAGCTCATCCGAGCTCTCTGGTAATCGATTACATGGGCTGGGTAATCGATTACCAGCATCTTAAAAACCGAAATATGAGGTCTAAACATATTTGAGTCATTCCTTTAAAATGCTTATAGTGGCTAGTTTCTCTTGGAACAATTTTGAACTTCAAAAAAACATCTTGTCAACCATTTTAACTTGTCAAAACCCTTATAATTCTAAGAACATACCCACAATGTTTTTGAGTACAACATATGTTTTGGAAAGGCTTAAAACATTAGCTATAGGCTCTTGTGACTAAATAAACTCCTCTTGGAGCTATCTTTATCACATGGCCAAGATATACATTCCAAGAATGTTTTCCATGGTTAACCTCTTCTCAAGATGAAATGGGCAAATCTTTGAGCTCTAGTATCTTAGATGATGACACAAAATAAACATGCTATGCACTTCCTTTTAGAGTCCTTTAGAAAGTAAAGTGATAGCTCAAAGTAAATATGAAATGCATATCCATTTTCATTCTTTGAGTTTAGTGAGGACTTGAAATATAAAATGAGATGCAAAGCTTGGAATTTAAACGTGCATAATGCAAGTTCATTCTTAGTCTTGGGGTTTAGTGGTTGCATAGAAATAAACGTGCTATGCAAAGCGTAAAGTAAACGTGAATGCAAGTTTCTTTTGTATCTTGTCTAGAGCTCTTATAAGATTTTAAGGAGGAACATAGTCCCAACCCAAAACTCATCTTCACAAGAAAAGAAAAACCATTGGTACCAAGGCATCAAGAGGAAACATGACTTCAAGAGTCATGGGAGTGGTCAAGTCTTAACAAAGGAAGGAACCATTTTTAAATCTCTAGGGACCAAGATCTTGATGATCCAAGCATCAACATCCTAAGTCCTCATCATTGAGTACATGGCTCCCTTCAAAACAAATATTTAAACAAAGTTCATGATAAAGGAGAAAGCAAAACCAAAACCATGCTTGGTTTAGGGCCAAAGCTTCAAGCTTTAGAGTTTGTTCATGTGACAAGCATCATGAAGCTCTCATCATCAAGCTTACATTTTTCCCATGTAAAAAGGCTCCATGGCCGAAAACATAAGAAGGAAAATGAAGAAGATCCAAAATGTTCAAGAGAAACATAAACTCCTTTAACTAAACTTGTAAAGAATGCAACTTTCTTTAAGAAAAACTCAAGCTTTAGAGGTCTCATGGACTCATGGTCACATCTAGAGAACACTCATCATCAAGCCATCATATTCAAGGCCTTAAGGCCGAAAAACTAAGGGGAAGAAAAGGAAGAAACCAAAAAGAAAGCAACATAGAGGTTCAACCATTCATCAACTCCCAAACAAGATTCAAGCATAAGAATCAAAGACATGTTTAGAAAGAGTTCCCTACCTTGTGTCTTGGAAAAGGAGGAGAGAACTTGAGCTTGAGGAACTCTTGGGAACTTGAGGGGAAAAGAAATAAGAAAGCTTGAGACTTTGAGAGAAAACTAGCACCTACTCTTGGCTCAAACCTTTGCAAAAGACCAAAGTGATCAAAGGCTCACCAAGGCAAGCTATTTATAGACAACTAAACCATGGATGTGTGGATGGGAAGGCTGGCCGAATTTGTGGCCACAAGGAGAAGGAAAACCTCTTTGAGTTGTCATTCCAAAGTATGGTCATAAGTGTAGCTAGGTGTAGCCTATGACATGTCTTGAAAATGTGACCTATTTTTTAAAATCTTGAATGAACAAAATCACTAAAATTGGGACTGTAAAAAGGATGAGGAAACCGTGTGGTTTCATGGCCCAAGAAGAAGAAAATATCTTCTTGACTTGTCAACTCAAAGCATGGTTTAGATGTAAAGGAAGCATAGTCTATGTATAGCCTTTTAAGAAAACTTTGAATGACTAGATAAAATATAGTTCTTTTTGAATCTTGAAAGACATAAATATTTAAATTTAGAAATGAATTGAAAACCTTGATTGACTATATACTTTATTCTTTAAATCTTTGAATGACATTTTTCTTGAAAGATGGACATTGATTGAAAAGAGTACAAGACATGTGTCATAGGGTAGCTTGACAACCTAGTCTAACCTTTATTGACTTCTAAAGAGAGGGTGGTGCCAATTGGGCAACCTTGGGGAGGAAGTATATATCCTCAAACCATGTTCTAGAAGTGTGCTTTGGTGTGACATAGATTAGTCTTAGGATTAAAAGTTCTTTGAGTAGGTACTTAGGTGCACTAATAGGTTAATTAAAACCACAATTCCTAGGTTAGAGGTGGTCTAGAAGGATTAGGGGAGTCAACACCTCTAAGACTAGTGATGTAGGTGTGACAACTTGTCTTGAAAAGAAAAGTTGATGTGAATAGTGGAAACACTATTCGACACTATTCACAGATTCTTATTCCTTTTTAAAGAATAAGACTAGGATGAGATTTGAATTTTCTCTAAGCAATTTTAGGTTCCAATTAATTCTAAATGATGGTTTTGGCTCTAGATTAATTATGGAAATTAATTAACCTTTAATTAGAGCCTAATATTGCTTAGGTTTGGAGTTAAACGGCTCATTAAGCCGAAAATGCAATATGCAGGGGCAAAACCGTAATTTTTACCAAAAGTTGTCCGGGATCTCCGAGACTTAAACCAACATAGTTTATGCCTTAAAATCATTGTTTTGAACCTCAGAACAAAGTCTGGGTCAAAACGGAACTTAATACTGCCTTAATTCTGTTACAGGGGTATTTTGGTCATTATGTTAGTTTAGCGAAAATCGGGGCGTTACACTTGAACTTGAGAGAAAAAGGAAACTTTGAAGTGCTCTTTGAAAACTTACACTTAGCAAATGAACCCAAAATGATGCAAGTTCACCCAAGCATGCTATTTATAGAGAAATGAAACAAATGCAAGGTGCAAATGGAGGAGAGGCTTCGGCCATTACAGCTCATGGGCAGCCCCATGAGTTCCATGAGGTGAGATGTTGTGATCTTGAGGCATGGTGAGGTATGGTTCAAAGTATGGTGAGGTATAGTTCAAGGTATGGCTCAAGCATGGTTCTTTGAATGAGAAACAATTCAACATGTGTTGTAAATGAGAGAGAGAGAGGGGGGGCCGAAATTGCATCAGCCATGGGGAGGGTTTTCTTGCATTTTAATTGTGGTTTAGAGTTGTGTTTAGGTGTATCTTTGATTAGGATTAAGATTAGGAATTTGTAAGAAAGTGTTTAGGTGAGAAAAATGGGTAATTAAGGTTGTCAAGACATATTTAAGGAGTGTTCTTGCATCATTAGTGAGTTATAAACTCATTTTAGTGTATAAACAATTCTAGA
Source organism: Dalbergia cochinchinensis (assembly GCA_031216125.1). Lineage (NCBI taxonomy): Eukaryota > Viridiplantae > Streptophyta > Magnoliopsida > Fabales > Fabaceae > Dalbergia > Dalbergia cochinchinensis. The sequence goes on from CM062376.1 coordinate 7,286,978, forward strand.
CACAATTCCTTGATTTAAGGAATTGGTGAGAAAAAACACTATTCAAGATTCCAAGAGTGAAATCTTGAGTTTTAGAAAAGAGATTTAAATCTAATCTAAGCAATCTTAGGTTCTAATTAATTTTAATAATTTATTTTGTCTTTAGATTAATTATGGAAATTAATTAATCTTCAATTAGAGCCTAATATTGCTTAGGTTTGCTTAATTACATTATTAAGCTCAAAAACACTATTCTAGGGGCAAAATTATAATTTTGCAATAAAACTACCCGGGACCACCAGAACTCAAACAGATGCTTTAAAACATGTAAAAACATTGTTTTAAACCTCTAGGAAAAGTTTCGGGCTCAAATGGCACCTTTACCTGCATAAAAACGCTACAGAGGTATTTTGGTCATTTTGACCTGAAACTGCAGAAAATGAGACTTTCGCCTCCGGAACCACTCAAGGGTCATTCAATCCCCTTCAAACATTGAGCTGGCCCTTCAGGACTGCCGGGTCGGCCATCCTCGAATTTCAGGCCGAAAATGACCTCAGGGCCATTTTGGTCATTTTTCACTCAGACAGAAAATCGGGGCATTACAGCCCCCATGATGCAAAGTATAATGTTTAATGTCACATAGTTGAGAAAAGAGAAAGTTTCACAAGAAAAGTTACATGCCACTTTATGCCACTTATATGATGTTTCTTGGTGTTGTGTTCTATTGTCCTCTTGCATAATGTATTACCATGCATTTATACTTTGATATGCTGCATACATGACATTAAGATTTATTCTAAAATAAATGGACCTTGAATAATTATGTTTGAAACCTAATAATGAACTATATGCATGCACACCCTTTTATATTAAACCCAAGGTTCCTAAGGATGTGGACAATGTCACTTAGATAGGAGACTCCCTACTGAGATTCTTTAGCAAGATTCTCACTTCCTTTTCTTTCCGTCGCATCTTCAAATTCATATGGCGACATTCGTGGTTTTCATCGACACCCCGGTGTGGGAGGTCCATTTTGATCCAGAGCACCGGTCTTACCATTTTGAGGGGAGCTGCACTGTCAGAGTTTTTATGTTTTTGGGGCGATCCTTCGCACACCCTGTTCATAGTTATCACTTTTCTATGACTTCCTTTTTGGTGACGACATGGTCGTCGAGCATGCGCAGATGCACAATGAAAGGATACTCTGCACGTATACCACTGCATCTGTCGTTCGTGACATCCTAGACTATGTTCCCTGCTCCAGGCATTCAGTGACCGATCCATTGGAGGATCCGTCCACCCACCTATATTTCGAGAGTTCTGCCCCCACTCCCCCTCTGAGGGTGGAGGGTAGTGAGGAGACGGTTACACAGCCGAGGTTGGCATGGAGGCCAGCTATGCCACCCCAACATGGTGCCCATGCTCAAGCATCTTATGTGCCCACTCCCGGCAAGCTTCGTCCATGGATCGGCTATGTTCCACCGGACTACCAGTAGTAGATCTCTTGGAGGATCATTAGTTACACACCACCACTAGTTTAGGATAACCTTCTTTTGTTCTAGAGGCTATCCAATTTAGGTGCACGAGGGTAGGGGTGATTTCCTTTATGCTTTCCTTTGTATCTTCATTTCGGTTGTATTTGCACTTATGATGTACCAAACTTATCCCGCCTTCCATAGGTGGGCAGTTATTATATTAATATAATATTATTGTGGTGTGCACATGATTGCTCAATGTTGTGAAGTTATTTGATGCTCTTATCTCCTTCTTTTGTATGAGTTACGTATCATGACAACACTTGCTTACAATATGCGCGGCTCTTACTTTGCACTTATGTTTCAAAAAAAAAATTATTTGTAATTTCTGCTAAGTATTTTAAAGAAAGGCTTAAACAATGAGACTAAAAGAGTAATAGACTAATGGTTAACCTAAATACATTCTTGGAGTATTGGGTTAAAAATTAGGATGTTACAAAGCTGGCACCACAAGCCTCAAGATTTAAGCCACAGTTAAGACCCAGTCCAGGCTACAAGGCCCTAGGAAGGATTTTCATCAAGAAGGGCCGAATGGTCCAAAGGAAAAGGCACCTCAGAGGAACCCTGTCGTTGATTGTCCAAAGTGCAGAAAGAACCATGGTAGCTGTCCCTGTCTAGCTGGCCAAGGAGTGTGCTTTAGGTATGGCAAGCATGGTGTCGCAACCGGGATCGCGACGGGGACGGCGAAAAAAGAATATTTGTGTTGAAAATATTGGAGTCGCCACCAAGTTTATTTAAAATTGGGAAAACGTTGGAAAAACCCATTTTTAGAGAAGTAGTCTTGGAAACCAGTTTGAGTTCGGGAGTCGGTTATGTATAGGGAAGGGCAGGAATTTAATCCCACGCACCCTAGTACACCCGTCCTTGGACGGTACCTTTGATTAATTGTGCAAATTATTAATAACCTTTGGAATATTTATTTTATTCTATTTATAATGAAACTATAAATAAAAGAAACTTTAAAAGAAACTTCAGGAATACCAAACTGTCACAATTCAGGTATCCAAAAAATTAAGTCAACAAGCCGTCACGGCTAAATTAACATTTTTATTTGAAATAAAAAAGGAAGAAAATTAAATCGGAAATTAAAATAACCAATAAATATTTACGAATAAGATAAGAAGAAAATTATTTTTTATGTATTTTTATAAATCAATAGAAACAAATATAAAAGAGAACAAACATTTTTTGAGGAAATTTTCGAATCATTAAGCTGTCACAACTCAAATGTTCGAAATATCGAGTTAACAAACCGTTACGGCTAAACTAACTCTTTATCTACAATAACAAAAGTTAAATAAAATATTTTGAAATAAAATTATTAGGAAAAAGAAACTTATAAATAAAACAAAATATATGAATAGCATAAAAAAAAAGGGAAATTATTTACAAATAAATTAAGTGGTGAAAAGTTAATTTTGAAAAAAAGAATTTTAGAATATTAAGCTGTCACAACTAAAATATTCCAAAACATAAAGTTAACAAACCATCGCGGTCAAATTAACTCTATTTTTTTAAAAAAAAAAGACTTTGAATATCAAGCCGTCGCAGCTAAAATATTCTGAAGCATGAGATTAACAAACCGTCTCGGCTCAATTAACCTCTCTCTTTTTCTTTCTTCTTTTTTTTATACAATTCATCAATTAATTAAATATATAAATTCCAATAAAACACTCAAGTACTTATTTTGAATCAAAAATGAATAAAACTTCTCTTTTTAGACAAAAATTCTAATTTTCACGGAATCCTTCAAAAGTAAACACAAATAACTTAAATGAACATATAAGCACATAAAATAATTAAACCAAGAGAAAAAAATAATTCATAACCTAATTACACACAAAACGCATAATCACATAAAATAACAAAACTAAATAAGCAATTCACAAATGCAAATACACAAAATACGTACAATAATTAAACTAGAAATGTAAAATATTACAATTTACGATTAATTTTAATTGAAACACATAAACATAAAATATTTAAACTAAAAAAGTAAAATAAACACAATTAAGTAATTAAGTCAATCAAAATATATAAATAAAATATAATAAAAAAAAGATTAAACTCGTAAACATAAACGTAACATACCACAAAATATGTGAAAATAATTAAACTAAGAGAACAAAGGTTCTAATTACTATTTTTCTCTTTTTCAATCAATGGAAACATTAATACTAAATTTTCCCGAAATAATAAAATGAAGTAAAATGAAATTAAATCGAATAACTTGTTTTTTTTTCTATTTTTTTTTTACAATTACCTAATTTTGTTCGAATAAAAAAAAAGAACATATGTTACAAATTCTCTCCTCTTCTTTGTCAAAATATTGAAATATTTATTACAAACTCAAAGTAAAAAAAAACTTTTATTTAGGTCTAAACTAAAACGAAATAAAACTAATCAAGTAAACAAAACCAAAATCTAAATCATCAAAATATAACAGCCTCAATCTAAGAACATAAATAAAATAACTAGTATATACAAACTTCAATAAAATTTATTATTATATTTTTTCGAGACACCCCTTTTTTTATAAAAGAAATACACATATATAAATTTAAATAAACTCTTCACTTTAGTTTAATATGCAAAATTCAAATCCACATAATTAATACATACATATATTTGAATAAAAATAATAAAAAAAAAACTCTCTCTCTCCACACTCACAAACACACTCACCCACACACAACTCACCCTCACCCACTCACTCAAACTTATCCACACGCACACACTCACGGATCACTCTCTTTCTCACTCTCTCACACACTTACACACAATGATCTCTCACCAACACTCACACACACGCACACTGTACTTTGTCACTCTCTCTCTGTATTTCTCACACACATGACACTTTAACACATACACATAGAGAGAGAGAAGTGAACTGAGAGATAGAGAGGGACACAGCGAAGAGAGATTTGCGAGAGGGAGAAGAAAGTCACGGCGACGGTGTATGGCACCAGGAGGAGGACACCGCGGAGGTGAGGTGCAGGCAGAGTGTGTGCGAGGAAGGGAGGGCTGCGGCGCTCACGGTTCGTACTTACGGCGGCGGGGATGCGCCGCGAAAGGGCAGATCGCGACGAGGGGAAGAGGCGGAACGCAGCACGGTGGCGGTCCACGACAGCCGCTAGGATAAAGGCCGATCCGGTTGTATGCACGAAAGGAAGGAAGACATGGCGGCCAAGGAAGAGGCCGATCTGAAGGTCTGGGGGTTAGTTCATGGTTGTTTGATGGAAGGTTGTATTTCACGGTGGTGGTGATTTTATGAACGGCGGCTGAACTCTGGAGGTGGTGGCTGGTGGTGCTTCACGGTGGTAGGGGCTTCGTGGAGGTGGAAGAGGGGAGGTATTGGAGAAAAGAAGGGACAGTGGTGATGGTGGGAACGTGGTGGGGCCGATCCGGTGGCGGCTGGAAGGCGGAGACTGGTTGTGGTGGGTTGAAGGTTCAAGACCGCGGTGGTTTAGGGAGTTGGGTTCGTGGTGGCTCGAGGAGTTGGAGGTTCGGTGGGGGCTGACGGTGAAGCTGGTTCGAGATTGATGGAGGTGGTGGTTGAGTTGGGAATGGAGTAGTGATGATGTTGATGATGGCGGTTGTGGTGGAGGGTGTTGATGAGGGTGAAAATGATGATGAAGGAGATGGAGTTGATGATGTTGAAAGGGGAAGAGGCCGCGGCGGAGCAAGGGAGGCCGCGGCCTCACTGTATTTTTTTTTTATCAAATTTTTTTTTTTTTAAGGAAAAAAAAAATGATGCTGATGAATACCTAAACTGCTGCTGCCTCTGATTTTCTTCCTTCTGGTTGTATGTGGACTGGTTCTTGTTGATTTTTTTCAGGTTCTCTAATTGATGTTCTGATGTTTTTGTTCTCTGACGATTTTTTTGTTGATGATTCTTTTCTGATCACATCCCTCCTCTTTTTTATGTCTATTGTTCTCGAATCCCCATTCTACCGAAAGAGAGTCTAACCTCTTGCAAGGACATCATCATTTGGTTTTGATTTTTTTTTTTTTTTTTACTTTACTTTCACCTATCCCCATGCTCTCCCGTGATGAATTAGACAAAGAAAAGGAATCTGAAGACTAGAGCCCGTGACTCCTCTGCTTTCCTTTTTTTTTTTTTTGAAATAAATAAAATTAAAAACTAGTAATTAATTATTAAAGAAACTGTAAATAATAAATCAAGTGCAAATTTTTGGATTTTTGTTAAAAGGTTGAACAAAATCAGGTGTTCACAGTTGCCCCTCTTTATTCATTTCTTATAAGAAAACATGAAAAACTTGCTTTGTATTTTCTTCGTAAGGAATGAATAAAGACATGAACATTGATTTTGTTCGACAAATGCAAAATAACATGAAATATAAACAATTTAAATCTAAACAGCAAAGTGCACCTGTGAGAAAATCAAATGCAAATACACAAACTAACAAGAATCTAAAGCAGACGGCGCTGACCGGAATTTAAAAGTCGACCAAGGGTTGACTGGAAATGTAAATTGGCATCTGAGGCCGACTGAAAATGAGAATTGGCATCTGAGGCCGACTTGAAATGTAGAATTGGCATCTGAGGCCGACTTGAAATGTAGAATTGGCATCTGAGGCCGACTTGAAATGTAAAATTGGCATCTAAGGCCGACTTGAAATGTAGAATTGGCATCTGAGGCCGACTTGAAATGTAAAATTGGCATATGAGGCTGACTGAAAATGTAAATTGGCAACTGAGGCCGATTTGAAATGTAAACTGGCAACTGAGGCCGACTGAAAATGTAAAATTGGCAGCTGAGGCCGACTGAAAATGTAAAATGGCAGCTGAGGCCGACTGAAAATGTAAATTGGCAACTGAGGCCGATTTGAAATGTAACTTGGCAACTGAGGCCGACTGAAAATGTAAATTGGCAACTGAGGCCGATTTGAAATGTAAATTGGCATCTGAGGCCGACTGAAATGTAAAATTGGCATCTGGGGCCGACTGAAACGTAAATTGGCAGCTGAGGCCGATTTGAAACATAAAATTGGCAGCTGAGGCCTACTTGAAACGTAAAATTGGCAATCTGAGGCCGACTGAAAGGTAAAATTGGCATCTGAGGCCGACTGGAATGTAAAATTGGCATCTGAGGCCGACTGGAATGTAAAATTGGCATCTGAGGCCGACTTGAAATGTAAATTGGCATTTGAGGCCGACTGGAATGTAAAATTGGCATATGAGGCCGACTGGAATGTAAAATTGGCATCTGAGGCCGACTGAAATGTAAAATTGGTGTAACACCCCAATTTTTACTGTAATTTTTACTGTCATTAGAAATTACTCAATTACCGAATTACCGTAGGTAATTATTACATAAGATTTGAGGCCGAACAATCCTCAATAAAGGAATATAACATTAGAAGAGAGGTTAGGAACGATTCATGCGAGAGTCGCAAATCCCGAATTTCTATACGTATAAAATGACCAAAATGCCCCTGAAGTTATTTTACTCAGAAAATGAGGATCGTGGGCCCCACCTATTCTCAAGGGGATATTTTGAGGATAATAAGGGATTGTTTGTGTTATGTGTGTTAATAGAGCAGAAGGATTTCAATTTTGAGTTCGGCGAAATGACAAACGCCCCTGTGGTGTTTTAACTCCGATGTGCGTGCAGTGAGCCCGAACCTCACTAAAATGTTTTAAAATGTGTTTTTAAGCCATGATTAACCATTGGTTAAGCTCGGGTGGCCTCAGGCAATTTTTAAGTGAAAGTACGATTTTGCCCTGTTTTTGGCGATTTGCGAATTCGGGATTTTTGATTTGTATACGAAACCTAAGCAATATTAGGCTCAAATTAAAGCTTATTAAATTCTAAATATTAATCTAGAGTCAAAATTATGTATTTAGATTGATTAGAACCCAAAATTGCTCAAAAACACCCAAATTGCTTACTAATTCACTTAAACCCTTAACTGTAAATTCTCTAAATTACATGAATACCTTGCCTACACCTAAATAATGCATGGAACACACAAATTTCACTTCTTTGGGCTGTAATGGACGAAATTATTGATGCCATTATGCAGCTGAATTATTGCCAAAAGTTGCACTAAAACAAAATGCCAAAATGTCACCATAAGAGACATAATTCCTTAATTTCATACAACTTTGTCTAAAATGATTTTTCCTCCCTTATTTCTCCTGCAAAATTCCGTCCACTACCTCATCATTTTGGCCAATTAGAAGCCTCAAAATCTTCTATAAATAGGCTTGCTTGAGTGGTCTTGGAATGCTTGGTTCATAACTAGTTTTTAGGAGCACCAAAAACTTTCTTTCTTCCTCCTCTTTGGCTGAATTCTTTCTTCAATTTTTAAAGAGATTTTGTTTCATTTCACTTCAAGAAACCAAGTTCTCTTCCTCTTCTTCAACTCAGATTAGGTAGGGAGTAGTTTCTAAATTTATTTCTATGCTTTGAGGAGTTGTGTTTTTAGCTCAAAATGATGAAATTATGAACTTGCCTTAGCTTTTCATTTTGGTTTTCCTCTTCAATTTTTCTTTAACCAATTCAACCATATGGCCTAGGTGGAACTAAGATGATGGCTTGATGATGAGGACCTTGAGGGTGGGTTGTAAATCCATCACAAGTTAGGCCTCTAAAGCTTGAAAATTCCACTTGATGCAAAACCTTAAAGAATAATGCTTTATGATGCTAAAACAAAGATTTTTAGTTTAGAACTTGAAAGATGTATTTTTTTCCTTTTATGTTTTATTTCTTGTTAAGATATGTATTGGGTTGAATTTATAATTCTTTTAAAGTCTTGAAGGAGCTCTAGTAAAGAAACAAAATGAATTTGCATCCATGATTAAGTTTATGCTTTGCATAACCATGTTTACCTTCTATGTCATCACTAAATTTTTAAGAATGAATAAATGAACTTGCATTTCTCATGTTTAAATTCCAAGCTTGTATTTCATGTTTATGTTTCAAGTCATCGCTAATCTTTCAAGATAATAAAGAGGTTGCATCTCATATTTAATTTATGCTCTCACTATATTTTATAATGGCTAAAAGAATCAACGCATGGCATGTTTATTTTATGCCATCACCTAAAGATCCTAGAGCTCAAAGACTTGCCCATGTATCACAAGCAAAGAAATATGATTATTGGAGTTAAAGAATTTATTCTTTAAAAAGTCTTGAGATTGGAGCTTAAAAGATGTAATAATAATATTCTCTTCTCCCTCTCTTGGTCCTGCGGACTACCGCCGCTCCGGTTTCTTAATAATTCTCTTCTCCCTCTCTTGGTCACTGTGCGGACTACCGCCTCCGGTTTCTTAATATTCTCTTCTCCTCTCTGGTCTGTGCGGATTACCGCGCTCCAGCTTTCTTGTATCATGTTTATATTTCAAGTTCTTGCATCATGTTTAATTTTCAAGTCATCACCTTAAATCTTAAAGATAAAGAAATGGAATTGCATATCATGTTTATAATTCCAAGCTATCACCTTATAAAGATAAGATTAAAATAAGGTTGCATAGCATGTTTATAATTCTAAGATGTCACCTAAATCTCTAAAGCTCAAGACTTACTCCTTTTATCTTAAGTGAGAATTTTAATTGTGAAGATCCTCCCAAATTTGACAAAAGAACTAGTTTCTAAATGAGTTTTAAGGCTTTGCAAGGATTTTACGGCAAACTAGTATTTTATATGCACTTAAAATATGATTCTATGTAATTGCATGCGGTTCATGATTCGGCCACTGATCTGAGTTTAGTATCAATGTGTGATAATGATTTGATATGATTGAAGTTGTGATAATTATGGTTTATTGTTAAGAGAATGATTCATAATTGGTTTAGTAACTAATTAGTTCTATAATTGATAATTCTATGTAAGGATTGGATGCTTATTAAGTACTTGATATCATTGAATGATTTCTGGCTTGCATGTTATAGTTGCTTTGTTGCAAATAATGAGAATGCTTGTACATGAAATGTTCTTTATTATGTAAAATTTACCTTTGTTGCTAGAAGAAAGTGTATCATTGTAAAAGTGTAATTTGGAAAGGTTCCGGCTAAGGAAAGACTTGGTATTTAAGCGTGTCCATTGTGACCCACCTCTCTTTCCTGGGAATCTCCCATATGCATGATTACAGATTGATATATATTATTCTAGCTTAAGACTATAAATGAGAAAATGTTATGATGTTTATGAATTGTATTATAATATAACATGCAAAGATTTAATGGTGACTTAAACTTATAAGAAAATGATCCTTTGGAACCATCAGACTATAGGTGGTGAAAAGGTGATTTTAGCCCCTAACCCGTTCTCTCAAAAGGGTAGAGTCGGGACTTTAGCTTATCAAAAGGGATAAGTATATGCTAGTGACGACTAGTAAAGTATGAGCTCATAACCTAAATTACTCCCAAAGGGTGGAGTATAGGGTGGCCCAAGGAAAATAATGATGATGATAAGATTTTAAGTCACCAAAGGCACTAAAGAAATGAAATATGTGCACTGTGTCCATGTGTAGCTAATATTATATGATGTTCTTTTATGCATGTTATTTTGATAATGATGATGAGGAATATGATGTAATGATAAAGGAAATGTTCATTGTAAATATGACATGTTAAGAATAAGATGCATTATAAGACGCATAATTAAAAATTGACGAACCTCGGTTAAGTATTTGTCCGAACTTAAAATAAATCTTTGCATGCTCACTATTTTAGAATAATCCCGAGGTTCCTGGGGACTTTGATGATGACACTATAGAAGGAGGTACCCTACTGAGAATTCTTTAGCAAGATTCTCACTCCTTTTCTTTATTTCTGTCATTGTCTCCAGATTCAAATGGCGACATTCGTCCTGTTCGTTGATACCCCTACTTGGGAATTCCACTATGATCTGGTGCATCGCTCGTATCATTTTGAAGGGAGGTGCGCAGTTCGTGTTTTTATTTACATAGGTCGTCCATTTGCACATCCTGTCCCTAGTTATCGATTTTCTCCTACTTCTCCCTATGGCGATGAAATGGTTTTCGAACATGCACGTCCACTTGATGAAAGGATGTTACGTTCTTATCCCGCTTCATCTCACTGTCCATGGATTTCAGTATGTTCCCGAGGCGAGATATTCAAACTGATCCTTCGTGAGGACACTCCTACTCATGTATATTCTGAGAGCTCTGCTCCTACTCCCACACGTATAAGAGAGGGTAGTGAGGAAACAGTTGTTCAGCCGAGGTTAGCGAGAAGGCCGTCCATGCGACCCCAGCCTGGTGCATCTCTGTGTCCCCTCGAGGGAGCTCATCATTGGATCGGATTTATTCCCCATTTCGGGACGGTGGCCATAGAAGGTTCTTAGTAGATTTATGTGTGATCATGCACCCTAGTTTTAGGATAACCTTCCCGGCTTATGGAGTTATCTAGTTTAGGGGCATGTATTTCCTTAAGTATATTTTCTTTTATGGGTTTGCATAAGATAATGATGTATGAACATAACCCACCCTTTGAGTGAGGTTATTGTATGTAAATATATGCTATAATGTGCTTATGGATGTTATATGATGGAGCCTAAGTGATATGATGTGATACATTCTTAAACGTCTTATTATACCCCGCTTACTCGTTCACGTTGTACTCGGCTCACGTTTTCAATTATGTGTTTAAAAAAAAAAAATGGCTCGTAATTTCACTAAGTATTTTCAAATTATGAAGAAAGAACCAAAGCAAGGAGTAAAGTCTAGTCATTAATCAGATTCAACCTAGGTGTATCTGGTTAATTACTAGGGTGTTACAATTGGCATCTGAGGCCGACTTGAAATGTAAATTGGCAGCTGAGGCCGACTTGAAATGTAAAATTGGCATCTGAGGCCGACTGAAATGTAAAGTGGCATCTGAGGCCGACTGAAATATAAACTGGCAACTGAGGCCGACTGAAATGTAAATTGGCAACTTAGGCCGACTGAAAATGTAAATTGGCATCTGAGGCCGACTTGAAATGTAAATTGGCAACTGAGGCTGACTGAAATGTAAAATTGGCATCTGAGGCCGACTGGAATGTAAAATTGGCATCTGAGGCCGACTGAAACGTAAATTGGCAGCTGAGGCCGACTTGAAACGTAAAATTGCAATGAATCCAGCTGAAAAAAGTAAATTGAAAGAAGAAAACCGTCCTTTTTTTTATTTTTCAAATCATATGCACAAAGCCTTGAATTATCCACCTTTAGTTTACTCAATATAATATTGAAAAACTAACCATAACCCAATTGAGCAATCCTCGAGGAGAACTTTAACCAATCAAACTCATAATCTTAGCCTTGGACCTTCTGGCACAACAAAGGCTTTCACTTCTTCTGTGACCTTGCTCATTTTTATTCTTCTCCCATTTTCCTTTTCAGAAGGTTGATTATTTTTCTGTCAAGCTTAACTGAAATTTCTGGATTATGACGCTAGTCATTGATGTATTGCTGTGAACACTGTTAGATTGCATAATTGAAGCTTAAATTATCCTACTTGAGACATCATGAATAAACATGTATTCAAAGAGAAGATGGAGGGATCAACTGAATGGACATTTTCACTGTCTGGTGTATTAGATGACAAAATGCTTTGAATAACAGAAATGCGAAAGATAAAATTTTAGGAGACACAAAATTTTTGCCCCAGTTTAGGTTCTTGGTGGCTCAATCAATTGACTTCCTAAAGCAAGTTGAAAGCCGTAGCCATGATATCTGACGACATGTCTTCAAATTCCTTTTAAAATTGCCCCAGTTTCAGCCCTTATCTGCTTGACTTGCTGGATTATCAAAAATTTCCCCAGTTTCAGTTGCCAGCGAAGATGCTTATCTTTTCTGCTCTAACTTTTGCCTAGGCCGCTCTTTTGAGTTTTCAACCTAGCGAGCTCTTTTGTTTTGCTGTTTTGCCCTAATTTTTGCTTAGGTCGCTCTTTCGAGTTTTCGACCTAACAGGCTTTTCCTTTTTGCTTTGCCCTAACTTTTGCTTAGGTCGCTCTTTCGAGTTTTCGACCTAACGGGCTTTTTAAATATCTGCTTTGCCCTAACTTTTGCTTAGATCGCTCTTTCGAGTTTTCGACCTAACGGGCTTTTTAAGCACCTTTTCAAGCATAAAATCTTTTGACGGCATCACTGTTGATTGGTTTAGGCAATTCTTGTCCCTTCATGTTTTGCAAAATCAAAGCTCCACCTGAGAATGCATGCTTAACAATGTAAGGACCCTCATAACTTGGAGCCCACTTTCCCCGTGTGTCCTCTTGATTAGGAAGAATTTTCTTCAGAACCAAATCTCCTGACTGAAAATCTCTAGGGCGGACTTTCTTATTAAAAGCCTTAGCCATTCTGCTTTGATACAACTGACCGTGGCAAATGGCTGCAAGCCTCTTCTCTTCGATCATGTTCAATTGCTCATATCGAGCTTTCACCCATTCGGATTCTTCCAGCTCAGCTTCCATTAAAACTCTGAGCAAAGGGATTTCAACCTCTATAGGAGATACGGCTTCCATTCCGTATACCAATGAGAAAGGAGTTGTCCCTGTGCTTGATCTTATGTTGGTACGATACGCATGCAAAGCATATGGTAGCATTTCATGCCAATCTTTATAGTTCACCACCATTTTGGCAATGATTTTCTTGATATTCTTATTCGCAGCTTCAACCGCACCATTCATTTGAGGTCTATAAGGAGCTGAGTTATGATGCTTGATCTTAAAAGTCTCAAAGAACTTCTGAACTTCGGCACCGTTGAGGTTAGGAGCATTGTCTGTAATGATCCTTTCTGGAACCCCGTATCTGCAGATGATGTCTTTTTTGATGAATCTGAGAAACACCTTCTGTGTGATGTTGGTATATGAAGCAGCTTCCACCCATTTAGTGAAATAATCAATTGCTACCAAGATGAAACGATGACCATTAGATGCTTTGGGGTTAATCGGGCCGATAACATCCATGCCCCACATCGAGAAAGGCCAAGGAGACACCATGCTGTGCAACTGAACTGGGGGAGCATTGACTCGATCTGCATATATTTGGCATTTGTGGCACTTCCGAACATAACTGATACAGTCATTCTCCATAGTGGACCAGTAATAACCACTTCTTAAGATTTTGCGAGCCATCATATGTCCATTGGCATGAGTTCCGCAGATCCTTTCATGAACTTCAATCAGGATTATTCGAGCTTCATGAGCATCTACACATCTGAGGAGAGTCGTGTCATAGTTCCTCTTATAGAGAACTTCACCATTCAGGAAGAAAGCCATGGCTAGTCTTCGAATTGTCTTCTTATCCACCTCATTTGCACCTGTTGGGTATTCTCCTCTTTGAATATACTATTTGATATCATGATACCATGGTTGGCCGTCCGGCTCAATCTCCACATTGTCACAATACACCGGTTCGGCTTGCATTCCTACATGGATGGGCTGAACATTAGCATGGACCTTCAAGTTAGTCATCACGGCCAAAGTCGCTAAAGCATCTCAGAAGCTGGTTCTTGTCCCGAGTTAGATGAGAGAACGATATGTCATCAAAACGCTCAATTAACTGAGACAAATGCTTCTGATAAGGTACCAATTTCGGATCCTTCGTACGCCATTCTCCATTAACTTGATAGATTATGAGCGTAGAGTCTCCAAAGACTTTTAGTTCTTTGATTCCCAAGTCAATCGCAACTTGCAAACCATTTGCACATGCTTCATATTCTGCCATGTTGTTGGTACATTCAAAGTCTAGTTTGATAGAAACTGGATACTGCTTCCCAGTTGGTGAGACTACTACAGCTCCGATTCCACATCCGTTCATATTGGCTGCTCCATCAAAGTTGTAACGCCCCGATTTTTCTGTTTAAGAGAAAATGACCAAAATGCCCCTGAGGTCATTTTCGCCTGACCGAGGATAGCCGACCGCGATCCTCGAAGGGTCAACTCAATGTTTCAAGGGGATTGGATGGTCTTTGTGTGCTTTCGAAACAAAAATCGTGTTTTCTGCAGTTTCGGGTCAAAATGACCAAAATACCCCTATAGCATACTACGTGGGTAGAAATGCCATTCGAACCCGAAACTTTCCCTAAAGGTTTAAAATAACGTTTTCAACTATTTTAAAGTGTCTGTTTAAGTTCCGATGGTCTCAGGCAGTTTTTGTACAAAATTACGATTTTGCCCCCGGGATAGTGCTGTTTGAGTTTAATGATATAATTAAGCAAACCTAAGCAATATTAGGCTCTAATTAAAGGTTAATTAATTTCCATAATTAATCTAGAGCCAAAATCATTATTTAAAATTAATTGGAACCTAGAATTGTTTAAAGAAATTTAAAAACCCTTTTCTAAATTCTTTTCTTTCTTTAAAGAAAAAGTATCCATGAATAGTGTTTTCACTATTCATGCCCCCATTTCAAGAAAAGTTGTCACACTCACATCACTAGTCATAAAAGTTTTTGACTCCACTAAACCTACATGATCACTTCTAACCTATGGGATTATAGCCTTAATTAGCTAACTAGTTTACTTAAAGTACCTACATAACAACCCTTAATCCTAAGTCTAATCCATAACACACCTAAACACACCTTTAAACCATGATTAGAGGAGATGATTTTGCCCCCATGGTTGCCCAAAAAATGGCTCCACTTTTCCCTCCACTTTGCATCACATGTTGTTTGAATGTGTGGCACACAATTGGCCATGTCTCCAAGACAACTTCTCATTCATTCTCCTCCACATACTTCCCTTATTCTAGAAGACAACTACATGGCCTCTTCCTCTCCACTCATTCATGACTCAAGGCTCTATATATAGCTTGCCTTGGTGAACATTTTACTACTTTAGTTCATTTGTAAAGCTTAGATCTCTCCAAAGCTTTTCTTTTTCTCTCAAAAACTCTTGTGTTCTTCAAGTTCTTGAAGCTCTTCATCTTCTTCCATCTTCAAGATCATCAAACCAAGTAGGGATTTTCTTTCAAATATTTCTTTCTTTAAAGTTCTTGTTCTAGCTTTATGGTCATAGTTTCTCTTGATTCTTTTTAGAACTTCTTTTATTCTCCTTTTTCTTTCCCATTTTCGGCCATGGGCCTTGAGGCTCAAAGAAATGAGAGCTTGATGATGAGAGTTTCATGATGATGTTCATCACTTGAAACAAACTCTAAAGGTTGATCTTTGTTCTTGAGTAAAAATGTTTCTAGTTCTTCCTTTCTTGAACTTTTGAGAACTCTAACCTTGATGATGTTTCAAAAATGGTTCTAAGGACTCAATGATGAGGACTCATGATGTTGGTGTTAGTATATCATCAAGATCATGGACTCTAGAGTTATAAAATGTTCCTTTTTCCTTCCTGAAGTTTCGGCCTTTTTCCTTGTTTTTCCAAGTTTTATGTTTTGGTTTTCTAAAAATATTATGTTGAGTTCTAAGAACTCTTAGCTTTACTTTACCTTGGTTGGATGCATTTGGGTTAAGCATTGAGTTCCTCTAAAGTCTTGTTAAGAGCTCTAGAAAGATAAAATGAACTTGCATAATTTATTTTATGCTTGCACTCATATTTACATTCTTGCTATGCATCTTTACTTTTCAAGCTATCACCTAAGAACATAAAGATTAAAATGGAACTTGCATCATCACTTAATTTAATTCTCAAAGCCTTTCCATTTCGGCCTTAAAGTCGATTGTTGCTGGGCCTAGAACACTAAAATAAAGAATTGAACTTGCATTATCACTTAATTAATTTCTCGAATGCCTTTCTATTTCGGCCTTAAAGTCGATTGTTGCTGGGCCAAGAGCACTAAAATAAAGAATTGAACCTTGCATGTTTACCTTCAAGCTTGCACGTTTAAGTTTATGTCTTGCATATTTATTTTCAAGCTTGCACGTTTAAGTTTATGCCTTGCATATTTACCTTTCAAGTCTTGCATATTTATGTTAAGTCATCACTTTATTTTGTAAGCAAGATTAAAAATGAAAAGCATAGCATGTTTACTTTATGTCATAACTTAAGGACCTAGAGCTCAAAGACTTGCCCATTTTATCTCAAGTTAAAGTCTACTATGGAAGCATTCTTTGAACATATAATCTCGGCCATGTAGTGATGATGAGATTGGAGTGAGTTTCATCTAGTTACAAGGGCCAACAACCTAGGTTCTAGGATTTTCTTTAAGCTTGATGAGTTTTATAAAGTCATGACCAACAAAATTTATGATGTTAATCCTCTTCTAAAGGATAATTTAATTGGTTGCTGACCTAAGGTTATTTTTAGCCTCTTGATGAAGTAAAATGGTTTGCAAAGAGTTTTAGAAGTCCTAAAATGATTCCAAGAGAAACTAGCAATTTAGATGCTTTAGAAACATCAATTTATACATCTTTTTGGGGCTTGATATTTCGGTTCTTTCATGATGAGATTGCTACTGAATGATGATGTTTTGATGTGTTAGAATGTGTGAAAATTACTTATGATGAGGTAGGAACCTTTCTATGTATGTTAGGAAAGAAACTAGCTTTATAGAAAAACCGTAAAGTTGTGTTTCAACCTAGTTTTGACCCATTCATTCATACCTAATACCAAAACTGTTTTAGTATGATAACAATCAGTTTAGGATTGATTATTCATGAAAAATTTGGTTACATTTGGAATAGGATTGAATTTTTAGCACCCATAGAGAAACTAGTAACTAGAAATACCGTAAAGTTAGAATTTAACATAGTTTCAACCCATTTCTTTATGGATTCTGCCCAAAATGTTTTAATGGGAACATAATCAGATTAGGATTGTTTAGGCATGAAAAACTTGGTGACATTTGGATTAGAATTGAATTTTTAGCGCCTACAGAGAAACTAGTAACTAGAAAACCGTAAAAAAACGTAATTCTAGAACTCTTAGAACATTGAATTTTCTGATTCTGTACAGCACCCTTATAATGGAGTAAATATGATTTATAATTAGTTCAATGGCTTAGGAATACCTCACAATTGGTTTAGATTTAATTTATAGCGCCTTAGGCGAAGACGGAACCAAAAAAGGGTCTAAGACGTAGCTTCTAGAACCCCGTAATCCCAAGATGTAATTTTGCCCTTAAGAAAGATGCTGTCCAGATTCATCATTGAACATAAACATTAGTAAAAATCATTAGTTGTGAACCTATAGGTGCATAAAAGGTTAATAGAGAATGTCGAATAATTATACCTCAAGTTTAAGGCTCGTAAGGGTCAAAGCATAAGACACCATAGGCGTAAGGGCATAATAAACTTTAGTGTTTTACGTGATCGCATGTTTTATTATGAGAATATCTTGGGCATATGATTTCTTATGAGGATATGCAATGTTAATTTATTGATGCTCACGTTATGATGCGTGCGATGTTTTACAATGCCTATGATGCATATGATGATGATGCTTATGACACACATGATTATAAATGATTGTGTAAAGATATGAATGTGGCATAAAGAAAGTTTGGAAGAAATTCGGTGTCTTTGCTATTAAGTCGTCAATTTACGATAAACTTGAGAACCTTGAAAGTTTTGAAAGTACATGAGTTTTTAATGTGACATAGTCTTGTGAAAACGCGTTACGGGGACGGCGATACATGCGCCCGAAACAAATCCTTGAGGGGGACGGCGATACATGCGCCCGAAGAGGACAATATTCACCGTGTACTTGATGCGGTGGGACGCGCTTTGTTATGATTATGATTATTATTATGATTACGCTTATCGGGATTGATAAGTAAGAACTAGTGACGACTAGTTAGGTATGAGCTCATAACCTAGAGATGTGACACGTTCTGGGTGACACCGTTATACGAGCACCCCGGATCGATTGTCTTTTAGGGTGATCCCCATGTTACAAAGACAATGCTTGGAATGTCACACAAGTTATAGAAAGATGTTTTACATGAGAAGTATATGCCACTTTATGCCACTTACGTGATATTGATTCTTCTATGATGATTAAATGATTTATGCTTGATGCATCTTCATGCATTCATGCTTTATTATGCTGCATCCGTAACATCAAGACTCATTCTAAAATAGGCGGACCTTGGCTAATTACGTTTAGTAACTTAAAAATGAATTTGATGCATGCTCACTCATTTTAGACAATAAACCCAAGGTTCCTGAGGACGTAGATGATGACACCTAGATAGGAGGTTACCCTACTGAGATTCTTTAGCAAGATTCTCACTCCCTCTATCTCTTCTTTCCGTCACGTCTTGAGATGACTAGGCTCGTGGATTTTGTGGATTCCCGGACGTGGGAAGTGCACCATGATTCGGAGCATGGGCTATACCTTTTTGAGGGCCGATGCATTGTTCGTGATTTCGCGTTTGATAGGCGACCCGACATCACCATACGACGACGAGGATCAAGTTTTGAGCGTGCCCAATTCCAGATGTGCCTCGCCCTTGGATTGGATACGCCCTATCCTTTACGGGATCCTAGCAGATGAGGCTCGTCGGTAGAAATACTGCACACACCACATAGGAGAGGATAAACCTTCTCTTGTATAGAGGTTATCCGCTTTAGATGCACTTGGGTAGGGAGTTTTCCCTCTCACTTTCTGTAGTAATTTCCTTTCTAATGTACCTTCTTTTCAGTTGTATTTGTTCTATGTTGTACCAAACTAAGTCCCGCTTCTTATAAGTGGGCATATCGTGTTATATATATATATATATGCAGTTCGGTTTTCTTGATGATGTGCCATTATCTGCCTTATGTTGTGATGCTTATGAGATATTTGTTATATTTCTTTATGTGCTTCATCATTCACCGGGTTACGCGGCTCTCACTTTGCTTTTATTATTCAAAAAAAAATTTACCCATATTTTCGCTAAGTAATTTTAAAGTAAAAAGGAGACTATGAAGTAATAGACTAATGATTAACCTAAATATGTTCTAGAGTATTGGGTTAAAAATTAGGATGTTACAAAAGTACATCTTCCACACATTCCCCTCTTCCTCATCTTCTCTTTCTAGTGTCAACACTTCGTCATCAGGGAATTCAAGCATAGTGGGTTGTACAACCTCCAGAGGGTTTTCAGCTAGATGATCAGCAATTGCACTTCCTTTGATAGACTTTTGAGTGACATATTTGATATCAAACTCAGACAGCATCACTTGCCATTTTGACATTCTCAATGACACATGAGGACTATCAAATATGTACTTTAACGGATCCATTCGAGAAATCAGCCAAGTAGTGTAGTATAACATGTACTGCCTCAACCTCTTGGAAGCCCATACTAACGCACAACAGGTCTTTTCAATGGCCAGATAGCGAGATTCGCATTCATTAAACTTCTTGCTCAAATAATAAATGGCCTGTTCCTTCTTTCCAGATTCATCATACTGTCCCAACATTGCCCCGAGTGAAGTAGGCAACACTGTAAGATACAGTATTAAAGGACGGCCTGGCGTAGGAGGAATCAGAACTGGAGGTTTCATTAGATAAGTCTTTATTTTATCGAAGGCCTCTTGGCATTCCTCATTCCATTCTCCAGGTTGATGTTTCCGCAGCAACTTGAATATAGGTTCACAAGTACTAGTCAAATTTGCAATGAATCTAGCAATGTAGTTGAGCCTCCCAAGAAAACTTCTTACTTCCTTTTCAGTTCGGGGGGCTGGCATTTCTTGTATAGCCTTCACCTTATCCGGATCCACCTTTATACCTTCTCTGCTGACAATGAATCCCAGTAATTTCCCCGTGGAAGCTCCAAAGATGCATTTATTCGGGTTCAATCGCAACTTGTATTTCCTGAGTCTTTCAAATAGCTTTCGCAAGACTACTACATGGCTTTCTCCCTCTTTGGACTTAGCGACCATGTCATCTACATACACTTCAATTTCTTTGTGCATCATGTCATGGAACAGTGCAACCATAGCACGTTGGTAAGTGGCACCGGCATTCTTCAACCCGAACGGCATGACTGTGTAGCAAAATGTTCCCCACGGAGTTATGAACGTAGTTTTTCCTTTGTCATGAACATCCATGAGAATCTGATTGTACCCGGAGTATCCATCCATGAATGAAAATCGGTGATTCCTGGCCGTATTATCAACAAGGACATCAATGTGAGGGAGTGGAAAATCATCTTTCGGGCTAGCTTTATTCAAGTCCCGATAATCAACACACATCCTAACCTTCCCATCCTTTTTAGGCACAGGCACGATGTTGGCCACCCAATCTGTGTGTCTCGATACCTCTAGAAACCCGGCCTCTAGCTGTTTAGTCACTTCTTCTTTTATCTTTAGCGACATGTCAGGCCGCATTCTTCTCAACTTTTGCTTTTTCGGCTCAACTTCTGGGTACAAAGGGATCTTGTGTGAAACAATCTCTGGATCTAGTCCTGGCATATCATGATAAGACCATGCGAAAATATCCAGGTATTCATCAAACAAGGCGATCATTTCTGTTCGCTCAGGATTTTCCACTATTTTCAGCTCTTTCTTCTCTTCTTCAATGCCCATGTTAATTACTTCGACCACCTCATTGTCTAAATCAAATCCTTTATCCATGTGTTCTAGTAACCCTGAAAATCTCTCAACAAACTTCTTCATCTTCTTGGCACTCATAGCTATCACAATCAAGTGCAGTAAGAGAATCAATTGATTGGCCTTCAAAATCCCTTTCATGTGGCAAAACTCTTGTACTTAAATCCCTGGAAAGTAATTGTGGTGGGTTGGAATGCCAAGACAAATAATGGGTAAAATACTAATAAAAGGCACAAATTAATGGTTTGAGGAAATAATGATAAAGAAAAAGAACAACGGATGACAAAGAGAAAAAATGCTGGATAAACATGCAAGTTTATTCAAATGATGTCTCAAAGTAGCATACATAAAAGCAAATACAATCAATACAATCCCAAATGATTACTTTGAAGTAACAACATCAATCACTGGTTCGGCTTCCCAATTCATCAAAGATCTCATCGTGGTTAACAACATAAGCATTGTTGCATTCTTCAAAGCTTCGACATCCACCACATTGATGGTTGGACAACAATTAGCTTCATAACTTTCTTCACCGCAATCACTTCAATTTGGATAAGGAAATGTCTCTTTCAGATGAGGGATCTGCTTCATCTTCTCTTTTGGTTTCTTTTGCTCAAAAGCCATGGTCTTGATCTGCTCCTCCAATGATGCCTCATATCCTAAACCAAATCGGTTAGGCTTCCCTGAGATAGGTAGAGGTGTCTTGATACCCTGCAACCGTGGTCCCAGTCCTTTGCCGTGCAGATAACCACTTTTGGTCATGATATGAGCCACTATCTGATTGACATCTTGCCCTGGGAACCCATTCTGTTCTTGCTTCAGCCCTACCACCTCCAGACTGTGCCATAAGCTATTTTCCACTAACTCCACATTTTCAACATATGGAAGTGAGACAGGTTTAGATACAATGATTTCCTTCTGTCCATGGATTGTAATGACTGAATCATTTTCAATGTATTTAACCTTTTGATGCAAGGTTGAAGGAACAGCACCAACATTGTTAATCCATGGTCTTCCCAGCAGCATATTGTAATCAGACTCAATCTCCATCACTTGGAATAGAACCTCAAATCGGCTTGGGCCGATCTCCAACGGCAGCACTATTTCCCCCAGGATGTTTTTCTTTGCTCCATCAAAAGCTCTTACGATCATCATTTGTGGTGAAATATTGTCTTTGCTTATTGACAAGTAGCTCAAGGTCGACGCCGGCAAAACATTTAATCCTGACCCTCTGTCAATGAGGACTTTGGGCACTATATAGCCTTTGCATTTAAGGGTTATATACAGTGCTCGTGGGTTAGCCTGTGATACGATCTCTTCATTTGAGAAAGTGATCATATTGACACGCTTTACCGGATCCACCATGTTCACCATATTCTCCAATGAGACATCCGGTTTCACATAAGCATCTTTCAAGACCTTTAGCACTGCCTTTTGATGAGATTCAGATGACAAAATCAGTGACAACAGGGAGATTCTAGCAGGAGTCTTTTTCAATTGCTTCAGTATGTCGTACTCACTTTGTTTCATGATCTTCAGGAACTCCTCTTCTTCATTTTCTTCTCTTCCCCTTCTTTCCGCACCAAAACCCTTTCCCACGTTCTCCTCTTCGACAAACTTTCCTTTTTCCAGCTCTCCGGGACCATAAATCCTTCCACTTCTTGTTATTCCTTTTACCTCCGCTACCACTTCATTTGTTTGGACTTTCGAGGTTTCCCCTATGTCTCCATTTGTCTCCACGTCAGTTTCATAGTTCCAAGGGACAGCATGTGTATCCTCGTAACTGAATGGTGCTGGTTTCTTCACGGTGATCACCACTTTCTCTGGTTTCGGAGCTCGATTCGGTGGAGGGATACGGAGTATGAAACGATCGATCACATTCACTTTTTTTGCTTGAATCACACCTAGGTCGAGTAATTCTTGTACTCGAGCTTTGAAACCCCAACAATGTTCGACATCGTGTCCGAGACCTCCACAATGATATGCACAACTTGATTCCAGATCATATTTCTCTTCCTCCTTCACCATAGATGCAGGTGCTGTGATGTGATACCCAGCTTCTGTAACATCCCCTGCTGCTTTATGGATTGACGACTGTCCCCACAAACCAACACGGGTCTTTTCAGCGTGCTTTGTCCTCACTCGCACACTTCCTGGGAAAACTTCCCAGGAGGTCACCCATCCCAAAATTGCTCCAAGTCAGCACGCTTAACTGTGGAGTTCTTTCACTTTGGGCTACCGAAAAGAAGATGCATCTTGTTGGTATAGGTAGTACAAATCAATTCATATAAGCCTCCTCAATCAGTATAGTCCCATACCTATACAGTCTTAGGATCCCTCTCATTCGGTGTGTAATCGGTTCATTCATGTACCCCTCCGCTTCAAGTAGCCGAGCCGCTCCTTGTTCGTGCCTCTTTGCACCGGCGATCACTCCCCGACTTCGCGATCCCCGGGCGTTACATGCCCACCAGCTTCCGTCTGGTTCGTCCCCGAACCACACCGCATCGGGAGAGTGCAGGCTCGATACCATTTGTAACATCCTGTTTGCTTTATGGATTGACGATCGTCCCACAAACCAACACGGTCTTTTCAGTGTGCTTTGTCCTCACTGCACACTTCCCGGGAAAACTTCCCAGAGGTCACCCATCCCAAAATTGCTCCAAGTCAAGACGCTTAACTGCGTGGAGTTCTTTCAGTTTGGGCTACCGAAAGAAGATGCATCTTGTTGGTATAGGTAGTACAAATCAATTCATATAAGTTCCTCAATCAGTATAGTCCCATACCTATACAGTCTTAGGATCCCTCTCATTCGGGTGTGTAATCGGTTCATTCATGTACCCCTCCGCTTTCGAAGTCTGCCGGGAGCCGCTCCTTGTCCGTGCCTCTTTGCACCGGCGATCACTCCCCGACTTCGCGATCCCCGGGCGTTACAGCTTCCTTCAAGCCATTGAACACTTCCTTCATTGATGTTCGAAGATTCAGAACTTTCTTAACTAGAGGTTCTTCCACCTCCAAGGCGTTCCCACGACTTCCTCCTTCGTGTTTTGGGATTGGGTTGTTAACAATGTCTGGCTTCGAATCTTCTTGAAGGTCTAGTCTCCCACAAGCAATTAACCTTCTTACTGCTGTCTTGAAACCTTCGCAATCCTCAATGGAGTGCCCTGCTATGTCCATGTGGTATTTACAGGTCAAGTTCGGGTTATACCAGGCTGGGTATGGTGGTTCTAATGGGTGTACAGGATATGCCGAGATCAGATGAGCATCAACTAACTTTTGAAATAGGTCAGCATTCGAAATAGATAGCTTTGGGAAAGGTGGGAAGTTGGGGAATCGATTACGGTTTTGATTTTGGAAATTTGGTCGAGATGCAGGGGTGTATGTTGGGCGGATTGGTTGGTATGGCCTTATGTGGAGGTTGTTAACTTGGGGTTGGGAGTATGGAATGGTGTTTGTGGTTTGTGTGGTTTGGTATGGTGGATAATGAGGGATAGGGGTTTGGTATAATCGTGGTCGGGTTGGTGTGTATCGTGGGACGAAAGATTGCTGACCATGCACATAATTCACATCTGTCTCCTTCTTTCTGGGTGGAAAACTTTTCCTAGTGTCTTCACTGCTCATGGGAAGCTTGCCGGCTTTTGTTAAGCTTTCAATTCTTTCTCCAAATTGCTATCAACTCAGAGAAGTCTTTGTATGCTGCTCCTGCCATTGCCCCAATGTAAGGGGATCCCAAGGTTCCCAAGAAGTAAGAACACATTTCAGTCGGGATGAGTGGTGGTTGAACCTGAGCAGCCAAGGCTCTCCATCTTTGAGCATATTGCTTGAATGATTCATCCTTCTTCTTCTGCATAGAGCTTAATTGCTCCCATGTAGGTGCCACCTCAAGATTGAACTTGTATTGGCTCATGAACAGATCTGCCAATTCTCTCCAACTAGAAATCTTTGAGTGGTCTAGTTGAATGTACCACTCCAGAGCAGGTCCAGTCAGGCTTTCATGGAAGAAGTTGATGAGGAATTTTTCATCCTTTGACCATATCGCCATCTTAGTACAATAACTTTTCAAATGAAAAAGAGGATTACCCGTCCCGTCATACTTTGAGAAGTCAGGAACCTTGAAGTCCCTAGGAATTACTACATCACTAGGACGCCAGAGTTGTTCAACTTCCACATACCCATAGAGGCTAGGTCCTTGAATAGCCCGAATTTGCTCTTGAATCTTCTCCATCCATTCCTCTTTGAACTTTCCTTTTTCTGCCTCTGCCCGGCTATTTTCTGAGGAGGATGGCTGCTTCTGGATAACCACACGAGGTTGCTCCCAGATAGGGGTAACATTCCCATGCTCATGAGTTTGCACATTTTCTAAGGAACGATAACCTTCTCCGATAGGGATTACCAATGGTATCGTGGGCGGTGGTTGCCCGTGGAGGTCATTCGGGATTTCACCCATATCATTCGTTCCTACAGTGATGTTTAGAGCTGCACCCGGTACCATAGGCATACCCAGTGTCGTGGTCTTTGGTTGCACATTTGCTGAATGAGCTCCCAATAGGTTAAGTGATTCTTGTATGGCCCGCATCATATCCTCCAATCTTCCTTGGTTGTTTGATAGTTCATTAAGTTTTCCTCTCACCGCATCAACTTCATCGCTCAGATTTCTTCCTACTCCAGAAGTAGTTGTGGTTGGGATACCCCTTTCTGTGTCACCATTCCCTCCAGCCATTTTGGTCCGGGCTCTGGTATTGTGAATTCGAGTTTGATCGGTGTAACGCCCCAATTTTTACTGTCATTAGAAATTACTCAATTACCGAATTACCGTAGGTAATTATTACATAAGATTTGAGGCCGAACAATCCTCAATAAAGGAATATAACATTAGAAGAGAGGTTAGGAACGATTCATGCGAGAGTCGCAAATCCCAAATTTCTGTACGTATAAAATGACCAAAATGCCCCTGAAGTTATTTTACTCAGAAAATGAGGATCGTGGGCCCCACCTATTCTCAAGGGGATATTTTGAGGATAATAAGGGATTGTTTGTGTTATGTGTGTTAATAGAGCAGAAGGATCTCAATTTTGAGTTCCGACGCGCGAAATGACCAAAACGCCCCTGCGGCTGTTTTAACTCCGATGTGCGTGCCGACTGAGCCCGAACCTCACTAAAATGTTTTAAAATGTGTTTTTAAGCCATGATTAACCATTGGTTAAGCTCGGGTGGCCTCGGGCAGTTTT
This sequence comes from Dalbergia cochinchinensis, assembly GCA_031216125.1. NCBI lineage: Eukaryota > Viridiplantae > Streptophyta > Magnoliopsida > Fabales > Fabaceae > Dalbergia > Dalbergia cochinchinensis. The sequence goes on from CM062376.1 coordinate 7,313,189, forward strand.
TAAGTGAAAGTACGATTTTGCCCCTGTTTTTGGCCAGTTTTGCGAATTTCGGGATTTTTGATTCGTATACCGAAACCTAAGCAATATTAGGCTCAAATTAAAGCTTATTAAATTCTAAATATTAATCTAGAGTCAAAATTATGTATTTAGATTGATTAGAACCCAAAATTGCTCAAAAACACCCAAATTGCTTACTAATTCACTTAAACCCTTAACCGTAAATTCTCTAAATTACATGAATACCTTGCCTACACCTAAATAATGCATGGAACACACAAATTTCACTTCTTTGGGCTGTAATGGACGAAATTATTGATGCCATTATGCAGCTGAATTATTGCCAAAAGTTGCACTAAAACAAAATGCCAAAATGTCACCATAAGAGACATAATTCCTTAATTTCATACAACTTTGTCTAAAATGATTTTTCCTCCCTTATTTCTCCTGCAAAATTCCGTCCACTACCTCATCATTTTGGCCAATTAGAAGCCTCAAAATCTTCTATAAATAGGCTTGCTTGAGTGGTCTTGGAATGCTTGGTTCATAACTAGTTTTTAGGAGCACCAAAAACTTTCTTTCTTCCTCCTCTTTGGCTGAATTCTTTCTTCAATTTTTCAAAGAGATTTTGTTTCATTTCACTTCAAGAAACCAAGTTCTCTTCCTCTTCTTCAACTCAGATTAGGTAGGGAGTAGTTTCTAAATTTATTTCTATGCTTTGAGGAGTTGTGTTTTTAGCTCAAAATGATGAAATTATGAACTTGCCTTAGCTTTTCATTTTGGTTTTCCTCTTCAATTTTTCTTTAACCAATTCAACCATATGGCCTAGGTGGAACTAAGATGATGGCTTGATGATGAGGACCTTGAGGGTGGGTTGTAAATCCATCACAAGTTAGGCCTCTAAAGCTTGAAAATTCCACTTGATGCAAAACTTTAAAGAATAATGCTTTATGATGCTAAAACAATGATTTTTAGTTTAGAACTTGAAAGATGTATTTTTCCTTTTATGTTTTATTTCTTGTTAAGATATGTATTGGGTTGAATTTATAATTCTTTTAAAGTCTTGAAGGAGCTCTAGTAAAGAAACAAAATGAATTTGCATCCATGATTAAGTTTATGCTTTGCATAACCATGTTTACCTTCTATGTCATCACTAAATTTTCAAGAATGAATAAATGAACTTGCATTTCTCATGTTTAAATTCCAAGCTTGTATCTCATGTTTATGTTTCAAGTCATCACTTAATCTTTCAAGATAATAAAGAGGTTGCATCTCATATTTAATTTATGCTCTCACTATATTTTATAATGGCTAAAAGAATCAACGCATGGCATGTTTATTTTATGCCATCACCTAAAGATCCTAGAGCTCAAAGACTTGCCCATGTATCACAAGCAAAGAAATATGATTATTGGAGTTAAAGAATTTATTCTTTAAAAAGTCTTGAGATTGGAGCTTAAAAAGATGTAATAATAATATTCTCTTCTCCCTCTACTGGTCCCGTGCGGACTACCGCCGCTCCGGTTTCTTAATATTCTCTTCTCCCTCTACTGGTCCTGTGCGGACTACCACCGCTCCGGTTTCTTAATATTTTCTTCTCCCTCTACTGGTCCTGTGCGGATTACAGCCGCTCCAGTTTCTTGTATCATGCTTATATTTCAAGTTCTTGCATCATGTTTAATTTTCAAGTCATCACCTTAAATCTTAAAGATAAAGAAATGGAATTGCATATCATGTTTATAATTCCAAGCTATCACCTTATAAAGATAAGATTAAAATAAGGTTGCATAGCATGTTTATAATTCTAAGATGTCACCTAAATCTCTAAAGCTCAAGACTTACTCCTTTTATCTTAAGTGAGAATTTTAATTGTGAAGATCCTCCCAAATTTGACAAAAGAACTAGTTTCTAAATGAGTTTTAAGGCTTTGCAAGGATTTTACGGGGAACTAGTATTTTATATGCACTTAAAATATGATTCTATGTAATTGCATGAGGTTCATGATTCGACCATCGATCCGAGTTTAGTATCAATGTGTGATAATGATTTGATATGATTGAAGTTGTGATAATTATGGTTTATTGTTAAGAGAATGATTCATAATTGGTTTAGTAACTAATTAGTTCTATAATTGATAATTCTATGTAAGGATTGGATGCTTATTAAGTGCTTGATATCATTGAATGATTTCTGGCTTGCATGTTATAGTTGTGTTGCAAATAATGAGAATGCTTGTACATGAAATGTTCTTTATTATGTAAAATTTACCTTTGTTGCTAGAAGAAAGTGTATCATTGTAAAAGTGTAATTTGGAAAGGTTACGGCTAAGGAAAGACTTGGTATTTAAGCGTGTCCATTGTGACCCACCTCTCATTTCTGGGAATTTCCCATATGCATGATTACAGTTGATATATATTATTCTAGCTTAAGACTATAAATGAGAAAATGTTATGATGTTTATGAATTGTATTATGATATAACATGCAAAGATTTAATGATGACTTAAACTTATAAGAAAATGATCCTTTGGAACCATCAGACTATAGGTGGTGAAAAGGTAATTTTAGCCCCCTAACCCGTTCTCTCAAAACGGTAGAGTCGGGACTTTAGCTTATCAAAAGGGATAAGTATATGCTAGTGACGACTAGTAAAATATGAGCTCATAACCTAAATTACTCCCAAAAGGGTGGAGTATAGGGTGGCCCAAGGAAAATAATGATGATGATAAGATTTTAAGTCATCAAAGGCACTAAAGAAATGAAATATGTGCATTGTGTCCATGTGTAGCTAATATTATATGACGTTCTTTTATGCATGTTATTTTGATAATGATGATGAGGAATATGATGTAATGATAAAGGAAATGTTCATTGTAAATATGACATGTTAAGAATAAGATGCATTATAAGACGCATGATTAAAAATTGACGAACCTCGGTTAAGTATTTGTCCGAACTTAAAATGAATCTTTGCATGCTCACTATTTTAGAATAATCCCGAGGTTCCTGGGACTTTGATGATGACACTATAGAAGGAGGTACCCTACTGAGAATTCTTTAGCAAGATTCTCACTCCCTTTTCTTTATTTCCGTCATTGTCTCCAGATTCAAATGGCGACATTCGTCTGCTCGTTGATACCCCTACTTGGGAATTCCACTATGATCCGTGCATCGCTCGTATCATTTTGAAGGAGAGTGCGCATTCGTGTTTTTATTTACATAGGTCGTCCATTTGCACATCCTGTCCCTAGTTATCGATTTTCTCCTACTTCTCCCTATGGCGATGAAATGGTTTTCGAACATGCACGCCCAGTTGATGAAAGGATGTTACGTTCTTATCCCGCTTCATCTGGCTGTCCATGGATTTCCGAGTATGTTCCGAGACGAGATATTCTGAAACTGATCCTTCAGAGGACACTCCTACTCATGTATATTCTGAGAGCTCTGCTCCTACTCCCACACGTGTAAGAGAGGGTAGTGAGGAAACAATTGTTCAGCCGAGGTTAGCGAGAAGGCCGTCCATGCGACTCCGACTGGTGCATCTCGTGTGTCCGTCCCGAGGGAGCTCATCGATGGATCGGTTTTATTCCCCCATTTCCGGAACAGGGGGCATACAAGGTTCTTAGTAGATTTATGTGTGTTGATGCACCCTAGTTTTAGGTTAACCTTCCCGCTGTATGCGGTTATCTAGTTTAGGGGCATGTATTTCCTTAAGTATATTTTCTTTTATGGGTTTGCATAAGATAATGATGTATGAACATAACCCACCCTTTGAGTGAGGTTATTGTATGTAAATATATGCTATAATGTGCTTATGGATGTTATATGATGGAGCCTAAGTGATATGATGTGATATATTCTTAAACGACTTATTATACCCCGCTTACTCGTTCACGTTGTACTCGGCTCATGTTTTCAATTATGTGTTTAAAAAAAAATGGCTCGTAATTTCACTAAGTATTTTCAAATTATGAAGAAAGAACCAAAGCAAGGAGTAAAGTCTAGTCATTAATCGATTCAACCTAGGTGTATCCGTTAATTACTAGGTGTTACATTTTGGTATCGAGCGATTCGATTCTCATGGAGCCCGAGGATTGGACTAGCTATGCTTCTAAAGCATAATACGTTAGTGACGTCATGTGTAGATGTTTATCATTAGGATGAGCTTGAGGATTAGAAATACATGACTATTTGTATGTTGAAAGTGCCATGGTAACTTGCTCACTTTGCATGGAATATTGGGCCCGATCACCTCGGTGTTCTTTGTTTTGTGTGTATAGGGACCAATGGCACGTCGACAACAGACTAGGAGCGCAGCACAGAATAATCAAGACAACGAGACAGCCGAAGCACTCCGCGACGTAGCAAGGACCATGAGAATGATGATGGAACGAATGCATCACGATCGTCAGCCGAATATGAATCAGGGACATGAGATTCTGAACATGCCTGCTTCGGGAGTTTCGTAAGGCAAACCCACCAATTTTCAAGGGGACACTGAATCCAAATATTGCAGATGAATGGATTCGGAATATTGAGAAGGTCTTTGCTGTAGTCCCATGCTCGGAGGAGCAAAAGGTCACATTCGCTACTCATATGCTTGAAGGTGATGCCGGTTTCTGGTGGACGGGTGTTCAAAGACTCTTGGAGACGACCGACGTGGACATTGATTGGGAACTTTTCAAGGTCCATTTTTATGAAAAGTACTTTCCGTGAGTCGCTAGAAATGCCAAGGACATTGAATTCATGCAATTTGTCCAGGGAATATGAATGTGGCCCGAGACATCGCCAGATTTGAAGAACTCATTAAGTTCTCAAGAATGTACCAAGGAAATCCGATGAGTAATCGGAAATGCATTAAATACGAGTCGTGGTTGAAGGCGAACTTAATGTGGCGATTGCACATTTGGAGATTAGGGATTTCTCTACCCTAGTTAACAAATGTCGGATTATTGAAGAAGGTCAGAGAAAACTAAACACCCCAAAGTCAGATAATATTACCAAAAAGTTGACACCTCAAGGTCGCTAGCTCAAGAGGCGAATCGACCTCCATTTCCCCCTCAATCAAGACCACAAGGGACACAAAGAAATTTTCAACAAGGAAGGCCAAACAACAACAATCGCTATAATAACAACCGCTACAACAATAACCCGAGGAACAATCACAACAACAACAATAACAACAATAAAGGGAAAGCACCACAAAGAGGTCCAGCAATACCTCCATGGCCTGCGCCATCCATGGAATGTCCCAAGTGCGGCAAGAATCATGGGAGCATGCCATGTCGAGCCGGAACAAACGTGTGCTATCGGTGTGGAAAACCAGGTCATTACTCCGGAGAATGCAGGGAAAGGAACCCGCCAACCCCAATCCCAAGCCGCAATACCAGGGAAGGGTATTTCTTGTTATATCTTTGAAGAAACAACGAAGTCACGAAATCTCGTGGAAGGTAAGGGTAATATGCATGGTAAAGACTTAATTGTACTATATGATTCTGGCGCTTCTCATTCTTTTATCTCCCATTCATGTGTTAAAAGCCTTAATTTACCTATGACTGAGCTTCCTTTTGACCTTATTGTTTCTAGCCCGACTGGAAAACCCGTTAGGACTTGTAAATGTTGTTTAGATTGTAGTTTTATTATAGATAATAGATCCTTTGTTTTAGATCTTATTTGCTTACCCATGCGAGGTTTAGATGTGATTCTTGGCATGGATTGGCTTGAGGCCAATCGTGTCTTTGATTAAGCTGTTATGAGAAAACCATCACTTTTCTTCGTGTTCCTATAGCACCTAGGAAACCCATAAGACTTTACATAAGCTTTTGTGGAAATGGATTGTGGTAAGGGTGAGAGTAAAGGTTACATTTTCTTAGCCGCTAGTGATGTAGACTTTGAGCAAAGTATCGATGAGATACCGATAGTAAGAAATTATCCTGAAGTATTTCCAGATGAGATACTGAGTTTCCCCAAGAGAGAGATAGAGTTTTCCATAGAATTGCTTCAGGGTGCGGGACCTATATCCATAGCCCCATACAGGATGTCCCCATTAGAATTGACCGAGTTAAAAACTCAATTGGAAGATTTATTGGAGAAAAAGTTTGTTAGGCCTAGTGCATCACCTTCGGGAGCCCCTGTGTTGTTTGTAAAGAAAAAGGATGGGAGTATGAGGATGAGTGTAGGTTATATAAAGTAACGGTGAAAAACAAGTATCCTCTGCCTAGGATCGATGATTTGATGGACCAACTGAAAGGTGCGGTAGTGTTTTCTAAGATAGATTTGAGGTCAGGCTACCATCAAATTAGAGTGAGAGATGAAGACATACCTAAAACGGCCTTTCGCACTCGATACGGCCATTTTGAGTTTGCAATAATGTCCTTTGGGTTAACCAATGCTCCAGCTATTTTTATGGATTACATGAATAGGATCTTTCGGCCCTATTTAGATCAGTTTGTAGTTGTCTTTATAGATGACATTCTCATATATTCTAAGACCCATGAAGAGCATGAATGCCACCTGACCATAATACTGGAGATCTTGAAGGAAAAGAAACTATATGCCAAGATTTCCAAGTGTGAGTTTTGGTTGGATAAGGTGCAATTTTTAGGGCATGTAGTATCTAAGAAAGGAATTGTTGTAGATCCTAGTAAGGTAGAAGCGGTAGTAAATCGGGAAAGACCAACCACATGAATCAAGTAAGGAGCTTTTTAGGTTTAGCCCAGGTTATTACCGTCGATTTATCAAGGGATTTTCCCAGATTTCCCTACCTTTGACCAAGTGACTAGGAAGAACACCCTTTTTCATGGACCCTGAGTGTGAAAAGAGCTTTCAAGAGTTAAAACACAAGCTAACCTCTACCCCTGTTTTAGTGTTACCCGACCCCAATGTGCCATTCGAGGTGTATTGTGATGCTTCAAAAAAGGGTTTAGGTTGTGTATTGATGCAAGATAGGCAAGTGGTGGCCTATGCATCAAGACAACTCAAGCCACATGAGGCAAACTACCCTACCCATGACCTTGAGTTAGCTGCCGTCGTGTTTGCTCTAAAGATTTGGAGACACCATTTATATGGAGTTAAGTTTGAGGTGTTTTCCGATCACAAGAGTTTGAAATATCTCTTTGATCAAAAGAGCTAAACATGAGGCAAAGGCGATGGATGGAGTTCTTGAAAGATTATGATTTTGGATTGAACTACCATCCTGGTAAAGCTAATGTAGTAGGTGATGCTTTGAGTAGGAAGTCCTTACAAGTGTCCCGTTTGATGGTGAAGGAGGTTGAATTGATTGAGCAATTTAGGGACTTAAACCTAGGAATGACTTTGACCACTAAGGGCATCAGAGCTTGTCATCTTAGAGTGACAAGTGAGTTCAAAGAAAGGATTGTTCAAGCTCAAGGGGACGATCTTTGAGTTTCAAGAGACTTTAGGGGCAGTGAAGGTAGGAAAGTTGATAGGTTTTACCCAAGGAATGGACGATTTGTGGAGGTTTAAAGGTCGAATATGTGTACCTGCTAGTGGTGGCCTCGGAAACGATATTTTGGAGGAAGCCCATAAGAGCCATTTACCCTTCATCCTGGTGCCACCAAGATGTATCAAGATTTGAAGAAGATGTTATGGTGGCCTGGGATGAAGAAAGATGTGGGCACATGGGTGAGTAAGTGCTTGGTGTGTCAAAAGGTGAAGATTGAACACCAAAAACCCTCTGGAATGCTGCAACCTCTGTCGATCCCTGAGTGGAAGTGGGATAGTATCTCCATGGATTTTGTGACTGGATTACCGAGGACCCAAATGAATCATGATACCATATGGGTAATCGTGGATCGATTGACTAAGTCAGCCCACTTTTACCTATTAAGGTGACTTATTCCTTGGATAGGTTAGCACAATTATATATTCAGAGATAGTAAGGTTACATGGGGTGCGATCGGCGATAATCTCGGACCAAGGATCTGCGGTTTAAACGTCACGATTTTGGGGAGCCTTTCAAAAGGCATTTGGTTCAAAGTCGTGTCTAGCACGGCCTATCACCCCCAAACAGACGGTCAATCTGAAAGAACTATCCAAACCTTGGAGGATATGTTAAGGGCATGTGTTTTAGATCAAAGGGGAAGTTGGGATAAGTACACACATCGATTGAATTTGCATATAACAACAGTTATCATGCAAGTATCGATATATGGCACCGTATGAGGCCCTCTATGGACGGAAATGTCAATCTCCCTTATGTTGGTATGAACCCTGAGAGCAAAGTTTACTCGGACTGATATTGTGAGGGAAACAACGGAACAAATCAAGAAGATTAGGGATAAGATTCTTCTTGCTCAAAGTCGACCGAAAAACTATGCGGACAAGCGGTGAAAACCGCTAGATTTTCAAGAAGGGGACCACGTGTTCCTAAGGATCACCCCCACCACAGGCATAGGCCGAGCAATAAAAGTAAAGAAATTGAGCACCAGTTTCTTGGTCCGCTTGAAATCCTTACCAAAGTAGGACTCGTAGCCTACCGTATAGCCCTACCCCGAGTCTATCCAACCTTCATGATGTTTTCCATGTCTCTCGATTAAGAAAGTATCAATCGACCGAGTCATGTACTAGAGCCAACATGTACAATTAAGAGATAACCCGACATTTAACTTACTACCCACGAGAATCGTCGACCGATGAGTTAAGCGATTAAGGAACAAGGTTGTACCCTGGTCAAAGTAGCATGGGACAGGTGAAACCGAAGAACTTACATGGGAGCTGGAATCAAACATGAAAGCACAATACCCGAGTTGTTCTCAGTGCTTGAATTTCAGGCGAAATTCTTTTAAGGAGGGAGTAATGTAACGCCCCAATTTTCTTGTCATTAGAAATTACTCAATTACCGATTACTGTGAGGTAATTATTACATAAGATTTGAGGCCGAATAATCCTCAATAAAGGAATATAAAATTAGAAGAGAGCTTACGAGCGATTCATGCCAGAGTCCCAAATCCCAAATTTCTGTACGTATAAAATGACCAAAATGCCCCTGAAGTTATTTTACTCAGAAAATGAGGATTGTGGGCCCCACCTATTCTCAAGGGGATATTTTGAGGATAATAAGGGATTGTTTGTGTTATGTGTGTTAATAGAGCGAAGGATCTCAATTTTGAGTTCGACGCCGGAATGACCAAAACGCCCATGCGGTCGCTTTAACTCGGATGTGCGTGTCGACTGAGCCCGAACCTCACTAAAATGTTTTAAAATGTGTTTTTAAGCCATGATTAACCATTGGTTAAGCTCGGGTGGCCTCGGGCAATTTTTAAGTGAAAGTACGATTTTGCCCTGCTTTTGGGGCGTTTTGCGAATTCGGGATTTTTGATTCAGTATACCAAAACCTAAGCAATATTAGGCTCAAATTAAAGCTTATTAAATTCTAAATATTAATCTAGAGTCAAAATTATGTATTTAGATTGATTAGAACCCAAAATTGCTCAAAAACACCCAAATTGCTTACTAATTCACTTAAACCCTTAACCGTAAATTCTCTAAATTACATGAATACCTTGCCTACACCTAAATAATGCATGGAACACACAAATTTCACTTCTTTGGGCTGTAATGGACAGAAATTATTGATGCCATTATGCAGCTGAATTATTGCCAAAAGTTGCACTAAAACAAAATGTCAAAATGTCACCATAAGAGACATAATTCCTTAATTTCATACAACTTTGTCTAAAATGATTTTTCCTCCCTTATTTCTCCTGCAAAATTCCGTCCACTACCTCATCATTTTGGCCAATTAGAAGCCTCAAAATCTTCTATAAATAGGCTTGCTTGAGTGGTCTTGGAATGCTTGGTTCATAACTAGTTTTTAGGAGCACCAAAAACTTTCTTTCTTCCTCCTCTTTGGCTGAATTCTTTCTTCAATTTTTCAAAGAGATTTTGTTTCATTTCACTTCAAGAAACCAAGTTCTCTTCCTCTTCTTCAACTCAGATTAGGTAGGGAGTAGTTTCTAAATTTATTTCTATGCTTTGAGGAGTTGTGTTTTTAGCTCAAAATGATGAAATTATGAACTTGCCTTAGCTTTTCATTTTGGTTTTCCTCTTCAATTTTTCTTTAACCAATTCAACCATATGGCCTAGGTGGAACTAAGATGATGGCTTGATGATGAGGACCTTGAGGGTGGGTTGTAAATCCATCACAAGTTAGGCCTCTAAAGCTTGAAAATTCCACTTGATGCAAAACTTTAAAGAATAATGCTTTATGATGCTAAAACAATGATTTTTAGTTTAGAACTTGAAAGATGTATTTTTCCTTTTATGTTTTATTTCTTGTTAAGATATGTATTGGGTTGAATTTATAATTCTTTTAAAGTCTTGAAGGAGCTCTAGTAAAGAAACAAAATGAATTTGCATCCATGATTAAGTTTATGCTTTGCATAACCATGTTTACCTTCTATGTCATCACTAAATTTTCAAGAATGAATAAATGAACTTGCATTTCTCATGTTTAAATTCCAAGCTTGTATCTCATGTTTATGTTTCAAGTCATCACTTAATCTTTCAAGATAATAAAGAGGTTGCATCTCATATTTAATTTATGCTCTCACTATATTTTATAATGGCTAAAAGAATCAACGCATGGCATGTTTATTTTATGCCATCACCTAAAGATCCTAGAGCTCAAAGACTTGCCCATGTATCACAAGCAAAGAAATATGATTATTGGAGTTAAAGAATTTATTCTTTAAAAAGTCTTGAGATTGGAGCTTAAAAAGATGTAATAATAATATTCTCTTCTCCCTCTCTTTGGTCCTGCATGGACTACCGCCGCTCAGGTTTCTTAATATTCTCTTCTCCCTCTCTGGTCCTGTATGACTACCGCTCAGGTTTCTTAATATTTTCTTCTCCCTCTCTTGGTCTGTGCGGATTACCGCCGCTCCAGTTTCTTGTATCATGCTTATATTTCAAGTTCTTGCATCATGTTTAATTTTCAAGTCATCACCTTAAATCTTAAAGATAAAGAAATGGAATTGCATATCATGTTTATAATTCCAAGCTATCACCTTATAAAGATAAGATTAAAATAAGGTTGCATAGCATGTTTATAATTCTAAGATGTCACCTAAATCTCTAAAGCTCAAGACTTACTCCTTTTATCTTAAGTGAGAATTTTAATTGTGAAGATCCTCCCAAATTTGACAAAAGAACTAGTTTCTAAATGAGTTTTAAGGCTTTGCAAGGATTTTACGGGGAACTAGTATTTTATATGCACTTAAAATATGATTCTATGTAATTGCATGAGGTTCATGATTCGCCATCGATCCGAGTTTAGTATCAATGTGTGATAATGATTTGATATGATTGAAGTTGTGATAATTATGGTTTATTGTTAAGAGAATGATTCATAATTGGTTTAGTAACTAATTAGTTCTATAATTGATAATTCCATGTAAGGATTGGATGCTTATTAAGTGCTTGATATCATTGAATGATTTCCTGGCTTGCATGTTATAGTTGCTGTTGCAAATAATGAGAATGCTTGTACATGAAATGTTCTTTATTATGTAAAATTTACCTTTGTTGCTAGAAGAAAGTGTATCATTGTAAAAGTGTAATTTGGAAAGGTTCTGGCTAAGGAAAGACTTGGTATTTAAGCGTGTCCATTATGACCCACCTCTCTTTCCTGGGAATTTCCCATATGCATGATTACAGTTGATATATATTATTCTAGCTTAAGACTATAAATGAGAAAATGTTATGATGTTTATGAATTGTATTATGATATAACATGCAAAGATTTAATGATGACTTAAACTTATAAGAAAATGATCCTTTGGAACCATCAGACTATAGGTGGTGAAAAGGTAATTTTAGCCCCCTAACCCGTTCTCTCAAAAGGGTAGAGTCGGGACTTTAGCTTATCAAAAGGGATAAGTATATGCTAGTGACGACTAGTAAAATATGAGCTCATAACCTAAATTACTCCCAAAAGGGTGGAGTATAGGGTGGCCCAAGGAAAATAATGATGATGATAAGATTTTAAGTCATCAAAGGCACTAAAGAAATGAAATATGTGCATTGTGTCCATGTGTAGCTAATATTATATGACGTTCTTTTATGCATGTTATTTTGATAATGATGATGAGGAATATGATGTAATGATAAAGGAAATGTTCATTGTAAATATGACATGTTAAGAATAAGATGCATTATAAGACGCATGATTAAAAATTGACGAACCTCGGTTAAGTATTTGTCCGAACTTAAAATGAATCTTTGCATGCTCACTATTTTAGAATAATCCCGAGGTTCCTGGGACTTTGATGATGACACTGTAGAAGGAGGTACCCTAGTGAGAATTCTTTAGCAAGATTCTTACTCCCTTTTCTTTATTTCCGTCATTGTCTCCAGATTCAAATGGCGACATTCGCCCTGTTCATTGAAACCCCTACTTGGGAATTCCTCTATGATTCGGTGCATCGCTCATATCATTTTGAAGGGAGGTGCTAGCTCGTGTTTTTATTTACATAGGTCGCCCATTTGCACATCCTGTCCCTAGTTATCGATTTTCTCCTACTTCTCCTATGGCGATGAAATGGTTTTCGAACATGCACGCCCACTTGATGAAAGGATGTTACGTTCTTATCCCGCTTCATCTGCTGTCCATGGATTTCCAGTATGTTCCGAGATGAGATATTCTGAAACCGATCCTTCAGAGGACACTCCTACTCATGTATATTCTGAGAGCTCTACTCCTACTCCCACACGTAAGAGAGGGTAGTGAGGAAACAGCTTGTTCAAATTGAGGTTAGCGAGAAGGCCGCCCATGCGACCTCACTGGTGCATCTCGTGTGTCCGTCCCGAGGAGCTCATCAGTGGATCGGATTTATTCCCCCATTTCCGTGACAAAGGCCATAGAAGGTTCTTAGTAGATTTATGTGTGATCATGCACCCTAGTTTTAGGATAACCTTCCCCGCTTATGGAGTTATCTAGTTTAGGGGCATGTATTTCCTTAAGTATATTTTCTTTTATGGGTTTGCATAAGATAATGATGTATGAACATAACCCACCCTTTGAGTGAGGTTATTGTATGTAAATATATGCTATAATGTGCTTATGGATGTTATATGATGGAGCCTAAGTGATATGATGTGATATATTCTTAAACGTCTTATTATACCCCGCTTACTCGTTCACGTTGTACTCGGCTCATGTTTTCAATTATGTGTTTAAAAAAAAAAATGGCTCGTAATTTCACTAAGTATTTTCAAATTATGAAGAAAGAACCAAAGCAAGGAGTAAAGTCTAGTCATTAATCAGATTCAACCTAGGTGTATCTGGTTAATTACTAGGGTGTTACAATCGGTATCGGTTTTCCTTGGGCGCCCAATTGTGATGGATTTTTACCTATTAAAAACAAACTTTAGTGAAAAGAAAAAGACAAAAACATAGCTATTGGTTAGAAATGATCGAGCTGAGTCTTGATGTGAGTATCTTTGATGATAACTGTTCCTCAGAACGTCTCGTTCAAAAGTACTAAGTCATGGGTATTGCCATGAGACCAAGACAATGCAGAGAAATAAGGATTTTTCATTCATAAAGGGATATTGTACCCATTGTCCCCTTTTGTTTTACATTCACTTCCAAAACGAGAAAAGAAAATACATCATGAAGCCATAAAGGCTTTTCTCAACATCTTTCAGCAATCATTTGTTTCATTCTCCCAATCAAGTCTCTACAGTAGTCAACAAAATTACAAATCTCAATCGGGGTCTTGAAAGGGATTATTCCTTGTTCAGCCAATCCTAAATAGCTTGGAACATCTTCTATGGCCGCATTAGCCAATCCTGCCAAGTTTGAGAAGCGAGTCTTCAGCTCATGAATAATGTGGTTCTGATGTTGTATTTCAGAATCCAAACTTGCAACTCTTTCCTTTTCTTCTTCCAAATAAGAACCTGATATTCCATGATCTCATCATTCATGTGTTGGCTCAGCTCTCCAATCTTCCCTTGGTATTCATTGTTCAATTCTTCCATTTGTTGTTTCATTTGCTCTTGGCCTTTTAATGCAGCTTCTTCAGCAATTTTGGCCTTTCGAAGCAGGTCTTTCAATTGTTGATTTTCAGCTAGCGCTTTGTCACGCTTTTGCCTCCGAAGTCCAAGCTCTTTGTTGGCGACTGTGAGGCATTCCTTGGTTTTCATCATGTGTTCATGCCCCATCTTCAATTTCTTGCTTGTTCCTTCTAGAGCTTGATCCTTTTCAGTGCTTTCTCGTTTTAACGTCGTGTAGTTATGGCGAACACTTTTCAACTCAGCTTCTATTTGCACCTTTTCTTGTTCAACCTTGTCTAGTTTCTCCTTCACTTTCTTGATTTCTTCATTTTCATGGAAACCCCAGGTTGATACATTGTCCAGAGGAGTAATAGTTATGACTTTGAAGGGCAGCTTGATCTCTTGAGCCCTATTTTTCACCCATTGATGATAACTTTCTTTCACAGCACAACTTCTAACTCCCGCTTCCTTTCCCTTCTTGACAACCTTGTTCCAAGCGGACCGGATCTTACGGAATAGGTCAATGTCTTTGGAGTCTTGATAATATGAGACGAATGGAGTAATCGCAGCTGTAAGGAGGTCCCATCATGGGATACCGAACCGCGTAATACCAAGACAGATTGTAGTTTATGCATCCTCGGGTACCCATGAGAGGTACATTTGGAAAGCTTCCAGACCGATAAATCGTAGTTTGACCTCCTCCCTCCAAGGATACCATCGTATCATCTTTTCATCCAATTTGGCCAGGTCTTGAGCCCACTCTTGTCCATTCTTCTTCTTAATATTATACATTCGTAGGTCTTCAATCTGACAAGGTGCCTTGTAATTCCTCCGAATATGTGCTAAGTAACCCACACATATAGCATTGGTAAACAAAGACAGAATTCTCTTACCATTTCTCTCATGGCAAAAGTTCGTAGTACAATAAACATCTGCCAGGAGGGCTGGATTAGGATTATGGCCATGGAACTTGCGAGCAAGGAATACGCCAATAGCAGCAAAGTCTACAAGGCCTTCAATGTTCTAAATAAGACAAAGGTCAGTAGATGGTGAGGGCAAGACATCTGCAAGAGTATCCCAATCTTCTGCTTGTGCTAGATGGTGCATGTGCTCTTCCAGGTAATCTCTTGAGAATCCATAGGTCCCATTCCTACATTTCTCAGACTTCATGCATTCTTTACACCTACCCTTAGGACAGCTTGATAGGGTTTGTAAAGAAGGATAATGGCCTTGGTAGTGATAGGGTTTTTCTCCTTCTAGTGGTAACCCTGCATCTTCTCAAATTCTTCGACGGTAGGTGCTAGTTGGAAGTCTTGAAAAGTGAAACATCGGAGCGGAGGATCATAGTACTGTGCCAGTGCTGTGATTGCTTCTTCTTGTTCGTCCACTTCTAAGAGATTCAAGATCTTTCCATACCTTCTGGTGAGAGACAAGCGTTGTGGTGACTTCAACAACTGACCCAAAGATCTCGTGCTTTTAGTTTGGTGTCTTGGCTTTGAGACGTAGAGTTCTTTTCAACTTTTCACCCTTTCCGACTGCCTGCCTCATATTTGTTTCCATTTTCCCAAAGATACTCACAAAAGATTTCAGTTCGACTTTCTAACAAACCTGCCATAATAGAAAGAAAAATTTAATTTAAATAAAAGAAGGAATAGTAAACAATTTAGGAAATGAACAGAAATTATGTACAAAGAACAAAGATAGGAAATTATGTACAAAGAAAGGAGTTAAAGAAAATGCATGCTCTCTTTGTGTCCTATATGAGGTAAATTCTGGAGGTTAATTCTATAGTTCTATGGTCGTTCTACCTTGTGAACACTTTCACTGGGTGGATCTACATTCTCAGAGTTCTACGGCCTCTAGAGTTAAGATTCATTTCAGAATGTTACCCACAACAAACAGTGAACCGCTAGATGTAGGGTATTCATGAAAGAATCACACTCTAGATGAGATTTTCGCGATAACCAAACAGGATGAACATCCAAAATGGCTACCGCTACACAATCTCTTACCTATCTCAAGTTACACTGCATCTGGTATAGGGCCCCACTCATTTGTGATTAACGTGTAAGTGTTGTGTGTGAAGAGAGCATACAAACCTGAAACCCTAAGACTACCCATGACTAATACCTGCAAAAACAACTCAAGCAAATATGTACAGAACCCAATAACAGTCATCTATCCTAAGGTTTTAACAAACAAAACTATCACTATAAATAAACGCATGAAAAGCGAAATTCTGTAAAGAGACGAAACATACAATATGAGACAAAGTAAAATAAAGAAAGGAAAACAAACATCAAGAGGCTATATTTAATTTGCACAACTAATTAGAACAGGCCTGACTCTCTTGGAATCCCCAGTGGAGTCGCCATCCGTGCAATGGGATCGCGATTTTGGGACTGGTGAAAAAAGAATATTTGTGTTGAAAATATTGGAGTCGCCACCAAGTTCATTTAAAATTGGGAAAACGCTGGAAAAACCCATTTTTAGAGAAGTAGTCTTGGAAACCAGTTTGAGTTCGGGAGTCGGTTATGTATAGGGAAGGGCAGGAATTTAATCCCACGCACCCTAGTACACCCGCCCTGACTGCACTTTGATTAATTGTGCAAATTATTAATAACCTTTGGAATATTTATTTTATTCTATTTATAATGAAACTATAAATAAAAGAAACTTTAAAAGAAACTTCAGGAATACCAAACTCACACAATTCTGTATCCAAAAAATTAAGTCAACAAGCCGTCACGGCTAAATTAACATTTTTATTTGAAATAAAAAAGGAAGAAAATTAAATCGGAAATTAAAATAACCAATAAATATTTACTTAATAAGATAAGAAGAAAATTATTTTTATGTATTTTTATAAATCACTAGAAACAAATATAAAAGAGAACAAACATTTTTGAGGAAATTTTCAATCATTGTTCGCCACAACTCAAATGTTCGAAATATCGAGTTAACAAACCGTTACGGCTAAACTAACTCTTTATCTACAATAACAAAAGTTAAATAAAATATTTTGAAATAAAATTATTAGGAAAAAGAAACCTATAAATAAAACAAAATATATGAATAGCATAAAAAAAAAAATAGGGAAATTATTTACAAATAAATTAAGTGGTGAAAAGTTAATTTTGAAAAAAAGAATTTTAGAATATTAAGCTGTCACAACTAAAATATTCCAAAACATAAAGTTAACAAACCATCGCGGTCAAATTAACTCTATTTTTTAAAAAAAAAACTTTGAATATTAAGCCGTCGCAGCTAAAATATTCTGAAGCATGAGATTAACAAACCGTCTCGACTCAATTAACCTCTCTCTTTTTCTTTCTTTTTTTTTATACAATTCATCAATTAATTAAATATATAAATTTCAATAAAACACTCAAGTACTTATTTTGAATCAAAAATGAATAAAACTTCTCTTTTTAGACAAAAATTCTAATTTTAACGGGAACCTACAAAAGTAAACACAAATAACTTAAATGAACATATAAGCACATAAAATAATTAAACCAAGAGAAAAAAATAATTCATAACCTAATTACACACAAAACGCATAATCACATAAAATAACAAAACTAAATAAGCAATTCACAAATGCAAATACACAAAATACGTACAATAATTAAACTAGAAATGTAAAATATTACAATTTACGATTAATTTTAATTGAAACACATAAACATAAAATATTTAAACTAAAAAAGTAAAATAAACACAATTAAGTAATTAAGTCAATCAAAATATATAAATAAAATATAATAAAAAAAAGATTAAACTCGTAAACATAAACGTAACATACCACAAAATATGTGAAAATAATTAAACTAAGAGAACAAAGGTTCTAATTACTATTTTCTCTTTTTTCAATCAATGGAAACATTAATACTAAATTTTCCGAAATAATAAAATGAAGTAAAATGAAATTAAATCGAATAACTTGTTTTTTTTTCTATTTTTTTTTTACAATTACCTAATTTTGTTCGAATAAAAAAAAAGAACATATGTTACAAATTCTCTCCTCTTCTTTGTCAAAATATTGAAATATTTATTACAAACTCAAAGTAAAACAATACTTTTATTTAGGTCTAAACTAAAACGAAATAAAACTAATCAAGTAAACAAAACCAAAATCTAAATCATCAAAATATAACAGCCTCAATCTAAGAACATAAATAAAATAACTAGTATATACAAACTTCAATAAAATTTATTATTATATTTTTTCGAGACACCCCTTTTTTTATAAAAGAAATACACATATATAAATTTAAATAAACTCTTCACTTTAGTTTAATATGCAAAATTCAAATCCACATAATTAATACATACATATATTTGAATAAAAATAATAAAAAAAAAACTCTCTCTCTCCACACTCACAAACACACTCACCCACACACAACTCACCCTCACCCACTCACTCAAACTTATCCACACGCACACACTCACGGATCACTCTCTTTCTCACTCTCTCACACACTTATACACAATGATCTCTCACCAACACTCACACACACGCACACTGTACTTTGTCACTCTCTCCCTATATTTCTCACACACATGACACTTTAACACATACACATAGAGAGAGAGAAGTGAACTGAGAGATAGAGAGGGACACAGCGAAGAGAGATTTGCGAGAGGGAGAAGAAAGTCACGGCGACGGTGTATGGCACCAGGGAGGGAGGACACCGCGCGGAGGTGAGGTGGCAGGCAGGTGTCTGCGAGGAAGCGGAGGCTGCGCAAGGCCACGGTTCGTACTTACGGCGGCGGGGATGCGCCGCGAAAGGGCAGATCGCGACGAGGGGAAGAGGCGGAACGCAGCACGGTGGCGGTCCACGACAGCCGCTAGGATAAAGGCCGATCCGGTTGTATGCACGAAAGGAAGGAAGACATGGCGGCCAAGGAAGAGGCCGATCTGAAGGTCTGGGGGTTAGTTCATGGTTGTTTGATGGAAGGTTGTATTTCACGGTGGTGGTGATTTTATGAACGGCGGCTGAACTCGGAGGTGGTGGTGGTGGTGCTTCACTGGCAAGGTGGGCTTCGTGGAGGTGGAAGAGGGGAGGTATTGGAGAAGAGAAGGGACAGTGGTGATGGTGGGAACGTGGTGGGGCCAATCTGGTGGCGGCTTGAAGGCGGAGACTGGTTGTGGTGGGTTGAAGGTTCAAGACCGCGGTGGTTTAGGGAGTTGGGTTCGTGGTGGCTCGAGGAGTTGGAGGTTCGGTGGGGCGACGGTGAAGCCGGGTTCGAGATTGATGGAGGTGGTGGTTGAGCTGGGAATGGAGTAGTGATGATGTTGATGATGGCGGTTGTGGGTGGTTGTGGTGGAGGGTGTTGATGAGGGTGAAAATGATGATGAAGGAGATGGAGTTGATGATGTTGAAAGGGGAAGAGGCCGCGGCGGAGCAAGGGAGGCCGCGGCCTCACTGTATTTTTTTTTATCAATTTTTTTTTTTTTAAGGAAAAAAAAATGATGCTGATGAATACCTAAACTGCTGCTGCCTCTGATTTTCTTCCTTCTGGTTGTATGTGGACTGGTTCTTGTTGATTTTTTTCAGGTTCTCTAATTGATGTTCTGATGTTTTTGTTCTCTGACGATTTTTTTGTTGATGATTCTTTTCTGATCACATCCCTCCTCTTTTTTATGTGTATTGTTCTCGGATCCCCATTCTACCGAAAGAGAGTCTAACCTTTTGCAAGGACATCATCATTTGGTTTTGATTTTTTTTTTTTTTTTTTACTTTACTTTCACCTATCCCCATGCTCTCCCGTGATGAATTAGAGAAGACTAGAGCCCGTGACTCCTCTGCTTTCCTTTTTTTTTTTTGAAATAAATAAAATTAAAAACTAGTAATTAATTATTAAAGAAACTATAAATAATAAATCAAGTGCAAATTTTTGGATTTTTGTTAAAAGGTTGAACAAAATCAGGTGTTCACACCTGGCCACATGATTCAGGATTGCAAAGTGATGTCCCTACGATTGAACGCCATTTTTAAACCCCAACGCCAAGGACGAGTGTTTACGATCAATGCCTAAGATACCTCCCACACTAACACCCGAGGTAAGCATAGGATAAATGATAGGATGTTAGTTACGCTTCTTAATTCTGATTCCACACTTTCATTAGTAGTTTATGATCATGTGGAATCTTTATGACTCCTTGATTCATGTCCCTTTGATCTTTGGTGATTTTCTTGCATTTGTTCATATTCGAGTATCCTTGTAAATGTTTGACTTTGACCTTTCCATTGGAATTAAGATACCCTCTTTTTGAACTCTCAAACCTAGCTACATTTATTGCTCCTTTTCAAAATAAATAAAGATAAAGATGAGTTATCCTACCCTTTGAATTTTTCCTTGTACGAGCTGTGAGAATTGATTTTACCTAACATAGTCACTTGCGCCAGCCGAAACACATTCTTCAAAAGTGCTTGGAGTGTTGGTCAACCCTCATATTGCCTGTTTTTCATAATTGCTCTCATTTCTTCTATTTTGACCCATCATAATCGTGTACACATAACAAATTTCGAGGGTGAAATTCTTTTTAAGGAGGGGAGTAATGTAACGTCCCGATCTTTCCTTGCGAACAAATCACCAAAATGCCCCTGAGATCATTTCTGCCCGAGAATCGAGAATAGTCAATTCCAACTAACCTCAAGAGGTTAGTTTTACAATTTAAGGGGATTAATTGTGTTGTGCATGATGTTAGAGGTGAAAATCTCAGTTTTTGGTTTTTCTGAGCGAAATTACCAAAATACCCTTGCGGCTAATTAATACAGAATTAATTGCCAATTGGGCTCGAATTTCACCCGGAAGTTTGGAATGTCGTTTCTAAGAATTGTTTAATGTCTGTATAAGCCCGAGTGGTCTCAGGGAGTTTTTGTGTAAAAATTACTATTTTGCCCCTAATTAAGGGCATAATAAGCTTAATTGCATGATTAACAAAACATAGGCAATATTAGGCTCTAATTAAAGATTAATTAATTTTAATTATTAATCTTGAGTCAAAATAATTATTTGAGGTTAATTGAGGTTTAAGATTGCTTAGAAAAAGCTAAATCCTTTTTAAAATCAAAGTGGTTTTATGATATCAAAGAGTTAAAAAGGTGAATAGTATTCATCCCATGATTTAAGGAAATGTGTTGGCTTTTGAAATTCAAAATAATTGAGTTTAATTCAAATTAAATGAACTTAACTCCTTTAAATATTTATGACCACTCTTTAACTATGATCTTGAGATTCCTAATTACATAATTATCAACCCAAACATCTAACTACCTATTCCTAACCTTTTTTTCTAATTAAATCTACCTCTAATTCATATCCTAACCTACATTAAGATGAAACTTGGCCTCCAAGTTCCCCCCCAAAATTGATAAAACTTGGCCACTAAGTTCTTCTCATTCTTCTATAAATACATATGCAAGGAAACCCTCATCACACTATTTGTCCATTTCTTGCAATTCTTGTTCAAGAATCCTCAAGTTTCTCTTTAGTTTCTCAAAGAGTTCTTCTTCTTCTTCTTCATTTCCTCCAAGAACCACCACTTATCACCACCTCTCAACCTCAAACCACCACACAACCACCATAGATCTTTCTTTAAACACCTAACCTCTCCATTTTCATGATCAATCCCAAGACAAATCTTCATTCCTCTTTTTTTCTTCTCTTAGCAGAAACTACTTCCTTGCTTCAAGCAGGAATTGTTCTTTTCATCTCAAGACCAAGCTCTCTCTTTTCTTTAGTAGGGAGTTGTTTTAAAGATTGCTATTCTTTTCTTGTGTTTTACTCTTGGATTGAAATATTATAATGTTGGTTCTCTCTTTTCTTTTTTTCGGCTTCTTATCTTCCTTTTTCCTCTTCTTCATTTTCGGCCTTGATGGCCTATATAATGGAGAAACCATGGCTTGATGATGAGGATCTTGGGTGTTGGTTATAAAACTATCATTTATTTGACCTCTAAAGCTTGAAGGTTTCACTTCTAAGAGTTTTTGGCAAACAAAGATATTATATTGTTTTAAAGAGTTAAATGGTAATCTTGAGCCTAGGACTCAAAGAAATAATACATGGATTGCATTCATATTTATATTTCAACTCCTTGCATTGCATATTTATATTTAAACCTTACATTTCATATTTACGTTTATGTCATTACCTAAATAATTAAACTCGAAACCTACCTATTTCAACCTTAAAGTTGATTGTTGATTTAGAGTGAATACTCTCAGGGGCCTAGAGCACTAAAATAAAGAATTGGACTTACATTCATATTTATATTTCTTGCCTAGCATATTTACCTTTCAAGCCATCACCTAAACTTAAAGATTAAAACTAGAGCTTGCATTTTCATATTTATATTCAAACTTTGCATATCATATTTATGTTTCTCTTGCCATCACCCTATAATGCCAAGATTAAAAATGAAGTTTGCATTGCACGTTTAAATTAATGCCATCATTTAGTTAACCTAGTGCTCCAGACTCACCTTTTCAACTCACATGGGAGCTTTGACTCATGGGAGCTTTATAAATATAAATATCCTTTTGTTAAGCTCTCTAATGATGCTACTAATTTAATGCTATTATTTGTGTTACTATAGGAATAAGAATTGATTATAAGAGCATTCCTTGATCTAGAATTAATCCTAAGAAAAACTAGTTACTAGAAATACTTACTTCACAATTTTGTATGCTCTTAGGAAATTAAATTTTGGTTGCAATCCAAACATTTTCAGAATTGATGTATGTTGTTTGGAGTGCTCTTAACATGCAAAATTTGTTATTAATGGGTATGTTAGTCATTTTTGATAGTTAAGAAAAGTCTAGTAATTAGAAAGAACCGAAAAATGTGAATTCTAAGACTCTTTAAAATGAAAAATATGTTTTCTGTCCAGCATGTGATACTTAAGTAAAAATGACATTTAACACTTGGTAAATATATAGGAATCACCTATAATTGGTTTAGAACTTAATTTTAGCATTATAAGAAAAATTCGGTAAAGAGAAAGGGTCAAAAGTATAACTTATAGACCACCAAAAAGGTTCATTTCATTTTTATTTCAAATCTGTCCATATTTGTTTAGTAATGTTTTTGGGTTAACAATTAATGAGAATAATTGGGATTGATCCCTTAGATGCATAATTAAATAAATACAATAGTTGGGTTTACCCGATTAGAAGTTTAATCGATTAAAGAATTATTATGAGTGCTTGCTTTATACAGTGTTATGAATTGATGTACTTGAGGTTTATGTGATGATAATATATGTTATGATTTCACTTAAAATGTATAATATGCATGTGTGAAAGTAATAAGAAAGCATGTGACATTATATGATAAGTTGTGTTTTTGCATCTTAATATGACATGCTAATGGTAAGGTGACATAAAACATATGAAAATGATCCTCTAGACTTCCCGAATTAAAGGTTATGAGAGGTGACCCAATAAGAAAGTGATGTGTTTCCCCCTCTATTACCCCATGATAAATCTAACAAGGGCTAGTTATGTTGAGCTCATCCTAGGCGGTAAGTGCAGTAAAGTTTTGGTGTTGTTTGTATAAAATTCACCGGTGGAGGTATGATGGTTGGTTTATGAAATTCACCAGTGGAGGTATGTTGGTTGGGCTATGAAGTTCCCATAAGAGGACGAGGAAGGTATGTTGGTTGGTTTATGAAGTTCCCATAAGAGGGTGGTTAGTATGAAAGGAATTTGAAGGAATTATCATGGGTTCTCTTGCATGCATATTGAATGTGTTCCTTATGTTTCTACTTTATGTCATTATATACGTGTAATGTTGTATACGGTATTGCCATGCATTCATGACTTAGTATGCTGCATTCATAACTTTAAGATGCATGCTAAAAGACACGGCCCTCGATTAATGGTATTTTCAACTTAATAAATGAATCTTATATATGCCCATTACTTTCATAATGAAACCCGAGGTTCTTGGGGATGATGATGATGACACATGTATGGAGACAAAATACCCTACTGAGATTCTTATTTAAGTATCTCATTCCCTTTCTTTCTTTCCATCTTCATCTTTAAACAAGATCAATGGCAATGACCATGGTCTACCCTGAGATGCCGACGTAAGAGTTGCACCATGGTCCAGATCAGAGTGACGCAATGAAAGCGGAGATAAAGGCCTTCCTATTTTCAGCACTTAGAAGTTGTCTCGTCTTTGTATATACTTGTGACTTAGTTCTAGTAGATGTGCACCCTCTAGAAGTTAGTTACTTTTAATCACGTTTGGCTTTTGTATTAGCATATGCTCAGCCTTTATAGATGGGCTTGATACTATTGTTATGGCATTATATAATGGTGGAATATTCTTATATTATTAATGTTGCTATTATGATATTAAAGTCAATGTTATGACATGATGATATTCTCAATCTATGCCATACTCTGTTGTGATCTACATGTATGCTATGTGATGAATGGTTATATGCTATAACTTACCGTGAACTGCTCATAGTTTGGTCTTTAAAAAAAATAGGTTGTATTTTCCATAAACTTATTTTAAAAGTTTAAAAATCAAGTAAAATTTCTAAGAGAAAAGAATAACAACTAATGATTAACCATTATACGTCCTAGGCATATTGTGTTTAAAGTTATGGTGTTACATTATCAGGTCTATATTTTGTGGAATTAGTGAGGTATTTTGGAACTTCCTCAGCACTCACCCAAGGAAATTTGCCCAATCTTTGTCAGCAAGACAATTGACTCCAGTAGTAGGATCCCTAACCATAGTTGCTAGGTCTAACAACTCTATCTCCATGAAAACATCCCTGATAGTGGTTAAGAGAGTGGTTCAATCCTTTGCTTCTAGAAAGCAATAGAAGGCTATTCCTGGAAAGATTCTATCAAAAATGTCCAAAAAGTGTTCCCATCCTTGATAGGTAGCCACCTCTTTAAGAATCTGACTTGATTTAACAAGGCGTTATTTAGCCTTTTTCTAGGGGGTATAGTTCTTCTAGAAAAAGCTTCTTCATATGTCTCCTGCATATGAGGTTCATTAAACATAAGGAAGGCTCCTCATCTAGATGAATCTCTGTCTATTTCTCAACCTTCAGCCATGAAGAAACAAAACTTTGAAGAGAAGAAGGATAGGAACAAGTTAGGGTTTGGTGAAGTAGGAAAAAGGACAGGAAACATAGAGATGAAGTTTTGTTGAGAAAGGGTTTGCTGATTCTGAAAGGAGGGTTTGTGAAGAAATAGAAGGGATTTCAGGGAAGAGATAAAGGGCAAGATCATTTAGTGTTTGAGGTTAGGATATGGTAAAAGAGGTAACTTGTTCATGAAGATGAAGGTAAAGGTAAAAAGTAAGATGTGAGGGGTTTTAGTGATGTGACTTGGCTGAAGGTGAAGCGACATAGGAGAGAGAAACTTAGTCAGAATAGGAAAAATCTAGCCTTTTCATCCTTATTTCAAAAAGAGAGTTTTCTAACTCTTGACGTCACTTTATAAAGGAGTTACTTTCAAGTCAGTAAGGTTTACTTTCTGACCCAATGATGAAAGTTCATAACTCATCTCAAACTCATCTTCCTGTTCTGGATTCTATGCTCCCATGTAACCATCATTCTCTAATCCTCAAATTCTTCTTTCTGACTAACCTATCTTATTTCTAAACATATCATCTTCCTTCTGATCTTGGAAACTGATAACAGTTCCTCACAGAGATATGTGGTCTTGCAAACTGACATTTAATATACCGCTGATATTCTTGATCTTGCAAATTGCGCTTCTTATGTTCTCGCAAATTGACATATAACATCTTCAAGAAATTATACCTTTTTTGATGACTTCGACGCTTTGACATGACTTCAAATGGGAAATATGGATAGAGAAACCAAGAGATTTTTATGCATGGATGCTTATGCAAACCTGAAAACATTTAGAAGAAAAGAAATGTAACATCCTAATTTTTAACCCAATACTCCTAGAACGTATTTAGGTGAACCATTAGTCTATTACTCTTTTAGTCTCATTCTTTAAGACCTTTCTTTAAAGTACTTAGCTTAAAAATATAGGTAGAATTGTTTTTTAAAAACATAAACAAAACGTGAGCCTCGCATAACGTAAAAGGTCAATAACATAAAGCGTAAACATAAAAAGAATAACATAATTGGAATCATCAGCACATCATCATATAACATTAACTCCAAATATTAAGTCAAACAACATTAATAGTGTTAATGATATAGGATATCCCACAATAATACCACATTAAACATGTTGAGCCCACCTGTAAGAGTTAAGTATGCAACAACTCAAAAACCATACATACTACCTCATCATTATAAAGCTATGCTTAAGCCATAACCTTATAGTGAGTAGTTGTTACTTGTAAACTCTACTTGATCTTAGAGGAGTGTACATATATTATTACATATGAGCCTGCTTTTCATGACAAACATAAAGCGCTTTCTCTCTATGACGCTAAATTTGAACATAAATAATATGTCGAAAATATATAATTGAAGTAATCGACACTAATCAATAGTATCCTGTAACTATATCAAACCCTTACCAGTTCACGCAAGAACCCTCTAGTCTAGGTAGGGCACTACTCGAAATTCATCAAAAGCAAATAAAAAGAACTGATTAATTCTCTATCATCGATTCATCAAAACGTCTAGACCATAGTGCCAACACCAGCTAAGAATCTCCACAAAATAAATCACCATCATCGCAATCTATATAAAAATATGATAACAGCAGGAATGAGAATCAAAGATTTCCAGTAAGAAAAACACTAGTCTACTACACAGTAATATCTGATGTAGTCTTATAAATTTCTCTTATTCTAGTTGTTCATATAATACTTATCTCGTTTACTTCATTATTTCTTTATCATAAGCTCATGAATAGCTTTAGGCTTAGAAAAGAATTACTTATGATTTTTTGATATACTTCTCTTTTGATGTATTGCCTCTGTTGTAACACCTCGTGTTACAATCTGATATACTTCACTCGATATAGTATCTTGTACTATATCCTGTATAGATCTCAACATTTTCTTCTAAATACATCAATCTCAATTTTTTCTTTGTAACACCTTGTGTTATAATCTGATATAGTTCATCCCTTTAACATGATATACTTCGTTTTATTTTATCAATTTCATTTCCTCTTTGACATGGTCTTATTATTAAAGTTTATGCTTGATAGTAGAACTCATAGGATTCTTTTGATATACTCCTCTGTGGATCGTACTGTCAATGTCGCAACGTCGTCACATTACAACCTGATATAGTTCATTAGATGTAGTACGTTTACTACATCTTATCTAGAATAGCCTCGCTATTTTGAGCACGTCGCTTTCTCATAATGATGTAACGTCGTCGCAATTACAACCTGATATAGTTCTAAGGGCGTAGCACATCTACTACTACCCGTGAATCCATGAGCTTACCATTAAACAATTGATTATTACGTAAAGCTTATTTTCTTGATTTCTCTCTCTGTGTGAGACTTATTTTCTTACGTTCCCTCTCTTTATGAGGCTCAATTTCTTATACTTGTCTGAGATTTCTTTGAAATTTCATTAAATTCTTATGAGATATTTCCTTCAAATCTCTTGAATCGTTATAAGATATTTTGCTCCAAAAGTCTCTCTTAAAGTCTTACGAGATATTCAGTTAAAATCTACTAAATGTGTATGCTATATTCATGTTCTATTCAAAATCTATCTTTAAATTTTTTATGAGATTTATCAGAAAATCTGGTAAATTTTCTATGAAATATTCTAGTCAAAATCTCTTAAAATATTCTGAAAATCTCTCAAAGTTCAATTATTCATATTCATATTCATGTGCTCATGTCATACTAGTATAAGATGTTGTTATTTCATCAATTCAAAGCATCAATTTATTTTCAGCACAATTGCAGATTTCATATATTTGTAGCACAATTTAATATGCAATTCAAACCATCAAATTAGAGACTATAAAAATTCTCAATGACACTTCAATGTGTCCACAAAGTTCCATAAAAAATTCATAGTAAAAAGAGTTCTCTAGCTATGTTAAGAAAATTAGACAAATTTGGTGGTCAGAGACCACCGATTCTTAGCTAAATTCCCAAATTCCCTAATTTTTAACCTTAGCAAATGAAACTAGAAAATTAGGAATAAAAATCCTAGTAAAACCTTACGATGTCTCTAATACCCTGTAAAAATTTCAAAGGAAAAATCAATCATTTGCTATGGTAACAAAAATAGACAAATTTGCAGCTTCAGTTCCAATAGTTTAGGCAGCATAGGTACAATTTGGGTTCTTGATTTTTTAAACATAGCAAAGTGACCAAAATACCTCAAAATTTTTACTGAAGATGCCTTAACACGTTAGCTACATCATATAAAATTTTCAGCTCAATCTAAAGCCTCTAACTAAGTCAGAAAATTCATGAACAAATGCTGCCCTATTGAAAATCTGAAAATCCAGCAAATCAATTCAAAATTCATATCTATTGCATCCTTTATATTCATCCAACTCACATATACATGAATCTTGAAGATAAATTTCAGATTTCATAAAATAATTTCAAGCATATTTCAAGGATTTATATTAACAAACTAGCCAAACAATCACCAAGTAATAGACATAGATTTTTCCTACCTTCCTTCCAAGCCTTTTGCTAAACTTTCTCTAGCTTTTTCTCCTCGAATCCAAGCCTCAAACCCACTTTCTAGCCTCTATATCAGCTGCTGTTTGGACATATTTAAAGGGGAAAAATAAGGTTTTGGCTTGAGTTTGATGTAGATGAAGTGTTCTTGAACTAGTTTATGTGTTTATCTAAGTGTATCTTCCAAGAATATGGATCTTTCATGGAGTTTGAATAATAAGAACTTGAAGAAGATGGAGGAAGAAAGAAGAAAATGTGAAGCTTAGAGAAACGGAGAAGGAATGATATTTCTTTTTCTTTTTCCTTTTTATAATATCACTAACTTGGAGAGAAAGTAAGGAAATTAATATTTCCGAATCAATTTGCCTTGTATCAGTATTAGAAATATCTATATTTATTTGATTGTCCTGAGTAAAAATTATATGAGATATGATAATATCCATTATTTTTACTGCATCTAGTGTTTTGGTGTATGCTATTACCATTTCTGCATTCGATTGACGTAAAATAAACTTTATCAGGTTAAAATATATAAATACCCTTACCCTTATTTTTATCTAAGTCCTTATACTATTTATAGGGTCTCATCCATATTACTCTATATCTTTGGTTAAAAATATTATTATATTGAATTTTATTTTATTAAATAAATTTTATTTTTTTTACAAACTCCTCATATTGTTGTGATCATAACTGTGTCGATCAAAATTTTTAAAATCTTTATAGATTATTTACAATTAATTATTTTATCACAACAACACTAAAAAAAACCGGTCGTTACAAACGTGCTAGACGAGAAACATAAATATGAAATGCACTTTCATTTCTTATCTTCAAACTTTAAGTGATAGCTTGGTGATAAACGTGATATGCAAAACTCAAAAGTAAATATGTAATGCAAGAACTTGAAAAGTAAATATGGATGCAACCCATTAATTATCTTTTGAGTCCTAGGCTCAAGTTCACCACTTAATTTCTTTTGAAAACACCACACATTCTTTCCTTGCTAAAACCATTTAAAAGAGTGAAACCTTCAAGCTTTAGAGGTTACTAAGTGGTGGTTTTTTCAACCAACACCCAAGATTCTCATCATCAAGCTATGGTTCCTTCCAATGTAGGCCATTATGGCTGAAAATCAAGAGAAGGAGAAAGGAACTCAAAAATCAAAAAAGAAGGGAGAAAGAAAAGGAAAGAAGAATCAACACTTTGTCATTTCAAACCACAAGCTAAGCAAGGACAAAGAAAGACATTCTCAACATAACTCCCTGCCTTGGATGTGCTTCTTGATTGAGGGAAAGGACTTGCCCTTGGAAGATTGGAGAAGAAGAAGAAGAAGAACTCCTTGAAGTTAAGAGAAAGAGAGTCTTTGGGGTGCAAGAGAAATGAGCAAAGGTTCTTGCAAGCTCCCTAGGTGCCTATTTATAGAGGAAATGAAACATGAGGGAGGGTGAGAATGGAGGAGAAAGTGGAGCCACTTTTGGGGAGGGGGAAGGGGGAGAGAAAAATATCTCTTGGTTGTGTCATTTCAAAGTGAGGTTGTAGGTTTAGGCTAGGTAGGGTGTGACATGCTTCTTTGAGTGTTTGAGTGAACAAACTTGTGATGCATGGGGGATGGTGGCGCCATTCTTGGGGTATCCAAGGGGGAGGAAAGTATCTCATTTAATTGGGGTTTAGTGATGTATTTAGGTGTATCTTTGATTAGGCTTAAGATTAGGAGTTTGTGGTTAAGCATTTGAGTGAAAAGTTGAGTGATTAAGGATTTAGGGCATGATTAGTGAGTACTCTTACCCATTAGTGGAGTCAAACCCTATTCAATCAAGATTATCAATCATATCCTAGGTTCCTTGAATCATGGGATTAGAATAGTGAAAACACTATTCAAGATTCCATGACTTGGAGTCTTGAGTTTTTAAAAGAGGTTTGGATTTAATCTAAGCAATTTTAGGTTCTAATTAACTTTAATAAATCATTTTGACTCTAGATTAATTATGAAAATTAATTAATCTTTGATTAGAGCCTAATATTGCTTAGGTTTGCTTAATTACGTCTTAAGCTCAAAATCACTATTCTAGGGGCAAAATCATAATTTTGTACGAAAACTGCCCGGGACCACCGAGACTTAAACAGACATGCCCAGGCTCATTAAAACATTATCTTAAACCTTTGGGGTGGGGTTCGGGCTCAGCCCGCTTATTAAATGGTGCTAGACAGCCACAGGGGCATTTTGGTCATTTAGCGCATCGAAACTCAAAAGTGAGATTCTTCTGCTCTATTGGCATACATACCACACATAATGCCCTTTGAATATCGATTTCACCCTTTTGAGGACTGCCAGGTCAGTTATCCTCGAATTCTGAGTGGAAAATGACCTCATGGGCATTTTGGTCATTTTCACTCAGACAGAAAAATCGGGGTATTACATAAACCATGGCTTGATGATGAGGATCTTGGATATTGGTTGCAAAACCATCACTTATTGGATTTCTAAAGTTTGAAGGTTTCACTTTTAAAAAGGTTTTTAGCAAATAAAGGGGCTATGTTGTTGTAAAGAATGATCTTGAGCCTAGAACTCAAAGAGATAGTAAATGGATTGCATTCATATTTATTTTTCTTGCTATCACCTAAATAATTAACTCAAAGCCTACCTATTTCAACCTTAAAGTTGATTGTTGATTTAGAGTGAAAACTCTAAGGGGCCTAGAGCACTAAAATAAAGAATTGGACTTGCATATCATATTTATTTTTCAAGTCATCAGCTAAAGCTCAAAGATAAGAAATAAAATTGCATTTCATGTTTACATTTCTTTCCTTGCATGTTTATGTTGCAAGTCATCACCTAAGTTTAAAGATTAAGAATGAGCTTGCATTTTCATGTTTAATTTCAAGCCTTGCATATTTTCTTTTCCTTGCTGTAACACCCTGATTTTTCTGTCTGAGAAAAAATGACCAAAATGCCCCTGAGATCATTTTCCACCCAGAATTCGAGGATACCCGACCCGGCAGTCCTCGAAGGGTCAACTCCAATGTTGAAGGGGATTGGATGAGTTAGGAATGATCTCGGAGATGAAAATTTCATCTTTCGAGTTTTTGGCTCAAAATGACCAAAATACCCCGATAGTGTTTTACGCGGGTATAAGTGCCGATATGGAAGTAGCTTGATGGTTGAGAATAGAGTGGCGCAACTGAAGCAGGGACATAGTCTTAGCTTAATTTCATCATAGTTATGTGTGGGTTTCTGAATTGTTGTATGCTCAACCTTTACAGGCGGGCTCAATATATTTAATGTGGAATATTCCTATATTATTAATACTATTAATGTTGTTTGACATGATATTTGAAGTTAATGTTATATGATGATGTTTTTGATTATGTTATTTTGTTTATGCCTTACATTAACGACCATTTCCGTTATGTGCGGCTCACGTTTCGTTTATGTTTTCAAAAAAAAATTTCTTTACCCGTATTTTCTGCTAAGTATTTTAAAAAAAGGTTTTAAAAAATGAGACTAAAAGAGTAATAGATGAATGGCTAACCTAAAGACGTTCTAAGAGCATTGGGTTAAAAATTAGGATGTTACATTTTGGTATCAGAGCAGTTCGATTCTCACGGAGCCTGAGGATTGGACTGGCTACGCTTCTTAAGCATAATACATTAGGAATTTCATGAGTAGATGTTTTATCATTAGGATAAGGTTTAGGATTAGAAATGCATGACTGTGTATGTTGCACGTGCCATGGTAACTTGCTCACTTTACATGGAGTATTGAGCCTGATCACCTCAGTGTTGCTATTCCGTGCGTATAGGAACCAATGGCACATCGACAACAGAATAGGAACTCAGGTCCTGGTGTTCAGAATGACGAGACCACCGAAGCACTTTGCGATGTGGCAAGAACAATGAGGATGATGATGGAAAGGATGGATCAAGATCGCCGGGCTGGTGCAGGTCATGGTCCTAATGGCCACGAAGTCCCTGAGCACGCTCATTTTGGGGAGTTCCGCAAGGTGAACTCGCCAACCTTTAAAGGGACCATAAACCTGAACCTTGCTGATGAATGGATTAGGAGCGTGGAAAAGATCTTTACTGTGGTCCCATGCACAAAGGAGCAGAAAGTAACCTTCGCAACTTATATGCTCGAAGGAGATGCTAGTTTTTGGTGGACCGAAGCCTAAAGACTCTTGGAAGCAATGGGTGCAGTCATCGATCGAGTCATTTAAGGCTCATTTCTATGAGAAATATTTTCCTGAGTCTATCCGGAACGCCAAGGACATTGAGTTCATGCAACTCATTCAAGGAGGCATGACTATCGCTCAGTACACCGCCAAGTTTGAAGAGCTTATCAAATTTTCGAGGATGTACCAAGGCAACCCAGACAAGTACTGGAAGTGTATCAATTATGAATCTGGGGTGAAGGTTGAGCTCAATGTTGCGGTCATACATTTGGAGATTAGGGACTTCCCTACCCTAGTTAAGAAATGCCGCATCATTGAGGATGGGCAAAGGAAGTTGAACGCCATGAGATCTGACAACGTCACGAAGAAGCTGGCACCCTAAGGCTAGAAGTTCAAGAAATAGAACCAACCCCCGCAAGGACCCTGGAAGGATTTCAATCAAGGTGAAACAAATAACAACAATAACAAAGGGAAGGCACCCCAAAGAGCCCAGTTGTACCTCCGGGATCCTCACCATCCACCGAATGTCCCAAGTGTGACAAAAACCATCAGAGCTTACCATGCCGTGCCGGAACGAACGTCTGCTACAAGTACGGAAAGCCTAGACACATCTCTCGAGACTGCCCGGAGAGGAACCAGTCAAGCCCCAACCCCAAACCACAACGCCAAGGAAGGGTCTTCACCCTCAATGCCGAGGAAATGACAGAGTCAGAAATGCAAGCACGACATCCCTAACTGTTCTCAGGTAATGAATTTCGAGGAAGAAATTCTTTTTAAGGAGGGAAGTAATGTAACACCCTGATTTTTTTGTCTGAGAAAAATTGACCAATGTAACACCTCAATTTTTCTGTCTGAGAAAAAATAACCAAAATGCCCCTAAGGTCATTTTCCACTCGAAATTCGAGGATGGCCGACCCGGCAGTCCCCGAAGGGTCAACTCAATGTTTGAAGGGGATTAGATGGTTGTTTAATGATTTCGGAAACGAAAATCATGTTTTCTGCAGTTTCAGGTCAAAATGACCAAAATACCCCTATAGCATTATTACGCGGGTAAAAGTGTCGTTCGAGCCCGAAACTTTCCCCAAAGATTTAAAATGATGTTTTCATGTGTTTAAAAGCATTTGGTTGAGTCTCGATGGTCTCGGGCAGTTTTTGCAAAAAATTATGATTTTGCCCCTGGCATAGTGCCATTTGAGCTTAATGATGTAATTAAGCAAACCTAAGCAATATTAGGCTCTAATCAAAGATTAATTAATTTCCATAATTAATTTAGAGTCAAAATAAGTTATTACAATTAATTAGAACCTAAGATTGCTTAGATTAAACTCAAACCCCTTTTTTTAACTCAAGTTTCCAAGGCATAGAATCTTGAATAGTATTTTCACTATTTACTCTCCATACTTCAAGAAGCCTAGGATGTGATTGAGAACCTTGATTGAGTAGGATTTTGACCCCACTAATGGGCAAGAATGCTCAATAATTATGGCTTAAATAGCTTTGATTATCTATCCTTTTACTTACACACTTACAAATTCTTAATCCTAAGCCTAATCAAAGCTACACCTAAACACACCTCTAAATCACAATTAAATGACAGATTTTCCTCCCATTGGATTTCTAAAAGTGGCACCACCTCATCCCCCACAATGCATCACACGTTTGTTCACTCACACACTCAAAGAAGCATGCGACACCATGCCTAAACCCATGCCTATACCATGCCTTATACCTTACCTTGAAATGACATAACCAAGAGATATTTTCTCCCTCCTACCTCCCCTAAAATGGTGCCACTTCTCCCTCCCATTCTCACCCCTCATGTTTCATTTCTCTATAAATAGCATGCTTAGATGAACTTGAATCACTTTTAGTTCATTTGCCAATTTTGAGTTTTCAAGAGCACCTTAAAGCTTTTCTTTTTCTCTCAAGTTCAAGAGTTCCTCTTCTTCAACTTCTTCATCTTTTTCACTCATCTCAACCTTCAATCACTTGGTAGGGATTTTATTTTAAGTGTTTCATTCATTAAAAGTTCTTATTTAGTTATGTGCTTCATGATTTCTCTTGAATCTTTTAGAACTTCCTCCTTCCTCTTTGTTTTTCTTTTTCTTTTCAGCCAAGGGCCTTAAAAGGCTTGGAAATGAGAGCTTGATGATGAGGATTTCATGATGATGTTCATCACTTGAGCAACCTCTAAAGCTTGATCTTGATTCCTGAGTAAAAGATGTTTTTAGTTTCTTTCTTTCTTGGTCTTGAGAACTTAACTTTGATGAAGCTCTAAAATGAATACATGAACTCAATGATGAGGACTCATGATGTTGGTGTTAATACATCATCAAGATCATGGTCTCTAGAATTCCAAAATGGTTCCTTTCCTTGCTCATGGTTTCGGCCCTTTTCCTTTTCTTTCCTTTAAATTTTCGGCCATGCATGTTGAATGGCCCAACATGATAGGTTGATAATGAAAGTTCTAGATGATGACTTCATATTCATCACAATGAAATCTCTAAAGCTTGAGTTGTCATAAAAATGTTATATAGCTCTCTTATGGCTTTATTTTTTAAGAAAGGTTGCTTTGGCTTCTAGGAACTCTCAAGTTCTCTTTATCTTGCTATGATAAGTTTGGGTTGAGGTTTAAGTTCTTTTAAAGTCTTGTAAGAGCTCTAGTAAAGACGTAAAAATGAACTTGCATATTTACTTTCCTTGCCTAGCATATTTATTTTTGGCCATCACCTAAAACGTAAAGATTAAAACAAGAGTTACATTTTCATATCACCTAATAATTAATCTCGAAGCTCACCTATTTCGGTCTTAAAGTCAATTGTTGTGAAGCCTAGAGCACCAAAATAAAGAATTGGACTTGCATTCATATTTACTTTCCTTGTCTAGCATATTTATATTTCCAGTCATCACTTAAATCCTAAAAGATAAAATGAACTTGCATATTTACTTCAAGTCTTGCATATTTACTCTCAAGTCTTGCATATTTATATTTTTAGTACCTCATATTTATATTTCAAGTTCTTGCATCTCATATTTATTTTGAAGTTCTCACTTTACCTTATAATGAAGACTAAAATAGAATGCATAGCACGTTTACTTTTCGTCATCACTTAAAGACCCTAGAACTCAAAGACTTGCCCTTTTATCTCAAGTTAAAGTTGGTAATGGAGACATTCTCATGGATGCATAATTCGACCATGTGATGAGGATGAACTTGATGTAAGTTTCATCTAGTCACAAGCCAACAATCCATGTTCTAAGATTTTCCTTAGACCTCAAGAGTTTTGTAAGGTTATTACCAACAAGATTTATGATTCATGTAACATCCTAATTTTTAACCCAATACTCTAGAACATATTTAGGTTAATCATTAGTCTGTTACTTCATAGTTCTCATTTAACTTTGAATTACTTAGCGGAAAATACGGGTAATTTTTTTTTGAAATGAAAGTGAGAGCCGCGTGATGCGATATAACTTGCGACGGACAAAACATACATCTCATAACGTCATAGCATAAAGCATATAAGGGCACATCATGAGAGACACTGAATAACATCTCATATATAATTATAATTTGCCCACTTATAAGCGTGGGACTTGATTTAGTACATGGAAATACATGAAAGAAAATACAACATAAACATAAATATAATCTACTCCCCTACCCGAGTGCATCTAATAGGATAACCTCTAAACAAAAGAAGGTTTATCCCTATCTATGTGGTGTGTGCTCTAACTCGGGCCATCCTCGACCTCCTACTGGCGACCATCTCGTGATCGAGGCAGATATCCGGGAAACTGAGCGAGCTCCTCGGGTGTGAAAAGGGGGAGTGGGGATCGAATATGACTCCCAGGGTATGGCCGCATCTCCGGTCGTCGTGCACGCCTCGGCCGAGTCACGGTGGGCTCGCTATCCTCTCCGAAGTCCATAGGTATGGTGGGGGAAGATCCCTCGGAGGGTACCTGGTGGCGGAATCCTCGGTAGGATCCATCTCCGAGAAGGACGATGGGCACCCGGGCACATACCGGCTAGTCTCCAACGGCGGATGCGGAAGGTGGAGTACGGCGTAGCCTCTCCTCTCGGGGACGTGCGCGCTCGAACACTAGGTCATCGCCAAAAGGTGAGACGAGGGAGAAACGATGGGAATGTACAGGGGGAGTGAAGGGTCGACCCATGAACATGAATACTCTAACTGTGCATCGACCCACAAAATGGAATGACCCGTGGTCCGGGTCATGGTGCACCTCCCATGTCGGCGTGTCCACGAACACCACTTAACGCCGCCATCTCAAGACGTGACGGAAAGAAAGAGATAGAGGAGTGAGAATCTTGCTAAAGAATCTCAAGAGGCCTCCTACTACCTAGGTGCCATCATTTACGTCCTCAGGAACCTTGGGTTTAATTATACAAAATGTCTGAACATGCATTTAGTTCATTTTAAACTTCAAAATATACGTTAGCCAAGGTCCATTCATTTTAAGATGATCTTAATGTCATGAATGCAACATAATAGAAAATGTATGCATGGCACTACCTAATGCACATACATAAAACATAACATCAAGCATCATCATCATTGGTGGCATAAAGTGGCAATAGTAACATTCATATGGGACAAAACTTAGTGACATAATCATAATCATGAACTTCTCTTCCTCATGGGCCACCCTAAAAGACAATCGAATCGGGTGCTCGGCCAACCGGTGTCACCTGTAACGTGTCATACATCTAGGTTATGAGCTCATACCTTAACTAGTCGTCACTAGTTCTTACTTACCACTTAACGATAAGCGTATCATAAATCATAAATCCCGACTATCCGAGTACGGGTTAGGGCAAATCTCTTAGGGTGCTCGGCCAACGGTGTCACCTAAGAGTATAAAATGGTACCGATGTCACATGAGTTCTATGGAGGTGCTCGGCCGAACCGGTGTCATCCTAGAACCCATCTTAGTACCTTAATTTTCAAAATCTCTTTAAGTCCCCAAATTTGTCGGAAATTAGTGCCAAACGGTCATTACAATCAATTTCCTTCCAAATTTGCTTTATGCCACATTAACATATAATCTCATAAATTCCTCATATGAATAACATCATCATCATTAGCATACTTCATGCATCATCATAAATCATCCAAATGCTTACCCTTACGGTAGCTTATGCTTTGACCCTTACAGGTCTTAATCTTGAGATATAGTTCTCTACATCCCTCCTCTATATTTTAAGCACCTAAGGCTCATAATTAAACATCATTCATAATCCTCTCATTTTACTTTTAAATCTGAATAGCATAGGGTGGAAATCCTAACATGTGAATACGGGTTCTAGAACTTACGCTTTAGACCCTTTCTTGGTTCCGCTACTAAGGCGCTATATATTAAATCTAAATCAATTATGAGGCATTCCTATGCTTAAGGACTAATTATTAATCATGTTTATCATGTTGTAAGGGTGCTGGACAGAATCCAGAAAATTAAATGTTCTAAGAGTTCTACATTTGCATTTTTACGGTTTTCTAGTTACTAGTTTCCCCATAGGTGCTAGAATTCAATTCTAACTCAAATGATACCAAGTTTTTCATGTCTAAACAATATAAATCTGATTATGTCCCCATTAAAACAGTTTGGATTAGTTCCATAAGCAAATGGGTCAAAACTATGTTAAATTCTAGCTTTACGGTATTTCTAGTTAGCTAGTTTTTCACCTATCATGCATAGGATCGCTTCTACATCATCATACGATATTTTCACACATTCCAACACATGAAAACATCATCATACGGCATCACATTCACCACATCAGAACCGAAAACATCTTGCCTTAATAAGAGAAGTAAATTGACATTTCTAGGTACATAAGTTAACTAGTTTCTCTCGGAATCAATCTAGAACTTCTAAAACTCTTTGCAAAACATTTTAATTCATCAAGAAGCTAAGTGAAGCCTTAGGTCACTGACCAAAACATATTCCATCCCCTAAAAGAGATTGGAATCACAACTTATAATGACATAACCTTATAAAGAATTGTAAAACTTTAAGGAACTCTCAAAACATAGGCTATTGGTCCTAGTAGCTAGATGAAAACTCATTGCAAGTCCATCATCACTACTTGGCCGAAAAACATACATTCAAAGTATGGTTTACATTAAACTTTAACTTGGAATGAAATGGGCAAGTCTTCGAGCTCTAGGTTCTTAAGTTACGACATAAACTAAACGTGCTCATGCTCTTCATTTTTAATCTTGCTTTCAAAGTAAAGTGATGACTTGAAATTAAATATGCAAGGCATAATTTAAACGTGCAAGCTTGAAAGTAAATATGCGAAGCATAATCTTAAACGTGCAAGCTTGAAAGTAAATATGCAAGATTCAATTCTTTATTTTAGTGCTCTTGGCCCAACAACAATCGACTTTAAGGCCGAAATAGATAGGCATTCGAGAAATTAATTAGGTGATAATGCAAGTTCAATTCTTTATTTTAGTGCTCTAGGCCCAACAACAATCGACTTTAAGGCCGAAATAGAAAGGCTTCGAGAATTAAATTAAGTGATGATACAAGTTCCATTTTAATCTTTATGTTCTTAGGTGATAGCTTGAAAGTAAAGATGCATAGCAAGAATGTAAATATGAATGCAAGCATAAAATAAATTATGCAAGTTCATTTCATCTTTCTAGAGCTCTTAACAAGACTTTAAAGGAATTTAAACCTTAACCCAAACTCATTCAAACAAGGTAAAGTCAAGCTTGGAGTTCTTAGAACTCAACATAATATCTTTGGGAATCAAACTATGAAACTTAGAAAATCTCAAGGAAATGGCCGAAATCTCCAAGAAGAGAAAAGTGCATTTTAAAACTCTAGAGTTCATGACCTTGATGATATATTAACACCAACATCATGAGTCCTCATCATTGAGTTCATAGAGCCATAAAACACCATCAAAGTTAAAGTTCTCAAAAGTTCAAGAAAGGAAAATCTAGAAACACTTTTGCTCAAGAACAAAAATCAAGCTCTAGAGTTTGTTTCAAGTGATGAACCTCATCATGAAACTCTCATCATCAAGCTCTCATTCCTTTGTTCTCCAAGGCCCATGGCCGAAAATGAAAAGGTAAAGGAAAGAAAAAGAAGTTCTAAAAAGAATCAAGAGAAACTATGAACATTAAGCTTAGAACAAGAACTTTAAAGAAAGAATACATGAAAGAAAATCCCTACTTGGTGTGATGAACTTGAAGATGGAAGAAGAAGATGAAGAAGATGAAGAACTTGAAGAACTCCAAGAACTTGAAGAACACAAAGACTTTGAGAGAAAAAGAAAAGCTTTGAGTGTTTCCTAAACTTAGCAAATGATCTAAAAGTGGTGCAAGCTCCTCAAGGCATTCTATTTATAGAGAAATGAAACAAATGGAGGGAGCTCATGGAGGAGGAGGTTTTGGCCATGAGGGTGCAGATTGGAGGCTTTCCATGAGTTCCATGAGGTGAGATAATGTGTTCTTGAGGTATGGTTCAAAGCATGGTGAGGTATGGCTCAAGGTATGGCTCAAGCATGGCTCTTTGAGTGAGAAAATAATTTAATATGTGTGGTAATTAGGGAGTGATGGCCAAATATGCATCAGCCCATGGGGGAGGTTTCTTTGCATTTTAATTGTGGTTTAGAGTTGTGTTTAGGTGTATCTTTGATTATGCTTAAGATTAGAAATTTGTAAGAAAGTGTTTAGGTAAGGTAAATGGGTAATTAAGGTGGTCTAGACATAATTAAGGAGTGGTCTTGCACCATTAGAGAGTTAAATCCTCAATTTAGAGTCTAAACAACTCTAGACACATTTCCTTGATTTAAGGAATTGGAGAGAGAAAACACTATTCAAGATTCCAAGACTAGGAATCTTGAGTTCTAAAAAGGGATTTAAGTTTAATCTAAGCAATTTTAGGTTCTAATTAACTTTAATAAATTATTTTGACTCTAGATTAATTAGGGAAATAAATTAATCTTCGTTTAGAGCCTAATATTGCTTAGGTTTGCTTAATTACGTCATTAAGCTCAAAAACACTATTCTAGGGGCAAAATCGTAATTTTGCACTAAAACTGCCCGGGACCACCGGGACTTGAACAGAGACCTCTAGACACATGAAATCATATTTTTAAACCTCTGGGGAAAGTTCCGGGCTCAAACGGCACCTTTACCCGCGTAAAAACGCTATAGGGGTATTTTGGTCATTTTGACCCGAAACTGCGGAAAACGAAATTTTCGCTTC
Organism: Dalbergia cochinchinensis; assembly: GCA_031216125.1. NCBI lineage: Eukaryota > Viridiplantae > Streptophyta > Magnoliopsida > Fabales > Fabaceae > Dalbergia > Dalbergia cochinchinensis. The sequence goes on from CM062376.1 coordinate 7,354,271, forward strand.
CGAAAGCATTCAAAGGCCATTCAATTCCCTTCAAACATTGAGTTGACCCTTCGAGGATGACCGAGTTGGTTACCCTCGAGTTCGGGTCAGGAAATGACCTCAGGGGCATTTTGGTCATTTCCCTCGGACAGAAAAATCGGGGTGTTACAATTCAAACCTTTCCTAAGAATGTTTTAAATTTGCTACTTCCCTATGGCCATTCTTAGTCTCTCCTTGTAACATAAAACGGTTTTCAAAGAGTTTTGGAAGTCCTAAAATGATTCCAAGAGAAACTAGTAATTTATATGTCTTGAAAATGTAAGATTATGTGTTTCTTGGGAACTATGCTTTTCGATTCTGCCATGCTATGGTTGCTATTGTATGGTGATGTTTTGGTATTCTAGAATGTGTAAAAATTATATATGTTGAGGTAGGATCCTTTCTATGCAAATTAGCAAAGAACCTAGTCTTATAGAAAAACTGTAAAGTTGAGTTTTAGCATAGTTTTGACCCATTTATTTTTAACCACTTCCAAAACTGTCTTAATGGGATAATATTCAGTTTAGGATTGATTAATCATTAAAAACTTGGTAACATTTGATGTAGGATTGATTTTTAGCACCTGTAGAGAAACTAGTAACTAGAAAACCATAAAAGTGCAATTCTAGAACACTTGGATTACTTAATTTTTCTGTTTCTATCCATCAACCTTATAATGCAGTAAATATGGTCTATAATTAGTTCATAGATATAGGAATACCCCATAGTTGGTTAAGATTTGATTTATAGCGCCTTAGGCGAAGACGGGACGTAGAAAGGGTCTAAAACGTAGTTTTTAGAACCCCGTAATTGCAAGATTTAGAAATCGACAATCTGTATGGAGTTGTTTGGTTTTGCTCCTAAGTATAAAAATTAATGAGGATAATTAGCTGTGAACCTATAGGTGCATAAAAGGATAAAAACGGATGTTAGCATAATTAGTTTTCAAGATTAAGACCCGTAAGGGTCAAAGCATAAAACACTATAGGTCCTAAGACATAATGGGCTTTATGACTTCAAGTAGATGTGTATTTAATTGTGAGAATGACTTGAGCATAGCATATGTATTAGCTGAGCCCGGTCCTTGATTTCGGCAAACTGGTTAGGAGCATGCCATCTTTTAAGAATATTAAAGTAATGATGCGATGACGTATATGCTATGATGAATTTGACTATATGACTTGATATCCTATGTTGATGTTGAATGGCTATGCATGTTCTCTATATTTTGTGGCATAAAACAAATTTGAGGAAATTCGATTTATAGCCGTTATGCTGCCGAATTTTCATCAAATTTGAGAACCTAGAAAAGTTTTTGAAAACTCCATGAGATACGTTCTGGGCGAAGCCGGTTCGGCCGAGCAACCCCGGAACAAATGTGACATAGTACCGAGACGCATTTCTCTTGCTATGGTGAGGAGAAAGCAAAACCGTGGGGGGTATGGACATCGAGCTTGCCGAAGCGGACAATATTACTGTGCACTGGATGCCAGTAGATGCGTTTCGAAGAAGAAATGATGAATTACCCCCTCTATTACCCCATACTAAATCTAGTGACGACTAGTTGGGTTGAGCTCATTCCTAGGCGATAGGTGAGATGTAGTTTGGTGACCAGATTATCGCCGGGGCCGGTGAGTCGGTTGGATTTTTGGTGAATATGTTAAGAGGGTGGTCTTTGAGAAAAAGAACTTAAGAGTTTGACTTATGAGAAAGATGTCATATGAAAAGTACTGTGCCTTTTTATGCCACATATATGATTTATGTTTCTTTATGTTGGGTCCAAGTATTATGATTTTCATGTTAATGTGCATATGGTATTGTCATGCATTCATCTAATATCTGTTGCAATCATGCCATTGAGACTCATACTAAAAAGACACCCACTTCGGATATGCATGTACACCTTTTTCATAAATAAAACCGAGGTGGCTGGGGACGATGACGATGACACTTGTGTTAGAATCAGAAGTCCCTACTGAGAATCTTGAATGAGTTTCTCATCCCTTTCTTTTCTTCCGTGTCGTCTCCAGACGAGGATTACAATGAGGTTCGTGACTTCTTCTAAGACTCGTGCTTAAGGGTTACACTAGCAAACGGAGTAGAGGGACTTTGCGGAAGCATAGATAATTTAGCTTTTGGGTTGATACTTATCCACCTTTGTAGGCGGATAAGGAACACTCCATATATATGTGCATGTTTTGATGTAAATGATGGTACAATGATGCTAGTAATTTATGTATCTATGAAGATGTGATGATATTATATTGTTATGTATAATACTATATTTCATGATTATGTATGGTGTGATTACTTTTCCTATACGTTATGGTTATGATGAACGTTAGGTTAGCACGCGACTCACGTTTTGTTTTCAAGTTTCAAAAAGAAAAAAAAAATTATTCGTATTTTCTACTAAGTATTTTAAAGAAGGGTTTTAAAGAATGGGACTAAAAGAGTAATAGACTAATGTTTAACCTAAATACGTTCTAAGAGTATTGGGTTAAAAATTAGGATGTTAAACCAAAATTGCCCCTTAGGTCATTTTTCATCCAGAATTCGAGGATAGCTGACCCGGTAGTCCTCGAAGGGTCAACTTTAATGTTGAAGGGGATTCATGAGTTGGGAATGATCTCGGAGATGAAAATTTTATTTTTCGAGTTTTTGGTTCAAAATGACCAAAATAACCCGATAGCGTTTTACGCGGGTATAAGTGCCGATATAGAAGTAGCTTGATGGTCGAGAACAGAGTGGCACCGTAGAAGCGGGGACATAGTCTTAGCTTAATTTCATCATAGTTATGTATGGGTTTTTGAATTGTTGTATGCTCAACCTTTACAGGTGGGCTATATATTTAATGTGGAATATTCCTATATTATTAATACTATTAATGTTGTTTGACTTGATATTTGAAGTTAATGTTATATGATGATGTTTCTAATTATGTTATTCTGTTTACGCCTTACGTTAACGACCATTTACGTTATGTGCAGCTCACGTTTCGTTTATGTTTTCAAAAAAAATATTTCTTTACCCGTATTTTCTGTTAAGTATTTTAAAGAAAGGTTTTAAAGAATGAGACTAAAAAAATAATAGACCAATGGCTAACCTAAATACATTCTAGGAGTATTGGGTTAAAAATTAGGATGTTACACTTGCCATCACCTCATAATGCTAAGATTAAAATAAAGCTTGCATTAGCATGTTTATATTTATTTCATCACCTAAAGATCTAAGACTCAAGACCTAACTTTTTCTACTTAATCTTGAAACTATGAGTATTTACCTTTACAAAAATGTTTTGATTTCAAAGTAAGTGTTGGAATAAAGTTCAAAATGGTTTTAAAAGGAAGGAATAGTTAAGAAGGTGTTTTAGACTTAAAATTTTGCATTTTAAAGGTACTGGTAATCGATTACGAGGTTCATGTAATCGATTACCAGAGAGCTTTGCCAGACTCGAATATGAACTTTTAGGCCTGAGTAATCGATTACTGCATAATGTAATATATTACACGTACTGAGACTCTAGTAATCGATTACCATTCCACGTAATTGATTACTCAGATGTTCTTGGGGCCCAAGTCAGTTGTAATCTATTACAAGACTCATGTAATTGATTACCAGAGCCCTTTGTAACGCCCCATTTTTCTCTAAACTTTTAAATGACCAAAACGCCCCTGAGGTCATTTTTACATGAAACATGAGGACGATCGGCGTCGGCCATCCTCATAGGGATTTTATGATGTATGAAGGGGATTGCATATGTTTGAATGTCTATCAGAGCAGAGAAATCTCATTTCTGAGGTTTCTATGCATAAATGACCAAAATACCCCTAACCTGATTTAAGGCAATTTTAAGTTTTGACTCCAACCCAGACTGGTCCCGGAGATCAAAAATGATGGTTTTAAGGCATGAACTATGTTGGTTTAAGTCCCAGAGGTCCCGGGCAGCTTTCGGTAAAAATTATGATTTTACTCCTGCTTAGTGCATTTTTAGCCTAACAAGTTAATTAACTCAAACCTAAACAATATTAGGCTCTAATGAAAGGTTAATTAATTTTCTCAATTAATCTAGAGCTAAAATAATTAGTTGAGGTTGATTAGAATCTAAAATTGCTTAAGAAAATTTAAAACTCATTTCTAATTATTTCTTTCTTTAAAGAAAAAGCAACTATAAATAGTGTTTTACTATTCACACTCCCATTCCCAAGAACACTTCCATTCCCAATAAAAAGTTGTCACACTCTAATCAATAGTCATAGGAGTTTGACTTCATTAATCCTACAAGACCACTCTTAATCCAAGGAATTCATGGCCCTAATCACCTAATTAGCTCACTTAAACACTTAGTTACACAACCTTAATTAGTGACCTAACCTTGTTTGCTCCTAAACACCTCATTAGTACATGATTAAATTGAATGAAATCTTCCCTCCCTTGGCTTTATGATTTTCGGCCACTCCCCCCAAAATTCAAAAGAAATGTATTTTATGTAGTTAATTAAGTTGCCTTTCAAAAGCCACCCTATGACCCATGCCTACTATGCTTTCAATCACACCATGAATGACAACACAAGAAGATTTTTCTTCCCTCTTCCTTCTTCAAGAAGCTTTGGCCATGCTCCTCCCCCCCCCCCCCACTCCTTCATGATTCATTTGTCTATAAATACACAACACTACACAACTTCATTCTTTTGCTCACTTCTTAAAAAGTCCCAAGCCTTCTTGCTTCCTCTTTCTTTCAAGCTTTCAAGAGTTCTTCAAGCTCAAAGTTCTTTCTCTCTTTTTCGAAAAACACAAGGTATGGAACCTTTCTAAAATATGTCTTTGATCTTTATGTTTGAATCTTGTTGGGAAATGATGAATGGTTGAACCTCCATGTTGTTTTCTTTTTCGGTTTCTTCCTTTCCTTTTCCTTTAGTTTCCGCCTCAAGGCCTTGAATGTGATGGCTTGATGATGAGTGTCTTCTAGATGTGACCATGAGTCCATCTCTCATGAGACCTCTAAAGCTTGAGTTTTTCTTAAAGAAAAGCTTCATCTTTTACAAGTTTAGTTGATGATGAGTTTATGTTTCTCTTGAACATTTTGGATCTTCTTTCTTTTTTTCCTCATGTTTTTTGGCCATGAAGGCCTTTGACATTTAGAAAAATGAAAGCTTGATGATGAGGGTGTCATGACGGTGCTTGTCACTTAACAACCCCTAAAGCTTGAATTTTTTAAAAGGAAAGTTTCATCCTTTTTCAAGGTTGAGTAAAGAAGGAGTTTATGCCTCTCTTGAACACATTTTGGACTTCCCCTTTTCTTTTTATATTTTCTGCCATGGAGGCTTCTAAGGCTTGGAAAAATGGAAGTTTGATGATAAGGGTTTCATGTTGATGCTTGTCACATGAACAAACTCTAAAGCTTGAAACTTTGACCCTAAATCAAGTATGGTTTCTGGTTTTGCTTTCTTCTTTAGCATGAACTTTGTTTTAAATGTTGGTTTTGAAGGAAGCTATGTACTCAATGATGAGGACTTAGGATGTTGATGTCATAGATCATCAAGATCTTGGTCCCTAGAGCTTAAAGATGGTTCATTCTTCTTGATGAAGATTTGGCCACTTTCAAAACCTTTGAGGTTATGATTTATTTTGAATATCTTAGCACTAATAGTTTTCTTTCCTTGTGAGGATGAGGTTTAGGTTGGAACTATGTTCCTTTTTAAAGTCTTGCAAGAGCTCTAGACCAGATATAAAAGCAACTTGTATTCACGTTTATTTTATGCTTTGCATAGCACGTTTACTTTCTATGCTATCACTAAACCCCAAAATAAAGAATGAACTTGCATAATGCACGTTTAAATTCCAAGATTTGCATTTCATGTTATATTTCAAGTCATCACGAGCTATCACTTTACTTCCTAATGGACTATAAAAATGGAATGCATAGTACGTTTACTCTTATGCTATCACCTAAAACTACTAGAGCTCAAAAACTTGCTCATTTCATCTTAAGAAAAGTTAAATCAAGGAGGTATTTTCTTGAAAATGCATCCGGCCATGTGATGATGAAAGCTCTAGGATGAGTTTTCATTAGTGACAAGAGCCTATAGTTTATGTTTTAAGTTTTTCCTAAACATATGTGACATTTAAAGGTATTTTGAGTATGTTCTTATATTTAGGATCTCAACCATGAGTGAAACTAAAGAGCTACTGCCCCATGTATTTTATACGAGTTCTTGACAAGATAAATTGATTTCTACGATGTTTTTGAAGTCCTAAAATTGTTCCAAGAGAAACTAGCTACCTATGTACATTGAAAAGGAAGTTTATACATGATTTAATGATCTTAAATTTTCGGTTCTGCCTTATTCATTTCCATCACCTTAAATCATGTTTTGGGTGGTCTAAATATGTTTAAATACCTTGCCAAGTATATGATAATTGTTCTAGACATTGTGGAGCATGCTTAGTAACCTTAACTGCTTGAAATGTGAATTCTAGGCCCCCAAAGGTACAAAAAATATGAATTATGTTCCAGCTTAATTAACATCTATAGAATCATATTATATGATGTCTAGATCAGTAAGAGTGACTCATAATTGGCTTAGGTATTAATTGTTGCATCATAGAAAAAGTCGGATGTGAGAAAAGATTTAAAATGTATCTTTTAGAACACCGTAATTCATCTCATTTAGCTTACTGCCTAATGCTATAATTAAGTTTTAGGACTTAATAAATTGTGATAATAAGGTTAATCCATCCCTTAAAGACATAAGACAATAAGTTGAAAGTTTGAGGTTACCCGAGTGAGGGTTTTTACTCTTAAGGGAAAAGTTTAAGCATTACTCTATGAATGATGAATTGGTGTTTACCTCATGTGTAACACCCTAGTAATTAACCAGATACACCTAGGTTGAATCTAATTAATGACTAGACTTTACTCCTTGCTTTGATTCTTTCTTTATAATTTGAAAATACTTAGTGAAATTACGAGCCATTTTTTTTTTTAAACACATAATTGAAAACGTGAGCCGAGTACCACGTGAACGAGTAAGCGGAGTATAATAAGACGTATAAGAATATATCACATCATATCACTTAGACTCCATCATATAACATCCATAAGCACATTATAGCATATATTTACATACAATAACCTCACTCAAAGGGTGGGTTATGTTCATACATCATTATCTTATGCAAACCCATAAAAGAAAATATACATAAGGAAATACATGCCCCTAAACTAGATAACTCCATAAGCCGGGAAGGTTATCCTAAAACTAAGGTGCATGAACACACATAAATCTACTAAGAACCTTCTATGGCCACTGTCCTGGAAATGGGGGAATAAATCCGATCCACTGATGAGCTCCCTCGGGAGGGGACACACGAGATGCACCAGGCTGGGGTCGGATGGACGGCCTTCTCGCTAACCTCACCGAACAATCAAGTTTCCTCACTACCCTCTCTTACACGTGTGGGAGTAGGAGCGAGCTCTCAGAATATACATGAGTAGGAGTGTCCTCTGAAGGATCAGTTTGAATATCTCGTCTCTGAACATACTGGAAATCCATGGACAGCAGATGAAGCGGGATAAGAACGTAACATCCTTTCATCAAGTGGACGTGCATGTTCGAAAACCATTTCATCGCCATAGGGAGAAGTAGGAGAAAATCGATAACTAGGGACAGGATGTGCAAATGGACGACCTATGTAAATAAAAACACGAACTGCGCACCTCTCTTCAAAATGATACGAGCGATGCACCGGATCATAGTGGAATTCCCAAGTAGGGGTATCAACGAACAGGACGAATGTCACCATTTGAATCTGGAGACAATGACGGAAATAAAGAAAAGGGAGTGAGAATCTTGCTAAAGAATTCTCAGTAGGGTACCTCCTTCTACAGTGTCCTCATCAAAGTCCCCAGGAACCTCGGGATTATTCTAAAATAGTGAGCATGCAAAGGTATTAAGGATACAGTGATGCAGCCACTTCGAGGAAGTAGAGTAAGGATGGTACCCCGCCGCGAAGTATACACCCGACCCTCTCACCACTTGGCCACCCCGGCTGAGTTGGCCCAATGGGTTGGATATGTACCTTCCATCAATGAGCAAGAGTAGGAGCTGGTAACTGACTCTAGTGTACACACATCTTCACGACTAGGGTAGCCTTATTTTGTTTTAAAGGATATCTATTTTTAGATGCACTGTTGTAGATGGAAGTTCCAGATGTACTTTCTTTATGTTTTCCTTATGATGTCTGGATGGTTGTATTAGCTCTACTACTACTATTCTGGTGTATGATATGACTATTTATGTATCTAAACCATGATATAGTTTCTTTTATGGTATTATGTTCCTTTTGATATGACATGTTTTCCCTTTTGATTCCTTGCAAGTCGACGATGTAGTTTATCTTACACATGCGTATGGCTCACGTTTTGTCTTTTCTTTCAAAAAGAAAAATTTTACTCGTATTTTCCGCTAAGTATTTTAAAGAAACGTTTTAAAAAATGAGACTAAAGGAGTAATTGACTAATGGTTAACCTAAATACATTCTAGGTGTATAGGTTGAAAATTAGGATGTCAGAGTACTCATATTTACATTTCTTGCCTAGCATATTTACTTTTCAAGTCATTACCTAAACTTAAAGATTAAAAATAAAGCTTGCATTTTCATATTTATATCCAAGCTTTGCATTCATATTTATATTTCCTTGCCATCACCTAAATAATTAATCTTGAAGCCTACCTATTTCAACCTTAAAGTTGATTGTTGATTTAGAGTTAAAACTCTAAGGGGCTTAGAGCACTAAAATAAAGAATGGATTTGCAGTCATATTTACATTTCCTTGCCTAGCATGTTTACTTTGCAAGCTGTCACCTAAACTTAAAAATTAAAACTAGAGTTGCATTTTCATATTTATATTCAAGCCTTGCATACCATTATGTATGTTTCTCTTGCCACCACCCTATAATGCCAAGATTAAAAATGAAGCTTGTACAACACCCTAAAAATTGTCTAAAAATTAATTTGAGCTTTATTAGTCATAATTTCAAAAATTTGATAGCTTGAACAATGATGAAGATGATCCAACGGATTTGTAAAAAAAAAAAAAAAAATCATGAATAGTAACTTGCGAGCCCCGCAAGCCCACCGGGACAGCCGAAACCCTAGAATTAGGACCCGGAGATGCCCGAAATTGAGAAATTATATGATTATGGTTAGAAATAGGTAGAAATAAAGATTTCATACCCGAAATTATTTTTCGGGCAATGTTTGATTTCCTGGTATTACTTTGCTTTACCCGTTGGTAAAATTTCTGTGCAATTTCTAACAATCTAAAGATAGTTTTATCTTTGCAAAAGGATAATGTTTATCTTTTAGAGCCAAGTGTAAGGCTAGGATTTAATCTTGGATTACAAGATCAAATCCTAGCCATTCATCTTGTTTTCTTTTAAAAAGAATACACACATCATATTAAACAATTATTACAACCTAATTTAATATCATTAAAAGCCATAAAACTTACCTTTGAAGCTTGCAATTCTCGGCCATTTCAGTAATCTAAACTTACCTAATTTAATTCTTAAACCCCCTTATTTTTCTCTTATTTTCATACCTTATTTAAGTAATCTAAATTTTTAAATATCCTAAATATAATTAAGAGTTTGATTAGTCCAAAGTTGAGACATTTCATGTTTAACTAACATAATTAATTTATGCAATTTATATTTATGAACCATAAGTATCCAAAAAGAAAAAAAAATCAAATACATATATGACTATATGCCAAAGACGAAGGAGAGGAATGTCTTTACCATCGACCTTTCCATTTCTCAACCTACATATATGACTTCATATCATAGCTATTATGTATTAGAGAAGAGGGTTATCATTGAATATCGTATTCCATTCAAGTTTAATGTTTTATCCTCAAACAATTTAGAAAAATCATTAAGAATTACATTGTGGTTGTTGTGAGCAAAGAAGGCTAGAGAATTGAGTAAGTAAGTTAAAAAATATGAGAATATCTTAAAAAAAATGAGAGTAGAGTTAAAGGAATCTTGAGTACGTATAGACTTACTAGAGAGGCTCTTAGAATGATCTTAAAGAAGCTCTTGTTCAAAATTGCAACATTGCAAGTCAATCCAATATGAAAAAAATTAGTGTAAACTCTTTTACATGCTATCTCTAATTTTAGATTCATATTTGTATTGCGTTTATTCTAAATAACTTATGACATAACTACTATCATGTTCATTTTGCTTCGATCTTTATTTTTATTTTAAAGAATCCGACTTTTAAAAAATAATTTATCAATCATATAAGTTCTAAAGGTGCGCAAATTTAAATGAGTAATCACATGTGAGTGAGCCTAACATAATTCCAAGAAATGTAATGTAATTGCTAATAAATTAATTGTGTTAGTTAAACATGGAGGGTCTCAAATTTAAACTAATCATGCTCTTAATTATATTTAGGATATTTAAAAATTTGGATTATTTAAATAAAGTGTGAAAATGAGAGAGAAATAAGTGGGCTTAAGAATTATTAAGGATTTAGATTTTATAAACTAGAAGAGGAGAAATTTAGAATTTGGGACTTTTTTTTGACACATTTTAGAAAATTTCAGGGACTATTTTGACACATTTAAAATTTCAGGGACTAATCTGACTTCTTTTGATTTGATGTTATGTCATCATACCACATCATCATGCTACGTGGCATGACATGTCAGTATGCCACGTGGGATCAGCATGTCACGTCATTATGACACATGGCACTTAACGTGACACGTCAGTAAAATGTTAAGTTTGACTGACAGTTATTTGACCAGGGATTAACATGACTTACAGAATACAATTTCAGGGATGAAAGTGACACTTTACTCGATTTTTGTTTAAATTTCATTGCCATTAACGTTCAGCTAACAATTTAATTTAGGATGTACCCACTACAAATAGAAGGGTCGTGCTGTGGTTGCCCTTTTTTTTTTGGTTCAAATTTTGCTTTTGTCAATGTTTGCAATATGATGAAATTTGAAGTGTAAATATGCAATTTATTCCCTTATTATTTTTATTATAGAATATTAGTAATAATTGTTATCATTAATACGTGTTAATGTTCCCTCAGTAATTTTCAGATTTCAAAATTGTTTCTTATGTGTTTTTCATGAAATTGTTTTATTTTTCAAGCATATGGAGATGAGGGTCTAGTTAAGTGTTTTTTCATGAAATTGTTTTTTTTTTCAAGCATATGGAGATGAGGGTCCAGTTAAGTGTTCAAGTAGGATCACAAACCTAACCATTTCTCCTTTATAAGCAACCTGGCCCATTTAAATTTTTTGCGTTCATTGCAATGTTATTATTGTTACAAAGTCCTATTTGATTACAATTTGTGACTGAGTGTCGTATTATATTCTGAATCTTCTATTGTTAACTTTGTAAACTGAAGTAAGTTTATTGTCGAATGAATGACTGATGGCTTATTAATCTAACTTGGTGTTGTTTTCTCCCATTCTGCAAACTTTGTTGAATGAATATTACTTTATTGCAATGTTATTATTGTGTATAAACTAAAGAGTTTGAGTTTGAGTTTGAGGGGTTTTGAATTGAATAGGTTGAGAATGGTGAATGAAGGGGATAAGTATGAGAAGTGAGTTTGGAGGAGTGTGTTGTTATATGGAATGAGATTGGGATTGAGGGGAATAAAGTAGTAGAGATTTTCGGAAACCGGCTTTGGCTATAATTGCTAGGAACAGATCCAAGTGGAAGTTGCGAAAGGGCTTCTTAATTATTGTTGCCACTCATCAAATGGCTTCGTGTGCTTTTAATTTAACACTTTCTCCTCCTTCATCATTTAATGGGGTATATATTTGAAAAATAAAATATGTTTTCATTAGTTTGTACTTTTGTGATCCTTCGATAATCATTCTCCAAAGAATGATTTTTATCTCTACTTTCACATTCAAGTTTTTACAATCTATCTATTTATAAATTTAACATTAAGATGAATAGAGAGGTTGTAACATTAAAATACACTATTAGTATTAAAGCGGGCTATAAAATATAACTATTTAGCACTCTTTTTTTAATACTAATTTAAATTGATCTTATTATTTTACTTTTACCTGATGTTGACTAATTATATTTTATATTATTATTATATTACTACATGTGTATATGTATATTATAAAACAAAAACAAAATAGATTAACGACCAGAGAAAAAGGTGGAGACAAAATGTTAGGCAAAAAAGACAAAATATGAGCACATAAAATAGGCAAGAATACTTGCCAAGAAGGCATGTACACAAAATGTCGTGTTTTACTTTTTTTTTTTTTTTTATATTTGGGCATGTTATATTATGTGTAAATATTTATTTTATTGAGGTGAATATACCATATACAATATTTAGCACTCATCTTTAAATACTATTTTATTGAAATAAAGTTATCATATGTAATTGTTATGAAACCAATTTGTTCCAAAAATTTAAGCTGTTAGGCTACGGTACTATAATGATTTCATATTTAATAGTAATGTTTAATACTAATTATAATAATTCATAAAAAATAAAAAATACAACTTCACCGCAGTGTCTGTGGAGTCGTTAATGTTTAATAAAGTTGATCGAATGTATTTTTATTATAAGTGTATCTGATTATGATAGGTGCTCGTTGTACAGTAATCTCTCTAGAAATTAAACTGTTTTGTATGTTACTTTACTGTAAAAGCTTAAGCTTAGAAGTTTATAATCGCCTTCTGAATAAAACCCCGAATCAAAACGCACCCTTGGACAGCATAAATATCGACCGAAATTCTTTACGTTGTCACGAAGTATACCAGTTTGCCTTTACCGTTTCATATAGTCGGGGGCCAGTGTATCTTCTCTGACACAGTTGGGTTGTGATTTCGCTGGCTCCACCGATGAAATGAAATGGAACATGGAGATCGAAGAAATCGAAGCGATTCTGGAGAAAATATGGGATCTCCACGACAAGCTCAGCGACGCCATCCACTCCATCTCCCGGACCCACTTCCTCAGCTCCGTTAAAATCCTCAGGAACTCTCACAACATCCGCAACGCCGATGATTCCGCCGCCGAAGACCGTGGAGGCTTCGTCTTCGTCAAGGACTTCCGTCCCGACGACGATGACTCCGCCGTCCGCGAAGCCAAAAGCCTCAACGCCATAAGGACTGCACTCGAGAACCTCGAAGACCAACTCGAGTTCTTTCATGTGAGTATTTTTTTTCCTTGCCTTTTTGGTTTGTTTCCTTTTGGTTCTCCGGACTCGACAAGTTTTGACATGGTTGAATGAGTTGCAAGCAGCTATTTTCCTTCGTGGTTGCGATTTGCTACACTGAGTTTGGATTTTAGAAAAGGAGCGAGTGGGATGAAGGATTTGTAAAGTAAATTTTTAAAATTTTACCTTCAAACCCTTGCTTCCCTCTCTTCCCTTCCCTTCCAAAACCCAAAGTCACAAAACATTCCCTATGGTTTTAGTATACTGCTCAATGCTAATTAGGCGTTAAAATATCTTCCTGGCCTTTAATTGATGAAATTAAATGTTAAACGCGGATTCTCCTGTAATTTATCTTGATGATATTAGGTTATTGTCTGTTCGCTTCTCAGTTTGTGGCATAAAAAATAGAAATGGTTAACGATGTACTCAATGTAGTATGCGCAATATTTAGTTGACACTGCGATTTAGTTTAAGTATTCACTTCGTGGCATTGCAAACACATGAAGGGAAGAGCCATGGGTGATTATTTATGGGGATAAGTGCAGGTGCGTGTAGAACTATTTTGCTTTTTGAAGTTTGGGACTTATGCTTTAGGGTGAAAGGCATGGTACCCTGACTGAACTCTGTTATGATATGTAATTTTCAAAACATGATGTTGTAGCTTTAACTTGTGTTGTGTTTGGTTTGAATATGCTGAATGTATGCTATATATGCATTGAGCCAGTTTGGTTTTGTATTGGACATTACAACACATGAACATGACCCCAAGTGGTGACCTTGTAAACTGGCAAAACAAATGGAAGGATTGAGCATATTAAGAATCAGTTTGGTTTATGGATATTTTTCTTGTGTGCAGTGATATTGTTTATGGACAGTTAATGGTTAACCCTCTTAAAGGGTCCAAAATGACTTTATCTTCAAAGTCAAGCCATTTTTCAAGATGACCCTGGCAGGCTATTTACATCATTGCGAAATTAGTTGGGCTAAATCAAAACCTTGCACTTGATTAAGGTGTGTGTTAAATCCTGACCAGTAACTTAAGGGATGCCATCTACTATTTGCTTCTCCTAGTTTCCAACACTCAGTCTGTTTACTTATTATAAATCTTTCTTTTAGCCCTTTGATAAGCACCCAGGGATAATAGGGAACCCACCCTCGAAAGCTAGCTATTAAGGGGGGAGAATCACTCTCCTTAAATACAACACCAAGCAGCACATACTACTCAATGGTGGGGCATTGGGCATAGGAATAGGAATCGTACTTCAACTTTACTATTTCTTCAACGAGACACTGAAATTTAATTATTCATTTGCAATTTTTTGAGCATTCTCTTTATATGTTAGGTATATAATTTTGTTATTCAAACTTTTATTAATATGTTTACAGATCTTACGATGCGAATCGATTCACGATTCACAATCCAAAAAATGATCAAATGATTCACGATACAATTCACGATTTGACAATCCATCAAAAATTGAAAGGGAGGGACTTGGGATAGCAAAGTTAGGAGGAAGTCGTCAGGCCACCGAAAGAGGAGAGTGGAGGACTTGTAAAGATGGAGATGACGTCGGCCACTGTGGTAGCTGTGGTGGTGGTGCAAGTGGAGAAGTGGAACAACACTCAATCATTGGCTATAGGAGTGCGACAATTAGAGGGACTAGAAAGAGTTACCAAACATGGAGTGTCCAACATTGGATTGACCACCGATGATGATGGAGGCCGTTGTTGTGGTTGCTTCTCCACTAGGCAGTTGACTAATAGTGAAGGGGAAGAGCGGTAATGTTGGAGGACTTGTTTGGGCAAGGGCAAATACCAACATTCCACAAGTGTTGGATGGCGAGATGTCTCTTGGGTAGTGATGGTAGCGGTTGCACCAATGACGAAGAGGAAGGAGAAGGCGGCTGGGGCAATGTTGGTGCTCCATCAAACACGATCGACTTATACCCTTGCATGCAAGGCCCAAATCAGTAGAAATGCTATTGTCCAAGCCAATATCAATAGAAGCACTGCAGTAAAGAGTTAGTTTTGTTGAGAAGTTTCAAGGCCAAATGGATAGTTATGATGAAGGGAGTTGTTTGCACCTCTTGATCAAGCCCAATTCAACACAAAACATGTAGAAAATATTTGTTAGTAATGGACCCAAACCAATTTCATGTTAGCCCAATTAAACCATGGGATCCTTGAGGAAATATTTTTAAATGTTTAGTAAGAAGTTCTTGTACTACCCCTGAGGACAAGGGGGATCTTTTTGGGGGGCAATACTAATAGGAACTGGGTCTATAATTAATGGGCCTTTGATTAGTTAGTAATAAGTTAGTTAATTAGGAGTTAGTAATATGAGTTAGTAGACATAACTAACTAACTAGAGGTCCATTAATATGGTGTAAGATGACTTATAAAGCTATTTAACGAGATGCTAAGGTCAAAAAGGATTCCCGATGAGTGGAAAAGGAGCATCTTAGTTCCTCTTTACAAAAGCAAGGGGGATGTATAAAACTGTGCAAATTACAAAAGGATAAAATTTATGAGTCATACTATGAAGTTGTGGGAGAGGGTAATAGAGTTGAGACTGAGACGAGACCAATATCATAGAAAACCAGTTTGGATTTCTCCCTGGAAGGTCTACCATGGAAGTGATCTACTTATTGTGAAGATTAATGGAAGGTTATCAGAGAAATCAAAAGGATTTACATATGGCCTTTATTGATATGGAAAAGACATATAATAGGATGCCAATAGAAGTTCTATGCAAAGCTTTGGATAGAAAAGGAGTTCAAATAGCCTATATCCAAGCAATCCAATATATGTATGATGGGGTCTCAACTAGCATAAGGACTCAAGATGGAGTAACTGGATTTTCCTATACAAATTGGACTACACCAAGATTCAACCTTTAGTCCATATCTTTTCACACTAGTCTTGGATTTGCTCACAGAGCATATTCAAGATCTAGTGCCTTTGTGTATGTTGTTTGCAGATGATATAGTCCTGATAGCAATATTGAAAGAAGAAATAAACAGAAAGTTAGAGTTGTGGAGGGAAGTTTTGGAGGTATGTGGTTTTGTATAAGTAGAAGTAAGGTGGAGTAAATGGAGTACAAGTTTGCCACGAGACACACACGTTCTAATCTCAAAGTGAGACTTGGGGGGATGATACCATACTCCAAGTCACAAAATTTAAATATTTGGGTTTTGTCATTCAAAGTGATTGGGGGATAGATGGAGATGTTAACCATAGGATCCAGGCAGGATGGTCAAAGTGGAGAGGTACTTCGGGTCTTATTTGTGATAAAAAAGCACCACTAAAGCCTAAGGATAAATTCTACCCTACAACGATAAGACTGGCTTTGTTATATGGAACTGAATGTTTGGCGGTGAAAGGTCAACATGAAATTAAACTACATGTGGTAGAGATGAGGATGTTGCGATAGATGAGTGGCCACACGAAACATAATAGAATAAGGAATGAATGCATTAGAGAGAAAATTGGGATGGCGCCTATCGTAGTGAAGATGGTAGAATCTAGTCTTAAGTGGAGGGAAGTTTTGGAGGTATGTGGTTTTGTATAAGCAGAAGTAAGGTGGAGTAAATGGAGTACAAGTTTGCTAAGAGACACACACGTTCTAAGTGGTTTGGACATGTTTGGAGGAGACTTGTAGAGGCCCTAGTGAGGAGAGTAAACCAAATTGAGAACAGCACCATAAAAAGAGGTATAGGAAGACCGAGGAAAACTAGAAGGGAAATAATCAAAAGAGATTTTAGTGTCAATGGTTTTAATATGAATATGATATATGATAGAGCTTTGTGGCATCTCCTGATCTATATAGCCTACCCTACTTAGGGGGACAAGGTTCAGTTGTGGTTGTTGTTCCAGTCAGGTTGGAAAAGAACAGTCAGAGATGAACAATCAAACAGACAGAAACAGAGCCAGACAGCAACCCATATGTCGCAACCCATGTGGAAGCAGAGCTGAACAGATTTATCTGCTTCCAAAATATAATACCTCATTCATGAATAACAGCCGAATAGTGGTGGGAACCAATATCCAACACAAAAACGAAGCCCAACAGTAGCATTTCGTGACTGAGGAGTGATGCAAATTGTTGAACAAAGCTGCGATCTAGCCAAAACTGTGGAGTCAACCTCATTATTGGTTATTGCCAGAGTCACATCATCATTGGTGAGCTGCTGCATATATGCGCACCTGGAAGCTTTTGGTGAGAATGTTTTACCTTGTAGCTAATTGGTGGCCTCTGGACATGATGTAAATGTAGCTTTCTTAAAAGGAACTGGAAAAAGGGGTGAAATACTGATGATTTCCTTGGATTAATTTTCTGGCAATGACAGTAGCAAGATTTTGGCGAGAAAATTGACCAACCAAGCCTGGGTTTTGTTTGGACATGGGAATGTCATCCCAGGATGATCTTAGCGAATGCCTGACCAAGGGTTTGTCCCATGTTCTCTACACCAATCATGGCGCAACAACCATAGAATGGCCTTGCCACATGTGGCAATGCTTGCTGTGGTGAACAATGAATCATTTCTTGTGAGTTAGGCCTACTAATGTTGCAAGACTACCACATCGATAGCCCTGATATTTCGACATCCATTAATGCTCATAAGATAACAAGCATGCCACGAGTATAGAGCCCTCATAAAGGTTGACCTATATGCAGGTGAAAATATTCTAAGGTGATCATTGTTGAATGGAGAGGAAGGTATGTATGTTAGGGACCGGGCATGATAAATGATAATAGACATTAGCAGTTAGGAAAGGGTTATGAAAGTGTGTTAGATATAAATGAAGGAAATTTTTAGAAATTTGAAGTTGAGTTTAGGTGAGTCACTAGAATATCCATAACCTTTATATTTTCATTAGCAAATAATAGTTTTTCTTGCACATTCTGATCCCGTTCTATCAACCTGCATCAGAGCTCTCCTATCAACCTCTATTTTGAAATGGAGAATAGAGAAGCAAAGAGGAAAGATGGTTTGTTCACAGGCGGCAATGCAGGTGGGTGAATAAACGACATGTCAAGTATTTTTGGGTTCATACCAGACACGCTGAGGATATATCATATAAAAATATAAAATCACAATCAATAAAGTAATTACATCATAAAATAAATGAATTTTGTATAAGGTCCACGCAAAAAATATCTAAAGATAATAAGATTCAAAAGGATGAATCAGTATTTCATTTGAAAGAAAATGAAATAGTTTAATTGCAATTTTTCATACTTTATAAGGACTAATTTATATTTAGGTATCATTTGTTTATCATAATGCTTGACTAACAAGTACCTAACAAGGAATGGTATTGGGTATGTGCCCTGTATGGTTATGGAAGCCGTTTAGGAGTACCCATGTTTCACCGTACAACCTGCAGAAAGCCTGTCCTGTTCAACATCATGTCCTGCTACTGCTTCTCTGTTCTGTTCAATGACATATCCTGCTCGTACTTCGTATGGAGTTCATTGCTTCTCACTTTCAAAATTGCAACTGCCATTCTCTCTTCTCTTGATGTTTCTATGCTTGTGTGATTTTTCTTGACTTTTGCTTCAAGGTTTAAACATCATGGACTTAGGATTTAGTTATTTATCTATGGGTTGATTTTGGACAATCATACATTATTACTTGTTTTTGCATTATCATACATTTGGAATGCTTGATTCAGTTGATTGGTTATGGTTATATGGTTGAGTACCGAAACATCTTTCCAATATTATTTTGGAAATTGGTAAACTATGGTCAGTTTGCGGATGCTCCACTATTTTACACACAAGTTTTAAAACCTTCCTTAATAGGACTAGAGTATGTTTCATTGGCAGAAATTTAATACATTTGAAGAACCATCAATATAGGCATAATCCACATGCGCTTATGGTTTTTATTAGCATTCCAATGTGGCCAAATCCTGTTTGATTTGTGAATATGGTTTTTGTTCTGAATCCCAATTTCATTCTGCATGTTTTATAGACCATTCAAACACAGCAGCGTGTTGAGAGAGATGCTGCAATTGCTCGATTAGAACAGAGCAGAATTGTTCTTGCAATGAGACTGGCAGAACACCATGGTAAAAAGTACAAAGTTATTGAAGAAGCTCAAGCTTTTGTTGGAGATGTACATGATGCAGGTCAGCATGTTTCACCTGAAATTCTTTGTGGACAACCAAACTGTTCTGAGAATTTTGGGACAGATAAAGGGGAGAGATCTAATATCCTTGTCGATGTTTTTGTTTCAAGTTTCAATTTTGTTAAGAAATCTCTTGGACTCGATCATATGGGCAGAATAGTGGGCAATGCTGCTTTGGTTGCTGTTAGCATGATTGCTTTGCTTCACTTACATCAGGTTACATATAATGAGCATCCATTTAGGCTTGAAGATAGAGTTCACAGTAACATGTCTGTGAGAACGAATAAACTGGAGGGTTCTTCATCCAGTTCCCATTCCAGTAATTTGGATGTATTGCTGGGTAGAGGTTAGGCTTAAAGAAGAGCACTCAATTTTTTCAGAGCAACAATGACTGGGTTATGTTTTCAGTTCACGAACTGTTTTCAGTTAAAGAAAAGCGCTAAAGAGGTGGTAAACTTGCCTCAGTGAGATTTAATACTTAAATCTTGCAATCTCTGAAGGGACTCGGTACCTTTGGAGTTCAGGTTCTTAGGCTTCTTGACACCAAAAGTTTGCTAAGTGGCTTAATAGTTGAACTGATGATGTGCGAGAAATGGGTTTTCTTTGCTGGATTCCTTCATGTATTGCAGTGCAGATGCCTTAAGTATTTTGCGACGTTTTGATGTATTCATTCATATTGGAAGTCATTTTGTGTTCGCCATTGCTGCTAGTGTGGTAGAATTGTATCCTGCGGTAGATGCCTGTCCTTTTATATAGGCTTTAGTTGACGAAGTGAGAGTTCGTTCTACCTTCATTTTTCTTTTTCTGTTCCCTTCCGTGTAGTGATAATGTTCTCTGTTAATACTGTTACTATGCAGTGAAGCATATTTTTGTGTTGCTTTTTAGGAAATTGATTATGCTCTACTAGGTAGCAACTAAGATTTTTTTGCTTTCCACTGTAGTGTTCGTATGCAGGAATCGCGTGGTGATGGAGTTGCAATTTCTATTATATTATGTATAGCAGCGAAGAACTGTGCAAGTACCCTTCTATTTAAATTTCGGTCGGTATCAACTAAACATCTAAACTCGGGAATATGGATTTAAATCAAATTAGGCCTCCTTTTAATTTCTTGGGCTACTAGTAGAACCGTGACTAATTTAGCCCATTGGTTAATGAAACAAGCTATAAAGAGTTTCTCTGTTTTTATTTTTTTCCTTTTTCTCTTAGAATATTTTCGGGCCTTCTTCATAGTAGAACTTAAAGGTGAAATAGATGAACCTCTGAAGACACGGGATGTTGACGCCTCAAGGAATCAACCTCGAATCCTCCAACATCTGGGATCAAATTCTGTACATTACTGCAAAGTGAAAACAGCATTACATTTACCTTCCGATAATTCCTAACAATTGACTCAGCCTTGTCAAATGATACGTGAAATGAAAAAAAAAAGTCTCAAACAAAGTTGGAAATTGAAACACTCAATAGCCTTGTGGTCTCAAGTATATCAACTCTCATATTAATGTGATGTCTCATAATCATACATATTTATTGCAGAAAATCTCATAACAAGTTGTGTAACCTTTCATGGTGTGAGGATGACAAATCTCATAAGTAGCAAGAGCATCCATGATAAACGTCATGCAATACTTTGCAATATGACATCATACATAGTTTCCTCATTTTAAGCCACACCTAAACAGTGACTTCAATTATGAGAGTTCCTATGTGGCAAATGTAGGGCTTTCCACTTGCTTTACTTCTAACTTAATTATAAATTCAATTATGAAACTGTGATTTACCAAAACCATACTAGAAGAGAAGAAGACGCGCGCGCGGGGCGGGGCAAAACCAAGTCTCCTATTAATTCTTATGCTCATAAATCTCACTTTCTCTCAAGTTCACTAAATCTTGTAACTTAAGATTTACCAAAGCTCATCCCTAACCATTTTCTTTTCTTAAAAGCACATTTCGTAAAGGAATTGGTTAAAGACTTGCTTTGTATTTCTTTGATTACAAAATTACTAAAACTTCTTTTAAAATCCAAATCACACTTTTAAAGTTTGAAAGTACATTTTAGTCATAAAACCCCATTTTGGCCGAAATCATCACCAATCCAAAATCATTATTTTTCTTTTGTCCTTTTTGCATAAAACATTTTAAACTCAACGAAACCTCACTTTTCATAGAGCTTCGAAAACACATATTTCTCCCGTTCTTAGCCAAAACCATGGCTTCTTGATATACATAAGGTGACATTTAATGTTCTTTTCTCCATATAAAACATCCGTTCTTGACTCCCAAAATTTCAAAAACTTCATTTGAACTTAAGTTTTGGAAACATATTTTGCTCATAGAAACCTCTTAGGCCAAAAACATACCCTACCAAAAACATCATCTTCAATTCATCTTTTTACATAAAAATGTTAGAAATTTAGTTTTTCATAATCCCATCATTCATGTCAAATTATTGAGAAAATTGGACAACTAGTTTTGGAAGCGTACCTCAACATTTATAGGAATTGATCAATATTTGGACATGTGGTTCTTAATCTTTCAAGTTGATACGTATCCTTTAGAGATAACGGCTCTCTCTTTGTTGATGATGGCATTTCAAGGAAAGAGGCATATATATAACTTGGGGACCATAACCTTTTATAACTCTGCAAACCCTAGTTTCTAGTTTAACCTATCATGAAATTAGTAACTCAGTAACATAGTATCTACACATAATAAGCCCATAGTTGACGAGATAATTTAGGTCCAATTAATTTGTCCTTATCAGATCACTTCAATTTGGGCCAAATTTTATAATAGCACACAATATACAACTACACACACACACACACACACACACACACACAAGTCCATATATTCTTACAAAAAAAAAACATTTGCTTTAACTCATCAAAGCCGCATTTTTCATAAAGTTACAACAACACATTTTCCTTCCCTTCTTTCCTTTAAAAGTCGTGACCTCATGCCCATCAAGAAATCATTCTTATTTTTCATTTCTCATAAAAAAATCTCATATTACTTCTTTAAATTTCATGAGACTTGAGAACACTTTCAACTTCAAGAACACTTAAAACTCAGAGTAAAAACTCATTCCTTTTGCAACAAACACATTTTTAACATAATGAAGAGACCTATTCTAGGGATAAATGTACACAAACAATGAAACCCTAGCATGCAATCATCAAGTCTGCGGCCATCCATATCCATATACACATCAAGAATTCCTTTTTTTTTCATAAGATATATCATTCTAAAGCGTTCGTGAATGGTTTTAAATGAAACTAACAATTAAATTTTTTTTTTGAAATCTTAGAAACCGATCAAAACCCTTCAATAATGCTTAGAACTCAAATAACTCCAAATAACAAAAATTTAACAAGTTAAATTATTTATAAAGGCTTAGTGTAACACCCTCCTAACTACCATGTTTTACTCGAGCGTTAACATAGTAATTAGAAAAATATTACTTACATTCATAATCTATACTAGTCGAAAGAAAGGAAATCAAATGATTTAGACACATATATCGCCAAACTCGTATATACATATATGAACATCATTTTTAAGTTTGCAATATGTACATTGTACTGATACTACACTGGTTAACTTCTAAGCTAATCAGGAACTCAGTTCACAAAAGAAAGGAAGACCTCCAGTATCTAATCTAACCTGCTCAAAGTTGAGGTCCAACAAAATTTTATACAAAGAGAAATGGACCTCACAATATTTAATAAGATCAATCTGTAGGTTAGCGGGTCACTAGTACTAAACTACCACTATATACATATCAGGAGTCTCTGAAGATCTCACGTCCTACTAGATGAAACCATTGGCTATCGGTATGATAGCCTCACCTCCACTTAGGGCATCAGGACCTTCCGGTGGGTCTGAGTTTGAAGATGAGGATGAAGAGGGATCATTTCTTTGGAGGGGGTGCTGGTGGTGCAGGTAGGATATCAAATATCACTGGGTGTGCCAAGTGGAGAGGCATACCATCATAAGGGAAAGTAGGGTCAAAGTCAACTGTAAATACAGAAGGACTAAAGGAACAGCCAAAAAACACATAAACACGAACTTGCGGGTAACCCACTACATACAGAGAGTCGAGAGCAGGATCATAATGCCACACCCACTGTGGCGAGTCAAGGTAAAACACTAGTGATGGCATCTGCTGGATCTGATTAACACAAAGTAAATGCAACCGCAGGAATGAGAATATTATAAAATCCTCGGTAGGGTATTCCCTCAGGTATAATGTAAAATATAATTGATAAGCTCATTCATGTGGGAATACTCATGGAAAACTATGTGTATCAATATCAAGGTATATACATCATGTAAAATCGAGTACAAGTATAATAATGATTCGTGCATTGTTCTTTTTTTTATTAACATAAGGAAGGCTTAATCTCACATCAAGTGATATCTGTAGTGGAATCACTTCACAAGAATTATTGATTACTAGGACATGAGTTCATTCCTATATGTCGATACATCTACCGACTCATCAAATTCCCAGGGAAGCTCTTACTTTTGCCTTCCCCCTTCAACCACATAAGCCTTGTCTCTATTTTCCCCATATGTTAAAAATTTGCACAATTACAAGTCATATTTTCTCTTTTATCACCATAATACTCATATCATATATTTCTTTTATTCAAGGGCATTCTTACATCACAAATAAGTATTTGATTCCATTGGAGTCTCATAAGCATTTCTTTAAAATAGCTATCATGTATACATATACCATATACTTGAATTAAATGCCACACTATCATTAAATTAAGACATTCTCACTGTTTCAACACCCTGGCAGATTTACTACTCTAGGAACAATATTTAATTTCCACATCAAATGACCAATTCAAGAGCCGTAAAAATTCTTTATGACACGTCAATGTGTCTAAAAGGCCCTGTACATATTTCAAAACAAACGGTGTTCTCTAACCTTATCAAATATCTGGTGGTCAGAGACCACTTGTTCACAGCTCAGATCAAGACTCTCATAATTTTTGACCCTACCAATTGATTGAA
Organism: Dalbergia cochinchinensis; assembly: GCA_031216125.1. NCBI lineage: Eukaryota > Viridiplantae > Streptophyta > Magnoliopsida > Fabales > Fabaceae > Dalbergia > Dalbergia cochinchinensis. The sequence goes on from CM062376.1 coordinate 7,378,688, forward strand.
TCAACTCAAAATAAAATTCACAGTTGCAATTCAATGTGTTATCAGCTTCCCATAAAAATTTCAAAGAATAACTCCTTCATTTACTATGATAATAAAATCACACAATTTTACCGCCTCAGATTTAACATTTCAGGCAGCATAGTCACAACTTCGGTTCTTGAATTTTTAAACACAGAAAAAGTGCCCAGAATGACTCCAACTTTTTACTAGAGACTCCCTAACATGTTAATTACATCCCATAAAACTTTCAACTGAATCCAACATCTCTAAATGTTGAAACTGGGATTTTCCAACATCTCTAAATATATCAGAAAATTCAGCAAAATTTGCTGCTTGCTTCAAATCGGGATTTTCTAGCAACAATGTTCAAGAATCATGAATTTTTTTAAACAGAGAAAATCCTTAACATGACCCAAGGAAAATCATGGGGTTGTCTTAGGATGTTACCTTCAACATATAATTTTTATAGCTCATAAAACTGAACACAATTGCACCATAAAATTTATCAACAAGTCCTGCCTTGTTGAAATCCTAAATCCAAAGAAACTAATTCACGCCTCTCTTGATAAAAATGATTTTTCCATAAAACTAAACACTCCACCAAAATTTATACATCAATATCAACATATTATCAACCAATAAAATTAGAAATTTTTGGACAAAACCAATCAGAATTTCTAGAGTAAATTTTGAAACAAAAGAGGACAAATAAACCCTACCCTTGGTAGCTAATGTTTCTTTATTTTTTGTATACTTCAAGATAGATGTTCTCTAACCCAAAGCTTTTGAAACACACTTAGATCCTCCCCTAATCAGTGATGAGTGAGGTATTAAAGTGAGGTTTTGAAAAATCTAATCGGTTATATTTGTAGAGGTTGAAGTGTAGAACAAGTTTACTTAAGGATGTTTTTGATTCTAACAAGATTTGGTCTAGGATTTTGGAGGTTAAAAACTCAAAGCATCAAGGGTTTTGATGAAGGAAAATATGAAGCCTCTGTAACATCCTCCCAAGTACAACATCATTCTTAAGTCATGACATCAGACTTGAGTTGTTACTTATAAATTAGCGGACCTTTCTTAAATAATCAGAGTAAATGCGATAAAGTCGTGTAATAACTAGCGTAATTTAGTTAAAATATATAACAAAGAAACACAACATTTATTGAATACATAGCTAAGTACAAAAGGAAGCTCTTCTAAGAGCTTTAATACATATACGTTCTCTATTACATTTACATACATATAGCTCTAACTAAGTATAGTAAATTAAAAACATCAACTATTAAACTACTGTAGTCCTGAGTTCTTTCACATAGCAGCCGCATCATTCTCTGGATTAACCTGGAGACGACACGGGAACACAAAACACATAGGGGTGAGAATTATACAATTCTCAGTAGGGCAACTCCCCAAAAACTCACTCATAATGTTATCGTCATCGCCCCAACCACTTCGGTTTATTAACAAAAGATGATCAAGCATTACATGATAATTATTCATTTTTAAAGTTCTAAATCATATTTCCGCAGTGGGTTATTTTTAATGATCAATCACTTAATGCACATATATCGTAAAGCTCAAACATATAGTTAATATCCCTAATCAAGAAATTAAATATGATATGAGTATGCATATGCTAAATATAGTGAACTTATCTCAAAGTGACCTGGTTTTACTTGTGGCCATAGAACTCAACTTGGTGCATTTTTCTCTTTTCATCGACATAGGAAAGACTTAGTGTATACCCAATGGGTATTTACTATGGATAACTCCACAATGAACAGTATATACCATATGGTATTTGTAACACCCTAGTTATTAACCAAATACACCTAGGTTGAATCTGATTAATGACTAGACTTTACTCCTTACTTTGGTTCCTTCTTCATAATTTGAAAATACTTAGTGAAATTAAGAGCCATTTTTTTTTTTAAACACATAAAAACATAATTGAAAACGTGAGCCGAGTACAACGTGAACGAGTAAGTGGAGTATAATAAGACGTTTAAGAATATACCACATCATATCACTTTGGCTCCATCATATAACATCCATAAACACATTATAGCATATGTTTACATACAATAACCTCACTCAAAGGGTGGGTTATGTTCATACATCATTGTCTTATGCAAACCCATAAAAGAAAATATACATAAGGAAATACATGCCCCTAAACTAGATAACTCTATAAGCCGGGAAGGTTATCCTAAAACTAGGGTGCATGATCACACATAAGTCTACTAAGAACCCTCTATGGCCACTGTCCTGAAAATGGGGGAATAAATCCGATCCACTGATGAGCTCCCTCGGGAGGGGACACACGAGATGCACCAGGCTGGGGTCGCATGGACGGCCTTCTCGCTAACCTCGGCTGAACAACTGTTTCCTCACTACCCTCTCTTACACGTGTGGGAGTAGGAGCAAAGCTCTCAGAATATACATGAGTAGGAGTGTCCTCTAAAGGATCAGTTTCAGAATATCTCATCTCGGGAACATACTCTGGAAATCCATGGACAGCAGATGAAGCGGGATAAGAACGTAACATCCTTTCATCAAGTGGACGTACATGTTCGAAAACCATTTCATCGTCATAGGGAGAAGTAGGAGAAAATCGATAACTAGGGACAGGATGTGCAAATGGACGACCTATGTAAACAAAAACACGAACTGCGCACCTCCCTTCAAAATGATACGAGCGATGCACCGATCATAGTGGAATTCCCAAGTAGGGGTATCAACGAACAGACGAATGTCGCCATTTGAATCTGGAGACAATGACGGAAATAAAGAAAAGGGAGTGAGAATCTTGCTAAAGAATTCTCAAGAAGGTACCTCCTTCTACGTTGTCATCATCAAAGTCCCCAGGAACCTCGGGATTATTCTAAAATAGTGAGCATGCAAAGATTCATTTTAAGTTCGCAGAAATACTTAACCGTGGTTCGTCAATTTTTAATCATGCGTCTTATAATGCATCTTATTCTTAACATGTCATATTTACAATGAACTTTTCCTTTATCATTACATCATATTCCTCATCATCATTATCAAAATAACATGCATAAAAGAACGCGTCATATAATATTAGCTACACATGGACACAAAGGTGCACATATTTCATTTCTTTAGTGCCTTAGGTGACTTAAAATCTTATCATCATCATTATTTTCCTTGGGCCACCCTATACTCCACCCTTTTGGGAGTAATTTAGGTTATGAGCTCATACTTTACTAGTCGCCACTAGCATATACTTATCCCTTTGATAAGCTAAAGTCCCGACTCTACCCTTTTGAGAGAACGGGTTAGGGGCTAAAATCACCTTTTCACCACCCATAGTCTGATGGTTCCAAAGGATCATTTTCTTATAAGTTTAAGTCACCATTAAATCTTTGCATGTTATATCATAATACAATTCATAAACATCATAACATTTTCTCATTTATAGTCTTAAGCTAGAATAATATATATCAACTCAGTAATCATGCATATGGGAGATTCCCAGAAAGAGAGGTGGGTCACAATGGACACGCTTAAATACCAAGTCTTTCCTTAGCCGTAACCTTTCCAAATTACACTTTTACAATGATACACTTTCTTCTAGCAACAAAGGTGAATTTTACATAAGAACATTTCATGTATAAGCATTCTTATTATTTGCAACAAAGAACTATAACATGCAAGTCAGAAATCATTCAATGATATCAAGTACTTAATAAGCATCCAATCCTTACATAGAATTATCAATTATGAATCATTCTCTTAACAATAAACCATAATTATCACAACTTCAATCATATCAAATCATTATCACACATTGATACTAAACTCAGATCAGTGGCGAATCATGAACCTCATGCAATTACATAGAATCATATTTTAAGTGCATATAAAATACTAGTTCCCGTAAAATCCTTGCAAAGCCTTAAAACTCATTTAGAAACTAGTTCTTTTGTCAAATTTGGGAGGATCTTCACAATTAAAATTCTTACTTAAGATAAAAGGAGTAAGTCTTGAGCTTTAGAGATTTAGGTGACATCTTAGAATTATAAACATGCTATGCAACCTTATTTTAATCTTATCTTTATAAGGTGATAGCTTGGAATTATAAACATGATATGCAATTCCATTTCTTTATCTTTAAGATTTAAGGTGATGACTTGAAAATTAAACATGATGCAAGAACTTGAAATATAAACATGATACAAGAAACTGGAGCGCGGTAATCCGCACAGACCAAGAGAGGAGAAGAGAATATTAAGAAACCGGAGGAGCATGTAGTCCGCACAGACCAGATAGAGGGAGAAGAGAATATTAAGAAACCGATGGCGGTAGTCCGCACAGGACCAGTAGAGGGAGAAGAGAATTATTATTACATCTTTTAAGCTCCAATCTCAAGACTTTTAAAGAATAAATTCTTTAACTCCAATAATCATATTTCTTTGCTTGTGATACATGGGCAAGTCTTTAAGCTCTAGGATCTTTAGGTGATGGCATAAAATAAACATGTCATGCGTTGATTCTTTTAGCCATTATAAAATATAGTGAGAGCATAAATTAAATATGAGATGCAACCTCTTAATTATCTTGAAAGATTAAGTGATGACTTGAAACATAAACATGAAATACAAGCTTGGAATTTAAACATGAGAAATGCAAGTTCATTTATTCATTCTTGAAAATTTAGTGATGACATAGAAGGTAAACATGGTTATGCAAAGCATAAACTTAATCATGGATGCAAATTCATTTTGTTTCTTTACTAGAGCTCCTTCAAGACTTTAAAAGAATTATAAATTCAACCCAATACATATCTTAACAAGAAATAAAACATAAAAGGAAAAAATACATCTTTCAAGTTCTAAACTAAAAATCTTTGTTTTAGCATCATAAAGCATTATTCTTTAAGGTTTTGCATCAAGTGGAATTTTCAAGCTTTAGAGGCCTAACTTGTGATGGATTTACAACCCACCCTCAAGGTCCTCATCATCAAGCCATCATCTTAGTTCCACCTAGGCCATATGGTTGAATTGGTTAAAGAAAAATTGAAGAGGAAAACCAAAATGAAAAGCTAAGGCAAGTTCATAATTTCATCATTTTGAGCTAAAAACACAACTCCTCAAAGCATAGAAATAAATTTAGAAACTACTCCCTACCTAATCTGAGTTGAAGAAGAGGAAGAGAACTTGATTTCTTGAAGTGAAATGACACAAAATCTCTTTGAAAAATTGAAGAAAGAATTCAGCCAAAGAGGAGGAAGAAAGAAAGTTTTTGGTGCTCCTAAAAACTAGTTATGAACCAAGCATTCCAAGACCACTCAAGCAAGCCTATTTATAGAAGATTTTGAGGCTTCTAATTGGCCAAAATGAGGAGGTAGTTGTCAGAATTTTTCAGGAGTAATAATGGAGGAAAAATTATTTTAGACAAAGTTGTATGAAATTAAGGAATTATGTCTCTTATGGTGACATTTTGGCATTTTGTTTTAGTGCAACTTTTGGAAATAATTCAGCTGCATAATGGCATCAATAATTTCGTGCATTACAGCCCAAAGAAGTGAAATTTGTGTGTTCCATGCATTATTTAGGTGTAGGCAAGGTATTCATGTAATTTAGAGAATTTACGGTTAAGGGCTTAAGTGAATTAGTAAGCAATTTGGGTGTTTTTGAGCAATTTTGGGTTCTAATCAATCTAAATACATAATTTTGAATCTAGATTAATATTTAGAATTTAATAAGCTTTAATTTGAGCCTAATATTGCTTAGGTTTCGTATATGAATCGAAAATCCAAATTCGCAAATCGCCCAAAACGGGGGTAAAATCGTAGTTTCACTTCAAAACTGCCCAAGGCCACCCGAGCTTAACCAATGGTTAATCATGGGTTAAAAACACATTTTAAAACATTTTAGTGAGGTTCGGGCTCAGTCAAGCATTATCGAGTTAAACACCCACAGGGCGTTTGGTCTTTTTCGTCTTGTCTAACTCAAAATTGAGATTCTTCTGCTCTATTAACACACATAACACAAACAATCCCTTATTATTCTCAAAACATCCCCTTGAGAATATGTGGGGCCCACAATCCTCATTTTCTCAGTAAAATAACTTCAGGGACATTTTGGTCATTTTATACGCATGTAAATTCGGGATTTGCGACTCTCGCATGAATCGTTCCTAACCTCTCTTCTAATGTTATATTCCTTTATTGAGGATTGTTCGGCCTCAAATCTTATGTAATAATTACCTACGGTAATTCGGTAATTGAGTAATTTCTAATGACAGTAAAAATTACAGTAAAAATTACAGTAAAAATTGGGGCGTTACAGTATTTATAGTGGTTCACACCACATAAGGAAAATAGACTGCTTATCAGGACTGAGCTCATTCTTATACATGATCATTGGATTTACTTTCTCCAATTTTCACACAGATCTATTCCTAGCCGATACATCTACCGACTCATATTATCTCTAGGGAAGTTCATCTTTTTGCCTTCCCTTCATTCCACATAGGTCTTATTTCTAATTTCTCCATATGTCAAAACATGCACGAGTGAAATTTATACATTCACTTTTCTCATATAACTGTATCATGTACTTTCTTTTCTCGAATGCATGCATAAGTCACATGTACGCTTTCAATCACAAGTAATTCTTGTTTCTTCTTCATAAATCAATCTTTAAATTATCTAGCATGTATTCATACTCGTCATACTTAAATCAAGAGTTATTATATCATCAACTCAATACTTAAATTCATTTCAGCACAAATACAGTAGGTTGGCAGAATTCATGCCAAAGGAGTACAATTTATTTTGTCCATCAAACACCTATTGCAAGGACTATAAAAATTCTCCAAGACATCTCAATGTGTCTACAAGGCCCTGTAAACATTTCAGAAGAAAAATCTTTGTCTAACTTGTTTAAAAAAATTAGACAATCTTTGTGGTCAGAAACCACTCAGCCTCAGCTCAGAACCAGGATTTCATAATTTTTAACCCTAGCAAATGATTGAATCAATTCAAAATAAAAATCACGGTTACACTTCAATATGTTATCAACTCTCTGTAAAAATTTCAAAGGAAGAATCAATCATTTGCTATGGCAAAAAAATTAGAAAAATTAACAGCTTCAGAGTCAACATCTCAGGCAGCACAGTTACAACTTTGGTTCATGATTTTTTAAACATAGCAAAAGTGACCACAATACCTCAAAATGTTTACTGAAGATGCCTTAACATATCAAATACATCATATAAAATTTTTAGCTCAATCTAAAGCCTTGAACTAGGTCAGAAAATTCATGAACAAAAGCTGCCTTGTTGAAATCCAAAATTCCAGCAAACTAATTCAAAATCTCTTGTGATAAAAATGATTTTTCCACAACACCAAACACTCCACCAAAATTAAAACATCAATATCAGCATATTATCAACCAATATATCCAGAAATTTCACACTAAACACAATCAGAAAGTTCCAGCATAAAATTGGAAAGAAAAGACCAAAGAAAACCCTACTTTGAAAGCTTTTGAGCTTGATACTTCAAAGGATGTTCTAAGTGATCTCCCTTCACTTCAAGACACCAATTTCAGTCCTAAACGTTCCTTCACGAGTGGGGAAATGAGGTATTAAGGTGAGGATTTGAAATTTCAATCGGTTAGATTTGTAGGGTTTGACATGTAGAACAAGTTTTGTGAAGGAACTTTGTGGTTTTATGAACTTTAGGCTAGTGTTTTTGGCATTTGAAATCAAGTTTTCTTGTGTTTGAAGAAGCAAAAATGGAGTTTTCTGCTGTTTTAGATGCTGGCCAAGAATTCCTTGGCTTTCTTGAGAAGAAAAGAGGTTATGTTTATCTTATAAGTAACGTAGGAATATAATAATGTATATAGTTGGATAATTCTCAATCAAAGGAAGTAAAATGGATGGCTAGGATTGAACCTTGTTGTAACGCCCCGTTTTTCTCTAAACTTTTAAATGACCAAAATGCCCCTGAGGTCATTTAACCTGAAACACGAGGACGACCGGCCTCGACCATCCTCATAGGGCTTTTATGATGTATGAAGGGGATTGTATATGTTTGAATGTCTATCAGAGCAGAGAAATCTCATTTCTGATGTAACGCCCCGATTTTCACTAAACTTTCAAAATGACCAAAATGCCCCTGAGGTCATCTTTACCCGAAACACGAGGACGGCCGGCTTTGGCCATCCTCATAGGGTTCATATGATATATGAAGGGGATTATATGTTTATGAATGCTAACAAGTCAGAAAAATCTCATTTCTGAGGTTTCTGTGTACAAATGACCAAAATACCCCAAACTTGATTTAAGGCAGTTTTAAGTTTTGACCCCGACCCTGACTCGTCCCGGAGATCAAAAATGATGTTTTAAGGCATGAACTATGTCGGTCTAAGTCCCGGAGGTCCTGGGCAACTTTCGGTAAAAATTACGATTTTACCCCCGCTTAGTGCATTTTAAGCCTAACGAGTTATTTAACTCAAACCTAAGCAATATTAGGCTCTAATGAAAGGTTAATTAATTTCCTTAATTAATCTAAAGCTAAAATAATTATTTAAGGTTGATTAGAACCTAAAATTGCTTAGGGAAATTTGCAACTCAATTCTAATTCTTTTCTTTCTTTAAAGAAAAAGCAACTATGAATAGTGTTTTCACTATTCACATTTCCTTTCCCAAGAATGCTTTCTCTTCCAAGAAAAGTTGTCATACATCTATCAATGATCATGAGAGTTTGACTCCATCAATCCTACAGTAGTACTCTTAGTCTAAGGTATTAGGGTCCTAATTACCTAATTAGTTCACCTAAACACTTGGTTACACAACCTTAATTGGTGACCTAACCTTGTTTATTCCTAAACACTCCATTAGTACATGATTAAATTGGATGAAATCTTCCCTCCCATGGTCTTATGATGTTCAGCCACTTTTCCCCAAAAAAATTCAAAAGAATGATATTTTATGTAGTCAATTACATTGTCCATCAAAGCCACCCTAAGACCTATGACCTATGACACCATGAATGACAACACAAGAGATTTTTCTTCTCTTCTCTTTCCTCATGAGGATTCGGCCAGCCCACTCTCCTTCCACTCCTTCATGTTTCATTTGCCTATAAATACACAACACCACACAACTTCACTCCTTTGCTCACTCCTTGCAAAAATCACTAAAAGTCTCAAGCTTTCTTACTTCTTTTCTCTCAAGCTTCCAAGAGTTCTTCAAGCTCAAGTTCTTCTTCTCCTTTTCAAAAACCACAAGGTAGGGAACCTTTCTAAATATGTCTTTGATTTCTATGATGAATCTTGTTGGGAAATGATGAAAGGTGGAACCTCCATGTTGCTTTTCATTTTCGGTTTCTTCCTTTTCTTTTCCTTTCATTTTCGGCCTCAAGGCCTTGAGCATGATGGCTTGATGATGAGTGCTCTCTAGAGGTGACCATGAGTTCATCTCACATGAGGCCTCTAAAGCTTGAGTTTTTCTCAAAGAAAAGCTTCATCTTTTACAAGTTTAGTTGAACATGTGGTTATGTTTCTCTTGAATGTTTGAACTTCTTTTTTATCCTTTAATGTTTCGGCCATGAGGGCCTAAACCCATGAGAAAAATGAAAGCTTGATGATGAGGTTGTCATGATGGTGCTTGTCACTCAACAACCTCTAAAGCTTGAATTTTTTTAAGGAAAGTTACATCCTTTTTCCAAGTTTGAGAAAGAAAAGAGTTTATGTCTCTTGAACTCTTTTGGACTTCACTTTTTCCTCCCATGTTTTTGGCCATGTAGGCTTCTAAGACTTGGAAAAATAAAAGCTTGATGATGAGTGTTTCATGTTGGTGCTAGTCACATGAACAAACTCTAAAGCTTGAAACTTTAACCTTAAACCAAACATGGTTTCGGTTTTGTTTTCTTCTCTAGCATAAGCTTTGTTTTAAATGTTGGTTTTAAGGAAGCTATGTACTCAATGATGAGGACTTTGGATGTTGATGTCATAGATCATCAAGATCTTGGTCCCTAGAGTTCAAAAATGATTTATTCTTCTTAATGAAGATTCGGCCATCTTCAAGTTTTTAAGGTCATGATTCATTTTAAGTATTCTAGTACTAGTAGTTCTCTTTTCTTGTGAGGATGAGGTTTGGGTTGGAACTATGTCCTCTTCAAAAGTCTTGCAAGAGCTCTAGACAAGATAAAAGTAACTTGCATTCACGTTTACTTTATGCTTTGCATAGCACGTTTATTTCTATGCTATCACTAAACCCTAAGATAAGGAATGAACTTGCATAATGCACGTTTAAATTCCAAGCTTCGCATTCCATGTTTACATTCCAAGTCATCACTTAAGAACTTAAAGATGTAAAACGAGAGCTTGCATATCACCTAAAATAATCTCGAAGCCTTTCTATTTCGGCCTTAAAGTCGATTGTTGCTGGGCCTAGAGCACTAAAATAAAGAATGGAACTTGCATATTTACTTTCAAGTTTTGCATATTTACTTTGAGCCTTGCATATTTAATTTCAAGTTCTTGCATTTCATATTTACTTTAAAGCTCTTACTTTATTCTCTAATGAAGAATAAAATGGAATGCATAGCACGTTTACTTTTATGCCATCACCTAAGAGACTAGAGCTCAAAGACTTGCCCATTTCATCTTGAGAAAAGTTAAATCAAGAAGGTATCTTCTTGAAATGCATTCGGCCATGTGATGATGAAAGCTCTAGGATGAGTTTTCCATTAGTTACAAGAGCCTATAGTTTATGTTTTGAGTTTTCCCTAAACATAAGTGACATTTGAAAGTATTTTTGAGTATGTTCTTATATTTAGAATTCCAACCATGAGTAAAGTTAAAGAGTTGCTGCCCTATGTATTTTATGAAAGTTCTTGACAAGTTAAATTGATTTCCAAGGTATTTTTGAAGTCCTAAAATTGTTCCAAGAGAAACTAGTTACCTATGTACATGAAAAAGAAAGTTTACACGTGATTTGATGACTTACCAATTTCGGTTTTGCCATGATCATTTCCAGCACCTTAAATTATGTTTTGGGTGGTCTAAATATGTTTGAATACCTTGCCAAGTATATGCTAATTGTTCTAGACATTTTAGAGCATGTTTGGTTACTTTAATTGCTTGAAATGTGAATTCTAGAACCCCATAGGTACAAAAAATATGAATTCTGTCCAGATTGATTAACATCCATAGAATCACATTATATGATGTCTAGATCAGTGAGAGTGACTCATAATTGGCTTAGGTATTAATTGTTGTATCATAGAAAAAGTCGGATGTGAGAAAGGGTTTAAAACGCATATTCTAGAACACCGTAATTCGTCTAATACAAGCTTACTGCCAATGCTGTCCAGCCATGATTAATTAGGTTTTAGGACTTAATAAATTATGGTAATGAGATTAATCAATCCTTTAGAGGTATAGGAAAATAATTTGGAAGTTTGAGGTTACCCGATTTAGGGATTTCTACCTTAAGGGATGATTATGTGCCTCTCATTTAATGATAAATTGATGTGTTAGCTCATGACGTATGTGGTGCCATGTGAACTATTACCCTTATGTGATGGTTTGTAATCTCATGTTATTACTTCTTTAAAGGAACCTTAGAGATGCCGAAGTGGTAATTATGTGTTATGCATTAATTATGTGGCATCTTAAAGTAACATGTTAAACTTAGGGTGACTTAAAATATGATAATGTAATCCTTTGAAACCACCAAACTAAGGGTGGGGACAATGTGATTCTAGCCCCCTAAACCTGTACTTAAAGTCGGGAAGTTGACTTATCCCAAGGGATAAAAGTCTAGATACTAGTGACGACTAGTGTGGTATGAGCTCATAGCCTAGAGATTTCTCAAAAGGGAGAAATATTAGGGCGGCCCCAGTTTAAGTAAAAGTTTTAATGTCACCTAAGTAACTAAGACAAGTCACCATGTGCCAAGTACCAAGTTATATGATTTATGATCCAAGTTACATGATTTATGTTCTATGATCCAAGCTATATGATTTATGTTCTATGATCCAAGTTATATGATTTATGTTCTATGACCTAAGTAATATGATTTTCGTTCAAATTATATGATTCGAGTCCCACAATTTATTTCCCATGATTTATGTAAATACAAGTGACATGTTAAAAGGAACAGATCTCGAAAATTGAGACTTTATAAAACTCATAATTGAACCAATATATGTCCATGGTTTTATAAATAACCCGAGATACCTGGAGACGTAGATGATGACACCTAGGATAGGAGGAGAACCCTACTGAGTTTCTTTAGTAAGAGTCTCACTCCCTTTATCTCTTTCTTTCCATTACGTCTTCAGAGCGAGATGGCGACATTCGATCTGTTCGTTGATACGCCCCGGTGGGAGGTCCACCATGACCCGGAGCACGGGTCATTCCATTTTGAGGGCCGATGTATCAGACGCATCTTCATGTTTTGGGACGGCCGCTTGCACACCCCGTGATATAGTTATCGCTTCTCCCGACATCCCCTATGGTGACCCCACGATTTTTGAGCGCAGACGGGCACGACATGAGAGGAACCTACGGACCCACTCACGGTTCACCGACATACTGCATCACGTGCCACTATCGCAGCACTCAGAGGAGGACCCTTTAGAGGATTCCCCCATGGACCATGAGGACTCTGCCCCCACTCCGCCTTGGCGACTGATGGCAGCGAGGAGACAGTCACTCAACGTCGGAGGGCTTCAGTGCCCGGACCACGACCCCGGCATGGATGACACGTTCAGTCACAGGGCATGCTTGCACCCGCCGAGCTCCGCCCGTGGATTTGCTACGCTCTCCGCACTCTGATTCTGCTGTAGAGATTGGAGGGTAGCCCTTAGTGCACACACGACACGTAGTATGGATGAAACCTCTTTTGTGTTGAGGTTATCCACCTTAGGTTGCACGTGGGTAGGGATGTTTCTTTCTAGTTCATTTCCATGTATTCTCAGATTTCACTGTATTCATGTTTGTTGTGTACTTGAAGAGTCCTGCCCCGTAGGGTAGGCATATTATATATGAAGTATTTCAGTTATGATGATGCTATGATTTGGAGCCACTTCTATGTTTATATTTCTGCACTTTATGATACCGACCCTAAGATACGCCCCGCTTCTATTTTAAGTAGTGTTTTTTTAAAAAAAAAATTGGCTCGTATTTTCGTTAAGTTATTTTTCCAAGTAAAAAGAACCATGACAGTAAGTAATGACTAATATTTGGCCTAAGTACGTACTAGTAGTATTGGGTCGAATATTAGGGTGTTACATCTGAGGTTTCTACGCAAAAATGACTAAAATACCCCAAACCTGATTTAAGGCAGTTTTAAGTTTTGACTCCGACCCGGACTTGTCCCGGAGACCAAAAATGATGGTTTTAAGGCATGAACTATGTTGGTTTAAGTCCCAAAGGTCTCGGGCAACTTTTAGTAAAAATTACGATTTTACCCCTGCTTAGTGGATTTTTAGCCTAACGAGTTACTTAACTCAAACCTAAGCAATATTAGGCTCTAATGAAAGGTTAATTAATTTCCTTAATTAATCTAGAGCTAAAATAATTATTTGAGGTTGATTAGAACCTAAAATTGCTTAAGAAAATTTAAAACTCATTTCTAATTCTTTTCTTTCTTTAAAAGAAAAAGCAACTATGAATAGTATTTTCACTATTCACACTCCCATTCCCAAGAACACTTCCATTCCCAAGAAAAAGTTATCACACTCTAACCAATAGTCATAGGAGTTTGACTCCATTAATCCCACAAGACCACTCTTGATCCAACGAATTCATGGCCCTAATCACCTAATTAGCTCACTTAAACACTCGGTTACATAACCTTAATTAGTGACCTAACCTTGTTTGCTCCTAAACACCTCATTGGTACATGATTAAATTGAATGAAATCTTCCCTCCCTTAGCCTTATGATTTTTGGCCACTCCCCCCAAAATTCAAAAGAAATGTATTTTATGTAGTCAATCAAGTTGTCCTTCAAAAGCCACCCTAAGACCTATGACCTATGCTTTCAATCACACCATGAATGACAAAACAAGAGATTTTTCTTCTCTCTTCCTTCTTCAAGAAGCTTCGGCCATGCTCCTCCCCCTCCACTCCTTCATGATTCATTTGTCTATAAATACACAACACTATACAACTTCTTTCTTTTGCTCACTTATCAAAAGTACCAAGCTTTCTTACTTCCTCTTTCTTTCAAAGCTTTCAAGAGTTCTTCAAACTCAAAGTTCTTCCTCTCTTTTTTGAAAAACACAAGGTAGGGAACCTTTCTAAATATGTCTTTGATCTTTATGTTTGAATCCTGTTTGGAAATGATGAATGGTTGAACCTCCATGTTGCTTTCTTTTTCGGTTTCTTCCTTTCCTTTTCCTTTAGTTTTGGCCTCAAGGCCTTGAATATGATAGCTTGATGATGAGTGCTCTCTAGAGGTGACTATGAGTTCATCTCACATGAGACCTCTAAAGCTTGAGTTTTTCTTAAGAAAAGTTTCATCTTTTACAAGTTTAGTTGAGAATGAGGTTATATTTCTCTTGACCATTTGGAACTTCCCTTTTCTTCTTTATGTTTCGGCCATGAAGGCCTTTGACCCTTGGAAAAATGAAAGCTTGATGATGAGGGTGTCATGATGGTGCTTGTCACTTAACAACCCCTAAAGCTTGAATTTTTTAAAAGGAAAGTTACATCCTCTTTCAAGGTTGAGTAAGAAAGGAGTTTATGTCTCTCTTGAACACTTTTTGGACTTCCCTTTTCTTTTCATATTTTCGGCCATGGAGGCTTCTAAGGCTTGGAAAAATGGATGCTTGATTATGAGGGGTTCATGTTGATGCTTGTCACATGAACAAACTCTAAAGCTTGAAACTTTGACCTTAAACCAAGCATGGTTTCGGTTTTGCTTTCGTTTTGGCATGAATTGTGTTTAAAGGTTGGTTTTGAAGGAAGCCATGTACTCAATGATGAGGACTTAGGATGTTGATGTCATAGATCATCAAGATCTTGGTCCCTAGAGTTTAAAAATAATTCATTCTTCTTGATGAAGATTCGGCCACTTTCAAAACCCTTGAGGTTATGATTTATTTGAATATCTTAGCACTAATAGTTTTCTTTTCCTGTGAGGATGAGGTTTGGGTTGGAACTTTGTTCCTTTTTTAAAGTCTTGCAAGAGCTCTAGACAAGATATAAAAGTAACTTGCATTCACGTTTATTTTATGCTTTGCATAGCACGTTTACTTTCTATGCTATCACTAAACCCCAAGATAAAGAATGAACTTGCATAATGCACGTTTAAATTCCAAGCTTTGCATTTCATGTTATATTTCAAGTCATCACTAAATTCAAAGACTAAAAATAAATGTGCATCTCATATTTACTTCGAGCTATCACTTTACTTTCTAATGGACTATAAAAATGGAATGCATAGCACGTTTACTCTTATGCTATCACCTAAAACTACTAGAGCTCAAAGAGTTGCCCATTTCATCTTGAGAGAAGTTAAATCAAGGAGGTATCCTCTTGAAAATGCATTCGGCCATGTGATGATGAAAGCTCTAGGATGAGTTTTCATTAGTTACAAGAGCCTATAGTTTATGTTTTAAGTTTTTCTTAAATATATGTGACATTTAAAGGTATTTTGAGTATGTTCTTATATTTAGGATCTAAACCATGAGTGAAACTAAAGAGCTACTGCCCCATGTATTTTATAAGAGTTCTTGACAAGATAAATTGATTTCTAAGATGTTTTTGAAGTCCTAAAATTGTTCTAAGAGAAACTAGTTACCTATGTACATTGAAAAGGAAGTTTATACATGATTTGATGATCTTAAATTTTTGGTTCTGCCTTGTTCATTTCCAGCACCTTAAATCATTTTTTGGGTGGTCTAAATATGTTTAAATACCTTGCCAAGTATATGATAATTGTTCTAGACATTTTGGAGCATGCTTAGTTACTTTAATTGCTTGAAATGTGAATTCTAGAACCCCATAGGTACAAAAAATATGAATTCTGTTCCAGCTTAATTAACATCCATAGAATCACATTATATGATGTCTAGATCAGTGAGAGTGACTCATAATTGGCTTAGGTATTAATTGTTGCATTATAGAAAAAGTCAGATGTGAGAAAGGGTTTAAAATGCATCTTTTAGAACATCGTAATTCATCTAATTTAGCGTTCTACCTAACACTGTCCAGCCATAATTAATTAAGTTTTAGGACTCAATAAATTGTGGTAATAAGGTTAATCCATCCCTTCGAGACATAAGACAATAAGTTGAAAGTTTGAGGTTACCCGAGTGAGGGTTTTTACTCTTAAGGGAAAGGTTTAAGTATTACTCTATGAAGGATGAATTGGTGTTTACCTCATGACTTGTATGATGCTATGTGAACTATTATTCTTAAATGATAGTTTTATTATTGCATGTGATTGTTCTTCAAGAGCCTAGAGATGCCTATGTTGTAATAAAAGACATGTGACATGCATGAAACTAAGTGGCATCTCAATAAAACATGCTAAGACTTAAAGTGACTTAAACTATGAGAAAATGATCCTTGAACCACCAAAATAAAGGTGGGGATGAGGTGATTCTAGCCCCCTAGACCCGCACTTTAAGTCGGGACCTTTAACTTATCAAAAGGCATAAGTCCATGTGCTAGTGACGACTAGCGTGGTATAAGCTCATAACCTAGAAGTTTCTCCAAAGGGAGATCAGTTAGGGTGGCCCCAGGAAGAAAATGATGAGGTTTTAATGTGACCTAAAGTAACCAAGATAAGTTACCCTGTATCATGTTCTAAGAACTATGATTTTATGCACCATGAATTATGAGTTTATGTGCCATGATCTATTATATAAGGAACCGTGGATTATGATTTTACGTACCATGATTTGTGATTCGAGTTTCATGATTTATAGACTATGTAACCAAGAGGTTTTTAGAAATAAAAGGAACGAGCCTCGGAGGTTAACATTTTCAAACTTCATAATTGAACCATTATATGCCCATGTTTTTACTAAGAAACTGAGGTCCCTGGAGACGTAGATGATGACACTTAGATATGAGGAAAAACGCTACTGAGTTTCTTTAGTAAGAAATCTCACTCCCTCTATCTCTTTCTTTTCGCCACGCCTCTAGATTTGGATGGCGACGTCAGGCTCTACATTGAGACACCCACATGAGAGTTCCACCATGATCTGGAGCACGGATTATACCATTTTGAGGGCCACCTGCACCTACACCGCAGCTCGGGCACTGCACTGAGTATGTACCTGCTCACAAAGATTCGCAGGAGGACCCTTCTGAGGAGACACCCGCCCACATGTGTGAGAGGACTCGCCCCATTCCCCACGATGCCAACAAAGCAATGAGGAGAGACTGCTACCCAGCCATGGAGGGCTCGGATGCCCGAGTCGCGACCCTGACGCGGGGGACTTGTTCGGGTTCCTACTCCCATCGAAGCTTCTTGGATCAGCTATGTCCCACCTTACCCGTGACTTTAGCCGTATGGTTTAGAGGGTAGTCCCTAGTGCACACACGCATAATGAAGTTAGATAAACCTTCTTTTGTGTTGAGGTTATCCATTTCAGATGCACTTGGGTATGGGTGTTCTCGTGCATGTATCCTTTATGTTTCCATGTATCTCCTACTTTTCAGTTGTATTGTATTCTATGTATTGAACAATCCCGCCATTATTGGTGGGCATTTCATATATTAATGTATGAGGTATTTCAGTATATGTGTTCATGACGCTGTGTATGGAGCCTTTTATGTGTTTACATTTTCGCACTTTACGATATCGTTCTATTACATTATACGCGGCTCATACTATATCAAGGTTTTGAAAAAAAAAAATTGGCTCGTATTCTCAATAAGTAATTTCAAAGATAATAGAACTAAATCAGGAAGTAATGACTAATATTTGGCCTCAGTACATGCTAGTAGTATTGGGTTGAATATTAGGGTGTTACACTTGTAATTCAAGATTGAATCTTAGCCATGCATTTGATATAAATGGATAAGCTCATTTATTTTGTAAAGATTAAATTAGCTTTTGGTGTTAAAAATCGCACACCGAAATTTTACCGAATGGGTAAAACAGTGTACCCGGGAAATCAAACATTGTTCAAAAATAAGTTCTAGGTATAAAATCTTTATTTCTACCTATTTCTAACCTTATTTCCATATTTTCCCAATTTCGGGCACTTTCGGGGTCTCGAATCAGGGGTTTCGGCTGTTCTGGCGGGCCTGCGGGGCCTGTAAAATACTATTCAAACCGTTGGACCGTCCTCATCATTGTTAAAATTGTCAAATTTTTTAAATTACGACTAATAAAGCTCAAATTAATTTTTAACTAATTTTTAGGGTGTTACAGCCTCTCTGCCTTCTCTCAATGGCCGAAGGTTGAAGATAAAAAAGAGGTTAGGTGGGTTAAATTTATCACTTAGGGAGTGTTTTGATTGGTTGAAAAATAAAGCCTGATTTCTTTTCATTAAAAAGGATTTAATACCAATGGCTAGGATTCGATCTTTCATCCAAGATGAAATCCTAGCCATTCATTTGGTATTCAAGGGATATACTTCATTATTTGTAGATGTTAACTAGTTTTCGGTGTTAGAAATCAAACACCGAAATTTCATTAAACGGGCAAAACAATGTACTCGAGAAATCAAACATTGCCCGAAAAATAATTTTGGGTATAGAATCATTATTCCTACCTATTTCTAAACATAATCTTATAATTACTCAATTTTGGGCATCTCCAGGGCCTAATTCTAGGATTTCGGTTGTCCCAGCGGACCTACGGGGACTACAAAATACTATTCATGTTTTTTTTGTTTCCTTGAATCATTCTCATCATTTCCACATCTGTCAAAATCTTAAAATTCTCATTAATAAAACCTCATTTAATTTCTAAAGAGAATTAGGGTGTTACATTACGACCCACCTAAATAAAAATTTTGTCCTCAAAATTTCATACCTGTAAACAACTCCGGATAATCTTTCTTCATGCTTGATTCTAATTCCCATGTATATTCTTCATTTTCAGGTCCACCCCAAGCCACTTTTACAAGTTGCACAGATTTATTTCTAAGTTGCCTGATTTCTCTATCAACAATCTAAATAGGAGGGGCTTGAAATGTCAAGTCATCCCTCAACTGTATAGATTCGGGCTCAATAATATGGTGTGGATCTGGATGATACATTCAAAGTTGAGATACATGGAAAACATTATGAAGGTTAGATAAATGTGGAGGTAAGGCTCTTTGGTAAGCAGTTGACCCAATTTGTCAGAGAATTTGAAAAGGACCTATGAACCTAGGTGACAACTTTTTAACTCTAAGGGCTCTACCTACTCCAATAGTGGGCGTGACCTTCAAGAATACATGTTCTCCCTCTGGAAAATCTAATGGTTTCCTTCGAGTGTCAGCATAGCTATTTTGACGACTTTGAAAGGTGAGGAGTTTACTTCTGATTTTCTGGATCTGCTCTGTCGTTTGGTTAACAAGGTCGGGTCCTAACAATCCTGCCTCCTTTGAGTCATACCAACATAATGGAGATTACGCTTCTTCCATACAGTGCTTCATATGGGGCCATGCCAATACTAGCGTGATAACTGTTATTATAAGCGAATTCAACCAATGGAAGTAACTTATGCCAACTTCCTTTTTGCTCAATCGCGCATGCCCTTAACATATCTTCTAGGGTTTGTATGGTTCGTTTGGTTTGTTTGTCAGTCTGGGGATGGTAGGCAGTACTTAAACAAAGTTTGGTTCCAAAGGCCTTTTGAAAAGCTCTCCAAAATCTTGAAGTAAATCTAGGGCCTCTGTCAGAAACTATTAAAGAAGGAACACTGTGTAGTCTCACTATTTCTTGGATGTACAAAGAAGCTAACTTATCCAAAGGAAAATTAGCCTTAATGGGTAAGAAATAAGTAGACTTGGTTAATCTATCTACTATAACCCATATAGCATCATGACCTGACGATGTCCTTGGCAAACCCATTACAAAGACCATAGAAATACTTTCCCACTTCCATTTTGGGATGTCCAAAGGTTGTAAGGTTTCAGCTGGTTTTTGGTGTTCTATTTTAACTTTTTGCCATGTGAGACACCTGACAAACTCTACTATGTCTCTCTTCATTCCTGACCACCAAAACATTTTCTTGAGATTTGCATACATTTTACTCGTCCCTGGGTGTATGGTGAATTCACTCCTACGAGTTTCCACTAAGATTTCTTTTCTGAGATTTCCACTAGCGGGTACACATACTCTATCCTTGTATCTCCATATACCTTATTGGTCTTGAATAAATCCTAGAAATTCCTTTCTATGAATTGATCTTAACATCTCCTGGAACTCTGGATTTTCGCATTGTGCAACCAAAATCTATCCTTTGAACTCACTTGTTACTTTTATCTGGTCTAATACAACACCTTGAGGGGTTACAGACATATCTAGACTAAGCTTCTTAAAGCTTTCAACTAACTCCACCTCTTTAATCCTCAAACATGCTACACTTAAGGATTTCCTACTTAGTGCATCGGCAACAATATTTGCCTTACCTGGATGGTAATTCAGACTAAAATCATAATCCTTGAGGAATTCCATCCATCTTCGTTGCCTCATGTTCAATTCCTTCTGGTAAAAAAGATATTTTAAGCTTTTGTGGTCGAAGAAAACATTGAACTGCACGCCGTAAAGGAGATGTCGCCAAATCTTTAGAGCAAAAACCACAGCCGCAAGTTCAAGGTCATGAGTGGGATAGTTGACCTCCTGGGGTTTCAATTGTCGAGAAGCATAGGTGATCACTTTTTGATTTTGCATCAATACACATCCTAAACCCTTATTAGAAGCATCACAATAGACTTCAAAAGGTTCATGGGGGTTGTGTAGTACTAGTACTGGAGCCATGGTCAACTTTTGCTTCAACTCTTGGAAACTATTTTCACATTCCGGTGTCCACTTGAATAGAGCATTCTTTCGGGTTAACTTAGTCAAAGGTAGGGTAATTTGAGAAAAACTCATAATAAAATGCCTATAGTACCCAGCTAACCCCAGAAAACTTCGAATCTCAGTCACCGTTGTTGGTCTTTCCTAGCGAAGTACTGACTCCACCTTTCTGAGATCTATTGAAATTCCCCCTCATGATACCACATGACCTGGAAATCTAACCTCTTCCATCTAGAATTCACATTTCGACAATTTAGCATACAACTTCCTCTCCCTTAGGATCTGTAACACAATCCTAAGATGCTCTACATGTTCTTTCTCAGTCCTTGAATAGATAAGTATATCGTCTATAAAGACAAATACAAATTTATTCACATAAGTATAGAAGATTCGATACATATTATAACATCCCCTGCTGCTTTATGGATTGACGACTGTCCCCATAAATCAACACGAGTCTTTTCAGCATGCTTTGTCCTCACTCACACGCTTTCTGGGAAAACTTTCCAGGAGGTCACCCATCCCAAAATTGCTCCAAGTCAAGTACGCTTAACTGTGGAGTTCTTTCAGTTTAGGCTACCAAATAGAAGATGCATCTTGTTGATATAGGTAGTACAAATCAATTCATATAAGCCCTCCTTAACTATATAGTCCCATACCTATACAGTCTTAGGATCCCTCTCATTCGGGTGTGTAATCGGTTCATTCATGTACCCCTCCGCTTTCAAGCTCTGCCAGGAGCCGCTCCTTGTCCATGCCTCCTTGCATCGGCGATCACTCCCCGACTTCGCAATCCCCGGACATTACATGCCCACCAGCATCCGCTTGGTTCGTCCCCGAACCACACCGTACTGGGAGAGGTGCAGGCTCTGATACCATTTGTAACATCCCCTGCTGCTTTATGGATTGACGATTGTCCCCATAAATCAACACGAGTCTTTTCAGCGTGCTTTGTCCTCACTCACACACTTCCTGGGAAAACTTCCCAGGAGGTCACCCATCCCAAAATTGCTCCAAGTCAAGCACGCTTAACTGTGGAGTTCTTTCAGTTTAGGCTACCGAAAAGAAGATGCATCTTGTTGATATAGGTAGTACAAATCAATTCATATAAGCCATCCTTAACTGTATAGTCCCATACCTATACAGTCTTAGGATCCCTTTCATTCGGGTGTGTAATCGGTTCATTCATGTACCCCTCCGCTAAGTCCGCCAGAGCCGCCTTGTCCGTGCTCTCCTTGCACCCAAGGACATCGCCTGACTTCGCAGTCCCTGGGCATTACACATATAATCTATAAAGACAGCTAGAGCATTGGTTAATCCAAAAGACATCACCCTATACTCGTAATGCCCATATTGAGTTCTAAAAGCAGTTTTGGGAATATCTTTATCTTGAATTCAAATATGATGGTAGCTTGATCTAAGATCAATCTTTGAGAATACGGTTGCCCCTTTCAACTGATCCATGAGATGGTCAATCGTTGGCAAAGGGTATTTGTTCTTAATCGTCACCTTATTTAACTGCCTGTAATCTACACAAAGCCTCATACCCCCATCCTTTTTCTTTACCAAAAGAACAGGGGCTCCCTATGGAGAGGAACTTGGTCTCATGAAGTGCTTCCCTAATAATTCTTCAATTTGTGACTTTAATTCCTTCAACTCTAAAGGTGACATCCTATAAAGAGCAGTTGAAATAAGACCCATTCCTGGAACCAACTCAATTGAGAATTCAATCTCTCGTTTAGGAGGAAACTTGGGAATATCCTTAAGAAAGACATCTAGATATTCTTTCACCACTGGAATCTTACTTAACTCATAGTCACTTTCAGTTTCATTAGCTGAGAGAAGAACATATTCCTGACGATCTATTTTATTCGGGTTGGGTGTTACCAAGTCTAAATAAAAAGAAAAAGGAACCACAAGAATAGAAGGTAATGCAGAAAGAAATATAGGAGTTCTGTCTGAGCAGTGTAAAAGAACATAATTAGGTACTAGCCATAAAGAAAGCATAGCCGGTCCAATTCTCAGGCTTGTAGGATAGTCCGGCTCTGATACCATAATGTAACACCCTCCTAGCTACCATGTTTTACTCGAGCGCTAACATAGTAATTAGAAAAGTATTACTTACATTCATAATCTATACTAGAAGAAAGAAAGGAAATCAAATGATTTAGACACATATATTGCCAAACTCGTATATACATATATGAACATCATTTTTAAGTTTGCAATATGTACATTGTACTGATACTACACTGGTTAACTTCTAAGCTAATCAGGAACTCAGTTCACAAAAGAAAGGAACACCTCCAGTATCTGATTTAACCTGCTCAAAGTTGAGGTCCAGCAAAATTTTATACAAATATAAATGGACCTCACAACATGTAATAAGATCAATCTGTAGGTTAGCGGGTTGTAACATCCTGATTTTTAACCCAATACTCCTAGAACATATTTAGGTTAATCATTATTCTATTACTCTTTTAATCTCATTCTTTAGACCTTTCTTTAAAATACTTAGCGGAAAATACAGGTAAATTTTTTTTTTGAAATGTAAATACAAAGTAAGAGCCAAAGCAACATGGCGGATGATGAGGCACATAAAGAAATGAGATGCAAGAGTAAACAAACAACTCACAAACATCAGAGCATAAAACACGTAGTTGTACATCATGATGAAACTAACTGCATAAATATATAATATGTCCACTTATGAAAAGCGGGACTTAGTTAGTACAACGTAGAACAAATACATCTGAAATAAAAATACAACTGAAAGGAACAGAAAGCATAAAAGGAAACTTCCCTACCAAGTGCATCCAAAGTGGATAACCTCTAAATAAAAAAAGGTTTATCCTCATCTATGTGATGTGTGCACTATCTCTACCCGTGGGCCTCTACTGTCGGGATCCCGAATAGGGTGGGACGTATCCGATCCACTGAGCTATCTCCGCCGGGGTGGCTATGTGCTGCATTAGCAAAGCATGAGCTCCTCAATGGGGAGTCATCCTCACTCATCCCCCGCATATCAGCTGTGTGACGGTGGCCTCACTGCCTTCTCCAAAGTCCATCAGCACGGTGGGGGAGGACCCTTCAGAAGGGACCTGGGTGGCGGAATCCTCGGAAGGGTCTATCTCAGAGAACGATGATGGGGAGCAAGGCACGTACTGCGGGAAGTCCCGGATAGTAGATGCGGTCGGTGGGGTGTGGTGAATCCGCTCTTCGTGAGGGCAGGCGCGCTCGAACACAAGGTCGTCGCTAAACGGGGATGTCGGGGAGAAACAGTGGGTATGTACAGGATGAGTGAAGGGTCATCTTACAAATATGAAAACGCGAACAACACATCGACCCTCAAAATGGTATGATCCATGCGCTGGATCATAATGCACTTCTCATGTCGAGGTATCCATGAAGACCACGAATGTCACCATCTGAAGACGTGACGGAAAGAAGAGATAGAGGGAGTAAGAATCTTACTAAAGAATCTCAGTAGGGCAACCTCCTATCTAGGTGACATCATCTACGTTCTCAGGAACCTTGGGTTTCTTTGAAAATGGTGAACATGCATATACTTCATTTATTAGGTTTTGAACTTAATTGTCCAAGGTCTGTTTCTTTTAGGATGAATCTTAATGTTATGGATGTAGCATAACAAAGTATGAATGTATGAGGATGCAACAGGCATAAACCAACTAAATATTCATAGAGTTATCAATATCATACAGGTGGCATAAAGTGGCATACGCTTCTCATGTAAAAACATTTCTCTTTTCGTAACTTATGTGACATTCAAAGCATCAGATCAGAACATAGGATCACCCTAAAATCATCTCTAGGTTATGAGCTCATATCTTAACTAGTCGTCACTAGTTCTTATTTATCATTTGATAAGCGTAATCACAATAATAATAATCATAACAAAACGCGTCGCACCGGTATCAAATACATAGCGAATATTGTGCTCTTTGGGGCGTTACGTATCACCGTCCCTCTCAAAGATTTGTTTCTAGGGCATTACGTATTGTCATCCCCTAGAATGCATTTTCACAGTACCATGTCACATTCAAAACTCATATCTTTTGAAAACTTTCAAAGTCCTTAAATTTGTCAGAAATTTGGTAGCATAACAACAGCGCACCGAATTTCTTCAAAATTTGCTTTATGCCACATTCATATCAATTCACAGTCATTCATAATCATGTGTACCATAAACATCATAATCATCATAATTCTTTCATAAGGCATCATAGCATGAGTATATCAACATCATTTACTCTAATAGGAGATCACATGCTCAAGTTATTCTCATAATAAAACATGAAGGGAGGAACATTTATCTACCAATTTTAGATACTGGTAATCGATTACATGGGCCTTGTAATCGATTACTTGGCTCAATTTTTTTAAAACAGGGAAGTTTGAGATTCTGGTAATCGATTACATGAGCCTTGTAATTGATTACCTCGGTTGAAAATGCATTCAGGGTTTCAGGATCACCTGAGTAATCGATTACATGGATTGGTATCAATTACTAGGGTCCAGAAATAGGTTCTGGGTTTCCCAGGACATTGTGTAATCGATTACATCATTTTGTAATCAATTACACGGGTTAAAAACTTATATTCGGGTATGCAAGGCTCTCTGGTAGTCAATTACACAAACCTCAGAATCGACACAAGAACCCAAAATGGCGAAAAACTCAAGTTTGACATTCTTAAAATTGCCCATTCATTCTAAAAACCTTTTAACGTCATTCCATCTTTTTTCTTGAAATCAATCACACATTCTAACATATCAAGGCATCATTCAAGTATCATGTCCTTACATATACACAAGTTAATAGTTCTCTTGAAATCATTTTAGGACTTCTAAAAATCATTAAAACCCATTTTTGTTTCATAAAAGGAGACTCAAAGTAACCATTGGACGGTAGCTAATTCAAAGTGTGCTTAGAAGGGGTTTAACTCATAAATCTTGTTGATAATAATCTTATAAGACTCTTCAGGCCTAAAGAAAATCATAGAACATAGATTGTTGGCTCTTGTGACTAGATGAAATTCACATCAAGTTCATCATCATCCCATGGCCGAAATATGCATCCATGGGGATGTCTCCATATCCAAACTTTAACTTGAGATAAAGAGGGCAAGTATTTGAGTTCTAGAGTCTTTAAGTGATGGAAAAATATAAACGTGCTATACATACCATTTTATTCTTCATTGTAAAGTAAAGTGAGGACTTCAAGGTAAATATGAGATGCAAGAACTTGAAATATAAATATGAGGTGCTAGAAATATAAATATGCAAGGCTTAAAATATACATGCAAGACTTGAAAGTAAAAATGCAAGTTCATTTTATCTTTTAGGGTTTAAGTGATGACTTGAAATACAAATATGAATGCAAGTCCAGTTCTTTATTTTAGTGCTCTAGACTCCACAGCAATCGACTTTAAGGCCGAACCAGGTGAGCTTCGAGATTAATTATTAGGTGATATGAAAATGCAACTCTTGTTTTAATTTTTATGTTTTAGGTGATAGCTCATTTTATAGTCTTCACTAGAGCTCTTGATATGAAAATGCAAGGCAAGGAAAATAAATATGAATGCAAGTTCATTTTATAGTCTTCACTAGAGCTCTTGCAAGACTTTAAAGGAACTTAAACCTCAACCCAAAACTTATCATAGCAAGATAAAGCAAGCTTTAGAGTTCTTGTGCTAAGGTTTTCAAGAAAACCATATGGTGTGAATTTCATCATCAAGCTCTAAGGAAATGACTTAAAGATCAAATCAAGTTAACATTCCTTTAAAAATGAAGACCCAAAAACTTAAAGAAAAGGAATGATGGCCAAAAACTTAGAGGAAAGAAAAGGGAAGAAACCGAAACCATGAAGAAGACAAAGAGCCATTTTGAAACTCTAACGACCATGACTTTGATGATGTATTAGCACTAACATCATGTGTCCTCATCATTGAGTTCATATATTCATTGTAGGACATCATCAAAATAAAGCTTCTCAAGAATAAGAAAGGAAGAAACCAAAAACATCTTTTGCTCAAGAACCAAGATCAAGCTTTAGAGGTTACAAGTGATGAATATCATCATGGAATCCTCATCATTAAGCTATCGTTTCCAAATTCCCAAAGGTTCTTGGCCGAAAATCAAAGGAGAAGAGAAGAAGTTCTAAAAGTTTCAAAAGAAACCATAAAGCACATCACTAAAAATAAAACTTTAATGAATGAAACACTTAGAACAAAATCCCTACCTAGTGACTTGAGGTTGAGATGACTGAAGAAGATGAAGAAGTTGAAGAAAATGAGCTCTTGAACTTGAGAGAAAAGAAAGGCTCCAAGTATTCTTGAAAACTCAAACTTGGTAAATGAACTAAAAGTGATTCAAGTTCATCCAGGCATGCTATTTATAGAGAAATGAAACAATATGGAGGGTGAAATGGAAGGAGGAATTTCGGCCAACATCATGCAGCCCATGAGTTCTATGAGGTGAGAGATTGTATTCTTGAAGCATGGTGAAGTATAGCTCAAGGTAAGGTGAGGTATGGTTCTTTGAGTGTTTGAAATTTCAAACATGTGATGGAAATGAGGGGGAGAGGTGGCCGAATTGCATCAACCAAGGGGGGAGGAAAATCTTTCTTTTAATTGTGGTTTAAAGTTGTGTTTAGGTGTGTCTTTGATTAGGCTTAAGTTTAGGAATTTGTGAGAAAGTGTTTAGGTGACTAAGGATATAATTAAGGATTTCAAGATAGGGTTAGGGAGTGCTCTTGCTTAATTAGTGAGATAAAACTCATTTTAGTACTTAAACAATTCTAGACACTTTTTCTTAATTTAAGGAATTGGAGAGAGAAAACACTATTCAAGATTCCAAGACTAGGAATCTTGAGTTTTAAAAAGAGATTTAGGTTTAATCTAAGCAATTTTAGGCTCTAATTAATTTTAATAACTTGTTTTGACTCTAGATTAATTATAGAAATTAATTAACCTTCAATTAGAGCCTAATATTGCTTAGGTTTGCTTAATTACATTATTAAGATCAAACGGCACTATGCCAGGGGCAAAATCATAATTGTTTGCAAAAACTACCTGGGACCATTGGGACTCAACCAGATACTTTTAAACACATGAAAACATCATTTTAAACCTTCGGGAAAAATTTCGGGCTCGAACGGCACCGTTACTCGCGTAAAAATGCTATAGGAGTATTTTGGTCATTTTGACCTGAAACTGCAGAAAACAAGGTTTTTAGTTCCGAAACCACTCAAAGACCATCCAATCCCCTTCAAACATTGAGTTGACCCTTCGAGGAAGGCCGGGCCGGCTATCCTCGATTTCCGGGCAGAAAATGACCTTAGGGGCATTTTGGTTATTTTCTCGCAAACAGAAAATCGGGGCGTTACACGGGTCACTAGTATTAAACTACCACTATGTACATATCAGGAGTCCCTGAAGATCTCAGGTCCTACTAATTGAAACCATTGGTCATCGCTATGATAGCCTCACCTCTGCCTAGGGCATCAGGACCCTCTGGTGGGTCTGAGTCTGAAGACGAGGATGAAGAAGGATCATCTGCTGGAGGGGGTGCTAGTGGTGCAGGTGGGACATCAAATATCATTGGGTTTGCCAAGTGGAGAGGCAGACCATCATAAGGGAAAGCAGGGTCAAAGTCAGCTGTAAATACAGAAGCACTAAAGGAATGACCAAAAAACACATAAACACGAACTAGCGAGTAACCCACTACATACAGAGAGTTGAGAGCAGGATCATAATGCCACACCCACTGTGGCGAGTCAAGGTAAAACACTAGTAATAGTATCTGCTGGATCTGATTAACACAAAGTAAATGCAACCGTAGGGATGAGAATATTATAAAATCCTCGGTAGGGAATTCCCTCAGGTATAATGTAAAATATAATTGATAAGCTCATTGTAACATCCTAATTTTTAACCCAATACTCTAGAACATATTTAGGTTAATTGTTAGGCGGTTAAGTCATAGTTTCCTCTTTACTTTAAAATACTTAGCGGAGAATATTGGTGATTTTATTTTTGAATTTATAAAAGCAAAGTGAGTGCCATGCGACACGATGAGCAATAAAGCATGGATGAAAATAAAGCAAACATCTCATCATAACATAAGGCAAGTAAAGGCACATCACAATAAACTGAATCAGATATTTATATATAATATGATATGCCCACTCATGGAGAGTGGGGCTTAGTTTAGTACATCATGAACATATACAACTAAAAGAAAATACAAAGGAAAGTACGACGGAAAACATATAAGCAACTCCCCTACCCAAGTGCAACTAAAGGGATAACCTCTAAACAAAAGGAGATCCATCCTCATCTAAGTAGTGTGTGCTCTACCCGGGTACTTCATCGGTCGTACGTCACCCCCTATTGACGTCTCTCTCGTGAGCGAGGCACATATCCGGGAAACTGGGCGAGCTCCTCTGGCGTATAGAAGCGGAACGGGGATCGAGAGTGACCCCTGCGACGTGGCCGCATCTCCGGTTGTTGTGCAAGCCGTGGTTGAGTCACGGTATCCTCACTGCCCTCTCTCATCAGTGGTGGAGTGGGGACGGAGCTCTCGTTGTACGGATAGGTAGGCGGGTCCTCCGATGGGTCGGTCTCCGAGAAGTAAGTCTGGGGCACGTAGTCGGGATAGTCATGCATGGCTGAGGCGGCAGTGTGCATGCGGAGCACTCTTTCGTTATACGTACGCGCGCATTCAAAAACCCGCTCGTCATCGCCGTAGGGTGCTGTCGGGGAAAAGCGATGGGTATGCACGGGGTGAGCGAAGGGACGTCCTACGAACATGAAGACTCGCACCGTTTACTGTCCTTCAAAATGGTATGATTCGTGTTTCGGATCATAGTGCACCTCCCACGTTAGGGTGTCCACAAAAACCACGAACATCTCCATCTGAAGACGTGATGGAAGAAAGAGATAAAGGGAGTGAGAATCTTAGTAAAGAATCTCAGTAGGGCCTCCTACTACCTAGGTGTCATCATCTACGTCCTCAAGAACCTTGGGTTTAGTATACAAAATAAGTGAGCATGCATAAATGTCTATTTTTAGGTTTTAAAACATAATTAGCCAAGGTCTATTTATTTTAGCATGATTCTTAATGACATGGATGCAACATATTAAAGAATGTATGCATGGCTCTACTTAATGCAAGGATAATCATCGTAACTTTAAGAACATCATAATAGTGGCATAAAGTGACAATTAAATTCTCATATGGGAAACTTTGTGACATAAACATCATACTTTACTTCCTTATAGGCTACCCTAAAAGAAAATCGTTCTGGGGGTGCTCGGCCAAACCGGTGTCACCCAGAATGTGTCACATCTCTAGGTTATGAGCTCATACCTTAACTAGTCGTCACTAGTTCTTACTTATCAATCCTGATAAGCGTAACATAATCATAAACATAATCCCGACTTATCCAGTACAGGCTAGGGGGCATTTCTTGGGGGTGCTCGGCCGAACCGGTGTCACTTAAGAATTCATCTTGGTACTAATGTCACATGAGTTCTCTGGAGGTGCTCGGCCGAATCGGTGTCATCCGAGAACTCATCTTAGTACCTCATAAATAAAAATCTCATAGGTTTTCAAAAACTTTCTAAGTCCCCAAATTTGTCAAAAATTTGGCGGCATAACAGCAGTATGCCGAATTTCTTCCAAATTTTACTTTATGCCACATAAGTCAATCAGACGTGCATCCTCTATCATAATTTCATGCATTCATATAATCATTCTCATACCTTCACAAGTAACATTAGAAATTCATTATGCTCTTGGTCCTACGGTACATTATGCTTTGACCCTTACGGGCCTTAAACTTGTGATGTAATTTATCTATCATTTTCTATCAACCTCTTATGCACCTAAGGATTCCATTCTAACAAATATTACTATTGTTTATGCTCTTTAATAAATCTAGGCAACTCCATTCCTTAGGGGGCAGAATTATAAACTTATAATTACGGGGTTCTAGCACTTACGTCTTAGGCCCTTTCTCGGTTCCGTCTTCGCCTAAGGTGCTATAAATTAAACCTAAACCATTTATGAGACATTCCTATGTCTAAGAACTAATTATAAACCATGTTTTCTGTATTATGAGGTTGCTTGGACAGATTCTAAAGATTAAATATTCTAAGAGTTCTAGAATTGCGATTTTACGGTTTTCTAGTTACTAGTTTCTCTATAGATGCTAAAATTCAATCCTACTTCAAATGTAACCAAATTTTTCATGATTAAACAATCCTAATCTGATTATATTCCCATTGAAACAGTTTGGGCAGTATCCAAAAATAAATGGGTTAAAACTATGTTAAATCTTGACTTTACGATTTTTCTAGAAAGCTAGTTTCCCTCCTATCATGCATAGAAATGATCCTACTTCATCATCCATAATTTTCACACATTCTAACACATCAAAACATCATCATACAGCAGCAAACTTATCATGGAAAAACCAAAACATTAAGTCCAAAAAGATGCATAACTTGATATTTCTAAAGCATATAAGTTGCTAGTTTCTCTTGGAATCATTTTTAGGACTTCTAAAATTCTTTTGCAAACCATTTCATTTTGTAAAAGAGGCTAAGAACATCCTTAGGTCAGTGACCACTTGATCCTTCCTTAAAAGAGAAATAAATTCATAAATCTTATTTGGTCTTAATCTCATAAAGTTCATGAGGCTTAAAGAAAGTATTAAAACTTAGATTGTTGGCCCTCGTAGCTAGATGAAACCCATTCCAAGCTCATCATCACTACATGACCGAAACTATGCATTCAAAGAATGTTCCCACATAAAACTTTAACTTGAGATAAAATGGGCAAGTCTTTGAGCTCTAAGGTCTTTAAGTGATGACATAATTTAAACATGCTATGCACTTCATTTTTATTCTTCATTACAAAGTAAAGTGAGAGCTTAAAGTAAATATGCAAGACTTGAAATATAAATATGCAAGGCTTGAAATAAATATGCAAGACTTGAAATATAAATATGCAAATTCATTTCTTTATTTTTAATGCTCTAGGCCCAGCAACAATCGACTTTAAGGTCGAAATAGA
This sequence comes from Dalbergia cochinchinensis, assembly GCA_031216125.1. Taxonomy (NCBI): domain Eukaryota; kingdom Viridiplantae; phylum Streptophyta; class Magnoliopsida; order Fabales; family Fabaceae; genus Dalbergia; species Dalbergia cochinchinensis. The sequence continues at coordinate 7,410,752 of CM062376.1, forward strand.
AAGGCTTTGAGATTTAGTTAGGTCATAATGCAAGCTCTCATTTTAAATCTTTATGTTCTTTAGTGATGAAAAGTAAATATGTTAGACAAGAATGTAAATATGAGGTGCAATCCATTCTTTATCCTTTAACTTTAAGTGATGGCTTGGAAAATAAATATGAATGCAAAGCTCAAAGTAAATATGTAATACATAAGCTTGAATTTAGATATGAATGCTAGTCCATTTTATTCTTTATTAGAGCTCATACAAGACTTTTAAGAAACTTAAATCTCAACCCAAACTTATCATGACAAGGTAAAGTAAAGTCAAGAGTGAACCTCAAGGGTTCATTAGAACACAAAGTTTCTTTTCTTGAAATGTGGTCATAAATAACATTTTTATTAAAACTCAAGCTTTAGAGACCTCATTGTGATGAACATATAGTCATCATCTAGAAGCTCTCATCATCAAGCCATTGTGGACCTCATTGGCCAGCATGGCCGAAAATTTTGAGAAGGAAAAGGAAGAGGAACCGAAACTCCTAAGAAGAAAAGGAAACATTTGAAACTCTAGGGGACATGATCTTGATGATGCATTGACACCAACATCATGAGTCCTCATCATTGATTTCATGTAACCATTTTAAAACATCATCAAAGTGAAAGGTTTCAAGGTTTAAGAAGAAAAACTAAAAACATCTTTAACTTAAGAACAAAGATCAAGCTTTAGAGATTGTCCAAGTGGTGGACATCACCACCATGAAACCTCATCATCAAGCTCTCATTCCCTTGTCCTCAAGGCCCATGGCCGAAAATGATGAAGAAAAAGGAGAGGGAAAGAAGTTCTAAAAAGACTCAAGAGAAACCATAAACACATAACTAGAAATAGAACTTAAATAAAGAAAATACTTGAAAGAAAATCCTTACCAAGTGATTTGAAGATTGGGATGAGAGAAGAAGATGAAGAACTTGAAGAACTTGAACACTTGAACTTGAGAGAAAAAGGAAACTTTGAAGTGCTTTTTGAAAACTTACACTTAGCAAATGAACCCAAAATGATGCAAGTTCACCCAAGCATGTTATTTATAGAGAAATGAAACAAATGCAAGGTGCAAGAGGGAGGATGAAGTTTCGGCCAAGCATGAGCAGCCCCATGAGTTCCATTGAAGGGGAGAGGGCCGAAAGTGCATCAGCCATGGGGGAGGGTTTTCTTGCATTTTAATTGTGGTTTATAGTTGTGTTTAGGCGTATCTTTGATTAGGATTAAGATTAGAAATTTGTAAGAAAGTGTTTAGGTGAGGAAATGGGTAATTAAGGTTGTCAAGACACATTTAAGGAGTGTTCTTGCATCATTAGTGAGTTATAAACTCATTTTAGTGTATAAACAATTCTAGACACAATTCCTTGATTTAAGGAATTTGAGAGAGAAAACACTATTCAAGATTCCAAGAGTGAAATCTTGAGTTTTAGAAAGGAGATTTAAATCTAATCTAAGCAATCTTAGGTTCTAATTAATTTTAATAATTTATTTTGACTTTAGATTAATTATGGAAATTAATTAATCTTCGATTAGAGTCTAATATTGCTTAGGTTTGCTTAATTACATCATTAAGCTCAAAAACACTATTCTAGGGGCAAAATCATAATTTTGCACTAAAACTGCCCGGGACCATCGGGACTCAAACAAATGCTTTTAAACACGTAAGAACGTTGTTTTAAACCTTCGGGGAAAGTTTCGGGCTCAAATGGCACCTTTACCCGCATAAAAACGCTATAGGGGTATTTTGGTCATTTTGACCCGAAACTGCAAAAAATGAGACTTTTACCTCCGAAACCACTCAAGGGTCATTCAATCCCCTTCAAACATTGAGTTGGCCCTTCGAGGATTGCCGGGCCGGCTATCCTCGAATTTCGGGCTGAAAATGACCTCAGGGGCATTTTGGTCATTTTCCACTCAGACAGAAAGTCGGGGCGTTACACTCATTCATGTGGGAATATTCATGCAAAACTATGTGTATCAATATCAAGGTATATACATCATGTAAAATCAAGTACAAGTATAATAATAATTCGTGCATTGTTCTTTTTCTCATTAACATAGGGAAGGCTTAATCTCACATCAAGTGATATCTGTAGTGGAATCACTCTACAAGAACTATTGACTACTAGGACATGAGCTCATTCCTATATGTCGATTGTAACATCCTAATTTTTAACCCAATACTCTAGAACATATTTAGGTTAATCATTAATCTATTACTAGCATAATATCACACCATACATACTCATGAAAGGTAGTATTATCCATAACAACATAATATCATCATACCTTCATAAATACATAAATTACTAGCATCATTGTACCATTATTTACATCAAAATATGCACATATATATGAAGTGATCCTTATCAACCTATGTGGTTGGATAGTGTCAACCCAAAAGCTAAGCTATCTATGCTTCTGCAGTGACCGTTTGCTCCGTTTACTAGTGTAACCCTTAAGCACGAACCTTAGAAGAAATCACGAACCTCGTTGTAGTCCTTGTCTAGAGACGACACAGAAGGAAAGGAAGGGATGAGAAACTCATTCAAGATTCTCAGTAGGGATTCCCGACTCTAACACGAGTGTCATCGTCGTCGTCCCCAGCCACCTCGGTTTTAATTATGAAAAAGGTGTACATGCATAAGGATTGGTTTTAGGCTTTTCAAATCTATTTATCCAAAGTGGGTGTCTTCTAGTTTCTGTCTTAATGACATGAATGCAACAGATATTTGATGAATGCATGACAATACCATATACACATTAACGTGAAAATCATAGCTCTTGGGCCCAACATAAAGAAACATAAATCATATGCGTGGCATAAAAGGCACAGTACTTTTCATGTGACATCTTTCTCATAAGTCAAACTCTTAAGTTCTTTTCTTAAAGACCCCTCTTAACATATCCACCAAAGATCCCACTGACTCACCGGCCTGGCGATAATCTGGTCACCAAACTACATCTCACCTATCGCCTAGGAATGAACTCAATCCTAACTAGTCGTCACTAGATTTAATATGGGCTAATAGAGGGGGTATACATAACTTCCTTGGATCACCTATCTTAGGATCATTTCCTTCTTTGAAATGCTCTACTGGTATCTAGTACACAGCGAATTGTCTGCTTTGGCAAGCTCAACGTCAATACCCTCACGGATTTGTTTCCTCCCCATTGTAGCGGGAGGAATGCGTCTCAGTGTCATATCACATTTGTTCTGGGGGTGCTCAGCCGAACCGGTATCCCCTAGGAGTTTTTGCAAACTTTTCTCAAGTCCTCAAGTTTGATGGGAAATTCGGCAGTATAACGGCGTACATCGGATTTCCTTCAAACTTGCTTTATGCCACGAAACATATAGAGCATGCATAGCCATTCAACATCACCATAAGATATCAAGTCATATAGTCAAACTCATCATAATATATATACGCCATCACATCATTGCTTTAACGTTCTTAAAAGATAGCATGCACCTAACCACTTTGTTTAACCAAGGACCGGGCTCATCTAATGCATATGCTATGCTCAAGTCATTCTCACAATTAAACATACATCTTCTTGAAGTCATGAAGCTCATTATGTCTTGGGACCTAGGGCGTCTTATGCTTTGACCCTTGTGGGTCTTAATCTTGAAAACCAATTATGCTAACATCCGTTTTTATTCTTTTATACACCTATAGGTTCACCACTAATAATCCTTACACCTATAGGTTCACCACTAATAATCCTTACTCATTTTTATGATCATAAACAAATCTGGATATAAGGATGTGGGCTGAATTAATATCATATCCTTACGGGGTTCTAGAATCTATGTCTTAGACCCTTTCTAAGTTCCGCCTTCGCCTAAGGTGCTATAAATTAAACCTAAACCAATTATGAGGGATTCCTACACATTTACACTAATTATAGATCACATTTGCTATGATTAATCATGCTGTAACAGAATCAGAAAATTATATTTCTAAGTGTTCTAGAATTGCACTTTTACAATTTTCTAGTTACTAGTTTCCCTATAGGTGCTAAAAATCAATCCTCCCTCAAATGTTACCAAGTTTTTCATAATTAAACAATCCTAAACTGAATGTTATCCCATTAAAACAGTTTTGGCAGTGGCTAAAAATAGATGGGTCAAAACTATGCTAAAACTCAACTTTACGATTTATCAGTAAGACTAGTTTCTTTCCTAATATGCATAGAAAGGCTCCTACCTCAACATATATAATTTTTATACATTCTAACATGTCAAAACATCATCATATAGTAGCAAGCACATGAGGGTAGAATCAAAACATTAAAGCTCAAGCATCATTCAAAAATTGTGTTCTTAATACATACAAGTTACTAGTTTCTCTTGAAATCATTTTAGGACTTTTAAAGCTCTTTGAAAACCAACTTATTTCCTTAAAATCATCATAAACAAAACAAGGGCAGCAACCATTTGAGTTGGCCCAAGATTGGAATTTAAAACGTAAAATCATACTTGAAATATTCTTTGAGTTCTCCTACGCTTAAGAAACTCCTAAGGCATAGGTTATGGGCACTTATGACTAAATGAAACTCATGCCAAGCTCATCTTTGTCACATGGCCGAATTGTGCATTCAAGGGAATGCTTCCATAACCAAACTTTAGCTTAAGATAAAAGGGAAAGTCTTTGAGCTCTAGGATCTTTAAGTGATGGCGAAAAGTAAACATGCCATGCTTTCCATTTTATTCTTCATTATAAAGCAAAGTGAGAGCTTCAAAATAAATATGAGATGCAAGACCTTGAAATATAAACATGAGGTGCTAGGAACATAAATATGCAAGGCTTGAAAGTAAATATGCAAGTTCAATTCTTTATTTTAGTGCTCTAGGCCCAGCAACAATCGACTTTTAGGTCAAAATAGAAAGGCTTCGAGATTAATTAGGTGATATACAAGCTCTTGTTTTAGATCTTTACGTTCTTTAGTGATGAAAAGCAAATATGCTAGACAAGAACTTAAATATGAGATGCACTCCATTTCTTATCTTTTAACTTTAAGTGATAGCTTGGAAAATAAACATGAATGCAAGGCTCAAAGTAAATATGCAATGCATAAGCTTGAATTTAAATATGAATGCGAGTTCATTTTATTTCTTATTAGAGCTCATCCAAGACTTTAAAAGAACTTAAACCTCAACCCAAACTTATCACAACAAGCTAAAGTGAACCTCAAGGTTCTTAGAACACAAAGTATCTTTTCTTGAAACGAAGTCATAAATAACATTTTTATTAAAACTCAAGCTCTAGAGGCCTCATTGTGACAAACACATAGTCATCATCTAGAAGCTCTCATAATCAAGCTATTATGTGCCTCATTGGCCAACATGGCCGAAAATCTAGGAGAAAGAAAAGGAAAAGGAGCCAAAACTATAGGCTAGGAAAAGAACCATTTTGAAACATTTGGGGCCATGATCTTGATGATGTATTAACACCAACATCATGAGCCCTCGCTATTGAGTTCACTCAACTCATTTTAAAACAATATCAAGTTAAGCTCTTTGGGACAACAAGAAAAGAAGCTAAAGGCATCGTTTCCTCAAGAACTAAGATCAAGCTTTAGGGGTTGCTTAAATGATGAACATCATCATGCAATCCCCATCATCAAGCTCTCATTTCCAAGCTCTTTAAAGGCCTTGGCCGAAAATGAAACAAAGGAGGAGAAGAAGAAGAAGTTCTAAAAGATTCAAGAGAAACCATCAAGTAAATAACTAAATAAAGACTTAAAATAAAAGAGACACTTGAAATAAAATCCCTACCAAGTGTTGAAGAGGAAAACTTGTTTCTTGAAGTGAAAAGAGAAGAAATCTTGCTTCCAAGTGGTCCTTGGATTTTCGGCCAAAGAGGAGAAAAAGGAAGTAAAAGTTTTTATATGAGCTTGATGTGTGAGGATGAAAGCTTATGTGTTTGAATGGTGATCTAGGGTGGTTGTGTGGTGGTTTGGGATGGTGAAGGGTGGCTCTTTGGTGGAGATGAAGAAGATGAAGAAGAAGAGAACTTTTGAAGAAAATGAGAGAACTTGAGACAACTCTTGAAAACTCAAACTTGGCAAATGAACTAAAAGTGGTTCAAGTTCATCCAAGTATGCTATTTATAGAGAAATGAAACATGAGAGGTGAAAATGGGAGGGAGAAGTGGCACCATTTTAGGGGAGGAAAGGAGGGAGAAAATATCTCTTGGTTATGTCATTTCAAGGTAAGGTATAAGGCATGGGTTTAGGCATGGTGTAGCATACTTCTTTGAGTGTGTGAGTGAACAAACATGTGATGGACAATGGAGGGTGAGGTGGCACCATTTCCACCTTATAATGGGGAAGGAAGATCTTTCATTTAATAGTGGTTTAGAGGTGTGTTTAGGTGTAGCTTTGATTAGGCTTGGGATTAGGAGTTTGTAAGTAAGTGTGTAAGTGAAAGGATAGGTAATTAAGGCTATGTTAAGGCATGATTAGTGAGCATTCTAGCTCATTAGTGGGGTCAAAATCCTATTCTAGCTAGGCTTCTTGGAGTATGGAGAGTGAATAGTGAAAACACTATTCAAGATTCTATGTTCTAAAAACTTGAGTTTGTTTTTAAAAGAAAAAAGAGTTTTGAGTTTAATCTAAGCAATCTTAGGTCCTAATTAATTTTAATGACTCATTTTGACTCTAGATTAATTATGAAAATTAATTGATCTTCTATTAGAACCTAATATTGCTTAGGTTTGCTTAATTACATGATTAAGCTCAAATGGCACTATGCCAGGGGCAAAATCATAATTTTGCACAAAAATTGCCCGGGACCACTGGGACTTAAACAGATACTTTTAAATACATGAAAACGTCAGTTTAAACCTTTGAGGAAAGTTTCGGAGAACATCACTTTTACCTGCATAAAAACGCTATAGGGGTATTTTGGTCATTTTGATCCAAAACTGCAGAAAACACGATTTTCATTTCCATAACCACTCAAGGATCACCTAATCCCCTTCAAGCATTGATTTGACCCTTCGAGGACTGTCGGGCCGGCTATCCTCGAATTCTGGGTAGAAAATGACCTCAGGGGCATTTTGGTTATTTTTCCTCAGATAGAAAATCGGGGCGTTACATCGATACGTCTACCAACTCATCAAATTCCTAGGGAACCTCTTACTTTTGCCTTCCCCATTCAACCACATAAGCCTTGTCTCTATTTTTCCCGTATGTTAAAAATTTACACAATTATAAGTCATATTTTCTCTTTTATCACTATAATACTCATATCATATATTTCTTTTATTCAAGGGCATTCTTACATCACAAATAAGTATTTAGTTCCATTGGAGTCTCATAAGCATTTCTTTAAAATAGCTATCATGTATACATATACCATATACTTGAATTAAATGCCATACTATCATTAAATTAAGACATTCTCACCGTTATAACACCCTGGCAGATTTACTACTTTAGGAACAATATTTAATTTCCACATCAAATGACCAATTCAAGAGCCGTAAAAATTCTCTATGACATGTCAATGTGTCTAAAAGGCCCTGTACATATTTCAAAACAAACGGCGTTCTCTAACCTTATCAAATAAATTGTGCAAATCTGGTGGTCAGAGACCACTTGTTCATAGCTCAGATCAAGACTCTCGTAATTTTCGACCCTACCAATTGATTGAATCAACTCAAAATAAAATTCATAGTTACAATTCAATGTGTTATCAGCTTCCCATAGAATAACTCCTTCGTTTACTATGATAATAAAATCATAGAATTTTACTGCCTTAGCTTCAACATTTCAGGCAGCATAGTCACAACTTCGGTTTTTAAATTTTTAAACATAGAAAAAGTGCCCAGAATGACTCCAAATTTTTAATAGAGACTCCCTAACATGCTAATTAAATCCAATAAAACTTTCAACTGAATCCAAGATCTCTAAATATATCATAAAATTTGACAAAATTTGCTGCTTGCTTCAAACCGGGATTTTCCAGCAACAATGTTCAAGAATCATGAATTTTTTTCAAGTAGAGAAAATCCTTAACATGACCCAAGGAAAATCATGGGGTTGTATTAGGATGTCACCTTCAACACATAATTTTTATATCTCATAAAACTAAACACAATTGCACCAGAAAATTTATCAACAAGTCCTCGCTTTGTTGAAATCCAAAATCCAAAGCAAACCAATTCAAAGTCTCTTTTGATAAAAATGATTTTTCCACAAAACCAAACACTTCACCAAAATTTATACATCAATATCAACATATTATCAACCAATAAAATCACAAATTTTTGGACAAAACTAATTAGAATTTCCAGAGTAAAATTTGAAACAAAAGAGGACAAATAAACCCTACCCTTGGTGGCTAATGTTTCTTTATCTTTTGTATACTTCAAGATAGATGTTCTCCAACTCAAAGCTCTTGAAACACACTTAGATCCTCCCTAATCAGTGATGAGTGAGGTATTAAAGTAAGGTTTTGAAAAATCTAATCGGTTATATTTCTGGAGGTTGAAGTGTAGAATAAGTTTACTTAAGAAAGTTTTTGATTCTAACAAGATTTGGTCTAGGATTTTGGAGTTTGAAAACTCAAAGCATCAAGGGTTTTGATGAAGGAAAATATGAAGCCTCTCTGCCTTCTCTCAATGGCTGAAGGTTGAAGATAAAAAGGAGGTTAGGTGGGTTAAATTTATCACTTAGGGAGTATTTTGATTGGTTGAAAAATAAAGCATGATTTCTTTTCATTAAGAGGATTTAATACCAATGGCTAGGATTTGATCTTTCATCCAAGACGAAATCCTATTTATTCATTTGGTATTCAAGTGGATATACTTCATTATTTGTAGATATTAACTAGTTTTCGGTGTAAGAAATCGAACATCGAAATTTCATTAAATAGGCAAAATAATGTACCCGAGAAATCAAACATTGCCCGAAAAATAATTTCAGGTATAAAATCATTATTCATACCTATTTCTAAACATAATCTTATAATTTCTCAATTTTGGGCATCTCCGGGGCCCAATTCTAAGGTTTCGGCTGTTCCAACGGACATGCAAAGCCTACAAAACACTATTCACATTTTCTTTTACTTCCTTGAATCATTCTCATCATTTCCACATCTGTCGAAATCTTAAAATTCTCATTAATAAAACTTCATTTAATTTCTAAAGAGAATTAGGGTGTTACACTTAGGATAAGGCAAATCATATTTTCAACCGATTAAAATCCCAAACAAAGCTTTAAAACATGGTAAGAGGCATTCTTCTCTTCCTAGTATGGCTAGGCTAAAGGAGTCCACCTTCCTTCATGCTAGTAACTAGGGACCAAACAGTTATAGATCGCCTTCCCTTCCTAATATGGCTGGGCTGAAGGGCTCCATCTTCCCCCATGCTAGTAACTAGAGATTGAAGGCTCATATCCATTTTTACTTTTATTTATTTATTTTACAGTTATCACAAGTCTTATTGAGTGCATACACATAACCTCAATACTTTCATCATTCATAGCAATAATAACATTCAATGTCACATATCAAATCATAATTAAATCGCAAAAGTCACATAGAACATACTCACATGCCTTAGGCCAAAACATCATCATTATTAACTTAAATAAATAAATTTCCTTCCAATATCCAAAATCACTCAATCACTTCTTATGATTTTCTTTTGATTACAAATCAATAGTTATATCAATCAAAAACCAAACTTGAATCTTTAAAACCTTCCAAGGATTAAGAACATAATAATTAACAAAGAAAAAGGCAAGAAACCCCTACCTGATTAGATATCAAATAAGGTTAGGGAACCCACGACGTAGCAAGGACCATGAGAATGATGATGGAACAAATGGATCAGGATCGTCAAGCCAATATGAATCAAGGACATGAGATTCCTGAACATGCCTGTTTCGGGGAGTTTCGTAAGGCGAACCCACCATTTTTCAAGGGGACCCTGAATCCAAATATTGCAGTTGAATGGATTCAGAATATTGAGAAGGTCTTTGCTGTAGTCCCATGCTCGGAGGAGCAAAAGGTCACCTTCGCTACTCATATGCTTGAGGGTGATGCGGTTTAGGTGGGCGGTGTTCGAAGACTCCTGGAGACGACCGACGTGGACATTAATTGGGAACTATTCAAGGTCCATTTTTACGAAAAGTACTTTCCAGAGTTAGTTAGAAATGCCAAGGACATTGAATTCATGCAACTTGTCCAGGGGAATATGAATGTGGCCCAGTAATTTGAAGAACTCATTAAGTTCTCAAGAATGTACCAAGGAAATCCTGATGAGTACTGGAAATGCATTAAATACGAGTCAGGGTTGAAGGCGGAACTTAATGTGGCAGTTGCACATTTGGAGATTAGGGATTTCTCTACCCTAGTTAACAAATGTCGGATTATTGAAGAAGGTCAGAGAAAACTAAGCACCCCAAAGTTAGATAATATTACCAAAAAGTTGACACCTCAAAGTCGGCAGTTCAAGAGGCAGAATCGACCTCCATTTCCCCCTCAATCAAGACCACAAGGGCCACAAAGAAATTTTCAACAAGGAAGGCCAAACAACAACAACCGCTATAATAACAACCGCTACAACAATAACCCCAGTAACAATCACAACAACAACAATAACAACAATAAAGGGAAAACACCACAAAGAGGTCCAGCAGTACCTCCATGGCCTGCACCATCCATGGAATGTCCCAAGTGCGGCAAGAATCATGGGAGCATGCCATGTCGACCCGGAACAAACATGTGCTATCGGTGTGGAAAACCAGGTCATTACTCCCGAGAATACACGGAAAGGAACCCGTCAACCCCCAATCCCAAGCTGCAATACCAGGGAAGGGTATTTACTGTTAGTGCTGAAGAAACAACGAAGTCACGAAATCTCGTGGAAGGTAAGGGTAATATGCATGGTAAAGACTTAATTGTACTATATGATTCTGGCACTTCTCATTCTTTTGTCTCCCATTCATGTGTTAAAAGCCTTAATTTACCTATGACTGAGCTTCCTTTTGACCTTATTGTTTCTACCCCGACTGGAAAACCCGTTAGGACTTGTAAATGTTGTTTAGATTGTAGTTTTATTATAGATAATAGATCCTTTGTTTTAGATCTTATTTGCTTACCCATACGAGGTTTAGATGTGATTCTTAGCATGGATTGGCTTGAGGCCAACCGTGTACTGTTAAACTGTTATGAGAAAACCATCACTTTTCTTCCTGTTCCTATTGAACCTAAGAAACCCATAAGTCTTTACATAACTGTTGTGGAAATGGACTGTGGTAAGGGTGAGAGTAAAGGTTACATTTTCTTAGCCGCTTGATGATGTAGACTTTGAGCAAAGTATCGATGAGATACCAATGGTAAGAAATTATCCCGAAGTATTTCCAGATGAGATACCAGAGTTTCCCCCCAAGAGAGAGATAGAGTTTTCCATAGAGTTGCTTGCGGGTGCGGGACCTATATCCATAGCCCCATACAGGATGTCCCCATTAGAATTGTGCGAGTTAAAAACTCAATTGGAAGATTTATTGGAGAAAAAGTTTGTTAGGCCTAGTGCATCACCTTGGGGAGCCCCTGTGTTGTTTGTAAAGAAAAAGGATGGGAGTATGAGGATGTGTGTAGATTATAGGCAATTGAATAAAGTAATGTGATGAAAAACAAGTATCCTCTGCCTAGGATCGATGATTTGATGGACCAACTGAAAGGTGCGGTAGTGTTTTCTAAGATAGATTTGAGGTCAGGCTACCATCAAATTAAAGTGAGAGATGAAGACATACCTAAAACGGCCTTTCGCACTCGTCACGGCCATTTTGAGTTTGCAAGAATGTCCTTTGGGTTAACCAATGCTCCATTGTTTTTATGGATTACATGAATAGGATATTTAACCCTATTTAGATCGGTTTGTGGTTGTCTTTATAGATGACATTCTCATATATTCTAAGACCCATGAGGAGCATGAATGCCACCAAACCATAGTACTGGAGATCTTGAAGGAAAAGAAACTATATGCCAAGTTTTCCAAGTGTGAGTTTTGGTTGGATAAGGTGAAATTTTTAGGGCATGTAGTATCTAAGAAAGGAATTGCTGTAGATCCTAGTAAGGTAGAAGCGGTAGTAAACTGGGAAAGACCAACCACGATGGCGAAGTAAGGAGCTTTTTGGGTTTAGGCGGTTATTACCGTCGATTTATCAAGGGATTTTCCCAGATTTCCCTACCTTTGACCAAGCTGACTAGGAAGAACACCCCTTTTTCATGGACCTCGGAGTGTGAAAAGAGCTTTCAAGAGTTAAAACACAAGCTAACCTCGACCCCTGTTTTAGTGTTACCCGACCCCAATGTGCCTTTCGAGGTGTATTGTGATGCTTCGAAAAAGGGTTTAGGTTGTGTATTGATGCAAGATAGGCAAGTGGTGGCCTATGCATCAAGACAACTCAAGCCACATGAGGCAAATTACCCTACCCATGACCTTGAGTTAGCTACCATCGTGTTTGGTCTAAAGATTTGGAGACACCATTTATATGGAGTTAAGTTTGAGGTGTTTTCCGATCACAAGAGTTTGAAATATCTCTTTGATCAAAAAGAGCTAAACATGAGGCAAAGGCGATGGATGGAGTTCTTGAAAGATTATGATTTTGGATTGAACTACCATTGTAACATCCTTAAATTCATAAATAACATAAATATCGATTATGCTAATTAGAAATTAGATAAAATATAGCAAAAACCAAGAGAACCTGGACCAGTTTTATGAAACATAACAAATATTATTAGAATATTCTTGTGTTTCTAGAGAAAAATGCAAAGAATTACAAAAATGCCATCATTTAACAGAAATAACGAAAATACCCTTGCTATGTAAAGGAAATTACCAAACTACCCTTGCTTTATTAGTAAATGACAAAGATACCCTTACTCTGTAAATAGAATTACAAGAATATCATTGTCATTGTATAATTACAAAAGTATCCTTGTCTTAGTTAAAGAAATTACTACAATGACAATTACAACAATGCCATTGCACAAATCCCTAGATTTGTCTTTGGGCAAGAATGAATCTAAGCCATTGGATTAAGATGACAATACAATAATTCAACCACATACATCATACACATTCTTAATCACATACATGCACATAGATAATCTCATGCTAAAAAAATTAAAAACACTTATTAAAGCATAAGAACACATGATATAAATCAATGATGCATACATACATTAAAGGTTAGAAAATTTCCACTAACATTTTTGCATAAAACATGGAACATGATTTCATAAAACTAGGCCAACATGTTTCCATAAAACATGGAGTGTTTTCATCCAAAGTTTGGCCAACATGTTTCCATAAAACATGGAGTGTTTTCATCCAAAGTTTGGCCAACATGTTTCCATAAATCATGCTCCAAGAATTAATTCTCTAAATGTTTCTTGTCTTGATCCTTCCACTATAAATACTCTTCAAACTCTTTTCCATTCCTTACATTTCCAAAACACAAAGAGGCCTTACATGCTTTGCAAGAGATACATTCTCTAGCTCTTGTAAAATACATACACTTTTACTAGTTTCCATGCCTTAGAAACTCCCTAAGTGCTCTTTCTTTCTTATATTTTTCTCTACCATTCTTCTTATGTTCTCCTCTTCAAAGATTTCTCTAACCCTCTAAACCTTATTTTAAACACTTAAATTCTAAACTCAAACCTTCACTAGAGTTACAATCTTTAACTCTGGTGAGAAATATTTTCTTAAGCACTCAAGTTCTAGAGCCAAGATTCAAGGAGGGTCATCTACTCCAAGGACTCTTGCTTAAGCTCAAGAAAGAAGAGAAGGACTCTTTTTAGACCCTACATAAGAGGTAGGAGTTTCTTCTTTATTTGTTCAATCATTATTGGCTTCTAACCATGGATAGAATGCCTCAACCTTGAGTTATTGTCAAAAGTTTTGAATGATTATTTGTAAAATATATTTTTAGATAGCACAATATATTCTATTATGTTCTTAGCACTTCTATGATGTTATCATACTCAAATATAACATAAAAAGATAGTATGTGAAACTTGATTTTTTTAATAAAAATTACTAAAGACATAAAAATGGTAGGTGCTGGAATTTCTGGTTGATTCTGGCAGCAGGCACTTCGGAATGTAATGATCATAAAATATGAAGTATCCCGAAATAAAAACATTTTTATCATAAACTAGACTCATTATAGAAGACTCTCAAAAAAGAATCACCCAAAACGGAGTTCTCTAGCTCAAGATATAAATTTTCAAAGCTAAGCAAAAAACTGAAACTCTACATACGACCTTGCAGTAGTAAAATAAGTGTAACTCACTATATAAAAATCCAAATGGACTGATTTCAACTCCTTAGGAAAGCTAACACATAAAGAAACACATATATGTATGTTATACATAATGCTTTGCACCACGTAAATATAGAATGAGAAATAAATTTTAAGGACACTGTGCTGTGAGAGTGTAGTTTGGAACGGTTCTGGCTAAGGAAAGACTTGGTATTTAAGCGTGTCCATTGTGACCCACCTCTCTTTCCTGGGAACCCTCCTGTGCACGGATTACAGTTGAATTACACTAAAACTTAATGAATTAGGAATCTAAAACTACCTTTTCTAGGCTGAGATAACAAGTATATAGAGAGCTACATATTTTTCTCCTTAAAGATGTTAGAAATTGAAATAGAAGATTCAAGTCTTGCAAGAAAACTTAAATATTTAAGTAGTAATAATCTTCAAGAGGAAATATATATATATAAAAGTCATAGGGGAGCTTTAAAATATGTAAAGAATATTTAATAATATTTTAAAGTGCATTAATGTATTACTAAAAAATTAAGTGTACAAAGAAGACTAAGAGATTCTATATAAGATCTTATATAAGTCTATCCGCTAAATACCTGCTTAACATGAATACTATTTTTACCATGAGACTTAGTATGAAATGTCTACTATTTGATATAAGATTGTGTATGAAATGTTTCTATGATATCCAAGCTGATATATAGTATTATGAATATATATTAATGAGTTATGAAATGATAAGAATGGATGATTGATTGTACCATGATTTATTTATGATTGCATGATTATTTTTCACTCAATGAGAATAAAAGTAAAGCCTGAAAAAGTAGCAATGATAGTCTGGAAAAGTGGACTTGAGCTAAGCTCACGGCTTAACCCCCTAAACCGTTGAGATCACGGCAACGGAAAGAAAACCAAAAGGTTATGGCGACGGCCACGGTATGAGCTCATTACCCTTTTAGGGTGGTCTAAGGCATTGATGTATTCATCCCGTGAGTAATTATGAGACATGTCAATAAAAGAGAATAAAGTGTCATGCATGAATACTACTAGTAGAAATGCTTGTATGATTACAAAAAAAAAGAGATGCATGAAATCATTAAGTAATGTGTTGACTTGTAATTGATGAGTTAAGTTAGATATGTATGACTCTGCTAATAAGAATAGTTTAAAAGTAACTCTACCTCGGCTAATCACGTTTGCGAAAATCTTGATAAATGAACCTTTACCTGTCCATCACTTTGTAAATAAACCGAGGTGGTGGGTGACAACGATGACACGATCGATACCAAGTTGAAATTCCTCTTGAGAAATCCGGCATTTCTCACTCCTATGTATGTTCCGTTCTCACCACCAGATATTGATGGATCCCAACTATTCGAGAAGGGGAAGTCTCGCTTCCACGAGTCAAGATGCTGCAGTGCAGGGGAGCTAGGGAGAATGACCACTACTAGCCTAGCCTCATATTAGACATCGATAGGCTAAGAACCACCGCCACCACCTCTGTAGTTATCTATGCTAGAAATTTTCACTTCTCCACTTTATTTGCTATTCGTATCTTTGTACTTTCTTCTATGTACTATTTATTAGAAGTACAAAAAGCGATCTTGTATTTACCCATGTAGGTGCTACTCTGTAAACTCATGTTGGTAACAATGTATAATTATTCCATGTTATGTTAAGTATTCTAAATTTCTACAATGATATTAGTGCTCAGTAAACTTCAATTTTAGAAATTATATTATATCGGAACTATGGCGCACATACCATTCACATTACAGGCTTAGTTTTTAAAAGTAGATTCGTATAAAAAAAAATTACTCTTATCTTCTTATCATTAATTTAAAAATAAAATTGATTAAAGAATATAGGTAACAACTAATAGAGTCCGGGTCTATTAGGGTGTTACATTTGTAACATCCCCTGCTGCTTTATGGATTGACGACTGTCCCCACAAACTAACACGGGTCTTTTCAGCGTGCTTTGTCCTCACTCACACGCTTCCTAGGAAAACTTCCCAGGAGGTCACCCATCCCAAAATTGCTCCAAGTCAAGCATGCTTAACTGTGGAGTTCTTTCAGTTTGGGCTACCGAAAAGAAGATGCATCTTGTTGGTATAGGTAGTACAAATCAATTCATATAAGCCCTCCTAAACTGTATAGTCCCATACCTATATAGTCTTAGGATCCCTCTCATTCGGGTGTGTAATCGGTTCATTCATGTACCCCTCCGCTTTCGAAGTCTACCAGGAGCCGCTCCTTGTTCGTGCCTCTATGCACCGGCGATCACTCCCCAACTTCGCAATCCCCGGGCGTTACATGCCCACCAGCTTCCGCTTGGTTCGTCCCCGAACCACACCGTACTGGGAGAGGTGCAGGCTCTGATACCATTTGTAACATCCCCTATTGCTTTATGGATTGACGACTGTCCCCACAAACCAACACGGGTCTTTTCAGCGTGCTTTGTCCTCACTCACACGCTTCCTAGGAAAACTTCCCAGGAGGTCACCCATCCCAAAATTGCTCCAAGTCAAGCACGCTTAACTGTGGAGTTTTTTCAGTTTGGGCTACCGAAAAGAAGATGCATCTTGTTGGTATAGGTAGTACAAATCAATTCATATAAGCCCTCCTAAACTGTATAGTCCCATACCTATATAGTCTTAGGATCCCTCTCATTCGGGTGTGTAATCGGTTCATTCATGTACCCCTCCGCTTTCGAAGTCTACCAGGAGCCGCTCCTTGTTCGTGCCTCTATGCACCGGCGATCACTCCCCAACTTCGCAATCCCCGGGCGTTACAACCATCCTGGTAAAGCTAATATTGTAGCTGATGCTTTGAGTAGGAAGTCCTTACAAGTGTCCCGTTTGATGGTAAAAGAGGTTGAATTGATTGAGCAATTTAGGGACTTAAACCTAGGAATGACTTTGACCACTAAGGGCATCAGAGCTTGTCATCTTAGAGTGACAAGTGAGTTCAAAGAAAGGATTGCTCAAGCTCAAGGGGACGATGCTGAGTTTCAAGAGACTTTAGGGGCAGTGAAGGTAGGAAAGTTGATAGGTTTTACCGAAGGAATGGACGATTTATAGAGGTTTAAAAGTCGAATATGTGTACCTGCTAGTGGTGACCTCCGAAAAGATATTTTGGAGGAAGCCCATAAAAGCCATTTTACCCTTCATCCTGCTGCCACCAAGATGTATCAAGATTTGAAGGAGATGTTCTGGTAGCCTGGAATGAAGAAAGATGTGTGCACATGGGTGAGTAAGTGCTTAGTGTGTCAAAAGGTGAAGATTAAACACCAAAAACCCTCTGGAATGTTGCAACCTCTGTCAATCCCTGAGTGGAAGTGGGATAGTATCTCCATGGATTTTGTGACTGGATTACCGAGGACCAAATGAATCTCGATACCATATGGGTAATCGTGGATCGATTGTGAAGTCGACCCACTTTTACCTATTATGGTGACTTATTCCTTGGATAGGTTAGCACAATTATATATTCAGGAGATAGTGAGGTTACATGGGGTGCCGTCGACGATAATCTCAGACCGGGATCCGCGGTTTACGTCACGATTTTGGGGAGCCTTTCAAAAGGCGTTTGGTTCAAAGCTGTGTCTAAGCACGACCTATCACCCCCAAACAGACGGTCAATCTGAAAGAACTATCCAAACCTTGGAGGATATGTTAAGGGCATGTGTTTTAGATCAATGGGGAAGTTGGGATAAGTACACATCGATTGAATTTGCATATAACAACAGATTATCATGCAAGTATCGGTATGGCAATCCGTATGAGGCCCTCTATGGACCGGAAATGTCAATCTCCCTTATGTTGGTATGAACCCGGAGAGCAAAGTTTACTCGGACACGATATTCGAGGGAAACAACGGAACAAATCAAGAAGATTAGGGATAAGATTCTTACTGCTCAAAGTCGACAGAAAAACTATGCGGACAAGCGGCGAAAATCGCTAGATTTTCAAGAAGGGGACCACGTGTTCCTAAGGATCACCTCCACCACAGGCATAAGCCGAGCAATAAAAGTAAAGAAATTGAGCCCCAGATTTCTTGGTCCGTTTGAAATCCTTACCAAAGTAGGACCTGTAGCCTCTGAGATAGCCCTACCCCGAGTCTATCCAACCTTCATGATGTTTTCCATGTCTCTTAGTTAAGAAAGTATCAATCTGACCCGAGTCATGTACTAGAGCCAGAACATGTATAATTAAGAGATAACCTGACATTTAACTTACTACCCACGAGAATCGTTGACCGAGGAGTTAAGCAGTTAAGGAACAAGGCTGTACCCCTGGTCAAAGTAGCATGGGGATAGGGTGATACCGAAGAACTTACATGGGAGCTGGAATCGAACATGAAAGCACAATACCCCGAGTTGTTCTCAGGTAATGAATTTTGAAGTAAATTCTTTTTAAGGAGGGAGTAATGTAACGCCCAATTTTCTTGTCATTAGAAATTACCGAATTACCGTAGGTAATTATTACATAAGATTTTAGGCCGAACAATCCTCAATAAAGGAATATAACATTAGAAGAGAGGTTAGGAACGATTCATGCGAGAGTCGCAAAATCCCGAATTTCTGTACGTATAAAATGACCAAAATACCCCTGAAGTTATTTTACTCAGAAAATGAGGATCGTGAGCCCCACCTATTCTCAAGGGGATGTTTTGAGGATAATAAGGGATTGTTTGTGTTATGTGTGTTAATAGAGGAGAAGGATCTCAATTTTGAGTTCAGGCGCTTGAAAATGACCAAAACGCCCCTGCGGCTGTTTTAACTCCGATGTGCATGTCAACTGAGCCCGAACCTCACTAAAATGTTTTAAAATGTGTTTTTAAGCCATGATTAACCATTGGTTAAGCTCGGGTGGCCTCAGGCAGTTTTTAAGTGAAAGTACGATTTTGCCCCTATTTTTGGGCAGTTTTGCGAATTTCGGGATTTTTGAGTCGTATACCGAAACCTAAGCAATATTAGGCTCAAATTAAAGCTTATTAAATTCTAAATATTAATCTAGAGTCAAAATTATGTATTTAGATTGATTAAAACCCAAAATTGCTCAAAAACACCCAAATTGCTTACTAATTCACTTAAGCCCTTAACCGTAAATTCTCTAAATTACATGAATACCTTGCCTACACCTAAATAATGCATGGAACACAAAAATTTCACTTCTTTGGGCTGTAATGGATGAAATTATTGATGCCATTATGCAGCTGAATTATTGCCAAAAGTTGCACTAAAACAAAATGCCAAAATGTCACCATAAGAGACATAATTCCTTAATTTCATACAACTTTGTCTAAAATGATTTTTCCTCCCTTATTTCTCCTGAAAAATTCCGCCAACTACCTCCTTATTTTGGCCAATTAGAAGCCTCAAAATCTTCTATAAATAGGTTTGCTTAAGTGGTCTTGGAATGCTTTGTTCATAACTAGTTTTTAGGAGCACCAAAAACTTTCTTTCTTCCTCCTCTTTGGTTGAATTCTTTCTTCAATTTTTCAAAGAGATTTTGTTTCATTTCACTTCAAGAAATCAAGTTCTCTTCCTCTTCTTCAACTCAGATTAGGTAGGGAGTAGTTTCTAAATTTATTTCTATGCTTTGAGGAGTTGTGTTTTTGGCTCAAAATGATGAAATTATGAACTTACCTTAACTTTTCATTTCGGTTTTCCTCTTCATTTTTCTTTAACCAATTCGGCCATATGGCCTAGGTGGAACTAAGATGATGGCTTGATGATGAGGACCTTGAGGGTGGGTTATAAATCCATCACAAGTTAGGCCTCTAAAGCTTGAAAATTCCACTTGCTGCAAAACTTTAAAGAATAATGCTTTATGATGCTAAAACAAAGATTTTTAGTTTAGAACTTGAAAGGTGTATTTTCCTTTTATGTTTTTGTTTCAAGTCATCACTTAATCTTTCAAAATAATAAAGAGGTTGCATTTCATATTTAATTTATGCTCTCACTTTATTTTATAATGGCTAAAAGAATCAACGCATGACATATTTATTTTATGCCATCACCTAAAGATCCTAGAGCTCAAAGACTTGCCCATGTATCACAAGCAAAGAAATATGATTATTGGAGTTAAAGAATTTATTCTTTAAAAAGTCTTGAGTTTGGAGCTTAAAAAGATGTAATAATAATTCTCTTCTCCCTTCACCGGTCCTGTACGGACTATCGCCGCTCCAGTTTCTTGCATCATGTTTATATTTCAAGTTCTTGCATCATGTTTAATTTTCAAGTCATCACCTTAAATCTTAAAGATAAAGAAATGGAATTGCATATCATGTTTACAATTCCAAGCTATCACCTTATAAAGATAAGATTAAAATAAGGTTGCATAGCATGTTTATAATTCTAAGATGTCACCTAAATCTCTAAAGCTCAAGACTTACTCCTTTTATCTTAAGTGAGAATTTTAATTATGAAGATCCTCCCAAGTTTGACAAAAGAACTAGTTTCTAAATGAGTTTTAAGACTTTCAAGGATTTTACGGGGAACTAGTATTTTATATGCACTTAAAATATGATTCTATGTAATTGCATGAGGTTCATGATTCGGCCACTGATCTGAGTTTAGTATCAATGTATGATAATATTTGATATGTTTGAAGTTGTGATAATTATGTTTAAATAAGGGAGAATGATTCATAATTGGTTTAGTAACTAATTTCAGCATCATAGGGAAAGCTGGTAACAAGAAAGGATTTAAAACGTAACTTCTAGCATACCGTAAAACCTTAGGAACAACTTACTACCTATGCTACCCCATTTGATTTAATAGTGTTCTTAAGGCCTATAAATAATCGTAAGGATGGTCATAAATCCCTTAGGTGCATAACTAATTAGTTCTATAATTCATAATTCTATGTAAGGATTGGATGCTTATTAAGTACTTGATATCATTGAATGATTTCCTGGCTTGCATGTTATAGTTGCTGTTGCAAATAATGAGAATGCTTATGCATGAAATATTCTTTATTATGTAAAATTTACCTTTGTTGCTAGAAGAAAGTGTATCATTGTAAAAGTGTAATTTGGAAAGGTTCTGGCTAAGGAAAGACTTGGCATTTAAGCGTGTCCATTTTGACCCACCTCTCTTTCCTGGGAATCTCCCAGATGTATGATTACAGTTGATATATATTATTCTAGCTTAAGACTATAAATGAGAAAATGCTATGATGTTTATGAATTGTATTGTGATATAACATGCAAAGATTTAATGGTGACTTAAACTTATAAGAAAATGATCCTTTGGAACCATCAGACTATAGGTGGTGAAAAAGTGATTTTAGCCCCTAACCTCGTTTCTCTCAAAAGGGTAGAGTCGCGTCTTTAGCTTATCAAAAGGGATAAGTATATGCTAGTGACGACTAGTAAAGTATGAGCTCATAACCTAAATTACTTCCAAAAGGGTGGAGTATAGGGTGGCCCAAGGAAAATAATGATGATGATAAGATTTTAAGTCACCTAAGGCACTAAAGAAATGAAATATGTGCATTGTGTCCACGTGTAGCTAATATTATATGACGTTCTTTTATGCATGTTATTTTGATAATGATGATGAGGAATATGATGTAACGATAAAGGAAAAGTTCATTGTAAATATGACATGTTAAGATTATGATGCATTATAAGACGCATGATTAAAAATTGACGAACCTCGGTTAAGTATTTGTCCGAACTTAAAATGAATCTTTGCATGCTCACTATTTTAGAATAATCCCGAGGTTCCTGGGGACTTTGATGATGACACTGTAGAAGGAGGTACCCTACTGAGAATTCTTTAGCAAGATTCTCACTCCATTTTCTTTATTTCCGTCATTGTCTCCAGATTCAAATGGCGACATTCGTCTTGTTCGTTGATACCCCTACTTGGGAATTTCACTATGATCCGGTGCATCGCTCGTATCATTTTGAAGGAGGTCTTGCGATCCGTGTTTTTATTTACATAGGTCGTCCATTTGCACATCCTGTCCCTAGTTATCGATTTTCTCCTACTTCTCCCTATGGCGATGAAATGGTTTTCGAACATGCACGTCCACTTGATGAAAGGATGTTACGTTCTTATCCTGCTTCATCTGCTGTCCATGGATTTCCAGAGTATGTTCCCGAGACGAGATATTCTGAAACTGATCCTTCAGAGGACACTCCTACTCATGTATATTCTGAGAGCTCTGCTCCTACTCCCACCCGTGTAAGAGAGGGTAGTGAGGAAATAGTTGTTCAGCCGAGGTTAGCAAGAAGGCCGTCCATGCGACCCCAGCCTGGTGCATCTCGTGTGTCCCCTCTTGAGGGAGCTCATTAGTGGATCAGATTTATTCCCCTATTTCCAGGACAGTGGCCATAGAAGGTTCTTAGTAGATTTATGTGTGTTCATGCACCCTAGTTTTAGGATAACCTTCCCGGCTTATGGAGTTATCTAGTTTAGGGGCATGTATTTCCTTATGTATATTTTCTTTTATGGGTTTGCATAAGACAATGATGTATGAACATAACCCACCCTTTGAGTGAGGTTATTGTATGTAAATATATGCTATAATGTGTTTATGGATATTATATGATGGAGCCAAAGTGATATGATGTGATATATTCTTAAACGTCTTATTATACTCTGATTACTCGTTCACGTTGTACTTGGCTCACGTTTTCAATTATGTTTTTTTTTTTAAAAAAAATGGCTCGTAATTTCACTAAGTATTTTCAAATTATGAAGAAAGAACCAAAGCAAAGAGTAAAGTCTAGTCATTAATCAGATTCAACCTAGGTGTATTTGGTTAATTACTAGGGTGTTACAGTTACAATGTGTTTTCTTTTTTTATGTAACTAGAAACTATTAGGATAAAAATAACTACCTAAGCTTCAATTAAAATATAACGTTTACTTTTATTTTTATTATTATTATTTCTATTACTACTATTATTACATATTCCGTGTATGATATATGTAACGCCCGGGGATTGCGAAGTCGGGGAGTGATCGCCGTTGCAAGGAGGCACGGACAAGGAGCGACTCCTGGCAGACTTCGAAAGCGGAGGGGTACATGAATGAACCGATTACACACCCGAATGAGAGGATCCTGGGATCGTATAGGTATGGGACTATACGATTAAGGAGGGCTTATAAGAATTGATTTGTAATACCTATACCAACAAGATGCATCTTCTTTTGGTAGCCTAAAGCGAAAGAACTCCACGATTAGCGTGCTTGACTTGGAGCAATTTTGGGATGGGTGACCTCCTGGGAAGTTTTCCCAGGAAGCGTGTGAGTGAGGACAAAGCATGCTGGAAAGACCCGTGTTGGTTTGTGGGGACAGTCGTCAATCCATAAAGCAGCAGGGGATGTTACAAATGGTATCAGAGCCTGCACCTCTCCCGATGCGGTGTGGTTCGAGGGCGAACCAGCGGAAGGCTGGTGGGCATGTAACGCCCGGGGATTGCGAAGTCGGGGAGTGATCGCCGGTGCAAGGAGGCACGGACAAGGAGCGACTCCTGGCAGACTTCGAAAGCGGAGGGGTACATGAATGAACCGATTACACATCCGAATGAGAGGGATCCTAGGACTGTATAGGTATGGGACTATACAGTTAAGGAGGGCTTATATGAATTGATTTGTACTACCTATACCAACAAGATGCATCTTCTTTTCGGTAGCCCAAACTGAAAGAACTCCACAGTTAAGCGTGCTTGACTTGGAGCAATTTTGGGATGGGTGACCTCCTGGGAAATCCTGGGAAGTTTTCCCAGGAAGCGTGTGAGTGAGGACAAAGCACGCTGGAAAGACCCGTGTTGGTTTGTGGGGACAGTCGTCAATCCATAAAGCAGCAGGGGATGTTACAATATACAGCCATTGCGTATAAATATAATTTTTTATATATAACTATTACACATTAACATTATTAATTATTATTATTACTACTATGTAAAGATAATCTCCCTTACTCATAAAAGATATATGTAATTTGTTTATATATTTTATGTATAACTATTACCATAGTTTTAAAACTCGACTCTGTGCTCGATTCGGCCAAGACACCGGGTCAATGGGTCACTGGTTGAACCAATGAGTCACTGGTTGAACCGAAAATAATTAAATAAATATAAAATTTATTATTGAACCAGGATTTATCACATTTAATGTCTTCACCATTGGAATCTGCAAATTTGATATCCTTCATACAGGAATTTCACTTGGATACAATAAGGATGCTTTGTTTTATAGGCAATGTTATGCTTGTGCTTTGGCCTCCACTTACCCACTTAGGATCATATGGCATGTGAAATTCTAGCACGCATGAAACCTTAGCGTGATTCCATTCATGCCCTGAAAACACTCTTTTGATAATACCTTGTGAAAATCCGCCAAGAAGATCAATCTGAAACACCAACATCACTAGGCAATGCTACTGCTACATCATAAAATATATAAATGCATGAGAAATTGAACCAAAAGATGCCACTGATAACCACATTGATGTTGAACTCAAAAACAGCACCAAGCATGTCTATGCCAATAGGTTCCCAACCAAGTGTTAAAGTGACCTGTGGTATATTTTTTGAAACCAAATGACACAGATTATCCATTCCTCACAAGGATGTGTACTTTAGAAAAAGCAGTGTTCACTAGTAAAGAATATCCTTCATGAAACAAAAAAAAGACATAGAATAGCATGGAAGTTGGAGTTAAAAAAGAAAGACAAAAAAAAATGATGAAAGACATAGCAAGGTGAAGGTGGAACCATGGAAGTGAAGTCCCACATCGCGAGAAGCAAAACTGGAAGCAAGTGGTTGTGTATATGAATGGAGAGGTATGTGTGTAACATCATAATTTTCAACCCAATACTCCTAGAATGTATTTAGGTTAAACATTTGTCTATTACTCTTTTAGTCTCATTCTTCAAAACGTTTCTTTAAAATACTTAGCGGAAAATATGGGTAATTTCTTTTTTGAAACATAAATGCAAAGTAAGAGCCGTGCATATCTCAAATGAGCGTTATCATGAAGCGTATCGCATACAAAAGAATGCGAGAGATAAGAGCTTCAAATAACTGCATAACCTTAGACAATCATCTACACACCAACAGTAATATTATATTAATATAATAAACTGTCCACCTATGAAAGGCGAGATGAGTTTGATACAACATAAGTGCGAATACAACTGAAAAGGAAATACAAGGAAAGCATAAAGGAAATCACCCCTACCCTAGTGCACCTAAGATGGATAACCTTTAGAACAAAAGAAGGCTATCCTAGTCTATGCGTGGTGTGTGCACTAACACTCCCTAAGAGCCTCTATTGTTGTGGTCTCGAAAAGGGCAGGACATAACTAACCCACTGGCGTGTCTTGGCAGGAGTGGCCATGTGAAGTTGCTGGGCGTAAGCTCCGCAACAGTGCATGGCCGACCTCCGGGTGTAACGCCCCGATTTTCGCTAAACTTTCATAATGACCAAAATGCCCCTGAGGTCATTTTTACCCGAAACACAAGGACGGCCGGCTTTGGCCATCCTCATAGGGTTCATATGTTATATGAAGGGGATTGTATGAGCATGAGTGCCTAACAAAGTAGGAAAACCTCATTTCTGAGATTTCTGCGCGTAAATGACTAAAATACCCCTGTGCGAATTAAAGGCGCTTTTAAGTTCCGTTTCGACCCGGACTTTGTTCTAGGTTCAAAACAATGATTTTAAGGCATGAACTATGTTTGTTTAAGTCCCGGAGGTTCCGGGCAACTTTTGGTGAAAATTACGGTTTTGCCCCTACATATCGCATTTTCAGCTTAATGAGCCGTTTAACTCCAAACCTAAGCATTAGGCTCTAATTAAAGGTTAATTAATTTTCATAATTAATCTAGAGCCAAAACCATCATTTAGAATTAATTGGAACCTAAAATTGCTTAGGGAAATTCAAATCTCATCCTAGTCTTATTCTTTAAAAAGGAATAAGAATCTGTGAATAGTGTCGAATAGTGTTTCCACTATTCACATCCACTTTTCTTTTCAAGACAAGTTGTCACACCCACATCACTAGTCTTAGAGGTGTTGACTCCCCTAATCCTTCTAGACCACCTCTAACCTAGGGATTTGTGGTTTTAAATAACCTATTAGTGCACCTAAATACCTACTTAGCAACTTTTAATCCTAAGCCTAATCTATGTCACACCAAAGCACACTTCTAGAACATGGTTTAAGGAGATATTTCTCCTCCCCAAGGCTGCCAAGAATGGCGCCATTTCTCCCTAGAAAATCATCAAAAAGTTAGTCTATGTGTTCAAGCTATCTTGTGACATATGTCTTGAACACTTTCAATCAATGATCAACTTTCAAGAAAAATTGTCACTCAAGACTCAAGGAATATTTTATATGGTCAATCAAGGCTTTCAATTCATTTCTAAAATGAAAATAATTATGTCTTTCAAACTCAAAAAGAATGATTTGTTTTTGTGGTCATTCAAGCTTTCCATCAAACTTTTTCAAGACAACATGTCTTACAACACATTACCTATGCTTTGGGAGTTTAAGTCTAGAAAATTTTCTCCTCTTTTTGGGCATGAGAAGCACGGTTTCTCTTCAGATTTTGCAGCCCAAAATTTTAAGTTTTTATGCATTTTTAAAGGTTTGAAAATAAGGTACATGCTAGCCATACTTTAGGACATGTATAGCTAGACTTTTCACCATGCTTTGAATGACTTTACACCATGCTTTGAACAAGATTTTTCCTCCCTCATGTGGCTGTAAAAGTGGCCGAATTCTTCCCCCCAAAAGGCCTCCAACATTCAATTCATTTCACTTCTCTATAAATAGGTAGCTTAGGGAACTTGAAGCACCTTTGTTCATTTCACTAAAGCTTTGAGTTAGAGCACTTTGAGTTTCTTTCTCTCGAGTTCAAGAGCTCATCCTCTCCAACCTCTTCATCTTCTTCACTTCCTCTCAAATCCCAAACTCTAGGTAGGGAGCTCTTCAAGAATGCTTTCTTTTATTTTCATGCTCAATGTTTATCTTGCTTGAAAGTTGTGTTGTTAGTAAGTTTTTCTCCCAAGCATTTTTTTTTCGGTTTCTTCTTTTCTTTTCCTTTTCATTTTCGGCCTTAAGGCCATGGTAGTGAGAGCTTGATGATGAGTGCTCTCAAAGATGAAACCATGAGTTCATCTTAAAGTGAGGCCTCTAAAGCTTGAACCTTTCTTAAGGAAAAGTTCCATCATTTCTCCTTTTTCTTTCATTTTCGGCCTCAAGACCAAAATGAGGAGAGCTTGATGATGAGTGCTCTCTTGGGATAACCATGTGTTCATCCTAACATGAGACCTCTAAAGCTTGAGTTTTGTTTGAGAAAAGTTTTATCTTTTTCATGTTTTGGTTAAGACAAGGCTATGATTTTCATGAAAACTCTTTTTGAGCTTTTTGTTCCTAGATGTTTCGGCCATGGAGGCTTAAGGTGCTTGGAAAAAATGGTAGCTTTGTAATGAGTGCTTCATGTTGGCCTTTGTCACATGAACAAACTCTAAAGCTTGAGTTTTTCCAAGAAAGGTTTCTCTTTTTCAAGTCTTGGTCAAGAATGAGTCATGTTTCTTTGATGTCTTGAAACTTTCCTTTTCTTTTGTTTAGGTTTCGGCCATGAAGGTCTCTTGGACTTGAAATATGAGAAGCTTGATGATGAGAGTTGTGTGATGATGTTTGTCACATGAACAACCTCTAAAGCTTGAGTTTTCAAAAAATAAGTTTACTATTTTCAAGTTTTGCTCAAGACATAGTTATGTTTCTCTTGAACCTTGAAAACCTCATTTCTTTTCCCTTGAGTTTTCGGCCTTGAAGGCCTTTGGGACTTAGAAAAATGGTAGCTTGATGATGAGGGCTTCATGTTGATGTATGTCACATGAACAAAACTCTAGAGCATAAATTTGGTCTCTAGGCCAAGCATGTTTCGGCTTCTTTCCTTTATGTTGGTCATGAGTTTTGTGTTGTTAAGAAATGTAGAGCATTGTAAAAATACTCAATGATGAGGACTTGAGATGTTGGTGGTTGAATCACCAAGATCTTGGTAAAATAAGGTTGTTTCCTCATGATGAGGATTCGGCCACCTCATGGACTTTGAGGATATGATTTTCTTTTATACAACTTAGCAACACTAGTGTTTTCTCTTCTTGTGAGGATGAGTTATGGGTTGAAACTTTGTTTCCTTTAAAGTCTTGCAAGAGCTCTAAACAAGATATAAAAGAGGTTGCATCCACGTTTACGTTTATGCTTTGCATTAGCACGTTTATTTCTTGTGCCATCACTAAGACCCAAGATAGTGAATGAACTTGCACAATACACGTTTATGTTTCAAGCTTTGCATCTCATTTTATGTTTCAAGTCATCACTAAACTCTAAGAATAAGAATGGAGATGTATTTTATCTTTTACTTTGTGCTATCACTTTATTTTTCTAAAGGACTACAAAATGAAATGCATAGCACGTTTATTCTATGTCATCACTTGAAACTTTAGAGCTCAAAGACTTGCCCATTTCGTCCTAAGAAAAGAATTAAATCAAGGAGGTATCTCCTTGAACATCATTCGGCCATGTGGTATAAATGGCTCTAGGATGAGTTTCATTTAACTACAAGAGCCTATAATGCATGTTTTAGAATTTTTCTAAGCTTTGATGCACTTAACCAAGGTTTTAAACATGTTTTCAAGTTTTGAATCATTGTCAAGAGCAAGCCAAAATGGCTGCTGCCCTTGATGTTCCATGATGAGTTTTGGCAAAATAAACTTTGATTTTTCATGGTCTTGAAGTCCTAAAAAGGTTCCAAGAGAAACTAGCAAGTTATATGGTTGAAAGAAAGATTTTTCTCATGATTTTATGCCTTAAAGGTTTTCGGTTCTGCCTTAGTAATTCCAGCACCTTAAATTCTGTTTTGGGTGGTCTAAATATGTTGTAATACCTTGCCAAGTATGTGATAATTGTTCTAGACTCTTTAATGCATTGTTAGTGACTTTGTTTGCTTAATATGCGAATTCTAGAACTATAAAGAGTGGCAAAATGAGTTTCTGCCCAGCCTTGATAAAATATTTAGAATCACATTAGATTGTGTCTAGATAGGTGGGAGTGACTCATAATTGGCTTAGGTATTAATTATTGCACCATAGAAAAGGTCGGATGCGAGAAAGGGCTTAAAACGCATTTTCTAGAACACGTAATTCATCAAATATGAACAACTACATAAAGCTGTCCAACCATAATTAATTAGGATTTAGAACTTAATGGATTATGGTAATGAGGTTAATCAATCCCATAAACATACTAGAAAGTAATGGGAAGGTTTGAGGTTACCCGATTTAGGGATTTTTACCTTAAGGGATGATTATGTGCCCCTAAGTTTGATGATGAATTGATGTGTTAGTTCATGGCGTGTATGGTGCCATGTGAACTATTATCCCTATGTGATAGCTTGTATTAACATGTTATTATTTCTGTAAAAGAACTTTGGAGATGCCGAGGTAGTAATTATGTGTTATGCATTAATTATGTGGCATCTTGAAGAAACATGTTAAACTTAAGATGACTGAGAACATAAGAATGTAATCCTTTGAAACCACCGAATTAAGGGTGGGGACAATGTGATTCTAGCCCCCTAAACCCGTACTTAAAGTCGGGAAGTTAACTTATCCAAATGGATAAAGTCTAGATGCTAGTGATGACTAGTGTGGTATGAGCTCATAACCTAGAGTTTTCTCAAAAGGGAGAAATATTAGGGCGGCCCAGTTAAGTAAAGGTTCTTATGTCACCTAAGTAACTTGATTATATGATTTATGTTCCATGTACCAGTTATATGATTTATGTTCTACGTACCAAGCTACATGATTTATGTCTATGATTTTAGTATATAGCCTATGTAACACAAGTGCCATGTTAAAAAGAACGGATTCTCAGAAAGTGAGATTTTGGAAAACTCATAATTGAACCTATGTATGTCCAATTAATTTATAAATAACCCGAGATTCTTGGAGACGTATATGATGACACCTAGGATAGAAGGAAAACCCTACTGAGTTTCTTTAGTAAGAATCTCACTCCCTCTATCTTTTCCTTTCCATTACGTCTTCAGAGTGAGATGGCGACCTTCGTCCTATTCATTGACACTCCACGGTGGGAGATCCACCATGACCCGGAGTATGGGTCCTATCATTTTGAGGGACGATGTACCTTACGTGTATTCATGTTCGTTGGACGGCCATTTTCGCACCATGTCTATAGCCACCACTTCACCCCGGCATCCCCCTACGACGATCCCACGATTTTCGAGCATGCACGACCCCAATGGGAGCAGAACCTGCGGGCCCCCTCTGACTGTTCAGCCGATTTGCCGGTATACGTGCCGTTGACACAACACTCGGAGGAGGACCCTATAGAGGATGTCCCTATGGGTCATGAGGACTCTACCCACTCCACCGCGGCTGACCGGGCGGCGAGAGGCGATTACCAGCGTCGGAGAGCTCGGCACCAGGACCACGACCTCGACGTGGGCGGCCCATCCAGTCCCAAGGCATGCCTGCACCGGCCGAGTTCCGCCCATGGATTGGCTACGTCCCTCCATACCCGTGATCTCATTGCATAGACGGAAGGTAGACCTTAGTGCACGCACACCACTAGTATGGATGAAACCTCTTTTGTGTTGAGGTTATCCATCATAGATTGCACGGGGGTCAAGATGTTTTCTTTCAGTTCTTTTCGATGTATTTCTGTTTTCTGTTGTATTTATTTATACATTATGTACTTGAAGAGTCCTGCCCAGTGGGTAGGCATTTTATCTATGAGGTATTTCAGTTATGATTGATGTTATGTTCGATGTTATGTTTTGGAGCCATTCCTATGTTATCGTTCCGTATACTATGATACCAACTCGTAAAGTTACGCGCGGCTTCTATTTTAAGTAATGATTTCAAAAAAAAAAGTTGGCTCGTATTTTCGTTAAGTCTATTTTCTCAAGAAGATGAACCATGCCAGCAAGTAACGACTAATATTTGGCCTAAGTACGTACTAGTAGTATTGGGTCGAATATTAGGGTGTTACAAGACCCAATCTCGGTGAGTCACGATCTCCTCGCTACCCTTTATCATGAGCGGGGGAGAGGGGGTAGAGCTCTCACTAGGTGGGTCAGTGGGTCCTCTGAGGGCTCCAAAGACTGTGAGCGAGGCATGTAGTCTGGGAAGTCATGCACAGCTGACACAGTGGTATGGGTACAGAGAATCCTCTCATTGTGCATCCAAGCATGCTTGAAAACCATGTCGCCTCTATAGAGGGATGTTGGGGAAAAGCGATGGCTGGGTATCAGGTGTGCAAAAGGGCGCCCTACGAACATGAAGACTCTAATGGCGCAACGCCCCTAAAAATGGTAGGACTGGTGCTCCGGATCAAAGTGGACCTTCTACACTGGGGTGTCGATGAAGACCACAAATGTCGCCATTGTATGTCCTGAGGACGTGATGGAAAGAAAGAAAGAAAGAGAGGGAGTGAGAATCTTACTAAAGAATCAGGAACCTCCTATCTAAGTGGCATCGTCAATGTCCCTAGGAACCTTGGGTTTATTGTAAAAAAGGTGTACATGCATAAAGTTTATTATTAGGTTTTCAAACATAATTATCCAAGGCCTGTTCATTTTAGAATGAGTCTTAATGTCATGTATGCAACATAGCAAAGCATGAATGCATGATAATACATTATGCAAGAAAGCAATAGAGCATAACATCAAGCAACATCAAATAAGCGGCATAAAGTAGCATGTAACTTTTCATGTAGAACTTTCTCTTTTCTTAACTATGTGACATTAAACATTATACTTTGCATCATAGGGGCCACCCTAAAAATATCTCTAGGTTATGAGCTCATACCTAACTAGTCGTCACTAGTTCTTACTTATCCTATGATAAGCGTAACATAATAATAATCCCAAATTCAAGAGTACAAGCTAGGGGGCATAAGGATCACCCATCATAACCTTTAATTCGGGGAGTCCATAGGAATATTTCCTTCTTTGAAATGCTCTACTGGTATCTAGTATGTAGCGAATTGTCCGCTTTGGAAAGCTCAATGTCAATACCCTCACGGATTTGCTTTCTCCCCACCGGAGCGGGAGAAATGCGTCTCAGTGTCATGTCACATTTAAATCTCATGGAGTTTTCAAAAAATTTCTTAAGTCTTTCAAATTTGATGGAAATTCGGCAATGTAACGGCGGGACACCTAATTTCCTTCAAATTTGCTTTATGCCACAAGAACTAATAGTGCATGTACTTTCTCATTCAAGTCCAAAATCAAATCAAATTATCAATGTCATACAACATATCCATTCATCGTTCATGCATCAACACATCATAACATGCCATGATTCAAGAATAATCACACCTAGTTCTCTATATATCTCTAGCATATGCATCTTTAATGTTCCATATGAAACTATAACATGCAAAGGATGAGTTCTATCTCTAGAGATCAATACCTCATAAAATAAACATGCTTATGATTCATGGATAGTCATACATGTCTCATCAGTTTATGTCAGGCAAACTCATAGATTCATGCGTAAACAAGATCATGGACTCATATCATATAAAATCATAGATTTAAGCAACATAAAATCATGGCTTCATGTCATTTAAGTAGGGAAAATGTTTATTGCATACTTGGGGTTCTGGTAATTGATACATGAGCCTTGTAATCGATTACATAGTTTCGAGTTTCAAATAAGTTAAATTGAGGGCTCTGGTAATCGATTACATGAGCCTTGTAATCAATTACACAGCTTCAGGTTTTTAAGACAGGAAAGTTAAGGGCTCTGTGTCGATTACACTGTTGAAAATACTCTTTGGGGCTACAAGAACATCCGAGTAATCGATTACATGGAATGGTAATCGATTACTTGAGTCCAGAATGTGTAATCAATTACATGATGTTGTAATCAATTACTTAGGCCAAAAGTTCATATCCGAGTATGGCAAAACTCTCTAGTAATCGATTACATGGGCCTTGTAATCGATTACCAGCACCTTCAAAATACAAAAATTTAAGTTTAAAACACCTTCTAAGTTATTCCATCCTTCTCAAACCATTTTGAACCTTGTTCCAACACTCACTTTGAAATCAAAACATTTTTGCAAAGATAAATGTCCATAGTTTCAAGATTTAGTTGAAAGAGTTAGGTCTTGAGCCCTAGATCTTTAGATGATGACACAAACATAAACATGCTAATGCAAGTTTCATTTTAATCTTAGCATTATCAAGTAATGGCAAGGAAAAGTAAATGTGCAAGGCTTGAAAATAAACATGAGAATGCAAATTCATTCTTAATCTTTAAGTTTAGGTGATGACTTGAAACATAAGCATGCTAGACAAGAAATGTAAACATGAAATGCAAGTTCATTTCTTACCTTTGAGCTCTAGGTGATCACTTGAAAAATAAATATGATATGCAAGTTCAATTCTTTATTTTAGTACTGTAGGCCCCTTAGAGTTTTCACTCTAAATCAACAATCAACTTTAAGGTTGAAATAGGTAGGCTTTGAGAATAATTATTAAGGTGATAGCAAGGAAAATAAATATGAATGCAATCCATTTCTTATCTCTTTGAGTCCTAGGCTTAAGATCACTCTTTACAACAACATAGTTTCTTTGTTTACTAAAAACCTTTTTCAAAAGTGAAACCTTCAAGCTTTAGAGGTCAAATAAATGATGGTTTTGCAACCAACACTCAAGATCCTCATCATCAAGCCATGGTTTCTCATTGTGTAGGCCATTGAGGCCAAAAACCAAAGAGAAGGAAAAGGATGAACAAAAGCCAAAAGGAAAGTGGAGATGGAAAGGAGAATCAACAAAAGAAAAGAATAGAAATCATTGAATCACTCTCTACCTTGGATGCGCCTTTTGTTGGAAGAGGGCTTGATCTTGGAAAGAGAAGAGGAAGAAGAAGAAGAAGAAGAAGAACTCTTGAACTCTTGAGAGGAAAAAGAACAACTTGAAGTTGTTCTTGAAAACTCAAAGCTTAGCAAATGATCTAAAGGTTCTTATAAGTTCCTTTCCATGTGTATTTATAAGGAAATGAAACAAATGGAGGATGAATGGAGGGAAGGAGTGGAACAGCCATCCTCATGTTCCATGAGGTGAGAGGTTTGTTCTTTGAAGCATAGTGAAGCATGGTTGGAGGTATAGGTAGAGGTAAGGTGGGTATGGCTCAAGGCATGGTCTTTTGTGTGTAAAAATAAATCACCATGTGATGAAAAATGGGGGAGAGGGCATCGGCTTCTTCATGCAATAGGGGAGGAAAATCTTGTATTTAACTGTGGTTTAGAGATGTGTTTTGTAACACCCCGATTTTTCTGTCCGAGGGAAATGACCAAAATGCCCCTGAGGTCATTTCCTGACCCGAACTCGAGGGTAACCAACTCGGTCATCCTCGAAGGGTCAACTCAATGTTTGAAGGGGATTGAATGGCCTTTGAATGCTTTCGGAAGCGAAAATTTACGTTTCATGATTTGAGTCAAAATGACCAAAATACCCCTATAGCTTTTTTACGCGGGTAATGGTGCCGTTTGAGCCCGGAACTTTCCCCAGAGGTTTAAAAACATGATTTCATGTGTCTAGAGGTCTCTGTTCAAGTCCCGGTGGTCCCGGGCAGTTTTAGTGCAAAATTACGATTTTGCCCTAGAATAGTGTTTTTGAGGTTAATGGCGTAATTAAGCAAACCTAAGCAATATTAGGCTCTAAGCGAAGATTAATTTATTTCCCTAATTAATCTAGAGTCAAAATAATTTATTAAAGTTAATTAGAACCTAAAATTGCTTAGATTAAACTTAAATCCCTTTTTAGAACTCAAGATTCCTAGTCTTGGAATCTTGAATAGTGTTTTCTCTCTCCAATTCCTTAAATCAAGGAAATGTGTCTAGAGTTGTTTAGACTCTAAATTGAGGATTTAACTCTCTAATGGTGCAAGACCACTCCTTAATTATGTCTAGACCACCTTAATTACCCATTTCCCTTACCTAAACACTTTCTTACAAATTCCTAATCTTAAGCATAATCAAAGATACACCTAAACACAACTCTAAACCACAATTAAAATGCAAACTAATCCTCCCCATGCATGATGAAGTTTCGGCCAGACCACATCCCTTCCCATTGACCACATGTTTAATTATTTTCTCACTCAAAGAACCATGCTTGAGGCCATACCTTGAACCATACCTCACCATACCTTAAGCCATACCTCACCATACCTCAAGAACACATTATCTCACCTCATGGAACACATGGAACCCTCCAATTCTGCACCCTCATGGCTGAAACCTCCTCCTCCATGAGCTCCCTCTATTTGTTTCATTTCTCTATAAATAGAATGCCTTGAGGAGCTTGCACCACTTTTAGATCATTTGCTAAGTTTAGGAAACACTCAAAGCTTTTCTTTTTCTCTCAAAGTCTTTGTGTTCTTCAAGTTCTTGGAGTTCTTCAAGTTCTTCATCTTCTTCATCTTCTTCTTCCATCTTCAAGTTCATCACACCAAGTAGGGATTTTCTTTCATGTATTCTTTCTTTAAAGTTCTTGTTCTAAGCTTAATGTTCATAGTTTCTCTTGATTCTTTTTAGAACTTCTTTTTCTTTCCTTTACCTTTTCATTTTTCGGCCATGGGCCTTGGAGAACAAAGGAATGAGAGCTTGATGATGAGAGTTTCATGATGATGTTCATCACTTGAAACAAACTCTAGAGCTTGATCTTTGTTCTTGAGCAAAAGTGTTTCTAGTTTTCCTTTCTTGAACCTTTGAGAACTTTAACTTTGATGTTGTTTCAAAATGGTTCTAATGACTCAATGATGAGGTCTCATGATGTTGGTGTTAGTATATCACCAAGATCATGGATTCTAGAGTTTCAAACATTTCTTTTCTTTCCTTGAAGTTTCGGCCATTACCTTTCCTTTTCATGCTAGATGTTTGATTTTCTAAATATGTTATGTTGAGTTCTAAGAACTCTAGACTTTTACTTTGTCTTGGTTTGATGAGTTTGGGTTAAGGTTTAAGTTCCTTTAAAGTCTTGTTAAGAGCTCTAGAAAGATAAAATGAACTTGCATAATTTATTTTATGCTTGCATTCATATTTACATTCTTGCTATGCATCTTTACTTTCAAGCTATCACCTAAGAACATAAAGATTAAAATGGAACTTGTATCATCACTTAATTTAATTCTCGAAGCCTTTCTATTTCGGCCTTAAAGTCGATTGTTGTTGGGCCTAGAGCACTAAAATAAAGAATTGAACTTGCATTATCACCTAATTAATTTCTCGAATGCCTATCTATTTCGGCCTTAAAGTCGATTGTTGTTGGGCCAAGAGCACTAAAATAAAGAATTGAATCTTGCATATTTACTTTCAAGCTTGCACGTTTAAGATTATGCTTCGCATATTTACTTTCAAGCTTGCGTTTAAATTATGCCTGGCATATTTAATTTCAAGTCATCACTTTACTTTGAAAGCAAGATTAAAAATGAAGAGCATGAGCACGTTTAGTTTATGTAAGTAACTTAAGAACCTAGAGCACCAAGACTTGCCCATTTCATTCCAAGTTAAAGTTGAATGTAAACCATACTTTGAATGTATGTTTTTCGGCCAAGTAGTGAGGATGGACTTCCAATGAGTTTTCATCTAGCTACTAAGACCAATAGCCTATGTTTTAAGTGTTCCTTAAAGTTTTACAATTCTTTATAAGGTTATGTCATTATAAGTTGTGATTCCAATCTCTTTTAGGGGATGGAATATGCTTTGGTCACTGACCTAAGGCTTCACTTAGCCTCTTGATGATTTAAAATGTCTTGCAAAGAGTTTTAGAAATTCTAAATTGATTCCAAGAGAAACTAGTTAACTTATGTACCTAGAAATGTCAATTTACTTCTCTTATTGAGGCAAGATGTTTTCGGTTCTGATGTGGTGAATATGATGCTGTATGATGATGTTTTAATGTGTTGGAATGTGTGAAAATATCGTATGATGATGTAGAAGCGATCCTATGCATGATAGGTGAGAAACTAGCTAACTAGCAATACCGTAAAGCTAGAATTTAACATAGTTTTGACCCATTTGTTTATGGAACTAATCCAAACTGTTTTAATGGGGACATAATCAGATTTAGATTGTTTAGACATGAAAAACTTGGTATCATTTGAGTTAGAATTGAATTCTAGCACCTATGGGGAAACTAGTAACTAGAAAACCGTAAAAATGTAAATGTAGAACTCTCAGAACATTTAATTCTCTGAATTCTGTCCAGCACCCTTACAACATGATAAACATGATTAATAATTAGTCCTTAAGCATAGGAATGCCGCATAATTGAGTTAGATTTAATACATAGCGCCTTCGGCGAAAACGGAACCGAGAAAGGGTCTAAAACGTAAGTTCTAGAACCCCGTAAATACAAGTTAGAGAACTTGTCCTATGCTTTTCAGATTTTAAAAGTAAAATGAGAGGATTATGAATGATGTTAATTATGAGCCTTAGGTACTTAAAATATGAACGACGGATGTAGAGAACTATATCTCAAGATTAAGACCCGTAAGGGTCAAAGCATAAGCTACCGTAAGGGTAAGCGTTTGGATGATTTATGATGATGCATGAAGTATTCTAATGATGATGATGTTATTCATATGAGGAATTTATGAGATTATATGTTTATGTGGCATAAAGCAAATTTGGAAGGAAATTGGCTGTAATGACCGTTTGGCGCCAATTTCCGACAAATTTGGGGACTTAAAGAGATTTTGAAAATTAAGGTACTAAGATGGGTTCTAGGATGACACCGGTTCGGCCGAGCACCTCCATAGAACTCATGTGACATCGGTACCATTTTACACTCTTAGGTGACACCGGTTCGGCCGAGCACCCCTAAGAGTTTTGCCCCCAAACCCGTACTCAGATAGTCGGGATTTATGATACGCTTATCGTTAAGTGGTAAGTAAGAACTAGTGACGACTAGTTAAGGTATGAGCTCATAACCTAGATGTATGACACGTTACGGGTGACAGGTTAGTGAGCACCCCAGTTCGATTGTCTTTTAGGGTGGCCCATGAGGAAGAGAAGTTCATGATTATGATTATGTCACTAAGTTTTGTCCCATATGAATGTTACTATTGCCACTTTATGCCACCAATGATGATGATACTTGATGTTATGTTTTATGTATGTGCATTAGGTGTAACGCCCCAATTTTTACTGTAATTTTTACTGTAATTTTTACTGTAATTTTTACTGTCATTAGAAATTACTCAATTACCGAATTACCGTAGGTAATTATTACATAAGATTTGAGGCCGAACAATCCTCAATAAAGGAATATAACATTAGAAGAGAGGTTAGGAACGATTCATGCGAGTCGCAAATCCGAATTTACATGCGTATAAAATGACCAAAATGTCCCTGAAGTTATTTTACTCAGAAAATGAGGATTGTGGGCCCCACATATTCTCAAGGGGATGTTTTGAGAATAATAAGGGATTGTTTGTGTTATGTGTGTTAATAGAGGAGAAGAATCTCAATTTTGAGTTCGGCCTTGCGAAAAAGACCAAAAGCAGCCCCTGCAAGGTTGTTTAACTCGATGTGCGTGCGGACTGAGCCCGAACCTCACTAAAATGTTTTAAAATGTGTTTTTAAGCCATGATTAACCATTGGTTAAGCTCGGGTGGCCTTAGGCGATTTTAAGTGAAAATGCGATCTTGCCCCGTTTTTGGCGAGTTTGCGAATTCGGGATTTTAGATTCATATCTGAAACCTAAGCAATATTAGGCTCAAATTAAAGCTTATTAAATTCTAAATATTAATCTAGATTCAAAATTATGTATTTAGATTGATTAGAACCCAAAATTGCTCAAAAACACCCAAATTGCTTACTAATTCACTTAAGCCCTTAACCGTAAATTCTCTAAATTACATGAATACCTTGCCTACACCTAAATAATGCATGGAACACACAAATTTCACTTCTTTGGGCTGTAATGCACGAAATTATTGATGCCATTATGCAGCTGAATTATTTCCAAAAGTTGCACTAAAACAAAATGCCAAAATGTCACCATAAGAGACATAATTCCTTAATTTCATACAACTTTGTCTAAAATGATTTTCCTCCATTATTACTCCTGAAAAATTCTGACAACTACCTCCTCATTTTGGCCAATTAGAAGCCTCAAAATCTTCTATAAATAGGCTTGCTTGAGTGGTCTTGGAATGCTTGGTTCATAACTAGTTTTTAGGAGCACCAAAAACTTTCTTTCTTCCTCCTCTTTGGCTGAATTCTTTCTTCAATTTTTCAAAGAGATTTTGTGTCATTTCACTTCAAGAAATCAAGTTCTCTTCCTCTTCTTCAACTCAGATTAGGTAGGGAGTAGTTTCTAAATTTATTTCTATGCTTTGAGGAGTTGTGTTTTTAGCTCAAAATGATGAAATTATGAACTTGCCTTAGCTTTTCATTTTGGTTTTCCTCTTCAATTTTCTGTAACCAATTCAACCATATGGCCTAGGTGGAACTAAGATGATGGCTTGATGATGAGGACCTTGAGGGTGGGTTGTAAATCCATCACAAGTTAGGCCTCTAAAGCTTGAAAATTCCACTTGATCCAAAACCTTAAAGAATAATGCTTTATGATGCTAAAACAAAGATTTTTAGTTTAGAACTTGAAAGATGTATTTTATTCCTTTTATGTTTTATTTCTTGTTAAGATATGTATTGGGTTGAATTTATAATTCTTTTAAAGTCTTGAAGGAGCTCTAGTAAAGAAACAAAATGAATTTGCATCCATGATTAAGTTTATGCTTTGCATAACCATGTTTACCTTCTATGTCATCACTAAATTTTCAAGAATGAATAAATGAACTTGCATTTCTCATGTTTAAATTCCAAGCTTGTATTTCATGTTTATGTTTCAAGTCATCACTTAATCTTTCAAGATAATTAAGAGGTTGCATCTCATATTTAATTTATGCTCTCACTATATTTTATAATGGCTAAAAGAATCAGCATGACATGTTTATTTTATGCCATCACCTAAAGATCCTAGAGCTTACAGACTTGCCCATGTATCACAAGCAAAGAAATATGATTATTGGAGTTAAAGAATTTATTCTTTAAAAAGTCTTGAGATTGGAGCTTAAAAAGATGTAATAATAATTCTCTTCTCCTCTCTACTGGTCTGTGCGGACTACACCGCTCCGGTTTCTTAATATGCTCTTCTCCCTCTACTGGTCTGCGGACTACACCGCTCAGGTTTCTTAATATTCTCTTCTCCCTCTACTGGTCTGTGCGGATTACCGCGCTCGATTTCTTGTATCATGTTTATATTTCAAGTTCTTGCATCATGTTTAATTTTCAAGTCATCACCTTAAATCTTAAAGATAAAGAAATGGAATTGCATATCATGTTTATAATTCCAAGCTATCACCTTATAAAGATAAGATTAAAATAAGGTTGCATAGCATGTTTATAATTCTAAGATGTCACCTAAATCTCTAAAGCTCAAGACTTACTCCTTTTATCTTAAGTGAGAATTTTAATTGTGAAGATCCTCCCAAATTTGACAAAAGAACTAGTTTCTAAATGAGTTTTAAGGCTTTGCAAGAATTTCTGAGGGGGAACTAGTATTTTATATGCACTTAAAATATGATTCTATGTAATTGCATGAGGTTCATGATTAGGCCACTGATCTGAGTTTAGTATCAATGTGTGATAATGATTTGATATGATTGAAGTTGTGATAATTATGGTTTATTGTTAAGAGAATGATTCATAATTGATAATTCT
The DNA here is from genome assembly GCA_031216125.1 of Dalbergia cochinchinensis. Lineage (NCBI taxonomy): Eukaryota > Viridiplantae > Streptophyta > Magnoliopsida > Fabales > Fabaceae > Dalbergia > Dalbergia cochinchinensis. The sequence goes on from CM062376.1 coordinate 7,451,890, forward strand.
ATGTAAGGATTGGATGCTTATTAAGTACTTGATATCATTGAATGATTTCTGACTTGCATGTTATAGTTGCTGTTGCAAATAATAAGAATGCTTATACATGAAATGTTCTTATGTAAAATTCACCTTTGTTGCTAGAAGAAAGTGTATCATTGTAAAAGTGTAATTTGGAAAGGTTCTGGCTAAGGAAAGACTTGGTATTTAAGCGTGTCCATTGTGACCCACCTCTCTTTCCTGGGAATCTCCCATATGCATGATTACAGTTGATATATATTATTCTAGCTTAAGACTATAAATGAGAAAATGTTATGATGTTTATGAATTGTATTATGATATAACATGCAAAGATTTAATGGTGACTTAAACTTATAAGAAAATGATCCTTTGGAACCATCAGACTATAGGTGGTGAAAAGGTGATTTTAGCCCCCTAACCCGTTCTCTCAAAAGGGTAGAGTCGGGACTTTAGCTTATCAAAAGGGATAAGTATATGCTAGTGACGACTAGTAAAGTATGAGCTCATAACCTAAATTACTCCCAAAAGGGTGGAGTATAGGGTGGCCCAAGGAAAATAATGATGATGATAAGATTTTAAGTCACCTAAGGCACTAAAGAAATGAAATATGTGCCTTTGTGTCCATGTGTAGCTAATATTATATGACGTTCTTTTATGCATGTTATTTTGATAATGATGATGAGGAATATGATGTAATGATAAAGGAAAAGTTCATTGTAAATATGACATGTTAAGAATAAGATGCATTATAAGGCGCATGATTAAAAAATTGGCGAACCTCGGTTAAGTATTTGTCCGAACTTAAAATGAATCTTTGCATGCTCACTATTTTAGAATAATCCCGAGGTTCGTGGGGACTTTGATGATGACACTGTAGAAGGAGGTACCTTACTGAGAATTATTTAGCAAGATTCTCACTCCCTTTTCTTTATTTCCGTCATTGTCTCCAGATTCAAATGGCGACATTCGTCCTGTTCGTTGATACCCCTACTTGGGAATTCCACTATGATCCGGTGCATCGCTCATATCATTTTGAAGGAGGTCTTGTGATTCGTGTTTTTATTTACATAGGTCATCCATTTGCACATCCTGTCCCTAGTTATCGATTTTCTCCTACTTCTCCCTATGGCGATGAAATGGTTTTCGAACATGCACGTCCACTTGATGAAAGGATGTTACGTTCTTATCCCGCTTCATCTGCTGTCCATGGATTTCCAGTATGTTCGAGGCGAGATATTACTAAACTGATCCTTGAGGACACTCATACTCATGTATATTACGAGAGCTCTGCTCCTACTCCCTGCGTGTAAGAGAGGTAGTGAGGAAGCAGTTGTTCAGCCGAGGTTAGCAAGAAGGCCGTCCATGCGACCTGACCTGGTGCATCTCGTGTGTCCCCTCAGGGAGCTCATCGATGGATCGGATTTATTCCCCATTTTGGGACAGTGGCCATAGAAGGTTCTTAGTAGACTTATGTGTGATCATGCACCGTAGTTTTAGGATAACCTTCCCGGCTTATGGAGTTATCTAGTTTAGGGGCATGAATTTCCTTAAGTATATTTTCTTTTATGGGTTTGCATAAGATAATGATGTATGAACATAACCCACCCTTTGAGTGAGGTTATTGTATGTAAATATATGCTATAATGTGCTTATGGATGTTATATGATGGAGCCTAAGTGATATGATGTGATATATTCTTAAACGTCTTATTATACTCGGCTTACTCGTTCACGTTGTACTCGGCTCACGTTTTCAATTATGTGTTTTAAAAAAAAAAAAAAAAGGCTCGTAATTTCACTAAGTATTTTCAAATTATGAAGAAAGAACCAAAGAAAGGAGTAAAGTCTAGTCATTAATCAGATTCAACCTAGGTGTATCTGGTTAATTACTAGGGTGTTACATTTTGGTATCAGAGCAGTTCGATTCTCATGGAGCCTGAGGATTGGACTAGCTATGCTTCTAAAGCATAATACGTTAGTGACGTCATGTGTAGATGTTTATCATTAGGATGAGCTTGGGCAGTAGAAATACATGACTACTGTATGTTGAAAGTCCCATGGTAACTTGCTCACTTTGCATGGAATATTGGGCACGATCACCTCGATGTTCTTTGTTTTGTGTGTATAGGGACCAATGGCACGTCGACAACGGACTAGGAGCGCGGACACAAAATAATCACGACAACGAGACAGTAGAAGCACTCGCGACGTAGCAAGGACCATGAGAATGATGATGGAGCGAATGGATCGGGATCGTCAAGCCAATATGAATCAGCGACATGAGATTCCTGAACATGCCTGTTTCGGGAGTTTAAATAAGGCAAACCCACGGTTTTCAAGGGGACACCGAATCCAAATATTGCGGATGAATGGATTCGGAATATTGAAAGGTCTTTCTTTGTAGTCCCATGCTCGGAGGAGCAAAAGGTCACCTTCGCTACTCATATGCTTGAGGTGATGCCGGTTTACGGTGGGCGGTGTTCGAAGACTCCTGGAGGCGGCCGATGTGGACATTGATTGGGAACTATTCAAGGTCCATTTTTCTGAAAAGTACTTTCAGTCGATTAGAAATGCCAAGGACATTGAATTCATGCAACTTGTCCACGGGAATATGAATGTGGCCCAGTACACTGCCACATTTGAAGAACTCATTAAGTTCTCAAGAATGTACCAAGGAAATCCTGATGAGTACTGGAAATGCATTAAATACGAGTCAGGGTTGAAGGCGGAACTTAATGTGGCGATTGCACATTTGGAGATTAGGGATTTCTCTACCCTAGTTAACAAATGTCGGATTATTGAAGAGGGTCGAGAAAACTAAACACCCCAAAGTCAGATAATATTACCAAAAAGTTGACACCTCAAGGTCGTGAGTTCAAGAAGCGAGAATCGACCTCCATTTCCCCCTCAATCAAGACCACAAGGGACACAAAGAAATTTTCAACAAGGAAGGCCAAACAACAACAATCGCTATAATAACAACCGCTACAACAATAACCCCAAGTAACAATCACAACAACAACAATAACAACAATAAAGGAAAGCACCACAAAGAGGTCCGGCAATACCTCCCACGGCTGCGCCATCCATGGAATGTCCCAAGTGCGGCAAGAATCATGGGAGCATGCCATGTCGAGCGGAACAAGCGTGTGCTATCGATTGTGGAAAACCAGGTCATTACTCCGAGAATGCCTTTGAAAGGAACCCGCCAACCCCAATCCCAAGCCGCAATACCAGGGAAGGGTATTTCTTGTTAATCTTTGAAGAAACAACGAAGTCACGAAATCTCGTGGAAGGTAAGGAGTAATATGCATGGTAAAGACTTAATTGTACTATATGATTAAAGCGCTTCTCATTCTTTTATCTCCCATTCATGTGTTAAAAGCCTTAATTTACCTATGGTGAGCTTCCTTTTGACCTTATTGTTTCTACCCATTTGGAAAACCCGTTAGGACTTGTAAATGTTGTTTAGATTGTAGTTTTATTATAGATAATAGATCCTTTGTTTTAGATCTTATTTGCTTACCCATCACGAGGTTTAGATGTGATTCTTGGCATGGATTGGCTTGAGGCCAACCGTGTCTTTGTTAAGCTTGTTATGAAAACCATCACTTTTCTTCCTATTCCTATTGAACCTAAGAAACCCATAAGTCTTTACATAAGCTTTGTGGAAATGGGTGTGGTAAGGGTGAGAGTAAAGGTTACATTTTCTTAGCCGCTAGTGATGTAGACTTTGAGCAAAGTATCGATGAGATACCAATAGTAAGAAATTATCCCAAGTATTTCCGGATGAGATACGAGTTTCCCCCAGAGAGAGATAGAATTTTCCATAGAGTTGCTTAGGGTGCGGGACCTATATCCATAGCCCCATACAGGATGTCCCCATTAGAATTGACCGAGTTAAAAACTCAATTGGAAGATTTATTGGAGAAAAAGTTTGTTAGGCCTAGTGCATCACCTTGGGAGCCCTGTGTTGTTTGTAAAGAAAAAGGATGGGAGTATGAGGATGTGTGTAGATTATAGGCGAGTTGAATAAAGTAGCGGTGAAAAACAAGTATCCTCTGCCTAGGATCGATGATTTGATGGACCAACTAAAAGGTGCGGTAGTGTTTTCTAAGATAGATTTGAGGTCAGGCTACCATCAAATTAGAGTGAGAGATGAAGACATACCTAAAGCGGCCTTTACTTTCGATCTGGCCATTTTGAGTTCTTGCGATAATGTCCTTTGGGTTAACTAATGCTCCAGCTATTTTTATGGATTACATGAATAGGATCTTTCGACCCTATTTAGATCAGTTTGTAGTTGTCTTTATAGATGACATTCTCATATATTCTAAGACCCATGAAGAGCATGAATGCCACCTAACCATAGTACTAGAGATCTTGAAGGAAAAGAAACTATATGCCAAGATTTCCAAGTGTGAGTTTTGGTTGGATAAGGTGCAATTTTTAGGGCATGTAGTATCTAAGAAAGGAATTGCTGTAGATCCTAGTAAGGTAGAAGCGGTAGTAAACTGGGAAAGACCAACCACAGTGGCAAGTAAGGAGCTTTTTGGGTTTAGCCAGGTTATTACCGTCGATTTATCAAGGGATTTTCCCAGATTTCCCTACCTTTGACCAAGTGACTAGAAAGAACACCCCTTTTTCATGGTCCCGGAGTGTGAAAAGAGCTTTCAAGAGTTAAAACACAAGCTAACCTCGACCCTGTTTTAGTGTTACCCGACCCCAATGTGCCTTTCGAGGTGTATTGTGATGCTTCAAAAAGGGGTTTAGGTTGTGTATTGATGCAAGATAGGCAAGTGGTGGCCTATGCATCAAGACAACTCAAGCCACATGAGGCAAACTACCCTACCCATGACCTTGAGTTAGGCTGCCGTCGTGTTTGCTCTAAAGATTTGGAGACACCATTTATATGGAGTTAAGTTTGAGGTGTTTTCCGATCACAAGAGTTTGAAATATCTCTTTGATCAAAAAGAGCTAAACATGAGGCAAAGGCGATGGATGGAGTTCTTGAAAGATTATGATTTTGGATTGAACTACCATCACTGGTAAAGCTAATGTAGTAGCCGATGCTTTGAGTAGGAAGTCCTTACAAGTGTCCCGTTTGATGGTGAAGGAGGTTGAATTGATTGAGCAATTTAGGGACTTAAACCTAGGAATGACTTTGACCACTAAGGGCATCGAGCTTGTCATCTTAGAGTGACAAGTGAGTTCAAAGAAAGGATTGTTCAAGCTCAAGGGGACGATCTTTGAGTTTCAAGAGACTTTAGAGGCGATGAAGGCGGGAAAGTTGATAGGTTTTACCCAAGGAATGGACGATTTGTGGAGGTTTAAAGGTCGAATATGTGTACACTGCTAGTGGTGGCCTCCGAAAGGATATTTTGGAGGAAGCCCATAAGAGCCATTTGCCCTTCATCCTGGTGCCACCAAGATGTATCAAGATTTGAAGAAGATGTTACGGTGGCCTGGAATGAAGAAAGATGTGTGCACATGGGTGAGTAAGTGCTTGGTGTGTCAAAAGGTGAAGATTGAACACCAAAAACCCTGCGGAATGCTGCAACCTCTGTCGATCCCTGAGTGGAAGTGGGATAGTATCTCCATGGATTTTGTGACTTGGATTACCAAGGACCCAAATGAATCATGATACCATATGGGTAATCGTGGATCGATTGACAAAGTCAGCCCACTTTTTACCTATTAAGGTGACTTATTCCTTGGATAGGTTAGCACAATTATATATTCAGGAGATAGTGAGGTTACATGGGGTGCCGTCGGCGATAATCTCGGGATCGAGATCCGCGATTTACGTCGCGATTTTGGGAGCCTTTCAAAGGCATTTGGTTCAAAGTCGTGTCTAAGCACGACCTATCACCCCCAAACAGACGGTCAATCTGAAAGAACTATCCAAACCTTGGAGGATATGTTAAGGGCATGTGTTTTAGATCAAAGGAAGTTGGGATAAGTACACCACTTATTGAATTTGCATATAACAACTTGATTATCATGCAAGTATCGGTATGGCACCGTATGAGGCCCTCTATGGACGGAAATGTCAATCTCCCTTATGTTGGTATGAACCCGGAGAGCAAAGTTTACTTGGACCTGATATTGTGAGGGAAACAACGGAACAAATCAAAAAGATTAGGGATAAGATTCTTATTGCTCAAAGTCGACAGAAAAACTATGCGGACAAGCGGCGAAAACCGCTAGATTTTCAAGAAGGGGACCACGTGTTCCTAAGGATCACCCCCACCACAGGCATAGGCCGAGCAATAAAAGTAAAGAAATTGAGCCCCAGATTTCTTGGTCCGTTTGAAATCCTTACCAAAGTAGGACGTGTAGCCTAGCGTATAGGCCTACGCCAGAGTTTATCCAAGCTTCATCATGTTTTCCATGTTTCTCGATTAAGAAAGTATCAATCGACCGAGTCATGTACTAGAGCCGAACATGTACAATTAAGAGATAACACGACATTTACCTTACTACCCACGAGAATCGTCGACCGAGGAGTTAAGCAGTTAAGGAACAAGGCTGTACCCCTGGTCAAAGTAGCATGGGGAGAGGGTGAAACCGAAGAACTTACATGGGAGCTGGAATCAAACATGAAAGCACAATACCCCGAGTTGTTCTCAGGTAACAATTTCAGGCGAAATTCTTTTAAGGAGGAGTAATGTAACGCCCCAATTTTTCTTTGTAATTTTTTGTAATTTTTCTGTAATTTTCTTGTCATTAGAAATTACTCAATTACCGAATTACCATAGGTAATTATTACATAAGATTTGAGGCCGAACAATCCTCAATAAAGGAATATAACATTAGAAGAGAGGTTAGGAACGATTCATGCGAAGTCGCAAATCCCGAATTTACATGCGTATAAAATGACCAAAATGTCCCTGAAGTTATTTTACTCGAGAAAATGAGGATTGTGGGCCCCACATATTCTCAAGGGATGTTTTGAGAATAATAAGGGATTGTTTGTGTTATGTGTGTTAATAGAGCGTAAGAATCTCAATTTTGAGTTAGGCCTTGCAAAAGACCAAAGCAGCCCTGTGGTTTTAACTCGATGTGCGTGCCGACTGAGCCCGAACCTCACTAAAATGTTTTAAAATGTGTTTTTAAGCCATGATTAACCATTGGTTAAGCTCGGGTGGCCTTGGGCGATTTTTAAGTGAAAGTACGATCTTGCCCCCGTTTTGGGCGCTTTGCGAATTTCGGGATTTTCGATTCATATACGAAACCTAAGCAATATTAGGCTCAAATTAAAGCTTATTAAATTCTAAATATTAATCTAGATTCAAAATTATGTATTTAGATTGATTAGAACCCAAAATTGCTCAAAAACACCCAAATTGCTTACTAATTCACTTAAGCCCTTAAGTAAATTCTCTAAATTACAGGACTCCCTTGCCTACACCTAAATAATACATGGAACACACAAATTTCACTTCTTTGGGCTGTAATGCACGAAATTATTGATGCCATTATGCAGCTGAATTATTTCCAAAGTTGCACTAAAACAAAATGCCAAAATGTCACCATAAGAGACATAATTCCTTAATTTCATACAACTTTGTCTAAAATGATTTTTTCCTCCATTATTACTCCTGAAAAATTCTGACAACTACCTCCTCATTTTGGCCAATTAGAAGCCTCAAAATCTTCTATAAATAGGCTTGCTTGAGTGGTCTTGGAATGCTTGGTTCATAACTAGTTTTTAGGAGCACCAAAAACTTTCTTTCTTCCTCCTCTTTGGCTGAATTCTTTCTTCAATTTTCAAAGAGATTTTGTGTCATTTCACTTCAAGAAATCAAGTTCTCTTCCTCTTCTTCAACTCAGATTAGGTAGGGAGTAGTTTCTAAATTTATTTCTATGCTTTGAGGAGTTGTGTTTTTAGCTCAAAATGATGAAATTATGAACTTGCCTTAGCTTTTCATTTTGGTTTTCCTCTTCAATTTTTCTTTAACCAATTCAACCATATGGCCTAGGTGGAACTAAGATGATGGCTTGATGATGAGGACCTTGAGGGTGGGTTGTAAATCCATCACAAGTTAGGCCTCTAAAGCTTGAAAATTCCACTTGATCCAAAACCTTAAAGAATAATGCTTTATGATGCTAAAACAAAGATTTTTAGTTTAGAACTTGAAAGATGTATTTTTTCCTTTTATGTTTTATTTCTTGTTAAGATATGTATTGGGTTGAATTTATAATTCTTTTAAAGTCTTGAAGGAGCTCTAGTAAAGAAACAAAATGAATTTGCATCCATGATTAAGTTTATGCTTTGCATAACCATGTTTACCTTCTATGTCATCACTAAATTTTCAAGAATGAATAAATGAACTTGCATTTCTCATGTTTAAATTCCAAGCTTGTATTTCATGTTTATGTTTCAAGTCATCACTTAATCTTTCAAGATAATTAAGAGGTTGCATCTCATATTTAATTTATGCTCTCACTATATTTTATAATGGCTAAAAGAATCAACGCATGACATGTTTATTTTATGCCATCACCTAAAGATCCTAGAGCTTAAAGACTTGCCCATGTATCACAAGCAAAGAAATATGATTATTGGAGTTAAAGAATTTATTCTTTAAAAAGTCTTGAGATTGGAGCTTAAAAGATGTAATAATAATTCTCTTCTCCCTCTCTGGTCCTGTGCGGACTACCCGCTCCGGTTTCTTAATATTCTCTTCTCCCTCTATCGGGTCACATGCGGACTACCGCTCAGATTTCTTAATATTCTCTTCTCCCTCTCTGGTCTGTGCAGTTACACCGCCTCCAGTTTCTTGTATCATGTTTATATTTCAAGTTCTTGCATCATGTTTAATTTTCAAGTCATCACCTTAAATCTTAAAGATAAAGAAATGGAATTGCATATCATGTTTATAATTCCAAGCTATCACCTTATAAAGATAAGATTAAAATAAGGTTGCATAGCATGTTTATAATTCTAAGATGTCACCTAAATCTCTAAAGCTCAAGACTTACTCCTTTTATCTTAAGTGAGAATTTTAATTGTGAAGATCCTCCCAAATTTGACAAAAGAACTAGTTTCTAAATGAGTTTTAAGGCTTTGCAAGAATTTTACGGGGAACTAGTATTTTATATGCACTTAAAATATGATTCTATGTAATTGCATGAGGTTCATGATTCGGCCACTGATCTGAGTTTAGTATCAATGTGTGATAATGATTTGATATGATTGAAGTTGTGATAATTATGGTTTATTGTTAAGAGAATGATTCATAATTGATAATTCTATGTAAGGATTGGATGCTTATTAAGTACTTGATATCATTGAATGATTTCCTGACTTGCATGTTATAGTTGCTGTTGCAAATAATAAGAATGCTTATACATGAAATGTTCTTATGTAAAATTCACCTTTGTTGCTAGAAGAAAGTGTATCATTGTAAAAGTGTAATTTGGAAAGGTTCTGGCTAAGGAAAGACTTGGTATTTAAGCGTGTCCATTGTGACCCACCTCTCTTTCCTGGGAATCTCCCATATGCATGATTACAGTTGATATATATTATTCTAGCTTAAGACTATAAATGAGAAAATGTTATGATGTTTATGAATTGTATTATGATATAACATGCAAAGATTTAATGGTGACTTAAACTTATAAGAAAATGATCCTTTGGAACCATCAGACTATAGGTGGTGAAAAGGTGATTTTAGCCCCCTAACCCGTTCTCTCAAAAGGGTAGAGTCGGGACTTTAGCTTATCAAAAGGATAAGTATATGCTAGTGACGACTAGTAAAGTATGAGCTCATAACCTAAATTACTCCCAAAAGGGTGGAGTATAGGGTGGCCCAAGGAAAATAATGATGATGATAAGATTTTAAGTCACCTAAGGCACTAAAGAAATGAAATATGTGCACTTTGTGTCCATGTGTAGCTAATATTATATGACGTTCTTTTATGCATGTTATTTTGATAATGATGATGAGGAATATGATGTAATGATAAAGGAAAAGTTCATTGTAAATATGACATGTTAAGAATAAGATGCATTATAAGACGCATGATTAAAAATTGACGAACCTCGGTTAAGTATTTGTCCGAACTTAAAATGAATCTTTGCATGCTCACTATTTTAGAATAATCCCGAGGTTCCTGGGACTTTGATGATGACATCGTAGAAGGAGGTACCTTACTGAGAATTCTTTAGCAAGATTCTCACTCCTTTTTCTTTATTTCCGTCATTGTCTCCAGATTCAAATGGCGACATTCGTCCTGTTCGTTGATACCCCTACTTGGGAATTCCACTATGATCCTGCATCGCTCATATCATTTTGAAGGGAGGTGCGCAGTTCGTGTTTTTATTTACATAGGTCATCCATTTGCACATCCTGTCCCTAGTTATCGATTTTCTCCTACTTCTCCCTATGGCGATGAAATGGTTTTCGAACATGCACGTCCACTTGATGAAAGGATGTTACGTTCTTATCCCGCTTCATCTGCTGTCCATGGATTTCAGTATGTTCCGAGAGGAGATATCCTCAAACTGATCCTTCAAAGGACACTCATACTCATGTATATTCTGAGAGCTCGCTCCTACTCCCACACGTGTAAGAGAGGTAGTGAGGAAACAGCTTGTTCAGCCGAGGTTAGCAAGAAGGCCGTCCATGCGACTCTGACTGGTGCATCTCGTGTGTCCCTCCCGAGGGAGCTCATCGATGGATCGGATTTATTCCCCATTTTCGTGACAAAGGGCCATAGAAGGTTCTTAGTAGACTTATGTGTGATCATGCACCCTAGTTTTAGGATAACCTTCCCGGCTTATGGAGTTATCTAGTTTAGGGGCATGAATTTCCTTAAGTATATTTTCTTTTATGGGTTTGCATAAGATAATGATGTATGAACATAACCCACCCTTTGAGTGAGGTTATTGTATGTAAATATATGCTATAATGTGCTTATGGATGTTATATGATGGAGCCTAAGTGATATGATGTGATATATTCTTAAACGTCTTATTATACTCGGCTTACTCGTTCACGTTGTACTCGGCTCACGTTTTCAATTATGTGTTTTAAAAAAAAAAAAAAGGCTCGTAATTTCACTAAGTATTTTCAAATTATGAAGAAAGAACCAAAGAAAGGAGTAAAGTCTAGTCATTAATCAGATTCAACCTAGGTGTATCTGGTTAATTACTAGGGTGTTACATTAGGTCGTGCCATGCATACATTTTCTATTATGTTGCATTCATGACATTAAGATCATCTTAAAATGAATGGACCTTGGCTAAAGTATATTTTGAAGTTTAAAATGAACTAAATGCATGTTTAGACATTTCGTATAATTAAACCCAAGGTTCCTGAGGACGTAGATGACGACACCTAGGTAGTAGGAGGCCCTACTGAGATTCTTTAGTAAGATTCTCACTCCCTCTATCTCTTTCTTTCCGTCACGTCTTCAGATGGCGACGTTCGTAGTGTTCGTGGACACCCCGACATGGGAGGTGCACTATGACCCGACTCACGGGTCATACCATTTTGAGGGGCAGTGCACGGTGCGGATTTTCATGTTCGTAGGACGCCCCTTCGCTCATCTCGTGCACACCCATCACTTCTCCCCGACCGCACCCTATGGCGACGACGAGCGGGTTTTTGAGCGTGCACGTACGCATGACGAGAGAGTACTCCGTAGGCACACCGCCGCCTTAGCCATGCGAGATTATCCCGACTACGTGCCCCGGACCTACTTCTCGAAGACCGACCCGTCCGAGGACCCGCCTACCCATCCGTATAGCGAGAACTCTGCCCCCTCTCCACCACGCAAGGGAGGGCGTGAGGATACCGTGACTTCAGCCACGGCTTGCACGGCATTTACGGAGATGCGACCATACCGTGGGGTCACCCTCGATCCTCGCTCCGCCTCTTCACGTCCGAGGAGCTCTCGCCCGCTTTCCTGATATCTGCCTCGTTCACGAGATGGTCGCCAGTAGGAGGTCGAGGATGGCCCGAGTTAGAGCACACACCACACAGATAGGGATAAACCTTCTTTTGTTTAGAGGTTATCCTATTAGGTGCACTCGGGTAGGGGAGTAGATTATGTTCATGTTTTATGTTGTATTTTCTTTTATGCATTTCCCCTGTACTAAACTAAGTCCCACACTTATAAGTGGGCAAATTATATATATATATGAGATGATATTCAGTGATGTTCATGTTGTGCCTCATGTTATGATGTTGTGAGATAATTGTTTCACTTTACATGGTGTACCGCTTATCGCATCACGCGGCTCTCACTTTTATTTCAAAAAAAAAAATTACCCGTATTTTCCGCTAAGTAATTCAAAGTTAAATGAGAACTATGAAGTAACAGACTAATGATTAACCTAAATATGTTCTAGAGTATTGGGTTAAAAATTAGGATGTTACATGTTTAGGTGTATCTTTGATTAGGCTTATGATTAGGAGTTGCTAGGTAAGCTTCTAGGTAACTAATTAGGTAATTAAGGGTACCAAGGCATGATTTAGGGAGTGCTCTTGCTTCATTAGTGAGGTTAAAACTCATTTTAGAGTGTAAACAATTGTAGACACAATTCCTTAATTTAAGGAATTAAAAAGAGAAAACATTATTCAAGACTCCATGACTTGAAATCTTGAGTTTTAAAAAGAGATTTAAGTTTAATCTAAGCAATTTTAGGTTCTAATTAATTTTAATGAATTATTTTGTCTCTAGATTAATTATGAAAATTAATTAATCTTCGATTAGAGCCTGATATTGTTTAGGTTTGCTTAATTTCATCATTAGGCCTCGAATGCACTATGCAAGGGCAAAATCATAATTTTACACAAAATCGCTCAGACCACCTGACTTAAATGCACATGCCAGGACTCATAAAAATGTCATATAAAACCTTTGGGTGAAATTCAGGCTCAATCGGCTCATTAGTCGGTGTTAAACAGCCACAAGGGCATTTTGGTCATTTAGCGTATCGAAACTCAGAATGAGATTCTTCTGCTCTATTAGCATACATACCACACATAATCCCCTTTGAACATTGAGTTGACCTTTGAGGACTGCTGGGTCGGCTATCCTCGAAATCCGAGTGAAGAATGACCTCAGGGGCATTTTGGTCATTTTTCACTCAGACAGAAAAATCGAGGTGTTAAAGTGTGTGTGCAAACGGAGATTAAAATAAGCCTCGTTCATTTTGGTAAATGGACCTTAATGAATTTATTGTTAGGCTCAGTAAATGGGAGTTCAAAATTTTTTAAGAAGTTAAAATTTTATAATGTTTTTTTAAGAAAAAACATGACCCGCCCGGTTTGATTAAATTAGTCCGGGTTGCCGATTTTTTGAAAAATCGGCTGAGTTTAGCCGGGTCATACCAGTTTAATTTCTTGTACGATTTTTTTTATGACTCGGACTGGCGAATTGACCGATTTACCGGTTTACTGGTTCAACCGGCCGATCCGAGCCAGTTTTAAAAACTATGACTATTACGCCTTATTATTATTATATTACGCATATAATATGTTGTATTACATTATATTAAAATTTTCTTATTATAATATTTCATATATTATATTATATTCACTACAACAAATTTGGCTTAAGACAACACTTATTTTTAGCAACATGTGAAAAGTGTTGCCTAAAATACACATATACAATGCTTTTACAATGGTGACATTTGAATAGAATATTGGCAACACTTTTCATGCTATGCTTGTAAAGTGATTTCTTAAATAGAATAGAGCACACTTCTAAAGTGTAGCTATATCATGTGCAACAAGCAACACTTATTCATACAATACCTTACATTTTATTAGTGTTGCTTTCTAATCACACTAAAAAAGCATAGCCTAAACTTCAAATAAGGGTACCACACTAAGAATTTTTTCTTACTAATTTGTTCTTATTAGCTTTCTCCAACGAGAAGCCAAAATACTCCATTCAACATGTTTTCTTATTTTAATTCTTAATCCATTTTCTTATTGCCCTTTCATAGTCTTCTCCCTTCAAGCAATTGCTCTTTTCTCTGCCACTTGATGTCTGATAGCGATAGAATTTCTAATCAGCAGGCGTCGTTGCCGCCGCTAGAGGATTGTAGCGCCACCATTTCCTCCTCTGGTGCTCCCAGCTTTGGCGTCAAGAGAATTGCCACTGAATCAAATCATGGAGAGTGTATCTTTAAGCTTTATTTTTTCATTTCTTGCACTTTCTTTTCCATTTTCTCAAGAAGATTCTATCACTGTGAAATTCTATTGCTTCATGCCTCGATCTTCTGCACTCTTCGAAACTTCGATTCTATCACTGTGAAATTCTATTGGCATGGCCTTGCATGAAGCACTATATGGAAGAAAATGCCAATCTCCATTATATTAGTATGACTCAGGGGATACAAGATTGCTAGGACCTGACCTTATTAACCAAACGACAGAGCAGATCCAAAAGATCAGGAGTAAAATCTGCACCGCACAAAGTCATGAAAAGTGCTATGCAAACACTCGGAGGAAACCTTTAGAGTTTCAAGAGGGAGAACATATATTCCTGAAGGTCACGCCCACTACTGGAATAGGTAGGGCCCTTAAAGTTAAAAAGTTGTCACCTAGGTTCATAGGACCTTTTCAACTTCTCCGACGAATTGGGTCAGCTGCTTACAAAATAGCCTTACCTCCACATTTATCTAAACTTCATAATGTTTTCCATGTATCTCAACTTCGAATGTATCATCCAGATCTATACCATATTATTGAGCCCGAATCTATACAGTTAAGAGATGACTTGATATTTCAAGCCCCTCCTATTCAGATCATTGATAGAGAAGTTAGGCAACATAGGAATAAATCTGTGCAACTTGTAAAAGTGGTTTGGGGTGGACCTGAAAATAAAGAATATACATGGGAGTTAGAATTAAGCATGAAGAAAGATTATCCAGAATTATTTCCAGGTATGAAATTTTGAGGACAAAATTTTTATTAAGGTGGGTGGTAATGTAACACCCTAATTATTTTTAGAAATTAAATGAGATTTTGTTAATGAGACTATTAAGATTTTGACAGACATAGAAATGATAAGAATAATTCAAGGGAGCTAAAAAAAAATGTGAAAAGTGTTTTGTGGGCCCCACAGGCCTGCTGGGACAATCAAAACCCTAGAATTGGGCCCCAGCGATGTCCAAATTGAGAAATTATATGATTATGATTAGAAATAGGTAGAAATAATGATTTTATACCTGAAATTATTTTTCAGGCAATGTTTGATTACCTGTACACTGCTTTCACCTGCTTGGTGAAATTTCGATTACAAAGTAATTCTAACACTAAAACTAGTTAGATCTCTACAAAACAAATGAACCTATCCCTTTAAATCAAATGAAAGGCTAAGATTCAATCTTGAATTACAATATTGAATCACAACCATTCATTTTACTTTATTGGCTTTGTAATTATCTAAACATAATATATTTTATTCATTCATTTAATATAAGATAAGCGTAATATTTGGCTTCTTTAAGAAGCTATTTTCTTAGCCACAACAAGAAGAAAGTAGTAGCTCACTTTCCTCCATAGCTAAGAGCTTTAACTTGGTTTCACCTCCATATATGTTAGCTTAGAGCTACCAAAATCCGAAGTTTCCTTCACAAAAATTAGTCTACACCTTAGCACCTATACATATAACCGATTAGAATCTCAATCACTCACCAAATCTCAAACTTGATCCCTTGTACCTCACTATTTGGAAGGGTTTTGGGTGTGTTTTGAGAGCCTTGAAGTGGAGGGCATCATCTTGAAACATATTAGGGACAAAGACATCATTAACTTCCAACAGTAGGGCTTTATTAGGTCTTTTCTTGTAAAATTTATATTTCACATTTCTGATTTGTTCTGCTTGAAATTCATGATTATGGTTGTTAATGATATATGGTTGTTGATGTATGAATTTTGGTGAAGGGTTTGGAGGAGGTTGGATAGCTCATTTTATCAAGAGAAGTTTTGGTTAGAGTGCTGGATTTTCGGTTTCCCTGCAGAGAGCAAAATTTCATGAATTTATAGACAAGTTTATAGTGATATTCATTGCTTGGAAAATTATATGTTGGACCTAACATCTTTAAATATCTACAAAAAATTCCTTGAGCATTGATTTCAAGGAATACTTCCTAAAAATCGAAACCTAAATAGCTCTCATGTCATGTCTGGATTTCTAAAACTGAAGCAGGGAAATTGTATGATTTTATTATCATAGTAAATGATCGATTCCTCTTTTGAAATTTTTACAGGGGATTAATAACATGTTGAAATGTGACTGTATTTTTTATTTCGAGTCGATTTCATCATATGATAAATTTAAAAATTGTGAGAACCCCGCCTCTAGGTCAGTGAAAAAGTGTTCTCCGACCACTAAACTTGTAAAATTTAGTGACATGGCAACTCTGATTGTTATGAAAATTCTACAGGATCTTTTAGACATATGAAGATGTCATAGAGAATTTTCGTGGCTCTTGAATTGGCCGTTTGATGTGGAAATTAATTTGAATTCTAGAGTGATAAATCTGCTTGATTGCTAAAAACGGTACGAATGTCTCGAACTAATGATAGAATGACTTTAGATGCAAGTATATATCATGTTAGTGCATGCTAATTGTTTGAAAGAAATATTGATAAGATATGGATGAGACTTCGACATAATTATATGCCTACCTGTGATATAAGTAGGCCTTTGAAAAGAGGATTACACTATGTGATTATTATGATAACAAAGGAAAAGAAAAGAAAAATAACATGACTTTTAATTGTGCAATTTTTGGCATTTGGAAAAAAATGAAATCTGATGATCATGATTAGAAATGAGCTCATGTCCTAGCAGTCTATTGTCCTTTGTGGAGTGAGCCCCTACAGATATCACTTGATGTGACATTAAGCCTTCACTATGTTAATGGAAAGGAGAATATGGCACTAAATTGAGCTTATTGTTTTGAGATAAAATGCTGATCATCTTTATCAAATCTACAATTATTCCTGGATGTGATTCTTGCATGATTTTAATTATGTACCATTGTTAATTATGCTTGTTTAAGCTTGAAGGAGTGCTCTGCTGAGAATTTTACAACATTCTCATCCCTACGCTGCATGTATTTTATGTTGTGTTTAGATTCTAAGGATGCCGTCGGTGATCATCTTCCTTGACTCGCCCCAATGGCAATGGCATTATGACCTAGCCTTAGGCTCCTTATATGTTGTAGCATACTCCCGGATCAGAGTATACAGGTTCTTTAGCCGTTCGTTTAGTACTTCTGTTTTCTCTGCTGAGTTCGACCCAAGTTTTCCTTATGCTGAGGTGCCTCTTGAAATGGTACACCCTGATGTGTTTGTAGCTCCACCTGCACCACCTATGTTCTCTCCTGGAGATGATCTTTCATCCTCTTCCTCCGACTCTAATTCACTGGTTGATCCTGATGCCCCAGCAGGGGGCAATGCCATTGCACCAATGGCAAATGGTTTTATTTAGGAGACCATGGGACAACTCAGGGGCTCTTGGTGTATGTATAGTGGCAATTTAGGAGTAAGATCCCCCAGACCGTAGTTTAACCTTATTGGATGTTGATGAGATTTATTTTCTATTTGTATAAAATTTTGCTGGATCTCAACTTTGAGTAGGTCAAACTAGCCGGTAGAGGTGATCTTTTATGGACTAAGTCCCTGATGTTTAGGAAATGACTAGTTTGTTTTACAGTATTACCTATTGTAAACCTAACAACAATGTCCATATGTGTATATATTGGCTTTGCAACATATACGTCTATATTATTTTATTTCAATTATTTTCAACTAATTATTGTGTTGATACTCGAGTAAAATATGGTAAAGAGAAAATGAGGTGGATGTAGAATATAAAAAATTTGCCAAGTTCAGGAAGGTAAGCCCTCCATAATTTTGAGGAGCTTTCAATCCAGGTAAAGCATAAGAATGGATTAAAGCCATGGAGAAGATTTTCTCAGTTCTTCCTTGCACTGAGATCCAGAAAGTGGCTTTTGCTACTTACATGCTAGAAGGAGATGTTGAATTCTGGTGGGTCGACACCAAGGGATTATTCAAAGCTTCTCAAACTGAAGTCACCTAGGATGTCTTCAAGGAAGCTTTCCACCACAAGTACTTCCCACATTTGTGAGAAATGCAAAGGAGTTAGAGTTCACTTAAGCAAGGGTCCATGAGTATAGCAGAATATACGGCCAAGTTCGAAGAACTTTGCAAGTTTTCCACTATCTACCAGCGTAATCCCGATGAAGTTTGGAAATGCATGAAGTATGAAGAGGGCTACATGAGGATATTGAAGCTACTGTGGGACTTTTAGAGATAAGAGATTATGCAACATTGATAAACAAGTGCCGTCATACAGAGGACTCCAATAAGAAGCTAGCTATTGGCCAATCTACTAAAGACACTTCTAATAAAAGATTGACACTTGGAGACCCAAGTTTTAAGGAGGCTTCGCCCCCAAAAAAAGCAATTTCAACCCAATCTATATGAGGATAAACAATAACAACGGTCAACCACAAGACAAGGTTGCCCAAAATGTGGGAAGAACCATGAAGGTAGACCTTGTAGGGCTGGACAATACGTATGCTACCGTTGTGGAAAGCCGAGGCATAAGATCTAGGAATGTCCAAAAAGATATCCAAAGCCTACTGAGAAGCCACCATACCAGGGCAACATGAGCTAAGCAGACCTCACCACTAGGTAATCCGATCCTATGTAGGGACATTTTAGGATTCAATTGTTATGTTTTGTTTGCCTGTGTGTGAATTCCTTCTTTGACTTATGAATTTTAAGGGCAAAATTCTTTTTAAGGTGGGTGGTAATGTAACACCCTAAAAATTATTTAAAAAGAGCTTTATTAGTCATAATTTCAAAAATTTGATAGTTTGAACAATGATAAGGACGGTCTAACGGATTTGTGAAAAAAAAAGAATAGTAATTTATGGGCCCCGTAGGCCTGCCGAGACAGCTGAAACTATAGAATTGGGACCTGGAGACTACCAGAACTGAAAAAATTATAGGATTGAGATTAGATATGGAAAGGAATGAGAATTTTAGGCCTGGAATTAATTTTTGAGCAATGTTTGATTACTCGGGTACACTGTTTTACTCGTTCGGTGAAATTTCGGTGTGCGAATTCTAACACCAAAAACTAATTTGATCTTTACAATATGAATGAGATTATCTCTTTAAATCAAATAAATTGCTAAGATTCAATCTTGAATTACAAGATTGAATCATAACCATCCATTTTACTTTATTAGATTTGATCTAATTATAATATATGATAGTCATGCATTTATTACATGATAAACTTAGCCAAGCTTGTCATTGAAGCTTTAATTCTTAGCCATCAAAGGAAACCGAGCAGTCGCCATTGTTGTCTCTCCAAAAGCTCAAAGTTTTGATTTCAATTCACTAAAACATTTGCCAAAAGTTGCTAAAATCACAAACTTCCTTCACTAACTTGTTCTATTTATCACCACCTACAAAACTAACCGATTAAAATTTCAATTCTCCATCAATCGTCACCCTAACATATCACTTCTACACTACCTAAGGAAGTCTTTGGGCTTGAATTGGTGGCCTTGAAGTGAAGGGAAATCAATTGGAATAACCTTTGGAGTTATAAAACTTTAAAGCTTTCAAAGTAGGGCATTCTAAATCCCTTTTAAGTCAACTCTATTTTTGTCATATCTTTTACTGATTTAACTGAATGTTTTTGAGCTGAATTGGTTGATAATATATTGATCGTGATGTATTAATTTTGATGGAGTGGTTTGATGTTGTGAAAAACCATTTTTGTGGAAAGAGATTTTGAACCATACTGCTAGATTCTCGATTTTCTTATAGGGAGTGTGTGATCACGAATTTTCTGGGCTTGTTATGGGTATTTTCATGACTAAAAAAAATATATGTTGGAGCTAACATCTTGGGCTAGTCCCATGAATTTTCTTGGGTTCTGATTTTGAGTAAAACTGCTTTAAAAAAATCATGAACCAAAATCAAGCATATGCTACCTGAAGTGTTGGAATAGAAGCTGTAAATTTGGTTAATTTTTTTACCATATCAAATGATGGAATTATCACTTGAAATTTTAACACGGTATTAGAGACATGTTCAGGTTTTACCAGGATTTTTGTTTTGAATTTTCTGGATTCAATTGCTAGAGTTAAAAATTATGAATTTTGGTTCTTGAGCTGAGGTTAAGTGGTTTTTGACCACCAAATTTGTCTAATTTTGTTAATATAGTTAGAGAACTCATTTTGCTCTAAATTTTCACAGCACCTTGGGGATACATTGAAGTGTCTTGGATAATTTTTATAGCCTCTGAATTGATTGTTTGATATGCAAATAAATTTGTGCTACAATGGTCTGAAATCTGCCCAATTACTGGAAAGGAACCAACGACGACTTGAATTGATAATGTAATAGTAGTTTGGTTCTAGTATGACATGAATACTTGATGTTAAATATTTGGCCATGTGACTTGTGATGTATAAATGTATACTAGAGGAAGTAAAGATTGGTACATGAGGCATGATTGAAATCACAATGTGAATGAATGCCTATATGTGAATGAAATGCATAAGTAAAAATAAGATCCTCTTTGATTTGTCAAGGGCAAATAAAAAACATGAGATCCTCTATGACTTATCAAGGGCAAATAGAGAGAGATGAGATCCTTTCGACTTGTCGAGGGCAAATAGAGAGAGATGAGATCTTTTCGACCTGGCGAGGGGAAACTAAAGATAGATGAGATCCTCTTCGATTTATCAAGGACAATTAAAGATAATTTCTCTACATTTGGTATATACATATTTCATATCAAATTATTTTGATTGACATTATTTATTATGATTATGAGCTTATGATAAATGTGTATAAAGTGATTGGTTATTAAAAACAACTCACTTCGGAAATATGATTTGGGACTTTAAAAATGAACCGTTATTATATAATACTTAATCACTTTATTTTTAATAAACTGAAGTGGCTGGGGCGATGACGATGACATTATGATGGTGTATTATGGGAGTTTCCCTACTGAGAATTGTATAATTCTCACCCCTATTTTGTGTGTTCCTGTGCCGTCTCCAGGTTGATACAAAGAATGGTGAAGACACTACAAGAAGAACTATACTGGAGTTGCAGTAGTTTAGTAGTTGATGTGTTTATTTTGTTGTAACTTTATTGTGGTTATATATGTAAATGTAATAGAGAATAGATGTGTTAAGCTCATAAAAGAGCTTCCCTTGTGTGCTTAAACCTTGTATTAAATAAATGTTTTGGTTTTCCTTGCTATATATATTTCAATAGAATTACAACATAGTTATCTCGTTAATCAATCAAACTGGCTATAGATATTTAAGAAAAGTCTGCTAATTTATAAGTAACAACTCTCAAGTCTGATGTCATGATTTAAAGATGACATTGTATTTGGAAGGATGTTACAGTACTGTTAGTTTCATATAGTTTCATATGGTGGAAAAAACTACACATTGATATTCTACTAAACAGGTAAAATACGGTACCCGTAAAATAGATATTACCTGAAATTAAATTTTGGGTCTATAATTCTCATTTCTAACCTTTCATAATCTTAATCCTATATTTTCTCTATCTTGGGCATCTCCAGATCGCAATTCTAGGGTTTTGGTGCTCCCGATGGGCTTGCAGGGCCTGCATAGTCACTATTTATTTTCTTTTTTTTTTTGCATCTTCCATCAAGTTGTTCTGACCTCAACTAACCCTATCAAAATCATAAAATTCTAATTAATAAAGTCTACTAAAATTTTTGAAATAATTTTCGGGGCATCATAATACCATCCTCCTTAAAAAGAATTTTGACCTGAAAATTCTGAATCAGCATTCTCGTTCCTAGTGTGTCTATAGTGTTCCATTGGTTTCTGAACATATTGATAAAAGATATTGAGTTGATCAGGCTCAATACTATGCCGAATGTGATAGCAACCAACTATAACACCACTAGACTGTCATGCACATCTAAACTTTATATCTTATCCTACAGATAAGATTCTAGGCATGACTTATCTACACATTGGAAACATAACTAGTCCATTCCCTGTAACATCCTAATTTTTAACCCAATACTCTAGAACATATTTAGGTTAATCATTAGTCTGTTACTTCATAGTTCTCATTTAACTTTGAATTACTTAGCGGAAAATACGGGTAATTTTTTTTTTGAAATAAAAGTGAGAGCCGCGTGATGCGATATAACTTGCGACGGACAAAACATACATCTCATAACGTCATAGTATAAAGCATATAAGGGCACATCATGAGAGACACTGAATAACATCTCATATATATAATTATAATTTGCCCACTTATAAGCGTGGGACTTGATCTAGTACATGGAAATACATGAAAGAAAATACGACATAAACATAAACATAATCTACTCCCCTACCCGAGTGCATCTAATAGGATAACCTCTAAACAAAAGAAGGTTTATCCCCATCTAAGTGGTGTGTGCTCTAACCGGGTACTCCATCGGACGATCGTCACCTCTCATCAAGCGCCCATCTCGCTAACGAGGCGTATATCCGAAATCGGGCGAAGCTCCTCGGACGTGAAGAGGCGGAACGAGGATCGAGGGTGACCCCCACGGTATGGTCGCATCTCCGGTCGTCGCGCAAGTCGTGGCTGAGTCACGGTATCCTCACTGCCCTCCCTTATCTGTGGTGGAGAGGGGGCGAGTTCTCGCGCTATCTGGATGGGTAGGCGGGTCCTAGAATGGGTCGGTCTCCGAGGAGTAGGTCCGGGGCACGGAGTCGGGATAATCTCGCATGGCTAAGGCGGCGGTGTGCCTACGGAGTACTCTCTCGCCATGCGTACGCGCACGCTCAAAAACCCGCTCGTCGTCGCCATAGGGTGCAGTCGGGGAGAAGTGATGGGTGTGCACGGGATTGGAAGGGGCGTCCTACGAACATGAAAATCCGCACCGCACCGCCCTCAAATGGTATGACCCGTGAGTCGGGTCATAGTGCACCTCCCATGTCGGGTGTCCACGAACACTACGAACGCCGCCATCTGAAGACGTCACGCAAACAAAGAGATAGAGGCAGTGGCGATCTTCCTAAAGAATCTCAGTAGGCCCTCCTACTACCTAGGTGCCATCATCTACGTCCTCAGGAACCTTGGGTTTAATTATACGAAATGTCTGAACATGCATTTAGTTCATTTTAAACTTCAAAATATACGTTAGCCAAGGTCCATTCATTTTAAGATGATCTTAATGTCATGAATGCAACATAATAGAAAATGTATGCATGGCACTACCTAATGCACATACATAAAACATAACATCAAGCATCATCATCATTGGTGGCATAAAGTGGCAATAGTAACATTCATATGGGACAAAACTTAGTGACATAATCATAATCATGAACTTCTCTTCCTCATGGGCCACCCTAAAAGACAATCGAACTGGGGGTGCTCAGCCGAACCGGTGTCACCCAGAACGTGTCATACATCTAGGTTATGAGCTCATACCTTAACTAGTCGCCACTAGTTCTTACTTACCACTTAACGATAAGCGTATCATAAATCCCGACTATCTGAGTACGGGTTAGGGGACAGAACTCTTAGGGGTGCTCGGCCGAACCGGTGTCACCTAAGAGTATAAAATGGTACCGATGTCACATGAGTTCTATGGAGGTGCTCGGCTAACCGGTGTCATCGTAGAACCCATCTTAGTACCTTAATTTTCAAAATCTCTTTAAGTCCCCAAATTTGTCGGAAATTCGCCGGCCTAAACGGTCATTACACCGAATTTCCTTCCAAATTTGCTTTATGCCACATTAACATATAATCTCATAAATTCCTCATATGAATAACATCATCATCATTAGCATACTTCATGCATCATCATAAATCATCCAAACGCTTACCCTTACGGTAGCTTATGCTTTGACCCTTACGGGTCTTAATCTTGAGATATAGTTCTCTACATCTGTCGTTCATATTTTAAGCACCTAAGGCTCATAATTAAACATCATTCATAATCCTCTCATTTTACTTTTGAATCTGAATAGCATAGGGTGGAAATCCTAACAGGTGAATACGGGGTTCTAGAACTTACGTTTTAGACCCTTTCTTGGTTCCGTTTTTACTGAAGCGCTATGGATTAAATCTAAATCAATTATGAGGCATTCCTATGCTTAAGGACTAATTATTAATCATGTTTATCATGTTGTAAGGGTGCTGGACAGAATTCAGAGAATTAAATGTTCTGAGAGTTCTACATTTACATTTTTACGGTTTTCTAGTTACTAGTTTCCCCATAGGTGCTAGAATTCAATTCTAACTCAAATGATACCAAGTTTTTCATGTCTAAACAATCTAAATCTGATTATGTCCCCATTAAAACAGTTTGGATTAGTTCCATAAACAAATGGGTCAAAACTATGTTAAATTCTAGCTTTACGGTATTTCTAGTTAGCTAGTTTCTCACCTATCATGCATAGGATCGCTTCTACATCATCATACGATATTTTCACACATTCCAACACATTAAAACATCATCATACAGCATCATATTCACCACATCAGAACCGAAAACATCTTGCCTCAATAAGAGAAGTAAATTGACATTTCTAGGTACATAAGTTAACTAGTTTCTCTTGGAATCAATTTAGAATTTCTAAAACTCTTTGCAAGACATTTTAAATCATCAAGAGGCTAAGTGAAGCCTTAGGTCAGTGACCAAAACATATTCCATCCCCTAAAAGAGATTGGAATCACAACTTATAATGACATAACCTTATAAAGAATTGTAAAACTTTAAGGAACACTTAAAACATAGGCTATTGGTCTTAGTAGCTAGATGAAAACTCATTGGAAGTCCATCCTCACTACTTGGCCGAAAAACATACATTCAAAGTATGGTTTACATTCAACTTTAACTTGGAATGAAATGGGCAAGTCTTCGAGCTCTAGGTTCTTAAGTTACGACATAAACTAAACGTGCTCATGCTCTTCATTTTTAATCTTGCTTTCAAAGTAAAGTGATGACTTGAAATTAAATATGCCAGGCATAATTTAAACGTGCAAGCTTGAAAGTAAATATGCGAAGCATAATCTTAAACGTGCAAGCTTGAAAGTAAATATGCAAGATTCAATTCTTTATTTTAGTGCTCTTGGCCCAACAACAATCGACTTTAAGGCCGAAATAGATAGGCATTCGAGAAATTAATTAGGTGATAATGCAAGTTCAATTCTTTATTTTAGTGCTCTAGGCCCAACAACAATCGACTTTAAGGCCGAAATAGAAAGGCTTCGAGAATTAAATTAAGTGATGATACAAGTTCCATTTTTAATCTTTATGTTCTTAGGTGATAGCTTGAAAGTAAAGATGCATAGCAAGAATGTAAATATGAATGCAAGCATAAAATAAATTATGCAAGTTCATTTTATCTTTCTAGAGCTCTTAACAAGACTTTAAAGGAACTTAAACCTTAACCCAAACTCATCAAACCAAGACAAAGTAAAAGTCTAGAGTTCTTAGAACTCAACATAACATATTTAGAAAATCAAACATCTAGCATGAAAAGGAAAGGTAATGGCCGAAACTTCAAGGAAAGAAAAGAAATGTTTGAAACTCTAGAATCCATGATCTTGGTGATATACTAACACCAACATCATGAGACCTCATCATTGAGTCATTAGAACCATTTTGAAACAACATCAAAGTTAAAGTTCTCAAAGGTTCAAGAAAGGAAAAACTAGAAACACTTTTGCTCAAGAACAAAGATCAAGCTCTAGAGTTTGTTTCAAGTGATGAACATCATCATGAAACTCTCATCATCAAGCTCTCATTCCTTTGTTCTCCAAGGCCCATGGCCGAAAATGAAAAGGTAAAGGAAAGAAAAAGAAGTTCTAAAAAGAATCAAGAGAAACTATGAACATTAAGCTTAGAACAAGAACTTTAAAGAAAGAATACATGAAAGAAAATCCCTACTTGGTGTGATGAACTTGAAGATGGAAGAAGAAGATGAAGAAGATGAAGAACTTGAAGAACTCCAAGAACTTGAAGAACACAAAGACTTTGAGAGAAAAAGAAAAGCTTTGAGTGTTTCCTAAACTTAGCAAATGATCTAAAAGTGGTGCAAGCTCCTCAAGGCATTCTATTTATAGAGAAATGAAACAAATAGAGGGAGCTCATGGAGGAGGAGGTTTCAGCCATGAGGGTGCAGAATTGGAGGGTTCCATGTGTTCCATGAGGTGAGATAATGTGTTCTTGAGGTATGGTGAGGTATGGCTTAAGGTATGGTGAGGTATGGTTCAAGGTATGGCCTCAAGCATGGTTCTTTGAGTGAGAAAATAATTAAACATGTGGTCAATGGGAAGGGATGTGGTCTGGCCGAAACTTCATCATGCATGGGGAGGATTAGTTTGCATTTTAATTGTGGTTTAGAGTTGTGTTTAGGTGTATCTTTGATTATGCTTAAGATTAGGAATTTGTAAGAAAGTGTTTAGGTAAGGGAAATGGGTAATTAAGGTGGTCTAGACATAATTAAGGAGTGGTCTTGCACCATTAGAGAGTTAAATCCTCAATTTAGAGTCTAAACAACTCTAGACACATTTCCTTGATTTAAGGAATTGGAGAGAAAACACTATTCAAGATTCCAAGACTAGGAATCTTGAGTTCTAAAAAGGGATTTAAGTTTAATCTAAGCAATTTTAGGTTCTAATTAACTTTAATAAATTATTTTGACTCTAGATTAATTAGGGAAATAAATTAATCTTCGTTTAGAGCCTAATATTGCTTAGGTTTGCTTAATTACGTCATTAAGCTCAAAAACACTATTCTAGGGGCAAAATCGTAATTTTGCACTAAAACTGCCCGGGACCTCCGGGACTTGAACAGAGACCTCTAGACACATGAAAACATGTTTTTAAACCTCTGGGGAAAGTTCCGGGCTCAAACGGCACCATTACCCGCGTAAAACGCTATAGGGGTATTTTGGTCATTTTGACCCGAAACTGCGGAAAACGAAATTTTCGCTTCCGAAAGCATTCAAAGGCCATTCAATCCCCTTCAAACATTGATTGACCCTTCGAGGATGACCGAGTTGGTTACCCTCGAGTTCGGGTCAGGAAATGACCTCAGGGGCATTTTGGTCATTTCCCTCGGACAGAAAAATCGGGGTGTTACATTCTCCAAGGTCCTATAAGGATGAATTGCTCTGATGCCATTTTTAACATCTACTACTGCTTTTATGAATTGACGACTGTTTCTACAAACCAATACAGGTCTTTTTAGAATGCTTTGTGCTCACTCACATGCATCTTAGGAAAACTTCCCAGGCAGTCACGCATCCTAAAATTGCTCCAAATCAAGCATGCTTAACTGTGGAGTTCTTTAGTTATGAGCTACTGAAAAGAAAATGCATCTTGTTGGTATAGGTAGTACAAATTAATTCTTATAAGCTCTCCTTAACTATATAGTCCCATACCTACACAGTCTCAGGATTGCTCTTATTCGGGTGTGTAATCGGTTCATTCATGTACCCTTTCGCTTAGAAGTCTGCCAGGAGCCGCTCCTTGTCTGTGCCTTCTTACACTGGCGATCACTCCCCGACTTTGTCACTAGGCGTTACACCTTGTGCTAATTACTAAGATGGCCACCACTTGTGGGGTTCAGCACCTTCTAGATGATCTCCTTCAGACTAGATTCCCTTCTGTGATAGTAGTTGGCCTGGTGCTTGAGGATGTGATGGCCGGGAAAAATGCCAGCAGGGCCCTACTTCAGATGACCTCTTTGGAGCCATTCTTGCTAAGATGGAGGAGCTAAAGGCCCAGATACGGAATAGAGCTAGAGGACTTGAGCAGAGCATTTGCCAATACATTTCAGAGACTATAGCTGCCTCCGAGCTCAAGATTATGTAAAGGATCACTAGGCCGAAAGAACATATGGCAGGGCACTTACATGAGGACTCAGAGAATATTGATGCTAACCCGGAGGGCTCCGACTTAGACTCCTATGAGCAGAACCCAGAAAATTGAGGATCAGAGTTCTTTCCTCTCCCTCTCTACACTATTTTCATACTATTGTATAGCACCACTACTACATTTGTGTTCTTCGACAACAGCTAAAAACTGTGGCTACAGGTTAGAAAACTGTTGCCTTTAGAATAGGCAACGGTTTCTTAACTGTGGAGTATATGGCTATTACCTGTTCATGTAGGCAACGGTTTTCTACTTACAACCACGGTAGATGAAAAACCATTGCCTTTGTTAGTACAATAGGCAATGGTTTTGTTGTCATGTATTAGGCAACGGTTGTATCCGTTGCTAACCATAAAGTAACAGTTTTTAACTGTAACATATTATTCGACAATTGAAACAGTTTTATAATCGTTGGCCACTTTTAAGCAATGGTTCACAAGTGTTGCTTTAATCGATATCAGCAATAGTATTTTAGAGATGTTAAAAATTATAAGCAACAGTTTTCTCTATGTTGGCTATTTCAATTGGCAATGGTTTTATAATAAGTATTACTATTTATGAGAACAGTTTTGCAAGTGTTGCCGATTTCAATATGATTTTTTGTAAAATGTTGACTACAATAATATATTACTAAAAAACCAAGAGAAAACTCATTTTGAATCAAAATATTCATGACAAGTACACATACATAATTGTCAAATTCCATTTTTAAATCCATAAGATCTAAGTATACATTAACAACCTTTGACACAAGTGGCATGTAGAAGTCATGATACACAAAATACTACTTTAAATCACATACATAATTAGAGGATCTAACTCAAAATATTAAGTGTTGATAGTTAAAAAATATTCATTATGCACCAAAAATTCATAAAGTGTAGCATCAAAGTCCTTCATCATCCCCCAATCTTGATCTCTTTCACTCTTCATCTATTTGATCTTCTGATTTTGTGGTTGGGTTCTTTCTCTCCTTTAACACAATTTTCCTATTGAACAGACAAGTATTTACTCAAATTAATTCAAAAACACGAACACCTAATGACTAAGAACAATTACAAACCTATAAATAAGTTCATACCCTTGAACATCTAATCATAAAATTTAGTTCACAAAGTAATTTATAGTTGACAAACAATTGCAAGTAAACAAAGATCACAAGGAAAAATAAGATGACAAGGTTTTCCAACATGTCAAAAACTAATAAGGCACAATATGTGGATATAGCTCAACATGTGAACATTACTAAGAAAAAAAAAAAGAAAAAAGAAACCTTTGCATGTCACATGTAAAAGCCTGAAAATATGCTTGGTCTAATGAAAAATCAATATGACACTCAAGATTCTTGAAAGTAAAAAAAATAGAACAATACAAGTTTCGATATTGAATATAGAAGGAATTATGAGTTCTAAAAGAATTAGCCATCACCCTCCAAACAATCATATTATACTAATGCTTTAATTTTGGCATATGTAGTTGCAAGTATACCATCATGTCTATAAATGAAAAGACCAAAAGTACTTTACATAATAGTGAATACATAACAAGTTTGATAGGAAAAAAAAAACACTTCCAATCTTACATATATAGCAGGCACAATTCCTTCCTCTTAACAGAAGACAAGCTGAATTTGAAATGGTCCTCAATCTAATTTATTCACTCCTCATCCAATAGAACACTAAATAGTGCAGCCAAAAATGCGCAATACTTTAATAATAAAACATAAATAGCAAATGACAATTCAAACATTAAATAAGCCAAAACATGGACTAATTAGATCAATAACAATTCAGATTACTATATAATAAATTAAATTAAACCTTTTCATTGTTTTTAGCATTAGGTGAATTGTCTGGATTGCTTGAAGCGCAACCTAATTGAGCAACCAAGGCCTCCAAATCCAATCCAGAGCTATTTTGTTGCAGCGAGATTTTGACAAGAGATTTTCATAAACTGTGTCTCCATATGTTGCTTTGTGAATATACTTAAATGCTTGTCCACAACCTGCAAATGAACTGTGTGCATGAATTGTTTCTCCCACATTTAAGTTTACATAGGAGAAGGGGACAAGTAGAGAAAGAAAGAACAACAAAAAAGGATATGAATCAATATGAGTACAATAATGTTATTGTGACACATTGATTGTAATGCCAGTGGGCAACCATTTGCGAAATTTCTGAAACCATAAAATTTTAGCTCCTACATTGAATCAAAGTTTTTAAATTTTAATTCGTAAGGAGGACTTATCAAGTCCACAGCTACTATTTTTTTTTTCTTTTCTATTGCTATTCTTAATTTAGGAAAGGAAAAATAGAAAGAAAAATCTTTGCATCTACTGTACCAAAATAGAAAGAAAAAACTGTGCACCTATTGTTCCAAAACATTGACCAAATTCTCATCATTCAGCAAGCTAATCCGAAATGGAAAAGGAAACCTCATCCATCAAAGCTAAGCAAACCAAATGTAGCACCATAGATCATGATTTTCATTTAGTTAAACATTTTTTTTAGTTCAAATCCTCATCATAGAAGAGAGGAAAAGGAATTGATAAGCATTGAAGAGCATGAAATGATAAGACAAGCCAAATTCTCTTTTAATAAAAAAGAAATTAAAATAAACAAGCACTTAATGAACACTTCACCTTCATTTCAAATTTGGGTACACATTGCATTATATAGACAAAGAAGGTACAAATAGAATCCTAGTAAAAGTTCATTCTAAATCATAACTGTAACACCCTGAAAATTATTTTAAAAATTTTACTAGACTTTATTAATTAGAATTTTATGATTCTGATAGGGTTAGTTGAGGTCAAAACAACTTGAGGAAGATGCAAAAAAAAAAAAGAAAAAGAAAATGAATAGTGACTATGCGGGCCCCTAGGCCTATCGAGAGCGCTAAAACCCCAGAATTGGGATCTAGAGATGCCCAAGGTTGAGAAAATAAAGGATTAAGAAAATGAAAGGTTAGAAATGATAATTTTAGACCTAGAATTTAATTTCGGGTAATATCTGTTTTATAGGGATAGTATTTTACCCGTTTGGTAGAATATTGATATTTAATTTCTTACATCGTATAAGACTGGCAGTACAAATTTGCCACCTAAGGTGGCAAGTGTGTGGCTTGAAAAGTGCCACACCATTGCCTTTTTGACTAGCCAATAGGAATTACAAAAAATCACAACATTTATCATCAAAGAGAACATTTTCATAATTGATTAATGACATTATCTTCAAATAAATAAAAATCAAAATTTTGCCATTTCTTTCTTCTAGTCTCAACCATCTTTCTCATACAGCCTTTCTTGTTCTTCTTCATCATCTAAATCTTATAACCATGCTAAGAAACTTGATCTACAACACCAAGCATCCAAAACTCAAGCATAAATCACATACTAGTTCTTAATATCCCCAAATCAACTCTTTATAAACAATTCTGATCTCACCATATTATCAAGTTTTCTGCTATCTTTGCTATCTTTGGGTGTAGGAGTTCTTGAGAAAAACTAGGAACAAGAATAATAGCTTCAAAAAGCCAAGTAGGGCTTTATTCATCCACTTTTCTTTCAAATTTATCCTAGAAATTCTGATTTGATTGAGCTTGATATTTTTGGTTTCATTGGGTTGATAACATATGAATATTGATGTATGAATTTTGGTAGAGTTTTGATGATGTTAGAGAATCAATTTTCCTAAAACATGTTGTGAACTAAGCTGTTGAATCTCGGATTTCTAGCAAGCAGCTCAACTTACATGATTTTTATGACTAATTTAGACAAATGATCCTGAGCTGAAATTTTTATATGATGAAGCCAACATATGGAAGTATTTCTCAAAATTTTTGTGGCTCATCTTAAGTACTTTTCCTATTTTTAAAAATTAGAAAATCGAACAGGTCAAGGTTTCTACCTGCACAGTCCAATTTGTAATACTGAATTTATATAATTTTGTTACCCTAGCAAATGATCGAATTATTAGCTGAAATTTTTACAGAGCATTGAGGACATATTGAGGTTAACCCTAATTTTTTGTATGAAGTTCTGGGTTCATTTGATAGGGTAGAAAAGTTGAGACTCTTGGCTATTAGCTGAAACAAGATAGTTTCTGACCTTCAAAAATGTGAGAATTTTTAAATATAGCTAGAGACCTTTTATTCCGTGAAATTTTTACAGATTCTTTTTAATACGTTAAATCAAATCATCTCTGAAAAATAGTTTTACTTTGTTTCTATGATGTTTAATAATGTAGCCATAATTTTCTTCATGACTGAAATTCTAGCAGAATTCTAAACTAGCCCAAAAGATGATGAAATGTTTATGAATTGACTTTATTTATATTATGTGATCCTATTGATGATGTTAAGTACATATGAATGTGAATACTTATTACAATTGCTTATATTTACATAAGATTATGTCTCTTGGGTCGGAGAAAGTAAATCCGGTTTGTCAGTGAAAGTAAACCTAACTACGCTTAAATTAAGTCAGGGAAAGTAAACCTGACAAGGAACAGATCTGTGTGAATTGGAGATAAAATCCAATATCATGTATAGGAGTAAGCTCGAAAAATCCATATGTACAGGAATGGGTTCAGAAGATCCATGTGTATAAGAACAAGTTCAGTCCTAAAAAGTAGTGTATTACCTATTGAGTGGTCAAAGCCACAATAGTCAAGGGCCAAGATAAGTCGAAGTAGTAATTGTCCCAAGTAGTTCTTCATCTCTTAAGTACTAAATGAACGACTTTAGCATCAATATTGAGACCAATATATTTAAGTTGAGAACTAAATAGTACATGCCTTATATGATGATATATGCATATTATGAGATTGAATAATAAAAGGAATCTACTTCAGAAAGGTGATTTTAGAACTTTAAAATGAATCTTGATACATAACGTGATCATATTTTCTTACTAAACCAAAGTGGTTGGGGCAATGATGATGACATAAATTTTAGTATAAATTTTAGGGATACCTTATTGAGAACTTAGAATCTTCACCCTTATGTTTCTCGTGTCGTCTCCAAATTAATTCAGAGGACAATGAGGCTGCTACATGGAGGTATTGGATTTGTAGTAGCTCGTGGTCGGAGCTTTTATCAAGAAATTTTCTTGTATTTGAATTTGGAAATTAATAAATGTTATGTTATCCTTCTACATATTTTGGGTAGAATTACAACTCAGTTATTTCATGGATCAAATGAATTTGTTATAGATATTTAAGAAAGGTCCGCTAAATTATGAGTAACAACACCTGAGTTTAATGTCATGGCTTAAAGATGATGTTATACTTGGGAGGATGTTACAAAATAATATCAGAGCCTACACCTTTCCCAGTACGGTGTGGTTCAGGGATGAACCAAGCGGAAGATAGTGGGTATGTAATGCCTAGTGAAGAAGTCAGGGAGTGATCGCTGGTGTAAGAAGGCACAGACGAGGAGTGGCTCCTGGCAGACTTCTAAGTGGAGGGGTACATGAATGAACTAATTACACACCCAAATGGGAGGGATCTTGAGACTATATAGGTATAGGACTATACAGTTAAGGAGGGCTTATATGAATTAATTTGTACTACCTATACCAACAAGATGCATATTCTTTTTGATAGTCCATCACTAAAGTGATCCACAGTTAAGCATGCTTGACTTGGAGCAATGTTGGGATAAGTGACATCCTAGGAAGTTTTCCTAGGAAGCATGTAAGTGAGGACAAAGCATGCTAAAAAGATCCGTATTGGTTTGTAGGGATAGTCGTCAATCTATAAAAGCAGCAGGGGATGTTACCTAGGTTATGGTAACCCTCCTCTAGCAGTAGCAGAAGGGGCATCTCTCATGTGAGCCAGTATCTTGGATAAGAGGTCTAATTTCTTGCCTTCCACAATGCGGTAGAGAATGAGGGCACTGTCGAGGCTGAGGTCTGACATATGGAAGTAGGGGATGATGTGGGAGAATCGAATACGCATCCATGCCTAGGCTTCCAATGTTAGGTGAGCACCCAGGAGCAAGTGGGTTCTATTATGCTGATTATACATCCATTCACTCCTGGTGAGTCAGGCAGTCCTTGATAATCTAGAAGCAATTGGTACTCATTTGGCTCTCTCTTCACAGGATCTTCAGGCAGGGCCAGAATAGCGTGGATATTGTCAGTAGTGAGGGGAACCTGCCACCCTTGAAAATAGATTATGGTGGCGAAACGATCCCACAGGCTCGCATAGAAATCGTAAACTTATGAGATGTTGGCCGGTGGCATCACCCCATCTAGTAAAAAGCCCCATCCTCAAGCCTGGATGTCATCCAACACCCCTTACAGTTTATGCTCTTGCGAATCATCATATTGAAATTTATTTTCAAACAAGCAGGGTCGCCTATACAAAGCCCTTTGGAAAGCTCTCTCAAAGAATAATGTTCTCAAATTTGAATGGGTCAGCAGGGGGTGGGAGAGTAACTTCCTCATATGAGGAGCTTTGAGCAAGGCACTAATGTAACACCTTCCTAATTACCATATTTTACTCGAGTATCAACATAGTAATTAGAAAAGTATTACTTACATTCACAATCTATACTAGTCGAAAATACTTGAAATAAAATAATGTAGACGTATATGTTGCAAAGCCAATGTATACATATATGGACATTGTTGTTAAGTTTACAATAGGCAATACTGTAAAACAAACTAGTCATTTCCTAAACAACAGGGACTTGGTCCACAAAAGAACATCCCTACCAGCTAGTCTAACCAACTCAAAGTTGAGATCCATCAAAATTTTATACAAACAGAAAATGAATCTCATTAACATTCAATAAGGTCAAACTATGGTCTGAGGGATCCTATTCCTAAACTGCCATTATACATACATCAAAAGTCCCTGAGTTGTCCCATGGACTCCTAAATAAAACCATTTGCCATTGGTGCAATGGCATTGCCCCCAGCTGGGGCATCAGGATCAACTGGTGGATCGGAGTCGGAGGAAGAGGATGAAGGATCATCTCCAGGAGGGGACATAGGTAGTGCAGGTGGAGCTATAAATACATCAGGGTGTGCCATTTCTAGAGGCACCTCAGCATAAGAAAAACCTGGGTCGAACTGAGTAAAGAAAACAGAAGTACTAAATGAATGGCTAAAGAACACATACACTTTGATCCGGGAGTATGCTACAACATATAAGGAGTCTAAGGTTGGGTCATAATGCCACTGCCATCAAGCGAGTCAAGGAAGATTATCACCGATGGCATCCTTAGAATCTGAATACAACATAAATACATGCAGTGTAGGGATGAGAATATTATAAAATTCTCAATAGGGTACACCCTCAAATGTGAACATAATATAACCAATAAATTCATTCATATTGAATTCATCATGCTAAATTATGTGCATAAATACCAATGTGCATAAATCATATAAAGTCGGATGCAAAAGGGGTAGTAAACAAGTGTCTTTCTCTTGCAACTCGTGGAATTCAATTTAGTGCAATTATCTTTTTTCATTAACATAGGGAAGGCTTAATCTCATATCAAGTGGTATCCGTAGTGGAGTCACTCCACAAGAACTATTGATTACTAGGACATGAGCTCATTCCTATATGTCAATACGTCTACCGACTTATCAAATTCTGGGGGAAGCTCTTACTTTTGCCTTCCCCTATTAACTACACCAGCCTTGTTTCTATTTTATCCATATGTTAAAAATTGCACAACTAAAAGTCATGTTATTTTTCTTCTCTTTTCCTTTATCCTCACAATAATCACATAGTGTACTTCTCTTTTCAAAGGCCTGCTTAGATCATAGATAGGCATACAATTATGTTGGAGTCTCATCCATATCTCATCAACATTTCTTTTAAACAATTAGCATCCATTAACATGATATATACTTGCATCTAAATCCATTCTATCATTAGTTCAAGACATTCTTACCATTTTTAGCAATCAGCAGATTTATCACTCTAGAATTCAAAATTAATTTCCCTATCAAACACCAAATTTAAGAGTCACAAAAATTCTTTATGACACCTTCATATGTCTACAAGATCCTATAAAATTTTCATAACAATCGGAGCTCTATAACCATGTCACTAAATTCTTAGATTATCCCCTGATCTTGTGCTTAGCCCTGCCTTGTGTTTTGAATTTACACGTTATGGATTTATGTCGCATGCATTGAGGTATTGCCATGCATACATGAGATACTAGTTGCATTCATGTATTAAGATTCATGCTAAAAGATACGGGCCTCGGCTAATGCTATTTGAAAACTTAACAAATGAATCTTATCTATGCCCACTATTTCATAATTAAACCTGAGGTTCCTAAGGACGTTGATGATGACACATGTGTGAATAGGGAAGCCCTACTGAGATACTTGTATAAGTTTCTCACTCCCCTTATCTTTCTTTTCCATCTTCATCTTCAGACAAGGTTGACAACGATGTTTGTGGACTGCCCTAAGGTGCCGACACGAAAGTAGCTTGATGGTCGAGAACAAAGTGGCGCAGCGGAAGCGGGGACATAGCCTTAGCTTATTTACGTCATAGTTATGTGAAGCTTTTGAATTGTTGTATGCTCAACCTTCACAGGTGGGCTCAATATATTTGATGTGGTATTATTGTAGAATATTCCTACATCATTAATACTATTAATATTGTTTGACTTAATGTTTAAAGTTAATGTTATATGATGATGTGCTGTTCTTTCTATAGAGCCTATCTAATGATTCTGTTTATATTATTCTTTTTATGTTTACGTTTATGTTAACGACCTTTTACGTTATGCGCGGCTCACGTTTTGTTTATGTTTTCAAAAAAAAATTCTACCCGTATTTTCCGCTAAGTATTTTAAAGGAAGGCTTTAAAGAATGAGACTAAAAGAGTAATAGACTAATGGTTAACCTAAATACGTTCTAGGAGTATTGGGTTAAAAATTAGGATGTTACAAGTTTGGAGTTGCTGGAGTGAGGTACACTCACTGCAGTGATTGTGGTTCACTATAGCGAGTAATTGTGAGTATGGGTTCACTGAAGCAAAACAGGGGCACTGCAGCAAATAATTATAGCTGTAACGCCCCAATTTTTCTATCTGAGAAGAAAATGACCAAAATACCCCTGAGGTCATTTTCGGCCTAGAATTCGAGGATGGCCGGCCCGGCAGTCCTCGAAGGGCCAACTCAATGTTTGAAGGGGATTGAATGACCCTTGAGTGGTTTCGGAGGCGGAAGTCTCATTTTTTGCAGTTTCGGTTCAAAATGACCAAAATACCCCTATAGCGTTTTTACGCGGGTAAAGGTGTCGTTTGAGTCCCAAACTTTTCCCGAAGGTTTAAAACGATGTTTTTACATGTTTAAAAGCATTTGTTTGAGACCCGGTGGTCTCAGGCAGTTTTAGTGCAAAATTATCATTTTGCCCTTAGAATAGTGTTTTTGAGCTTAATGATGTAATTAAGCAAACCTAAGTAATATTAGGCTCTAATAGAAGATTAATGAATTTCCATAAATAATCTAGAGTCAAAACAAACTATTAAAATTAATTAGAACCTAAAATTGTTTAGATTAGATTTAAATATCTTTTCTAAAACTCAAGATTCCACTCTTGGAATCTTGAATAGTATTTTCTCTCTCCAATTCCTTAAATCAAGGAATTGTGTCTAGAATTGTTTATGCACTAAAATGAGTTTATAACTCACTAATGATGCAAGACCACTCCTTAAATATGTTTTGACAACCTTGATTACCCATTTTCTCACCTAAACACTTTCTTACAAATTCCTAATCTTAATCCTAATCAAAGATACACCTAAACACAACTCTAAACCACAATTAAAATGCAAGAAATCCTCCCCCATGGCTGATGCACCTTCGACCACTCCTCCTCCAATTACATCACATGTTGATTTGTTTCTCACTCAAAGAACCATGCTTGAGCCATACCTTGAACCATACCTCACCATACTTTGAACCATACCTCACCATGCCTCAAGATCACAACATCTCACCTCATGGAACTCATGGGGCTGCTCTTGCTTGGCCAAAACCCTCCCTCCCTCTTGCACCTGGCATGTGTTTCATTTCTCTATAAATAGCATGCTTGGGTGAACTTGCATCATTTTGGGTTCATTTGCTAAGTGTAAGTTTTCAAAGAGCACTTCAAAGTTTTCTTTTCTCTCAAGTTCAAGTGTTCAAGTTCTTCATCCTCTTCTCTCATCCCAATCTTTAAACCACTTGGTAGAGATTTTCTTTCAAGTATTTCCTTTATTTAAGTTCTTATCCTAGTTATGTGTTTATGATTTCTCTTGAGTTTTTTTAGAACTTCTCTCGCTCTCCTTTTTCTTCTTCATTTTCGACCATGGGCCTTTGAGGACAAGGGAATGAGAGCTTGATGATGAGGTTTCATGATGATGATGTCCATCACTTGAACAATCTCTAAAGTTTGATCTTTGTTCTTAAGTTAAAGATGTTTTTAGTTCTTTCTTCTTGAACCTTGAATCTTTAACTTTGATGATGTTCTAAAATGGTTACATAAACTCAATATTAAGGACTCATGATGTTGGTGTTAATTCATCATCAAGATCATGGTCTCTAGAGTTTCAAATGTTTCCTTTTCTTCTTAAAAAGTTTTCGGTTCCTTTTCCTTTTCTTTCTTCAAATTCTCGGCCATGTTGGCCAATGAGATTCATAATGGCTTGATGATGAGAGTTTCTAGATGATGACTATGTGTTCATCACAATGAGGCCTCTAGAGCTTGAGTTTTAATAAAAATGTTATTTATGACCACATTTCAAGAAAAGAAACTTTGTGTTTTAAAGAACCCTTGAGGTTCACTCTTGTCTTCACTTTATCTTGTCATGATGAGTTTGAGTTGAGGTTTAAGTTCCTTTAAAGTCTTGTATGAGCTCTAATAAAAAATAAAATGGACTATCATTCATATTTAAGTTCAAGCTTATGCATTACATATTTACTTTGAGCTTTGCATTCATATTTATTTTCCAAGCCATCACTTAAAGTTAAAGGATAAAGAATGGAGTGCACCTCATATTTACATTCTTGTCTAGCATATTCACTTTTCACCACTAACGAACGTAAAGATTTAAAATGAGAGCTTGCACTATCACCTAACTAAATCTCAAAGCCTATTTATTTCGGCCTTAAAGTCGATTATTGCTGGGCCTAGAGCACTAAAATAAAGAAATGAACTTGCATATTCATATTTCAAGTCTTTCATATTTACTTCAAGCCTTGCATATTTATATTTCAAGTCTTGCATATTTACTTTAAGCTCTCACTTTACTTTGTAATGAAGAATAAAAATGAAGTGCATAGCATGTTTAAATTATGTCATCACTTAAAGACCTTAGAGCTCAAAGACTTGCCCATTTTATCTCAAGTTAAAGTTTTATGTGGGAACATTCTTTGAACGCATAA
This sequence comes from Dalbergia cochinchinensis, assembly GCA_031216125.1. Lineage (NCBI taxonomy): Eukaryota > Viridiplantae > Streptophyta > Magnoliopsida > Fabales > Fabaceae > Dalbergia > Dalbergia cochinchinensis. The sequence goes on from CM062376.1 coordinate 7,491,293, forward strand.
TTTCGGTCATGTAGTGATGATGAGCTTGGAATGAGTTTCATCTAGCTACGAGGGCCAACAATCTAAGTCTTATGACTTTCTTTAAGCCTCATGAACTTTATGAGATTAAGACCAAACAAGATTTATGAATTTAATTCTCTTTTAAGGAAGGATCAAGTGGTCACTGACCTAAGGATGTTCTTAGCCTCTTTTACAAAATAAAATGGTTTGCAAAAGAGCTTTAGAAGTCCTAAAAGTGATTCCAAGAGAAACTAGCAACTTATATGCTTTAGGAATATCAAGTTATGCATCTTTTTGGGACTTAATGTTTCGGTTCTACCATGATGATTTTACTGCTGTGTGATAATGTTTTGATGTGTTAGAATGTGTAAAAATTATGTATGATGAGGTAGGAACATTTCTATGCATGATAGGAGAGAAACTAGCTTTCTAGAAAAACCGTAAAGTCAAGATTTAGCATAGTTTTAACCCATTTGATTTTGGATACTGCCCAAACTATTTCAATGGGAATATAATCAGATTAGGATTGTTTAATCATGAAAAACTTGGTTACAATTTAAGTAGGATTGAATTTTAGCACCTATAGAGAAACTAGTAACTAGAAAACCGTAAAACCGCAATTATAGAACTCTTAGAACATTTAAATTTTAGAATCTGTCCAGCAACCTTATAATATAGAGAACATGGTTTATAATTATTTATTAGGCATAGAAATGCCTCATAATTGGTTTAGGTCGAATTTATAGCACCTTAGGCGAAGACGGAACCAAGAAAGGGTCTAAAACGTAAGTTCTAGAACCCCGTAATTGTAAGTTTATAATGCTGCCCCTAAGGAATGGTGTTACCCAGATTTATTAAAGAGCATAAATAATATTAATATTTGTTAGAAGAGAATCCTTAGGTGCATAAGAGGTTGATAGAAAATGATAGATTAATTACATCACAAGTTTAAGGCCCGTAAAGGTCAAAGCATAAGATACTGTAGGACCAAGAGCATAATGAATTTTCAATGTGGCTTGTGAACGTATGAGAATGATTATGAGAATGATTTGATGTCTTATGATGATGTTGAATGGTTATGCATGTCCTACAAGTTTCGTGGCATAAAGCAAGTTTGAAGGAAATTCGGTGAACGCCGTTATGCTGCCGAATTTCCCATCAAACTTGAGAATTTGAGAAAAATTTGTGAAAACTCCTGGGTGACACTGGTTCGGCCGAGCACCCCCAGAACAGATGTGACATAACACTAAGACACATTCCTCCTGCTACGGTGGGGAACAGATGTGACATAACACTAAGACACATTCCTCCCGCTACGGTGGGGAGGAAACAAATCTGTGAGGGTATTGACATTGAGCTTGCCAAAGCGGACAATTCACTGTGTACTAGATACCAGTAGAGCGTTTCAAAGAAGGAAATGATCCTAAGATAGGTGATCCAAGAAAGTTATGTATACCCCTCTATTAGCCCATATTAAATCTAGTGATGACTAGTTAGGATTGAGCTCATTCCTAGGCGATAGGTGAGATATAGTTTGGTGACCAGATTATCGCCGGGCTGGTGAATCGGTTGGACTTTTGGTGGATATGTTAAGAGGGTGGTCTTAAAGAAAAAGAACTTAAGAGTTCAACTTATGAGAAAGATGTCACATGAAAAGTACTGTACCTTTTATGCCACGCATATGATTTATGTTCCTTTATGTGGAGCCCAAGAGCAATGATGTTCATGTTAATGTGCATATGGTATTGTCATGCATTCATCAAATATCTGCTGCATCCACGCCATTAAGACTCATACTAAAAGACACCCACTTCAGATAAATTGATTTGGAAAGCTTAAAACCGAACTTTATGCATGTACACCTTTTTCATAATTAAAACCGAGGTGGCTGGGGACGACGACGATGACACTCGTGTTAGAGTCGAATCCTCATCGAGAATCTTGGATAAGTTTCTCATCCCTTCCTTTTCTTCCGTGTCGTCTCTAGACGAGGATTACAACGAGGTTTGTGACTTCTTCTAAGGCTCGTGCTTAAGGGCTACACTAGCAAATGGAGTAGAGGATCACCGCGGACGCATAGATAGTTTAGCTTTTGGATTGATACCCATCTAAGCTCATAGGTGGATAAGGATAACTTCATATAAATAGGCATGTTTTGATGTAAATAATGGTACAATGATGCTAGTAATTTATGTATTTATGAAGGAGTAATGATAATATGATTGTATGCAAGTGTGTGTATGCAAGTAAATGTGGTTACTGATGATAGTGAGTATTGTGAATGGTAGGGAAAGCGTAACAGAGAGGGAGTGTAAAGAGTGAAAGGGAAGGGTTTTAGATGAAAATGAAAACAAGTGTGGAAGAAGAATGGCAGCCATTCCAAAACGAATGGGCAGGGCAGGTCAGGCCCCAGCCTCGCTATAACAACCATTGTTCGTTGCAGTGAACAAGTGACACTGCAGCTTGGATATGCTCTACCACAAAGATTATCCTCGCTGGAACAAGCCTGGTTGTGCCTAGGAGCTCTAGAACTGCTACTCTGTGTAAATTGCAAAGGACCCCTTCATCACTGTATGCATACTAATTACAGACTGAGAATGTGAAAATACACATGAAAATCAGCAACTATAGAGAACAAGAAATAAAAGGAAATCAAGAGAGAAAAGAAAAATGGAAGAAGATTAGTAGTGTAACGCCCCGATTTTCTGTCTAAGAGGAAAATGACCAAAATGCTCCTGAGGTCATTTTTAGTCCGGAATTTGAGGATGGCCGGCCCGGCAGTCCTCGAAGGACCAACTCAATGTTTGAAGGGAATTGAATTGCCCTTGAGTGGTTTCGAAGGTGAAAGTCTCGTTTTCTACAGTTTCGGGTCAAAATGACCAAAATACCCCTATAGCGTTTTTACGCGGGTAAAGGCGCCATTTGATCCCGAAACTTTCCCCGAGAGTTTAAAACAATGTTTTGACATGTTTAGAAGCGTCTGTTTAAGTCCCGGAGGTCCCGGGTAGTTTTAGTGTAAAATTACGATTTTGCCCCTAGAATAGTGTTTTTGAGCTTAATGATGTAATTAAGCAAACCTAAGCAATATTAGGCTCTAATCGAAGATTAATTAATTTCCATAATTAATCTAGAGTCAAAATAAACTATTAAAATTAATTAGAACCTAAAATTTTTTAGATTAGATTTAAATCCCTTTCTAAAACTCAAGATTCCAATCTTGGAATCTTGAATAGTGTTTTCTCTCTCCAATTCCTTAAATCAAGAAATTGTGTCTAGAATTGTTTATACACTAAAATGAGTTTATAACTCACTAAATGATGCAAGACCACTCCTTAAACATGTCTTGACAACCTTGATTACCCATTTTCTCACCTAAACACTTTCTTACAAATTCCTAATCTTAATCCTAATCAAAGATACACCTAAACACAACTCTAAACCACAATTAAAATGCAAGAAAACCCTCCCCCATGGCTGATGCACCTTCGGCCATCTCCCTCCAATTTGCATCACATGCTGATTTGTTTCTCACTCAAAGAACCATGCTTGAGCCATACCTTGAACCATACTTCACCATACTTTGAACCATACCTCACCATGCCTCAAGATCACAACATCTCACCTCATGGACCTCATGGGGCTACCCTTGCTTGGCCGAAACCTTCCTCTCCCTCTTTCACCTTTCATTTGTTTCATTTCTCTATAAATAGAACACTTGAGTGAACTTGAAACACCTTTAGTTCATTTGCTAAGTGTAAGTTTTCAAAGATCACTTCAAAGTTTCCTTTGTCTCTCAAGTTCAAGTGTTCAAGTTCTTCAAGTTCTTCATCCTTTTCTCTCATCCCAATCTTCAATCACTTGGTAGGGATTTTATTTCAAGTGCTTCTCTCATTTTAAGTCTTTATTTAGTTATTTACTTGATGGTTTCTCTTGGATCTTTTAAAACTTCTTCTTCTTCTCCTTCTTTGTTTCATTTTTGGCCAAGGCCTTTAAAGGACTTGGAAATGAGAGCTTGATGATAGGGATTGCATAATGATGTTCATCATTTAGGCAACCTCTAAAGCTTGATATTAGTTCTTGAGGAAACCATGCCTTTAGCTTCTTTTCTTGAGGTCCTAAAGAGCTTAACTTGGTGATGTTTTAAAATGAGTAAGTGAACTCCATAGCAAGGGCTCATGATGTTGGTGTTAATACATCATCAAGATCATGGTCCCAAATGTTTCAAATGGTTCTTTTTCTAGCCTATAGTTTTGGTTCCTTTTCCTTTTCTTTCTCCAAATTTTCGGCCATGTTGGTCAATGAGGTTCATAATGACTTGATGATGAGAGCTTCTAGATGATGACTATGTGTTCATCACAGTGAGGCCTCTAGAGCTTGAGTTTTAATAGAAATGTTATTTATGACCTCACTTCAAGAAAAGAAACTGTGTTCTAAAGAACCCTTGAGGTTCACGCTTGTCTTCACTTTATCTTATCATGATGAGTTTGGGTTGAGGTTGAAGTTTCTTTAAAGTCTTGAATGAGCTCTAATAAGATATAAATGAACTTACATATTTATTTTGAGCTTGCACTCATGATTATATTCTTGCCTTGCATCTTTATTTTCCAAGATATCACCTAAGGACTCAAAGATTAAAACAAGACTTGCATTATCACCTAATTAATTCTCGAAGCCTTTCTATTTCGGCCTTAAAGTCGATTGTTGCTGGGCCTAGAACACTAAAATAAAGAAATGAACTTGCATGGTATATTTACTTTCAAGTCTTGCATATTTAAATTTCAAGCCTTGCATATTTAAATTTCAAGTTTTGCATATTTATTTCAAGCCTTGCATATTTATATTTCAAGTCTTGCATATTTAAATTTCAAGTCTTGCATATCTATTTCAAGCCTTGCATATTTATACTTTAAGTCTTGCATATTTACTTTAAGTTCTCACTTTACTCTATAATGAAAGATAAAAACGATGTGCATAGCATATTTATATTTTATCGTCACTTAAAGACCTTAGAGCTCAAAGACTTGCCCATTTTATCTCAAGTTAAAGTTCAATATGAGAGCATTCTTTGAATGTATAATTTCAGTCATGTAGTGATGATGATCTTGGAATGAGTTTCATCTAGCTACAAAGGCCAACAATCTAAGTTTTAAGACTTTCTCTAAGCCTCACGAACTTTATGAGATTAAGACCAATAAGATTTATGAATTTAATTCTCTTTTAAGGAGGGATCAAGTGGTCACTGACCTAAGGATGTTTTTAGCCCCTTTCACAAAATAAAATGGTTTGCAAAAGAGTTTTAGAAGTTCTAAAATGATTCCAAGGGAAACTAGCAACTTATATGCTTTAGAAAAGTCAAGTTATGCATCTTTTTGGGGCTTGATGTTTTGGTTCTGCCGTGATGAGTTTGCTACTGTATGATGATATTTTGATGTGTTAGAATGTGTGAAAATTATGTATGATGAGGTAGGAACATTTCTATGCATGATAGGAGGGAAACTAGCTTTCTAGAAAAACTGTAAAGTCGAGATTTAGCATAGTTTTAGCTCATTTATTGTTGGATACTGCCCAAACTATTTCAATGGGAATATAATCAGATTAGGATTGTTTAGTCATGAAAAATTTGGTTACAATTGAAGTAGGATTGAATTTTAGCACCTATAGAGAAACTAGTAACTAAAAACCGTAAAATCGCAATTCTAGAACTCTTAGAACATTTAGTTTTCTGTTTCTGTACAGCACCCTTAAAATGTGGTATAAATGATTTATAAGTAGTTCAAAGGTTTAGGAACACCTCATAAATGGTTTAGATTTAATTTATAGTGCTTTAGACGAAAACGGATTCGAGAAAGAGTCTAAAACGTAAGTTCTAGAACCCCGTAATCATAGATATGTAACTCAGCCTTGGGGTATGGTGCTGCCCAGAATTATTAAGGAACATAAATGAAGGTGAGATTTGTTAGAAGTAAATCCTTAAGTGCATAAGAGGTTAATAGGAAATGATAGAATAATTACATCTCAAGTTTAAGGCCCGTAAGGGTCAAAGCATAAGATACCGTAGGATCAAGAGCATGATGAATTTTCAATGTTGCTTGTGAACATATGAGGACGATTATGTCAACGTATGAATTTATGGTTGAGGATGCATGATCCATTTATTTATGTGGCATAAAGTAAATTGGGAAGAAATCCGCAAAATTTGTCATATTTGCCAATTCTGACAAATTTGGGGACTTGGAAAGTTTTTGAAAACCTATGAGATTTTATTTATGAGGTACTAAGATGGGTTCTCGGATGACACCGGTTCGGCCGAGCATCTCCAAAGAACTGATGTGACATCGGTACCAAGATGAATTCTTGGGTGACACCGGTTCAGCCGAGCACTCCCAAGAAATGCCCCCTAGCCCGTACTAGATAAGTCGAGATTATGTTTATGATTATGATACGCTTATCGGGATTGATAAGTAAGAACTAGTGATGAATAGTTAAGGTATGAGCTCATAACCTAGAGATGTGATATGTTCTGGGTGACACTGGTTCAGCCGAGCACCCCCAGAATGATTGTCTTTTAGTATGGCCTATGAGGAAGTAAAGTATGATGATTATGTCACAAAGTTTTCCCATATAAGATTCAATTGCCACTTTATGCCACTATTACGATGTTCTTAATGTTATGATTATTATTCTTGCATTAAGTAGAGCCATGCATACATTTTTTAATATGTTGCATCCATGTCATTAAGAATCATACTAAAATGAATGGACCTTGGCTAACTATGTTTCAAAGCTTAAAAATGGACTTAATGCATGCTCACTTATTTTGAATACTAAACCCAAAGTTCCTGAGGACGTAGATGATGACACCTAGGTAATAGGAGGCCCTACTGAGATTCTTTAGCAAGATTCTCACTCCCTCTATCTCTTTTTTCCATCACGTCTTTAGATGGCGACGTTCGTAGTTTTTGTGGACACCCCGACGTGGGAAGTGCACTATGATCCGAAGCACGGATCGTACCATTTTGAGGGACAGTGCACGGTGTGAGTCTTCATGTTCATTGGACGTCCCTTCACTCACCCTGTACATACCCATCGCTTTTCCCTGACCGCACCCTACAAATGATTTATGAGCAAGTTTTTGAGCCGCCACAAGACACGCGACAACGCAGAGTGCTCCTCATGCACACCGCCACCTCAGCTATGCGTGACTATCTCGACTACGTGCCTTGGACTTACTTCTCGGAGACCGACTCGTCGGAGGACCCGCCTACCCATCCGTACAGCGAGAGCTCCGCCTCCACTCCACTACTGATGAGAGAAGGCAGTGAGGATACTGTAACTCAGCCACGACTAGCACGACGATCGGAGATGTGGCCATGTCGTGGGGGTCACTCTCGATCCCTGTTTCGCCTTTACACGCCGGAAGAGCTCGCCCAGTTTCCCGGATGTGTGCCTCGCTCGCGAGATGAACGTCAGTAGGAGGTGACGTATGACCGATGGAGTACCCGGGTAGAGCACACACCACTTAGATGAAGGTAAACCTTCTTTTGTTTAGAGGTTATCCCTTTAGTTGCATTTGGGTAGGGGAGTTTATTTTTATTTTTTCTGTCGCACTTTCCTTGTATTTTCTCTTGATGTATTCGTTACTTATTGTACTAAACTAAGTCCCACTCTTCATGCATGGGCATATCATATTATATAAATATGCAGTTCAGTTTTATCGTGATGTGCCTTTACTTGCTTTATGTTATGATGTTATGAGATGCTTGCTTTATTTTCATCCATGCTTTATGGCTCATCGTGTCGCGCGGCTTTCACTTTGCTTTTATAATTCAAAAAAAAAATTTACCGGTATTTCCGCTATGTATTTTAAAGTAATAAGGAAACTATGACATAACAGACTAATGATTGACCTAAATATGTTCTAGAGTATTGGGTTAAAAATTAGGATGTTACAAGTATGTTGTCTCCCACCAAGCACTTGGGTTTAACATCCCTAAGTTGGATGCTTTGAACTCTCATGGCGGGGTAACTGGCTTCAACCAACATCTTTTCTAATTCAGCCCTTGGTTCCATTGATCCCTTATGATAAATCTTCAAGCGGTGTCCATTGATAGAGAACCGTACCTTGGAACTTGGGTCTTCTAATTCCATAGCACCAAATGGGTGCACATGAGTGACACGAACTGGTCTATCCCACCAAGAATGTAACTTTCATAGCATCAAACACAAGCGAGAGTTGTAAAGTAGCACCAATTGGCCTGTGTAGAATTCTTTCCTCAGGATGTTCTTGTCATGGAAAGCCTTGGTCTTTTCCTTGTAAATGCTTGAACTCTCATAGGCTTCCATTCTCAACTTTTCCAGTTCTTACAATTGGATCTTCCTCTCCTTGCTGGCTTATACTAAGTCCATATGGCATTGTTTCACTACCCAGTAAGCTCTATGTTCTAGCTCTATGGGTAAGTAGCATGCCTTTCCAAAGACAATCCTGAAGGGACTCATCCTAATAGGTGTCTTTTGGTTCGATATGCCCACATAGCATTAGGCACGCATATACTCTAATCTTTTGGTTTGGCTTCACCACTTTTTCCAAGATGCATTTAATTTCTTGATTTGACATTTCTATTGCTTGTTAGTTTAGGGATGGCAGGGAGTGGATACCCTATGAACAACCCCATATTTCCAGAGCAAAGCATCCATGCTTCAGTTGCAAAAAATGAGTGCCTTGGTTACTAATAATGGCATGTGGCATACCCACCCTGTAATAAATATTTTTTCTAACAAAATCCACAATAATCGGAGAATCATTAATCCCGTGGCAATTGCTTCCACCCATTTACATACATAATCAATAGCCAACAAAATGAAAACATGACCAAAGGACATGGGAAAGGCACCCATGAAGTCAATGCCCTAAACATTAAAGATTTCACAAAACAACAAGGGTTGTTGAGGCATCTCATTCTTCCAGGATATGTTTCCTATGTAACACTCTCCTAAAATCTAAATTATTTGACCTTAAATAATTATTTTGGACATCATACACTTGTAGAATTTTTTTTTCTATGAATGTTTATTATTTATGGTCGTATACCGGAGTAATGTATATCAACTGTAATTCATGTACCTGGTAGGCTCCCAGGAAAGAGAGGTGGGTCACAACGGACACGCTTAAATACCAAGTCTTTCCTTAGCCAGAACCTTTCCAAACTACACATTCATAGTGATACACTTACATCCAGTGACCTAAGGATGATTTTTAAACGACAAAGAATCTATCTTAATACTATTATTTATTAATCACTAATTCCCACAGTTTAGACAACTATCATCTATAGAAAACATACTTCATTGCCAACATCAATTCATAGGGTACAGTACACACTAAATATTCAAGATACATAAAGAAAACTTCAATACAACAATATGACATATTCCAAGTTTGGTAACATATAGTAAATATTCTATCTAGCACACATGATAGAATCTGATTATTTAGAAGTTAAGTCCAAGGCTACATCCATTTCATTGCTGATGACGATCCATGCTATCTGGAAACATCAAAGAAAAGGGGTGAGAGAAGTCTCCCAGTAGGGTGATGTTTCCAGGGGAGTCCTACTTCATCCCAAAAAGGCTAAGAATAACGTAGGAGTACAGCAAAATGCAATCTTTCATATTAGTTCAAATTATATTTTACTATTGTCAAGCAAGATGGAAGTGCATAATATCAATCATAATAAAATACAGTAGAAGAAATGTAAGTGTAAAACTCCCTTTTTTTTTGTTTAATATCACGTTTCCTTTTAATGCTTATAGTCTGCAAGGTTTGCTTCATATTGAATCTGTGAGAGCTCTTATTACTAGGGCGTCCCCTAGTCAGATCAGTGAATGCCAAGTCCTTGTCCGCTAACACGGCGGGGCCCGAGACATCACTGCAATATACACCAAGTCCTTGTCTGCTAACATGGCGGGGCCTGAGGTGTCATTTAACAACTGCAAGACTAAGTGTTTACTAAGTCCTTATCCGCTACCAGGCGGGGCCCGAAGTATCACTTATTCATGTATCCCTTTTACATAGTGCGTATAGAATTCATAAACTATGAAAATTACATGAAGTTTTCACAATTTCTTTGATATTCACATATAGACCATAAGATTTTCCATATTTTCACATAAATCCAAACAACATAGGATTCTTAAAATATTAATAAAACCCATTTTTTCTCTGTAATTATTAATGAAGCACCAAATCACACTATTATAATAAACTTACTTTCTTTATAATAAAATATGCTTATCTTAGTTTTAATCATGCAATAATTCAATTTCAAATATTCATATAATAACTTTACTAATTCCATAGGTCTATGTACATACAAAAATTATTTTAAATCTATCTTTAGAAAATATATATATGGTAAAAATATTTTTCATTTATATAAAAATATGATCATAGAGCAAAGTAAAAGAGCAATCGAATCTTTCAAGAAATATTAAAAAAAATATAAACAAAATTATACCCATTAGAAAAACCACTTCAAGCAAGAAACTAGCTAATTTACATGCTATATTCCTAATGGGACCATAACTTAAAATCTTTGTAAATAATATTTCCTTATGTTAATAAATGTATAATCATGTCAAATATTTATAGTCCAAGATCCATAGTCCAATGTCCATAATTCAAGGTCAATAGTTCAAGGTCCATAGTTTGAGTTCAAATATAATGATCATAACTGTCTAAATTAAGTCCAAGTGAGTCTTAAAGATTCATAATAGTCCATATAATGTTTATAGATTCATAAGTTCCTAGTAAAGGTCATGATTAATATAAATATATATATATATATATATATATATATATATATATATATTTATATATATTTTGTGTCTTTTTATATCTTATTAAGTCTTAATGGTCCCAGAAGAAACATAACACATAAACCAAGCTAAATACTACATGCTCAAAGGTTTAGAATTCATTCATTATAATGAATTAAATAAAACACTTTTATAAATCAAAAATATTTTACAATCAATACATAATGAGATCAAAACCAAGTTATATCACCTTAAAATACCACAACTTATGCTCAAGGCTTTATTCATTGAAAATACATGTTTTACCACATTAAAACGAATTTACACAATATTTAGATATTGAAGAAAGCATAATCAAAATTTAAGAATGATCTTTAATCATAATTTTCAATCACATAAGTAGATAATAAATATGCATCATATACACATAGTTTAAGTATTTTATGTCACCACTTTCAAATCATTCAAAGATATTAAAAACAATAAACATAAGTTTTGAATATCATATAGCACAGCATCATACAAGAAAATCATACATGAAGCTTAGAAGTGAAAGAAAACCCCTACTTGTTCTCGGAGCTTTAGAAACGTAGATACACCAAGGATAAACCAGCAACTTCTTCAATTTCTCTAAGCCTTTTCTAAGGGCTAAAATTCATATATAGGGCTGTGAAGTGTTGGTGTTGGATGATGATAAGAAGAGATGATGGTTTAGAGGTGTTTTTGCTAAAATTTTGTAACTATTTTTGTGAAAAATAAAGGAAATGAAGAAAGAAATGGTGACTACAATTTTTGATGGATTTTAGGCTGAAGAATGAAGTGTGGAGTTGTGTTTAGAGGTGTGTTATTTATAGAGAAAGGCTAGGATTAAAATACTAATAATTTCACAATTTATTTGTCATGTTTAATTAGTTTAATTAATTAAATATTAAAGTGATTTTTAATACTATCTATGGTCTAATGAAAAATCCCATTTCGTGGTCCTCTTTATCTAATATCATAAATTAGTTAAAAAAAATTTATAAGACTTAGAATTTTTTTCTAGGATTTTTCGGAGCTTGTTTTACATACTAAATTAAGTTATTTTTGTGTAATAATACTAATATTATACAAATTTACCAAATATTGATATTTATCATCAAAATTATTTTTAGAAATATATTTATAATTTTTTCTTTAATTTTTTTTTAGATACTTTCTAAACTTTTCTAAGGTTCTTGTTAGTTTTATCATCAATGACATTTTTTGTAATTTTATAATAAGAAGTTACATTCTTTCTATAATCTATGATTACCCCTGAATATTTCTTGCTAAAAATAGATCCTCAAGCTATTTAATAAAAAAATATAATAATATAATGCTATATTAAGAAAAATTGGAAATGTTACACTTCTCCCCTCCTTCAAGAAATTTCGTCCTCGAAATTGATTACCTTAATTAAAAATCTCTGGATAGTCTCTCTGAAGATCCTTTTCCTTTTCCCATGTTGCTTCTTCAAGAGTTGATCCTTCCCATAGGACTTTTACCAAAGAAATCTTCTTACCACCTCTGAGTTCCTTCAGGCTTTTATCCAAAATTTTAATAGGTTTAACCTCATATGTTAAATCATCTCTTAATTGAACACAGTCATTCTGGAGTACATGTGAAGGATCAGGGGAATATTTCTTTAATTTAGCCACGTGGAAGACATCATGAAGGTTTGATAGGTTTGGGGAAAGAGCAAGGCGATAGGCAACAGAACCAATTCGATTCAAAATTTGATATGGACCAAGAAAACGATGACTCAACTTCCTAGTTTTTAGAGCTTTTCCTGGCCCTGTCATAGGAGAAACCCTTAGATATACGTGTTCACCCTCTTGGAATTCTAGAGGCTTCCTCCTTTTATCAGCATAACTCTTTTGCCGACTTTGTGCAGCCTGCAATTTATCCCTGATGAGCTTGATCTGGTCAGTGGTTCTTTGGACTATTTCAGGTCCTAGCATCTTCCTTTCACCAACTTTACACCAACACAATGGGGATCTACACTTCCTATCATATAAAGCCTCATATGGTGCCATTCCAATTTTGGAATGATAACTGTTGTTATAAGAAAACTTTACTAATGGTAGGTAACGATCCCAATTTCTTTCTTGTTCCAAGACACAGGCTCTCAACATATCCTTTAAGGCCTGTATGGTTCTCTCAGATTGCCCATCAGTCTGAGGATGATAAGCAGTACTGAGTCTTAATCTAGTACCAAAGGCTCTCTGTAATGTTCCCTAAAACCTAGAGGTGAACCTAGGATCTCTGTTAGAGACAATACTAGAGGGTACACCATGGAGTCTAACAATCTCATTAATGTACAATTGAGCTAGTTTATCTAGTGAATAGGTAGCTCTAATGGCTAAGAAATGAGCAGATTTAGTCAATCTATCCACTATAACCCAAATTCCATCATGTCCTAAAGATGTCTTAGGCAATCCTATCACAAAATCCATGGTTATGTTGTCCCACTTCCATTCAGGGATATCTAAGGGTTGGAGTAAACCTGAGGGTTTCTGATATTTGATTTTGACTTTCTGACAAACCAGACACATTACCACAAATTTTGCTATATCCCTCTTCATTCTTGGCCACCAAAAGAATTGTTTAATTTCTTGATACATTTTGGTAGCTTCAGGGTGTATGGTATACCTACTATTGTGTGCTTCATCTAAGATTAATTTCCTTAGATTTCCCACACTAGGTACACATAACCTATCATGATATAACAGTTATGGCGTCGTACTCGAGAATTGTTACTTCTAAGTTTGCGGACCTTTCTTAAATATCTATAGCAAGTTCGATTGAATAGTGAAGTAACTAAATCGCAGTTCTATTAACATATACGACTAAGAAACAAACATTTATTGATTACAAGGTTAAGTACAAAAGGAAGCTCTTCTATGAGCTTTAATACACATCCAGTCTCTATTATAAATACAGAGATAAGCATATAACTAAGTACAGTCTGTACAAACTTCAGCTGTAAACTACTGTAAATTCGACTTCCCTTCATAAAGTAGCCTCCTTGTTCTTGGGATCAACCTAGAGATGACACGGGAACACAAACATATAGGGGTGAGAATTGTAAAATTCTCAGTAGGGTAACTCCCCAATTACACAATCATAATGTCATCGTCATCGCCCTAGCCACTTCGGTTTATTCAGAAAAGGTGGTCATGCATTAAATAATAATAGTTTATTTTTAAAGTTCCAAATCATACTTTCGAAGTGGGTTACTTTTATTATTCAGTCACTTAAAACATGTATTTCATGACATTCAAGATCATAGAAATTCCTTCAAGACCAATAACTTAACAAAATATATGAATACATATGGCAATCATAATGATCTTTTCGTGCCCTTGACATGATAAAGGAGACTTTTCCGTGCCCTAATGGGGACCACTTCGTGCCCTATAGGGGACCTCTTCGTGCCCTACTGGAGACCTCTTCGTGCCTTTTTTATACTAAAGGGGACTTCATTGTTCACTTAGCACATACATCATCCTCAAGCTCACATATACATGCATAACATTTCTATATACATGAACATAATTCTCGGATCTCATAATACTTCAAACCTATATATATATCACTCATTCATTCCTCATAACATAATCTTGGAAGTCCATGGCAAGCATTCATACACATCAACTTCAACCAAATGCTATTAGGTCACTAATCCAAGGCATCATCACCACTTCAGCATATTGACAGATTTTTTACTCAAGTAGCACAATTTATTTCTCATAACAAATGATCAATTAAAATGATATAAAAATTCTCAATGACACCTCAATGTGTCCAAAAGGTTCCATAAAAATTTCATAATAAAAAGAATTCTCTAAATATGTCAACAAAATTAGACAACTTCGGAGGTTAGAAACCCCCTATTTACAGCCAACAGCCATAGTTTCCAATCTTTATTACCCTACCAAATGATCATATAAAATCATATAAAAATTCATTGTTGGAATTCAATATGTCCTTAATATCCTGTAAAAATTTCAGTTCACAATTCGATCATTTACTAGGATAATAAAATGTCACAAGTTCACAGCTTCAGATTCAACATTTCAGGCAGCATAGTTACAACTTCGGTTCTTGAATTTTTCAAGGCATTAGGAATCAAAACCAGAGCTCAAGAAAATTCATGGAACTATCCTAGGATGTTACCTTCAAAATATACTTTTTATAGTTCACGAAAACACCCACAATTCACCCAGAAAATTCGTTATTATCTGCTGCCTAGAACAGAACAGAAAATCCAGTATGCAAATTTCAATTTCTCTTGAGCAAAAATGATTTTTAACATCATCCAAACACTCCACCAAAATTAACACATTAATATCAACATATTAACAACCAATATATCCAGAAATTTTGGACCAAACACAATCAGAAAAGTCCATCATAAAATTGGAAAGAAAAGACCAAAGAAAACCCTACTTGGAAAGCTTTTGAGCTTGATACTTCAAAGGATGTTCTAAGTGATCTCCCTTCACTTCAAGACACCAATTTCAGTGAAAAGCCTTCCTTAGGCAGTGGGGAAGTGGGGTATTAAGGTGAGGATTTGAGATTTCAATCGGTTAGATTTGTAGGTATTGAGGTGTAGAACAAGTTTTGTGAAGGAATCTTTGGATTTTGGTAACTCTAAGCTAACATATATGAAGTTGAAAGCATGTTGAAGCTCTTAGCCATGGAAGAAATGGAGTTGCTGTATTCTTGAAGAAAATGGCCGAGAATTAGCTTCTTAAAGAAGCCAAAATAATGTTTATCTTGTATTAAAGTAAGGAACAAAATATATTATGTTTAGATAATTACAAAGCCAATAAAGTAAAATGAATGGTTGTGATTCATTCTTGTAATTCAATATTGAATCTTAACCATTCATTTGATTTGAAGGGATAGGTTTATTTGTTTTGTAGAGATCTAACTAGTTTTCGGTGTCAGAATTCGCACACCGAAATTTCACCAAACGGGTGAAACAATGTACTCAGGTAATCAAACATTGGCCGAAAAATAATTTCGGGTATAAAATCTTTATTTCTACCTATTTCTAACCATAATCATATAATTTCTCAATTTCAGGCAGCTCCGGGTCCCAATTCTAGGGTTTCGGCTGTCCTGGTGGGTCTGCGAGGCCTACAAAACACTATTCATGTTTTGGTTTTTTTTTTTTTTTTTACAAATCCGTTGGATCGTTCTCATAATTATTCAACCTATCAGATTTTTGAAATTATGACCAATAAAGCTCAAATTAATTTTTAAATAATTTTTAGGATGTTACATTACCACCCATCTTAAAAAGAATTTTGCCCTCAAAATTCATTTGAAAACAATTTCAAAGACAAATTTCGTAAATCAAACAAGGAATGCACACACAGCTCAAAAATTCAATCAAAAGGTAACAATCGAATCCTAAAACGTCCCTACCTTAGGTCAGATTTTTGGGTGGTGACGTCCCCTCAGCACTGATGGTGAAGACCTTACTCTGGTGTTGTGGCTTTGTAGTAGGTTTTGAGTTTCTATTTAGACACTCTCTCATTATGTGTCCTGGCTTTCCACAACGATAGCATACGTTCTGCCCAGCTAAGCAAGGTCTACCCCCATGGTTCTTCCCACATTTTGGACAATCTTGGCTTGTGGTTGACCTTTGTTGTTTATCCTTATGTGGACTTGATTGAAACTGCTTCTTTACAGGCGGGTCATCATGGTAGTCTTGGTCTTCAAGGGCCAGTCTTTTGTTAGAAGTTTCCTTAGTAGATTGGGCAATTGCTAGCCTCTTATTGGAGTCCTCTGCACGCCGACACTTGTTTACCAAAGTCGCATAATCTCGGATCTCTAAGAGTCCCACAATAGCTTCAATGTCCTCACGCAAACCTCTTTCGTACTTTATGCACTTCCAAGCTTCATCTGGATTACGTTGATATATAGTAGAAAACTTGCAAAGCTCCTCGAACTTGGCTGTGTATTCCACTACACTCATAGACTCTTGCTTGAGTGCCATAAACTCCAGCTCTTTTGCATTCCTCACCGAAACAGGGAAATACTTGTGGTAGAAAGCCTCCTTGAAGACATCCCAGGTGACTTCAGTTTGAGAAGCTTCGAATAATCCCTTGGTGCTGACCTACCAAAATTCAGCATCTGCTTCTAGCGTGTAAGTAGCAAAAGCCACTTTCTGGATTTCAGTGCAAGGAAGAACGGATAAAACCTTCTCCATAGCCTTGATCCATTCTTCTGCTTTATTCGGATCAAAAGCTCCTTGGAAAGGTGGAGGGTTTGCTTTCCTGAACTCTGCGAACTTCTGATATTCTACGTCCACTTCTGCTCCTCCAGGATTCCCAACTAGATTTCCTTCGGCGTGTCGGTCCAACCTTTCCATCATCCTGTTGGCTACTATAGCTTGTTTTCTCATGGCAGCCGCCATCTCACGGAAAGTGTCCATCATACCCGCTTCATTTCCAGCACTGTTCCTAGTACGCTGATTAGAAGTCATCGGTTCTTGTCACACCAAACAAGAATTATTGAGTTGATCAAGCTCAATACCAAGCTAAGTGTGGCAACAACCCACAACGTTCCCAACCAGCAGTCATACACATATATAGGGTTATAAT
This sequence comes from Dalbergia cochinchinensis, assembly GCA_031216125.1. Lineage (NCBI taxonomy): Eukaryota > Viridiplantae > Streptophyta > Magnoliopsida > Fabales > Fabaceae > Dalbergia > Dalbergia cochinchinensis. The sequence continues at coordinate 7,508,749 of CM062376.1, forward strand.
GCATGACATTTACTAAGGAAGCATAGCTAGTCCATTCCTCAAGGTCCTACAAGGATGAACTACTCTGATACCATAATGTAACACCCTCCCAAGTACAACCTCATCCTTAAGTTATGGCGTCGTACTTGAGAGTTGTTACTTCTAAGTTTGCGGACCTTTCTTAAATATCTATAGCAAGTTCGATTGAATAGTGAAGTAACTAAATCGCAGTTCTATTAACATATACGACTAAGAAACAAACATTTATTGATTACAAGGTTAAGTACAAAAGGAAGCTCTTCTATGAGCTTTAATACACATCCAGTCTCTATTATAAATACAGAGATAAGCATATAACTAAGTACAGTCTGTACAAACTTCAGTCAGAACTATCAGAAATTCGACTTCCCTTCATAAAGTAGCCTCCTTGTTCTTGGGATCAACCTGGAGACGACACGGGAACACAAACATATAGGGGTGAGAATTCTAAAATTCTCAGTAGGGTAACTCCCCAATTACACAATCATAATGTCATCGTCATCGCCCTAGCCACTTCGGTTTATTCAGAAAAGGTGCTCATGCATTAAATAATAACAGTTTATTTTTAAAGTTCCAAATCATACTTTCGAAGTGGGTTACTTTTATTATTCAGTCACTTAAAACATGTATTTCATGACATTCAAGATCATAGAAATTCCTTCAAGACCAATAACTTAACAAAATATATGAATACATATGGCAATCATAATGATCTTTTCGTGCCCTTGACATAATAAAGGGGACTTTTCTGTGCCCTAATGGGGACCACTTCGTGCCCTATTGGGGACCTCTTTGTGCCCTTGTTATACTAAAGGGGACTTCATTGTTCACTTAGCACATACATCATCCTCAAGCTCACATATACATGCATAACATTTCTATATACATGAACATAATTCTCGGATCTCATAATACTTCAAACCTATATATATATCACTCATTCATTCCTCATAACATAATCTTGGAAGTCCATGGCAAGCATTCATACACATCAACTTGAACCAAATGCTATTAGGTCACTAATCCAAGGCATCATCACAACTTCAGCATATTGGCAGATTTTTCACTCAAGTAGCACAATTTATTTATCATACCAAATGATCAATTAAAATGCTATAAAAATTCTCAATGACACCTCAATGTGTCCACAAGGTTCCATAAAAATTTCATAATAAAAAGAATTCTCTAAATATGTCAACAAAATTAGACAACTTCGGAGGTTAGAAACCCCCTATTTATAGCCAACAGCCATAGTTTCCAATCTTTATTACCCTACCAAATGATCATATAAAATCATATAAAAATTCAATGTTGGACTTCAATATGTCCTTAATATCCTGTAAAAATTTTAGTTCATAATTCGATCATTTACTAGGATAATAAAATGTCACAAGTTCACAGCTTCAGATTCAACATTTCAGGCAGCATAGTTACAACTTCGGTTCTTGAATTTTTCAAGGCATTGGGAATCAAAACCAGAGCTCAAGAAAATTCATGGAACTATCCTAGGATGTTACCTTCAACATATAAATTTTATAGTTCACGAAAACACCCACAATTCACCCAGAAAATTCGTTATTATCTGCTGCCTAGAACAGAACCGAAAATCCAGTATGCAAATTTCAATTTCTCTTGAGCAAAAATGATTTTTAACATCATCCAAACACTCCACCAAAATTAAAACATCAATATCAACATATTAACAACCAATATATCCAGAAATTTTGGACCAAACACAATCAGAAAAGTCCATCATAAAATTGGAAAGAAAAGACCAAAGAAAACCCTACTTGGAAAGCTTTTGAGCTTGATACTTCAAAGGATGTTCTAAGTGATCTCCCTTCACTTCAAGACACCAATTTTAGTCCAAAACCTTCCGTAGGTAGTGGGGAAATGAGGTATTAAGGTGAGGATTTGAGATTTCAATCGGTTAGATTTGTAGGTATTGAGGTGTAGAACAAGTTTTGTGAAGGAATCTTTGGATTTTGGTAACTCTAAGCTAACATATATGAAGTTGAAAGCATGTTTAAGCTCTTAGCCATGGAAGAAATGGAGCTGCTGTATTCTTGAAGAAAATGACCGAGAATGAGCTTCTTAAAGAAGCCAAAATAATGTTTATCTTGTATTAAAGTAAGGAATAAAATATATTATGTTTAGATAATTACAAAGCCAATAAAGTAAAATGAATGGTTGTGATTCAATCTTGTAATTCAATATTGAATCTTAACCATTCATTTGATTTGAAGGGATAGGTTTATTTGTTTTGTAGAGATCTAACTAGTTTTCGGTGTCAGAATTCGCACACCGAAATTTCACCAAACGGGTGAAACAATGTACTCAGGTAATCAAACATTGGCCGAAAAATAATTTCGGGTATAAAATCTTTATTTCTACCTATTTCTAACCATAATCATATAATTTCTTAATTTCGGGCATCTCCGGGTCCCAATTCCAGGGTTTCCGCTGTCCTGGTGGGCCTGCAAGGCCTTCAAAATACTATTCACATTTTGGTTTTTTTTTTTTTACAAATCCGTCGTTCTCATCATTGTTCAAACTATCAGATTTTTGAAATTATGATTAATAAAACTCAAATTAATTTTTAAATAATTTTTAGGATGTTACAACAGTGCTCCATCCCCAGCAATACAAAAGTCCTTTTGTTCCCCCTTAACTACTAACTCTTTGTAGGTTTGTAAAAGTTTATCCTCCTTTTGATCTTCAATGATCTGTTTCCTAAGGTTATTTTCTATCATCAAATGATTCAAATTAAAATGGTCCTCCTCTATGGTTACTTCAAGGTTCATGTCTCTAAATTTTTCTAATAATTCCCATTCTTTGACCATCAAACTCGCCACATGTAGAGATTTTCTACTAAGTGCATCGGCAACCACATTGGCTTTCCCTGGGTGGTATTTAACTTCAAAATCATAATCTTTTAAAAATTCTAACCACCTTCTTTGTCTCAAATTCAACTCTTTTTGATCAAACAAATACTTTAGACTCTTATGATCAGTGAAAGCCTCAAACTTAACGCCATACAGGTAATGCTTCCATATCCTAAGAGCAAAAACTATAGCTGCTAACTCCAAGTCATGGGTAGGGTAGTTCTCCTCATGTGGTCTTAATTGTCTAGAAGCATAAGCTACTACTTTTCCTTCTTGCATTAAGACACAACCCAAGCCTTTTCTAGTGGCATCACTATACACTACAAAATTCTTTTCTGGGTTAGGGATGACTAATACTGGAGCAGATGTGAGCCTATGTTTTAACTCTAGAAAACTAGTTTCACACTCAGGTGTCCATACAAATGGTTTTCCTTTTCGGGTCAACCTAGTCAAAGGTAAAGCTAATTGTGAGAATCCTTGGATAAACTTCCTGTAATATCCTGCAAGTCCTAAGAAACTCCTAATCTCAGTTACTGTCTTAGGTTTCTCCCAAGATGACACAGCTTCTACCTTACTAAGGTCCACAGACACACCATTCTCATTGATCACATGACCTAAGAATTTTACTTCTTTTAGCCAAAAATCACACTTCTCTAGTTTTGCATACAATTGATTCTCCTTCAGTATCTGCAAAACTATTCTCAAATGCTCCTCATGTTCTTTCTTAGTCTTGGAATAAATTAAAATATCATCAATAAACACCACCACAAATTTGTCTAAGAAAGGTATAAAAATCCTATTCATATAATCCATGAAAATAGCTGGAGCATTTGTTAATCCAAAAGGCATCACCAAAAATTCATAATGTCCATACCTAGTTCTAAAAGCAGTCTTAGGTATATCTTCTTCCTTAATCCTAATTTGGTGATATCCTGACCTTAAATCTATCTTAGAGAACACTTTGGCTCCTATCAGTTGATCAAAAAGGTCCTCAATCCGAGGAAGGGGATACTTATTCTTAATGGTAACTTTCTTTAGTTGACGATAATCTATGCACAATCTTAAGCTACCATCCTTTTTCTTTACGAACAATACTGGTGCTCCCCAGGGTGAGGCACTAGATCTAATGAATCCTTTCCCTAATAGATCCTCTATCTGTTTCTTCAATTCGCTCAACTTAGGAAGTGACATCCTATAGGGTGCTATGGATATGGGACCAGTACCAGGCAAGAGGTCAATAGAAAACTCTATCTCTCTCTTAGGAGGTAAATTCTCAATATCAGGTGGACATACCTCAGGATATTCTTTCACTACAGGAATATCTTCAATCTTCAGCTGATCATTTGCCTCAGATTCCAATGAGCATAGTAAAACATATCCTAAGGATTGTTTAGTTAAACATTCTCCTATTTGATTAGCCAAAGATTCGGTAGTCTCTGCTAAGGAAGTTACAAGAGTATTTTGGCTACAGAACTGTATGGTTTTCTCACGACACTTTAGAAAAACATCGTTATCAGATAACCAATTCATACCTAGAATAATATCAATATCATCCATAGGTAAACAAATAAGGTCAACACTAGAACAATGAGTACCAATTTGAAAATGACAGTCTAAGCAAACAGAAGAAGTCAAAATTCTACTCGCAGTAGGTGTAGAGACAATCAGATCATGTGATAAGGTAGACATAGGTAATTCGAGTTCATTTGCACGGGTTGGGGAAATAAAAGAATGAGAAGCTCCAAAATCAAACAGTGCAATTAATGTTTTATTATTTAAAATACACATACCCTGTATCAGTTTAGGATTTTGAGCCGCTTCTTGTGTACTCAGGGCAAAGACTCTTCCTTTGGCTTGAGGCCTATGGTTGGAAACTTCTCCCTTATGCTGATTCTGAGGACATTCATGTGAGTAATGTCCCTATTTTCCACACGTGAAACAAACACCCATTCCTTTCAAACATGGCCTATTTCCATGATTTTTCCCACAATTTTCACAAACAAGAGATGGAGCAGGTGTAGAGAATGGTCTACGTAGTGGCAAGGGCATTTTTCCTCTATACATATTCCTCCTTGGCTGATTCTGGTTTTGGTTTAGTTTGCGGTTCTTGTTCTTTGGAAATTGTGGTGGGATGAATCTACTTTTATCTTCCTCTCTTTTTCTTTTAAACATATTCTGACGCTCAGCTATCAAGTCCTTAATATTTTGTTCAGCGATCCTGCATTTATTCACCAACAGGGGAAAATTTCTAACTTCCATAGTACTTACAGCATTCTTTAGTTCGGGATTTAAGCCGGCCTCAAATTTCATTACTTTCCAAGTTTCATCTGGATTGAATCTTAGATAAGATAAGAACTTGGCCAATTCTTCAAATTTTGATACATATTGTCCAATGGTCATATTCCCTTGCTTCAGCTGTAGGAATTCAGTCTCCTTCTGGTTCTTTACACTTATTGGAAAATATTTTTCCAAAAAGGAGGCTTTGAATTGTTCCCATGTGAGAGGAATTTCTTGTGCCTCTAATAGAGACTTAGTGCCCCTCGACCAGTGCTCAGCCTCACCAACAAGCATATAGGTGGCATGTAAAGCTCTAGTAATTAACCAGATACACCTAGGTTGAATCTGATTAATGACTAGACTTTACTCCTCGCTTTGGTTCTTTCTTCATAATTTGAAAATACTTAGTGAAATTACGAGCCATTTTTTTTTAAAACACATAATTGAAAACGTGAGTCGAGTACAACGTGAACGAGTAAGCGGAGTATAATAAGACGTTTAAGAATATATCACATCATATCACTTAGGCTCCATCATATAACATCCATAAGCACATTATAGCATATATTTACATACAATAACCTCACTCAAAGGGTGGGTTATGTTCATACATCATTATCTTATGCAAACCCATAAAAGAAAATATACTTAAGGAAATACATGCCCTTAAACTAGATACCTCCATAAGCCGGGAAGGTTATCCTAAAACTAGGGTGCATGATCACACATAAATCTACTAAGAACCCTCTATGGCCACTGTCCTGGAAATGGGGGAATAAATCCGATCCACTGATGAGCTCCCTCGGGAGGGGACACACGAGATGCACCAGGCTGAGGTCGCATGGATGGTCTTCTTGCTAACCTCGGCTGAACAACTGTTTCCTCACTACCCTCTCTTACACGTATGGGAGTAGGAGCAGAGCTCTCAGAATATACATGAGTATGAGTGTCCTCTGAAGGATCAGTTTCAGAATATCTCGTCTCGGGAACATACTCTGGAAATCCATGGACAGCAGATGAAGCGGGATAAGAACGTAACATCATTTCATCAAGTGGACGTGCATGTTCGAAAACCATTTCATCGCCATAGGGAGAAGTAGGAGAAAATCGATAACTAGGGACATGATGTGCAAATGGACGACCTATGTAAATAAAAACACGAATCACAAGACCTCCCTTCAAAATGATACGAGCGATGCACCGGATCATAGTGAAATTCCCAAGTAGGAGTATCAACGAACAGGACGAATGTCGCCATCTGAATCTGGAGACAACGACGGAAATAAAGAAAAGGGAGTGAGAATCTTGCTAAAGAATTCTCAGTAAGGTACCTCCTTCTACAATGTCATCATCAAAGTCCCCAGGAACCTCGGGATTATTCTAAAATAGTGAGCATGCAAAGATTTATTTTAAGTTCGGACAAATACTTAACCGAGGTTCGTCAATTTTTAATCATGCATCTTATAATGCATCATAATCTTAACATGTCATATTTACAATGAACTTTTCCTTTATCATTACATCATTTTCCTCATCATCATTATCAAATAACATGCATAAAAGAACGTCATATAATATTAGCTACACGTGGACATAGTGCACATATTTCATTTCTTTAGTGCCTTAGGTGACTTAAAATCTTATCATCATCATTATTTTCCTTAGGCCACCCTATACTCCACCCTTTTGGGAGTAATTTAGGTTATGAGCTCATACTTTACTAGTCGTCACTAGCATATACTTATCCCTTTTGATAAGCTAAAGTCCCGACTCTACCCTTTTGAGAGAACGGGTTAGGGGACTAAAATCACCTTTTCACCACCTATAGTCTGATGGTTCCAAAGGATCATTTTCTTATAAGTTTAAGTCACCATTAAATCTTTGCATGTTATATCACAATACAATTCATAAACATCATAGCATTTTCTCATTTATAGTCTTAAGCTAGAATAATATATATCAACTCTAATCATGCATCTGGGAGATTCCCAGGAAAGAGAGGTGGGTCACAATGGACACGCTTAAATACTAAGTCTTTCCTTAGCCAGAACCTTTCCAAATTACACTTTTACAATGATACACTTTCTTCTAGCAACAAAGATAAATTTTACATAATAAAGACCATTTCATGTATAAGCATTTTCATTATTTGCAACAGCAACTATAACATGCAAGTCAGGAAATCATTCAATGATATCAAGTACTTAATAAGCATCCAATACTTACATAGAATTATCACAACTTCAAACATATCAAATCATTATCATACATTGATACTAAACTCACATCAGTGGCCGAATCATGAACCTCATGCAATTACATAAAATCATATTTTAAGTGCATATAAAATACTAGTTCCCCGTAAAATCCTTGCAAAGCCTTAAAACTCATTTAGAAACTAGTTCTTTTGTCAAATTTGGGAGGATCTTCACAATTAAAATTCTCACTTAAGATAAAAGGAGTAAGTCTTGAGCTTTAGAGATTTAGGTGACATCTTAGAATTATAAACTTGCTATGCAACCTTATTTTGATCTTATCTTTATAAGGTGATAGCTTGGAATTATAAACATGATATGCAATTCCATTTCTTTATCTTTAAGATTTATGGTGATGACTTGAAAATTAAACATGATGCAAGAACTTGAAATATAAACATGATACAAGAAACTGGAGCGGTAATCCGCAGAGGACCAGAGGGAGAAAAGAATATTAACAAACCGAAGGGGCGGAAGTCCGCACTGGACCAGGAGAGGGAGAAGAGAATTATTATTACATCTTTTTAAGCTCCAATCTCAAGACTTTTTAAAGAATAAATTCTTTAACTCCAATAATCATATTTCTTTGCTTGTGATACATGGGCAAGTCTTTGAGCTCTAGGATCTTTAGGTGATGGCATAAAATAAACATGCCATGCGTTGATTCTTTTAGCCATTATAAAATATAGTGAGAGCATAAATTAAATATGAGATGCAACCTCTTTATTATCTTGAAAGATTAAGTGATGACTTGAAACATAAACATGAAATACAAGCTTGGAATTTAAACATGAGAAATGCAAGTTCATTTATTCATTCTTGAAAATTTAGTGATGACATAGAAGGTAAACATGGTTATGCAAAGCATAAACTTAATCATGGATGCAAATTCATTTTGTTTCTTTACTAGAGCTCCTTCAAGACTTTAAAAGAATTATAAATTCAACCCAATACATATCTTAACAAGAAATAAAACATAAAAGGAAAATTCATCTTTCAAGTTCTAAACTAAAAATCTTTGTTTTAGCATCATAAAGCATTATTCTTTAAAGTTTTGCATCAAGTGGAATTTTCAAGCTTTAGAGGCCTAACTTGTGATGGATTTACAACCCACCCTCAAGGTCCTCATCATCAAGCCATCATCTTAGTTCCACCTAGGCCATATGGTTGAATTGGTTAAAGAGAATTGAAGAGGAAAACCAAAATGAAAAGCTAAGGTAAGTTCATAATTTTATCATTTTGAGCTAAAAACACAACTCCTCAAAGCATAGAAATAAATTTAGAAACTACTCCCTACCTAATCTGAGTTGAAGAAGAGGAAGAGAACTTGGTTTCTTGAAGTGAAATGAAACAAAATCTCTTTGAAAAAATTGAAGAAAGAATTCAGCCAAAGAGGAGGAAGAAAGAAAGTTTTTGGTGCTCCTAAAATCTAGTTATGAACCAAGCATTCCAAGACCACTCAAGCAAGCCTATTTATAAAAGATTTTGAGGCTTCTAATTGGCCAAAATGATGAGGTAGTGGACGAAATTTTGCAGGAGAAATAAGGGAGGAAAAATCATTTTAGACAAAGTTGTATGAAATTAAGGAATTATGTCTCTTATGGTGACATTTTGGCATTTTGTTTTAGTGCAACTTTAGGCAATAATTCAGCTACATAATGGCACCAATAATTTCGTCCATTACAGCCCAAAGAAGTGAAATTTGTGTGTTCCATGCATTATTTAGGTGTAGGCAAGGTATTCATGTAATTTAGAGAATTTACAGTTAAGGGTTTAAGTGAATTAGTAAGCAATTTGGGTGTTTTTGAGCAATTTTGGGTTCTAATCAATCTAAATACATAATTTTGACTCTAGATTAATATTTAGAATTTAATAAGCTTTAATTTGAGCCTAATATTGCTTAGGTTTCGGTATACGAATCAAAAATCCCAAAATTCGCAACACTGGCCCAAAACAGGGGCAAAATCGTACTTTCACTTAAAAAGTGCCCGAGGCCACCCGAGCTTAACCAATGGTTAATCATGGCTTAAAAACACATTTTAAAACATTTTAGTGAGGTTCGGGCTCAGTCAGCACGCACATCGGAGTTAAAACAAATTGAGGGCGCGTTTTGGTCATTTCGCCAGGCTAACTCAAAATTGAGATCCTTCTGCTCTATTAAGACACATAACACAAACAATCCTTTATTATCCTCAAAATATCCCCTTGAGAATAGGTGGGGCCCACGATCCTCATTTTCTGAGTAAAATAACTTCAGGGGCATTTTGGTCATTTTATACGTACAGAAATTCGGGATTTGCAACTCTCGCATGAATCGTTCTTAACCTCTCTTCTAATGTTATATTCCTTTATTGAGGATTGTTCGACCTCAAATCTTATATAATAATTACCTACGGTAATTCAGTAATTGAGTAATTTCTAATGACAGTAAAAATTGGGGCGTTACATGGCATAAGTCACCTTCTGCTCATCGGTACACACCATGGCCTCAAATATCTTTTCTATGTTCATCAACCAATTTTCAGCTATGGTTGGGTTGTATTCTCCTCTGAAGGAAGGAGGTTGCATCTTTTTAAATTCAGTTAACCCATAAAATTGAGGGTGCAAACCTGGTATATCTCCTTGACCATTGCCATTCCCATTTCTAGCTCCATTTTCTTCCATTTGCTGTAGCATCCTATTAGTCAACATCACTTGTTCCCTAATCGCTGCAGCCATATTCTCCAGGGCATTTCTATCTTCTCTTCCTCCATTAAGAGGAACAGATCTCTGTCTTGTTTGCATATTGTTTCTGCATACATAGTTAGTCATGTATTGAGGTGATCAAGCTCAATATTCCTACCTAGCAGCTAGAAACAATTTCCACACAAAACAAATCAATATAAAGAAAACCCTATATGGAGAAATATGACATGCACGAATTCTTACATAATGATAGTTGTCTTCCGAGGAAAACTGCTCTGATACCACTAATCTAACACTCTCCTAAAATCTAAATTATTTGACCTTAAATAATTATTTTGGACATCATACACTTGTAGAATTTTTTTTTTCTATGAATGTTTATTATTTATGGTCGTATACCGGAGTAATGTATATCAACTGTAATTCATGTACCTGGTAGGCTCCCAGGAAAGAGAGGTGGGTCACAACGGACACGCTAAAATACCAAGTCTTTCCCTAGCCAAAATCTTTCCAAACTACACATTCATAGTGATACACTTACATCCAGTGACCTAAGGATAATTTTTAAACGACAAATAATCTATCTTAATACTATTATTTATTAATCACTAATTCTCATAGTTTAGGCAACTATCATCTATAGAAAACATACTTCATTGCCAATATCAATTCATAGGGTACAGTACACACTAAATATTCAAGATACATAAAGAAAACTTCAATACAACAATATGACATATTCCAAGTTTGGTAACATATAGTAAATATTCTATCTAGCACACATGATAGAATCTGATTATTTAGAAGTTAAGTCCAAGGATACATCCATTTCATTGCTGATGACGATCTATGCTATCTGGAAACATCAAAGAAAAAGGGTGAGAGAAGTCTCGTAGTAGGGTGATGTTTCCAGGGGAGTCCTACTTCATCCCAAAAAGGCTAGGAATAACGCAGGAGTGCAGCAAAATGCAATCTTTCATATTAGTTCAAATTATATTTTACTATTGTCAAGCAAGATGGAAGTGCATAATATCAATCATAATAAAATACAGTAGAAGTGTAAGTGTAAAACTCCCCTTTTTTTTAATATCACGTTTCCTTTTAATGGTTATAGTCTGCAAGGTTTGCTTCATATTGAATCTCTGAGAGCTCTTATTACTAGGGCGTCCCCTAGTCAGATAAGTGAATGCCAAGTCCTTGTCCGCTAACACGGCGGGGCCCGAGGTGTCATTTAACAACTGCAAGACTAAGTGTTTACTAAGTCCTTATCCGCTACCAGGCGGGGCCCGAAGTATCACGTATTCATGTATCCCTTTTACATAGTGCGTATAGAATTCATAAACTATGAACATTACATGAAGTTTTCACAATTTCTTTGTTATTCACATACAGACCATAAGATTGTCCATATTTTCACATAAATCCAAACAACATAGGATTCTTAAAATATTAATAAAACCCATTTTTTCTCTGTAATTATCAATGAAGCACCAAATCACACTATTATAATAAATTTACTTTCTTTATAATAAAATATGCTTATCTTAGTTTTAATCATGCAATAATTCAATTTCAAATATTCATATAATAACTTTACTAATTCCATAGGTCTATGTACATACAAAAATCATTTTAAATCTATCTTTAGAAAATATATATATGGTAAAAATATTTTTCATTTATATAAAAATATAATCATAGAGCAAAGTAAAAGAGCAATCGAATCTTTCAAGAAATATTAAAAAAAATATAAACAAAATTATACCCATTAGAAAAACCACTTCAAGCAAGAAACTAGCTAATTTACATGTTATATTCCTAATAGGACCATAACTTAAAATCTTTGTAAATAATATTTCCTTATGTTAATAAATGTATAATCATGTCAAATATTTATAGTCCGAGATCCATAGTCCAATGTCCATAATTCAAGGTCAATAGTTGAAGGTCCATAGTTTGAGTTCAAATATAATGATCATAACTGTCTAAATCAAGTCCAAGTGAGTCTTAAAGATTCATAATAGTCCATATAATGTTTATAGATTCATAAGTTCCTAGTAAAGGTCATGATTAATATAAATATATATATATTTTTTGTGTCTTTTTATATCTTATTAAGTCTTAATGGTCCCAGAAGAAACATAACACATAAACCAAGCTAAATACTACATGCTCAAAGGTTTAGAATTTATTCATTATAATGAATTAAATAAAACACTTTTTATAAATCAAAAATATTTTACAATCAATACATAATGAGATCAAAACCAAGTTATATCACCTTAAAATACCACAACTTATGCTAAAGGCTTTATTAATTGAAAATACATGTTTTACCACATTAAAATGAATTTACACAATATTTAGATATTGAAAAAAGCATAATCAAAATTTAAGAATGATCTTTAATCATAATTTTCAATCACATAAGTAGATAATAAATATGCATCATATACACATAGTTTAAGTATTTTATGTCACCACTTTAAAATCATTCAAAGATATTAAAAATAATAAACATAAGTTTTGAATATCATATAGCACAACATCATACAAGAAAATCATACATGAAGCTTAGAAGTGAAAGAAAACCCCTACTTGTTCTCGGAACTTTAGAAACGTAGCTATACCAAGGCTAAACCAGCAACTTCTTCAATTTCTCTAAGCCTTTTCTAAGGGCTAAAATTCATATATAGGGCTGTGAAGTGTTGGTGTTGGATGATGATAAGAAGAGATGATGGTTTAGAGGTGTTTTTGCTAAAATTTTGTAACTATTTTTGTGAAAAATAAAGGAAATGAAGAGAGAAATGGTGACTACAATTTTTGATGGATTTTAGGCTGAAGAATGAAGTGTGGAGTTGTGTTTAGAGGTGTGCTATTTATAGAGAAAGGCTAGGATTAAAATATTAATAATTTCATAATTTATTTGTCATGTTTAATTAGTTTAATTAATTAAATATTAAAGTGATTTTTAATACTATCTATGGTCTAATGAAAAATCCCATTTCGTGGTCCTCTTTATCTAATATCATAAATTAGTTAAAAAAAATTATAAGACTTAGAATTTTTTTCTAGGATTTTTCGGAGCTTGTTTTACATACTAAATTAAGTTATTTTTGTGTAATAATACTAATATTATACAAATTTACCAAATATTGATATTTATCATCAAAATTATTTTTAGAAATATATTTATAATTTTTTCTTTAATTTTTTTTTTGATACTCTCTAAACTTTTCTAAGGTTCCTGTTAGCTTTATCATCAATGACATTTTTTGTAATTTTATAATAAGAAGTTACATTCTTTCTATAATCTATGATTACCCCTAAATATTTCTTGCTAAAAATAGATCCTCAAGCTATTTAATAAAAAACTATAATAATATAATGCTATATTAAGAAAAATTGGGAATGTTACATCCTATCCTTTGGCATTGTTTACAAGCCTTGCAAAATTCATATTAGTCCTTAAACAGAAAGGCCCAATAGAAACCAAAATCCAAGACTTTTCTATCAATGTGATGGGGCCCAAAGTGGCCTCCACATGCAGAAAAATGAAAAAATTATAGAATGAAGTTGAATTCCGTGTCAAGCACACATCTCCTAATTACTTGGTCTAAGCAAAATTTTCACAAGTATGGGTCATCCCACACTAAATATTTACAATCACTCTTCAACTTAGCAGCTTGAGATTTTGTGAAATATAGTAGGATAGCATGACTATGCCACATAAGTCATTCAAACATGCATCCTTCATCATAAATTCATGCATTCTCATAACCACCCTCATACTTTCCCAAGCAACATTAAAACTCCTTATGCACTTGGTTTTACGGTATTTTATGCTCTGACCCTTACTAGCTTTAAACTTGTGATGTAGTGAACCTATCATCTCCTATCAAACTTTTATGCACCTAAGGGTTCTCTTCTAACAAATCTTATTATTTATTTATGCTCTCTATTAAATTTGAACAGCATCATTCCTTAGGGGCAGTGATATGAACTTATGATTACGGGGTTCTAGAACTTGCGTTCTAGACCCTTTCTTGCTTCTGTCTTCCCCTAAGGCGCTATAAGTTAAACCTAAACCAATTATGAGTCATTCCTATATCAAAGAACTAATTATAAACCATGTTCTCTACATTATAAGGTTTCTGGACAGATTCTAAGAATTAAATGTTCTAAGAGTTCTAGAATTGCGGTTTTACGGTTTTCTAGTTACTAGTTTTTCCATAGGTGCCAAAATTCATTCCTACTTCAAATGTAACCAAATTTTTCATGATTAATCAATCCTAATCTGATTATATCCCCATTGAAATAGTTTGGGCAATGTCCATAACTAAGTGGGATAAAACTATGCTAAGTCTTGACTTTACGATTTTTCTAGGAAGCTAGTTTCTTTCCTACTTGCATAAAAATGTTCCTAGTTCATCATACATAATTTTTACTCATTCAAACACATCAAAACATCATCACATGGCAGCAAACACATCATGGAAGAACCGAAACATTAAGTTTCCAAAAGGTGCATAACTTGATATTTTCAAAAACGTATAAGTTGCTAGTTTCTCTTGGAATCATTTTCAAGACTTCTAAAACTCTTTGCAAACCATTTTATTTTGTGAAAGAGACTAAAAACATCCTTAGGTCAGTGACCAATTAATCCCTCCTTAAAAGAGGATTAAATTCATAAATCTTGTTGGACTTAATCTCATAAACTTCATGAGATTTAAAAGGGATTCTTAAAACTTGACTTATTGGTCCTTGAAGCTAGATGAAACTCATTCCAAGCTCATCATCACTACATGACCGAAATTATGCATTGAAAGAATGTTCCCACATAAAACTTTAACTTGAGATAAAATGGGCAAGTCTTTGAGCTCTAAGGTCTTTAAGTGATGACATAATTTAGACATGCTATGCACTTCATTTTTATTCTTCATTACAAAGTAAAGTGAGAGCTTAAAGTAAATATGCAAGACTTGAATTATAAATATGCAAAGCTTGAATTAAATATGCAAGACTTGAAATATAAATATACAAGTTCATTTCCTTATTTTAGTGCTCTAGGCCCAGCAACAATCGACTTTAAGGCCGAAATAGAAAGGCTTTGAGATTTAGTTAGGTGATAGTGCAAGTTCTCATTTTAAATCTTTACGTTCTTTAGTGATAAAAGTAAATATGCTAGGCAAGAATGTAAATATGAGATACACTCCATTCTTTATCCTTTAACTTTAAGTGATGGCTTGGAAATTAAATATGAATGCAAGGCTCAAATTAAACATGTAATGCATAAGCTTGAATTTAAATATGAATGCTAGTTCATTTTATTTCTTATTAGAGCTCATACAAGACTTTAAAGGAACTTAAACCTCAACCCAAACTTATCATGTCAAGGTAAAGTAAAAACAAGAATGAACCTCAAGGGTTCTTTAAAACACAAAGTTTCTTTTCTTGGAATGTAAACATAAATAACATTTTCATTAAAACTCAAGCTCTAGAGGCCTCTTTGGGATGAACACATAGTCATCATCTAGAAGCTCTCATCATCAAGCCATTGTGAACTTCCTTGGCCAATATGGTCGAAAATATGAAGGGAGGAAAGGAAGAGGGACCGAAAACTTTTTAGAAGAAAAAGAAACATTTGAAACTCTAGAGACCATGATCTTGATGATGCATTAACACCAACATCATGAGTCCTCATCATTGAGTTCATGTAACCATTTTAAAATATCATCAAGGTGAAAGGTTTCAAAGTTCAAGAAGAAAGAACAAAAAAAAACATCTTTAACTTACGAACAAAGATCAAGCTTTAGAGGTTATCCAAGTGATGAACATTATCATCATGGAACCTTATCATCAAGCTCTCATTCCCTTGCTCTCAAAGGGCTCATGGCCGAAACATGGAGGAGAAGAAAAAGAAAAGAAGTTCTAGAAAGGATTCAAGAGAAACTATGAACACATAAAGAGATTAAGAACTTTAAATGGAAGAACTCTTGAAAGAAAGTCCCTACCTAGTGATTAGGAGGTTAGAATGAGAGAAGAGGATGAAGAACTTGAAGACTTGAACTTGAGAGAAAAAGGAAACTTTGAAGTGTTCTTTGAAAACTTACACTTAGCAAATGAACCCAAAATGATACAAGTTCACCCAAGCAAGCTATTTATAGAGAAATGAAACAAATGAAAGGTGCATGGAGGAGGAGGAGCTTCAGCCATTTACAGCATGAGGGCAGCCCCCATGAGTTCCATGAGGTGAGATAATGTGGTCTTGAGGCATGGTGAGGTATGGTTCAAAGTATGATGAGGTATGGTTCAAGGTATGGCTTCAAGCATGGTTCTTTGAGTGAGAAACAATTCAACATGTGTGGTAATTGAGAGAGAGAGGGCCGAAATGCATCAGCCATGGGGAGGGTTCTCTTGCATTTTAATTGTGGTTTAGAGTTGTGTTTAGGTGTATCTTTGATTAGGATTAAGATTAGGAATTTGTAAAAAAGTGTTTAGGTGAGAAAATGGGTAATCAAGGTTGTCAAGACATAATTAAGGAGTGTTCTTGCATCATTAGTGAGTTATAAATTCATTTTAGTGTATAAACAACTCTAGACACAATTCTTTAATTTAAGGAATTGGAGAGAGAAAACACTATTCAAGATTCCAAGAGTGAAATCTTGAGTTTTAAAAAAGAGATTTAAATCTAATCTAAGCAATCTTAGGTTCTAATTAATTTTAATAATTAATTTTGACTCTAGATTAATTACGAAAATTAATTAATCTTCGATTAGAGCCTAATATTGCTTAGGTTTGCTTAATTACATCATTAAGCTCAAAAACACTATTCTAGGGGCAAAATCGTAATTTTGCACTGAAACTTCCCGAGACTACCGGGACTCAAACAGATGTTTTGAAACATGTAAAAACATGATTTTAAACCTTTGGGGAAAGTTTCGGGCTCAAACGGCACCTTTACCCGCGTAAAACGCTATAGGGGTATTTTAGTCATTTTGACCCGAAATTGTGGAAAATGAGACTTTCGCCTCCGAAACCACTCAAGGGTCATTCAATCCCCTTCAAACATTGAGTTGGCCCTTTGAGGATTGCCGGGTCGGCCATCCTCGAATTTCGAGCTGAAAATGACCTCAGGGGCATTTTGGTCATTTTCCACTCAGACAGAAAATCGGGGCGTTACAAGTTGTCTCTTTTTATTAACATAGGGAAGGCTTAATTTCACACTGAGTAGAATCTATAGTGGATGACTCCATAATGAACAATAGACTGCTAGGACATGAGCTCATTCCTATACGTGATCATCAGACTTCATTTTTTTTCCATTTTCGAATCAAACACAGTTCTATTTCTAGTCAATACGTCTACCAACTCATAAAATTAATAGGGGAGTCCTTATTTTTGCCTCCCCTCTTTAACCCGCATAAGCTTTGTCTCTGTTTTCCCCATATGTTAAAACATGCACAGTTAAAATTCACATATTCTCTTGTGCCACAATTATATAACCACATCATGTACTTCTCTTTTTTTTTTCCAAGGCATGCTTACATCACCTGTAGGCATTCAATTACATTGGAATCTCATTCATGCCTCATAAACAAATCTTTAAAGTAGCTAACATGTATTCATATAATATATACTTGGACTAAATATCATTCTATCATTAATTTAAGATATTCTCACTATTCTAACATCTTGACAGATTTACCATTTTAGTAATGACATTTAATTTCTCTACCAAATGGCCAATTCAAGGGCCATACAAATTCTCTATGACACCTCAATGTGTCTAAAAGGCCTTGTAAAATTTTCATAGCAAGCACAGTTCTCTAACCATATTAACTAAATTATAAATATTTAGTGGTCAGAGACTACTTATTCACAGCGTAGAACAGGATTCTTATAAATTTTAACCTAGAAAATGATTGAATCAATTAAGAGAAAAATCACGGTTATACTTCAAGATGTTGTCCACATTCTGTGAAAATTCCAAAGGAAAACTCAATTATTTGCTATAGTAACAAAATTAGACAAATTCACAGCTTCAGTTCCAAGAGTTCAGGCAGCATAGGTACTAGTTCAGTCCTCAATTTTTTTAAGGCAATATTAGTCAAAATCAGTGCTCAAGGCTAATATGTTGGCTAAAACATATAATTCTTCTAGTTCATAAAAATACCTACAACAAAGTCATAAAAATCGTGATCATACACTGCCTATAAGAAAACTGAAAATCCAGCAAGTATCACTTAACATCTTTTTGGTAAAATTGATTTTTCCACAACACCAAACTAATCCACCTATGCAAATACATTAATATCTAGGTATAACATCACATACAACCAGATTTTATCACATTGAAACAAGCCAGAATCAGCAAGAACAGAAATTACAAAAACAAGACACAAAAACCCCACTTTGAAAGCTTTTGAGCTCTATGCTCCAAAGGATGCTCTACTTGATTTCTCTTCACTTTTAGGGCTGCTAATCAAACACCAAACCTCCTCTAAACAATGAGGAAGTAAGGGATCAAAGTGAGAATTGGTAGAGAATGGAAATTTCAATCGGTTATATTTGTAGATATTGTGGTGTAGAATAATTTTAGTGAAGGATGCTTTAGATTTTGACAAGGTTTGGCTTAGGATTTTGAGGTTGAAGATCAAGGTTTTGGTGAAGAAGAAAATAGAGGTTATGCTGCTTCTTGCTAGCCAAACTTAAGGATGCATATTATGAAGTTAGGTGTGTTAACTTAATCTTATAAGGTGTGATATCATTGGTGGTTGACATAAAGTGTAATTCTTTTCATTAAAAGAAATTTATATCAATGGCTAAGATTTGATCTTTCATTCAAGATGAAATCTTAGCCATTCATTTGGCATTTAAAGAGATAGACTTCATTATTTTGTAGATATTAACTAGCTTTCAGTGTTAAAAATCGCATACCGAAATTTCACCGAACGGGTGAAACATGTAATGCCCGGGGATTGCAAAGTCCTGGAGTGATCACTGGTGCAAGAAGACACGGACAAGGAGTGACTCCTGGTGGGCTTCGAAAGTGGAAGGGTACATGAATGAACCGATTACACACCCGAATGAGAGGGATCCTAAGACTGTATAGGTATGGGACTATACAGTCAAGGAGGGCTTATATGAATTGATTTGTACTACCTATACCAACAAGATGCATCTTCTTTTCGGTAGCCCATCACGAAAGAACTCCATAGTTAAGCATGCTTGACTTGGAGCAATTTTGGGATGGGTGACCTTCTAGGAAGTTTTCCTAAGAAGCATGTGAGTGAGGACAAAGCACACTGAAAAGACTCGTGTTGGTTTGTGGGGATAGTCATCAATCCATAAAGCAACAGGGGGTGCTACAAATGGAATTAGAGCCTGCACCTCTCCCAGTATGGTGTAGTTCGAGGACAAACCAAGCGGAAGCTGGTGGGCATGTAACGCCTGGGGATTGTGAAGTCGGGGAGTGATCGCCGATGCAAGGAGGCACGGACGAGGAGTGTAACACCCTAAAAAAAAATTATCTAAAAATTAATTTGAGCTTTATCAATCATAATTTTAAAAATTTGATAGTTTGAACAATGATAAGGACGATACAACGGATTTGCAAAAAAAAAATGTGAATAGTATTTTGTGGGCCCCGCAGGCCCACCAGGACAACCGAAACCCTAGAATTGGGACTCGGAGATGCCCAAAATTGAGAAATTATATGATTATGGTTAGAAATAGGTAGAAATAAAGATTTTATACCCGAAATTATTTTTTGGGCAATGTTTGATTACCCGGGTACACTGTTTTACTCGTTCAGTAGAATTTCGGTGTGCGGTTTATAACACTATAAAATGTACTTAGTGGCTAAGTAAGCTTTATCAACCACTTTATGCCAAGTGGATGACAAGGATTGAAAATTGAAAAGCAAGTTTTAATCATGACCTTTGATTTATTATATTTTACTCGAGTGCCAATATCTCATCCGTTCAGTAGAATTTCGGAGTGCGATTTTAACACCGAAAAAGCTACTTGCTCGCCAAGTTAATGTGAGCCACTTATCTTGAGCCAAGTGGATGGCCAAGATTCATTCTTTGACCAAGAAACCAAATCTTAGCCATCCATTTCATTATTTCATTTTGAAAAAGGAATAAATACCCATTTTGACTAGTTTTATACCTAGATAATGATAAATCACCAACCTTATCACTCCAACACCATCAATTTTGACCAAGAGCTCCAAATACATCAGACTTCATCTTCTTTCTCTCATTCCACCATTAACAAACTTGAAGCTTCATAAACCCTAGCCTAAACTTGACAAAACACCAAGATCCTTTCACAAAACTTGTTCTACTCCTCATAATCTATCAAACCAACCAATTAGAATTTTAAATAATCTCCAAGCTGAACCATGAGCTATCATTCTCTACTGTTTAAGGAAGGATTAGGTGCTGTTTGGAAGGCTTGAAGTGAAGAAAAATCATTTTTGAAATATCCCTTGGAGTTAGAAGCCTTAAAGCTTCACAAGTAGGGTTTTCTTTGATCTTTTCTTTCCAATTTTATGCTGGACTTTTCTGATTGTGTTTGGTCCAAAATTTCTGGATATATTGGTTGATAATATGATGATATTGATGTGTTAATTTTGGTGGAGTGTTTGGGGTTGAGGAAAAATCATTTTTATCAAAAGCGATTATGAAGTGGTTTGTTGGATTTTCGGTTTTCCTGCTGGCAGTGATTGTTCACGAATTTTCTGAGGAAATTGTGGGTGTTTTCATGAGCTATAAAAATTATATGTTGAAGGTAACATCCTAGGATAGTTCCATGAATTTTCTTGAGCCCTGATTTTGACTCCTAATGCCTTGAGAAATTCAAGAACCGAAGTGGTACCTATGCTGCCTAAAATCTTGAATCTAAAGTTGTGAACTTGTGAGATTTTATTAACCTAGTAAATGATCGAATTATGAGCTTATTATAGGATATTAAGGACATATTGAAGTCCAACCTTGAATTTTTCTATGATTTGTTATGATCATTTGGTAGGGTAATAAAATTGGAAACTATGGCTGTTGGCTGTAAATAGGGGGTTTCCAACCTCCGAATTTGTCTAATTTTTTTGATGTATTTAGAGAATTCTTTTTATTATGAAAATTTTATGGAACCTTTTGGACACATTGAGGTGTCATTGAGAATTTTTATAGCATTTGAATTGATCATTTGGTATGAGAAATAAATTGTGCTACTTGAGTGAAAAATCTGCCAATGTACTGAAGTTGTGATGATGCCTTGAATTAGTGACCTAATGGCATTTAGTTCAAGTTGATGTGTATGAATGCATGCCATGAACTTCCAAGATTATGTTATAAGGAATGAATGAATAATATATATAGGTTTGAAGTATTATGAGATCAGAGAATTATGTTCATGCATATAGAAATGTGATGCATGTATATGTGAGCTTGAGGATGATGTATGTGCTAAGTGAACAATGAAGTCCCCTTTAGTATAAAAAGGGCATGAAGAGGTCCCCAGTAGGGCACGAAGAGGTCCCCAATAGGGCACAAAAAATTCCCCATTAGGGCACGGAAAAGTCCCCTTTATTATGTCAAGGGCACGAAAAGATCATTGTAATTGCCATATGTATATGTATATCTTGTTAAATTATTGGTCTTGAAGGAATTCCTATGATGTTGAATGTTATGAAATACATGTTTTCAGTGATTGAATAATAAAAGAGACCCACTTCGGAAAAGTGATTTTATAATTTTAAAATGAACATTTGATATGTACATATTGCATGCTCACGCTTTCTTAATAAACCGAAGTGGTCAAGCGATGACGATGACATTATGAATGTGTAATTGGGGAGTTACCCTACTGAGAATTGTATAATTCTCACCCCTATGTTTTTGTGTTCCCGTGTCATCTCCAGGTTCACGCAGAGGACTAAGGGACTGCTATGCAAAAGAACTCGAAAGTGCAATAGTGTAGTAGTTAATGCTTTTATTATGTTGTATTTAGTGGAATGAACATGTGTGTAAATATGTTAGAGAACAAAGGTGTGTTAAAGCTCATAGAAGAGCTTCCCTTATCTACTTAACTTTGTATTAAATAAATAGTTTGATTTCATTGCTATATATTTTAGTATAATTATGACCGAGTTATCTCGCGAACTACCCAAACTGGCTATAGATATTTAAAAAAAAAGGTCTACAAACTTATAAGTAACAACTCTCGAGTATGACACCATAACTTAAGGATGAGGTTGTACTTGGGAGGATGTTACAAGGAGTGGCAACTGGCGGGCTTCGGAAGCGGAGGGGTACATAAATGAACCGATTACACACCAGAATGAGAGGGATCCTAGGACTGTATAGTTATGGGACTATACAGTCAAGAAGGGCTTATATGAATTGATTTGTACTACCTATACCAACAAGATGTATCTTCTTTTCGGTTGCCCATCACGAAAGAACTCCATAGTTAAGCGTGCTTGACTTGGAGCAATTTTGGGATGGGTGACCTCCTGGGAAGTTTTCCCAGGAAGCGTGTGAGTGAAGACAAAGTACACTGAAAAGAGCTGTATTGGTTTGTGGGGATAGTCGTCAATCCATAAAGCAGCAGGGGATGTTACAAATGGTATCAGAGCCTACACCTCTCCCAGTACAGTGTGGTTCGGGGATGAACCAAGCGGAAGCTGGTAGGCATGTAATGCCTAGGGATTGTGATTTCGGGGAGTGATCGCCGGTGCAAGGAGGCACGGACAAGGAGTGGCTCCTGGCAAACTTCGAAAGCAGAGGGGTACATAAATGAACTGATTACACACCCGAATGAGAGGGATCCTGAGACTGTATAGGTATGGGACTATACAGTTGAAAAGGGCTTATATGAATTGATTTGTACTACCTATACTGTAACACCCCGATTTTCCTGTCTGAGTAAAAATGACCAAAATGCCCTTGAGTTCATTTTTCACCTGAAATTCGAGGATAGCCGGCCCGTCAGTTCTCGAAGGGTCAACCTAATGATTGAGAGGGGTTAGATGAGCTGGGGATGATCTTGGAGGTGAAAATTTCATTTTTTGAATTTTCAGCCCAAAATGACCAAATTACTCCTATAGCATTTTATGCGAGTATAGGTGCCGTTTGAGCCCAGAACTTTCCTAGAAAGTTTAATATGATGATTTCATGTGTTCGGCGACGTCTGTTTAAGTCCCGGTGGTCTCAATCAGTTTTTAGTTCAAAATTATGATTTTACCCCTAGAATAGTGCCATTTGAGCCTAATGATGTATTTAAGCAAACCTAAGCAATATTAGGCTCTAATCGAAGATTAATTAATTTTCATAATTAATCTAGAGTAAAAATGATTTATTAAAGTTAATTAGAACTTAAAATTGCTTAGATTAAACTTAAACCTCTTATAGAACTCATCATGGAATCTTAAATAGTATTTTCTCCCTCTAATTCCTTAAATTAAGGAATTATGTCTACAATTGTTTATGTTCCAAAATGAGTTTTAATCTTACTAATAATGCAAGAACACTCCCTAATCATGTCTTGACATCCCTAAACATCCATTACCTCACCTAAACACTTACTCATAAATTCCTAATCTTAAGCCTAATCAAAGACACACCTAAACACAACTCTAACCACAATTAAAATGAAAATTTTCCTCCCCCTTGGCTGATGCATATTCGGCCACTCCTCCTCTATTTCTATCACATGTTGATTCATTTGAACACTCATGAACCATTCTTATACCATGCCTTGCACCATACTTTAAACCTTACCTTGAATGACACATTGGAAGAGATATTTCCTCTTTCTTTTTCCTCCCTATGGCCGGCCACCCCTCATTCTTTCATGACCTCATTTCTTTCATTTTCTATAAATAGCTTGCTTGGATGAACTTGAATCACTTTTGGTTCATTTGCTAAGTTTGAGTTTTCAAGAGCAACTTAGAGTTCTTTCCTTTCCTCTCAAGTTCAAGGAGTTCTCTTCACCTTCTTCATCTTCTTTTTCTTACTGTCAAAGAGCCACCTCCTCATAGCATCAAACCACCTCACAAACACCAAAGAATAACCACCAAACACATAACCTTTCATTCCCAAACACCAAGCTCACACAAAAGCATTTCCTTTCCTTTCCTCTTACCTTGGTCGAACCTCTTCCTCACCTTGGAAGAAGATTTTTCTTTCATCCTCACTTCAAGAACCAAGCTTTTTATCTTCATACTTGGTAGGGATTTTGTTCTTTAAAGTTTTGTCTTCTAAAGTTTTGAAAAAAAATGAGTTTTTGTTAGCTTCTCTTGGCTTTTAGAACTTCTTTTCTTCTCTTTGATTTTCGGCCTTGGAGCCTTTCTTTTAAAAGAAAATGTTGGCTTGATGATGAGGTTTCAAGATAATGGTCCAATGGTTATCATTTGAAAAACCTCTAAAGCTTGAAACTTAGTTTGATCTTAACACATTTTCATTTTTCCTTTCCTTTTCTTCAACCTTGGTTTCAGTTTCCTTTTCCCTTTTCTTTCCTTTTGGCTTCGGCCTTATTTCCTTTTCTTTGATGATTCAAGGTTTTGATTAAAGAAAGTTGTTAGATGATTTGAATCCCTTAAGCCCATTTCCTTGAGCTTGATGATGATGTTCAAACCATAAGGTTTTCTTAAAACCTTGGTACAAAGAACTCTAAAGCTCACTTTGTCTTGTTAAGATATGTGTTGGATTGAGGTTTATATTCCTTTAAAGTCTTGTATGAGCTCTAGTAAAGAATATAAAATGAACTTGCATTCATATTTATATTTCTTGCCTAGCATGTTTATTTTTCATGCCATCACCTAAAACTTAAAGACTAAAATAAGAAGCTTGCATCTTCATATCACGTAATAATTAATCTCGAAGCTCGCCTATTTCGGCCTTAAAGTCGATTGTTGTGGAGCCTAGAGCACTAAAATAAAGAATTGGAGTTGCATTCATGTTTACGTTTCCTTGTCTAGCATATTTATTTTTCTAGTCACCACTTAAACGTAAAGATAAGAATGAAGTTGCATCCCATATTTACTTTAAGCCCTCACTTTACTTTTCTAATGAAGAATAAAATGGAGTGCATATCATGTTTATGCTTTTACTATCACTTAAAGATTCTAGAGCTCAAGACTTGTCCATTTATCTAAAGAAAAAGTTGGATATGGAAGCATTCTCTTGAACGCATATTTCGGCCATGTGATGATGATGATAAGCTTGGTGTGAGTTTCATCTAATCACAAGTGCCAATAATCTATATCATAGGATTTTCTTAAGCATAGGTGAACTCAAAGAATGTTTCAAGCATGATTTTATGTTTTAAATTCCAACCATGAATGATTCTAAATAGCCACTGATCTTATTCATTTTATGATGATTTTGATAAAATAAATTAGTTTCCAAAGAGTTTTAGGAGTCCTAAAATGGTCCTAAGAGAAACTAGTGATTTATGTGTATTGAAAATATATTCTTCATGTGCTATTTGAAGTGTAACACCCTAGTAATTAACCAAATACACCTAGGTTGAATCTGATTAATGACTAGACTTTACTCCTTGCTTTGGTTCTTTCTTCATAATTTGAAAATACTTAGTGAAATTACGAGCCATTTTTTTTTTAAAAAAAAAACATAATTGAAAACGTGAGCCGAGTACAACGTGAATGAGTAAGCGGAGTATAATAAGACGTTTAAGAATATATCACATCATATCACTTTGGCTCCATCATATAACATCCATAAGCACATTATAACATATATTTACATACAATAACCTCACTCAAAGGGTGGGTTATGATCATACATCACTGTCTTATGCAAACCCATAAAAGAAAATATACATAAGGAAATACATGCCCCTAAACTAGATAACTCCATAAGCCGGGAAGGTTATCCTAAAACTAGAGTGCATGAACACACATAAATCTACTAAGAACCTTCTATGGCCACTGTCCTGGAAATGGGGGAATAAATCCGATCCACTGATGAGCTCCCTCGGGAGGGGACACACGAGATGCACCAGGCTGGGGTCGCATGGACGGCCTTCTTGCTAACCTCAGCTGAACAACTATTTCCTCACTACCCTCTCTTACACGTGTGGGAGTAGGAGCAGAGCTCTCAGAATATACATGAGTATGAGTGTCATCTGAAGGATCAGTTTCAGAATATCTCGTCTCGGGAACATACTCTAGAAATCCATGGACAGCAGATGAAGCGGGATAAGAACGTAACATCCTTTCATCAAGTGGACGTGCATGTTCGAAAACCATTTCATCGCCATAGGGAGAAGTAGGAGAAAATCGATAACTAGGGACAGGATGTGCAAATGGATGACCTATGTAAATAAAAACACGAATCACAAGACCTCCCTTCAAAATGATACGAGCGATGCACCGGATCATAGTGGAATTCCCAAGTAGGGGTATCAACGAACAGGACGAATGTTGCCATTTGAATCTGGAGACAATGATGGAAATAAAGAAAAGGGAGTGAGAATCTTACTAAAGAATTCTCAGTAGGGTACCTCCTTCTACAGTGTCATCATCAAAGTCCCCAGGAACCTCGGGATTATTCTAAAATAGTGAGCATGCAAAGATTCATTTTAAGTTCGGACAAATACTTAACCGAGGTTCGTCAATTTTTAATCATGCGTCTTATAATGCATCATAATCTTAACATGTCATATTTACAATGAACTTTTCCTTTATCATTACATCATTTTCCTCATCATCATTATCAAATAACATGCATAAAAGAACGTCATATAATATTAGCTACATGTGGACATAGTGCACATATTTCATTTCTTTAGTGCCTTAGGTGACTTAAAATCTTATCATCATCATTATTTTCCTTAGGCCACCCTATACTCCACCCTTTTGGGAGTAATTTAGGTTATGAGCTCATACTTTACTAGTCGTCACTAGCATATACTTATGCCTGTGGTTAGGCTAAACTCCCGACTCTACCCTTTTGAGAGAACGGGTTAGGGGGCTAAAATCACCTTTTCACCACCTATAGTCTGATGGTTCCAAAGGATCATTTTCTTATAAGTTTAAGTCACCATTAAATCTTTGCATGTTATATCACAATACAATTCATAAACATCATAGCATTTTCTCATTTATAGTCTTAAGCTAGAATAATATATATCAACTATAATCATGCATCTGGGAGATTCCCAGGAAAGAGAGGTGAGTCACAATGGACACGCTTAAATACCAAGTCTTTCCTTAGCCAGAACCTTTCCAAATTACACTTTTACAATGATACACTTTCTTCTAGCAACAAAGGTAAATTTTACATAATAAAGAATATTTCATGCATAAGCATTCTCATTATTTGCAACAGCAACTATAACATGCAAGCCAGGAAATCATTCAATGATATCAAGTACTTAATAAGCATCCAATACTTACATAGAATTATCAATTATAGAACTTATTAGTTATGCATCTAAGGGATTTATTACCATTCTTACGATTATTTATAGGCCTTAAGAACACTATTAAATCTAATGGGATAGCATAGGTAGTAAGTGGTTTCTAAGGTTTTATGGTATGCTAGAAGTTATGTTTTAAATCCTTTCTTGTTACCAGCTTTCCCTATGATGCTGAAATTAGTTACTAAACCAATTATGAATCGTTCTCCCTTATTTAAACATAATAAAACCTGGTTCTTATCGTTGCTAAAGATTATGGATAGAATGCATAAATTTCATTCCCTAGAGTTCTAGAAATCTTGTTTTTATGGTTTTCTAGTTGCTAAGTTCATTTTTAGTGTTCGGGATCAATCGTAGTCTAATTGATACCAAATTTTTCGTGGCTAACTAATTCTAGACAGAATTATAACATACTAAAACAGATTTGGCATTGGCTAAACTTAAAGGGGTCAAAAACTAGGTAAATTCTAGCTCTTCGGTTGTTCTAGGGAGCTAGTTTTATCTCTAACATACAGTGAATCATTCTCTTAACAATAAACCATAATTATCACAACTTCAAACATATCAAATCATTACCATACATTGATACTAAACTCAGATCAGTGGCCGAATCAAGAACCTCATGCAATTACATAGAATCATATTTAAAGTGCATATAAAATACTAGTTCCCCGTAAAATCCTTGCAAAGTCTTAAAACTCATTTAGAAACTAGTTCTTTTGTCAAACTTGGGAGGATCTTCACAATTAAAATTCTCACTTAAGATAAAAGGAGTAAGTCTTGAGCTTTAGAGATTTAGGTGACATCTTAGAATTATAAACATGCTATGCAACCTTATTTTAATCTTATCTTTATAAGGTGATAGCTTGGAATTATAAACATGATATGCAATTCCATTTCTTTATCTTTAAGATTTAAGGTGATGACTTGAAAATTAAACATGATGCAAGAAACTGGAGCGGCGGTAATCCGCACAGGACCAGTAGAGGGAGAAGAGAATATTAAGAAACCGGAGCGGCGATAGTCCGCACAGGACCGGTGAAGGGAGAAGAGAATATTAAGAAACCGAAGCGGCGGTAGTCCGCACAGGACCGGTGAAGGAAGAAGAGAATTATTACTACATCTTTTTAAGCTCCAATAATCATATTTCTTTGCTTGTGATACATGGCCAAGTCTTTGACCTCTAGGATCTTTAGGTGATGGCATAAAATAAACATGCCATGCGTTGATTCTTTTAGCCATTATAAAATAAAGTGAGAGCATAAATTAAATATGAGATGCAACCTCTTTATTATCTTGAAAGATTAAGTGATGACTTGAAACATAAACATGAAATACAAGCTTGGAAAATACATCTTTCAAGTTCTAAACTAAAAATCTTTGTTTTAGCATCATAAAGCATTATTCTTTAAAGTTTTGCATCAAGTGGAATTTTCAAGCTTTAGAGGCCTTACTTGTGATGGATTTACAACCCACCCTCAAGGTCCTCATCATCAAGCCATCATCTTAGTTCCACCTAGGCCATATGGCCGAATTGGTTAAAGAAAAAAATGAAGAGGAAAACTAGAATGAAAAGCTAAGGTAAGTTCATAATTTCATTATTTTGAGCTAAAAACACAACTCCTCAAAGCATAGAAATAAATTTAGAAACTACTCCCTACCTAATCTGAGTTGAAGAAGAGGAAGAGAACTTGATTTCTTGAAGTGAAATGAAACAAAATCTCTTTGAAAAATTGAAGAAAGAATTCAGCCAAAGAGGAGGAAGAAAGAAAGTTTTTGGTGCTCCTAAAAACTAGTTATGGACAAAGCATTCCAAGACCACTCAAGCAAGCCTATTTATAGAAGATTTTGAGGCTTCTAATTGGCCAAAATGAGGAGGTAGTTGGCGGAATTTTGCTGGAGAAATAAGGGAGGAAAAATCATTTTAGACAAAGTTGTATGAAATTAAGGAATTATGTCTCTTATGGTGACATTTTGGCATTTTGTTTTAGTGCAACTTTTGGCAATAATTCAGCTGCATAATGGCATCAATAATTTCACCCATTACAGCCCAAAGAAGTGAAATTTGTGTGTTCCATGCATTATTTAGGTGTAGGCAAGGTATTCATGTAATTTAGAGAATTTACGGTTAAGGGCTTAAGTGAATTAGTAAGCAATTTGGGTGTTTTTGAGCAAGTTAGGGTTCTAATCAATCTAAATACATAATTTTGACTCTAGATTAATATTTAGAATTTAATAAGCTTTAATTTGAGCCTAATATTGCTTAGGTTTCGGTATACGAATCAACAATCCCGAAATTCGCAAAACTGCCCAAAAATAGGGGCAAAATCGTACTTTCACTTAAAAATTGCCTGAGGCCACCCGAGCTTAACCAGTGGTTAATCATGGCTTAAAAACAAATTTTAAAACATTTTAGTGAGGTTCGGGCTCAGTCGGCACGCACATCGGAGTTAAAACAAATTGGGCATTTTGGTCATTTTGCGCGTCGGAACTCAAAATTGAGATCCTTCTGCTCTATTAACACACATAACACAAACAACCCCTTATTATCATCAAAACATCCCCTTGAGAATAGGTGGGTCCCACGATCCTCATTTTCTGAGTAAAATAACTTCAGGGGCATTTTGGTCATTTTATACGTACCGAAATTCGGGATTTACGACTCTCACATGAATCGCTCCTAACCTCTCTTCTAATGTTATATTCCTTTATTGAGGATTGTTCGGCCTCAAATCTTATGTAATAATTACCTACAGTAATTCGGTAATTTCTAATGACAGTAAAAATTACAGTAAAAATTGGGGCGTTACAGGAAGTATGACATTTCGGTCTTGCCTTGGCATGTTTGCTACTATTTGATGATGTTTGATAGGTTAGAATGTGTATAAATTGATAAGAATTGGAATGGAGACTATTCTATGCTCGTGAGTTAAAAAGATAGTTTACTAGAAAACCGTAAAAGTTGAGAGTTTGCAAGTCTTTGACCCATTTAATGTTAGCTACTGCCAAAACTGTTTTAGTCTGATAAAATTCTGTTTAGGATTGTTTAAACATGGAAAACTTGGTAACCTTTGAGGTAAAATTGAATTTTAGCTCTTATAGGGAAGCTAGTAACTAGAAAATCGTAAAACGTGATTTCTAGGACTCTCTAGGATCAAACAATGGATTGTGTTTCGGCATGATTAAAAATGGTAGAAACATGTTATATTAAGTATATATGTGGAAGAAACACTTGTAACGCCCCGATTTTCTGTCTGAGAGAAAACGACCAAAATGCCCCTAAGGTCATTTTCTACCCGGAATTCGAAGATAGCCAGCCCGGCAGTCCTTGAAAGGTCATCTCAATGTTTAAGGGGGATTAGATGGTCCTTGAGTGATTTCGGAAACGAAAATCGTGTTTTTTGCAGTTTCGGGTCAAAATGACCAAAATAACCCTATAGCATTTTTACGCGGGTAAAGGTGCCGTTCGAGCCCAAAACTTTCCCCAAAGGTTTAAAATGACATTTTCATGTGTTTAAAAGTATCTGTTTAAGTCCCGGTGGTCCCGAGCAGTTTTGTGCAAGATTACGATTTTGCCCCAGGTATAGTACCAATTGAGCTTAATGATGTAATTAAGCAAACCTAAGCAATATTAGGCTCTAATCGAAGATTAATTAATTTCCATAATTAATCTAGAGTCAAAATAAGTTATTAAAGTTAATTAGAACATAAGATTGCTTAGATTAAACTCAAACCCCTTTTTAACTCAAGTCTCCAAAATATAGAATCTTGAATAGTATTTTCACAATTCATTCTCCATACTTCAAGAAGCCTACGATTTAATTGACAGCCTTGATTGAGTAGGGTTTGACCCCACTAATGGACAAGAATGCTCACTAATCATCCCTTAAATAGCCTTGATTATGTAACACCCTAGTAATTAACCAAATACACCTAGGTTGAATCTGATTAATGACTAGACTTTACTCCTTGCTTTGGTTCTTTCTTCATAATTTGAAAATACTTAGTGAAATTACGAGCCATTTTTTTTTTAAAAAAAAAACATAATTGAAAACGTGAGCCGAGTACAACGTGAACGAGTAAGCGGAGTATAATAAGACGTTTAAGAATATATCACATCATATCACTTTGGCTCCATCATATAACATCCATAAGCACATTATAACATATATTTACATATAATAACCTCACTCAAAGGGTGGGTTATAATCATACATCACTGTCTTATGCAAACCCATAAAAGAAAATATACATAAGGAAATGCATGCCCCTAAACTAGATAACTCCATAAGCCGGGAAGGTTATCCTAAAACTAGGGTGCATGAACACACATGAATCTACTAAGAACCTTCTATGGCCACTGTCCTGGAAATGGGGGAATAAATCCGATCCATCGATGAGCTCCTCGGGAGGGACACACGAGATGTACCAGTCAGTCGCATGGACGGCCTTCTTGCTAACCTCGGCTGAACAACTGTTTCCTCACTACCCTCTCATACACGTGTGGGAGTAGGAGCAGAGCTTTCAGAATATACATGAGTAGGAGTGTCCTCTGAAGGATCAATTTCGGAATATCTCGTCTCGGGAACATACTCTGGAAATCCATGGACAGCAGATGAAGCGGGATAAGAACGTAACATCCTTTCATCAAGTGGACGTGCATGTTCGAAAACCATTTCATCGCCATAGGGAGAAGTAGGAGAAAATCGATAACTAGGGACAGGATATGCAAATGGACGACCTATGCAAATAAAAATACGAATCACAAGACCTCCCTTCAAAATGATACGAGCGATGCACCGGATCATAGTGGAATTCCCAAGTAAGGGTATCAACGAACAGGACGAATGTCGCCATTTGAATCTGGAGACAATGACGGAAATAAAGAAAAGGGAGTGAGAATCTTGCTAAAGAATTCTCAGTAGGGTACCTCCTTCTACAGTGTCATCATCAAAGTCCCCAGGAACCTCGGGATTATTCTAAAATAGTGAGCATGCAAAGATTCATTTTAAGTTCGGACAAATACTTAACCGAGGTTCGTCAATTTTTAATCATGCGTCTTATAATGCATCATAATCTTAACATGTCATATTTACAATGAACTTTTCCTTTATCATTACATCATTTTCCTCATCATCATTATCAAAATAACATGCATAAAAGAACGTCATATAATACTAGCTACACATGGACACAGTGCACATATTTCATTTCTTTAGTGCCTTAGGTGACTTAAAATCTTATCATCATCATTATTTTCCTTGGGCCACCCTATACTCCACCCTTTTGGGAGTAATTTAGGTTATGAGCTCATACTTTACTAGTCGTCACTAGCATATACTTATCCCTTTTGATAAGCTAAAGTCCCGACTCTACCCTTTTGAGAGAACGGGTTAGGGGGCTAAAATCATCTTTTCACCACCTATAGTCTGATGGTTCCAAAGGATCATTTTCTTATAAGTTTAAGTCACCATTAAATCTTTGCATGTTATATCACAATACAATTCATAAACATCATAGCATTTTCTCATTTATAGTCTTAAGCTAGAATAATATATATCAACTATAATCATGCATCTGGGAGATTCCCAGGAAAGAGAGGTGGGTCACAATGGACACGCTTAAATACCAAGTCTTTCCTTAGCCAGAACCTTTCCAAATTACACTTTTACAATGATACACTTTCTTCTAGCAACAAAGGTAAATTTTACATAATAAAGAATATTTCATGCATAAGCATTCTCATTATTTGCAACAGCAACTATAACATGCAAGCCAGGAAATCATTCAATGATATCAAGTACTTAATAAGCATCCAATACTTACATAGAATTATCAATTATAGAACTAATTAGTTATGCACCTAAGGGATTTATTACCATCCTTACGATTATTTATAGGCCTTACGAACACTATTAAATCAAATGGGGTAGCATAGATGGTAAGTTGTTCCTAAGGTTTTACGGTATGCTAGAAGTTATGTTTTAAATCCTTTCTTGTTACCAGCGTTCCCTATGATGCTGAAATTGGTTACTAAACCAATTATGAATCATTCTCCCTTATTTAAACATAATAAAACCTGGTTCTTATCGTTGCTAAAGATTCTGGATAGAATGCATAAATTTCATTCCCTAGAGTTCTAGAAATCTTATTTTTATGGTTTTCTAGTTGCTAAGTTCATTTTTAGTGTTCGGGCTCAGTCGGCACGCACATCGGAGTTAAAACAGCCGCAGGGGCGTTTTGGTCATTTCGCGCGTCGGAACTCAAAATTGAGATCCTTCTGCTCTATTAACACACATAACACAAACAATCCCTTATTATCATCAAAACATCCCCTTGAGAATAGGTGGGGCCCACGATCCTCATTTTCTGAGTAAAATAACTTTAGGGGCATGTTGGTCATTTTATACGTACAGAAATTCGGGATTTGCGACTCTCGCATGAATCGCTCCTAACCTCTCTTCTAATGTTATATTCCTTTATTGAGGATTGTTCGGCCTCAAATCTTATGTAATAATTACCTATAGTAATTCGGTAATTTCTAATGACAGTAAAAATTGGGGCGTTATATTACTCCCCTTCTTAAAAAGAATTTCGCCCCGGAAATTCGTTATCTGGGAACAACTCGGGGTATTGTGCTTTCATGTTTGATTCCAGCTCCCATGTAAGTTCTTCGGTTTCACCCTGTCCCCATGCTACTTTGACCAGGGGTACAGCCTTGTTCCTTAACTGCTTAACTCCTCGGTCGACGATTCGCGTGGGTAGTAAGTTAAATGTCAGGTTATCTCTTAATTGTACATGTTCTGGCTCTAGTACATGACTCGGGTCAGATTGATACTTTCTTAACTAAGAAACATGGAAAACATCATGAAGGTTGGATAGACTCGGGGTTAGGGCTATACGGTAGGCTACAGGTCCTACTTTGGTAAGGATTTCAAACGGACCAAGAAATCTGGGGCTCAATTTCTTTACTTTTATTGCTCGGCCTATGCCTGTGGTGGGGGTGATCCTTAGGAACACGTGGTCCTCTTCTTGAAAATCTAGTGGTTTTCGCCGCTTGTCCGCATAGTTTTTCTGTCGACTTTGAGCAGTAAGAATCTTATCCCTAATCTTCTTGATTTGTTCCGTTGTTTCCCTCACAATATCAGGTCCGAGTAAACTTTGCTCTCCGGGTTCATACCAACATAAGGGAGATTGACATTTCCGTCCATAGAGGGCCTCATACGGTGCCATACCGATACTTGCATGATAACTGTTGTTATATGCAAATTCAATCGATGTGTGTACTTATCCCAACTTCCCCTTTGATCTAAAACACATGCCCTCAACATATCCTCCAAGGTTTGGATAGTTCTTTCAGATTGACCATCTGTTTGGGGGTGATAGGCCGTGCTTAGACACAGCTTTGAACCAGACGCCTTTTGAAAGGCCCCCCAAAATCGTGACGTAAACCGCGGATCCCGGTCCGAGATTATCATCGACGGCACCCCATGTAACCTCACTATCTCCTGAATATATAATTGTGCTAACCTATCCAAGGAATAAGTCACCTTAATAGGTAAAAAATGGGTTGACTTCGTCAATCGATCCACGATTACCCATATGGTATCATGATTCATTTGGGTCCTCGGTAATCCAGTCACAAAATCCATGGAGATACTATCCCACTTCCACTCAGGGATCGACAGAGGTTGCAGCATTCCAGAGGGTTTTTGGTGTTCAATCTTCACCTTTTGACACACCAAGCACTTACTCACCCATGTGCACACATCTTTCTTCATTCCAGGCCACCAGAACATCTTCTTCAAATCTTGATACATCTTGGTGGCACCAGGATGCAGGGTAAAATGGCTCTTATGGGCTTCCTCCAAAATATATTTTCGGAGGTCACCATTAGCAGGTACACATATTCGACCTTTAAACCTCCATAAATCGTCCATTCCTTGGGTAAAACCTATCAACTTTCCTGCCTTCACTGCCCCTAAAGTCTCTTGGAACTCAGCATCGTCCCCTTGAGCTTGAACAATCCTTTCTTTGAACTCACTTGTCACTCTAAGATGACAAGCTCTGATGCCCTTAGTGGTCAAAGTCATTCCTAGGTTTAAGTCCCTAAATTGCTCAATCAATTCAACCTCCTTTACCATCAAATGGGACACTTGTAAAGACTTTCTACTCAAAGCATCAGCTACAACATTAGCTTTACCAGGATCGTAGTTCAATCCAAAATCATAATCTTTCAAGAACTCCATCCATCGCCTTTGCCTCATGTTTAGCTCTTTTTGATCAAAGAGATATTTCAAACTCTTATGATCGGAAAACACCTCAAACTTAACTCTATATAAATGGTGTCTCCAAATCTTTAGAGCAAACACAACGGCAGCTAACTCAAGGTCATGGGTAGGGTAGTTTGCCTCATGTGGCTTGAGTTGTCTTGATGCATAGGCCACCACTTGCCTATCTTGCATCAATACACAACCTAAACCCTTTTTCGAAGCATCACAATACACCTCGAAAGGCACATTGGGGTCGGGTAACACTAAAACAGGGGTCGAGGTTAGCTTGTGTTTTAACTCTTGAAAGCTCTTTTCACACTCCGGGGTCCATGAAAAAGGGGTGTTCTTCCTAGTCAGCTTGGTCAAAGGTAGGGAAATCTGGGAAAATCCCTTAATAAATCGACGGTAATAACCGGCTAAACCCAAAAAGCTCCTTACTTGATTCTGGTGGTTGGTCTTTTCCAGTTTACTACCGCTTCTACCTTACTAGGATCTACAGCAATTCCTTTCTTAGATACTACATGCCCTAAAAATTTCACCTTATCCAACCAAAACTCACACTTGGAAAACTTGGCATATAGTTTCTTTTCCTTTAAGATCTCCAGTACTATGGTTAGGTGGCATTCATGCTCCTCATGGGTCTTAGAATATATGAGAATGTCATCTATAAAGACAACCACAAACCGATCCAAATAGGGTCGAATGATCCTATTCATGTAATCCATAAAAATAGCTGGAGCATGGGTTAACCCAAAGGACATTACTGCAAACTCAAAATGGCCGTATCGAGTGCGAAAGGCCGTTTTAGGTATGTCTTCATCTCTCACTCTAATTTGATGGTAGCCTGACCTCAAATCTATCTTAGAAAACACTACCGCACCTTTCAGTTGGTCCATCAAATCATCGATCCTAGGCAGAGGATACTTGTTTTTCACCGTTACTTTATTCAACTGCTTATAATCTACACACATCCTCATACTCCCATCCTTTTTCTTTACAAACAACACAGGGGCTCCCTAAGGTGATGCACTAGGCCTAACAAACTTTTTCTCCAATAAATCTTCCAATTGAGTTTTTAACTCGGTCAATTCTAATGGGGACATCCTGTATGGGGCTATGGATATAGGTCCCGCACCCGGAAGCAACTCTATGGAAAACTCTATCTCTCTCTTGGGGGGAAACTCTGGTACCTCATCTGGAAATACTTCAGGATAATTTCTTACTATTGGTATCTCATCGATACTTTGCTCAAAGCCTACATCACTAGCGGCTAAGAAAATGTAACCTTTACTCTCACCCTTACCACAATCCATTTCCACAGCAGTTATGTAAAGACTTATGGGTTTCTTAGGTTCAATAGGAACAGGAAGAAAAGTGATGGTTTTCTCATAACAGTTTAACAGTACACGGTTGGCCTCAAGCCAATCCATGCCAAGAATCGCATCTAAACCTCGCATGGGTAAGCAAATAAGATCTAAAACAAAGGATCTATTATCTATAATAAAACCACAATCTAAACAACATTTACAAGTCCTAACGGGTTTTCCAGTCGGGGTAGAAACAATAAGGTCAAAAGGAAGCTCAGTCATAGGTAAATTAAGGCTTTTAACACATGAATGGGAGATAAAAGAATGAGAAGCGCCAGAATCATATAGTACAATTAAGTCTTTACCATGCATATTACCCTTACCTTCCACGAGATTTCGTGACTTCGTTGTTTCTTCAGCATTAACAGTAAATACCCTTCCCTGGTATTGCGGCTTGGGATTGGGGGTTGGCGGGTTCCTTTCCGTGCATTCTCGGGAGTAATGACCTGGTTTTCCACACCGATAGCACACATTTGTTCCGGCTCGACATGGCATGCTCCCATGATTCTTGCCACACTTGGGACATTCCATGGATGGCGCAGGCCGTGGAGGTACTGTTAGACCTCTTTGTGGTGCTTTCCCTTTATTGTTGTTATTGTTGTTGTTGCGATTGTTACTGGGGTTATTGTTGTAGCGGTTGTTATTATAGCGGTTGTTGTTGTTTGGCCTTCCTTGTTGAAAATTTCTTTGTGGCCCTTGTGGTCTTGATTGAGGGGGAAATAGAGGTCGATTCTGCCTCTTGAACTGCTGACTTTGAGGTGTCAACTTTTTGGTAATATTATCTGACTTTGGGGTGCTTAGTTTTCTCTGACCTTCTTCAATAATCCGACATTTGTTAACTAGGGTAGAGAAATCCCTAATCTCCAAATGTGCAACTGCCATATTAAGTTCCGCCTTCAACCCTGACTCGTATTTAATGCATTTCCAGTACTCATCAGGATTTCCTTGGTACATTCTTGAGAACTTAATGAGTTCTTCAAATCTGGCAGTGTACTGGGCCACATTCATATTCCCCTGGACAAGTTGCATGAATTCAATGTCCTTGGCATTTCTAACTGACTCTGGAAAGTACTTTTCGTAAAAATGGACCTTGAATAGTTCCCAATCAATGTCCACGTCGGTCGTCTCCAGGAGTCTTCGAACACCTGTCCACCAGAAACTGGCATCACCCTCAAGCATATGAGTAGCGAAGGTGACCTTTTGCTCCTCCGAGCATGGGACTACAGCAAAGACCTTCTCAATATTCCGAACCATTCATATGCAATATTTGGATTCAGGGTCCCCTTGAAAACTGGTGGGTTCGTCTTACGAAACTCCCCGAAACGGGCATGTTCAGGAATCTCATGTCCTTTATTCATATTGGCTTGACGATCCTGATCCATTCGTTCCATCATCATTCTCATGGTCCTCGCTACGTCGCGGAGTGCTTCGGTTGTCTTGTTGTCTTGATTATTCTGTGCTGCGCTCCTAGTCTGTTGTCGACGTGCCATTGGTCCCTAAACACACAAAACAACAACATTGAGGTGATCAGGCCCAATATTCCATGCAAAGTGAGCAAGTTACCATGGCACTTTCAACATACAGTAGTCATGTATTTCTAATCCTCAAGCTCATCCTAATGATAAGCATCTACACATGACGTCACTAACGTATTATGCTTTAAAAGCATAGCCAGTCCAATCCTCAGGCTCCATGAGAATCGAACTGCTCTGATACCAAAATGTAACACCCTAGTAATTAACCAAATACACCTAGGTTGAATCTGATTAATGACTAGACTTTACTCCTTGCTTTGGTTCTTTCTTCATAATTTGAAAATACTTAGTGAAATTACGAGCCATTTTTTTTTAAAAAAACATAATTGAAAACGTGAGCCGAGTACAACGTGAACGAGTAAGCGGAGTATAATAAGACGTTTAAGAATATATCACATCATATCACTTTGGCTCCATCATATAACATTCATAAGCACATTATAACATATATTTACATACAATAACCTCACTCAAAGGGTGGGTTATGATCATACATCATTGTCTTATGCAAACCCATAAAAGAAAATATACATAAGGAAATACATGCCCCTAAACTAGATAACTCCATAAGCCGAGAAGGTTATCCTAAAACTAGGGTGCATGAACACATATGAATCTACTAAGAACCTTCTATGACCACTGTCCTGGAAATGGGGGAATAAATCCAATCCACTGATGAGATCCCTCGGGAGGGGACACACGAGATGCACCAGGCTGGGGTCACATGGACGGCCTTCTTGCTAACCTCGGCTGAACAACTGTTTCTTCACTACCCTCTCATACACGTATGGGAGTAGGAGCAGAGCTCTCAGAATATACATGAGTAGGAGTGTCCTCTGAAGGATCAGTTTCGGAATATCTCGTCTCGGGAACATACTCTGGAAATCCATGGACAACAGATGAAGCGGGATAAGAACGTAACATCCTTTCATCAAGTGGACGTGCATGTTCAAAAACCATTTCATCGCCATAGGGAGAAGTAGGAGAAAATCGATAACTAGGGACAGGATGTGCAAATGGACGACCTATGTACATAAAAACACGAACTGTGCACCTCCCTTCAAAATGATACGAGCGATGCACCGGATCATAGTGGAATTCCCAAGTAAGGGTATCAACGAACAGGACGAATGTCGCCATTTGAATCTGGAGACAATGAGGGAAATAAAGAAAAGGGAGTGAGAATCTTGCTAAAGAATTCTCAGTAGGGTACCTCCTTCTACAGTGTCATCATCAAAGTCCCAGGAACCTCGGGATTATTCTAAAATAGTGAGCATGCAAAGATTCATTTTAAGTTCGGACAAATACTTAACCGAGGTTCGTCAATTTTTAATCATGCGTCTTATAATGCATCATAATCTTAACATGTCATATTTACAATGAACTTTTCCTTTATCATTACATCATATTCCTCATCATCATTATCAAAATAACATGCATAAAAGAACGTCATATAATACTAGCTACACATGGACACAGTGCACATATTTCATTTCTTTAGTGCCTTTGGTGACGACTTAAAATCTTATTCATCATCATTATTTTCCTTGGGCCACCCTATACTCCACCCTTTTGGGAGTAATTTAGGTTATGAGCTCATACTTTACTAGTCGTCACTAGCATATACTTATCCCTTTTGATAAGCTAAAGTCCCGACTCTACCCTTTTGAGAGAACGGGTTAGGGGGCTAAAATCACCTTTTCACCACCTATAGTCTGATGGTTCCAAAGGATCATTTTCTTATAAGTTTAAGTCACCATTAAATCTTTGCATGTTATATCACAATACAATTCATAAACATCATAGCATTTTCTCATTTATAGTCTTAAGCTAGAATAATATATATCAACTATAATCATGCATCTGGGAGATTCCTAGGAAAGAGAGGTGGGTCACAATGGACATGCTTAAATACTAAGTCTTTCCTTAGCCAGAACCTTTCCAAATTACACTTTTACAATGATACACTTTCTTCTAGCAACAAAGGTAAATTTTACATAATAAAGAATATTTCATGCATAAGCATTCTCATTATTTGCAACAGCAACTATAACATGCAAGCCAGGAAATCATTCAATGATATCAAGTACTTAATAAGCATCCAATACTTACATAGAATTATCAATTATAGAACTAATTAGTTATGCACCTAAGGGATTTATTACCATCCTTATGATTATTTATAGGCCTTAAGAACACTATTAAATCAAATAGGGTAGCATAGATAGTAAGTTGTTCCTAAGGTTTTACGGTATGCTAGAAGTTATGTTTTAAATTCTTTCTTGTTACCAGTTTTCCCTATGATGCTGAAATTAGTTACTAAACCAATTATGAATCATTCTCCCTTATTTAAACATAATAAAACCTGGTTCTTATCGTTGCTAAAGATTCTGGATAGAATGCATAAATTTCATTCCCTAGAGTTCTAGAAATCTTGTTTTACGGTTTTCTAGTTGCTAAGTTCATTTTTAGTGTTTGGGCTCAGTCGGCATGCACATCGGAGTTAAAACAGCCGCAGAGGTGTTTTGATCATTTCGCGCGTCGGAACTCAAAATTGAGATCCTTCTACTCTATTAACACACATAACACAAACAATCCCTTATTATCATCAAAACATCCCCTTGAGAATAGGTAGGGCCCATGATCCTCATTTTCTGAGTAAAATAACTTCAGGGGCATTTTGGTCATTTTATACGTACAAAAATTCGGGATTTGCGACTCTCGCATGAATCGCTCCTAACCTCTCTTCTAATGTTATATTCCTTTATTGAGGATTGTTCGGCCTCAAATCTTATGTAATAATTACCTACAGTAATTCGGTAATTTCTAATGACAGTAAGAATTGGGGCGTTACAGATTACCTATCATTTCACTCACACACTTCACTACAAACTCCTAATCTTAAGACTAATCAAAGATACACCTAAACACATCACTAGCCCACAAATTAATGAAACAATTTCCTCCCCTTGGATTCCCAAAAGTGGCGCCACCTCATCCCACACAATGCATCACATGTTTGTTCACTCACACACTCAAAGAAGCATGCTACACCATGCCTAAACCCATGCCTTACACCTTACCTTGAAATGACATAGCCAATAGGTATTTTTCTCCCTCTTTCTTTGCCTAAAATGGTGCCACTTCTCCCTCCCATTCTCACCTCTCATGTTTCATTTCCTCTATAAATAAACACCCAAGGAGCTTGCTAGAACCTTTACTCATTTCTCTCGCACCCCCAAGTACTTTCTTTCTCTCAAGCTTTAAGGAGTCCTTCTTCTTTTTCCTCTTCTTCTTCCTCTTCAAGAGCAAGTCCTCTCTCAATCAAGGAAAACACATCCAAGGTAGGGAGTTATACAGAGTTATGTCATTCCTTTCCTTGTATAGCTTTTGTTTTGAAATGAAAAAGTATTAGTTCTTCTTTTCTTCTCTTTTTCTTTCTTTTTCGGTTCTTGGTTTCCTTTTTCTTCCTTTTTAATTTCGGCCATAATGGCCTATTTTGGAAGAAAAACCATGGCTTGATGATGAGGTTTCAAGATAATGGACTCATGATTATCCTTGGAGAAACCTCTAAAGCTTGAAACTTGGTTTTGATCTTAACATATTTTGGTTATTCCTTTTTCTTTTCTTGAAACAAGTTTCGTTTCCTTTTCTTTCTTTCCCTTTTGATTTTAGTTTCTTTTTCCTTTCCTTTGCAAAGATTTCGGTTCCCTTTTCCTTTGCTTTGCTTTTGTTTCTCAAAGAAAGGTTGTTAGTTATTTTGATCTCTTGATCCATTTTCTTGAGCTTGATGATGATGTTCAAACCATAAGGTTTCTTTGACACCTTGGTACAAAGAACTCTAAAGTTCACTTTATCTTGCTATGATAAGTTTGGGTTAAGGTTTAAGTTCCTTTAAAGTCTTACAAGAGTTTTAGTGAAGAATGTAAAATGAACTTGCATTCATATTTATTCTCCTTGCCTAGGATATTTACTTTTGAGCTAATCACCTAAAACGTAAAGATTAAAACAAGAGTTGCATTTTCATATCACCTAACAATTAATCTCGAAGCTCGCCTATTTCGACCTTAAAGTCGATTGTTGTGGAGCCTAGAGCACTAAAATAAAGAATTGGACTTGTAGTCATATTTACTTTCCTTGTCTAGCATATTTATATTTCAAGTCATCACTTAAATCCTAAAAGATAAAATGAACTTGCACATTTACTTCAAGTCTTGCATATTTACTTTCAAGTCTTGCATATTTATTTTCAAGTCTTGCATATTTATATTCCTAGCACCTCATGTTTATATTTCAAGTTCTTGCATCTCATATTTACTTTGAAGCTCTCACTTTACTTTGTAATGAAGAATAAAATGGAATGCATAGCATGTTTACTTTTTGTCATCACTTAAAAATCCTAGAGCTCAAAGACTTTCCCTTTTATCTCA
Source organism: Dalbergia cochinchinensis (assembly GCA_031216125.1). NCBI lineage: Eukaryota > Viridiplantae > Streptophyta > Magnoliopsida > Fabales > Fabaceae > Dalbergia > Dalbergia cochinchinensis. The sequence continues at coordinate 7,551,928 of CM062376.1, forward strand.
AGCTAAAGTTTGGTTATGGAAGCACTCCCTTGAATGCACAATTCAGCCATGTGATGATGATGAGCTTGGTATGAGTTTCATCCAGTCACAAGTGTCCATAATCTATGTCTTAGGATTCCCTTAAGCATAGGAGAACTCAAAGAATATTTCAAGTATGATTTTACGTTTTTAAATTCTAATCTTGGGCCAACTCAAATGGTTGTTGCCCTTGTTTAGAGTTAGGTGTCATTAGGTCCAAGTAAAAAGAAAAAGGAACCACAAGGATAAAAGGTAAGGTGGAAAGGAATATAGCAGCTCTATCTGGACAGTGTAAAAGAACATAGTTGGGTACCAGCCAATCCATGCCTAAAATTACCTCTAAACTAGATAAAGGAAGACAAACTAAGGTAGTAGTAAACTCTCTAGTACCTATCTGAAAAGGAAGGTTCATGCATGTATAACAAATCGTAATGGGACCAGCAGTACGAGTGGACACAAGGAGATCATGAGGTAATTCAGACATTGATAACTGTAACTTCTATACATAGTCATGGGATATGAAAGAATGAGTGGCACCCGTATCATACAGTATATCTAGGGTGTTACCATTTATTTCACACTTACCTTTGATCAAATCAGAAAATTAAGAAGCTTCTTTGGCACTTATAGTAAAAACACGTCCATGTTATTGTGGCCTGGAGATGAACTACTGCCCTTTCTTATTGGGGCACTCGAATATCTTATGTCCTGGTTTCCCACAGCAGTAACAAACAACTTGAGTTGTCCATCAAGGCTTGTTACCATGATGCTTTCCATATTTAGGGCACTCTCATCCTATTTCTGGTCTTGGGGATTGAAGTTGTTTTCCTCTGTTGTTATTGGTGTTGTTGTTAGGTAGATATTTTCTCCTAGACTGATTAACAGGTTTGAATCAGGGGGCTTGTGGTGCTAATCCTCTCCTAGCATTGTGTAACACCCTCCTAATTACCATATTTTACTCGAGTATCAACACAGTAATTAGAAAAGTATTACTTACATTCACAATCTATACTAGTTGAAAATAATTGAAATCAAATAATTCAAACACATATATGGCTAAACTCGTATATACATATATAAACATCATTTTTAAGTTTGCAAAATGTACATCGTACTGATACTACACTGGTTAACTTCTAAGCTCATCAGGAACTCAGTTCACAAAAGGAAGGAACACCTCCAGTATCTAATCTAACCTGCTCAAAGTTGAGGTCTAGCAAAATTTTGTACAAATAGAAATAAACCCCACAATATTTAATACGATTAATCTGCAGGTTAGCAGGTCACTAGTACTAAACTACCACTATATACATATCATGAGTCCCTGAAGATCTCACGTCCTACTAGATGAAACCATTGGCTATCGGTATGATAGCCTCACCTCCGCCCAGGGCATCAGGACCCTCTGGTGGGTCTGAGTCTAAAAACGAGGATGAAGAGGGATCATCTGCTGGAGCGAGTGCTGGTGGTGCAGGTGGGACATCAAATATCACTGGGTGTGCCAAGTGGAGAGGCACACCATCATAAGGGAAAACAGGGTCAAAGTCAGCTGTGAATACTGATGTACTAAAAGAGCGGCCGAAAAACACATAGACACGAACTTGCTAGTAACCTACTACATACAGAGAGTCGAGAGCAGGATCATAATGCTACACCTACTGTGGCGAGTCAAGGTAAAATACTAGTGACAGCATCTGCTGGATCTGATTAACACAAGTAAATGCAACCGTAGGGATGAGAATATTATAAAATCCTTAGTAGGGTATTCCCCCAGGTATGATGTGAAACACAATTGATAAGCTCATTCATGTAGGAATACACATGCAAAACTATGTGTATCAATATCAAGGCATATACATCATGTAAAATCAAGTACAAGTATAATAATAATTCGTGCATTGTTCTTTTTCTTATTAATATACGGAAGGCTTAATCTCACATCAAGTGATGTCTGTAGTGGAATCACTCCACAAGAACTATTGACCATTAGGACATGAGCTCATTCCTATATGTCGATACGTCTACTGACTCATCAAATTCCCAGGAAAGCTCTTACTTTTGTCGTTCCCGTTCAACTACATAAGCCTTGTCTCCATTTTCCCCATATGTTAAAAATTGCACAACTAAAAGTCATGTTATTTTTCTTTTCTTTTCCTTTATTCTCACAATAATCACATAGTGTACTTCTCTTTTCAAAGGCCTGCTTAGATCACAGGTAGGCATACAATTATGTTGGAGTCTCATCCATATCTCATCAACATTTCTTTCAAACAATTAGCATGCATTAACATGATATATACTTGCATCTAAAGCCATTCTGACCATTTTCAGCAATCAGCAGATTTATCACTCTAGAATTCAAAATTAATTTCCCTATCAAACAGCAAATTTAAGAGCCATAAAAATTCTCTATGACACGTCAATGAGTCTAAAAGGCCCTGTACAAATTTCCAAACAAACGGTATTCTCTAACCTTATCAAATAAATTTTGCAAATTTGGTGGTTAGAGACCACTTGTTCACAGCTTAGATCAGGACTCTCATAATTTTCGACCCCACCAATTTATTAAATCAACTCAAAATAAAATTCACAGTTACAATTCAATGTGTTATCAGCTTCTCATAAAATTTTCAAAGAATAAATCCATCGTTTACTATGATAATAAAATCACACAATTTTACTGCCTCAGCTTCAACATTTCAGGCAGCATAGTCACAACTTCGGTTCTTGAATTTTTAAACACAGAAAAAGTACCCAGAATGACCCCAAATTTTTACTAGAGACTCCCTAACATGTTAAATACATCCTATAAAATTTTCAACTGAATCCAAGATCTCTAGATATACCAGAAAATTTGACAAAATTTGCTGCTTGCTTCAAACCGGGATTTTCCAGCAACAATGTTCAAGAATCATGAATTTTTTTCAAGCAGAGAAAATCGTTCACATAACCCAAGGAAAATCATGGGGTTGTATTAGGATGTTACCTTCAACATACAATTTTTATAGCTTATAAAACTGAACACAATTGCACCAGAAAATTTGTCAACAAGTTCTGCCTTGTTGAAATCCAAAAATCCAGCAAACTAATTCCAAGTCTCTCTTGATGAAAATGATTTTTCCACAATACCAAACACTCCACCAAAATTCATACATATGATTAACCAATAAAATCAGAAATTTTAGGACAAAACCAATCAGAATTTTCAGAGGAAATTTTGATTAAAAGAGGACAAATAAACCCTACCCTTGGAAGCTAATGCTTCTTTAGCTTTTGTATACTTCAAGATAGATGTTCTCCACCCCAAAACTCTTGAAACACACTTAGATCCTCCACTAATCAGTGCTGAGTAAGGTATTAAAGTGAGGTTTTGAAAAATCTAATCGGTTATATTTGTGGAGGTTGAAGTGTAGAACAAGTTTGCTTAAGGAAGTTTTTGATTCTAGCAAGATTTGGTCTAGGATTTTGGAGGTTGAAATTCAAGGTTAGCAAAGGTTTTTAGATGAAGAAGGAATGAGTTTTCTACTGCTCTTCACTTGGCCGAGGATGATAATGAAAAAGATGAGATTAGGTGGGTTAAATATATCTATTAAGGAGTGTTTTGATTGATTGAAAAATAAAATATAATTTCTTTCCATTAAAAGGGTTTAAAATCAATGGCTAGGATTTGATCTTTCATCCAAGATGAAATCCTAGCCATTCACTTGGTATTCAAGTGGATATACTTCATTATTTGTAGATATTAACTAGTTTTCGGTGTTAGAAATCGAACATCGAAATTTTAGTTAACGAGCGAAACAATGTACCCAAAAAATCAAACATTGCCCGAAAAATAATTTCAGGTATAAAATCATTATTCCTACCTATTTCTAAACATAATCTTATAATTTCTCAATTTTGGGCATCTCCAGGGCCCAATTCTAGGATTTTGGCTGTCCCGGCGGACCTGTGGGGCCCACAAGACATTATTCACATTTTTTTTTTTGCTTCCTTGAGTCAGTCTCATCATTTCCACATCTATCAACATCTTAAAATTCTCATTAATAAAACCTCATTTAATTTCTAAAAAGAATCGGGTATTACACATTGCCTTGTGCATACTTCAAACTTGCTAGCTTCTTGTTGGACTCTTCTAAACGCCGGCATTTATTTACCAAGGTAGGATAATCTCTGCTCTCCAAGAGACTTACAGCTGCTTCTATATCATCACGTAGACCCCCTTCATATTTCATGCAATTCTAGGCTTCATCTGGGTCACGCTAGTAAATTGTAGAAAACTTGTAGAGCTCTTTGAATTTGTTGGTATACTCTGCTACACTCATAGGTCCTTGTTTAAGAGCTATAAACTCCAACTCTTTTGCATTTCTCACAAAAGCAGGGAAGTACTTATGGTAGAAAGCCTCCTTGAAAATATCCTAGGTAACTTTAATCTGGGAAGCTTCAAATAATCCCCTAGTGCCAACCCACCAGAATTCTGCATCTGTTTCTAGTATATAGGTGGCAAAAGCCACCTTTTGGATTTCTGTGCAAGGCAAAACTGGGAAAATCTTATCCATGGCCTTAATCCATTCTTCTGCTTTTATAGGGATTGAAAGCTCCTCGAAATGGCGAGGGGTTTGCTTTCCTAAATTCAGCAAATTTTTTATATTCCCCATCCACTTCATTTCCTCCTGGGTTACCAGCCGGGTTTGGTTCCTTGTTATGATTCAGTCTTTCCATCATTCGGTTAGCAACCACAGCTTGTTCTCTCATTGTCGTGGCCATCTCACAAAAAGTATTCATCATGTAGCCTTCATTTCCGGCTCCACTCCTAGTACGCCGATTTGAAGTCATTGATTCCTATCACACCAAACAAAATATTGAGTTGATTAGGCTCAATACCAAGTTAAGTGTGGCAGTAACCCACAACATTCTCAATCAGTAGACACACACATATATAGAATCATAATGCATGATAATTACTGAGGAAACATAGCCAGTCCAATCTTCATGCTTATAGGATAGTCCGGCTCTGATACCATAATGCAACACCCTCCTAACTACCATGTTTTACTTGAGTGTTAACACAGTAATTAGAAAAGTATTACTTACATTCATAATCTATACTAGTCGAAAGAAATGAAATAAAGTAATTTAGATGCATATGTTACTAAACTCGTATATATATATATATATATATATATATATATATATATATATATATGTGTGTGTGTGTGTGTGTGTGTGTGTGTGTGTGTGTGTGTGTGTGTGTGTGTGTGTATGAACATCAATTTTAAGTTTGCAAATGTACATCGTACTAGGAAACAAACTAGTTAACTTCTAAGCTAGTCAGGAACTTAGTTCACAAAAAGAAACAGCTCCAGTATCTATTCTAGCCAGCTTAGAGTTGAGGCCCAACAAAATTTTATACAAACAGAAATGGACCTCACAATATGTAACAGGATCAATCTACAGGCTAGCGGGTTTCTAGCGCTAAATTACCACTATATACAAGTCAGGAGTCCTTGAAGATCTCACATCCTACTGGATGAAACTATTGGCCATTGCTATGATAGCCTCACCTCTGCTAGGGGCATCAGGACCCTCAGATGGGTCTGAGCCTGAAGACAAGGATGGCGAGGGAGCATCTGCTGGAGGGGGTGCTGGTGATGTATGCGAAATATCAAATATCACTAGGTGTGCCATGTGGAGAGGCATGCTATCATAAGGAAAAGTAGGGTCAAAGTCAGCTGTAAATACAGAAGTACTAAAGGAATGGCCAAAAAATACATGAACAAGGACTTGTGAATAACCAACTGCATAAAGAGAGTCGAGAACAGGATCATAATGCCATACCTACTGTGGCAAGTCAAGGTAAAACACTGGAGACGACATCTGTTAGATCTGAATAATGCAAAATGAATACAGTCGCAGGGATGAGAATGTTATAAAATTCTCGGTAGAGTACTCCCTCAAATGTAAACAAAATATAACCTGTAAATTCATTCATATAGGAATCATCATGCTAAATCATATGCATAAATATTAATGTACAAAATTCATGTAAAGTCAAATGCAAAATGGTACTAATCATGTGTTTTTCTCTTGTAATCCATAGAATTCAATATAGTGTAGTTGTCTCTTTTCATTAACATAGGGAAGGCTTAGTTTCACAACGAGTGGTATCTATAGTGGATGACAACATAATGAACAATAGACTGCTAGGGAATGAGCTCATTCCTATACGTGATTATCGGACTTCATTTTTTTTCCATTTTCGAATCATACACAGTTCTATTTCTAGCCGATACATCTATCGACTCACAAAATTCTCAAGGGAGTCCTTATTTTTGCCTCCCCTCTTTGACCCGCATAAGCGTTGTCTCTGTTTTCCCCATATGTTAAAACATACACGGTTAAAATTCACATATTTTCTTGTGCCATAATTATATAACCGCACCATGTACTTTTCTTTTTTTTTTTCCAAGGCATGCTTACATTACCTGTAGGCATTCAATTACATCGGAGTCTTATTCATGGCTCATAAAAAAATCTTTAAAGTAGCTAGCATGTATTCGTATAACAAATACTTGGACTAAATGTCATTCTATCATTAATTTAAGACATTCTCACCATTCCAGCATCTTGATAGATTTACCATTTCAGTAACGACATTTAATTTCTCTACCAAATGGCCAATTCAAGGGCCACAAAAATTCCCCATGACACCTCAATGTGTCTAAAAGGCTTTGTAAAATTTTCATAGCAACCACAATTCTCTAACCATATTAACTAAATTATACAAGTTTAGTGGTCAGAGACCACTTATTCACAGCTTAGAACAGGATTCTTATACATTTTAACCCTAGCAAATGATTGAATCAATTCAAGAGAAAAATTACGGTTCTACTTCAAGATATTGTCCACACTTTGTAATGATTCCAAAGGAAAAATCAATCATTTTCTATGGTAACAAAATTTGACAAATTCACGACTTGATTCAAGAGTTCAGGTAGCATAGGTACTAGTTCGGTCTTAGATTTTTTTTAAGGCAATATAAGTCAAAATCAGAGCTCAAGAAAATTAATGGAACTAGACTAAGATGTTGGATAAAACCTATAATTCTTCTAGCTCATAAAAATACTACAATAAAGTCAGAAAAATCATGATCATACACTGCCTGTAAGAAAATAAAAAGTCCAGCAAGTATCACTCAACATCTTTTTGGCAAAATTGATTTTTCCACAACACCAAACTAATACACCTATGCAAATACATCAATATCTAGGTATAATATCACATAAAAACCAGATTTTATCACATTGAAATAGGCAAAAATCAGCAAGAATAGAAATTAAAAAAATAAGACATAAAAACCCTACTTTGAAAGCTTTTGAGCTCGATGCTCTAAAGGATGCTCTACTTGATTTCTCTTCACTTTGAGGGCTCCTAATCAAACACCAAACCTCCTCTAAATAGTGAGGAAGTGAGGGATCAAAGTGAGAATTGGTGGAGAATGCAAATTTCAATCGGTTATGTTTGTAAGTATTGAGGTGTGGAATAATTTTAGTAAAAGAAACTTTTGATTTTAACAAGGTTTGGCTTAGGATTTTTGAGGCTGAAGATCAAGGTTTTGGTGAAGAAGAAAATGGAGGTTTTGCTGCTTCTTGTTGGCTGAACTTGAGGATGCATATTATGAAGTTAGGTGTGTTAACTTAATCTTATAAGGTGTGATATCATTGGTAGTTGACATAAAGTGTAATTCTTTTCATTAAAAGAAATTTATACCAATGGCTAAGATTTGATCTTTCATCCAAGATGAAATCTTAGCCATTCATTTGGCATTCAAAGAGATAGACTTCATTATTTTGTAGAGATTAACTAGCTTTCGGTTTCAAAAATCGCATACTGAACGGGTGAAATACCATACCCAAGTAACCAGATATTACCCAAAAATTAATTCTAAGCACAAAATTTTCATTTCCAAATATTTCTAAGCTTGTTCCCATGTTTTCCCAATTTTGGGCACCTCCGGGTCTCGAATCTATGGTTTTGACTGTCTCGATGGGCCCCATGGGCTCGCAAAACACTATTCATATGATTTTTTTGCCCGTTGAATTGTTCTCATCATTACTACATCTATCAGATATTTGAAATTATGACTAATGAAGCCCAAAATAATTTTTAGTATGCATGATGATGTATCTTCCCCAACTTTTAAGATACAATTGTCAGATAATTATACAGGGAGTCTAGTTCTTGAGACTGTCTTTATACATGCCAGTGACTCTCCTCCTTCTCATACTGGATAGTCTTTCTCTTCCGTCCCACCTATACCTCAACCAACTCAAGATCAAAGTGCAAATCAACCTTCTTCTAGTCGTCATCAGACCGCACCTCCTCCAAACTTCACTTATCCTGACAAAAGGAGTCTATTGGCTAATCAACAGCTCATTTCAGACAAACTAGAGAGCCTGGAAAATAGGTTCCAGAATTATGAAGATCTACTACAACATATCATTCAAAATACCTCTGATATTCTACAAGAGTTAAGGCACAAAGACTGAAGAAAATATGTGCCGAAGGGATTCAAGAGGAGTTATGCTGAAATGAAGGCTATGCTAAGGACTTAGGGGGAGTGTATACTAAGGGGGAGAACCTAGAGTGTAACACCCTATTATTTAACCTAACACGCCTAGGATGTAACATCCTAATTTTTAACCTAATACTCTAGACATATTTAGGTTAATCATTAGTCGGTTACGTCATAGTCTCCTCTTTACTTTAAAATACTTAGCGGAAAATACTGGTAAAATTTGTTTTTTTTGAATTTATAAAAGCAAAGTGAGAGCCGCGCGACACTATGAGCAATAAAGCATGGATGGAAATAAAGCAAACATCTCATAACATCATAACATAAAGCAAGTAAAGGCACATCATAATAAAACTGAACTGCATATTTATATATAATACGATATGCCCACTTATGGAGAGTCATGAGTAGATACATCTAAAAAGAAAATACAAAGGAAAGTACGACGGAAACATAAAAGCAACTCCCCTACCCAAGTGCAACTAAAGGGATAACCTCTAAACAAAAGGAGGTCTATCCTCATCTAAGTGGTGTGTGCTCTACCCGGGTACTCCATCGGTCGTACGTCACCTCCTATGGGCGTCCATCTCATGAGCGAGGCACATATCCAGGAAACTAGGCGAGCTCCTCTGGCATGTAGAGGTGGAACGGGGATCGAGGGTGACCCCGCGACGTGGCCGCATCTCCAGTCGTCGTGCTAGCTGTGGCTGAGTCACGGTATCCTCACTGCCCACTCTCGTCAGTGGTGGAGTGGGGGCAGAGCTCTCACTATACGGATAGGTAGGTGGGTCCTCCGATGGGTCGGTCTCTGAGAAGTAAGTCTGGGGCACGTAGTCGGGATAGTCACGCATGGCTGAGGCGGCGGTGTGCATGCGGAGCACTTCTCGTTATGCCTACGCGCGCGCTCAAACACCCGCTCGTCGTTGCCGTAGGGTGCTATCGGAGAGAAGCGATGGGTATGCACGGGGTGAGCGAAGGGACGTCCAACGAAGTGGGTTACTTTTATTATTCGGTCACTTAAAACATTTATTTCATGACATTCAAGATCATAGAAATTCCTTCAAGACCAATAACTTAACAAAATATATGAATACATATGGAAATCATAATGATCTTTTCGTGCCCTTGACATAATAAAGGGGACTTTTCTGTGCCCTAATGGGGACCACTTCGTGCCCCATTGGGGACCTCTTCGTGCCCTTGTTATACTAAAAGGGACTTCATTGTTCACTTAGCACATACATCATCCTCAAGCTCACATATACATGCATAACATTTCTATATACATGAACATAATTCTCGGATCTCATAATACTTCAAACCTATATATATATCACTCATTCATTCCTCATAACATAATCTTGGAAGTCCATGGCAAGCATTCATACACATCAACTTGAACCAAATGCTATTAGGTCACTAATCCAAGGCATCATCACAACTTCAGCATATTGGCAGATTTTTCACTCAAGTAGCACAATTTATTTATCATACCAAATAATCAATTAAAATGCTATAAAAATTCTCAATGACACCTCAATGTGTCCACAAGGTCCCATAAAAATTTCATAATAAAAAGAATTCTCTAAATATGTCAACAAAATTAGACAACTTCGGAGGTTAGAAACCCCCTATTTACAGCCAACAGCCATAGTTTCCAATCTTTATTACCCTACCAAATGATCATATAAAATCATATAAAAATTCATTGTTGGACTTCAATATGTCCTTAATATCCTATAAAAATTTTAGTTCATAATTCGATCATTTACTAGGATAATAAAATGTCACAAGTTCACAGCTTCAGATTCAACATTTCAGGCAGCATAGTTACAACTTCGGTTCTTGAATTTTTCAAGGAATTAGGAATCAAAATCAGAGCTCAAGAAAATTCATGGAACTATCCTAGGATGTTACCTTCAACATATAAATTTTATAGTTCACGAAAACACCCACAATTCACCCAGAAAATTCGTTATTATCTGCTGCCTAGAACAGAACCGAAAATCCAGTATGCAAATTTCAATTTCTCTTGAGCAAAAATGATTTTTAACATCATCCAAACACTCCACCAAAATTAAAACATCAATATCAACATATTAACAACCAATATATCCAGAAATTTCAGACCAAACACAATCAGAAAAGTCCATCATAAAATTGGAAAGAAAAGACCAAAGAAAACCCTACTTGGAAAGCTTTTGAGCTTGATACTTCAAAGGATGTTCTAAGTGATCTCCCTTCACTTCAAGACACCAATTTTAGTCCAAAACCTTCCTTAGGTAGTGGGGAAGTGAGGTATTAAGGTGAGGATTTGAGATTTCAATCGGTTAGATTTGTAGGTATTGAGGTGTAGAACAAGTTTTGTGAAGGAATCTTTGGATTTTGGTAACTCTAAGCTAACATATATGAAGTTGAAAGCATGTTTAAGCTCTTAGCCATGGAAGAAATGGAGCTGCTGTATTCTTGAAGAAAATGACCGAGAATGAGCTTCCTAAAGAAGCCAAAATAATGTTTATCTTGTATTAAAGTAAGGAATAAAATATATTATGTTTAGATAATTACAAAGCCAATAAAGTAAAATGAATGGTTGTGATTCAATCTTGTAATTCAATATTGCATTTTTAACCATTCATTTGATTTGAAGGGATAGGTTTATTTGTTTTGTAGAGATCTAACTAGTTTTCGATGTCAGAATTCGCACACTGAAATTTCACCAAACGGGTGAAACAATGTACTCAAGTAATCAAACATTGGCCGAAAAATAATTTCGGGTATAAAATCTTTATTTCTACCTATTTCTAACCATAATCATATAATTTCTTAATTTCGGGCATCTCCGGGTCCCAATTCCAGGGTTTCGGCTGTCCTGGTGGGCCTGCAAGGCCCGCAAAACACTATTCACGTTTTGATTTTTTTTTTTTTTTACAAATCCGTTGGATCGTTCTCATCATTGTTCAAACTATCAGATTTTTGAAATTATGACTAATAAAGCTCAAATTAATTTTTAAATAATTTTTAGGATGTTACAACAGTGCTCCATCCCCAGCAATACAAAAGTCCTTTTGTTCCCCCTTAACTACTAGCTCTTTGTAGGTTTGTAAAAGTTGATCCTCCTTTTGACCTTCAATGATCTGTTTCCTAAGGTTATTTTCTATCCTCAAATGATTCAAATTAAAATGGTCCTCCTCTATGGTTACTTCAAGGTTCATGTCTCTAAATTTTTCTAATAATTCCCATTCTTTGACCATCAAACTCGCCACATGTAGAGATTTTCTACTAATTGCATCGGCAACCACATTGGCTTTCCCTGGGTGGTATTTAACTTCAAAATCATAATCTTTTAAAAATTCTAACCACCTTCTTTGTCTCAAATTCAACTCTTTTTGATCAAACAAATACTTTAGACTCTTATGATCAGTGAAAGCCTCAAGCTTAACGCCATACAGGTAATGCCTCCATATCCTAAGAGCAAAAACTATAGCTGCTAACTCCAAGTCATGGGTAGGGTAGTTCTCCTCATGTGGTCTTAATTGTCTAGAAGCATAAGCTACTACTTTTCCTTCTTGCATTAAGACACAACCCAAGCCTTTTCTAGAGGCATCACTATACACTACAAAATTCTTTTCTGGGTTAGGGATGACTAATACTGGAGCAAATGTGAGCCTGTGTTTTAACTCTAGAAAACTAGTTTCACACTCAGGTGTCCATACAAATGGTTTTCCTTTTCGGGTCAACCTAGTCAAAGGTAAAGCTAACTGTGAGAATCCTTGGATAAACTTCCTGTAATATCCTGCAAGTCCTAAGAAACTCCTAATCTCAGTTACTGTCTTAGGTTTCTCCCAAGATGACACAGCTTCTACCTTACTAGGGTCCACAGACACACCATTCTCATTGATCACATGACCTAAGAATTTTACTTCTTTTAGCCAAAAATCACACTTCTCTAGTTTTGCATACAATTGATTCTCCTTCAGTATTTGCATAACTATTCTCAAATGCTCCTCATGTTCTTTCTTAGTCTTGGAATAAATTAAAATATCATCAATAAACACCACCACAAATTTGTCTAAGAAAGGTCTAAAAATCCTATTCATATAATCCATGAAAATAGCTGGAGCATTTGTTAATCCAAAAGGCATCACCAAAAATTCATAATGTCCATACCTAGTTCTAAAAGCAGTCTTAGGTATATCTTCTTCCTTAATCCTAATTTGGTGATATCCTGACCTTAAATCTATCTTAGAGAACACTTTGGCTCCTATCAGTTGATCAAAAAGGTCCTCAATCCGAGGAAGGGGATACTTATTCTTAATGGTAACTTTCTTCAGTTGACAATAATCTATGCACAATCTTAAGCTACCATCCTTTTTCTTTACGAACAATACTGGTGCTCCCCAGGGTGAGGCACTAGGTCTAATGAATCCTTTCCTTAATAGATCCTCTATCTGTTTCTTCAATTCGCTCAACTTAGGAAGTGACATCCTATAGGGTGCTATGGATATGGGACCAGTACCAGGCAAGAGGTCAATAGAAAACTCTATCTCTCTCTTAGGAGGTAAATTCTCAATATCAGGTGGACATACCTTAGGATATTCTTTCACTACAGGAATATCTTCAATCTTCAGCTGATCATTTGCCTCAGATTCCAATGAGCATAGTAAAACATATCCTAAGGATTGTTTAGTTAAACATTCTCCTATTTGATTAGCCAAAGATTCGGTAGTCTCTGCTAAGGAAGTTACAAGAGTATTTTGGCTACAGAACTGTATGGTTTTCTCACGACACTTTAGAAAAACATCGTTATCAGATAACCAATTCATACCTAGAATAATATCAATATCATCCATAGGTAAACAAATAAGGTCAACACTAGAACAATGAGTACCAATTTGAATATGACAGTCTAAGCAAACAGAAGAAGTCAAAATTCTACTCCCAGTAGGTGTAGAGACAATCAGATCATGTGATAAGGTAGACATAGGTAATTCGAGTTCATTTGCACGGGTTGGGGAAATAAAAGAATGAGAAGCTCCAGAATCAAACAGTGCAATTAATGTTTTATTATTTAAAATACACGTACCCTGTATCAGTTTAGGATTTTGAGCCGCTTCTTGTGTACTCAGGGCAAAGACTCTTCCTTTGGCTTGAGGCCTGTGGTTGGAAACTTCTCCCTTATGCTGATTCTAAGGACATTCATGTGAGTAATGTCCCTATTTTCCACACGTGAAACAAACACCCATTCCTTTCAAACATGGCCTATTTCCATGATTTTTCCCACAATTTTCACAAACAAGAGATGGAGCAGGTGTAGGGAATGGTCTACGTGGTGGCAAGGGCATTTTTCCTCTATACATATTCCTCCTTGGCTGATTCTAGTTTTGGTTTAGTTTGCGGTTCTTGTTCTTTGGAAATTGTGGTGGGATGAATCTACTTTTATCTTCCTCTCTTTTTCTTTTAAACATATTCTGACGCTCAGCTATCAAGTCCTTAATATTTTGTTCAGCGATCCTGCATTTATTCACCAACAGGGGAAAATTTCTAACTTCCATAGTACTTACAGCATTCTTTAGTTCGGGATTTAAGCCGGCCTCAAATTTCATTGCTTTCCAAGTTTCATCTGGATTGAATCTTAGATAAGATGAGAACTTGGCCAATTCTTCAAATTTTGATACATATTGTCCAATGGTCATATTCCCTTGCTTTAGCTGTAGGAATTCAGTCTCCTTCTAGTTCTTTACACTTATTGGAAAATATTTTTCCAAAAAGGAGGCTTTGAATTGTTCCCATGTGAGAGGAATTTCTTGTGCCTCTAATAGAGACTTAGTGCCCCTCGACCAGTGCTCAGCCTCACCAACAAGCATATAGGTGGCATAAGTCACCTTCTGCTCATCGGTACACACCATGGCCTCAAATATCTTTTCTATGTTCATCAACCAATTTTCAGCTATGGTTGGGTTGTATTCTCCTCTGAAGGAAGGAGGCTGCATCTTTTTAAATTCAGTTAACCCATAAAATTGAGGGTGCAAACCTGGTATATCTCCTTGACCATTGCCATTCCCATTTCTAGCTCCATTTTCTTCCATTTGCTGTAGCATCCTATTAGTCAACATCACTTGTTCCCTAATTGCTGCAGCCATATTCTCCAGGGCATTTCTATCTTCTCTTCCTCTATTAAGAGGAACAGATCTATGTCTTGTTTGCATATTGTTTCTGCATACATAGTTAGTCATGTATTGAGGTGATCAAGCTCAATATTCCTACCTAGTAGCTAGAAACAATTTCCACACAAAACAAATCAATATAAAGAAAACCCTATATGGAGAAATATGACATGCACGAATTCTTACATAATGATAGTTGTCTTCCGAGGAAAACTGCTCTGATACCACTAATCTAACACTCTCCTAAAATCTAAATTATTTGACCTTAAATAATTATTTTGGACATCATACACTTGTAGAATTTTTTTTTCTATGAATGTTTATTATTTATGGTTGTATACCGGAGTAATGTATATCAACTGTAATTCATGTACCTGGTAGGCTCCCAGGAAAGAGAGGTGGGTCACAACGGACACGCTTAAATACCAAGTCTTTCCCTAGCCAGAATCTTTCCAAACTACACATTCATAGTGATACTGTAACGCCTCGATTTTTATTGCTATGCAAAATGACCAAAATACCCCTAGGTCATTTCTACACAAGATTTGAGGCCAAAATGGTCCAGGCCATCTTCAATAGGATATTTTGATATTAGAATAACATTATATGGTGATTAAATAGTAATATGTGCAAAAATCGCGATTTTCAATTTTTCAATGTACAAATGACCAAAATGCCCCTAAGGTCATTTTTGCCCCGAAATCAAGGACGGCCAGTCCAGGCTATCCTCAAGGGGTTAGTTTTATGCTTGAAGGGGATTATGTGTGTTGTAGATGTGAAAATATTAACTTCAATTTTTTTTACCGCAAGTGAAATTACCAAAATACCCCTGTGGTAATTTAACACGAGATTAAGTAATTTCTGAACCTAGTCATCGCCCGGGAGTTCAAAATGTTTATTACATGTGTAATTTGATATTTGAAAATGTTCAGGTGGTTTCGGGGAGTTTTTGTGTGAAATTACCATTTTGCGCCTAATTAACAATAAATGAGTTTATTTACGTAATCAAATAAATATAGGCAATATTAGGCTCTAATTAAAGATAAATTAATTTTATTTATTTATCTTGAGTCAAAATAATTATTTGAGGTAATTTTAAAGTATAAGATTATTTTAGAAAAGATTATTTTTCTTTCTTAATTAAAAAGGGGTTCTTAAGACACATAATAGGAAATTAGTGTATTAAATTTCTTTTTCTTAAAAATAAAATATATTTTATATTTATTTATTTTTTATTACTTCAGATTATTTGCATTAAAAATTCCACTACATATGTTGGCCATTTAATTTTGTAGTGGAGCATCTTAAATATTTGATTATTAAGCACTTACTTTAGTTTATCAATTTCTTTTCCACTAACAATTTCTTTTTCTCAAAAATAAAATATATTTTAGATTTATTTTTATTTTATTACTTCAGATTATTAGCACTAAAATTTCTACTATAAGTGTTGGCCATTTAATCTTGTCTTGAGGAATTTTAAACTCTTGATGGTTAAGCCACTTACACTAATTTATCATTTCTAAACCATTACAAATTAAATACCCATCAAATATATGTCCTACCACTCACAAAATTGAAAAAATACTCCCCATTATAGCCATTAATGCAGCTGCCTCACCCCCCAAAATCCCTATAAATATGTGTTTTCCAAGCCTAATTCACACACAAACATTCATTCTTACCATTTGTATTTTTGGTTGTAGTCTTGCTCACAAAAATTAGCCAAAAATCCTCTCTTCTCTCTCTAAATACAAAGCTCTCTTCTTCTTCCTTCTCCACCTCCAAGAGACTCCATTCTTGATATCCATCCAAGTTCCCAAGCTCAAACAAACACATACATACCGTAAACCAACCCCTAAGCACCTAAACTTTCCATATCCAAACACAAGAACACAACAAAAATCCTCCCACCATTTCATCTTCACTTGGCCAAATATATACCATTACTAAGATCAGATTTTTGTCATTGATATCTCATACAAGATCAAGCTCTTGCTCTAATTAACAAAGAAACAACTTGGTAGGGATTTTATTTCATGTTCTTTCCTTTGTTCTTCCTTTATATTTTCGATTTTTATGATTTGATAATGACCATGGCTTGATGATGAGGAATCATGGTGGTGGTTGTGAATCCATCATTTAAATGTCCTTTAAAGCCCAAGATTTAATTCTTGATGACAAAAGATTTCTAAAGGAGTTACTAAGTCTTGAGTTTTAAGCTTAATAAGACATAAAAATGAACTTGCATCTATATTTATGTTATAAGTTCTTGCATATCATATTTATATTTCAAGCTTTTCATAATCATATTTATATTCCAAGTTATCACTTTAATTCTTGAAGATAATAATATGAACTTGCATATTCATATTTACTTTCAAGTTGTCACCTAAATCATAAATACCTAAGAATGAATTTGTATCTTTATATTTATATTTCAAGCCTTGCATTTCATATTTATCTTTCCAAGTTATCACCTTATAATGATAATAATAAGGTTACAAGACAAGTTTATGATTCTAGTTATCATTTAAATCCTAAAGTTCAAGATTTACTTGTTTTATTTTAAATGACAACTTTGATCATGGACACTTCTCATCTATTTATTTTTGGCACTTATATAATTCTGATTTAAATCTTGATATACTTTATTTTTAGGCATGATCTTGTCTTTAAATTTGTACAAAGAAATTTTGAAAGACCTAGAAATTATAAAGGATTAAGAATACGGTTTTTCTCATGATTTTAAATGCTAAAATTGTAGTATTCTAATCTAATCCTTTAGAACTGAAAAGGTTACTGATTTAGGATGTTTAGATGAGTTTAAATCACTAATAGTTATTGTAAAAATTATTTTTGGTACCATAGATGCATAAAAGGGTAGTTACAAGTGTTAGTTTGGGCCATTTTGCAAAATGCAGAAAGTTGTGTTTTGAACTATCAACTATGTTATTTCAGCCAAATGATTTTATTTAAAGCTACTAATGATGTTGAATATGTCCATAAGTCCAAAATACCATTTATGAAGTTTATATAAAGTTTTAGAAATTTCGGTCGTCGTTAAATATTAAAAGCAAGTGATTTTGCACTTTGACCCCTAAAATGTATTGAAATTTGGTTTATGGCCTTAAAAGGTTTTTATGATGAGTTTTGATGGTTTCTAATAGTTATATGCCTCT
This sequence comes from Dalbergia cochinchinensis, assembly GCA_031216125.1. Classification (NCBI taxonomy): domain Eukaryota; kingdom Viridiplantae; phylum Streptophyta; class Magnoliopsida; order Fabales; family Fabaceae; genus Dalbergia; species Dalbergia cochinchinensis. The sequence continues at coordinate 7,569,864 of CM062376.1, forward strand.
TGAATTGTATTGGTTAATGTTAGAGATCTTTAATTTATTAGTAGGTGTTAAAAGGGGGTAATTATGTTTTGACTCGTAATCTTTGAGAAATTGTGATTTGACCCTTTGGGGCTTAAACGTAAATATTGACAATATGATGAGATGAATGTGATTGATGTTTTGTGAAGAATGAGTTGATGTGCTGAAATTTATATGGCTTATGGATATTTGCAATGACATATGATGCATGTTTATGCGATTTACATTATGGCATGTTATAATTATGTTTGATTCATTGATGTGCACATGAAATAATGAATCAATGAGTTATAATTGTGATATTCATGTTTACATCTCCATATAACATGCCAAGATTACAGGTGACATAAGACACATGGAAATGATCCTCTAGACTCCCCGAATTAAAGGTTATGAGAGGTGATCCAAATAGGAAGTGATCCTTTGGACTCCCCGAATTAAAGGTTATGAAAGGTGATCCTAATGCCCCCTATCCCGTACCTTAAGAGTCGGGAATTTATCTTATCAAAAGGGATAAGAATACGCTAGTGACGACTAGTAAGGTATGAGCTCATAACCTAGAACTCTCGAGAAAAGAGAGAATTATAGGGCGGCCCCCAAGGAAAAGAGAAAAAAGAAGTTTAAGTCACTTGTAAAAATGATGATCATGATGTTCTTTATATCATATGCATTGTTTTATGAATTTTATGATATTATGTATATGATATTGACATGCATCCATGATTAATATGTTGCATTCATGACATTAAGATTCATGCTAAAAGATACGGGTCTCGGCTAATGATATTTAGAACTTAATAAATGAACCTTATATATATGTTCACCATTTTCATAATTAAACCCGAGATTCCTGGGCACGATGACGATGAGACTTGTGTTATAGTCGGCAAGCCCTACAGACATTCTTGTATAAGTTTGTCAACCCTTTTCTTTTGTGTGTGGTCTCGAGACATGAATGAAGGTGTAGTTCGTGATTTGTCTTGAGAGTGGACGAGGAGCTACGGAGATAACTTCCTTTTGGATATTTTTCCCTTAGAGTAATTGTATCTCAGTTATCAGTTTGTATATTATTGATGGATATATATTGATGTCCTTAAGATTACAATACATCACTATTATGATACAGTTATTGATATGTCATCATTATTTGAGTTATGTTATGTTATGGTTGTATTCTGTATTTACCTGATATTCGTTTCTAACATATCTCTTACGCAGGCAAGGTAATGACGTTAGGTATTTAGTATGCGCGGCTCACGATTTGGTATTTAAGTTCAAAAAAAAATTTACCCATATTTTTACTAAAGTATTTTAAAGAAGTTTGAGTTAAAAACTGGAACAAAAGAGTAATGACTAATAATTAACTTAAATGCGTCTTAGGCGTGTTGAGTTAAATATTAGGGTGTTACAGATACACTTACATCCAGTGACCTAAGGATGATTTTTAAACGACAAAGAATCTATCTTAATACTATTATTTATTAATCACTAATTCCCATAGTTTAGGCAACTATCATCTATAGAAAACATACTTCATTGCCAATATCAATTCATAGGGTACAGTACACACTAAATATTCAAGATACATAAAGAAAACTTCAATACAACAATATGACATATTCCAAGTTTGGTAACATATAGTAAATATTCTATCTAGCACACATGATAGAATCTGATTATTTAGAAGTTAAGTCCAAGGATACATCCATTTTATTGCTGATGACGATCCATGCTATCTGGAAACATCAAAGAAAAGGGGTGAGAGAAGTCTCGTAGTAGGGTGATGTTTCCAGGGGAGTCCTACTTCATCCCAAAAAGGCTAGGAATAACGCAGGAGTGCAGCAAAATGCAATCTTTCATATTAGTTCAAATTATATTTTACTATTGTCAAGCAAGATGGAAGTGCATAATATCAATCATAATAAAATACAGTAGAAGAAGTGTAAGTGTAAAACTCCCCTTTTTTTTTTAATATCACGTTTCCTTTTAATGGTTATAGTCTGCAAGGTTTGCTTCATATTGAATCTGTGAGAGCTCTTATTACTAGGACGTCCCCTAGTCAGATCAGTGAATGCCAAATCCTTGTCCGCTAACACGGCCGGGCCCGAGACATCACTGCAATATACAGCAAGTCCTTGTCCGCTAACATGGCGGGGCCCGAGGTGTCATTTAACAACTGCAAGACTAAGTGTTTACTAAGTCCTTATCCGCTACCAGGCGGGGCCCGAAGTATCACGTATTCATGTATCCCTTTTACATAGTGCGTATAGAATTCATAAACTATGAACATTACATGAAGTTTTCACAATTTCTTTGTTATTCACATACAGACCATAAGATTGTCCATATTTTCACATAAATCCAAACAACATAGGATTCTTAAAATATTAATAAAACCCATTTTTTCTCTGTAATTATCAATGAAGCACCAAATCACACTATTATAATAAATTTACTTTCTTTATAATAAAATATGCTTATCTTAGTTTTAATCATGCAATAATTCAATTTCAAATATTCATATAATAACTTTACTAATTCCATAGGTCTATGTACATACAAAAATTATTTTAAATCTATCTTTAGAAAATATATATATGGTAAAAATATTTTTCATTTATATAAAAATATGATCATAGAGCAAAGTAAAAGAGCAATCGAATCTTTCAAGAAATATTAAAAAAATATAAACAAAATTATACCCATTAGAAAAACCACTTCAAGCAAGAAACTAGCTAATTTACATGCTATATTCCTAATGGGACCATAACTTAAAATCTTTGTAAATAATATTTCCTTATGTTAATAAATGTATAATCATGTCAAATATTTATAGTCCAAGATCCATAGTCCAATGTCCATAATTCAAGGTCAATAGTTCAAGGTCCATAGTTTGAGTTCAAATATAATGATCATAACTGTCTAAATCAAGTCCAAGTGAGTCTTAAAGATTCATAATAGTCCATATAATGTTTATAGATTCATAAGTTCCTAGTAAAGGTCATGATTAATATAAATATATATATATATATATTTTGTGTCTTTTTATATCTTATTAAGTCTTAATGGTCCCAGAAGAAACATAACACATAAACCAAGCTAAATACTACATGCTCAAAGGTTTAGAATTTATTCATTATAATGAATTAAATAAAACACCTTTTATAAATCAAAAATATTTTATAATCAATACATAATGAGATCAAAACCAAGTTATATCACCTTAAAATACCACAACTTATGCTCAAGGCTTTATTAATTGAAAACACATGTTTTACCACATTAAAATGAATTTACACAATATTTAGATATTGAAGAAAGCATAATCAAAATTTAAGAATGATCTTTAATCATAATTTTCAATCACATAAGTAGATAATAAATATGCATCATATACACATAGTTTAAGTATTTTATGTCACCACTTTCAAATCATTCAAAGATATTAAAAATAATAAACATAAGTTTTGAATATCATATAGCACAACATCATACAAGAAAATCATACATGAAGCTTAGAAGTGAAAGAAAACCCCTACTTGTTCTCGGAGCTTTAGAAACGTAGCTACACCAAGGCTAAACCAGCAACTTCTTCAATTTCTCTAAGCCTTTTCTAAGGGCTAAAATTCATATATAGGGCTGTGAAGTGTTGGTGTTGGATGATGATAAGAAGAGATGATGGTTTAGAGGTGTTTTTGCTAAAATTTTGTAACTATTTTTGTGAAAAATAAAGGAAATGAAGAGAGAAATGGTGACTACAATTTTTGATGGATTTTAGGCTGAAGAATGAAGTGTGGAGTTGTGTTTAGAGGTGTGCTATTTATAGAGAAAGGCTAGGATTAAAATATTAATAATTTCATAATTTATTTGTCATGTTTAATTAGTTTAATTAATTAAATATTAAAGTGATTTTTAATACTATCTATGGTCTAATGAAAAATCCCATTTCATGGTCCTCTTTATCTAATATCATAAATTAGTTAAAAAAAAATTATAAGACTTAGAATTTTTTTCTAGGATTTTTCGGAGCTTGTTTTACATACTAAATTAAGTTATTTTTTGTGTAATAATACTAATATTATACAAATTTACCAAATATTGATATTTATCATCAAAATTATTTTTAGAAATATATTTATAATTTTTTCTTTAATTTTTTTTTGATACTCTCTAAACTTTTCTAAGGTTCCTGTTAGCTTTATCATCAATAACATTTTTTGTAATTTTATAATAAGAAGTTACATTCTTTCTATAATCTATGATTACCCCTAAATATTTCTTGCTAAAAATAGATCCTCAAGCTATTTAATAAAAAACTATAATAATATAATGCTATATTAAGAAAAATTGGGAATGTTACATCCTATCCTTTGGCATTGTTTACAAGCCTTGCAAAATTCATATTAGTCCTTAAACAGAAAGGCCCAATAGAAACCAAAATCCAAGACTTTTCTATCAATGTGATGGGGCCCAAAGTGGCCTCCACATGCAGAAGAATGAAAAAATTACAGAATGAAGTTGAATTCCGTGTCAAGCACACATCTCCTAATTACTTGGTCTAAGCAAAATTTTCACAAGTATGGGTCATCCCACACTAAATATTTACTATCACTCTTCAACTTAGCAGCTTGAGATTTTGTGAAATATAGTAAGATAGCATGACTATGCCACATAAGTCATTCAAACATGCATCCTTCATCATAAATTCATGCATTCTCATAACCACCCTCATACTTTCCCAAGCAACATTAAAACTCCTTATGCACTTGGTTCTACGGTATTTTATGCTCTGACCCTTACGAGCTTTAAACTTGTGATGTAGTGAACCTATCATCTCCTATCAAACTTTTATGCACCTAAGGGTTCTCTTCTAAAAAATCTTATTATTTATTTATGCTCTCTATTAAATCTGAACAGCATCATTCCTTAGGGGCAGCGATATGAACTTATGATTACGGGGTTCTAGAACTTGCGTTCTAGACCCTTTCTTGCTTCTGTCTTCGCCTAAGACGCTATAAGTTAAACCAAAACCAATTATGAGTCATTCCTATATCAAAGAACTAATTATAAACCATGTTCTCTACATTATAAGGTTGCTGGATAGATTCTAAGAATTAAATGTTCTAAGAGTTCTAGAATTGTGGTTTTACGGTTTTCTAGTTACTAGTTTTTCCATAGGTGCCAAAATTCATTCCTACTTCAAATGTAACCAAATTTTTCATGATTAGTCAATCCTAATCTGATTATATCCCCATTGAAATAGTTTGGGCAGTGTCCATAACTAAGTGGGATAAAACTATGCTAAATCTTGACTTTACGATTTTTCTAGGAAGCTAGTTTCTTTCCTACTTGCATAGAAATGTTCCTAGTTCATCATACATAATTTTTACTCATTCAAACACATCAAAACATCATCACATGGCAGCAAACACATCATGGAAGAACCGAAACATTATGTTTCCAAAAGGTGCATAACTTGATATTTTCAAAAACGTATAAGTTGCTAGTTTCTCTTGGAATCATTTTCAAGACTTCTAAAACTCTTTGCAGACCATTTTATTTTGTGAAAGAGACTAAAAACATCCTTAGGTCAGTGACCAATTAATCCCTCCTTAAAAGAGGATTAAATTCATAAATCTTGTTGGACTTAATCTCATAAACTTCATGAGATTTAAAAGGGATTCTTAAAACTTGACTTATTGGTCCTTGAAGCTAGATGAAACTCATTCCAAGCTCATCATCACTATATGACCGAAATTATGCATTGAAAGAATGTTCCCACATAAAACTTTAACTTGAGATAAAATGGGCAAGTTTTTGAGCTCTAAGGTCTTTAAGTGATGACATAATTTAGACATGCTATGCACTTCATTTTTATTCTTCATTACAAAGTAAAGTGAGAGCTTAAAGTAAATATGCAAGACTTGAATTATAAATATGCAAAGCTTGAATTAAATATGCAAGACTTAAAATATAAATATACAAGTTCATTTCCTTATTTTAGTGCTCTAGGCCCAGCAACAATCGATTTTAAGGCCGAAATAGAAAGGCTTTGAGATTTAGTTAGGTGATAGTGCAAGTTCTCATTTTAAATCTTTACGTTCTTTAGTGATAAAAGTAAATATGCTAGGCAAGAATGTAAATATGAGATGCACTCCATTCTTTATCCTTTAACTTTAAGTGATGGCTTGGAAATTAAATATGAATGCAAGGCTCAAATTAAACATGTAATGCATAAGCTTGAATTTAAATATGAATGCTAGTTCATTTTATTTCTTATTAGAGCTCATACAAGACTCTAAAGGAACTTAAACCTCAACCCAAACTTATCATGTCAAGGTAAAGTAAAAACAAGAATGAACCTCAAGGGTTCTTTAAAACACAAATTTTCTTTTCTTGGAATGTAAACATAAATAACATTTTCATTAAAACTCAAGCTCTAGAGGCCTCTTTGTGATGAACACATAGTCATCATCTAGAAGCTCTCATCATCAAGCCATTGTGAACTTCCTTGGCCAATATGGTCGAAAATATGAAGGGAGGAAAGGAAGAGGGACCAAAAACTTTTTAGAAGAAAAAGAAACATTTGAAACTCTAGAGACCATGATCTTGATGATGCATTAACACCAACATCATGAGTCCTCATCATTGAGTTCATGTAACCATTTTAAAATATCATCAAGGTGAAAGGTTTCAAAGTTCAAGAAGAAAGAACAAAAGAAAACATCTTTAACTTAAGAACAAAGATCAAGCTTTAGAGGTTATCCAAGTGATGAACATTATCATCATGGAACCTTATCATCAAGCTCTCATTCCCTTGCTCTCAAAGGGCTCATGGCCGAAACATGGAGGAGAAGAAAAAGAAAAGAAGTTCTAGAAAGGATTCAAGAGAAACTATGAACACATAAAGAGATTAAGAACTTTAAATGGAAGAACTCTTGAAAGAAAATCCCTACCTAGTGATTAGGAGGTTAGAATGAGAGAAGAGGATGAAGAACTTGAAGACTTGAACTTGAGAGAAAAAGGAAACTTTGAAGTGTTCTTTGAAAACTTACACTTAGCAAATGAACCCAAAATGATACAAGTTCACCCAAGCAAGCTATTTATAGAGAAATGAAACAAATGAAAGGTGCATGGAGGAGGAGGAGCTTGACCATTTACTGAGCATGAGGGCAGCCCCCATGAGTTCCATGAGGTGAGATATTGTGGTCTTGAGGCATGGTGAGGTATGGTTCAAAGTATGATGAGGTATGGTTCAAGGTATGGCTTCAAGCATGGTTCTTTGAGTGAGAAACAATTCAACATGTGTGGTAATTGAGAGAGAGAGGGCCGAAATGCATCAGCCATGGGGAGGGTTCTCTTGCATTTTAATTGTGGTTTAGAGTTGTGTTTAGGTGTATCTTTGATTAGGATTAAGATTAGGAATTTGTAAGAAAGTGTTTAGGTGAGAAAATAGGTAATCAAGGTTGTCAAGACATAATTAAGGAGTGTTCTTGCATCATTAGTGAGTTATAAATTCATTTTAGTGTATAAACAACTCTAGACACAATTCCTTGATTTAAGGAATTGGAGAGAGAAAACACTATTCAAGATTCCAAGAGTGAAATCTTGAGTTTTAGAAAAGAGATTTAAATCTAATCTAAGCAATCTTAGGTTCTAATTAATTTTAATAATTTATTTTGACTCTAGATTAATTACGAAAATTAATTAATCTTCAATTACAGCCTAATATTGCTTAGGTTTGCTTAATTACATCATTAAGCTCAAAAACACTATTCTAGGGGCAAAATCGTAATTTTGCACTGAAACTTCCTGAGACCACCGGGACTCAAACAGATGTTTTGAAACATGTAAAAACATGGTTTTAAACCTTTGGGGAAAGTTTCGGGCTCAAACGGCACCTTTACCCGCGTAAAACGCTATAGGGGTATTTTAGTCATTTTGACCCGAAATTGCGGAAAATGAGACTTTCGCCTCCGAAACCACTCAAGGGTCATTCAATCCCCTTCAAACATTGAGTTGGCCCTTTGAGGACTGCCGGGTCGGCCATCCTCAAATTTCGAGCTGAAAATGACCTCAGGGGCATTTTGGTTATTTTCCACTCAGACAGAAAATCGGGGCGTTACAAGTTGTCTCTTTTTATTAACATAGGGAAGGCTTAATTTCACACCGAGTAGAATCTATAGTGGATGACTCCATAATGAACAATAGACTGCTAGGACATGAGCTCATTCCTATACGTGATCATCAGACTTCATTTTTTTTCCATTTTCGAATCACACACAGTTCTATTTCTAGTCAATACGTCTACCAACTCATAAAATTAATAGGGGAGTCCTTATTTTTGCCTCCCCTCTTTAACCCGCATAAGCTTTGTCTCTGTTTTCCCCATATGTTAAAACATGCACAGTTAAAATTCACATATTCTCTTGTGCCACAATTATATAACCGCATCATGTACTTCTCTTTTTTTTTTCCAAGGCATGCTTACATCACCTGTAGGCATTCAATTACATTGGAATCTCATTCATGCCTCATAAACAAATCTTTAAAGTAGCTAACATGTATTCATATAATATATACTTGGACTAAATATCATTCTATCATTAATTTAAGATATTCTCACTATTCTAGCATCTTGACAGATTTACCATTTTAGTAACGACATTTAATTTCTCTACCAAATGGCCAATTCAAGGGCCATACAAATTCTCTATGACACCTCAATGTGTATAAAAGGCCTTGTAAAATTTTCATAGCAAGCACAGTTCTCTAACCATATTAACTAAATTATAAATATTTAGTGGTCAGAGACTACTTATTCACAGCGTAGAACAGGATTCTTATAAATTTTAACCTAGAAAATGATTGAATCAATTAAGAGAAAAATCACGGTTATACTTCAAGATGTTGTCCACATTCTGTGAAAATTCCATAGGAAAACTCAATTATTTGCTATAGTAACAAAATTAGACAAATTCACAGCTTCAGTTCCAAGAGTTCAAGCAGCATAGGTACTAGTTCAGTCCTCAATTTTTTTAAGGCAATATTAGTCAAAATCAGTGCTCAAGGCTAATATGTTGGCTAAAACATATAATTCTTCTAGTTCATAAAAATACCTACAACAGAGTCATAAAAAATCGTGATCATACACTGCCTATAAGAAAACTGAAAATCCAGCAAGTATCACTTAACATCTTTTTGGTAAAATTGATTTTTTCACAACACCAAACTAATTCACCTATGCAAATACATTAATATCTAGGTATAACATCATATACAACCAGATTTTATCACATTGAAACAAGCCAGAATTAGCAAGAATAGAAATTACAAAAACAAGACACAAAAACCCCACTTTGAAAGCTTTTGAGCTCTATGCTCCAAAGGATGCTCTACTTGATTTCTCTTCACTTTTAGGGCTCCTAATCAAACACCAAACCTCCTCTAAACAGTGAGGAAGTAAGGGATCAAAGTGAGAATTGGTAGAGAATGGAAATTTCAATCGGTTATATTTGTAGATATTGTGGTGTAGAATAATTTTAGTGAAGGATGCTTTAAATTTTGACAAGGTTTGGCTTAGGATTTTGAGGTTGAAGATCAAGGTTTTGGTGAAGAAGAAAATGGAGGTTATGCTGCTTCTTGCTAGCCGAACTTAAGGATGCATATTATGAAGTTAGGTGTGTTAACTTAATCTTATAAGGTGTGATATCATTGGTGGTTGACATAAAGTGTAATTCTTTTCATTAAAAGAAATTTATATCAATGGCTAAGATTTGATCTTTCATCCAAGATGAAATCTTAGCCATTCATTTGGCATTTAAAGAGATAGACTTCATTATTTTGTAGATATTAACTAGCTTTCAGTGTTAAAAATCGCATACCGAAATTTCACCGAACAGGTGAAACATGTAATGCCCGGGGATTGCAAAGTCCTGGAGTGATCACTGGTGCAAGAAGACACGGACAAGGAGTGACTCCTGGTGGGCTTCGAAAGTGGAAGGGTACATGAATGAACCGATTACACACTCGAATGAGAGGGATCCTAAGACTGTATAGGTATGAGACTATACAGTCAAGGAGGGCTTATATGAATTGATTTGTACTACCTATACCAACAAGATGCATCTTCTTTTCGGTAGCCCATCACGAAAGAACTCCATAGTTAAGCATGCTTGACTTGGAGCAATTTTGGGATGGGTGACCTTCTAGAAAGTTTTCCTAAGCATGTGAGTGAGGACAAAGCACACTGAAAAGACCCGTGTTGGTTTGTGGGGATAGTCATGAATCCATAAAGCAGCAGGGGGTGCTACAAATGGAATTAGAGCCTGCACCTCTCCCAGTACGGTGTAGTTCGAGGACAAACCAAGCGGAAGCTGGTGGGCATGTAACGCCTGGGGATTGTGAAGTCGGGGAGTGATCACCGATGCAAGGAGGCACGGACGAGGAGTGTAACACCCTAAAAAAAATTATCTAAAAATTAATTTGAGCTTTATCAATCATAATTTTAAAAATTTGATAGTTTGAACAATGATAAGGACGATCCAACGGATTTGCAAAAAAAAAATGTGAATAGTATTTTGTGGGCCCCGCAGGCCCACCAGGGCAACCAAAACCCTAGAATTGGGACTTGGAGATGCCCGAAATTGAGAAATTATATGATTATGGTTAGAAATAGGTAGAAATAAAGATTTTATACCCGAAATTATTTTTTGGGCAATGTTTGATTACCCGGGTACACTGTTTTACTCGTTCGGTAGAATTTCGGTGTGCGGTTTATAACACCGTAAAAGCTACTTAGTGGCTAAGTAAGCTTTATCAACCACTTTATGCCAAGTGGATGACAAGGATTGAAAATTGAAAAGCAAGTTTTAATCATGACCTTTGATTTATTATATTTTACTCGAGTGCCAATATCTCATCCGTTCAGTAGAATTTCGATGTGCGATTTTAACACCGAAAAAGCTACTTGCTCGCCAAGTTAATGTGAGCCACTTATCTTGAGCCAAGTGGATGGCCAAGATTCATTCTTTGACCAAGAAACCAAATCTTAGCCATCCATTTCATTATTTCATTTTGAAAAAGGAATAAATACCCATTTTGACTAGTTTTATACCTAGATAATGATAAATCACCAACCTTATCACTCCAACACCATCAATTTTGACCAAGAGCTCCAAATACATCAGACTTCATCTTCTTTCTCTCATTCCACCATTAACAAACTTGAAGCTTCATAAACCCTAGCCTAAACTTGACAAAACACCAAGATCCTTTCACAAAACTTGTTCTACTCCTCATAATCTATCAAACCAACCAATTAGAATTTTAAATAATCTCCAAGCTGAACCATGAGCTATCATTCTCTACTGTTTAAGAAAGGATTAAGTGCTGTTTGGAAGGCTTGAAGTGAAGAAAAATCATTTTTGAAATATCCCTTGGAGTTAGAAGCCTTAAAGCTTCACAAGTAGGGTTTTCTTTGATCTTTTCTTTCCAATTTTATGCTGGACTTTTCTGATTGTGTTTGGTCCGAAATTTCTGGATATATTCGTTGATAATATGATGATATTGATGTGTTAATTTTGGTGGAGTGTTTGGGGTTGAGAAAAAATCATTTTTATCAAAAGAGATTCTGAAGTGGTTTGCTGGATTTTCGGTTTTCCTGCTGGCAGTGATTGTTCACGAATTTTCTGAGGAAATTGTGGGTGTTTTCATGAGCTATAAAAATTATATGTTGAAGGAAACATCCTATGATAGTTCCATGAATTTTCTTGAGCTTTGATTTTGACTCCTAATGCCTTGAGAAATTCAAGAACTGAAGTGGTACCTATGCTGCCTGAAATCTTGAATCTGAAGTTGTGAACTTGTGAGATTTTATTAACCTAGTAAATGATCGAATTATGAGCTTAAAGTTTTATAGGATATTAAGGACATATTGAAGTCCAACCCTGAATTTTTCTATGATTTTTTATGATCATTTGGTAGGGTAATAAAATTGGAAACTATGGCTGTTGGCTGTAAATAGGGGGTTTCCAACCTCCGAATTTGTCTAATTTTTTTGATGTATTTAGAGAATTCTTTTTATTGTGAAAATTTTATGGAACCTTTTGGACACATTGAGGTGTCATTGAGAATTTTTATAGCATTTGAATTGATCATTTGGTATGAGAAATAAATTGTGCCACTTGAGTGAAAAATCTGCCAATGTACTGAAGTTGTGATGATGCCTTGAATTAGTGACCTAATGGCATTTGGTTCAAGTTGATGTGTATGAATGCATGCCATGAACTTCCAAGATTATGTTATGAGGAATGAATGAATAATATATATAGGTTTGAAGTATTATGAGATCAGAGAATTATGTTCATGCATATAGAAATGTGATGCATGTATATGTGAGCTTGAGGATGATGTATGTGCTAAGTGAACAATGAAGTCCCCTTTAGTATAAAAAGGGCACGAAGAGGTCCCCAGTAGGGCACGAAGAGGTCCCCAATAGGGCACGAAAAATTCCTCATTAGGGCACGGAAAAGTCCCCTTTATTATGTCAAGGGCACGAAAAGATCATTGTAATTGCCATATGTATATGTATATCTTGTTAAATTATTGGTCTTGAAGGAATTCCTATGATGTTGAATGTTATGAAATACATGTTTTCAGTGATTGAATAATAAAAGAGACCCACTTCAGAAAAGTGGTTTTATAATTTTAAAATGAACATTTGATATGTACATATTGCATGCTCACGCTTTCTTAATAAACCGAAGTGGCTGGGGCGATGACGATGACATTATGAATGTGTAATTGGGGAGTTACCCTACTGAGAATTGTATAATTCTCACCCCTATGTTTTTGTGTTCCCGTGTCATCTCCAGGTTGACGCAGAGGACTAAGGGACTGCTATGCAAAAGAACTCGAAAGTGCAATAGTGTAGTAGTTAATGCTTTTATTATGTTGTATTTAGTGGAATGAACATGTGTGTAAATATGTTAGAGAACAAAGGTGTGTTAAAGCTCATAGAAGAGCTTCCCTTATCTACTTAACTTTGTATTAAATAAATAGTTTGATTTCATTGCTATATATTTTAGTATAATTATGACCTAGTTATCTCGCGAACTACCCAAACTGGCTATAGATATTTAAAAAAAAAAGGTCTACAAACTTAGAAGTAACAACTCTCGAGTATGACACCATAACTTAAGGATGAGGTTGTACTTGGGAGGATGTTACAAGGAGTGGCAACTGGCGGGCTTCGGAAGCGGAGGGGTACATAAATGAACCGATTACACACCCGAATGAAAGGGATCCTAGGACTGTATAGTTATGGGACTATACAGTCAAGAAGGGCTTATATGAATTGATTTGTACTACCTATACCAACAAGATGTATCTTCTTTTCGGTTGCCCATCACGAAAGAACTCCATAGTTAAGCGTGCTTGACTTGGAGCAATTTTGGGATGGGTGACCTCCTGGGAAGTTTTCCCAGGAAGCGTGTGAGTGAGGACAAAGTACACTGAAAAGAGCCGTATTGGTTTGTGGGGACAGTCGTCAATCCATAAAGTAGCAGGGGATGTTACAAATGGTATCAGAGCCTGCACCTTTCCCAGTACAATGTGGTTCGGGGACGAACCAAGCGGAAGCTGGTAGGCATGTAATGCCTGGGGATTGTAAAGTCGGGTAGTGATCGCCGGTGCAAGGAGGCACGGACAAGGAGTGGCTCCTGGCAAACTACGAAAACAGAGGGGTACATAAATGAACTGATTACACACCCGAATGAGAGGGATCCTGAGACTGTATAGGTATGGGACTATACAGTTGAAAAGGGCTTATATGAATTGATTTGTACTACCTATATTGTAACACCCCTATTTTCCTGTCTGAGTAAAAATGACCAAAATGCCCTTGAGTTCATTTTTCACCTGAAATTCGAGGATAGCCGGCCCGTCAATTCTCGAAGGGTCAACCTAATGATTGAAAGGGGTTAGATGAGCTGGGGATGATCTTGGAGGTTAAAATTTCATTTTTTGAATTTTCAGCCCAAAATGACCAAATTACTCCTATAGCGTTTTATGCGAGTATAGGTGCCGTTTGAGCCCAGAACTTTCCTAGAAAGTTTAATATGATGATTTCATGTGTTCGGCGATGTCTGTTTAAGTCTCAGTGGTCTCAGGCAGGTTTTAGTTCAAAATTATGATTTTACCCCTAGAATAGTGCCATTTGAGCCTACTGATGTATTTAAGCAAACCTAAGCAATATTAGGCTCTAATCGAAGATTAATTAATTTTCATAATTAATCTAGAGTAAAAATGATTTATTAAAGTTAATTAGAACTTAAAATTGCTTAGATTAAACTTAAACCTCTTATAGAACTCATCATGGAATCTTGAATAGTGCTTTCTCCCTCAAATTCCTTAAATTAAGGAATTATGTTTACAATTGTTTATGTTCCAAAAATGAGTTTTAATCTTACTAATAATGCAAGAACACTCCCTAATCATGTCTTGACATCCCTAAACATCCATTACCTCACCTAAACACTTACTCATAAATTCCTAATCTTAAGCCTAATCAAAGACACACCTAAACACAACTCTAATCACAATTAAAATGAAAATTTTCCTCCCCCTTGGCTGATGCATATTCGGCCATTCCTCCTCTATTTCTATCACATGTTGATTCATTTGAACACTCATGAACCATTCTTATACCATGCCTTGCACCATACTTTAAACCTTACCTAGCCATACCTCCAACCTTACCTTGAATGACACATTGGAAGAGATATTTCCTCTCTCTTTTTCCTCCCCATGGCCGGCCACCCCTCATTCTTTCATGACCTCATTTCTTTCATTTCTATAAATAGCTTGCTTGGATGAACTTGAATCACTTTTGGTTCATTTGCTAAGTTTGAGTTTTCAAGAGCAACTTAGAGTTCTTTCCTTTCCTCTCAAGTTCAAGGAGTTCTCTTCACCTTCTTCATCTTCTTCTTCTTACTGTCAAAGAGCCACCTCCTCATAGCATCAAACCACCTCACAAACACCAAAGAATAACCACCAAACACATAACCTTTCATTCCCAAACACCAAGCTCACACAAAAGCATTTCCTTTCCTTTCCTCTTACCTTGGCCGAACCTCTTCCTCACCTTGGAAGAAGATTTTCCTTTCATCCTCACTTCAAGAACCAAGCTTTTTATCTTCATACTTGGTAGGGATTTTGTTCTTTAAAGTTTTGTCTTCTAAAGTTTTGAAAAAAATGAGTTTTTGTTAGTTTCTCTTGGCTTTTAGAACTTCTTTTCTTCTCTTTGATTTTCGGCCTTGGAGCCTTTCTTTTAAAAGAAAATGTTGGCTTGATGATGAGGTTTCAAGATAATGGTCCAATGGTTATCATTTGAAAAACCTCTAAAGCTTGAAACTTAGTGTGATCTTAACACATTTTTGGTTTTTCCTTTCTTTTTCTTCAACCTTGGTTTCGGTTTCCTTTTCCCTTTTCTTTCCTTTTGGCTTCGGCCTTATTTCCTTTTCTTTGATGATTCAAGGTTTTGATTAAAGAAAGTTGTTAGATGATTTGAATCCCTTAAGCCCATTTCCTTGAGCTTGATGATGATGTTCAAACCATAAGGTTTTCTTAAAACCTTGGTACAAAGAACTCTAAAGCTCACTTTGTCTTGTTAAGATATGTGTTGGATTGAGGTTTATATTCCTTTAAAGTCTTGTATGAGCTCTAATAAAGAATATAAAAAGAACTTGCATTCATATTTACATTTCTTGCCTAGCATGTTTATTTTTCATGCCATCACCTAAAACTTAAAGATTAAAACAAGAAGCTTGCATCTTCATATCACGTAATAATTAATCTCAAAGCTCGCCTATTTCGGCCTTAAAGTCGATTGTTGTAGAGCCTAGAGCACTAAAATAAAGAATTGGAGTTGCATTCATGTTTACGTTTCCTTGTCTAGCATATTTATTTTTCTAGTCACCACTTAAACGTAAAGATAAGAATGAAGTTGCATCCCATATTTACTTTAAGCCCTCACTTTACTTTTCTAATGAAGAATAAAATGGAGTGCATATCATGTTTATGCTTTGACTATCACTTAAAGATTCTAGAGCTCAAGACTTGTCCATTTATCTAAAGAAAAAGTTGGATATGGAAGCATTCTCTTGAACGCACATTTCGGCCATGTGATGATGATAAGCTTGGTGTGAGTTTCATCTAATCACAAGTGCCAATAATCTATGTCTTAGGATTTTCTTAAGCATAGGTGAACTCAAAGAATGTTTCAAGCATGATTTTATGTTTTAAATTCCAACCATGAATGATTCTAAATAGCCACTGATCTTATTCATTTTATGATGATTTTGATAAAATAAATTAGTTTCCAAAAAGTTTTAGGAGTCCTAAAATGGTCCTAAGAGAAACTAGTGATTTATGTGTATTGAAAATATATTCTTCATGTGCTATTTGAAGTGTAACACCCTAGTAATTAACCAAATACACCTAGGTTGAATCTGATTAATGACTAGACTTTACTCCTTGCTTTGGTTCTTTCTTCATAATTTGAAAATACTTAGTGAAATTACGAGCCATTTTTTTTTAAAAAAAAAACATAATTGAAAACGTGAGCCGAGTACAACGTGAACGAGTAAGCGGAGTATAATAAGACGTTTAAGAATATATCACATCATATCACTTTGGCTCCATCATATAACATCCATAAGCACATTATAACATATATTTACATACAATAACCTCACTCAAAAGGTGGGTTATGATCATACATCATTGTCTTATGCAAACCCATAAAAGAAAATATACATAAGGAAATACATGCCCCTAAACTAGATAACTCCATAAGCCAGGAAGGTTATCCTAAAACTAGGGTGCATGAACACACATAAATCTACTAAGAACCTTCTATGGCCACTGTCCTGGAAATGGGGGAATAAATCCGATCCACTGATGAGCTCCCTCGGGAGGGGACACGCGAGATGCACCAGGCTGGGGTCGCATGGACAGCCTTCTTGCTAACCTCGGCTGAACAACTGTTTCCTCACTACCCTTTCTTACACGTGTGGGAGTAGGAGCAGAGCTCTCAAAATATACATGAGTAGGAGTGTCCTCTGAAGGATCAGTTTCAAAATATCTCGTCTCGGGAACATACTCTGGAAATCCATGGACAACAGATGACGCGGGATAAGAACGTAACATCCTTTCATCAAGTGGACGTGCATGTTCGAAAACCATTTCATCGCCATAGGGAGAAGTAGGAGAAAATCGATAACTAGGGACAGGATGTGCAAATGGACGACCTATGTAAATAAAAACACGAACTGTGCACCTCCCTTCAAAATGATACGAGCGATGCACCAGATCATAGTGGAATTCCCAAGTTCCATCAACGAACAGGACGAATGTCGCCATTTGAATCTGGAGACAATGACGGAAATAAAGAAAAGGGAGTGAGAATCTTACTAAAGAATTCTCAGTAGGGTACCTCCTTCTACAGTGTCATCATCAAAGTCCCTAGGAACCTCGGGATTATTCTAAAATAGTGAGCATGCAAAGATTCATTTTAAGTTCGGACAAATACTTAACCGAGGTTCGTCAATTTTTAATCATGCGTCTTATAATGCATCATAATCTTAACATGTCATATTTACAATGAACTTTTCCTTTATCATTACATCATATTCCTCATCATCATTATCAAAATAACATGCATAAAAGAACGTCATATAATATTAGCTACACATAGACACAGTGCACATATTTCATTTCTTTAGTGCCTTAGGTGACTTAAAATCTTATCATCATCATTATTTTCCTTGGGCCACCCTATACTCCACCCTTTTGAGAGTAATTTAGGTTATGAGCTCATACTTTACTAGTCGTCACTAGCATATACTTATCCCTTTTGATAAGCTAAAGTCCCGACTCTACCCTTTTGAGAGAACGGGTTAGGGGGCTAAAATCACCTTTTCACCACCTATAGTCCGATGGTTCCAAAGGATCATTTTCTTATAAGTTTAAGTCACCATTAAATCTTTGCATGTTATATCACAATACAATTCATAAACATCATAGCATTTTCTCATTTATAGTCTTAAGCTAGAATAATATATATCAACTATAATCATGCATCTGGGAAATTCCCAGCAAAGAGTGATGGGTCACAATGGACACGCTTAAATACCAAGTCTTTCCTTAGCCTAAACCTTTCCAAATTACACTTTTACAATGATACACTTTCTTCTAGCAACAAAGGTAAATTTTACATAATAAAGAATATTTCATGCATAAGCATTCTCATTATTTGCAACAGCAACTATAATATGCAAGCCAGGAAATCATTCAATGATATCAAGTACTTAATAAGCATCCAATACTTACATAGAATTATCAATTATAGAACTAATTAGTTATGCACCTAAGGGATTTATTACCATCCTTACGATTATTTATAGGCTTTAAGAACACTATTAAATCAAATGGGGTAGCATAGGTAGTAAGTTGTTCCTAAGGTTTTACGGTATGCTAGAAGTTATGTTTTAAATCCTTTCTTGTTACCAGCTTTCCCTATGATGCTGAAATTAGTTATTAAACCAATTATGAATCATTCTACCTTATTTAAACATAATAAAACCTGGTTCTTATCGTTGTTAAAGATTCTGGATAGAATGCATAAATTTCATTCCCTAGAGTTCTAGAAATCTTGTTTTTACAATTTTCTAGTTGCTAAGTTCATTTTTAGTGTTCGGGATCAATCCTAGTCTAATTGATACCAAATTTTTCATGGCTAACTAATCCTAGACAGAATTATATCGTACTAAAATAGGTTTGGCATTGGCTAAACTTAAAGGGGTCAAAAACTAGGTAAATTCTAGCTCTTCGGTTCTTCTAGGGAGCTAGTTTTATCTCTAACATACAATGAATCATTCTCTTAATAATAAACCATAATTAACACAACTTCAAACATATCAAATCATTACCATACATTGATACTAAACTCAGATCAGTGGCCGAATCATGAACCTCATGCAATTACATAGAATCATATTTTAAGTGCATATAAAATACTAGTTCCCCGTAAAATCCTTGCAAAGTCTTAAAACTCATTTAGAAACTAGTTCTTTTGTCTAACTTGGGAGGATCTTCACAATTAAAATTCTCACTTAAGATAAAAGGAGTAAGTCTTGAGCTTTAGAGATTTAGGTGACATCTTAGAATTATAAACATGCTATGCAACCTTATTTTAATCTTATCTTTATAAGGTGATAGCTTGGAATTATAAACATGATATGCAATTCCATTTCTTTATCTTTAAGATTTAAGGTGATGACTTGAAAATTAAACATGATGCAAGAACTTGAAATATAAACATGATGCAAGAAACTGGAGCGGTAATCCGCCGCAGACCAGTAGAGGGAGAAGAGAATATTAAGAAACCGGAGTAGCGGTAGTCCGCACAGGACCGGTGAAGGGAGAAGAGAATTATTATTACATCTTTTTAAGCTCCAATCTCAAGACTTTTTAAAGAATAAATTCTTTAACTCCAATAATCATATTTCTTTGCTTGTGATACATGGCCAAGTCTTTGACCTCTAGGATCTTTAGGTGATGGCATAAAATAAACATGCCATGCGTTGATTCTTTTAGCCATTATAAAATAAAGTGAGAGCATAAATTAAATATGAGATGCAACCTCTTTATTATCCTGAAAGATAAAGTGATGACTTGAAACATAAACATGAAATACAAGCTTGGAAAATACATCTTTCAAGTTCTAAACTAAAAATCTTTGTTTTAGCATCATAAAGCATTATTCTTTAAAGTTTTGCATCAAGTGGAATTTTCAAGCTTTAGAGGCCTTACTTGTGATGGATTTACAACCCACCCTCAAGGTCCTCATCATCAAGCCATCATCTCAGTTCCACCTAGGCCATATGGCCGAATTGGTCAAAGAAAAAAAATGAAGAGGAAAACCGAAATGAAAAGCTAAGGTAAGTTCATAATTTCATTATTTTGAGCTAAAAACACAACTCCTCAAAGCATAGAAATAAATTTAGAAACTACTCCTTACCTAATCTGAGTTGAAGAAGAGGAAGAGAACTTGATTTCTTGAAGTGAAATGAAACAAAATCTCTTTGAAAAATTGAAGAAAGAATTCAGCTAAAGAGGAGGAAGAAAGAAAGTTTTTGGTGCTCCTAAAAACTAGTTATGAACAAAGCATTCCAAGACCACTCAAGCAAGCCTATTTATAGAAGATTTTGAGGCTTCTAATTGGCCAAAATGAGGAGGTAGTTGGCAGAATTTTGCAGGAGAAATAAGGGAGAAAAAATCATTTTAGACAAAGTTGTATGAAATTAAGGAATTATATCTCTTATGGTGACATTTTGGCATTTTGTTTTAGTGCAACTTTTGGCAATAATTCAGCTACATAATGGCATCAATAATTTCGTCCATTACAGCCCAAAGAAGTGAAATTTGTGTGTTCCATGCATTATTTAGGTGTAGGCAAGGTATTCATGTAATTTAGAGAATTTACGGTTAAGGGCTTAAGTGAATTAGTAAGCAATTTAGGTGCTTTTGAGCAAGTTTGGATTCTAATCAATCTAAATACATAATTTTGACTCTAGATTAATATTTAGAATTTAATAAGCTTTAATTTGAGCCTAATATTGCTTAGGTTTCGGTATACGAATCAACAATCCCGAAATTCGCAAAACTGTCCAAAAATAGGGGCAAAATCGTATTTTCACTTAAAAACTGCCCGAGGCCACCCGAGCTTAACCAATGGTTAATCATGGCTTAAAAACAAATTTTAAAACATTTTAGTGAGGTTCGGGCTCAGTCAGCACGCACATCGGAGTTAAAACAACAAGGCGTTTTGGTCATTTCACGCGTCGAAACTCAAAATTGAGATCCTTCTGCTCTATTAACACACATAACACAAACAATCCTTTATTATCATCAAAACATCCCCTTGAGAATAGGTGGGGCCCACGATCCTCATTTTCTGAGTAAAATAACTTCAGGGGCATTTTGGTCATTTTATACGTACAGAAATTCGGGATTTGCGACTCTCGCATGAATCGCTCCTAACCTCTCTTCTAATGTTATATTCCTTTATTGAGGATTGTTCGGCCTCAAATCTTATGTAATAATTACCTACAGTAATTCGATAATTTCTAATGACAAGAAAATTACAAGAAAATTTGGGCGTTACATTACTCCCCTTCTTAAAAAGAATTTCGCCCCGGAAATTCGTTACCTGAGAACAACTCGGGGTATTGTGCTTTCATGTTCGATTCCAGCTCCCATGTAAGTTCTTCGGTTTCACCCTGTCCCCATGCTACTTTGACCAGGGGTACAGCCTTGTTCCTTAACTGCTTAACTCCTCGGTCGACGATTCTCGTGGATAGTAAGTTAAATGTCAGGTTATCTCTTAATTGTACATGTTCTGGCTTTAGTACATGACTCGGGTCAGATTGATACTTTCTTAACTGAGAGACATGGAAAACATCATGAAGGTTGGATAGACTCGGGGGTAGGGCTATACGGTAGGCTACAGGTCCTACTTTGGTAAGGATTTCAAACGGACCAAGAAATCTGGGGCTCAATTTCTTTACTTTTATTGCTCGGCCTATGCCTGTGGTAGGGGTGATCCTTAGGAACACGTGGTCCCCTTCTTGAAAATCTAGCGGTTTTCGCCGCTTGTCCGCAAAGTTTTTCTATCGACTTTGAGCAGTAAGAATCTTATCCCTAATCTTCTTGATTTGTTCCGTTGTTTCCCTCACAATATCAGGTCTGAGTAAACTTTGCTCTCTGGGTTCATACCAACATAAGGGAGATTGACATTTCCGTCCATAGAGGGCCTCATACGGTGTCATACCGATACTTGCATGATAATCAAGTGTTATATGCAAATTCAATCGATGGTGTACTTATCCCAACTTCCCCTTTGATCTAAAACACATGCCCTCAACATATCCTCCAAGGTTTGGATAGTTCTTTCAGATTGACCATCTATTTGGGGGTGATAGGCCATGCTTAGACACAACTTTGAACTAAACTCCTTTTGAAAGGCTCCCCAAAATCGTGATGTAAACCGCGGATCCCGGTCCGAGATTATCGTCGACGGCACCCCATGTAACCTCACTATCTCCTGAATATATAATTGTGCTAACCTATCCAAGGAATAAGTCACCTTAATAGGTAAAAAGTGGGCTAACTTCGTCAATCGATCCACAATTACCCATATGGTATCATGATTCATTTGGGTCCTCGGTAATCCAGTCACAAAATCCATGGAGATACTATCCCACTTCCACTCAGGGATCGACAGAGGTTGCAGCATTCCAGAGGGTTTTTGGTGTTCAATCTTCACCTTTTGACACACCAAGCACTTACTCACCCATGTGTACACATCTTTCTTCATTCCAGGCCACCAGAACATCTTCTTCAAATCTTGATACATCTTGGTGGCACCAGGATGCAGGGTAAAATGGCTCTTATGGGCTTCCTCCAAAATATCTTTTCGGAGGTCACCACTAGCAGGTACACATATTCGACCTTTAAACCTCCATAAATCGTCCATTCCTTGGGTAAAACCTATCAACTTTCCTGCCTTCACTGCCCCTAAAGTCTCTTGAAACTCAGCATCATCCCCTTGAGCTTGAACAATCCTTTCTTTGAACTCACTTGTCACTCTAAGATGACAAGCTCTGATGCCCTTAGTGGTCAAAGTCATTCCTAGGTTTAAGTCTCTAAATTGCTCAATCAATTCAACCTCCTTCACCATCAAACGGGACACTTGTAAGGACTTTCTACTCAAAGCATCAACTACAACATTAGCTTTACCAGGATGGTAGTTCAATCTAAAATCATAATCTTTCAAGAACTCCATCCATCGCCTTTGCCTCATGTTTAGCTCTTTTTGATCAAAGAGATATTTCAAACTCTTGTGATCGGAAAACACCTCAAACTTAACTCCATATAAATGGTGTCTCCAAATCTTTAGAGCAAACACGACACAGCCTAACTCAAGGTCATGGGTAGGGTAGTTTGCCTCATGTGGCTTGAGTTGTCTTGATGCATAGGCCACCACTTGCCTATCTTGCATCAATACACAACCTAAACCCTTTATCAAAGCATCACAATACACCTCGAAAGGCACATTGGGGTCGGGTAACACTAAAACAGGGGTCGAGGTTAGCTTGTGTTTTAACTCTTGAAAGCTCTTTTCACACTCCGGGGTCCATGAAAAAGGGGTGTTCTTCCTAGTCAGCTTGGTCAAAGGTAGGGAAATCTGGGAAAATCCCTTGATAAATCGACGGTAATAACCGGCTAAACCCAAAAAGCTCCTTACTTCAGTTACCATGGTTGGTCTTTCCCAGTTTACTACCGCTTCTACCTTACTAGGATCTACAGCAATTCCTTTCTTAGATACTACATGCCCTAAAAATTTCACCTTATTCAACCAAAACTCACACTTGGAAAACTTGGCATATAGTTTCTTTTCCTTTAAGATCTCCAGTACTATGGTTAGGTGGCATTCATACTCCTCATGGGTCTTACAATATATGAGAATGTCATCTATAAAGACAACCACAAACCGATCCAAATAGGGTCGAAAGATCCTATTCATGTAATCCATAAAAGCAATTTGGAGCATTGGTTAACCCAAAGGACATTATTGCAAACTCAAAATGGCCGTATCGAGTGTGAAAGGCCGTTTTAGGTATGTCTTCATCTCTCACTCTAATTTGATGGTAGCCTGACCTCAAATCTATCTTAGAAAACACTACCGCACCTTTCAGTTGGTCCATCAAATCATCGATCCTAGGCAGAGGATACTTGTTTTTCATCGTTACTTTATTCAACTGCCTATAATCTACACACATCCTCATACTCCCATCCTTTTTCTTTACTCTCACCCTTACCACAATCCATTTCCACAGCAGTTATGTAAAGACTTATGGGTTTCTTAGGTTCAATAGGAACAGGAAGAAAAGTGATGGTTTTCTCATAACAGTTTAACAGTACACGGTTGGCCTCAAGCCAATCCATGCCAAGAATCGCATCTAAACCTCGCATGGGTAAGCAAATAAGATCTAAAACAAAGGATCTATTATCTATAATAAAACCACAATCTAAACAACATTTACAAGTCCTAACGGGTTTTCCAGTCGGGGTAGAAACAATAAGGTCAAAAGGAAGCTCAGTCATAGGTAAATTAAGGCTTTTAACACATGAATGGGAGATAAAAGAATGAGAAGCGCCAGAATCATATAGTACAATTAAGTCTTTACCATGCATATTACCCTTACCTTCCACGAGATTTCATGACTTCGTTGTTTCTTCAGCATTAACAGTAAATACCCTTCCCTGGTATTGCGGCTTGGGATTGGGGGTTGGCGGGTTCCTTTCCGTGCATTCTCGGGAGTAATGACCTGGTTTTCCACACCGATAGCACACGTTTGTTCCGGCTCGACATGGCATGCTCCCATGATTCTTTCCGCACTTGGGACATTCCATGGATGGCGCAGGCCGTGGAGGTACTGCTAGACCTCTTTGTGGTGCTTTCCCTTTATTGTTGTTATTGTTGTTGTTGCGATTGTTACTGGGGTTATTGTTGTAGCGGTTGTTATTATAGCGGTTGTTGTTGTTTGGCCTTCCTTGTTGAAAATTTCTTTGTGGCCCTTGTGGTCTTGATTGACCCAGAAATAGAGGTCGATTCTGCCTCTTGAACTGCTGACTTTGAGGTGTCAACTTTTTGGTAATATTATCTGACTTTGGGGTGCTTAGTTTTCTCTGACCTTCTTCAATAATCCAACATTTTTTAACTAGGGTAGAGAAATCCCTAATCTCCAAATGTGCAACTGCCACATTAAGTTCCGCCTTCAACCCTGACTCGTATTTAATGCATTTCCAATACTCATCAGGATTTCCTTGGTACATTCTTGAGAACTTAATGAGTTCTTCAAATCTGGCAGTGTACTGGGCCACATTCATATTCCCCTGGACAAGTTGCATGAATTCAATGTCCTTGGCATTTCTAACTGACTCTGGAAAGTACTTTTCGTAAAAATGGACCTTGAATAGTTCCCAATCAATGTCCACGTCGGTCGTCTCCAGGAGTCTTCGAACACCTGTCCACCGAAACCGCATCACCCTCAAGCATATGAGTAGCGAAGGTGACCTTTTGCTCCTCCGAGCATGGGACTACAGCAAAGACCTTCTCAATATTCCGAATCCATTCATCTGCAATATTTGGATTCAGGGTCCCTTTGAAAACTGGTGGGTTCGTCTTACGAAACTCCCCGAAACGAGCATGTTCAGGAATCTCATGTCCTTTATTCATATTGGCTTGACGATCCTGATCCATTCATTCCATCATCATTCTCATGGTCCTTGCTACGTTGCGGAGTGCTTCGGCTGTCTCGTTGTCTTGATTATTCTGTGCTGCGCTCCTAGTCTGTTGTCGACGTGCCATTGGTCCCTAAACACACAAAACAGCAACACTGAGGTGATCAGGCCCAATATTCCATGCAAAGTGAGCAAGTTACCATGGCACTTTCAACATACAGTAGTCATGTATTTCTAATCCTCAAGCTCATCCTAATGATAAGCATCTACACATGACGTCACTAACGTATTATGCTTTAGAAGCATAGCCAGTCCAATCCTCAGGCTCCATGAGAATCGAACTGCTCTGATACCAAAATGTAACACCCTAGTAATTAACCAAATACACCTAGGTTGAATCTGATTAATGACTAGACTTTACTCCTTGCTTTGGTTCTTTCTTCATAATTTGAAAATACTTAGTGAAATTACGAGCCATTTTTTTTTTAAAAAAAAAACATAATTGAAAATGTGAGCCGAGTACAACGTGAACGAGTAAGCGGAGTATAATAAGACGTTTAAGAATATATCACATCATATCACTTTGGCTCCATCATATAACATCCATAAGCACATTATAACATATATTTACATACAATAACCTCACTCAAAGGGTGGGTTATGATCATATATCATTGTCTTATGCAAACCCATAAAAGAAAATATACATAAGGAAATACATGCCCCTAAACTAGATAACTCCATAAGCCGGGAAGGTTATCCTAAAACTACGGTGCATGAACACACATGAATCTACTAAGAACCTTCTATGGCCACTGTCCTGTAAATGGGGGAATAAATCCAATCCACTGATGAGCTCCCTCGGGAGGGGACACACGAGATGCACCAGGCTGGGGTCGCATGGACGACCTTCTTGCTAACCTCGGCTGAACAACTGTTTCTTCACTACCCTCTCATACATGTGTGGGAGTAGGAGCAGAGCTCTCAGAATATACATGAGTAGGAGTGTCCTCTGAAGGATCAGTTTCGGAATATCTCGTCTCAGGAACATACTCTGGAAATCCATGGACAGCAGATGAAGCGGGATAAGAACGTAACATCCTTTCATCAAGTGGACGTGCATGTTCGAAAACCATTTCATCACCATAGGGAGAAGTAGGAGAAAATCGATAACTAGGGACAGGATGTGCGAATGGATGACCTATGTAAATAAAAACACGAACTGCGCACCTTGTAACATCCTAATTTTTAACCCAATACTCTAGAACATATTTAGGTTAATCATTAGTCTGTTACTTCATAGTTCTCATTTAACTTTGAATTACTTAGCGGAAAATACGGGTAATTTTTTTTTTTGAAATAAAAGTGAGAGCCGCGTGATGCGATAAGCGGTACACCATGTAAAGTGAAACAATTATCTCACATCATCATAACATGAGGCACAACATGAACATCACTGAATATCATCTCATATATATATAACCTGCCCACTTATAAGTGTGGGTCTTAATTTAGTACAAGGGAAATGCATAAAAGAAAGTACAACATAAGCATAAACATAATATACTCCCCTACCCGAGTGCATCTAATGGGAAACCATTAAACAAAAGAAGGTTTATCCCCATCTAAGTGGTGTGTGCTCTAACCGGGTTCTCCATCGGTCGATCGTCACCTCCTACTAACGTCCGTCTCGTGAGCGAGGCAAGTATCCGGGAAACTGTGCGAGCTCCTCGGGCGTAAAGAGGCGGAACGGGGATCGAGAGTGACCCCCGCGGTGTGGCCGCATCTCCTGGTCGTCGTGCAAGTCGGGCCGAGTCACGGTATCCTCACCGCCTCCTCATCAATGGTGGAGAGGGGGCAGAGCTCTCGCTATACGGATGAGTAGGCGGGTCCTCGGACTGGTCGGTCTCCGAGAAGTAGGTCCGGGGCACGTAATCGGGATAGTCTCGCATGGCTAAGGCGGCGGTGTGCATGCGGAGCACTCTCTCGTCATGCGTACGCGCACGCTCAAAAACCCGCTCATCGTCGCCATAGGGTGCAGTCGGGGAGAAGCGATGGGTGTGCACGGGATGAGCGAAGGGGCGTCCTACGAACATGAAAACCCGCACCGTGCACTGCCCCTCAAAATGGTATGACCCGTGAGCCGGGTCATAGTGCACCTCCCATGTCGGGGTGTCCACGAACACTACGAACGTCGCCATCTGAAGACGTGACGGAAAGAAAGAGATAGAGGGAGTGAGAATCTTGCTAAAGAATCTCAGTAGGGCCTCCTACTACCTAGGTGTCATCATCTACGTCCTCAGGAACCTTGGGTTTATTTATACAAAGTGACTAAGCATGTATTAGGTTCATTTTAAACTTTAAAATATATTTTAGCCAAGGTCCATTCATTTTAGGATGATCTTAATGTCATGGATGCAACATAATAGAAAATGTATGCATGGCACTACCTAATGCACATACATAAAACGTAACATCAAGCATCATCATTCTTGGTGGCATAAAGTGGCAGTAGTAACATTCTTATGGGACAAAACTTAGTGACATAATCATAATCATGAAACTTCTCTTCCTCATGGGCCATCCTAAAAGACAATCGAACTGGGGGTGCTCGGCCGAACCGGTGTCACCCAGAACGTGTCATACATCTAGGTTATGAGCTCATACCTTAACTAGTTGTCACTAGTTCTTACTTACCACTTAACGATAAGCGTATCATAAATCATAAATCCCGACTATCTGAGTACGGGTTAGGGGGCAATTCTCTTAGGGGTGCTCGGCCGAACCGGTGTCACCTAAGAGTATAAAATGGCACCGATGTCACATGAGTTCTATGGAGGTGCTCGGCCGAACCGGTGTCATCCTAGAACCCATCTTAGTACCTTAATTTTCAAAATCTCTTTAAGTCCCCAAATTTGTCGAAATTCAAGCACAACGGTCATTACACCGAATTTCCTTCCAAATTTGCTTTATGCCACATAAACATATAGTCTCATAAATTCCTCATATGAATAACATCATCATCATTAGCATACTTCATGCATCATCATAAAACATCCAAATGCTTACCCTTACGGTAGCTTATGCTTTGACCCTTACGGGTCTTAATCTTGAGATATAGTTCTCTACATCCGTCGTTCATATTTAAGGCTCATAATTAAACATCATTCATAATCCTCTCATTTTACATTTAAATCTGAATAGCATAGGGTGGAAATCCTAACATGTGAATACGGGGTTCTAGAACTTACGTTTTAGACCCTTTGTTGGTTCGGTTTTTAGCTTGAAAGCTGCTTATATATTAAATCTAAATCAATTATGAGGCATTCCTATGCTTAAGGACTAATTATTAATCATGTTTACCATGTTGTAAGGGTGCTGGATAGAATCCAGAAAATTAAATGTTCTAAGAGTTCTACATTTGCATTTTTACGGTTTTCTAGTTACTAGTTTCCCCATAGGTGCTAGAATTCAATTCTAACTCAAATGATACCAAGTTTTTCATGTCTAAACAATCTAAATCTGATTATGTCCCCATTAAAACAGTTTGGAAAAGTTCCATAAACAAATGGGTCAAAACTATGTTAAATTCTAGCTTTACGGTATTTCTAGTTAGCTAGTTTCTTACCTATCATGCATAGGTTCGCTTCTACATCATCACATGATATTTTCACACATTCCAACACATCAAAACATCATCAAACAGCATCACACTCATCACATCAGAACCGAAAACATTTAACTTAAATGAGAGAGTTAAATTGACATTTCTAGGTACATAAGTTAACTAGTTTCTCTTGGAATCAATCTAGAACTTCTAAAACTCTTTGCAAAACATTTTAATTCATCAAGAGGCTAAGTGAAGCCTTAGGTCACTGACCAAAACATATTCCATCCCCTAAAAGATAATAGAATCACAACTTGTGATGACATAACCTTATAAAGATTTGTAAAGCTTTGAGGAAAACTTAAACACAGACTATTGGTCCTAGTAGCTAGATGAAAACTCATTGCAAGTCCATCATCACTACTTGGCCGAAATTATGCATTCAAGGAATGCATTCACATTAAACTTTAACTTGGAATGAAATGGGCAAGTCTTTGAGCTCTAGGTTCTTAAGTTACGACATAAACTAAACGTGTTCATGCTTTTCATTTTTAATCTTGCTTACAAAGTAAAGTGATGACTTGAATTTAAATATGCAAGGCATAACTTAAACGTGCAAGCTTGAAAGTAAATATGCGAGGCATAAATTTAGACGTGCAAGCTTGTAGGTAAATATGCATGGTTCTATTCTTTATTTTAGTGCTCTTGGCCCAACAACAATCGACTTTAAGGCCGAAATAGATAGGCATTCGAGAAATTAATTAGGTGATAATGCAAGTTCAATTCTTTATTTTAGTGCTCTAGGCCCAACAACAATCGACTTTAAGGCCGAAATAGAAAGGCTTCGAGAATTAAATTAAGTGATGATACAAGTTCCATTTTAATCTTTATGTTCTTAAGTGATAGCTAGAAAGTAAAGATGCATAGCAAGAATGTAAATATGAATGCAAGCATAAAATAAATTATGCAAGTTCATTTTATCTTTCTAGAGCTCTTAACAAGACTTTAAAGGAATTTAAACCATAACCCAAACTCATCCAAACAAGGTAAAGTCAAGCTTAGAGTTCTTTAAAACTTAACATAATATTTTTAGGAAATCAAACCATGAAGCTTAGAAAAATTTAAGGAAATGGCCGAAATCTTCAAGAAGAAAAAGGAACATTTTAAAACTCTAGAGTTCATGATCTTGGTGATATATTAACACCAACATCATGAGTCCTCATCATTGGGTTCATAGAGCCATTTAAAAACATCATCAAAGCTAAAGTTCTTAAGAGTTTAAGAAAAGAAAAACTAAAAACATTTTTGCTCAAGAACAAAGATCAAGCTCTAGAGTTTGTTTCAAGTGATGAACATCATCATGAAACTTTCATCATCAAGCTCTCATTTCTTTGTTCTCCAAGGCCTATGGCCGAAAATGAAAAGGAAAAAGGAGTGGAAATGAAGTTCTAAAGAGAAACAAGAGAAACTATGAACATCAAGCTTGAAACAAGAACTTTAAAGAAAAGAATACATGAAAGAAAATCTCTACTTGATGTGATGAACTTGAAGATGGAAGAAGAAGATGAAGAAGATGAAGAACTTGAGGAACTCCAAGAACTTGAAGAACACAAAAACTTTGAGAGAAAAAGAAAAGCTTTGAGTGTTCCTAAACTTAGCAAATGATCTATGCAAGCTCCTCAAGGCATTCTATTTATAGAGAAATGAAACAAATGGAGGGAGCTCATGGGGGAGAGTGGCTTCGGCCATGAGGTGCAGAATGGAGGCTTCCATGAGTTCCATGAGGTGAGATAATGTGTTCTTTGAGATATGGTGAGGTATGGCTTAAGGTATGGTGAGGTATGGTTCAAGGTATGGCTTCAAGCATGGTTCTTTGAGTGAGAAAACAATTTAATATGTGGTCAAAGGGGGAGGATGTGGTCGAAATGCATCAGCCCATGCGGAGGATTAGTTTGCATTTTAATTGTGGTTTAGAGCTGTGTTTAGGTGTATCTTTGATTATGCTTAAGATTAGGAATTTGTAAGAAAGTGTTTAGGTAAGGTAAATGGGTAATTAAGGTGGTCTAGACATAATTAAGGAGTGGTCTTGCACCATTAGAGAGTTAAATCCTCAATTTAGAGTCTAAACAACTCTAGACACATTTCCTTGATTTAAGGAATTGGAGAGAGAAAACACTATTCAAGATTCCAAGACTAGGAGTCTTGAGTTCTAAAAAGGGATTTAATATTTAATCTAAGCAATTTTAGGTTCTAATTAACTTCAATAAATTATTTTGGCTCTAGATTAATTAGGGAAATAAATTAATCTTCGTTTAGAGCCTAATATTGCTTAGGTTTGCTTAATTACGTCATTAAGCTCAAAAACACTATTCTAGGGGCAAAATCGTAATTTTGTACTAAAACTGCCTGGGACCACCGGGACTTGAACAGAGACCTCTAGACACATGAAAACATGTTTTTAAACCTCTGGGAAAAGTTCCGGGCTCAAACGGCCCCATTACCCGCGTAAAAACGCTATAGGGGTATTTTTGGTCATTTTGACCCGAAACTGCGGAAAACGAAATTTTCGCTTCCGAAAGCATTCAAAGGCCATTCAATCCCCTTCAAACATTGAGTTGACCCTTCGAGGATGACCGAGTTGGTTACCCTCGAGTTCGGGTCAGGAAATGACCTCAGGGGCATTTTGGTCATTTCCCTCGGACAGAGAAATCGGGGTGTTACACACCTCCCTTCAAAATGATACGAGCGATGCACCGAATCAGAGTGGAATTCCCAAGTAGGGGTATCAACGCACAAGACGAATGTCGCCATTTGAATCTGGAGACAATGACGGAAATAAAGAAAAGGGAGTGAGAATCTTGCTAAAGAATTCTCAGTAGGGTACCTCCTTCTACAGTGTCATCATCAAAGTCCCAGGAACCTCGGGATTATTCTAAAATAGTGAGCATGCAAAGATTCATTTTAAGTTCGGGCAAATACTTAACCGAGGTTCGTCAATTTTTAATCATGTGTCTTATAATGCATCATAATCTTAACATGTCATATTTACAATGAACTTTTCCTTTATCATTACATCATATTCCTCATCATCATTATCAAAATAACATGCATAAAAGAACGTCATATAATACTAGCTACACATGGACATAGTGCACATATTTCATTTCTTTAGTGCCTTAGGTGATGACTTAAAATCTTATCATCATCATTATTTTCCTTGGGCCACCCTATACTCCATCCTTTTGGGAGTAATTTAGGTTATGAGCTCATACTTTACTAGTCGTCACTGGCATATA
Organism: Dalbergia cochinchinensis; assembly: GCA_031216125.1. Classification (NCBI taxonomy): domain Eukaryota; kingdom Viridiplantae; phylum Streptophyta; class Magnoliopsida; order Fabales; family Fabaceae; genus Dalbergia; species Dalbergia cochinchinensis. The sequence continues at coordinate 7,602,156 of CM062376.1, forward strand.
CTTATCCCTTTTGATAAGCTAAAGTCCCGACTCTACCCTCTTGAGAGAACGGGTTAGGGGGCTAAAATCACCTTTTCACCACCTATAGTCTGATGGTTCCAAAGGATCATTTTCTTATAAGTTTAAGTTACCATTAAATCTTTGCATGTTATATCACAATACAATTCATAAACATCATAGCATTTTCTCATTTATAGTCTTAAGCTAGAATAATATATATCAACTATAATCATGCATCTGGGAGATTCCCAGGAAAGAGAGGTGAGTCACCATGGACACGTTTAAATACCAAGTCTTTCCTTAGCCAGAACCTTTCCAAATTACACTTTTACAATGATACACTTTCTTCTAGCAACAAAGGTAAATTTTACATAATAAAGAATATTTCATGCATAAGCATTCTCATTATTTGCAACAGCAACTATAACATGCAAGCCAGGAAATCATTCAATGATATCAAGTACTTAATAAGCATCCAATACTTACATAGAATTATCAATTATAGAACTAATTAGTTATGCACCTAAGGGATTTATTATCATCCTTACGATTATTTATAGGCCTTAAGAACACTATTAAATCAAATGGGGTAGCATAGATAGTAAGTTGTTCCTAGGGTTTTACGGTATGCTAGAAGTTATGTTTTAAATTCTTTTTTGTTACCAGCTTTCCCTATGATGCTGAAATTAGTTACTAAACCAATTATGAATCATTCTCCCTTATTTAAACATAATAAAACCTGGTTCTTATCGTTGCTAAAGATTCTGGATAGAATGCATAAATTTCATTCCCTAGAGTTCTAGAAATCTTGTTTTTACGGTTTTCTAGTTGCTAAGTTCATGTTTAGTGTTCGGGCTCAATCGGCACGCACATCGGAGTTAAAACAGCCGCAGGGGCATTTTGATCATTTCGCGCGTCGAAACTCAAAATTGAGTTCCTTCTGCTCTATTAACACACATAACACAAACAATCCCTTCTTATCATCAAAACATCCCCTTGAGAATATGTGGGGCCCATGATCCTCATTTTCTGAGTAAAATAACTTTAGGGGAATTTTGGTCATTTTATACGTACAGAAATTCGGGATTTGCGACTCTCGCATGAATCGCTCCTAACCTCTCTTCTAATGTTATATTCCTTTATTGAGGATTGTTCGGCCTCAAATCTTATGTAATAATTACCTACAGTAATTCGGTAATTTCTAATGACAGTAAGAATTGGGGCGTTACAGATTACCTATCATTTCACTCACACACTTCACTACAAACTCCTAATCTTAAGACTAATCAAAGATACACCTAAACACATCACTAGCCCACAAATTAATGAAACAATTTCCTCCCCTTGGATTCCCAAAAGTGGCGCCACCTCATCCCACACAATGCATCACATGTTTGTTCACTCACACACTCAAAGAAGCATGCTACACCATGCCTAAACCCATGCCTATACCATGCCTGACACCTTACCTTGAAATGACATAGCCAATAGATATTTTCTCCCTCTTTCTTTGCCTAAAATGGCGCCACTTCTCTCTCCTATTCTCACCTCTCATGTTTCATTTCCTCTATAAATAAACACCCAAGGAGCTTGCTAGAACCTTTACTCATTTCTCTCGCACCCCCAAGTACTTTCTTTCTCTCAAGCTTCAAGCAGTCCTTCTTCTTTTTCCTCTTCTTCTTCCTCTTCAAGAGCAAGTTCTCTCTCAATTAAGGAAAACACATCCAAGGTAGGGAGTTATACAGAGTTATGTCATTCCTTTCCTTGTATAGCTTTTGGTTTGAAATGAAAAAGTATTAGTTCTTCTTTTCTTCTCTTTTTCTTTCTTTTTCGGTTCTTGGTTTCCTTTTTCTTCCTTTTTAATTTCGGCCATAATGGCCTATTTTGGAAGAAAACCCATGGCTTGATGATGAGGTTTCAAGATAATGGACTCATGATTATCCTTGGAGAAACCTCTAAAGCTTGAAACTTGGTTTTGATCTTAACATATTTTGGTTATTCCTTTTTCTTTTCTTGAAACAAGTTTCGTTTCCTTTTCTTTCTTTCCCTTTTGATTTTAGTTTCTTTTTCCTTTCCTTTGCAAAGATTTTGGTTCCCTTTTCCTTTTCTTTGCTTTTGTTTCTCAAAGAAAGGTTGTTAGTTATTTTGATCTCTTGATCCATTTTCTTGAGCTTGATGATGATGTTCAAACCATAAGGTTTCTTTGACACCTTGGTACAAAGAACTCTAAAGTTCACTTTATCTTGCTATGATAAGTTTGGGTTAAGGTTTAAGTTCCTTTAAAGTCTTACAAGAGTTTTAGTGAAGAATGTAAAATGAACTTGCATTCATATTTATTCTCCTTGCCTAGGATATTTACTTTTGAGCTAATCACCTAAAACGTAAAGATTAAAACAAGAGTTGCATTTTCATATCACCTAACAATTAATCTCGAAGCTCGCCTATTTCGACCTTAAAGTCGATTGTTGTGGAGCCTAGAGCACTAAAATAAAGAATTGGACTTGTAGTCATATTTACTTTCCTTTTCTAGCATATTTATATTTCAAGTCATCACTTAAATCCTAAAAGATAAAATGAACTTGCACATTTACTTCAAGTCTTGCATATTTACTTTCAAGTCTTGCATATTTATTTTCAAGTCTTGCATATTTATATTCCTAGCACCTCATGTTTATATTTCAAGTTCTTGCATCTCATATTTACTTTGAAGCTCTCACTTTACTTTGTAATGAAGAATAAAATGGAATGCATAGCATGTTTACTTTTTGTCATCACTTAAAAATCCTAGAGCTCAAAGACTTGCCCTTTTATCTCAAGCTAAAGTTTGGTTATGGAAGCACTCCCTTGAATGCACAATTCAGCCATGTGATGATGATGAGCTTGGTATGAGTTTCATCCAGTCACAAGTGTCCATAATCTATGTCTTAGGATTCCCTTAAGCATAAGAGAACTCAAAGAATATTTCAAGTATGATTTTACGTTTTTAAATTCTAATCTTGGGCCAACTCAAATGGTTGCTGCCCTTGTTTAGAGTTAGGTGTCATTAGGTCCAAGTAAAAAGAAAAAGGAACCACAAGGATAAAAGGTAAGGTGGAAAGGAATATAGCAGCTCTATCTGGACAGTGTAAAAGAACATAGTTGGGTACCAGCCAATCCATGCCTAAAATTACCTCTAAACTAGATAAAGGAAGACAAACTAAGGTAGTAGTAAACTCTCTAGTACCTATCTGAAAAGGAAGGTTCATGCATGTATAACAAATCGTAATGGGACCAGCAGTACGAGTGGACACAAGGAGATCATGAGGTAATTCAGACATTGATAACTGTAACTTCTATACATAGTCATGGGATATGAAAGAATGAGTGGCACCCGCATCATACAGTATATCTAGGGTGTTACCATTTATTTCACACTTACCTTTGATCAAATCAGAAAATTGAGAAGCTTCTTTGGCACTTATAGTAAAAACACGTCCATGTTATTGTGGCCTGGAGATAAACTACTGTCCTTTCTTATTGGGGCACTCGAATATCTTATGTCCTGGTTTCCCACAGCAGTAACAAACAACTTGAGTTGTCCATCAAGGCTTGTTACTATGATGCTTCCCATATTTAGGGCACTCTCATCCTATTTCTGGTCTTGGGGATTGAAGTTGCTTTCCTCTATTGTTATTGGTGTTGTTGTTAGGTAGATATTTTCTCCTAGACTGATTAACAGGTTTGAATCAGGGGGCTTGTGGTGCAAATCCTCTCCTAGCATTGTGTAACACCCTCCTAATTACCATATTTTACTCGAGCATCAACACAGTAATTAGAAAAGTATTACTTACATTCACAATCTATACTAGTCGAAAATAATTGAAATCAAATAATTCAGACACATATATGGCTAAACTCGTATATACATATATAAACATCATTTTTAAGTTTGCAAAATGTACATCGTACTGATACTACACTGGTTAACTTCTAAGCTCATCAGGAACTCAGTTCACAAAAGGAAGGAACACCTCCAGTATCTAATCTAACCTGCTCAAAGTTGAGGTCTAGCAAAATTTTGTACAAATAGAAATAAACCCCACAACATTTAATACGATTAATCTGCAGGTTAGCAGGTCACTAGTACTAAACTACCACTATATACATATCATGAGTCCCTGAAGATCTCACGTCCTACTAGATGAAACCATTGGCTATTGGTATGATAGCCTCACCTCCGCCCGGGGCATCAGGACCCTCTGGTGAGTCTGAGTCTAAAGACGAGGATGAAGAGGGATCATCTGCTGGAGCGGGTGCTGGTGGTGCAGGTGGGACATCAAATATCACTGGGTGTGCCAAGTGGAAAGGCACACCATCATAAGGGAAAGCAGGGTCAAAGTCAGCTGTGAATACTGATGTACTAAAAGAGCGGTCGAAAAACACATAGACACGAACTTGCTAGTAACCTACTACATACAGAGAGTCGAGAGCAGGATCATAATGCCACACCTACTGTGGTGAGTCAAGGTAAAATACTAGTGACAGCATCTGCTGGATCTGATTAACACAAGTAAATGCAACCGTAGGGATGAGAATATTATAAAATCCTTAGTAGGGTATTCCCCCAGGTATGATGTGAAACACAATTGATAAGCTCATTCATGTAGGAATACACATGCAAAACTATGTGTATCAATATCAAGGCATATACATCATGTAAAATCAAGTACAAGTATAATAATAATTTGTGCATTATTCTTTTTCTTATTAATATAGGGAAGGCTTAATCTCACATCAAGTGATGTCTGTAGTGGAATCACTCCACAAGAACTATTGACCATTAGGATATGAGCTCATTCCTATATGTCGATACGTCTACCGACTCATCAAATTCCCAGGAAAGCTCTTACTTTTGTCGTTCCCGTTCAACTACATAAGCCTTGTCTCTATTTTCCCCATATGTTAAAAATTGCACAACTAAAAGTCATGTTATTTTTCTTTTATTTTCCTTTATTCTCACAATAATCACATAGTGTACTTCCCTTTTCAAAGGCCTGCTTAGATCACAGGTAGGCATACAATATGTTGGAGTCTCATCCATATCTCATCAACATTTCTTTCAAACAATTAGCATGCATTAACATCATATATACTTGCATCTAAAGCCATTCTATCATTAGTTCAAGACATTCTTACCATTTTCAGCAATCAGCAGATTTATCACTCTAGAATTCAAAATTAATTTCCCTATCAAACAGCAAATTTAAGAGCCATAAAAATTCTCTATGACACGTCAATGAGTCTAAAAGGCCCTGTACAAATTTCCAAACAAACAGTATTCTCTAACCTTATCAAATAAATTTTGCAAATTTGGTGGTTAGAGACCACTTGTTCACAGCTTAGATCAGGACTCTCATAATTTTCGACCCCACCAATTGATTAAATCAACTCAAAATAAAATTCACAGTTGCAATTCAATGTGTTATCAGCTTCTCATAAATTTTCAAAGAATAAATCCATCGTTTACTGTGATAATAAAATCACACAATTTTACTGCCTCAGCTTCAACATTTCAGGCAGCATAGTCATAACTTCGGTTCTTGAATTTTTAAACACAGAAAAAGTACCCAGAATGACCCCAAATTTTTACTAGAGACTCCCTAACATGTTAAATACATCCCATAAAATTTTCAACTGAATCCAAGATCTCTAGATATACTAGAAAATTTGCAAAATTTGCTGCTTGCTTCAAACCGGGATTTTCCAGCAACAATGTTCAAGAATCATGAATTTTTTTCAAGCAGAGAAAATCGTTCACATAACCCAAGGAAAATCATGGGGTTGTATTAGGATGTCACCTTCAACATACAATTTTTATAGCTCATAAAACTGAACACAATTGCACCAGGAAATTTGTCAACAAGTTCTGCCTTGTTGAAATCCAAAAATCCAGCAAACTAATTCCAAGTCTCTCTTGATGAAAATGATTTTTCCACAACACCAAACACTCCACCAAAATTCATACATATGATTAACCAATAAAATCAGAAATTTTAGGACAAAACCAATCAAAATTTTCAGAGGAAATTTTGAAACAAAAGAGGACAAATAAACCCTACCCTTGGAAGCTAATGCTTCTTTAGCTTTTGTATACTTCAAGATAGATGTTCTCCACCCCAAAACTCTTGAAACACACTTAGATCCTCCATTAATCAGTGCTGAGTAAGGTATTAAAGTGAGGTTTTGAAAAATCTAATCGATTATATTTGTGGAGGTTGAAGTGTAGAACAAGTTTGCTTAAGGAAGTTTTTGATTCTAGCAAGATTTGGTCTAGGATTTTGGAGGTTGAAATTCAAGGTTAGCAAAGGTTTTTAGATGAAGAAGGAATGAGTTTTCTGCTGCTCTTCACTTGGCCGAGGATGATAATGAAAAAGATGAGATTAGGTGGGTTAAATATATCTATTAAGGAGTGTTTTGATTGATTGAAAAATAAAATATAATTTCTTTCCATTAAAAGGGTTTAAAATCAATGGCTAGGATTTGATCTTTCATCCAAGATGAAATCCTAGCCATTCACTTGGTATTCAAGTGGATATACTTCATTATTTGTAGATATTAACTAGTTTTCGGTGTTAGAAATCGAACATCGAAATTTCAGTTAACGGGCGAAACAATGTACCCAAAAAATCAAACATTGCCCGAAAAATAATTTCAGGTATAAAATCATTATTCCTACCTATTTCTAAACATAATCTTATAATTTCTCAATTTTGGGCATCTCCGGGGCCCAATTCTAGGATTTTGGCTGTCCCGGCGGACCTGTGGGGCCCACAAGACATTATTCACATTTTTTTTTTTGCTTCCTTGAGTCAGTCTCATCATTTCCACATCTATCAACATCTTAAAATTCTCATTAATAAAACCTCATTTAATTTCTAAAAAGAATCGGGTATTACACATTGCCTTGTGCATACTTCAAACTTGCTAGCTTCTTGTTGGACTCTTCTAAACGCCGGCATTTATTTACCAAGGTAGGATAATCTCTGCTCTCCAAGAGACTTACAGCTGCTTCTATATCATCACGTAGACCCCCTTCATATTTCATGCAATTCTAGGCTTCATCTGGGTCACACTAGTAAATTGTAGAAAACTTGTAGAGCTCTTTGAATTTGTTGGTATACTCTGCTACACTCATAGGTCCTTGTTTAAGAGCTATAAACTTCAACTCTTTTGCATTTCTCACAAAAGCAGGGAAGTACTTATGGTAGAAAGCCTCCTTGAAAATATCCTAGGTAACTTTAATCTGGGAAGCTTCAAATAATCCCCTAGTGCCAACCCACCAGAATTCTGCATCTGTTTCTAGTATATAGGTGGCAAAAGCCACCTTTTGGATTTCTGTGCAAGGCAAAACTGGGAAAATCTTATCCATGGCCTTAATCCATTCTTCTGCTTTTATAGGGATTGAAAGCTCCTCGAAATGGCGAGGGGTTTGCTTTCCTAAATTCAGCAAATTTTTTATATTCCCCATCCACTTCATTTCCTCCTGGGTTACCAGCCGGGTTTGGTTCCTTGTTATGATTCAGTCTTTCCATCATTCGGTTAGCAACCACAGCTTGTTCTCTCATTGTCATGGCCATCTCACAAAAAGTATTCATCATGTAGCCTTCATTTCCGGCTCCACTCCTAGTACGCCGATTTGAAGTCATTGATTCCTATTACACCAAACAAAATATTGAGTTGATTAGGCTCAATACCAAGCTAAGTGTGGCAGTAACCCACAACATTCTCAATCAGTAGACACACAAATATATAGAATCATAATGCATGATAATTACTGAGGAAACATAACCAGTCCAATCCTCATGCTTATAGGATAGTCCGGCTCTGATACCATAATGCAACACCCTCCTAACTACCATGTTTTACTTCAGTGTTAACACAGTAATTAGAAAAGTATTACTTACATTCATAATCTATACTAGTCGAAAGAAATGAAATAAAGTAATTTAGATGCATATGTTACTAAACTCGTATATATATATGTGTGTGTGTGTGTGTGTGTGTGTGTGTGTGTGTGTGTGTGTGTGTGTGTATGTGTGTGTGTGTGTGTATATATGAACATCAATTTTAAGTTTGCAAATGTACATCATACTAGGAAACAAACTAGTTAACTTCTAAGCTAGTCAGGAACTTAGTTCACAAAAAGAAACAGCTCTAGTATCTATTCTAGCCAGCTTAGAGTTGAGGCCCAACAAAATTTTATACAAACAGAAATGGACCTCACAATATTTAACAGGATCAATCTACAGGCTAGCGGGTTTCTAGTGCTAAACTACCACTATATACAAGTCAGGAGTCCTTGAAGATCTCACATCCTACTGGATGAAACTATTGGCCATTAGTATGATAGCCTCACCTCTGCTAGGGGCATCAGGACCCTCAGATGGGTCTGAGCCTGAAGACAAGGATGGCGAGGGAGCATCTGCTGGAGGGGGTGCTGGTGATGTATGCGAAATATCAAATATCACTAGGTGTGCCATGTGGAGAGGCATGCTATCATAAGGAAAAGTAGGGTCAAAGTCAGTTGTAAATATAGAAGTACTAAAGGAATGGCCAAAAAATACATAAACAAGGACTTGTGAATAACCAACTGCATAAAGAGAGTCGAGAACAGGATCATAATGCCACACCTACTGTGGCAAGTCAAGGTAAAACACTAGAGACGACATCTGTTAGATCTGAATAATGCAAAATGAATACAGTCGCAGGGATGAGAATGTTATAAAATTCTCGGTAGAGTACTCCCTCAAATGTAAACAAAATATAACCTGTAAGTTCATTCATATAGGAATCATCATGCTAAATCATATGCATAAATATTAATGTACAAAATTCATGTAAAGTCAAATGCAAAATGGTACTAATCATGTGTTTTTCTCTTGTAATCCATAGAATTCAATATAGTGTAGTTGTCTCTTTTCATTAACATAGGGAAGGCTTAGTTTCACAGCGAGTGGTATCTATAGTGGATGACAACATAATGAACAATAGACTGCTAGGGAATGAGCTCATTCCTATACGTGATTATCGGACTTCATTTTTTTTCCATTTTCGAATCATACACAGTTCTATTTCTAGCCGATACATTTATCGACTCACAAAATTCTCAAGGGAGTCCTTATTTTTGCCTCCCCTATTTGACCCGCATAAGCGTTGTCTCTATTTTCCCCATATGTTAAAACATACACGGTTAAAATTCACATATTTTCTTGTGCCATAATTATATAACCGCACCATGTACTTTTCTTTTTTTTTTTCCAAGGCATGCTTACATTACCTGTAGGTATTCAATTACATCGGAGTCTTATTCATGGCTCATAAAAAAATCTTTAAAGTAGCTAGCATGTATTCGTATCACAAATACTTGGACTAAATGTCATTCTATCATTAATTTAAGACATTCTCACCATTCCAGCATCTTGATAGATTTACCATTTCAGTAACGACATTTAATTTCTCTACCAAATGGCCAATTCAAGGGCCACAAAAATTCCCCATGACGCCTCAATGTGTCTAAAAGGCTTTGTAAAATTTTCATAGCAAGCACAATTCTCTAACCATATTAACTAAATTATACAAGTTTAGTGGTCAGAGACCACTTATTCACAGCTTAGAACAGGATTCTTATACATTTTAACCCTAGCAAATGATTGAATCAATTCAAGAGAAAAATTACGGTTCTACTTCAAGATATTGTCCACACTTTGTAATGATTCCAAAGGAAAAATCAATCATTTTCTATGGTAACAAAATTTGACAAATTCACAGCTTCAGTTCCAAGAGTTCAGGTAGCATAGGTACTAGTTCGGTCTTAGATTTTTTTTAAGGCAATATAAGTCAAAATCAGAGCTCAAGAAAATTCATGGAACTAGGCTAAGATGTTGGATAAAACATATAATTCTTCTAGCTCATAAAAATACTACAATAAAGTCAGAAAAATCATGATCATACACTGCCTGTAAGAAAATAAAAAATCCAGCAAGTATCACTCAACATCTTTTTGGTAAAATTGATTTTTCCACAACACCAAACTAATACACCTATGCAAATACATCAATATCTAGGTATAATATCACATAAAAACCAGATTTTATCACATTGAAATAGGCAAAAATCAGCAAGAATAGAAATTACAAAAATAAGACATAAAAACCCTACTTTGAAAGCTTTTGAGCTCGATGCTCTAAAGGATGCTCTACTTGATTTCTCTTCACTTTGAGGGCTCCTAATCAAACACCAAACCTCCTCTAAATAGTGAGGAAGTGAGGGATCAAAGTGAGAATTGGTGGAGAATGGAAATTTCAATCGGTTATATTTGTAAGTATTGAGGTGTGGAATAATTTTAGTGAAAGAAACTTTTGATTTTAACAAGGTTTGGCTTAGGATTTTTGAGGCTGAAGATCAAGGTTTTGGTGAAGAAGAAAATGGAGGTTTTGCTACTTCTTGTTGGCTGAACTTGAGGATGCATATTATGAAGTTAGGTGTGTTAACTTAATCTTATAAGGTGTGATATCATTGGTAGTTGACATAAAGTGTAATTCTTTTCATTAAAAGAAATTTATACCAATGGCTAAGATTTGATCTTTCATCCAAGATGAAATCTTAACCATTCATTTGGCATTCAAAGAGATAGACTTCATTATTTTGTAGAGATTAACTAGCTTTCGGTTTCAAAAATCGCATACCGAACGGGTGAAACACCATACCCAAGTAATCAGATATTACCCAAAAATTAATTCTAAGCACAAAATTTTCATTTCCAAATATTTCTAAGCTTGTTCCCATGTTTCCCCAATTTTGGGCACCTCCGAGCCTCGAATCTATGGTTTTGACTGTCTCGATAGGCCCCATGGGCTCGCAAAACACTATTCATATGTTTTTTTTGCCCGTTGAATTGTTCTCATCATTACTACATCTATCAGATATTTGAAATTATGACTAATGAAGCCCAAAATAATTTTTAGTATGCATGATGATGTATCTTCCCCAACTTTTAAAATACAATTGTCGGATAATTATACAGGGAGTCTAGTTCTTGAGACTGTCTTTATACGTGCCAGTGACTCTCCTCCGTCTCATACTGGATAGTCTTTCTCTTCCGTCCCACCTATACCTCAACCAACTCAAGATCAAAGTGCAAATCAACCTTTTTCTAGTCGTCATCAGACCGCACCTCCTCCAAACTTCACTTATCCCGGCAAAAGGAGTCTATTGGCTAATCAACAGCTCATTTCAGACAAACTAGAGAGCCTGGAAAATAGGTTCCAGAATTATGAAGATCTACTACAACATATCATTCAAAATACCTCTGATATTCTACAAGAGTTAAGGCACAAAGACTGAAGAAAATATGTGCCGAAGGGATTCAAGAAGAGCTATGCTGAAATAAAGGCTATGCTAAGGACTTAGGGGGAGCGTATACTAAGGGGGAGAACCTAGAGTGTAACACCCTATTATTTAACCTAACACGCCTAGGATGTAACATCCTAATTTTTAACCCAATACTCTAGACATATTTAGGTTAATCATTAGTCGGTTACGTCATAGTCTCCTCTTTACTTTAAAATACTTAGCGGAAAATACTGGTAAAATTTGTTTTTTTTGAATTTATAAAAGCAAAGTGAGAGCCGCGCGACACTATGAGCAATAAAGCATGGATGGAAATAAAGCAAACATCTCATAACATCATAACATAAAGCAAGTAAAGGCACATCATAATAAAAGTGAACTGCATATTTATATATAATACGATATGCCCACTTATGGAGAGTCATGAATAGATACATCTAAAAAGAAAATACAAAGGAAAGTACGACGGAAACATAAAAGCAACTCCCCTACCCAAGTGCAACTAAAGGGATAACCTATAAACAAAAGGAGGTCCATCCTCATCTAAGTGGTGTGTGCTCTACCCGGGTACTCCATCGGTCGTACGTCACCTCTTACGGGCGTCCATCTCATGAGCGAGGCACATATCCGGGAAACTAGGCGAGCTCCTCTGGCATGTAGAGGTGGAATGGGGATCGAGGGTGACCCCCGCGACATGGCCGCATCTCCAGTCGTCGTGCTAGCTGTGGCTGAGTCACGGTATCCTCACTGCCTACTCTCGTCGATGGTGGAGTGCGGGCAGAGCTCTCACTATACGGATAGGTAGGTGGGTCCTCCGATGGGTCGGTCTCTGAGAAGTAAGTCCGGGGCATGTAGTCGGGATAGTCACGCATGGCTGAGGCGGCGGTGTGCATGCGGAGCACTTCTCGTTATGCCTGCGCGCGCGCTCAAACACCCGCTCGTCGTTGCCGTAGGGTACTGTCGGGGAGAAGCGATGGGTATGCACGGGGTGAGCGAAGGGACGTCCAACGAACATGAAGACTCGCACCATGCACTGTCCCTCAAAATGGTATGATCCATGTTTCGGATCATAGTGCACCTCCCACGTCGGGGTGTCCACAAAAACTACGAACATCACCATCTAAAGACGTAACGGAAGAAAAGAGATAGAGGGAGTGAGAATCTTGCTAAAGAATCTCAGTAGGGCCTCCTACTACCTAGGTGTCATCATCTACGTCCTCAGGAACCTTGGGTTTAGTATGTAAAATAAGTGAGCATGCATTAAGTCCGTTTTTAAGCTTTAAAAACATAATTAGCCAAGGTCCATTCATTTTAGCATGATTCTTAATGACATGGATGCAACATATTAAAGAATGTATGTGTAGCTCTACTTAATGCAAGAATAATAGTCATAACAATAAGAACATCATAATATTGGCATAAAGTGGCAATTAAATTCTTATATGGGAAACTTTGTGACATAAACATCATACTTTACTTCCTCATAGGCCACCCTAAAAGACAATCGTTCTAGGGGTGCTCAGCCGAACCGGTGTCACCCAGGACGTGTCATATCTCTAGGTTATGAGCTCATACCTTAACTAGTCGTCACTAGTTCTTACTTATCAATCCCGATAAGCGTATCATAATCATAAACATAATCCCGACTTATCCAGTACGGGCTAAGGGGCATTTCTTAGGGGTGCTCGGCCGAACCGGTGTCACCCAAGAATTCATCTTGGTACCGATGTCACATGAGTTCTCTGGAGGTGCTCGGCCAAACCGGTGTCATCCGAGAACTCATGTTAGTACCTCATAAATAAAAATCTCATAGTTTTCTCAAAACTTTCTGAGTCCTCAAATTTGTCAAAAATTCGACAGCATAACAGTAACAGGCCGAATTTCTTCCAAATTTTACTTTATGCTACATTCGTCAATCAAACATGCATCCTCCATCATAATTCCATGCATTCACATAATCATTCACATACGTTCACAAGCAACATTAGAAATTCATTATGCTCTTGGTCCTACGATACATTATGCTTTGACCCTTACGGGCCTTAAACCTGTGATGTAATTAATCTATCATTTTCTATCAACCTCTTATGCACCTAAGGATTTTCTTCTTACAAGTCTTACTATTATTTGTGTTCTTTAATAAATCTGGGTAACACCATTCCTTAGGGGCAGCATTATAAACTTACAATTATGGGGTTCTAGAACTTACGTTTTAGACCATTTCTTGGTTCCGTCTTCGCCTAAGGCGCTATAAATTCGACCTAAACCAATTATGAGGCATTTCTATGCCTAAGAACTAATTATAAACTATGTTCTCTACATTATAAGGTTGCTGGATAGATTCTAAAAATTAAATGTTCTAAGAGTTCTAGAATTGCGGTTTTACGGTTTTCTAGTTACTAGTTTCTCTATAGGTGCTAAAATTCAATCCTACTTCAATTGTAACTAAGTTTTTCATGATTAAACAATCCTAATCTAATTATATTCCCATTGAAACAGTTTGGGCAGTATCCAAAATCAAATGGGTTAAAACTATGCTAAATCTTGACTTTACGATTTTTTTCTAGAAAGCTAATTTCTCTCCTATCATGCATAGAAATGTTCCTACCTCATCATACATAATTTTTACACATTCTAACACATCAAAACATCATCACACAGCAGCAAACTCATCATGGTAGAACCGAAACATTAAGTCCCAAAAAGATGCATAACTTGATATTCCTAAAGCATATAAGTTGCTAGTTTCTCTTAGAATCATTTTTAGGACTTCTAAAACTCTTTTGCAAACCATTTTATTTTGTAAAAGAGGCTAAGAACATCCTTAGGTCAGTGACCACTTGATCCTTCCTTAAAAGAGAATTAAATTCATAAATCTTGTTTGGTCTTAATCTCATAAAGTTCATGAGGCTTAAAGAAAGTCATAAGACTTAGATTGTTAGCCCTCGTAGCTAGATGAAACTCATTCCAAGCTCATCATCACTACATGACCGAAATTATGCATTCAAAGAATGTTCCCACATAAAACTTTAACTTGAGATAAAATGGGCAAGTCTTTGAACTCTAAGGTCTTTAAGTGATGACATAATTTAAACATGCTATGTACTTCATTTTTATTCTTCATTACAAAGTAAAGTGAGAGCTTAAAGTAAATATGCAAGACTTGAAATATAAATATGCAAGTCTTGAAATAAATATGCAAGACTTGAAATATAAATTTGCAAGGCTTGAAATAAATATGCAAGACTTGAAATATAAATATGCAAGTTCATTTCCTTATTTTAGTGCTCTAGGCCCAGCAACAATCGACTTTAAAGCCGAAATAGAAAGGCTTTGAGATTTAGTTAAGTGATAGTGCAAGCTCTCATTTTAAATCTTTACATTCGTTAGTGATGAAAAGTAAATATGCTAGACCAGAATGTAAATATGAGGTGCACTCCATTCTTTATCCTTTAACTTTAAGTGATGGCTTGGAAAATAAATATGAATGCAAAGCTCAAAGTAAATATGTAATGCATAGGCTTGAACTTAAATATGAATACTAGTCTATTTTATTTTTTTATTAAAGCTCATACAAGACTTTAAAGGAACTTAAATCTCAACCCAAACTCATCATGACAAGATAAAGTGAAGACAAGAGTGAACCTCAAGGGTTCTTTAAAACACAAAGTTTCCTTTCTTGAAATGTGGTCATAAATAACATTTTTATTAAAACTCAAGCTCTAGAGCCCTTATTGTGATGAACACATAGTCATCATCTAGAAGCTCTCATCACCAAGCCATTATGAATCTCATTGGCCAACATGGCCGAAAATTTGGAGAAAGAAAAGGAAAAGGAACCGAAACTTTTTAAGAAGAAAAGGAAACATTTGAAACTCTAGAGACCATGATCTTGATGATGCATTAACACCAACATCATGAGTCCTCATCATTGAGTTCATGTAACCATTTTAAAACACCATCAAAGTTAAAGATTCAAGGTTCAAGAAGAAAGAACTAAAAACATCTTTAACTTAAGAACAAAGATCAAGCTTTAGAGATTGTTCAAGTGATGGACATCATCATCATGAAACCTCATCATCAAGCTCTCATTCCCTTGTCCCCAAAGGCCCATGGCCGAAAATGAAGAAGAAAAAGGAGAGGGAAAGAAGTTCTAAAGAGACTCAAGAGAAACCATAAACACATAACTAGAATAAGAACTTAAACAAAGGAAATACTTGAAAGAAAATCCCTACCAAGTGATTTGAAGATTGGTATGAGAGAAGAGGATAAAGAACTTGAAGAACTTGAACACTTGAACTTGAGAGAAAAGAAAACTTTGAAGTGCTCTTTGAAAACTTACACTTAGCAAATGAACCCAAAATAATGCAAGTTCACCCAAGCATGCTATTTATAGAGAAATGAAACACATGCAAGGTGCAAGAGGGAGGGAGGGTTTTGGCCAAGTAAGAGCAGCCCCATGAGTTCCATGAGGTGAGATGTTGTGATCTTGAGGCATGGTGAGGTATGGTTCAAAGTATGGTGAGGTATGGTTCAAGGTATGACTCAAGCATGGTTCTTTGAGTGAGAAACAAATCAACATGTGATGTAATTGGAGGAGGAGTGGCTGAAGGTGCATTAGCCATGGGGGAGGATTTCTTGCATTTTAATTATGGTTTAGAGTTGTGTTTAGGTGTATCTTTGATTAGGATTAAGATTAGGAATTTGTAGGAAAGTGTTTAGGTGAGAAAATGGGTAATCAAGGTTGTCAAAACATATTTAAGGAGTGGTCTTGCATCATTAGTGAGTTATGAACTCATTTTAGTGCATAAACAATTCTAGACACAATTCCTTGATTTAAAGAATTGGAGAGAGAAAACATTATTCAAGATTCCAAGAGTGGAATCTTGAGTTTTAGAAAAGAGATTTAAATCTAATCTAAACAATTTTAGGTTCTAATTAATTTTAATAGTTTGTTTTGACTCTAGATTAATTATGGAAATTAATTAATCTTCGATTAGAGCCTAATATTGCTTAGGTTTGCTTAATTACATCATTAAGCTCAAAAACACTATTCTAGGGGCAAAATCATAATTTTGCACTAAAACTGCCCGGGATCACCGGCACTCAAGAAAACGCTTTTAAACATATAAAAACATCGTTTTAAATCTTCGGGGAAGTTTTGGACTCAAACGGCACCTTTACCCGCGTAGAAACGCTATAGGGGTATTTTGGTCATTTTGACCCGAAACTATGGAAAATGAGACTTTCGCCTCCGAAACCACTCAAGGATCATTCGATCCCCTTCAAACATTGAGTTGGCCCTTCGAAGACTGCCGGGCCGGCCATCCTCGAATTCCGGGCCGAAAATGACCTCAGGGGCATTTTGGTCATTTTCCACTCAGACAGAAAATCGGGGCGTTACATAGGACATATTCAAGTTAATTATTAGTCATCACTCTTTTGTTCCAATTCTTAATTCTAAATTTTGAAAATACTTAGTGAAAATATGGGTAAATTTTTTTTTGAAACCAAAGATGAAAACATAAGCCGTGCGTAAGATGAACACTGTATTCATTTGATGCGTGAACAATAATATGAAACCATACATATTGAGAATAAAATAACATAACAACCATCATATCATATATATAAAGGTTCTACCATACATTAAGTTAAATAGTAGCATAGGTACAATCATCTAATGGAATACATGGAAACATTGTAACGCCCCAATTTTTTGTCTGAGAGAAAATGACCAAAATGCCCCTGAGGCCATTTTTTTGGTCATTTTCTACTCAGAATTCGAGGATAGCCGGCCCAGCAGTCCTCGAAGGATCAACTCAATGTTTGAAGGGGATTAGATTGTCCTTGAGTGATTTCAGAGACAAAAATCGTGTTTTCTGTAGTTTCGGGTGAAAATGACCAAAATACCTCTAAGCGTTTTACGCAGGTAAAGGTGTCGTTCGAGCCCGAAACTTTCCCCAAAGGTTTAAAATGACATTTTCATGTGTTTAAAAGTATCTATTTAAGTCCCAGTGGTCCCGAGCAATTTTTATGCAAAATTACGATTTTGCCCCTAGCATAGTGCCATTTAAGCTTAATGATGTAATTAAGCAAACCTAAGCAATGTTAGGCTCTAATCAAAGATTAATTAATTTTCATAATTAATCTAGAGTCAAAATAAGCCATTAAAATTAATTAGCAGCTAAGATTGTTTAGATTAAACTCAAAACCTCTTTTTCTTTTAAAAACTCAAGTTTCCAAGACATAAAATCTTGAATAGTATTTTCATTATTTACTCTCCATGCTCCAAGAAGCCTAGGTAGAGTAGGATTTTGACCCTACTAATGGGCTAGAATGCTCACTAATCATGCCTTAAAATAGCTTTGATTACATATCCTTTCACTTACACACTTACTTACAAGTTCCTAATGCTAAGCTTAATCAAAACTACACCTAAACACACCTCTAAACCACAATTAAATGAAAGATCTTCCTTCCCCATTATAAGGTGGAAATGGCACCACCTCACCCTCCATTGTCCATCACATGTTTGTTCACTCACACACTCAAAGAAGCATGCTACACCATGCCTAAACCCATGCCTATACCATGCCTTACACCTTACCTTGAAATGACATAACCAAGAGATATTTTCTCCCTCCTTCCTCCACTAAAATGACGCCATTTTTCCCTCCCATTCTCACCTTTCATGTTTCATTTCTCTATAAATAGCCTGCTTGGATAAACTTGAATCACTTTTAGTTCATTTGCCAAGTTTGAGTCTTCAAGAGCATCTTAAAGCTTTTCTTAGTCTCTCAAGCTCAAGAACTCTTTTTCTTCCTCATCTTCTTCAAGCTCACATAGAGCCACCACACGTTAACCTCATACCACCACCTCTCAACCATACACCATCCTTTAAACACAAAAGCTCAAAACAAACACCTCACCTTCCTTTTCTTCCTCCTTTGGCCAAATCTTCTAGCTCACTTGGAAGAAGGTTTTCTTCTCATTTCACTTCAAGAACCAAGCTTTCCTTTTCACCACTTGGTAGGGATTTTGTTCTTTAAAGTTTTGTCTTTTAAAGCTTTGTCAAAAAATGAGTTTTTGCTAGTCTCTCTTAGCCTTTAGAACTCCTTTTCTCCTCTTTGATTTTTGGCCTTAGAGCCTTTTTCTCTAAAGAAAATGTTGGCTTGATGATGAGGTTTCAAGATAATGAACTCATGATTATCATTTGAGAAACCTCTAAAGCTTGAGACTTTAGTCTTAATCTCAACACATTTTGGCTATCCCTTTCTTTTCTTTCAATGGTTTCGGTTTCTTTTCCCTTTTCCTTTTCTTGTTTGGCATCGATTTTTCCTTCTTTTTTCCTTGCTATGGTTTCGGTTTTGAAGGTATGTTTTTGGATAAAAATGACTCAAGGATAAGAGCACATGATGCTGGAGTTTATGTGTTACCAAGATCATAGCCTCTAGAGTTTTAAAGTTTTGTTCTTTTCCTCCCCATGGCTTCGGTCTTGTTTTGTTTTCCTTTGATGTTCAAAGGTTTTGTTTAAAAATAGTTGTTGATTTGATTCCTTTAAGTCCCTTTTCCTTGAGCTTGATGATGATGTTCAAACCATATGGTTTCTTTGTAAACCTTGGTACAAGAACTCTAAAGCTTGCTTTACCTTGCTATGGTAAGTTTGGGTTAAGGTTTAAGTTCCTTTAAAGTCTTACAAGAGCTCTAGTGAAGAATGTAAAATGAACTTGCATCCATATTTATTTTCCTTTCCTAGCATATTTATTTTTGAGCTAATCACCTAAAACGTAAAGATTAAAACAAGAGTTGCATTCTCATATCACCTAATAATTAATCTCGAAGCTCACCTATTTCGGCCTTAAAGTCGATTGTTGTGGAGTCTAGAGCACTAAAATAAAGAACCGAACTTGCATTCATATTTATACTTCAAGTCATCACTTAAATCCTAAAAGATAAAATGAACTTGCATATTTACTTTCAAGTCTTGCATATTTATTTTCAAGTCTTGCATATTTATATTTCTAGCACCTCATGTTTATGTTTCAAGTTCTTGCATCTCATATTTACTTTGAAGCTCTCACTTTACTTTATAATGAAGAATAAAATGGGATACATAGCATGTTTACTTTTGTCATCACTTAAAGATCCTAGAGCTCAAAGACTTGTCCTTTTATCTTAAGCTAAAGTTTGGTTATCAAAGCATTCCCTTGGATGCACAATTCGGCCATGTGATGATGAGGAGCTTGGTGTGAGTTTCATCTAGTCACAAGTGCCCATAATCTATGTCTTAGGATTTTCTTAAGCATAGGAGAACTCAAAGAATATTTCAAGTATGATTTTACATTTTAAATTCCAATCTTGGGCCAACTCAAATGGTTGCTGCCCTTGTTTAGTTTATGAGGATTTTAATGAAATAAGTTGGTTTCCAAAGAGTTTTAGAAGTCCTAAAATGAATCCAAGAGGAACTAGTGACTTGTATGTATTAAGGACATAATTTTTGAATGATGCTTGAGCTTTAATGTTTCGGTTCTGCCCTCATGTGCTTGCTGCTGTATGATGTTGTTTTGGTATACTAGAATGTGTAAAAATTATATATGTTGACGTAGGAGCCTTTCTATGCATGTTAGCAAAGAAACTAGTCTTATAGAAAAATCGTAAAGTTGAGTTTTAGCATAGTTTTGACCCATTTATTTTTAGCCACTGCCAAAACTATTTTAATGGGATAACATTCAGTTTAGGATTGATTAATCATGAAAAACTTGGTAACATTTGGTGTAGGATTGATTTTCAGCGCCTATAGAGAAACTAATAACTAGAAAAAACGTAAAAGTGCAATTCTAAAACACTTAGATTATTTAATTTTCTGTTTCTGTCCAGCAACCATATAATGTAGTAAACATGGTTTATCATTAGTTCATAGGCATAGGAATGCCCCATAATTGGTTTAGGTTTGATTTATAGTGCCTTAGGCGAAGATAGAACATAGAAAGGGTCTAAAACGTAGTTTCTAGAACCCCCATAATCACAAGATATAATTTCTGCCCTTAAAGCATGACGTTGTCCAGATTCGTTAACAAATATAAATATTAGTAAGAATCCTTAGTTGTGAATCCTTGGGTGCAAAAAAGGTTAATAGCGGATGTTAGAATAATTACACCTCAAGTTTAAGCCCCGTAAGGGTCAAAGCATAAGACACGCTAGGTTTAAGAGCATAATGAACTTTAGTACTTCATGTAGGTGCATGTTTTTATCATGAAAATTTATGATGACTGTGATGCTCATGATTATGTATATATATGAATGTGGCATAAACCAAATTTAGAAGAAATTCAGTGTGTCGTGGTTATGCTGCCGAATTTCTGACAAATTTGAGGAACTTAGAAAGTTTTCAAAAATGATATGAGTTTTGAATGTGACATAGTACTGTGAGAATGTGTTCTGGGGAACGGCGATAAGGACAATATTCACCGTGTACTTGATACCGTTGCGACACGTTCTGTTATGCGTTACTATGCACTGGATGCCAGTAGATGCATTTCGAAGAAGAAATGGTGTATTACCCCATATTAAATCTAGTGACGACTAGTTAGGATTGAGCTCATTCCTAGGTGATAGGTGAGATGTAGTTTGGTGACCAGATTATCGTCGGGATCGGTGAGTCGGTTGGACTTTTGGTGGATATGTTAAGAGGGTGGTCTTTGAGAAAAGGAACTTATGAGTTTGACTTATAAGAAAGATGTCACGTGGAAAGTACTATGCCTTTTTATGCCACGTATATGATTTATGTTTCTTTATGTTGGGCCCAAGAGCTATGATTTTCATGTTAATGTGCATATGGTATTGTCATGCATTCATCAAATATCCATTGCATTCATGTCATTAAGACACATACTAAAAGACACCCACTTCGGAAAAATGGATTTGAAAAGTCTAAAACCAATCCTTATGCATGTACACCTTTATCATAATTAAAACCGAGGTGGTTGGGGACGACGATGATGACACTTGTGTTAGAGTCGGGAATCCCTATTGAGAATCTTGAATGAGTTTCTCATCCCTCCTTTTTCTTCCGTGTCGTCTCCAGACGAGGATTATAATGAGGTTCGTGAATTTTTCTAAGGCTCATGCTTAAGGGTCACACTAGCAAACGGAGTAGAGGGTCACTGCGGGAGCATAGATAGCTTACCTTTTGGGTTAACACTTATCCAACTTCATAGTTTTCTTCATATATATGGGCATGTTTTGATGTAAATGATGGTACAATGATGCTAGTAATCTATGTATCTATGAAGATGTGATGATATTATAATTGTTAAGTATAATACTATGTTTCATGATTATGAATGGTGTGATTATTTTTCTTGCACATTATGGTTATGACGAACGTTAGGTTAGCGCCTGGCTCGCGTTTTGCTTTTAAGATTCAAAAAGGCAAAATTTATTCATATTTTTCGCTAAGTATTTTAATGAAAGGTTTTAAAGAATGGGACTAAAATGGTAATAGACTAATGTTTAACCTAAATACGTTCTAGGAGTATTGGGTTAAAAATTAGGATGTTACAAACATAAAATACTTAGACTAGAAAACCTCGCCCACTAGAGTGCATCTACAAAAAGATAACCTCGAAAGCAAAAGAAGGCTATCCTATGCAAACTATATGCACAAGCACTACCAAGCCCGCTGCCAGCTCCTACTGCTACTTGCCCCGAGAGAGAGGGACATAACCAACCCACTAGGCTATATCATCCTCACTCGTCCTCCATGAACTGACTGCGTCACTATGGCCTCACTGTCCTCACCAAAATCCATCGGCATAGTGGGGGAGGAATCCTCAGAAGGCACCTAGGTAGCTGAGTCCTCAGATGGGTCTGTCTCGGAATGAGCCATGGGGGAACGAGGTATATACTCCGGGAGGTCGCGAATAGCAGAAGTACCCAGCTGGGTACAGCGAATCTACTCCTCATGAGGATGTGCCCGCTCAAAGACAAGATCGTCACCAAAAGGGGAAGTAGGAGAGAACCGAAAGCTGGAAACTGGGTTTGCAAAGGGGCGGTCCATGTACACAGTAAAGCGAACGACACAATGACCCACGAAATGATATGACAAAAAGGCAGCATTGTAGTGCATCTCCCAAGTAGGCGCGTCAATGTAAATCATGAATGTCATCATTGACCTCTGAAGACACGATGGAAAGAAAAGATAGAGGGAGTGAGAATCTTAACAAAGAATCTCAGTAAGGTGTTCTCCTATCTTGGTGTCATCATCTACATCCTCAGGAACCTCGAGTTTTCATTATGAAGTAGTGAGCATACATAAGGTTCAATTATTAAGATCTAAAACACTATTAACCAAGGCCATATCTTTTAGCATGAATCTTAATGTCATGAATGCAACATGCTAATCATAAATGCATGTCAATATCATATACAAAATATCATAGAATTTATAAAACAATGCATATGATATAAAATCATGATAATCATTCTTATAGGTGACTTAAACTTCTTATTCTCTTTTCTTTGGGGTCCGCCCTATATTTTCTCTTTTCTCAAGAGTTTAGGTCATGAGCTCATACCTCACTAGTCGTCACTAGCATAATTTTATCCGTTTTGATAAGTTAGATTCCCGACTCTTAAAGTACAGGATAGGGGGCATTAGGATCACATTTCATAACCTTTAATTCAAGGAGTCCAAAGGATCACTTTCTATTTGGATTACCTCTTATAACCTTTAATTCGGGGATTCTATAGGATCATTTCCATGTGTTTTATGTCACCTTTAATCTTGACATATCATGTAGAGATGCAAACATGAGCATATAATCATGAAATATATATTCACAAGCATGACCTCAGTCAACAGCTTATAACAATAACATGCTCCTACCCAGTATACTGGAATTCAAGGACCAGACTCAGCTAATGCATATGCTATACTCAATAGGATATGCACAGTATACTAGAAATCATCACTTAACATATGCATGTCTTACTACTCAACATCATAATAATTCATTCTCCAAAGAAATAAAATAAAATTGAGGAAAGAAGAATCAAATAATAATAATAACAATAATAAAAGGAGAGTAAAATTTTAGGAGAAATTAATTTTGGCTTGATAGCTGTTAACTATGCCAACGTATCCCTTGGTGCAATGAGAAACTCAAAGCCATGTCGTTCTCAATAAAAAAATTTAGTGGTCAATTGATTTTATTTTCCTTGAAAAGAAATTAAGAATATCAAACTATTGATCAAAATATTGAGTGTAAATGGAAAGTGTATCAGCATTGCAGAATACCTGTAGATCTGTAATAGTATAATTATAGACAAAATTGCATGCGTAATATTCTATCGTATAGTCTTTAATCATAATAATCAATGCACAACATAACGTTATCATATATAACATTTAGTACAAAATATATGTTAAAATAAAATAAGAAAACAATTAATACTTGACAATATGTCCCTTAAAGTGTAACATCCTAATTTTTAACCCAATACTCTAGAACATATTTAGGTTAATCATTAGTCTGTTACTTCATAGTTCTCATTTAACTTTGAATTACTTAGCGGAAAATACGGGTAATTTTTTTTTGAAATAAAAGTGAGAGCCGCGTGATACGATAAGCGGTACACCATGTAAAGTGAAACAATTATCTCACAACATCATAACATGAGGCACAACATGAACATCACTGAATATAATCTCATATATATATATAACTTGCCCACTTATAAGTGTGGGTCTTAATTTAGTACAAGGGAAATGCATAAAAGAAAGTACAACATAAGCATAAACATAATCTACTCCCCTACCCGAGTGCATCTAATGGGAAGCCTTTAAACAAAAGAAGGTTTATCCCCATCTAAGTGGTGTGTGCTCTAACTCGGGCCATCCACGGCCTCCTACTGGCGACTATCTCGTGATCGAGGCAGATATCCGGGAAACTGGGCGAGCACGTCGAGCGTGAAGAGGCGAGCGGGATCGAGTGTGAGCCCCGGTATGGCCGCATCTCGGCCGTCGTGCACGCCTCGGCCGAGTCACGGTGGGCTCGCTATCCTCTCCAAAGTCCATAGGTATGGAGGGAAGATCCTCGGAGGGTGCCTGGTTGCGAATCCTCGGAAGGATCCGTCTCCGAAAAGGACGACGGGCAACGGGGCACATACTGGGGGTAGTCTCGAGCGGCGGACGTGGATGATGGGGTACGGCGAAGCCTCTCCTCTAGGGGACGTGCGCGCTCGAACACCAGGTCATCGCCAAAAGGTGAGACGAGGGAGAAACGATGGGAATGTACAGGGGGAGTGAAGGGTCGACCCATAAACATGAATACTCTAACCGTGCATCGACCCACAAAATGGAATGACCCGTGGTCCAGGTCAAGGTGCACCTCCCATGTCGGCGTGTCCACGAACACCACGAACGTCGCCATCTGAAGACGTGACGGAAAGAAAGAGGTAGAGGGAGTGAGAATCTTGCTAAAGAATCTCAGTAAGGCCTCCTACTACCTAGGTGTCATCATCTACGTCCTCAGGAACCTTGGGTTTATTTATACAAAACGACTGAGCATGTATTAAGTCCATTTTAAACTTAAAAATATATTTTAGCCAAGGTCCATTCATTTTAGGATGATCTTACTGTCATGAATGCAATATGATAGAAAATGTATGCATGGCACTACCTAATGCACATACATAAAACATAACATCAAGCATCATCATTCTTGGTGGCATAAAGTGGCAATAGTAACATTCATATGGGACAAAACTTAGTGACATAATCATAATCATGAAACTTCTCTTCCTCATGGGCCACCCTAAAAGACAATCGAACTGGGGGTGCTCGGCCGAACCGGTGTCACCCAGAACGTGTCATACATCTAGGTTATGAGCTCATACCTTAACTAGTCGTCACTAGTTCTTACTTACCACTTAACGATAAGCGTATCATAAATCATAAATCCCGACTATCTGAGTACGGGTTAGGGGGCAAAACTCCTAGGGTGCTTGGCCAACCGGTGTCACCTAAGAGTGTAAAATGGTACCGATGTCACATGAGTTCTATGGAGGTGCTCGGCCGAACCGGTGTCATCCTAGAACCCATCTTAGTACCTTAATTTTCAAAATCTCTTTAAGTCCCCAAATTTGTCGGAAATTCGGCAGCACAACGGTCATTACACCGAATTTCCTTCCAAATTTGCTTTATGCCACATAAACATATAGTCTCATAAATTCCTCATATGAATAACATCATCATCATTAGCATACTTCATGCATCATCATAAAACATCCAAACGCTTACCCTTACGGTAGCTTATGCTTTGACCCTTATGGGTCTTAATCTTGAGATATAGTTCTCTACATCCGTCGCTCATATCTTTATGCACCTAAGGGCTCATATTTAATCATCATTCCTAATCCCCATGTTCATACTTAAATCTGAAAAGCATAGGGCAGAACCTCTAACTTGTATTTACGGGGTTCTAGAACTTACGTTTTAGACCCTTTCTCGGTTCCATTTTTGCCGAAGGCGCTATATATTAAATCTAAATCAATTATGAGGCATTCCTATGCTTAAGGACTAATTATTAATCATGTTTATCATGTTGTAAGGGTGCTGGACAGAATCCAGAAAATTAAATGTTCTAAGAGTTCTACATTTGCATTTTTACGGTTTTCTAGTTACTAGATTCCCCATAGGTGCTAGAATTCAATTCTAACTCAAATGATACCAAGTTTTTCATGTCTAAACAATCTAAATCTGATTATGTCCCCATTAAAACAGTTTGCAAAAGTTCCATAAACAAATGGGTCAAAACTATGTTAAATTCTAGCTTTACGGTATTTCTAGTTAGCTAGTTTCTTACCTATCATGCATAGGATCGCTTCTACATCATCATATGATATTTTCACACATTCCAACGCATCAAAACATCATCATACAGCATCACACTCATCATATCAGAACCGAAAACATTTAACTTAAATGAGAGAGTTAAATTGACATCTCTAGGTACATAAGTTAACTAGTTTCTCTTGGAATCATTCTAGAACTTCTAAAACTCTTTGCAAAACATTTTAATTCATCAAGAGGCTAAGTGAAGCCTTAGGTCACTGACCAAAACATATTCCATCCCCTAAAAGATAATAAAATCACAACTTGTGATGACATAACCTTATAAAGATTGTAAAGCTTTAGGGAAAACTTAAAACATAGACTATTGGCCCTAGTAGCTAGATGAAAACT
This sequence comes from Dalbergia cochinchinensis, assembly GCA_031216125.1. Taxonomy (NCBI): domain Eukaryota; kingdom Viridiplantae; phylum Streptophyta; class Magnoliopsida; order Fabales; family Fabaceae; genus Dalbergia; species Dalbergia cochinchinensis. The sequence continues at coordinate 7,628,794 of CM062376.1, forward strand.
CATTGCAAGCCCATCATCACTACTTGGCCGAAATTATGCATTCAAGGAATACATTCACATATAACTTTAACTTGGAATGAAATGGGCAAGTCTTTGAGCTCTAGGTTCTTAAGTTACGACATAAACTAAACGTGCTCATGCTTTTCATTTTTAATCTTGCTTACAAAGTAAAGCGATGACTTAAATTTAAATATGCAAGGCATAAACTTAAACGTGCAAGCTTGAAAGTAAATATGCGAGGCATAAACTTAAACGTGCAAGCTTGAAGGTAATATGCATGGTTCAATTCTTTATTTTAGTGCTCTTGGCCCAACAACAATCGACTTTAAGGCCGAAATAGATAGGCATTCGAGAAATTAATTAGATGATAATGCAAGTTCAATTCTTTATTTTAGTGCTCTAGGCTCAACAACAATCGACTTTAAGGCCGAAATAGAAAGGCTTCGAGAATTAAATTAAGTGATGATACAAGTTCCATTTTAATCTTTATGTTCTTAAGTGATAGCTAGAAAGTAAAGATGCATAGCAAGAATGTAAATATGGATGTAAGCATAAAATAAATTATGCAAGTTCATTTTATCTTTCTAGAGCTCTTAACAAGACTTTAAAGGAATTTAAACCATAACCCAAACTCATCCAAACAAGGTAAAGTCAAGCTTAGAGTTCTTTAAAACTTAACATAATATTTTTAGGAAATCAAACCATGAAGCCTAGAAAAATTTAAGGAAATGGCCGAAATCTTCAAGAAGAAAAAGGAACATTTTAAAACTCTAGAATTCATGATCTTGATGATATATTAACACCAACATCATGAGTCCTCATCATTGAGTTCATAGAGCCATTTTAAAACATCATTAAAGCTAAAGTTCTCAAGAGTTCAAGGAAGGAAAAACTAGAAACATTTTTGCTCAAGAACAAAGATCAAGCTCTAGAGTTTGTTTCAAGTGATGAACATCATCATGAAACTCTCATCATCAAGCTCTCATTCCTTTGTTCTCCAAGGCCTACGGCCAAAACATAAAGAGGGAGAAGGAAAAGAAAAGAAGTTCTAAAAAGAATCAAGAGAAACTATAAACATAAAGCTTAGAACAAGAACTTTAAAGAAAGGAATACTTGAAAGAAAATCCCTACTTGGTGTGATGAACTTGAAGATGGAAGAAGAAGATGAAGATGATGAAGAACTTTGAAGAGCTTGAAGAACTTGAAGAACACTAGAACTTTGAGAGAAAAGAAAAGCTTTGAGTGTTTCCTAAACTTGGCAAATGATCTAAAAGTGGTGCAAGCTCCTCAAGGTATTCTATTTATAGAGAAATAAAACAAATGGAGGGTGTGAAGGCTGATGAAGGCTTCGGCCATATGAGGTGCAGATTGGAGGGTTCCATGTGTTCCATGAGGTAAGATAATGTGTTCTTGAGGTATGGTGAGGTATGGCTTAAGGTATGGTGAGGTATGGTTCAAGGTATGGCTTCAAGCATGGTTCTTTGAGTGAGAAAATAATTAAACATGTGGCCAAAGAGGGGTGTGCTGGCCGAAATGCATCAGCCAAGGGAGGAGAGTTTCTTGCATTTTAATTGTTGTTTAGAGTTGTGTTTAGGTGTATCTTTGATTATGCTTAAGATTAGGAATTTGTAAGAAAGTGTTTAGGTAAGGTAAATGGGTAATTAAGGTGGTCTAGACATAATTAAGGAGTGGTCTTGCACCATTAGTGAGTTAAATCCTCAATTTAGAGTCTAAACAAATTCTAGACACATTTCCTTGATTTAAGGAATTGGAGAGAGAAAACACTATTTAAGATTCCAAGACTAGGAATCTTGAGTTCTAAAAAGGGATTTAAGTTTAATCTAAGCAATTTTAGGTTCTAATTAACTTTAATAAATTATTTTGACTCTAGATTAATTAGGGAAATAAATTAATCTTCGTTTAGAGCCTAATATTGCTTAGGTTTGCTTAATTACGTCATTAAGCTCAAAAGCACTATTCTAGGGGCAAAATCGTAATTTTGCACTAAAACTGCCCGGGACCACCGGGACTTGAACAGAGACCTCTAGACACATGAAAACATGTTTTTAAACCTCTGGGGAAAGTTCCGGGCTCAAACGGCACCTTTACCCGCGTAAAACGCTATAGGGGTATTTTGGTCATTTTGACCAAACCATGAAAACGAAATTTTCGCTTCCGAAAGCATTCAAGGGCCATTCAATCCCCTTCAAACATTGAGTTGACCCTTCGAGGATGACCGAGTTGGTTACCCTCGAGTTCGGGTCAGGAAATGACCTCAGGGGCATTTTGGTCATTTCCCTCGGACAGAGAAATCGGGGTGTTATATAAAGAATGCTATAATTAAAATATGTCAACATAGTACAATAACGTTGTTATCGCAATTAAAGATACAACCATATAAGATTAATTAAAGAGTTAAATAAGTACAGGACAAATCGAGAAACAATGACAATTATTAAAAGTTGAATTGAGCTAAAAATTAAACAAACATTCAAATACCTTATCTTTCTTGTTTTACTTTTGTTTCTATTTATTATTATTATTATTATTGATGTTGTTGTTGTTGTTATTGTTATTTTTTTAAAACAGAGGTCTACAATAAAGCCCTAAAAAAGATGTCTACCCTAAAACGCTCATCATTAAAGCAAGGCCCAAAACCCAAACAGAAATAAAAGTTAATTAAAAAAAAAAGAAAAATGGCAACAACTCAACTCTCTCTCATCATTCAACCCAAAAGAGTTTACCTATGATCCCAATTATACAAAACGGAGCCTCAGACCAAAAAATTTAAAAACAAATAGACCATGGACAGGTTAACAAATATATCACTATTTGGGAACTGAGTGGGAATGTTAGGGACCCATACTTTGGCTGAAACATAAAGGGAAAGTTAAAATTGCAAACATAGAGAAAAGGGAATGGGGTTTCCAGAGGTATTGCCACACACACACACTAATCTCTCACTCTCTCACCCACACACTGTGACACCCACACTCACACATACCACATGTAACACCCTAGTAATTAACCAAATACACCTAGGTTGAATCTGATTAATGACTAGACTTTACTCCTTGCTTTGGTTCTTTCTTCATAATTTGAAAATACTTAGTGAAATTACGAGCCATTTTTTTTAAAAAAAAAACATAATTGAAAACGTGAGCCGAGTACAACGTGAACGAGTAAGCGGAGTATAATAAGATGTTTAAGAATATATCACATCATATCACTTTGGCTCCATCATATAACATCCATAAGCACATTATAACATATATTTACATATAATAACCTCACTCAAAGGGTGGGTTATGATCATACATCATTGTCTTATGCAAACCGATAAAAGAAAATATACATAAGGAAATACATGCCCCTAAACTAGATAACTCCATAAGCCGGGAAGGTTATCCTAAAACTAGGGTGCATGAACACACATAAATCTACTAAGAACCTTGTATGGCCATTGTCCTGGAAATGGGGGAATAAATCCGATCCACTGATGAGCTCCCTCGGGAGGGGACACACGAGATGCACCAGGCTGGGGTTGCATGGACGGCCTTCTTGCTAACCTCAGCTGAACAACTGTTTCCTCACTACCCTCTCTTACACGTGTGGGAGTAGGAGCAAAACTCTCAGAATATACATGAGTAGGAGTGTCCTCTGAAGGATCAGTTTCAGAATATCTCGTCTCGGGAACATACTCTGGAAATCCATGGACAGCAGATGAAGCGGGATAAGAACGTAACATCCTTTCATCAAGTGGACGTGCATGTTCGAAAACCATTTCATCGCCATAGGGAGAAGTAGGAGAAAATCGATAACTAGGGACAGGATATGCAAATGGACAACCTATGTAAATAAAAACACGAACTGCGCACCTCCCTTCAAAATGATATGAGCGATGCACCGAATCATAGTGGAATTCCCAAGTAGGGGTATCAACGAACAGAACGAATGTATTTGAATCTGGAGACAATGACGGAAATAAAGAAAAGGGAGTGAGAATCTTGCTAAAGAATTCTCAGTAGGGTACCTCCTTCTACAGTGACATCATCAAAGTCCCCAGGAACCTCGGGATTATTCTAAAATAGTGAGCATGCAAAGATTCATTTTAAGTTCGCACAAATACTTAACCGAGGTTCGTCAATTTTTAATCATGCGTCTTATAATGCATCATAATCTTGACATGTCATATTTACAATGAACTTTTCCTTTATCATTACATCATATTCCTTATCATCATTATCAAAATAACATGCATAAAAGAATGTCATATAATATTAGCTACACATGGACACAGTGCACATATTTCATTTCTTTAGTGCCTTAGGTGACTTAAAATCTTATCATCATCATTATTTTCCTTGGGCCACCCTATACTCCACCCTTTTGGGAGTAATTTAGGTTATGAGCTCATACTTTACTAGTCGTCACTAGCATATACTTATCCCTTTTGATAAGCTAAAGTCCCGACTCTACCCTTTTGAGAGAACGGGTTAGGAGGCTAAAATCACCCTTTTACCACCTATAGTCTGATGGTTCCAAAGGATCATTTTCTTATAAGTTTAAGCCACGATTAAATCTTTGCATGTTATATCACAATACAATTCATAAACATCATAGCATTTTCTCCTTTATAGTCTTAAGCTAGAATAATATATATCAACTATAATCATGCATCTGGGAGATTCCCAGGAAAAAGAGGTGGGTCACAATGGACACACTTAAATACCAAGTCTTTCCTTAGCCAGAACCTTTCCAAATTACACTTTTACAATGATACACTTTCTTCTAGCAACAAAGGTAAATTTTACATAATAAAGAATATTTCATGCATAAGCATTCTCATTATTTGCAACAGCAACTATAACATGCAAGCCAGGAAATCATTCAATTATAGAACTAATTAGTTATGCACCTAAGGGATTTATTACCATCCTTACGATTATTTATAGGCCTTAAGAACACTATTAAATCAAATGGGGTAGCATAGGTAGTAAGTTGTTCCTAAGGTTTTACGGTATGCTAGAAGTTATGTTTTAAATCCTTTCTTGTTACCAGCTTTTCCTATGATGCTGAAATTAGTTACTAAACCAATTATGAATCATTCTCCCTTATTTAAACATAATAAAACCTGGTTCTTATCATTGCTAAAGATTCTGGATAGAATGCATAAATTTCATTCCCTAGAGTTCTAGAAATCTTGTTTTTACGGTTTTCTTGTTGCTAAGTTCATTTTTAGTGTTCGGGATCAATCCTAGTCTAATTGATACCAAATTTTTCATGGCTAACTAATCCTAGACAGAATTATAACATGCTAAAACAGATTTGGCATTGGCTACACTTAAAGGGGCCAAAAACTAGGTAAATTCTAGCTCTTCGGTTGTTCTAGGGAGCTAGTTTTATCTCTAACATGCAGTGAATCATTCTCTTAACAATAAACCATAATTATCACAACTTCAAACATATCAAATCATTATCATACATTGATACTAAACTTAGATCAGTGGCCGGATCATGAACCTCATGCAATTACATAGAATCATATTTTAAGTGCATATAAAATACTAGTTCCCCGTAAAATCCTTGCAAAGTCTTAAAACTCATTTAGAAACTAGTTCTTTTGTCAAACTTGGGAGGATCTTCACAATTAAAATTCTCACTTAAGATAAAAGGAGTAAGTCTTGAGCTTTAGAGATTTAGGTGACATCTTAGAATTATAAACATGCTATGCAACCTTATTTTAATCTTATCTTTATAAGGTGATAGCTTGGAATTATAAACATGATATGCAATTCCATTTCTTTATCTTTAAGATTTAAGGTGATGACTTGAAAATTTAACATGATGCAAGAACTTGAAATATAAACATGATACAAGAAACTGGAGCATGTAATCCGCACAGACCAGAGAGGAGAAGAGAATATTAAGAAACCTGAGCAGCGGTAGTCCGCACAGACCGTGAAGGGAGAAGAGAATTATTATTACATCTTTTTAAGCTCCAATCTCAAGACTTTTTAAAGAATAAATTCTTTAACTCCAATAATCATATTTCTTTGCTTGTGATACATGGCCAAGTCTTTGACCTCTAGGATCTTTAGGTGATGGCATAAAATAAACAAGTCATGCGTTGATTCTTTTAGCCATTATAAAATAAAGTGAGAGCATAAATTAAATATGAGATGCAACCTCTTTATTATCTTGAAAGATTAAGTGATGACTTGAAACATAAACATGAAATACAAGCTTGGAAAATACATCTTTCAAGTTCTAAACTAAAAATCTTTGTTTTAGCATCATAAAGCATTATTCTTTAAAGTTTTGCATCAAGTGGAATTTTCAAGCTTTAGAGGCCTAACTTGTGATGGATTTACAACCCACCCTCAAGGTCCTCATCATCAAGCCATCATCTTAGTTCCACCTAGGCCATATGGCCGAATTGGTTAAAGAAAATGAAGAGGAAAACCGAAATGAAAAGCTAAGGTAAGTTCATAATTTCATCATTTTGAGCTAAAAACACAACTCCTCAAAGCATAGAAATAAATTTAGAAACTACTCCCTACCTAATCTGAGTTGAAGAAGAGGAAGAGAACTTGATTTCTTGAAGTGAAATGAAACAAAATCTCTTTGAAAAATTGAAGAAGGAATTCAGCCAAAGAGGAGGAAGAAAGAAAGTTTTTGGTGCTCCTAAAAACTAGTTATGAACAAAGCATTCCAAGACCACTCAAGTAAGCCTATTTATAGAAGATTTTGAGGCTTCTAATTGGCCAAAATGAGGAGGTAGTTGGCGGAATTTTGCAGGAGAAATAAGGGAGGAAAAATCATTTTAGACAAAGTTGTATGAAATTAAGGAATTATGTCTCTTATGGTGACATTTTGGCATTTTGTTTTAGTGCAACTTTTGGCAATAATTCAGCTGCATAATGGCATCAATAATTTCATCCATTACAGCCCAAAGAAGTAAAATTTGTGTGTTCCATGCATTATTTAGGTGTAGGCAAGGTATTCATGTAATTTAGAGAATTTATGGTTAAGGGCTTAAGTGAATTAGTAAGCAATTTGGGTGTTTTTGAGCAATTTTAGGTTCTAATAAATCTAAATACATAATTTTGACTCTAGATTAATATTTAGAATTTAATAAGCTTTAATTTGAGCCTAATATTGCTTAGGTTTTGATATACGAATCAAAAATCCCGAAATTCGCAAAACTATCCAAAAACAGGGGCAAAATCGTACTTTCACTTAAAAACTGCCCGAGGCCACCTGAGCTTAACCAGAGGTTAATCATGGCTTAAAAAAAAATTTTAAAACATTTTAGTGAGGTTCGGGCTCAGTCGGCACGCACATCGGAGTTAAAACAGCCGCAGGGGCGTTTTGGTCATTTCGCTCGTCGGAACTCAAAATTGAGATCTTTCTGCTCTATTAACACACATAACACAAACAATCCCTTATTATCATCAAAACATCCCCTTGAGAATAGGTGGTGCCCACGATCCTCATTTTCTGAGTAAAATAACTTCAGGGGCATTTTGGTCATTTTATACGTATAGAAATTTGGGATTTGCGACTCTCGCATGAATCGCTCCTAACCTCTCTTCTAATGTTATATTCTTTTATTGAGGATTGTTTGGCCTCAAATCTTATGTAATAATTACCTACAGTAATTCGGTAATTTCTAATGACAGTAAAAATTACAGTAAAAATTGGGGCGTTACACCACACACATTCATCCAAGAGAAAAAGAAAACACAGAGAGGAAAAGAAAGAAATGGAGACAGGGAAGAAGAGTGAGCGAGAATGAGAGAAAGTAAGGTAGAGAGGAATGAGGTGTGAAGGTCTTGCATGCGGCTGGCGAGGGACTCACGGAGGAGGCATGAGTGAGCTGCGCCTTGGCCGCGAAAAAGAGCTCATGGCGGAGGGAGAGGAGGTTAGCGGCGGCTCACGGTGAAGGAAGCTTGGGCTAAGGAGGAGGGAGATCAGGCGTGGTGGTGGTTGGAAGGTCGTGGTTGCAGTGGTGCAAGGATGGAAAGAAGGAGGAAGCGACAGTGACTGGAAAGCCGTGGTTGCAGTGGTGCAAGGGTGGAAAGAAGGAGGAAGCAGTGGTGACTGGTGGGTCTGATGATGGTAATGGCTAGCGACAGTTTCTCGACTAAGGGAGGAGGTGCGCCGGCTGAGTGAGAAGTAAAGGTGACGTCACGATGGTGAAGTGGAGGCCATGACAAGGTCGTGGCCCTCCTCCCTTTTTCTACTTCTGAGTTTTCTTTCCTTTTCCCTTGATTTTTCTGAGTTTGATTGTTATTGTTTGGTTGTGCTTGATCTTTGGTTGGGTGGAAAATGATGGTGGTTGGAGCTGGTGGTTCATGGCCTTGGGGAGTATCGGAGGAAAGCCAAAAGAGAGGGAGAGCTAGAAATAGAAATGAGGCTATGGGAGTGGAATGGAGGCAGGTGGCTCATGGCTCTGATGGCAGCACCAGTGGTGGCAGCCATGACCAGTGCTCACGACGGTGTGGCCGCCAAAACCACCAACCCTTATTTGTAACTTTCACACATCTTTGTGTGTGTATATATATATATATATATTATTTGGTTGTGTTTGGCTGTGAATAATTGAGCCTTAGGTTTGTTTATTGTGACATTAAAACTGAAATTATTTCTGGATTCAGATTGGTGAATGAATATTGAATGTGTTTGCTGTAGCCTTGAGATTGAGTCTAGTTTTGGGTTTAGATTGGTTGTTGAAGATGGTGCTAATTGTGCTAGATGTATGTGTATGATCAAATGAAAAATGTCAAAACCAAATGATAAGAGGAATGAAAACAAAATACCACTGATGCTGTTTTGTTTTCTTCCCCAATATCTCAACTTCAAAAATCTCTACAATGGCAATTGATTTTTGTAAGAAAAGATTATGATGATGGATCCCCCTTTTTTTTTCTTGGTTTTGATTTCTCAAATCTCTCAGGCTCTATGATTTAGCTTCAACTTCTCTTCAAGTCTTTGCAAAACAGACGACTCTTCTGTTTCTTTTTAAGGTGAAGTTAGTGACAGGACATGAACAATTTGCCCCATCCTTTAATCTTTCCGATTATCCTCATTTCATGGTCTTAGTAGGATGGAATCTTGCCCATCTTTAAGGGAGAGGGGAGTGTAGGGGATGGAGAGAAATGTTACAAAATTTGAGTAGTATAGTAGAATGGCAAGTGTGAAGGACAAGTGTTCATATATGACTGCAACAAGTGTGAAAGAAAGAACTTTGGAGGACAAGTGTGGAAGAAAGAAATGTACATATGAACATGCATGACAAGGCTTTATGGGCTACATACACCAATTACTTGTACATATGCCCAAGACATGTTGTCTCCATACTTTTCCTTTAAACGACACCAAGGTGATTATTAATAATATTAAATATTTTCAAATTCAGGAGGATAATGTATTAAAAACAAATTAGATGTTTTGGGATAGCATTTTCACAAGTCTGTTTCCTTTTCTTAATTCGATTAATAATAGTCAATGTTCTTGAAAAAAAACATAGAAACATATAAGAACATATTTTAAGGTGTTATTATAATCCTACCCAAAATTGCAAGGTTTAATAAAATCAATTATTTGCCACAATCTAGAAATTTCAGTTTCTCAGTACTTTGTTTCATCGTCTCTACACATAGAAAATAAATAAATAAATACGCAACATGCATCAAATAAAATAACACTACATGCATAAAGTAACATATAGCTATTGAACACAACCTGCAAGCAAGAAATAAGCAAAGACAAGCACTAAAATCAAAGGAAACCATGAGAATTTTTAGTATAGAGGTGAGAAGAAAAAGCCCTACTTTACCCGGTTGTCACTTGGTTCTTGCGTTAGATTCCTTTAGGGGCATTTTGGTTATTTTGTATAATCACAAAAATTCGGGGTATTACACAGAGATTTTTTTTTTTGCTATTTAGCATTCTTTTTAGCTTTTCTTTTGTATATCTTTGAACAAATTGTTTTTGTTTGCTTTGTTTATATAACCCTTTTGTTTTATCATTTTTTTCATGATCTCTTTATGTTCTTTTATGCCTTTTATATCTTCTTTACCTCATGTGTTTGGTGCATACATACTTATCATGCTTCATGTTTGTTTTATATTAAGCTCTAAGTCATATCATTGCTTTATCTAAGCTCAGCTAATCACATATATCCTTGACATATATTTGCTTCTTATCTTGAATGCATGTGCTTTAACATTTTTATTCATATATACTGAATGTTAGCTTAAATGTTCTCTGTGATTAGTCTTGGCCAAGTATCTTTAGAAGCACAAGGTGATTGTTACTCTAATACTTGTTTATAAGCTGAGTTTTGATATACATGATGAGCTTAATCATTTTTCTCTTTACCCTCTACTTTTGTAAGAGATGGTTTTCTAAAGTATTAAGAATAACTTGATCAAAATTTGGTTGTAAATAGTTTTTGACTTCTCTTCAGAGACCTGCACTTACACATGTTAAAAGGACCAAGATGAGTTAACAACCTTTAGAAATATCTCAAAGAGTAATTTTTTTTGTGTTTTACAAAACCTATTTTAAAAGAATCATACATCTTCTGTTTTGAAAACATCATTGACATAATATGGTTCTTATTGGAAAGTTTCATAGCTTAAAAAGCAATTTCTTACTTATTCAAGGATTGATCCCTATATGAGTTTTAGAAACCTTGCATAGCAATATGTTGACCTTATCCTTCTTATGGTTTCTCTGAGCATCAGAAACTACATAAGTATTAGTCTGCTTTTCAAAAATTATGAATGGTCTATTCCTTTCAAAGTCTCTTTTGAATTAAGGCTTGCTGAAAATGGATCTAGTTAAGATAAATTATCACAAGTTTTACTTATTATGTTTTCAAGCATGAGGATCTTCAAAACGTTCTTTTTTTTGACAAATGATCAAGCTGATTGTTTATTCATAGCTTAAAGGTCTTTCTCTTTAACATCTACTCTCACAAAGATCAGATAGAACGTTAAGTTTGTCTTGTGCTTAAAATGAAACAACAGCAGTCTTGATTAAATGTCACTTAAGGCTAAAAAGTTTTTATATGATTCATATCATGCCTAAAGAAAAAGAACTTCTTGAAAATTTCTCTTTATGATATATTGAAAGAATATGCATATCACGCTCACTCTTTTGTAATATTTCTTTCAAATATCTCTTCAAAAGATTTTCTTTAAATTGGTTTGTCATCATCAAAAAAGGGGAGATTGTTAGCTCTAGAACCCTATGCACTCATGTGCTTTGAATGACAACAAAACTAATTCAAAGAAAATGCTTTGAAGAAGAACTGATGTTTCTCTTGAGTTTCTTGTAAGATTATAACAGGTATCTATCGTTTCGCAAGAGCAAAGCTTACTCAAATGAATATATATATTTCACTATTCATGTGTAATATGTATGAGATTTGTTATGAAATAGAAGTGAAATTATATACTTATCCAAGTTTTTGATAGCTAACAATATGAAGAAGTTTTCAATGCTATAAGGAACCAAGTTCAGAGACTTCAGAAAGTAGCATGGGACATCAGAAAGTACACTCAAGATGAAGAAATCAAAATATGTCCATAACCAACTTGTTACTTAATCTTCAATCATCAAAATTGCAAAGATATAACCAGCAAAGAAAATTTGATTGAAGATCAGACAGTCAAAAAACTCTTCAAGGGACTGATTGCGTATTTTAGAAAGCTCACCTATGAGTAGAGCAAAGAATAGGAAAAGGAGGAAAATTTGAAATTCGAATTTCAAATAATCAAGTCAAACCCAATTTCAAACTAGTACATCATCTCTTCTGCTTATTTGCTCAATGTAACATCCTAATTTTTAACCCAATACTCTAGAACATATTTAGGTTAATCATTAGTCTGTTACGTCATAGTTTCCTTGTTACTTTAAAATACTTAGCGGAAATACTGGTAAATTTTTTTTTTGAATTATAAAAGCAAAGTGAGAGCTACGCGACTTGATGAACAATGAAGCATGAAAGGAAATAAAGCAAGCATCTCATAATAGCATAACATAAAGCAAGTAGAGGTACATCACAATAGAACTGAACAACATATTTATATAATATGATATGCCCACTCATGGAGAGTGGGGCTTAGTTTAGTACATCATGAGCAAATACATCTAAAAAGAAAATACAAAGGAAAGTGCGATGGAAAACATAAAAGCGACTCCCCTACCCAAGTACAACTAAAGGGATAACCTCTAAACAAAAGGAGGTCCATCCCCATCTAAGTGGTGTGTGCTCTACCCGGGTACTCCATCGGTCGTACTCCATCTCGCGAGCGAGGCACATATCTGGGAAACTAGGCGAGCTCCTCCGGCATGTAGAGGCGGAATGGGGATTGAGAGTGACCCTCGCGTCGTGGCCGCATCACTGGTTGTCATGCTAGTCGTGGCTGAGTCACAGTATCCTCACTGCCCTATCTCATCAGTGGTGGAGTGAGGGCGGAGCTCTCGCTGTACGGATGGGTAGGCGGGTCCTCTGACGGGTCGGTCTCCGAGAAGTAAGTCTGGGGCACGTAGTCGGGATAGTTACGCATGGCTAAGGCGGCGGTGTGCATGCAAAGCACTCTCTCGTTTGCGCCCTTGAAAACCCGCTCGTTATCGCCATAGGGTGTTGTCGGGGAGAAGCGATGGGTGTGTACGGGTTGAGCGAAGGGACGTCCAATGAACATGAAGACTCACACCGTGCACTGTCCCTCAAAATGGTATGCTCCGTGCTTCGGATCATAGTGCACCTCCCACGTCGGGGTGTCCACAAAAACTACAAACGTCGCCATCTGAAGACATAACGGAAAGAAAGAGATAGAGGGAGTGAGAGTCTTGCTAAAGAATCTCAGTAGGGCCTCCTACTACCTAGGTGTCATCATCTACGTCCTCAGGAACCTTGGGTTTAGTATATAAAATAAGTGAGCATGCATTAAGTCTATTTTTAAGCTTTGAAACATAGTTAGCCAAGGTCCATTCATTTTAGCATGATTCTTAATGACATGGATGCAATCATATTAAGGAATATACGTATGGCTCTACTTGATGCAAGAATAATAATCGTAACTTTAAGAACATCATAATAGTAGCATAAAGTGGCAATTAAATTCTCATATGGGAAACTTTGTGACATAAATATCATACTTTACTTCCTCATAGGCCACCCTAAAAGACAATCGTTCTGGGGGTGGTTGGCCGAACCGGTGTCTGCCAGAACGTGTCACCTCTCTAGGTTATGAGCTCATACCTTAACTAGTCGTCACTAGTTCTTACTTATCAATCCCGATAAGCATATCATAATCATAAACATAATCTCGACTTATCCAGTACGGGCTAGGGGGCATTTCTTGGGGGTGCTCGGCCGAACCAGTGTCACCCAAGAATTCATCTTGGTACCGATGTCACATGAGTTCTCTGGAGGTGCTCAGCCGAACCGGTGTTGTAACGCCCCGATTTTCTGCCTGAGTGGAAAATGATCGAAATGCCCCTGAGGTCATTTTCGGCCCGGAATTTGAGGATGGCCGACCCAGCAGTCCTCGAAGGGCCAACTCGATGTTTGAAGGGGATTGAATGACCCTTGAGTGGTTCCGGAGGCGAAAGTCTCATTTTCTGCAGTTTCGGGTCAAAATGACCAAACTACCCTTATAGCGTTTCACACGGGTAAAGGTGCCGTTTGAGCCCGAAACTTTCCCCAGAGGTTTAAAATCATGTTTTTACATGTTTCAAAACATCTGTTTGAGTCCCGGTGGTCCCGGGCAGTTTTAGTACAAAATTACGATTTTGCCCCTAGAATAGTGTTTTTGAGCTTAATGATGCAATTAAGCAAACCTAAGCAATATTAGGCTCTAAACGAAGATTAATTAATTTCCATAATTAATCTAGAGTCAAAATAAATTATTAAAATTAATTAGAACCTAAGATTTCTTAGATTAGATTTAAATCTCTTTTCTAAAACTCAAGATTTCACTCTTGGAATCTTGAATAGTGTTTTCTCTCTCCAATTCCTTAAATCAAGGAATTGTGTCTAGAATTGTTTATACACTAAAATGAATTTATAACTCACTAATAATGCAAGAACACTCTTTAATTATGTCTTGACAACCTTAATTACCTATTTTCTCACCTAAACACTTTCTTACAAATTCCTAATCTTAATCCTAATCAAAGATACACCTAAACACAACTCTAAACCACAATTAAAATGCAAGAAACCCTCCTCCCATGGCTGATGCATTTCGGCCACCTCTCTCCCAATTACCACACATGTTGAATTGTTTCTCACTCAAAGAACCATGCTTGAGGCCATATCTTGAACCATACCTCACCATACTTTGAACCATACCTTACCATGCCTCAAGACCACATTATCTCACCTCATGGAACTCATGGGTTCCCTCCATTCTGCATGGCCGAAGCCTCCCCCCTCAAATGCACCCTTCATTTGTTTTATTTCTCTATAAATTGCTTGCTTGGGTGAACTTGTATCATTTTGGGTTCATTTGCAAAGAGTAAGTTTTCAAAGAAACACTTCAAAGCTTCCTTTTTCTCTCAAGTTCAAGTCTTCAAGTTCTTCATCCTCTTCTCTTATTCCAACCTCCTATCTCTAGGTAGGGATTTTCTTTCAACAGTTCTTTCATTAAAAGTTCTTAATTTCTTTATGTGTTCTTAGTTTCTCTTGAATCCTTTCTAGAACTTCTTTTCTTTTTCTTCTCCTCCTTGTGTTTCGGCCATGAGCCCTTTTAGAGCAAAGGAATGAGAGCTTGATGATGAGGTTCCATGATGATAATGTTCATCACTTGGATAATCTCTAAAGCTTGATCTTTGATCTTGAGTTAAAGGTGTTTTTAGTTTTCTTCTTAAATCTTTGAAACCTTTCACTTTGATGATATTTTAAAATGGTTAACATGAACTCAATGATGAGAGCTCATGATGTTGGTGTTAATGCATCATCAAGATCATGGTCTCTAGAGTTCCAAATGTTTCTTTCCCTCTCCAACAATTTCGGTTCTTCTTCCTTTTCTTTCTTTGTGGTTTCGGCCATGTTGGCCAAGGGAACTCACAATGGCTTGATGATGAGAGCTTCTAGATGATGACTATGTGTTCATCACAATGAGGCCTCTAGAGCTTGAGTTTTAATAAAAATGTTATTTATGTTTACATTCCAAGAAAGGAAACTTTGTGTTTAAAGAACCCTTGAGGTTCACTCTTGTTTTTCTTTATCTTGTCATGATGAGTTTGGGTTGAGGTTTAAGTTCCTTTAAAGTCTTGTATGAGCTCTAATAAGAAATAAAATGAACTAGCATTCATATTTAAATTTGAGCTTATGCATTACATATTTATTTTCAGCTTTGCATTCATATTTAATTTACAAGCCATCACCCAAAGTTAAAGGCTAAAGAATGGAGTGCATCTCATATTTATATTCTTATCTAGCATATTTACCTTTCATCACTAAAGAACGTAAAGATTTAAAATGAGGTTTGCACTATCACCTAACTAAAATCTCAAAGCCTTTCTATTTCGGCCTTAAAGTCGATTGTTGTTGGGCCTAGAGCACTAAAATAAAAAATTGAACTTGCATATTTATATTCCAAGCTTTGCATATTTATATTCCAAGCTTTGCATATTTATATTCCAAGTCTTGCATATTTATTTTAAGCCTTGCATCTTTATATTCAAGTCTAGCATGTTTACTTTAAAGTTCTCACTTTATTTTGTAAATGAAGAATAAAAATGAAATGCATAGCATGTTTAAATCATGTCATCACTTAAAAGACCTTAGAGCTCAAAGACTTGCCCATTTTATCTCAAGTTAAAGTTTAATGAGGGAGCATTCTTTGAATGCATTATTTCGGCCATGATGTGATGATGAACTTGGAATGAGTTTCATCTAGCTTCAAGGACCAATAAGTCAAGTTTTAAGGAATCCTTTTAAAGCTCATGAATTTGTTTAAGTTTAAGACCAACAAGGTTCTACGAATTTAACACTCTTTCAAGGAGGGATTAAGTAGTCACCAACCTAAGGATGTTTTAGTCTCTTTGACATGATAAATGTAACATCCTAATTTTTAACCCAATACTCTAGAACATATTTAGGTTAATCATTAGTCTGTTACTTCATAGTTCTCATTTAACTTTGAATTACTTAGCGGAAAATACGGGTAATTTTTTTTTTGAAATGAAAGTGAGAGCCGCGTGATGCGATATAACTTGCGACGGACAAAACATACATCTCATAACGTCATAGCATAAGGCATATAAGGGCACATCATGAGAGACACTGAATAACATCTCATATATAATTATAATTTGCCCACTTATAAGCGTGGGACTTGGTTTAGTACATGGAAATACATGAAAGAAAATACAACATAAACATAAACATAATCTACTCCCCTACCCGAGTGCATCTAATAGGATAACCTCTAAACAAAAGAAGGATTATCCCATCTAAGTGGTGTGTGCTCTAACCGTACTCATCGGACGATCGTCTCCCTCAAGGCGTCCATCTACATGACTGGTGGATATCCAGGGAAGCAGCGAGCTCCTCGGACGTGAAGAAGCGGAATGAGGATCGAGGGTGACCCCACGGTATGGTCGCATCTCCAGTCGTCAGCGCAAGCCGTGGGCGAGTCACGGTATCCTCGCGCCTCCCTTATCGTGGTGGAGAGGGGCGAGTTCGCTATACGGATGGGTAGGCGGGTCCCTCGGATGGGTCGGTCTCCGAAAAGTAGGTCCAAGAACGCGTGGTCGGGATAATCTCGCATGGCTAAAGGCGGTGTGCCTCACGGAGTACTCTACCGTCATGCGTCTGCGCCGCGCTCAAAACCCGCTCGTCAAATCGTCGCCATAGGGTGCGATCGAGAAGTGATGGGTGTGCGGGATGGCCGAAGGCGTCTGAACATGAAATCCGCACCGTGCCTGCTCAAAATGGTATGACCCGTGAGTCGGGTCAAAGTGCACCTCCCATGTCGGGGTGTCCACGAACACTACGAACGTCGCCATCTGAAGATGTGACGGAAAGAAAGAGATAGAAGGAGTGAGAATCTTGCTAAAGAATCTCAGTAGGGCCTCCTACTACCTAGGTGTTATCATCTACGTCCTCAGGAACCTTGGGTTTATTTATACAAAATGACTGAGCATGTATTCGGTTCATTTTAAACTTTAAAATATATTTTAGCCAAGGTCCATTCATTTTAGGATGATCTTAATGTCATGGATACAACATAATAGAGAATGTATGCATGGCACTACCTAATGCACATACATAAAACATAACATCAAGCATCATCATCATTGGTGGCATAAAGTGGCAATAGTAACATTCATATGGGACAAAAGCCGGTGACATAATCATAATCATGAACTCTCTTCCTCATGGGCCACCTAAAGACAATCGAAGCTGGGGGTGCTCGGCGAACCGGTGTCACCCGAGCGTGTCATACATCTAGGTTATGAGTCATCGTACCTTAACTAGTCGGAGTCACTCAGTTCTTGCCACCCTTAACGATAAGTGTATCATAAATCCCGACTATCTGAAAGTCACGAGTTAGGGGGCAAAACTCTTAGGGGTGCGAACCGGTGTCACCTAAGAGTATAAAATGGTACCGATGTCACATGAGTTCTATGGAGGTGCTCGGCCGAACCGGGGTCATCCTAGAACCCATCTTAGTACCTTAATTTTCAAAATCTCTTTAAGTCCCCAAATTTGTCGGAAATTCGGTGGCCAAAACGGTCATTACACCGAATTTCCTTCCAAATTTGCTTTATGCCACATAAACATATAATCTCATAAATTCCTCATATGAATAACATCATCATCATTAGAATACTTCATGCATCATCATAAATCATCCAAACGCTTACCCTTACGGTAGCTTATGCTTTGACCCTTACGGGTCTTAATCTTGAGATATAGTTCTCTACATCCGTCGTTCATATTTTAAGCACCTAAGGCTCATAATTAACATCATTCATAATCCTCTCATTTTACTTTTAAAATCTGAATAGCATAGGACAAGTTCTCTAGCTTGTATTTACGGGATTCTAGAACTTACGTTTTAGACCCTTTCTCGGTTCTGTTTTCGCCGAAGGCGCTATGTATTAAATCTAACTCAATTATGAGGCATTCCTATGCTTAAGGACTAATTATTAACCATGTTTACCATGTTGTAAGGGTGCTGGACCGAATCCAGAAAATTAAATGTTCTAAGAGTTCTACATTTGTGTTTTTACGGTTTTCTAGTTACTAGTTTCCCCATAGGTGCTAGAATTCAATTCTAACTCAAATGATACCAAGTTTTTCATGTCTAAACAATCTAAATCCGATTATGTCCCCATTAAAACAGTTTGGATTAGTTCCATAAACAAATGGGTCAAAACTATGTTAAATTCTAGCTTTACGGTATTTCTAGTTAGCTAGTTTCTTACCTATCATGCATAGGATCGCTTCTACATCATCATATGATATTTTCACACATTCCAACACATTAAAACATCATCATACAGCATCACATTCATCACATCAGAACCGAAAACATCTTGCCTCAATAAGAGAATTAAATTGACATTTCTAGGTACATAAGTTAACTAGTTTCTCTTGGAATCAATTTAGAATTTCTAACACTCTTTGCAAAACATTTTAATTCATCAAGAGGCTAAGTGAAGCCTTAGGTCACTGACCAAAACATATTCCATCCCCTAAAAGAGATCGGAATCACAACTTATAATGACATAACCTTATAAAGAATTGTAAAACTTTAAGGAGCACTTAAAACATAGGCTATTGGTCCTAATAGCTAGATGAAAACTCATTGCAAGTCCATCATCACTACTTGGCTGAAATTATGCATTCAAGGAATACATTCACATTTAACTTTATCTTGGAATGAAATGGGCAAGTCTTTGAGCTCTAGGTTCTTAAAGTTCACGACATAAACTAAACGTGCTCATGCTTTTCATTTTTAATCTTGCTTTCAAAGTAAAGTGATGACTTGAAATTAAATATGCAAGGCATAATTTAAACGTGCAGCTTGAAAGTAAATATGCGAAGCATAATTTTAAACGTGCAAGCTTGAAAGTAAATATGCAAGATTCAATTCTTTATTTTAGTGCTCTAGGCCCAACAACAATCGACTTTAAGGCCGAAATAGAAAGGCTTCGAGAATTAAATTAAGTGATGATACAAGTTCCATTTTAATCTTTATGTTCTTAGGTGATGGCTTGAAAGTAAAGATGCATAGCAAGAATGTAAATATGAATGCAAGCATAAAATAAATTATGCAAGTTCATTTTATCTTTCTAGAGCTCTTAACAAGACTTTAAAGGAATTTAAACCTCAACCCAAACTCATCAAACCAAGACAAAGTAAAAGTCTAGAGTTCTTAGAACTCAACATGACATATTTAGAAAATCAAACATCTAGCATGAAAAGGAAAGGTAATGGCCGAAACTTCAAGGAAAGAAAAGAAATGTTTGAAACTCTAGAATCCATGATCTTGGTGATATACTAACACCAACATCATGAGACCTCATCATTGAGTCATTGGAACCATTTTGAAACAACATCAAAGTTAAAGTTCTCAAAGGTTCAAGAAAGGAAAAACTAGAAACACTTTTGCTCAAGAACAAAGATCAAGCTCTAGAGTTTGTTTCAAGTGATGAACACCATCATGAAACTCTCATCATCAATCTCTCATTTCTTTGAACTCCAAGGCCCATGGCCGAAAATGAGCAAGAACAAGGAAAGGAAAAGAAGTTCTAAAAAGAATCAAGAGAAACTATGAACATTAAGCTTAGAACAAGAACTTTAAAGAAAGAATACATGAAAGAAAATCCCTACTTGGTGTGATGAACTTGAAGATGGAAGAAGAAGATGAAGAACTTGAAGAACTCCAAGAACTTGAAGAACACAAAGACTTTGAGAGAAAAAGAAAAGCTTTGAGTGTTTCCTAAACTTAGCAAATGATCTAAAAGTGGTGCAAGCTCCTCAAGGCATTCTATTTATAGAGAAATGAAACAAATGGAGGGAGCTCATGGAGGAGGAGGTTTCGGCCATGAGGGTGCAGATTGGAGGCTTTCCATGAGTTCCATGAGGTGAGATAATGTGTTCTTGAGGTATGGTGAGGTATGGTTCAAAGCATGGTGAGGTATGGCTCAAGCATGGTTCTTTGAGTGAGAAAATAATCAAACATGTGGTCAATGGGGAAAGGTGCTGGCCGAAACTTCATCATGCATGGGGAGGATTAGTTTGCATTTTAATTGTGGTTTAGAGTTGTGTTTGGAGTGTATCTTTGATTATGCTTAAGATTAGGAATTTGTAAGAAAGTGTTTAGGTAAGGAAATGGGTAATTAAGGTGGTCTAGACATAATTAAGGAGTGGTCTTGCACCATTAGAGTTAAATCCTCAATTTAGAGTCTAAACAACTCTAGACACATTTCCTTGATTTAAAGGAATTGGAGAGAAAACTATTCAAGATTCCAAGACTAGGAATCTTGAGTTCTAAAAAGGGATTTAAGTTTAATCTAAGCAATTTTAGGTTCTAATTAACTTTAATAAATTATTTTGACTCTAGATTAATTAGGAAATAAATTAATCTTAGTTTAGAGCCTAATATTGCTTAGGTTTGCTTAATTACGTCATTAAGCTCAAAAACACTATTCTAGGGGCAAAATCGTAATTTTGCACTAAAACTGCCGGGACCACGGGACTTGAGCAGAGACCTCTAGACACATGAAATCATGTTTTTAAACCTCTGGGGAAAGTTAGGGCTCAAGCGGATACCTTCTACCCGTAAAAACGCTATAGGGGTATTTTGGTCATTTTGACCCGAAACTGCGGAAAAATGAAATTTTCGCTTCCGAAAGCATTCAAAGGCCATTCAATCCCCTTCAAACATTGACTTGACCCTTCGAGGATGACCGAGTTGGTTACCCTCGAGTTCGGGTCAGGAAATGACCTCAGGGGCATTTTGGTCATTTCCCTCGGACAGAAAAATCGGGGTGTTACAATAAAATGGTTTGCAAAAGAGTTTTAGAAGTCTTGAAAATGATTCCAAGAGAAACTAGCAACTTATGTGCTTTAAAAATGTCAGGTTATGTATCCTTTTGGAAACTTAATGTTTCAGTTCTTCCATGATGTGTTTGCTGCCATGTGATGATGTTTGATGTGCTTGAATAAGTGAAAAATTATGTATGACGAAGTAGGAACAATTCTATGCAAGTTAGGAAAGAAACTAGCTTGCTAGGAAAACCGTAAAGTCAAGATTTAGCATAGTTTTATCCCATTTAATTATGGACACTGCCCAAACTGTTTTAATGGGGATATAATCAGATTAGGATTGATTAATTATGAAAAATTTGGTTTCATTTGGAGTAGGAATGAATTTTAGCACCTATAGAGAAACTAGTAACTAGAAAACCGTAAAACAGCAATTCTAGAACTCTTAGAACATTTAATTCTTAGAACCTGTCCAGCAACCTTAAAATGTAGAGAAAATGGTTTATAAATAGTTCCTTGATATAGGAATGACCCATAATTGTTTTATGATTAACTTATAGTGCCTTAGGCGAAGACAGAACCAAGAAAGGGTCTAAAACGCAAGTTCTAGAACCCCGTAATCATAAGTTGATAACGCTGCCCCTAAGGAATTGTGATGTTCAGATTTAATAGATAGCATGAATAATGATAAGGTTTGATAAGAGAGAACCCTTAGGTGCATAAAAGTTTGATAGAAGATGATAGGTTAACTACATCTCAAGTTTAAGGCCCGTAAGGGTTAGAGCATAAGATACCGTAGGATCGAGTGCATAACGAACTTTTAATGTTGCTTGTGAAAGTATGAGGATGATTATGTGATTGCATGAAAGTATGATGAAGGATGCATGTTTGATTGACTTATGTGGCATAAAGAAGAATTTGGAAGAAATTCGGCATGCCACAGTTATGCCGCCGAATTTCTGACAAATTTGGGACTCAGAAAGTTTTTGAAAACTATGAAATTTTTATGAGGTACTAAGATGGGTTCTCGGATGACCCCGGTTCGGCCGAGCACCTCTAGAGAACTCATGTGACATCGGTACCAAGATTTAATTCTTGGGTGACACCGGTTCGGCCGAGCACCCCCAAGAAATGCCCCCTAGCCCGTACTGGATAAGTCGGGATAGCCCGTACTGGATAAGTCGGGATTATGTTTATGATTATGTTACGCTTATCGAGATTGATAAGTAAGAACTAGTGACGACTAGTTGAGGTATGAGCTCATAACCTAGAGATGTGACACATTCTGGGTGACACCGGTTCGGCCGAGCACCCTCAGAGCGCTTGTCTTTTAGGGTGGCCTATGAGGAAGTTATGATGATTATGTCACAAAGAGAATTTATTTGCCACTTTATGCCACTACTATTATGATGTTCTTAAGTATATGATGATTATTCTTGCATTAAGTAGAGTCATGCATACACCTTTAAATATGCTTGCATCCATGACATTAAGAAATCATGCTAAAACGAACGGACCTTGGCTAAATTATGTTTTAGAACCTAAAAATGGACTTAATGCATGCTCACTTATTTTGTATAACTAAACCCAAGGTTCCTGAGGACGTAGATGATGAGACCTAGGTAGTAGGAGGCCCTACTGAGATTCTTTAGCAAGATTCTCACTCCCTCTACCTCTTTCTTTCCGTCACGTCTTCAAATGGCGACATTCGTGGTTTTTGTGGACACCCCAACTTGGGAGGTACATCATGATCCGGACCACGGGTCATATCATTTTGTGGGCCGCTGCGTCGTTCGAGTGTTCATGTTCGTTGGACGGCCCTTCAGTCACCCCTTACATAGCAACTGATTCTCTCCTGTCTCACCCTACGGCGACGACTTCATGTTCGAGCGCGCACGTCCTCGAGAGGAGTGGATCCGCCGCACCCCACCGATGGCCTCTGCCATCCGGGACTACCCACAGTATGTACCCCGCTCGCCCTCATCATTCTCCGAGACGGACCCTTCGGAGGATTCTGCCACTCAGGTACCCTCCGAGGGATCCTCCCCCACTGTGCCGATGGACGTTGGGGAGGGTAGCGAGGCTTCCGTCGCTCAGCCAGTACGTGGAGGACGGGTGAGGATGACTCCCCACCGTGGAGCTCACGTCCGACCGATGCAGCGTATTGCCACCCCGGCCAAGATCGCCCAGTGGATCGGGTACATCCCTCCTTTCTAGAGAGGTCCGCAGTAGGAGACGACCATCGCGGTTCTGGCGTTTAGGCTCGACTAGGCTAGGATAGCCTTTTTTTGTCTTTGGGGCTATCCATTTGTAGGCGCACTAGAGTTAGGAGAGTTTCTTTTATCACCTTTGTTGTACTTTCATTTCCATGTATTTCATTCCAGTTGTACCAAACTAAGCCTCGCTCTTTATGAGTGAGCATATCATATATATAGATATAATTATACAGTTCAATGTTATTATGATGTGCTTCTACTTGCTTATGTGATGTTGCTATGCAATGTTTGCTTTACTACCTTTTGTGCATTACTAGTTAACATGTCGCGCGGCTCTCACTTTGCTTTTATAATTTTCAAAAAAAAATTTACCAGTATTTCCGCTAAGTATTTTAAAGTAATGAGAAAGCTATGACGTAACAGACTAATAATTAACCTAATTATGTTCTAGAGTATTGGGTTAAAAATTAGGATGTTACAGGTGTCATCCGAGAACTCATCTTAGTACCTCATAAATAAAAATCTCATAGTTTTCTCAAAAACTTTCTAAGTCCTCAAATTTGTCAGAAATTCGGCAGCATAACAGCAGTATGCCGAATTTCTTCCAAATTTTACTTTATGCCACATAAGTCAATCAAACATGCATCCTCCATCATAATTCCATGCATTCACATAATCATTCTCATACGTTCACAAGCAACTTCAAAAATTCATTATGCTCTTGGTCTTATGGTATCTTATGCTTTGACCCTTACTGGTCTTAAACTTGTGATGTAATTAATCTATCATCTTCTATCAACCTCTTATGCACCTAAGGATTCTCTTCTAACAAATCTTACTATTATTTATGCTCTTTAATAAATCTAGGCAACACCATTCCTTAGGGGCAGAATTATAAACTTACAATTACGGGGTTCTAGAACTTACGTTTTAGACCCTTTCCTGGTTCCGTCTTCGCCTAAGGTGCTATAAATTAAATCTAAACCAATTATGAGGTGTTCCTAAACCTTTAAACTAATTATAAATCATTTATACCACATTTTAAGGGTACTGTACAGAAACAGAAAACTAAATATTCTAAGGGTTCTAGAATTGCGATTTTATGGTTTTCTAGTTACTAGTTTCTCTATAGGTGCTAAAACTCAATCCTACTTCAATTGTAACCAAGTTTTTCATGATTAAACAATCCTAATCTGATTATATTCCCATTGAAACAGTTTGGGTAGTATCCAAAAATAAATGGACTAAAACTATGCTAAATCTTGACTTTACGGTTTTTCTAGAAAGCTAGTTTCTCTCCTATCATGCATAGAAATATTCCTACCTCATCATACATAATTTTCACACATTCTAACACATCAAAACATCATCATACAGTATCAAACTTATCATGGTAGAACCGAAACATCAAGTCCCAAAAAGATGCATATCTTGACTTTTCTAAAGCATATAAGTTGCTAGTTTCTCTTGGAATCATTTTTAGGACTTCTAAAACTCTTTTGCAAACCATTTTATTTTGTCAAAGAGGCTAAAACACCTTTAGGTCAGTAAACAACTTGATCCCTCTTTAAAAGAGGATTAAACTCATAACCTTGTTGGTCTTAACTTTATAAAATTTATGAGGCTTGAAGAAAATCTTAAAACTTAGATTGTTGGCCCTTGTAGCTAGATGAATCTCTTCCCAAGTTCATCATCACTATTTGACCAAAATTATGCATCCAAGGAATGCTCCCACATTAAACTTTAACTTGAGATAAAATGGGCAAGTCTTTGAACTCTAAGGTCTTTAAGTGATGACATAATTTGAACATGCTATGCACCTCATTTTTATTCTTCATTACAAAGTAAAGTAAGAGCTTAAAGTAAATATGCAAGACTTGAAATATAAACATGCAAGGGTTGGAATAAATATGCAAGACTTGAAATATAAATATGCCATGCAAGTTCATTTCTTTATTTTAGTGCTCTAGGCCCAGCAACAATTGACTTTAAGGCCGAAATAGAAAGGCTTTGAGATTTAGTTAGGTGATAGTGCAAGTTCTCACTTTAAATCTTTACATTCTTTAGTGATGAAAAGTAAATATGCTACTCTATTCTTTATCCTTTAACTTTAAATGATGACTTAGAAAATAAATATGAATGCAAAGCTCAAAGTAAATATGTAATGCATAAGCTTGGATTTAAATATGAATGCTAGTCCATTTTATTTCTTATTAGAGCTCATACAAGACTTTAAAGGAACTTAAATCTCAACCCAAACTCATCATGACAAGATAAAGTGAAGACAAGAGTGAACCTCAAGGGTTCTTTAAAACATAAAGTTTCCTTTCTTGAAATGTGGTCATAAATAACATTTTTATTAAAACTCAAGCTCTAGAGGCCTCATTGTGATGAATACATAGTCATCATCTAGAAGCTCTCATCATCAAGCTATTTTGAATCTCATTGGCCAACATGGCCAAAAATTTGGAGAAAGAAAAGGAAAAGGAACCAAACTTTTAAGAAGAAAAGGAAACATTTGAAACTCTAGAGACCATGACTTTGATGATGCATTAACACCAACATCATGAGTCCTCAATATTGAGTTCATGTAACCATTTTAAAACATCATCAAAGTTAAAGATTTCAAGAAGAAAGAACTGAAAACATCTTTAACTTAAGAACAAATATCAAGCTTTAGAGATTGTTCAAGTGATGGACATCACCACCATGAAACCTCATCATCAAGCTCTCATTCCCTTGTTCTCAAAGGCCCATGGCCGAAAATGAAGAAGAAAAATGAGAGGGAAAGAAGTTCTAAAAAGACTCAGGAGAAACCATAAACACATAACTAGAGTAAGAACTTAAATAAAGGAAACACTTGAAAGAAAATCCCTACCAAGTGATTTGAAGATTGGGATGAGAGAAGAGGATGAAGAACTTGAAGAACTTGAACACTTGAACTTGAGAGAAAAGAAAACTTTGAAGTGCTCTTTGAAAACTTACACTTAGCAAATGAACCCAAAATGATGCAAGTTCACCCAAGCATGCTATTTATAGAGAAATGAAACAAATGCAAGGTGCAAGAGGGAGGGGGAGGTTTCGGCCAACAAGAGCAGCCCCATGAGGTCCATGAGGTGAGATGTTGTGATCTTGAGGCATGGTGATGTATGGTTCAAAGTATGGTGAGGTATGGTTCAAAGTATGGCTTAAGCATGGTTCTTTGAGTGAAAAACAAATCAACATGTGATGTA
The DNA here is from genome assembly GCA_031216125.1 of Dalbergia cochinchinensis. Taxonomy (NCBI): domain Eukaryota; kingdom Viridiplantae; phylum Streptophyta; class Magnoliopsida; order Fabales; family Fabaceae; genus Dalbergia; species Dalbergia cochinchinensis. The sequence continues at coordinate 7,655,277 of CM062376.1, forward strand.
AATGAGAGAGAGATGGCCGAAACTTGCATCAGCCATGGGGAGGATTTCTTGCATTTTAATTGTAGTTTAGAGTTGTGTTTAGCTGTATCTTTGATTAAGATTAAAATTAGGAATTTGTAAAAAAGTGTTTAGGTGAGAAAATGGGTAATTAAGGTTGTCAAGACATATTTAAGGAGTGGTCTTGTATCATTAGTGAGTTATAAACTCATTTTAGTGCATAAATAATTCTAGACACAATTCCTTGATTTAAGGAATTGGAGAGAGAAAATACTATTCAAGATTCCAAGAGTGGAATCTTGAGTTTTAAAAAGAGATTTAAATATAATCTGAGCAATTTTAGGTTCTAATTAATTTTAATAGTTTATTTTGACACTAGATTAATTATAGAAATTAATTAATCTTCGATTAGAGCCTAATATTGCTTAAGTTTGCTTAATTACATCATTAAGCCCAAAAACACTATTCTAGGGGCAAAATCATAATTTTGTACTAAAACTGCCCGGGACCACCGGGACTTGAACAGACGCTTTTAAACACATAAAAACATTGTTTTAAACCTTCGGGGAAAGTTTCGGGTTCAAATGGCACCTTTACCCGCGTAAAAACGCTATAGGGGTATTTTGATCATTTTGACCCGAAACTGCATAAAATAAGACTTTTGCCTCCGAAACCACTCAAGGGCCATTTAATCCCCTTCACACATTGAGTTGGCTCTTCGAGGACTGCCGGGCCGGCCATCCTCGAATTCTGGGCCAAAAATGACCTCAGGGGCATTTTGGTCGTTTTCCACTCAGATAGAAAATCGGGACGTTACACTCAATCACCTGGCTTCATGAAGGAAGAGTTTAGAGAGCAAGCTTAGAAAGTAGAAAAGTGGTTTATAAAGGAAGATCAACAATCTCATATTTACAACGGTTTTTAGAACCAATGTGACAGTTTTGTCAATGTAACATCCTAATTTTTAACCCAATACTCCTAGAACGTATTCAGGTTGACCATTAGTCTATTACTCTTTTAGTCTCATTCTTTAAAACGTTTCTTTAAAATACTTAGTGGAAAATAGGGGTAACATTTTTTTGGAAACATAAGTGCAAGGTAAGAGCCGCTTATATATTAAACGAGCGTTACCATAAAACGTATCTTGTATAAAAGAAAGCGCAAGATAAGAACATCAAATAACTGCATAACCTTAGACAATCATGTGCACACCAAAAATAATATTATATTAATATAATAAACTACCCACCCATGAAAGGTGAGATAAGTTTGATACATCATAAGTACAAATACAACTGAAAAGAAAATACAAGGAAAGCATAAAGGAGATCACCCCTACCCTAATGCACCTAAAATGGATAACCTCTAGAACAAAAGAAGGCTATCCTAGTCTATGCGTGGTGTGTGCACTAGCACTCCTCAAGAACCTCTACTACTGTTATCCCGAAAAGGGCGAGACATAACCAATCCACTGACGTATCTCAGCAAGAGTGATTACTTGACGTGGCTGGACGTGAGCTTCGCGACGGGGACGCATGGCCAGCCTCCGGGCTAGCCTCAGCTAAGTCACGGTCTCCTCGCTACCTTCTCCCATGAATGGGGGAGAGGGGGCAAAGCTCTCACTGTACATATAGGTCGGTGGGTCCTCCAAGGGATTGTCTTTCGAAGACTGGGAGCAGGGCACGTAGTCTGAGAAGTCATGTATAGCTGACGCAATGATGTAGGTACGGAGAATCCTCTTGTGCGTCCGAGCGCACTCAAAAACCATGTTGTCTCCATAGAGGGATGTTGGGGAAAATCGATAGCTAGGTACTGGGTGTACAAAAGGACATCCTACAAACATGAAGACTCTGACGACGTAACGCACCTCAAAATGGTAGGACTGGTGTAACAGCTTAAAAATTATTTAAAAATTAATTTGGGCTTTACTAGTCGTAATTTCAAAAATCTGACAGTTTTAATAATGATGAGGGGTCCAAAGGATTTATAAAAAAAAAAAAATAAATAGTAACCTTGTAGGCCCCACGGGCCCATTGGGATAGTCGAAACCCTAGAATTGAGACCTGAAGATGCCCAAAACTGAGAAATTATAGGATTGAGATTAGAAATAGTTAGAAATAGAGATTTTATACCTAGAATTAATTTTCAAGCAATGTCTTATTACCCGGGTACAGTGTTTTGCCCGTTCGGTGGAGTTTCGATGTGCAGTTTTTAACGCCGTGGTTAAGTAACCTTTACCAACCACTTTATGCCAAGTGGATGGCAAGGATTAAAACTTGAAAAGCAAGTTGTAATCATGACCTTTGATTTATTATATTTTACTCGGGAGCCAATTGAAACACCCTAGTAATTAACCAGATACACTAGGTTGAATCTGATTAATGACTAGACTTTACTCCTTGCTTTGGTTCTTTCTTCATAATTTGAAAATACTTAGTGAAATTACGAGCCATTTTTTTTTTAAACACATAATTGAAAACATGAGCCGAGTACAACGTGAACGAGTAAGCGGGGTATAATAAGACGTTTAAGAATATATCACATCATATTACTTAGGCTCCATCATATAACATCCATAAGCACATTATAGCATATATTTACATACAATAACCTCACTCAAAGGGTGGGTTATGTTCATACATCATTATCTTATGCAAACCCATAAAAGAAAATATACTTAAGGAAATACATGCCCCTAAACTAGATAACTCCATAGTAGGAAGGTTATCCTAAAACTAGTGCATGATCACACATAAATCTACTAAGAACCTTCTAGCCCCTTGTCACGAAATGGGGGAATAATCCGATCCTGATGAGCTCCTCGGGGCCAGGACACACGAGATGCACCCGGTGAAAGTCGCATGGGCGGCCTTCTCGCTAACCTCGGTAATGAACAACCTGTTTCCTCACTACCCTCTCTTACACGTGTGGGAGTAGGGCGAGCTCTCGAGAATATACATGAGTAGAGTGTCCTTCACGAAGGATCGATTTTAATATCTCGTCTCGGAACATACTGAAATCCATGGACAGCTGAGATGAAGCGGGATAAGAACGTAACATCCTTTCATCAAGTGGGCGTGCATGTTCGAAAACCATTTCATCGCCATGAGAAGTAGGAGAAAATCGATAACTAAGGACAGGATGTGCAAATGGGCGACCTATGTAAATAAAAACACTAATGCACCTCGCCTTCAAAATGATACGGCGATGCACGGATCATAGTAGAATTCCCAAGTAGGGGTATCAGCGAGCAGGGCGAATGTCGCCATTTTGAATCTGGAGACAATGACGGAAATAAAGAAAAGGAGGAGAATCTTGCTAAAGAATTCTCGATGGGGTACCTCCTTCTTCTGATGTCATCATCAAAGTCCCAGGAACCTCGGGATTATTCTAAAATAGTGAGCATGCAAAGATTCATTTTAAGTTCGGACAAATACTTAACCGAGGTTAATTCGCCAAGTTTTAATCATCGTCTTATAATGCATCATAATCTTAACATGTCATATTTACAATGAACTTTTCCTTTATCATTACATCATTTTCCTCATCATCATTATCAAATAACATGCATAAAAGAACGTCATATAATATTAGCTACATGTGGACATAGTGCACATATTTCATTTCCTTAGGTGACTTAAAATCTTATCATCATCATTATTTTCCTTAGGCCACCCTATACTCCACCCTTTTGGGAGTAATTTAGGTTATGAGCTCATACTTTACTAGTCGTCACTAGCATATACTTATCCCTTTTGATAAGCTAAAGTCCCGACTCTACCCTTTTGAAGAGAACGGGTTAGGGCTAAATTTAAAATCACCTTTTCACCACCTATAGTCCGATGGTTCCAAAGGATCATTTCTTATAAGTTTAAGTCACCATTAAATCTTTGCATGTTATATCATAATACAATTCATAAACATCATAACATTTCTCATTTATAGTCTTAAGCTAGAATAATATATATCAATCAGTAATCATGCATATGGGAGATTCCGGGGAAAGAGAGGTGGGTCACAATGGACACGCTTAAATACCAAGTCTTTCCTTGGCCAGAACCTTTCCAAATTACACTTTTACAATGATACACTTTCTTCTAGCAACAAAGGTAAATTTTACATAATAAAGAGCATTTCATGTATAAGCATTCTCATTATTTGCAACAACAACTATAACATGCACCCCAAGAGATCATTCAATGATATCAAGTACTTAATAAGCATCCAATCCTTACATAGAATTATCAATTATAGAACTAATTAGTTACTAAACCAATTATGAATCATTCTCTTAACAATAAACCATAATTATCACAACTTCAATCATATCAAATCATTATCACACATTGATACTAAAGTCTGATCAGTGGGCGAATCATGAACCTCATGCAATTACATAGAATCATATTTTAAGTGCATATAAAATACTAGTTCCCCGTAAAATCCTTGCAAAGCCTTAAAACTCATTTAGAAACTAGTTCTTTTGTCAAATTTGGGAGGATCTTCACAATTAAAATTCTCACTTAAGATAAAAGGAGTAAGTCTTGAGCTTTAGAGATTTAGGTGACATCTTAGAATTATAAACATGCTATGCAACCTTATTTTAATCTTATCTTTATAAGGTGATAGCTTGGAATTATAAACATGATATGCAATTCCATTTCTTTATCTTTAAGATTTAAGGTGATGACTTGAAAATTAAACATGATGCAAGAACTTGAAATATAAACATGATACAAGAAAGCTGGAGCGGCGGTAATCCGCACAGACCAGATGAGAGGAGAAGAGAATATTAAGAAACCGAGCGGTAGTCCGCCATACAGGACCGATAGAGGAGAAGAGAATATTATTACATCTTTTTAAGCTCCAATCTCAAGACTTTTTAAAGAATAAATTCTTTAACTCCAATAATCATATTTCTTTGCTTGTGATACATGGACAAGTCTTTGAGCTCTAGATCTTTAGGTGATGGCATAAAATAAACATGCCATCGTTGATTCTTTAGCCATTATAAAATATAGTGAGAGCATAAATTAAATATGAGATGCAACCTCTTTATTATCTTGAAAGATTAAGTGATGACTTGAAACATAAACATGAAATACAAGCTTGGAATTTAAACATGAGAAATGCAAGTTCATTTATTCATTCTTGAAAATTTAGTGATGACATAGAAGGTAAACATGGTTATGCAAAGCATAAACTTAATCATGGATGCAAATTCATTTGTTTCTTTACTAGAGCTCCTTCAAGACTTTAAAAGAATTATAAATTCAACCCAATACATATCTTAACAAGAAATAAAACATAAAAGGAAAATACATCTTTCAAGTTCTAAACTAAAAATCTTTGTTTTAGCATCATAAAGCATTATTCTTTAAAGTTTTGCATCAAGTGGAATTTTCAAGCTTTAGAGAGCCTAACTTGTGATGGATTTACAACCCACCCTCAAGGTCCTCATCATCAAGCCATCATCTTAGTTCCACCTAGGCCATATGGTTGAATTGGTTAAAGAAAAATTGAAGAGGAAAACCAAAATGAAAAGCTAAGACAAGTTCATAATTTCATCATTTTGAGCTAAAAACACAACTCCTCAAAGCATAGAAATAAATTTAGAAACTACTCCCTACCTAATCTGAGTTGAAGAAGAGGAAGAGAACTTGGTTTCTTGAAGTGAAAAGAAACAAAATCTCTTTGAAAAAATTGAAGAAAGAATTCAGCCAAAGAGGAGGAAGAAAGAAAGTTTTTGGTGCTCTTAAAAACTAGTTATGAACTAAGCATTCTAAGACCACTCAAGCAAGCCTATTTATAGAAGATTTTGAGGCTTCTAATTGGCCAAAATGATGAGGTAGTGGACGGAATTTTGCAGGAGAAATAAGGGAGGAAAAATCATTTTAGACAAAGTTGTATGAAATTAAGGAATTATGTCTCTTATGGTGACATTTTGGCATTTTGTTTTAGTGCAACTTTTGGCAATAATTCAGCTGCATAATGGCATCAATAATTTCGTCCATTACAGCCCAAAGAAGTGAAATTTGTGTGTTCCATGCATTATTTAGGTGTAGGCAAGGTATTCATGTAATTTAGAGAATTTACGGTTAAGGGTTTAAGTGAATTAGTAAGCAATTTGGGTGTTTTTGAGCAATTTTGGGTTCTAATCAATCTAAATACATAATTTTGACTCTAGATTAATATTTAGAATTTAATAAGCTTTAATTTGAGCCTAATATTGCTTAGGTTTTGTATACTAATCAAAAATCCCAAAATTAAGCAAAAGCGCCCAAAACAGGCAAATCGCATTTTCAAAAATTGCCCGAGGCCACCCGAGCTTAACCAATGGTTAATCATGGCTTAAAAACACATTTTAAAACATTTTAGTGAGGTTAGGGCTCGGTCGGCCGCGACATCGGAGTTAAAACAACCGCAGGCGTTTGGTCATTTCATGCAGACTCAAAATTGAGATCATACGCTCATTTATTAACACACATAACACAAACAATCCCTTATTATCCTCAAAATATCCCCTTGAGAATAGGTGGGGCCCACGATCCTCATTTTACGAGTAAAAATAACTTCAGAGGCATTTTGGTCATTTTATCGTCTGAAATTGAGATTTCGACTCTCGCATGAATCGTTCCTAACCTCTCTTCTAATGTTATATTCCTTTATTGAGGATTGTTCGGCCTCAAATCTTATGTAATAATTACCTACGGTAATTCGGTAATTGAGTAATTTCTAATGACAGTAAAAATTACAGTAAAAATTGGGGCGTTACACCAATAACTCATCGATTCGATGGAATTTCTGTGTGCAGTTTTAACACCGAAAAGGCTACTTGCTCCCCAAGTTAAAGTGATCCAATTATTTTGAACCAAGTGGATGACCAAGATCCATTCTTTGACCAAGAAAACAATCCTAGCCATCCATTTTACAATATTTAAGAATTCTCCTTTTACATTATTACAACTAAGCTTCCTTTACAAGCTTTCTCACAAGATAAATACAAAGCCACCATCCTTATCACCCCACCATCATCATTTTCGGCCAAGAGGCCTAGAAACATAGCCCTCCATTTTTCTTCTTCTCAATCCTCCATTAACAAGCTTCAAGTTTCAAAAACTCCAACTTAGAGTCACTAAAACACCAAGATCCTTTCACAAAACTTGTTCTACTCCTCATAATCTATCAAACTAACTGATTGGAATTTCAATTCCTCATCAATCCTCACCTTGGTATCTCATACATCACTGATTAAGGAAGGGCTTGGTGCTGATTTGGTGGCCTTGAAGTGAGCAAGATCACTCCTGGAACATCCTTTGGAGCCAACATCCCTAAAGCCATCAAAGTAGGGTTTTTGAACCTCTTCTTCTTCAAATCCATTTTTCTATGTTAATCACTGATTTAAATTGATATTTTTAGTTGTTTTGGTTAATGATATATGGATATTGATGTATTAATTTTTGTGGAGTGTTTGGATGATTATAGAAATCATTTTTGTTAAAAGGAATATTAGACTACGCTGCTGGATTTTTGGATTTCTTCTGGATAGGTTTTGGTTCATGAATTTTCTGATGTATTTGTAGTCATTTTTATGAGCTATAAAAATTATATGTCGAAGAAACTTCCTAAGGAAACTCCATGATTTTTCTTAGGTCCTAAAAATGAGTTTTACTATTTTATAAAAATCAAAAACTGAGACTATTCTTGAGTTGTCTGGACAGCCAATTCTGAAGCTCTGAGATTGTCTAATTTTGTTACCACATCAAATCATTGATTTTTCCACTGAAATTTCTACAGGATATTGAGGACATGTTAAAGTCCAACCATGAATTTTTGTATGATTTGATATGATCATTTGATAGGGTAATAAGATTGGAACTTTGGCTGTTGGTTGCAAATAGGGGGTTTCTAGCCTCCTATTATGTTGAATTTTGTTGTCATACTTAGAGAACTCTTTTAACTCCGAAATTTTTAGAGGACCTTGGGGACACATTGAAGTGTCTTGGATAATTTTTATAGTCTTAGATTTCATGGTTTGAAATACAAAAGAATTGGTGCTATAAATAAGTGAAATCTACCATTGTGTTGAAAATGAATCGATGCTTTGAGTTGATGAAATAATGACATTGGGTTCAAGTATGACACATATGAATGCATGCTAGTGACTTTAAGGAATGGTTTGAGGCATGATTGAAATCATATTATGAATAAATGTGTATATGTGCCTCATGCATGCATTTGGAAAAGAACAGTGAATGATATGTATATGTGGCAAGAGAGAATATAAGAACTTTAATCGTGCATGTTTTGACATACGGAGAAAACAGAAACAAGACTTAGATTGAATGAGGGGAAGGCAAAAGTAGGAACTTTCCCAAAATTCTGAGTGTGCCTATTCTGACATATGGAGAAAACAGAAACAAGACTTAGATTGAATTAAGGGGAAGGCAAAAAGAAGAACTTCCCCCAAAAAATTATGAGTCGGTAGACATATCGGCTAGGAATAGAATTGTGTGTGATTCGGAAATGGAAAAAATGAAGTCTGATGATCACGTATAGGAATGAGCTCAATCCTGATAAGCAGTCTATTTCCCTTATGTGGTGTGATCCACTATAAATTCCATTTGGTATAAATTATCTATTGTGGAGTTGTCCACGGCAGATACTCATTGGGTATAAACTAAGTCTTTCCTATGTCAATCAAGAGAGAAGGTTGCACTGAATTGAGTTTGCAGCATGATATAAACTAAGTCTTTCCTATGTCAATAAAAAGAGAAAAATGCACTAGATTAAGTTCCTTGCCCACGAAAAGGAATGCATAATTTATTATTATTTCTGCATATAAGTTTACTTGATAATGCTTGTAAGAATGAAATTTCTACTTATGTTTTGGTTGTTATTTTTGAATGTCTGCTTAGGATGATTTACTAGATACTTGACATTATAATACATATGCATTAAGTGATTGATTATTAAAAGCTACCTACTTCGGAAGTACGATTTGGAACTATAAAAATGAACCATTGGTATGAAAGGCATGATCACTCTTTTTCTAATAAACCGAAGTGGCTGGGGCGATGACGATGACAGTATGTGTGAGTTTTTGGGGAGTTGCCCTACTAAGAATTGTTTAATTCTCACCCTTATGTGTTTTGTGTTCCCGTGTCAGCTCCAGGTTGATCCAAAGAATGATGTGAACTTGGAATTACAGTTGTTTAGTAGTTGATATTGTTATTATATTGTATATAGTTATAGGCATATGTGTATGTAAATGAAATAGAGAATGTATATATATTAAAGCTCTTAGAAGAGCTTCCTTTTGTACTTAGCTATGTATTCAATAAATGTTGTGTTTCTTTGTTATATATTTTAACCAAATTATGCTAGTTATTACATGATCTTATCGCATTTGCTATAGTTATTTAAGAAAGGCCTGATAGTTTATAAGTAACAACTCTCAAGTCTGATGCATGACTTAAGGATGACATTGTACTTGGGAGGATATTACAACTGGTGCTCTGGATCAAAGTGGACCTCCCACATTGGGGTGTCGATGAAGACCACAAACGCTGCCATCAAAACCTGAAGGCATGACAGAAAGGAAAGAGTGAAAGAGAGGGAGTGAGAATTTTACTAAAGAATCTCAGTAGGGAACCTCCTATCTAGGTGACATCGTCAACGTCCCTAGGAACCTTGGGTTTATTATAAAAAGGTGTGCATGCATAAAGTCTGTTATTAGGTTTTAAACATAATTATCCAAGGCCCATTCATTTTAGAATGAATCTTAATATCATGTATGCAATATAGCAAAGCATGAATGCATGATAATACCTTATGCGAGAAAGCAATAGAACTCAACATCAAGAAACATCATATAAGTGGCATAAAGTGGCATGTAACCTTTCATGTGAAACTTTCTCTTTCCTTAACTGTGTGACATTAAACTTTACACTTTGTGTCATGGGGGCCACCCTAAAAACATCTCTAGGTTATGAGCTCATACCTAACTAGTCGTCACTAGTTCTTACTTATCCTATGATAAGCGTAACATAATAATCCCGACTTCTAGAGTACGGGCTAAGGGGCATAAGGATCAACTATAATAACCTTTAATTCTGGGAGTCCATAGGAATATTTCCTTCTTTGAAACACTCTACTAGTATCTAGTATGCAGCGAATTGTCTGCTTTGGCAAGCTCTATGTCAATACCCTCACGGATTTACTTTCTCCCCACCGGAGTGGAAGAAATGCATCTTAGTGCTATGTCACATTTAAAATCTCATGGAGTTTTCAAAAACTTTCTTAAGTCTTCAAATTTGACGGAAATTCAACAGCGTAATGATGGTACACCAAATTTCCTTCAAATTTGCTTTATGCCACAAGAACTAATAGTGCATGTACTTTCACATTCAGAGTTCAAAATCAAATCAAATTATCAATGTCATACAACATAATTCATCAGTTTATGTCATGCAACTTATACATTCATGGTAAACAAGATCATGGCTTTATGTCAGTCAAGTAAGGAACATGTATATTGCATACTTTGGGTTCTGGCAATCGATTACATGAGCCTTGTAATCGATTACACTGCTTCAGGTTTTCAAAACAGGAAAATTGAGGGCTTTGGTAATCGATTACATGGGCCTTGTAATCGATTACAACTAACTTGGGCCCCAAGAACATCTGAGTAATCGATTACATGGAATGGTAATCGATTACTGGAGTTCCAGCTCGTGTAATCGATTACATGATGTTGTAATCGATTACTCAAGCCTAAAAGTTCATATCTGAGTCTGGCAAAGCTCTTTGGTAGTCAATTACATGAACCTCATAATCGATTACCAGTACCTTTAAAATGCGAAATTTTAAGTCTGAAACACCTTCTTAGCTATTCCTTCCTTTTTAAACCATTTTGAACCTTGTTCTAACACTTACTTTGAAATCAAAACATTTTTGTAAAGGTAAATGCTCATAGTTTCAAGATCACTTGTGTAAGTTGAAAGCGTTAGGTCTTGAGCCTCAAATATTTAGGTGATGACATAAACATAAACATTGATAATGCAAGTTTCATTTTTATCTTAGCATTATCAAGTGATGGCAAGGAAAAGTAAATGTGCAAGGCTTCAAATTAAACATGAAAATACAAGTTCATTCTTAGTCTTTAAGTTTAGGTGATGGCTTGAAACATAAACATGCAAGACAAGAAATGTAAACATGAAATGCAAGTTCATTCTTTATCTTTGAGCTTTAGGTGATGACTTGAAAAATAAATATCATATGCAAGTCCAATTCTTTATTTTAGTGCTCTAGGCCCCTTAGAGTTTTCATTCTAAATCAATAATCAACTTTAATATTGAAATAGGTAGGCTTTGAGATTAGTAATTTAGGTGAAAGCAAGGAAAATAAATATGAATACAATCCATTTCTTATCTCTTTTAGTTCTAGGCTCAAGATCACTCTTTACAACAATGAAAACCTTTTTAAAAGTGAAGCCTTCAAGCTTTAGAGATCTAATAAGTGATGGTTTTGCAACCAATACCCAAGATCCTCATCATCAAGCCATGGTTTCCTCCAAATGTAGGCCATTTGGCCGAAAACAAAAGGAAGGAAAAGGAAGAGTAAGAACCGAAAAAGAAAGTAGAGAAGGAAAAAGAATCAACATTGTGTCTTTACAAACCAAAAGTTAAACAAAGAAAAGAGTAGTAATCTCCACACAACTCCCTACCTTAGATATGATCCTTGATTGAGAGAGAGTGTGCTCTTAGGAAAAATGGAGAAGAATAAGAAGAAGACTAACTCTTTGAGAGAAAGAAAGAAAGCTTTGGAGGTGTAAGAGAAATGAGAAAAATAATTTCTTGAAGCGCTCCTCCTATTTATAGAGAAATGAAACACAAAGGGGAATGACATTGGGAGAGTGGCTGAGCACTGGAGGGAAGGAGGAAGAGAAAATATCTCTTTGTGTATGTTATTCCAAGGTATGGCTAGGTATGGTTGAAGGTATGGTCTTTTGAGTGTGAAATGTTATTAAAATAAATCAATATGTGATGAATTAGAGGGGGAGTGGCCGTGTGGTTTAATGGCCATGGGGGAGGAAAATTATCTCATTTCTTTTGTGTTATGACATGGTTTAGGAAATAGTTTTGATTAGGTAGTTGATTAGGGGTTGTGATTAAGTGCTTAGGTGAGAAAGGGGGTAATTAAGGCTTCTTGAGACAAGTTTTAGAAGTGGTCTTAGTTATTAATGGAGTCAAACATCTTCTAATCAAGATTCTCAATCACATCCATTGGTTCCTAGATTTAAGGAAATTGATAAGAAGAACACTATTCAATGATTTATAGCATAAAGTCTTGAATTTAAGAAAAGAATTTTGAGTTTCTCTAAGAAATCTTGGGTTCTAATTCATCTCAATTAATTATTTTGACTCTAGATTAGTAATTAGAATTTATTAACCTTTAATTAGAGTCTAATATTGCTTAGGTTTCGTTAATCGCATAATTAAGCTTATTAGGCTCTTAATCAGAGGCAATTGTAATTTTGTACAAAAACTGCCCGAGACCACCGGGACATAAACAGACATACCCAAACTCATAAAAACATCATTTAAAACCTTTGGGTGGACTTCAGGCTCAAACGGCTCATCAATCGGTGTTAAACAGCCATAGGGGCGTTTTGGTCATTCAGTGCATCGAAACTCAAAAATGAGATTCTTTTGCTCTATTAACATTCATTCACATACAATCCCTTTCGAATATTGAGTTAATCCTTCGAGGACTACCAGGTTGGCTGTCCTTGAATTCTAGGTAAAAAAATGACCTCAGGGGTATTTTGGTCATTTTCACTCAGACAGAAAAATTGGGGTGTTACAGTCAACCACTCTTTTAACTGTTCTTTTCAAGACACAACTGATATTCAACACATGTCACTTGAGGAACTGATCTATGGTAATAGTCACAAAGAAAGACCATTATAAAAGGAGATGCTAAGCTTGAAAACAAATGAGAGATTTTCAAGATTCAAGGGAGGAAACTCTACAAAAATCTCCTTGAAGTATAAAGAAAATCTTTCTTCTACATTCTTAATTAGATTTATGCTCTTCCCATGGAAAAAATTTAAAATAAAGTCATTTAAGTTTTCCCAGGAACTTACATGTATATGTTAAGGAAAATTAAGTGTAGGTTAGTTTGAGTGGCAACCCAAACACTTAACCTTTGTATCCTTGATTCATTAGTGATCAGTGTGAGACATAGCTTAGAGAGGCTAAAGTAAAACTACTTGCAACAAGACAACAGTGGTTGCTGCTAGTCACGGTTTGGCTTAGAGAGACCAGTGTTAAGACTACTTTTGACGTGGTAATAGAGGTTGCTACTGCTTTCGGTTTAGCTTGGAAAGGCCAGTGTAAAGACTACTTTCAATGTGACTGTAGGGGTGGCTACTAATCACAGGTTAGCTTGGAGGGGCTAGTATTGTAACGCCTCGATTTTTATTGCTATGCAAAATGACCAAAATACCCCTAGGTCATTTCTACACAAGATTTGAGGCCAAAATGGTCCAGGCCATCTTCAATAGGATATTTTGATATTAGAATAACATTATCTGGTGATTAAATAGTAATATGTGCAAAAATCGCGATTTTCAATTTTTCAATGTACAAATGACCAAAATGCCCCTAAGGTCATTTTTGCCCCGAAATCAAGGACGGCCAGTCCAGGCTATCCTCAAGGGGTTAGTTTTATGCTTGAAGGGGATTATGTGTGTTGTAGATGTGAAAATATTAACTTCAATTTTTTTTACCGCAAGTGAAATTACCAAAATACCCCTGTGGTAATTTAACACGAGATTAAGTAATTTCTGAACCTAGTCATCGCCCGGGAGTTCAAAATGTTTATTACATGTGTAATTTGATATTTGAAAATGTTCGGGTGGTTTCGGGGAGTTTTTGTGTGAAATTACCATTTTACCCCTAATTAACAATAAATGAGCTTATTTACGTAATCAAATGAATATAGGCAATATTAGGCTCTAATTAAAGATAAATTAATTTTATTTATTTATCTTGAGTCAAAATAATTATTTGAGGTAACTTTAAAGCATAAGATTATTTTAGAAAAGATTGTTTTTCTTTCTTAATTAAAAAGGGGTTCTTAAGACACATAATAGGAAATTAGTGTATTAAATTTCTTTTTCTTAAAAATAAAATATATTTTATATTTATTTATTTTTTATTACTTCAGATTATTTGCACTAAAAATTCCACTACATATGTTGGCCATTTAATTTTGTAGTGGAGCACCTTAAATATTTGATTATTAAGCACTTACTTTAGTTTATCAATTTCTTTTCCACTAACAATTTCTTTTTCTCAAAAATAAAATATATTTTAGATTTATTTTTATTTTATTACTTCAGATTATTAGCACTAAAATTTCCACTATAAGTGTTGGCCATTTAATCTTGTCTTGAGGAATTTTAAACTCTTGATGGTTAAGCCACTTACACTAATTTATCATTTCTAAACCATTACAAATTAAATACCCATCAAATATATGTCCTACCACTCACAGAAATTGAAAATAATACTCCCCATTATAGCCATTAATGCAGCTGCCTCACCCCCCAAAATCCCTATAAATATGTGTTTTCCAAGCCTAATTCACACACAAACATTCATTCTTACCATTTGTATTTTTGGTTGTAGTCTTTCTCACAAAAATTAGCCAAAAATCCTCTCTTCTCTCTCTAAATACAAAGCTCTCTTCTTCTTCCTTCTCCACCTCCAAGAGACTCCATTCTTGATATCCATCCAAGTTCCCAAGCTCAAACAAACACATACATACCGTAAACCAACCCCTAAGCACCTAAACTTTCCATATCCAAACACAAGAACACAACAAAAATCCTCCCACCATTTCATCTTCACTTGGCCAAATATATACCATCACTAAGATCAGATTTTTGTCGTTGATATCTCATACAAGATCAAGCTCTTGCTCTAATTAACAAAGAAACAACTTGGTAGGGATTTTATTTCATGTACTTTCTTTTGTTCTTCCTTTATATTTTTGATTTTTATGATTTGATAATGACCATGGCTTGATGATGAGGAATCATGGTGGTGGTTGTGAATCCATCATTTAAATGTCCTCTAAAGCCCAAGATTTAATTCTTGATGACAAAAGATTTCTAAAGGAGTTACTAAGTCTTGAGTTTTAAGCTTAATAAGACATAAAAATGAACTTGCATCCATATTTATGTTATAAGTTCTTGCATATCATATTTATATTTCAAGCTTTTCATAATCATATTTATATTCCAAGTTATCACTTTAATTATTGAAGATAATAATATAAACTTGCATATTCATATTTACTTTCAAGTTGTCACCTAAATCATAAATACCTAAGAATGAATTTGTATCTTTATATTTATATCTCAAGCCTTGCATTTCATATTTATCTTTCCAAGTTATCACCTTATAATGATAATAATAAGGTTACAAGACAAGTTTATGATTCTAGTTATCATTTAAATCCTAAAGTTCAAGATTTACTTGTTTTATTTTAAATGACAACTTTGATCATGGACACTTCTCATCTATTTATTTTTGGCACTTATATAATTCTGATTTAAATCTTGATATACTTTATTTTTAGGCATGATCTTGTCTTTAAATTTGTACAAAGAAATTTTGAAAGACCTAGAAATTATAAAGGATTAAGAATACGGTTTTTCTCATGATTTTAAATGCTAAAATTGTAGTATTCTGATATAATCCTTTAGAACTGAAAAGGTTACTGATTTAGGATGTTTAGATGAGTTTAAATCGCTAATAGTCATTGTAAAAATTATTTTTGGTACCATAGATGCATAAAAGGGTAGTTACAAGTGTTAGTTTGGGCCGTTTTGCAAAATGTAGAAAGTTGTGTTTTGAACTATCAACTATGTTATTTCAGCCAAATGATTTTATTTAAAGCTACTAATGATGTTGAATGTGTCCATGAGTCCAAAATACCATTTATGAAGTTTATATAAAGATTTAGAAATTCGGTCGTCGTTAAATATTAAAAACAAGCGATTTTGCACTTTGACCCCTAAAATGTATTGAAATTTGGTTTATGGCCTTAAAAGGTTTTTACGATGAGTTTATAACGGTTTCTAATAGTTATATGTCTATTAAAAGTATTGGTTAATGGTAAAGATCTCTAGTTTGTGAGAAGGTGTTACAAAGGGGTATTTGCATTTTGACCCGTAACCTTTGAGAAATTGTGATTTGACCCTTTGGGGCTTAAGCGTAAATGTTGATAAATTTGATGGCATGAATGCGGTTGATATCTTGTGAAGGCTATATTCATGTGTTGAAACTTATGTGGCTTATGGATATATGCAATGAAGTATGATCCATGTTTATGTAGTTTAAGTTATGGTATGTTATAATTATGCTTGATAAATTGAGATGCATGATTCCATGAAGTTTATGAGCATGAAATGTTGAAATGATGAGTTATTCATATTTACATCTCTATATAACATGCCAAGGTTAAAGGTGACATAAGACACATGGAAATGATCCTCTAGACTCCCCGAATTAAAGGTTATGAGAGGTGATTCAAATAGGAAATGATCCTTTAGACTCCCCGAATTAAAGGTTATGAAAGGTGATCCTAATGCCCCTATCTCGTACCTTAAGAGTCGGGAATTTATCTTATCAAAAGGGATAAGAATACGCTAGTAACGACTAGTGAGGTATGAGCTCATAACCTAGAACTCTCGAGAAAAGAGAGAATTATAGGGCGGCCCCAAGGAAAAGAGAAAAAAGAAGTTTAAGTCACCTGTAAGAATGATGATCATGATGTTCTTTATATCATATGCATTGTTTTATGAATTTTATGATATTATGTATATGATATTGACATGCATCCATGATTAATATGTTGCATTCATGACATTAAGATTCATGCTAAAAGATACGGGTCTCGGCTAATGATATTTAGAACTTAATAAATGAACCTTATATATATGTTCACCATTTTCATAATTAAACCCGAGATTCCTGGGGATGATGACGATGACACTTGTGTTATAGTCGGGAAGCCCTACTGAGATTCTTGTATAAGTTTCTCATCCCTTTTCTTTTCCGTGTCGTCTCCAGACATGAATGAAGGTGTAGTTCGTGATTTGTCTTGAAAGTGGACGAGGAGCTACGGAGATAACTTCCTTTTGGATATTTTTCCCTTAGAGTAATCTATCTCGATTATCAGTTTGTATATTATTGATGGATATATATTGATGTCCTTAAGATTACAAGACATCACTATTATGATACAGTTATTGATATGTCATCATTATTTGAGTTATGTTATGTTATGGTTGTATTCTGTATTTACCTGATATTCGTTTCTAACATCTCTCATACGCAGGTAAGGTAATGATGTTAGGTATTTAGTATGCGCGGCTCACGATTTGGTATTTAAGTTCAAAAAAAATTTTTACCCATATTTTTACTAAAGTATTTTAAAGAAGTTTGAGTTAAAAACTGGAACAAAAGAGTAATGACTAATAATTAACTTAAATGCGTCCTAGGCGTGTTGAGTTAAATATTAGGGTGTTACAAGTATAATACTACTTAGGTTAGCTTGGAGAGACTAGTAGAATACTACTTGTGTTAGCTTAGAAAGGCTAGTACAATACTACTAGTGTTAGCTTGGAGAGGCTAGTACAGAACTACTCAATCTATGGTATCAGGTGATTTCTAAACGGATGATAGCTTAGGAAGGCTAATGTAAAGACTATCCAACTTTACTTTTTCAAGTTGAGAAAGCTGTTTTAAATGGAACCTCAACGGTTGTTGAGTACTGGATGTAGGCAGGTCGGCCGAACCAATATAAAATCCTTTGTGTCCTTTCTCTC
Source organism: Dalbergia cochinchinensis (assembly GCA_031216125.1). NCBI lineage: Eukaryota > Viridiplantae > Streptophyta > Magnoliopsida > Fabales > Fabaceae > Dalbergia > Dalbergia cochinchinensis. The sequence continues at coordinate 7,673,182 of CM062376.1, forward strand.
TCTCTCTCTCTGATCTCTTTTATTTATCCTTATTACATTTTTCTCTTACTCTTGATCTTATATATCCTTCCTGTTTTCTGTCATTTCTTTTAATAATGAATGTCTTATTTAATAAAGTTCAGAAATCCACTTTCTGAAACTACTAATTATGTTTCCGCTGCACTTCCAGCTTTACACTTGATAGTAATTATTTTCAAAAGCTTTACAAAATGCGAAAAAGGATCATGCACGATTCAACCCCCCTTCTCATGCATATTTTCTTCTACAACGGTCACAAGGAAGACTTTCCTTAAATAGAGATGTTGTGCTCTAATATTAAAATGAGAGAGACTCCGCGCTTAAAGAGAAAATTCTGCAAAAATCTTTCTTTATCTCTAGTAAATTTCATATCATAATGTAATCAAATTCCTCACTTGTGAAAATCTTCCATTTATGTTCTTAAATAAATTTATGCTCTTCCTAGGAGAAAATGATAGAAAAAAGTCATTCAAATTTTCCCAAGTTCATTTCATGTATATGTTAAGGAAACTTGAGTATATGTTAGTTTAAGTGGCAACCCAAACACTAAACCTTTGTACCCTTGATCCGGTAGTAATCGTTGTGAGATAGTTTGGAGAGGCTAATGTAAAACTACTTGCAACACAGCAGGTTAACTTGGAAAGACTAGTTAAAGACTACTTTCAACGGGATAGTAACAGGTGGTTTACTTGTCACGTGTTCAGCTTGAAGAGACTGGTGAAAAACTACTTGGTTCAGCTTGAAGAGGCTGGTGAAAAACTACTTGGTTCAGCTTGGAGAGGCTGGTGAATAACTACTTAGGTTTGTAACAAGATGGAGCTGCCTACTGGTCACAAGAGTTAGCTTGGAGAGGCTAGTACAAGACAACTCGGTTCAGCTTGGAGAGGCTAGTGAATAACTACTCGGTTCGACTTAAAGAGGCTGGTGAATCACTACTCAATTTGTGGCAGTAGGGGTTGCCTGTTGGTCACAAATGAGAGCTTGGGAAGGCTAATGTAAAGACTGTTCAGTTGTTCTTTCTCTAGTTTGAAAAAGATGTTTAGTGGAACCTTAACATTTGTTGAGTACTGGAGTAGGCATTTTCGACCGAACTGATATAAAAATATTTGTGTCTCATCTTCTTCTCCTTGATCCCCTTTACATTTGTTTGTTTTGTATTATTCTTTAACATATGTTGATATAATGCTTTTGTCATTCTGTTATTCATCTCATACTTCAGAAATCTACTTTATGAAACTACTAACTGAGTTTTTGCTGCACTACAAGGCTCATACTTGATCGTATTTGATTTAAATATTTCAAATAAGTAAAATGAAACAAGCACAATTCAACTCCCCTTCTTGTGGACATTTCCACCTACAAGTGTAACATCCTAATTTTTAACCCAATACTCTAGAACATATTTAGGTTAATCATTAGTCTGTTACTTCATAGTTCTCATTTAACTTGAATTACTTAGCGGAAAATATGGGTAAATTTTTTGAAATAAAAGTGAGAGCCGCGTGATGCGATAAGCGGTAAACCACGTATGGTAAGACAATTATCTCACAACATCATAACATGAGGCACAACATGAACATCACTGAATATCATTTCATATATATATAATTTGCCCACTTATAAATGTGGGACTTAGTTTAGTACAGGGGAAATGCATAAAAGAAAATACAACATAAAACATGAACATAATCTACTCCCCTATCCGAGTGCATCTAATGGGAAACCTCTAAACAAAAGAAGGTTTATTCCCATCTAAGTGGTGTGTGCTCTCACTCGGGCCATCCACGGCCTCCTACTGGCGACTATCTCGTGATCGAGGCATATATCCTGGAAACTGGGCGAGCTCCTCGGGCGTGAAGAGGCGGAGCGGGGATCGAGTGTGAGCCCCGGGGTATGGCCGCATCTCCGGTCGTCGTGCACGCCTCGGCTGAGTCACGGTGGGCTCGCTATCCTCTCCAAAGTCCATAGGTATGGAGGGGGAAGATCCCTCGGAGGGTGCCTGGGTTGCCGAATCCTCGGAAGGATCCGTCTCCGAAAAGGACGACGGGCAACGGGGCACATACTGGGGGTAGTCTTGAGCGGCGGACGTGGATGATGGGGTACGGCGAAGCCTCTCCTCTAGGGACGGGGGCGCTCGAACACCAAGTCATCGCCAAAAGGGGAGAGGGGGAAGAAACGATGGGAATGTACAGGGGGAGTGAAGGGTCGACCCATAAACATGAATACTCTAACCGTGCATCGACCCACAAAATGGAATGACCCGTGGTCCGGGTCATGGTGCACCTCCCATGTCGGCGTGTCCACGAACACCACGAACGTCGCCATCTGAAGACGTGACGGCAAGAAAGAGGTAGAGGGAGTGAGAATCTTGCTAAAGAATCTCAGTAGGGCCTCCTACTACCTAGGTGTCATCATCTACGTCCTCAGGAACCTTGGGTTTATTTATACAAAACGACTGAGCATGTATTAAGTTCATTTTAAACTTAAAAATATATTTTAGCCAAGGTCCATTCATTTTAGGATGATCTTAATGTCATGAATGCAACATAATAGAAAATGTATGCATGGCACTATCTAATGCACATACATAAAACATAACATCAAGCATCATCATTCTTGGTGGCATAAAGTGGCAATAGTAACGTTCATATGGGACAAAACTTAGTGACATAATCATAATCATGAAACTTCCCTTCCTCATGGGCCACCCTAAAAGACAATCGAACTGGGGGTGCTCGGCCGAACCGGTGTCACCCAGAACGTGTCATACATCTAGGTTATGAGCTCATACCTTAACTAGTCGTCACTAGTTCTTACTTACCACTTAACGATAAGCGTATCATAAATCATAAATCCCGACTATCTGAGTACAGGTTAGGGGGCAATTCTCTCAGGGGTGCTCGGCCGAACCGATGTCACCTGTAACATCCTAATTTTTAACCCAATACTCTAGAACATATTTAGGTTAATCATTAGTCTGTTACTTCATAGTTCTCATTCAACTTTGAATTACTTAGCGGAAAATACGTAATAATTTTTTTTTGAAATAAAAGTGAGAGCCGCGTGATGCGATAAGCGGTAAACCATGTATGGTAAACAAATGTCTCACAATATCATAACATAAGGCACAACATGAACATCACTGAAAATCATCATATATATATATATAACTTGCCCACTTATAAGTGTGGGACTTAATTTAGTACAAGGGAAATACAACATCAAACATAAACATAATCTACTCCCCTACCCGAGTGCATCTAATAGGGTAACCTCTAAACAAAAGAAGGTTTATCCCTATCTATGTGGTGTGTGCTCTAACTCGGGCCATCCTCGACCTCCTACTGGCGACCATCTCGTGATCGAGGCAGATATCCGGGAAATTGAGTGAGCTCCTCGGGTGTGAAAAGGCGGAGTGGGGATTGAATATGACTCCCAGGGTATGGCCGCATCTCCGGTCGTCGTGCACGCCTCGGCTGAGTCACGGTGGGCTCGCTATCCTCTCCGAAGTCCATAGGTATGGTGGGGGAAGATCCCTCGGAGGGTACCTGGGTGGCCGAATCCTCGGAAGGATCCATCTCCGAGAAGGATGATGGGCAACGGGGCACATACTCGGGGTAGTCTCGAACGGCGGATGCGGAAGGTGGAGTACGGCGTAGCCTCTCCTCTCGGGGGCGTCTTGGCGCTCGAACACTAGGTCATCGCCAAAAGGTGAGACGGGGAGAAACGATGGGAATGTACAGGGGGAGTGAAGGGTCGACCCATGAACATGAATACTCTAACTGTGCATCGACCCACAAAATGGGATGACCCGTGGTCCGGGTCATGGTGCACCTCCCATGTTGGCGTGTCCACGAACACTACGAACGTCGCCATCTGAAGACGTGACGGAAAGAAAGAGATAGAGGGAGTGAGAATCTTACTAAAGAATCTCAGTAGGGCCTCCTACTACCTAGGTGCCATCATCTACGTCCTCAGGAACCTTGGGTTTAATTATACGAAATGTCTGAACATGCATTTAGTTCATTTTAAACTTCAAAATATACGTTAGCCAAGGTCCATTCATTTTAAGATGATCTTAATGTCATGAATGCAACATAATGGAAAATGTATGCATGGCACTACCTAATGCACATACATAAAACATAACATCAAGCATCATCATCATTGGTGGCATAAAGTGGCAATAGTAACATTCATATGGGACAAAACTTAGTGACATAATCATAATCATGAAACTTCTCTTCCTCATGGGCCACCCTAAAAGACAATCGAACTGGGGGTGCTCGGCCGAACCGGTGTCACCCGAGCGTGTCATACATCTAGGTTATGAGCTCATACCTTAACTAGTCGTCACTAGTTCTTACTTACCACTTAACGATAAGCGTATCATAAATCATAAATCCCGACTATCTGAGTACGGGTTAGGGGGCAAATCTCTTAGGGGTGCTCGGCCGTACCGGTGTCACCTAAGAGTATAAAATGGTACCGATGTCACATGAGTTCTATGGAGGTGCTCGGCCGAACCGGTGTCATCCTAGAACCCATCTTAGTACCTTAATTTTCAAAATCTCTTTAAGTCCCTAAATTTGTCGGAAATTCGGCGGCCTAAACGGGCATTACAACGAATTTCCTTCCAAATTTGCTTTATGCCACATTAACATATAATCTCATAAATTCCTCATATGAATAACATCATCATCATTAGCATACTTCATGCATCATCATAAATCATCCAAACACTTACCCTTACGGTAGCTTATGCTTTGACCCTTACGGGTCTTAATCTTGAGATATAGTTCTCTACATCCGCTGCTCATATTTTAAGCACCTAAGGCTCATAATTAAACATCATTCATAATCCTCTCATTTTACTTTTGAATCTGAATAGCATAGGGTGGAAATCCTAACAGGTGAATACGGGGTTCTAGAACTTACATTTTAGACCCTTTCTTGGTTCCGTGTTCACCCAAGGCGCTATGGATTAAATCTAAATCAATTATGAGGCATTCCTATGCTTAAGGACTAATTATTAATCATGTTTATCATGTTGTAAGGGTGCTGGACAGAATCCAGAAAATTAAATGTTCTAAGGGTTCTACATTTGCATTTTTACGGTTTTCTAGTTACTAGTTTCCCCATAGGTGCTAGAATTCAATTCTAACTCAAATGATACCAAGTTTTTCATGTCTAAACAATATAAATCTGATTATGTCCCCATTAAAACAGTTTGGATTAGTTCCATAAATAAATGGGTCAAAACTATGTTAAATTCTAGCTTTACGGTATTTCTAGTTAGCTAGTTTTTCACCTATCATGCATAGGATCGCTTCTACATCATCATACGATATTTTCACACATTCCAACACATGAAAACATCATCATACAGCCTCACATTCACCACATTAGAACTGAAAACATCTTGCCTCAATAAGAGAAGTAAATTGACATTTCTAGGTACATAAGTTAACTAGTTTCTCTCGGAATCAATCTAGAACTTCTAAAACTCTTTGCAAAACATTTTAATTCATCAAGAGGCTAAGTGAAGCCTTAGGTCAGTGACCAAAACATATTCCATCCCCTAAAAGAGATTGGAATCACAACTTATAATGACTGTCGCAACCGGGATCGCGACGGGGACGGCGAATTTAAGAAAAGAGAATTTTCATTTTTGAAAATTAATGGAGTCGCCACCAAGTTTATTAAATTGGGAAAGCATTGGAAAAACCCATTTATTTTAAAAGATGATCTTTGAAACCAGATTATGAGTTCGGGAGTCGGTTATGCATAGGGAAGGGTATGAATTTAATCGTACGCACCCCTAGTACAATCTGCCTTTAGACGGTACCTTAGTGAATTGCGCAAATTAATTAATAGCCTACAAAATCCCTATTTAAATGAAGAAAAATTATGCAGAATATTTACAAATCAAATGAACAATTTATGAAAATTTAATTTTGGCTTGACAGGGATCGGAATTGCCTGCTCCTACGTATCCCCTGGTGCAATGGGGAATTCAAAGTCACGTAGTTCTTTAGAAAATATTTGTGGGTTGATAGATTTTATTTATGAAGAATAGAATTTATAAAGACATGTAAAATCCGTTATTGCATAGAATCCAAGTTGACACTAGGCCACTCAATGAACCCTTATGATCCAAATAACAATGAAGGTAACATCTGCCACTCAATCACTATTATTGATCATTGCATGGATTTAAAAAAAAAAAATTATGAAGAAGCAATTTCTTTAGAAAATAAAATCCGCTCTCGCACAGGATTTAAGTTAGTACTTGACCACTCAATAAATCCTTATGATTCAACAACAATGAAGATAATATTTGCTATTCAATCACCATTATTGATCATTGTGCAGATTAAAATGAAACTGAAAAGATTTATATATATATATATATATGAAAGAGAACACATTTTATAAAAAGGCTAATTAATATTATGAATTGACAAAATTAATCCAAAGATAAAATTATTAATTTAAGTAAAAGAAAAAAAAAGCAAATCCCTTTTTATTCAAAATAAAAACTAAGCTAATTAATCAAACCAACCAACTCAAATCTAAACAATTAATTCAAAATTTTATTTTGACAGAGTAATACTAACTTAGAATATAAAATAAAACTAAAAAATATATAAAAAAATTCGCACATTCGCTGGCACTTGGATGCGTCCACACACATGTAGAAACTCTTTAGCATTCTCTCTCACATATACTCAAAAACACTTTCATCCATTCACACACACACACTCTTAGCCACTCACATACAGAAGCTAACAAACAATTAACAAAATAATAATAATAATAATAATAATAATAAATAAATAAATAAATAAGTAATCTTCTATCATATAAAAAAAATGCTTTTTACTAATTAAAAAAGACTTATTCTCAATTATGATTATTTTTTCATAAACCCAAATTAAAACAACTCTAACCAAACTCTATAAAATGAAATTGACCAGACAACTCAATCATTGACCTAAGAAAAGATAAAAACCAAGAATATGACCATCACTAAAACAACGAACTTAAATAAAAAAAGATAAAACAAATACAACAATAAAAAAAGGACCTAGACTTTATGCTCCCACGGACATAATGCATTGGGGTTGGAGGATAAACCTTTTTTTAACACAAAAGGGGTATGGGTTGGCATGCACTCACATAAATAATCCTTTCTCATAATGCATTCTCTCACACGGACACATGTACTAAAACACAAAAAAAGTTCATCTCTCTCTCGCACACAGATTCACATTCACAAATTCCCTCTCTTTTTTTTTTACACAAATACACTTTCACTCACGGTCACACACTAACACTCAAACAAAAAGAAAAACTCTCACATTCAAAGAAAGGTAAGAAAAACTAAGAAAACAAAAGCTAAAGAGAAAATCTGAGAGAATGAGAGACCGTGAGAAGTAGAGAGAGAGAGTGAGAGAGAGGAAAGGAGAGAGAGCGGAAGGAAGCTATGGAGGAGGAAGAGGACTGGCACAGCCAGGAGAGAGGCCGCAAGCGGTGGGGTCTGTGGCTGTGCAGATCGGCCAAGCAGGAGGCGCGGTGGAGTCCACTGCTCGCGGGCGGTGGAGGAAGGACGATGTAGAGAGGGAGTGGTGCCGCGGTGGTGAAAGGATATGGGGAAGACTGAACAGAGGGAGTTCGGAGTGGTGGCCGTTCGCGGTGGTGGCCTTCTGGAGGAAGAAGGAAGAGGAGATTGAAGGAGGAGGCCGCGGTGGTGGTTATGGGTTTGATGATGATGATGAAGTGGAGGCCGCGGCGGTGACCTGGGGGCCGCGGCCTCTCGTCCCCTTTCTCCTCTTTTTTTATTTTTTTTGGATGATTATGAAAATTTTATTTTGGCTGCCGCTATTACCTTGTTTATTGCTTGGATTGAATTGCTGGTCTCGGCCTTTGTATATGAGTTGGCTATGCTCAAATTTCAGGTGATATACTGCCCGATTTTTGTTTGAAATTATGGGGTTGTTTTGCTCTTTGAAGGATTTTTTTTTTTTGATCTCTCTGGCTAATGGTATAGCCCGATTTTTTTGAATATGTCCGCCCCTTTGAAATGTTGTTGATATTGAATATATGCACACGGTCATCCCACCATTATTGATCACAACCTGTCCATCGGGTCCCCTCTCTTTGTAAAGAAAGAGAACATAATCATGGTTGAAATGGCAAGTGGAGAAGTCATCATTGTGTTCACCATCATCATTGTGCAAGGAGTGGAGAAGTGAATCACCGTGTCCTCCACTCCCGTAACCTTTTTCATCTTTTAATTTTTCTCTCTTTTTTTTAATTTTATTTTATTCAGAAAAGAAAAAAAGTTGTAAAAGAAATGGGCTAAAATAAAAATAAAAAAATAAAATAAATAAAAAAAATGGAAATGGGCTGAACACGATTTCTTTTTTTATTTTATAAGACAAAACGTAAAAATAATAATAATAATAAAAATAAATAAAAAATAAAAAATCTAAACATGATCTAAACTGAATTGACTATCATGAGTCTACAAATAGGCTAAATTCTAAAAATATGTCAATTTTGATTTTTGTTTTAAGGCCGGACAAAATCGGGTGTTCATTAGTTGTTCTCTTTACTTATTTCTTATAAGAGAATATGAAAAATATAAATCTTACATATTATCTTCATAAGGAATAAGTAAAGACATGAACATAGATTTTGTTCGACAATGCATGAAATGCCAAAATGCAAGAGAAATCAAATTCTAACATTAAAAGAACTAAACATTCAAGAAACCCACATGTAATGCTGCAATTTAGAAACTAATTGTATGAATCATGCAAAGAAAAGAATTTAACATGACACAAATCCACAAATACAAAAAAAACAACAAGGCCGACTAGAAACTTACAAGCCAGTGAGACTGACAAGAATTTACAAGTCGATGGGGCTGAAAGGAATTTACAAACCTTGCAATCAATTAGATTTAGGTCAACATGCAACTGGAAATTAAAAGTAATGGCATAGAAAAGTAAGTTGGCAATCTGAGGCCGACTGTAAGTTAATGACAAGCTGAGGTTGATAAATCAACAATCAAATCGGCAAGGACACTAACTGGAAATGTAAACCGCAAAGAAGCCGAGTCAAAATTAAACCGGCAAGGGTACCGATCGATCAAAACTAAACCGCCAGACACCGATCGATCGAAAATTAAACCGCAAGGATACCGATCGAAATGTAAACTAGCAAGGAGATCGATCAAAATTAAACCGCAAGGATATCGACTAATCAAAATAAACCGCAATGATACCGATCGAAATGTAAACCGGTAAGGAGACCAACCGCAAATTAAAGCGGCAAGGATACCGACTGACTGAAAATTAAATCGGCACGGACATCAATTGGAAAATAAATCGGCAAGGATACTGCCTGAAATGTAGATCGGTAAAGATACTGTCTGAAAAAGTAAATCGGCAAGGATACCATCTGAAAAGTAAATCGGCAAAGATACCGTCTGCTGAAATATAAATCGGCAAGGATATCGTCTGAAAATGTAAATCGGTAAGGATAACGTCTGAAAAGTAAATCGGCAAGGATACTGTCTGAAAAGTAAATCGGCAAGGATACCGTCTGAAAAGTAAATCGGCAAGGATACCGTCTGAAAATATAAATCGGCAAGGATACCTGTTGCTGAAATATAAATCGGCAAAGATACCCCAACCAAATCGGGCCATGCTCCAGGAAACTTCAACCGATTAAACTCATAATTCTTACACTGGGCTTTCTGGCATAACTAAGACTTTCTTTTCTTCTATGACTTTGCTCATTTCTTCTCTTCTCCTCTTCTTTTCCATTTTTAAACTGATGATTACTTTCCTGCCAAGCTTGATTGGAATTTCTGAATTGTGATGCTAGTTATTGATGTATTGCTGTAAACATTGTTAGACCGTATAATTTAAGCTTAAATTTATTCTACTTGAGACATCATAAATGAACATGCATTCAAAGAGAAGGTGAAAGGATCAACTGAATAAATATCTTTATTGTCTGGTGTATTGAATGACGGAAGCTTTTGAAGAAGACAACAAAATAAAAGTGAAATGCGAAATTTGCGAGAGAAACAAAATTTTGCCCCAGTTTAGGTTCTTTATGGCTCAATCAATTGACTTCTTGCAGCAAATTGAACACCATAGCCATGATATCCGATGACATGACCTCGAACCTTTTTCTTCCCACAAATTTGCCCCAGTATAGGTATTCTCGCACTCAATCAATCAACTTCTTGGCCGCAAGTTGAAAATGCTAGCCCTGATATCTGATGATATGACCTCGAACCTTTTTCTTCCCACAAATTTGCCCAGCTTTCAGTCTTTGCTCGCTTGGTTTATCGGACAAACTTAACACCAAAAATTGCCCCAGTGTAGCTTTTAGAGATGATGCATATCTTTTTCTGCTCTAACTTTTGCCTAGACCGCCCTTTGGAGTTTTCAGCCTAGCGAGCTTTTTCTTCATTTTGCTTTGTGGTTTGCCCTAATTTTTGCTTAGGCCGCTTCTTTCGAAGTTTTCAGCCTAACGAGCTCTTTCTTTATTTTGTCTTATTTTGCCCTAACTTTTGCTTAGGCCGCTCTTTCGAGTTTTCATTTAACGGGCTTCTTTTCTCTTTTTTTGTGTTGTTTTAAGCATAAAACTTTTTGATCAGATCACTATTGATTGGTTTAGGCAATTCTTGGCCATCCATGTTTTGCAAAATCAATGCTCCACCCGAGAATGCCTCGCTTGACAATGTAAGGTCCTTCATAACACCTGAGCCCACTTACCCCATGTCTTCTTGATTGGGGAGAATTTTCTTCATAACCAAATCCCCTGGATAAAAATCTCTAGGGCGAACCTTCTTGTTAAAAGCTCTAGCCATTCTACTTTGGTACAATCGACCATGACAAATAGTTGCGAGCCTCTTCTCTTCGATCATATTCAGTTGCTCATATCGAGCTTTTACCCATTCAGATTCTTCCAACTCAGCCTCCATTAAAACTCTGAGCGAAGGGATTTCAACCTCTATAGGGGACACAGCTTCCATTCCATAAACCAATGAGAAAGGAGTCGTTCCTGTGCTTGATCGTATGTTGGTGCGATACGCGTGCAAAGCATACGGCAGCATTTCATGCCAGTCTTTATAATTCACTACCATTTTGGCGATGATTTTCTTGATATTCTTATTTGCAGCTTCAACCGCACCATTCATTTGAGGCCTGTAAGGAGCTGAGTTATGATGCTTGATCTTGAAAGTCTGAAAGAATTTTTGAACTTCGGCACCATTGAGGTTCGGAGCATTGTCTGTAATGATCCTTTCTGGGATTCCATATCTGCAGATGATGTCCTTTTTGATGAACCTGAGAAACACCTTTTGTGTGATGTTGGCATATGAAGCAGCTTCCACCCATTTAGTGAAATAGTCTATTGCCACCAAGATGAAACGATGACCATTTGATGCTTTGGGATTAATCGGACCGATAACATCCATGCCCCACATCGAGAAAGGCCAAGGAGATACCATGTTGTGCAATGGAACTGGTGGAGCGTTGACTCGATCTGCATACATTTGACATTTGTGACACTTCCGAACATAACTGATACAGTCACTCTCCATGGTTGACCAGTAATAACCACTCCTTAGGATTTTACGTGCCATCATATGCCCATTAGCATGAGTTCCACAGATCCCTTCATGGACTTCAGTCATGATTGTTCGAGCTTCATAAGCATCCACACATCTAAGGAGAGTAGTGTCATAATTTCTCTTGTAAAGGACTTCACCATTCAGGAAAAAGGCTATAGCCAGTCTTCGAATTGTCTTCTTGTCCACCTCATTCGCACCTGCTGGGTATTCTCCTTTTTGAATGTACTGCTTGATGTCATGATACCACGGCCGACCATCTGGTTCAATCTCCACATTACCACAGTATACTGGCTCATTTTGCACCTCCACATGGATGGGTTGGACATTAGCATGGATCTCCAACTTAGTCATTACGGCCAAGGTCGCCAAAGCGCCAAGAAGCGGTTCTTGTCTCGAGTTAAGTGAGAGAATGATATATTATCAAAGTGCTCAATTAATTGAGACAAGTACTTCTGATAAGGCACCAGTTTTGGATCTTTTGTGCGCCACTCTCCGTTAACTTGATAGATTATGAGTGCAGAGTCTCCAAACACCTTCAGTTCTTTGATTCCCAAGTCAATTGCAACTTGCAAACCATTTGCGCATGCTTCATATTCTGCATGTTGTTGGTACATTCAAGTCTAGTTTGATAGAAATTGGGTACTGCTTCCCAGCTGGTGAGACTAATACAGCTCCTATTCCACATCCATTCATATTAGCCGCCCCATCAAAGTACATCTCCCACACATTCTCCTCTTCCTCATCTTCTCTTTCTAGTGCCAACACCTCGTCATCAGGGAATTCAGCATAGCGGGTCAGACACCCTCGGTAGGGTTTTCAGGTAGATAATCAGGAATTGCATTTACTTTGATGGACTTTTGAGTAACATGTTTCATATCAAATTCGGACAGGATCACTTGCCATTTTCACATTCTCAATCACACATAACGACTATCAAATATGTATTTTAATGGGTCCACTCGAGGAATCTACCAGGTGGGGTAATATAACATGTCCTGCCTCAACCTCTTGGAAGCCCATACTAATGCACAACAGGTCTTTTCAATGGCCAGATAGCGGGATTCACATTCATTAAACTTCTTGCTCAAATAATAAATGGCCTGTTCTTTCCTTCCGGATTCATCATATTGCCCCAACATTGCCCCAAGTGAAGTGGGCAACACTATAAGATACAATATCAAAGGACGGCCTGGCGTAGGAGGAATCAAAACTGGAGGTTTCATTAGATAAGTCTTTATTTTGTCAAAGGCTTCTTGGCATTCTTCGTTCCATTCTCCAGGTTGATGTTTTCGCAAAGAACTTGAATATAGGCTCACAAGTACTAGTCAAGTTGGCAATGAATCTAGCGATGTAGTTGAGTCTCCCAAGAAAACTTCTCACTTCTTTTTCAGTTCGGGGAGCTGGCATTTCTTGTATTGCCTTCACCTTATCTGGATCCACCTTTATACCTTCTCTCACGACAATGAACCCAAGTAATCTCCCTGTGGAAGCTCCAAAACACATTTATTCGGGTTCAGCCGTAATTTGTACTTCATGAGTCTTTCAAATAGCTTTCGTAAGACTGCTACATGGCTTTCCCCTTCCTTGGACTTAGCGACCATGTCATCAACATATACCTCAATCTCTTTGTGCATCATGTCATGGAACAATGCAACCATGGCACGTTGATAAGTGGCACCGGCATTCTTCAAGCCGAATGGCATGACTGTAGCAGAATGTTCCCCACTGAGTTATGAACGTAGTTTTTCCTTTGTCATGAATATCCATGAGAATTTGATTATACCAGTACCCATCCATGAATGAGAATCTATGATTTTTGGTCAGTATTATCAACAAGAACATCAATGTGAGGGAGTGGAAAATCATCTTTCGGACTAGCTTTGTTTAGGTCTCGATAATCTACACACATTCAAACTTTTCCATCTTTCTTAGGCACAGACACAATGTTAGCCACCCAATCTGTGTGTCTTGATACCTCCAAAAACCCAGCCTCTAGTTGTTTAGTCACTTCTTCTTTTATCTTTAATGACATGTCAGGCCGCATTCTTCTCAACTTTTGCTTTTTCTGCTGGCTCCTGATACAAAGGAATCTTGTGTGAGGCGATCTCTGGGTCCAATCCTGGCATATCACGGTAGGACCATGCAAAGACATCCAAGTATTCTTCAAACAATGCAATCATTTCGTCGCTCAGGGTTTTCTACTATTTTCAACTCTTTCTTTTCTTCTTCAGTGCCCATATTAATCACCTCAACCTCCTCATTGTCTAAATCAAATCTCTTCTCTGTATGCTCCAACAGACTTTCAAATTGCCCAATAGCTTCTTCATCATCCTCAGATCCAAAGCTATCACAATCAAATGCTGTAAGAGAATCAATTGATTGGTCTCCAGAGTCCCTTTCACGTGGCAAAACATTCATAATATTTAGGTCCCTGGAAAGCATTTGTGGGGGTTGGAATGCTAAAACAGATAGTGAATAGAACGCGAATAATATAGGAAAATGCCAATTAATGGTTTGAGTAATGGTGATAGAGATAAAAGAGAAAACAAAAGAATAGGAGTTGAAACAAAGAGAATGGAAGACGCGAAGGAAATGTAAAGATTACTGGATAATCATGCAAATTTATTCAAATGATGTCTCAAAGTAGCATACATGAAAGCAAAAACAATTAATATAATCCCACATAATTACTTTGAAGCAATAACATCAATCAATGGTTCAGCTGTCCAATTTATCAGCATCTCCTCTCGGTTGGCGAGATAATTATTGTTGCATTCTTCAAGCTTCTCAACATCCACCATATTGATGGTTGGACAACAGCTAGGGACACAACTTTCTTCAGCCATAATCACTTCAGCCGGATAAGGAAATGTTTCCTTCAGATGAGGGATCTGCTTCATCTTCTCTTTTGGTTTTTGCTCAAGAGCCATATTCTTGATCTGCTCCTCTAATGATGCTTCATATCCTAAACCGAATCGGTTAGACTTCCCTGAGACCGTCAAAGGTGTTTTGATACCCTGCAACTGTGGCCCCAACCCTTTGCCGTGCAGATAACCATTTTTGGTCATGATATGAGCCACTATCTGATTGACATCTTGCTTTGGAAACACTCTCTGTTCCTGCTTCAGCCCTACCACTTCCAGACTGTGCCATAAGCTGTTTTCCACTAACTCCACATTTTCAACATATGGAAGTGTGACTGGTTTTGATACAATGATTTCTTTCTCTCCATGAATCGTAATAACTGAACCATTCTCAATATACTTAACTTTTTGGTGCAAGGTTGAAGGAACAAAGACCAACATTATTAATCCATGGTCTTCCCAAAGAAGATATTGTAATCGGACTCAATCTCCATTACTTGAATAAAACCTCAAATCGGCTTGGGCCGATTTCCAATGGCAGCACTATTTCCCCAAGGATGTTTTTCTTCGCTCCATCAAAAGCTCTCACGATCATCACTTGCGGTGAAATATCGTCTTTGCTCATTGCCAAATAGCTCAAAGTTGATGCTGGCAAGACGTTTAATCCTGACCCTCCGTCAATGAGAACTTTGGGCACTATATAGCCTTTGCATTTAAGGGTTATATACAGTGCTCGTGGGTTAGCCTGTGATACAATCTCCTCGTTTGAGAAAGTGATCATATTGACACGCTTTACCGGATCCACCATATTCACCATATTTTCCAATGAGACGTCCGGTTTCACATAAGCATCTTTCAAGACCTTTAGTACTGCCTTTTGATGAGATTCGGATGACAAAATTAATGACAACAGGGAGATTCTAGCACGCGTCTTTTTCAATTGCTCCAAAGATGTCGTACTCACTTTGCTTCATGATCTTCAGGAACTCCTCTTCTTCATTTTCTTCTCTTCCTTTTCTTTCCGCACCAGAACCTTTTCCCACGTTCTCTTCCTCGACAAGCTTTCCCTTTTCCAGTTCTGCTGGTCCATAAATCCTCCCACTTCTTGTGATTCCTTTTACTTCCAAAACATCATTCGCTGCCCCACCTACTTGGGCCCTTGAAGTCTCCCCTACTACCTTGGCTTCATAATTCCAAGGCACCGCATGAGTGTTCTCGTAACTGAATGGCGTTGGCTTCTTCACGGTGATCACCACTTTCTCTGGTTTCGGAGCTTGGTTCAGTGGAGGGACGCGGAGTACGAAGCGATCAATCACATTTACCTCTTCAGGGAGATTCGACTTCCTTTTCACCTGAATCACACCCAGGTCGAGTAATTCTTGTACTCGAGCTTTAAAACCCCAACAACTTTCTATATCATGACCAAAACCTCCAGAGTGGTATATGCAGCTTGACTTTATGTCATCTTTCTCATTACCCTCCATTGCAAGAGCAGGCGCTGTAGTGTCATAGCCGGCCTTCTTCAAACCGATGAAAATTTTCCCCATGGGTGTTCTGAGACTCAACACCTTCTTAATCAGGGGTTCCTCTGCTTCCAAGGCATTTATCCGCCTTCCTCCTTCATGGTTTGGAATTGGGTTATTAACAATATCTGGCTTTGACTCTTCCTGAAGGTCTAACCTCCCACAAGCGATTAGTTTCCTCACCGCGGTCTTGAACCCTTCACAATCCTCAAGGGAATGCCCTGCTATGTCCATGTGATATTTGCAAGTAAGGTTCGGGTTGTACCAAGCTGGGTATGGTGGTTCTAATGGGCGCACAGGATAGGCTGCAATCAGATGAGCATCTACTAATCTTTGGAAAAGGTCAGTGTTTGAAATAGACAGCCTCGGGAAAGGTGGAAGGTTAGGGAATCGGTTCCGATTTTGACTTTGGAAATTTGGTCGGGGTGTCGGAGTATTTGGGTAAGTCTGGTAGTGTGTGGTAGGATAGGTAGGACGTGCTGGCTGGTATGGCCGTATGTGAATGTTATTAACCTGAGGCTGATGGTATGGGGTAGTGTTTGAGGTAGATGGGTAACGGGGGACAGGGGTTTGGTGGGTAATCATCTGGGGTTGTGGACGTGTTGATGCATACCTCGGGACAAAGGATTGCTGACCATGGACATAATTCACATCTGTCTCTTTCTTCTTGGGCGGGAAACTTTTTCTTGTGTCTTCATTGTTCGTGGGAAGTTTGCCAGCCTTAGCCAAGCTCTCAATTCTTTCTCCAGCAGTTATTAACTCAGAGAAGTCCTTATATGTTGATCCTGCCATTGCTCCAATATAAGGGGATCCCAAGGTTCCTAAGAAGTAAGAACACATCTCAGTCGTGATAAGCGGGGGTTGAACTTGGGCAGCGAAAGCTCTCCATCTTTGAGCGTATTGCTTAAAGGATTCATCTTTCTTTTTCTGCATGGAGCTTAATTGCTCCCGTGTAGGTGCCACATCAAGATTAAATTTGTATTGGTTCATGAACAAATCAGCTAATTCTCCCCAACAGGAAATCTTTGCATGATCTAACTGGATATACCATTCTAGAGCCGGTCCAGTCAAACTCTCGTGGAAAAAGCTAATGAGAAACTTTTCATCCTTGGACCAGATTGACATCTTGGTGCAATAACTCTTTAAATGGAAGAGTGGGTTACCAGTTCCGTCATATTTCAAAAAATCTGGAATTTTAAAATCCTTAGGGACAACTGCAATAATAGGAGGACAAAGTTGCTCAATCTCCATGTAATCATAATTGTTTGGTCTTTGGATTGCCTTAATTTGTTCCTGGATTTTCTCCATCCACTCTTCTCTCAACTTGTCCTTCTCTGTTTCTGTACGATTGTTCCCCGAGGAAGAAAGTTGCCTTGGGATGACAACCGAGGCCGCTCCCAAATGTGGGTAGCGTGCCCATGCCCTTCAAAGATGTGTATTCTCCACGTCGTGATATCCTTCTCCAATGGGAATAGTAATTGGCATTGTCGGTGGTGATTGATCATGGGGATTATCATTCATCCCTTGCGTGACATTCAGAGCTGCATCCGATACCACAGGTATGGTTATCGTTGTAGCACTTGGTTGTACACCTACCGGCATACCCAATTGGTGTTGGTTTTGATGGGCTCTCAATAAGTCAATTGACTCCATCATAGCTCGCATCATCTCCTCCATTCTTCCTTGGTTATTTGACAACTCGTTCAGCTTTTCCTCTCATCGTCAACTTACATGCTTAAGTTTCTTCCGGGTTGAGAAGTAACTATAGCTGAGGTGGTTACAGCCGGAATAGTTCTCCCTGATTCAGAAGCAATTATAGATGGGATGGTCCTTCCTGGTTCAGTGTTTCCGCCGGCCATCTTGGTTCGAGCTCTAGTGTTATGAACACGAGTTAGATCGGTATCCTCTTTCCTTGGGCGCCCAATGGTTGCAAGGTTTTATTTTCTCTTTCCTATCACAATCAAAACATCAAAACTTAATTTTCATTTTTCATTTTTATTTTCAATGCAAAATTAACAGATAAAGGTGAACAAAAATCATTAAGAGTTCTTTGTGCAAATAAGAACGTCCCGCCCCCGTTCTTATGGGTATACCATCCTATAAGTCAAGGTGCGGTTAATAGCAAATCTCTAGGGAGGAATTGCTCCTCTATAGATGCTATACAATGAACACTAGCAATGCAACTCTTCTTTTCTTCGTGACTGAGCTTCTTACTTCCTTGCACAAGGGTAAGCAACCTCAAGGCAATGAAAGTGATTGATTGCTTTCTAGGGGAACATTTGATCCTCTACAGAAAGTATCGAGCAGATTAGTAACACGAACATGGAGAATTTCATTCATTTCAAGGCAAAGCTTTGAGTACAAATCATTCCAGGATATATCACGCATGTGCCAACAAAGAAACGATTACATCAAAAGGATTTTTTTTTTTTTTTTTTTTGGCTACATCAAAAGTTTCATCTTCTTCTTCCTAAGATTCTTAGCGACACTCTCACATGAATCCATGAACTCCACCACTTCTTGAGGTAACTTGAATGGAGGCATCTTACTAATTTGCTCACTGGCCTTTTCAAATCGATAAAGAAAGTTTGGAATGTAATGACTCAACTCGCTAGTTAGCTTTCCATATTCTTCTTTCCACTCAAGGGCCTTTTCTCTCCATGATTTTCCAAATTCAGTCGCATCAACAAACATGTCATAATATTGGTTTGCCGATGTCCATCCCCGAACAGCATCATGCTTTGTTTGTGCCAATATTGTTGACAAGTGCTCCACTCGCTCTTCTAGTTCCTTTCTCTTGTTTTTCTCTTTGTTGACCTCCATTTTTAGGCTGTATATGTGTTCATCTCGCTTGCTGACCTCCGATTCTACTCTTTCCACCATGCGATTTTTCTTGTTAACCTCTTTCTCCAACTGATTCTTTTCTTTTACAAGCTTGTGGAGTCCTCCTTCTAACTCTTGGATTTTGGCCAGATGCATGCTTGAGACTTTCTCTTTGCCTTTTCTGGACTTGGTAAATTCTGTTGCTTCGATGCATCCGACTTTCAGGGCCTCAATTTCCTTAGCCATTTTCTCACATCGGCTTTGAAGGATGGTGTTCTTTAGATCAGCTGCTTCCTTTTTCTCTTCCAAGAATCGCATCTGTGCCTTCATTATCTCTACCTGAGATGTTGACGGAGGTGTTTGTAGGATTTTCACGGGAGTTGAGCTGGTTGGAATATCTTCGAGCTTCCCAATTCTTGCTTTTCTCCATTCTTTGTATTCTTGAGAGGAGGTTAGTCGTTGTTGCCCGAGTTCCTTTCTTCCTAGGATTTTGACATTGTCCCATGCCATCTTGATCCTCTTTTCTTGCTCCACGTTGCTTTTATCCTTTTGATACAAGAAGCTAAACCCTTCAAGTCGCTTTTCTTGTGGTTTTGTTTGAGTCCAATGAAGTTGTCTGAAGTACCAATGCAGCGTATAGGAGATACATCCCTTGGACCCATCAAAGGAACGTTGTGAAAGTCACCACAATATATATAACATTTTCTGCGTGGTACCAAGGGCAAACCCACTTGAAAGAATCTGACTGAATCTCCGAGAACTCCTTTTTCCAGGCTGGTGCTTCTTTCTGGTTTATTTGTATATGATGGAAGCTTCCCAATGGATCGTGAAATAGGCCCATGCGGTTATTGGCATATGCATGAGTCATAAACTGCACATATAGCATTGGTAAACAACACCGTAGCCTACCACCATTTTTCTTGAGGCAAACCCCCAAGGAAAGAAAAGTATCTGCCAGTATTGCTGGAATAGGATTCATGCCTTGTGTCTCAAATTTGAAAAACACATCCATAGCTGCCTGATCGACAAGATCTGGTGTGAATGGGAATAGGACCAATCCATAAATAGTCAGTGCTAATGTTCGATTGAAGAAGTCCCAATTTCCTTGTCTTGCCAATGCTTACAAATGAGTTTTCAGAAAACTTCTCTTGATTCCTTGAGTGGACCCTCTTACTTCAATTCCCATCCGGTTTGCTTCAACTCCGATGATTTTGGCAATCTTTTCTTTACTAACATAATGCCCTTGATAGAGATACACACCAGATTTTTCTCGAATTGGTAGCCTTGTCATGACCATGTATTCTTCTATGGTTGGCATCGCATCGAGATTAGGCAACTCAAAACAGCCAAGAGAGGGATTCCAAAACTGTGAGAGAGCACTTAATGCAGGTGCTTCTACTGGGATAAGTAACAAATCCAGTATACGTCCATATGTATCCTTAAAAGACGAGCGGACTTCATGAGGCATCAATCAATCATTTTCTTTACTTGCTCTAGCTCATTGTTAGTCATCAGAACTCTGATATTTCTTTTCCAATCACATGCATTGCTAGTGTTCATTTGTGATGCTTCCATTTGCTTTGAACTAATAATGATTCTTGCTTTATTGACAATCAAAGGCAACTCTGGAAAATGATAAGATAAATGAGTAAAACAATGAAATGAAGAGAAATGTAAAAATGCATACTCTTATTGAGAATATGATGATGCATAAATCCATGAGAAATGAATGAATATGGCAATTAATGGAATGCTTATCTACATCATGTATGCCTAGACACGTAAGCGTACAAGGCATGGCCAAGTTATGAGATGATGAAACAGCTGATGCTATGTGATGATGTTTTGATGCAAGATTGATTAATAAAGCGTAAAGAAGTGTAAAGTAAAAGGATGAAAGAAGCATGCTCCCCTTGTCCCTGGAGGGTTGAACTTAATAGATGGCGAGTTCGAAGAGCAAAACCCTAATTTGGGTGGTTGCTACGCTCAACTAGGCGTGCATACACTCATGGTGGATCTAGACTTCTAATTGTCATGGTCCCCAGATTACCCCTGTCCATGGGACAAGGATCCGACTTTCGAACCAACCACAAGTAGGGATGAACCCTCTCAATATGATTGACCCATAAAGTCAAGAATAATCTGAGTGGTGTCTCAACAACTATCAGGTGAGCATGAAGCCCCTCATGACAATGTCAAGAAACCCCCTATCCTTGGTTCGCACAGGCTCGGGTATAGAGCCCCAAAAAAGTGTGTGAGATAGGTGATTGTGAAGTGTGTGCAGGACCCATACAAACCTTTCAATCCTAAAACCACCTACACTCCTACAAAACAAAATACACACGATGATACATACGTAACAACAATTGTCATCTACCCTAAGGTTTTAACAAATTAAGTTGACACTAATAAACGAACACACGAAATACAAATTTCTATAAAGTAATAGAGTATGTAAAAAAAACTGTACAAAATAAGATAAGAAAACAAAAGCATAAAGAAAAACAAAACAAAAGGCTGTATTTAATTTGCACAACTAACTAAAAATAGGCCTGACTCTCTTGGGTGTCCCCAGTGGAGTCGCCATCTGTCGCAACCGGGATCGCGACGGGGACGGCGAATTTAAGAAAAGAGAATTTTCATTTTTGAAAATTAATGGAGTCGCCACCAAGTTTATTAAATTGGGAAAGCATTGGAAAAAACCCATTTATTTTAAAAGATGATCTTTGAAACCAGATTATGAGTTCGGGAGTCGGTTATGCATAGGGAAGGGTATGAATTTAATCGTACGCACCCCTAGTACACCCGTCTTTAGACGGTACCTTAGTGAATTGCGCAAATTAATTAATAGCCTACAAAATCCCTATTTAAATGAAGAAAAATTATGCAGAATA
The DNA here is from genome assembly GCA_031216125.1 of Dalbergia cochinchinensis. Lineage (NCBI taxonomy): Eukaryota > Viridiplantae > Streptophyta > Magnoliopsida > Fabales > Fabaceae > Dalbergia > Dalbergia cochinchinensis. The sequence goes on from CM062376.1 coordinate 7,694,966, forward strand.
TTTACAAATCAAATGAACAATTTATGAAAATTTAATTTTGGCTTGACAGGGATCGGAATTGCCTGCTCCTACGTATCCCCTGGTGCAATGGGGAATTCAAAGTCACGTAGTTCTTTAGAAAATATTTGTGGGTTGATAGATTTTATTTATGAAGAATAGAATTTATAAAGACATGTAAAATCCGTTATTGCATAGAATCCAAGTTGACACTAGGCCACTCAATGAACCCTTATGATCCAAATAACAATGAAGGTAACATCTGCCACTCAATCACTATTATTGATCATTGCATGGATTTAAAAAAAAAAAAATTATGAAGAAGCAATTTCTTTAGAAAATAAAATCCGCTCTCGCACAGGATTTAAGTTAGTACTTGACCACTCAATAAATCCTTATGATTCAACAACAATGAAGATAATATTTGCTATTCAATCACCATTATTGATCATTGTGCAGATTAAAATGAAACTGAAAAGATTTATATATATATATATATATATATATATATATATATATATGAAAGAGAACACATTTTATAAAAAGGCTAATTAATATTATGAATTGACAAAATTAATCCAAAGATAAAATTATTAATTTAAGTAAAAGAAAAAAAAAAAAAGCAAATCCCTTTTTATTCAAAATAAAAACTAAGCTAATTAATCAAACCAACCAACTCAAATCTAAACAATTAATTCAAAATTTTATTTTGACAGAGTAATACTAACTTAGAATATAAAATAAAACTAAAACTAAAAAATATAAAAAAAAATTCTGGCACATTCGCTCGCACTTGGATGCGTCCACACACATGTAGAAACTCTTTAGCATTCTCTCTCACATATACTCAAAAACACTTTCATCCATTCACACACACACACTCTTAGCCACTCACATACAGAAGCTAACAAACAATTAACAAAATAATAATAATAATAATAATAATAAATAAATAAATAAATAAGTAATCTTCTATCATATAAAAAAAATGCTTTTTACTAATTAAAAAAGACTTATTCTCAATTATGATTATTTTTTCATAAACCCAAATTAAAACAACTCTAACCAAACTCTATAAAATGAAATTGACCAGACAACTCAATCATTGACCTAAGAAAAGATAAAAACCAAGAATATGACCATCACTAAAACAACGAACTTAAATAAAAAAAGATAAAACAAATACAACAATAAAAAAAGGACCTAGACTTTATGCTCCCACGGACATAATGCATTGGGGTTGGAGGATAAACCTTTTTTTAACACAAAAGGGGTATGGGTTGGCATGCACTCACATAAATAATCCTTTCTCATAATGCATTCTCTCACACGGACACATGTACTAAAACACAAAAAAAGTTCATCTCTCTCTCGCACACAGATTCACATTCACAAATTCCCTCTCTTTTTTTTTACACAAATACACTTTCACTCACGGTCACACACTAACACTCAAACAAAAAGAAAAACTCTCACATTCAGCAAAGGTAAGAAAAACTAAGAAAACAAAAGCTAAAGAGAAAATCTGAGAGAATGAGAGACCGTGAGAAGTAGAGAGAGAGAGTGAGAGAGAGGAAAGGAGAGAGAGAGCGGAAGGAAGCTATGGAGGAGGAAGAGGACTGGCACAGCCAGGAGAGAGGCCGCAAGCGGTGGGGTCTGTGGCTGTGCAGATCGGCCAAGCAGGAGGCGCGGTGGAGTCCGACCTGTTCGCGGGCGGTGGAGGAAGGACGATGTAGAGAGGGAGTGGTGCCGCGGTGGTGAAAGGATATGGGGAAGACTGAACAGAGGGAGTTCGGAGTGGTGGCCGTTCGCGGTGGTGGCCTTCTGGAGGAAGAAGGAAGAGGAGATTGAAGGAGGAGGCCGCGGTGGTGGTTATGGGTTTGATGATGATGATGAAGTGGAGGCCGCGGCGGTGACCTGGGGGCCGCGGCCTCTCGTCCCCTTTCTCCTCTTTTTTTATTTTTTTTGGATGATTATGAAAATTTTATTTTGGTGCCGTTATTACCTTGTTTATTGCTTGGATTGAATTGCTGGTCTCGGCCTTTGTATATGAGTTGGCTATGCTCAAATTTCAGGTGATATACTGCCCGATTTTTGTTTGAAATTATGGGGTTGTTTTGCTCTTTGAAGGATTTTTTTTTTTGATCTCTCTGGCTAATGGTATAGCCCGATTTTTTTGAATATGTCCGCCCCTTTGAAATGTTGTTGATATTGAATATATGCACACGGTCATCCCACCATTATTGATCACAACCTGTCCATCGGGTCCCCTCTCTTTGTAAAGAAAGAGAACATAATCATGGTTGAAATGGCAAGTGGAGAAGTCATCATTGTGTTCACCATCATCATTGTGCAAGGAGTGGAGAGGTGAATCACCGTGTCCTCCACTCCCGTAACCTTTTTCATCTTTTAATTTTTCTCTCTTTTTTTAATTTTATTTTATTCAGAAAAGAAAAAAAGTTGTAAAAGAAATGGGCTAAAATAAAAATAAAAAAATAAAATAAATAAAAAAAATGGAAATGGGCTGAACACGATTTCTTTTTTTATTTTATAAGACAAAACGTAAAAATAATAATAATAATAATAAAAATAAATAAAAAATAAAAAATCTAAACATGATCTAAACTGAATTGACTATCATGAGTCTACAAATAGGCTAAATTCTAAAAATATGTCAATTTTGATTTTTGTTTTAAGGCCGGACAAAATCGGGTGTTCACAATGACATAACCTTATAAAGATTTGTAAAACTTTAAGGAACACTTAAAACATAGGCTATTGGTCCTAGTAGCTAGATGAAAACTCATTGGAAGTCCATCCTCACTACTTGGCCGAAAAACATACATTCAAAGTATGGTTTACATTCAACTTTAACTTGGAATGAAATGGGCAAGTCTTCGAGCTCTAGGTTCTTAAGTTACGACATAAACTAAACGTGCTCATGCTCTTCATTTTTAATCTTGCTTTCAAAGTAAAGTGATGTCTTGAAATTAAATATGCAAGGCATAATTTAAACGTGCAAGCTTGAAAGTAAATATGCGAAGCATAATCTTAAACGTGCAAGCTTGAAAGTAAATATGCAAGATTCAATTCTTTATTTTAGTGCTCTTGGCCCAACAACAATCGACTTTAAGGCCGAAATAGATAGGCATTCGAGAAATTAATTAGGTGATAATGCAAGTTCAATTCTTTATTTTAGTGCTCTAGGCCCAACAACAATCGACTTTAAGGCCGAAATAGAAAGGCTTCGAGAATTAAATTAAGTGAAGATGCAAGTTCCATTTTAATCTTTATGTTCTTAGGTGATAGCTTGAAAATAAAGATGCATAGCAAGAATGTAAAATATGAATGCAAGCATAAAATAAATTATGCAAGTTCATTTTATCTTTCTAGAGCTCTTAACAAGACTTTAAAGGAACTTAAACCTCAACCCAAACTCATCAAACCAAGACAAAGTAAAAGTCTAGAGTTCTTAGAACTCAACATAACATATTTAGAAAATCAAACATCTAGCATGAAAAGGAAAGGTAATGGCCGAAACTTCAAGGAAAGAAAAGAAATGTTTGAAACTCTAGAATCCATGATCTTGGTGATATACTAACACCAACATCATGAGACCTCATCATTGAGTCATTAGAACCATTTTGAAACAACATCAAAGTTAAAGTGCTCAAAGGTTCAAGAAAGGGAAAACTAGAAACACTTTTGCTCAAGAACAA